>CM066040.1:97602709-100102709 GCA_033557465.1 Ichthyophis bannanicus | reverse complement strand
CCCACCACCCGTACTCGAACCTAAGGCTGCATTCAGAAGCAGGATGGTGCAGAAGCTCAAATTTCAGCATTTCATCCCCCTCTCGCCGTCAGCAGAGGCAGGCCTCTGAGGAAATACATCACAAGGTCTTGTATTTTATATATAATATTATTAGAAATACTAAAAAATGAAATATCATACTTGCTATATTATAATATGGATTTATTGCAAGTTTTCATAGAAACAGTAATTCTGTGAGGCAGCAGCTATTGAAAGAAAAACAAGCTGCTGCCTCACAGACTTACTGTTTCTATGAATCATTTTAATAAATCCCTATTATAATAATATAGCAAGTATGATATATAATATTAGAATAGTGAAGCTAATTGAATGGAATCATTAATCTAATATCCTGTAACAGGCCATGTAACAATGCAGCACCTTGGGGTTTTAGTTTAAATTTTGTCTACCTATTTTTTATTTTTCCTTTAGGTTGTAGTCACATATTCTGTACTTGGTGAGGGTCTGTGTTCTGAGTGCATGACTGAGGACAGGTGTTCTGTTAATTTGTACGTAGGGATCTGTACTGTAATAATTTGACTTGTTTAATTTTCAAATAAGCGCATCGGTGTTCTAGGGCCTGCTGCAGTATTTATAGTGCTGCTTTTTCTGGTTAGGCCCCTTGTATGAGTTTTGGAAGTTTATGCAGGTATGTGGTAGGGTAGATTTGGCCTTGGAGATCTACTGTGACTGTTGTAGGGTTTTATATTAGTTCCCATTATGCCTGGTACTGGAGAATGTTTGTTGTTGGTGACATGACCAGAATCAGATTTTTTTTTTTAATATATTGAATTCTGTGGGTGAATGTCCTACCTCTGCTCTGCACCCATTGTTGAGGAGGGGGTTCTGTAAATGCAAAATATATGTTCAAAAAGATAAAAGCAAGCACCATAACACAGTTTATAACAACAAAATACAAATGAATTATAATTTGGAGATATAAACTGCTGTGGTTCTCGATCTTTCTTTTAGTTCCTTGGGGTGCAAACATCTTGCATTTGCTACATATTATGTAATAGGTTTTTTGGTTTGGTTCAGTCCCTGACTGGAATTTTGAGAAATATTCCAACCCCCCCTCCCCCGCTTTGGGGGAGGGGGCACCATCTCATCCTTCGCCTCAGGCAGCAGATTGCCTTGAGCTGCCCCTAGATCTCTACATAGGGACTACATAACAGAATACCTTGGTCACACATGCAGAACCCATATAGACTCTCGTCAAATACAAAATCACAAAGTAAAAAAATAGAAATACACAGACAAAAGTTAAATAGAAACCCCAAGACGACAGACTCTACAGTGCAACATCAAAGAAATAGAAACTGAGATTCACCTCCTATACTGTGCAACATACAGACAGCAAGTGTACATTTCAAAAACTGGCATATCCCCATCACTAACTTCAAAATAAAATGCTATTTTTCTTCCTTTGTTGTCTGAACATTTTATTTTACTAAATGTGTTGGTCCCTGCCTCTGGTTTCTGTTTTCCTCTTCTCTCTCTCAAATTTATTTCCTGGGCTTCATGTCCATTGGCCATTTCTTCTCTCTTCCTCCTGTCTTCACTTCCTCTCCTAAATACATATCTGGCATTGATCTTTTTTTCTTTCAGCCTTTCTTACATTTATTTTTCTGCTTCTCTATGCACTCACCTTTCACTTCTCCTTTCTATTTGGTCCCCAATCTCCCTCTTTTTTTACTGCTGGACGTAGCTTGGTGTCCTGTAATTGCCTTTTTTGGGGGACACTTGCTATCACCCCAAAGATTTGTTACTTGATGCAATCCATCTAATGATGGAGCCAACCTTGGACAATATAGAATGAAGCAACACTCTTCCCCCCCTGCAGCAGGAGAAGCGGTAAACCCAGGGAGGGAATGGAGAGGGAGTGACAGTCCTGGGGAAGGAAATGGAAAAACAGGATGGGCAGGAGAAAGAGAGAGGTTAAGGAGGAAAGAAAAAGACTGGGAATAGTGAGAAAGCATGAATTGAGAGCCAGGAATCATAAATGTATAGATGACAGGGCCAAAGAGTAAATTTAGAAAGGAAGGGAGATTTGGTGATGAGGCTGCAAGAGAGAAAAAGCAAAGGGTGGATCTGAAGATGGACAATGAAGATTTTGCTTTCTGAACACTTTTGGGTGTTGTCACACCGCCCCCCTGGTGGCAATGGCGGGTCACAACAGAAAGGGGGTGGACATGGAAAGTTTGTTTGTGGAGGAGTTTAGTTCAATTGCAGGGCCCAGGTTTTTATGGTCCTGGTAGCCTTCTGTGTACTAAAAGCTCCCAAGAATATCACAGTCCGAGAGTAGGGAAAAATAAAGGCTTTTATTTCCCCTGTTGCAAATAGGTTCAAATAGCTCAGATTACATCAACACAAAAAGAATGTCCTTGCTCCAGGTTAAAAGAAAAAGAATCATGAACTGAAGAAAACCTGTTAACTTCACAGCAATGTCAAATGAAATATAGCATCAACTTTACCCCAGACCACAGCTATTCCTCTGCTAGGGCTCAATTCTTTCGGCCAGGCAATAGCTACAATCCATTGGGAGGTCTGAGGGATCCTCCGGGAATTCCACCTGCATGGGCTCGCAGTCCGGAATGTCTAGGGGCTCTCCTTCAGGCTTTCTGTGTAATGCTTGTATGATGCCCCAATGTTCAGCATCTAAAAGGTAAGTCTTTGCTTTGTATACTTTTATAATGCGGACAGTCTCTCCTGCACACTGTTCCTTCTCTAGGAAGTTTCCTGTTTAATACAGTTTTGTATTTTGTAGCATGAATGCCTCTAGAAGGACAGCATTCTCCAGTGCCCGGCTCCTTCTGCGTCACAGCATTCATAAAATCATAGTTAGTAAAATGGTAATTACCTTTTCTTCTAAGGTTAGCACAGTGAGGTGAGGGCTGAGGCCTGTTCCTGCTGGGTCTTGGCTCCCCCGGCGCCAAGGTAGGCCTCCGGTTCTCAGGTCGGCCTTCTGCTGGGGTTAGGCCGCATTTGCACCACAGCTTCTTTCTCCCAGGGCCTTGAAAGTTACCCTTCAAAATTCCTCTTTCACCTCTTTCTTTGCTGCTCCCTGTTGTGCCTTTCAACAGCTGCTGGTCCTTGCCAAACTCAGGCCTTGGACTCTCTGGTACAGTCCTCCTCCTTTCAGGGTTAGCTTCCTTACGGTATCTTTCCCTCCTGGAAAGTGTATCTTTTCCCCTTTTGAAATATTTAAAGCAAGTTTCTTCACCTGGCTCTGCTGAGTCTGCTAGGCCGGTTCCCTCTGTCAGGACTCCTATTCCTGGATCCTCCGGATCTCCATGCAAATCTGGAACTGGAACTCCTTGCACAACTCCCTGCCAGTTTCCTTGACAGTCTCCTTGCGACTCTGCTTGCAAGTCTCTTTGCCAGCCTTCCCCTTCTCCTCCTTCTTCTGACTTCCTCCAGTCATCTGGGTTTTTAAAAGGAATCCTTCCCTTTCTGGATTGGATGTAGGCCGGTATTGCATCATTGGCTCTAGGGCGTGGTTCCTCAGTCCTCCAGAGGTCTCTCTTGCTCCCCCTATATGGCTCCTCGTGATGCTGCAGCCGGTGTCTGCCTCTTTTTTCTGGGTTTAAAACATTTTCTTCTGCCTGCAGCTGGTCTGCAGTGCCACATATCCCCCCTCTTAAAATATGACGGGCTGGTGAAGCCTCTTCCACACAGCATGGAATATGCGACATTGCGTCCGCCTTAAAGTGTAGCTGATTGGTACTATACTTCTTCCGTTTGATATCCGTCGGTATCTCTTCAGGGTAGAATACATTGGTCGCTGATGCTAGCAGAACAGATCGGTCATGCCATGGCCGAAGAGTGTTAATGTGATAAGTTTGCGTGTGCCCTTTGTCATCCTTGACCTCGTAGGAAGTCGGTCCCATCGACTTGACTATCGTATGCGGTCCTCTCCATCGGGCCTCAAACTTCGGGGTTGCACCTGCTACCAGGATCATTACTTTTTCTCCTGCTTGTAGTTGTCTGTGCTTTACCCACTGGTCATAATAATGCTTTTGTCTTTGTTGACTCTTCTTCAAGTTTTCCCTCGCAACCTGGGAAGTTTGCTCTAGGCGAGTCCTGAGGTTCTGCAGAAATAGGGGCACCCCTATTTCGGCCTCAACGGGTTCGAGCCACTGTTCCTTTAGGACGTCTAATAAACCTCGCGGGGACCGTCCATACAGGAGTTCATACGGAGATGTGCCCAGGGAAGTCTGTCTCCGTTCCCTGCAAGCGTACATAACGAATGGTAACATGGTGTCCCATTCTGACATTTGTCCACCTAGTGCTCGTCGGAGAATTTGCTTTATGCTCTGGTTAAGGCGTTCTACCAGACCGTTACACTGGGGATGGTATGCAGCGGTCTTCTTATGGTGGATACCAAAGGCGTCCCATACCTGTGCAAGGTACTTTGACAGAAAATTGCTGCCCCTGTCTGTCAGTATTTCCTGCGGAAATCCAATTTCACAGAATAGTTTTACCAGTTCACTGGCAATAGGCTTAGCCGAAATACTTCTTAATGGGATGGCCCATGGGAACCGGGTGGCCTGATCGATGATTACTAGGATATATTGGTATCCCCTGGGTGTTTTAACCAGGGGTCCTACAATGTCCATGGCTAATCTTCTCACTGGGTCTGAAATCACAGGCATAGGTACTAATGGCACGGCAGGAGGTTTTCGGGCGGTCACTCTTTGGCACGTTGCGCAGGATTCACAGAATCGAGTTGTCTCCTGAAATACCCCTGGCCAATAGAATCTGGCCAGAATCTGGTCTAGCGTACCCTGTGCTCCCTTATGACCCCCTACAGGATGGTCATGGGCCAGTCGTAGAATCAATGATTTAAATGTGTTCGGTATCACCAGTTGTTTCCGTAGTACCCCTGTTCGTGGATCTTTACTCTCTCGATAGAGCAGGTCATCCTCCATACAGAATCTGGGGTAGGAATCCCTTTTGTCTTGTGCCTGCTCAAAGGCATGAGCTAGTACTGGGTCCGCTTTTTGCTCTCTCTTGAAGGAGGGAAACTTCTCCATCAATTCGGCCGGTACCCACGGCATTCTTCCTCCGGCTTCCAATTCGGTCCGTCCCTGAGAGCGACATCTTCGTTCCCGCCTTCGTTCAGCCTTCGGCTTTCGCTCTCTCCGCCAGGGATCTCCTATTAGGTCCTCATGCGAGGGGAGGGTTCCTAAAGAATTATCTCTGGAGCATGAGGGCTGTTCATCATCCTGGGTATGGGATCTCGTGGAAACTAGAGCCTTTTTGGGAGGCTCACTCTTCTTTGCACTGTTTGGCTGTACATGGGAGTGCTCGGCCGGCTTAGACCGTGACTCCGAGTTATTCATAGACTCATGCCAACTACAGGTGGAATTTGGGATTTTGGTTGGAGACAAGCCCTCTTTAAGGCTCCTCCGGAACTGCGGCCAGTCGCGGCCCAATACTAATTCTTGGGGCAATTTTGGCATGACTGCTACCAGCATTTCCTTCCTTATTCCCAAGCCTTTGACCCATAGCCTATAGAGAGGATAGCTTGTGGCAGCCCCGTGAATACATTTTATTTTAACGCGGCCTTCTGGATATTCAGGAACTGACCAACCTTGGCCTCTGATCACGGACCATAACTTTTGGGACATCATAGTTTGATCAGCGCCTGAATCCAGAAGCGCCCTTACATCCACTCCATGTATTTGTACAGTCAACACAAACCCTTCTCGGACTGTCTTTGGGGCCTCCCCCACAAGAGCAGTTCGAGCATAACAGTCATTTTTTAAATGTCCCATTTTACCACAGGAGAAACAACGTTTAACTTTTTCCTTATCTGGAAGGTTATTTCTTCCTTCATTACCATATACTGGTCGGGAAGGGCTCCCTACTTTCCTGGCTTCCATACCTATGGCTACCTTGGGGTTACCCATCCTATGTTGGGTGACTTTCTCAGCCTCTAGGTACCGCTCAGTAAGGGTTATTGCCTCTGTAGTGGTACAGCAATTTTGTAACATTAGGTAGTTCTGTACCCTACTGGGCACCGCTGTCATGTATTGTTCTAATACTACGGCGTCCATTAGTGTCTCTATATTCTTCCTCTCCGGCTGTAGCCACTTATACGCTAAGCTCCTAATTCTGTGACCAAGGGCTTTTGGCGTCTCGTCCGCCCTAAGGGTAGTAGCCCTAAACATTTTATTATAAGTCAATGGGGTAAGCCCTAGGCGATCCCTAATTGCTGACACTACCTCTTCGTAGGTGTTGGCTAAGGCAGGCGGCATTGACCGGTAAGCAGCCAGTGCCTCGCCCGTAAGGGACGCTGCAAGACGTATTGACCATTGTTCTGGTGGCCAATTAGCTGAACTAGCTATTCTAGTAAAAGAGTCTAGAAAATCGTCCACATTATCTTTCGGACTCAATTTTCCTACCACCAAATCATGACAAGTCCATTGTCCAACCGCTTGCTTGTTCAGACCAGTCGCACTCGACTTCTCTGCATTGAGCCTTGCCATTTCTTCCTTTTGTTGCGCCAACCAGCTTTCCATAGTTTGCAACACAGATGCTTGTTGTGCTTGCATGGCCTGCAGTGCTTGGGCCTGATTCTTCAGCGCCACCTCTGCCTGTTTATCAAATTGGTGGGCCATCCACGCACATAGCTCTCTGGGTTCCATGATGCACCTGCAAGGACAGAAAAAAAAAAAGACACAACCAAGTGCAGTTCCCTAAACTTTTTTCTCCCTTTTTTTTTTTTTTAAACTTCCTCCGGTGTCCCACACTAGACAGGCTTAATTACATATTACCTGATTCTGGTGTGTAATCAGCATTGGAATGGAAGTTGCTGTTGCTCACCACCGCTCTCTGCTTGAGGAATCGGCAACAGGATTTTCCCCCAATCCGTTCCGGGCTCTCAGCTACTCCGCTCCGGGTCTTTCCTCCTCCGGTCCGGTTTTAGGGATTTTTATTTTTTTTTTTTTTTTCAGCAGCACAACCAGACTTTTCCTCCTTTTTTTTTTCTTCTGGAACTTTAAGCCTTTTCTTTTCAGTGCTGAAGTAAGTTCTGGGCAAAATCCAATCACTACGCCATTTTTACATGTCACACCGCCCCCCTGGTGGCAATGGCGGGTCACAACAGAAAGGGGGTGGACATGGAAAGTTTGTTTGTGGAGGAGTTTAGTTCAATTGCAGGGCCCAGGTTTTTATGGTCCTGGTAGCCTTCTGTGTACTAAAAGCTCCCAAGAATATTACAGTCCGAGAGTAGGGAAAAATAAAGGCTTTTATTTCCCATGTTGCAAATAGGTTCAAATAGCTCAGATTACATCAACACAAAAAGAATGTCCTTGCTCCAGGTTAAAAGAAAAAGAATCATGAACTGAAGAAAACCTGTTAACTTCACAGCAATGTCAAACGAAATATAGCATCAACTTTACCCCAGACCACAGCTATTCCTCTGCTAGGGCTCAATTCTTTCGGCCAGGCAATAGCTACAATCCATCGGGAGGTCTGAGGGATCCTCCGGGAATTCCACCTGCATGGGCTCACAGTCCGGAATGTCTAGGGGCTCTCCTTCAGGCTTTCTGTGTAATGCTTGTATGATGCCCCAATGTTCAGCATCTAAAGGTAAGTCTTTGCTTTGTATACTTTTATAATGCGGACAGTCTCTCCTGCACACTGTTCCTTCTCTAGGAAGTTTCCTGTTTAATACAGTTTTGTATTTTGTAGCATGAATGCCTCTAGAAGGACAGCATTCTCCAGTGCCCGGCTCCTTCTGCGTCACAGCATTCATAAAATCATAGTTAGTAAAATGGTAATTACCTTTTCTTCTAAGGTTAGCACAGTGAGGTGAGGGCTGAGGCCTGTTCCTGCTGGGTCTTGGCTCCCCCGGCGCCAAGGTAGGCCTCCGGTTCTCAGGTCGGCCTTCTGCTGGGGTTAGGCCGCATTTGCACCACAGCTTCTTTCTCCCAGGGCCTTGAAAGTTACCCTTCAAAATTCCTCTTTCACCTCTTTCTTTGCTGCTCCCTGTTGTGCCTTTCAACAGCTGCTGGCCCTTGCCAAACTCAGGCCTTGGACTCTCTGGTACAGTCCTCCTCCTTTCAGGGTTAGCTTCCTTACGGTATCTTTCCCTCCTGGAAAGTGTATCTTTTCCCCTTTGAAATATTTAAAGCAAGTTTCTTCACCTGGCTCTGCTGAGTCTGCTAGGCCGGTTCCCTCTGTCAGGACTCCTATTCCTGGATCCTCCGGATCTCCATGCAAATCTGGAACTGGAACTCCTTGCACAACTCTCTGCCAGTTTCCTTGGAAGTCTCCTTGCGACTCTGCTTGCAAATCTCTTTGCCAGTCTCTTTGCCAGCCTTCCCCTTCTCCTCCTTCTTCTGACTTCCTCCAGTCATCCGGGTTTTTAAAAGGAATCCTTCCCTTTCTGGATTGGGTGTAGGCCGGTATTGCATCATTGGCTCTAGGGCGTGGTTCCTCAGTCCTCCAGAGGTCTCTCTTGCTCCCCCTATATGGCTCCTCGTGATGCTGCAGCCGGTGTCTGCCTCTTTTTTCTGGGTTTAAAACATTTTCTTCTGCCTGCAGCTGGTCTGCAGTGCCACAGTGTATCTTATGGATTTTGGGTTGCTGACCACGAAAATCACCTTGAAATTTTCCTATCATGCACTATTTTTTTGCAATTGCCTATTTTTATCTTTATTTCACACTTAATATAACGCCGAGGCCTTGGCATCAGGGCAGTTTACAATTGCAAAAAATGCTACTGCAAAACTATGTAAGAAATTAGAAAAGGAACACCAATGCTTCTCAGGAAAGAGAGAGAACGGTTAAGGGATAGCTAGAAAAGAGCAGCAAGGAAAAAGGTGGGCAAACAGGGACTACTGAGGGTTGGAAAATGGGATGTCAAAGGCCTGTTGAAACAAATGAGTTTTTAGTTGTGCCTTGAATTTCTGATAGGAAAGTTTGAGACGGAGTGTGGACGGCAGGGAGTTCCAGAGTGCAGGGCTGACAAAGAAGAAAGCAGCATGACGAGTAAGTTCTAGGTGGGCCTGGGAAGGTGAGGGAAGGAATAAATGGTTGGCATGTATGGACCGGAACTGATGGTAGGGAGTATGCAAATATATGAGGTTAGCCAGGTACTGTGGTGTGGAGGTATTAATAGCCTTGTGATTTCCTCACATATTTTAAGTCTACTCTTATGTTGCCTAGAAAGTAAGTTGTTTTGTTTAGTGCAGACCTGCCTAGGCATGCACTCAGTGCAGGCTCACAACATGCAATGGACATGCTACTGCTCAGGAATTCGTGGGCTATAAAAGCAGCTTTCATACACAGATGCTATACATGACATTGATATCAGTTTGCATGTAAACTTTTTGTCTAAACAATGATTTCTTACAGCAAAAATGTCTCAATGTCGCAACAGCCATGATACATTCTGTTACATTTGTGGTGAGTATACGCTTAAGCCTCAAAGATGCAACATGACTGCACTTATTAAGAAAGCATATGAGCTCTATTTCAGTTGTAAAGTTGGTGATCAAGACAAATCCTGGGCTTCTCACATTTGCTGTGCAACATGTGCTGTCCATCTCAGAGCATGGCTCAAGATACTTGGAAGTCAATACTGTTTGCAGTCCCAATGATATGGCGAGAACAGATGGATCAAGTGATGGACTGTTATTTCTGTCTGACCAATGTATCCAGCTTCTCTGCTAAAAAATAAGACATTTATTGAATACACCAGTCTGCCTTCAGCCATAAGACTAGTGCCGCATGACAAGAGTATGCCGGTACCAAAACCACCAGAGACATGGAGCCTAGATGAGGCAGACAAAGTTGCCAAAACACACAGACCAGATGTGGAAAATGACATGAATCCAGAGTTTGAACCATTTATGTCCAGAGTGCCTCATCTGATAACACAGTCAGGATTGAATGACCTGGTGAGGGACTTAAGTTTCTCAAAAACAAAAGCTGAACTACTTGGTTCAAAATTGCAAGGATGGGGTTTGCTGTCATCAGGTATGAAAATCTGTCTCTTTTGGACCGCCAGGAAGATATGAAACATTTCTTTGCACAGGTTGACAACGTCTGCTTCTGCACCAACATTGATGGATTGTTCACGCTTTGAGTTGTGAGCATGACCCACAACAATGACACCTTTTTATCGATTCATCATTGTTAAGCTTGAAAGCTATAGCTACACAATGGCAAATGTGCACCCTTCAATATCTGTTGCCTATGTAATGCACATGAAAGAAACCTACAAAAACATGGAAATGTTGTTGAAACACATTTATTTTTATTTTATTTATCTACATTCTCTTATATACCGCGCTATTCTGCATCAGTGCGGTTTACATTGAACAAACTGAAATTACATTGAACAGGGCATTATAACTTGCAGATAACTATGGAGCCCGATCCCCAAAGGGGCATGTCTGGGCTGTCTGGATGGCCCTGTGCAGGACATGCTGATCAGTACCCGATTCTGCACTGTGGGAGCAGGATCGGGCACTGGGAACTGGTCTGGCATGCCCCTGCATCACAGCAGGGATGTCCACCCCACGGCACAACCTGCCCATTGCATTGGAACTCTGGTTTCCCTGCTGCCCGATCCCAGCGGGGGCAGCCAGGGCCTGGATTGAGTGGCAGGGACTCACCGGACTTGCCGCCATTGCTGCCAGGGGTCTCCAAGGTGGAATAAGCTGGCTGTCCCCCTGGTGCTCCCCAGACATACAGAGCTGTGACCAGAATTGGCCCTGTATGTGCAAGTGACAGGACTGCCCCCTCTCCGCTCCTGTGCCACCCCATCCCCCGCAGCAAGCACAGTGGCTCTGTGCGTGCAGGGGGACCAAGGGGCGGCATACGGTGAAGGCGTATAGCAGGGCTAGGTATCTCACTGGGATGTATAGCCCTGCTATTTGACTTCCTGGTTTGGACCCATACAGTACAACTACAGCTGGAACATTTGTGGTGATCTAAAAGTAGTGGCACTGCTACTAGGAATGTAGTTTGGGTATACCAAGTACTGTTTCATTTGCGAATGGGACTCCCATGCTAGAGAGTCTCATTACATTAAAAACAACTGGCTGCTCCATAAGTGTTTGGTTCCAGGACAGAAAAATGTGGCACATGAACCACTTGTCAACACAAGATAGATATTTTTGCCTCCTCTTCATATAAAACTCGAACTGATGAAAAACATTGTGAAAGTGATGAACAAGGAAGGTGAAGGATTTCGATATTAGAGACAGATGTTTCCAAGAAGAACTGATCCCAAGATTAAGGAAGACATGTTTGTGGGTCCACAAGTCAGACACGTCATCAATAGCAAGCGGTTCAAAGATTTGCTAGTGGGACCTGAGAAAATCACATGGAAGACATTCAGGGATGTTGAGAATTTTCTTGGCAATTACAGGACACCAAGCTACGTCCAGCTTGTTGACAACATGATTCAAGCATACAAAACCATGAAGTGCAACATGTCACTGCAGATTCATTTTCTGCATTCACATTTGGACTTCTTCCCTGCTAATCTTGGTGCAGTCAGTGACAAATATGGTGAAAGGTTTCACCAGGACATTGTGATGATGGAAAAGTGGGACCACGATAACTGGAACCCATCAATGCTGGCTGCTATTGGTCACCAAGATGAGAAGCATCAGATGCTGAGTACAAATGAAAATCAGGAGAAAAACATTTTTAGCTCAGGTGAACTAGTGCAATATGTCAGCATCATTGTGCGATTAAACATGCTAAATTCAGTCAAAATTTAATGTCATGTTTCTCCAAATTCCGACATAATACAGTCGATCTGAAATTATATTTGTGTTCAGCTTGAAGCTATCCTAATCATCAAAACTTTTTTGGGAACCAAAACTTTTGAACAATTTGTTCTCCAGTGAGACCAGAAGGATGAAAAACTGTAGAAGGAATCAGAGAGCAGATTAGAGGGCCGGAAACAAGCAAAAAATAATGCACATTTAGGAGTTAAAAAGAAAATCTGCTGTGAGAGAAGGTACGAGGAGAGAAAAACAAAATAATTTTATTTAAAAAAAAAAGAATATAATAAAGAACAACAAAAAAAAATATTTCGGACACACTAGAAAGATTGGAAAACAAAATGTTACATATTTAGTAAGGTCATCTTTATGCAAATTCGTATAAATGTGCTATACAATTTAAAAATCTTTGCTGTGGTATTGGTGAAATCCTACTGCAGAATTATTATTATTTTTTTTTTTTAAACTTTTTATTTATCATTTTTCAGCTATAACAACAAACAATACAGTCAATACAAAATACCAAACCATTAAGCAGTAAAACAGTAAGGACAGCCAGGTGTATCCTCATCATGCACTGATCAAACAGAAAGGGGGAAAGGAAGGGGGCAGGACCGTGAGCGCCAATTTTCTCATGAACCCAAATGGCTAAATGTAGCAGAAAGTATTATATGCGGAGGGCATCCCATTTTCTCAATAACTTACAATATGTAGGGTTCTGAGCCACATATGCTACCTCACAGGAGTGATGATAAGATACAAGATTCCA
This sequence comes from Ichthyophis bannanicus, assembly GCA_033557465.1. Lineage (NCBI taxonomy): Eukaryota > Metazoa > Chordata > Amphibia > Gymnophiona > Ichthyophiidae > Ichthyophis > Ichthyophis bannanicus. Next base: position 100,090,145 of record CM066040.1, on the reverse strand, counting down.
CCAGTACTCTACGTTCAGATTGTGAAAGGCCTTCCAGTGGCTGAAAATGGTCTTCAGGGCTAGACTTATTAGGAGATCAAAAAGAGGGTAATATCGCTTATCCAGTTCAGGAATACCAGCCAACGATTTATAGATAACAATACTGTACGTTAATGGAGATCCCATATGTAAAAGCTGTTGAATTCGCTGCCATACTCTTTGCCAATACTCCTGCAAATGTGGACAATAATACAGCATATGGGCTAGAGTACCAACGCCCAGACCACACGACCAGCATTTGTCTTCAGCATCTGTACGCCACCGGGCAATTTTTGCCGGGGTCAAGTATGCTCGATGAGCAAGAAAATATAGTGTTTGAGTAAGGGCCGCAGTTCGAGATAGCCGTATCTGAGGACCCCAGAAGGAGCTCCACATCTCCGTGGTCATGAGAGAACCCACCTCCGATTCCCACGCCAGTTGCGCTCCTCTAGGAAAGCGATCGTCTGCGTTACGAAGGAACTCCACAAATTTCGAAACTAGCTGGGTGCTCATTCGGATCTCCAGTATTCGATTGTATGATGATTGTCCTTTCCCTAAATGCAGTGGTGTCACTCCTGCTTTACTCAAACAGTGCCGCAACTGCCCCCACTGGAAAAAGCTGCTGTGCGGAAGTTGGAATTCTTGCTGCAGGTCCGAAAAGGACTTAAACTTCTGGCCACATACCAGGTGTCCCAAATATAGAATTCCCTGTCGTATCCAAGTGGACCAGGCAACGGGGCTCCCTCCAATTTTGAACCGTGGATTAAGCCAAACAATAGTAGCGTCCGTAAACGATCGCTCCCCTTCTATGAAAGGTAAAACATGCTGAAACGCTTGCTGAGTAGCTTGCAAAATCACATTATCCATCGTGACCTGCCATCCATCGGCCTCAATACGTGCCCGTAAGGGGAGTGGGGCACTCGCAGCACCCTCTACTAACAACCACATTGGGGATCCCAGGATATTCGGCTCCTCCGCCCACCAGGAACCTTGTTTCAGCAGAATAGCAACATGGTATCTGTAGAAGTCAGGGAAGTGGACCCCTCCCTGCGTTTTGGGAAGCTTTAGTTTCCAAGCCGCGATTCGGGGAGTTTTGTTGCTCCAGAGAAAGGATAGCAGCATTTTCTCCAGACTAAAATAGAATTTCTTGTCAAAAAGTACAGGAAACATACTGAGAAGATAATTAATCTTGGGGACGATGACCATTTTCACAGTTTCTAATCTGCCCCACCAAGTTAAATTCAATGGCGACCACTTATGGACATATTCGAGTAGTATCTTCTTGCATGAATCCATAATCATCTTAGCTGTAGTTGGTAGGGTAACACCGTAAGTAACCCCTAAGTATTTGAAAGATGATCTGGCGATCTGAAAGGGGTACTGCAGCAAGTCTCTCTCAAGAACGCTGGCCGAGAGGGGAATAGTAATGGTTTTATCCAGATTAAGCTTGTATCCTGATATGGAAGAATAATCTTGAATTACCTTTAATGTCACATCGATAGAATGGATATCCAAAAATAGTAGTAAGTCATCCGCATAAGCAGAGAGTTTACAATGATAACCTTCTAATTGAATTCCGACTATGTTGTCCAGTTGTCGAATTTTAAGGATTAGTGGTTCCAAGGCGAGATTAAAAAGCAGAGGGGATAAGGGGCATCCTTGCCGAGTTCCCCGGGTGAGTTGAAATTCCTGCGATATGGCTCCATTGGCAGCAACCCGCGCCACAGGTTTAGTATAGAGTAGTTGTATACTCCTAAGGAAACTGGCCGGCAACCCCATCCAATTCATGACTTGAAGCAGATAAGATATCTCCACCCTATCAAAGGCCTTCTCGGCGTCAAGTGCAAGGGCCACAATAGGTTGATCTACCCGCTGTGCTTTCCGAAGAACATGAGCCAGCATTCGTCCATTGTCTACAGTGGACCTGCCGGGCATGAAACCACATTGGTCAGGGTGTATCAATGTGCCTATGACCTGGGATAGACGATTAGCTAAAACCTTGGCATAAATCTTATAATCAGTATTCAACAAAGAAATTGGTCTGTAATTTTCAACCCGCTGAGGGTCTCTTCCTGGCTTAGGATGTATGACTATTGTTGCTGCTGATAAAGCCCCTACAGCTGGACATTCATCCTGGATTCCCCTATAATAGAGCAATAGCTCCGGTAACAAGAGTTCCGAGAAGGCAGCATAGAATTCCACAGGTAAGCCGTCTGGGCCACTAGCTTTCCCTTTAGCGAGCTGCTGGATAGCTGATCGAATCTCTTCACTCGTGATGGCAGCTTCTAAGAGACGTTGTTGCTGGTCTGAAAGCTTAGGACCATCTATGGAGGAGACAAAGCTAGAAAAAACCGATGCATCACAATTAACTTCAGATTGGTATAGCTGAGAATATAATTTTTTGCAAATCGCGAGTATCTCTTCATCACCTGTCTTCAGTGTACCTGCGGAATCTGTCAAACCAGATATCCTGGTCACCGCACGCTTAGCTTTCAACATATTTGCAAGCAACGAGCTAGCACGATTATTCTCATGATAATATTGCCCCTGCTGCTGTTTAATAGACTTGTTGACTGCAGCACATAAAAGTATATTATATTGAAAACGAAGTTTCTGCAATCGTAAAAGAACCAACGGGTCCGCTCGTTTCGCCAGGAGTCTTTCACCCGCCCGAATCTCCTGATCCAATTCTTTCCTGCGTTGTACATTGGCTTGATGTTTGCGTATCTTATAGGTAGTCATATGCCCACGCATGGTAGCTTTGAATGCCTCCCACCAAGCCCAGGTTGAAGTATCACCATAATGATTGGTCACAAAAAATTCTTGAATCGCCAACTTAACTGACTTATGAAAATCATCCTCCGCCAGCCAGCGCTTGTCAAAGAACCAACGCACTTGAGGGTGTCTAGCAGCCCCTGTTGATAGATCTGAAACAGTTCTAGGAAGCATTTCCACATCTTGCAACTTAGGCACCAGTGTCTTGGAAACCAAAAAATAGTCAATCCGAGTTTGCGAGTTGTGGGGTAAAAAGTAGAAAGAGTATTCCCTGCCATCTGGAAAAGCAAACCGCCAGGGATCCACCAGCCCGAGAAGCTCCATCATATTCAACAACTGAAAAGAAGACCGGGGCTTATGCTGTGGCTTGTAAGGAATTCTATCGAGCAGGGGATCTTGGATAAGGTTAAAGTCCCCACCGAGGATAATATGCGAGGACCCTGCTTCCAGCAGCTCTTGCGTAACAAGATTGTAGAATTGCGGATCATCATTATTGGGGCCATACACCGTCATAAAGGTGTAGAGTTCATCAAGCAGGCGGACTACTACCTTGGCCCAGCGCCCAGCTGGATCGACTTTTGTCTCGCTTACTGCTACAGGTAGAGTTTTCCTACATAAAATTATCACCCCCCCTTTTTTTTTAAGGGCAGGTGCTGATATAAGATTTTGATAGGTAGTATCTGCCACTTTATACGATTCAGTTTGCGAGAGATGGGTTTCTTGCAAGTATATGACATCTGCTTTGTGATGTTTACAGTAGGCTAGAATTTTCTTTCTCTTAATCGGATTAGAGATACCCTGAACATTTAGGGAAATTACCCTCACTCTGCCGTCAGCCATATTGTATACTAAACAGGTTCTGGAGATGCGCGCTCACGGTCAGTTGCCCCATAAACAGTATAATGCAACACATATATCTGATAATGAACAAACCTGACTGTACATTACACCAAACCATCATAACATTTATGGGAAAGCCCCAACCGCCCACCTTTGCCATCCTAACTATCCCCCTCAAGAATCAAACTAAACATTCCTCGAGCATATCTATGGTGTCAAGGCATCAATGCAGCAGAGGAGTATCTGAACTAAAAAAAACAAACCAGGCCCACTTTACTAAGTCTACATGGTTATCCCCGTCAAGAGTATAATCTTGCTAGCTCCAGACACAGTGCCAGTAAAGAAAAGAGGAAAAGAGAGAGAACCACTTTACTTCCATATGCAATTTTCATAAAAAAAACAAAAACAAAACATAGCAGTACAGACCAGGTATCTTGGAACAAAGCCAAGCATGTAAAGACATGATACCCACATCCAAACTCTCTCATGTCCCCATTTCCATCCGCACCCGATCTTGCAGGAAGGCACGAAGCTATGGGCCGTCGGCAAAAGTTCTCGTGCTATTATCTAAAGTCACTCGCATGAGTGCCGGATAAAATAGCCCATAACGTGCTTGAAGTTGCTGTAGCTGAGGCCTGAAGGCCAGCAGCTCCTTCCGACGTTGAACGGTTTGCTTGCTGAGATCCGGAAAGATGTTTATTTTCTGCCCATCAAGCTGCAAGCCCTGCCGACGCTTAGCTGCCAGTAGAATTTGTAGAGCCTGCTGATAACGAAGGACTTTAGCCACGAACGGGCGCGGCCGCTGTAAGTGGGGAGAGGGATGTGATGGCACTCTATGGGCTCGTTCAAGCTCCAGCGGTCGAGCAAAGGTAATGTCCAGGAGCTCCGGAAGCAACTTCTCGAGGAAGCTAATGGGGTCCGCTCCTTCCCGGCCTTCGGGAATGCCCAGAATTCGCACATTGCTGCGCCGTGCCCGGTTAGATTGATCTTCAACGAGCGTTTCCAAAGCCGCCACTCGCTTCGTAAGCGGATGTATCCGAGCCACCATCGTTGATTGCCTGTCCAACTCTGTTTCCACTTCTCCTAGGCGCTTTGAAACCTCTCCAAGTTTCCCTTTTATTTCCTGCACATCCTCTTGTACTTGTGTCAGAGTCTCAGAATTAGCTGTGATAAGGTCTCGTAAAGCCCGGAGCTCCAACAGAATTTCTTTGACACCCTCCGTGGGTAGCTTTTCGGCCGCCATTTTAAGGGGAGAGGGGGGATCTTGCTTCGCCCGTTTATTAGCCAAACCCGATGCTTGCGGGAACTCCAATCTAGCGGGCTTTAGAGTCGACATGTCCTTCGCATCTGCCACCAAAAAATAGTAATATAAGGGAGTCCCGTTCCCCTAGATATGCTCCGGATTCTGCTCAGTCAAGAGGGAGCCCTCGAGTTAAGCGGCCATCTTCCCGCTCGGCAAACTCCGCCCCCCCTACTGCAGAATTATTGTGGAAACCATTCCTGGCAGATTTGAACCAGCACCTAGATGATGAAAAGTTACAAAACCTCATGCCAAATCTTAAGAACATAAGAAATGCCATGATCCATGATGCCCAGTATCCTGTTTCCAACAGTGACCAATCCAGGTCACAAGTACCTGGCAGATACCCAAAGTCCCCAGCTTCCACAATGCTCATCCTGGGGTAAGCAGTGGATTTCCCAGGTTCTCTTTAATAATGGTTTATGGACCTTTCCTCCAGGAACTTGTGCAAACCTTTTTTAAACCCAGCTATACTAACAGCTTTTACTACATCCCCCGGTAACAAATTCCAGAGTTTGATTACGTGTTGAGTGAAAACTATTTTCTCTTATTATTCTTAAACAGGTTGCACTGTAGCTTCATTGCATGTCCTCTAGTTTTTCTACTTTTTGATGGCATAAACAACTGATCTACGTTAACCCGTTCCATTCCATTCATTAATTTATAGACTTCTATCATATCTCTCCTCAGCCTTCTCTTTTTCAAGTTGAAGAGCTCTAACTTTTTAAGTCTTTCCTCACAGGGGTATTTTTCCAACTCCGTTACAATTTTGGTGGTTCTTCTCTGTACCTTTTCTAATTCCGCTATATACTTCTTAAGATACGGCAACCAGAGTTGCACACAATATTCAAGGTGTGGTCGATCCATGGAATGATACAGAAGCATTATAATATCCTTGGTTTTATTCTCCATTCCTTTCCTTATGATTCCTAGCATTCTATTAGCTTTCTTGGCCTCTGCTGCACGCTGGGAAGAGGATTTTAATGCATTATCCACAATGACACCTAAATCTTTTTCCTTGGTGGTGGTTTCTAAGGTGTTACCTTGCATCGTGTAACCAAAGTTTGGGTTGTTCTTTCTAAGGTGGTACACCTAGCATCGTGTAACCAAAGTTTGGGTTGCATCGTGTAACCAAAGTTTGACTTTGTATTTGTCCACATTAAATTTCATTTGCCATTTGGAAGACCAGTCTTCCAATTTATCAAGGTCCTCTTGCAATTTTCACAATCCTCTTGGGTTTTAAGAACTTTGAATAATTTTGTGTCATCTGCAAATTTGATCTCCTCACTTGTTATTCCCATTTCCAGGTTATTTATGAATACGTAAAAAAGCAGCAGGCCCAGTTCAGATCTCTGGGGTACTCCATTGTTTACTTTTCTCCATTGAGAAAATTGGCCATTTAGCCCTACTTTCTGCCTTCTTTCTTTTAACCAGTTTCTGATCCACAACACTACACTGCCTCTAATCTCATGACTTTTTAATTTTGCCAAAAGTCTCTCATGAGGGACCTTGTCAAAGGCTTTCTGAAAATCCAGATGCACTATATCAACTGACTCAACTTTGTCTACCTGCTTATTCACATCTTCAAAAAAATATAACAGATTAGTAAAACAAGATTTTCCTTGGCTAAATCCATGTTGGCTTTCTCCCATTAAACCATGACTATACTGTATATATATGATCAGTAATTTTATTCTTTATATTGGTTTCTACCATTTTGCCTGGTACTGATGTCAGACTCACAGGTCTGTAATTTCCCGGATCATCCCTGGAACTCTTTTTTAAATATTGGCTTTACATTGGCCATTCTCCACTCTTCAGGTACCACAGTTGATTTTAATGATAGTTCACCGATTCCATATAGTAAGTCTGCAATCTCATATTTCAATTCATTCAATACCGTTGGATATACCATGTGGTCCAGGTGATTTGGGGCTCTTCAATTTATCAAATAGTTGTAATACATCTTCCTGGTTTAATCGATATTTCTTTCAATTCTTCCAATACATCACCTTTATATACCATTTCAGACATGGATAAATTCCAACATCTTCTTCAGTAAAGACCGAAGCAAAAAATTCATTTAGTCTCTCCGCTGTGGCCTTGTCTTCACTTAGTGCCCCTTTTACTCCTCTGTCATCAAATGGTCCAACAGACTGTCTTGTAGGTTTTTTTGTACGAATGTAATTGAAAAAGTTTTTATTATGCATTTTTGCTTCCATGGCAAGCTCTTTTTCAAATTCTCTCTTTATCTATCTTATCAATGCCTTGCATCTAACTTGCCAATGCTTATGTTGTTTCCTGTGTTTGTCATTAAGCTCCTTTTTCCATTCCCTGAAGAAAGACCTCACCTTTAAACCATGCTGGCAGTTTTATGGCCTTCCTTCCACTTAAAGCATGGAATACAATTGGTCTAGGAATACAATTGGTCTAGGCTTCCAAGATAGTATTTTTTTAAACAATGCCCATCCTTTATGCAAATCTTTAGCCTTTGCAGCTGCTCCTTTTAGTCTTTTGTTAACTATTTTCCTCATTTAAATCATAATCTCCCTTTTGAAAGTTAAATGGGAGTACTGTGGATTTCCTTGCCGCCCTTCTTTCATTTATTAAATCAAATGCAATCATGCTATGATCACCATTGCCAAGTGGCCCCAACATCCTTATCTCTTGCACCAGATCCTGCATGCCGCTAAGGATTTGGTCCAAAATAGCTTCCCCTCTTGTCGGTTCATGAATCAGCTGCTCCAAGAAGCAGTCATTTATTTCATCTAGAAACTATCTCCCTAGCATGTCCTGCTGTGACACTGACCCAGTCGATATCTGGGTAATTGGAATCACTCATTATTACTGTGTTGTAAATTTTTTGTTAGCCTCCCTGATTTCTTTCAGCATTTCATTATCTATCTGTTCATTCTGGCCAGGCAGTCGGTAGTACATCCCCACTGCCATTGCCTTCCCCTTTTTACATGGAATTTCTATCCATAGAGATTCTACAGTATATTTTGTTCCTGCAAAACTTTAATCCTATCCGACTCAATGCCCTCTCTAAAAGAGCACAACCCCTCCACCAATTTGATCTACTCTATCATCATGATATAGTTTGTACCCAGGTATCACAGTATCACATTGGCTGTCCTCCTTCCATCAGGTCTCTGAGATACCAATCATATCTAACCTCTCATTTAGAGCTATATATTCTGACTCTCCCATCTTATTTTTTAGACTTCTATCATTTGCATACAGTCATTTTAGAGACTGTATTTCAATCATATTAATCTGATTATCAGTTGATAGGGGGTAATTTGGAATTTTTCAGCTTTGTGCTTAAGGGCATCTGGGTAACTTATCTTTATTGGAATCTCTCTGTTTGGATGTCCTAACTCCCCTGTTTTTTAGTATCCTTCAAGGATACAGCCTTCTGAACCATGCTCTCTTGGGCGACTGTCAGCTTTCCCCTACTATCTAGTTTAAAAGCTGCTCTATCTCCTTTTTAAATGTTAATGCCAGCAGCAAGGCTCCATCCCGGTTGACGCAGAGCCCATCTCTTAGCAAGAGTCCCTCCCTTTCCCAGAAAGTTGCCCAGTTCTTAAGAAATCCAAACCCCTCTTCTTTGCACCTGCATTTCATCCACACATTGAGACTCTGGAGCTCTGCCTGTCTTTTGGACCCGGCCTGTGGCACAGGAAGCATTTTGGAGAATGCTTCCCTGGAAATTCTGGATTTCAAATTCCTACCTAAAAGCCTAAATTTGGCCTCCTGAACCACCCTCCCATATTTTTCTATGTCATTGGTACCAACATGTACCAAGACAGCAGACTCCTCCCCAGCGCTATCTAAAACCTTGTCTAGGTGATGTGTGAGGCACGCCCACCAGCCACCCAGGAATCTACATGCCTAATGAATGAATCACCCACTATAACGGCCATCCTAACCTTTCCCTCTTGGGCACATGGCCCTGGAGAAACTTCCATGGTGCAAGAGGGTGTTTCATCTCCTAGCTACAGGATCACTTCCTGTCTCACCAAGGTGATGCTCTCCTTTAACTAGACCTCTCTCCTCCATGGCAGCTAAGAGGCTGCCAGTCTGGAGGTGGGGCTTCAATACTACATCCCTGTAGGTCTTGTCTAAGTGCCTCTCTGACTTCCTTGTCTTCCAATTCTGCTACTCTAGTCTCAATAGAAAAAAAAAGTCTAAGACCTTTGCTTTTGAATGGATTTTATCAGCCTTAGTACTAATACTGAACCAAACCATCTGGTGATCACTGGATGCGAGATGATCTCCCACTATGACATCAGAAACACTTTCCACAATGGTAAGCACTAAGTCCAGTATGGCCTCATCTCGTGTGGGTTCTGTTACCCAGTTGCCTGAATAGTTCTCCCTGTAGAGAATCCAGGATCTCCTTACTTCTAGATAACACCGCAGTAGGGATGTGCCAATCCACATCTGGCATATTGAAATCACCTATCAGTAGCACTTCTCCTTTCATGGCAATACCTTGTATGTCTCCTATTAAATCTTCATCCACTTCTACTCCCTGGTGTCCCTTTATTTTTCACTTAGATATATAGTTTTGTTTTATTTTAAAATTGACATTAGTGGTCACACAATAAACCAGATATACAGAGCCAACAGCTCCTAATTTCCACCAATTGGTTGCGTGCCGGAGAATTTACATCTGTAGAAGCCCAGCAGGTTACCATGGTAACTCAGCAAATTTGTGAGACTTCCTAGGAATACAGAACATAGAAAATTCTGGCACTGTGACATAAATCCAAGCTATAAAGATGAAATTTAACTATTACGATTATATAAAACCTGTCCCTATTTATTCTATTTTTTTCTTTTAAAACTTTAAAATGTATTAATTGTGCCCAAGCTCCTATTGTGTGTGTATATATATATCTACACAGACAGACGGACAGTGCATGCTTTCATGGAAAGAAACAAGGCAATTCAGAAAGAAAAAGAAATGGTAAGCTTTAATAGGCAAGTTTACTAAATAGTGTTGGTTTCTTCAGTGGGGCTAACGCAGAATTAACACCTGGCAGTAGCAGCAAATGCAGGAAAAATGCTCACATTGCAAACCTTTTCCATGTCGTCTGCATTTTGCAGGCTTGGGTGGGATTAGGGAGGAAAGGGGGAGTGCGTGCAAGGTATGATTATTAATGAACATCACCATCTCGCAGTATCCACAAATCTTGCAGGCTTCCTACCTCATTGAGTGGCGATAGCTGCATCCATGAAGCACACCACTCCCCTCTCCCCCACAATGCCTGTGTTTTCGCCATGGTATCTGCAAGCAAAATACTGGGAACGCTCCCTGCAGCTACCATGGGATATTACAGCGATTACCCGGTGCACTTTATGAAACATGCCCCTAAAAGGAGGTGTCAGCCAGTCCAGGATCGACATGGCATTTCTACAGAGCATCACATCAAACTGGTTGTTCCCACTATGGGATCCTTCTACCAAAGATCAGTAAAACCTTCCAGTTGCCACCTATTAGTTGCAAAAATTCAAGCAGAATAACTGCAAAGCCTATGTGGTAACTACTGGAGGCACACCCAGTTTCTTCTCATAAAGTTAACACAGAGACAACATGCTTACTTCTGCCTTAAGTGGATGCACATATCATCACCTCAATAGGAAGAGTTAAGTGATATGCATTATTTGCCACAGTATCAGTTCATGCATGGCAAGTTATTGCACATTAACTGTAAGATGCATGCCATACTCATTCCCTGCTCCTGACCCTGCTGTAGGGGAATGCTTACTAAAATGCAGTAGATTTCCGCACATTCAACCCCAAAAATGAGTTTTGGGGTGAGAATGGAGGCATGCCCAACATGTTCCCATGTAACTAGTGTGGGTTTTGTGCCACCCCCATGCCCATTCTGTTTGGAGCGAACAGTGCAGGTGGGTGGCACTAAATGCAACATTGCTGGTGAGCACATGCCAAGGATTCCCACGCTACCTGCGATATGCATGCCCTACCACTGAACTGCTACTAGGGTAGTGTGGGATTCTTTAGCGCAACTGTATTTATGGCACATGGTAAATTTTAGCATGATGCGTTTAGTGTATACTGAACCCATGCTACCCAGTAGTGCATTTTAGTCAACATGCCCCTTTATGCATGAATTAACATGCACTGTCAGGCTGCTACATTAACTGTTTGCTCGGGCCCATTCTAATAGCACACACTAATTCTCATGTTAAGTGCTTGGTGTACAAATAAAACGGCTCCTAAAATATTATAACTGGTAGGGCACTAGCTGATTGGAAGGCTTGATGATTGCTACAACTAACTGAATATAAAAGTTTTATAACAATGAAGAATATTCTAATTTGCCATGAAACGTTTGTACTGCCAGGAAATTCTACTGTAAGTGTATGTGTATACATTTGCTTAAACAAACCTATCTACTTGTAAGCCACAAACATTACAACCCCTAACATAACTATAAATCTAAAGAATTTTTATGCCAAAAAATACTACATTACCACAAACTCCTTCAAAAGAAAAATGTTTAATAATAATACTTATATTGAATTTTGTTTTTTGATCAATAGCGAGATTTATTGCTCCACTCTTCAGTCAATTTTAACCTTTGGGTCAACCAATCTTGGTATTGATCTCAACAGAAGTCAATATTTGCTTATTACTTACCACCACCTTTAGACACCTACCAACAATTCTTATAGACATTCAGTTGACAAATACAGTAAGTGAATGCTTTGTCTAGTTTCTGTATAACTCAAAGCTGCTATTTTGTGAACTTGAGATTTTCAAGCATGAGGATAATTAGAAGGTGATTTTGTGTGTTTTATTTTTAATTGTATTTTTAGAGATTGTTTATACATACTCATCAAGAAACAATAATATAAAGAGAAATTACATAGACATTACTACAGTAAATATTATGGGCATCATTTTAGAAGCCTTATTCATGATTTGGACATCCAAAACACAGAGAAGTCACCGGAGCCAGTTTAATAGACTGGTTAAGAGACAGCCCAGTGCATGTAGATCTAAAATACGGCAGTAGGTATGGAGAGAATGTGTCCAGGGCAGTCTACCAAACTTAGACTTGTGCTCCCAATTTCAGAAATGATCAGGACATCTAGGACCATGTCCAAATTTGTACCTGCTCCAGGGCACGACTAAGCAGCAGAAAAATGCTTGTTTGCTAGTATAGCCCCCAAGTGGTGTAGAGAAGACAGTGCTCTGGTATTCCCAGTACTGTTCACAACCACAATGACTTTTAACAGAAATTGGGAATACCTGTGCTGCTGTTCTCCCTTTACCACTTGCAGAATGGCATCTGGGACGTACCCCCAGTCTGGAATACTGCTGCGAGGATGTCGATATAGATGTCCTGAAAGACATCCATATCGGTTGCATCCACGTTTCTGAACTCAAGCCCGAACTTGGACATGATCTGCCTTTTCAGGCACGTTTTCACATGGACATTCCTGACTAAACCTGGACAGCACTTCTAAAATGGGCCTTTAACTGAATATCCCCAAAGTACACCATTGTGAGAAATAACACAGACTGGAAAAATTTATAACTGCAAACCAAATCATTAACATGATTAATTCAGACCCAGAATTCTGCCCATCTCTATGACCCAACTAGATGCAGAGACTACATAGTGGTATTTTAGAAGGAACATCTAGGAAGAATCTGGGACATCCAGAGCACAACGTCCAAAAACCAGGGGAGTGGCTGTAGTGAAGGGAGGCATAGAGAAATGTCTCCTGAAATATTCTCCTGGAAAGATGAACATTCAGTAACCGGTTCTATTGATGGGCCCCAAAACACAGAATCAGGTACTTGGATGTGCTGGCTGGGGCATTTCAGAAGGGGCGCAACTATGTTACGATCCTAGCACATGGCTGGATGGCCATTTCAGATAACAGGTCTTTTATGCCACTTTATCATTTCAATGAAAGCAGTTTACATTGTAATTTAAACTTGGTAATGTACATTAAACAGGGACATTGATAACTTGGAATTTTCTGAGGCAATGGAGGGTTAAGTGTACTTGCCCAAGATCTCAAGGAGTGCTAGTGGGAATCAAACCGTGCTCCAAGCATTAGGCTACTCCTCCACTCCACTCCTGTGGTGGCAGGCCAGTAATGTGTTTGGAGTATGTATTTACGTGCGTGTTTTTATTCAGCTACGAAATGCTAGCTGTGGTGATGAAAGTACATTTCGCTCTTTCCCTGGAAGCATTGTAGCCAAAAATAAGCACATTTTGCACTTTTTTCACGGTAAGAAGCAGGTATAGGCATGGATGCCTCAGCATGCAGAAACTGACGTGCTTGTGCAGTTCTGAAATTGCACTATAACCTGCATCTCTCTTGCTCCATCCAAGCCGTGTCTCCACCATTCCTCCTGCTACATAAATGTGCTCATGCCTGGATGTCCATATACTCAGCTTTCTAAAATAGCTCCGGGGATGTCTCTGATTTGCACATCTCAATGCCCATTTGTCAGATGTCTAACTCATAAATAGGGCTTCTAAAATGACCCTCATAGATAGGGGCTTTGTTGATTTAAATTACCTTCTTTATTTTCTAGAAACGATTTCAGCGGTAAGTGTAAAAATTTGAAAAAGAACACCATGATCAGAACAAAATCTCTGGGGCTGGAGAATCTCTCTTTTCACTGCTGTCATAAACCAGGAAATACATTTTCTGACCATAAAGAAAAAACAAGCCTTAATTTAAATAAGGACAAATTCAAATCTCTTTTCAGAGGCTTGCAAAAAATGGCTACTAATGTTACCCTATTCTTAGTTTCTTCAACAGGGTTTCCAGAAATTCTGTCAAATAAATATTACTTGACAGGCTAAAACATCAAATCCATCTTTGTTTCTCACAATTAAGGGAACCTTGCACATAATAAACCCTTAAACTCAAGTAGTGAGCCTGCAGGGAGCTGCAAAACTTGTACAAAGTAAGCTTTAAGCATTTTTGTTGCTAAAAGGAAAAAAAAAATAAATTGCAGATTACTGTATCTAAAATTAATTTTCCACATTATCAAGCTTAGAACTTAATCCAGTATTATCCTTGGTCAACATTTAAAAATACACTATCTATTTCATGTTGATCAAGGACAGGGGCGGCCAAGAGGGGTGTAGGGCCATGTGCAGAGATTCATTGCGGGACTTCATTTGCAGAAGGAGCCTCATTTGCATAAATATATGCATAATGTTAACATGCGTTTTTAATAAATATGCCTCTTAATGAGCGTCTGGATAAAGAAAGACTACCAGATTTCTAAATTACTATATTCCAGTGCCAACCGCCAGGCCCATTAGGAAGAATTATAAACACTGACCATTTAGAACCCATAGCAAACCCACCATATCATAACAGCACTACCAGGACTCACAAAGCACCAAATCCTACCTATCAAAAAGGCAACACTGCAAATATTATACCAATACATCTCAATGGGGGGAAAGAGAACAAGTGGGACTGTCAAATAGAAACTACATGAACAGAATACCTCAGCTTGGTTATATATGCAAAACATAGACCGTCACCACAAAGAACAAGGAATCACAATTTAGAAATAGGAAGATAATAATTAAATTGGGAACTCCAAAAGCCAAACATGAAATGTACACAACACTGGGGAAATAAAACTAAATTAATTTCCTCTTGCACTAAACAAACACACAACGATGTTAGTGATACACACTTCCTAGACCTGACATATTCCAGTTAATAAATTCAAAATAAAAAGTATTTTTCTATCTTTTGTTAGGGCATTTTATTTTTCAGTTGCAATTGCTCCAGTCACTTTCTTCTGTTTTTTTTTCGTGTGTTCTGTGAGCTGTCCATTTGTCCTTTCTTCTCTCTTCTAGATTTTTTAAATTCTCTGTATATATCTGCTTTAACATACTGATCTTTCCCCTTTTGCACTTTCCCCCATTTCTTTCTTTATTCCTTTATCATCCACTCAAATTTCACCCTTCCATTCTCAATCCCCACTTACTCTCCCAATACCCGGCCAATCGTAGATTTTTCTTCTCTCCCACACAAAATATCTTTCCCCCTCTCCATCCTCATTCTCCATCCCCTTCTAGTCCTCTTCCAAAATCAGCTCCCTTCTAGTTCTAGACCACCCAGCATCCGCTCCCTTCTAGTCCCGTTCTCCCATGCTCCCACATCAGCCCATTTCCTGTCCTAGCCCCCCATATGCTCCTTTCCAGTCCCATTCCAGCCCCTCATCAGCCCATTTCCACTCCAAGCTCCCCATCAGCCAGTTTCCAATCCTAGCCCCTCATCAGCCCATTTCCAGCTCCCATCAGCTCATTTCCAGTCCTATTCCAGCTCCCATCAGCCCATTTCCAGTCCAATCTCCCCCCATCAGCCCATTTCCAATCCTAGCCCCCATCAGCCAATTTCCAGTCCTGTTCTAGCCCCCCCCCATCAGCCCATTTCCAGACCAAGCTCCCCATCAGCCATTTCCAGTCCTATTCCAGTCCCCCATCAGCCAATTTCCAGTCCAAGTTCCCCCCATCATTCAATTTCCAATCCTGCCCCCCCCAATCAGCCCATTTCCAGTCATATCCCAGCCCCCATAAGCCCTTTTCCTGTCCTAGCCCCCCCATCAGCCCATTTCCAATCCTATGCTAGACACCCCCCACCCCGCTTTAGAGCCCCGCGGACATCTAAAAAACTTCAGAGGGAGCTAGGAAAGCCCGTGCGAGGCCCCGGCTCCCTCTGCACAACTGCCAGCATAAAGATGTTTCCCCCCCCCCCCCCCGCTGGAGGCTGTTTCTGTGAAGCACGCTGAATGCCAGAAAAGGTTAAAGGGCATTTCCCGGCACTCACGCACTTCACAGAAACAGCCGTCCATTTGTGCAAGAATGAAGTTCGCGCAGGGCCCTGTGCGAACAATATTCTCGCACAATGGACGGGCTGGTCCTGGTCAAGGACAATATTGTACTATGTTCCAAGTAGGGATGTGCATTCATTTGAACCATTTCCCATGCTTTTCTATCCAAATACATATATTAAGTAATACAATAAAAAGGCATCACTTTAGATAAAAATAAAACAAAAAAAATGTAATCACCTGTTAAAGTAGACTAACATGGCAACTGCACTAATTTATCAAATGTATACGTCAAGAAAATTGACAGTGAGCATACTTGATTCCTTCCATTACCTGGGAAACTACAGTGCCAGAGTTAACAAAATGTTTGACAGCCATAGACCATGACTCTGGTAGATCCTCTTCACACATCGTTGATTCGAATATTCTTAGGGCCCCTTTTACTAAAACCTGTTCGTTTGTTAACATGCATTTCAATGTACAGCAACCAGTAGTCGGGGGAACAAGAACACATGAGCATGTCTGCCACTGCACACTAAAAGGTTAAATTAGACTTACCTGCTAATTGTTGTTCCTAGAGTGGAACCAGTCTAGTCCCGAAACCTCTGGGTTCCCCATCTCATCTAGCAGCTTGGAGACTGAGAAACTCCTCTTTTTGTGACATCACTGGTATATCCCTCCGGGATCCGCCTCCAACAGCCTATTGACAAAAGCAGACTCACCGGAGCAACAAGTAAGAAACTTTTTTTTTTTTCTTTTAACTGCATAGCGTTACAATAAAGCACACTCACCTGTGACCTATGGAGACACTTCCGGCCGCTGTTTGCCAGTGTACACAGGGAGGGAAACGGGACTAGACTGGTTCCACTCCAGGAACAACAATTAGAAGGTAAGTCTAATTTAACCTTCCTGATCGTGTCCCCAGTCTAGTCCCGAAACCTCTGGGTCAGTACCAGAGCAGTGACACATCTTAAACATGGGAGGGACCTGGCAAACCCGCCTGAAGCACTGCTGACCCAAACGAAGTCTCCTCCGCCATTTGCACATCCAGGCGATAGTGCCGAACAAAAGCATGAAGGGACGACCAGGTCGCCGCCTTACAAATCTCCACCGGCGACACCAGCCTGACCTCCGCCCAGGAGGTGGACTGCGCCCTGGTGGAGTGGGCCCGTAGACCTTCCGGCACCATCCTACCATTCAACACATAAGCCGATGCAATAGAGGCCAACGCGCAATAGAGGCCTTTGACGCTGCTTCGCCCTTCCTAGGCCCCGCAAACAGCACAAAAAGCCTGTCCGACCGTCGAAAGGACGCCGTCTTACTGAGGTACTTTTTTAACGCTCTGCGAACGTCCAAAAGGTGCCGCTGACCCGACGAGGGACCATCCCCTCCTTTAGCGAACACCGGCAAGGAGATCTCCTGATTCAGATGAAAAGCCGAAACTATCTTCGGAAGGAAGGCCGGCACCGGTCGCAGAACTACCTTCAACGCAAAGAACAAGAGATAGGGCTCCCTACAGGAAAGAGCCTGCAGCTCTGACACTCTTCTGGCCGAGCAGACCGCCACCAAGAACACCACCGTCAACGTGAGATCCTTGAGCGACGCTCGAGCTAACGGCTCAAAAGGTTCCCGCTCTAGAACGTCCAAGACGAAGGGCAACTGCCACCTAGGAAATATGTGCCGAACCGGAGGCCTGACAAGCGAAACCGCTTTCAGAAAACGCTTCACCTCCCTTTGTGACCCTATCGACTGACCGGCCACTCTGCCTCTGTAGCAGGCCAACGCCGCCACCTGCACCCTCAAGGACGCGGCTGCTAGCCCTTTATCGAATCCATCTTGCAAGAATTCCAAGAGCTGAGGAATAGAAGCCTTAAGAGCCTCGCACTTTCTATCTTTACACCACGCTTCGAAAATTTTCCAGACACGAACACACGCTAGCGAAGTAGAGCGCTTCCTGGATCTCAACAAAGTGTCTATGACCACTTCAGAATAGCCTCGGGATCTTAGACGTGCCCGCTCAAGAGCCAAGCCGTAAGCGAGAACCGATTCACGTGGGGTATGCACAAAGGCCCCTGAACCAACACGGAAGACGCCAGGGTTTTGCCACCAACAACCTCACCAGGTCCCCGTACCATGGACGACGAGGCCAATCCGGCGCTATCAGAATCACCTGACCTCTGTACCGTTCTATTTGTTGCAGAACCCTGCCTATCAGAACCCACGGAGGAAAGACATAAAGCAGCTGTCCCTCTGGCCAGGCCTGTAGAAGGGCGTCCAAGCCTTCCGACATCCTTTCTCGGCGCCTGCTGAAGAAGCGACTGGCCTTTGCAGAGGCGAAGGTCGCCATGAGATCCATGACCGGTGATCCCCACCTGCGAACCACCATCTCGAAGACTTCGGAATTTAGGACCCATTCCCCTGGATCCACCTGCACCCGACTGAGAAAATCGGCCTCTACATTGTCCACTCCTACTACATGTGCCGCCGACAGGTCCGAAAGATTCGCCTCTGCCCAGAAACAGAGGACCGCCACATCGGCCTCTAGGGCAATGCTGCTGGTGCCCCCTTGCTTGTTGACGTAGGCGACCGCCGTCACGTTGTCTGACAACACTCGGATCGCCTTCCCCCTGAGCAATGTCGGAAACTCCTGGAGTGCAAGGACTATCGCCCTTAATTCCAATCGATTGATCGACCAACACCTCTCCTGCGGGTCCCATTGGCCTTGTGCGAATCTGCCCTGACAATGCGCACCCCAGCCTTGAAAACTGGCGTCCGTCATCACTGCCAGCCAGTCCGGTGCCTCCAGAGGCTTCCCCCATTCCAGTGAGCCCGGAGCCAACCACCAAAGCAGAGCTAGCCGGGTTCCCTCCGGACAGGGTAGCCTCCGGGACAAGGGATCTTGCTGATGAGACCATCTGCGTAGCAATGCCCCCTGCAAGGGTCTCATGTGAGCTCTTGCCCACAGCACTGTCTCTATCATTGCCGCCATGGTGCCCAGCAGCTGCAGGTAGTGCCAAGCCGAAGGAGCCTTGAACCGTAAGAAACTCCGCACCAACATGCGCAGACCCTGCGCTCAAGGTTGGGTTAGAAATACTCTTCTGACTCGAGTATCGAAATGAGCTCCCAGATACTCCAAGTTCTGCGAGGGCACCAGATGACTCTTTGCCACATTGACTACCCAGCCGAGACTTTCCAAGAAAGCTACTACCCGGGCCGTAACCCTCTCGCTCTCGGCCAGCGACTTCGGGATGCACCAGGATGCCCTCCTTGCGCAGAGCTGCTGCTACCACTACCATAACCTTCGTGAAGATCCTTGGGGCCGTTGCTAGCCCAAACTGCAATGCTTGGAACTGATAATGTCCGAACGGTACTGCGAACCTTAGGAATTTGTAGTGCTCTGGTCGGATGGGAATATGGAGATAAGCTTCCGACAAGTCCAACGAAGTGAGAAACTCTCCTTTCTGCACTGCCACTATCACGGACCGCAGGGTTTCCATGTGAAAATGCTACACCCGAAGGCAGCGATTTATCCCTTTGAGGTCCAGAATCGGCCGAACCCCTCCGTCTTTCTTCGGAACGACGAAATAGATAGAGTACCGACCGCATCCGCACTGGTCTGAAGGAACTGGAGCAATGGCCCTGAGAGCTAGCAACCTTTGTACTGTCTCCCGTAGAGCCGCACACTTTGCTGCCGATCTGCCAGGGGACTGTACGAAGGCCTCCCGCACTGGACGAAGGAATTCCAGGGCATAGCCCTCCCGAATGACTTCCAGTACCCATTGGTCTGACGTAATTTGGACCCAGGTAGGATAAAACTCTGCAGACGCCCCCCTACTGGAATCAGGGGCGACTGGGTCCCCCTCATTTCACTGAGACTTTTTGAAATTAAACGAGGAGGAGGAAGCCGATCCAAACCCCCTTCCGGCTCCTCGGAAACCTTGAAACCCCTGGTTTTTGCTAGGGAAATGGCCCTTTTGACCCAACATGAACCTTTGGGACCGGAAGTGGCGAAAATCCCGAAACTGCTCCCTAGCCCCCGGGGCCCCTCGGGCCAGTTTAGGTTTATCCTCCGGTAGCCTGCCTCCTTTGGACTCCCCCAGGTCCTTAACCATCTTTTCTAAATCCTCGCCGAACAACAGACGACCCTTAAAGGGCAGCTTACTTAACCTAGCCTTAGAAGAACTATCCGCAGCCCAGTTGCGGAGCCACAGGTAACGCCGCGCCACTATCGCTGATGCCATGCTTTTGGATAGCCCTCGCATAAGGTCATAATGGATATCCGCCAGATATGCCGCCCCTGACTTTAGCCGGGAAGCCTCCCCCGCCAAGAGACTGGGCTGACCTGCCTGTGCTTGCTGTGCCCATCGAAGGCAGGCCCTGGCCACCCACGCTCCGCAAACCGACGCCTGGAGCGAGATTGCGTTGATGTCAAACACTTGCCGTAACAAGACATCCAGCTTTCTGTCCTGACATCCTTGAGAGCTGCACTGCCCTCTACAGGGATAGTGGTCTATTTGGTCACAGCTGAGACGGCTGCGTCCACCTTGGGCAATTTAAAAACCTCTTTATCCTGGTCCAGCAAGGGGTAAAGACATGCCATAATTCTGGACCCCCTCAGAGGCGCCTCCGGGACGTTCCACTTCTCCTGGATCATCTCCTGGAACACCCTGTGTACTGGGAAAGTTTTCTGATTCTTTCAGAAGACCTGTAGCAACGGATCCTCAAGAGACTCATCCTCTGCCGACCCCGGCACCGTCATATTGAGCGCTTTTAGTGTCTCTACAATGAGTGCCGGCAACTCCTCCCTCCTGAAGACTCGCACCACTCTAGCCTGATCCTCTTTCTCAGAAAGCTCACCTTCCTCAAGTTCAACATCCAAGCCCAAACTATGGGTCTCCTCATTCGACTGCGGGCCCTCAGAGGTCCCAGAGTCTTCCCCCTCACCATGGTGCCGCTTGCTACCACTCGGAGGGCCTTCTGTCCGAGGGGGCGCCGGGTGTTTCTTTGCTCCGCCCGCCTCCGCGGAGTCCCGCTGCTGTGGACCATTGCCCAAGACTACCTGCTGCAGCAAAGATACAAACTGCTGTGAAAAAATGGAGGTCAGATCCTTAGGGAAAAATGGCTGAGAACAGTCGGTGCCTGAGAGGGAAGAGAGCCCTGCCACGGGTTCTTCTGGGGCCGATTCAGGGACCGGGGAGGCCAAGGGAACTGTCCCTCCCTCTGCGACCCCGGATTGCTGCTCCCCCATGGTCTCTAAGGCCGCAGACTCCCCCACACAGGATTTGCAGACCCCTGCGCTATTGCTCTTCCGAGACCCACAAACCATACACTGGGGCTTGGAAGGCATAGCTAAATAAGTAAAAATAATAAGTAAAAATAATACCAATATTAAAATATCACCCCCCCCCCCTATAGCCAGATCGCCGTCCTGTTATGGTTGACACAGCACAAGTGTAAAATACCCAGCAAATGATAATTACACTTACCTGGTAATTGTAGTTCCTTGAGTCCTCTACTACTGGGTTGTCAACCTCATCCTGCAGCATTGGAGACTGGTACGTCAGAATCATGACATCACTGGATATAGGCTGCTGATCTCTCTCTCTCCCTCCAGTGTGAACTATTAACAAAGCAGACTCAAAGGAGCAACAAATAAGTAGCTAACAACAAGCATCAAACCTCAAACTTCACTAGCCCATAAGGCTTAAAAAATAGAGTAGTCGGCTCGACTTTCTTACTCCGTTACCGTCAGATAAACTGCGAAGCATGCAAAAGTGAAAAGGAAGAAGTACACCTACCTGTAAGAACGGACTGACGCCCCCTTTTAACCAACCGCCAGTGGAAAAAAAACTGGGAAGGATAGAGGACTGAACTGTCGTCACTCAAGGAACTACAATTACCAGGTAAGTGTAATCATCATTTCCTTATCGTCCTCCAGTTCAGTCCTCTACTACTGGGATGTACCAGAGCAGTCATCATGGGAGGGACCCCGCCATCCGGCTTGTAATACCGCCGAACTGAACCGAGCCTCCGCAGACGCCGCTAGATCCAGATGGTAATGCTTCGTGAAAGTATGAAGGGATGACCATGTCGTTGCTCGACAGATCTCCCCTGGAAGCACCAAACTGCGCTCCGCCCAGGAACAGGCCTGCGCTCTGGTGGAATGTGCTCGCAAGACCTCAGGCACTGTCCGACTTTGAAGCAGATAAGTGGACGCTATAGCCTCTCGGAGCTACCGGGCAATCGAAGCCTTAGATGCCGCCTCTCCTTTGTGGACACCTCCAAACAGCACAAACAAATGATCCGATTTGCGAAACACCTCCGTAGCCGCAAATACCTGCGCAACCTCCGTTTAACATCCAATCGATGTAAGCCCCGATCATGATCGGCTCCCTCCAAGGAACCGAGTACAGGTAGACACACCACTTGGTTCAAATGAAAGGGAGAGACTACCTTAGGCAGAAAGGAAGGAACCGGACGGAGCACCACTTTTTCCCTTTGAAAATGTCAAATATGTTTCCCTACACGAAAAAGCTTGCAACTCCGAAACGCGCCGAGCCGAACAGATCGCCACTAGAAAAACTGTCTTCAAAGTTAAATCTTTCACAGAAGCTCGCGGCAAAGGCTCAAAGGGAGGTCCCGATAACGCCGTCAATACAAGATTGAGATCCCAAGGCGGGACCACCACCCTGCGCGACGGTCGCAACCGGGAAACCGCCTTCAGGAAACGGATGACATCTGTGTGCGTACCTAACGACCGCCCCTGCACTTTTCCACGGAAACAGGCGAGGGCTGCCAACTGAACGCGCAAAGAACTAGCCGCTAGGCCCTTCTCAAAACCATCCTGCAGAAAAGCTAAGATAGGAGGCAGGGCCACCGTCGCTGCGCGAAGGTGATGTCGAGAGCACCAATCCTCAAAGATACGCCATATCCGGACATACGCTAGGGAGGTGGACGACTTCCGCGCCCGAAGCAGCGTAGAAACCACTGCCACCGAATAACCTTTTTTCTTCAACCGGGCCCTTTCAATGGCCATACCGTAAGCGAGAACTGATCCAGCTGGGGCATGAACAGCGGACCCTGAAGCAACAGATCTGCCCGTATCGGCAACTGCCAAGGTGTGCCGTCTAAGAGATGCACGAGATCCGCATACCACGGACGCCGTGGCAAATCCGGTTCCACTAGGAGCACCCTCCCCGGGTGAGCCCCGATTCTCTGAACCACTCGGACTATTAACGCCCACGGAGGGAAGATGTACAGGAGATCCGCAGCTGGCCACTGCTGTAACAGCACGTCGATGCCTTCGGACATGCACTCTCTCCTTCTGCTGAAAAACCGGCCGACTTTCGCCGACTCAAAGGTCGCCATCAAATCCATTACCGGCAAGCCCCAGCGACTCACTATCAGTGCAAACAAGTCGGGGTGGAGCTCCCACTCCCCCGCATCCACCTGCACTCTGCTGAGAAAATCCGCCTGGACATTTTCCTTTCCCGCTATGTGCGCTGCCAAGAATGCCGTCAACCGCCTTTCTACCCATGCGAGTAACAGATCCGCTTCCTCCATCGCGGCACTTCCCGTGCCTCCTTGGCAGTTTATGTATGCTACCGTCGCCGAATTGTCCGACAGCACCCGAACTGGACGGCCAAGGACCAATTGCTCGAACGCTTGAAGCGCTCGCATCACCACCCGAAGCTCCAGCTGATTTATCGACCAAGACCTCTCTTGGGGCGTCCAAACCCCCTGCGCGAACCTGTGCTTGCAGTGGGCACCCCAGCCCGACAGACTGGCATCCGTCAACAACGGGAGCCACTGTGGTTGTTCTAGGGGCATGCCGGTCGTCAAGGAGGACTCCCGCAGCCACCACCGGAGGGACTGTCGGACCTGCCAGGGACACGGCAGACGCTTGCTCAAGGAATCCCGCTGATGCATCCAGCGCCGAAGGAGTGCCCTTTGTAAGGGACGCATATGAACCCGGGCCCACGGCACCACCTCCAAGGTCGCCGCCATCATTCCCAACACCTGCAAGTAAGACCACGCCGACGGAGCCATGACCGACCGGAACGTCCGAACCAGAGACCGGAGCCCCTGGGCGCGGCTCTGAGGTAGAAACACGAAACCCTGCCGAGTGTCGAAGTGCACCCCGAGGTACTCTATGTCCTGCGAAGGCTGCAGACGACTCTTGGTTGGATTGACCACCCAACCCAGACTCTGTAAGAACTGCACCACTCTGGCCATCACGCGAACGCTCTCCGATTCGGACTTTGCACGAATCAACCAAACGTCGAGATACGGATGTACCAGGATGCCCTCCTTGCGCAACGCCGCTGCCGCCACCACGACCATAATTTTTGTGAAGGTTCGCGGCGCTGTTGCCAAACCAAAGGGCAACGCTTGGAACTGATAATGACCTCAAGGGAAAGCGAACCGCAGAAATTTCTGATGAGCTGCGCGGATAGGAATGTGTAGGTACGCCTCTGTAAGATCGAGAGACGTCAAGTATTCCCCTTGACGCACCACCACTATGACGGATCGCAAGGTTTCCATCAGAAAGTGCGGCACCCTGAGGCAACGATTGACTGCTTTCAGGTCTAAAATGGGCATTAACGCGCCGCCCTTTTTTGGCACCACGAAATAAATGGAGTACCGACCTGTGCCATGCTCCGCTTTGGGCACCTTGATCACCGCCCCCAACTGAAGAAGGTGATCTAAGGTACTGCGAATGTCCGCGATCTTTGACACGCTCCTGCAAGGGGACAGGACGAAGAAATCCCGCACTGGACGATCCAGCTCGAGCGCATATCCCTGCTGGATTATCTCCAACACCGAGCGGTCGGAGGTGATAAGGGTTCAAGCCGGAAGAAACTCCCGGAGACGTCCCCCTATGGGAGGCCCCCCCTATCTCATTGCGACTTGCGGGCCGCAGGAGAACCGCCGGACGCGAAACCTCTACTGGCACATCGGAAACCGCGAAACCCTTGTGCACGAGCTGGGAACCGACCCCTCTGCGATGAGGAGAATCGCGAGGAACGAAATCTGCGGAAGTCCCGTAACTGACCTCTATAAGCTTGACTCGACTTGCCTTGCTTCGGCTTATCCTCAGGGAGCCTACCCCCTTTGGACTCCCCGAGATCCTTTACTAACTTGTCAAGATCGTCGCCAAAAAGCAGGCCGCCCTTAAAAGGCAGCTTGCCGAGGCGAGCCTTCAAAGAACCATCCACTGCCCAATTCCGCAACCACACCGAGCGGCGAGCAGCCACCACGGACGCCGTACTATTAGCCAGAGCCCTGATCAAGTCATAGTGCACGTCAGCAAGATAGGCCGTTCCGGACTCTAGACGGTCCAGCTGCTTGAGGCTCTCCAGATCCAGGTTTGAGGACTGCCGCAGCCGTTGCACCCAACGCAAACATGCTCTGGCCACCCAAGCTCTGCATATGGAAGCTTGAAGCGACAGCGAATCCGCTTCAAAGGTCTGTTTTAATAAACCATCCCCCTTCCTATCCTGGGAATCCTTTAAGGCTGCACTACCCTCTACTGGGATGGTAGTCTTCTTGGTCACGGCAGAAACCACCGTGTCTAACCGCGGCGCCTTAAACCGTTCCCTATCCTTCTCAGCCAAGGGATAAAGCCTATTCATGGTCCACATGCCACGCAGACCTGTTTCCGGCCTATCCCTTTCTTCCTGAATCATTTGGTCCACCACTCCATGCAGAGGGAACACTACCTGTGACTGCCGGACCGCCTGGATAACTGGGTCTTCAATCTCCTCCTCCGCAGCCACTGGCGAGGATAGATTCAACACTTGCAATGCCTTTGCGATCAACGCCGAGAGTTCCTCCCTACGGAACAACCGAATGATCTTGGCTTGATCCTCGGGCTCTGGCAGCTCGCCATCCTCGAGATCTGGAGCCAGCTCATCCTGCTCCCAATCTAGATCTCCCTCAACATTCCAAGCAACTTCCTCAGACGTGGATGCCTGAATCCTCGCCTTCTTGGGAGCCACCGGCTCCGCCCCAACCCCTGCCCGAGACTCCAGAGGCTGGGGAACACCGGGAAATGACAAAGCGCCAGGCAAACGACCCTGACGCCGCAAACAAAACGCCTGGTGCAACAACAAAACAAATTCTGGGCTAAACTCCGCGCACTCCGCTGCCGGAGACTCCAGCTGGGTCCCTGACAAGCCAGCGAGTTCCTCCGTGGACCCATCTCGCCCCGGGCTCTGAGAGATCGAAGGCACCACTCCCGAAGGCTCCCCCTGCAACTCCTGAGCCTCCTGACTCTCCATTTGCTGCTCAACAGTGGATGACAAGGACGCACAGCCGCGACAGACCCCTGAATCCGCCACTGTACCCCTACGCGTCCCACAGACAATGCACTGTGGTCTGGAGGCCATTCTAAAGCAAAGCCAGAGCTGCCACGCTGCCAAGGAAGAAAGAAATAAAGAAATTAAAGAAATAGAGAAAGTAAATGAAATTAAAGGAAATAAAATGAAAAGAAATGAAAAGATATGAAAAGAAAGCCTAAGGGCAGCAGCTTGCTCTGTGCCGCGGAAGCAAGGCCTCTCTCCGCACTGCGGGAGGCCTCCCCCCTTCACCACTCACTTGCCGTGAAGCCCCCGAGACACAGCAGAATCCCGCGGGGAAGAGTGAATGGCCCGCCAAAAATTAGGGCTGTTGACCGGCGGTCATGCGGTCACACCGCGCCACCTAAAATGGCCGCCGGGAACTGCAGGGCTCACAAAAGAGGCGCGAAAAACAGCTTGCCGCGCTCCGAACCACTACCCCCGCTGAATTGCAGCCTGCCACCGGTTAAAGCTGACCGACCAGGTCTGCGCTGAGGCGCCCGAGGCAGAAACTAGACTGCGGAGTAAACAAGGCTGCTAGAAACGCTGCGAAGCCGTGCCTCCACCGGACCGCGGGATCGCGACGCGGTCCGAGCCGGCAGCCAGTCACCAAAGGGCTCTCCCCCGAAAGTCCTTGGAGAGAGAACTTTGCCCGCTAATTTTTTTATTTAATTATTGTAATGAAAAAGGAAAATCAACAGCCGGTCACTGCTTTCTCCTACCTGACTCTGACAGCCCGGGAATGAGAAAGTCAGCCTGCCCTGCACTATGCTTTTTAAAGAAATAGCACTTCTTCAGAATGAGACCCAAATTATCAGGTGCTGACTGTGATAATTATTATAATATCCTCTAAACCTAACCCACTAGGCAACCTAAAGCTCCTTATTCGTTTCTCCAGGGAGCCCCTATCAGGCTCACTACGTCCTCCTGCTGCATGGAGACTGGTCACACTGGAGGGAGAGAGAGAGATCAGCAGCCTATATCCAGTGATGTCATGATTCTGACGTACCAGTCTCCAATGCTGAAGGAGGAGGTTGACAACCCAGTAGTAGAGGACTGAACTGGAGGAACGATAAGGAACACTGGTTATAAATGTGAGGAGAAAAAAAACATGAAGTAATCTTTTTTTTTTTCCTACGCTGCTAAAGGCGCCTGAAAGACTCCAGAACGGCCCGAGAAGAAATTCCCACTGGGCCTACGGGCTGAGCACGCCGCTGCCACGCGGCCGGGAGCAAAAGAACTGCTTCACGCCAAAACCAACGTGCTGAAGAGAAACACAGCCACTTACCTTTTCACCAACGGCAAAGCAAGCTAGGAGGCCGCTGACACAAGGCAAATTATGCCTGCCGGCTACTCCGGGCACACTCCACCTCCCCAGATCCAGAGGGTACCGCCGCACTCCCAAATTAAGGCCCCCAGCTCCGTGCGGCGGTGAAGAGCCGCCAGGCGCGCTCGCAGGCAGTTTCCTCTGCATGGCGCCGGCTAAGCTCTGGTATGTGCACTTCCCAGCAAACTCACACTTTGGAGAGGCCCTGCTACCGAACAGGCAAGAACTTCTGAATAGCAGAGCCCGCCAGAAACGAAAGAAAACCAGCCTGAAGCAGACAGGAGGAGTAGGAGGGAGGGGGGAGAGAAAGGAAGTAAAGACAAGAGAACCGGTCTGCCACAAACTTTAAAGTCACAGGCACTGTAAAATTAAAGTGCTCCTGTCTGACTGAAAAGAAAAGCCTACAAACAAACTAAGCCGTGCCTAGCAAATTTCAATTGTTTCTCCGGCGAGCCCGGACCCCCGGGCTCCCCATCTATCCAGCTGCTTGGAGACTGAGGTAACTGGTGGCTGGAGGCGGATCCCGGAGGGATATACCAGTGATGTCACAAAAAGAGGAGTTTCTCAGTCTCCAAGCTGCTAGATGAGATGGGGAACCCAGAGGTTTCGGGACTAGACTGGGGACACGATCAGGAACACATGTTAATTAAAGATCTCTTAATGTGAGGGGGAATGGGTGGAGAGTGGGTGTGGACAGCACATAATCACTAGCACCAGGACAAATGCCACATGTACAGCAGCAATACAGCTCTTAATGTGAGTTTACCTAACGACTCCCATAGAGGGGTCATTAAGTGAACCCACCTTAGTGGAGCACATGTTCAAGTGGCTCATCACTTGTTAGTTGCTGGGAACGTGCTAGTCACGCCCCCAACAGCTAACACAAAGGCCTTTCAATTAATGTGCATTTGGCATGTTAATTGCAAATTCTTAGCGGGCTTTAGTAATAGGGGCCCTTAGTTAATTTTACCTAGATTTTAGCCTAGAATTCAGAAAATAAATAGATATTCAAATAGAGGGAGGAGTGGCTCAGTGGTTGGGACAGGTTACCACAGGCCAGAAGGCCGGGGTTCAATTCCTGCATGGGGACAAGCAACTTCAGGCTGGAGGGACTGGGGTCTCTAGTCCCATGGCCACTCCTTGTGGCCTTGGGCAAGCCACTTAACCCTCCATTGCCTCAGGTACACTTAGATTGTGAGCCCTTCGGGGACAAGGTAATAAAAAGTACCTGTTAGTAGACATGTAAACCGCACTGATTCTAAAGAGCGCGGTAGAAAAATCTAAAATGACCCCCTATTGGCTGATGCTTCTTGCTAGCAAACCATACTGATGTTTCAACATAACAGTGCCTGCTTCAGGGGCAATATAGAACTGCAATAACTAATGCAACACAACACCCAAAGACACACCCACACCCGCACATATATTCCTAATTTAGCAGCCTATTTGCACATTTTTTCACACTTCATTCATGGGCACCAAGCACACAATATCTATGCAGAACAGCTCACCCAGATGCCTATTTTTATTTTATTTATTTATTTTTATTTATTACAGTTGCTTATATACCGCACTATTCGGTATCAGCGCGGTTTACAGTATAACAAAGTGACCAATACACACATTCTGTTTGGTTTTACATCGAACAGGAATATAAACTTGGATAATTTTATAAAAAGCAAGCAGGCATCTACTTGTTTTGGCAGCACCTTTGGTACATCATTGCCTTCAGCAGGGGCATTCTTTTGAACAGCTACAATGGTTAATTCTTGATATGGTTCCCCCGCTTTTGCGAGGGGGTGACCGATTACGTCAGTTACATCATAGGGAGCAGTGTTGGATTTACATGCTTCATTCCATATGACATCAAGTAATTATAATTATTGAACAGAAGAGGACATAGAGGGGGTAAACTACTTAGGTATGGAATTAAATAAGGATTTAGACCAAATGATGGAGATCAATATCAAAGGAATTTATAGATTTTTTGCTGAGAATGCTTAAAAAATGGTTCCCTCTTACCTCCTCATGGTGGAGGAGGATGGAATGATTAAAATGGTTTGGTACTGCAAATGAACTGTAACCTTACCTTGTTACCCTCATTGGGGGTCGTTTTAAAAAGATGCGTGTATTTTTAGACACCAAGTATGCCCCGAGGTATATTAGTCATTAATTCACATATGTGGCTAGTTAATGACCTCATAAAATACTGGAGAGTTTGGAAAAAAAAATACAAGTTATTTAATATAATAATTAAGATAATATTTTGGGGAAAGGGTGACAGTTTAAATAAATCTCAGTACTGATCCTTTACATGGAAGTTATCAACTAAACTTAGAAATACAGTACATACCCCAGCATTACTCAAATTAAATTTGACCTTATCATTAAATTCCATAAATATATGTAAAACCCCAATATAGATCACTTATAATTTTAGCATATAGATTTCTATTAATATGCATAAACCAGGGCTGGTCCTACACATTACAAGCATATTTATTGTCACAGGATATGACTGAACAGGAGGCCTTGCATCAACCTCATGCTGCTCAGCAACATAGTGTCTATGCCCAGTGCTGAGTTACAACTGATTAGAAGCCTTCCCCGACTCATCCCACCAGCCACAGGGACTCCAGACTTAGTCTCTACCCCCTCCCCCCCCCACAATACCACCCATAAACCTTCAAGACAGTGAGAAATACATTGATGAGATGCTTCTTGCAGCAACCAAGCTCTCCAGCAGAGGAGAAGATGGGTGCCAACAGAATGATGAAGGTTGGACACAAGTCACCTGGGCCTGCAGAATCACCAATCCCATTTCTACAGCCCTTGAAATGAAGAACCATTATGCAGCCCTGGAGGTGGAGGAGGTGAAAGCATCCCTGGAAAGGGAAGAACCAGAGCTCAAGTACCCCAAAGTTGCAGAATCAGTGACCACAAGGAAACGAAGGGTAGTGGTGGTTGGAGACTCTCTTTTGAGGGGTACTGAGGCGTCCATCTGCCGACCAGACGATGTCCAGAGAGGTATGCTGTCTGCCTGGTGTTATCTACTTCTTCCTGAGTTTCTACTCTATTACAGATTTTGGTATCTTCTGCAAAGACACAAAACTCACCTGACAGCCCTTCCGCAATATCACTAACAAAAACATTAAAAGGAATTGGACCAAGAACAGATCCCTGTGGCACACCTCTGATAACATCCTTCTCCTCAGAGGGAACGCCATTTACCTGTATTCTGTTGCCTCCCACTCAACTAATTTCTAACTCAGTCAGCCACTTTAGTGTCCATTCCTAGGGTGCTCAATTTATTTATACCACAACAAATGTCCAATAAGAAAAGGATTGAAATAGGGAACAAATACAAAATACAACCAATCAAACACAAAGATTCAAAAGCTTCAACAAGACCATCTTTCTAGAGAGCACCCTACCTCATCTGACCACTGACTCAATAGACATGACACAACTGACAGAAATCTGGAACAATGTGAATGGAATCGCAGCAAAGCTACCAGAAAGACACCAAAATCACCTTAAAAAACACCACACCAGAAAAACTCCATGGTATTCCCATAACCTCAGACAACTAAAAACAGAACAAAGGAGAGCTGAAAGAAGATGGCGGAAAACCACCTCAAGAGAAGACAAGAACAAATACCTCACACTACTTCAAAACTATTACACCTTCACAGATCAAGCCAAAAAGGAATACCACTCAAAAATCATCAACACGTCAATAAACCATCCAACAGAACTAGTCTACATCATAAAATGACTAAAAGAAACACCAACAAACCCCAGTCAAATCAATCTCACTCTCAAACAGCTAGCAGCACACTATAAACAACTTCACCCTGACCCTGCCAACAATATTCCGACCTGCACTGAGAAAACTATCATAGTGAAAAGTTGGCACATGTTTGAAACAATTGATATCAAAAACATTTCAAATATCCTAACAAAGCTAAACACCACCACCTCTCCTCTAGATCCCTGTCCCCTGAACTGGATCAAATTAACAAGCAAAGAATTCAGCCCATTTCTAGCAACAATAGTTAATGAAACACTTCATTGAGGAATGAGGCCTCCTGATCTTAAAATCTCCTCCATCCACCCTACACTTAAGAAACCAAACTTAGACCCTGCAGACTCATCATCATATCGATCTATTTCTAGCCTCCAATTTCTTGAAAAGGTTATAGAAAAAACTATGCAGATACAACTACAAAAGCACATAGATGAAAATAATCTATTGGATCCCCAACAGCATGGATTTCACCCACTACATGGCATCGAAACCCTCTTGACTTATCTCGTTGACACTATAACAAAAGGAATATAAGACCAAACACAACCTACCTGCTAATGTTTCTTGATATCTCTCCTGCATTCGACACGGTCAACCACAACATATTACTACAAAGACTACAACTATTTGGAATCCAGCACGCTGTTCTCAAATGGTTTAAATCATACCTCACAGAAACGAAACAAATAAAACTTGGCACAAGCGTATCCGCACTCTACAACCAAACACAAGGAGTACCTCAAGGATCCACCCTCTCCGCACCATTCTCTTTAACCTATACCTACAACCCCTATGCTCCAGAAACCCCTCCAGACTCCAGATACCTCACTAGCCTCTGTTTTAGCAGTGTTTCTATTAATTTACATACCATAGAGGTCAGACTAACTGGTCTGTAGTTCTCAACCTCATCCTTACTTCTGCTTTTGTATAAACAGACCACATGAGCTTTCTCCAGTCCTCTGGGACCATTTCAGACTCTAAAAAAACATTGAAAAGGTCAGACAGTGGAGCCGCTAGAACTTCAAATTCCTTCAATAATCTCAAGCATATCTCATCCAGCCCCATCGCTTTGTCTACTTTTAGTTTAGCTAGATCCTCATGAATAAAGTCTTCTGAAAATCATTCAATATCCTCTTACTACTGTTCCTATTTGTGGGTGTTTACTGAGGTTCTGCTCCTGACCTCTCATCTGTGAGCACAGAACAAAATATTTGTTAAGCAATTCTGCTTTACCCTCATCAGCCTGTCCATATTTCTCCTCTTCACTCCTCAGTCTGACAATATCACTTTTGCACTTCTTCCTTTCACTAACATACCTGAAAAATGTCTTGTCCTCCACATTGGCCATTTTATCTTTTATTTGTATCT
Source organism: Ichthyophis bannanicus (assembly GCA_033557465.1). Lineage (NCBI taxonomy): Eukaryota > Metazoa > Chordata > Amphibia > Gymnophiona > Ichthyophiidae > Ichthyophis > Ichthyophis bannanicus. The sequence continues at coordinate 100,057,502 of CM066040.1, read as the reverse complement.
TTGCTTACCTGACTACTTTCCTAGCTTTTTTTAGCTTTTCCAAATATTGATGCTTGTGTCCTCTTTCTGTGATCTCTTGCATTTTATAATGGCCACCTTCTTTTTCTTCACCTTTTCAACAACTTCTTTTGAGAAACATAGTGGCCTTCCTTTCCTTTTACATTTATTTACTTTACTAACAAAAACGCTTGTTGCCCTTAAAATACCCTATTTTACAATTTTCCCATTGCTTTCCTATATCCCCCACCTGCTTCCTTCCCTCTCATAACTTCTTGAGGTATTCTCCCATCTTGGCAAAGTTAGTTTTCCTAAAGTCAAGGATTCTTGCTTTGAATGGACTTTATCAGCCCTAATCCTAATACTAAGAAACAGGTTCAGTATGGCCCCTTCACATGTGGGTTCTGTTACCAGTTGTTGGAATAGTTCTTCCTGTAGAGAATCCAGTGTTTCCTTACTCATAGATGACATCACAGCAGGGACGTGCCAGTCAATATCTAGCATATTGAAATCACCTACTGTATCAGTAGCATATCTCCTTTCTTGGCAATACTGCAAATGTCTTCAATTACATTTCTGTCCACCTCTTCTCCCTGTGAAGGAGATCTGTATATCACCTCAATGCAAATGGATTCCCTATTCACTTTTCAAGTTTAACCCACAATGCCTCCTCCCTCCCTTGTAAGAAATGTAATTCTGTAGTTTTAATATTTTTTTTTTAAATTTTTTATTTATAAATTTAACAAGTTTACAAAAAGTAAATTCTCATTACTTCAACAATATAAAACTAATATCATTAAAGAGAAGAAAAACTAAAATAAGCCCACATTAAGGAGAGCTACCTAGAAACAATATAACAATAATAACCAAGAAAGCCTGGCTTACATTCTCAAGCTCAAAATACTTTGTCAGGAGAAAAGAAAATATCAATCTATTTATCCTGAAGAAAACTCTGTAATTGCTCCACCTCCAAGAACACATAATGATTATTCTGAAATACCAGCTGACATTTACATGGAAACTTAAGGTAAAATGAGGCTCCTAGGGCCAACACTCGTGGACGCAACTGCAAAAAAGCTTTGCGTCGTACTTGTGTGGCCCTGGAAACATCCGGAAAAATTTGGATGGGTTGTCCACAAAACTTTAGGGATTTTTGCTTAAAATAGGATCTCAAAACTCTCTCTTTGTCAGCCTGTAAAACAAAAGTTACTAACAATGTATCCCTTAAGGAAATTTCATCCATAGAAGATTCCAAAAAATCTGAAATATCTAATGAAGAGGACACAACTTGTTTATACTGATCATCTCCCCCTTGCTCCACACCCCTTACCACTTTCCCTTTAGGGACATAATAAATTTGAGAAAGCAAAATATCATTCCCATCTTTAAATAATAAAATATCCTTGAGGTATTTCTGAAATAAAATTAAGGGAGACAAATAATGGGTTTTAGGGAAATTTAACAAACGTAAATTTTTAGAACGAAGCAAATTTTCTAACAGTTCATCCTGTCGGTGTAGAGAAGCAAAATCTTGAACAAATTTAGCAGAAATAGATTGGTGAGATGCTAGTTGATCCACATGCAAAGCAGAGACTTTTTCCAATCCAGATAAACGATCTTCAAGATCAGAAAGTTTAACCACCGTTTCTTTCGTAAACGTAGCCACCTTCTGTAAAGAAGCACCCAAAGCTACCTCCATTCGAGAAAGCTGAACCCACACATCTTTAAGGGAAACATCAGATGGAGGAGATAAAGATGGCCCAAGAGTGGAAAAAGAAACTACAGAAGGGAGTGGAGGTGAAAGAGTCCCCGAGGCGGATTCCAGTTGTAGAAAGGAATCCGGAAGCAATACAGAACCGGCCGCTTCCCTCTGTAAACCTTCTAACAGAGGGGCATTGCTGGCAAGCATTTCCAACTCCCGACAGGGCAGAGCTAACCCCAAAATGGGCGAGGGAGTAGAGGAGGCAGTACTCACACTTGAGATGTTACTCGGGGTCGATGGTAAAGGACCCTCCGCAGACATAGCGGCAGTTTCCACTCGAATATGGGCATCCATAGGGCCCACCACCTTAACTGCTTTCGTCTGCACCGGCTGTAGGTAGTGCTTCCTCCTTTTCCCCATCACAAGGAGCCACCTTCATACACCTCGTGCACCGAAGGGGCACCAAAGGGGCGTGTCTGCGCCTTTGGACACGCCCCTTCGGACGCGCGCCGAAGACGCGCGCCCGCACCGCGTCTCGCAGTTGAGCCCTGGTCTTTATGGCCCTCCTCCAAGCACACAGACCAATCGGGTGCTGGAACACACAGGAACTCGGGAGCCAGTCAGTCAGGTAATGCAGGAAAAAGACACAATGTAGCAGCTCACAGAACCCGCGGCTGAGCCCTGGTCTTTATGGCCCTCCTCCAAGCACACAGACCAATCGGGTGCTGGAACACACAGGAACTCGGGAGCCAGTCAGTCAGGTAATGCAGGAAAAAGACACAATGTAGCAGCTCACAGAACCCGCGGCTGAGCCCTGGTCTTTATGGCCCTCCTCCAAGCACTCAGACCAATCGGGTGCTGGAACACACAGGAACTCGGGAGCCAGTCAGTCAGGTAATGCAGGAAAAAGACACAATGTAGCAGCTCAAAGAACCCGCGGCTGAGCCCTGGTCTTTATGGCCCTCCTCCAAGCACACAGACCAATCGGGTGCTGGAACACACAGGAACTCGGGAGCCAGTCAGTCAGGTAATGCAGGAAAAAGACACAATGTAGCAGCTCCAATATTATTATTTTTTACTTATAGTGCCACTCCTCCTCCCCTTCTTCCTATTCTGCCCTTCCTGAATAAAGTATACCTTGGTATAATTACACCCCAGTCATTTTTGTCCATGAACCATATCTCTGTAACTGCCACTAAATTCAAGTCAGCCTCAACATTTAGGATCTTATTTCACATACTATGGGCATTAATACACACTGCCTTTCAGATGTTGCCCTTTTTATCCATTTCTACAGCGGTATTTAATATTTTACTTACCTGAGGTCTTTCTTCACCCATCCCCAATGAATCTAGTTTAAAGCCCATTTCAGTAGGTTAGCCAGTCCGCTGCGGAAGACACCTTGATCCTTCTTGGATAGGTGGACACCATCTCTGCTCTGCATGGTCTAGGAAACCAAAATGCTTTTGATGAAACCAGCCACACAGCCATGCATTCATCTCTAGGATGCGAGCTTCTCTGCCTCGGCCTTTACCTTCAACAGGGAGGACTGAAGTAGACACCACCTGTGTACCTGTCTGCTTCACCTTTTCTCCCAGAGCCATTTAATCACTCTTAATATGCTTGGAGGGATACCTAGCAGTATCTTTTGTGACGACATGGATTAGCATCATCGGATAATAGTCAGTAAGCTTGATGAGTCTCGGCAAACTTTCTGTAACGTCTCAGCACACCTCCCTGGACATCAAGTCTGGTTGGCAGATGAACACGTCAGTACATCTCAAAAGAAAGTCACCAACCACCAATACTCTTCACTCCCTTGTGGTCACCGATTCTGCTTGGGGTGCTTGAGCTCTGGTTCTTCTCATTCCTGGGATGTTTTCATCTCCTCCATTATTATTCTCTGCTGTTGTGGTTATACATAAAGATTTAACATATACACCTTAATTCTGCTATCTCTTTTTGGGTTAAGGGAATAAGGTGGGGGGGGGGGAGCAGGGCCTGAGCCAGTGAACAGAACTTGGGATGTGTGTGGATGGAATATTGAGGCCAGGATGATTCCCTGGGAGATATGGTGAGATGTTGAAAGTTAAGTTTGTACCTTAAAAATCAAGGCTTAATTTCAGTAGGATTTGTACTATTATTTTATAAAGACATATAGGAGTGGAGGAGTAGCCTAAAGGTTAGCGCATTGGCTTGGGAACCAAGAGACCAGGGTTCAATTCACACTAGCACTCCTTGTGGCCTTGAGCAAGTCACTTAACCCTCCATTGCTCAGAAAAATCCAAGTTCTCAATGTCCCTGTTTAATGTACATTACTAAGTTTAAGTTGCAATGTAAATTGCTTTGATTGAAATGATAAAAGCAGTATAAAAAAACTGTTAAATAAATAAATAATAGGGCCCAATATTGTAGGCTATGCACCGCTAAAGTGTATAGCCCTGCTCACTGACCCAGAGCCGCAGATGCTAACTGGACAGCAGCGATATTGCATTGCTACTTGGTTAGGATCTGTAAACCGTATAAATGCCTTTCGAATATTAGGCCCATAGGTTCTGTGCGTCTTTAGAACATGGGCTTAAGAAGGGGCCATCTCCATTCCCAAACTAGGATATCTTTTTTTTTATTTTTTTTATTGAAGTTTTTCAGTCACATACAATAACCAAATTAGATACAGGGCACATTACTGAATATACAGTACAAGAAACTCAACATACAAGAACAATAAACAGTATATGCAGACCACATCATGGGAGCCGACTACAACCATCATAACAAGAAAAAAAATAATTATAACTAGAAAACAAGCCAAAAGGCCACATATCAGGAGGAACCAATATCAATGCTATCTAACCCTGCTGAGCCCTGCCGATCAATCAAAATTTTTCCAGATGAGTTACATCCTGAAAAACAAATGAAGCACCTTCAAAATTAATTAGGCACTTACAGGGAAAACGTAGGAAAAACGTTGCACCCAACGCCAAAACTTGAGGCTTAAGAGATAGAAATTGCCTTCGCCGCGTCTGGGTGCTACGTGACACATCTGGAAAAATGTTGACTTTTTGGCCACAAAATAAAGCGGACTTCACTTTAAAAAAAGCTTTTAATATACGTTGTTTTACTGCAATAGAAAATAAAGTGACCACCAAAGTAGATCGCACCGTGATATTATCAGAAGAGTCCTCCAGAAAAGCAGTAAGATTTGCTACGCTAGGAACAATCTCATCAAAATCTGCATCTACAGTAGTTGACTTTTTAGTGCCAGAAGGAATATAGTATATCTGCTTAACCTCAATAATATCTGATAAGACAAGGACTCCTTTCACATACTTATCAAACAAAATCTTTGGTGAAAGTAAAGACGTATAAGGAAAATTCAAAAATCTCAAATTACAGGACCTCATGGAGTTCTCTAATGCCTCCAACTTGGAATGCAAAATCATAGAATCCTTAATACCAATCACATTTATGGACTGAAGTGGAAGCACCTGTGATTCCAGTTTATCAACTGCCTTATCAAGTAAAGATACCTTCTTATCAAGTTGCTGCATAGCTACTACAGCATCTTGTGAGAAGGACGCTAAAGAACTAAAAGTTATAGACACTTTAGCATCTATGCACTGCAAAGCCCCCCATAAATCCTTTAAGGTAACTTCAGTATCAGAAGACAAAACTGGTAGCTCAGTAGAACCCTCCAGTACTGCCAACTGAACCGGAGAAGGCAACTTAATTGCAGCCATATCCCTGCTAAACTGGGAAGAAACCCCTGAATTATCCACAACAGGGCAGGGGGGAGGAGACCTCCCTCCCGGGCTCAGAGACACCCCCTCTGGTGAGGACTGAGCCAAAGGCACCGGAACAAAGTGTTTGTCCAGAGGGCCGACTGGTTTTGCCCCACCAGCATCAGCCGACTGGACCTTGCCCTGTGATTTTGCCTTCCTTTTCCCCATATTAAACAAGCCCTGATACACAGGAAACAAAAATAAAGCCAAACTCACAGTGCAAACACACCTTCGCCAACAAGAAATACAGCTCCTATCTATCCGGCGTCAATGCGGCGTCGAAGGGGCGTCTAAGGGGCAGAACCTGCCCCTTTAGACACGCCCCTTCAAACACGCTCCACGGTCGCGGAGAAAAACAGTTCACCACTTTATAGAGGAAAGGACCCCTCGAGTAGCAGGCTGACCGAGGAGTGCCTGCAGTGGACCGGCAGCAGCAGCAAGGTAGTCCCCGCACTCCAGAAGCCCTCAGCAGGGCAAGCACACTCCTCCCTCACTCTCCGATAGACAACTCCACTCCCAGATGGCACAAAGGAGGAATTTAAAGCGCCGGAGGTCCCTCGAGTAGCAGGCTGATCGAGGAGTGCCTGCAGTGGACCGGCAGCTGCAGCAAGGTAGTCCCCGCACTCCAGCAGCCCTCAGCAGGGCAAGCACACTCCTCCCTCACTCTCCGATAGACAACTCCCCCAACCTATCTGATATAAAAACACCCTCATACTATTAGAGAATGCTCTAAATTAAATTTAAAAAATGGCAGCACATCCCTAGTTATAATTTCCTTAGGACTGCATTTAGTAGCTAAGGCAAGCTTAGAATAGATAGGATTGTCTGCTTTTTAGTTGTTAGCGAGCATATATACATACATACCGATATGTGGAGGGAAATTATAAATCAGGCATGCCTAGATTAACGCAGGTTTTTATGTGCATCAGTTGCACCTATTTTATAAAATCTCGTATGTGCATACTTTATAAAATAAGAGCTGTAAGTGATAGGAAATGCGCATTGAATCTTGATTCAATCAATTATACCACCCCATGGCAGGTATAAATGATCGTGCATATATTACACATGTACACTTATATTTTATAAAGTATACATGTAAATGGATGCTCCACCTAAGCTCCGCCTATATGAATGCCCACAGTGAAGGTTCGCACTATTGGTCTAACGCACGTACTTATATAATAGCGACCAGCTAAATTATGTGCATAAAGCCCATAGATGCAAGTAAGTCATTGCAATAACATAATTCACATGCATTGATGATGCATATCTTTATGCAGCTTAGAAAATCAGCCCCAATTTTTTTTTTATAAATAGATAAGTATGTAGATACCTCTAGAATTGTAATATATATGGAGCTTTAGAAGCTGTGTCACTTTTTTCACATGATCATTCATTTCTCCATTATTATAAACAATTGAGTTCCCTTATCTTCCTCACTTCTGTGACTGCAGAGTTAATTGGGCTGATTAAATCTAGCAATTGACTTTCTTGTATTTTAATTGAAAAGTCTATGGTGTATTATTAGATGTTCTACTGTTTCAGACGGCATTCTGGGGATCTGCTGATGAAATTATTGATATAGCCAACCTATAGCTAGGAATCTAACCTATGGCAATACTAACTCAGTTCAGCAAAGACACCAGACACAACAGTCAATGCGATCATTTTGGACTGACATATTTATTGCAGTTCTTCTGGTATCACATAGTATCACATACTTGTAAATGGTTATTAGCTGGCAAAAAAATTCCAAAAGAAAAGGTGTTTAAAATTATACAGCAAGGCCTCTGGGTTGCCATAAGAAATAAGAAGACTAAGCATCTGTGAGAATGAAGCCCTGGATTTCTTAGAAAAATTGTAGCTATCAATTTTATCAGTTGAGCATGGAGGAAGACCAAATGCCAATTTCAACCTGTCCTTTAGGACAGAATTTGATGGCAATGCTACCAAGAACAAGAGTGCCCAAAAGCTCTGAATGGCATTTATTTGTGCTTAGTAAAACAGATGTGCCAACAAACAACTGTGAAGCTTTTCTAACACCAAGAAAAAAAACCCAGGACATTGAAAAAAATATAGAAATTGCAAATTAAAACTGAGCAGGTTTAATTGCAGGATTCATACAGTTGGTTTCTGAGCAAATAAATGCTGAGATGAGAGATAAGATTAATTTTGTAAGTTCTTCATCTTACTTTCCTTTGTATCACATGTATTTAGCACACACTGAAATTTATCAGTCACTACATATAAAGTATTATGTTTCTAGCTCTTAGGTTGATTTCTGACTCCATAGAGAATAAACACAAAAATGAGAATATTTGGGCAGAAAGTGTGCCCCATCAGAAATTGATTCTCCTGTGGTTTTATTAGTCAGCAAATTGCATTATTTTCCCATCATATTTCAAATATTCCATTCCTTTAATGCCTGCTCTAACCCAGGGCATGCTGCCTTCCCTGGAGTGTCTAGACATGATATGTTAGATTTATGAGTATGATCTCAGTGTGCTGCAACATCATTCCTGACTAATGCATTATTACAGTACTTGCAGATATTCCCAAGTGCCATTGTATTGATTAGAACATCTCCGATCTGCATATGCATACCATCTGTGCTGCAGAGAAGTAGCGCACGCATTATAACATTTGATTTCTTGGAAGAACAATCTTGACAATGTTGCTATGGATGGCAGTGTTTAGCATTTTGCCTCTTAAGCCCTCAAAAATAAACATGCACCATCATCTAAGACATAAGAAGAGCAATAGCGGGTGATGTCAGATAAGCCGAGTTGGAATATTGCTTAAACAAAGAGGAAATTGTGCATCGTAATAAAGTAATGAAGATAGCTGAGGCTACCAGGGTTGATACTGGAGGTTCCTAGTTCAGTTGCAGAGAGATACAGTATGGGGTTAATAACTTTTATAACAGGATGGTTAGGTGAAATGTCCAAAAAGATGCCTATATTACTGCTACTTATCATATATGGGTGTGGAGGAGTAGCCTAGTGGCCAAGAAACCAGCATTTGACTCCCACTGGCAACTCCTTGTGGCTTTGGGTAAGTCACTTTACCCGCCATTGCCTCGGAAGAAAGGTCACACCTTGCCAAGAAAACCCAGGTGCTGCTGGGGTCACCAGGAGTCAGCATGGACTTGATGGCTTGTATTGCATTATGGTTATTTTATAAAGGCAACATAGGCTCCTATAGGCCCTTATAAAATAGGCTCTCCGAATTATCCCTAATAGTGCACAAATTTGAAAGGAATATGCATGGTCAAAAGATCTGTGCTAGTTTAAAATGAATTTCCCTAATTTTCAGGCATTTTTTTGCGTTTGATTCACATATTCATTCCTTAGATGTGCATTGTATGCATGCCAGAACATTTTTAAAATGAGAAGATCCATTGAATATGCATTAATTCATAAGTACGTACACATACAAATTTGCATGCACTTACATTTTTAGTCAGCCAAAAGGAATCAAATCCACGCTCACAAATGCACATCACCAAACTTCATACCTGTTGAAGAACATGGGTGTACACTGTATGAATTCGCATGAATTCGCATGAATATTAAATAAAATGACTGTACATTACAATTCTACCCCAGCTCCATCCACCTAATGCCCTTCCCTCTGCCCATGTAAAAGTAGACCAATCTTGTGGTACATCTACTATTTACATATGTATACCGCACACAATACCCATAGAAAAAACGTCATCAAATTATACATTGTATGACACAACTATATATGCTTGAAAGGCCATTAGCTTGAAAGAATAAATGAGGGTTCTTGCTTGTTCTGGGTAGAAGTGTTTTTAAAGGGCAGAAATCTGATTATCTTTGATTTATTGGTCAGTCTTGTACCTTCTTTTATAAAGTGTATTGACTACAACACATAAATCAAAGAAAAAAATCATAGGATCCATTTTGGGTGCATTGACATCCTGTCATCTATGTAGCAACAACTTATAAAAACTAGTGGGCCTGGGAAAGAGGCTGTGAAAAAAAACAAAAACAAAAACAAACTTTTTTGTACTCATCAGTTTTACATCAACTAAAGGTTTAAAAATGGAATATCCTCTATTGCAGCAGGTAAGAGCTCAAAATTCATGAGACAAGATTAACAAGGCCACTAATCAGAATGTACAGAATGCTGTCATGTTGCATTTTTTAGAATATGACGACAGAGCCATTACATAACCATACATATCCCCCCCCCCCCCCAGGTAGCTTTATAACTCCATTAATGTGTTAATGTGCTAATTTTTCTCCTACTTCCCCTCTCCTTCCAAAAAAGTTGCTTGGAGTTGTTTTGTTTTTAATTTGAATTTTTAAAATATGTTAGCACTTGGATGTGATCAGTTATTACAACTATTCACTCTGAACCTCCACAGTGTAAATACACCACATCTCAGCAAGGCAGCTACTACAAATCTAGTTAGTGTATCATGTTAGGTGGAATATGACAGCAGAATAATCTGGATGGATTTGTTCTATTGACCTTGACACAGCATCATATTGTGTCTCTTTCAAGTCAATGATTGGGTCATCACAACATCTGCTAAGTATCTTTATAGTGCATTTACCATGCTGAAGCACTAGGTGTTGCAGAAGCTAAATGTTCGCACCATGACATGGTCTAACTTCTCAATAGGGTGCCAAACTGCAAGGCTACTCTAGCTGTCAGCTATAGAGTAATTAGTATTTCTATCATTTACATCTTGTTTAATAGGCAAAATGCTTGTTTTATATAATGCTTTATAAAAATAAAGTTCAGCATGCTTTTCCACCGACATGGATATGAATAGGAGAGTCATAACTCAGACTTCTGAAGCAAGTGCTGAAATTTGTGATCGATTCAGGATGAGCCAGCAGGTACTCGGCCAGAGGTTTTGGCCTTGATGAGTACCATTTACTACTTTTGAGCATTTTTAAGTGAATAAATATATGATTTGGACTATTAAGAATTGGAACAAGTATTATCAAGCTCACTTTTGTAGAAATAGCAGAATATGCGATTCAAGACGATTTTTAAAAATGCACTAAAAAGAAGAAAAGTTACAAAAATAAAAACTGATACACAGGGAGTGATGATTGAAAGAAAGGGTCTTTTCAAGCGGCACTGACAAAGCTGCATTTTAAGCCTTAAATATTTCTGTCGGTCCCTTTATATACCATGTTTTATGACTTCTTGTTTATTAAAAATTTGATATTCTATTCTTTTGGGTTTCCGAAGTGGTTTACAAAATAAAACAAGTAAAAAACAAAAATTAAAACAACAACAAGAGTTAAACCAAAGAAGGAATGCCATTCAGTTGATAGTAAAGTAAGAAAATGTTGAGCAGGGAGGGGGACTTCTACGCTGGGCTCCACCGCCCAGTCACCGTTAGGTGGAAACTCCAAAAGAACATTTGAAAAGAAACATTTTAAGGTCAGATCTGAAGCCTTTATAGGTTGATGCAAGGCAGAAGGGTTTGGAGAAAGGCTGTTCCAGCTGGAAGAAGCGTTGAAGAAAAATGCTAAATATGGGAGAATAAAGAGCCAGTTGCCATGAATCAAGTAGAGCACATGGGATTTAACAGGTTTCTTATACCGCTTTATCATTTCAGTCAAAGCGGTTTACATTTTAACAAACTCGGTGATACACATTAAAGAGGGACAAATTTGGATTTTTCTGAGGCAATGGAGGGTTAAGTGACTTGCCCAAGGCCACAGGGAGTGCTAGTGGGAATCAAACCCTGGTCTCTTGGTTCCCAAGCCAGTGCTCTAGCTATTCGATTCCCCCCTCCACTGGTATGCATAGGGTGATGAGAGAGGAAAGATAGCTGGGAGTGCATTGTGGAGTGCCTTGAATATGAGAAGAAGGATCTTGTAAATGGGGAGCCAGTGATGATGAATCAGCAGGGGTATAATGGGGTTGAATTTAAGGTATTAGAAATAAGATGAACTGCAGCATTTTGAACAGACAGGAGAAGCTTTATTCAGGCAGACTAGAGTAAATAGTATTACAAAAATCCAACCAGGATATCGTAAGTCTCAGAATAACTGTTTGAGCAGAAAGATGAAGGTACAGATGCATTGCACGAAAACAGTGAAGGGTATTAAAGGAAGATCTGAGAACAATACTGATTTGTGGAGAAAAGGAAAACTCGGTTTCTAGAATGACATCAAAGATATTTGCAAGTAGTAGCAAGAGCAATGGGAGAATTATTTAGTACAGGACTAACAGGAGGGTGAGCAGAACAGAGGATTGAGTTGTAGACAAACTACTGTGTATCCACTGGGCAACAAGGGGATAGATCTGGACAAATAAGGCTATAAGACTATCGTCTATATAGAGGTAGAGGGTAATTCTGCAGCCTTGAATTGGGCAGGGGCTCATGATGGTATTAAAGCAATGGGGTAAGGTCAGGGCCCTGTGGAACTCCACTGGGAAGAGCTAAGACAGGATTAAAAAACATCAGTGAAAACCTGGAATGTGCATTTTAACACGGAGCAGCTAAATCAGGGGATGACATGGTCTCAGATGCCATTCTGGAAGTGGAAGCAGAGAAAGACGCCATGGTTTACTAGGTCAAATGTACAAAGGTCCAGGGAGACAACTAATGCAATGTTCCTTTTGTCTAAGGCACTGTGACTGTCACTGAGAAAGGATGTAATGATGGTCTCCGTGCTGTGGAAAGGACGGAAAACTGATTGACACAGGTGGAGGAAGAGGCTATGTTCAATGTGATTAGAAATTGAGAGAAAACCCACCGTTCAGCGCGTTTAGAGATAAATTATTAAAACATGCTTTATAAAATTAAGTTCCCCATGCTTTTCCAAAGACTGTGGATAAGACTTGATGTGGATAAGGGTTGTAACACCAACCCCTGAAGCAGGGCTGAAACTTGATAACCTCCCATCTCAGAACACTAGGTTTGTAGCTCTTCTGTCTGAAAAGAAAATCCAAGATGCATGAATTATTCCGGGTGCTGCAGAAGTAAAACATTATGACTAGCCGGAAACCTTTCAGAGCTCTGTTTTCAGAGTATTGTTGAAACAAAGGATTTTTTTTGTTCACAGGGCCATCACATCACTATGCTTGATAGGATTTGTGCTTTCTTTGTAGGAAAGGTCAAATGTAAGCTGTATGAACATAACAAGCTCTTCAATATACTGTCTTCAAGATTGTTGACAATTTCAGCATATTACCATTACTAATGGTGCAGAGCAGATCATGAAAAACTAATAAGCACTAAGAAAACAATGCCCTAAAGTAGGTTATTCTGCTAATATTTATGCTTGTATAATCAGGTTATTTACACTTCAGGGCTCTTTTACTAATGAGCAAGGCCGCGGGCAGGGTCCTGACGGCCGGCATTAACCGGGCGCGCGGCCTGGTGCGGGGACCCTGCGCGCGGCCGCTTCCTGGGGCCGGGGGGGGGGGGGGGGGGGTTATGGTTTGAAACCATTGGCTCCCGGCGAATGTGAGCGCTCGGGAGCCAATGGGGGAGCGGCTGGTGGGGAGTGCGGGTTGAGGGGCTGCTGCAGGTCTCCGCATGCTCAGTCGTCGCTGGAGACCTGCAGAGTGCCGGCTTTTTGCTGTGCTGCTTATCCGGGGCCTGCTGTTTCTGTGGCGGCTGATCGTCTCGTTCGGCGGTTGCTGGCAGGCAGGTGCTCTTTGCTCGGTGAGCTGGGGGTGTGCGGGCCTGCGGGGGTTTTGGTGGTGGGTGTGGGGCTAGGCGCGGGACTGGGGTGCGGGCCTAGTGCCTCTCGTGGTGGTGCTCCTAAAAGGGTGGGTGTTAGCCCTTCTTGGCAGGGGCTGGTGCTAAACGGCCCATACGTGGGATATATAAAGCAAATTGAAGTTGTGGTTTAAGTATGGCACCACGTGGGGGACGAGGGGGCAGGGAGAGGGGGCTGAGCAGGTCTTCATGTCGGCGGCCTGTGCCTTCTAGGGCTGGGGGGGGGTGTAGGTGGGGTTGAAGGGGTGGTGGGGAATACAGCTGGGGCAGGGGGGTTGGCGCGAGAGCGTGGGAGCTCTCGGGGGGAGCGGAGGGCATCTGTTGGGGGGGCTCAGGGGGGAAAAGCGAGGGGAAAGGTGAGCGCGCAACGGGGGGGGGGATGGCGGGCTAGCGCTGTTATGCTGGGGAGGGGGGAGGCTCTGGGGGCGGGTGCCGGGGGGAGTATAGTGGAGGGGGGGACGGTGGCGCTGGGGGGGGCCGATGCTTTTGGCCGAACGGTGCAGGGGCAGTGCGGTGCGTTGCCGGTAGGCGGGGCCCCTGGTTTTCCTGGGACGCCTCCTGCTGCAGTGTGGCCATCTGTTCTGGGGGGCTATATGCCGGCGAGGGGTACTTCGCCTTGGGACCATTGGGTGAGTGGGGGGCAGGGCACTTTGTCAGCTGATTGGCGAGCGCCTTGGTCCCCTATGTGGCCTGCGGCGGATGCCCCCCCTGTTTTTTCTTTTTTGTCTCCGCAGGTGCAGGGGATGGCGCAGCTCAGCGCTGCGAGCCCAGATCTGGTTCCAGCGGCGGATGGCAGTGCGGCGGCGCTGAGCGGTGCTGCGGAGGTGTTGGAGGCTGGAGTCCAGGTCGCCGCAACCCGAGGAAGGTGTCGCCGGAGGGACCAAGCTGCGACTGTGCCATCGGGGGTGGATGGACAGGCCACAGGTGAGTTGTCGGGGGACCAGGGTGGGGATGGGTCGCGGCGGTTGGCCCTAGACAGTGCGGAGCGCAGGTCGCAGAGGAAGCGGCATCGATCTTGTCGTAGGCGTCGTAGTTCTGATTCCTCTTCTTCTTCAGCGGATTCGTCTTCGTCTTCCTCAGGTCGCGAGGCGGAGGTTGAGGAGGCGGGGTCTCGGTCGGGTGGGGGGGCCCCGTCGGTGGTAGCTTTTCCGGAGTTGTGGAAAGGGGTTCTGAAGAAATTGCAGAGGAAGATTCGGAAGCGCCGGTACATAGATATCTTTAGGTTGTTGGAGGGCAGAAAGAGGTCCGGCGAGAGCCGGAAGAAGCGGAAGGAGGACGAGAAGCGGGTCGGCTTCGGAAGGTGGCGCGCAACGTGGTCAACTGGACACGGGTGTTTTTGCGCCTGGCCAGTGTGTGGGGGCATTCTTCGCCAGAGCATTATGGGATGTTGCTGGCGTATGCCGATTCTATTTTGGAAGCCTCGCAGACGCACGAGGGTTTGGCGTGGCTAAATTATGACGAGAAGTTTCGGGATAGGATGGAGGAGAATAGACTCTTGTCATGGGGCACGCAGGACATCAACCTATGGTTGACTCAAATGTCTGCTCGGTCAGGTGTGGCCTCCGGGGGGAGAGGGGGGCACGGCAGGACCTTCGGGTGGGGGCCATTCCTTTCGATCGGCGGGGGGTGGAGTGCAGCAGAAAGTCGGGTCAGGGGGTGGCAGCAACGTGTGCTGGCGCTTCAATAGGACCACCTGCCCCTTTCCTGATTGTAAATTCAAGCACCTCTGTTCCGTCTGCGGCGGGGGTCACTCCGCCGTTAAGTGTGGTAGACGTGGGCCCGAGGGCGTCGCCGGGCCAGGGCCAAAGGCCCAGTGAGTGGACTGACGTGGCCCCGACTCCGGTTCGGGCGGAATCCTTACGGTTTTGGCTGCAGCAATACCCGCGGAGGCGTGATCGGGAGCTGTTGGGATCCGGTTTCCAGTTTGGTTTCGTTATCCCGGTTCGGGGGGTAGTGCAGGCTAAGCGGTCAAGGAATTCCCCTTCGGTTCGGCGGTTTGTAGACGTGGTGCGGAGCAAACTGGCGGCTGAGTTGTGCTTGGGCCAGATCGCGGGGCCTTTTCTGGAGCCGCCTTTTCCGGGTATGGTGGTCTCTCCTCTGGGGATTGTGCCGAAGAAGGCGCCGGGAAAGTTTCGGCTCATTCATAATCTGTCCTGTCCGATGGGTGCGTCTGTGAATGATCATATCCCGCGGGAGCTCTGCACTGTGCGGTATGCGTCTTTTGACAGGGCGTCTGAGATGGTATGGACGGCTGGGCGGTCCGCTTGGATGGCGAAGGTGGATATTGAGTCCGCCTTCCGCTTGCTGCCGGTGCATCCTTCTTCTTTTCCGTTATTGGGTTTTCATTTTCTGGGGAGCTATTATTTTGATAAGTGTTTTCCGATGGGCTGCTCTGTTTCTTGTTCTTTATTTGAGAAGTTTAGTACGTTTTTGCAGTGGGCCTTGAGTCAGAAGACTGGGTTGCGGAATGTGGTCCACTACTTGGACGATTTCCTGTTTCTTAGGTTCGGCCCATTCCGATGAGTGTCAGGCGTTGTTAGCGGGGTTCCAGGAGTTATCGCAGGAGTTGGGTGTACTATTGGCGGTGGAGAAGACGGAAGGGCCTACGACCAGGCTCACATTCCTAGGCGTGGAGCTCGACTCGGTGGAGCTTATCACGCGCTTGCCCCCGGAAAAGGTGGCTGGTTTACGCACGTTGCTCGCTAACGTCCTTGCGTCCGCTAAGATCACCTTGCGTGAGATGCAAGCCTTGTTGGGCTCTCTGAATTTTGCGTGTCGGGTGATCCCCATGGGCAGAGTTTTTTCCCGGCGACTTGCTGCTTCGACGGCCGGGGTGCTGAAGCCGCACCACCGGATCAGAGTTACCGTCCCGATGCGGGCGGATCTTCGGGTTTGGAGCCAATTTTTGGAGGAGTTTAATGGGAATTCTGTTTTGTTGGGCGCAGAGGTGTCTAGTGCGCAGTTGGAGCTGTTTACGGACGCGGCTGGGAGCATCGGATTCAGGGTTTACTTCGGGGGGGCTTGCTGCGCGCAGCGGTGGCCCCAGCACTGGCACGAGTCAGGTTTGACCTCCAACATCACCTTCCTGGAATTGTTTCCGTTTTTGGTAGTGCTGAAGTTGTGGCCTGAGCGGTTGCGGGACCGGCGGGTGGTGTGACAATGAGGCCGTGGTCAGCGTGGTTAATCGTTTCTCGCCAAAATGCTTGCGGGTGACTCGCTTGATGCGCGAAGTGGTGTTAGCCTGCTTGTCCTTGAATGTATCTGTTCGTGCCAGGCACCTCCCTGGTTGCAAGAATCATATAGCTGATGCGCTTTCTCGTTTACAGTGGGATCGTTTTCGCGAACTGGCCCCGGATGCGGACCCGGAGGGAGCCATGGTCCCCGATTCCTTGTGGAGCATTGGCCTGGAGAGATGCTGAGCTTACTGCGAAGTTCGGTAACGCCTGGGACGTGGTCGGTGTACCGGTGTGGCTGCGACGAGGTGGTAGAGTTTCTAAGGGAGAGGGGTTGGTTGGCGGGTAGGGTGCCTGATGCCCTCATTGGTAGTTATATAGCGGAGGCTAGGGGTCGCGGGCTGTCCCACACGTTGGTGCGTTCGCAGCTGGCGGGTTTTAACTTTTTTGCCGGCGCCGTGGGCTGGGGTGGTGCTGCTGGGGGAGTTTTGGTGCGTTGCCTGCTTCGTGGGTGGGAGCGGCTTCGGCCGTCACCCGCGGATCGCCGCAAGCCCATTACGCATGGATTGCTAGTGCGCCTCTTAGAGGTATTGCCCCGGGTGGCCTCGTCAGCTTTTGAGGTGGTGCTATTCCGGGCCGTTTTTTGTCTCGCTTTTTTCGGGGCTTTTCGCATGGGCGAGCTGGTGGCCAATTCGGGTAAGTTGGGGGCTGGGGGAGGTTTGCACAGGCGCCACGTGTCTTTGGAGGATGGCCAGATGCGGATCCTGTTGGAAAAGTCCAAGACGGATCAGCGAGGTCGGGGTTTGTGGATTGTATTGCGGGAGGTCGCGGGTCTCGTTACTTGCCCGGTGCAGGCGGTGCGCAGGTACTTGCGGGTGCGCCCGGAGCGGGCCGTGGTTCTCTTTCGACATGAGAATGATCGGGTGTTGACTCGTTTCCAGGTAGTGGCTGTGCTGAGGTTGGCTCTAGGTGCCTTGGGTGAGGACCCCGGCTGCTTTGCCTCTCAATCGTTTCGTCCTTGGGTGAGGACCCTGGCTGCTTTGCCTCTCAATCATTTCGTATAGGTGCGGCCACCAGTGCGGCGGGGATCGGAATGTCGGATGATGACGTTCGGTGCATAGGTCGTTGGCGGTCTCAGGCGTTCCAGGGTTACATACGGTTATAAGGGCTTGGCTTGGTTGGGGGTGGGGGTATACTGATTGTTTATTTGTTTTTCAGATGGGGGCATCGAGCCTGGTATTGCCTGGGTGGTGGGGCATTCCTTTGTCCACTGGGCCGGTCAGCGCGCTGCCATTCGACCTGGGGGACTGAACTTGCGAATGGATCCTGCAGTGGTGTCGGTCTCATGGCTGGGACAGAGAGGACTACGATGGCTGCAGCTGCTTCCTTTGCTCCGTCACCACATGAGGACGTCGCAGAAACCGGCGGTGCTGCTGCTGCATTTGGGGGGCAATGACCTTGTCTCGTGGTCCTGTCGTCAGCTGATTAGAGCGGTACAGGACGACTTGGCAGTGGTTTTGCAAATGCTCCCTGGGACAATTTTGTTGTGGTCGGACATTATCCCTCGGCCAGCATGCTGGGGCCAGCGGCGCTGGTCGAGGGGGCTGACTAAGATAAACCGGCAAATCGGTCGGTGGGTCTGTGTTAATGGTGGCTATCAGATCATGCACACATGGGTGGAAGTCGGTTGCGCTGGTCTTTATAGGAGTGATGGCGTCCATTTGTCCCCAGTTGGCATGGACCTGCTCCTTAACGACTGGCAGGAGGCCTTAGAGTATGTTGTTTTGCGGGATAGACTCTGGTCGCAGCTTTAGGCTTGGGGGGGGGCGGCGCATCGACAGATTGTCGTGTGCCGGTGGCGGGATCCCGGAGGTCCGGGGTCCGGTGCCTCAAGGTACACTTGGGCGGGGGTTGGGGTGCCCCTGACCCGGATATACCCTGGCCGGCTTTTGCTATGGGCATGGCGAAGTCGGGAGAAGGGTGGGAAAACTTGCCGGGGGGCAAGTGTCGGGCCGTAGCAGTGGTAGGCACTTTGCTAAGGCATGGCTGGTGTGGCACTACTCCGCTAGGGGGCCTAGTTATGTTTTCTGTGGTTGAATATTGTTAATAGTTATTACTTAATAAAGCTGCGACCAATTATTTTCCCATAATAATGGTGTGGTGTTTTCTTGGAAGTGGGGTTTGGTGGTGAAGGTGGGGGAGAATTGGTGGCAGGGCCCGGAGCACCGGGTACGCTTGCCTCGGTTATGAGCAAGGCCACGGGCAGGGTCCCGACGGCCGGCATTAACCGGGCGCGCGGCCCGGTGCGGGGACCCTGCGCGCGGCCGCTTCCTGGGGCTGGGGGGGGGTGTGTTATGGTTTGAAACCATTGGCTCTCGGCGAATGCGAGCGCTCGGGAGCCAATGGGGGAGCGGCTGGTGGGGAGCGCGGCGGGTTGAGGGGCTGCTGCAGGTCTCCGCGTGCTCAGTCGTCGCTGGAGACCTGCAGAGTGCCGGCTTCCCTCCCGCCCGCCCTGGGGTGGACAGTTTGGGGTGTTGCAGCTTGGGGGGGGGGGGATTGGGGCGGGATCCCGGAGGTCCGGGGTCCGGTGCCTCAA
This sequence comes from Ichthyophis bannanicus, assembly GCA_033557465.1. Classification (NCBI taxonomy): domain Eukaryota; kingdom Metazoa; phylum Chordata; class Amphibia; order Gymnophiona; family Ichthyophiidae; genus Ichthyophis; species Ichthyophis bannanicus. The sequence continues at coordinate 100,038,520 of CM066040.1, read as the reverse complement.
GGTACACTTGGGCGGGGGTTGGGGTGCCCCTGACCCGGATATACCCTGGCCGGCTTTTGCTATGGGCATGGCGAAGTCGGGAGAAGGGTGGGAAAACTTGCCGGGGGGCAAGTGTCGGGCCATAGCGGTGGTAGGCACTTTGCTAAGGCATGGCTGGTGTGGCACTACTCCGCTAGGGGGCCTAGTTATGTTTTCTGTAGTTGAATATTGTTAATAGTTATTACTTAATAAAGCTGCGACCAGTTATTTTCCCATAATAATGGTGTGGTGTTTTCTTGGAAGTGGGGTTTGGTGGTGAAGGTGGGGGAGAATTGATGGCAGGGCCCGGAGCACCGGGTACGCTTGCCTCGGTTATGCGTGTTAAACAACTAACATGTGAATTAGTTCAGGGGCTCTCAACCCAGTCCTCGGAACACACTTAGCCAATCAGGTTTTCAGGATAACCACAATGAATATGCATGAGAGAGATTTGCATGCCCCATCTCCTTTATATGCAAATCTCTCTCATGCATATTCATTGTTGTTTATGGTTTATTTGCTCTTGATAGACTACCCTTTGCAAAGCATACAAGAGCACTTTACAATTTGTACTAAAACATTTAAAACAAAAACAACATAATTCATGGTTAAAAATGGAAATAAAAACTCTAATGCAGGAAAAAGATGAGACAAAACAGGCCAAAAGAGACAGCAACTGTATAAACAGAAACCACACTACTGTTAGGTTAGCAGTTCAAGGGGGTTCAATACCAAAGCCATGGGAAAAAAAGATGGGTTTTTAACAGTTGTTTAAGTTGGGCAAAAGAGGGTTCTAACTGCAAAGACACAGGGAGACAATTCCAGAGGTCTGGGGCTAAATAGAAGAAGGCTGAGTGACTTGTAGATTCATGTTTCACTCTTGCTAGGGATGGCAACATACTCATTAAGGTGACTCTATTCCCCCCTCATCCTTCTTGTCCTGGAGGGGACAAACGATATCCATTGGGGACCTGGCTCATGACCCCCATTGTGAAGCAGAGGAGCGCTACAACCAGGCAGGGGCGGCCCAAGGGGGGTGCGGGGCCATGTGCGGAGACTCGGTGCGGGGCCTCATTTGCATAAGTGGCCTTATTTGCATAAATATTTGCATAATGTTACCATACACTAACTTTTAGTAAACATGTCTCTTAATGAGTGTATGGATAAAGAAAGACTAAAAGATTTCTACATTACTATAATCCAGTGCCAACCGCCAGGCACATTAGGAACTACTACAAACGCTGCCCATTTAGAACCCATAGCAAACCCGCTGTATCCTGACAGCATTACCAGGACTCACAAAGCACCAGTCCCTACCTATCAAAAGGAAACACTGCAAATATTAAACCAATACATTTCAGAGAACAACAATACATGACCTACTGGGGAAAGAGAACAAGTGGCAATGTCAAATAGGAATTACATAAACAGAATACCTCAGCTCAGTTACACATGCAGAACATAGACCATCACCAAACAAGGAATCGCAATTTAGAAACAGGAAGGCAATAATTTAAACTGGGAACCCCAAAAGCCAAACTTGGAATGTACAACAACACTGTAGAAATAAAACTATAAATCAATTTCCTCTTGTACCAAACAAAGCGCAGACGTTAATGATGCACATTTCCCAGAACTTTCATATTCCAGTTAATAAATTCAAAATAAAGAGATATATTTCTACCTTTTGTGCATTTTTTTTCAGTTGCAATTGCTCCAGCCACTTTCTTCTGGTTTCTTCATGTTTTCTGCTAACTCTCCATCGTCTGCTGTCCATTTGTCCTTTCTTCTCTCTTCTAGTTTATTTATTTATTTATTTTATTTATTTAACTATTTCTTTTATACCGCCCCTTCCAGAGATCAAGGGCGGTTTACATATAACAAGTTAACAGTCATGTACACAGTTTGTATACATTTTACATAGAACATAGAACAATAGAAATCAACTATTTACATTAAACAGTAAATATAACATTTATAGGTATTAAAGCAAACACATTAAACTTTATACAAATGAATATTTACAGTGTGTGGTGTGTGGGGCAGGAATTGGTGTAGGTGCTGGAATTTAGTTCCTTTTTTTTAGTTTTCTTTCCATCCTCTCTCTCTACATCTGCTTTAACATACTAATCTTTATCCTTTTGCTCTTTCCTCATTCTTATTTCATCCACACAAATTTTACCCCTCCATCCTCAATCCCCACTTACTCTCCCAATACCCGGCCAATTGTAGATTTTTCATCCCTCCCACACAAAATATTTTCCCCTCTCCATTTTACTCTCCCAGCCCCATCCCATTCTAATCCTCCCCCAACATCAGCTCCCTTCTAGTTCCAGTCTCACCCAGCATCCATTCCCTTCTAGTCCCTGCATCAGCCCATTTCCAGTCCTAGCCCCCCATCAACCCATTTCCAGTCCTAGCTCCCCCATCCATTTTCAGTCTGAGTCCCTTCATCAGCTCATTTCCAATCCTAGCCCCCCATCAGCCCATTTCTAGTCATTTCCTAGCCCCACCATCAGCCCATGTCAAATCCTAGCTCCCCTCCACTCAGCCCAAATCCAGTCCACGCCCCCCCAGAGCCTACTTCCAGTTCTAGCCCCTCCATGAGTTCATTTCAATTCAAGCCCCCACCACAGCCCATTTCCAATCTTAGCTCCCCCAACAGCCCATTTCCAGTCCTATCCTAGCTGCTCCATCAGCCCATTTTCAGTTCTAGCTCCCTTCCCTCACAGCCCATTTCCATTCCAAGCTCCCTCCCCATCAGCTATTTGCAGTTCAAGCCTCCCCGTCCACTCAGTCCATTTCCAGTCATAGCAATCCCCCAACCCATTACCAGTCCTAGCCCCCCATCAACCCATTTTCAGTTTAAGCCCCCCCCCCTATAACCCATTACCAGTCCTAACCCCCCATCAGCCCACTTCCAGTCTTAACCCCATCAGCCCATTTCCAGTCAGCCCCCCATAGCCCATTGCCAGTCCTAACCCCCCCCCATCAGCCCACAGCCCATTACTAGTCCTAACCACATCAGCCCACCTCAAGTCCTAACCCCTCCCCATCAGCCCTTTTCCTGTCCTAGCGCCCCCATAGCCCATTAGCAGTCCTAACCCCCCCCCATAGCCCATTAGCAATCCTAACCCCCATCACCCTATTTCCAGACAGCCCCCATCAGCCCACAGCACATTACCAGTCTTAACCCCCCCCCAGCCCATTTCCAGTCCTAACCCCCCATCACCCCATTTCCAGTCAGCCTCCATCAACCCCCAGCCCATTACCAGTCTTAACCCCCCCAGCCCATTACCAGTCTTAACCCCCCCAGCCCATTTCCAGTCAGCCTCCATCAGCCCCAGACCATTAGCAGTCTTAACCCCCCCCCCCAGCCCATTTCCAGTCCTAACCCCTCCCCAGCCCATTTCCAGTCAGCCTCCATCAGCCCCTGCCCATTTCCAGTCCTAACCCCCCCTCCAGCCCATTTCCAGTCCTAACCCCCCCCCCAGCCCATTTCAAGTCAGCCTCCATCAGTCCCAGCCCATTTCCAGTCCTAACCCCCCCCCCTTGCACATTTCCAGTCCTAACCCCCCACCTTGCACATTTCCAGTCCTAACCCCCCCCCTGCACATTTCCAGTCCTAACCCCCCCCCTTGCAAATTTCCAGTCCTAACCCCCCATCACCCCATTTCCAGACAGCCTCCATCAGCCCCCCCCTTCCCTTCCCTTCCCTTCCGGCAAATTTAAAAACAAAAACCTGGCTCTAGCTGCTGCCGCGTCCGTCGCAGCAGCGGCAGAATGGCGTGTCCCGCGGGGCCCCCTCTCCACGTCGAGCCCTCTGCAAGGGCTTTCAGATTCGCGAAGGGAGAGTGCTCCCTCGCGTCTCTGTAATGCCCGCAGGGGCTAATGGGAAATTTCCCATCAGCCCCTCGCGTCTAAAGGGGCTGATGGGAAATTTCCCATTAGCCCCTGCGGGCTTTACAGAGACGCGAGGGAGCACAACTCTCCCTTCGCGAATCTGAAAGCCCTTGCAGAGGGCTCGAAGAGGAGAAGGGGCCCCGCGGGACACGCCATTCTGCCGCTGCTGCGACGGACGCGGCAGCGGCAGCAGCTAGAGCCAGGTTTTTGTTTTTAAATGTAATAAAAAAAAAAGCAGAATGTTCTTTGCGCGGGGCCCCCTGAAACGCGGGGCCCTGTGCAAAAAACATTCTTGCTCAATGGACGGGCCGGCCCTGCAACCAGGCTCACCAGACCACGTAGTCTGACAATGAGCAGACATTTGGCCAGCTGAAAATCTGGTTCCAGTATCTGGATAGAACATAAGAACATAGGAAATGCAATACTGGGTCAGACCAAGGTCCATCAAGCCCAGTATCCTGTTTCTAACCGTGGCCAATCCAGGTCACAAGTACCTGTCAGTTTCCCAAAAAGATAAAATAGGTATCAGTATCGTAAAGAAGGTTTTTTATTGAACCCTTCTTTATATGTTCAGAATAAAACGCTTGGGTTTAGTGGGCGCCTCAGCCATGAGGTCGTGGATACATTTGCTACCTGCAATTAGTTGTTTTTTGCCTACGGGGCACTTACATAAACTTTAGTGCAGTTCACTTATGGATCTCTTCAAGGTGGAGTACGTCCTAGTTCGGGCTATGGAACACATCTATAATGTTATTTATTTTTTAAAGTTGTACTATTTTTTAAGAGAAAGATTTTTGTTCTGTCACGTATGGCAGTTAATAAACTTGCTTTACAAGTGGGATTTTATTACAACGATTGGTTTTACATAAGCAACCCCCTTTTTTAAAATGGCGTTGTGATTTGTTCACATATTCTTTTTAGAGAGCAAGTTTTTTGGGTGCTCCCAAGCTCCTTTAGACGGTAATTGTTCACTACTTATGCAGTCATTGAGCATGATAGTATTTCTCATTCGTTTTTAATATCATTTTTCATTGTATTTTTCAAGGTCTTAACAGTTAAAATTAGGCATATTCTATCGAATTATACATAATATTTAATTATATTTTATATAATATCTCTCAGGTTGTTCTTAATCCAAATGATTAATTACAAGGTATATGGTATGTATAAACCCTTGAGTGTCCCGGGTTAGATTTACCTGGAACATCTATCAAGACATAAGAGAGAGGAATTCATAACAGGCATGTATTTGTTAGTGTTTTAGTGTTTGATTCTTTTTACCTCCTTTTTTCTTTTATTCCTCTAATTGTAAGGTGCATATTTATTATTTATTTCATATATATATATTATGCGTTTAGATATTTATTTATTTATATTTTTCATCCAATCTATCCTTAACCTGGCACAGTAATTCTTCTTTTTTGGAGCCCCTGCTATTTCGTTGTCACACTCCTGTAGTTTCCTTGAGTCTTCTATATTATGTTTTAATTATGATGTATCATTTTTTATTATTCAATATTTTTTAACACATCACTATTTATTTATAGATTGCTATAAATGTATGTGTAATTATGAATGCCTATATGATTTTTATGATATATTTATGATATATTTATTGTATTATATATGGTTTTAATTCATTGTGTTTTATTCATAGTTCCGTACTATTGTTTATATGTACTTTTGTAAGTAATTCATAATCCATTCTTGTCTACATTCACTTTTTATTTTCAATTATTATTTTATGTGCACTGACGATTTTCTTAATCCTTTTTATATTATTTACATTATGAATGTATTTATTATATTCTTTTATTTTCATTAATGTTTGTGTGTTTAGCCAATAAGCCCCTGAGGAAGGTGTTGCGAAACACGGCCTGTGTCGGGCCTGGCTGATTTTTATTGAATAAACAGTTCTTCCATTGCAATCCACGGTTTTTGTTGGTTTTTGTCTTGGCACGTGGATTAGTGCTCTTCGTTGGTACCTGAGTTTCCCAAAAAGGTACACAGGTTCCACAATGATTGTCCTGGGGTAAGAATTGGATTTCCCTGGTCCTCTTTAATAATGGTTTATGGACCTTTCTTCCAGGAACTTGTCCAAACCTTTTTTAAACCCAGCTACACTAACAACTTTTACTACATCCTCCGGTAACATTGTCCAGAGTTTGATTACTTTTTGAGTGAAAAACTATTTTCTCTTATAAGTCTTAAATGGGCTACATTGTAGCTTCATTGCATGTCCTAGTCTTTCTACTTTGAGTACACAACTGATCTATGTTTACCCATTTCACTCCATTATCTAATTTATAGACCTCTATCATATCTCCCCTCAGCATCTCTTTTACAAATCGAAGAGCCCTAACCATTTAAGACTTTCCTCATAGGGGTAGCCTTCTTTGCCCTTAAATGTTTTGGTGTCTCTTCTCTGTACCTTTTCAAATTCTGCTATATCCTTTTTAAGATATGGCAACCAGAACTCTCACAATATTCAAGATACAGTTGCACCATGGAACGATACATAGGCATTATAATATCCTTGGTTTTATTCTCTACTCCTTTCCTTATGATTCCTAGCATTCTACTTGCTTTCTTGACTGCCGCTGCAGATTGGGCAGAGGGTTTCAACATCTTATCCATGACTGATGCCTAAATCCTTTTCCTAGGGGTTAGTTCCTAAGATGGAACCTTGAATCGTGTAACCATAATATGGGTTGTTCTTCCCTAAGTGCATAAGAACATAAGAAATGTCTTATTGGGTCAGATCAAGGTCCATCAAGCTAAGTATCCTGTTTCCAACAGTGGCCAATCCAGGTCACAAATACCTGGCAGGTTCCCAAGGAGGCACACACAGGTTCCACAATGCTCGTCTTGGGGCAAGTATTAGATTTCCTGGGCCCTCTTTAATAATGGTTTATGGACCTTTCCTGCAGCAACTTGTCCAAACTTTTTTTAAACCCAGCTACACTAACAGCTTTTACTATATTCTCTGGTAACAAATTCCAGAGTTTGATTATTGCTTATTGCTCACTTGATATTCCATGCCTTCTAATAGCAGGGCAGTGTACAATCCCAATAAATACACAAATCAGATAGAAAAGAATGCCATCTGCAGACAGGAAAGGCAAACATTCATAAAAGAGTTAGGAAGAAGAGCAGAGCAGGGTATGTCAGGAAGGTCAAAGGCAGAACAGAAGTAGTGCATTTTCAGTCTGGATTTAAAGCGGGGATAGGAAGGTTTTGAGAGTAAATCAGTAGGCAGTTAGTTCCAGAGGGCAGGACCAAGGTAATATAAGGCGGAAGAGTGGGTGGACTCAAGGCAGGTGTGTGAGAGGGATGGTAAATGAAGACGGTTGGCATGCAGTAAACAGATGGTCCGTAGGGGGAGGGGTATGCAAATGGAGAACATCAGATAAGTAGGTAGGAATAATAGTATGGATAGCTTTATGGACCAATGTTAAGAGTTTATACTGTGCACAATATTTGAGGGAGAGCCAGTGTAGATAAATCAGAAGGGGAGTTACGTGGTCAAAGTGTGTGGCATGTGTAACAACACAGGTGGTAGTATTTTGGAGAAGCTTTAAGTGAGCGAGAGAGTATCACGAAAGACCGAGAAAAGTGACATTGCAGTAGTTGAGCTTAGCAATAACCAGAGTCAGGGAAGAGTGTGATAGGAAAGGGTGGGCAACACGGATATGGTGAAGTGAGAAGGCAGCCTGAGATGTGCCTGAAAGGTAAGGGAAGAGACGAGGATCACCAAAGGAATTGGACCAGAAGAAAAGTGGGGGCTAATGATGGTGAGATATTGGAGAGGGAAATCTAGATAGCAGCTGTTTTAGAGAGGTTCAAGTATAAACCATTATCAAAGAACCAGGTGGAAGTGCTAGAGAGACAAGTGTTCAGCGGAGGGTGAGGGAGTCTGTGTGATGAATGATGATTATGCCATTGGCATAGTAATAAGCTGAAAGATTGTGTTGCTGAATGAGCAGAGTGAGAGGGATCATGAAGATGTTGAAAAGAGGGGTCAGAACTGAACAGTGGGGGACACCACAGGTAAGTAAGAAAGAAGGCAAGGAATGTGATGGTGAAGAGCGACCTAGAACAGAGAAAGACTGACGACACAGGAAAGCATGAAACCAATGGTAAACAATGCCATGAATCCTGAGGTCATGTAGATGGGTAAGGAGGGTATGATGGTCAACAAGATCAAAGGCTAATGAGAGATCCAAAGAGACAGCTAGAGAGATGATACCATGATCGTGGGCCTGGTGGATTTCATTCAGAAAGGAAAGGAGAAATGTTTTTACTCAATGCATAGCACTGAAACTAATTTTCTCTCGTTAGTCTTAAATGGGTTGTATTGTGGCTTCATTGTGTGTCCTCTAGTCTTTCTACTTTCTACTTGAGTCTTGCAGGACTAAAAGGGGACTGTTACTTCTGGAGAGAGATCTGCAATTGTGAGTATATACTTCTGGGAATTTTCTGTAAGGAATTCTTTGTATTAAAGCTAATTAATCTGTGAACCCACTATTTTTTGTTAAATCAGTCAGGGCCTAGTAGCAGCAGTTTAAGTTTAAATTTAAAACACAGAAGACAACTTTCTGGTTATATATCATACCCAGCAGCTTGTAGTTAAATTAATAGTCACTCAGGGCCTAGTATCAGCAAAGTACTTTTAGTTTAAATTTAAAACACAGAAGAGAGCTTTCTGGTTAAATTTAGAACCCAGCAGAGAGCTTGTAGTTTAAATTTCATAATAAGTTAGAGCCTAGCAGCAGCAAAGAGCTATAATTTACAATTTAAAATTCAAATAAGAATATAGCTTACCTCAGCAGCAGCCCTCTTTTAATAAGAGTTATTTCCCACCCACCCACCCCTGGGATAATCGTAGCTTTATAGGTATTTACACATCTTAAAAGACAGGGGGTGCTCTCAGGTGCAGCTCGTTACCCAAATTAGTCATACACTAAAGGACCCGAGATTAATTAAGCTTCAGGTGAACAAGGTATATTAAACGTATTAGGTACAGTTTTATTAGTATAAATATCCATAGCAACCCTTAGGAAGTAAAGAACTTAAAGATCTAAACAAAAACTTAAAACTAAGATGCAGACAGCAGTCCAGCAGCGAGATGGGGGCTTTCCAGTCTTTTGTATTGAGTGTCACATGTATGATTTTCTCCCAGTTGGTGAGAGGTCTTACGTATGCACTAGGTGCAAGGAGCTCTTTGCTCTCAGGGAACAAGTCCGTTCTCTAGAGGCTAGAGTAGCAGACTAGGAAAACATAAGACAGACAGAGAGGTACATAGACGAGACCTACAGGGATATAGTCCTGAAGTCCCACCTCCAGTCTGGCAGCATCCCTGTTGCCATGGAGGAGAGAGGTCACGTGACAGGAGAGCATCACCCTGGTGTGGCAGGAAGTGATCCTGTAACTAGGACCTGTCCTCCAGGTGATGTAAAACCCTCTTGCACAGAGGAAGTTTCTCCATGGCCATGTGCCCATGAGGGAAGGGTTAGGACAGCCGTTATAGGTGGCGATTCGATCATTAGGCATGTAGATAGCTGGGTGGCTGGTGGACGTGAGGATCACCTGGTAACATGCCTGCCTGGTACGAAGGTAGCGGACCTCACACACCACCTAGATAAGGTCTTAGATAGTGCTGGGGAGGAGTCTGCTGTCTTGGTACATCTCGGTACCAATGACATAGGAAAATGTGGTAGGGAGGTTCTGGAGGCTAAATTTAGGCTTTTAGGTAGGAAGTTGAAATCCAGAACTTCCAGGGTAGCGTTCTCCAAAATGCTTCCCGTTCCACGTGCAGGACCCAAAAGGCAGACAGAGCTCCGGAGTCTCAATGCGTGGATGAGACAAATGGTGCAGACATGAGGGGTTTAGATTTGTTAGGAACTGGGGAACATTCTGGGGAAAGGAGAGGCTCTTCCGAAGGGATGGGCATCACCTTAACCGGAATGGAACCAGGCTGCTGGCATTAACCTTTAAAAAGGAGATAGAGCAGCTTTTAAACTAGATAATAGGGGAAAGTCGACAGTCGCCCAAGAGCGGATGGTTCGGAAGAATGTATCCTTGAAGGATACTACCAAAAGCAGAGAGGTTCCAAAAAAAAGAGTAAAGTAGCCCAAATGCCCTCGAGTATGGAGCAGACAGAGCTTAAACATCCCAAATTACCCATGTCTACCAACAGCCAAACTAATATGAATAAAATACAGTCTCTAAAATGCTTGTATGCAAATGCTAGAAGTCTAAAAAATAAGATGGGAGAGTTAGAATATATAGCACTAAATGAGAGGTTACATATGATTGGGATATCAGAGACATGGTGGAAGGAGGACAACCAGTGGGACACTGTGATACCTGGATACAAACAATATCATAATGACAGAGCTGATCAAATTGGTGGAGGGGTTGCACTCTATGTTAGAGAGGGCATTGAGTCAGAAAGGATTAAAGTTTTACAGGAAACAAAATTTGCTGTAGAATCTCTATGGATTGAAATTCCATGTAAAAAGGGGAAGGCGATGGCAGTGGGGGTGTACTATCGACCACCTGGCCAGAATGAACAAATGGATGATGAAATGCTCAAAGAAATCAAGGAAGATAACAAAAGTTATAGCGCAGTAATAATAATGGGTGATTTCAATTACCCGGTATCGACTGGGTCAGTGTCACGGCAGGACATGCTAGGGAGATAAAGTACCTAGATGACATAAATGACTGCTTCTTGGAGCAGCTGGTTCATGAACCGACCAGAGGGAAAGCCATATTAGACCTAGTCCTTAGTGGAACACCAGATCTAGTGCAAGAGATAAGGGTGTTGGGGCCACTTGGCAATAGTTATCATAGCATGATCACCTTTGATTTAATTAGTGGAGGAGGGATAGTAAGGAAATCCACAGTACTACCTTTTAACTTTTGAAAGGGAGACTATGATAAAATGAGGAAAATAGTTAAGAAAAAACTAAAAGGAGCAGTTGCAAAGGTTAAACACTTACATCAAGCTTGGGTGTTGTTGAAAAATACTATCTTGGAAGCCCAGACCAGCTGTATTCCACGCTTTAAGAAAAGTGGAAGGAAGTCCAAAAAACTGCCAGCATGGTTTAAAGGGGAGGTTAGAGAGGCTGTTGTTGCCAAAAAAGCATTTTCAGGAAATGGAAAAAAAGAGCCAAACGACGAAACCTGGAAACAGCACAAGCACTGGCAAGTCAAATGCAAGGCATTGATAGAGCAGGCAAAGGGGGAATTTGAGAAGAAGCTTGCTGCGGAAGCAAAAATGCGAAAGAAAGACTTTTTCAAGTACATTCGTAGCAAAAAACCTGTGAGAGAGTCAGTTGGTTCATTAGATGATAGAGGAGTTAAAGGGGCACTAAGAGGTGACAAGGCGATAGCAGAGAGACTGAATGAATTCTTTGCTTCGGTCTTTACTAAGGAAGATGTAGGGATGTTACCCATGACTGAAGTGGTATTTAAAGGTGCAGAAGAATTGAAGGAAATATCTATACATCGGGAAGATGTATTACAACTATTAGATAAACTGAAGAGTAGCAAATCACCTGGGCCAGATGGTATACATCCAAGGGTGTTGAAAGAACTGAAATATGAGATTGCAGACCTGCTATTAGTAATCTGTGAATGTGTTCTTAAGTTGGGTGCTACGTTCTTTCTTCGATTTCCCTGTAAATGTATTGTGAATTATAATGGTGCAACGTATGTTTTTTCAGATGTTGCCCATTTGAAGCAATTTATTACAGACAGACAGGGCTTAGTTCAGGTTAGAGGGGATGAGTAATTAATCATACCTCCTTAAATGTTGGCTTTTCTTTTTTAGCCTTGTTTTCCTCTTTCATTTTTCCCTTTATTATAATCACATTCAGGTCCCAGTGATGTAGACTTTATCATTATAATTTTCCTTGCTGTTTCTGTAATGTGTTTTGTAATTTCCCGCTTGATTGCCCTGTATTTTATGGTTGATTGTTATACGAATTATATAATCAATAAAAAAAAAAAAAGGAGGGTTCCAGGGGTGATCCGGGAAACTACAGACCGGTGAGCCTCACGTCAGTACCGGGAAAAATGGTAGAAACCATCATAAAGAATAAAATTACTCAGCATGTAGATAGTCATGGCCTAATGGGAGACAGCCAACATGGTTTTAGACAAGGAAGAGCTTGTCTTACTAATCTGTTATGTTTTTTTGAAAGTGCGAACAAACAGGTGGACAAAGGTGAGTTGGTTGATATAGTGTATCTGGACTTTCAGAAAGCCTTTGACAAGGTTCCTCATCAGAGACTTTTGGCAAAACTAAAGAGTCATGGGATAGGAGGCAGTGTACTACTGTGGATCAGGAACTGGTTAAAAGATAGAAAGCAGACGGTTGGGCTAAATGGCCAATTTTCGCAATGGAGAAAAGTGAATAGTGGTGTACCCCAGGGATCTGTGCTGGGTCCGCTGCTTTTTGACATTCATAAATGACCTGGAAAGTGGAATAACGAGTGAGGTTATCAAATTTGCAGATGACACAAACCTATTTAAAGTTGTTAAAACCAAAGAGGATTGTGAAAAATTGCAAGAGGATCTTGATAAAGTGGAAGACTGGGCATCAAAATGGCAGATGAAATTTATGCACCTAGGGAAGAACAACCCAAACTATGGTTACACGATGCAAGGTTCCACATTAGGAACCACCACCCAGGAAAAAGATTTAGGCGTCATTGTGGATAGCATGTTAAAACCCTCGGCCCAGTGTGCTGCAACAGCCAAGAGAGCAAATAGAATGCTAGGTATCATAAGGAAAGGAATGGAAAATAAAACAAAAGATATTATAATGCCTCTATATTGTTCCATGGTGAGACCACACCTTGAATATTGTGTGCAATTCTGGTCGCTGTATCTTAAAAAGGATATAGTGTTATTAGAAAAGGTTCAGAGAAGAGCCACCAAAATGGTAAAGGGGATGGAAAGATACTCCTATGAAGAAAGGCTAAAAAGGTTAGGGCTCTTTAACCTGGAAAAGAGACGGCTGAGGGGAGATATGATAGAAGTCTATAAATTAATGAACGGAGTGGAACGGGTAAACTTAGATCGATTGTTTACGTTATCAGAGTATAGAAAGACTAGGGGACATGCAATGAAGCTACAGGGTAAACTATTTAAAACTACGTAATAAAAGAAAATATTTCTTCACTCAACGTGTAATCAAACTCTGGAATTTGTTACCGGAGGATGTAGTAAAGGCTGTTAGTGTAGCTGGGTTTAAAAAAAAGGTTTGGACAAGTTCCTGGAGGAAAGGTCCATAAACCATTATTAAGAAGGGACCTAGGATATCAATACTTGACCCAGTACAAGCATTGCGGAACCTGTGTCTTTGGGGAAACTGCTAGGTACGTATAAGGTTAAATTAGATTTACCTGCTAATTGTTGTTCCTGGAGTAGATACAGGCTAGTCCCGGACCTCTGGGTTGTCAATCTCAATCAGCAGCTTGAAGACTGAGGAACCTCCTTCTTTTGTGATGTCAGTAGTATATCCTCCCGGCATCCAATTCCACCTGCCAGTAACCTATTGACAAAGCAGACTCACCGGAGCAACAAGTAAGCATGAAAAATAGAAATAACTGCATCTGAAACTGAACTGAACTACTGAAACCCATGACGGGAAAAACACCCACCCCGCCAAGATTGCTATGCGGAACCTTTAAGCCCCGCTGAGGCCCTCCCCTCACCTGTTCGGAGGACCTCCCGAAAACACTCTGAATTGCCCACCCGGGCCATGGAGACCCTCATGAAAACCACCTCTTACCTGTAAGGGTCCCAAGCAGTCACAGGCAACACACTTCAGGCTGTCACTAGCACCGACTACACCGGGAAGGGCACCGGGACTAGCCTGTATCTACTCCAGGAACAACAATTAGCAGGTAAGTCTAATTTAACCTTCCTGATCGTATCTACAGGCTAGTCCCGGACCTCTGGGCATGTACCAGAGCAGTAATCAACGGGTGGGCATGTCCTTACCAGCCTGAAGAACAGCCGCCCCAAAACACGCATCCCGCTGAGCCTGGACATCCAGTCTGTAATGCTTGACAAAAGAATGTAAAGACGACCAAGTCGCCGCCTTGTAGATTTCAATCGGCGGAACTAACCTATTCTCCGCCCAGGACGCTGCCTGCGCCCTAGTAGAATGAGCCCGAAGCCCATCGGGTACCGGCTTCCCCTTCAACACGTACGCTGACGCTATAGCCTCCTTGATCCAACGGGCAATAGAAGCTTTAGAGGCCGATTCCCCTTTTCGCGCCCCCGCAAAGAGAACAAAAAGTCTATCAGACCTGCGAAACTCCGAAGTACGTCGCAGGTACTCCTTCAACACCCATCGAACATCCAGCGTGTGCAACCGATGGGGACCCGATCCACCCGGATCCTTGCGGAACACCGGTAACGAAATCTCCTGATTCAAGTGAAACACCGACGCGACCTTGGGCAAAAACGCCGGCACCGGCCGGAGAACCACCCGGGACTCAAAAAACTAAAGGTAGGGCTCCTTACAGGACAAGGCCTGTAATTCCGACACTCGCCGTGCAGAACAGATGGCAACTAAGAAGACGACCTTCAACGTGAGATCCTTCACCAATGCCTGAGCCAACGGCTCAAAGGGACTCCGCTCCAAAGCATCGAGCACAAACGGCAGGTTCCACTTAGGAATAGTCTGTCTGACCGGGGGCCGCAACAATGCTACTGCTAGCAGGAAGCGTTTGATGTCCAAGTGCTCCCCAAGCGATCGGCCACCCAACTTACCCCGGTAACAAGCAAGAGCCGCGACTTGCACCCGGAGCGACGCGGCCGCCAAACCTTTGGCGAACCCATCTTGCAGTTATTCCAAAATTTGCGAAACGGTCGCCCTCAGGGCCTTCAGCGCCCTGCCACCACACCAGCCTTTGAACACGCGCCAGACCCGAACATACGCTAAGGACGTCGATCTCCTGCGAGCTTTCAACAAGGTCGAGATCACCGCCGAGGAATATCCCCTAGCCGCTAGCCTAGCCCTTTCAATAGCCAAGCCGTAAGCAAGAATCGATACACGTGCGGCATTGATAGGGGTCCTTGAGACAACAGGTCCGGCCTGGCCGGAAGACGCTATGGCGGTGCCACGAGGAGCCTCATCAAGTCCGCGTACCAAGGTCTCCGTGGCCAGTCCGGCGCAATCAGAATGACTTGCCCGCTGTATGCCTCAATGCGCTGCACCACCCTGCCTATCAGGGTCCACGGCGGAAAAACGTACAGGAGCTGATCTCGCGGCCAACGCTGAAGAAGAGCGTCGAGACCCTCCGACATCCTTTCTCTTCTCCTGCTGTAAAACCGACCGACTTTCGCCGACTGGAATGTCGCCATGAGGTCCAGAACCGGAGTGCCCCAGCGACGGGTAATCATGAGAAAAATCTCCTGGTGGAGGACCCACTCTCCGGGATCGACCCTCACGCGACTGAGGAAATCCGCCTCCACGTTGTCCACTCCTGCGACATGCGCTGCCGACAGCGCGAGAAGATTCTCCTCGGCCCAAGCACACAAGTCGCTGGCCTCGGCCTCCAGAGCTGCGCTGCTGGTTCCCCCTTGCCGGTTGACATAAGCCACCGCCGTCGCATTGTCTGAGAATACGCGAACTGCTCGTCCGGCGAGAGATACCTGAAAATGCCGCAGGGCCAAGGACACCGCTCGGAGCTCCAACCTGTTGATCGACCAGGAGCTCTCCAGCGGACTCCACTGCCCCTGGGCAAACTGTCCTTGAAAGTGAGCTCCCCAACCCCAGAGGCTCGCATCTGTCACCACCGGAACCCAATCCGGAGCTTCCAGCGGCGAGCCCTTCCGCAAGGAATCGGGGAGCAGCCACCACCGAAGTGCCACTCGTGTTTCCCTCGGACAAGGGAGCCTCCGAGACAACGGGTCCCGCTGATGCGACCAACGCCGGAGCAACGCCCTCTGCAGGGGCCGCATGTGCGCTCTCGCCCATGGCACCAACTCGATTGTCGACGCCATGGTGCCTAACAACTGTAGGTATTGCCAAGCGGAGGGGGCCGTCATCCGTAGAAAACGGCGGACCAGGGTGCGCAACCCCTGTGCCCGTAGGCGAGGGAGAAACACCCGACCCAACTGTGTGTCGAACCGGGCTCCCAGGTACTCCAGGCAGTGTGACGGAGACAAATGGCTCTTGGACATGTTGACTATCCAACCGAGGCCCTCCAAAAAGGCGACCACTCTCGCCGTCACCTGCACACTCTCCTCTCTGGACTTCGCCCGAATCAGCCAATCGTCCAGGTAAGGATGCACTAGAACTCCTTCCTTCCGCAGCGCCGCTGCGACCACAACCATGATCTTGGTGAACGTGCAAGGAGCCATCGCCAGCCCAAACGGCAACGCCCGGAACTGAAACTGGCCGAAAGGGACCGCAAACCGGAGGTACTGCTGATGATCCGGCCGAATGGGAATGTGAAGATAAGCCTCTGATAAGTCTAGGGAGGTAAGAAACTCTCCCTCTCGAACCGCTACTATGACCGAACGGAGGGTCTCCATGTGGAAGTGGGAAACCCGAAGACAATGATTTACTCCTTTGAGATCTAAAATCGGCCGAATTCCTCCGTCCTTTTTGGGGACCACGAAATAAATGGAGAACCGACCGCAGTCGAGTTGGTCTACCGGTACCGGTACCGGCACTATCGCCTCGAGGTCCAGGAGTCTCTGTACGGTCCCTCGCACCGCCACGCACTTCTCTGGAGACTTGCAGGGGGACTGCACAAAGAACTCCCGCACCGGAGTTCGAAGCTCCAGGGCGTACCCCTCGCGAATGACCTCCAGAACCCACCGATCTGAGGTTACCCGGGCCCAGGCGTCGAAAAAGCGCTGCAGGCGCCCCCCTACGGGAACCAGAGACGCCCGGGCCCCAAACCCTTCATTGGGTCTTCCTAGCATTGTTGAGGGAGGGGGCGGAGGAGGCCCCGAAACCTCTCCCTGCCCCCCGAAATCCCCGAAATGGCTGAGCCTTGCCGAAAAACCGGCCTCGCTGGGTAGGACTAAACCGTTGCAAGCGAAAACGACGAAACTCCCTCTGCTGCTCTCCGCCCACGAGAGCCGCCCTGCCAGCCTTGGGCCTGTCCTCCGGCAATCGACCACCTTTCGACTCTCCCAGGTCCTTGACTAGTTTCTCCAAATCCTCGCCAAACAAAAGCTTCCCTTTAAAGGGGAGCTTGCCCAGCCGGGCCTTAGACGAACTATCGGCCACCCAATTGCGAAGCCACAAGTACCGCCGTGCTGCAACCACAGAAGCCATGCTCTTTGACAGCGCTCGCATTAAGTCATACTGAATATCAGCCAGGTAGGCCGCCCCAGACTCCAGGCGAGAGGCCTCCTCGGCACCCTCACGCTCCTGCCCCCCTGGCACTTTTTGTGCCCAGCGAAGGCAGGCCCTGGCCACCCAGGCACCGCAAATAGCCGCCTGGAGCGACACAGCATTCACATCAAAAATCTGTCTTAACAAGACGTCCAACTTCCTGTCCTGAGAATCCTTAAGGGCCGTGCTACCCTCAACCGGGATGGTGGTCTTCTTGGTAACTGCCGCTACCGCAGCATCAACTTTGGGGGCTTTAAACACCTCCCTATCCTGGTCCACAAGCGGATAGAGGCGGTTCATAACTCTCGAACCTCGAAGAGGCGCCTCTGGCACATTCCACTCTTCCTGAATCAATTCCTGGAAAACTCTATGCACCGGGAACGCCCTCTGATTCCGCCGAAACACCTGCAATAACGGGTCTTCCAAGGTCTCATCCGCCCCCGAACCAGGGACAGGCATGTTCAAAGCTTTCAGCGTCTCCGTAATGAGAGTGGGCAACTCCTCCCGTCGAAAAACCCGAACCACTCGGGCCTGATCCTCTTTGTCCGCGAGTTCGCTTTCTTCCAGCTCCTCATCCATATCTAGGCTACGGCCTTCCTCATCCGACAGTGGGGCTTCTGAGGCAACAGAAGGAATCTGAAGATCTTCCTCTAGGCGCTGCCGCTAAGTTTCAGGCTGGAAAGGCTCCGACACCGGAGAGCTGGAGGGCCTCTTACCCCTTAGAGCTATGTTGTCATGCGGGGAGGGACCACGGGATAAACCCCCCATAGCCTGCTGTAGAAGCTCCACAAAATTCTGAGAAAAAATAGACTCAAGGCCCTTTTGCCACGGCACCAGGGGAGGGGAAAAATCCGGTACGGAGGAAGGACCTGGTACCGGTTCCCCCAGCACCGAGGAGGCTGCTTGTTCTGAAGAAGGTCCTGCTTGTTCTGAAGAAGGGCCTGCTTCTGCCTCCAGGCGCTCCTCCGCGGCCCGAGGGACAGTGTCCATAGTAGCAGCTTCTTTAGAACAGCTCCTACAAACTCCCGATTCAGCTGCCGACCCCCTTTTTGCCCCACACACGAAGCACTGGGGCCTAGCGGGCATCGCAAGAAAAGGAACCGTTTCCCGCCAAAACCAGACTCCGGATCCCAAAAAAAAAAAATCCTAACGCACTGAAAACCGGGCACTGAATAAAAACTCCAGGGAAAGGAGCCCCGAGCGAAAAACTGCAAAAGGAAACGAAGCAGCAACGAACCTAGAGACTCTGAGGCCTGAGAGAACAGCCGGGACCGCCGCGAAGGCGCCCGCAGCAGGAACACGCGGCTAGGCCCAAGAATCCTTCGCGCGCAAAACAGAAACGAGCAGGGAAGAAGCGAGTCCGGAAACACTTACCTCCTGCCAGAGAGTGCCTGCCCCCGGATCATCCACACTCTGAGGCACTGAGAAGCAACCCCACCTCACGCCAGCATTGCCGCAGAGGAGGGGGGGGGGGAGAAAAAAAAGGCACGGAGAGATCGCAGCCACGGCGCGGTGACAGGCAACACCTCTGTGTCACGCCGGCTGGAATCGGAGGCAGCAGCCCAGCCAATATGGGCTAAAAGGAGAACAGCACTGCCGTGGACCCCTGCTCCGGTAAGTGAGAGAACTCCAACCACCGCGAGCAGGCAGGATTCCACAGGCGGGGGGAAAGCCTTGAGCCCCGCTTAAAGGGATAGCGTTGCAACTAAATTGCTATCTAACCCAGATATTTCCTAATCTCACCACATTAACTGCTAACCCAAAACAAACTACACTCTCCCACACTAAATATCTTAATTGTTCCTCCTGTGAGCCCGGACCTCCCAGGCTCACTGTCCCACCAGCTGCTTGAAGACTGAGGTAACTGGCAGGTGGAATTGGATGCCGGGAGGATATACTACTGACATCACAAAAGAAGGAGGTTCCTAAGTCTTCAAGCTGCTGATTGAGATTGACAACCCAGAGGTCCGGGACTAGCCTGTAGATATGATACGATCAGGAACCTAGATTGGCCACTGTTGGAAACAGGATACTGGGCTTGATGGACCTTGGTCTGACCCAGTATAGCATATCTTTTTTTTTTTTTAATTTATTTAAGCATTTTCAAATTTCAAAATAACAGATACAAGAAAAAATAATACAGGACAATCAATTTACAATCCAAAATCAACAAGGCATCATGATTCACCTACCACATCAAGAGAGAAAAGTACTGTAATACTCAATATAAGAAACTTAAATAAAGAAAAAGGGAGTGTAAACTCCAAAATTTGGTGGAGGAACTGACATAAGATAAATAAATTATGTTCTTACTTTTTGATGGCATAAACAATCGATCTACATTTACCTGTTCTACTCCATTCATTAATTTATAGACCTCTATCATATCCCCCCCTTAGCCGTCTCTTTTCCAAGTTGAAGAGCCCCAACTTTTTAAGCCTCTCCTCATAGGTGTATCCTTTCATTTCCTTTACCATTTTTGTCATTCTTCTTTGTAACTTTTATAATTCAGCTAGATCCTTTTTAAGATATGGCAACTAGAATTGCAAACAATATTCAAGATGTGGTTGCACCATGAGAGACATTATAATATCCTTTCTTTTATTCTCCATTCCTTTCCTTATGATTCCTAGCATTCTATTTGCTAATTTGGCCGCTGCTGCACACTGGGCGGAGGGTTTCAACATATTAACCATGATGCCTAAATCTTTTTCCTAGGTGGTGGTTTCTAAGATGGTACCTTGCATCATGTAAGCATAGTTTGGGTTGCTCTTTCCTAGGTGCATAACTATGCATTCTTCCACATTAAATTTCATCGGCCATTTGGACGTCCAGTCTTCCAATTCTTCAAGGTCATCTTGCAATTTTTCACATCCTCTTGCATTTTAACGACCTCAAATTTGCAGATGACACAAAATTATTTAACCACTTCACTCATTACTCCTATTTCCAGGACAATAATGAATATGTTAAAAAGCAGTGGGCCCAGCATAGATCCCTGGTGTACTCCACTATTCACCTTTCTTCATTGAGAAAATTGGCCATTTAGCCCTACCCTCTGCTTTCTATCTTTTGTCCAGTTCTGATCCACAATACTACACTGCCTCCAACCCCGTGACATTTTAATTTCTCCAAGAGTCTCTTGAAGGACCTTGTCAAAGGCTTTCTGAAAATCCAAATACACTATATCAACTGGCTCACCTTTGTCTGCCTGTTTATTCACACCTTCAAAAAAATATAACAGATTAATAAGACAAGATTTTCTTTGCTTAAATTCATGTTGGCTTTCTCCCATTAAACTATGGCTATCTACATGTTAAATAAATTGTATTCTTTATAATGGTTTCTACCTTTTTGCCCGGTACTGATGTCAGGCTCATCGGTCATTAGTTTCCTGATCATCACTGGAACCCTTTTTAAAAATTTGGGTTACATTTGCCACTCTCCTATTCTCAGATACTACAGATGATTTTAATGATAGTTAACAGATTACTAATAGTAGGGCTGCAATCTCATATTTCAGTTCTTTCAACACCCTTGGATATATACAATCCAGTCCAGGTGATTTACTACAGTTCAGTTTATCAAACAGTTGTAATATATCCTCCCAGTTTATCAATATTTCTTTCAATTTTTCCACTACATCATCTTTATATACCATTTCAGGCACGGGTAACTTCCCTACATCTTCTTCAGTAAAGACCGAAACAAAGAACTCATTCAGTTTCTCTGCTATGGCCTTGTCCTCACTTAGCACCCCTTTTACCCCTCTATCGTCCAATGGTCCAAATGACTCTTTCACAGGCTTTTTGCTATGGATAAACTTGAAAAAAGGTTTTATGTGTTTTTGCTTCAATGGCAAGTTTCTTTTCAAGTTCTCTCTTTGCCTGCCTTATCAATGTCTTGCATCTAACTTGCCAATGCTTGTGTTTCCTGTGTTTGTCATTAGGCTCCTTTTTCCATTTCCTGAAGACTGCTTTTTTGGCTGCAACAGCCTCTCTGACCTCACCTTTAAATCATGCTGGCCTTCCTTCCACTTTTCTTGAAGCGTGGAATACAACTGGTCTGGGCTTCCAAGATAGTATATTTAAACAACGCCCATGCTTAATGTCAAATCTTTAAACCTTGGCAGCTGCTCCTTTTAGTTTTTTCTGAACTATTTTCCTCATTTAACATAGTATCCCTTTTGAAAGTTAAAAAGTAGTATTGTGGATTTCCTTGCCATCCTTCTTCCATTTATTAAATCAAATGCAATTATGCTATGATCACTATTGCCAAGTAGCCCCAAAACCCTTATCTCTTGCATCATATCTTGTGTTCTACTAAGGACTAGATGCAAAATTGCTTCTTGGACCAGCTGGTTCATGAACCAACAAGAGGGGAAGCTGTCATTTATTTCATCTAGAAACTTTGGGGATCATTCTGAACTCTGTTTAGTGGATCTGGACATCTAATCTGGACATCCAGACCCATTAAATGGCTGGGAAGCCTGCTGGGGACAGAGTTCCCCATATGAACAGGCAATTTGTATGGGGAGTTCTAGTCATGGGAGGGAGGGAGTGGGAGGGACAGAGGGATAAGCAAGGTTAGGCAAAAAGTGACCCTGGACATACAGGGATCTGCCACGGAAATGGGGGACTTATTCTACCTCAAGGTAACGGCGCCAGGCAGAGACAAGAGATGAGGGGGTGCAGGGGGATCCCCGCAGCCTGAGCCTGGCTATGGAAGGCCAGATCGTGGGGGGGGGGGGGAGGGGGGTCGGGCTGCAGGGAAATGTGGTTATTTTCTGCGGACGGGGGATCGGGGCTCCTGAATGGATCCATGGTGCCATGGCTACAGAATGCCATGCCACTGTGGCACCATTCAGGAGCTCGGTTGAGTTAGCTGGGTATGTGGGCTGGGCGTGCGACTGATCAGAATCGGGGCCCAGCCAGCACATCCAGGCCATAGACCTGATTCTGACTCCATGGGCAGATCTAGCTCAACGGGCCTCATGAAAGCATCGAGAGGCCCCGTAAATGCCGACATTGTGCGCTTGGGAAGCTCCCAAGGCTTAGCCTTCTGCTTGCGAGGAATCACATCAGAGGTAAATTATAGGGAAACAGAGGCAAGCAAACACGAACCGTCAGTAATTAACGCGTGTGTGCCATCTTGTCCCGCCGCCCTCAGCAGTATCTCTTGGCCTTTTCATCTCTCTAGTATGTCCTGCTGTAACATTGACCCAGTCGATACCAGTATAATTAAAAATCACCCATTATTACTGTGTTGTAACTTTTGTTAGCTTCCCTGATTTCTTTTAGCATTTCATCATCCATCTGTTCATTCTGGCCAGGCGGATGGTGGTACACCCCCACTGCCATCATCTTCCGCTTTTTACTTGAAACTTCTATCCATAGAGATTCTACAGTGTATTTTGTTTACTACAAAAAACTTTAATCCTATATTACTCAATGCCCTCTCTAATGTACAGTGCAACCCCTCCATGAATTTCATCTGCTCTGTCATTGCAATATAGTTTGTACCCAGGTATCAGAATCCCACTGGTTGTCCTCCTTCCACCAGGTTTTTGAGATGCCAGTCATATCTAACTTTTCATTTAGTGCTATATATTCTAGCTCTCCCATCTTAGTTTTTAAGACTTCTAGCATTTGCATACAGGCATTTTAGAAGTTTTGTTTTATTCTTATTTTATTTTTATTCTTGTTTTTCCTGACTCAAGCATTCCCGTTTTGATCACATTACCCCCATTTTAATACGATTACATTGGCTCCCGGTTCCTTATTGCATAGAATACAAAATGCTTATCTTTGTCCATAAGACCATCCACACCGGCACTCCCCTATATCTCGCAGACCTAATCTGTCTCCATACACCTTATCGTTCACTTAGATCAATTCACTCTAACTGTATGTTTCTACCTTCCCCTTCTCAAACCCATCTTGAATTAACCCGTTCTGCCTTTTTCTTCCTGGGTCGATTGTGGAACTCGCTCCCTCCAGATCTTAGTCTTGAACTCTCATATAAAACATTTAAAAACAGGTTAAAAACACACTTATTCTGCACCGTGTTTGACCTTCCACCCTCTCCCACCATATTATCACCACCTCCCCGTTAGCCATCCTATGCCTCCTCACTATCTAACGTTGTATTGAGTGTTCTATCTTGCCTGTTCCTGTCCTCTTTCCTGTCTTGTATTGGCGTTCCTTTCTCTCTCTAAAGCAGTCTCAGTTTTATTCTGTAAACTGCTCTGATGCTCCTAGTAAGAGCGGTATATTAAATCTGTAATAAAGATAAAGATATTAATCTGGTTATCAGTTGATAGGTGTAATTTGGAATCTTTTGGCTCTGTACCTAAGAACATCTGGGTTACTTTTATCTTTGTTGGAACATCTCTGTCGGGATGCCCTAAGTTCCCTGTTTTGCTAGTATCCTTCAAGGATACATCCTTCCAAACCATGCGCTCCTGGGCGACTGTTGGCTTTCCCCTACTATTTAGTCTAAAAGCTGCTCTATCTCCTTTAAAAAGGTTAATGCCAGCAGTCTGGTTTCATCCTGGTTAAGGTGGAGTCTGTCTTTTCAGAAGAGCCCCTCCCTTCCCCAGAATGTTGCCCAGTTCTTAAGACATCCAAAATCCTCTTCTGTGCACCATCGTCTCATCCATGCATTGAGACTCTGAAGCTCTGCCTGCCTTTTGGGTCCTGTGTGTGGAAAGGGAAGCATCCCAGAGAATGCTACCCTGGAAGTTCTGGATTTCAACTTCCTACTTATAAAGCTTAAATTTAGCCTCCATAACCTCCCTCCCACACTTCCCTATGTCATTGGTGCCAACATGTACCAAGACAGCAGGCTCCTCCCCAGCACTATCTAAAACCTTGTCTAGGTGGCACATGAGGTCCGCTACCTTCGCACCAGGCAGGCATGTTAACAGGCAGCCCTCATGTCCACCAGCCACCCACCTATCTTTATTCCTTCCTAATAATCCATAATATTCTATTTGCTTTTAGGTTGCTACCATACATTGGACAGAAGATTACAATATTTTGTCCTTGGTGGTACTAGATCCTTTTCCTGAGTGGCGAGTCCTAATGTGGAATCTAACATCACATAGCTATACTTTGGGTTATTCTTCCCTGTGTGCATTACTTTGCAGTTGTCCACATTAAATTTCATCTGTCATTTGGATGCCCAGTCTCCCAGTCTTGCAAAGTCCTCCTTCAATTTCTCACAATACGCATACAATTTAACAGCTTTGAATAATTTGGTGTCACCTGTTTACTCATTTAGGGCCAGCCCAAAGGTTTCTGTCACCCTAGGCAGGCCTACCTGCCAGAGTTGCCTCCCCTAGGATGCCTCCTCCAGCATCCATCATCTCCTCTTCCCTCTTACCTGAGAGGGGGGGGGCACTGTGACCCCTCCACCATTTTCAAATCAGTGGCAGAGGCTCTGAGCAAGCCACTTCAGTGCCATGGTGGGCTTTGAAGCACCCGCATGTGTGCACGCGTGTCCTGCTACTCCTGCCCCCTCCAACCAAAACTTCCTGTTGGAGGGGGCAGGAGCAGCAGGCCATGAGTGTATGCACATGCACAGTGCTGAGGTGACTTGCACAGGGTCTCTGCTGCTGCTTTGAAGAATAGCAGAGGGGTTGCTGTGCTGCTCATTGGGGTCTTCCACTTAGGCAGTCTAGTGGACTCATTGTTCCCATTTTCAGATCATTTATAAATACGTTAAAAAAGCTTCTGTCCCATTATAGATCCCTGGGACACTTTACTATTCACCTTCCTCCATTGACAAAATTGGCATTTTCATCCTACTGTTTTTCTTTTAAACTAGTTCCTTATCCACAGTAGGACATTTTCTTTATTCCATGGTGTTTAATTTTCTCAGAAGTTGTTCATGAGGTACTTTGTCAAATACTTTCTGAAATCTAGCTACACTTTGGAGGTTATTTTAGAAGACTTATTCACAATATTAAACTGTAAAAGTTACGTATGGAAATAACATCCATATGTGAATAGAGATTTTAGAAAGGGCGGAATTTACAGGTGATATCTTTACTATGCAGAAATTGTAGAGGGGTGTGCTGAGGCCACAGTTAGGGAATGGCTTGGGCGAGTCAAAAATCTATATATGCCTTTCCCATTTTATTTAAGGAATATGCATGTATGACTGACATTATCTACGTCAGTGTTTACAGCTACTTGGCATGTCTAGGTTTTTAAAGAAACCTCATTTTGGCCAGTCCTTTGCAGGCAGGATTAAGAAAGTTATCCTCCTTAATCTCCCATTATGTTCCCTTCAAACTGAAATTAAATAAAGTGGCATCTGTAGTCAATGGCACATATATACCTGTAAGCGACAACACTTATATGTGTAAGTTGTGAAATACCAAATTCCAAGTGTGAATACCAGCATTTACAAGTGTAAGTTGCCAAATCTCCCCCCTCCCAATGTTTCCCCATGTGTAAATTTGCAAAATGGCTCCTCCAGCTTCATGTATCAATAAACACACCTGCATTCCTGCACTATTTCAGAAAAGGCTCCATGGTTAGCAAAGCCTTTTCTAAAATTCTGCCAAAATTGTGTACATTGATCTCAACATCTCAGTTTCAGTCGGCACATGCTATTGAAAATGTGCCTTTATGTGAACTGGCTCGCCTTTTTCTACATGTTTATTCACACCTTCAAAAAATAAAACAGGACTTTCCCTTGGCTTCTAAGCCCTTGTCAATAGAAATTCACGGAAAGATACAGTCTTGCTTATAGGATTGTTTCCACAGGCTTAGCAATAAGATCTCTGGAAATTCTACTTCCAAGCATTTCAACAAAGATTCTCCTATTTTATGTCTACAGATGATAGCAGATTTTAGATAATTGGAAAAGGGAATTCTCACATCCAGGTCAGTCCATGGATGACTTATAAGGACTTTAGATATTCCTTGCATCCTATTCTGCCTTAGGCTTTTGCTTTTTGTAAAATGTAGATCTGCTATATGCATACAATGAAATAAAATAATACAGATATTTGTTTTCTATTTATATATTTTCTAGGATACATCTTACCTTTCCTCTTCATATCCAACTGTTGTTTTACCCCATTTCTCTAATTCATTTTTATACACTGGATGAGCCAAGTCCAAAATAAAGCTCTGAAGTCTAGAGTAGAAACTGCATCTCATCATATAGCTAGAGTAGAAACTGCATCTCATCATATAGCTAGTTTCAGTCTCTATACATGGCACTCATTGGAATATTCAACAGCACTAATACGGTTAGTGCCATGGAATAACCCTGGCTTGTGCCACTGAATGCTCTGACTATAAGTGACTAGCACTGAGACAATCTGGGGGGGGGGGGGGGTAGAGGAGGAGGAAGTGACACTAGAGTTAACCGGGCAACAGTAGCAAAGTTAGGTCAAATAAAAGGTGGTCTAATTTTAGCTGGTTAGTCAGGCCAGCAGCTCAATATTGCCGCTGACCAGATAGCTAATGGCCAGCTGCTTTAAATATGCTGACTGCCGCCATTGAATATCAGCCCTATAGTTACTAGCAGCATACAAGTAGATTGATGACTTGTCCTTGAAGCCCCAGTGGTTATGATCGGTACTTGATAGTACCTCCAACCTTGGTCAGAGAAAGCAGCTGACGAGGATATCATTCCCAACACTTTCTCTCTATCAGTAACAAAGAACATTAACCATACTGAGGTTTCCAGTATTAACACTGCTTACACTAAATAACTTCTATTGCAGTTAATGCTTTGATTCAAGAAAACTTTAATGAAACAGTGCATATATTTTAACTACTTTGTTTTTATTTAATTAGTTCAGTTTACAACATGCAGTTTTAAAGGTTAACCTCAAGTTAAAATCTGTTGCTATCAGACCAATGTACAGCTTTCAAGCACCTACCTAAAAAAAAAAATCTCTAAAATGATAACATATTCCAACAGTTGGTATTGCTTCAATGGAGTTAAACAAAACTGAAAAGATCAAAGTTAGTACAATCTTATTCAAAGGTGAAGGAGTGACTCCTCCTGTGCTGGAGAATCAAAGAAGATGGAAATATACAACCCTTGCTACATAATGCCTCTAGTCCACTTTCATTAAGGCACTTCATTCTCATTTGGATTCAAAGCAAGACAAGTCTTTGTGCAATCAAGCCAATAAAGGACACCAGACTAAAGTATATATGGTTACTAATAGATTGGACATACCAAATCAGTGTACTTGTTATTACTCACATATGGATGTAGAGAGCCAAAAAAAAAAAAGGTTTGGTTAGACTTCATTTAGAATGATGTTTAATGATTTCCATATGGTCTTTTTGTGCTTTTGCACATATTCATTTTAAATTGCACACCTATGCACCCTATAGCTTTATTGCACACAAATCGCTTGTACGAGCATTAATTTGTAGGTATGTGTGTACAAGTGATTTGCACACAGTTTTAATTTTTTAGATGCCCAGACACATGCTCAATTTAGTCAAGACCTGCAAATTGCATAAATATCGCTGAGACCGATATTCAGTGGCACTAACCAGTTAGTGACACTGAATATCCCCATAGACCAACTTGCCACAAACCAGCTAGGTGCCAGGACTGTCCTGGCACTACCCAATTAACAGTAATTTGCAACTCACTTAACTGCATAAAGTTAGGACAGGTCAATGGCCGTCCTAACTTTATACAATTTTGCTATCCAGTTAGCAGCTGAATAGCAAACACTGTTAGGCGGCAAAACCAGATATTCAATACCAGATGTTGGACAGGCTTTTACTCATGGCAATCACAAGGGGCTCAATATCAAGCCCTTAGATTCCCCGATAAGAGTCAAACTATATTATAAGCAGTTACACTCCTCTCTTGTTTCTCCCTGAATCAAACTATATTACATGCAGTCACACTCTTGTGTCTTTCCTCACTTTCTCTTTAATGCTGGAAAAGTATTCTATCCACAATCAAAAATCCCAAGAGAGACAATGAATCCCAAACTTACAGAGAACCAGGTGGAAGTGTTAGAGAGACAAGTGTTCAGGGGAAACAGATCAGGGGTGAGGGAGTCTGTGGGATGAATGATGATTATGCCGTTGGCATAGTAATAAGCTGAAAGATTGTGTTGCTGAATGAGCAGAGTGAGAGGGATCATGAAGATGTTGAACAAAAGAGGGGTCAGAACTGAACCGTGGGGGACACCACAGGTAAGTAAGAAAGAAGGCGAGGAATGTGATGGTGAAGAGTGACCTAGAACAGAGAACAGTACACGCATTGTGGAACCTGTGTCCCTTGGGGAAACTGCTAGGTACGTATGACCTAGATTGGCCACTGTTGGAAACAGAATGCTGGGCTTGATGGACCTTGGTCTGACCCAGTATGGCATATCTTATGTTCTTATGTTCTTATGTAGAGAAAGACTGATGACACAGAAAAGCATGGAACCAATGGTGAACAGTGCTTTGTCGGGTACACTCTCCCCGCTGCAGTATCCCCATTTTAATTAAGCGTGATTGCACGAATACAGAAATAATTAAAATGGCTACTTAGCTCACAAAACACTCCAAAAGCCTTCTGAAGAATGTACTGAAGGAAGCCCTGCATGTATGATGTGACACGTTTTGGGTTGAATCACAAACCCTGCTTCGGGCATTGCAGGACGATGCTCAAAGTGGCATGGCCGTGTATAGCCGGATTCAAGAGTCTTGAAGTGAATGGCATCTGGCATCATTAGGTAAAAACAATCAAATACCGAATGTTAGGGACCTCCCACTGAACAGGAAATCCCAAAACATGATTGGACAATAAAGTATACTGGACCAAACCTTTAAAGATCCATTGCTGTTCACAGTACTGGCGTTTTTGAATCCGATCACCACCCCTAGGTGATCATCTTCCAGTTAATCCTAGGGTTTCCCAATGGATAAAGTTGAATAGTGGAGTACCGATCACCTACAATGTTAGACACACAAGAACACCATTATATCACACTTTATTCTGACAGAAGATCTAACTCTGATAATTTAATAAAAATACAAACACAGAAATATACAACCCCTACACTAGCACCTCTCAGCTGCATACTCACAAATACCACCCTAACATGTGCCCTTATCAACGCACGATTGGCATGCAACAAAATTCAAACAATTTATGACCTCAAGAAATTCATAACATTGATATACTATGCATAACAGAAACATGACTAACTGATTCAGACAGCATACTCACAAACTAGCTGCACAACCACTTACAAATACACAACTGCCTGATAGCCTCCAGCAGAGGAGGAGGAGTATGTATCCTCACTAACAAACAGCTAAAGTTCAACACCCTGGAAGCATCCTCCTCAGACAGTCTTGACATGATCACCATCACCAATAAGCATTATACAATATGCTTAACATATAGAGCCCCCTCAGCCAGCACAACCAAACTAGAATGTATTCAATGCAGTCTGCACACACTCCAACAAGAACACCAGCTTCATACTCATTGGATATCTCAGTCTCCCATCAGTACCCAAAAAGCTATCATCAGCCTTTGCTCAAGCCATGAACAACCTTCAACTCACGCAAATACTCAACCATCCCACCCACAACAAGGGAAGCATACTAGACCTCATTTTCCTCTCAACCCACCTAGCAAACAATCCTGACCTAATACCCCTATCAATCCAGCCTGTCCCATGGTCTGATCACCGCTTGCTAAACTTTTCACAGCCATCTTCTAGCATTATCAACCACATCCCAGACAATTACCATACCCTCAGAAAATTCCACTCATTTGATAGTTAAGCTTTCAATAAAAAGATCCTCCCAAGCCTACAGCCCCTTGCAGAAAGTGATCATATTGAAGCCAGCATATGCACTTGGAATACAACTATAGCTGAACTAGCACAACCACCTCCAAATGCAAGCACATGTAGCCGACAGAAAAAGACCCCATGGTACTCAACCACATTAACCACATTAAGTGCAAATTACAAAGAATCAAAATGTAAATGGCAAAGAACTACAGACCAGACGACAAAAGTCACCTACCTTGAAACACAGAAAGAATACCATACCCTCACTCTCAAGGCGAAACAGCAGTACCACACCAACCTAATAAAAGCAGCAATCAACAAACCCAGGGAACTCGTTGACATAGTAAAAACCCTGACAAAAAGCAACCCCACTATCCAGAGCAAATCCCCCCTCACACTCCCCTCCAGCACATTTATTTATTGGTTTTATATACCATGCTATTTCACATTCAGATGGCAGATTACCTGCAAGCAAAATACGGCTCCAACAGCTACTGTAAAACAGATCTCCCCACCCACAAAACTCAAAATAACATAGTCCCATGGATCACATTCAAACCCATTAACTACGAGCAGATAGACAAAATCATCAAATCCATAAACACTACCATATCTCCCCTAGACTCCGACCCAGTTTTCCTGGATAACAACAAGACCACACCTTCTCAATAATTGCAAAAATAGTCAACAAATCTCTAAAACAAGGTCTTCTCCCAGCCACACTCAAGCAATCTTCGATCCGCCCCATCTTAAAGAAACAGAACCTCGACCCATGCACCCCAGACTCAAAATAGACCAATATCCAGCATCTCCTTCTTAGCGAAGATTATCAAAAAGACAGTACAGACACAACTGCAAGATCACCTTGACAATCACGCACCTCTCAATTTTCACCAACATGGGTTCCAACCAAAACATGGAGCAGAAACTCTACTCATCTCTCTTCTCAACACCATAATTACAGGCACAAAACAGATGCCACAAGGATAAATACTTCCAGCAGCATTTGACACTGTCTCTCACCAACTCCTCCTTAACAGACTATACAATACTGGAATTCAAGGCAACTTCATCAAATGACTCCATTCCTACCTATCAGAACTAATGCAACAAGTGAAAATTGGTCCTCAGAAATCACTTCCATACATCCTACACTAAGGAGTACCACAAGACTCAGCAATCTCATCAATCTTATTCAACATATGCATACAACCCCTATGCAACATCACACAAAAACACAATGTCCAATATCAAATTTACGCAGATGCTATCATGAGTTACACCTTCTTCTGTACAACTACAGCAACCTACTCTTCCATAGACATATGCTTCACAGAAATGACCAAATGACTACAAGACCACAACCTCACCATCAACTACAACAAGACCAAAATTCTGCATGTTGTAAGAGATCCCACTTTCAAACCACCAGCAACAATAAAACTGAACAATAAAGATATAACAGTTAAGACCGAAGTTAAATGCCTAGGAGTCATCCTAGATCAAGAGCTGAATCTGCAAACTCAAGTAAAACAAGCAACAAAATCAGTTTACTCTCTACTATACTCACTGGACTTCTGAACAGTGTTCCAAGCCATCATTACACCCATACTAGACTACTATAACTCGATCTACCAGGAACAACCAAAGAACACCACATACTCACTACAACTAGCACAAAACACAGCTACAAGACTCATACATGGCATCTCCCAGTACAGGCATATCACACCGATCCTCAAACAGCTATCCTGGCTCCCAATCGAATCAAGAATCAAATACAAAGTCATCATCAAAACCTACAAGATCTTCTTATATAAGCAATCTGCAACCTGCCTCCAAACTCTCATAAATTAACCCAACTGTAATAGACCCAGGAGGCGCCACACAATCAACTTACTAGATGTACTGGCTACAAAAGTCACAAAAGGTCAAAGGACATGCAACAAAGCCTTCTCCCTTTATGCCCCAGCCATCTGGATTGTTATACCACCCCATCTACGAAAAATCGAATCCACGGGAGAATTTCATAAAAAACTAAAGATTCAACTATTTCTGGAACATTATGGAGTGCATCCCACTAGCGCATTCCCCCCTTCCAACATACAGACGCTATTCCCACACCAACATCTCCAGCCTGATTTATGCAGACGATGTCCTGCTACTCGCCCCATTCACCATCAACCAACCCGACCTCTCAACATTAGTGAAATGCTTCAATGCAATCTCTGACTGGCTCCACGCACCGAACTTCCGAATCAACTTCAACAAAACAAAGGTTCTTTTCATCACAAGAAACAAAAGCTTTTCCCCTCCCGCTACAATAAAAGTGCGAGACGCAGAGCTCCCAAGTAAATCCACAGTACTCTACCTGGGTGTCACACTAGACCAGCACCTCGACATGAAAGTGCACATAAACAACACCGAGAGAGCCATCTATCATAAGATCCGAACACTTTGGCATCTCTGACCCATGTTGCAGCCTGATGACTTCCGAACAATTTTCCAAGTGCTGGTAACACCCCACTTTGACTATGCCAACGCCATTCTACACGGTCTCCTCAAGAGCACACTAAACCCGCTGCAACTCGCGATGAATGCTGCTGCCCGCATCCTCGCCGGGATTTCCAGAAGAGACCACATAACCCCCATCTTGAAGGGCCTACACTGGTTACCAATCAACTGCCAGCTCACATACAAAGTAATACTGCTGACCTTCAAAGCCATCCACAAGTTATCCTCCTCCTCCCTCACAGACCTCCTCAAACCCACCCCCCATAACAGATCAAGAAGGACCTTTGCTACCAACACACTTGTAATCCCCCCAAGGAAACAACAAAATATTCTCAGGCAACAAGGAATAGAGCCTTCGCGTTCTATGCCCCAACACGTTGGAATAACCTCCCCCCCAACATCAGAGCGATCACCGACCTCACCCAATTCAGGAAGGCCTTAAAGCATCATCTGTTTCTTTGACATTACTCACAGCCCAATGAAGCAACCCCAACTGCCACACCCCAGCCCACCCTGACAGCATCCCCAACACACCCTATGCAGTCCGAGACTACTGGGAGCTCTAACCCAGCCACTTGATAGGCCAACGAGCTGCTAACAAATGTAAATAAAGTAAGACTGTAAATAACTGTAAATAAATGACAAGTTTTGTACATAGTTACGAGTCCCAGCCATACCGTTGAACGTTGTAGCGACAAAGGGCTCAGACTGTATATAGTTGCCCCAGTTATAAATCCAAGTTACGTCACCTGTTCAATGTAAGTACAATGCAGGTCCTTCCTGCATTGTACAAGGAAATGTTAATTGTAAACCGCACTGATTTTAAAGAGCGCGGTCTAGACAAGCTTTTAAATAAATAAATAAAATAAATAACATCATGCTATACATAGTTAACCTGCAACCCCACTTCCCCCGCCCCCCTTACACTGCTCAATGCAAAGAGTACATCTGTTACAATGTTCTTGTTTACTCACTTTGTTAAATCTAAACCATCTTGCCTTGTAGAAAAGAGGTATATAAACACTGTCAAATAAATACATAAATAAATAATCCTCCTCTTTCTTGATCTTTCTGCTGCTTTTGACCACCTCCTTCTCCTCACTTGGTTTTAAGGGCTCTGTTCTGTTCTGGTTGTCTTATCTCTCCTATTGCACTTTTAGGACCCAATTCAGAGACACTATTCCTCCTCCTACTCCCCCCACATGTCCTAAGCAGTAGGACAGGGAGAGCTGGTGGGGGGCGGAAGGAGGTGGAGTTGGGGCAGAGTGGGGGCAGGCCAGCCCGGCAGGATGTACAGGGCCGATTCAGGTCACGGCCCTCTACATCCTGCAGGGTCCATGGGGACATGCTTCTTATTCCACCCTGAAGGTGGAATAAGCAGCACTGACCTAGCGATTGGGTCTGGGGATCACCCCCGGGGCACGGGTCGGGAACTGGGAGATCCCCAGTGCCTGATCCAAGCTTTGGCTGGCCAGCTGTGGGTTCATGCAGCAGGGAAGAGGGGGGCTGAGCCGTGAAAGCCAGGTAAGCCTGCAGGGAGGATGTCCCCGCAGGCAAGCAGGGGCATGCCGGGCCATCCTTGGGCCCAATTCTGCATGTTGCGGGAACGTTTTGTTCTCGCAGTACAGAATTGAGTCCTAATGGCCCCGTCCTCTCGGAATCGAGCTCCGCGTGTATGTTCTGGTGGATCCTCCTCTACTGCTATCCCACTCTCTGTCAGTGTACTCAAGGTTCTGTCTTGGGACCACTTCTTTTCTCTCTATACCCAGTCCCTTGGTGCACTCATCTCCTCCAGTAGTTTTCAGTATCATCTTTATGCTGACGACTATGAGATTTGCCTCTCTACACCTGGAATCTTTCTGGGAATCAAGGCCCATATCCCTGTACGTTTATCTGATATTGCTGCCTGGATGTCTTGCCGCCACTTGCCAAAACCAGCTTCTTGTCTTTTCCCCTAAACCCCTCTCCTTTCCTCCTTTCTCTATTTCTGTGGGTAATGTTCTACTTCTCTGCTGCCTTGGCTTGCAACCTTGGGGGTCATCTTTGACTCCTCCTTCTCCACACACATCCAACTGATAGACACTTTTAAAGCTAACTGAATGGAGGAAGTGATACCATTGTGTATGATCCTGCCTCCGCATAGCTTTATTTTGTGAAGGAGTGTGATGGGGTCTATAGAATGTTATTCATCCCTCTCCAAAGAGATTATCAACAGCCCCATTAAGAGAGTTTACAGACCCAGAGTTCAGGACTGGGAGGGCATGGCTTACATGGAAAGGTTAGGAATCCAGCAGGCTGCAAGAGGGAGAGAGGGCCATGGAGTCAGAAGTCCTTCCAAAGGCAAGCTGTGCAGAGGAGTTCTGAGATAGGAAACTTTAACTGGGGCTGGAGGAAAAGCCGGGAGAACCATGTTGTGGAGGTTTAACAAGATGGAACAGAAGTAAAGCTGCTTTTGTTTTCCCTGAACCGCTGTCTGGCCTGTGTTGTACAGAAAACTCCTTTCTACCAAAGGGTAATGGAGCAAGTGTTGTAAATGCAGGGTGTGCTTGTTAGATAAATTGGATGAGCTTCCTTTGGGGGCCAAGTTTCCATTTGTTTGGAAGGCTTATTTGGTGGCAAAAAAAATGTATATTGTCCTTTCTACTCCAGACGAATGGAAAATACAGATGCATGTTATCACAAATGGAGAGACTGACAGTCATGGAGTTGGGAAACAAGTAGAAACAACAATTTCTAAAAATATGAAACCTGTTTATAAAGATGCTTTAGCTTCAATCTTAAGTGAAATTTCTTTATTATTTTGGTTTATGAGGGTACCACATCCAAGTGAATGGGGGATTATCTTTTTATCTTTTTGCTATTGGATGAAAATGGATTGGATGCTGTGCTACTATTACTAATCATTTGTTTAGCTCTACAAGGCATACACAGGGCTGTACATATAGATGTAAGATACAGTCCCTGCTCATCAGAGCTTACAGTCTGATCTAGATAAAAACTAGCACAACTAGGGACAAGAGTATGGTAAGATAAACATAAGTAGTAGACAAGAGAGTGAGGAGCATCAGGATCCAAAAGCAGCTTCAAAGAGGTGGGTTTTTAGCATGAATTTGAAGAGGCCTAGAGAAGGAGCCCAACACACTGACTCAGGTAGTTTGTACCAGGCATATGAAGCAGCAAGGTGGAATGAACGAAATCTGGAGTTGGCAGTGGCAGAGAAGGGCACAGATAAAAGGGATCTGCCAGAGGAGCTGAGTTCCCGAGGAGGGATGTAGAGTGAGATACGAGAGGAAAGGTAGTGAAGAGCCACAGAATGAATGCATTTTTAGGTCAGTAGGAGTTTGAACTGGATGCAAAAACCGATAGGGATCCAGTGAAGTGACTTGAGAAGAGGGGTTACATGAGCATAGCCTCTGTATCATTCCATGGTGCGACTGCACCTTGAATATTGTGTGCAATTCTGGTTGCCATATCTTAAAAAGGATATAGCAGACTTAGAAAAGGTACAGAGAAGAGCCACAAAAATGGTAAAGGGGATGGAAGGATACCCCTATGAGGAAAGGTTTAAAAGGCTAGAGCTCTTCAACTTGGAAAAGAGACTGATGAGGGAAGATATGATAGAGGTCTATAAATTAATGAAGGGAGTAGAATGGCATAAACAACCACTCTGTGTTTACCCATCGAAAAATATAAAGACTAGGGGACACACAATAAAGCTACAATGTGACCCATTTAAGAGTAATAAGAGAAAATATTTTTTCACTGAACGGATAATCAAACTCTGGAATACGTTACCGGAGGATGTAGTAAAAGCTGTTGGTGTAGCTGGGTTTAAAAAAAGGTTTGGACAAGTTCCTGGAGGAAAGGTCCATAAACTATTATTAAAAAGAGGACCTATGTACCTTTTTAGGAAACTGCCAGGTACTTGTGACCTGTATTGGCCACTGCTGGAAACAGGACACTGGGCTTAATGGATCTTGGTGTGACCCAGTAGGTATTTCTTATGAGTGTATGTGCAGCTACAGCAGCCTCTCTCATTTGGAATTCCTCAGAAACCTGTTCTTGTTGTAGAGCAGTGAACCTGGAAATATAGCAGGACATGCCATGAACCCTTGAAGATAATAAGAATGAAACCTCCGACATACTCTGAAGAATTCAACCAATAACTTAATTACTGCACACAAATTCTACTTTACAGATCAGGAACATTTAGACTAAAACATGTACATTACGGGACCGATATTGAGCTATGTGCCACATCGGCGCATAGCTTTCCCTGCAGACCTCTAACCCAGATATTCAATGTCATATGCGGCCCTGGCATTTAATATCCGGGGATCGTCACACATGCTGGAAGCTGCAGTAGGTAACCAGGGCAGTAGTCCCACATGCTGCCCTGTTAGCTCCTCGCCTTTCTTTTCAGTGCAGATCGCCAACCAGGCAGCAAGCAATATCGCTGCTGCCTGGTTATCGCTTGTCGCCGCCTCCGCTCTGCTCTTGACACACCTCTATGCTCCGGGGCACGTAGGAGAGTGAGAAGGGGATATTCAATGGTACTAACCGTGTAAATGCCGTTGAATATCCCCATTTAAGGCATTTACATGGTTTACTGGGCTGTAAACTGTGTAAATGCCTTTTGAATATCGGGCCCTACATGTCAAAATCATTATTACAGTTGGCATATGTACTCTAGAAACATTAAGCTGTTTTAACATCCAGTGGATTCATAGGCATCAAAGGGGTGGGCCACATGGGCCCTGGCCCCACCAAAACACTGCTGCAGCCTTCCCTTTTTCTGTCTGTGGGGATCCCATTCCTTGTAAGCAGAAGATTGGATCCCTGCAGGCAGACAGGAGGGGAAGGCCGGTGATCGCAGCTTCAGGTAGTTTGGCAGGCCTGGGGGTGGAACTTGCCCCCCCCCAAAGCAAACCGCATTCCACTGCCTCTGAGTAGTGTTGCCAACTCGCACCAGATGCACCCAACAGGCTTGATCCAGTCCTGGGTTTACCCAATTGCATGCTGGGACATGTTCTGATTTCTCCATTGTACTCTATAAGAAAAGCAAGACTGCAAGTCCATGCATTCAATGGTGTAAACCCAGGAATGGATCAAGTCTGTCGGGTGCATCTGGAGTCAGTTGGCAACCCTACCTCTGAGTGGATTTATCTACAACTATAAGACAGCTAAAGGAGAAGAGCCATTTGTTCTAAAAGATAAAACTAAACTTTTGGAAGTTTACATATGAGGAAAACAGTAAAGAGCAGGAAAAAATTTGCCTATTGTTTCCTATAAAACAGGACTGCATAAATGTTTCAGAATGCATATTGTCACCAGGAGAGCGCGCACTGTGAGTAACAGTCACTAGCTTCAATGATGCAGGCTCAGGCCTTTGCTTCAAAAAAGAAAAAGGAAAAAAACCCTACAAGGCTGAGCAGGGCCAGCTGTTCAGAGTTCTCAGCAACAAAACCACTCTCACCCACTCATCAAGAATGTTTCAGTTCTCTTTAGTAGCACAGTTCAAAATATATAGGTCTTGTCTCCCTATCCTGGTCTTGTAGACTGCTGCAGGCTCCAGGTCTTGGAAGGAAATGCATCCAGTCCAGAATCCCCTTCCCATCCCCCTCGTCTACAGCTAGGCTCATTCCACCATAAGCAGCTCACAAAACTCCCAAAGACAGTATTTATCAGCATTGGACGTCCACTCCACATAAAAGCTCAGTGCTGGCAAGGGCAAACCCTGCTTCAGCTTTTCTGCTGCTCTGTCTCTCTGCTATTCAAGTGTAGCAGGGGGAACAACAGTTGCCACTCTCTGGCAAGCAAACTCTCACTTATTAAGCTTTCTACTGCTTGTCCCTCCCACAAGCTGTCCTAAGAAAAGAGAAGCTTTATCTCCTTAATATTCTGTGCACTCAACCAGGCACACAGTTTTGGTTCTGCT
The DNA here is from genome assembly GCA_033557465.1 of Ichthyophis bannanicus. Classification (NCBI taxonomy): domain Eukaryota; kingdom Metazoa; phylum Chordata; class Amphibia; order Gymnophiona; family Ichthyophiidae; genus Ichthyophis; species Ichthyophis bannanicus. Next base: position 99,999,967 of record CM066040.1, on the reverse strand, counting down.
TAGAGAGCAGTTTGTTGGTTCTTTAAATTCTGTACCTTATGGTTCTTCTATTAAAACAGACTCGGTCTATATTTGTTCCAATCCATCAAACTCTTTCTCAGGAATATACTCTTCTGGCTTAGGAGCTGCAGAGGAAGTGATCTCATCCAATGCTGGGTCCAGGAACTCCTTCCCTCCTTCTACCCTTCCCTGACTCATATCTGCCACCCAGGGGCTGGAAAGGGGAGTGAAAGCTGCAGCCGCAGCCCTGGGCTTTAAAGAACCCTGCCCACTGCCTTGGGGATTCCTTCTAGCCCTCTCTTTACCTGGAAGGGGATATATGGCTGTGACAATTCCTTATGTGAACTGGGAGGGTCACAATATAAACAAAACCAAGTGGTGATTGAAGTGTATAAACAATGATTTTGGCCTCTTATCTATATTTTACATGGACCTCAGACCATGAACATGGTCTTCCTCCTCCCAATTCCAGATGTTGGTGATATCTAATAATGAACTTCTTCAATATCCTCATGAAACTGAAAATGTATTGTGTGCCTGAGAACCAGGGGTGCTGGGATCTGGAGGATCACTCAGGAGCATTATTCATATTCTAGACACAATTGAAAATTTGCACAGGATAGAAACATTTCTGGTAAAAATGTACATGCAGAGTCCTAAGTGGGGAAGTGGCAATCCCGGTGTGCATTTGCAAAAGCAAATAAAAATAGACCTGCTCTGGACATGTAACTGTCCAACGTCCATAAGGAAGCCTGCACTCTCCTAGTACCTACATAATCATTACAACCTTTCAAAAGGATTTTCTCTATAGTATCTTGCTCCTCAGGCACATGATAAAAAACACAGCTCATTAAATTGAATCTCAAAGGAGGGAAGGCGGGTTAGATGCATCATATTGTTATTGTGCTTTCACGTATTTGTTATGGACTATAAACCATTATGATCCAATAAAGGGCTCTGACCATGAATTCCAATTGGCTACAGAATGCTATTTCTTGAATGGATACATCCAACAGTAATGAATTCAGTCAGCATAATGATTACAGTTTCACTGCCTTGCTTGGTTTCTTTCACAACACCAGTGTAACAATCATAAGCTCAGATATTTTGTAAAACCTTGAGTGATTAGAAAATGCCATGAAAATACATGCTGGCCAATTCATATACTGTAAGATTTTTGAGTTAAAGCAGTTAATTAAAAAAAGTTAAGAAAATATTATGCTAGTAAACAAAAATTAACTGTCAAAATAAAAACAAACATTTTTAATATTCATGGCTGTACAAGTGCACAATGAAGTTAATTCTTGAGCTTTAATTCCTATGGGATTTATAAGCATATTGCTGTAATAAAGCTTGGTTCATTTGTACAGTACACTGCCCAAATATGCATATTTGTTTAATCTGTAAGTAAATTTTTGATGCAGAGGCTGGCATTAGTAGGTCTTACCTTAAATTACTTCTGTTGGGGTGATCCTTAAATTACTTCTGTTGGGGTGATGATAAGTTTTTTTTCTCTGAATTTCAAGCTTATAGTATTCTCCTTGGATGGTTACTTATTGAAAGAATTTATTCTAGCAGATTCAATTCACCAAGATTAAATGAGCATCCACTTTATGCACTGAATGTTATTCTTTGTGCTGTCATATTGCACCAGTGGTGGCTGCATAACTCAAAGGCAGTACTTCCCAAACCTATCCTGGGGGCTCCCCAACCAGTCGAGTTTTCAGAATATCCACAATGAATATTCATGAAGAGATTCGGATACACTGCCTCCACTGCATGCAAATTTACTTCTTGCATACTCATTGTGGATATCCTGAAAACCCGACTGGCTGGGGAGCCCCCAGGACAGGCTTGGGAACCACTGCTCAAAGGAATTACTCTAGTGCCACAGACCTTCTCACCTCTAGATCAGAAATTTAAATTCAGCTAAGGTTAGTAGGACTTTAAAGAAAAACTGGAGGCCTAGATAAAAAGAATCTATGGTTTCAGCCCATTTCCAGGCACCACAGCGAAAACATTCACATTGCTGCCTTGTCAGCTTCCTGCATAATCCTTGAATTATGCTGCACACCTAATCGCTAATTTGTGAGACAGACACAAGCAGATTCTGCCTTTTTTATTAAAATAGACCTAGTCAAGTAGCCCCACATAAATGATTGTGAGGTCATTTTTGGCATTCAGTGTGCATCTTCATATTGGTGATATAGAGGATGATGAAAAAGTAACTGAAAAGAGTCATCACATGGGCATGATTTGCCCATCTCAGTACTGCCAATAAAAGGGTGAATGTCTCCAAAATAGGTTCAGTTCAATTTGGACGATTCTCAAAATTTTGTCAAATTGGTCCCCGAAGTTTTGAAGAAAATTCCTCAGTGAATGAGTGATCAAATTCAGATTTAGAAAATCTAAACTAAGGGGCTTGTTTACAAAGCTGCGGTAGTGGCTTCCGCTCGATATCGGAGCCGCGGCCCCACTGAATTCAATGGGGCCACGGCTCCGGTATCGGGCGGAAGCCGCAACCGCAGCTTTGTAAACAAGCCCCTAAGTATTCTGGTTCCATTTCGGATGTTTCAAATGTAACTCAGTTCTGTCAGAGAAAATTCAATGGGATTCTCAAAACAGATGTAAGTAAAATCCAAAATTTCCATCAAACAAAGCAAGCTGCTGTCTGCACATGTCTAGTTAGCAGCACACTGATCTACAGCCATTAAAAATCTAGGTTTTTTTTTCTTTGAAGCTTGTTATGATCCTTTTATACCTGGGTTCATCTTTTTGTTCTGCACTTTGGTGCATGGAAACAGCTATGCTCATTAAATGAAAATGTGTTTAATGAAGCATTAGTATGTCAATAGATTCCTTACTTTCAAAAACCCTATGGGCCCAATTCAAAGCTTTTATCTGTTTATATAGCATCTGAAGAGACGGACTAAATGAATGGGCAAAACCACTCCAAAGAGATGAATAGAGGGTTAGAAATTAGAATCGAGCACAAAGTAAAAAAAAAATAAAATAAAATAAAATCCTACTTTCCAAAAGAAAAGGCAGCTTATGAAAGAGTGTCATTTGTGTATGTGTCCCTCATAACTTTTCTGATTGGTGTCCTTTCCACACGAACATTTCAGAAAATGTGAACAGAAGCATGAGGACTGATTTGCTTTTATTCAGATCTATGTACAGCAAAGACACATGCAAACATGCATGTATTTCAGAAAGTAGGTTCCTTGAGTTCTGGGTGCAGGGAATCACGGCTGTTGACATACAAAGCTCATACCAAGAATCTATTGGCTAGGGCTCTGAAAACAGCAGTTCTGTTTATTACTCCAGCTCATCTCTGACCTAGCTCATAAGAAACAGTATGCGAGGGGGCTAGCAAAGGAAGGAAAGTGATTGCTTTCTTCTCTGCAGTCTGTTTCTGCATCACCACCTCCAGTCTGTCCCACTGTTTCAACAGGCAGCATGTGGAAGAGAAGAGAATGTAAAAGGCTGAAGAAGACAAACACAACAGTCTGTAATCCAAAGACCTGGGGCAGAGAAGAGACCAAAATGATAAAGAGGATGGAACGGTATCTTTGTGAGGAAAAATTTAAAAGGTTAGAGCTCTTCAGCTTAGGAAAGAGATGGTTGAGGGGAGATATGATTTATTTATTTATTTATTTATTTAACTGCATTTATATCCCGCTTTTCACCGGGTCAAAGCGGTGTAACATGTAACATAGGGAGGGGTAATTTCTTTTAGGATGGGGCCATCACCAGGGTCAACAATTAATGATTATGGGTGGACATGGACATGATTTACTTCTGCTAAAATCTAAGTGTGAGGTCATGGTGGTGTTTCCGTTGAAAGATGTTCACGGAATAGGATTGTCTTTAGCTGTTTCTTAAATGATGTGATGTCGTTGTTGTTCTTGATGTGGTTTGGTAGAGAGTTCCAGAGGGATGGCGCATAAAGTTCGAATGCTCTGTTGCAGGTCCGTTGTGTAGATTTGGTTCTTTTGTGGGGGACAACGATAGAGTTATTGGAGGAATGTCTGGTTGGTCTGTTGTGGGATGGTCGAGGTAGTAATGAGTGTAGTGAGGTGTTCCGTGTTTGGTGGATAGTTTTGTGGATGAGTAAGATGGCTTTGTACTTGATTCTTGCTTGCAGTGGAAGGAGGTGAAGGTCTCTTAGGATTGGGGTGATGTGCTCCCGTTTTTTTGTATTTTGAATAATCCTTGCTGTGGTGTTTAAGGCAGTACGGAGTGGGTTGGTGTGCGAGGCAGGAAGTCCATGATAGATTATGTTGCAGAAATCTAGATGAGGGAGTGTCACAGCTTGCATCACTGTCCTAAAGTCGTGAGGTTCTAGGAGGGGCCTGAGTCGTTGGATAGTTTTAGCTTTGTGGAATATTATCCCAGCGGTTTTGTTGATTTGTTGTTTGAAGGTGAGAGCTTGATCAATGATGACGCCTAGATATCTTATTTGAGGCTGGATTTGTATTTGTGTGGTTCACATGTTGAGGTGGGTAGGTGGTTTGAAGTCAGGTTTTTTTGTTACTATTAGGGCTTCGGTTTTCTTTATGTTGATGGATAGATTGTTCTCCTGTAGCCAGTTGGTCACGTCGTTGAAGCAGGCTGATAGCTGTTCGTTTTTTGGGTTGTTGGTTGTAATTGGTGCGTAGAGCATTATGTCGTCCGCGTAGATGTGGAAGTTGATGTTATGGGTGCGTATGATCGAACATAGTGGACGTAGGTATATGTTAAACAACATGGCTGATAGGGTGGATCCTTGGGGTACTCCTTGAAGTTGTTTGTAGGGGGGCGAGGTTGTGGAGAGGGTGCGAATCCGTTGCTGTCTGTTAGTTAAGTAGGATCTGAACCATTGGAGTACAGTGTCCTTGATTCCGATTGTTTGTAGTCTGTGTATGAGGATTTCGTGTGAGATTGTGTCGAAGGCCGCTGATATGTCTAGGAAGATCAGGATGTACCCTGAATTTTTCTCTTGTGTTCCGATGATGAGTGTGTTCATTAGGATGGTCATGAGGGTCTCAACTCCATGTAGTGGTCGGAAACCGTGTTGCTGTGGGTCAAGTATGTCGTTGGTGTCTAGATGATCTTGGAGCTGGTGTTGGACTATCTTTTCTATTATCTTGGTGGCGAGGGGGAGGCTTGCCACTGGTCTGTACGATGTGGGGTCCTTGGGGTCCAGGTTGTTCTTCTTTATGTTTGGTCGGATGATTGATGTTTTGAGGGCATCTGGCATGTATCCTTGTTTAAAGGATTCATTTACGATGTGAGTTAGTGGGGTACTTAGGTCTTCCTTGGTTTTCTTTATCCATTCAGTAGGGCAGGGGTCCAGTGGGGCGGTAGTGGTGTTCAGGCAGGAGATGGTGGAGGATATTTCTTCCTTTGAGGTGTCATTGAATGTAGTCCAGTTAGCATTTATGGTGATTCCTGGGTATGTTCTTGTGGCTGTAGCGCAGCGGTAAGGTTGTTGAGGTTGGTGAAATTGTTTGTATTGTCGGGCCAAGAGATCCGAGGGGATATCTGGAGGTTGATCGGAAGTGGTTGGTGTCTTTGTCAGTTTTTTAGCGATTTGGAAGAGTTCTCGAGGTTTGTTTGCAGCGGTCGTGATGGTTTTGGTGTGGTAGTTTCTCTTTGCATTGTCGGTTTCTGTGTGGTAGGCAGCAAGTTCATATAGGTATTGCTTTTTGTCTTTGTCAGTTTTGTTTTTTCTCCATTTTCTTTCTGTTCTTCTAAGATTTGTTTTCAGTTTCCGGAGGTCAGGGGTGAACCAGCGGGCCTTTGAGGAGATGGGCTTGTTGCTGGTCTTGTTTACGGTTACTCTGGATGCTGAGGAGATTGTGGTGTTCCAGTTGTCCATGAGGTCATCAAGGTTATTTGAGTTCGTAAGTAGATTAGGTAGGGTCAGCGTCAGGAAGTCTTCTTTGTTGAATGCTTTGAATCTTCGTGTGTGTTGGGCGTATCCTCTGTTTGTATTTGGTCGATATGCGTGGGAGAGGTGGATGATGTAATGGTCTGACCATGGGACTGGTGAGATTATCGGACTGCTGTATGAGGTGGATGCCTGGGAGTTCAGGAATATGAGGTCCAGTGTGTTTCCTTTTTCGTGTGTTGGTTCATTTATGATCTGCGATAGGTTCATTGCTGTCATGGCGTTAAGGAATGTTTCTGTTTGTGCTTCTTGGAGGGATGGGAGATTGAAGTCTCCTAGTATAATTGGTTCCTTTGACGGGTCGATGCTTTCGGAGATCAGGTGCAGTATCCTTGGTAAGTCAGGGTTTGCAGCGGGTGTTCTGTAGACCAGGCATATTGTGAGATTTTTGTTGGTGAGGGTGATGATGTCTGCTTCGTCGGAGGTTTCAGAGGTGAGGGTGCGCAGGTGGAGGTTGTCCTTTGCGATGATGGCTACTCCTCCGCCTTTTGCGTGCGTTCGGGAACAGTGATGAAAGGTGTATCCTGTTGGTGTCAGTTGGTTCATTATTACTGTGTCCGTTTCTGTTAGCCAGGTTTCTGTTATGCATAGGATGTCGGTCTTCTCAGATATGATCAGGTCTTGGAGCATGTGATATTTGTTCCTGGTGGAGTGTGCGTTTATGAGTGTGATGGAGAGGTGCAGGTGATTGATGTGATTGGTGTTTTTGGCTGGCGTGTGGTGTGTGTGAGTCGGGTTGTTCGTGGTGTTGTAGATGCTTGTGGGTTGCAGTCCTGTGGTTCCTGTGTATGGAAGGTCAGTAGGTGTGGTGGGGCGGGAGTACAGTTTACGTGCGGAAGGGGTTGTGCCTGTCAGTGTGTTTGCGTAGAGAGGATTGCTGAGTGTGTTTGGGTGGGGGTACAGTGTTAGCAGAGGAGTGAGAAGGTAGATGGGTGTTAGGAAGGGCGGCATGTTGTGAAAGAGTACCTGGGGTTTTGAAGCAGTGTAGTCTCTTTCTTGCTGGTTTGCTGGAGCGTTTGGATATCTGGTATTTGCCCTGTTGTGCTGTTTGCTGCGATGAGTCCCTTCTTTATCAGAGATGGTTGTCGGGTGTTGAGGCTGTTGGAGTTGATGGTGTTGCTATTTTTTCTTGGCGAGCTCAGACCCGATCAGGGGAGCTCGAGCCTTGCCCGTTGTGGAGATTTTCCGGGCCACGGTAATGGCCACCGCCTAAGGGCCACGCCAAAGGGCCCTCTGGCGAGGCCCTCAGGCGCGGGCCCGCCAGGCGCGGGCGCGGCCGTAGGGACGCCGCTTCTTATGGCCCTTCCCGGCTCCTCTCCCACCGCCCGGATTGGGCGGGAGCAGCTCCCACTGTCCCGATTGGACAGGAGTGGAGTTTGGTGGTGGTCGGGTGCTGGCGGTGCAGCGGCTCCCTCGGGGTAGGGACGCCGCTTCTTATGGCCCTTCCCGGCTCCTCTCCCACCGCCCGGATTGGGCGGGAGCAGCTCCCACTGTCCCGATTGGACAGGAGTGGAGTTTGGTGGTGGTCGGGTGCTGGCGGTGCAGCGGCTCCCTCGGGGTAGGGACGCCGCTTCTTATGAGCATTGGCACATGCCAAGATTAGGCATCACTGTTGTATATTAGTGATGCGAACAACAGACGATCCAAAATGTTTCTGTAAAACATGTTGGGGATCTAGGGACACAAAAACTTTCTGTGTGACAGTCTGGGACTGTGTAATCAGGAAACCAGGCGCATCCTTTAGCACGACACCAGAAAGTGGGCCAGGCTCAATCAATCTGGCAACCTCGGATCCCGCTAACATCAAAATCAGGAACAGGACCTTCAAAGTCCGGGACTCCATCTGTAAAAGAAAACAAAGAGGCTATCCTGCCTCAAGGTTAGTATCACTCCCTTCATCAAGAGGTTCTTCAGGAAGGAGCTTACTGGGATGACACGGTCTAAGCTGATTAATGTGGACCCATTTAAGGGAGCCTTCCCTCTCAGTACTGGACTTCATTCGAATTTGATAAGCAACAGGGGAGGCTTTATCCACAATAGGAAATGGACCGTTCCAGCTAGGTAGAAATTTACAGTCTTTGACCTTATTCTTACCAAAATTGTAGTAGAATACCTTATCACCAATCTGGTATTCTTTAGAGGTAGTCCTCAAATCATAGTAGGCCTTCCTACCCCTAGCAGCAGTGTCCAAATTCTTTTGGGCAAAGGCAAAGGCACTTTGCAAGTGTTGTCTTAAATGGGCAACATATTCATAAGCAGTTGTAGCAGCAGCGAGATTCACATCATTAGTCCTGTAAAGAAGATGAAGGGGTAAAACCATGTCCCTACCTGTCATCATCTCAAAAGGGGACACACCAGTAGCATGATGACGCGTGGCTCTGATAGCCATCAGGACCAAGGGCAGTTTGATGTCCCAGTCCTTCCCAGAGGAATAAACATACTTTTTCAAGATACTGATGATAGTTTTGTTTGCTCTCTCCACTTGTCCAGAGGATTGTGGACGATAAGCAATGTGGACTTTGGCCTTCACACCTAGTACCTTCCACAGATGCTTAATGACTTGTCCCGTGAAGTGGGAACCCTGGTCGGATTCCACTCGCATGGGGAGGCCCCACCTGCTGAAAACATGGTTTAACAACAAGGTGGCCGTGGTCTCAGCGGTACAGTTGGGTGCTGGGATGCACTCGACCCACTTAGTAAATAAGCAGGTAACTGTCAACATATATTTGTTGCCTCGAGAGGATCGGGGCACGGGGCCGATCCAATCAATCTGGAGATCAGACCAAGGCATGGTCAGACCTCTGTTTCTCAAAGGTGCTCTATGAGAAGGAGCTGCAGGTTGAAATCTGCAACAGGTCAGACAACCTTTAGTATACAATTGGACATCTTGGTACATGTGGGGCCAGTAGGTCACTTGTTTCAATGTTTCATAGGTTATTCGGTCACCTCTATGACCGGCACAAGGTTCATCATGAGCGTGCTGTAACATAACTCCTCGGAAGGCCCGAGGTACCACCATTGCACAATACCATGCTTACTCGTCCGTATCAACAGATCTTTCTGGAGATGGAACATATCCTTGGAGATGTAGAGGATCCTCAGTTCCTCATCGTCCTGACAATCCTCCAGAGTTAATGGGTGTTCCTGGGGGTTCTGCAGAAAAAGGTAGAAATGTCCAAGAGTAGGATCTTGTTTCTGGGCTTGCACGAGGTCGAGATCTGTGCTCTCGCCACACCATTGAACCACAGGGGGCATGGTGGATAATTGAGCTTGTCGCCGGGTAACCGCCGTCACAATTCGAAGCCCATTGGTCTCAGGAGCCTCCAACTGCCAGAGGTCTCCAGAGACAGCACTCTCCTTGGCAAGCTGATCAGCTAGATCATTTCCAATCTTGTCAGGGTTATCAACACGGGAATGACCTTTCACTTTCTTCCAGTAGATGGTCATGTCATTTTCATGAGCTACCTTGTCCAAGGCCAGAATCAATCCGGCATGTTTGACAGGTTTCCCTTTGGAATTCAGCATATTGTTAGATTTCCAAATAGGTAAGTGGGAAACAAAATTCTGTCGGACGTAGTCTGAATCAGTACAGATGAAGAGCGGGACCTAGGCGTGGTTGTGTCTGATGATCTTAAAGTAGCTAAACAGGTGGAAAAGGTGACAGCAAAAGCTAGAAGGATGCTTGGGTGCATACGGAGAGGAATGGCTAGCAGAAAAAAGGAGGTGATAATGCCTCTGTATAAGTCTTTGGTGCGACCTCATTTGGAGTATGGTGTGCAATTCTGGAGACCGCACCTTCAAAAGGATGTGAACAGGATGGAGTCGGTGCAGAGGGTTGCTACCAAAATGATTAATGGGCTTCATTATAAAGCATATGAGGACAGACTTAAGGATCTTAATATGTACACCTTAGAGGAAAGGCGGGATAGAGGTGATATGATTGAGATGTTTAAATACCTCCGTGGCATAAATGTTCAGGGAGAGAGCCTCTTTCAATTGAAAGCAAGTTCTGCTACGAGGGGACATGGGATGAGGGTGAAGGGAGATAGATTCAGGAGTGATATGCGGAAATATTTCTTTACGGAAAGAGTAGTGGATCCGTGGAATAGTCTCCCAGTGGAGGTGGTAGAGATGAGGACAGTAACTGAATTCAAGAAAGCATGGGACCAACACAGAGGATCTCTAAAGGCAAAAAGTGGACTGTTGTAGTTGTTATGGAAGGACAGACTAGATAGGCCATGTGGTCTTTTTCTGTCGTCATATTTCTATGTTTCTAGATGGTTAGGGTGTGAACCCCTTCCCGAGCAGCGGACTGGAGAGCTGCCAGGGCTGCAGCTAGCTCTGCATACTGATTAGTCTTGGTACCCAGACGGTACTTGAAGGGTTCACAAGGGTGGTTCTGGTTCCAAACTACACCTATACCTGCTACCAGTTCATGGTCAGGCTCTCGACGGTAAGCACAACTGTCCACATACACCTTGGGGTAGCCTGTACAGAGGTTCTCTTCATAAGGACGATGACGAGAAGGCTCAGGCGTACATGACTCCATATTGGTGTCTAAATTACCCACTAAAGGTTCTCTGGCAGTGCAATCGTGCAATTCAGCCAGGCCCTGTGCGGCGGCATCCTTGCGGTTTTGAGCATACCTTACCTCTAGGGGCCAGCCCTGAAGTGCTAAGGTCCAGGAGACAATGCGACTGTTTGACACTTGTCCCGATTTAATCCCATCACTGCCTAGGAACTTGATGGGTTGGTGATGAGTCTCAACAACCAACCTCTCACCTTGGATATAACTGCGGAAATATTGGAGGGCCCAGACTGTGGACAACAAGGATTTCTCACAGTCAGAGTATTTCTTCTCCACTTCCGTTAAAGCTTTGCTGGCATAGGCAATAACTTTCCTATCTGTGTCATGCATCTGGTACAGAACAGCACTCATAGAGTGATCAGTGAAACCTAGTTCCACGAAGAATTCTCTGCCATTCTCTGGATAGGCAAGACAGGGAGCTCGACTCAAAGCTGCCTTCAGCTCTTCTAGAGCTGCCTCTTGGTCGGGATTCCATACCCAAGGTTCATCTCTTTTGAGGAGTTTGACCAGGGGTCGGGAAATCTCCGCATATTGATCCACAAATTGGCGGGAATAATTGCAAATGCCCAAGAATGAGCGCAGCTCACTCACGTTGGTCGGACGTTTGAGTTGTTGCAAGGCCGCAATTCTCTTCCTTTGAGGCCGCAGTCCCTCAGCAGAAACTTCGTAACCCAAATAATTGAGGGATTTCCGGCACCATTGGCCCTTTGACAAGGACAGCTTTGCTCCCGCAGCTTTCAGTTGCTGGAAAACATGCTCTATTTCTTGCAAATGGTCAGTGAAACTGGCGCTCTTCACCAGAATGTCGTCTACATAGATGAGGGTGCCTCTAGTCTCAGCATCAGGAAAAGCCTTATGCAGAAAAATATTGAAGTCTGCTGGGGCATTCAAATAACCAAACGGTGTCCGATTCCAAGTATATTGTCGCCTACCAAAGGTAAAAGCCAGCTTATGCTGGTCTTCTGGATGGACAGGTATAGTCCAAAATCCTGAGGCCAGATCCAGGCTTGTAAAGTATCTTGCACCCTTGATGGTGGCTAAGTTCTGTTCCAGATGTGCCATAGGCCATCTGGATAGAGGTACCTTTTTATTAAGCTGGCGATAGTCCAAAGCTAAGCGCCAGCTAGAATCCTTCTTGATGACAGGCCACAGTGGGGCATTGTAAGTACTGTTGCATTGACGTATAATTCCCTTTTGTTCCAGGGAATTAATGATGTCCTGAACGGATTCATAGGAGGCCAATGGGATTTTATACTGCCTCACAAAGACAGGTTTACTGTTGGGATCCGTAGGAATATGGGTGACATGTAGGTCGGTGAGACCACAGTCATAGGTGTCAGTGGCAAACAGGTCCTTGTGACGGTACAGCAGTTCTTTTAATTGGGCCTTTTCTGACTCATCAGTGCAGGCGTCTGCTTCAGCAAGTTTTCCCGCAACCATGTCGTCAAATCCCAGAACAGGTGTGTTTGAGGGTATTTCAACCTTCTCCTCAATCTCATCTTGGAGAGAGGAGACCTGGATGGCTTGGACAGCATGGGGCTCCCCACCCTGGTGGGTGAGGGAACTAACAGCCTCATCGAGTGTACTTGACAAAATCAGATGGTCAGACTCGAGGTCCACCTGAGAGGTCACAGCACTATGTGGCCAGACAAACTGTAAGGTGAGGAGGCCTCGAGGTGAGGATCGGACACACGCAGGAGTCCCCCCCCCCCCCTTCACAGATGTTCCAGGAAACAGGGGCTTCCCTAATAATCTGGAGACTCAATTCCACACTTGGGAACGATTCTCCCACTAGGAATCCCAGGGGTTCGCCTTTCACAAGGTGAATGCGATCTGGATTTGGATTGGTGAGCAATAAGTGTAAGGAGGGAGCTGTGGCCTCCATGCAGGGTATGGGACCCATGGCTAGGCCCAGCTCCTCAAAACGGGAATTTGGACTGAAGAAGACCAAGTTGTCTGAGACCACATGTCCTCGGGTCACCTGTATCGGCAGGGGACAATCCTGTACCCTCCCAGGTATGTGGGTGTCTTCTGCACTGACCACTTCACAGACTTGAGGAATAGTCTGACCAGCCCGTAGGGATGGGCGGGCACCAGAGAGATCCACCGGATCTCCTTCCATCCTACTCCAGAGGATGTTGTTCACAAAATCCACATAAGTTCCCAGTCGAACAAGGCAATCTGAGCCTAAGGAGAGGGGCACCTCAAGTCCTCTGATGATGGAGAAGGTGTGCCGAAAACCTTTGACCCCAACTTGTAAGGGGAGATTGCAGTAGCCCATTAATGTCTTGAGCCCTTCCCCAGGCACTTGGAACGAAGTCTTCGCTCCCATTACCCAATAAAGGGTAAGCTGTTGTTTGAGCCGATAGAAAAGAGTCTCACTGATGAGGGAGTGGTCACAGTGGGGTAATAGGTAGGCCCTTTCCTTTTGGGACATGCCCACCTGCACATATATAAAGGGACCTTTCTCAGTCGAGAATATGTCCATCAGTCTCCTAGGGTGATCTAGGCAGGGATGGGATGGAGGAGGGGTTTGCACCTCACAACCTTCCACAGGTTCCTTCAGGAATATCTGCAGGCAGTCAGTATCAAGGACAATGTTAGCTACTGAACCCACTGCAATGGAAACCACGTCACTGATGCCCTGATCATCATCTCCAGCCCTTTCATACTGGAGCTGAAGGATTTGGGGATCAGCTGACCTCTGGAAATTAATCCTGATGGACATGTTTGTGCGTTCCACCGAAGAAGGACCACTGACTCTGCTGTCATGTTTTACCCTAGCATAAGGTATGGGATGTGTGACCTGTGTCCAGATCACTTCCTGGACATAGTCCAGAATGGGGCGTAACTGTTTCAGGAGCTCATTGCCAATCAAGAATTCTTCCCCAGGGCACTTAGTAATGATGACAGGATGTTTCACCTGTAATTTTCCAATTTGGAGGTTAAGCCAGACCTGCCCCATTGACTCAATGGGCTGATTCCCATAAGCTGCGAGTGACAAATCACTGGGTGTGACGTGTAGGGTCCTCTGACTCCCCAAGGAAGCAGTGAGTCTATCAAAGAGACTCGAGGTAATCAGGGTAGCCTCAGAGGCGGAATCTATCAGGCCCTCACAGAGAAAAGCCTGCTGAATTGTAACAGGAACAGTGTACCTCTGTCCTTTTGGCTTGAGTTTACCCGAAAGTACTTGTGCTTCCTGATGGTGTCAAAGGCTGGACCCTCGCTTTCCATTGCGGGACTGTCACTCTGTGTCCCTGGGGGTGGCATCTCCAGCTGGCTGCACCTGTGCAATAGTGACCTGTGGGACAGAAACAAAGTCGGTTAGTCATTCAGTCGCATTAGAAGGGGAAGAGGAGTCAACCAGTTCCTCCTCTGGCTTCTGAGGCTTTGCTCGTGGCTTAGGTGGCGCACTACTAGCAGAAGCCTCCTGTGAGGAGCTGAATGCAATGGTAGCCTTCATCATATCTGTCAACTCGCTTATTCTCTTCTCCAGCTCCAGGAATTTGTCAAAACCGGGCTTTCTCTTCCAGTTCCGGTTCTGCGGAGTGAAACGCTGATTCCCAGAGCGCTGCTTAGACCCAGATGACTGGTTGTTCTGGGGTGGCCTGGGAGGATTCTGTGGAGCAGAAGGAAAAGAGTTATTTTCTAACGAAAGGGTAGATTTTACAGCACTAACACACTGTTTTGGCTCTCTGGCTTTGCTTGGAGCCCGGACTGTGCTGCCAGTATTGGTTGCTCTCATGGTAGGAACAGCTTCCCAAATCCACTCAGCATGTTCTATCACACGTGACAGGGGTTCGTGACGCTTGTCAGACATATAAGGCTTAATAGATGGAAGGAGCAACTGACAGAAAAGATTACGAAACTCCTGATGGTGTTCTATTATTTCCCAAGAAGGGTCACTCTGAAAGAAGGTCTGCCTAAGTCTGTAAGCAAACTCTCGGGGTGTTTCATTTCCCCTATGAGTCATACTAAATGCTGCCTGCTTTGCAGCAATATCATCAGGGTATGGCCCATAATGTTTCTTTAGTGCCTGTTCAAAGATGACGATGTCCTTCTTTTCATCATCTGCCATGGCCCGAATAAATTGCTGACAAGGTACATCAAAGGACCATGGAAGATACAGAACCATGTCCTCCTCCCTGGTAATGTTCAGTGCCCGAAAGGCATCTTTGACTGCAGCTAAATGTTCATTTATGGTGGCATGACCAGTTTTTTCAAAAGGTGTGACCATGCTCCGCAAGGTCTTGATAATTTGTAATTGTGCGACAGAAGCACCTTCATTTATTTGATTTCCTTGCAGGACACGGGAGCATAGAGGATTTCACTTGCCTTCAGCTCCCTCTGGTGGTCGCTGCTGGTACAGTCTTCCATCACTAAGGGGACTTCCCACCCCCCCCTCCACCACTCCCTGTATGGGGAGGGGTCGAGAGTAGGGTGTTTCACTCTGCCCTGTTTCTCTCCTGTGCTCATGCGCTGATGGGAGAGAACTGACTTTGTTCTGGAAAAGCTGCCTGTCTACACTGGGCAGGGTTTCCAGTGGCAAACTGCCATCATCTACCCTCCGGTAATTCGAGAAGCCTAGAGGGATCAAATTATCCCTGTACTCTGTCTGAGAGGTGGACTCATAGGCCAAGTCAAAACAATCAGCTCTTAATTGCTGGATTTCGAGGTTAACTCTCTGTATTTCCTGCCCACATTCCTGACGTGCAACAACTAGCTCCCTTTGCAGATCGGCTGTACGCCGTCTTGCTGCACTTAGAGCAGTCTCTGCAGACTCGAGCTCAGCTATCAGAGCGCTCTCCCAGTGCTCATAAAGAGCAGCATCCGCTTGCAATCTCCTTGTCTGAGCAGCTAGTTCAGTTCTACAAACTGTCAGAAATTGCAATTCCGTTTGATCCAGAGCATTCTGCTTCCTGAGAGTGGAAACCTGATCCACCCAGCCCTCTGTGTGAATCATCGTTACAAACACAGGAATAGCTGCTAGAATTACACTGACTCAGTAAGACGCAACTCATTCAGAGATCCTGTAATGTGGGTTCCAAACCCGTCTCAACAGACAATTCTCTAGCCACAAACCTCAGCATAAACAGCTGCTTGGACCACAATAAACAGCACAGAAATATTACACAAATTCTGAGAGACGTAGCACATTCAGAAATACTCATCCCGGACGAGCCCCCATTATTATGTAGGGTATATTAGTAGCACAAAAATAAGTTAGACTCTGTTGTTGTCCAGGGGAAATAGCTACTATTACCCAGCCCAACGTTCAGTGAGTTATTCTGGCAATGAGCCACGAAGGAAGTCTGGTCTGCAGATATATATTAGACTTTATTATAGGCAACCAGGTAGTTTGTTATTGGCAGACCTGCACCCTTTATGCATCCAAAACGCTGCTCTAACATGTGTTAAAGGCTCCAGCAGTGTAAAGCGCCTTGTGGGCGGAGAGTGGGCGTTAATGGGGCTGAGTGAGGGCGTTAACGTGTGTACCCTTAACGTACTTTGTGCAAACATCTCCTAAAGTGCCTTAATGCTGGGAGCCCTAATGCAAAGTAAAACCACGCGGAAAGAGTGTATTTTGAGGAGAGAGAGTCTATTTTAATATCTGCAATGTGATGCAAAGAGAGGGGAGCTCAGGAGTGTGATAGGAATGCTCCATTAGCAGCAACAGCATAGTGCCCAAGTATGATTGGGCACTATGTTGATGGTGCAAATGGGGCAAAGGAGGTGGTGGCACATGGGTAATGCAGTGGGGGCTGCTGATGCACAGGGTAGACCAGGCAGCTGCCTAGGTGGCACATAAGAACATAAGATTAGAAAATATGTCAGACTGTGTCAGACCAAGGTCCATCATGCCCAGTATCCTGTGTCCAACAGTGGCCAATCTAGATCACAAGTACCTAGCAGTTTCCCCAAAAGACACACAAGATCCCCAATGCATGTAATGGGGTAAGCAGTGGATATCCTGGGTCCTCTTTAACAATGGTTTATGGACCTTTCCCCAGGAACCTGTCCAAACATTTTTTAAACCCAGCTACATTAACAGCTTTTACTACATTCTCTTGTAATGAATTTCAGGGTTTGATTACGCGTTGACTGAAACATAATTTCACCTAGTAGTCTTACATGGGTTACACTGTAGCCACATTGCATGTCCCCTAGTCTTTCTACATTCTGATGGCATAAAAAAATCAACCTACATTTTTACCTGTTCCATGCCTGTCAATAATTTATAGACCTCTATCATATCTTCCTTCAGCCGTCTCTTCTCCAGGTTGAAGAGCCCCAGCCTTTGTAGGCTCTGCACAAAGGGGTATCTTGCCATCCGCATTACCATCTGTGATGTCCGTCATGATCCCCACAGTGACAGTGTAGCTGGAATGTGTCTCTATGTGGATAAGTGACGTCTGAAAATTGCCACTATCTGGATAAGTCAGCACTTATCTGGAAAGCGGTACTCAGTCCAGATATTCAGTTGTAGTCACTATCCAGATATTGCTGCTGAAAATCTGGACCATGCGGCCAGTATGCCAGTCATTGGACAGCTTTCTGAATATCAGGCTTCTTGAAAATTGACCTCACCATTTTTTGGCCAAGGGTATAACAGTAGCTGCACTCCCCCTGCTAGAACCTTCAAATAAGTCTCATAATGAAAACTTAAAAAGAACTTTGAATAAAACTCAAGGCTCATTGAGGTGGTAGGCTGGCAGTGTCCTCCCCACTGCACAGAGTTCAGTTTCTCCTGGACTCAGATTGTTAGGAAATGCATGTCATAGTGGGTAGCAGAACAGAGGCAGATAGTAACAAGCTTAAGGTACCCACAGAGCTACAAAGCAGGAAGATAAGGAAGATGGCATTTGGGGAGGGTAAAAGTCATACAATGACAAACCTATGGCAGCAGGATGGAGTGAGCCAGGAAAAGCCAAAAACCCAGAGGCATGCAGCTAGAAGGATGGTGACAAACTTACAAGGCATTTAGGGAATGTGAAAGATATATGATGATAAACATTCAGCAGCCACAGAGGTGCAAAGCAGAAGGCTGAGGAATAATGGTCCAAGAAAATCCTAAGCAATGAGGATATAGAGGCAGAGTCAGTACAGTGCAACATGGAAATCATCTGCTGGATCCTGACTGTCCTATCTGCACTGAGTATCTGTCCCTGCACATCCAACAAATAAATAAGGGCAGATCAAGGGGGAAGATGGCTGCCACTTTAAGGAGAATCTCTACCTCTCATCCAAAGAGAAGAGACGCCTGGACCTGTGACAGAGCTGCTCCCTAGACAAGTATTCAGCAAAAGCAATAGCAGCACTGTGGGAAGGCTTCATCCAGATGTTCAGTATTAAAATATTTGGGTGAGGGGTGTGACAATATGGTGGCTGCAAGCAGATGTGGTGGAGCTGTCTTGCCCTGAAAAATGGGCAAGAGGAAGACAAAAACCCATGCTGCCCCAGCCAGGTCTATAGGCTTGGGAGCTGGAGCAACATAAATGCCCGTACAGACCTCCATCACCTCCTTTGTTGTTCAGGAGACCTCCTTGCTGATTACCCCCGGAGGTGCCTTGCTGGAGCCTACGAGGCAAATGTAGATGTCCTCAGATTCCCTAGAGGTGGTTTCACTTTCTCTTGGGGGGAGCATGTCAGCCAGGATCTCCATGGCGTGCTTGCCACTAGTTGAAGCTCACTGCTCCAAGGACGCTGACCCCAGGGTTGTGAACCCAGCAGACAATGGGATTGCGACAAGGGAGTCAATGAGCAGAGGAGCAGCAGAGTTTCTCGGCCATACTGTGACCCACGGAACAGCATGATGATGGGGGTCCAGCTATGACAGTGCTACCTGTTAAAACTGTGAGTAGCATTCTTGTTCCATCGGGGACTTCCTCCTCTTCAGGGTTGGATTCTGGACGTCCAACTACCATTAGTCTTGCTGCTCTGTGGAACGCCATTCGGAGATTTCAGAGTTCTATGAACTCTATTACCCAAGTTCTATCATAGCATACTACACAGATTTCTACTGAGCTCTCACAATGCCATTCAGATATGAATTCCCTTCTGGAGAAGTTAGCGGGTCAGGAGACCAGACTTAAAACTTTGGAATCGCATAAGACTCTTGTTTATTGTCGGATACTGTTTGTTCTATGTAAACCGCGCTGATCGCAAATAGTGCGGTATAGAAGAAATGTAAATAAATAAATAAATAAATAAGACTGTTTTGATGAAAGATAATATGGCAATGCAATGGTTAAATTCAGCTTCCCCTTATGATTTGTTCAAGAAATATGTTATGGAGGTAATGAAAATTCTGGAGTCCTCTGTTCCACCTACAACTAAAGTTTCTTATATTCTGCAAGGGAAAATTTCCTCCAAAGGTGGGCAACAGAGGTCTGGTTTTAATGTATTGAACATTACTGAGTTTCTTGAGTAATCAAGTGAGGAAGCTCTACAATGTTCTGATTGGCACTGGATTCAGAGTGGGATTGGCTTCTTAAAATGTTTTTTAAGTATAGGGGAGTTTTGTTTTTGACTTGCACAATACAAATGTTCTGGATGTAGCTTGAACCACCCAGAAATAAAGGAAACAATTCCTGCTACTTCGACCCCAGATTTTAAATCTAGAGGCCACTTTTTGCTTACGCTATCCATGTAAGTGTCTTGTGGTTTATCAAGGCAGCTAGTTTATTTTCTTTGAGCCATCACATTTGTCTGCTTCTATTTCAGGAAGAACTGTTGCAACTTCTTCTTGCCCTCCAATATAATGGGTCAAACATCCTCTTAGAAGTAGGGTTGGTTGTTGTCTGCTGGTATCTGCTTATTTTTTCCTTGAATCAATTTACTTTTGTTTCTACCACCTTTGTAATGAAATATTGCATTATTTCTCTATTTCCTTTGTTCTTTTTTTGGCTATTTCTGTTGAGCAATTATCTTGATGATATGTTTGAAATTTGTAAATAAAAAAAAATAAAAACTTTGGGGGTGAAAGCATATCTTGTTTCAGGCTCTGGCAAAGCCTGACAGAGGAGGCTGCCAGAAGTGATTGAGTCGCAGGCAGGGGCGGCTAAAGGCAATTTGCTGCTTGAGGCGAAGTATGAAATGGTGCCCCCCCCCCCCCCACCTTAGAGGGAGTGGAGCTTTTCCAGAAATCCAATCAGAGACTGAACCAAACCAAAACGTAGATTAGATTATATGGAGGAAATGCAAGATGTTTGCACACAGGGCCATATCAGGCTGCAATCGCACCCTGTGCAACTTGCAACTCAGGCGCACGCCCCCCCTCTCCCCCCATACCTCCGTCCAGCACTGCCTGCCCTTTCCCTGCTGCTGCCACCCTCTGTTTTTTTCATGGTGGCGCTGGCAGCAGGGAAAGAGCAGGCAGCACTGGACGGAGGTATGGGGAGGAGGAGGGGGGTCTGTTTCCCATCAGCGCCGGCGGGCTTAGCAGAGCCGTGAGAAAGGGAAACTCTCCCTTCGTGGCTCTGTAAAGCCAGCAGCGCTGAAGGAGAGAGGAGGGCTCTGCCGGAGCGGCTGCGGGGCACTTCCTTCTGCTGCTGCCGCTGTGGCTCTTCCTATCCTCTCAGCTTTTTTTTTTCTTTTTTTGAAGGCCGAGTGAGGCGGGCTTTTTGGGCAATTTTTGCTGCCCCCAAAAAGTTGCCGCCTGAGGCCACTGCCTTACTCAGCCTAATGGTAGAACCGCCCCTGGTCACAGGGATTTAATCTTCCTGAAACTGTTTGGGAGTAAGTGAATCACATCTGGCCTGCTGAATCCAAAGCTATAGGCTTGATCCTGTTCAATAGCAGTAGCAGCAGAGGCAGAAATAGGGATTAAGATCCAGGTGTGAGTGGATACAGAAAGTGAAGAGATGGTAAGATAAGAAAGAAATTTAGATGCAAAGAAAAGAGAAATGAAGGAAAATGAAATAAAAGTGAAAGACACACTATAGGAGGGGGAAGATGTGATCAAGTTTGGAAAAATGTAAAAGTGGAAAGGCAACTACAGGAAACGAGACAAAGACCAATGTGCAAAAAAAAAAAAATCACAGATAACAAAAAGGTAGAATATATTTTCAGTTTAGGGATTAATGTATATAATGATCTACTAGCTCTACGACGTTAGAATTAAATAGGATTCTCTGATGGCTTCTATTGGATCACTGTATTATCCAGACATGTGCATGAGCTACTGAGACCACATAGGGCCCTTGTTCTCTGAAGAAGGGACCTCTGGTTTCCAAAAAGCTTCTGTATATATACATATATACATGTCACAAGAAGGTGGTGTGTACAAATGTGCATTAGCACATGTGCGTATACTGGCCTAAACAATAGCTTTAGAGGGAATTTGGCTGGAATAAGCAGTTCATGCAGCTGTACTAGAGCAGCCATGGATTGAACTAGAGAAGCCATGGAGGAAAGAGGTCCTGTCTTCCATGTGCCATATTGGAGGAGTTTGTGGAAGGAGGATCTGAGGTGGTAAGCAGTTTTAGGTGCTTTGGCCTCAAAGTAGCTTGAGTTCTGGGCCTGGAGGAAGCTGGGGGGGGGGGGGGCGGGATATTGAGAAACTGAGTGTGACTACTGGGGCTGGGGAGTGGAGTAGGGCATAGGGTGAGATTAATGACTAGGTTAAGACTGGAACTGGGGTAGGAAGTTCAAATGTTCAGAACAGAAGGTGATGGGGGTGGGGAGATGACTTAGCAGAGACCAATGGAGTGAACAGGCTTTTGCAGTGGAAAAGCACCAAGGATCATCTAGCTAATATATAATTTGCATGATGATCCAGTGAAAGGTTTTAGAATCTACCAGAAGTCTCATGACGAAGTTATTTTCAGTGTTATGCTATTCTGTGTTTGATGTACAATTTATTTTGTTAGATGAAGAGAGATGATAGAATGCCTCATCAAGTGGAATAGAGCTGGTAACAGCACATCAGACTGTGTAAGAATTAACCAGTATGGTGCATGGCCAAGGCCAGCAGTAGGGCTGGTGCAAAGCTATGTGGTGGCCAACGCGGATCTCATCCCTTGCAAACCTTGATCCTGCTTTGCCACCACTACCACCCTTCTCCAGGACATGCAGCACTAACAATGGCTTCAATCAGCCCTGCAGCGATTACCTCAACCTCTGGTGCAGTGAGGTTCTTGGTGTTTCCGTCCTTTTCAGTGCCCAATGTCACTTTCATCCCCATGCAAAAGTAGTCTTGAATTTTCATGCTGCACCCTATAGGTCAAAAATAAAGGCCTCGGAGAATGCAGAGATCTATTCACAAATGAACGTCCAGCCCCTTGTGCGGCCGGGCAGAATCAGGGCATACAGCTAGTTGCCCCCACGGGATCAGAATCAGGTTACTGGCCTGAACGTGCAGGCTGGCTCTGATTCTGATCGGTTGCACACCCAGCCACATAGCCAGCTAACTCAACCTCCCTCCTCGTTGCCATGGCACTGCGTCTCCATTATGGAGCTGCGAACGCCACCCACCACAGAGATTGTCCTTCCCTGCAGCCAGACCCCCGATCTGGCCTCCCATGGCCAGGGTTTGGTTATGGGGAACCTCCTGCATGCCTCCCTGCTTTGTCCCCACTGGCCGCCGCTGCTACCCCGTGTCCAGGGGGACTTATTCTACCTTTGAGGTGAAATAAGTCTGCCGTCTAACCGGCATACCCCGGATACAGGGCCGACCTCAGAATCGGCCCTGCACGTCCAGGGTGATGACCCTCCCACTCACCGCCCTCGCTCTGCTTTCCACCTGCGATCTCCCACCCCCTTCTAAGGCTCCCCATACAACTCCGCTGTTTGTACAGGGAGCCTTGCACAGGGACGGTAAGGGGGACGAATAGCGTGGATGTATGTCCAGGCAGAGCATACATCCCCGCTATTCATGGCTCGGAATAGACGCAATAGTGCTCTCTTACATGACCTACTGAGCACATCCACAGGATATCCTCTGTTGAAACCTCCATCTCATCACCTTTGCCTGATATTTATGTTTATCTACATAGAACAAAGGCAACTTAATTATAAAAACTGACTAATAGACTTTTTCAGATATCCAGGATGGTGACTGTGGCATCTTAAACTATTACAATCAACTGGTTTCCAGAACAAAGTGGTAAAAATCTGCCCTTCCAATAACTACAGTTTAGATGTCTGACTTGGAAGCAATCTTTATATACCCTCACAGTGATTCTCTTGTTTTCAATGTTGGAAAAGATTTCTGGATGATATTTTTTTTTATTTGGCAAGGAACCTATTCTGACTTAGATATTTCTGATTTGGCTTAATGAAAAAATCCAATCTCCAGTTTAAGATGTCCTGTAAACAGGATTTTTATTGAATTGGAAGGGCAGATTTTTCACTGTATCTTCTCATTGGGCAATGGCATAGATAAATTAAATATAGCAACCTGCCCTTCTCTGCCAGTGGCTGTGTTGTGCAAATCACACACCTTCCAGTAAAAGCAATTTCCAATTGGGGAACTGTAAAGAAAGTTTGTCCTAGCCTCTGACTTTCTTGTCCTCCTTCCCCCACACCAGAGAGACACTCCCTGGAGGAGCAGATAGAAGGAGAAAAGCAAGTCTACCAAAACTTTCAACCACCTGGTTTTAAAAGGCAGACAGAAGCAGCAGTAGCACTAAGTGAAACAAGAACAGTCTGCTCCCTTAAAGGTGCTTTTAACTCAGTCTTTCTTTTTGTATCAAGTCCCAGACAGCACCCCTTCCTTAATGCAAGGCCAGCCCCAGAGTTAGTTCAAGGTGTTAGCACCTAGGAATATCTTAGGCCTTATGCCCTCCTATCAGAATCTATTGTTGAGCTTTGAATGCCCCACTCCTTGCTGCCTCCCAGAAGCTGCCACTCTAGGTGACACCTAGGGGTATGTTTACTAAACCGTCTTAATGTTACCGGCGTTAGCTCCAGCAATAATGTGACGAATGCTATAAAAGGAGTGGGCGTTCCGGTCTTAAGGTAGCATTTCAGGTTATCGCGCGATAAAGTCCGTTATTGCGCGATAGAGGGAGCCGTGGCACGTTAACGCATGTTAGCCTTAATTAGGTGCGCTGACCTACAAACCCAGCAACAGAGGTGTAGCACAATGGTTAATACATTGACTGATGAAACGGGGTTGTGAGTTTGATCCCCCAGTGGGCTTAATAAGTAAAGCTGTCCAAGGCATTACCCTTTACTTTAAATCAGTGCTGTCTGAGGAAGTTTCTTTTTTAATTTAAATTAGTGCTGTCAGCAAACACACCCTCACAGTGCCGTAACCTAAGGTGCCACATAAGGCGCCCTATAAGGCACTCCAGAGGGCACATTATAAAGTACACTGTCCGCCAAGGCACCTCATAATGTTCCCTATAGGGCGCCTTATAAGGCGCTTTACAGGGCGCTCTATGAGGCACCTTAAGGTTACAGCACTGTGAGGGTGTGTTTGCTGGCAGCACTAATTTAAATTAAAAAAGGAAATGCCTCAGACAGCCCTATCAAATAACACCACTGTGGGATCAAACCCATGACCTTTGCCTCCACAGTCAGTGAAGTAACTAGTAGGCTACATCTCTACAGCTTCCAACAAGCCCCTGGCTGACTACAGAAGGACTGCTGGTCACCACACAGACTGTCTGCTGTGGTTACCAGGACAGGGTTAACCCACCCGTACCCATGATGCACTGCACCTACAGATCAGCAGTCTACAGATGATCACAAGATTGGGTATACACCCCCACAGCACCTCGGCCTGGTAGGTGGAACTGACCGTGTGTGTTACAGGCACAGAGTAGCTACAGACCGTCACATTGTGGGGGGTACTGTGCTCACCCTGAGGGCGAGGTGGGGCGCCCAGCACCAGGTCCGCAGCACCTGGCTTAGCTGAGATAGGCTATGCTGCAGGTCGCCAGCAATGCCAGTGTGTGATAGGTAGTCCTTGCAGACACACCAAGGATATGCCTGTGTCCATCCGTATTTCCAAGTCATGTCTCGCCCTTGTGGACTATGATACACCCAGAATAGTGCATATCCTGTGTGGGTGCCATGGTCACATAATTTAAGTGAAGGGGGGTGTTTGGACCCATAGGTGGATTATGTAGCACCGCCCTCTGGGGCTCAGGGTGGGGGACAGGATCTCCCACCAACAGATCCACATTCTATATCCCTGCAATGGTGGCAGTAGAGGGGACCATCAACCCCAGTCCTGCTGGGGAACAGGCACCCTACAGGGCAGTCAGTGCAGATCTGTACACATCCATAAGGCAATGGCAGACAGACAGTAGGCCTGGAAATGCTCAGCTACCCCCCACCACTATCTGACATTCTCCAGCAGCAAACACAGTGAGTCTCCAGCCGCTGCACCCTGCAAGGTGTTCCAGTCATACACAAACTAACTGCAGACAGTCTGCTAGCTAGTCCATAGTGCATGTTCCTGGAGGGGATGTGAGCACACACACCAAGCAGATAAGTCAGTGATTGGGCCCCAGAAAAGAAAACCCATAAATATCACTTGAGAGAAATACTATATAGCACTATGGGTGAACCTAGCCATGCCGTGGTCACTGCTCAGTCAGGGTGAGAGTGACCTCCCAGCAGGACATGCTGTGGCCACCCTGTCCATGCAGGTGGTTGCCGGGCACTACAATGTCCCAGCCATTGCCCTATGCCCTGTGCAGATGCATTCTGCCCAGGCCACCCTGTCCGGGCCATACCCACAGAACCTTGCTCCTCATTATGCACATTGGTAGGCTAACACTGGAAACAGTGCAAGCAGTGTGGGCTGAGTAAGGTGAAGGCAGCCACAACACACTGGATAGACAGACAGACACTCCCACACCTATGCCAGCATTGTGCAAATATAGAGGCTTTTGGCAGCCCTGGCAACCACACTATGGTACACAATACTGTTGGGGTCACTCCCCGGGTGGTAAACACTGTCAGAAACCAAAACTGAAACACACTCCACAGATATCAGAAAGGTTGCTATGATGCAGCTCTATCAGCAAATTGTGCTTAACTTAGGAATTGTTATCTGCCATTAATCATAGCAACCTTTTGATATATGTGTAATGCAGGGGTTCTCAACCCTGTCCTCGGGACCCACCTAGCCAGTTGGGTTTTCAGGATAACCACAATGAATATGTATGAGAGAGATTTGCATACACTGCCTCCATTATATGCAAATGTCAGCCATGCATATTCATTGTGGTTATCCTGAAAACCCAAATGGCTAGGTGGGTCCCGAGGACAGGGTTGAGAACCCCTGTAACGTATTCCCATGGTTAGGGTGGCATTGCTAAGGTATGCAAGTGCTAGTATTGGGAGATGCTGCTGCGCGCAGGGCCCAACAGCCTGACTCTCCATGAGGCTTTGGATAGTGGAGCCTGTGGGTGCGGGTGTTTATGCCCCTGTTGGCCGCTGCTCTAGGGCAGAGGTTCCAAACTCCGGTCCTGCTGGGCCAAACACTGTTCAGGTTTTCATGCTGTCCCTAATGAATATGCATGAGATACATTTGCATACAATGGGGGCAGCGCATAGAAATGCAGCACAGGTATATTTATTGGAGACAGCATGAAACCTGAATGGTGTTTGGCCCTCCAGGACTGCATTTGGGAAACTCTGCTCTAGGTATTGCACATGTTTATGGTGTCTGTGCTCTGTAGGGTAAAATATAGGCATTTCAAGCATGTTTATGTTATCTGCAATAAAGGTTCCGTCTTTATTACCACGGTTTAGTACTGGGTAAAATATGGGGACTGGGTTGGCAGGAGCCACAGCTGGGACTTGAACTTGTGACTTTCTGCTCATGAACACACTGGCTGTGTGTACTGCACCACACTGTTGCCACAGGGACAGTTCATTCCCTGGGGATGCCATGATTATTCGTCAGATAGACCCTGTCTGTTGCAGTGCACGGCACCCACCTAAACGGGGTTAGGCCATGGTCTGCTGTGGGCAGATGCCACTGCCCCCTCCGCCACCAGCACCCCTCTGCCACCATGCTGCCATGCCATTATGCTGATGGTGCTGGTGGTGCGCAGTCCCAGGCCATCCAGTATGCCGGTAGGCAGCTGCCTATGGTATGGGTTCTTGGGTAGATGTGCCTACATGGACATGCACGCTTCCCCCCCCCCCCCCACACCACCTGCCAATGTTATGTGCCCTTGGGGGTACCTGCTGGATAATCTCCCTGTGACACTGTGGGACACATACTTGTGCCCATGTTGGACCTTGTCAGTTGCTGTCTTGCTACTTTACAGTTTCAGCATTCCTATGTGCCATCTAGGCATCTGCCTAATACGCACTGTGCTCCAGCTGGACCACAGCATGTGCCACCTGCAGCCCTCTATATCCCATTTCCAGCATTTGTACAGTTGCCCTTTCCTACATGCCCACCCTGCTGTTACTGCACATGTGCACGCCATAACAAAC
This sequence comes from Ichthyophis bannanicus, assembly GCA_033557465.1. Taxonomy (NCBI): domain Eukaryota; kingdom Metazoa; phylum Chordata; class Amphibia; order Gymnophiona; family Ichthyophiidae; genus Ichthyophis; species Ichthyophis bannanicus. The sequence goes on along the minus strand of CM066040.1, from coordinate 99,973,034 downwards.
CTGTCCAATATAGACGTGAAAAAACCCTGATCGGCACTATTTGAATGTGGGATCATTCACTTTGGAAGGGGACAGAGAATAGACCCTTCCAAACATGATATCTTATTTTTTGAGCTTTGTCAGTGGTGTTGCTTTATGTTTATCATTAATATCACTTTTGGCCAGCTTGGTTATTGGGATTTTAAATATGGTTCAGGTCATTTTCTGTGTTTATTTGCCTTTTTGTTCCATGCACATGTATCATTACTATCATGTTTTTGGGTTTCCCTGGCTTTGCTGTACATTGCTGACTGAAATGGTTTCTCTTTCCTGCAAATGTGCCTTAACGCGAGGGTTTCACTGGCGTTAGTGTTCAGACCCAGACTTCACAGCGTTAGTGTGCCTGGAGCCTCTCCCCTCCCACTCTCCGCCCATTGACCCCTTTTCTCTGCCCTTTGGGAAACCTTACTCCACCCTTCAGAGCCGGATTTCACAGCGTTAGTGTGCCTTAACGCCACCGCTACATTATCGCGCACTAACGTCACTTATCGCGCGATAATACCACCGCTGTGATGTTAAGATGCTTTAGTAAACATACCCCCTAGTTTGTCTTATAGTTGGACTGGCCTTGCCTCAGTGGCTCAAAGTCACCTTGAAACTGTTGTTTTCTGCTTTCAAGTCCTAAGCCCCAAGGAGCCCCTCCACTCCCTTAAAGACAGATTTGAAATTGTTCTTTCTCATTGGCACCAGGATGAATTGAAAATTGCTATTTTCATCCATTTTACCTACAGTATATACAAAAACAAATGCATGTGTCTAGTACATATGTTGCCTTTTAAAAATCGTCCATGGATATAAAGGACTGCAATTTTTGCATCTTCTTTTTGTGGGTAAAATTTCAATAGAAAATAATGCATGTATATTTGAAAATACAATCTGATTTATTTCCCTTCCCCCACCTAAATGTGTCTCTGGAAATGCTTCTTTGCAAGCCGACGTAACATGCAAATGCTAAGCTTGCATGTTAGTTGGATTGAGGGTACACAGTTTTTAGTGGGCCATTTTATCTGGATATGGTGTTTTGAAAATTGCTTTCTCTGCACACTACACAGACATAGGGTACTTCAGCTGTTAGAGTAGAAATGCTGCTTTATCACGACATTATCCTATATGATCCAAATCAAGTTTCTGAATCCAACAACAGAGGTTCCTTTTCAAAGTGTGGTTTCTAGGCATGTGAATTTGTTTTTGCTATTCATACAAAAACTAACGATAAAAATCCCAATTTGTCGGTTGTCCCTATGCCAACTATAAATGACGGCACATGCTTAGAAAAAAAATCCCAAATCATCATTTGTTGACCGACTCCAGCGTGCCTGGTTGCACTTGCATAGTCTAAGAAAACAGTCTGGGAGGAGAAGAAGGTCAAAGTGGAATCACCAGCAGCCAGCACAAATTATGTTGCAAAGCCTTATAATAATTTTACAAATGTTTGCCTTTCCAACTTTTTTCAAAAAACTATATTGTTTACCGAGTCAAAAATAAGTATATATGAATGAGTGAACCATCAATATCTGGAGTTCTTAGTCTATAATAGACCATGCCTTTACGCCTTTAAATATCAGCAGTGGTTCCACTCAAATATTATACTGCTAAAATCAATATTTATTCAGCACTTATCTGAAGGTGTATGCCAGTTGTATTAGTCAGTTCAACATAAATTCACGTTTCAAGAGGATAAAACATTCTGCCACTCTGCATCTGGGACCACTCTTTAGACGCAGTGGATCACTTCACTTCCACATTGTTAAAGGAACGAAATGGCATCATTCTGTTACACACACCATGTGATCACCATCCACCAATCCACAGTCTACAACAATGACATCCATTCCAGCTCATTATTTAGTCCATTTGGATGCACTGTGTTTAAATGAAAAATCCAATTCTTCTCTTTATAATTAAGCAATTGTTCTTTATTGCCACCTCGCCAATCAGGAACAACCTGTTCCAAAATTCTCCAATGGATGTCTTCTACTGTATGCCCACAGCTATCAAAATGAGCAACCAACGCTTTATTATTTATCTGACTTGCATGTTCACTAAGTATCATTTTTATTTTATGTTTTGTGTGTCCTACACAGATCATCAAGCAAGGGCAAACTAACGCATATACCACCCATGCTAAGTTATAGCCACCATGGAGATAATTTCATCAGAAACACTCCCCCATTTGTAAGCACTAAGTCCAGTATCACCTCCCTCCCATGTTGGTTCAGTTAGCAGTTGCCAGAACAGTTCTCCCTGTAGAGAATCCAGGATCTCCCTACAGGATATCCTAATCAACATCTGGCAAATTGAAATCTCTTACCAAGAGTACTCCCCTTTTGAATGCCTTCAAATAAATCTCTGTCTATTTCTTCTACCTTTGAGGGATGTCTGTATATCATATCAATATAAGTACATTTTCCATTCCCTCTTTCTAGACTAACCCACAGTTCATTCTCCTTCCCTCATAAGCTCTTCAGTTCTATGGCTTTACTATTTATTTTTCACATATAACAGCACTCCTCCTCCCTTTCTTCCTATCCTCTCTCCTGAATAGATTATAGCCTGGTATAACTATGTCCCAGTAGTATACCATGTCTCCATGACAGTGACTATGGGGCTTGTTTAAAAAGCTGCAGTAGCGGTTCGCGATCGTTATCGGAGCCGCGGCCCCATTAATTTCAATGGGGCTGCAGCTCCAATAACGATCGCGAACCGCTACCGTGGCTTTGTAAACAAGCCCCTATATCTATGTCATCCTTTCCATGGCAGCTTCTAAATCTGGAACTTTATTATGGGCATTACTGTATTCAGCTCTCCAGATATTTCTCTTTTCTCTCTTCTATAATATGTTTTAATGCTTTACATAACCAAGGGTTTTATTTACTTGGAGGCTTTGTTTACCTAAATCCAAGGATCCTAGTTTAAAGTCCTCCTCAGTAGATTAGCTGGTCTGCTGCACATGGATGCTGTCTCTCTTCAGCAGCCATTGGAAAATCATGCCATGGTCCAGGAAACCAAAATGCTCTGACACGATCCATCTAGCCAGGCTATGAGCCTCTTGGCCCCAGCCTTGATCTTTAACAGGAAGGATTGAAGAGAATATCACCTGGACACCTAACTGCTTCACTTTCTCTCCCAGAGCCACAAAGTCACTTTGATACACTCAGGTGGGAATCTGGCAGTATTATTTGTGCCAACATAGATGAGTAGCATCGGATAATAGTCAAGTTTGAGGAGTCTTGGCAAACTCTGTAATTTCTGAGATCTTGGCACCAGACAGACAGCACACCTTTCAGGACATGACTGCATAGTTGATGCACACCTCTGTACCTTTCAGAGGGAGTCGCCATGCACCACTACCATTCACTTCCTAATGGTTACTGTCCCTGGGATATTGTCACCTCTTCTACTTGTAGGACTGCATACTGGTTTCTCAGTTCTAGGGAAGGTAGAGTTGAGTTTATGAGCATGCAGGCCCTGGTAATCTGTGCCAGCTGTCATCTTTTTGTACAGTGATATCTTTCCTTTTGCTGGAGATCTTAAGAACATAAGAACATAAGATATGCCATACTGGGTCAGACCAAGGTCCATCAAGCCCAGTATTCTGTTTCCAACAGTGGCCAATCTAGGTCATATGTACCTAGCAGTTTCCCCAAGGGACACAGGTTCCACAATGCTTGTATTGGTTCAAGCATTGATATCCTGGGTCCCTTCTTAATAATGGCTTATGGACCTTTCCTCCAGGAACTTGTCCAAACCTTTTTTAAACCCAGCTACACTAACAGCCTTTACTACATCCTCCGGTAACAAATTCCAGAGTTTGATTACACGTTGAGAGAAAAAATATTTTCTTTTATTAGTCTTAAATAGTTTAAACCCTGTAGCTTCATTGCATGTCCCCTAGTCTTTCTATATTCTGATAAGGTAAACAATCGATCTACGTTTACCCGTTCCACTCCGCTCATTAATTTATAGACTTCTATCATATCTCCCCTCAGCCGTCTCTTTTCCAGGTTAAAGAGCCCTAACCTTTTTAGCCTTTCTTCATAGGAGTATCCTTCCATCCCCTTTACCATTTTGGTGGCTCTTCTCTGAACCTTTTCTAATAACTCTATATCCTTTTTAAGATACGGCGACCAGAATTGCACACAATATTCAAGGTGCGGTCTCACCATGGAACGATATAGAGGCATTATAATATCCTTTGTTTTATTTTCCATTCCTTTCCTTATCATACCTAGCATTCTATTTGCTCTCTTGGCCGCCGCTGCACACTGGGCCGAGGGTTTTAACATGGTATCCACAATGACGCCTAAATCTTTTTCCTGGGTGGTGGTTCCTAATGTGGAACATTGCATCGTGTAACCATAGTTTGGGTTGTTCTTCCCTAGGTGCATAACCTTGCACTTGTCCACATTAAATTTCATCTGCCATTTTGATGCCCAGTCTTCCAATCTATCAAGATCCTCTTGCAATTTTCCACAATCCTCTTGGGTTTTAACAACTTTAAATAGTTTTGTGTCATCTGCAAATTTGATAACCTCACTCGTTATTCCACTTTCCAGGTCATTTATGAATATGTCAAAAAGCAGCGGACCCAGCACAGATCCCTGGGGTACACCACTATTCACCTTTCTCCATTGGGAAAATTGGCCATTTAGCCCTACCCTCTGCTTTCTATCTTTTAACCAGTTCCTGATCCACAATAGTACACTGCCTCCTATCCCATGACTCTTTAGTTTTGCCAAAAGTCTCTCATGAGGGACCTTGTCAAAGGCTTTCTGAAAGTCCAGATACACAATATCAACCGACTCACCTTTGTCCACCTGATTATTCACTCCTTCAAAAAAACATAACAGATTAGTAAGACAAGATCTTCCTTGTCTAAAGCCATGTTGGCTGTCTCTCATTAGTTCATGACTATCTACATGCTGAGTAACATAATGCTTAGATGCTTCAAGAAGCATGTCATCAATGTACCTCTCAATGTCATGGATGCTTCTTGCCACCACCTCTCTTTGCTCCTCAACTTCTTTCCTGAGAGGCTGAATCGGCAAGCATTTTGTAAACTGAACTGGCTCTATGCTCTGCATCTGGCTGGCTGTCTGGATCAATGTAAAAGGTTGAAATGGGGGTGACAGCTTTGGCACTTCTGTTTCCCAGCCATATTTCTGCTCTTGGCACTTTGGAACCTGTTGGAAAAAAAGTGAAAACAAGGACCTACTGATGTCTCTACCCTGTCCTTAACTGTTTTATCATTAAAAAAAGCCAAACTAGTCTTTGCTATGTGAAAACCAATACCTTTGTTTTAGGTTCTCTCTGTATAGTCCTATTTGCTGTCTTCTTCAGATGGGGTTCTGCAGTAGTTTACCTCATCTCTTCAGACTAAAATATGTTTATTTATCTGGGGTGTATAGTATAGTGTGTCCCTTTTGTAGAATTACCTCCATGGAGACTAGGTGAGCTCCAATATAAGGACATGGGTGGAGATGGTTTATTCAAAAGTGAGGGTTCTAGTATTCAAGAAAACTAACTTGCAAAGATGGAGGAATATCTCAAGTAGTAGATGACTGGATAGGAACATCTAGTGAAAGCAAGCAGTGGGCAAAAGTGAAATGAGATATTTTAAGGGTAGCAAACCTTTTTTTTAGGAAAGTAAATAAAAATGAGGAAAAGGAAGCTGATATGGTTTTCAAAAGTAATTGAAAATGTAAGAAAAAAAAGAGGTTAGCCATCATAAACTATAAGACTGCAGAAAGAGGAAAACAAAACAGCATTATCTGGAGAGGCTAAAAGAAGCTGATAAAGTAGTTTATGGTTTATTTAATTTGTTTGACTGCCCTTCGATAAAAGCACAGCAAAGCAGTCAGGAAAGCAAAGATGCAAATGGACGAAAAAATAACAGATACAGTAAAACATGGCAACAAGACTTTAAGGTATATTATTGACAAGAGGAAGTGCAAAGGTGGCACTGAAAGTCTCTAGAGGCTGATGAGAATAGAGAGGAATTGCATAACAAATATTTCCATTTTGTGTTCACAGATCAAGGGCCACCAACAGGTCTCAGAAAACAAATGCAAATAGGAATGGGAGTGAGGTAGAACTCAAATGAATTTCAGAAGACTGCTTGTGAGGATCTAACAGTACTAAAAAAGTGGATAAACTGATGGGGCCAGGCAGAATTTAGCAAAGTACCAGAGCCAGTGCAAGATGAGGCACCCTAGGCGAACCTTACCCCTTGCACCCTGTGCTGTGCCGATTCCTGCCACTGATGCTCATCTCTGGGACCTACAGTGGTGGCAATAGTTGCAAACAGCCCTGCAGTGCTTACCTTCAAGCTTCGGTGCTATGGAGCTGTGTGCTTCTGCCATTATCTGATCCCCAATGTGATTTCCTGTGCAACTGGAAGTCGTCATTGAGAGTTGGAGAGGGGTGGAAGCAAACAGTCCTGGGGCGCCGAAGCTTGAAGATAAGTGCTGTGGGGCTCTTTCAAGTCATTGTTGGTCCTGGAGAAGGCCTAATTCGCCTATTGGTAGCACCGGCTCTGGGATGTACTGATGGCTCCTCTCCTTTCCAATGCTTCTTTAGAGTCAGGAGTGATCCCAAAGAACTAGAGATGGGCAAATGTGGTTCCTGTCCACAAAAGCAGAAGTAAGGAAGAGATTGGAACTACCAACCAGTTAGTCTGGCTTCTGTGGTGAGTAAATAAATGAATGGGAAAACTGCTAAAAGAGAGGATGGTGTAGTTTCTGGAATCCAAGGGGATTACAGGGCCTGAGACAGCATGGCTTTACTAGACTTAGGTCTTATCAGACAAATCTAATTGACTGGGCGACCAGAGAATTGGCTCAGGGAGAGCACTAGATGTTGTATACTTAGATTTCAGCTAGGCCTTTGGCACCTTGGGATGGACCCTAAAGTAACTTGGTAAGAAACTAGTTGAGTGGGAGGTCCCAGAGTATAGGAGTAAATAGAGTTCACTCTGAAGATAAGGTCAATAGTGGTGGCATTCTTTTAAAAATATTTTTAAGCAATATTGCAGAAGTTCTGTCAGGAAAGGTATACCTCTTTGCAGAAGATATCAAAATCTGCAAGATGGTAGACACCGTGGAAAGTGTGGATAGATGAGAAAGAATCTAGTGGTGCATGAAGACTGGTCAAGAATTTGTCAGCTAAAATATGCAAGATCATGTATTTGGCTGCAAAATCCCAAGGGTGTGGTTATTTTCATTTTTTCTTCCAGTTTTTGGAGGATTCTCTTTGTATACCCTCTTGATTTAAATATAGTGTTTGTAGTATAAAAGAAGTAGTATATTATCTCTTCTTTATCTGCAGAAATCCACTTAACCACAGTTAATCCTCTTAACGTTTTCATTAATTTCTGTGTGGTACAGTTTAGGGGATGAAGTACTTCATGCAATGAAGCTACAGTGTAACTCATTTAAGACTAATAAGAGAAAATATTTTTTTACTCAACGCGTAATCAAACTCTGGAATTCATTACCGAAGGATGTAGTAAAAGTTATTAGTGTAACTGGGTTTAAAGAAGGTTTTGACAAATTCCTGGAGGAAAGGTATATAAACCATTATTAAAGGGGGCCGGGGAAATCCACTGCTTATCTCAATACAAGCATTGTGGAACCTATGTCTTCTGGGGAAACTGCTAGGTACTTGTGACCTAGATTGGCCACTGTTGTAAACAGTACTGGGCTTGATGGACCTTGGTCTGACCCAGTATAGCATATCTTATGTTCTTATGTTCAGTGCACAAAAGAAGAGCAGGGCCTGTGGGTGATCATATCATATGATCTTAAAGTTGCCAAATAAAGAGAAAAGTAGGTAATAGTGCCTTTGTATAAGTCTCTAGTGAGATCTCATTGGAGTACTATGCACAGTTCTGGAGACTGCACCTTCATAAGGATATAAACAGGGTGGAGTTGAAAGGAAGCTCTGGAATGAGGCCTTATAAAATGAAGGTGAAAGGAGATAAGTGACTCAGGAGTAATCTGAGGAAATATTTCTTTATGGAAATGATCATACTGTAGATGCATGGAACATCCTCCCAGTGGAAGTGGTGGAGACATGAACTGTATCTGAAGCCAAAAAAGAATGGGACAAATATAAAAAATCTCAGAGGGACAGGATGGAATTGTCAAACTTTATAGTTCTTACGGATCCGTCTGGTTTTAGAAGTTGAAATTTCTGTTAGGCACCCTTCTGTCTGTACCTGCAGGGATTGTTTCTCTGGGCTCGGGGGAGAAGAGCAGCAAAGTCTGAGATCTTGTTATGTTGCATTTATGTTATAATGTTCTATGTAAAGCCCAGTTTGGCCATTTTGTTTATAATGTAAACCGCTTTGACGTATAGATTTAGCGGTATAGAAAAAATTAGCTAAATAAAATAAATAAATAAATCTGGAGGCTTTCTTTGTACAGTTGGGAGCTGCTTAATGTACTGAGCATTGCTCTCTGCTTGAGAGCTCTTAAAGGTCTGTTTTTCATTTTTAATAGCTAATTCTTTTAGTGCTGCATTGTAGCTATATTGCAAAAGGGGAATTTATTGTGTTCTTGGGTAAAACTATTTTTTCTGCTGCTAGAGGTAAGCAAGCTTGTTGAAGTCACTGATCTTCACAGGGAGAAGTGGATGGAGATTTAATAGAAGACATATAGGGCCTGATCCATGAAGGCAAATAGCGGAACTGGATGTCCTGATGCACGTCCAGCCCTGCTGTCTGCCCTCAGCCTATGCTGCCTCCTGACCCTGCTGCATGTACAGAGCCTCTGTACATGCTGCAGGGAATAGGAACAGCATTGGGGTGGAGCATGGGCGGGAATGACCTCTGGATGTACAGGGATGATTCCAGTGATGGCCCTGTATGTACGGGGATCGCCAGGGGGATGCCCTGTTTATTCCACCTCTGAGATAAAATAAGAGCAGGGTACCCCTCTGATCCTGGCCAGCAGCCCCTCCAGAGCCTAGCAGTACCTCCACCAGAGCAACAGGAAACTCAAGGCGAGTCCCTGCTGCCTGATCTGGACCACAGCGGCCCCTGTCAGGGTCGGATGGTGGGGAATTTGGGGCCCAAAGGCAAGGGCAGGTTGTGCTGTGGGGAGGATATCCCCACGGTGATGCAGAGGCATGCCAGGCCATTGCAGGGCCAGATCCTGCACCCCCAGCACCGTCTTGCTACTGTGGTGTAGAATCAGGTCCTAACAGTCCTGTCCTGCTTGGGTGAGCCCAGACGGCCCAGACGTGCCCCTTCAGGGATCAGGCTTATACTGTATTGCCATGAAAGGAGATGTGCTACTGATAGGTGATTTCAATATGCCAGATGTTGATTAGCACATCCCTGCTACAGTGTTATCTAGACATAAGGACATCCTGGATTCTCTACAGGGAGAACTATTCAGGCAATTGGTAACAGAACCAACACATGAAGTGGCCATACTGGACTTGGTACTTAACAATAGGGAAAGTGTTTCTGATGTTATAGCGGGAGATCATCTTGCATCCAGTGATCACCAAATGGTGTGGTTCAGTATTAGGACTAGGGCTGATAAAATCCATTCAAAAGTGAGGGTCTTAGACTTTAGGAAAACTAACTTTGCCAAGATGGGACAATACCTCAGGGAGTCGTTAGCAGGAAGGGAACAGTTGGGGGATGTAGAAAAACAATGAGTAAAACTGAAAGATATTTTAAGGGCAACAAACATTTTGTTAGAAAGTTATATAAATGTAAAAGGCAAAGGAGGCCACTATGGTTATCAAAAGAAGTAGCTGAAAAAGCGAAGAAAAGAGGATAGCCTTCATAAAATACAAGAGATCATAGAGAGGAAGACAGGCATCAATTCTTGAAAAACCTAGAGAAGCTAGGAAAGTAGTCATGAAAGCAAAGATTCAAAAATAAGAAGAAATAGCCAATTCAATAAAATAGGGGGACAAGACATTTTTCAGATACGTTAGCAAGAGAAGGAAGTGCAACAGTGGTCATATTCAAGGGTGAAGGGGAGGAATATATAAAAGCTGTTGAGGATAAAGTGGAATCGCTGAACAAATATTCCTGTTATGGTTCACAAATGAAGGGCCAGGAGCAGGACCTCAGAAAATACTTACAAATAGGAATAGAAGTGAAGGGTATCTTGAACGATTTTCATAAGACTGTGTTTGTGAGGAACTAGCTAAACTAAAAGTAGACAAAGCAATGGTGCTGGATAGGATACATCCATGAATATTTTTATTTTATTTTTTTTTATTTACATTCTCTTATATACCGCGCTATTCTGCATCAGTGCGGTTTACATTGAACAAACTGAAATTACATTGAACAGGGCATTATAACTTGGAGATAACTATTTTACAGGGAACATGGGCTATGGAGGGTTAAGTGGCTTGCCCAAGACCACAAGGAGCACCTGTGGGACTAGAAACCCCAGTCCTTCCGGCCCAAGGTTGCTGTCCTCTAGTGGGATTTGAACCCCCGACCTTCCGGCCTGAAGTACCTTGCCCCAACCACTAGGCCACTCCTCCACTCCACTTGAATGAACTTGGAGATGTTCTAGTGGCTCCACTGACTGATCTTTTCAATGTTTCTTTAGAGTCGGGAATGATCCCAGAGGGCTGGAGAAAGGCACATGGGGTCCCTTTACACAAATGCAGAAGTAAGGATGAGGATGAGAACTACAGGCCAGTTAGTCTGACTTCTGTGGTGAGTAAATTAATGGAAACATTCCTAAAACAGAGGAAAGCAAGGTTTCTAGAGTCCAATGGATTGCAGGATCCGAGGCAGCATGGGTTTACCAGAAGCAGGCCATGTCAGTCAAATCCGATTGATTTTTTTGATTAGATGACCAGAGAGTTAAGAAACATAGAAACATGAGGCAGAAAAAAACCATATGGCATATCTAGTCCGCCCTTCTATATCAATTATAACAGTTCCCTTTTTTCCTTTAGAGATCTTCTGTGTTTGTCCCAGATGTTGTGGAGTTGGACCGAGGGAGAGCCTTAAATTTATTTATTTACATTCTCTTATATACTGTGCTATTCTGCATCAGTGTGGTTTACATTGAACAGGGCATTATAATTTGGAGATAACTATTTTACAGGGAACATGGGCTATGGAGGGTTAAGTGGCTTGCCCAAGACCACAAGGAGCACCTGTAGGACTAGAAACCCCAGTCCTTCTGGCCCAAGGTTGCTGTCCTCTAGTGGGATTAGGACCCCTGACCTTCTGGCCTGAAGTACCTTGCCCCAACCACTAGGCCACTCCTCCACTCCACAAATGTGGTGTACTTAGATTTCCATAAAGCCTTTGACACCATTCAGCACAGGTGACATAAATAAATTGAGCACCCTAGGGAAGAACCCTAAAGTGGCTGACTGCATTAGAAATTGGTTGAGTAGGAGGTAACAAAGTGTATAGGTTAAATGGAGCTCACTCTGAAAAGAATGTTACCAGTGGTGTGCCACAGGGATCTGTCCTTGGTCCAATTCTTTTTAAAATCTTTGTTAGTGATATTGCGGAAGGGCTGTCAGGTAAGATTTGCCTCTTTGTGGATGATTCCAAAATCTGCAATAGAGTAGACATCCAGGAAGGAGTAGATAACATGAGGAGGGATATAGCTAAGCTTGAAGAATGGTCGAGATTTAATGCTAAAAAATGCAGGGTCATGCATTTGGACTGCAAAAATCCTTAGGGAGTGGTAGTGTAGGGGGCGAAGTACTTCTGTGCACAAAAGAAGAGCGGGACCTAGGCGTGAATGTTTCTGATGATCTTAAAGTGGCTAAACAAGTGGAAAAGACAATGGTAAAACCCAGAAGGATGCTTGGGTGTATAGGGAGAGGTAGAGGAATAGCCAGCAGAAAAAATGAGGTGATGGTGCCTAGTATAAATTCTGGTACAACCTCATTTGGAGTATTATGTGCAATTCTGGAGACCGCACCTTCAAAAAGGATATAAATAGGATGGGATCAGTACAGAGGGTGACTACTAAAATGGTCAGTGATCTTCATTATAAACCATATGGGGACAGACTTAAAGATCTTAATTTGTATACATTAGAGGAAAGGTGGGATACAGGAGATATGATAGAGACGTTTAAACACAGGAGATCCTCTTTCAATTGAAAAAAACCTCTGTAATGAGAGGACATAGGATGAAGGTGAAAGGAGGTAGTCTTAGAAGTAATATGCAGCAATATTTTTTTATGGAAAGAGTGGTAGATGCATGAAATAGTCTCCCAGTGGAGGTAGCAAAGACCAGGAGAGCCTCCTTTGATTGAAAGCAAATGGGAAATGAATGACAGTCCCCTGAATAAAATGGAGAAGGTGGGGTTTATGAGGCTGCTGAATCTTTTAGCTCTCGATCACTAAGTATCCTACAGGCCAACTTTTAATAGGCAGGTATTCCCCAGCCTGAATTATAAGTTGCATCATCAGCTGTAGTCAGAACTAGCAAAAGTAGAGGCTGTTATTAGTGTGCATTGCACCACTGACATCTGAACTAGTCAGAACGCCACACACACCTACCTTTCCCTGACAACACACTGGTGACAGCCAGCCAAGGCACAAACAGGCTGCAAGTTGAAGGGGAGCGCAACAGGAGGAGGATACCAATAGTATGTGTTGCACAGCCAGGTAATAGATGACAGTCATACTTGGACCCATATCTTAGCAGAAATTTGAGAAATGCTGTAAGGCTGGCACATAGGGCAAAACAAAGCACCGTGCTTTCAGTTTTTTTTGTAACAGAGAGTGGGACGAATATGGTCAAAGCAATTAAGAAGGGGGCTTTCAGGGGATCAGATGCTTTGCGCACTTGCTGCACCTGGTTGTCAGAAACTCCCTAGGCCTAGAAAGCAAGGGAAGTGGCAACTCTGTCCTAAGGACACTGACTGAGACAAAAATAGCAAGGTGTTTTCACTGGAGTGTGAAGGGTGGGTGTGAGTTGCATGACAAGCAGGAAGCAACAGGGGTACCTGCAAACTAGCTCAGGCAGGATGTTGGCACCAGGTGGAATTCTACTTACAACATACTAGAAAGTTTACTGCTTCAATGGGTAGCCCTGCAACAGATATCAGTGGAGACTGAGATCATCATCGACAGGCCCCTGGATCATAAGGATTATGTAAATATCACACAAGTGATGGAAGTCCTAAAGCCCTTTAAGGATGCCATGGAGGAACACAGTTCTACTACGGATAACCTGAGCTTTCTCATCCTAGTAGTGAATATTTTATAGGGAAAAAGATTTTTTGGCAGTGACAGGGATTCACAGCAGAGGTTCTGGTAATGGTGTATCTCTTGCATGGTCAAAGGGGAAAAAGGTTGCAACCCCTTATGAAGGAGGATGCTTATATGCAATCCAAGGGAGCAATATAGTATAGGGGGTGAAATACTTCTGTCCACAAAAGAAGAACGGGACCTAGGCGTGATTGTGTCTGATGATCTTAAAGTAGTTAAACAGGTAGAAAAGACAGCAAAAACTAGAAGGGAGCATAGGGAGAGGAATGGCCAACAGAAGAAAGGAGGTGATAGTGCCTCTGTAGAAGTCTTTGATACAACCTCATTTGGAGTATTATGTTCAATTCTGAAGACCACACCTTCTAAAGTCTGGAGTCAGTACAGAGGGTGTGGCTACTAAAATGGTTAGTAGTCTTCATTATAAAGCATATGAGGACAGACTTAACGATCTTAATATATACACCTTAGAGGAAAGGCAGGATAGAGGTGATATGATTGAGACGTTTAAATACCTCTGAGGCATAAATGCATAGGAGGAGAGCCTCTTTCAATGGAAAGCAAGCTCTGCTATGAGGAGACATGGGATGAGGGTGAAAGGGGATAGATTCAGGAGTGATATGCAAAATATTTCTTTATGGAAAGAGTGGTGGATCCGTGGAATAGTCTCCCAGTGGAGGTGGTAGAGATGAGGACAGTATCTGAATTCAAAGAACCCTGGGACAGACACAGAGGATCTCTAAAGGAAAAAAGGGGACTGTTGTAATGGAAGGACAAACTAGATAGGCCATATGGTCTTTTTCTGTCATCATGTTTCTATGTTTCTATGGAGCTGGGAAATGAGCAACAGCTAGTCACTGAAGAGACCCCCATGGACATTCAGCCAGTGGATAACCCGCCAGACTTGCGGTGGTATCGTCTTGAAATCTCTTATTCCCTTCGTCTTGAAATCTCTTATTCCCAATTCAAAGCCTCCCTTAAAACCTTTCTTTTCCAAAAAGCATTTGACCTTCCCTTAGAACCCCCTCCCTGATGCAGTAGTTTCATTGTTGTCTTGTCTCAGCCAGGTCTTGGTTTTGTTTTCCCCTGTTTGTCGGTGTTTTAACTGAGTCAGTTTGTGTTTGGTTGTGATTATTGTTTCTGTTTTTGCTTTGCACTGTCCTTCTCTTCTTTCCTGTTATATTTTGGCGTTCTTTTTCCATAGTTTGCAGTGTTGACCTTTTTGTTTTTCTTTGTACACCGCTTTTATGTTTCGGCCTAAGCGGTCTATCAAATTTTAAATAAAGATAAAGATAAAGATAAAGCAACAAGCAGCTATGTGAGAGGTGGTGGGGCATCCAGGTAATTCCACACTTGGGACGTATCCCGGCTGAATCCAAGTCTTATGAGGGGGGAATTTATTGTGATATTGGACATGTACAGTATATTTGTATAAACTGAAAGACATTGGGAACATGTCATTTGTATATTTCTGACCTAATATTTGTAGCATTCACATGGTATGCTGATACAAAGGACCCTGGTGAAGGCTACTTTGGACCCGGGGAGGGGACAGTAGCCCAGAAGGGGGGGGGGGGCAGACCCCAGAATGGGAAGGGATCCCACCAAACATGTACTTTGGGACTATTGATCACTCCTCTAATGTACAGGGGAACCCCAGAGATAGACCTCCCTGCTAGTGTGGTTCCTGGACTCTTCTTAAAGAGTGGACCAAGCCAGAAGAACCACCGGAGGGACCTGAAAGGACTACCAGTCACCTGCCTGCTGGACCTGGAGACAGACAACACTGGACCAGACCTAAGGTGGAGCAACAGTGAGCTCCTGTTATCTGAGAACTACCCCCATGCAAACAGCGGGTACCCTCTTGACTACAAGATATGCATTCTGTTCGTTCTCAGGCCTCAGCAATCCAGTACACTCAGCATCCAAACGCTCTGTCACTTCGCTACATCTCCTTCGGTCATTACTATGGCAGCTCCACCACCATAGTTACTTGGTCCCAAACATCTCCAAGCAAGGCAACTCTGGTCCCCAGACCTACAGCAGGTCCACAAAGAGAATGCACAGAGTTATCCCGTGACCTGCCATCCACGTTTCAACCATCTTCCCAATTCCGGCCAGGCCATGGCATGTGCTGAAGGCACCCCTCATGCTGTGCCTCTTTGAGCCATATTGCCCAGTTTCACTTAGGCTTCCCATCATAAGATGCTTTAATTACACTTGAGGTGCCCAACCTGACAGCCTCATACAGTCATGCTGGTCTGGGCTTCCTTCACTTGAGTCTCTGGGATCTCCACGTGCAGTTATACATGACTACTTACATGACCATTTTCCCTAGTTACATGTAAACTTTCCCTTGAGTCCACTCTTGAAAGGAAATTCTGGTGTCCCTAGCTCGGTAGGTAGGTGGCAATCTACTCAGTACCTCATCTCCCACTTCTCTGGGCATACAGCAAATATCCCTAATCCCACACCACAAGTGAGCAGCAGATGTCACTCATCCTTCCCCACATAGATACCCCATACATGTACCACTTTCTGGACTCTTTGTCACAGTGAAAGTACCACAGAAGGAGAAGTCTCTTTGACTTTGTGTAAGTACCACAGAAATCAATAGCAGCGCATTTGTTAGATTGACATCAGCCTCCACACGCAGGACTAAAGTTCATCACTGTCTGGGTATGCGCAAAGCTAACCCATTTGGAATATTGCCCCCACCTCTTCCCTCTTCCCTCTGGACCACACCCCCCCATGGTCCCAGGATGTCCTGCAGCTACAAATCATTGACCAGCATACAGACGCACAGGTGCACAGCCTCAGTCTGAATGCTCCCTCCCAATCCAAGCTTCAGTGACCAACTTTCAATAGTACAAAAAACAAGGAAAAGAAGAAATAGGAGGGAGGAACTGAAGAGTTCCTTCCCTTTACAACCAGGACATACAGAAGAAATGAGTCTGACCAGCCACAATTGCCGCATCAGGCGGTGGTCTTCACAGTTACGATGCGAATGGTTGAACTCTCCAAACCTCAGTTCTATGCACCTCAGCATAAGGATCATCATCTTTTGTCCCAAACTGTGGGACATTTCCCCTCCATATCCAACCAAAGACCTTTTCTTGGTGAACCCTCCTGGAGATGACACAACAAAGTGGAAAGACCCCTTGTTACCCTGAACAACTGCAGGCACCACAAATTCTCCAGGTCACACCTGTAGCTAACAAATAGACACAGTCACCATCACTGTTCCTTCTAAGCTGTGCGTGTGTGCGCGCGCACACACCTCACTGAGAGAGCGCACATACTTTACAACAGAGCGCACAAAAATTACGGCTCTGATTCTGATAGAAAACAACACAGACGTCTTAAAATTTAAAAGTTATTTATTTATTTATTTAACACGTTTTTTATACCGCCTTTTCCTTCAATCAAAGCGGTTACAAAGACAAACAAAGGTTATACAAAAGCAAGGGAAACATGCACTGCTTAATCAAAACATCGAAGTAGTAAGGTGGGATACATAACATAGGTAAACCATTACAGACAATCATTTTACATAAAGGTTACAATAAAAGGATTCTAGTTAGGTGTTTGAGCCGTAGTGCTCTGTGAATAGTACAGTCTTTAATTGCTTTCGGAAGTACTTTATATCCTCGATTGATCGTAAGTCGGGAGGGAGAGAGTTCCATATTAATGGGGCCGCTAAAGAAAGTGCTCTTTGTGTAGTGAATTTGCATGATTTTGTGTAGTTACTTGGGGTGCTGAGGGTGTCTGATGTGGTTTTCCTTCTTGGTCTGCTGTTGGTGTTAGGGAGTAAGAGGGCTTCAAGGCTGATTGCAGAGCTCTTGTGTCTGATTTTGAATATATTTATGATCATCTTATATTTGATGCGGTGGCTTATTGGGAGCCAGTGGAGTTCTTTGAGGATGGGGGTGATGTGGGCATGAGTTGTGGAGCCGGTGATTATTCTGGCTGCTGTGTTTTGAGCCATTTGAAGCGGTTTGAGTGAATGTTTTGATATTCCGTTGTAGATCGGGTTACAGAAATCCAGTATGGGAGTTATTAGCGCTTGGCAGACTGTGCGGAAGTGTTCATGGGAGAGTAGAGGCTTGAGGCATCTGAATATTTTCATTTTGTAGTATGCGTTTCTAACAGTTTTTCTTATGTGGGACTGTAGGTTGAGTCCTTTGTCAAGGGTTATTCCGAGGTATCTAACTTCATCCTTTATTGGTATTGTTGTGTTGTTGCTTATGATGAATGGTGGGGGGCTGAAGTCGGTGTTTTGGGTGATAATAAGTGCCTCTGTCTTGTTAAAGTTTATAGCTAGGTTGTTGTGCGTTAGCCAGGCGGACATGTTGTCAAGGCAGTTCGTTATCTTGTTGTAGTCGGGGCTGTTAAGGTTGATTGGCGTGTAAATCATGATGTCATCTGCATAAATTGTGTAATCTATTTGATGGGCTGCCATGATGTGGCAGATCGGCTGGATAAATATGTTAAATAGAAGTGAGGAGAGCACAGATCCTTGTGGTACTCCTTGTTTGATCTTCGTGGGTTGTGAGGTGTTGGTTCCTATTTTAACCTGGAACTGCCTGTCTGTCAAGTATGAGTTGAACCAGTTTAGGACGGTGCCGGTTATTCCAATGCTCTGTAGTCTGGTTAGGAGGATTCTGTGGTCCACTGTATCGAAGGCCGCTGATATGTCTATGAAGATCATTAGGGTTCCTCGATTGTAGTTGTCTATGGTCTGGATGATGTCATTGAATAGATATAGCAGCAGTGTTTCAACTCCATGGTTGGGGCGGAAGCCATGTTGATGTATATCGAGTGGAGCATGCTCGTCAATGTGGTCCTGGAGTTGTAGTTGTACTGTCTTTTTTATTATTTTGGCTAGGAGCGGTATGCTGGAGATTGGCCTGTATGCTGCTGGATTGCTCTTTTCTAGGTTGGTTTTCTTGGGGATAGGCCTTATTGTGGCTAGTTTCAGCTGTTCTGGCATTGTTCCTCGAGTTAGGGAGTTGGTTACGAGGTTGTGTATATAACTGAGGAAGTTTTGCTTGGTTGCTTTGATCCATGGGACTGGGCAAGGATCCGTGGGTGCAGTGCTTGTGTTGAGAGCGGAGATGATATCTGATAGTTGCATAGTTGAAGGAGTGTGGAACTTGTCCCAACTTGTGATGGGTATGATAGGGCTGTTGGTTTCTGTGTGTATTTGTGGCGGAGTGTGGCCTATTTTCTCCTGAAAATAATCTGCATATGTTTGTGGGTTGACCTATATGTCTTTGTCAGAGCTTGGTTCATTAGTTAGATTTTTTACTATCTCACAAAGTTCCCTGGGTTTGTTATATGCTTTCTGGATAGTGTTTGTGTGGTGCTCTCGTTTTGTTTTATTGATAAGATCGTTGTATTTCTTTTGCTGTGTTAAATATAAGTCCTGTGAGGTATGAGATTTGGATCGTCTCCAGTGGCGTTCTAGCTTTCTTAACTCTCTTTTAGCATTGCGTATGCTTTTGGAGTACCATGGTGCGTGATGTCTCTTGTTGTTCGTCTTTGTGCCTGCTTTAGTTTTCGCTGCTGTACTGATGGTATTATACCAATTGTCAACTTGTTTGTCCAGATCGAGTTCGTCTGTGTTAAGGTAAGGTAGTGTGTCTTGTAGGAATTGTTCTTTGTTGAAAGCTTTGAATCTTCTTAGTCCAAATGAAGTGGTTTGTGTCTTATTAAGCTTACCCATTTTGTTTGTGAATTCCACTTTGATTCTGTGGTGGTCTGACCATGGAACCGGTGTGACTATGGGTGAAGAGATGTTGCCATTATCTATAATGTGGTTTGGGGCGAAAATGAGATCCGGATGCGTAGGATTATAATGATTGTAATTACTAGAAATTTCCTGCTTCATTTAGTAATCGTCTATTTTCATTTAATTTGATTAAAATCAATGTGGTGTACATACTGTATTCTGAGGTGTAGTCAAATTTTAAAGTATATAACTCTGAGTGTTGTTATGTGGCGCACAAAAATTTAACCTTCCTTCAAAAGCCGCACACAGCTGATATTTTATGCGCACACAGCCTACAGAAAATTAGAGGGAACATTGGACTCACCATATCTATCACTTTGCCCATTTCCCTCTGAGTGGATCACCCTCAGCTTGGGATTCACCCATCTGTGTGGCTGATTATATCCTGCTTGCCCAAGGAGAAAGTGAGGTTGCGTACCTGTAAAGATGGCTCTCCATGGACAGCAGGATAAATCAGCTACACAGTTCACCCTCCTCCCCTCTGGTTGAAGCTTCCATACTCCCCATCTGATGCTGGCTGTAATTGAGGTCACCTAGGAAGGGATGAGCATGCTGTGATGAGGGAAGAAGAGAACACCCTCCTAGCCAGCCTGATAGCTAGAGTTGATTTGACTATCATGAGTTGATAGTTTGCCCTCACATGCACTGTCTTCAATTACTGTACTTAGACTATTGGTCTTCTGCCTCAACTAATATCTTTTCATTATAGGGGCTTCCAGTCTATCTTGCTGCTGTGTTGGTCTTCCTCAACTCTTCTGGGCTATCTCTACCAGTGCTTCAGCCCCACTTCCCCTGCTTTTGGGTCTTCACCATGGTGTGTCCTCTGATTCTTATCTAAATCCCTCAGGTTGTTATCTAAACAGGCCATGAATGCTTCTCATAGCTTAACTGAACTCACCAGACTCATGAAATCTGGGCTCGTGCCACCTCTTCTGGTGTGTTGACTTTCCTTTGGTAGTTAAAACCTTGTTACCATGCCAGTCTGGGTGCTCTGCTGGTCCCCTTGGCATGTTTAAGGTATTGCAACTGACCTGAGTGATTTGCTGGTCTCCTTGCCATTTTATTCCTCCTAAAGTACCTTGGTGTGCTTCCACTCATTGTGGTGCTGCTTTGTCTGCTTCCACTATCTCGAGGTCTTCATTGCACTTTTTGTATCACTTTTTCTTTCTGATGTTCGTTTCTGGCACTCATCCTGCCACTCTACATTCCTAGTAGTTTCCATTCTTTTATAGGGAGAAAAGCTGGAAAATGAAGCCTATAGTTAAGTCCTTCAAACCCAGGAACTAAGAGAAGAAGTTTATACTTTTCTGCCTTGATTAAAAGCTGCTCCTGAGGCATGTTTCTGTGCCATAAATATTTGCAAAATAACTTATTTCCTTATAGTTCAGTGCTCAAATAATTGTGTCCTCTTTTATCCTTGGCAATAAAACGATATGGGCAAAATAATTTACAGTCCTTTATCACAATTGTAAGCCCATCCATAATCAAGGTTTTTGTGCTCATGATCAGAGACATTGATAACAAGAACCAGGAAAATGGGAAATAAATGACAAAGCCTAGAGTATGTACAAGTGGGGGCTTTGTCATGCATTTCTTTATTTCCCAGGTGCATATCGTTGCAGTCTTTGACGGAAATCCAATAAATCCTGCATGCATGAGAATATTTGGTCTATGAGCAGGATTTACAACAGCAATCAAAGATCACTGTTCAGCCCACCTTCACTAAACCTGCAAAAAGTGAGGAAATATGATTTTAAAAAAGCATCATTCTGCATTCAGAATTTTTTTTTTCAATTGTCACCCCAACCAGAATTAAAAGGCAGAAGCCTTTGATTTCTGGAATTTGAATAGCATATTAGAAGCAAGACATTTATAATGCTTACCTGTTTAAACCTTCAAGCAGACCAGTCCTACTGTCATCGTGAGTAAAGTTGCACAATACTGCTGAAATCTGTGACATCAAATTACAAATACTATACCCATATCACCTATAATCGGCTATGTTTCTAACGCTTAGTGTTTATTAGTAAATGAATTGCCTTATGAGGGTTAGCCCCCCAAAAAAGCAGAAAACTAAGAAGTAGGGGTCAACAGCCTCCTGTGAGACATTACATTCTGGATCATTTTACAAGTTATAACAATCTGTTATTTACTTAAGCACAGTTCCCTGTGACATGCTCCAGCTGACCTGTAATTTTTATCCTCCATGTTGCCGGCACTGTTAAAATGACACTTGTGAATGTAAATTAAGCTCACAAAGGGGACAGATTGTATGATTCTGGTTTTTCTCAAATGCCTGTGGGCTATCACAGGTTCCATATGTGAAGTAATTATGTTCACTGGAGGAAAGAATAATGCTGTCAAACTGTGTACTGAAAGAGAAAGCAACTATTATATTTCAGTAGTCACTAGAGCATTGCTTTAGATAGTGAGAAGATGTATAGGAAAATAAAAATACAAGCGTGATCTATTAACTACCAGGCCTTTGCATTAGTGTCTATGGTATATATCACATAGATCTTGTATATTACTAGCGAGAGATTGCCACGGCTACTTATGTTTCCTGGAAGGCTTCCTTTGTTTAGAATGTAATTTCTGACTTATTATTAATTCTATCTTCCCTTGTGTTTTCAATGCATTTTCTAAACACAATGAAAGAGGGTTAACAGTCATTGGAAAGGAAGAACCAAACCTCACTAATATGTACCAAGAAATTTAAGGCTCTATCCGTTCAGGACCTAGAAAAATTTCAGATACAAGCAAATGCATCAGCTTCAGTGAACAGAGATAGTGTGTTATAAGAGCATCATTTAGAGTCCATGCAAGATATTTTTGAAAATGTAAATGACCTTTTTCTGGCTTTGTCTATCCTTTTTAATAGTTTAATATATTATCAGTAGAAATTTTGTTAAAGTATGGTTAAAATAAAAGTGGTTTCTTCAACGATTTGATTAATTAGCATTTTTGGTTTTTACTCTTCCTGTTGGTTGCTTTATTTTTTAAATAAAAGTGAGCAAATCATAGCACTTTACAATAGCCATTTAGTTTCAAATGGAAGGGCAGTAACAGCAGCGACAACAATGAGAGCAAAAACCCTACAAAATAAAACAAAAAAACATACATAAAGTAAGGAAACATTGGGGGGAAGGGCAATGCAGAAGCACGACAATTTTCAGAAGAGAGAGAGACTAATATAACAGGCAAACAAGAGGAGGGGGAAAAGAAGGAAAAAAGGCAGGCCTGTAGAACAAGGTTTAGTGAACATCCTTGAAAACGTTTTGAATAGCTAAACCAAAGTCGTGGTAGAGATATCAGAATCTCATCATATGAGAAGAGTATTACTTTGAACAGTGGTGCAGCACCTTGAACAGGATTGCAGCAGTTTTTGTACTGAAGACAGGCCTAATATGACCTCAACTAACATGATTTTTTAAATTTTTATTTATGGCATCAGCATAATTATTTATGAGGCACAATTTTTATTTATGGCATAAGCATAATTTTTTATGAGGCACAATTTAGGCTTAATGGGGACAATTTTCAGAAAGAATTTAGCACTTTATTTAGGGCCCCATTTGCCAAAGTGCATTAAAATTTAGGGCTAAAATTAATGCGCAGTAATTGCCAGGCCTCTGTGTTAACTGTTGGAGATGTACACAGATTCCATGCTGCTTATCCCAGGGGCAAGCTGTGGATTTCCCCACTCCACTTTAATAATGGTTTATGAACTTTTCCTCCAGAACTTGTCCAAACCTCTTTTAAACCCAGCTACACTAACAGCTTTTACAACATACTCTGGCAACAAATTCCAGAGTTTGATTGCACATTGAGTGAGAAAAATATTTTCTCCAATTAGTCTTAAATGTGCTATATTGTAGCTTCCTTGCATGTCCCCTACCCTTTCTACTTTTTGGAGTAAACAGGTAACACAGTAACATAGTAACATAGTAAATGATGGCAGATAAAGACCAGTATGGTCCATCTAGTCTGCCCAGTAAGATGGTGATCTATGTTTACCAGATCTTTACCATATCTCCCCTCAGCCTTCTTTTTTTCAAGTTGAAGGACTCTGACCTTTTAAGTCTTTCCTCATAGGTGTATCCTTCCATCTCCTGTATCATTTTGGTCGCTCTTCTCTACCTTTTCCAGTTCCGCTATATTCTATTTTAGATATGGTGACCAGAATTGTACACAATATCCTTGTTTTATGTTCTATTACTTTCCTTATCTCTGGCCTTAACAGTTAATAAAAACGGTACTGTACTGCACGTTAAGTGTAAGGCGCAGTCCTTGCCCGTTACCTGCCTCATTTCATGTTTGTCAGTGGATATGAGAGTTAACGCATACTAAGGGTCAAACTGCTGAATTAATTGATAATGTGGGCATGTACTATCAGTTAATGCTCACTATTTCCTGCATTGTCCCCTTCAGTGCACTTCAGTAAAAGGGATCCTTGGACTCCTTAATTTTGTGCATCTAAATTAATGGAAATTTTCATTCACACTTAGGTGCCCTTCAGGCTTTTAAATTTAGGCCTGCAATTCATTAATTTTCCCCGGGGGCCTACTTTAAATTTTGGTGCCTGGTGGAAATAGGCCCCAAAAGTTGGTTAACTTTCATAGAAGCCAATATAGATGCCTAGTTCCCAAATTTAAGAGCCTAAACTCTTTGAGGATTGGCCCATATTGAAATGCATGGTGTAAATTTGCAATTGAGCAGCTTTGCATAACTCTAGAACCTCTTGGAAAGTTCAGCATTTATACTTTTGTTGTAAAATTTATCACAGTGCTACTTCCTATTTCTGCAAATGTTCTTCTAAATTAAGACTGTGTTTCCAGAGCAGAAGCTAGATGACTAGCATGTAAAAGTACATAACTCTCTAATTCTGCCAACCTAGAGTTAAGAGAATGCAATTTTAATGTGTGAAGCTCTGTAGCCAAACACACTGTGGAATTACGTCTGGGTCATTTCGATGCACTGCAGCAGAAACTGGGTAGACAAAGTAAATCAAAAGCAGCGGAGCCATCATTTTGTATTTTCCAGAGCAAATGACAACCTTGAATGATGAATGAAAAAAGGAAACTGGCTAGTTCAGTGAACTGGTAAAGATAGATAGAATCTTTTACTTCTGGGATGGCATCTTGGATTCACTTTAGGACAGAAATAAACCAAACACTTTACTACCTAATGGTTTTTTTGTGCTACAAATAAAATTAGTTAATGATCTGTTTTTCAGTGGCCAGGTGTACATGTTATGAATGGACTTAATTTAAATTAAACCTGAACTCTTCCTCTCTCCTCTTGTTTTATTAACTGTAAAAACTATTTCATTAACTGTAAGAACTGAGTCTGAGTAAAATTTCATTGCACTTTGGCCAGCATTACTCAAAGCTGACTAAGAGATTAGTCACTGAGGCACTAGTTTGGACTGCACAAGCTTAAGGGTGTTAGAAGCAGGACTATAGCAAACATTAGGCAAACTATGCAGGTGCCTAGAGTGACAGCCCCCCAGGGGCACCCATTGCTGCTGCTGTCACCCCTCACTGGGACGTGCAGTGCGGCAATGCTTTTAAAATGCCACTGAAGCACTAGAGTTACCTTCAGCTCCAGCACTGCGGTACCATTTGTGCTTCCACCCCCTTCTGATTTCGCTGCCTTCTGCATGGGGGTGAAAGCAGATTTCGCCCCCATGAAAACAGGAAATGGAATTGAAGAGGGGGGTAGAAGTACAACAGCACTGCAGTGTCGGAGCTGAAGGTATCTCTGGCACATGCCAGTGAGGGGCTGCAGCAGTCAGACAGGTGGCTGGAGCAGGGGGCACAAGGGATGAGTTTTATCTAGGGCACCTCATACCCTTGCGCCGGCCCTGGTCAGAAGCCTGCCTCACCAGCTCACCCCTTCACAGCCATGGAAGTGTTTGTTTTGCTCCTGTGGCTGTGCTATGCTCCAAGCAGACATGCCAAGTCACACACATTTGGTAGTGTTCACGTCAAAGACTTGTCATCATCTGCATTTCTTCCCTTTGAACTCCCCTTTTCTCCCAGCCCTCTACTCTCACAAGTTCCTTCTCAGCATTTATTGAAATACACAGCAAACCCTTCCTAAAGGGTCTGGAATGTGTGTTCATGTATCATGACCTGCCCCTTTGACTGAACAGATCCCATATGTAAGACAAGGATGTCAGTTGAACCAGCAGCATAGCAAGGCAGTGCAACATACAGACCTTACAGGATGTCCCCCTCCCACACCTGCCGAACATACCTTGTCAGACAAGTATGGCACTAAGCCTGCAGAGATCTAAGCAGACATAGGCATACCCCAGCTCGTACCCTCATGCATCCTGACAATGATCACAAATATACCCATGGATTGATGAACCCACATGGCTGCTCTGTGGCTCCAAACACATGGCCAGTGTGCCTATGGATCAGGAATGGGGTAGGTCCAGGTGTGTTACCTTTATCCTATATAACCAGAACTGTTTCAGCATGTGTAAACTTCAAAATTTCCTCCAGCATGAGTCCATACACTCAGCCATCACACTGAGAAAGCTGCACCACTTATGACTGGATGACAAAGCATGCTAATAGAACCAGCACAGGCATTGACAGCACCTGAGCATTGCAGAGCACACTAAGAGCACCTGCACTCTGAACAGG
Organism: Ichthyophis bannanicus; assembly: GCA_033557465.1. Lineage (NCBI taxonomy): Eukaryota > Metazoa > Chordata > Amphibia > Gymnophiona > Ichthyophiidae > Ichthyophis > Ichthyophis bannanicus. The sequence goes on along the minus strand of CM066040.1, from coordinate 99,947,315 downwards.
TGTTGATAATGGTGGAGCATCAAAGAAGGCCTAAGGGCAGATAAGTATGCCAACCTGCACCACTTTTGGACAGTGAGATCATGTGTGTGTGTGTGTGTGTTTGTGTTTCCAGAGGAGCGCGACTGTGCATACAACATATTGCTGGTCAGCTATACAGCAACCACACAAACTGTGTGAGACACCATTTACAAGCAGGTGGTTCGTTTTCAGTAAGTAGTACCAACATATGGCTGTGACATTGTAATGCATTTGCAGTTACAGCATCGTCTAGGCTCATCCTCACAACATTCCCCTTACACTTGCCTCCCAACATGACACTGTTGTGCAGCTTTCAAATTGTCTACTGGTTTGACTGGAGTGAGCAGGGGGACACGTGTATGTGTTGCAACCCTCACCCCTGACTGAGCCTTCAGGCCTCAGGACACACCCATTTGCACATGTGAGAGGCATGATTAATGCCAACTGCCATAACAACTGTATCCGTGGCAACACTGTCAGCTCACTTGGTGCAGCTGTAGCCTATAGGGAATTGGTCTCAAGTGGAGGGCTGGCCTCTGTGAATGTCCAAGTCAGTCACTTAGTTGGTGACACTGGTAGATATCTGAGATTTACCTGCATGCACATTGCTCTTGTCCCATGCTGCATTCGCAGAGTGCAATCGAGGGGAATCTTTGCTCCATGCAATATATGCACATACGGGAAGGTACATGTCAGGCAAATTCACACACATCACCACCTCAACACTATCTACTGATCGTTGGCTAAAGCATCAAGCAGTTTATTACCTATTGCCCCAACTGAGAGTCCAAATGCACCTGTGTGCCTGGATGTGGCAGTGGGACACTGACCTCTGAATGGTGCATGCAAATTCCAGCTGCCGAAATGTGGCACAGGATGTCATGTTGGTCTCTGCATGATATGATACCATATGGGAAGGCAAAGCCTGGAGGTGAATGTTGGCTGGGGGTAGGTGTGGGGAGAACAGTACCATACATGTTTAGAATGTGCCCTTCATAGGTGGCATTGATGGCCAAAGCCTATGTTCATATGGTCAGAATCTAGGTGGGCCTACTCATTGTCTCAACCCAATCCATTTTAATGTGGAAGATATCTACGGACGTATTGTGGTGATGGAAAGTGTGATATTTCTAATGTTGTTGTAGGTCTAATATGATCATATCTGTGAGATCTTGCATTTGGATATGTTACTCCTTGATGAAGCTCAGTTGAGTGAAACGCTTAGGCGCTGGTTAGCATTGAGGTAATTTGGGAACTCTCGGTTTGAGACTCCCATATGACTGAAGAGTTTAGTAACCAGATGATGTTTGAAGATTCCAAATGCTGAAGTAGAAAAAGCAAAAAAAATCATTCTTTATGGAAGACATTAAGAAGATTTTGGTGTGAATTTTTGAAGCTTTTAATATTTTGGCATTGTAGGTTTTTTGAGTGCAGTTTTGCAGATAAAGTTTATCCTCTTGTCTTGGGATTGCACATATTTTTTGTTTTTGTTTGTTTAGGTTAACTCCCTGAATGACTGGGGTTTTTTGTTGAGGAAATTTGGAAGACAACATCATGGACAACAGACTGGAAAAGATCTGTTTTTATACCAATACTGAAGAAAGGTGATCTGACTGATTGTGAAAATTATCGCACAATCGCTCTGATCACATGTGCTAGCAAAATTCTACTCAAGATCATTCAGCAGAGACTACAGCCATACCTGGAACGAGAACTGCCTGATATGCAAGCAGGGTTCAGAAAAGGGCGAGGAACGAGTGACATCATCACAGATGTGAGATGGATCCTTGAAAAGATAAAATACCAAAAGGATATCTATATGTGTTTTGATGACTACATACAGCAAGGCTTTTGACTGTGAAAACCATGAAAAACTCTGGGCTACATTAAGAAGCATGGGTATACCACAACACCTGATAGTTCTCTTGCACAACCTTTACATTAATCAAGAAACAACAGTTTGAATTTATTTATTTAACACTTCTTTTATACCGCGCTATTACAATCAGTGCGGTGTACATTGATCAAGAACATACTACAATGTATACAAGTAACATTGAGTTTTACATTGAACAGGGAACTTCAACAATAGGACAACTGGGGAAACTATGTACAGAATAACTTAATGATATATACAGTAATATAAAACTCATTTGGATGTTGCAAAGTGGTTCACTAATAGGACTAGAGAGAAGGTTGACCAACTAGCCCTTTTCGGGTTGTATTGAGGTGTTAGTTTTGTTAATGTCTAGGTTGACTTCCGGGTAGCATTTTGTGAACAAGTGGTATTTCAATGCTTTTCTGAATAGGATTAGGTTTTTGATAGCACGGATTTCGTGAGGTAGCGCATTCCAGTTTAGAGGTGCAAATAAGGAGAAGGCCCTGTTGGAGGTGGCCTTAGTGCACTTCGTTATTATTTTTGGGACAATTAAGGTGTTCATTGATGTGGTTCTCCTTTTTCTGTTTTCCAGGGTGCCATGGATAAGCTTGCTGATTGGCGTAGGGGGGCAGTTATTTAGTGCCTTGAAAGTAAGGACTAAAGACTTATACTGGATTCTGGCATGTAATGGTAACCAATGCAGTTCTTTCATGATGGGTGTTATATGGTCAGATCTTGATGAGCCGGAGAGGACTCTGGCGGCTGTATTCATGGCTAGGCGGAGCGGATTTAAAGTTGATTGAGGGAGGCCATGAAGGATGATGTTGGCAAAATCCAGGTGTGGGAGGACTAATGCCTGGAAGGTTGTTCAGAAGTCTGTGGGATCTAGTAGGGAGCGGAGGTGACGTAGCGATTTGATCTTATAATATATAGTTTTTGTGATGTTCTTGACATGCGTTGTCATGTCCAAGTGCTGATCCAATGTGATGCCGAGGTAACGGATGGTAGCTTTTGATTTCAACTCTATGTTGTTGACGAGTAGTAATGGAGGAGGTATGAACTTACGGTTCCTTGTGACAAAAAGAACGTCAGTTTTGTTGTGGTTAATCCGAAGGTTTTGTGATAGCAACCATTCGGCTACAGCTTCAAAACAGTTGATTATTGGGGAGAATACTGGATGTTCAATTGTGAACGGCATATATAGGAGGATGGAATGGAACAAGAAGAATGGAACAAGAAGAATGGAAGAAGAAGAAACAGAATGGTGTAAAATCTGCAAAGGTGTTCGACAAGGCTGCATAATTTCCCCCTACCTGTTTAATTAATATGCAGAACAAAACATCAGAGAAGCAGGACTGAATGAAGACGACCAAAGTGTGAAGATTGGTGGAAGACTCATCAGCAACCTTCGCTATGCTGATGATACCACATTACTGGCTGAAAGTGTGGATGATCTGAAACATTTGCTTCTGAAGTTCAAGGAACATAGTCTTAAAATGGGTCTACACCTTAACATAAAGAAGGCAAAGATCCTGACAACTGGCAAAATCAATAAGTTCATCACTGATGGAGAAGAAATTGAAATAGTTGACATCTTTAACCTATTTGGATCAACAAGTAATAAAGAAACAACAAGCAGTCAAGAAATCTGATTATGCACTGCTCTTGGCAGAATGGCTATGAAGGATCCAGACAAGATTCTCAAGAGCAGAGATATTTCTCTCAATACAAAGATTCTACTTGCCCAAGACATGGTATTTTCAATACATCATATGGATGCAAAAGTTGTATAGTGAAAAAGATAGACAGGAAAAAATTGATGCTTTTGGATTATGGTGCTGGCAACTGATACTGTATATACCATGGACTGCTCAAAGAACAAACCAGTCAATATTAGAGGAGATCAAACCTAAGCTTTCTTTAGAAGCTCAGATGACAAAACTTTGACTTTCATACTTTGGACCCATCATGCTAAGAGAATGTTAGAGAAAGATATCATGCTTGGCAAGGTTGAAGGTTGACGTAAATGAGGAAGGCCAGCAATGAGATGGATCAATACAATAACCACAGTTATGGGTGCCCCTTTATCAACAATGAGCTGCCTAACTGAAGACCGAACACACAGTTTGGGCCAGCTATCCAGAGGGTCACCATGAGTCAACACCAACTCAATAGCACTTAACAACAACAATGGAAGTATATAAGGTATTCACTTTTTAGTATTTAATCTTTTTATTTATTGTAAATAGTTTACATATTAGACAGCATACATTTTGATTCCATTGTAAGAAGTTAACATATTGAAACATTTTAGACAATATACACTTTAAGATAACTTAAAAAGCATACATATTGAAACAATGTAAACAGCATACATATTAACAATGTTAAACATATTTTATTTTTCTCCCCTTCCCCCCCCCCTTTATCCACCACCCCCATCCCATACTCCCTCCCATTCCTTACCTTTATCCCCTTCCCCCCCCCCCCCATTTACCACCACCCCCATCCCATACATAAGGGTTAGGTTAGAATTGGTTTAGTAGGGAGGATGGGGATTGGAAGGGGAAAGTGTAAAAGGATGAAGGTGTAGGAAGGAGAAGGGGAAATTATAATGTATTAATTGACTTTTTTAATGGATTATTACTGAGTTGGAGGGGGGATAAAGGTAAGGAATGGGAGGGATTAAGGTATTCACTTTTATTGGTGTAATAATATACCAGTGATTTTACCAGTGATTTTATTTGCTATGATTTGATGTGATACTTGATGGTGGGAGGCGGGGGAATCACTGATGTTGTCCGCTTTGTAGTTTGTCTATCAGACTGATATTCAAAGGCTAAATGGACAAATATTATCCATATATCTGTATTAGGAAGGAGCAAAGACAGGCCAGAAAATTATCCAGACAGCAGCAATGTTAGATAGTAAGGCTGAAGAGCAGGCCTAAACTAAACAGATAGTTTGGTGACTGTGCCAGCATTATCCCTATATTCAGTGCTGCTACCTATATGGGTAATGGTGCTCGAAAAATGGATTACACTAAATGGCAGTGCTGGTGTTTAATTTATGACAGTATCCGTGTCAGCTGAAATTGCATCCCTATTTGTTCAGTTCATACTGCAAGATTGGCACCACGAGTGGGGGTTACAAAAGCAAGAGCTGACTCAGAGCACCACAACACCTTTAATCATCCCTGATTATGGCCAAATCTCTTATGGCCAAATCCCTCATGAGCCTACTTGCATTAATGTGCATTTATTATTTTATTATTGCATTTGTAAGTTACCTAATTCAGGAAACTCTAAATGTCTTATGATGCAAAAAAAAAAGATAAATATATACAATTATGAAAAAACACCCAAACCTAAAATCAAATAATTTGGAATCAGGAACACATTCTGAACAGTTTGGTAAATAGACCATTGAATCACTCCAATAATAATATTAGAAAAGGCACTAGTTGTGCCCTATTTTGTAGTCTCAGAGAAACAAAGATTAAGGGGTATGTTTACTAAACTGGGCTAATGGTTAACCGGGGCTATCTGCCACTAGGACCCATATTATTCAATGGGACCTAGTTGCAGATAGCCCAGGTTAACCGTTAGCCCGGTTTAGTAAACATACCCCTAAGTTATTATTAAAGTTGAATTTCTCCCTTGCTCCCAGAGATAGAACATCCAGAATAGTGTTTATACATATTGCTATAATGCCATATGTTCCTTCAGTTACTTATTTATTTAACTAGGCTTATATACTGCTTTTCTACCAGTCAAAGTGGTATACATTCAGGTACTGTATATATATTTTCCCTTGTCCCCGAAGGGCTCGCAATCTATGTTTTTGTACCTGAGGCAATTAAGTAGGGTTAAGTAGCTTGTTCAAGGCCACAAGGAGCACCTGTGGGACTAGAAACCAAAGTTACTGTCCTCTAGCAGGATTCAAAACCCTTGCCCCAACCACTAGGCCACTCCTCCTTTACCAAAGGAATCTGACCAGCTCCATTTCTTCCAATGAGATTCTTTGTTTTTAATAAAATAATTTCACAAGGCCTCCAAGAACCCTAGTCCAGCACATGACTGGATATAAAGATGTTTGTAAGCTGTCTATGCTGTACCTTCTCAATCTAGAAATTTCCATAAAGTTAAAAAATCCTAAAGTCTTACTATTGAGGAAATAACTAAGAAATTAGGCAAGCAAGAGATGAATTCAAGAGAGTGGGTACAAGGGATAAAGTTCATTTATGAATTGCAGCATAGTGTTCTCTTAAGTTGGGAATACACGTAGGTTTCTAATATCATAAACTAAATCTCACATTACATGCTAACTGAGCAAAAAGCAGTGTTGTCTCATTCTTTCAGTCTACCAAAAAGACACTTTAGAAAAGATGCCCATTAACTGAGATGATAAAATATTTCACAGTTATCCCAAATGTCAATTTATGATAAATTATTTTCATTTGATTTGAATTGGCAATTCTAAATGCTATTTAAAATTAAAAAAATAATAATAGGAAGCAAGTCCGCAAGATATTGGGCTGTCTGGTAATGATATGAAAACCTCTCAACAGCATGCCCATAGCAGGTTTGAACTATTTGCCCTCTCGAAGATTTAAGCCTAAAGATATAGGATAAGGTAAAAGGGCATTTAGCGTGACATTTTGCATACCAGCCTGCCTTTTTAATAAGAGAAACTATTTTCAATGTCTTAATCTATGAAATAAAGCAAAATGAAAGCAGCAGAATGAAGCCATGACATCTGACATTAGAGACAGTTCCCACATACTTTTGCTATATGCCTTTCTTTCATGGTGTCTAAATGCTAAATAAAATCATTTTACCATCACACTGAAAAACAAAGCCCTTGATTCACTCATCCTCGCGGAATCTTACTAATGCAAACATCAGAGGCAGAAACGAGGATGGTCAGAGGCTGGGCAAGTGAACAGGGTCCTTAGTTTTATATAAATTAAAAAAGGCCCATTGCTTCTAAGGGAAAAATTACATGCAGAGAATGTAGGCACAATATCTGTCAGTAACTTTTCCTGGGGTCAATAAAGGAAAAGCCTGTGCATACTTTTTTTTAATGGATTATTGGTGCAAACCCCATGGGTAAAAGCACCAGTAAATTTTTACCATTGTAGGTAGTTTTCATGATTGCTGTCTGAATGTTAAGGTTTGGCCACAAGCAATGTAAAAACAATCTTCTTTAAGTACACAGAAGTTTCCTTTGTACTTTTTTTATTCAGAAAAAGAGAACAACCTTTTTTTCTCCAAAAGCATTCTCCCTCACCACCTTCAGGATAATTTTATAAGGAGCCATGTGGAAATAAGTGCCTTTTAGGTGCATAAATGACTATTTTCAAGGACGCATGAATGTGAATGGGCACTTTTAAGCATCCGTTAGTCATCTGACAGCCAATGAATTACAGAATCGAACACAGTTGGCGCATCAAGAAATAGCATTAAAAATCCTTGTTTCAGTCTTTTTAGACCATTCAATAAAGTATTCAAAGATGTAGGGAGAGACTCTGGACTATGGCCAGGGAAAACCCTTCGGTACATATCAATGACATTTAGTAGAATCAAGGAAATCAGCTAATTGGTTATGCATGACTTACTCTAATTTTCTCATAATGGGTAAATTCGATATTGGGCAATAGTTAAAGGAAAAACAACAGAAATGGAAGTAGGCAATGGCTACTCAGGGATGCGTATCCAACATGTAAACTTTATTGGGGGACCCGACTCAGCTGAGTTTCAGCAAAACGTGTCTGCATCAGAGGTCAAGATGATTGTTCACTGATAAAACTTTGGTCTATAAGTATAATTGTAATTCAGGTTGGGAACCCTATTCAGCTACGTACTTGACACTTGTTCAATAAGTAAAGATGTTAACAGGAACAACTCAATTCTGCTTTCTCAAATCAAAGATAAAGCCATGGCATGCAGATATGTATTTTTACAGTAGGCATTTTAGGATATGATTTGGCTGGAGTGCAGATAGAAATCAAGAAATATGCATGTAGAATGAAATACCTTATGCAATACGTCAACAATCTATGTATGTTTACACCTGCTCTTGAGCAGATATAATGTCCGCAGCTCAATGTATGTGCTCTTATGAATGCATGGTAATGTATGTGCCTTAAAAAATGAATGTTTTCCTGATGTTCAGGGTTTTTACCTCTGCTCCCTCCACTCTCCTTCCCCAGAAACCAGGCCAACTACTTCCATTCAACATGCACTGTGCAAGCAGCTATCTTATTCACGTTTACTTTACCTCAGTGAGCTGTACTTCCTCTTGCAATTCCTTGAACTATGTGGACTTGTTTTAGTCTAAACTGCTGTAAGTTCTTGTAGGGCAGCACAACTTGGAAATGTTTTACAATAAGAAGCAGCAATTAAAATATAGTCACAATGAATACTTTGCGTTATTCTGGAAGGATTGTAATACCTCTAGACTAGAGTGACTATTTAGATACGTCATTTAAATAATTACTCCCCCTTAACCTGGGCTTAAATAACCCTTATTGAAGATGATTTGGCCTTATCATTTTTGCAGAAGGTAAATAACATCTGAGCCTTGCTCCAATCCCAGTAATGGACTAGACCAGGGGTCTCCAAATCCAGTCCTGAAGGGCCGCAAACCACTCAGGTTTTTGGGATATCCCTAATGAATAGGCATGAGTGTCGTACCCCCTTGCCTAGGCCAGAGGCTTAGGGCAAAAAGGGCTGCCTTATTTGTCCTTAAATAAAGAGTCACTGGCTTTCTCCACCAGGGAATTCTGGGAGTTGTAGTTCTTACTTAAAGACAAAATAGCATGACCACTCGGGTTTGTTTAGGCAAAACAAGAAAATTTATTTTGGGTTCCCCTTTCGCATCAAATTCAAACACAAGGCAAAATAGGATTATTCTCCAAAGATAACAGGAACAAAAAATTGCATCTGGAACCTCAGAACTGAAAACACCTTTTCACATCACAGCTGTTCCCAGCTAAGTCTTCAGCATGTTAATTCACAGCTACCTCTTGTCATTCAAACCAGGTAAACTCATTCCATTTATATCCAATGTAGCTTTAGTTAATAAACTCAGGGTTCAGTAAATGTTCTTTAGTTTAACAGAAGGTCTTAGCTTTCTCCTAGCTAAGTACAATATTGCTCTTCAAAGACTTCCTGTCTCAGTCCTTTTCCTTAGTAATAGTTAAACTTCCCTTCTACATCGAGAACAATCCATCGGTGCTTCATTACACCCAGAATCTTCCTCACAAGGAAGAATCTGCATATCCTCTTGCAGCATACATTGCTTATCTTCCCCTGGGTTTTCAACAACACGTTCAAACTTACTGTTTCGTAGAAACTTCTGGAGTTCCTCTAAAAGCTGCTCTCCTTGATAAGAACTGGTAGTACCTTGAGAGTAGGCTTTTCTGTCTTGGAACAGTTTCTTTAATACTTTAATTGTATTCAGGTCTATCTCTCTGCTCGAGGCTGGGTTCTGGTTATCTCTGTCTATAACTGCTTGCACCCACCTTCTCTCAGCTTGGGTTCCTGGAACCGGGTTTTGCACACTCTGCTCTGCAGTCTGGCTCAGCTCATTAGCAACGTCCCCAGCTATCCATCTGCTGGACTCTGAAGCAGGCGTACCTTTCACCTTAGAACTGCTTCTTTGGTTGCTAAAACCTTTTTCCCACATGGAGTAAAGCTTTCCACGTCTGCCTTCTCTTGGCTTCCTTGAACCAGGCTTCACTGCTCCTGAACCCTCTGGCTTCACAGCTGCTGAACTCTCAGTTGCTCTCTCTCCTTCTCCTCCCTCTGCTGCCACTGAGGCCGGCTTAAAAAGCTGCTTTCCTGCTACCACTCCCTGCTCCCTGCACATGTGCCTGTGATTAGAGCTCAAACCTGCACCTACGTTAGGGCTTGGGCGTGGCTCAGCCTCAGCTAGTATGTGTTTCTTTAGTTTATCTGAAGCTTGAACCCTGTGGAAACCTTGTCTGTCTCTTGTCTTAAAGGCGTATTCCCTATTTTCCTCTGTTTCCATTTGTTCAACACCACTCTCATCGTCACAATGAGATAAATTCAAATACAATGGGGTAGTGTATGCAAATATGTCTCTCATGCATATTGTGGTAAGGAGAGCTGTGCAGAGGAAAGGGAATGGGAGGAAAATGAGCCCTGTTCCTTTAAGTCTGGAGAGAAAGGCAGTTCCCATAGAAACCACAAGCCTCCAAGGCAGAGTATTCCGAGTGCTAAGCTCCGCCCACCTAGTGATGTCAGGGCTAGGTTGAGCACTGATGAGCTGCACATGGACAGGAAGAAAGGCGTGGTGCCTGGAAACCAGCAGTTAAAAAGTGTTTCAGTTTTAGAACAAACAGGAAAAGAAAGGGAAGAAGGAGCGCAACGAGAAGAGAGGGAAAAAGCACAGCAGAGAGGGAAAAAGCACAGCAGCAGCAAGACGAGCAGGCAGTGTTTGGAGTCCGTCAAGTTCCAGAAACAGTTCAAGTAAGAGGAGCTGATTCTAAAGGGGACAAGCTTGGAAGCAGAGACTTGCTGAGTTTGGTGGATTCTCAGGCAAGAGTAAAGGAGAAACAGAGGGGGTCTGGAACTCAGTGCAGGACACTATTGCCAAGACAAAGAAGTGTTTCCAGATGGGGAAATAGTACAAGACAGCATTTAAACCCTGAAGGTAATGAGAATGTCTTTTCTTTATTTCCTAACCAAAGCCATACTGAAGGCATTGTTCAAGAGTTAAGAGACAGTGCTAAACGCTGTATGCCCCTGAACTCTGGAAAGCAAAGCTTTAGCAAACCCAGAACTTATGCCAGTGACTGCCAAACCTCCACTATAACAGAGCTTGCTAAATTCTTAAAAGGGAGAGAAACTCCGTTGCAAGAGCCTGTGGCTGGAGACCATAGGGAACAGCTGTTGTTACGTTTGCAGGAGCTGATAAGGCAGGAGAATAACCAGTCAGCTGATATTCAGGATAGACGCAGTGAATGTGGAGAGGAAATGGTTCAGAAACGGTTCAGATGTTGAAGAAATGCAATGTTCTCTGTGTCTGGCTAAGAGCATGAACAGCTGTTGAGTATTTGCCTAGCTAAAAGACTGTATCATGAAAGCCATTTAAAGACTTGTGCTGTGCATGGCTTGGAGAAAGGAAGCTGTTTGAAAGTAAATGACAAAGAAGCTAATCTGGAGTACAGATTAAGCTTCAGAAGCCTGTTCCTCACAGGAAGTGGAATACTGATGTTTTAAAAGGAAATCCTGTATTTCTCTGTTCAACCTGTTTCACATTCTTATTTTGCCTTATTGGAGAATTATCCAGTTTGAGTTGAGGTTCATTTGAATTCAATGCGGAGGGGAAACCCCGAAATAAAATTCTCTGTTTTGCCTATTTACCGTGTGGTCACACTCCTTGCTCAACAAAACTACATTACCCAGCAGCCTTCCTTGGCAGCCATATTGAAAGTAATCGTAGAGAGTAAGACAGGCGAGTTCACCTGCTCCCAGGCTACCGCCTGGACGGGTGACCTACGACAATATTCATTAGGGATATCCCAAAAACCTGGCAGGTTTGCAGCCCTCCAGGACAGGTTTGGAGACCCCTGGACTAGACTGTACCTAAACATACATCTGAGTTGCTACTTCTAAATCCAGGTTTTATTCATTCTTCTTTGGCTAATATTACCTCTTACATACAAACATGATGGCAGAAAAAGACCACATGGCCTAACTAGTCTGCCCTTCCATATCAACTACTACAATAGTCTTCTTTTTGTGCTTGTCCCATGCTTTTTTGAATTCAGATACTGTCTTCATCTCTACCACCTCCACTGGGAGACTATCCCACGCATCTACCACTCCTTCCATAAAGAAATATTTCCACATATTACTCCTGAGTCTAACCCCTTTCACCCTCATCCTATGTCCCCTCATAGCAGAGCTTGCTCTCAATTGAAAGAAGCTCTCCTCCTGTGCATTTATATCCCAGAGGTATTTAAATGTCTCTATCATATCTCCTCTATCCCGCAATTCCTCTAATGTGTATATATTAAGATCCTTAAGTCTATCCTCATATGCTTTATATCGAAGACCACTAACCATTTTAGTAGCTACCCTCTGCACCGACTCCAACCTGTTTATATCCTTTTGAAGGTGCATTCTCCAGAATTGCACACAATACTCCAGATGAGGTCACACCAAAGACTTATACAGAGGCACTATCACCTCCTTTTTTCTGCTAGCCATTCCTCTCCATATGCACCCAAGCATCCTTCTAGCTTTTGTGTCACCTTTTTCTACCTGTTTAGCTACTTTAAGATCGTCAGACACCATCATGCACAGATCCCGCTCTTCTTTTGTGGACAGAAGTACTTCACCCCCTACATTGTACTGCTCCCTTAGATTATTGCAGCCCAAATGCATGGCCCTGCATATTTTAGCATTAAATTTCAGCTGCAAAATATACAACCATTCTTCAAGCTAGATACCTCCTCATGTTATCTACTCCTTCCTGGATGTCTACTCTATTACAGATTTTGGTATCATCTGCAAAGAGGCAAACCTTACCTAACAGCCCTTCTGCAATATCAGTAACAAAGATGTTAAAAAAAAAATCGGACCAGAGTGAGCACCATTTACCTGTACCCTTAGTCGCCTCCTACTCAACCAATTTTCTAACCCAATCAGTAACTTTAGGATTCATCCCTAGAGTGCTCAGTTTGTTTATAAGTCACCTGTGCAGAACGGTGTCAACAGCTTTACTGAAATCCAAGTATACCACATCTAGGGCTCTCCCTCGGTCCAACTCCCTGGTCACCCAGTCAAATAAATCAATCAGATTTGTCTGACAAGATCTGCCTCTGGTGAATCCATGCTGCCGACGATCCTGTAATTCATTGGACTCCAGAAATCGTACTATTTTCTCTTTCAGCAGTGTTTCCAATATGCACCACAGAGTTTAGACTAACTGGCTTGTAATTTTCAACCACATCCTTACTTCCGCTTTTGTGTAAAGGGACTACATGTGCCTCTCTTCAGTCCTCTGGCACCACTCCTGACTCCAAAGAGGCATTGAAAAGGTCAGTCAGTGGAACTGCTAGAACATCCCCAAGTTCCCTCAGTATTCTTGGATGTATCCCATCAGGCCACTGCTTTGTCTACTTTTAGATTAACTAGTTCCTCACAAACACAGTCTTCTGAAAATTGTTCAAGATGCCCCTCGCTTCTGTTCCTGTTTGTGGATGTTTTCTGAGGTCCTGCTCCTGGTTCTTCATCTGTGAGCACAGAACAGAAATATTTGTTAAGCAATTCCACTTTATTCTCATCAGCTTCTACATATTTCTCCCCTTCACCCTTGAGTCTGACAATACCACTTTTGCCCTTCCTCCTCTCACTAACATATCTGAAAATGTCTTATCCCCCCATTTTATTACATTGGCTATTTCTTCTTCTTTTTGTATCTTTGCTTTCCTGACTACTTTGCTAGGTCTCTAAATTTGTCCAAATATAGACGCCTGTTTTCCTTTCTCTGTGATCTCTTGTAGTTCATAAATGCCTCCCCTTTTTCTTCACCTTTTCAGCTACTTCTTTTGAGAACTATAGTGGCCTCCTTTTCCTTTTACCTTTATTTACCTTTCTAACAAAAAGGTTGGTTGTCCTTAAAATATCCCCTTTCAGTTTTGCCCACTGTTTTTCTATATCCCTCAGCTGTTCCCATCCTGTTAATGACTCCTTGAGGTACTGGCCCATCGTGGCAAAGTTAATTTTCCTAAAGTCTAAGACCCTCGCTTTTGAATGGATTTTATCAGCCCTAGTCCTAATACTGAACCACTCCATCTGGTGATCACTGGATGCGAGATGATCTCCCACTATAACATCAGAAACACGTTCCCCATTGCTAAGCACGAAGTCCAGTATTATTATTATTATTATTATTATTATTATTAAAGACTTATAAAGCGCCGCAACATACGAAGCGCTGTACAAACATAGAAGAGAGACAGTCCCTGCTCATCAGAGCTCACAATCTAATAAGACAGAAAACAAAATAAGTTACATAATACAAATAACAAAAATTTACAGGACAAAGTAAACAAATGTTGATAGAGAGATCAAGATAGGGTAAGACAGGAACGGAAAGCAATAGTGAAGAGATGGGATTTTAGTCTGGGCTTGAAAATGGCCAGGGAGGGCGCCTGGTGCACAGAGATAGGAAGGCTATTCCAAGCAAAGAGTGCTGCCAGTTGGAAGGAGTGAAGTCTGGAATTGGCAGTACGAGTACTAACTTATAATCCTCAGACCTTTCTTCTACCCTTTTAGTGGATGTCTCTACTTGTAGTACATTCACTAAATTCAGAATTTCATCTTCTCTGGAAGTTTAAAATTGTACTGCTATTAAATCTTCAAATATTGTTGATCCATTGCCTGCACATAAACAATTTCTGGATTACCTCTTATCCTGTTTGCATAGTATGGTTATGTGAAGTCTTAAGTCTGGCTTGTTTGCTTTGGATGGGGCAATATTGTGTATTAACTTGAATGTTGTAATTATTATTTTGTATCTTATGCATGCATGTATAGGTAGCCAGTGAAGTTCTCTTAGAATAGGTGTGATGTGATCAGAGATTGGTACATTCATTAAAATTCGAGCTGTGACATTCTGGGCCATCTGGAGTATGTTTGTTGTTTTTTTAGGAAGTCCTTGTAGGATGCCATTACAGTAGTCCAGATGTGGGGTTATGAGTGTTTGTATTATTGATCTAAAATCTGATTGTTCAATGATATTGCATAAGGGCTGTATGATTCTTATTTTGTGGAAAATAGTTCTGTTTAATAGTCTTAGGTGGGTTTCCATGTTAAGGGTCTTATCAAGGGTGACACCTAAGTATTTTAATTCTTCTTTAATGTTGTAAGATATATTATTTAGTATAATTGTGGGGGGGGGGGGGGTTAAATTCTGGGTTTTTGGAGATAAACATTACTTCCGTTTTTTTATGATACTCATGTTGTTTTGTTGGAGCCGTAGCTGCGCTTCTTTGAGGCATGCTTCTATGTGTCTATAATCTGGGTTACATATATACAATTGTGTATAAAGCATTATGTCGTCCATGACATTTAATATGATTTGGAGAGCAATTTATACCATTATGTCGTCCATGACATTTAATATGATTTGGAGAGCAATTTATACCAAACACCTAAGAGCTACAAAATATGATCAAATCACCCCTCTTCTCATGGAGGAACACTGGGTCCAATCTTATACTGCATCCCATTTAAAATTTTTACTATTGTTCACTGGACATTTTATACTGGTTTACCCTACTTTCTATTTAGTTTACTAACACCATACACATCTCAGTGTGCCCTCTGCTCTTCACAGTACAATCTCCTTGTTATTCCTGATGTATTGCTTAGATTATATCAGATGTTCCTACTTTAGTTTCCTTGCACTTTCCCTATGAAGTAGTTTGCCACTGGACCTAGGCCTAGAATATTCCTTCAATAAATTTAAACCAGCTTTAAAAACATACTGTTTTGGAGAGACCTTTCCACCTGACTTGGTCAATTTTCCATTCTTGTTCCCGCCTTCTGATATCCTGCAATCTATTTATTAAGCTTGGTTCTATTATCTTCCCTTCCTTATGTATCTTATTTTTATAATTTATAGTTGCAACCTAGGTCCCCTAAGGTATCTGATCCCATTTTGTTTTCCCTTTGCATTTTTAAATGACATGATATATATTGTATATCAAATAAAATAGAAGAAAAATATACATTTTTTTACATTTGCATTTATCATTAGGCCTCCAATTGAACTGTGGATTTGTGCAGAAGAAAAATCAAACTTTTAAGCTAAGTTATAGCATACAGTAATTTAAAAAGAAGAAACTCCTATTAAATCATGTAGTGTCATGGAAGGTGCATGATCATTTCTACACTACTAGATTTGTAAGCCATATTGTCTATGTCATTTTTTTTCTTGTTATAGCCAAAGGTCTATGTGAATCACTGTTCAAAAGTAAAACCACAAGGGTGCCTGCAGAGGTTAAGATGTACACTCACCTTCTAGCACTCCAGCTGAGTAAAAAGCAGTTCTTATCTTTCTCTCTCTGGCAACCGCGGGAGCAGGCACTATATTTAAAAAGAAAAAGAAAAGACTTACTGTGGTCGTTTTCGGTGCTCAGTGCACTTTATGCTCACTAAACAAATGGACCTTCCGAGTCACATGTGATCATGTTCAGTGTATGCTGGAATGAAAAAAGCAGCGGACTTCTGTACGCTTTGTACATCCTCATACGTAATTATATGAACCCCACAGGTGTAATGATTCCAGAGCTGCCATATAGAGCCATACAGTTACACTTTCAATGCAATTAAGTTATTTAGCAGATTCATCGTGACTATTTTAATTGCTGCTTCTTATTGTAAAACATTTTCAAGTTGTGCTGTCCTACTAGAACCTACAGTAGTTTCGACTAAAACAAGTCCGCATGATTCAGGCGACTGCAAGGGAAAGTACTGCTCATTGAGGCAAAGTGAATAAGACAGCTGCTTGCACAGTGCATGTTGAATGGAAGTAGCTGGCCTGGTTTCCCGGGAAGGGGAGTGGAAGGAGGAGAGGAAAAAACCCTGAACATCTGGGAAGCCTTCATTTTTTCAGTCATGTACATTACCATGCAAAAACTATTTTAAATAAAAGCTACTGAATAGAATGTTAAATGTTAAGTGTTTCCATTTCTCAACACTGCAGTAGAGAGACAGCAAAAGAAACCACTAGCATCTTTTCTGAAGCAAAACAAGTACTGATCAAAATAAGGTGCATATTCCAAACCGTTAATTTTTATAGAGAAACTGTTTATAAAGTCCATTGTATCTGCAACTGCTGTAGACATTTAAGTAGTATAATTGCATAGTTTGAGAACATAAAATAAATAGTTGACTGGCAAATATGAAATGCAGCTAACCCCCAATCTCATATTTTAAAGATGCAAACTTGACTAATGCATGTGTTTGGCTATATATATAAAAAGGTAGTTA
Source organism: Ichthyophis bannanicus (assembly GCA_033557465.1). Lineage (NCBI taxonomy): Eukaryota > Metazoa > Chordata > Amphibia > Gymnophiona > Ichthyophiidae > Ichthyophis > Ichthyophis bannanicus. Next base: position 99,930,380 of record CM066040.1, on the reverse strand, counting down.
CTTATGACTACTGAAGCATTGTTTCTTAAATGCCAGAGAAAAATCCACTTGCCAGCCTTCTTTGGCATCCCTGATGATGTCATCCTGTCTCCACTTGATCTCATGTAAAAACAGATTAATAATAAACTGTCAGTCATTGAGATTGCAAAATCTAGAAGATCTCAATCTCAGACTCCCTATGTTGTCATTGGTGGACATAGAAGTTTAAGTGTCATGAAATGCCACAGGGCCTTAAAATGAATGATGTACTTTACTCTAGTTCTGTATTTGTATTACAGCAGGAATGAATCTGCAGTCATTCTCAGTGAACGCCCTGTGGCCTCTGAAAGGGTCAACAATCTTTCCATGTTCTTGAATGCTAAATTTTCAAAACCCTTAATCAGTTCCTAGGGGTATACTATATGCTTTCAAGGTGCCTAGAGCAAACTACAGGTCAATCCCAGTTGCCCTCCACAGAAACCACAATTTATTAATTTTTCATAAGGTACTTAAAGTCATTCATCTGTCACTAATAAACATTAACACTATTAAATATTAATGGTCACCTAATAGCATACAGAGACTGAAACTTGCTGTTTGATGAGTGCTCCAGCAAGGTACATCACAGATTCCATTCACTGTTTATGCTTTGTACAGATTTACCGGTTCCTGTGAGACTTCTTATCAGTTTGATGTTACAGACTTCTGATCTCTAAACAAGGTGCAATAATTAAGACCCTCCTCTAACATAATGCCATTTAAGAGGCTATTGGAAATGATCAAATGTCTGGAAGGAAAGTATAAGGCACCTCTCAAATGCAAAATTGTGAGTGTGGAAACCAGGGCAGTCTCTCAAAGGTCATGGAACAATCGGGCACAGACAGACAATTTAATAATCTCTAGCCGAGAACCATGCCTTTTCAGAAGCCACCTATGTTCGCCTAGACAAGATTCTAGCAGCATCCTCATATACACACTAACATAATGCTGGATCTGTTTTAGAACACCAATATTTTCCTCTCATCTTTTGATCAAAGCTTCTCCTGATCCAGAATATTTTCAGTGTAGCAATTCACCTGCAAAAGTTATTTTACTGTTCAAAAGAGATTGTCTGTGAATCTCACATAGTCAAATAAAACCAATATAAAGATCTGTCAAATTAAAAAAACATTTGTTGCACACTTAAAAATTAATATGTTTTGCAAGGCTGCATTTGCTGAGGTCTGAGCAATAACCAATAAATGGATGTGCCATGATATTAAAAGAAAATTAGTTCAGAAATGTTTACATACTGCCTTGGATTCTGCCTCCCAAGGTCCATCTTCGCTCTGTAACCATTTGTTTTCGTAATCTCCCCTTTCCCTCATATATTTTACAAATTTATTTCAAATATTCAAACCAATAGAACTATCCCCAAATTTTGCATTACAAAGACGAATGATATCTAAATTTGACCACATTAAAACAGTTCAACAAGTCCCAATAAAGTCTTTGATGCCACAAAACCATTTTATAGATCTTTAGGTATGGCTTTGGGCATCATAGGATAGTTTACTGAATATATCTTTGATGCTGCAAAAATATCTCAATGTAGATGGGTTCCACGACAAAACCGAAAGTATTCACTCCAGATTTTAACAAGTTGAAAAGCGTGTGGTCCAAGCATTACACAAAGCCATGTTTTGATGAGTGAGTGGCTGGGCAGAGCTATGGGTGGCAGGCAGAGTGCCAAATAGCAGGGTTGGCCATCTGGGGTGGACTCCAACCCCTTCTAACTGCTGGGATCTGATTCCTGGTTCAAAGCTCCCCACACGTTCAGGACCACTGTGCGAGGAGCTCTGGATGGGGCTGGGAGGGGTGGCAACAGGAAGGAGAGTGGACAGTGGCCCAGTCATAGCTCTGTATGTCCGGTGGCACTGAAATGGCCGTTGGACTTATTCCACCTCAGAGGTGAAATAAGTCCAATGAATATTGGGGACTGGGGCATGCAGGACAACCAAAGAGGTAGGTCCCCGTTGCCTGAGCCCAGCCCTAGTTGCCCCTGCCAAGGTCCGGGTGGTTGGGAATGAAGCACAAGACGGTGGTGGCCCGTCCTTAGCTCATGCATGGCATCTGGGTGTCATGGTGACAGGACGCCATAGTACTGGGGCTCTTGCAGGAGGATGGGGAGGGATAGCCGGGGTGGGGGCTGGACATCCAGGGCCTTGGAATTGGGGCACAACCAGTCTGTCTAGCTTCCCATTCTGCACCCACAGGACAGTCTGGCTCCCATGGTTAAAGAATCAGGGTCTAACTGGCCCGTCCAGATTTTGGATGTCCAGATGGGCCCCTTTCAGCATCAGGCTCCACGTTTGAGTGAATATATGATTGTATTCATATTGCATAACTAGGTACATTGCGTGTCATTGTCTCTGCAGTGATGGTGCATGACTGGCAGAGGAGGATTCATGACTTCTGGGTGCTGTGGAACTGGTGGGGAGAATTTGCAAGAAGTGTAGGAATGTGCACAAGTGAGAGAAATTCCATTGGTTTGTTTTTTCATGAATTTTTCCCAATTTTCAGGTGTGTTTTCAGTTAATTTTATACACTCATTTTATTAGGCAATTTTTAGAGCTTGCTAAATTTAATTTAATCTGCAAAGCCAAATGAAGATGTGCTAAGTTAATTATTGTACATTAAATCAATTTAGTACACACTAAGGGACCCTTTTACTAATGTACATTAGGTTTTTGCATTTAAGGTATTTTTAGCACAAAAGCTAATGTGCATCAAGTACAAAGCCTTAGCGTTAACTGTCAGGAGCATGGCCAGCATGTTCGACAGTTAATACATGCATGTCCGCCCTAGCATGCAGCACAATTGCCATGAGTGTACATTGACAGTTAGTGTGCAATATATACCCCATACTAACCACAGTGTGCTCAGCATGCCCATTCTCCATCCCTAACATGTCCATTTGGCACCCAAACCCATGACTGGCAGTTAGGAAGAAAATCGTTGTGTGCTGTCATGCCCACTTAGTAACTTAACTGTGTGCTTGGGTGTGCAGTTAACACGTGCAATATCATATATTAACTGCATAGCACACTTGAGTAAAAGAGCTCCTAAATTTGTTAGGGAGCGCTAACAAGTCTAATGTGCAATAGAAGAGGGTGCTCTTGTATGTCTACAAAAAGGAGAGAGAGATGAATCAGCTCTTCCTCTTTTCTTATCTTTCTCCTCCACTTTCCATTTTTCTTTTCTTCCCTATGCCTCTCCTTATTTTCCTTTTTCATGTACCTCTGGCAGTCTCCCATGCGACTGGAGTCAGATCCTCACCAGCACACTTCTTCTGTTGCAGCCTTAGTGCTCTCTTGTTCAGTGTCATGGTGGTTTGGTCTCCAGCAACACATTCCTCCTTCTGCCACAGCCCCGGTGCTGTCCTTCAGTGCCATGGAAGTTGGGTCTCTGCCAGCATACTCATACTTTGGCAGCAGCCTCCCTTCAATGACTCCTGCATCTTCCTGGATGCACAGATTTGTTTATGCTGCATACGGATGGATGGTCAGATAGATGGATGGACTGCCCATCAAACATGCCATTTTGCATTTTGTATAAGACCAGACATTCTCTTCATAAGCTAACATAAAGATGATGATTTGGTCCTCTGGCAGAATGGAGAGGGGGCACCCTTGACTTTACCCTTGCCAAGAAAAACACTCCACACAGATTTGGTATTCCCAAGCACTAACAATTTACTTTGCTGATTTAGATATTTACAGAAGATTTAGAAAACATGGTCTCTAAACAGAATTCTTTCTTGTGCTGAACATGTGTTTTCTCCTTTCTTACCTATGCCAGAGTCTCAGATATGGAGTGAAATTGCTCATCTCTCCAAATCGAAGCTCAGTACAAGTTACCTTTAACTACATTAGGTTGTTCCAGACTCAAATGCAATACAATGTGTGCCACGGAGTCAATGCTGTCTCTTTGTGATCCAGCAGCCCCTAGATTTTCTTGGCAAGGTGTGACAGGAAGTAGATTGTCAGGCCTTTCTTCTGTCGCTGCAGGTGCCTTGTTTGAGGATGGGCTCCTTTGAAGATTGCCGCCGACTGGAGCAGGGCAATTTGAGGCCCAGTACGGCACTTCTGTCACCAGAGGCCTACAGATTATTAACGGCTCTACTCAGGCGGGAACTCCGAACAAGACACTGAGTTGGTGATAAGCATGATTCAGGACTTGATCTGTTTGAGTTCATTGATCACCAACCTAATTTGGATGAGGCCATAGCAAGCTATATATTCCGTCATGACAAGCGAATCACACTACTATTTATCTGGACTATACCGGTGACTGCGTGCTATCAGTTAAAAGACTCAGTTTGTACCATACATGGACCTAATTACTGTGGCTATCTGCATTAAGTTAATTGAAAGGACAGTCTCTTGCACTTGTTCATGCAGCAGTGCATATGCCTTTGCGCGGTACGATTGATCATTCTTTCCACTTAGTACTATTAATGCTGTTAAAGATAGTTCTTATATTAATTCTTCTGCTCCCCCCTCCACCTCTTCTCTTCTCATGGCTTCAGGTTATTTTATATTTTTCTTTTTGTCACTCCCTAACATTCTTCCCTCATATCAACTTCCTCGTATCCTCCCCCTCCTTATTACGCACTCTCTTCTCTTGTTATTTTTCCCCCAATCTTGTCTTCCTCCCTTTCATCAGCTCTTGAACTTCACCTTTTTTCTTCCTTTCATTCATCCCTCTCCCTCCTCTCTTATAATACTTAATCCTCGTTTCCACCATTCCATCTCCTCTCTGCCTTGCACTCTTCTCCTCCTTTTTTCTGGTGACTTTAATCCTAACCCTGGCACCCCTTGACTATTCTCTCATTTCTATTCTTCTCTCAACCATTCTAATCTCATCTATATTCCTCTTCTCTCCCGCTCTTCTCTTCCTTTCTCTTGTGCATTATGGAATGCACATTAAACTCCCCTTTACTCATGACCTTTTCATTTCTAACTCCTTAAATCTTCTAGCTCTTACTGAAACCTGGCTCCTCCCCAATGATACTGCTTCAGTTGCTGCCATCTGTCACAGTGGATACCAATTTTCCCACACTCCTCGTGCCACTGGCCGAGGTGGTGGTGTTGGGTTTCTTCTTCATGCTAGCTCCAACCCCTCCTTCTACCTCTGTCTCACTCCTTTTCCTCCTTTGAAGTCCATTCCATCTGCCTTTTTAATCCATTACCTCTCTGGATAGCGGCTATTTATAGATTCCCTGATAAGTCCATTTCTACCTTTCTCAATGACTTTGACTCCCAGCTTTCCCTATTTCTAGATTATTCTTCTCCCTCACTTAAGAACATAAGATATGCCATACTGGGTGAGACCAAGGATCATCAAGTCCAGTATCCTGTTTCCAACAGTGGCCAATCTAGGTCACAAGTACCTAGTAGTTTCCCCAAAAGACACTGGTTCCACAATGCTTGTATTGGGGCAAGTAGTGGATATCCTGGGTCCCTTAATGGTTTATGGACCTTTCCTCCAGGAACTTGTCCAAACCATTTTTAAACCCAGCTACACTAACAGTTTTTACTACATCCTCTGGTAAAGAATTCCAGAGTTTGATTACAGGTTGATTGAAAAAATATTTTCTCTTATTAGTCTTAAATAGGTTACCCTGTAGCTTCATTGCATATTCCCTAGTCTTTCTATATTTTGATGGCATAAACAATCGATCTATGTTTACCCATTCCACTCCATTCATTACTTTATAGACCTCTATCGTATCTCTCCTCAGCATTCTCTTTTCCAGGTTGAAGAGCCCTAACCCTTTTAGCTTCTCTTCATAGGGGTATCCTTCTATCCTCTTTACCATTTTGGTGGCTCTTCTCTGTACCTTTTCTAATAATGCTATATCCTTTTTAAAATATGGTGACCAGAATTTCACACAGTATTCAAGGTGTGGTTGCACTATGGAATGATACATCTTTGATGTAAATCTTTAACCTTTGCAACTGCTCCTTTTACTTTTTTCTTAACTATTTTCCTTATTTTATCATAGTCTCCCTTTTGAAAGTTAAAAGGTAGTACTGTGGATTTCCTTACCATCTTTTCTCCATTTATTAAATCAAACACAATCATGTTATTATCACTATTGCCAAGTGGCCTCAACCACTAGATCTTGAGTTCCACTAAGTACTATGTCCAAAATGGCTTCCCCTCTGGTCGGTTCTTGAACTAGCCGCTCCAAGAAGCAGTCATTTATTTCATCAAGAAACTTTATCTCCTTAACATGTCCTGCTGTGACACTGATCCAGTCGATACCAGGGTAATTGAAAATCACCCATTATTATTACTGTGCTGTAACTTTTGTTAGCTTCCCTGATTTCTTTGAGCATTTCATCATCCATTTGTTCATTCTGGCCAAGCGGTCGCTAGTACACCCCCACTACCCACGCCTTCCCCTTCCCCTTTTTACATGAAATTTCAATTCATAGAGATTCTACAGTGAATTTTGCTTTCTACAAAACTTTAATCCTTTGTGACTCAATGCCCTTTCTAACATTTGATTTGCTCTATCATTACGATATAGTTTGTTTCCAGATATCATAGTGTCCCACAAATTGTCCTTCTTCCACCATGTCTCTGAGATACCAATCATATCTAACCTCTCATTTAGTGCTATATATTATATAGTTATTCTTGGTGACTTCAGTATTCATGTTGATAACCCTTCTGACCCATATGCTTCTAAACTCCTTTCTTTTATCTCCTCTTTCAGTCTCCATCTTTTCTCTTCTGCTGCCACTCATTAGTGGTCACTGCCTTGACTTGGTTTTCTTCTCTAACTGTTTAAACGCCAATTTCCATACCTCAGTTCTTCCCTTATCTGATCATCACTCCTAAGCCTCACCCTTCATCACTCCCTACCTCAATCCCACCCTGTCTCCTCCTACACTTTTAGGAATCTTCATGCTGTTGATCCATTGGCTCTTTCCACTATTGTCTCATCACCTCTTTCTTCCACTTTGTCTTTTAAATCTGTTGATGAGGCTATAGTTTCCAGAAAAACCACTTGCCAGCTAGATCCTATTCCTTCCGGATGGCTGCTGGAGCCTACATTGCAGTTAGTGCCTATTATTGTAACTATTCTTAACTCTAGTCTGTTCTCAGGTTGCTTCCCTTTACCATGGAAATCAGCTATTGCACATCCTTTGTTAAAACAGCCCTCACTTGATCCCTCTGTCTTATCAAATTGGCACCCTGTATCCAACCTCCCTTTCCTAGCCAAAATTCTGGAACGTCTTGTCTTTCTGCAACTAGCATCTCATGTGGAGGCTACCAACGCCCACCACCCGCGGCAAGCGGGATTTAGGTCCGGGCAAAGCACAGAAACAGTTCTTTTAGCTCTCCTGAATGAAATTCATGTGGCTCACGATCGAGGAGATATTACCCTCTTGGTCTCGTTAGATCTATCAGCGGCATTTGATTTAATCGACCACCAGACTCTTCTCTCCCATCTCTATGATATCGGGCTGCGGGGTACAGTACTTAATTGGTTCTGTTCTTTTCTTACGACTCGCTTTTTCACTGTCTGTGTTAATCATCAATCCTCCTCTCCTGTTCCCTTAATCTGTGGTGTGCCTCAGGGCTCAGTTCTCTCCCCATTGCTCTTCAATATTTTTCTCGCCCCCTTACTCCTGCTGATCCAACAATTCCCTGTCTCAGTTTATATTTACGCTGATGATATTGTGCTTCTTTTCCATACCTCCCCAGTCAAAATTGATCTCACGCAGCTAAACAGTTGTCTCTCCCACATTGCCTCTTGGCTCTCTGATAATTTTCTCCATCTGAATCCAGAAAATCAACAGCCATGTGGGTTTCTTTGAGCACTTCTTTTCCAACAATTTCACCTCAAATTAATGCTACCTCTATCCCCCTCACTTCCTCTTTCCATTACCTAGGCGTAACTTTGGACTCTTCACTCTCTTTTCTTAACCACGTTTCAAATCTCTCGCCGTTCTTTTCTTGCTTTACGTCAAATTAGAGCAGTTCGCTCCATCTTGCCTACCAATTCTCTCATTACTCTCTTATTGGCCCTGGTTATGTCCAGATTAGACTACTGTAATGTTGTCCTCACCAATTTGCTATCTTACCAACTCCAATGTCTTCAATTAATTCAGAACACTGCTGCTCGACTAGTTACCAATGCTCGAAAATCGGACCATGTAACACCCCTTCTGTTGCATCTTCATTGGCTGCCACTTCGCTACAGATTCAAGTATAAGGTCCTCATTTTAACTCATAAGGTGATTTACACATCTAACCCGCTTTATTTAGCTAATCTTTTTTCTCTCCATACTCCCTACCGACAATTACGTTCACTGCATGCAAACCATCTGTCTTTACCATCTCCATCGCAAGCTCATCTGGAACAAACGCGTCATGCTGCCTTTTTTCTTGGACCTTCGCTCTGGAATGCCTTACCATCTTCCCTCCGGCTGGAACCCTCATACCAACAATTCAAAACATCATTAAAGACACACTTATTCCAACAGGCTTTTGACCTCCCCTCCCCTAGTCCCGTTTAATTGGCTGTTTTCACACTATCTCTATTGACCTTTTGGGTACTCTTTCCTTTCCTGTCACATAATGGAGTTCTTTTCCTTTTCTATAGCATTAGCATATTTTATTGTAAACCGCTCTCACATTTCGACAAGGGTGGTATATAAAGTATGGAATAAAGATAAAGATAAACATAGTTTCCTATAATACTGCCCTCTCCTCTGCTCTAGATATTTTTGCTCCACCCATCCCATGTTCTATGAGATGCACTACACCCCAGCCCTGGTTGTCCTCAACTACCCACTATCTCCTCTCCTGTGCCTGCTCAGCTGAGCACATTTGGTTCAAATCTCACTCCCATTCTGACTTTCTTCACTTCAAAATCATGCTTAATTCCTTTCAGTCAGCCTTAACACTTGCCAAGCAAAACTCAATATCCATCTGACTAATTCTCTTGCCATTGACCCCCACTGTCTTTTCTTTACTCTTAACTCTCTCCTCAAGGTGCCTCCCCCTTTGACCCCTCCTTCTCTTTCTGTCCAAACCCTAACTGACTTTTTCCATAACAAAATCCACAAGATTACTCTCCAGTTCCCCACTAGACCAACTTCATCCCCTCTTCCCCTACCTCAAAACCAACTTTTCCCATCAATATCATAGTAACATAGTAACATAGTAAATGACGGCAGATAAAGACCAGTATGTTCCATCTAGTCTGCCCAGTAAGATGGCAAGAGTAGGTACACCTGCCGCTCTGTGCAGGCCACCCCTCCCCAGGTCTTTGTTTAGGGGTGAACCCACCGCTCCATGTAGGACACCCCTTTTTTTTGATAAATTAGATAGTTCAGTTTATTTTGATTTTATCCTGTTGCTGTAAAGGGATCCACTGTGTCTGCCCCATGCCATTTTGAATTTTGTCACTGTGTTTGCCCCCACCACTTCCATCAGGAGGGCATTCCAAGCATCCACCATCCTTTCAGTGAAAAAGTATTTCCTGACATTGCCTCTCAATTTACCAACTTGCAGCTTCATGCTATGTCCTCTAGTTTTACAGCTTCCCCATCTTTGGAAGAGGTTTGTTTGTTCATTATTTCTCTTTAATATTTAAAGGTCTGAATCATATCTCCCCTATCCCTCCTCTCCTCCAATGTGTACATATTTAGGTCTTCAAGTCTCTTCTCATAAGGCTTCTGACGCAGGCTCCAAATCATTTTGGTCGCATTCCTCTGAACAATTTCCAGTCTTTTTACATCCTTTGCAAGATATGGTCTCCAAAACTGAACACAGTATTCCAAGTGAGACCTCACATGTGACTTATACAGTGGCATTAGTACCTCTTCCTTTTTACTGGTAATTCCTCTTTGTATGCAGCCCAACATCCTCCTGGCTTTTGCCACCACCTTGTCGCACTGTTTTGCCACCTTGAGATCTTCAGAAATAATCACACTATGGTCCTTCTCCTGATCTATTACCCTTTCATCTTTTTCCATGATCTTTGAAGAGGAAATCTCTCATCTTTCCTCCTTCAATCTTACTACTTGCTCTTCTGATCGTATTCACAACTATCTCCTTAACTCCATTTCCTCCTTTGTCATCCCTTCCATCTCACATATTCTCAACCTCTCACTCTCCACTGCTACTGTCCCTGCAGCCTTCAGGCATGCTGTGGTCACACCCCTGCTCAAGAAACCTCTTGATTCTAGTTACCCTTCTAATTATCGTCCCATCTCCCTTCTTACCTTTTGTTTCCAAAGTTTTTGAGTGTGCAGTCCTCTGCCATTGTCTTGAATTTCTTTCCTCTCAAGCCCTTCTGGATCCTTTTCAGTCTGGCTTTCATCCCTCATATTCAATTGAAATGGCATTTTCCAAAATCTCCAGTGAGTTGTTCCTGGCTAAATTTAAGGGCCTCTACTCTGTCTTTCTTCTTCTCTTTTCCACTGCTTTTGATACTGTTGACCACCATTTCTCTAATGTCCTGGTTCTCTTCTTATCTCTCCCATCGCTCTTTCAGTGTTTGTTCTGGTGGTTCCTCCTCTACTGCTATCCCACTCTTAGTTGGTATACCCCAAGGATCTGATCTGGGCTCTCGCCTTTTCTCTCTCTACACCCAGTCCTTGGTGCTCTCATCTCCTCCCATGGATTTCAGTATCATTTTTATGCTGATGATTCTCAGATCTATCTTTCTACACCTGATATTTCTCCAACACTCCAGGCCTGTGTCTCTTCCCAACTCTCTGACATCGCCACCTTGATGTCTCACCACCGTTTGAAACTAAACCTAACTTCTTATTTTCTCCCTAAACATAGTAACTTAGTGAATGACGGCAGACAAAGACCAGTATGGTCCATCTAGTCTGCCCAGTAAGATGGCAAGAGTAGTTGCACCTGACACTCCGTGCAGGCTACCCCTCCCCATGTCTTTGTTTTAGGGGTGAACCCACCTCTCCATGTAGGACACCCCTGTATGTTGAGAAATTAGTTAGTTAAATTTAACCTTCCTCTCCCCTTCCTCCTTTCTCTGTCTCTATTGATAACACTCTTCTACTTCCTGTTTCCTCAGCCCATAACCTTGGTGTCATTTTTTACTCCTCCCTTTCCTTCTCCTTGCATACTGAACAGATAGCTAAAACCTGCCATTTCTTTCTCTATAACATTAACAAAATTTACCCGTTCCTCTCTGAACAAACTACTAAAACACTTGTCCACTCTCTAATTACTTCTGACCTTGACTATTGCAACCTCCTTCTTGCTGTTCTCCCTCTGAATTATCTCTCTCCCCTTCAATCTAGTCAGAACTCTGCTGCAAGACTAATCTTTCACCAGCCTCAATATACTCATATAACCCCTCTTCTCATTTCATTGGCTTCCCTTATGTTTCCATATCCAATTCAAACTCCTCCTTCTGACCTTTAATTGTATTCATTCTTCTACTCCTCACCACCTCTCCTCTCTCCTCTCTCCTCTCTCCTCTCCCTCTACACCCCTCCTCTCTTTACCCTTTTCTTCCACTGCTAACTCCAGATTTCAGTCCTTTCACCTTGTTGCTCCTTATGCCTGGAACAAATTTCCTGAGTCTTTATGGCAGGCATCATCTCTGCCCCTTTTCAAATCTATGCTAAAGGCTCATCTCTGAGGCTGCTTTTGGATCCTGATCCCTTGTGTCTCCTTACCCTTTCCTATTCTATTCTATCCTTATTCTTATCTTTTGTCTTGTCTGTCTTGATTAGATTGTAAGTTCTGATGAGCAGGGGCTGTCTCCATCTATATTTGTACAGTGCTGCATATGCATTGTAGCGCTTTATAAACGTTTAATAGTAGGCAATGGAGGATAAAGTGACTTGTCTTCTGCCATAAGGAGTGCTAGTGGGAATTGAACCTCAATCACTTGGTCATGAGTTCACTGCTGAAACCACTAGGCTACTCCTCCACTCTGTCTCCTACTCAAGGAGGTCTATAATCTAAGCTTGTACCTGAGGCAATGGCGGATTAAGCAACTTGCCCAAGATCATAGGAAGCCTCAGTGGGAGAAGTGGGATTTGAACAGGCTCCAGAATAAAATAGGAAATATTTGGAATCTGACCCAGGTGGTTAGATCCAGCAGGGTACTAATATCAAGCCAAAATGTATGAATGAATGGTGTATCACTCCCCTTCTCCTGGAGCATGATAAACAGCTGATCAGGGATGCCACGTCCTTGATGAATTCTATTCATAGATCTGATGGAAGTATGATCCAAGATATTAGTAAGACTGATCCACTAGATAGCAGACAGTCTCTCCCTGATCTATTTGTGCTCAGTGCTTCAGTTGATTAGAAGGACATACACAAAAGAGGTTACTGGATTCTTTTGACTAGTGCATTTTTCCTAGAAAAAAAAGTTAAAAAGGAGAGAGGAGGCATTGTAGGTTAAACTAGAAAGAGGGAAAGAGAAATCTATTTGCATTGACGTGATATACAGACCTCCCTCACAAGAAGAAGAGGTGGACAGAGAGTTAATTGAAGACATACGCAGCATTGCTAGGAAAGGGGAAGTGCTACTAATAGGGGATTTCAATATGCCAGATTTTGATTGGTACTTTCCTGCTGCAGTATCATCTAGAAGTAAAGAGATCCTGGATTCTCTACAGGGAGAACTATTCAGGCAATTGGTAACGGACCCCACACGTGAAGGGGCCATACTGGACTTGGTGCCTACCAATGGTGAAAGTGTTTCTGATGTTATAGTGGGAGATCATTTTGCATCCAGTGATCACCAGATGGTGTGGTTCAGTATTAGGACTAGGGCTGTTAGAATCCATTCAAAGGTGAGGGTCTTAGACTTTAGGAAGACTAACTTTGCCAAGATGGGCCAATACCTCAGGGAGTCGTTAGCAGGATGGAAACAGCTGGGGGATATAGAAAAACAGTGGGCAAAACTGAAAGGGGATATTTTAAGGGCAACCAACCTTTTTGTTAAAATGGTAAATAAAGATAAAGGAAAAGGAGACCTCTATGGCTTTCGAAAGAAGTAGCTGAAAAAGTGAAGAAAAAGAGGGAGGCCTTCATGAAATACAAGAGATCACAGAGAGAGGAAGACAGGCATCTATATTTGGAAAAACGTAGAGAAGCTAGCATAGTAGTCAGTAAAGCAAAGATTCAAAAAGAGGAGGAAATAGCCAATGAAATAAAATGGGGGGAGAAGACATTTTTCAGATATGTTAGTGAGAAGAGGAAGGGAAAAAGTGGTATTGTTAGACTCAAGGGTGAAGGGGAGGAATATGTAAAAGCTGATGAGGATAAAGTGGAATTGCTTAACAAATATTTCTGTTCTGTGTTCACAGATGAAGAGCCAGGAGCAGGACCTCAGAAAACACCCACAAACAGGAACAAAAACAAGGGACATCTTGAACAATTTTCAGAAGACTGGGTTCGTGAGAAACTAGCTCAACTTAAAGTAGACAAAGTGATGGGACCGGATGGGTTACACCCTAGAATACTGAGGGAACTTGGGGACGTTCTAGCAACTCCACTGACTGACCTTTTCAAAGCCTCATTAGAGTCGGGAGTGGTGCCAAAAGACTGGAGAGAGGCTCATGTGGTGCCTTTACACAAAAGCGGAAGTAAGGATATGGTTCAAAACTACAGGCCGGTTAGTTTACCTTCAGTGGTGAGTAAATTATTGGAAACGCTGCTGAAAGGGAAAATAGTGAGGTTTCTGGAGTCCAGCGGATTACAGAATCCGAGGCAGCATGGATTCAGCAGAGGCAGGTCTTGTCAGACAAATCTGATTGATTTCTTTGACTAGGTGACCAGGGAGTTGGACCAAGGGAGAGCCCTAGATGTGGTGTATTTAGATTTCAGTAAAGCCTTTGACACCGTTCCTCACAGGCGACTTATAAACAAACTAAGCACCCTAGGGATGGACCCTAAAGTTACTGCTTGGGTTAGAAATTGGTTGGGTGGGAGGCGACAAAGAGTACAGGTAAGTGGAGCTCACTTTGAGGAGAAGGATGTTACCAGTGGTGTGCCCCAGGGATCTGTCCTTGGTCCGATTCTTTTTAACATCTTTGTTAGTGATATAGCGGAAGGGCTGTCGGGTAAGGTTTGCCTCTTAGCGGATGATACCAAAATCTGCAATACAGTAGACACCCAGGAAGGTGTAGATAACAGGAGGAGGGATCTAGCTAAGCTTGAAGAATGGTCTAGAATTTGGCAGCTGTGATTTAATGTTAAAAAATGTAAGGTCATGCATTTGAGCTGCAGCAATCCAAGGGAGCAATATAGTGGGTGAAGGAGGGGGGGGTGAAGGGGGGGGGGTGAAGGGGGTGAAGTGCTTTTGTCCACTAAAGAAGAGCGGTGCCTAGGCATGGTTGTGTCTGATGATCTTAAAGTAGCTAAACAGGTAGAAAAGGTGACGTCAAAAGCTAGAAGGATGCTTGGGTGCATACAGAGAGGAATGGCTAGCAGAAAAAAGGAGATGATAGTGCCTCTCTATAAGTCTTTGGTGCAACCTCATTTGGAGTATAGTGTGCAATTCTGGCTACCGCACCTTCAAAAGGATGTGAACAGGATGGAGTCGGTGCAGAGGGTGGCTATTAAAATGGTTAGTGGTCTTCATTATAAAGCATATGAGGACAGACTTAAGGATCTTAATATGTACACCTTAGAGGAAAGGTGGGATAGAGGTGATATGATTGAGATGTTTAAATACCTCCATGGCATAAATGTTCAGGGGGAGAGCCTCTTTCAATTGAAAGCAAGTTCTGCTTTTGAAGCAGCACTATGAGGGGGACATGGGATGAGGGTAAAGGGGGATAGATTCAGGAGTGATATGCGGAAATATTTCTTTAGAGACAGAGTGGTGGATCCGTGGAATAGTCTCCCAGTGGAGGTGGTAGAGATGAGGACAGTAACTGAATTCAAAAAAACATGGGACAAACACAGAGGATCTCTAAAGGAAAAAAGGGTACTGTTGTAGTTGTTGATATGGAAGGACAGACTAGATAGGCCATGTGGTCTTTGTCTGTCATCATATTTCTATGTTTCTGTGTTTCTATATGCAGGGCTCTTTCATTAATAAATGAGAACCATGGGTCAGTTTTAGTAGGCACTGAAAAAGGTGCTGGTACTCCATATCACTGCATATTCCCTCTCAAAAAAGTCCTGCTTTTGATATTCTGACTAAAAACATAGGCAACAGCTCTTTACCACTCTCATGGGCAAGCGTACTTGCAGTTCCATGGCAGAGATCAGCGCCGTATCTAGCCCTGTGCGAGGGGTGCGGCCACACAGGGCACAAAGAAATAGTGACCCATTTTTGGGTTGCTGGCCCCTGCTCCCCTCCCAACACTGTTTGCCCTGGCCCCACTGCCACTTTTCATGATTCCTTGGCGACGGCAGTGGCTGTGGCAGCAGCAGAGCAGACATCCAATTCTAAAAAAAGCCCATGCAGGTCTTTCAGAGGAGTTAGGGACTAGACTAACCATTCAAGTGCAGAGTTACAAAGAGTCAGAGGAGGGAGGGACCAGACTAGCCATTCAAGTACAGAGTGACAAAGAGTCGGAGGAGGGAGGGACCAGACTAGCCATTCAAGTGCAGATTGACAAAGAGTCAGAGGAGGAGGGACCAGAGTAGCCATTCAAGTGCAGAGTTACAAAGAGTCAGAGGAGGGAGGGACCAGACTAGCCATTCAAGTGCAGAGTTACAAAGAGTCAGAGGAGGGAGGGATCAGACCTGCATGCAAGCGCAGAGTCGGAAAAAAACATGTTTTTTTTAAAATTGGATGTCTACTCCTCCGCTGCCACCTCCGCTGCCAAGGAAACATGAAAAGCAGCGGGGCAAGGGCAGGCAGCACAGAGAGCCGGCTGGACATGAAGGTGAGGGGTGAGGTAAGATGGGGAGATGCTGGGCATGGGGCAAATGGCAAACCTGTGATAGGTGGGGGGGAGGGGAGCACACCAGATGTGCAAGTCGCACAGGGGCGCATTTATTGCTTGGTACAGCCCTGGCAGAGATGGCTTAATTATAACATTTAGGAGAAAAACAAAGGGGATAGTATACATACTCCACCCATGCATACACTTTTAAAAAAGAAATTATTGAATGATTACAAGACATAATATAAATGTATTAAAAAGTACAATAAGGAGGATCCAAGATACAATCTAAATGATAAAAGTCCCTAAATATACTAACTCCAAATTTCAATCCACAATACAAAAATCAAAGTCTCGGTCCTGCATAGTCACTAAGCATTCTGCAAATCCAAAAATAATTCAGAATCTGATTTTTCTAATAAGGATTCCTGAGGATGTGATTACTTATTCAGAAAGCTCTTCTGGTTCAAAAATAAAACAATTCATTTCTGATGGTATATTACCAGGCCTTAAATTTGTAGACAAAAAGGAAGTGGAACTGTGGGCAGGACAAGAGCCAGAAGTGTCCTGTATGGGTGGGGCCAAGGCAGGAATTGTTTCAAACTTTAGCCCTCGCTATATTTCTGCACTTGGTCTTACAGCCCTATTCATATTCCTCACCCAATCACCATATCCTTGCTGTCCTCCTAATCTCTGGTCAATTTCTTAGTCTCCACTATCCCCCCAGGCAAACTCAAGCCCCTACTTGTCCACCCTACCCAGTCCCTGAGACATCACTCACAATCCTACTTAAGCCCTGAGTCCCCACTTACATGCCCAATACCCAGCCTTTCTTCTGTTTTCTCACCCAATCTTAGATTCTCCACCTAAGCCCAAGTCTTTGCTCTCCCACATCCCCATGCCTCCAGTGCCCACCCATCTACCTCCTTCTCCAACACTTACCACTTCCTGTCTGCTTTCTTATCCCAGCATCTGATCTTATAGCTTGCCCTCTCAACCTTCCCCTGGTTATGACTTTACTTCTTCCCCAGCCCCCACAATATCTATCCTCCTCCTCACTCACCCAGCATCTCCTTTTTCCCCACCCTGACCCCAGCATTTGACAGCTCTAACTCTCTGTCAGTACCAGGATCTTCAGCCCTAAAATTAGCCCCCTCCCAGCACCTGTCCCCTTCCAGCCCCAGTCCCTCTGCAGCATAAGTTCATTTCTAAATCCCAGCCTCAATATCAGCCCATTTCAAGTCCCAGTCTTGCAACCACAGCCCCAGTATCAGTCCATCTCTGGTCCCAGTCCCCCCCCCTCCAGCTCCATTATCAGCCCATGTCCATGCCCAGTCCCAGTCACCATCCCCCCTACAGCCCCAGTATCAGTCCATTTCTAGTACCAGTCTCCCCCACAGCTCCAGTATCATCCCATTTCCAGTCCCAGTTCTCCCCATAGCCCCAGTATCAGACCATATCATTTCAATCCCCCCCACAGCCCCAGTATCAGCCCATGCCCAGTCTCTGTCCCCCAGCCCCGCATTAGTCTATTTCCGGTTACAGTTCCCCCCAGCCCCAGTATCAGCCCCTTTCCAATTCCAGTCTTCCCCCAATCCCAGTATTAGCTCATTTCCAGTCACAGCCCCCCTCCATTGGCCCTCTCCCAGTCCCAATCCTCTTCACCACATCAGCCTATTTCTAGTGCCCCAACCCTTTTCCAGTTCCTCCCTCTCTCACCCCACATTAGCTCTCTAATCCCAGCCTCCACCTATCAGCTCTGGTAATTTGTCCATCTCTTTCTCCACATCACCCTGATCCAGTTACCTCCTCTTTTCCTTTCCCTGCCTGTTCTATGCTTAACACATCCGCTGGGGGATTTTCCTTTTCTCCCGCAGCTCTGCTGTACTGAAGCAGCCCAGCTGCGGCATTTTTAATAAAGCAGGACGTGCTTACTTTTCTTTTCTAAAAATGCTGCAGTTGGGCTGCTTCAAAGTAAGCACTTCCTGCTTTATTAAAAATGCTGTAGCTGGGCTGCTTCAGTATAGCACAGCAGTAGGAGCAAGTGACAATGTTCCCACGACTGTATTAAGCATTAATATGGCTGCGGCTACCTCCTCTCTTCCTCGGCCAGCTCTGTGCTACAGCAGCCAAATTAATACTTCACACAGCCACGGGAGCATTTTCCTTTCCTCTCACAGGCGTTGGTCCGGGGCGTCTGTTGCTGAGGGTAGCATTGATGTTATGATTTGGACTGGGGTGATATGCTGCTGATTTGTGGTAACTCGCTGTTCCATGTTCTTCTTCTTCTCTTATCTGTCTAACTGTCTCTGTCCTCTTTCTGTCCAATCATTTAAATGGCGTTCCTTTCCTTTTCTCCTTAAATGATATGGTATTGTGAACCGGTCTAATGCCTCTGGCCTGAGCGGTATATCAAATTCAAAATAAACATAAACATAAACAGCTGTGCTGTACTGAAGCAGCAGCCCAGCTGCCACATTTTTAGTAAAGCAAAATAAGCACTTCCTGCTTTACTAGACATGCTATGGCCAGGCTGCTTCAGTACAGCATAGCCACAGGAGAAAAGGAAAATGCTCCTGCACAGAGCAGGCAAAGGAAGAGAGGAGGTAGACATGGCCATATTAAGGCTTAACACAGCTGCAGGAGCATTGCCATTTGAAGGACTACCAAATTCTCTTGATCTTGGGGAAAAGGTAATTCTTTGTGTTAAAGTTGATTAATCTGTCTAATTTAGAATCCAGTGTATTTGTTAATTCAATCAGGGCCTAGTATCAGCACAGAGCTTTTAGTTTAAACTTAAAACTCAGCAGAAACCTTTTAATTTAAATCAAATCAGAGTATAGCTTAGCATAGAAGGAAGAATAAGATACATATTCTTTGAGTAGAAATAAATAAATTGTTTCTAGAGACCTTTACAAAGAGGCCTTCAAGTAAGGAGGCAAGAGATCTGTGAATTTATTTTAAATAGGTGTTAAAGGCAAGTGACAGATCAAAGGGGTAATTTGAAAGGATCCCTCTATCAAACCAAGGGCTGTGTGAATCACCCAGGAAATTGTGAATCGATTATTACCTTAGAAGCCTTTACTAAGTGTTAATTCCCTCCCACCAACCCCAAGCATAATCTTAGCTTTATAGGCTTTTAGACCTATAAAAGGGGGAGAGGTGGTCAAATTCACTTTCAAGTTCAGCTGGTTATCCTCGCCAGGACTAGATTAATTCATCTTGAGATAAAGTTCCATGATAGAAGTGTTAGGAAGGCCGTTATAGTTGATGATTCGATCATTAGACATGTAGATAGCTGGATGGTTGGTGGATGTGAGGGTCGCCTGGTAAAATGCCTGCTTGGTGCAAAGGAAGTGGACCTCACATGCCACCTAGACAAGGTTTTAGATAGTGCTGAGGAGGAGTCTGCTGTCTTGGTACATGTTAGTACCAATGACATAGGAAAGTGGGAGGGATGTTCTGGAGGCCAAATTTAGGATTTTAGGTAGAAATTTGAAATCCAGAACTTCCAGGGTATGATTCTCTGAAATACTTCCTGTTCCATGCACAGGACTCAAAAGGCAGGCAGAGCTCCGGTGTCTCAATGCGTGGATGAGACGATGGTGTAAAGAAGAGAGTTTAGGATTTGTTAGGAACTGGGCAATATTCTGGAGAAGGGAGGGGCTTTTCAGAAAGGAGCTAAACAGGTACCTTAACTAGGATGGAACCAGGCTGCTGGTATTAACTTTTGAAAAGGAGACAGAGCAATTTTTAAAACGGATAATAGGGGAAAGTTGACAGTCGTCCAAGAGCGCATGGTTCAGAAGGATGAATCCCTTAAGGACAGTAGGAAATAAGGGAAGTTAGGACATCCCAACAGAGAGGTTCCAATAAAGATAGAAGTAACCCAGATGACCTGCAGTACAGAGCAGACAGAACTGAAAGATTCCAAATTACCCATGCCTATTGATAACCAGATTAATATGAATAAAATACAACCTCTAAAATGCTTGTATGCAAATGCTAGAAGTCTAAAAAATAATCTGAGAGAATAAGAATATATAGCATTAAATGAAAGGTTGAATATTATTGGATAGCTCAGTCAGAAGAGCATCAGACTTTTAAACTGAGATCCAGGGTTCAAGTCCCTTGTTCAGGCAGTTGCACATGGCCCTGCACCACCCTGGGGCCACCCCTGAGCACACCACACCACACCCCACCCACAGGAGGAAAGGAAAACGCTTCTACTGCTGTGTTAAGTATTAATATGGTTGGGGCAGTACTGAGCAGGGAGAGGAGGCGGGATGATGGAATCTGAATTACTTCTACCTCCTCCAGAAGTGCTGGAATTCTGTTTCACACCGCTCCAGCACAAATTAAGCCCTTTATATTACAATGAGTTTACAAGGGTAATCTAGAAAAATACAAAGCACTCATAGATAAAACTTTTGAATTCAAAGACAAAAATTTCTTTCAATGAGTCTGCCTCTCCCATGCAGTATCTGGGTAAATTCTCACAGTATGACTAAGAAACTCTCACGTCTAGAGAAAAACATCTTAAATAACCATTCAGTCTGATTCTAATAAAAAAAGGCAACTAATAGGGGTTGTTGTTGTTAAGTGCCGTTGAGTCGGAGTCGACTCATGGTGACCCTCTGGATAGCTATCCTAAATTGTGTTCGGTCTTGAGTCAGGCGGCTCATTGTTGACAGACTGGTACCCGTAGCTACTATTATTGTCTCAATCCATCTCATTGCTGGCCTTCCTCTTTTGCGTTGACCTTCTATCTTGCCAAGCATGATGTCTTTCTCTAATGATCTCTCTCTTCGCATGATGTGTCCAAAGTATGAAAGGCGAAGTCTTGTCATCTGAGCTGCTAAAGAAAGCTTAGGTTTTATCTCCTCTAGTACTGACTGGTTTGTTCTTTGGGCAGTCCATGGTATACACAGTATTCGCCACCAGCACCATAATTCAAAGGCATCAATTTTCTTCCTGTCTATCTTTTTCACTGTCCAGCTTTCACATCCATATGATGTTATTGAAAATACCATGGCTTGAACAAGTCGAATCTTTGTATGGAGAGAGACATCTTTGCTCTTGAGAATCTTATCTAGGTCTTTCATAGCCATTCTGCCAAGAGCAATGCATCATCTGATTTCTTGACTGCTTGTTGCTTCTTTATTGATAGTTGATCCAAGTAGGTTAAAGTTGTTCACGATTTCAATTTCTTCTCCTTCAATGATGAACCTGTTGATTATGCCAGTTGTCATGATCTTTGTCTTCTTTACATTAAGGTGGAGGCTCATTTTGAGACTATGTTCTTTGATTGTGAGAAGCAAATGTTTCAGATCATCTTCACTTTCAGCCAGTAATGTGGTATCATCAGCATAGCGAAGGTTGTTGATGAGTCTTCCACCAATCTTCACACCTCTGTTGTCTTCATACAATCCTGCTTCTCTGATGATTTGTTCTGCATATAAATTAAACAGGTAGGGGGAAAGTATACAGCCTTGTCTTACACCTTTACTTATTTTAAACCATTCTGTTTCTCCTTGTTCCGTTCAAACTGTTGCTTCTTGATCAATGTACAGATTGTGCAAGAGTACGATCAGGTGTTCTGGTATACCCATGCTTCTTAATGTGGCCCAGAGTTTCTCATGGTTTACACAGTCAAAAGCCTTGCTATAGTCGATAAAGCACAAATAGATATCCTTTTGGTATTCTTTAGTCTTTTCAAGGATCCATCTCACATCCGCAATGATGTCTCTCGTTCCTCGCCCTTTTCTGAACCCTGCTTGCAGTTCAGGTAGTTCTTGTTCCAGGTATGGTTGTAGTCTCTTTTGAATAATCTTCAGTAGAATCTTGCTGGCATGTGGGATCAGAGCGATTGTGCGATAATTTCCACAGTTAGTTGGATCACTGGATCACCTTTCTTTAGTACTGGTATAAACACAGATCTTTTCCAGTCAGTTGGCCATGATGTTGTCTTCCATATTTCTTGGCAGAGCCTTGTAAGTATGGTAACAGCTGCATCAGATTGCTGTAATACTTCTATGGGAATGATATCAATGCCTGGTGCTTTGTTCTTTGATAAGGCTTTCAATGCTGCTTCAACTTCTTCTTTCATCACCAATGGTTCCCGATCATAAGGTACAGGTTGAAACTGCTGTTGGTCCACTTGATCTTTATCAAATAAAAACTCTGTATATTCCTTCCACCTTTTCTTGATCTTCTCAGCATCATTCAACATAGAACCTTGAGCATCTTGTAACATTCCAATTTGAGGCTGGAACTTTTTCTTTAACTCTCGTAGCTTTAGGAAAGCCGATCTTGTTCTTCCTCTAATAGTGTCTGCTTCTATTTCCTTGCATGCATCGTTGTAGTACTTTTCCTTGTCCTGTCTTGCTGCACGTTGGAAATCTCTGTTGAGTTCTATTATTGTCTTTCTTTCTCCTCTGGCTTTAGCTTCTCTGTGTTTCTGGGCAATTTTCAGAGTTTCTTCTGTCATCCATTTTGGCCGTTTTTACTTTTTCACCTTTTGTAGAGACTCCTCGCTTTCTTCCAAGACAACCTTCTTGATGTCATTCCATAACTCATCTGGAGCTCTGTCATTTGTATCTAAAGCAGCAAATCGATTTTGCAGTCAGTCTTTAAATTCCAGTGGTATATTCTCAAGGTCATATTTTGCTGCATTCATGAGTGGTTTGCTCTTTTTCAACTTTAGCTTGAGTTTGCATGCTAGTAGTTGATGATCTGTACCACATTCAGCTCTAGGTTTTGTCTTTGTTGATGTTATAGAACTTTTCCATCGTTGACTTCCACAGATGTAGTCAATTTGATTTTTATACAATCCATTGGGTGAAGTCCATGTATACAGTCGCCGCTTGTGTTGATGGAAGAAGGTGTTTGAGATGAATAGGTCGTTGGTCTTGCAGATTTCTATGTCTTTCTCCAGCTTCATTTCTGTTGCCAAGTCCATATTTTCCAACTACTTTGCCTTCTTCTTTGTTGCCAACTTTTGCGTTCCTGTCACCCATGACTATCAGGATATCCTGTTTGCATGTTCTGTCAATTTCAGCTTGTAGTTTTTCATAGAACTCTTGAATTTCATTCTCTTCTGCAGCTGTTGTTGGGGCATATACTTGAATTATAGTTGTGTTGATAGGCATTCCTCGTAGACGAATAGAGATTAAGCGTTCGCTGACTGCATTGTATTTCATTACAGTTCTTGCAAGTTTCTTCTTTATTATAAATGCAACACCATTTCTTCTTTGTCTTTCATTTCCAGCATAGTAGACCATGTGATCATCTGATGCAAAGTGCCCGATGCCAGTCCATTTCAGTTCGCTGACACCCAACAGATCAAGTTGTACACGTTCCATTTCATTCTTGACCACCTCCAACTTCCCTTGGTTCATGCTTCGTACGATTCTAATAAAAAAAAGGCAACTAATAGGGGTAGCAAGCTTCATATTTTAAAGTAATAAACTAGAGGAAATTACCTAGAAAAGAAATTTGGAAATGTTAATGTTTAAAAATAGTAGTCACTCTGTATTTCTCAGTACTTTCCAATGTTCTGACCAAAGGTAGAAGAGCAGTTTGAGGAATTTCCAAAACCTGCTCTTCAGCATCTCTTTCAGAGATATAGTTGAAATTTTAGGGAAATTTGGAATTCTAATAAGGAGAATGCTTTGAAAGACACAATATTTCCCTGTTTTAGTGATTCAGATTTCAAACTTTTTGAAAAGAAGCAACTCTCTATTCCAAGGAAAATACTTCCTCCTTAGTTTCAGAAACTTTTGCTTCACACTGCTAGAGCCGCTCTTTGAATTTTTCTACCATATCATCTGTAGTCTAGAAAAAGTTTTCTTAAGTGCATTGATTGGATCAGCATGTTGTGTTATCGATGAATTTGAGGAAGCATTTGGATCCAACACTATGATATGTTTATTAGAGATATGGGGCCCGATTTTCATTTAGGCAGGCTATGCACCACGTTGATCCATAGGCTGCCCACCGACCCCTTTAACCCAGATTTTCATTTCGACGGTTACAGAAATGAAAATCCAGGTCACACTGCAGAGGCTGGCAGCCGCCAAGGCTAAGTGGGTAGCAGCAATTTTCAATACTGTCCGTTTAGCCCTAGCACCTTAAAGATAGGCAAGGATTTTCCTCACCTATCTTCAAGGCACAGACCCTAAGGGGGCAGCATTAAAAATCGCTCCTACCCATTTAGTGCCATGCTCCACCCCAGAACACCCCAAACATGCCCAGATGCATTTGGGCACATTAGAGACTTAACTGGGATTTTCCAAAGGCACTAGCCATGTAGCTGTTTTTGGAAAATCCCAGTTAAGACATTTAGACAGGTAACATGGGCTGTTATCCATGCAACTGCCTTCGAAAATCAGGCCCTTTATTTTTAGAAAAAGAATCTTAACACTATCTTGTTGCAATATATACTCTGAAGGGGAAAGCAAATCTCTTGTTCCTGTAGTATAGTGTTATTAAACTGACATAAATAATCTATATTACTATGCAAAGAAATGGAAGCGGGAAGAGGATTCTATAAAGATTAAAACACCTCTCCAGTACATGAAGTTGGAGCACTAACTTCGAGTCTCAAAGTGGCCCCTTCTCAGCTGGTGGCGTTATCTTCTCCCGCAGCATCCTTCCAATGTTTCCCGATGATGTCAGCAAAGATATTAGTTATTGCTCAGGATAAGACTGAGACTGGGGGATTTCTTCCATAGCAAAAAAATTCCTCATTCAATGCTGACATCCAATTGGGGTAAGAACCAGCTGACATGATTTCTCACCTTCAGGTAGTCAAAGTTTTTCAGAAGTGTACTCTTTCTTTATCTTGGACTACTGTACTGCCTCCAGACTGGGGGCTAAGACAAGGCCAGGGGGAAAGGTTACCACTGGAGACTTGGTATTATTCCCAGCATAATCACTTTTCACCAAGAAAGGGAGATTGAATTCTCTCTTGTTTCAGCGAAAGGAGATTTTTCTCCTTCCCCTTAGCCTTCATAAAATTATTACTTCACTGTAATATAATATATGATGGCAGGTAAAGACCAGTATGGTGCATCTAGTCTGCCCAGTAAGGTGGCTGGAATAGGTGTACCTGCCGCTTTGTGCAGGTCAACCCCCTCTATTTGTTAAGTATAAAAGATAGTTAATTTCATTTAGATTTTATCCTCTTGCTATAAAGGGATTCACTGTGTCTGTCCCATGCCATTTTGAATTCCATCACTGTTTTTGCCCCCACCACCTCCATTGGAAGGGCATTCCAAGCATCCACAACACTTTCAGTGAAAAAGTATTTCTTGATGTTGTTTTTAAGTTTACCTACTTGCAGTTTCATTTTATGCCCTCTAGTTTTACAGCTTCCCCTTCTTTGGGAAAGTTATTTTGTTCATTAAGACCCTTTAAGTATTTAAGCATCTGTACCATATCTCCCCTTTCCCTCCTCTCCTCTATGGTATACAGGGGTGGCTCTATAATGAGGCCAAGTGAGGCAGTGGCCTCAGGCAGCAACTTTTTGGGGGCGGCCAAAATTGCCCCCAAAAAGACTGCCTCACTTGGCCTTCAAAAAAAACACCAAAAAACTAAAAAAAAAAAACATTGAGCTGGAGCCGCTGCCACTGCTGCTGCCACAGCAGCAGCAGCAGAATGAAGTGCCCTGCGGTCCCCCCACCTCTCCGGCAGAGCTCTCAGCACTGGCCTGTTTCCCATCAGTGCCAGCGGGCTCAAATAACAGAGCCGCAAGAAAGGGAAACTCTCCCTTTGTGGCTCTGAAAAGCAGGCCGGCGCTGAAAGGACAGCTCTGCCGGGGAGGCGGGGGGACCACGGGGCACTTCATTCTGCTGCTGCCATAGCGGCAGTGGCAGCAGCTCCGGCTCAATGTTTTTTTTTATTCATTTATTTTAAAGTTCCTTTTGAAGGTCAGGCTGGGCTGTGCTTGGGGGGGGGGGAGGGGGTAGCACTGTAATAGATCAATGGGGGGAGGGTTAGGACTGGAAATGAGCTGATGGAGGGGGCCTAGGACTGGAAATGGGCTAATGGGAGGGTTAGACCTGGAAATGGGCTAATCAGGAGGGGGTTGGAACTGGAAATGGGCTGATGAGGTGCTAGAACTGGAAATGGGCTGATCGGGAGGGGGGCTAGGACTGGTAATGGGCTATCTGGAGGGTTAGAACTGGAAATGGGCTGATGGGGGGGGGTAAATTATGGAAATAGGCTGATTGAGAGGGGGACTAGGACTGGAAATGGGCTGATGAGGTGCTAGAACTGGAAATGGGCTGATCGGGAGGGGGACTAGGACTGGAAATGGGCTGATGGGGGATTAGAACTGGAAATGGGCTGATCAGGAGGAGGCTAGGACTGGAAATGGGCTGATGGAGGGGGGTTAGAACTGGAAATGGGCTGATGTCGGGTTAGAACTGGAAATGGGCTGATCAGGAGGGGGGGGGCTAGGACTGGTAATGGGCTATCGAGAGGGTTAGAACTGGAAATGAGCTGATCAGGAGGGGGGCTAGGACTGGTAATGGGCTGATAAGGGGTTAGAACAGGAAATGGGCTGATCGGGAGGGGGGGTCTAGGACTGGAAATGGGCTGATGGGGGATTAGAACTGGAAATGGGCTGATCAGGAGGGGGCTAGGACTGGAAATGGGCTGATGGGGGGGGGGTTAGAACTGGAAATGGGCTGATCAGGAGGGGGGGCTAGGACTGGTAATGGGCTATCAAGAGGGTTAGAACTGGAAATGGACTGATCAGGAGGTGGGCTAGGACTGGTAATGGGCTATCAGAGGGTTAGAACTGGAAATGGGCTTATGGGGGGTTAAGAATGGAAATAGGCTGATCGGGAGGGGGGGTCTAGGACTGGTAATGGGCTGATTGGTGGGGTTAGGCCTGGAAATGGGCTGATTAGGGGGGCTAGGACAGGAAATGGGCTGATTGGGGGACTAGGACTAGAAATGGACTTATTAGGGGGTTAGGACTGGTAATGGACTGATGGGTGGCTAGGACTGGAGTGGGCTGATTTGGGGGATAGGACTGGAAATAGGATGGGACTGGAAATGGTATAATGGGGAAGGGGAGGAGAGTGCTGCTGGCCCTGGAAGAAAACTAGGCGCTAGGGCTACAAATGGGCTGATGTGGAGGGATGGGAGAATAGGACTGGAAGAGAGCTTATACTGAGAGGGTCTGCCAGCGGAAGGAGGGGAAAGGAAGGGAGCTGACACGGGGGAAGGAGGGGGCTGGAAAGGAGCTGATATGATGGGGGAATGAGGAGGCTGGAATGGAGCTGACACCTGGGATGTACTGAAGGGCGATTGAAAGGGAGCTGACACTTGGGGATGGGAGTGGTAGGTGGTTGGGTAATGGGGAGGAGGCTGGAAGGGAGCTGACATGCCAATTGGCACTGGAAGGGGAATGGACAGAGGGTAGGGCGACTGGAAGGGAGCTGACTGGGGGGGTGGCACTGAGAGTACACATGAGCTGATACCTGGGATGGTATTTGGACTAGAAGGGGCTGGACAGTGGGAAAGGAGGGAGACTGGAAGGGAATGGACACCAGTGACAGTTGTGGGAATGCAAGGCAGTTGACATTGGAAGGTACTGGGAGGGGAGGACTGGAAAGGGGGCTGAAACTGGGGAGGGTTACTGGAATTGGAAATGGGCTGATGGAAGGAAGTGAAGAAAACAAAAGAAGAGATAAGAAATGGCAGATGGGCCATGGACCATAGACCACAGAAAGAGAGCTAAGAGAAGACAGGAAAGCAGAAGCCTCAGATCGGGACCAGCATGATCAGAGAATAAAATGGTCAGACAACAAAGGTAGAACAAATAATTGTATTTAATTTTAGTGATTGGACTTTGTGCTATTTTTATATTAGTATTGGGGAATGCCATCTCTTATTTATCTGATGTTGCACTGCATGTGGACTCTGGCTTCTTGGGGTTTCAGTTTAAATTTTGTCTATACATTTTTATTTTTTACTTTAGATTGTGGTTACTTATTCTGTACTTGGTGAGGGTCGATGTTGTGAGTGTGTGACTGAGGTCATAAAGATCTATACTGTACTGTAGTAATTTGACTTGTTCAGCTTTTCAAATATGTGTATGGATGTTCCAGGGCCCACTGTAGTATTTAAAGTGACACTTTTTTTGAATGGGCTCCTTATGTGAGTTTTGGAAGTTTTTTGCTGATATGGTATGGTATGGTAGGTTTGCTCTTTGTTGTAGAGTTTTGCATTAGTTCGCAATGTGCCTGGTACTGGAGAATAGTGGTTGTTGTTGTTAGTGAGATGATCAGAATCAGATTTTCTTTTTTTAATATTGAGTTCTGTGGGTCCTGGTTCTACTCTGCACCTACTGTGGATGCAAAATATATGTTGAAAAAGAAAAAGCAAGAATCATAATGCTGTTTATAACAACAAAATAAAAATGAGTTATAATTTAGTTTTATAAACTATGCCTTTGGTTCTTGCTGTCTTTTAGTTCCTTGGTGTGCAAACAGGACCGTACCTAGCCCTGGGCAAGTGGTGCAGCCGCACAGGGCGCAAAGGCTTGGGGGTCGCATTTCGGCTGTGTTCTGTTGCCCTGCCACCGCTGGCAGGACAATAGCAAGTAGCCGAAATGCGCCCCCCCCCCAAGCCTTTTCGCAGCACTTTAAGCAGGTCTGGTCCCTTCCTCCTCCGTCGCGATGTCAGAGCAGGGAGGGACAGATCTGCTTAAAGTGCGGGCGCCTTTCAGATTGGGCACATGTCCCCCCCCCTCCTCCTCCTCCCCATACCTTCATTCAGCGCTGCCTGCTTTTTCCCTGCTGCCGGAGCCGCCTTGAAAAAAAAAGAGGGTGGCAGCAGCAGGGAAAGAGCAGGCAGCGCTGGACATAGGTATGGGGGGAGAGGGGAGCGTGTGCCTGAGCTGTAAGTCATACAGGGCGCGATTGCAGCTCGTTACGGCCCTGTGTGCAAACATCTTGCATTTCTTCCATATAATCGAATCGGCTTTTTGGTTTGGTTCAGTTTCTGATTGGATTTCTGAAAAGCCCCACCCCCTTGTAAGGTGTTTGTGTGTGTGTGGGAGGGCGCCATCTCATTCTTTGCCCCAGGCAACAGATTGCCTTGAGCCGCCCCTGACAGTATACATATTTAGATCAAATTTCTTCTCATATGTCTTTTGGCACAGGCATCAAATCATTTTGGTTGCCTTCCTCTGAACCATTTCTTTTTATATCCTACATGAAATATGGTCTCCAAAACTGAATACAATACTCCAAGTGAGGCCTCACCAATGACTTGTACAGGGGCATTAATACCTCCTCGTTTCTGCTGGTTATTCCTCTCTTTATGCAGCCCAACATCTTTCTGGTCTTGGCTACCACCTTGTCACATCGTTTCACCACCTTGAGATCCTCCAGCAGTTCACTCACTCACGCGCTCCCTCACTCACTCTCCTGTTCCATGCACACCAATATCTCACCCCTCTATCTCATGCACTTCCTCTGAATTTATGCATCCCAAATGCATGACTCTGCACTTCTTCACATTAAATTTTAACTGCCAAGCATTAGACCATTCTTCTAGCTTCTGTAGATCTTTCTTCATGTTGTCCACTCCATCAGACTTTTCCCTTCAGAACTAAAGTCTTCAACAAGGAATAAAAATAACTTCCAAACACTGAAACAGTACAGGAGAGAGCTGCCAAACAGCAGTCGTTTTGGATCGGCATACACAAATTTTTGCACACTTACAAGCACACCTACTCCTTAATATAAAAGGTAAGCAAAACAGTTACCTACATTATAGAATTTTACTTTGCATATCAGTTAATATCAGGGCTGGCCCAACCACTGGGCAAACCAGGCAGTCACCTAGGGCTGAAGCTTCTGGGAAGGTGGCAAAGAGCAGGGCATTCAAAGCTAAACAATAGATTCTGACAGCCCAGGGGAGGGGGGTGGGGTGGGGGGCATAAGGCTTGCCTAGGGTGCCAACACTTGAACCAACTCTGGGGCCAGCCTTGATTAATTTATTTCTGAGGATCCTTCACAAATAAAGCATTGTGAGTAAGGATGATGGCACTGCTGAAAAGATGGCAGCACAGCCCATTATAACATAGAAACATAGAAATATACCACATGGCCTATCTAGTGTGTCCTTCCATATCAACAACTACAACAGTCCCCTTTTTACCTTTAGAGATTCTCTGTGTTTGTCCCATGCTTCTTTGAATTCAGTTACTGTCCTCATCTCTACCACCTCCACTGGGAGACTATTCCACGGATCCACTACTCTTTCCGTAAAGAAATATTTCCGCATATCACTCCTGAATCTATCTCCCTTCACCCTCATCCCATGTCCCCTTTGATATAATACTTTATAGCCACCACTGAAAGTTACCCTCCAGCCTTAGGTTTATTTTTATTTCATTCAATTAACCACCTTTTACAAGCACATCAGAGCAGTCTACAATAAAAACATAGGAAGGAAAAAGGAAAAAAAGAAAACGAACTCCATAAAATCAGATAGGAAAGTCAATCCTTCATTTGAGGACAAGGGGAAAGGAAAGGGAATTAGGGATCAAGAGGGGGAGGGGTCGAATGCTTTCTGAAAGAGGAGTGTTTTAAGGAGTGATATGAACCAAGGAATGGATTGTTCAAGGTGGAAGGTGGGGAATAAGGCATTCCACAGGGAGGGGCCAAGATAGTAAAAGGCAGAATGGCTGGTCAGCTGCAGCCAGGCATGGGAGACAGAAGGACTGAACGTAAAACGTGATTTGGGGCATGGAGATGAATGATGTCATGGAGATGGGGGGGGGGGGGGAGCTGGTGTGGATGACCTTGTGAACCAAAACAAGGAGCTTGAACTGAATACGAGCCAATGGAAACAAATGAGAAGGGGAGTGACATGGTCATATTATGAAGTGTGTGCAAGAATCCTGATGGCGGTGTTCTGTATAAGTTGTAGACACTGCAACTGATAGGATGGAAGACCGGCAAGAGCGACACTAGATGGTAAGAAGGTAAGAAGCAGGGTGGTCAGAGAGTGAACAGAAAGAAAAGGATGAACAGCCCGGATTTGATGAAGAGAATAAACCTACAGCCTTAGCTACCCTGGATATCCAAAAAAGGAATTACCATAAGGAAAAGGTATGCAGCTTTTTGAGTACCTTAACATATACAGGTGGGACAAAGTGACCACCAAATGAGGCATTTACTGGCAGACAGGTCTTATGTTCAAACTAATGACTACAGGGTATTTAATGCCTATCATACACACAAATTTAGAGGCTGAGATCAGGTGTGTATTCCAATAACTAAATAACAATATTATCTCATTTTTGAGTTTATCTCTATAAATTTGAAGCTACCATAAAGGCATCATAACTGAAGATGTAATATACTATTAGTTCTCTTTTGTTTCAACCATCTCTTCACAGTTATTGTTATTGTCATGTGCCATTGAATCAATGTTGACTCATGACAACTCTGTGGGTCGTTATATTAAACTGTGTTTAATCTTCAATCAAGCAGCTGATTGCTGACAGAGTGGCATCTATAGCTGCTGTTACTGTATCAATCCATCGCTTTGCCCATCTTCCTCTTTTGCATCAACTTTCAACCTTACCAAGCATGTCTTTCTCTATCTGTCTTCGCATGATGCATCCAAAGTATGAAAATCAGTCTTGTCATATGAGCTTCTAAGATAAGCTTAGGTTTAATCTCTCCAGTACTGATTGGTTTCTTCTTCTGGCAGTCCAGTAGCCTCTGTAATGGAAACAGTACCACCTGTTAAGAATTCTTTTAAACCATACTGCCTAGGCAGGAATCTAAAAGAGTAACATCTAATTTAATTTAGGACTCTTTTTACAAAAGTGCATCTTTCTATATAGCTAACACAGAGCCAGTATACTTGCCATTTACATAAGGATGTTTAATTTTTATTTCTCTTGATATATCGCTCTTTAACCAGGGTAGCAGAGCGGTATACAATTCTAAAATACAATAAATCATAAGAAAATATGACATAGATGGGAGTGTTAGAAATACAATGCCTTATGGACCAGGATTAATAATAATTTATACTGGGGACGATAGTGGAGGGGAAGCCAATGTAGAGGGGGTAATGTGATCAAACTGGGTTGCGTGAGTGATGATGCGGGCAGCAGTATTTTGAATTAATTGTAGGCGATGAATCTGGTACTATGGGAGATCGAGGAGGATAATATTATAGTGGTCAAGCTCGGTGCAGCATGATAGAAGGATCGGTCTGGAGTTGGCAGTAGAAGAGAAGGGCACAAATAGATAGATGCTGACCGCTGTAGTCTGAATCGGGTCCATATATAACACCGATTTGATCAAGGATCATCAAATTGGTGATGTTTATGGGCCCAATTCAGTCATAAAATATAGATAAAATTAATGATACATATACAATGACCACTAATACTGCAATTCTAAATACACCATCATTTATTACACTATGAAAAGAAGACCCTCAGCAGTATTATCAGAGCCCTGTCCTACCTCCAAGTAAGCCTCTATCAGCAAATCCAGGACCTAGTCCTAGTACATGGGAAAAGGAAAATGAAACTTTTAAGTGCTTTCAAAATGTCAAAAGCTTTTCCTCACCTTGCAGCTTCTGAGGGAGAGCATTCCACAGCTCCTGAGCCACTTTGAATGCCCTAGTTTGTGTAGGTACTTACTTTGTGGGTAAAGGGTAAGAAAGTCAAATTGGCAGCAGGGAAGGGGTTAGTGACCACTGTCCCATTCCCACCTCACATTTACCTATGCAGCAGCACATTTTCGTTGAGGCAATACTTAACAGGAAGACCGTTCAGACCTCTAGGCTGCTATGTAATATTATAATTATTCTTTGCAGTAAAAAGGTTTCTGAGTGCATAAGACTTTAAAAGTCAATACCATTAGCTCTAATTTACTTCTCCCATTTTTGGGAGCCAGTGTAATTTCACCAAAGAATATACAGAATGGGTACAATATGGGCAGTGACAGTGTTTGATATCTCTTTCCTTGTATGTGTTCTTCCCCCATTATAACATGACAATCAGGAAAGAATTGTCAGAACACTACTGAGCGTGCCTCACCTGCTGATGTTAGCATGGACTGCAGAGATGAAACCAAAGATCACTTACCCATTCCTGAAATCTAAAAATCCAAGGAAGCATGCAGCAAGGCAACCTAGTTTCACTTGCATACAAGTATTGGAAAAGTTAGGCAATTATGTCTGCTAATGAAAAAGATGAAAAAAATTGCTAGCCGAAATGCTTACTTTAGATCAATTTCTTATTTT
The DNA here is from genome assembly GCA_033557465.1 of Ichthyophis bannanicus. Taxonomy (NCBI): domain Eukaryota; kingdom Metazoa; phylum Chordata; class Amphibia; order Gymnophiona; family Ichthyophiidae; genus Ichthyophis; species Ichthyophis bannanicus. The sequence continues at coordinate 99,897,192 of CM066040.1, read as the reverse complement.
TACTAGTCTTTATAAGTCATATTTTTTAAAGGATCAACAAAATATGTTGTAGTACATGAATTTTAGATTCTCACAAACCTTTTCAGATGTAACCACAGAAATGGCAAAAGAAACTTTCATATATACAGAAAATATTCTAGAGATAAGATTTCCCATAATACGGGCATCAGGAAGTATCCAGATGAATGGATGAGCACCAAACAGAGATAATTAGGAGAATATTAATCATTGTAGCAATGGTCCTAGTCTAAGTATTTGGGCTTCTTCTAGAACCATGCAATTATGGGCCCTGAATCTAATCACTAGATGTCACCCTTAAGCAGTGACCAAAATTCCTCCTTTCCCAGGAGTTTGAACATTGCCTCTGCATCACCTTCAGCTACAGTCATCCCGAACTCAGTGACTGAATCGAGGATCATTTATATAGCATTGCACAGCACTGTCACAGAGACACCAAAAGCCATCTCCAAGATACTTTCTGCCAGGTTTTGTTCTGTAAATGTAGGCAGCCTGTTATATTTCTTAAATTGTCAGCAGTGACAAGACGCTGCTAGTTTCAACAGTCTGTTTACCCCAATTGGAGCTAACCACACATAACTGGCTTTATATTTAAATACAGTCATAGATTATATTTAAAATCCAGTCACTGCATTTCAATAAAATCTGGATAGTTGGTCCCGTTAAATGGACTGTGGCTGGCTCTCAGTAATAGTTAGACCGCTAGCTAGGTGGCTGAGTAATTTAGGGACAGTCTTTTTGCTGTCCTAAAGTTATCCAGAGAGTCTGAATATTGAAACACTCTGGACACCTTCTAGGTGTGCCCATGCTCCACCCACATGCTATCTTGGCATTATACGGATAGGTCTCGGGCAGTCAGTAATGATTTTCTGTGGCAGAATCCAGATAGTGCGGCTGAAAAATTACTATATAGCCCTGGCCAGCAGCACCTTTCTGGACAGCAGGTGCTACTACCAAACAGGCGCTTTTAAATATCTGGCACAATATTTTTAACGGTTAAATTTTTTATTTTATTTTATTTGTAATGACATAAACCAGTACAAATAAAATTATGTTGGGAAAGTTATACCACACAGAATTTTAATGTTGCAGATAAGCTGAGATCCAGGCATTCAATTCAAAATAATAGTATCAAGGGTCCATTGTATCACATGCCACTAAGACTTACCAGGACTGATTCTATAAGAGACACATGGAACGTTCTGTGCTAGTTAAGTACATAAGTCCTTATTCACGTGCCTTAGCTATTCTGTAAGCACACGAACAAGTCCAAGCGCACATGTACTTTCAGTTTGGATGCATCCAGGAAAGAGCTTGGGTGGCTCCTACACTTAAGCGCATACATTATACAATATTATTTATTTAGACAGTTTTGTATACCACCTTATCCTTCAATTAAAGTGGTCACAACACAATTGGGGGATACATTTAACACGAGGGGATATGAGACACATACACTAATACTTACAGGGAACATGGGCAATGGAGGGTTAAGTGGCTTGCCCAAGACCACAAGGAGCACCTGTGGGACTAGAAACCCCAGTCCTTCCAGTCCAAGGTTGCTGTCCTCTAGTGGGATTTGAACCCTTGATCTTCCGGTCTGAGGTAACTTGCCCCAACCACTATTATAACTATCACACGTATTTCACTTTATAGTATAAACCCCAAATACACATGTGGTAATGTGCGCCAACTGCGCATAAATGTACAAAATTCCTCTTACCGTGTCCCTGTTGATACAGAAACTTTTTTGTGACTAATGTAATGCAGTAGGTAAACCAAAAGGTACTACCTTCCCATTTGTACATATTGTAGCATATTTTCTCTAGTTACTTTCGGTTACAATGAGTCTTTATTCCCAGGGACACACTGTATAATTAGCAGCACAACTACAAAATTAATGCAGCTGCTCTGTGTCCTAATCAGTGGGTGTCTCTTTATGTTCACCTACCCACATTTCTTCAAGCAGTTCGGCTTCTTTTCCATTTGTGCAATACTTTCCATATGAAATCCTTAAACTGCTTTTCGCTCTGTTTGTAGTCTGCTCAGACACACAGCCCTCTGTAGGAGTCTGAGTTCATGATTCATTGACTCAGATATCCTATAGAGTTTACATGATGTCTGCTAAGCCCCATACAGTTTTATATCCATTATAACAGGGGACAGGCAAGTAAGATTCAAGAGGCTAAGCTATCTATGCATAGCTTGTTCTTGTTTTCTTTAGAACAAATGAACAATAGTTACTTTCGGCATCCTAACACTACTTAAGGAGGTCATATTACAGAAACTTCTCTAAGTTAAATAACAGAAGCAGTTTTCAGGATGAGGCTTCTTAAATGAGTAGGTCAATAACTTATTTACTAAGGCCAGTAGACATGGCTAATGGGAAAATAAAGAATTATACTTGTCCACAGAGAGACAAAGCGAGAGCAATACTGACTCAATTTTGTGTTAAATAATTGTGTTCATTATGTTTAGGACAGCCCTGCAAGTGGTCTTTTGCACAAGTAAATTCATTAGTAAAGCTAATAGACAAACTACTGTTGGGGCAAATTCAAATGGTTTCAGTAGGAAAGTTGGCAAGCCAGGTACATGCACACTGCTAAAAGCCAAAGTCAGCTTTAAGCATAATTGAATTTTCCTTCTGAATGCTTTAAGGCATCATTCTGGGTTTTGAAAGCAATAAGGATTTAAAAAAAAGCCACCCAAATTACACTGCAGTAACCCAATTAGATTCCTTGCAATGCAATTTATATTTTGTGTGGTCTAAAATGTCAGCCACCTACTTGAACATAGTAAAATATGTACGGTATTTTTAACTTTATCAATGAATACGTTTTTATAAAAGAGAAAGAAACCCATAAATAATTGACTGATTGATTAATCGAGGAGCAGGGAGGATATGAAGCCATAACTGATTGATTAAGCCATAACTGATTGATTAATCGAGGAGTGAAGGAGTGGCCTAGTGGTTGGGGCAAGGTACTTCAGGCCGGAAGGTCGGGGGTTCAAATCCCACTAGAGGACAGCAACCTTGGGCCGGAAGGACTGGGGTTTCTAGTCCCACAGGTGCTCCTTGTGGTCTTGGGCAAGCCACTTAACCCTCCATAGCCCATGTTCCCTGTAAAATAGTTATTTCCAAGTTATAATGCCCTGTTCAATGTAATTTCAGTTTGTTCAATGTAAACCGCACTGATGCAGAATAGCGCGGTATATAAGAGAATGTAAATAAATAAATAACAAGCTGTGAGTTTAAAAGTCAACTGAAAAAGGCAGTTCTCTCTCTGATTTTAGAAAAGTAAGCAAGTATGGTAGGGTGCAAGGAAAGGGAAATAAAGGAAATGGGGCTAAAGGATGTGGACTAGTCGAGAATTCATGAGTAGTCTTGTGATTCCTGTCATGGAAAAAGCTAGCCATTGTCTGGGCAGAAAATAAGGTGGGGGAGGGGGGTGGAGGTTTCAGGCAAAGTCAGTTTGAGGAGGTATGAGTGTGGCAAAGATATTGGTCAGATGAATATGATAATCTTGCTTGGCAAGTGAAATAGCAGACTGGAAGGAGGTGAACATAAGTGAAAAGTGTGAAGTCAGGCAGATGCAGAAAGACAGGGAGGAAACTGTGCAGGCGAGCCCAGGTTGGGGTTTAGCAAGCCTTACAAACTAGAGGAATGGTGGGGCAAGAGTCTACAGCATTATAAGAAGAAACTGTTTCAGACTCCAACAAGAACGGAGAGCGGTAGCGGTACTGAAGAAGATGCAAATGTTAGATTGGATGTTCCTAGATGTATTGGTATTGACTGGAGAAGTATAAAAGTGGAGGATAGTTAAGTGCAAAAGTGATCAAATGATGGTCAGAGAAGGGGAGAACAGAGGTGAAAAAACTTGAGAAAAAGTAATTGGAAGAAAGGGAAGGCAGTAGCCATGTTGGTCAGTGGGAATAGTACTGCACATTTGGATATCAAATGAGGAGGTTTGATGAGGAACTCTGGAGGCAAGAGTCAGATTGAAGTCCTCAAGAATAAGGTAAAGGGAAAACGGTTCAATGAAGAACAGAAGTCAGCAATCAAAGGAGTCTAATTCTCTTCTGTCCTGTGACATAGCTAGAAATGAATGGGTCCCTGGCGGTGAAGTTAAGATGGGCTGTCATTAACATGATCTATCCCTTAGTTCCCTTCAGACATATGATCTCCAAACACAATATTCCCTCAATACACACACTGTGCATAGAGTGCCTCTGCCTGTACAGTCCCCACCCAAAATCTCGATTAATAAAGCATTAATTGCACCACCCTCAAAATATGAGCCCATAAACAAACAATTAATCATCAAATTCTTAAATTTAAAAATTTAAAGGCATATTAGTTTTGTCACCTCAGCAAGACAACTTTCTTCCATTGCCAGGCATTCATGAAGACATGAAAACCCTGCAAAAAGTATAATCAGCTATGTTGATACCCTCTGACCATGGCCCCAGTTGTCTTGTCTTTTCTCTCATAGAGCAGTGACAGAAGTGTGAATTAAAGCATCCTCCCAGGACATCCCTCCTCCCTTGCCTTGTCCTAGTTTGAGCCTTGTATAACAAATCTGCTATACTATAATGGAAGTTAACAGAATTCAGATGACCCCAGAACACCAGTACACCTACTAGGAAAACAGAAACAGCAGGACTGCTATAGATCCCTACACCTCTCCTTTGGTAACTCAACTCCACTCAACAGAAGAGCAGCTCCCAACACAATCCACCCCTTGCCCCACAAGGATGAAGGGGGAGGTCATGTGAAGAGGGAGAAGATCCTGAAATAACAGAAATTAAGTCAGAGACCAAGAAAATGTGGCAGAAAGATACAGAAAATGTCCCATGGAATTGGGAGCCACTGACCTGATTAAGAGGAATTTCCAATCACACCTCAACAGAGGCGTATACATGTTATATCTTATTAAATCCATAAGGAAGCTCTTTTTGGCATGGTGAAAGTATTACAGAGAGCATTAGCAGTAAATCTGAGACTGAATTCTTACTCCACATACTCTGGTTTAGGAGTGAGGTTCATGACTGTCATGGTATGTGCAATACCAACCCATCTGGAGAATGCTGCTCCTTATGCCTGGAACAAACTACCATGCTCTACTTGTTATGATGTTTGGATGGTTATGTTAGGCTGCTGAGTCCTTGTGATTCATGTGTAAGAGAGGTGCACTGGGGCCACTGAGTCATCACAATTCTTTTTTATCAGGGTGTTATATGGGACTCCCTATCTTTGTTATCCATGCAAGGGTGGGTGGGGTGGGGAGGGGAATATTGTGTTGAGAGCCACTGAGCTCCTTACCACTCAGGACAATCTACTACTACTATCAATCATTTGTAAATTGCTACAAGGTGTATGCAGCACTGTACAGAGACATGTAAGAGATAGTCCCTGCTCATCAGAGCTTACAATCTAGTCAAGACAGACAACACAACAGCTGGGGACAAGGATATATCTAAGGGAATGGTAAGAAAACACATAGTTGGAGATCAGGGACCATGTGGATCAGGATCCAAAAGCAGCCTCAAAGAGGTGAGTTTTTAGCCTAGATTTGAAAAGGGCCAGAGATGGAGCCTGACGTACCAACTCACGTTTCATAAGGTTTCAATAATATACAGCTATGAGTGGAAGAGTAGCTTAGTGGTTAGCACAGTGGGTTCTGATCCAGGAAAGTCAGTGTTCAAATTCCACTGCCACTTTTTGTTGGCAATTTGCTTAATTCTCTATTGTCTCAGGTAGAAAGTTAGAGTGTAAAACTACTACACCTGAATATAACAGCTTGAGTTAACACTTGAAAATAGTGAAAGCTTAATCCAAATCCGTTCATCTACTTACTGTAATTATCTGATTTCTCACTACGCTTGAGATACACCCACATGAAATCTGGAGATGGCAGCTGTGGATAGGGGAGGAAGGGTTTTCTACAAGAGTATAGTTGGGATCTGTTCTGAAAATGCATAAGGCTGCATGTGACTGTGGATTCTTTTGGGCAGGGGTGTATGACTGCATGGAGAGCAAATGGCTAGCTGTGTTGAGTTTGAGTGAGTGGAGTATTTCTACAAGTGGGGTCTGTGTTTGCACAAATCTGTGTGTGTGCACAAATATGTATATGTGACTGACTGAATAGATTTTAGTGGATGGATATGAGGACTGCTAGAAGGTAAGAGGCTAGGTATAGTGGGTGCTGTATATAGTTAGTTTCTGTGTATGCAAGGATGCATGTGTATGACTAAGGGGCTATTTCAGAAGCCTTATTTATGCTTTCGAGATCTGAAAATGAGCATGCAGATGTTGAAATCAGAGATGTTGCAGGAGCCATTTTAGAAGCTGGTTCTATCGACGTCCTCATTACGAGGACATCAAAGTTGCAATGGGGGACAACTGGGGCATTCTGTACAAGTTGGATGTGTGTACCCTGTGACAAGGAAGCTTATCATGACAGAGGAGAAAGGGAAAAAGGAAAGGAATTCACCCTTATAAAAGGGCCTATTCTACAAGGTCAGAGAAACAGAACCCCAATCACACCTAGAAAGCAGGAAATTCCCAGATGGGATAGGTTTCAGAGTTCCCCTAGTGGAGAAACAGAGAGGGAATACAGACCCAGGGTAAAGGACACTTACGTCACTGAGTTCTCTAATTATCCAGCTGCCAGGAGGCAAGCTGATCTCCGTCACCTGAGAGGAGAAGAGGTGGGGCTGGAGCCTTGGGGATTTAAGTCTAGGATAGAGAAAGAAGCAGGGGAGAGGAGGAGGAGAGTCCCAGAGAGAGTCTCAGGGAGAGACCCAAGCAGAAACACAAGCTGGAGGACGGGATGAGGAAGCACAGGTGGCCAGAGCATGAGGGAGGAGAAGCCGCTACAAGCCCAGGCCCATGTATGAGCCTTGAAAGCTTGTCTAATACAGAGCAGTACAGAGTTCCAAGGGATACTCTCAGCTCTAACAGTAGGCAGTCAGCTGAACCCTGTGAACTGGAAGGAGAGGTAGAGCCTATGCAACTAGGTGAACCAGACCTAGCTGTGAATGACGAAGACTCATACATGGATTGCTCCTTGTGCCAATCCTTTACTGCAGAGGGATTGAAAGAAAACCACCCTTAAGAGAAAACCTTCAGAGTCAGGTAACCTTGAAAGCCTGTAGATGGTTTTGTGCATGTCCTGTGTTAAAGAAGAAATACGTTTGCTGAGAAAACAAGAGCAAGCTGAAGCTCTCTGATTGTGCTTGATAAACAACTGATATCCAGAGCAGTGCACCGGCAAGAAGGCGAGCTAATGGTGAAAGGAAGTAAAGTTTTTGGCTTTGTTTTTGAATATTCCTAAAGCCTGGAATAGAGCATTATTTGCTTATGAGAAGTTTTTGTCCTGTTAAAAGTTTTACTTTGTTTGTAAGGAGACAAACCAGCCTGGAAGTGTTTGGGACTATGTGAACAGAAAACTGCCATTGAAAAATGCTGTTTTTGTTTGCTTTAAACAGCAATGCTAGCCAAGCTGGTAGCATTGACTGTTAAAAGGCTTTATCTTTGAGCTGAAGAGCACTATAAGCTGAAAGTTTTGCTTTGAGTTTATTTATGTCCTGATGTGAATTGTGAAGAATCCTGGAGAAAGTATCCAAGGGTAGTATTTGTGAACCTTGTGTTTGAGTCAATAAATTCTATCTTTGCCTTATCATTCGAGCCAACTGCAAGTGTTTTTTTTCTACCTGAAGTCAAGTGGATTGTGACTGAACTACCTTTCCCAAAGGGCATGGCAAAGGAACCAGTCCGTTAAAGACTAAAAGGTAAAACTTTTTATGATAACCACGCCCCTCCATACTGGAAGTAAGGGGCAAGGGCGTGACAACCCACTAGGGGAGTGTTCATTTCTATTCCTGCTCTTGAGCATGAATAGGCATCAGAAAAGCTCTTGTTATGCCATCTAGAAACCTGGCAGGCATAGAGAGGAAGATAATCTGATATCCCCTATACTCCATGATTGTAGGGAAATGAGGACACTCGTTTGCAGTTTGGCATTCTGATGTACATCCCTGCTTGCAAAATAGCTTGCAAACTATGCATTCAGCATAGGCTTATTATTTATTTCAGAGATTTACATTACACACAACAACCTACGTGGAGTACACAAAACATACATAATAAAATGGACTTACATAGACAATGCACAGAACATAAATCAAGGAAAAATGATATCTCAAAATCTAAAAATAAAACAAACTAAATAACACAAATAAAATGACTAAAACTCCAAAATGTTTGTAGCAGGGACATCTAAAATTGCTAAAATTGGGCAAAAACTTAAATGTCCCTGGTGTTGTTTTTGGACATTTTGCCCTGAAAGCTCCAGATTTCACCTGGACATCCTTTCTAATACATAGCTATTGTGTGGTTGGGCATGGTGTGTGAGCAGATGCAGTGTATGAGTCACCTTGTTTACTGCCGTCTTTATGTCTACCTTTTGCTTCTATCTGCTCTTATCCTTCTCCACTTCCTTTTCCTCTTTTGCCTCCATCACGACTCCAATACTCCCTTCTCGTTTCCTTCCTTCCTTGCCCTTCACTTCTCTCTGGGTAATCCTTTTATCCATGCCCCCTCAGCCTCCCACCACAGGCTCACCCATCCACCAGATTCAACAGTTCATCCACCTCCCCAGATTTAACTACTCCCCTAGGCTCAGCTTCTCATCCACTCTCCTTATCCCCATCTAACTAACTCCATTCTAGGCGCAAATTCATCCCCCTTTCAGCTACTTGAGGTTCATCTCTGTCTCTCAACCCCTCTTTAGTTCAAGCTCATCCTATCTACTCTTCCCTGAGTGCCTAACCCTCTCACTTCCTTCTCCCTCCAGTCTCACTCATCCACCCATGCTCATCCTGTCCAGAGTCATTCCCTGTTTCTATCCCCACAGGATGACACCATTCCTCCATTTCTCCAGCTCCATGCATACTTATTCTATCCCATCGCTTGGTTTCTACGGGCCCGATATTGAGTTAGGATGGCTAGGCATGAGAACAGCACCTAGTTATCACCACCATCCTCTAACCCTGGATATTCAGTGCTTCGGTCATTTGTGGCCCCTGCATTGAATATCCGGGGTTGCTGCACATGCCCAGAAGCTGCAGAGGCTAACTGGGTAGTGGTTAGCTTCTATGGGTAAAGATATTTTTATCTATAGAAGCTAACCGGGTAATGGTGCAATTTCTCTGCTACCCGGTTAGCCTCTGGTGCCACCCATGAATGCCCAAAATGCCCATGCATTGCCCCGATGCTAAGCATTTAGCATCAGGGTGTGTAAGGGAGAAGATTGGGGATATTCAGTGGCATTAACCATTGAATATACTGCTGAGCGGCATTTACATAGTTTACAGGACTGTAAACCACGTAAATGCTTTTTGCATATCGAGCCCTACCTGCCTTTTAAACCCGTCTCTACCAGTCCAATCAGAGCTTTCAGGAGGAAGAAGTGGTGAATAAGGATGTCTCTGACCATCCCTTCTTCTTACTTGGTCCTTAGTCATAGTGATCTTCAGGACTGGGGACTAAACAATAGGACAGCAGCCAGGCTGCCTAGTGATTACCACTGAGGGAACGTTTGCAGGACGGGACTGATGATATCCTCAGCCATAAGGGAAAAGAGCTTACTCAGGCTGATGATAACATTGGTGGCTGTGAAGAACAAGTTGGGAGTTGAAGTAATTCAGGTGGCAGAAACAAAAAAAGCATGGGCTTTGCTCAATGGTACCAGGCTGAAGCCAGAGTCTGCATGCTCCTCTCTCAGGTCTGAAGGACCATGGCCCACACCATGTCTGCAGCCTGAAAAAAGATCTTTGAATGGAAGTGACATGGTTTACTGCTCCATTAGGCCTCTGAAATGTCATATGGGCCTCAGACCTGAATTACTGCTACCAAGTGCTTGTGTGTGGACACTGAAGACCATTGTTTTCTGTCCTGCCTATATGCTGACAACTGGACTTTCAAGCTTTTCCCTTCCTGAGAGCTTCAATGGCCTTGAAAATGTAACAGTTTGAGACTCGGGTCATCTGCTTCTATATTCCATCTCTCACCAGGAACTCTTATTGTGTGGGTGACCACTTCCTGAAAGCTGCTTCCTGATTCACCCAGCCACCTTGTGATGTCCTGGGTCTACCCAGTCTAAGAACTGGGCATCTGCCAAGATAACTTTGCCCAAGGAATACATGTTTTTGCACATATACCCTTGCTTTGCTTTTATCTGTTCTTTTCTCGTAGTATTTTGGTGTGCGTTGGTGTAATTTCTCTTTTTACCATAGATACTGTATTGTCTAAAGCTGAGAGACAAGCTATTTATTTTATTTTGTTTTATTTTATTTATTTAGACAGTTTTGTATACCACCTTATCCTTCAATCAAAGTGGTCACAACACAATTGGGGGATACATTTGACACGAGGGGATATGAGACACATACACTAATACTTACAGGGAACATGGGCAAAGCTAAGCCTTGTGCCTGAACTTTAGTGTTCAGGATCTCCTGCTGATCCCTGTCTAGAAGAGGAATCTAATCCCAACATGCAGCCTGCCCATATGGGTTTGAGCCTCTGTAATACATCTGCCTTGTTTATAGCATTTACTTTTATGGTTTAGTCTTATCTCCTGCTTATTGTTGAACATGGATATTTGTCATTGATGTTGCAACTGGACACAGGAGATACAGTGAGTCATTTTCTGTATCTAGACATCGTTCCGTTTGAGAGGCTTGCCTCTGTATTATATCATGTTGTCTATCAATCTTTTGAGATCGAGAGTAGGGCTAGGTCCATTAGAGTCTATCCTGCTTGTTCAGGTTGCAAAAAAGGTTGAGATTATACGTGACCTTGTAATTGCCATTTTGATGTGTTTGCAGTGAAAGAAATGTAGTTGGTGTCCTTAAGTGCATTAATATTGCAGGAATTAATGTCCAACAATTTATGTTTGTTTTTCCCAAACTAGAGACAGGGATGTTGGGGGTGGGGTTATGTTAATTGTCCATTATGAATTAATTATTTTTCAGCCTGTAATTTTTAAAGCCACTATGTAAGAGACACTGTGGGTGTATAATAAAATCTGGGGGATTGGTGTTGTATTCATCCCACTGCAGGCAGTCAGTTCAGACTTGCAGATGTTTCTGGAATGGTTGGTAGCCATTTTAGTAGATTTGCAAAAAATTGTCATCATTGGGGATTTTAATATCTATGTGAATGCTTATTGTATGAATAGTACTACTATAGTACTATTGATTTATTATTTGTTGTTAATGAAGAGACTCCTATTTTGTTGATTTCTGGATTGGCCAGTCAGACTCTTCCTTGTTCTGATCATTTATTGCTTTCCTTTAATATTACGGTTGCATCAGTTGCTGATAATGGAATGCCTGGGCATTGACATATGAGGTTTTCTAAATGTGATTCTTCCGCTTTTTGTGATTCTTGGATATATATTAATGGGGCACAGGGTGATTGGCTATAGGTAAGTGCCACAAATCTAGCATCTCATCTGTACGGCAGCATATGAGATCTTCGACTAGATCTGTGGGTCAACAGAGAAAGAGCTGTGCTTCTTGGCTTTCCGAGTCTCTTATCCAGCAGAAACATGTCATGCCTTAGCTGAATATCGATGTTTTTTGCAGGATAAGGAAAAAAATTTCCAACTTTTTGATGCCTACAGGTCGCAATATTTCATTGCAAAATGTGTTTATTTTTCCTTAAAAATTAATGCTGCTTTATCTCGATCTGCTGAATTTTCACACTGTTCGTTTATTGCTAAGGGTCCCCACTGCTAGACATGGTGATACTCCTAGAGCAGACCAATTTGGCCATTTTTCTGCCCAAAAACAGCAGATTCCCCAGCAAGTGACCTATCATACCATTTCTCCTGTACAGCTCCATCCAAATGCTGGAAAGTGGACAGGTTTATCAGACATTATGCTAGATGGTACTATGCAGGTCTTCATCATAGTCACACCTCTAGTTCTCCAGCAGATGTGATTCCTGTTTGGTGAAGAAGGTGCATGATAAAGTTGCTGAATTCCTTTGTGACATAGTGCAATCATGTTTCTCTTCTGGGTTTCTTCTTGATCTCCTAGAACAAACTGTCCATCCAAAACTGAAAAAAAATATATATATATTGTCTTCAGACTTACCATCCAATCTCTAACTTATCTTTTATGGATAAAGGAGTAGAGCAGGTTTTGAGATCACAGTTAGATGATTATCTAGAGACATGGCAGCATGGTTTTAGGCATAGTCACAGTGCTTGTTTGATCATTTGCTAAGATTGTTCACTATCTGTTTTATTGGTCTTGATTAACTTGATGTCTGGTTTCAACTGCCATTCCAGATATTTTACTGTCAGGATTATCAGAGTTAGGTCTGGGAGGTATAGTGCTTGCTTGATTCCATTCTTATTTGTCCAATTGCTTACAACAGGTTTCTTTCTCTGATCAAACATTTGCGCTGTGTCCAGTGGGTAGAGATGTGCCTCACGGATCAGCTCTATCAGCCGCTTCATTTAATATCTGGTTTCCTCACAGTTCTGTCTGTCCTTCACTTACTCCTTCTTTTTCAGGCACTCCCATTTCCTTAGTGTCTAACCTCCATTATTTAGGTGTCTCTCGATAGTGCTCTCACATTCAATGATCACATATCCCAGGTTTCTTGACGTTCTTTCATTTGCCTCTGGCGCATTCGTGCTGTCAGGCCGTTCTTATCCCCTCAAGCTTTGATCACTTTCCTTCTTTCGCTGGTGCAGGTTAGATTTTTGCAACTCCATATTTGTCGGTATCCTTCAGTATCAGCGTCAACGGCTACAACTCCTACAAAACACTGCGGCCCAGTTGATTACCCATGCTCCCCCCCCCCCCCCCCGCGATCATATCACTCCAATTTTGCAAGAGCTTCATTGGCTCCTGTTAATGTTCCGGACAAAATTTAAGATCCTCACACTAGTTCATCGAGCCATTTATTCCCACCGACCTCAGTAACTAGCCGACCTATTAACCTTTCACACACACACCCGGAGCCTTCGTTCTATTCATATCAACCGCTTACACCTTCCTTCCCCCTCACAAGCACATCTGCAGTTAACTAGACAGTCAGCCGCCTTCTATGTTGGCCCCTCCCTGTGGAACTCCCTGCCCACTGCCCTTTGATTGGAAGAGTCCTACCCCAAATTCCGTTCTCTCCTGAAAACCCACCTTTTCTCCTCCGCCTTCAACCTTCCCCCCTAATCCCCTGATTCTCCTCTTCCTTTTATTTTTGAATCTCACTACTTCCTTTTCTATTCTCTTTATCTTTCCTTGTTTATATTGATTGTATTTCTTTTTTTTTTTAATTGTAAACCTCCCCGATGTAATGGGGGGCAGAATATCAAATGTTCAATAAACAATAATATTTATTAGCCCCCCTTTAACCATTTTATGCACAATTGAATATCTTTTGTAGATATGAATAAGGATGATACTTTTCTTTTTGTTCCTTTTCTTTGCATGATATTACAGAACCTCGCTAATGCAACATTTTCATATTATTTTGTATTTGCTTATGACCAACTTGCTTCGTATTTATTATAAAGAAAATGAAGCTATGTTGGTGACTAATCTGCATGTCCCTTATTGATTATGCTGCATCATTTAGGTATTTTAGACATGCATCCCGTGATATTAACAATGATTCATGCATCCTTTTTTAAATTGCATATAATTTGTGGCTTGGAGAACTATTTGACAAGAGAGGATTTTCGCATGGTGGCTGAGTTATTGACATTGCCATATCTCGACTATTGTAATTTCTTGTATTTATGTCTGCCTTATTGTTTGCTTAGATCTTTTCATGTGATAAAAATAACATGGATTGCTGAATTTGGTACCTTGCGGAAGACAGATCATGTGTAGCTGATTATGAAGAACTGCAATAGATCAAAGACCATATTTTATTGCAAATGTCTTTGTACTGTTCACTGCATTTTGCATGGAGATTTTTCAGTACCCAGTAAAATCAATATCCTGATATTTTTCTAACAACACATTACACTCCAGTCAACTGGAACATTTGAATTTCCTACTGTTTCAGTGGCATGTAAAGCACGTACTTGTCCAAGGGCCTTTTCAATAACTGGCCCATTTTCTGGAACTCTGTTCCTTTATGCATTCATCAGTCTAACTATTTGCTTTTTCATAAATTATTGAAAACTTATCTGTTCTTATGTAAAGGTGTTACATAAGGTGTGCGGTTATGTTAATTATGATGTGATATTATAAAAATAGAAAAAAACAACAATATAAACATCATGGGCCCGATAGTCAACCGGGCAATGCTAAGTGCCGTATACGCTTAGTCCTGCCCGCCGACCCCCCAACCTCGGATATTCACTTCTACGGCAAAGGAAGTGAATATCCAGGTCAGGCCGCACTGCCTGGAAGCCACTGAGGCTAACCGTGCAGCATCGGTATTGGATGCTGTATGGTTAGCCTCAGCGCCTAAAAGATAGGTGATGGTTTTCCATGCCTATCTTAGAGGTGCCAAGCGCTAATCGTGCAGCTTCCAATACCAGTGCTGCACAGTTAACACCGGTCCCTGCCTCCGCTCCAGCCCAGAATACCCCCGGCATGCTGCAACGTTAGGCGCCCTGATGCTAGCTGGCTATGTGACTTAGTCAGGGATATTTGGCACTACCCGTGTATGTGCCGTCGAATATCCGGTTAGCAGGCATTTATACGGTTAACTGACTGTTAACCTTTTGAATATCGGGCCCATGTGTGTATATTGTAACTCACCTAGATATACATATTATATAATATGTATAATTTAAAATGTAACTTATGCTCGGAAGACTGGGCATCCATGTATAACATCTCAGTTTGAAAATGAAGGAATAGTGATCAGCAGCAGACAAAACAATACTTCATTCAAACAAAAATTCATAGGCAAGAAAACGAGTTCCAAAAACTGGATCATTTCAATAGAAACGCCTTTCAGCCCCCCACAGCACATGCTACCGCTCTCTAACTACTAGTAGAGCATTACTTCAACCACCATATGAGTTATTACAAGTTCCAAACATGGCATCAAAATCACTTATCTTGCAGATAGTCAACTCCCCAACGCCACCTGTGATGCCAACTCAGGTGCTTTACTGACACTTCGTCAGGGGGCTACAACATCATCTTCAGACAGACAGGCATAACTATGTGTAAGACATACACCATTCAAACTCATTCAACTCCTCCCATGGGTCATAACTTTAATGGCAAGAAAGGCCAACATTAAAATAAGCACTTAAATAATGGAGCCTAGATTCTGCAACCACCTTTACTTCCAGCTTCAATGATCATTACAGCAGACACAGCCCAAAACAAACACACTAGCAATTAGTGAAACGCTAGAAAAGTAGGCAACCATACCAGAACTCTAATATCAGTGTAAAACCGTGAAAGCTACAAACCGTAATGAACTGATGATAATGTTTCAAGGAGCTGCAGGTATAAGTGCTATTTTGCATAATGGCAGGACTGGAGCAGATTAAAAAAAAACACCGTGCAGCTGCGGTTTTTATAGTGACCCACCTCCAGCTACTAGAGTGACTTTTAAGAAGCAGCTTTGAAGCAAAGCAGCAGCATTGTAATGACTGAAAATGAAAGCCAGAACAAAGTGACTTGAGTGAACCCCATCCAATGTACAAAGGGGCTCACAACCAAAACATAGCAGTAACATTTGCTGTGCTCCTCCAGCGTGCACGGCAGCAGCGTATGCTCTGAAAGGTGTTTCTATTGAAATGATCCAGTATGCATTCAACAATAACATATTCAATAACTAAAACATAAATTAAAGAATTGGAAGATATGCATTCAAAATGTTTTCTTGAGCACGTTTTTGTGCCAATTATGGATTTTTTTGGATGGTTGATGTAGCGAGCGTTTTCAGTTTACAAATATCCTCGCTGCCTGTTTGCAGCATGGTGTTTGGCTGAGCGTGGGGGAGGGGGTACACTGAACAAAAGAAGAAATTTGCAGGGAGGCTTCTAAGCAGCATGTATGTCCAGACTACTTTGACACACTAGGGCTGGCTTTCCTTCCTTCCCCTCCAGTCCTTACAAAAGGGGTCATCCAGAAAAGGTTTTTTATTCAACAGCTGGAGACTTCTCACTTTCAGGCCGATGCGGAAAGAGGCACTGAAGTCACACTCTATCAGCTTTTTATGCTTGTTTGCAGGCATCTTCAGTGCATCCTGGGATGCACCAGGTGGGATGAGACTTACATCCTTACTTCTAGATGATACTGCAGCATGGATGTGCCAAACAACATCTGGCATATTGAAATCCCCTATTAACAACATTTCCCCTTTCCTGGCAATGCTGTGTATGTCTTCAATTAACTCTCCATCCACCTTTTCTCCCTGTGCAAATAGATTTCTTTTTCCCTTTTAGTGCATCTTCTCAACCTTTTAAGCCCATAGCTTTAATACTACTTTTTTACATATAGTGCCAGTCCTCCTGCCCGTCTTCCTACCCTGTCCTTTCTGAATAAAGTATAGCCTGGTATAGTTACATCCCAGTCATGATTGACCGTGAACCATGTCTTTGTTACTGCCACTAAATCCAAGTCAGTCTCTCCCATTAAACTCTCAACATCTGGGATCTTATTTCTTATGCTACGGGCAGTTATACACACTGCTTTCCATATGTTGCCCCTTTTACCCATTTCTATAAAGGTATTTAATGTTTCACTTACCTGGGGGCTTTCTTCACCCATCCCCAATGAATCTAGTTTAAAGCCCTCTTCAGTAGATTAGCCAGTCTACTACTGAAGACGTGTCAACCTTTCTTGGACAGATGGATGCCATCTCTGCATTGCAACCCTTGGAACATCATCCCATGGTCCAGGAAACAAAAACGCTCTCGATGACACCATCCACGCAGCCATGCATTTATCTCTAGGATGTGAGCTTCTCTTCCTTGGCCTCACCCTCAACAGGGAGGATTGAAGAGAACACCACCTGCGCCCCTCTCTGCTTCACCCTCTGTCCCAGAAGCAATAATAATGACTGCAGCACTGCTGACTAGTTTAAGGATGCTGGAGTGCCTGCACTTGGATCATTATAGGTTTTACTGCTTTAACTTTGTGTTTTAAGGATTTGTAAAAGGTAATGAAATTCCGCATACTAAAAATCTATCCAGATGTTTGACTTAAGTCTAGAAGATTTTTTGGCGTTTAATGATGATGAATTGCCCTGTTTGCAATCTTCCTACTGGCATTTGTTGAGTACACCGTTTTATTCCATTTGAATAGTTTGTATGTGACCTTTTCCCAAATGCATCAGCAATTACATTGGTTTGCTAACACCTTTCAAGATAAGCATGCCATTTCCCAGGGGTAAAGCAGCATTATTCCTTTAAAGAAAACCTGCCTTTTACAAAGCTTGTAGTAGTGTTTTAAAATAGCCAAATGTTATTAAAAATGAGAGGGGGAAGGAGAAAGCTGTTGTAAAGAGTAAAGGAAGAGAATCAGTTTGTTAGATTTAATTTTTTTGCACACAAAAGATGTTGTAATTGTTCCCTTAAATAGTAAGATTTACAGGACTGTAACAAATGTATGTACTGGCCCACCCACGCCAGATCTGAGAAGGAATAAATTTATTTCAGATCTGAGGACTGTTGATGGTGCATGTATATTTGAGTGAATGGGTATTTTTAGACAATTTTGTGGATGGCAAAAAGAGTACCTCTAAGGTTCATTTTCTTAAGGGATATTTTGTATTTACTATGTGTTAGAAGTTAAAACCAGTGCCCTCTGCAGCTACTGTATAGAAAAGTTCTTTACCTCACATTTTCATTTGCAATTAGCAAAGGCACTGTTCATGCCTCCTCTCGAGGTGGCGTTGACTGTAAAGTTGACAGTTAATATTATTTAAGATACATGGGGGCATGTCTGCTAAACCATGCTAACAGCATGGGGTTTACCGCACACTAGGCCTGTGCAGTAACCGTTATCACATGCTAAAATGTAGACAGTCATAAAAATCCTACGCTAACCACTTAGCATGAGTTGGGGGGCGGAGACTGGGTGGGTTAGAGTTGGAGTGTGGCATTAACTGCACAGTGTGGATAACATGGACATCTTAAGCATATGCTCACCAATCGGTTGCAATAATTGTACCCACAGTAATCGTGGCATTCAGCTTAGTGCAAGAGTGGCACTGGACCTATGCTAACTGCATGAGGACATGCATGCATGCCCACGTTCATTAGCACAAGACCCAACGTCACCCCCTACATGAAGGTTTGTGGATGAAAGTGCAGTAAACTACTCTCTTTTAGTAACATCCTCCATGATGTGTCTGAAGAACCCGCTTGTCTGTTCATGTTATCTAAATGTGTATGTGGCTTGTGCATTATGCATCTTTAACACGTTGCCCATGTAGAAACTGAATTAGTGATAGGCAGGCTATAAATATCAATACATGAAATGAAAATGAAATGACATCAGCGTGTGATAAGTATCATGCACTAAATGCAATGCTCATTCCATGCCCTCTCTCTGCCCATATCCTTCCTAGTCCCTGCCCTATAGTGTGTTAATAGTTTAACACAGGCATTTACCTCGGGCCCACACTAATGGCTCCTGTGTATTAAAATGTGCATGAAATGCCTATTGCGCTTTAGTAAAAAGGGCCCTAAGTCTCTTTTTCTTTTTTTATTTGATTGCCTCAGATATCTGCCTTTGCAATGGGCCTTATTTTAGGAGTTTTCTGCTATTCATTCTAAAGACCATAAAGAAATTGAGTTAAGTTCACTAAATTTAATACCATCTGCAAATGCTATATTTAATTAATTAATATTTATATCCTGCTAGTCTACAGTTCTCGGCAGGGAATGATATAGTATACATAGGAAAAATATATAAAACATACTACATAATATACATACACCAAAATCACAAATTTAGCACAAAATATAAGAATCTCTAACATGAAACATAGAAGTAACTTATATTGCTGCTTTTTAACTTTTAAATAAAAGAAACATTCACACTAATTGATCTACGGCATCTGAAATAGTCCAGGGTCGTATGCCATTGATTGAACTTATCAGGGTACTGTCTTCTACCTCACTGAATGATTTGTTTTAGACTGTGAGGTTGTTGTCTACAATTCTTACTTATTGAATGATTTCATGAGGCTTCTCCAACTCAGTGATTACATCTCAACATTTTCAAGTTCTGTACAAACATTTGTAGACAAATTGCATGACATGAAGCTCACTAGAGGTACCTGGTCCACCAAGCAATAACCACTTCTCCGATATTGTAAAGTTGTACTTCAGAGCAGCAATGTAAATGGATTGTATCAATTTTAAAAATTACTTAATGGGGCTACAGAACTGATGAACTGATAGTTGATCGAATTGAGCTGCCAGATCTATACGATATTCTTCACAGAAAGGAAGAGGAAAACATCTTCTCAAATACATTTGCTCAGTCTGACAGGACAGGAAATGAAAAACAGAGGAAACAGAATTAAGAAACCAAAGAAATGTGCTTCTGACAAAAAAATAGCCAGATCAAAGATATTAATTTACTGGTACTGTGCCAATGTTAAACCTTCATAAATCTCATGCGATGTTCCATAAAATGAGTTTAAAAGCCCCTTTTTGTATTCATTCAACAAAAATTCATAGCTCGGATTCACTGCTCATATAAATTAGTTTAATCAGGCATTTCTGCTGTGGAGATATAGTTAACTGCAACCTGTCTGTAAATCAATCACCACTATTATTTTTGGGGAACAGGCTAGAATTAGCTCAACATATTTTATTAAGCCATTCCAAACTTCCAGGTTTTTGCTGTATAACTCAGACAACAGAACAAATGATTCTATACGACCTACTTCTCTCCCGCCTTGCTGAGAGGGGAGTGCACGGCACTGCGCTATCATGGTGCACATCATATCTAAATAAAAGATGGCAACATGTTCGCTCCGGCCCCTCAAGATCAGATCCATTCCTGCAAGCGAAGGGTGTACCACAAGGGTCCTCACTTTCAGCACTTCTTTTTAATGTTTACATGCAACCCATCTGCGCCATCATTAGATCCTTCCACATCAACTGTCCAATATACGCTGATGACGTTCTGATGTACACAACAATATCAACTGAACACCCAGATCTCTTCCGCCTGTCCTCATGCTTCGACGCGGTTACAGACTGGCTACACACTCAGAAGCTAAAAATAAACTTCAAGAAAACGGAAGTCCTATTCATCTGCAGAGACCAAGCATTCACTCCACCATCATCCATAAAAGTGCGTGATGCCGAACTCTTTGTCAAACCTACGATAAGATACCTTGGTATCATCCTTGACCAACAACTCAATATGAAGGAGCAGATATCTAATATGGTAAAGGCAGTATACCATAAAATCCGAACACTGTGCCACATTAGACAACTGCTAGACCCGACTGACTTCAGAACAGTATTTCAAGCTCTAGTAATGCCTCATTTCGACCACATTAACTCCATACTGCACGGACTTCCGAAGAGCACCCTACATCCTTTACAGTTGGCAGTGAACGCTGCAGCAAGAACTCTATATGGAGCCTCCAGAATGGAACACATTACCCCCATACTAAAACACCTACACTGGCTCCCCGTCCACTACAGGATTTCATTTAAGATTCTAACAATAACTTTCAAGGCCATCCATAACTGCACGTCCACCTCCCTCTCTGACTTAGTCCAGATAACCCCCCCAACAGGATGAGGAGGTCAGCTGCTACTAACACTCTCATCCTTCCCAAAGCAATCATTAAATGCTCCAAGACTACGAGCAACCGTGCCTTTGCCTTCTACGCACCCTCCTGCTGGAATGCTCTCCCACCTGACATCTGCGCCATCAACAACCTTCTTCAATTTAGGAAAGCGTTGAAACGTCACCTATTTACCCAGTACTTCTCCATCTCAAATGACAGCTCTCAGTCACCTTCACTCATGTCCAACTCTCTCCACACGAGCCCCATGCCCACGACACCACTACCTTCTGAACCCACCTCTATTTAATTTACAGAATGTCATTGCCGTATCAACTGTACTTACCAACGAGATAGGTGTATAAGCCTGCATACTAAATTGTAAATAGTTGTTACCTGTTAACCTGTTATCCATGTTTATTTACCCTGTTTATTGTAAGTGCATTGAACTGCCCTCTTTGCACAAATACGTTTCCTGTAAACCGCGCTGATAATAAATAGTGTGGTATAGAAAAGCAATTAAATAAATAAATAAATAAATAAATATACGTAAGGCAGTTTACAACTCACGGCCATTGTGTGCTTTGCTATTTGTATTTCAGATACTATTCAGCACTGGAGACAGGTGAGCGTTCTAGCCAATCAAGGACCTGGAAGAAAATTATATTGAGTAAGATGTTGATTGGGAACAGGACTCAAAGAGTGTGATAGTTAAAATAAAAAGTGACCAGCAGGATGGCACAAAGATCACTGCTAGGCACAGTCATCCTCAGTGCAAGGCCAGTGCAAGGAGGTGAGACACACTAGGCCAGCGATGGCGAACCTATGGCACGCGTGCCAGCTGTGGCACGCGAAGGCCTTGCAGCTGGCACGCGGGCCATAGGTCCGCAAAAAAAAGAAAAAAGCTGTCTCTGACTGCTGCCGCGGAAGCGGCAAGGGCAGAATGCAGCGTCCCGCGGGGCCCCCTCCGCCCGCTAAGCCCCTCTGCAAGAGCTTTCAGATTCGCGAGGGAGAGCGTCTCCCTCGCGTCTCTGTTAAGCCTGCAGGGGCTAATGGGAAATTTCCCATCAGCCCCTTTAGACGGGAGGGACTGATGGGAAATTTCCCATTAGCCCCTGCGGGCTTAACAGAGACGCGAGGGAGACGCTCTCCCTCGCGAATCTGAAAGCCCTTGCAGAGGGGCTTAGCGGGCGGAGGGGGCCCCGCGGGACATTGTACTCTGCCGCGGCAGCAGCCAGAGCCTGCTTTTTTTTTTAAAAATTTGCCGGGGGGGGGGGGGGGGGGGGGGTTAGGACTGCTAATGGGCAGGAGGAGGGGGGGGGGTAAGGACTGCTAATGGGCAGGAGGGGGGTGTTAGGACTGCTAATGGGCAGGAGGGGGGGTGTTAGGACTGCTAATGGGCAGGGAGGGTTAGGACTGCTAATGGGCAGGAGGGGGGGTTAGGACTGCTAATGGGCAGGGGGGGGAGGGTTAGGACTGATAATGGGCAGGAGGGGGGGTTAGGACTGCTAAAGGGCAGGATGGGGGGTTAGGACTGCTAATAGGCAGGAGGATGGGGGTGTGAGGAATGATAATGGGCAGGAGGGGGGTGTTAGGACTGCTAATGGGCTGGGGGGGTTAGGACTGCGGGCGGGGGGTTAGGACTGCTAATGGGCAGGAGGGGGGGTGTTAGGACTGCTAATGGGCAGGAGGGGGGTGTTAGGACTGCTAATGGGCTGGGGGGGTTAGGACTGCTAATGGGCTGGGGGGTAGGACTGCTAATGGGCTGTGGGCTGATGGGGGCTGTCTGGAAATGGGGTGATGGGGGTTTAGGGCTGGAAGTGAGTTGATGGGGGGGGGCTAGGACTGGTATTGGGTTGGGGGGTTGCTAGGACTGGAAATGGGCTGATGCAGGGACTAGAAGGGAATGGATGCTGGGTGAGGCTGGAACTAGAAGGGAGCTGATGTTGGGGGAGGATTAGAATGGGATGGGGCTGGGAGAGTAAAATGGAGAGGGGAAAAATATTTTGTGTGGGAGGGATAAAAAATCTACAATTGGCCGGGTATTGGGAGAGTAAGTGGGGATTGAGGATGGAGGGGTAAAATTTGAGTGGATGAAATAGGAATGAGGAAAGAGCAAAAGGAGAAAGATTAGTATGTTAAAGCGGATGTAGAGAGAGAGAATGGAAAAAAAAAACTAGAAGAGAGAAGAAAGGACAAATGGACAGCAGATGATGGAGAGTTAGCAGAAAACATGAAGAAACCAGAAGAAAGTGGCTGGAGCAATTGCAACTGAGCTGAGGTATTCTGTTTATGTAATTCCTTTTTGACATTGCCACTTGTTCTCTTTCCCCAGTAGGTCATGTATTGTTATTGTCTGAAATGTATTGGTTTAATATTTGCAGTGTTGCCTTTTGATAGGTATGGTGTGGTGCTTTGTGAGTCCTGGTAGTGCTGTTAGGATACGGCGGGTTTGCTATTGGTTCTAAATGGGCAGTGTTTGTAGTAGTTCCTAATGTGCCTGGCGGTTGGCACTGGATTATAGTAATGTAGAAATCTTTTAGTCTGTCTTTATCCATACACTCATTAAGAGACATGTTTACTAAAAGTTAGTGTATGTTAGCATTATGCAAATATTTATGCAAATTGACGTGCTGGCACTTTGAGGAAATTCTTTGGTTTTGTGCGGCAGTTTGGGCACTCGGGCTCAAAAAGGTTAGCCATCACTGCACTAGGCGAACCTCATCACTTGCACCGCCTCCCCTATAGTGCCCACTGCTGACGCTACCGCTGCCCCTCTACAGGACCTGTAGCAGTGACAATAGCTGCAAACAGCCCCATGGACTTACTTTACAACTTGGGTGCTGCAGGGCTGTTTGCTTCCATCCCTCTAACTGGCCAACGCCAACTTTCTATTTGCAAACAGGGAGTCGGAATTGGATATCAGAGGAAGTGGAAACAAACAGCTCCATGGTGCTGACGTTTTAAGGTAACTGTTTGCAACTACCTTGCAAGTACCTTGCTACTGCAGGTACCAAGAGGGGTGACCATGGGCGCCACTAGAGGACCGACGCTCTATGGGAGTGCCTAGTTTGCCTAATGTTGGGGGTTGGCCCTGCCTCAGTGTTTTTATGAATTACATAGGGGAAAGGCTGGAAAGGAAAGATTTCCTATCAGCAGATGATATGAAAATCTGCTACACAGTAGAAATGGCAAGGGACAGATAACATGACAAATAACACTGAAAAATTGGGTGATTGATCAGGACCAGATTTAAGTGTAACTCCTCTTTTCTATGTGGTCTTCACAGCTACTTCTAGCAGCTTGGTGGACAAGGGAACAATCTAATGAGCTTTTTTTTTTTTTGCAGTCTTCTATTTCTGGCTCATGGAATTTAATATCAGGGTTCTTTTTGGTGGGGACCAGCATAAACCAGGAGGCTCTTGGAACTTGACACTCACACCTTTTCCTTCTCTAATTAATAAATCCAGGCCAGAAATTGTGTTCTGAATAAAGATTTATTTAAATTTCAGTGTCACTAAGCAACAACAACTAGCAGAAGCGAATGAGAACTGTTAGAGTTAACTCCTATTTAGTTAAAATAGTTACAAGTAGTTAACTTACCTAATTGAGAAGAGAGAAAGAAGTTAGCACACTCCCTTCAAATACTCTGTATCTTAAGTTGAATAGTTACTCTACTGTTCACCATTCCTACACCTTTGTTACTTATCTGGTTTCAATGAATGGGAATCCTTCTCTACTATTTCTAGTACTAAAAATGGTGGTGATGCAGACAGGTTCCTCATACTGCACTGACTGATTCCTAGAACTGGTATCACTGGTGTATAATGAGTGCTTGGGCTCCTTTTCTTCCTGAGAGCAGGAGATTTTTATAGATGCAAGTCCCTGAAATGCTCTGAAGGGTTGCTGGCTCTCATGAACTGGACAGCTTAGTTGTTGGTACAGTATACTTTAGAGGAAAGGCAGGATACAGGAGATATTATAGAGAAGTTTAATTACCTCCACAGCATAAATACACAAGAGGAAGGCCTCTTTTGATTGAAAGCAAGCTCAGCAACGAGATGACATAGGATGAGGCTGAAAGGGGACAAACTCGGGAGTAATATGCAGAAATATTTCTTTATGGAAAAAGTGGTAGATGGATGGAATAGTCTCCCAGTGGAGGTAGCAAAGACAAGGACAGAATCTGAATTCAAGAAAGCATAGGACAAACACAGGAGATCTCTAAAGGAAAAAGGGGACTATAGTAGTTGATATGGGAGGGCAGATTAGATAGGCCATATGGTCTTTCTGCTGTCATGTTTCTCTGTTTCCTGGAACCTCTCACGCACAGCTACTTTCCTCTACTCTTTTCTCCTAAGTTGCTGCTCTGCTGCTTTGTTGCTCACTCTGGATGGTATGCGTGGCTGTGTGCAAAGGAAACCTGCCCAAAGAGCAGACACCTTTGTTTTTTTCTGTACAGTGCAGTGGTTGGGTGCGAAGGACACATGTCCTTTAAGGGCAGACACCTTACTCCTGCATGATACAATGGATGGATGTAAAAGAATTCTGTCTTGGGGAGTGGTTTAAATATGAACTTGGATTTTTCCTACCAGAGGAGTCTACAGCTACTGTGTTTGTCTTGACTAGATTGTAAGCTCTGAAGAGCAGGGACCATCTTTTTTTACATGTGCCTATGTAGCGCTGCGTAGGTCTTGTAGCGCTATACAAATGTTCAGTGGTGGTAGTAGTAGTAGTAAATGACTGGTAACCAGAACCTCCATTATTACCTTCATTGTAATAATCTAGTAAGGACAATGGATGGTGCTGCTGTTCACACAGCAATATCCAAGCAGTCTCTATATAAGCAAAGGCAACTGGGGAGCAAGGAGGGAGTGAGGAGGTACTATTTAATAAACTAGACTAAATAAATGATCTCAAGGTAGACAGTCCATGACAAAGCAGTCAGGAAAGCTAAGAAAGACTTGACAAATGAGTAATACGAAATGCTAGTTCTAGTGGAGAATTGGGAGGAGAGAAGGAGCCAAGATGATGATAATTTAGCTGTGCTGTGAGATATTTCAGATTGATACCTTTGTTTTTCTTTTTTATTCATTGAAATGTGAAGGGTAATTTTATAAAGTTGTGCTTAGTTGACATGTGAGCTGCCATGTGTCTTTTGCTCATATTTGATAAAGTCAAGTATATCTATACTTGACTTTACCTCCCTCCTGGATAGGCTCATCGGAGGCATTGAGAAATCAAAGCATGGATCTATTCTAATATTCATGGATAGCACTTCAGCTTTTGACTCAGTCTGTCACAACCCCTTATTATGTCGCCTTCAAGAGATAGGAAAAGAAAATGCAGCTTTGGAATGGTTCTGCGCCTACCTTAATGGTCGCCTTCAGCAAGTGAAAATAGGATGACTTTCTTCAGCTACATACACATGATGCCAAGCATGATGTCCCACAGGGTTCAGAGCTATCCTCTCTTCTATTTATTTATTTAAACTTATTTCTATACCACCTTTCTATTATTCAAAGCAGTATGCATTCAACAAAGTTTAACAGTGCAATATGCAACCTGTTTACATAGAACTAAACACAAGAAATTTATGGCATTAGTATTTAGAAATTGAGGAAAGAGTCAGTCAGGCTGGAATTATGTAATTGTGTCCAATTAAACATGATAATTATCTGGGTGCTGCACTGAAATCCGAGCCATCACAGACATCTTACGTTTTTGCAAGACCCTCAAGACTCACTTATTCCAACAGTATTATGAGCATATACCATAAGATGTGGGGAATTAAAATGAGGGAGTGGTCATGATCACCTACATTCAACAACCCGCCCTCACTGCTAGCTCAAAGACTCATGTCCTATTCACTATCCATGTTCCTCTGAGAGAACCGAAATGTTAAATTGTCTCTTATTAATTACTTCATGTTAACATACCTGTTCTATGTACACTGTTTATGTTTATTGTTTTATATAAACCGCTCCAACTGCAAAATACAGCAGTATATAAAATCATAAAATAAAATAAATAAATAAAATAGGGGTGTAAGTGGTGAGATACAAATAGCAAATTAGGCGTGATCAGTTACACCAACCCTAGGGCTGCTGTAAATGTTTGTGTCTAGATTAAGGAACGAGCATAAATTAGTGGTTTATAACCCAAATGCATAGATTTATGCTCCACCCAAACTCTGCCCCTATGCATGCCCACAGTGAAAGAATATGTCATTGGTCCATCTATTACGCAACCAACATTTTGAAAATGTACTATTAACTGGAAAATCTAGTAGAAATGCAGGTGCTCAATGTAGCCTGGTCTATCTGAAAGACTGTAGAAGGACAAATGCATGGGCAACAGCTACTCTAGTATTGGTAACTATTTAGATTATTACAAAGCCTTATGATTAACATGAGAAGAGAAAGGTTCTGAATGTCAGTTAATATGGAGCACTTGTATACACATCTGGTCAAGAGGGGTATACAAAGGATGAAGATGACAAAATTGTCCTTGATATGTAAGATGTCACATCTTATCAGTCATGCTTTTTTGAAAGCATAATTACTCACCTCTAACAGCGGGAACGCTCCCCAGTGTCCAATAGGAAAGCTTTTCAGAGCACTCCACTGTGCCTGCGTGGCTGCCTTCCCACCTTCCCAACTCCCTCTCTTCAGTTGAGTTTGTAGCTGAGAAAAAGGAGAGTAAGAGTATAAATACCCTACAACTCCTAGGGAAGGAGGGTGGATTGTGAAGACTTAATTTCTGCTATTCTCGGAGATCACCTGTTACAGGTGAATAATTACGCTATCTCAGGAACAAGCAGGAATGTAGACTTCACATATGGGACTCCCTAGCTCCAAAATGCCAGATGAAGTGACCTCATAACTGGTAGAGGTTCACCTCAGAGTAGGCTTCAAGAGGTCATGGATCCCTCATGGATATCTTGTATCATCAAAGTCCGGGACAGAAGTTAGGAGTTGCCCCTAAGTCTGAAAGAGGTGCTGGAGAACAGCCTGACCAAACATGGCATCCCAGCGGGAGTTCTTGTTCAGACAATAATGGGCAGCAAAAGTATGGACAGAAGACCAAGTTGCTGTTTTGCATTTTTCTTCAATGGCTACAGATCATAGGTTTGCCATTGAGATAACCATCACAACGGTTTGTGTCGCAGTACCCAACTGAATGTTTGAACGCCCAGCTGTATAGTTTTACCGAAGTGAATGATGTCAGCCTGAGTTGCCTTTGGAGCGGGGATGGCATGCTCCGCTTAACCGGAGGAAAGTGGCATGATCTAGCCTTTGAGTGGTTTACAGCAGGCTGAAGTTTATCAGATGAGTATTTATACCTTATTGGGCGATATCGGTACCATTTTTTGGACATTTAAAACAGCATTCGGATTGAACTGTGATTTGAAAGAATATGTTCTAAAGAAATAGAGACTTGCGGTGGCTGGTTCATTGGACCATATAGCCTCACGCGTTGCCCACCTGGTTGACCTCTTTTTAAAGTTGATTAAAATGGAGGGTCTGTTGCAAGAGTATGCTTTTGCATCCTCATGACAGACGATCCAATAAAAAATAATATATAATATTAGGTAGTTTCTGTCCATTATATTACGGGAGTTTAAGGTTGGTAATTTAGAAATTTATTGATGTGCATCTTCTTTAATGATATATTATAGTGGTCACACTATTTGGGGCTTCTGAATTAATTTTTATTGAGGTAGCCATGGCACAAACTATATGAGCAGTGACATGCCTACCAGGGAGAGTCCTGCTTTGTCATAAGTGAATGAAATGCAGTCTGCTATCCATCTGGAGAGCATATGTTTAGATACCAGGAAAGCCAGGTGACTAGGGTTAAAGGAAGTGAATAATTGCAATAATTGGAGAGAAAAAGCCAATGCACGCTTGTAGTAAAGGGTAAGCAGGGTTGCTTCTGCTCTAGATGCATGTGTTTTAGGAAAGAATACAGGAAGGTAAACTGACTGATTCAAATGAAAAGGAGACACTACCCTTGGCATGAAATGCGTGTGAGTCCTAAGGACGACCTTGTCATGGTGGAACCTCGTATAGGGTGGGTTCACCACTAAAGCTTGAAACTCACTAATGCGTCTAGCTGAAATGAGAGCAATAAGGAAGATGACCTTCCATGAAAGGAACTTTAGTGGGGTCATAGCCAATGGTTCAAAGGGCAGCTTAAGAAGCTGCATTAGAATGACATTGAGATCCCAAGCCACTGGAGGTGGCTTAATGGGTGGCTTAATCAGCAAGAGCCCTCTCATGAAGCATGCTACTAGTGGTTGTGAAGAGATCGGCTGTCCATTCACTGGATGATGAGAGGCCACAATGGCACTGAGGTGACTCTCACCGAGTTGGTCATAAGACCTGTTGAGGATAGGTGGAGGAGATACTGAAAGAATGCCTCCACAGGAGCAGAGAAGAGATTGAGATCCTTCTGAGAACACCAGACAGAGGATCTATGCCACTTGAAAGCATAGGAATGTCTGGTGGATAGCTTCCTGGAAGCCAAAAGGATCTCCTTAACCTCTTGTGTAAGGTTAAAGTCTTGTAATGCTATGCTCTCAGCAGCAAAGCTGTGGGATGGAGATACTGTGTATTGGGATGGAGCAGTGTCCCATCTCCCTGGGAGAGGAGATCGGGCATAGATCCCAATGAGAGAGGCTGAGTCTGATTCAGACACAGTAGCAGAGGAAACCACGGTTGATATGGTCAATGAGGGGCTATTAAAATCATGGAGCCCTTGTCAGCCTGCAGCTTGAAAAGCATCTTGGGAATGAAGGATATGGGAGTGAAAGCATAAACAAGACCCTGACCCCAATGCAGGTAGAAAGCATCCACTTACTGGTCCTGGTGCAGATGTGGGGAAGCTTGGCATTCTGCAGAGTGGCAAACAGATCTATGACTGGAGTTCCCCAGGTCTGAAAAATGTAGAACGTTGTGTCCGGGTTGAGAGACCATTTGTGGGGAAGAAGGATCCGACTCATCTGCCAAGACATTGAGCTCCCCTTGGAGATATATGGTTTGGAGGTGTATTTGATGAGAAATGGCAAAGGACTACAGATGGAGAGCCTCCTCAGAGAGGGGCCAGAAGCCTGTTTGTTGACATAGAACATGGCCACCTGATTATCTGTCCTGACAAGGACCCTTTGTGCCCTGAGGTGATTGTGAAACACCCTGAGTGCATTTGAGATAGCACAAAGCTCCAGGATATTGATCTGGAGCTGTGACTCCTGCATTGTCCAGATGCCTTGTGTAGAGAAAGTGCCCAAGTGAGCTCCCCAACCCAGTTTGGAGACATCCATCATCAGGGTGCATTGATGTGAAGGCATCTGAAAAGGTGACCTGACAAGGAGATTTTCTGGGGAACACCACCACTGGAGAGATGTGGTGAGAGGGGCAGTGACTTGGATCTTATTTATTTATTTATTTATTACAGTTTCTTATATACCGCGCTATTTAGAATCAGCGCGGTTTACATTATAACAAAACGACCATAACGACAAACTGTCAGGTTTTACATTGAACAGGAGTACAAACTTGGATAACTGGGTTAACTATATACATAAACTATTTACACTGCAGTGTGAGGGCATTTCTAGATTTCTAGATCATTTCTAGATCTTGTCCCTGAATTGGCCTGAGGCCTGCATTTATCAGAAGGCAAGAATCCACTGGGCTGTCTGTCTGTATATATAGGCGGGCATATGGGATGACATGTACTGTTGAGGCAGTCAGATGGTCTCGGAGTAGCGTTTGGGATGCTAGCTTGTTGAGACGGGCAAAACAGAGTTGGGGCAGAAATGCCCTGGACTTGTGTGTCCTATAAAGCTCTGATGAACTCTAGTCTTTGAGTTGGAGCAAGGTGTGATTTTGGAAATTTTATGACAAATCACAAGTGTTGTAGTACTGTGATGGTACGATGCAAGGAAAGCTGAACCTCTTGGGAGGTGTCTGCTCTTATGAGCCAGTCATCTAAGTAAGGGAAGACAAATATTCCCAGAGATCTTAGATATGTGGCTACAATTGCCATTCATTTTATGAAGACTCTTGGGACAGAATCCAGATTGAAAGGAAAACCCTTGTACTGATAATGTCTTCCCTGTGAAACACAGATATTTTCTGTGTCCAGGATGGATGAGGATATGTGTATATGCTTCTTTTAGATCTAGAGAACAGAGCCAGTCCTGACTCTGGAGGTAGGGAAGAAGAGTCCCTAGAGAGATCATGGACTAGAAACTTGTTGAGGTTTCTGAGGTCCAGGATAGGTCTGTACCCTCTTCTTTGGTATGAGAAAGTAAGGAGAATAGAATCTCATTCCCTGTTGGGATATCGGGACATCTTCTATGGTGCCTTGGGATAAAAGAGAAGAGACCTCTTCTTGTAGGAGAGCAGTGAGTGGAGGTTGTGCGTGATATTCCCCTATGAGATTCGAGAGGGACAGAGTTTGCAGATGAAGTCTGTACCCCTTTCAAACTATGGTTATTGTCCACTGCTCTGAGATGATAAGATCCATCTGTGGGTGTAGTGACACAGTCTGCCTGCTATGTGGAAGGAGTGAGGGTCCTCTAGAGGCAGGGTAGCAAACTTTGATACATTTTGGGTATGTTTGACTAAAGCAAGATAGACTTCTCTCTATCATCCTGGAGAAGAGAGGCCATGGCCTCGAGGTCCCGCAACCTCTTTGAAGAACATACCCATGTAGAGTATACAGGATTTAATCCTACCTCAAAGCATAGAGGCCTGAAAACAATGATGCCCAAAGGCATCGAGGGTTCTCGATTCCCTACCCAGTGGGTTAGAGGAATGAGTTTTGGAACTCTTGATTCGACGCATCATTGATTCTACCACCATTAAATGGTGGGGAAGCTGTGGCTTTTGGAAGCCAAGACACTCCAGTACTCAATACATGATATTGAGGTGTCTAGTATGAGGTGAGATCGAGGGAGTCTCCCACTTCCGGAGCATCAGATCATGGAGGATGTGGTGCACCGGCAAGGGTGGCCGCCTCCTTGGGAGCTGTTGGGTATTGGAGGATCTACAATTCCTCTGCTCTGGGCTCTTTCTTGGATGTCACTGATATGGAGAGATCCCTAGCCAGGTCTCAAATGAATTCCTGGAAGAACATGTCCTCAAGAGGCGACATGCATTGTGCTGGAGGTAGGGAGGACTCCAAAGGCAGGCCTCGGGGCCCACGGGAATTAAAAAACTCTTTATCCAAAACTGGGGAGTCAGAATTGGAGGACTCGAAGTATCGGCGGAAACGGTGTTCACCCTTCATCAGGTGCTGCTGTCGATATGTGTCAGAATCAGGCTTGGGAACCCATTTGAGTCAAGCCCTAGTATCAGAGGAAAGCATAGGTGGCAGTGATGACAGTGCCATGTATCCTGATGCACCATGCAGAGGTGCAGACGTCAGTGCCGGCATCTGTACCAGTATTGATGGCCCGGAGTCTGAGGACAAAGGTTTGATGGGAACAGAGGCTGCCAATAGAGCTGCCAAGCTCTGCTCAATGGCCAGTATTCACTGATCTATCGAGGTTGCCGATGCTTGGATATCAGTGATGGATACTTACGCCACCGTCCCACAGCATGGCACCAGTAGCTCTCCTGAGGTTGAGGCCTTGGAGCATACTAAAGCCCCTCGATGGCCTTGGAGGCAGGCCTAAGGCATCTCAATGCTGGGAAGAAGATTATCTCTAGAGGAATTTTCTGTCTTCGATGAAGACTCGTGCTTGGACACTTTCAATACCTGAGATCCATGAGAGGAGGATGAGGCTTTTGGTGATGTCGCTGCCAAAGATACTGCGTCCGAAGCAAAGAGAGTTCCAAATTTAGAGGCCCAGTTCTTCAGGCCTCTCTTTGTAATCTTTTTACAAAGGGACCATTCTGTTGGCTGGTGGTCGGGCCCGAAGCATTTCAAGCACCAGTCATGTGTGTCAGTTGCCGAAATGGTACTGCCACACTTGGAACATTTTATGAAATCACTAGTTGGTTTCTCCATACCATCAGTGGACAGTATGGTAGGCTTAAGGCCTAATGGTGTTGATGCACCTGACTTTTTTTCTTTTAGTAAAAGAAAGAATAAGGGAACCAACGGTGATGAGACGGTGGCAACATTGATGGGAAGTCAGACACTAACCACAAAAAATAAAAAGAGATTTTTCTGCCGTGACAGGATTTGCTTCCTGCTGGCTCCATGGAAAAAGAAGAACTGAAGAGAGGGAGTTGGGAAGGTGGGAAGGCAACCACGCTGGTGTGGTGGAGTGCTCCCAAAAGCTATGAATTTTGGATGCTGGGGAGGGTTCTTGCGTGGGCTCCGTCGGTACCGACGTCACCCAAGAGGGATATGTGAAGACTCCATTTTTGCTTGAGATAGACAGCTGAATATATATTTAGCCAGGGGGAAAGAATAAGAAGGCATACTGTTTTGATATGTCAGTCTTTTTCTACTAAAAATAGAAAGGAACAAAAATGTGTGCATGAGATAAACAAAAACAAAAACATCCAAAAACCACCTCTTTAACTACAAAAGAAAGCCTATTTCTAAAGGAGGAAAAAGACCTCAGCAATCCCCAATGTAAAAACAAACAGAGCCGAGTCTGTCAGGACGACGAAACAACGTCAATGTCCAAAACCAGACTACTAATTACATCAGCGGTCTAAAAAACCTCCAACCAACCAAAATAATAAACGCTAGGCTGGCTTCCAACAGACTTCAAGTTCAAGTAGGCTTTCAACATAGACTCAGTCCTTGGTGCAATCAACTCAGTCCTTGGTGCAGACAACAAAAAACAAAAACAAAACTCCAAACACTTATCTGCTGACGATGAACAGAAGTGGCAGGAAGAGTTGGTTGTTTTTGTTTATCTCATGCACACATTTTTGTTTTTTGAGGGTAGTTCCTTTCTATTTTTGGTTCAAATTAGCCCTTGGAGAGTTCTTTTTTTGATATAGTCTTTTTCTACTGGCATCTACTTTAGGGGCAGGTTTACTAAACCACACTAAGCATTAGCAAGGGTTTAATGTGTGGTAAGCATGCTGTGCTAAAAGTTAATGAGGGGCCCAGCGCTAAAAATCCCATGCTAGCAGGTTAGTGTGAGACTGGGCAGAGACAGGACAGGTTGGGGTGAGATGGAACATGGGTGTTTTCAGTGCATCATAGTTAGCACAGGCATTATGGGAGCACATTAGCCACGATTGTTGCCATTAATAGAGGTGCACTTAGTGCAACCTCAGTGGATGGCATGAGGTACACCTCATGCCAGGTTCCATTGTGCAGTGCATTAGCAACAAGCCAAAAGCTGGGGAATGGATGCTAATGCCCTCCTGAAGTTGGCATAGGTCTCCACACTGGTTTTGCAGCCCAATTGCACACTACCAGTGCATTTTCTAGTAAGCATGCCCCTTTATTACTATGGGTACATAGAAAGGTTATCACTATTATTTATTTATTTTATTTACTTAACATTTCTTCTATACCGCGCTATTATAATCAGCGCGGTGTACATCGAACAAAAACATACTACAATGCATACAAGCAACATTGAGTTTACAATGAACAGGAAATTAAACATGGGATAAACCGGGAAAACTATGTACAAGTTAACTCGATACTATGTACAATACTCTAACTCATTTGGATGTTGCATGTGCTTTTGTGGGAGGATGGTACACGTATGATAATTAGCGGTTGGGCTTATGTGTAGGCTAACCATTTTCTGTTTGTATTAAGGTGCTAGGTCAGCTGGGGCATTTGGGAAGCTTGCCGGGTGTGTGTTTGCCTCGGATGGTTTCTGGGTAGCATTTTGTGAACAGATGGTGTTTCAAGGTTTTTCTGAATAGGACTAGGCTTTTGATGCCACGGATTTCATGGGGAAGGGCATTCCAGTTTAAAGGAGCAAATATAGAGAAGGCCCTGTTGGAGGTAGCCTTTGTACACTTAGTCATCATCTTGGGGACTACTAAGGTGTTCATTGCAGTAGGTCTCCTGGATTAGCTTGCTGATTGGCGTAGGGGGGTAGTTATTTAGGGCTTTGAAAGTAAGGACTAATGACTTGTATTGGAGTCTGGCATGTAAAGGTAGCCAATGCAGATCTTTCATGATAGGCGTTATGTGGTCAGATCTTGACGATCCAGAAAGGACTCTCGCAGCTGCATTCATAGCTAGACAGAGCGGATTTAAGGTTGATTGTGAGAGACCATGGAGGATGATGTTAGCGAAATCCAGATGTGGGAGGACTAATGCCTGGAAGGTTGTTCGGTAGTTGGTGAAATCCAGTAGGGGGCAGAGGTGACGTAGAGTTCTGATCTTATGATATATTGCCTTTGTGACTTTTTCACATGTGTTGTCATATCCAGGTGCTGGTCCAATATGATGCTGAGATAACGGATTGTGGATTTGGATTTCAACTCTACATTGTTGGCAAGTCGTGATGGGGGAGGTATGAACTTACGGTTCCTCGTGACGAATAGAACATCAGTTTTGTCATGGTTGATCCGTAGGTTTTGTGTCAACAGCCATTCGGCTACAGCTTCGAAGCATCTGATTATTGGGGAGAGCATTGGTTGGTCAATTGTGAACAGCATGTAAAGGAGGATGTCGTCTGCGTAAGCAAGGCATTGTACATTGAAAGATCGGATCAAATCACATGTCGGCTGCATATAGATATTGAACATCAGTGCCGATAAGGACGATCCTTGAGGTACACCCTGTGTCTGCAGAAATGGTTCTGAGGATGTGTGGCCTGCCTTGATTTGTTGCCACCTATTGGATAGGTTGGATTTACACCATTCCAGTGCTGTGCTTTGAATCCCCTTTTCTTTCAGGCGTTGTAGAAGTATGTCATGGCTCACAGAGTTGAAGGCGGCAGAGATGTCCAGAAAGATGAGGACAAATCCTTGTTGGATACTGTTTATTCCTGTGACCAAATCGTTGAATAGGGTTGTAAGGACGGTGTCGACTCCATGTGCTTCCCTGAAGCCGTGTTGGGATGGATCTAGCGGTGCTTCCGTATCGATATGATGCTGGATTTGTTGTTGAGCAGCTTTTTTGATGATCTTGGCAAGCTGGGGGATGCTTGAGATTGGCCTAAAAGATTCAACTTTGGATGGGTCTAGTCTGCTGTTTTTCAGTAGCGGCCTGATAGAGGTGTGTTTCAGACTCTGTGGGAACGAACCCGTTAAAAAGGACTGGTTCAGTATTTTGCTCAGGATTTGGCTTAGGTCATGTCGCAGTTCTCTGATCCAGCTGGCTGGGCAGGGGTCATTGGGTGCTGTGCTGGGATTGATGGAAGCAATAATGTTCTCAACCTCTTTATTGGATACCGTGGTGAAATTGCATAATGGTGTTGCTTGGGATGCTTTATGCGATACGGAGGGGTTACTGACACTTATGTTTGTGTTGGTCTTAATCATCTTTGATTGTAAATAGTTTGCGTAGTCCTCTGGCTGAGGCATTGGAGGTTGGGCTGAAACCGGCTCTCCTGTTATGGACTTTACTATATTAAACAGGGCATGTGGTTTATTGATGGAGCGTTTTAATATATCAGTGTGGTAAAGTTTCCTACTCTGCATTATCTTCGCACGGTGGGTAATTAAGTATGAGTTGTATGCAGCATGCATCTCGGGGGAGTGGGTTCGGCGCCATCGTCTCTCAAGTTTGCGTAGGTGGTGGAGAGATGTTCGTAGGTCCGTGGAGAACCATGGTGCATGTTCCCGTTGTCTTATTTTCTTTTCGGTGTATGATGGACAGGAGGCAGCTCTAAGGTTCTCGTCCCATTTAGATATGAGATCATCTAAGTTGAGGGTTGTGTTGGTCATAAGAGGTCGGAGATTCTCTAGGACTTCGCTCTGGTTGAGTGGTCGGAAGCGGGCTGTTGGGGTTTCTTATGTATTTGATATCGTTCGACTCTTGAGGGATGTACTTATGGGTATATGGAATCTGAGTAGATAGTGATCGGACCATGGCACTAGTGTTACGGACAGTGCGAGAGCTTGGGATGTCGTGGCATTGGAATGAGGTGCGAAGATGAGGTCTAGCTTACCTCCCTTAGTGTGGGTGGGAGAGTCGACATATTGTTTGTAACCTAGATCCTCTAGGGCAACTAGGAATGCTGCTGCGTGGCTGTCTTGAAGGGATGGGAGGTTGAAGTCACCAACTATCCAAATTGGAGAGCATGGAGTGGATGTGGTGCATGCAAGCTCAATTATTGTTGAAAGGTCATCTGGTGATGGGGTGGGTGCCCGGTATAGAAGGTTGATTGTGCAGAGCTCATTTGATATAGTGAGAACGTCAAGGTGGGTTGAGCTGGAGGTGTTGCAAAGCTTGAAATGTAGATCGGCTTTGGCGAGGATGAGCGTCCCGCCTCCTTTCTGAATTGGCCTGTGGCATGTGTATAGAGAAAATCCTGGAGGTAGCATCTGATTCAAGAGGACATTGTCGCAATCATATAGCCATGTCTCCGTGATCATCAAGATGTCGAGGTTGTATAGGGGTATCAGGTCAATGGCTGCAGGCCATTTTGATCGTACTGATCTGGCATTTATCAACGCACACTTCAGTAGGCGTTGGTGATGTTGCTTCTCGGCTTGTGTCTTTTTGATGATTTGGAGGGGGATGTTAAGTAAATGGGAGTGGGATGTATGGTTGGTTTTTGCTGTGGTGTGGTGGGGGAATTCAGACCATCTCCTTCCATAGTTGTGTAGGATTGGTATGTAATTGGTACCATGGTTGAAAGCATTTGAGATGCTGGGAAGTCCAAGGGTAAGGAGGGAGATGAATAATAGCAGGAATTTGTACATTCTAGATTGGCAGCAGTACAGTCAATTTGTGACAACAGTGTAAGTAGATACAGGTTACTAGTGCTGACGAGGTTAACTGTGGAAATACTGACAACAGTGCAGGAAGATACTGGATATTAGCAATCAGGAGATTAATTGCAATAGTACAGTGAATGCAAGTTGATAGCAATAGTGACAACAGTACAGGAGGATTTTAGTTACTAGCAATCAAGAAGTTAACTGCAGAATACTGCCAACAGTACAGTGAATGCAAGTTAATAGCATTCACTAGTAGAAAGAGAAACTCCACTTGAGTATTGCTTGCTGTTCTGGAGATCACATCTACAAAAGGGGCAGGCAATGTAAAGGTGCATGACCTGCACTATAAGCCATACAAAGAGAGGCATAAAAAATCAAAGATCTATTCTGTAGATGAAAAGGAAAAGGGGAGATAAGATACAAAAATGTAAATATCTAACAGTCTTCAATAAGGTACCAAAATATTTTCATATAATACAAAGTTCACAGACAAAAAGTCATCATATGATGAAGAGAAGACAGCTCTAAAAGAATCTGAGAAAATACTTTTACTGAGACGGTGATATATGCCTAGCTGGACTTCCAAAGGAGGGGGATGGGGCTAAAACAGTGACAGAATTAACCCTCGGATACACTACCCCCGGGTCAGGGGTGACCCGGGTGTCGGTTTTTGTGTTTTTTCTTCAAAATGGTAAGGAATTGTATTTTGATACTCTAGGTATTCCTCAATGAACCATTTTTAAGTATTTTCATACATATGGTTTGCAAAAATAACGTTTTTATACAGTACTGCATGCTGCTGAACAAACAAGGGGTGATTTTCGACACTCGCACAATAACACTCTCCATTGTTTTATAGCAGCAACGAAAGTCACCACTCCAAGTCCACATTACAATCCTGTGTCTTCTAACGTCTTGCTTACATTTATGACGTCACCTGACATCAGTTCATTGTTTGTTTCTGTGGATTAAAATTTTTTACGACAAAGGTAAACAATGCCACACCCGAAGCGCTTTGTCACAATGTGCATCATGCCATTACTTGACATAATGGCACCATACTTTGACTGTTGCTGTCCACCTAGCGAATAAATATAGAACTATTGTAGTTTGCAAAGCGTGCAATGCTGCACAACATTTTTAAGCTTGCAACTGAATAGTTAACAGGTATTGACATTATGCGGCATATATCTGACCTTGTACAACTTGTCCTGCCTGATCTTGGCTAGCATTGCACATTATTCACTTGAAAGGGTGAATTAATAACAAGTATTATAAAAAATAAATAAAAGTATGTCTTATTCTTCACAATTTAACCATGTTTTACAAACAAAAGTAGATGATTCACCATATTTCTACATATGGGTCAGGGGTGACCCGGGGGTAGTGTATACGTGTCAGTCGATTTACCAAGTGTATCCGAGGGTTAAAGTAAAAAAATAGTAGAATAGTAAATGACAGCAGGTAAAGACCATTCAGCTCATCATTCTGGAAGTTGCCCTGTTCTGGATTTTCATCCATTTGCTCCTTGATGATTTGCCACCAATGACATGAGGCTAGGAGCTGCCAGGTCACTGGGAGAAGACCCAGAGGTCAGCTTGTATGATGGATGTCCTCTTATGTGGCTTTCTTACTAATGTTGCTTTCAGTGGAGGATGAAGTTCCTAGACTAACCAGCCTTCTCTGAACTAACACTGCTCAACGTCATTTTCGCAAATGATATTGCATAGCTCTATTTGAAAGATGGACCACTATCTTCCTCCTACTCTTGACCTTCTGCAAATGAAGGAATTATTTGCTTTTTTGCAAGACTCTTCCTCTGGGACTCTTGAGTATTGCTACAGATGCTATTGGAGCTGTGGGTGAAGGAGAATCAGCAGCTAAAAAGCCAGGAGCATCTCTCATATTCCTCGACTTGCCTGTCTGTAGCAGCTCACTGGATATCATACAACTAACCAGTTTCTCTAAACCCCTTGCCTTCTATACTAGACTTTCAATAGATTATTGGTCTGAATCTTTAAGCCCCAAACATGATTTCTCTGAACCAGTAAGTTCTTGAAAGATCTGTTGTAGGCAGTGCGTAGAACAAAAGAACAAACACTATTTATTATTTTTTATTATTTATTTAACTTCTTTTCTATACCATCTTTTGTAATGGGGAAGAGACATCCTGTGATATGGAAACAGAGGAACCTAGGTGCAGTAGGGCTGTTTCTAGCAGGAAGGATAAGCTCAGGACACCCAGTTGCCAGGAGCAACACAAACAATCTCAGCCACGAGGGCAGGAACCCCACCCAGCTAACAAACAATCCCCATCTCCTGGGCCTAATAGCTTTCACCTGGGAGGGGGAAGGGCTAGATTAGCTCCCAAGCAAACGTATAAGAAATGTTCATTAGAGTTTAGCAACAGCAAGGGGAAGAACAGGGAAGACGGAGGAGAACAGAATCAGCTGGAAAGTTTGTGCAAGCTGAGGTCTGGCTCTTGGAAGCAGCGTCTGTCCCAGTGTGAAAGGAAAACGTATGTAAGTGATTCAGTGGATTCTGATTCTGAATGTGAGAGAGAGAGAGACAGAAAGCAGCTGACAGGAATAACTGGAGGAGCAGGGCACAAAAACCTTTGACCAAAGCTCCAGGTATTTATCCTATGGTGAAGGCAACCAAAGGGAGAAGTTACCAGTGAGGATAGCTGGGAAGTGCTTACAAGCTCCAAGGAGTGAAAGATATACAGTGCAAGACATTTGTATGTTAGAAGAAGAGGATGAGCAGCCAGAACACAGAGAAAAACCTCTGAGGTTTAAACCCCATCCTGAGAGATCTGTGCATGGACTTTCTCCTGCCTCAAAGCCAGAAGGTAGGCTGTATAATCATTGCAAAAGTGGTTATAAGAATTTCTCTCATAAGAACTATAAAGAATATGACTCTCCTCTAAGCTATGCCAAGAGATATAGTAAAGTTGATCCTTATCTCCTAGAGGAAATAATAGGGAAGCCTCTGGAACAGACAGCAGAGAATAATCTGGAAACGTTGTATACAAGGTAGAAGTTGTATTCAGCTGATAGCCAGCCTGAGTCAATGCTAATTGATCCTCCAGATGAAGAGATATCTGATACCCAGATGGATTGTACATTAACAGTTACAAATGATAGGATTTCACTGTGCTGAGCCAGATATCTCGAAGAAGCGGGTCAACTGGCAGTTGAGAAGCACAGGACCTTATTTCCTAATACCAAGGGACTGTATGCAATGAATACCGTACCATTTGTGATTTAAATTGGAAGCTGTTATAAGTTATTTTTCCTACCTTGTGCCAGAGTGTATGGCTTTTTGTTCCTATGTTACTTTGTGTTTGAATCCGCCCCGGGAGGGGAATTAAAAGCCTGTCTTTGCCTGAACCACTCGATTCACGACTACAACTTATTGAAAAGGTTCCCAACTACACCCTTAAACTTTCAATAAAAGGTCTCCAGGCTACCTAACCCGTATGCTGA
The DNA here is from genome assembly GCA_033557465.1 of Ichthyophis bannanicus. Taxonomy (NCBI): domain Eukaryota; kingdom Metazoa; phylum Chordata; class Amphibia; order Gymnophiona; family Ichthyophiidae; genus Ichthyophis; species Ichthyophis bannanicus. Next base: position 99,856,081 of record CM066040.1, on the reverse strand, counting down.
AGCTACTGGCGGACTACTGGTGACACTTTCTACAAGTCACGATTGTTTACAGATAATGCAGTGCTTTGAACATGAAAAAAAAAGTAGTAAGATGTGCACACAGTTAACAATAAGTAAGGTGAGGGGTTGGTGGGGTTGAATATGGGGGGGTATTTGGATGAATGTTAACTATGTACAGGGTAGTTAGACTTTTATATGTTGTGATCCTCCCCCCTTGCTGATACCCGTAGGCATGTAGGGTTTAAGGAGGTTAAGTTCCTTCCTGAACCAAAGTTTCACTATTTCCTGAAGCAGTGCTTGTAGGGAAATGTAGTTTCTTTAAAAGTTCAATGAAGGGTAGTGTGACTCAAGTGTTTCAAGCAAAAGGATTTATTTCCCCTCCCGGGGTGGATTTCACAAGGAATAAAGGTAACACAAATATCTTGCACTTTGGCAGAAAAAGGACAAAATAAGATATCCAACTTAAATAGCTTCAGTCAGCGTTAAACATTTTTCTTCCAGCAGATTAAACACCACAGTACTGTTTCCTACAGCTCTGTTCCCTTCTCACAGTAAGTCTGTATTTTCTTCACAGCACAATTTTAACATAGAGATATTATCTCCTCAGCCAGTGAAATCGTACAGTCCATTTCTTCCATAGGAGTATTTACACAGGATGGCTCTGTTTCCATAAATTCTACCTCTGGGGTAGGAATTGTTTGCCACGCTCCCTCTGGAGCTGCGCCCTTTTCTCCAACCCTAGGCTTTATGGTGAACTCGGGGTTTAAGTACTGTTTGAAACAAGCACTCCCATTATAGTCCTTTCCACCATAGTCCCAACCTTCCAGGTCAATAAACTCACAATTATTATGATTCCAGCCCTTAGGCTTACCTTGGAACCTGGCTGTGGAAGGTTTTCTCCGTGGCTTATAGATAGCTGTCGGTTCCCAACCTGATTTGTGCAAGACAGAGTTCAATTGCCTTCCTGGCTTTTCCTTCTGTTTATAATCCAGAGAGTGTTTCAGCTGCCCGGGTCTGCTCCTGCTGTATCTTTGACTCAGAGCCTCTGACCTTTCTTCAGCTTGAGACTCAGTCCACCTCCTTACTGGAAGCTGGCTTTTCTTCCTCCAAGGGGACTCTGCTCATCTCTCCTCTTGTTCACTCTCTCTTTCACTCTGGCTTTCCTCCTCTCTCCCTACTGGGACCTCTTTATGAGTCAGCTTTCTCAGGTAGGGCCTAACTCTGCCCCCTAGCAGGTGTTCTGAATTACTTTGTAACTCTCTGTTAAACTGATAGCAGGGGCGTGTTTCTTTCTCTCGGGCTTGGTTTCCCTGACAACCAGTAGCCATGTGCTTTTGTTTACATTGCAGCCCTGCACTTTTTACCTGGTTTTTGGGAGTTTCTACAGGGCTAGAAGGACTCACTATGTCACAGATCCCCCCACTTAAAATATTACGGGCTGCTGGAACCTGTGACAGACAGCACGTAATCCGGGAAAGAGCATCGGCATTACTATGCAACTTACCCGCCCGGTGCTGCACTACAAAATCATACGCTTGCAAGGCTAAATGCCACCCGGTTAGCCTGGCATTACTGTTTCTCATTTGATGCAGCCACCTCAGTGGCGCGTGGTCCGTAATCAGATAAAATTTACGGCCTGTAAGCTAAAATCGCAAAGACTCTATCGCCCACTTAATCGCGAGACACTCGCGCTCCACCGTGGAATATCTCTGTTCGGCTCTAGACAACTTCCTGCTTAAATATGTTACCGGGTGTTCAGCTCCTTCAAATACCTGGGACATTACGGCCCCTAACCCCGTCTCGGAGGCATACGTTTGTACGAGGAATGGTAGATCAAAGTTAACCCCTCTTAGGACCGGAGCCGTACATAGCCTATCTTTCAAAGTCATAAACACGTTTTCAGCATCCGGTGTCCACTTAAGGTTATTCGGGGCATTCTTCTGAAGCATTTCCGTGAGCGGAGCACTTTCCTCCGCAAATCGCGGAATGAATCGGCGGTAGTACCCTACCAGGCCCAAGAATCCCCACATTTGCCTTTTATTCAGAGGGCGTGGAAAGTTCTTCACACTTTCAACCTTGCTGGCTAAGGGCTCCACCACCCCTCCTCCCACCATATGGCCTAAGTATTTTACTTTTGTACTGGCGAAAACACACTTCCCTGGATTTACAGTGAGACCCGCTTTCCTCAGGGCACTCAGAACTGCCTCTACCCTGCGCAAGTGCTGAGCCCACGTGGTACTGTGGATGACGATGTCGTCCATATACACCCAGGCGTACTCATGGTGGGGCCGCAAGATTTGGTCTACCAACCTTTGACATGTGGCCGCTGCCCCGTGAAGTCCGAAAGGCATGCGCCTAAACTGAAATAACCCTATCGGGGTAGTAAAGGCTGTCTTAGGTTTGGAGGCCTGGGTGAGCGGTATTTGCCAGTAACCTTTTGTTAGGTCCAATGTGGTCAAATACTTAGCCTGGCCTAGTTTATCTAATAAATCCTCGATTCGAGGCATGGGGTAGGCATCAAAATCAGAAATGTTATTTTTCTGTCTAAAATCTATACAGAAGCGAAGGCTTCCATCTGGTTTGGGCACCAATAGGATAGGGCTTGACCAGGGGCTTCTGGACTCTTCTATAATGCCCATTTTGAGCATGTCCCTTACCTGTTCTATCATTTCTTTTTTTCTTGCTTCTGGTAGCCTATAGGGACGTTGCCTGACTATTCTTCCTGGTACCGTAATAATCTCATGGGCAACGATCTTGGTTTCCCCTGGAAGCGTTGTCAGGACGTCCGAAAACCTATCTAATACCCTTCTGAGTTCCTGCTGCTGTTGTACCGACAACCCTGCCCCTATACGTGGCCCTGGAGTTTCCCTCCAATTGGCAGGCTGTGGACCAAAATCGTCCTCCTTTTTTTCTTCGGTGACAGCGGTCAACCCTTTTAATTCCCCCACTCCGGTAGACCCGAATCCTTTCTCCTCTCCCTGTGGGGGCTAATGAGGCTACTTCTACAACCTCGGGGAAACCTACGCGTTCACAGATCATTTGAGCGATTCTGTCACCGGACTTCACCTGGAACTCTTCCTGACTGAAGTTGAACATTAATACTTTTACTTCTCCACGATAATCGGGGTCAATTACCCCAGCCCCGATGTCTATAAAATATTTGGCTGCCAGGCCTGACCTGGGTGCTATCCTCCCATAGCATCCGGGCGGGATTTGGACCTTAACCCCTGTGCTTATTAGGGCCTTCCCTCCCCTGGGTATCACCCTATCCTCAGCACTATATAAGTCGTATCCAGCAGCGGCTTCCGAAGCTCCCTGCGGATCCCTGGCCTGAGCCAAAACTTTGCAGTACTGAAGTATAAATCTTGGTTTCTCCGTAGTTACGTTCTTTTCCCTTGGAGAGTGTTGTGGGCTACTTTTACCTGGTTTAGCTAATAGGGGACTAGGGACTTTGGTCGCAATGGCCTCTAATCTAGGCAGATCCTGGGACTTCCTTTCCACTTCCCCAGGGGTGGCTTTATAGGGGACGGATGTTACATTCAGATCAGTAGCAAGACCTTCCTCGAGCCCTTGGCTAAAAGGCGGCCAATCCCGGCCCAGGACGACGCTCTGTGGAAGGCGGGGGACCACCGCCATCAATATCTTCCCCTCTGTTCCCAACCCTCTTATACCCATTTCATATAAGGGGTAATGGTACAACGCCCCATGTATACATCTTATCTTCACCCGCCCTACGGCTTGACCTGGTGCTGACTGAGATTGTATGGCCTCCCAGAGCCGTTGGGAGACCATGCTCTGGTCAGCACCAGAGTCAAGCAGGGCTTGGGCCTCTATACCCTCCACTTGTACTGGGAGCAAAAACCCTGACCGGACTTTCTTTCCTATACCGGCCATCAATGCTTTACGTAAACTACAGTCCCTTTGAAAATGCTCTATGCTCCCGCATTTAAAACATTTTCCTCTCACATTGGAAAAACCCACATTCTCATATGGCAGTTTACTTTGTACATTTTTATCCTTATTACCGGCCTTTGCTGCACCCGGAATGCTTGATTTTGGGGCTTTGGCAAACTCAGCCTCAAAATATTGCTCCGTCATGCTAGCCGCTTCTTCTGAGGTTTTACAATCTTGTAACATGAGGAAGATTTTTATTTCTGCTGGCACAGCTTCTAAATACTGTTCTAGTATCAGCTCATCCATTATGGATTCAACAGTTCTCTGCTCTGGTTTTACCCACTTCCAGGCTAAACCTTTCATTCTATAGTATAGGGCTTTAGGGGTTTCTCCGGGCCTCAACTTGGCCTCCCTAAATTGGCGCCTATAGAATGAAGGGGTCAGCCCGAGCCTATCCCTCAACATTTTTGATAGCATCATAGTCAGTTGTTAAGGTAGCAGGCATTGACTTATAGGCTGACAAGGCTTGGCCGGATAGAGACATGGCAAACCTTATGGCCCACTGCTCCTTAGGCAGCTTTATGGCCTCTGCAAGACGTTCGAAGGCGTCCACATAGTCGTCAACATTATCTGTAGGGGACTGCTGTCCCAGCATAAAGATATCTCTACCAGGTAGTCCTACCCCACTGGTATACTCAGGTAAGTCTCTTGCTGGCTCTTACTGCTGCTTTACTAACAGTTCCATGAGCTCCCTTATTGGCTTCTGCTGTTCCTGAATGGCAGCCATGGCTTGGTCCTGGACTCAACGAGTCATTTCCAATTGTTTGTCCCACTGCAGAGACATCCATCTTAGCATTTCCTGTGGCTCCATTTTAGCTCTTCAGGTACCTGGGAAAAACACACAAAAACAAGACCCAAGTGTGGCCCAAAAACCAAAATTATCCCTTTTTTTTTTCCCCACCCTGTGCACTACTACCGTGCACTACCTTTTCTCTGGTTATCCCTCCGCACTTAAGCCCAGCTACAATTACCTGAGCTCAGTGCAGAGACAGGCACTGAGAAAAGTAGCTCCTTTTCTGACCGGTAGTCAGTCGAGCGCCGGAACCTCCTGTTCCTGGATATCAGCCACTCGCTGCTGCTGGACTCTTGTCCCTCCAGGTGTCCTTCAATCCAGGTAAAAATCCATGCTACTACGCCATTGTGATCCTCCCCCCTTGCTGATACCCGTAGGCATGTAGGGTTTAAGGAGGTTAAGTTCCTTCCTGAACCAAAGTTTCACTATTTCCTGAAGCAGTGCTTGTAGGGAAATGTAGTTTCTTTAAAAGTTCAATGAAGGGTAGTGTGACTCAAGTGTTTCAAGCAAAAAGGATTTATTTCCCCTCCCGGGGTGGATTTCACAAGGAATAAAGGTAACACAAATATCTTGCACTTTGGCAGAAAAAGGACAAAATAAGATATCCAACTTAAATAGCTTCAGTCAGCGTTAAACATTTTTCTTCCAGCAGATTAAACACCACAGTACTGTTTCCTACAGCTCTGTTCCCTTCTCACAGTAAGTCTGTATTTTCTTCACAGCACAATTTTAACAGAGATATTATCTCCTCAGCCAGTGAAATCGTACAGTCCATTTCTTCCATAGGAGTATTTACACAGGATGACTCTGTTTCCATAAATTCTACCTCTGGGGTAGGAATTGTTTGCCACGCTCCCTCTGGAGCTGCGCCCTTTTCTCCAACCCTAGGCTTTATGGTGAACTCGGGGTTTAAGTACTGTTTGAAACAAGCACTCCCATTATAGTCCTTTCCACCAAAGTCCCAACCTTCCAGGTCAATAAACTCACAATTATTATGATTCCAGCCCTTAGGCTTACCTTGGAACCTGGCTGTGGAAGGTTTTCTCCGTGGCTTATAGATAGCTGTCGGTTCCCAACCTGATTTGTGCAAGACAGAGTTCAATTGCCTTCCTGGCTTTTCCTTCTGTTTATAATCCAGAGAGTGTTTCAGCTGCCCGGGTCTGCTCCTGCTGTATCTTTGACTCAGAGCCTCTGACCTTTCTTCAGCTTGAGACTCAGTCCACCTCCTTACTGGAAGCTGGCTTTTCTTCCTCCAAGGGGACTCTGCTCATCTCTCCTCTTGTTCACTCTCTCTTTCACTCTGGCTTTCCTCCTCTCTCCCTACTGGGACCTCTTTATGAGTCAGCTTTCTCGGGTAGGGCCTAACTCTGCCCCCTAGCAGGTGTTCTGAATTACTTTGTAACTCTCTGTTAAACTGATAGCAGGGGCGTGTTTCTTTCTCTCGGGCTTGGTTTCCCTGACAACCAGTAGCCATGTGCTTTTGTTTACATTGCAGCCCTGCACTTTTTACCTGGTTTTTGGGAGTTTCTACAGGGCTAGAAGGACTCACTATGTCACAATGTACATATCTATAGTTGGAGTTACGGGTAGTGATATTGATCATGTTGGGTCGATACCTTTCAGCTGCTGTTTTGGTACCCTTCCTTCTGCTGCTGCTGACACTATTCACTAAGGGGATCATTCTGATCCATGTATAGCGGAGTTTCGACGTACAGGATGGCTGTCCAACTCCCGAACAGACCTTGGAAGCGATACTGGATCCAGCCCTCTTTGTACGTATAGAGAGTTTGTGTGGGGAGCATTGGATGGGGGTAGGAGGGGGAGTGCCAGAGGCGGAGGTAGGCAGAACGGGGCAGGCCCATGAACCCGGACATACAGACCCTATTCAGGTCACGGCCCTGTACGTCTGGGGAGGCCAAGATGGAGGGGGGAATAAATCCCGCAGGCCGAGGCGATAAGGATATGCAGAACCCCTGAAGTGGAAGAAGAGCTGCAGTGAAGGCCCTGCTGCCTGATTCTGGTCCTGGCTGCCCCAGCCAAAAGTCGGACGGTGGAGAAAGAAGAGTGGGACTGGTGTCAGGCTGCCTGTGTTCCTGCTGGATGTCCTGGTGCCATGGCAACGGGACACCACGGCACCAGTCTCCAGCAGGAGCATAGTGTGGGTTGACCGGCCAGGGGGAAGGACCTCTTCTGTGGCAGAATCGTGGCATGTCCGGGCCATCCAAGTGTCCCTATTCTGTAATTTTCAGTCAATCCTGCATGTCTAACTTCAGATTTGCTGCTTATCAAGAAAGATAAAAAAAATAAAAAGTTTGGTTTGTGCTCACTTAAAATGAAAATTTCCCAGTTTTTCTGCATTTTTGTGTTCATTTCACATATTTGTCTTCTTAGGTGCATATCGTATACATGCAAGAAATGTTTTAAGCATGCAATTGATTTGCTTTTATCACATATACCTATGAATTAACTCACAAACATTTGCATGCACTTTAAATTTAGGTATCCAACTGCACTGTATGCATGCTCACCCCTAAAAATCATCTTTTATCTTCACCAGGGGACTGCTACTGCTAACCCCATGGTTATCCTTAACTGCCATCAGTGGTGTGCTTCAGGGATCTGTCCTTGGTCCGATTCTATTTAACATCTTTGCTAGTGATATTGAGGAAGGTCTGTCGGGTAAAGTTTGCCTCTTTGCCGATGATACCAAAATCTGCATTCGAGTAGACAGGAAGGAATAGATAACATGAGGAGGGATTTAGCTAAGCTTGAAAAATGGTGAAGAATTTGGCAGCTGAGATTTAATGCTAAAAAATGCAGGGTCATTCATTTGTGCTGCAAAAATCCAAGGGAGTGATACAGTGTAGGGGGTGAAGCACTTCTGTCCATAAAAGAAGAGCGGGACCTGGGCGTGCTTGTTTCTGATGATCTTAAAGTGGCTAAACAGGTAGAAAACGCAATCACAAAAGCTGGAAGGATGCTTGAATGCATAGGGAGAGGAATAAGAACATAAGAACATAAGACATGCCATACTGGGTCAGACCGAGGTCCATCAAGCCCAGTATCCTGTTTCCAACAGTGGCCAATCTAGGTCATACGTACTGTCACAATGCCGCCCTGGTGGTTAGGGGTGGCCAAGGCAGGTCGGACATAAATAAAAGTAAAGTTGGGTTTGGTATGTGTTTCTTTCTAGGGCCCAGGGTTGTATAGCCCTGGTAGCATCCTGAATTCCAAAAATACCCAAAGAACAAAAGGTCATCGAGTGTAGGGAAAAATAAGGCTTTATTTCCCTCGTTTGCACAAAGGTTCAAAGGATCGGCTTCAAACACCAACAGAAATATCCTTACATCAGGGTAGAAAAATAACAACTCATGTTCAAAAGAAAAAAACTGTTCTCTTCACAGAAAAAGGTTACAAAACAAGCATTCCTATTTACACCGGTTTTAATGCTCACTAGTTGTACAAGCATTCCACACTGCCCGTAGTACAATAGCTGCAATCCATTTCTTCTTCTGACAAGGACTACCTCTTCCACTTGCATCGGCTCCTCCTGCAATGTATCTGAGCTAGAGTCAACAGTTCCCGGCAAGCTATAGTCAGGTTTCTCCCTCAAATGCTGAATGACCTCCCAGTGTCTAGAGTTTAGCGTGGGGCGTCGGCCATGAGCATTTTTACAATGTGAACATCTTTCTTTCTTCCAAGGACTTCCATGCCCTTCATGCAAAGCAGGTCTACTTAAAAGTTTCTTATTCAATGAAAACTTTTCATACCTTTTCTCTTGCGAAGTGGGACATGTACAGGGAGCTTCTATTTCTTGTCCTTTCCATGCGCTAACCCTCTGTGGGCTATCTTCAATACAGTATGGGTTACCTTGTAACTCCTGCTTCTTCCTCTGGGACTAGGCTTGTGGCCTACTCCTGGTAATATTCTGCCTTGATTCAGCAATATGGCTTGGGTTCTGCCTACAGCATTCACAATGCAGCTTCCGTGTACCTGAATCTCCTGGACCCTTCTGTATTCTCTGGCCTTTCAGGTTCCTTTGGCCTGTACCTCTTTCCTGCACTCCGGCAGTGTCTGTAGCTTCTGCAGTTTCTCCAGCTTCTGCAGTTTCTGCCACTCCGGCAGCTCCTGCCGCTCCTCCGGCTTCTGAAGGCTCCGCAACCTTTCTGCTGCCTTCCTTGCTGCTCCTGGCTTTACCGCTACTTCTGCCTTTCCAGTCCGGCTGTGCCTTCCAGTCCGGCTGTGTCTTCCAGTCCGGCTGTGCCTGTGCTTTCCAGTCCTGAGGTGTCTGTCTCTCTTGCGGTACCTCTGCCCGTCTCCAGTCTTCCTGACTTCCTTTAAAAGGAGTTCCTCTCTTCCTGGATTGGAGGCTGGCTGGCTTTCGGTTACACCCTGTAGGGCATGGATCCTCAGTCTTCCAGAGGTCCCTCTTGCTCCCCCTATCAGGCTCCTGTGAATACTGCAGCTTCTGCATGTCTTTTTTCAGGTTTAAAACATTTTTTCCTAAGCCCTGCTGGTCTGCTCCATCACAGTACCTAGCAATATCCCCAAAAGACACAGGTTCCACAATGCTTGTACTGGGTCAAGCATTGATATCCTGGGTCCCTTTTTAATAGTGGTTTATGGACCTTTCCTCCAGGAACTTGTCCAAACCTATTTTAAACCCAGCTATACTAACAGCCCTTACTACATCCTCCGGTAACAGATTCCAGAGTTTGATTACACGTTGAGTGAAAAAATATTTTCTCTTATTTGTCTTAAATAGTTTACCCTGTAGCTTTATTACATGTCCCCTAGTCTTTCTATACTGTGATAGCGTAAACAATTGATCCACGTTTATCCGTTCCACTCCATTCATTAATTTATAGACCTCTATCATATCTCCCCTCAGCCGTCTCTTCTCCAGGCTAAAGAGCCCTAACCTCCTTAGCCTCTCTTCATAGGAGTAGCCTTCCATCCCCTTCACCAATTTGGTGGCTCTTCTCTGTACTTTTTCTAATAACGCTATGTCCTTTTTAAGATACGGTGACCAGAATTGCACACAATATTCAAGGTGCGGTCGTACCATGGAGTGATACAGAGGCATTATAACATCCTTTGTTTTATTCTCCATCCCTTTCCTTATGATACCTAGCATTCTATTTGCTTTCTTGGCCGCTGCTGCACACTGGGCGGAGGGTTTTAACATGTTATCCACGATGACTCCTAAATCTTTTTCCTGGGTGGTGGTTTCTAATGTGGAGCCTTGCATCGTGTAACTATAGTGTGGGTTGTTCTTTCCTAGGTGCATAACTTTGCACTTGTCCACATTAAATTTCATCTGCCATTTGGATGCCCAGTCTTCCAATTTATCCAGATCCTCCTGCAGTTTTCCACAATCCTCTTGGGTTTTAACAACTTTAAACAGTTTTGTGTCATCTGCAAATTTGATAACCTCACTAGTTATTCCCTTTTCCAGGTCATTTATGAATATGTCAAAAAGCAGCGGACCCAGTACAGATCCCTGGGGTACTCCACTATTCACCTTTTTCCAGTATGGCATGTCTTATGTTCTTATAGGGCTGTTAGTATAGCTGGGTTTAAAAAAGGTTTGGACAAGTTCCTGGAGGAAAGGTCCATAAACCACTATTAAAAAGGGACCCAGGATATCAATGCTTGACCCAGTACAAGCATTGTGGAACCTGTGTCTTTTGGGGATATTGCTAGGTACGTATGACCTAGATTGGCCACTGTTGGAAACAGGATACTGGGCTTGATGGACCTCGGTCTGACCCAGTATGGCATGTCTTATGTTCTTATGTTCATTGGGAATATTGGCCATTTAGCCCTACCCTCTGCTTTCTATCTTTTTAACCAGTTCCCGATCCACAATAGTACACTACCTCCTATCCCATGACTTTTTAGCTTCGCCAAAAGTCTCTGATGGGGGACTTTGTCAAAAGCTTTCTGAAAGTCCAGATACACTATATCAACCGACTCACCTTTGTCTACCTGTTTATGCACACCTTCAAAAAAACATATCAGATTAGTAAGACAAGATCTTCCTTGTCTGAAGCCATGTTGGCTGTCTCCCATTAGGCCATGACTATCTACATGCTGTGTAATTTTGTTCTTTATGATGGTTTCTACCATTTTCCCTGGTACTGACGTCAGGCTCACCGGTCTGTAATTTCCTGGGTCACCCCAGGAACCCTTTTTAAAAATTGGTGTTACGTTGGCGACCCTCCAATCTTCAGGTATTACAGATGATTTTAATGAAAGTTCACAGATTACCAATAGCAGATCTGCAATCTCATATTTCAGTTCTTTCAACACTCTGGGATGTATACCATCCGGTCCAGGTGATTTGCTACTATTCAGTTTATCAAATAGTTGTAATATATCTTCCCGGTGTAGCGATATTTCTCTCAATTCCTCTGCAGTATCACCTTTAAATACCACTTCAGTCTTGGGTAACATCCCTACATCTTCCTCAGTAAAGACCGAAGCAAAGAATTCATTCAATCTCTCTGCTATAGCCTTGTTTCCTCTTACTGCCCCTTTTACCCCTCTATCATCTAATGGTCCAATTGACTCTCTCACAGGCCTTTTGCTATGAATGTACTTGAAAAAGTCTTTATTTCGTGTTTTTGCTTCCGTAGCAAGTTTCTTCTCAAATTCCCGCTTTGCCTGCCTTATCAATGCTTTGCATTTAACTTGCCAGTGCTTGTGCTGTTTCCAGTTTTCATCATTTGGCTCTTTTTTCCATTTCCTGAAGGTTGCTTTTTTGGCAGCAACAGCCTCTCTGACCTCACCTTTAAACCATGCTGGCAGTTTTTTGGACTTTCTTCCACTTTTCCTAATGCGTGGAATACAGCTGGTCTGGGCTTCGAGGATAGTATTTTTAAATAACACCGAAGCTTGCTGTAAGTCTTTAACCTTTGGAACCGCTCCTTTTAGTTTTTTCCTAACTATATTCCTCATTCTATCATAGTCTCCCTTTTGAAAGTTAAAAGGTAGTACTGTGGTTGCCTTTACTATCTGTCCTCCACTAATTAAATCAAACATGATCATACTATGATCACTATTGCCAAGTGGTCCCAACACCCTTATTTCTTGCACCAGATCTGGCATTCCACTAAGGACTAGGTCCAGTATGGCTTTCCCTCAGGTCAGTTCATGAACCAGCTGCTCCAAGAAGCAGTCATTTATTCCATCTAGAAACTTTATCTCTTTAGCTTGTCCTGCTGTGACACTGATCCAGTCGATACCGGGGTAATTGAAATCACCCATTATTACTACTCTGTTGTGACTTTTGTTAGCTTCCTTGATTTCTTTGAGCATTTCATCATCCATTTGTTCATTCTGGCCAGGCGGTCGATAGTATACTCCAACTGCCATCACCTTCCCCTTCATAAATGGAATTTCAATCCATAGAGATTCTACAGCAAATTTTGTTCCCTGCAAAACTTTAATCCTTTCTGACTCAATGCCCTCTCTAACATAGAGCGCAACCCCTCCACCAATTTGATCAGCTCTATCATTACGATATAGTGTGTATCCAGGTATCACAGTGTCCCACTGGTTATCCTCCTTCCACCATGTCTCTGAGAGTGCAATCATATCTAACCTCTCATTTAGTGCTATATATTCTAACTCTCCCATCTTATTGTTTAGACTTCTAGCATTGGCATACAAGCATTTTAGAGACTGTATTTTATTCATATTAATCTGGCTATTGGTAGGCAGGGGTAATTTGGAATCTTTATGCTCTGTCTGCTCCTTACTCAAGGGCATTTGGGCTACTATACTCCCTTTTGGAACCTCACTGCTTTTGGTAGTATCCTTCAAGGATACCTTTGTCCGAACCATGCACTCCTGGGTGACTGTCGGCTTTCCCCTAATTTCTAGTTTAAAAGCTTCTCTATCTCTTTTTTAAAGGTTAATGCCAGCAGTCTGGTCCCATCCTGATTAAGGTGAAGCCCATCCCTTCGGAAGAGCCCCCCCTTTCCCCAGAATGTTCCCCAGTTCCTAACAAATCCAAAACCCTCATCCTTGCACCATTGTCTCATCCACGCATTGAGACTCCGGAGCTCTGCCTGTCTTTTGGGTCCTGCACGTGGAACAAGAAGCATTTCGGAGAACGCTATCCTGGAAGTTCTGGATTTCAACTTCCTACCTAAAAGCTTAAATTTAGCCTCCAGAACTTCCCTACAACATTTTCCTATGTCATTGGTACCAACATGTACCAAGACAGCAGACTCCTCCCCAGCACTATCTATGATCCTATCTAGGCGGTGCGTGAGGTCCGCTACCTTCGCACCAGGCAGGCATGTTACCAGGCGATCCTCACGTCCACCAGCCACCCAGCTATCTACATTCCTAATGATTGAATCACCAACTATAACAGCTGTCCTGACCCTCCCCTCATGGGGACATGGCCCTGGAGAAACGTCCTCGGTGCGAGAGGGTTTTACATCACCTGGAGGACAGGTCCTAGTTACAGGATCACTTCCTGCCACACCAGGGTGATGCTCTCCTGTCACGTGACCTCTCTCCTCCATGGCAACAGGGATGCTGCCAGACTGGAGGTGGGACTTCAGGACTATATCCCTGTAGGTCTCGTCCATGTACTTCTCTGTCTTTCTTATGTCTTCCAGGTCTGCTACTCTAGCCTCTAGAGAACGGACTCGTTCCCTGAGAGCAAAGAGTTCTTTGCACTTAGTGCATACGTAAGACCTCTCACCAACTGGGAGAAAATCATACATGTGACACTCAATGCAAAAGACCGGAGAACCCCCATCTCTTTGCTGGACTTCTGTCTGCATCTTAGTTTAAAGCTTGTGTTTAGGTCTTTTAAATTCTGTATATAATAAGGATTGGTGTGGATGCTTATACCAATAAAAGTGTATCTAATACCCCTAATACACCTTGTGTACCTGAAGCTTAAGTAATTAATCTCAGGTCCTCTGTGTATGACTGATTTGGATAACGAGCTGCACCTGAGAGCAGCCCCTTTCCTCTAAGATGTGCAAGTACCTATAAAACTATAATTACCCCAGGGGTGGGAGGGAGATAGGTCCTATTAAAGAGGGCAGTTACAAGGTACCCTGTCCTGAACCCTCAGCAGGGGGGAATGGGGTACCACACAAAGCCCAGTTAGTTGAGAGAGGCAAGGTAAGTTATAGCTGAGAAGGCTGAACTAGCACACCACTAAGACAAACAATAAATAATTAATAAACAGCTAGAACTCACAGCAAGGTGTCACAGGAGACAAATGGCGAGCAGAAAAAAAGGAGGTGATAGTACCTCTGTATAATTCTCTGGTGCGACCTCATTTGGTGTATTCCGTGAAATTCTGAAGACCGCATCTTCAAAATGATATAAAAAGGATGGAGTCTGTGCAGAGGGTGGCTACTAAAATTGTTAGTGGTCTTTGTTATAAAGCATATGAGGACAGATATTTTTTTAGTGCCATCAAGTTAGTGCTGATTCCTGGCAACACAGCTGCCTCTGGGTTTTCTTGGCAATACATCACCGGAAGTAGATTACCAGGCCTTTTCTTCCAAGGCAATGGAGAGCAAAGTGACAAGGAATACTGGTAGGAATTGAACTCATGATCTTCTGGTGCTAGACAGTTGCTCTAACCACTATGCTACTCCTCCAAACTCAAAGAGCTTAATATGTATACATTAGAGGAAGGGCAGAATAGAGGAGCTATGATAGGGACATTGAAATACCTCCATGGCATAAATGCACAAGAGGAGAGCCTCTTTCAATTGAAAGCAAACTTTGCTACGAGGGGGCATAGGATGAGGGTGAAAGGGGATAGACACGGGAGTAATATGCAGAAATATTTCTTTATGGAAAGAGTGGTAGATGTGTGGAATAGTCACCCAGTGGAGGTAATAGAGACAAGGGACCCGATATTCGAAGGCCCTTACATGGGTAACTTCCTTAGTTACCCATGTAAGGGCCTTATCCAGGCTATTCAAAGGGCACCTACATGGGCAGAGCCCTTTGAATATCCCGGCTGTATCCACATAGCATTGGGCGTTCCGGGGTGGAGGAAGGGGCTACAAGGGTAGCAACGATTTTTGTTGCTACCTGCGTAGCCCTCTGTGCCTTAAAGATAGGTGAGAAAAAGCCTTGCCTATCTTTAAGACGTAGAGGCTATGCAGGTAGCAATAAAAATCACTGCTATCCATGTAGCTTCTGTGGCTGCCAGGGTGTCTGGGCTAACCCGGATATTCACTTCCACTGGCGTGGAAGTAAATATCCAGGTTGGGGGGGGGGGGAGGGGGTCAGCAGGCAGGCTATGAACTGCCGCGGCACATAGCCTGCCCACCTCAGTATCAGAACCAAGGACAATATCTGGATTCAAGAAAGCATGGGACAAACAAAGAAGATCTCTAAAGGGAAAAAGGGGACTATTGTTGTTGATATGGAAGGGCAGACTAAATAGGCCATGTGGTCTTTTTCTGCCTTCATGTTTCTATGCCTCTATGCCTCACTGTTATTAGCTAATTCTTTTACATTGGGAATAATCTGCTATTTAGCTATTTACATGCTGTTTTACCTCTGATTTTAAAAATTCTTACTCTACACTGGGGAGTAAGATTAGCATGAGAAAATCTCAAGTAAACTGCTGCAGTAAAGGATAGTGTAGTTTACTGAATCTGGCCTTAGTAGCATAATAGAAATGGACTGAAAGTGATCCAGTTTGAAACTTAGTAGTAAGATCATCTACTCGTTACCTGCCAGTCACTTCTCCTACCATAAACATTCATGGACTACTATTCAGCCTCCATCAGTAAGCATTTTTTTTTAAACACTATCATCCACGGGTTGAAAAAAAAAAGATTTTCAGCAGCACTGCTTGGATAGTGGCCAAACCACATAAAGTTAAACCTGCCCTCCAGATAGCACAATGGATTTAAAATAACCACAAACTGGATAACTGCTTACCATCCTCACCCTACCCCTAGAGAACTATCTGGACAGTTCCACAGCAGTCAGAGGAAATATTCAGTAGCACTGTCTGGTCAGCAGCTACTACCTACTGAATAAGTGCCTTTAAATACACAGGTACACTACCAAAAAACTGCCTCCAGTTTTGCAACTGATTCCTATAGATTTTGGGGTGCTGAATCCAGGAAAAATAGCCAAAATGTTCTATCACGTCACGTTTTCTTGCAAAATTAGATTTCTTACCCATATAAGGAATGTTCACATAATTTCTTTTTAGCCGACTGCAGTTTATTTTCTTGGCCCAAAATAGAGGTTGTAATGGTTAACTAACTAGAAACACTCCCTCGTGATATTTTAGAGTGTTTTGTATTCATTTTATACATTAACAGGACAATTGGGAGGCGGGGGGCTAAATCCAGTACACGCGCTGGCGCATGTTCTTTCCTGTTCGCCTCGCCTCGTTCGCTCGCTCAAACACGGTGGTTGCGACATGAACGTTCCTGTCAAATTTCAGTTTCTTGCAAGTTCATTATTACCTTTTGTTTGCTCAGTCGTAATCCAGCTTTATTCCGAAGTGGTTCACTACAGTTGTAGTTTGCAGTGCTGTGTATTTGTGATGGCTCACAGAGCCAGAGGTTGCGTCAACTCTCCGGACAGTTTTTGTTTTATTTGTGGGGAATATACCGTGAAAAAGCGGCAGAGGAACATTTCTGCATTTATTAAAAAAGTATATTTCGCCTATTTCGGTTTGAAGTTAGGCGATCAAGACAAACCGTGGGCTCCTCACAAAGTGTGCAAGACATGTGAGGAAGATCTACGCTTATGGATGAAAGGTAAAAAACAAGCATTTCGTTTCGGAATACCTATGATGTGGCGTGAACAAAGAGACCACAGCAGTGACTGCTATTTTTGCTCTTGCATTGTGAAGGGATACAACTTAAAAAATAAGAACGTAATAAGTTACCCCAACCTTCCCTCAGCAATTAGGCCTATGCCTCATAGCAACGAAGTACCTGTGCCTGAACCACCAAAATCTTTGGATCATATTTGTGTGGACGGTTCTGATCATGATGAGACTCATCAGATGGCTTTTCCCGATGAGTCCAGTACTTCCGAGTTTGAAACTGAACCAGATCCGAAACCTGAACTTTTCTCTCAAGCTGAATTGAATGATTTAGTCCGGGATTTAGGACTCCCAAAAGATGCTGCCCAACTGCTAGGTTCTCGGCTTAAACAGAAAAATCTATTGTCACCAGGAACAACTTTTTATTGGTACCGCAACCGCGAGACACAATTTTTGAAGTATTTCAGCAAAGAGGAAGATTTGGTATTTTGCAACGATATATACGGAGTGATGGAAAAGTTTAAACTCAAGTATGATCCTGCTGAATGGCGGCTGTTCATTGATTCGTCAAAAGACAGCATAAAAGGTGTTCTTCTTCATAATGGCAACACATTCACTTCAGTTCCTATTGCTCACTCTGTTATTCTCCAAGAAAAATATGAGAATTTGGCCCTGATTCTTCAGAAGATTCGTTATGATGAGCATAAGTGGATGATTTGTGGAGACTTTAAAATTCTATCCATGCTATTAGGGCAGCAATCCGGTTTCACCAAATATCCCTGCTTCCTTTGCTTGTGGGATAGCCGGGTCCGCGACCTACACTGGGGGAAAAAAGACTGGCCAATTCGGGAGTATTTGAGACCCGGTGAGAAAAATGTTCTTCATGAGAGCTTGGTACCTCGTGATAAAATTCTATTACCACCTCTCCACATTAAGTTGGGTCTCATTAAGCAATTCATCAAGTCCCTTCCAAAAGATGGTGAGTGCTTTCGGTACCTTTGCTCAAAGTTCCCCCGACTTTCTGAAGCAAAGCTAAAGGAAGGAGTGTTTGTTGGCCCTGATATAAGGAAACTCATTTCAGATGGAGCATTCGCTGAAGCGATGTCTGAGAAGGAAAAAGAAGCCTGGGATTCCTTCAAGGATGTTGTTCTCAAATTCTTGGGGAACAGGCGGGATGAGAACTATAAGGATATTGTTGCCAGGATGCTCAATGCCTTCAAAGAACAAGGCTGTAACATGAGCCTGAAAGTCCATTTCTTGCACTCCCATGTGAACTACTTTCCCGAAAACTTGGGGGCGTACAGTGAAGAACAAGGTGAAAGGTTTCACCAGGACATCAAGGACGCAGAGAGAAGGTACCAAGGAAGATGGAACACCACTATGATGGCTGATTTCTGCTGGTTGCTGCTGCGGGAAACCCCAGATGAAAAATACGCCAAGCAGCGCACCAAGAGAAGTATTCGGGGGAAGAAGAAACGGGCCCACCAGGAGATTGATTGACCCAAGAATGACTTTAAAATCTAAACTGTGCTGACAAATATCATGTTTTTACTAAACTTTGAAATAAATATTTGCTAGTTATTACCACAGTGTCGGATCTCATTTATTAGAATTTTATTTTCACACCATCGGGTGTTTGTCTTCATGTATTGCAATGGTGCGGTTTGCGTTTTCTATTCTTACATACATACCTGTACAACATTTTTTGCACATTTTTTTGCTTTGCTTTGTGTCTAACCTCGCTCTTATATGCTCAATGTTTGTGCACATGTATGTGGCTGTTTTAAGTGCAGACAATTTTGCTACCATCACAGTGTTTTGTTGACATTACTCTATTCTTATGTGCTGCCTTGTTACAATTTTCTTTATTCTTATTTGAATAACTACTAAACAATTAGTATAAAGAATTCATCCAAGAAACTTTTATCTCGATCGCACTCAGTCTGAAACGTTCACCTCAAACTGCTAACCCAATGTAGCAAAAAATCTGTACGTGATGGAGCAAATTGGTTACCAGATTTGGATTCAGCGCACCAAAAAACGTAAAAATCAATCGAAACATTAGAGGCAGTTTAAAAAATTTTTTTTTAGTGTACCTGTGATATCGGTCACTCAGTCTCTACTTCCTGTTCATGAACATATTAGCTGTAGTAGTGGTAGAGTTACAAAGTAACACAGAGACAATTTCAGAAGTGAATCTCTACATTCTTGAGAAACTGAATTTCAACAGGGAGCTATTACAACGGGATGAGAAGATTTAGCAGGGTTTATACACCACTTCAAAGCGGTTTACGTGGAACAGTAAACATTGTTTTACATAGAACATATTAACTATATACAATAAATGTTGGGTACAATTAGAACAGCTAAAAGAAAACTTTCCTACACTGAGTAGAGGAGATAAACAGTAAGGGTAGGGAGAATAGCTAGAAGCAAAATGAAAAAGGTCACTTGATCTTCTTGTTTCACATGGGCTTCTGTGTCATTAGAAGAGCACAGAGAATCATCCTAGCAGATAGTTTGGTATGCAATATAATTTATAATGTTCCAATTACAGATCTTTCCCAGAGAAGCAAGACAGCTACAGAAGGGCAACTTAAAAATACACTCAAATAATGACTCAATTGGACTATTTTAATCAATTCCAAGTATTCCTGTTTGTATTTTGCATAGTATGTAGAAAGTGTGCAGAACAAAGTATAATAGCATCATTCAGAAATCAATTCAATATCACACTAGAGAAAACCCATGTCCAGATTCCAATATCTGCTGAAATTGGCTATTTATATCTTGCCAGTGAATATTCATGTGTGAGATCTATGTCATATGTTCAGTCTGTCTGCTGATTTTATTTGCAATCAATTAAAGGGCAGGCTTTGGCTTTCACCTTTTTTGGAGGCCGGAGATAGCTCAGCTCTGCTGCATTGTGCATGGAATAGATTCTTCTCCTGGAAAGAGGCAGAAATACAGTAGAACTTTGGACAAGGCAGTATTTCCTTCTAAACAGAGTTTACCAAAAAGTCATCCCTGTTAAAATAATGAGTATAGGTGTAACATCGACCATTTGCTGCAGATAAAAAAAGCTAAGCGTTATTTCCCTTCATAAGTTGTGTTTTCTTTTGGTTCTGATGAAAGCTGCCTGAAGCAGTTCCATGGTGGCAACAAGGAATTCGAACTGCCCGAAATCATATGAACCTCCCCCCCCCCCAAAAAAAATGTTATGTACAAATTTTTTACTTGCAGTAAGTATATACTGTAAAGCTATGTAAAGGAAATATCAATGTGACATGGTGATTAGTAGAGCCATGCATTCATCAGTGTACATTTGCTTACACCTATGATTTAATGGGCTTGGAAATGACTGCATGCTTAGAAAAGGACTTGTGCACATGCAATGTACCTAAAGAAAGATGAAATGTACATGAAAAAATGCACAAATTGGGAAAATATAATTTTCAGTGAGTAGGGACAGAATTATTTTGAACTATACATATTCCTAGTGATCACATCACAGAACTATGAAAACTGAGAAAATTTGATTTGCAAGCCATTTGTCCCCAGTAAGCAGTTCTCGTTCATTTTGGACATTATTGTGCATATTGACAGTATTAAATAAGCAATTAATACTTACTGTACTATTGCACTTATCTTGTGCTCATGTTAAAATGCTGAAACATAAAATAGTATGTCCTAGCATCGTAGATTATTCTCATGTGTATTGGTGACATATTTTCTTTCAGCAAAATAGCATTGTACATTTCAACTGCAGAGACATTGGCACAAGTTTCAAGAATCTGTTTTATTCCTCCCCATGGCTTTTTCCTATAATAATCATCTACTGATTGTTTACTGTATCCCTAGGTCATGTCACTGGGAAAAAAAACCCCAGATTTAATTAAATTGTCTGGAGTGCTTTCTTTAATTCATTTACCGTGAGATTAAGAGGACAGGAAAGATTCAAAAGGAATATCTGTTTTGTTTCATTTAATGAATTATACTCGTAGATGTTCTCCAATGTTTTGTCTCAAACAATAAGAGGTAAGCTGGCAGAGCTTTAGAAAAAGTCTCAAAGATTAATTAAGTTTGTCCTTTCATGCTGCTTAGGGGTATGCCACAAGCAGAAGACAGCAGTGTATCCCTGCTGGGTCCTGCCGTGCCTTCTTCCACCAAAAGCACAGAACACTAACCTCTGTCTCGCAGTGAAATACATAGGACAAGAAAATTACTTTCCCGAGGACAGGAAAACCAATTAGGTTATCATTAAACAAAAAAAGTGCAATGCATCTAATTAAAATAAAAATTAACACAAGATCCTATTTGTCACAAGAAAAAATGTTCTCTTCAGTGGCAGCATTTGATAAAAATCAGATTGGTAATAACTGCCAGGACTATGATGACTTCATATTGCTTCCTTTGAAATAAGGCAGCCTGTTGTTTAGTGCATTTATTGACAATCTGTGAAAGCAGACCAAAAATCAGTCTAATTACCAGAGTGCCAGTTGTGCTTGTTAACACCAGCTTTGTGACCAAATGTTATTCCACAGTTGTCACATCACACAAGAGTTTCATTAGTAGCATAATAGTGAACAAGATCACATGTACTGCTATTGATTAATCTGCCACCGAAAGGAGAGGAGCGAGAGAGCCATTTCCGTTGTAAGAAGTCAGTCTTGGTTGTGTGAGCTGCACATATCAGCTAGCACTATAAACCTTAGCCTAGTTAGTGAGGTCGGACTTCGTGCTTTTTCCATTCTGCATATTAGTCAGTTTGGGAGCCTTTATCATTTGTGCATCTTGTAATACAAAGAATGGAAGTGATGGAATTATCCATCCTAAGGACAATAATTGATTTGATTAGCTTGGTTGCTCACTTATTTAGTATTAATATAGACCAGGAGTTCTCAACCCAGTCCTCACGACACACTTAGCCAGTCAGGTTTTCAGGATAACCACAATGAACATGCATGAGAGAGATTTGCATGCACTGCCTTCATTATATGTAAATCTCTCATGCATATTCATTGTCATTATCCTGAAAACCTGACTTGTTAGGTGAGTTCTGAGGACTGGGTTGAGAGACTCTGCTGTAGACAGTACTTTACACATACATAGGAGAGTCCCTGCTACAGAGAGCTTACAAGCAGGAGATAAACTGTACAAATATGATTAAGGAATTTCATTTATTATGGGAGTGATTAAAAACATGGGTGCCAGCAAGGTTTAAGGATCATTCATGGTTTCAGCATGAATGGTTTCAGCATACGGAAATGTTACTGTGATATCTGTCACAACGATGTCATACTGGATGGAAAACCCAAGACGCATCATGGCTATCACACCATCCTGAGACCATCTTACTTTAAGTCTCTTGCCATAAGACAATTCCACTAAAAAAGCTCTAGAACAGAATGCAAAAGCTCTTGTTGATCTGCAAATGAGCTAACTGGGGCTTTTCAGGGCACCTGGGCAAGGAAGGCACATAGAGGCGTGTTTACTAAAGCCAGTGCCAGTAACACATGTGTGGGTTGCATTACCAGTGCGAGGGAACCATGCTACCTTCCGGGAGCATGTACGTCTGTCCCCTAAAGTTAGTGCAGAGCACTGAGCAAGCCGACTCATGGGTGCACTTAACGCTACCCATTGAAGTTAAGTGCACCTGTGCTAAGAGCTGCAAACACGGCTAACATGAGCTATTAATGGCCATGCTAGCCATGACATGCCATCAATCCTCCATTCTGCCCCAACCCACCCAGTCCCCACCCTGTCACATGCTACCTGGTTAGCATAGGGTTCATGTAACCTTTTAGCATGTGCTCAAACCATGTGCTAAACCTCATTCAACTGAGTAGCTCACATTAGTAAACATGGTTTAAGTTAAGCAATTTTAGAAACACAACATATGTGCTCATTTGTCTTTATAAAATAGCCTTTGCAAAAGTTCCCACACAAAGTTATATCTGAGGCAAATCTAAGTCTCTGCTGGTATGTGTCAGAAGGAATCACTGCAAATGCATGATTGGCTCTTATGGTGTGTCTTTTATAAAAGACACACCATAAGGGCCAAGCGCACATCTACTCCATCCATTCTCCACCACTGGGAATGCTTACTTGGATATGCTATGAGTATTGCTAGAGGTGATTTTAGAAGATTTACACTTGTAAAAAACATGCCATTTACATGTGTAACTGGTCATATTAATTCGTTTTTATTTATGCAGGCTCTGGATATACCACTAGGGCTGGAGCATACAAGCAGTTTACAATTAAAAAAAAAGACTGCTAAAAGTATGAAAAAGAAAGAAACGCCAATCAACTAATAGGACAGAGTAACAAAGGACAGGCGAGATGAAGGAAACAGAGAAAAGATAGGAGAAAAGAAAACAAGGTCAAAATTCAAACAAACATACAGACTGAAAGTTAACAGGTCAGGTTATGATGGATGGGGAGGCAAATTGAATGCTTGCTGGAAAAGGTGTGTTTTCAGAGCAGCTTTAAACCTGGGAAATGAGGGTTCAGAGCGGAGAGTGAGGGGAAGAGAATTCCATAGTGCAGGGCCTATGAAGAAGAAGGTGCTCTTGAGCAACGGAGGGAAGGGCCAGGCGGTGAGTATGAGCAGAGCAGAGAAGTTGATGGGGATGGTGGAAGTGGAGGAGATCAGCCAGGTACTGTGGTGTAGAGGTGTGAATAACCTTATGGGCCATGGTGAGGAGTTTGTTTTGAATGCAGTAATGAACAGGCAACCAGTGCAGATGAGCGAGGAGAGGAGAAACATGATCAAAGTGGGAGGAATGTGTGAGGATACGGGCAGCTGTGTTCTGAAGCAACTGTAATAGGTGTAATTGGTAGAGAGGAAGACTGGACAGTACAATATTGCAATACTCAATTCTGGAAATGATAACGTGAAAGGAATGGGCGGATAGCATGGATCTGTCTGAGGAGATAGAAGGAATGACAGGTGACTAAAGAAAGGTGCTCAGAGAAAGACAAGGAAGAGTCCAGGATGACCCCCAGATAGCGAAAGGAGAGCAGCAATGAGATGGGGGAAATGCAATAGTGGGGGCTAGTGAGGGGGAAGGAGACCCAAATGTTATCCAAGTAGCAGATGTTTTGACCACGTTCCAGAAAATTAGTGATCAGCCAAGAATGGATCCAGACCAGACAGGAGTTCAGTGATGAGAGGTCAGGAGCCAGGGAATTCGTGCAATGGAGCAGAATTATGTCATCCGCATAATAATATGCGGAGACACCCAGCTGCTGAATAAGAAGGCACAAAGGAGCCAAAAAAACATTAAACAGTAGGGAAAATAGAACTGACCCCTGGGGAATGCTACAGGAGAGGGCAACAGCAGGAGAGGTGGATGCAGTAGACAGGACCAAGAAGGAGCGGGCAGTGAGAAAAGATCAAAACCATCACAACGGAAACCAGTAGATACCAAAATATGACAGACAGACAAGAAGGGTATGGTGATCCAAAAGGTCGAATGCTGAGGAAAGGTCGAGAGAAACAAGGGTGAGATCACCTTGCTTGTGTGCAACATGAAACTCATTAAGTAAGGAGATGAGGATAGATTCTATGCTGTGACATTCATGAAAACTAGACTGCCGAGGATGAAGGGCATTGACAGAAAGGAGGTGAGATGACAGTTGGGTGAAAACAAAGCACTCTAGAAACTTAGACAGAAAGCAGAGATTTGATACCAGAAGGGTCAAGTGAGGGTTTTTTGAGGAGAGGATGGACTAGTGCATGTTTCCAGGAGGTTTGAAAAGAACCTGTAGAGAGACTAGAGTTAAGCATTGAAAGGAGAGGTGGAGAAGGGTAAGTGAGGGCTCCAGGAGCCACTTGGAAGGAATGGGGTCAAGAAAACAGGTAGTCTTAAGGGAGGTGGACAAAGTTGAGACTAATTTGGAGGCAGAGATCATATAGAAGGATGACCAAGTGTGAGGAAGGAAATGAGGTGGAAGGGGAGAAGACAAGGGAGGGGCTGAGAACACAGGAGAGAGTGGAGACGGGCAGAAGGGAAACGATGAGCGAAGTGAGAGAACCTTATTAGAAAAGAAGTCGGCTAGTTCAGATGGGTCGGGGGACCATGGAGGTAGAAGATGAGAAGGTAGGCAGAGAAGAAAGAGCACCAAAGTCAGAGTATAGCTGGCGGGAAGACTTGGAGGTTGAGGAAATAAGACGTGAATAGTACTCATGCTTGGCCTCATTGATGGACAAATGGTATTCGTGATGCTGCTGATGAAACACTTCTTGTGTAGTAGGAGAGGGCTGTGAACACCAGATACGCTCAGCCTGGCGGAGGTAAGACTTAAGCAAACAAAGACTGCGGTGGTACCAAGGATAGTGATTGGAAGAAGGAACTGCAAGGAGGGGAAAGAAAGGAGCTAGGTGGTCAAGCACAGCAGAGAAGGCAGAATTCCAGGAGAGAGCCTCTGAGTC
The DNA here is from genome assembly GCA_033557465.1 of Ichthyophis bannanicus. Lineage (NCBI taxonomy): Eukaryota > Metazoa > Chordata > Amphibia > Gymnophiona > Ichthyophiidae > Ichthyophis > Ichthyophis bannanicus. The sequence goes on along the minus strand of CM066040.1, from coordinate 99,831,100 downwards.
TGGGGACAAGAGGGCAAAGTCTGATGGCAGGAGCTGATCTGTTAATGGAAAGAGCTGCAATGTGTTTGGGGTAAAACAGCATCTAGCCAGAGCTGGAGAAGATGGGGAGGGGGGGGGGCAAAGGGGGAGAATCAGAGAAAAGTGACAGCTGCATAGAAAACCAGACACAAAAGTGATCAGTCCAAGGGAGTGGAAATGGAGAAAGTGACAATGGAGGGAAAGGAAAGATGGAAGGTGTAATGATAAGGTCACGTGTATGGCTAGCTACATGGGTCGGGAATGGGACATGTTGTCTCAAAGAGAGGGACTAAGGAGCGATTGTAGAACATGTACTACTTATACATGTATGCTGCAAGAAGTACGATGGTAAATAATGGTAGAAAAAGACCAGCATGGTCCATCTGGTCTGCACTGTAAGTTAGCTAGAGTTGTAGAGCTATATATCCCATTCCATGCAGGTTATCCCCCTCTGTTTTTGATATTTGCTTTGAGAACATCCTCTTGCCATATAAGGATCCTCCCATGCTTTTTTGAATTCTGTCAGTGTTACTGCCCCCATCACCTCCACTGGGAAGACATTCCAGGCATCCACCACACTTTCTGTGAAAAAAGAATTTCCTGACCTTGCTTTTAAAAGCTTACCTCCTTGCAGCTTCCCAATCTTTGAAAAAGGTTTGTTTGTTCATAGTAACATAGTAAATGACGGCAGATAAAGACCAGTATGGTCCATCTAGTCTGCCCAATAAGATGGCAAGAGTAGGTGCACCTGCCGCTCCGTGCAGGCCACCCCTCCCCATGTCTTTGTTTAGGGGTGAACCCACCACTCAATGTCGGACATCTCTATTTGTTGAGACATTAGATGGTTCAGTTTATCATTAATACCCTTTAGGTTTTTAAATGTCTGTATCATATCTCCCCCCCCTAACCCATTCCTCCTCTCTTCTAGGTATGGCTATTTAGGTCTTCAAGTCTCTTCTCATATGTCTTCTGATGTAGGGTCCATATAATTTTGGTTGCTGTCCTCTGAAGAGCTTCAAAAATTTTTAAATCCTTTGTGAGGTACAGTTTCTAAAATTGAACACAATACACCAAGTGAGGCCTCACCAATGACTTATAGAAGGGCATGAATATCTCCTCCTCCTGCTGGTTTTCCTCTCTATGAAATCTAGCATCCTTCTGGCTTTGACCGCTGCCTTGCCACATTGTTTCATCATCTTGAGATCCTCAGATACCGTCACCCTAAGGTCCCTCTCCTAATCAGTTTACACCAGCCTCTTGCCCCCACCCCCTCCCTTTTCATACAGCAACTTTGGATTTCTGCATCCTAAGTATATCACTCTATACTGCTGGGTATTAAATCTTAACTGCTAAGCATTAGACCATTCTTCTAATTTTTGTAGATCTTCTCATGAGATGTCCATTCTATTGCAAATCTTCATGGCATCTGCAAAAAGGCAAACTTTCTTTTAATCCTTTGGTAATATCACCCACAAATACATTGAACAGTTGCTGAACGGAGTGGAATGGGTAAACATAGATTGATTGTTTATGTTATCGGAATATAGAAAGACTAGGGGACATGCAATAATGCTACAGGGTAAACTATTTAAGACTAATAAAAGAAAATATTTTTTCACTCAACGTGTAATCAACCTCTGAAATTTGTTACCAGAGGATGTAGTAAAGGCTGTTAGTGTAGCTGGGTTTAAAAAAGGTTTGGACAAGTTCCTGGAGGAAAGGTCCATAAACCATTATTAAAAACGGACCCAGGATATCAATGCTTGACCCAATACAAGCATTGTGGAACCTATGTCTTTTGGGGAAACTGCTAGGTACATATGACCTGGATTGGCCACTGTTGAAAACAGGATACTGGGCTTGATGGACCTTGGTCTGACCCAGTATGGCATATCTTATGTTCTTATGGTCCCAGGGATGATCCCTGAGGCACACCACTATTTAGCCTCTTTCTTCTGAGTGAATTCCATTCACTACCCTCTGTCTTCCATCAGTTAACCAATATGTGATTCAGTTTACCACCTTGCTACCCATCTTCAGTCTGCTCAGCTTATTTACAAGCCTCCGAAGGGCAACCGTATGAAAGGTTTTGCTCTTATTTAAGTAAACCACATCCGTCGTAAGCCCTTGGATTTAAAAGGAATGTGTTCTGTTTATGGTTTTAGCAGACCTCATAAGTATGCGTATGATACATTATAAAATATATCTTTAAAAAAATGAAGTGCATATTTCAAAAAATAGCCACATCAGCTTTACACTTGCTTCTAGAAACTAGTGTGGACTAACTTCTCATTTGAGCCTTGGCTTGGAATAAGAGATTGAGGGGAGAATTGTGCTTATTCCTCAGGTTTTAAAAACTATCACAAAATGCCAAAAATTTGAATTGAAGAGCTGGTCTCCTTAGTTTGCACACCTGGAAGTGCAACTTTAGACAATTTGCCACTTATACATGTAAGTAGCGGCCTCTAACATGTCTGGGTAGCAAAATCTGCTGCTTACACATGTAAGGGATTGCTACTTTCATGTGCACAGCCCTGAGTGTAACACGACTATTCCCACTGCATCGTGCTGCCAAATATGCATATTTACTGTATACTCTTCGTGCAGCGACTAACCCTGGGTTCTGTTCACCTGGATTTCTGGCAAGCCACTCCCTGCCGGTACTTTCTCCCTGAGCCCTTGAGTTCATACAAAACAGGGACTAGTATCAGTTTAGGTTTCACTTTTGGCCCAAGGCCAGGCTATGTTTCCAGCCCTCCTTAGTTCTTCCTAGCCATTATGCCTTCACCAAATAGTTTTCCATCAATCTCCTCCATCACCAAACTCGATTCAGTCCAATTAAAGGATTTCAGAAAACAACTCAAGACCTTCCTCTTTACTGACCACTTCATAAAAGACAGCTAACCCTCCCCCCCCTCATGACTCATGTCTAAACATCATTTACCTTTGTGCATATGTTTGAGCTGTAAATAAGTTTTGATCCGAATATCTCAAGCATGACTCCCCTCCCTATGTTTCAATATGAGTTCTCTCTACTGGTTTGAGTTATGATGTAAACCGCTATGATTTTATGATAAGGTGGTATAAAAAAACGTGTTAAATAAATACATTTAATAAAGTCCATACAAAGCCTTAGTAAGCATCTCTTTAGTTGAGTCCAAAACATTTAAATTCAGAATGCCAAAAGGACAAAAGACCTGCAGGCTTGCCAGCCACTTTCTTCCTAGTTGCAGACTCTAATGCTGCCGTAGACTACCACCAACCACAGCAAAAAATCAGACAAATAAAGGTTCCTTCTAATCAGGCAATCAGTCCTTGAGCCAATTTCACAGGAATTCCAAATATCCAAATAAACAGTGGACCCCCCCCCCCCACCACCACACACACACTTCCTCTAGTTCTTCAGGTAAATTCCACAAGAATTCCATATATCTAAACAAAGCTTTACCTCGTAATTTGGCTTGTGCAGACTGGTCTGGAGCTCCTCACTCTTCCCAGTAGAGACTAAGCCCTGTTGCACGTCCTACCTTTCCTTTATATAGGGCTTTTAGTTCTTCCTCCCCAGTTCCCTTTATGGATGTCCAGGTAACCAGTTCCACTCAACTCACTCTGTTGGGTTTTTAATTCTGAGTTTCTCCTGCCCTCCCTGTTCCTCCTCCTGCTGGGTTCCCTTTTCTTTCCCATGTCCTGCAGTTGTGGTGATGGTATGCATAACCCTGTCGCACACACTTATACATATTTTACAAAAGGCTCCCTACTGAGTGAGAATTTTAAAAGCTACAATGCAAATTTTGAACATCCTAAATTAGACATTTCTTTCCAGACATATGGTTATGGTTATGTTTAACCTTTATTTGATAGACCGCAAAACTGAATACAAACTATGCAGTTTACAATACAATAAAAGAAAAGAACTCCATTATCATAAAACAGAAAAGAGAGACAAGAGCAAATAGATAGTAAAGTTAATAGGAAGGGTGCTAAGCTTCTGCGAGGTTGACAGCTCAGACAATGCTCTTTAAGACCAGGTGGGTTTCAAATTAAAAACAGACTCAAAATTGAACGTGCCATATTTTATGAGCTCCTATTTTTATGTGAGTATAGTCCTGGCAATTTTATAAGTGCTTAGATGAATGTGTAAGACAGTGTTCCATATGTTTACGTTACTCATAAAATTACGCCAAAGAGTATAGTCGTCAACCTAAGTAATAAAAAAAAAGATATAAAATATCATTGTTTTTTTCTTGTTTAATGAACTCATTGAATTTTGTTGTATTAAAATAAATGGCTGTCCTTTTCAATCAAACACACACACAACAAAACCAACATGCTTCCCATGAAACTGTGTGATTTAGTAGGCAAAGCAGGAATCTGTGGCTTAAGGAGTATATTTTCTTGTTTATGTTCATTGAGCAGACACAGCTTAATGAAGAATACAGGGTACTTAAAAATCTGTCTGCCATTGATAGTTTAATTAAATCGTCACATTCTTCAAAAAACAGGAACACAGAAAACATTAATTTTGGTTATATAGGGCATGGCATTATTAAAGTCCAATTAAAAACAGCATTCACTTACAATTAACAGTTAAAACAATTTAATTATTTAGTACTCAATTGTCACTTCTGGCTAATTTCATTTGCCAGGTAGAAGCTGTTTTAATCCCTATATCCCCAAGTCAAGATTCCTGTCCTCAGCACAAGCGTTTTTAAAATTCTAAAGCTGTCACATTTTGCTTCCAAGGAGGTTACGAGGTATTAAAGACTGTTGAAGTAACACTGCATGGCAAGGCAATCATGAACAGCTAAACATTTCCTAAATTATGCAATGTGCAGGCTTTTCTGAAAGATTTTGGTCCTTTTTTTTACAGTTTGGTTATTTATTTGGTTTTCTTTGGCAATCCCTTTCTTTTTTATTTAGTACAAGTTTCTTTCTTTTCTATCTATCCCTCCATAAGCTGAAAAAACAAGCAGGCATTGAAGAGTAACAAAACTGGAAATAGACGGGGATTGGGAAAAGAAGAAAATGAAAGCAACAGAAGAAAATGAAAGCAACAAAAATTTAGGAACAAATGGAGAGGAAAAAAAATCAAATATGAATAGCTAAACACCAAAATGTCATTTAATATTTCTCTGCAGGTTAAGTTAGCTGAAAATCATTTCAAGCAGGTCTGTTAAAGGTAGCTGACCAAAAGTTTGTAATATTGAAATTTTGTGTCGTGGCTTTGCAGATTTTATGAGTTAGGAGAATATTTGGAGCAGAGTTTCGCAACTTTGTTTTTTTCCCTAAAAGACAATTTCTGATGTCATTTGGGGGCAGATTGGCCTATAGTCAGATAGGGCCTCCCCGTGGTAGGCCAGTCAGCTAATCTGTTGCAGTGCTGGCTGGTATGACAGAAATGGCAATATAGGGAAGTGCAAGTCCTGCTTGAGTCTGCTCCTTTAAAGATCTAGGAGTTTATGGGCTGGCAGCATGAGAGTCGCTGCCTACCCATAAGGCAGTGCAATTTTAAGGGGTTAAACATGGATAGAGTGGGTCACTTACCTACGCCAGGCGTATGAGTGCGTGGTGCATTCACAAGGAAGAAGCATACCAGGAGAACAGGTGGTCATTGCAGGCCATGAGAGAGAAGCAAACCTAATGGAGGCTTTGATCCTCTCAATGCTGGTATATTACCGAATGATTCCTAACTTTTTTTTTTCAGTAAAATCTTTGAGAAAGTTCTACTTTCTCAGATTACAGTTTTCTTGAAATTCAGAAGCTTACATCTTCAGCCATCTGACTTCTATCTAGGACATGAAACTAAATTGGTTCTATGGTGTGCGAAGGGTAAGTGGATGCAGGAAGACTATCCTGATGGAATTTTTAGATTTATCCAGTGCATTTTTTCTAGTACTCATATGCAGGGCATTTTCATTAATGTATTAGGACTGTAGGTCAGTTTTAGCAGGCAATGAAAAAGGTGCTGGAAACTCTGTACCACTGTGTACCCACAAAAAAAAAGCATTGGATTTATCTAATGCCTTTGGCATAGATTACACAGGTACACTACCAAAAAACTGCCTCCAGTTTTGCAACTGATTCCTATAGATTTTGGGGTGCTGAATCCAGGAAAAATAGCCAAAATGTTCAATCACGTCACGTTTTCTTGCAAAATTAGATTTCTTACCCATATAAGGAATGTTCACATAATTTCTTTTTAGCCGACTGCAGTTTATTTTCTTGGCCCAAAATAGAGGTTGTAATGGTTAACTAACTAGAAACACTCCCTCATGATATTTTAGAGTGTTTTGTATTCATTTTATACATTAACAGGACAATTGGGAGGCGGGGGGCTAAATCCAGTTACTCGCGCTGGCGCATGTTCTTTCCTGTTCGCCTCGCCTCGTTCGCTCGCTCAAACACGGTGGTTGCGACATGAACGTTCCTGTCAAATTTCAGTTTCTTGCAAGTCCATTATTACCTTTTGTTTGCTCAGTCGTAATCCAGCTTTATGTCGAAGTGGTTCACTACAGTTGTAGTTTGCAGTGCTGTGTATTTGTGATGGCTCACAGAGTCAGAGGTTGCATCAACTCTCCGGACAGTTTTTGTTTTATTTGTGGGGAATATACCGTGAAAAAGCGGCAGAGGAACATTTCTGCATTTATTAAAAAAGTATATTTCGCCTATTTCGGTTTGAAGTTAGGCGATCAAGACAAACCGTGGGCTCCTCACAAAGTGTGCAAGACATGTGAGGAAGATCTACGCTTATGGATGAAAGGTAAAAAACAAGCATTTCGTTTCGGAATACCTATGATGTGGCGTGAACAAAGAGACCACAGCAGTGACTGCTATTTTTGCTCTTGCATTGTGAAGGGATACAACTTAAAAAATAAGAACGTAATAAGTTACCCCAACCTTCCCTCAGCAATTAGGCCTATGCCTCATAGCAACGAAGTACCTGTGCCTGAACCACCAAAATCTTTGGATCATATTTGTGTGGACGGTTCTGATCATGATGAGACTCATCAGATGGCTTTTCCCGATGAGTCCAGTACTTCCGAGTTTGAAACTGAACCAGATCCGAAACCTGAACTTTTCTCTCAAGCTGAATTGAATGATTTAGTCCGGGATTTAGGACTCCCAAAAGATGCTGCCCAACTGCTAGGTTCTCGGCTTAAACAGAAAAATCTATTGTCACCAGGAACAACTTTTTATTGGTACCGCAACCGCGAGACACAATTTTTGAAGTATTTCAGCAAAGAGGAAGATTTGGTATTTTGCAACGATATATACGGAGTGATGGAAAAGTTTAAACTCAAGTATGATCCTGCTGAATGGCGGCTGTTCATTGATTCATCAAAAGACAGCATAAAAGGTGTTCTTCTTCATAATGGCAACACATTTGCTTCAGTTCCTATTGCTCACTCTGTTATTCTCCAAGAAAAATACGAGAATTTGGCCCTGATTCTTCAGAAGATTCGTTATGATGAGCATAAGTGGATGATTTGTGGAGACTTTAAAATTCTATCCATGCTATTAGGGCAGCAATCCGGTTTCACCAAATATCCCTGCTTCCTTTGCTTGTGGGATAGCCGGGCCCGCGACCTACACTGGGGGAAAAAAGACTGGCCAATTCGGGATTATTTGAGACCTGGTGAGAAAAATGTTCTTCATGAGAGCTTGGTACCTCGTGATAAAATTCTATTACCACCTCTCCACATTAAGTTGGGTCTCATTAAGCAATTCATCAAGTCCCTTCCAAAAGATGGTGAGTGCTTTCGGGACCTTTGCTCAAAGTTCCCCCGACTTTCTGAAGCAAAGCTAAAGGAAGGAGTGTTTGTTGGCCCTGATATAAGGAAACTCATTTCAGATGGAGCATTCGCTGAAACGATGTCTGAGAAGGAAAAGAAGCCTGGGATTCCTTCAAGGATGTTGTTCTCAAATTCTTGGGGAACAGGCGGGATGAGAACTATAAGGATATTGTTGCCAGGATGCTCAATGCCTTCAAAGAACAAGGCTGTAACATGAGCCTGAAAGTCCATTTCTTGCACTCCCATGTGAACTACTTTCCCGAAAACTTGGGGGCGTACAGTGAAGAACAAGGTGAAAGGTTTCACCAGGACATCAAGGACGCAGAGAAAAGGTACCAAGGAAGATGGAACACCACTATGATGGCTGATTTCTGCTGGTTGCTGCTGCGGGAAACCCCAGATGAAAAATACGCCAAGCAGCACACCAAGAGAAGCATTCGGGGGAAGAAGAAACGGGCCCACCAGGAGATTGATTGACCCAAGAATGACTTTAAAATCTAAACTGTGTTGACAAATATTGTGTTTTTACTAAACTTTGAAGTAAAAATTTGCTAGTTATTACCACAGTGTCGGATCTCATTTATTAGAATTTTATTTTCACACCATCGGGTGTTTGTCTTCATGTATCGCAATGGTGCGGATTGCGTTTTCTATTCTTACATACATACCTGTACAACATTGTTTGCACATTTCTTTGCTTTGCTTTGCTTTGTGTCTAACCTCGCTCTTATATGCTCAATGTTTGTGCACATGTATGTGGCTGTTTTAAGTGCAGACAATTTTGCTACCATCACAGTGTGTTTTGTTGACATTACTCTATTCTTATGTGCTGCCTTGTTACAATTTTCTTTATTCTTATTTGAATAACTACTAAACAATTAGTATAAAGAATTCATCCAAGAAACTTTTATCTCGATCGCACTCATTCTGAAACGTTCACCTCAAACTGCTAACCCAATGTAGCAAAAAATCTGTACGTGATGGAACAAATTGGTTACCAGATTTGGATTCAGCGCACCAAAAAACGTAAAAATCAATCGAAATATTAGAGGCAGTTTAAAAAAAATTTTTTTTAGTGTACCTGTGTTATGAGCTGCTACTACAGAATTTGTGGGCAACTGAGGTGAACAGAGTTTCCCTCTTGACAAGCAGGGGAAATGGATCCACATGAATGTCTGATACCATCTTTGGTGAATCCTGTTCCAGACATCTGCTCTCCTTAAACTCAGGAAAACCTTTGAGGGGCCTCCTCAGCATGCTCTGGAGTCCCCATGCTGGTAGCTGTCCTCCTCATCATACTCAGTACCCCCCCCCCCCCCAATTTGATCAGCAGAAAAAAAAGACAAGGGTTAGAAGGATGATATACCCATGTCCTCCACCCCAATGGGTCACTGACAGGCATTTACAGGGTTCAGCAGTAAACTCTTTAAAATCCACCTCCTCCCTCCCAAGACACACATGACAATACTGAGAAGAATGGGAAAGTCATGGGGCCTCTAGAATCTCTGTCAGCACCAAGGTTCTTCTCTGTCAGCAGTCTGCAGATCAATTCAGGGGACCCCCATCCCGGGAATGCTGGCATTTTAAGAAAGAACAGCAGATCCTTCACTCCTTACACTGAGGTGGCACCTATCTTGCTAGACTCACACCATTGCCACCAACTCCAGAGCAGCACACCCTGCTGTGCGCTGGATGTGACTCACTTTGAGGATAATGGCAGGTGTGGAGTTTGACTGGGGCAGTCAAACCATAACACAGGTGTCCTAAGACGAGGTTAGGGAGAACAGAAACTTCCCATTCAGCAGAAGGGCAAAAGCTTGCTTGATCTTAATTTTCAGTATGAATACAGACCTTGAAAGTGGAGCCTCAGGATCCTTCTGACCTTTTGGGTTTTAAGCAGTAAGTGTCAGAAAATTTGTCACAGGGATAACTGGCTTGTGTTGGCCAAGCATTGATAGCAATGCTACTTTTTGATCCTTTTTAAAAATCTTTTTGATCCACACAGACCTGATGTCCCCAAAAGCTGTGTAAGATTGAACTCCCATATTTGAATCACAGCAGCCACAAGGTCCTTCTATCACCAAAGGCAGAGAAGAACTCCTTAGACTCCTCAATATGTAAAAACGGTGGAAGCCTTAAAGGAACTAGTGAATCTTCTGAAATCAAAAGGACACAAAAGAACCCAAGACAAACAACTAGGGGAGCCTTCTGATCACCAAGCATCTGTCCCCCTACGAGTGCTTCTTCACGAGTTCAGGAAGGATGGCATCTGACTACCATGTCATGTCCATGTTGCAAGCAAAACACTTATGGCTGTGTCCTTCTTTCAAACCCACAGGCTCTGATAACTCCTTGCTACTACAAATTATGCTGAATTTTTTGCAGGACACATCCAATCTGATTCAGGCTATCTTGGCCTTACATCCAGAACAGAAGCACCACTTCAGCATGGAGCCCTCTGACTTCATCCTCCACTACTACCAATCCAAGATTCTCCTGTACCCAACCTCACAGCCCATTAGAGGTGGAGAGTTGTGGGACCCTCCCTATGTACCAGAATCCCCAGAGCCAATGGTGGTTGCACAGGCACACAGGGATTGTAGCCAGAAGAGCATCTTTAGAACACATTCTACCACATGTTCTTCCATAGATCTGCAAAGTCTCACTCCCTGATCCTACCCGAGGCCCCTCACAAAAGGCAAGATGTTAGCATTATTCTGCAGCCATTTAATAACCTGAGAAAGTTTGTGGCCCTGTGCATATATCAGATTTTCAGTACATACAACAAAAAATTCGACATTCCCTCTTTCCATTCAGGCTACTTTTGAGAAATTACTAAATTACTGACCATAGAAACAAGTTTTAATAGGACAATATAAATATACTGTATATTTAGCGAAGGGAAGATTGCTTCATCAATGTACTACATTTATTTTGAAGATGTAAATAAACATGTATATATAGGTGAGCCAGTTGATATATTGCATCTGGATTTTCAGAAAGCATTTGATAAAGGGCTATGTTTACTAAACCGTCTTAATGTTACCGGCGCTAGTTGCAGCGATAATGTGAAGAATGCCATATAAGTAGTGGGCGTTCTGGCGGCAAAGTAGCAAGAATCTGTATCGCGTGATAGTGGGCGCCATGGCACATTAACACATGTTAACCCTAAGTTCATGCCAGCTCAGTGTTAGAAGCAATAAAGATGTAGCCCCTCTGGTTACTGCAATGACTGCGGAGGCAGAGGTCATGGGTTTGATTCCGCAGTGGTGTTATGTAAGAAGGCTGTCTGAGGCATTTCCTTTTAATTTAAATCAGTGCTGTCTGAGGCATTTCCTTTTTTAAATTTAAATCAGTGCTGCCAGCAAAAACACCCTCGCAGTGCCATAAGCTAAGGTGCCGCATAAGGCGCCCTATAAGGCACTCCATAGGGCACATTATAAAGTGCACTGTCCGCCAAGGCACTTTATAATGTGCCCTATAGGGCGCTTTATAGGGCGCCTTATGAGGCACCTTAGGCTACGGCACTGTGAGGGTGTTTTTGCCGGCAGCACTGATTTAAATTAAAAGGAAAAGCCTCAGACAGCCTTATTAAATACCACCACTGTGGGATCAAACCCATGACCTCTGCCTCTGCAGTCATTGAAGTAACCAGTGGGCTACATCTCTATAATGTCTAACACACCGCTGGCTGGCTACAGAAAGACTGCAGGTCACCACACAAACTGTCTGCTGTGGTTATCAGGGTAGGGTAAACCCACCCGTACCCATGATGCACTGCACATGCAGATCAGCAGCTTACAGCTGCTCAAAAGATGGCGTATGTGCCTCTATAGCACCCCGGCCTGGTAGGGGGAAATGACCATGTGTGTTACAGGCACAGAGTAGCTACAGACCGTGACAATTTGCAGTTCCTGTGCTTACCCTGAGGGTGAGGTGGGGCGCCCAGCACCAGGTCCGCAGCACCTGGCTTGGCTGAGATAGGCTGTGCTGCAGGTCCCCATCAGTGCCAGTGTGTAATAGGGAGTCCTTGCAGACACACCTAGGATACACCTGTGTTCTGTATTTCGCAGTCACGTCTAGCCCTTGTGGACTATGATGCACCCAGAATAGTGCATATCCTGTGTGGTTACCATGGTCACATGTTATAAGAGAAGGGCGGTGGTTGGCCCCATAACTGGATTATGTAGCACCACCCAACTCGCCCTCTGTGGGTCAGGGTGGGGGACAGGATCTCCCAACAACAGATCCACATTTTACATCTCTGCAATGGTGGCAGTAGAGGGGACAATCAACCCCAGTCCTGCTAAGGAATAGGCACCCTACAGGGCAATCAATGCAGATCTGTACGCATCACATAGGGCACTGGTAGACAGGCAGTAGGCCTAGAAAAGCTCAGCTGCCCCATCTCTATCTGACATTCACCAGCAGAGAGAACAGTCAGTCTCCACCCCCTGCACCCTGCAAGGTGTTCCAGCCATACACATGCTAACTGCAGACAGTCTGCTAGCTAGTACATAGTGCATGTTCCTGGAGGAACTGTGTGCACCCATAAATGGGATGTGAGCACACATACCAAGCAAGTATGTCAGTGATTGGGCCCCAGAAAAGGGAACCCATGGATATCACTTAAGAGAAATACTGTATAGCACTATGGGGGAACCTAGCCATGCCATGGTCACTGCTCAGTCAGGGTGAGAGTGAACCCCCAGCATGACATGCTGTGGCCACACTGTCCGTGCAGGTGGTGATCGGGCACTACAATGTTCCAGCTATTGTCCTATGCCCTGTGCAGATGCATCCTGCCCAGGCCACCCTGTCCGGGCCATACCTACAGTACCTTGCTCCATATTATGCACATTGGCAGGCTAACACTGGAAACAGTGCAAGCATTGTGGGCTCAATAAGGTGTAGGCAGCCACAGAACACTGGATAGACATACACACACTCCCACACCTATGCCAGCATTGTGCAAATAGAGAGGTTTTTGGCAGCCCTGGCTGCCACACCAGTCCTGGGCACAGTGCGGGCATTGCTATGGTTCGCAATACTGTTGGGGTCACTCCCTGGGGTGGTAAACACTGTCAGAAACAAAAACTGAAACACACTCCACAGATATCAGAAAGGTTGCTATGATGAATCTCTGTCTACTAATTGTGTTTAACTTAGGATTTTTTATTGGACATTAATCATAGCAACCTTTTGATATATGTGGAACATGTTCCTGAGTTTAGGATGGCATTGCTAAGGTATGCAGGTGCTAGTATTGGGAGATGCTGCTCCGTGCAGGGCCCAACAGCCTGACTTTCCATGAGGCTTTGGATAGTGGAGCCTGTGGGTGTGGGTGTTTGTGCCCCTGTTGGCCGCTGCTCTAGGGCAGAGGTTCCCAACTCTGGTCCTGGTGGGTCAAACATGGTTCAGGTTTTCATGCTGTCCTTAATGAATATGTATGAGATACATTTGCATACAATGGGGGTGGTGCATACAAATGCAGCACGGGCATATTTATTAATGAAACCTGAATGGTGTTTGGCCCTCCAGGACTGCATTTGGGAAACTCTGCTCTAGGGATTGCACATGTTTATGGTGTCTGTGCTCTGTAGGGTAAAATATAGGCATTTATGGCATGTTTATTTTATCTGCAATAAAGGTTCTGTCTTTATTACCATGGTTTAGTACTGGGTAAAATATAGGGACATGGATTGCAGGAGCCACAGCTGGGACTTGAACCTGTGACCTTCTGCCCCTGAACACACTGGCTGTGTGTACTGCACCAAACTGATGCCACAGGGGCAGATCATTCCCTGGGGATGCCATGACTGTTCGTCAGACAGACCTTGTCTGTTGCCGTGCACGGCACCCACCTAAATGGGGCTTGGCCGTGGTCTGCTGTGGGCAGATGCCACTGCCCCATCTGCCACCAGCACCCCTCCGCCACCATGCTGACATGCACTTCTGCCGGTGATGCTGGTGGTGTGCAGTCCCATGCCATCCAGTGTGCGGGTAGGCAGCTGCCTATGGTGCGTAATATAGTGTAGGGGTGCCTGCATAGACATCCACGCTTCCCCTTGGCACCACCTGCCAATGCTATGTGCCCTTTGGGGTACTTGCTGGGTACTGTCCCCCTGGGTCACTGTGGGAGACACACTCGTGGCCATGTTTGCCCTTGGTCATTTGCTGTCTTGCTGGTTTTCCGCTTCTACATTCCTATGTGTCACCTAGGCATCTGCCTAGCCCACCCTGTGCCCCAGCTGCCACACTGCATGTCCCTCCTGCAGCCCCCTGCAGCCTCACCGTAGTGTCCTCTCATACTTGGGCACTATGATGTTGCTGCACATGTATCACTACTATCACTTTTCTTGGTTTCCCTGCCTTTGCTGCACATTGCTGACTGAAATGGTCTCTCTCCCCTCCAAATGTGCCTCTAGCGCGAGGTTTTCACTGGCACTATTTTTCAGACTTTCATTTCACGGCATTAGTGTGCATGGGGCCTCTCCCCGCCCACTCTCCACTCATTGACCCCTTATCTCCGCCCCTGGGGAGCCTTACTCCACCTTCTGTGCACCTTAATGCCGCCGGAGATGTTATCGCGTGATACGTGACGTTCTCACACGGTAATGTGCCATTATTGCGTGATAACATCGCAGCTGCGACGTTAGCTCCGTTTAGTAAACATACCCCAAAGTTTCTCATGAAATACTAAGGAAATAAAAAAAACATATGATAGATGGCATTGTCTTATTGTGGATTGGGAGCTGGTTAAAAGAAAACAGAGTGCAGGATTAAATGGTTAATATTCTCATTGAAGGAAGATAACTAGTGGAGTATCCCATGGGCCTGTACTGGCACCAGGGCTTTTTAACATATTTATAAATGATCTGAAAATGTAAATGAGTGAGGTCATCAAATTTGCAGATGACACCAAATTATTCAAAGTTGTTAAATCACAGGCAGATTGTGAGAAATTGCAGGATGACCATGTGAGACTGGGTATTGTGATGTAGAAGGTCCCTCTGATCCCATTGAGATAAGTGAAACAGAAGAATTGGCTTCAGTAGCTGACAGGCAGCTAAAGCACATGGCTCATGGTTTCCAGGGAAACCACAAGCAGAATGGGTCACGAGAGAGGAAAACACGCCCCTGCTGCAGTTTATCCCCACAGTCAGGAGTTGAGGCAAAACACCTGGTTGGGGGAAGGGCTAAGTTAAACCCTAGAAAGCAGGGATATAAGAAATGCTCATTAGAGAGAAAGCAAGAGCCAGAGCGGAAGAGAGAGCGAGAGAGAGATCCGGAGTTGGAGTTGGAGTTGGAGTTGGAGTCGGAGTCAGAGCCAGAATCAGAGCCAGAGCAAGGGCCAGAGCCAGATTCAGAACAGAAACAAGAATTTGAAGCAGAGAAGGAGCTGTATTGGAGTGAGAACTCAGAGGAGCTGAAGTTGGGAGAGGACTCTCTGAGGTATACGTCTGAGAGGGAAACCAGCAAGAGAAACAATTGGAGAACCAGTGCCAAGAAGCCAGGTAGAAACAGCCCAGGTTTGGTGCCGTGTCTGAAAGGCAGCCAAAGGGAAAGAATACCGGGAAGGCTAATTTGGGATCACTCACAAACTCCAAGGTTTGGAACCTTAGCTGACCCTGCAGTACTGAGAAGTTCTCCTGTACGAAAGCCAAAAGGTAGACTGAGTAATTGGCTCAGAGATAAAACTGCTTTTAAGAATTTGTCTTATGCTAACCCAGAAGGGTGGAACTCTCTTCCTGCTAAATCCAGTATATATGGTAATTCTCAACCATATCTGTTAGAGTGCTGTAAGGAGAAGCCTCGAGAAGAGAAACTGGATGTGTGTTTAGAAACGCCGTGTAACAAGTTTCAAACTTACCCAGCTGATAGCCAATATGAAGCAATGGAGACAGAACCGGTTGTAGAAAATGGATTGTACACTGTCTATTACCAATGATATAATTTCATTGTGCTAAAGCCAGGCTGTTCAGAGAGCTGTATGAATCAGCAGAGAGAAAGCACAAACGTTTTGGATCTGAGAAGTGTTTGTTTAACTTTGAGTGCTGTGAAGCAAATGCACATGCTGAAGTAAGAAGATATTTTTGTTAGTTCTTGTATTGTTTTTCCTGCCAGAGATGTATGGCTATTTGTCCTGAATTTCCTTTGTTTTGAATCCGCCCGGAGGGGAAATAAAATCCTGTCATTTTTCCTGAAACCATTCGCTCACAACTGCTCCTTATTTGGATAGTAAAAGTGGTACTACAACTCCCATGAGGCAGTTCAAGCTCAAAGCCCTGCCATGCTGTCTGAATAAGGGATCCCAGGCAGCTTAACCCTATATGCCTAGGCTGTGGGGTGGCTACTGGTGACAGTATCCAAATAGCATATACAATTTAATGTGGATAATTGCATAGTGCTGCATGTATGGAAGAATAACCCAAAATAAAGCTACATGAAACTAAGTTCCACATTAGGAGTCAACCAGAAAAAAAGATATAGGCATCCTCATGGTCAATACACTGATATCTTCTGCTCAGTATGTAACAGTAGGCAAAGGGCAAACACAATATTAGAAATGATTAGGAAAGTCATAATGCCCCTATATCACTCCATGATGCGAATGCACCTTGAATCGTGTGTGCAATTCTGGGCGCTTCATCTCTCAAGAGATATAGTAGAATTAGAAAAGCTAAAGAGAAGGGCAACCAAAATGAAAGGGGATGGATTGTCTCTGCTATGAGGAAAGACTAAAGAAGCTTGGGATATTATAATGCCTCTATATAATGCCTTGAATGTTGTGAGCAATCCTGGTCACCGCATCTTAAAAACTATATAGTGTAACCGGGTAGCCGGACCCGGCGCCCCCTCTCTCTTTTCCCACAGCCCCCTACCCCACCCCCACTCCTTCCAGTCCCAATAAAGGCACCGACAACAATTCTTGGTGACAACTGGTCGCAGCTTTATTTCAAACAACTCATTAACATTAAACAGGTACATTGACCCAATCAACCCCCGCGGATTGGTGAACCACCAGCCATGCAACTAGCAAGGCGGCCACACCTCCGCTCAAGCCGTGGTCCCCACCAACGGCCAATTTCCGCCACCCCTATCCGACTTTGCCATGTTACTAGCAAAAGTCTTCCAGGGGTTGGCCGGGTCGAGGGCACCCCGCCCCCTCCCCAAGTTGCCTCAGGCTCCGGACCCCGGACCTCCGGGATCCCGCCACCGGCACAGGAGACAATCTCTACCTGTGCCGCCCCCCCAAAGCCCCAAGCTGCGACCAGTGTGGCCTTTCTCGAACCACTTTCTCCAGGGCCTCCTGCCAATCATTCAGGAGCAAATCCATGCCCACTGGAGATAAGTGCACCCCGTCGTCCCTGTACAATCCCGAGCAGGCCACCTCCACCCATGGATGCTGAACTTGTAACCCGCCTTGTTCGCAGACCCATCTCCCAATCTGCCTATTAATCTTGGTCAATCCACGAGACCAACGCCGCTGCCCCCAGCACGCCGGCCTCGGGATGATGTCAGACCAAATTAACAGCACCCCTGCAAACATATTAAACAGCACAGAGAAGTCTTTCTTGGCGGCTCTGATCAGCTGTTTGCACGTCCAAGATGCCAGATCATTCCCCCCCAAGTGCACCAAGACAATCGCCGGCTGGCCTCTGATGCGCTGATGGTGACGAAGCAAAGGCATCAGCTGCGTCCACCGCAGACCCCGCTCGCCCAGCCATGACACCGCCACCCCCGCAGGATCCAGACGCAAGTTCGCTCCACAAGGTCGATGCTCTGCCCGCTGGCCAGCCCAATAGACGAAGGAGTGCCCCAACATCCAACAGTCCCGCACACTTATAACCCCATCTGCAAGAGAAGAACACAGCATTAGCAACCCCCCGGCCCCCCCAAACTGATTGTTCATAAGCGGACATAGCCCTCGAAAGCCCTCGAGCGCCACCGACCAATCCTGCGAATCAGCTCACCCGACAAGCCCGCCGCAGCCGCACTGGTTGCTGCCCCGATCCGAAACGAATGCGACGAAAAAAGGCGCGGGTCCTCCCCCAACCGCTGCAACGCCAAACGCAATACAGCCGTGACTTGGAAACGCGTGACTGGGGAGGCATCCTCGTGCACAAACAGCCCACTTACGCACTCCGGGCGAACGGCCAAGTACTCCCGCATTGCTGAGAGAGGGCACGTAAGCCCTCCCGTCGCCCGAAGTACCACCCATAACCCTTTACCAGTTTGGTCCGTCTTGGACTTAGCCAGCAAAACCCGCATGCGGTCGCCCTCGATCCAGACGTGCCGCCGCCTCAAACTATTCCCACTATCGAATCCCCCCGAAGCCTCCGCCAACTCACCGACCCTGAAAGCCCCGAAAAATGCCAAACAGAACAGGGCCCGGAAGAGCACGTATTCGTATGGAGCACTCGCCACCCGCGCCAGCTCCCGGCACACCCTTTCCAGTAACGCGTGAGTGATCGGCCGACGTCGATCCCGCGGAGCTGGCTGGGAGCGCTCCCAGCCTTGGAGCAACCGCCGCGCTAGCAAGCCTCTGCCACCAAAGTCCCCCCCGACTGCCCTGGTGAAGAATCTAAACCCCGCCAGATGATTGCGCACCGCCGACCTCGTGACCCCATGCTCCTTCGCCCACATGACGTACTGCCCGAGCAAAACGTCCGGCACCCTCCCCCCTTGCCAGCCCCTCTCACATAAAAATTGCTGCACCCGCACGCAACCCCGCCGATACGCTTCCCAGGTGTTAGCTGCCACTGAGTTCTTCAATAGCTGCCTCATCGCTGCAGGCCAGCACTCCACAAGCTCGAGGGGACCACCAGCCCCACCTCGTCCGCCTCCGGAGCCAACCTCCGAAAACGCTCCATCTGAAAACGGGAAAGAGCATCAGCAATTTCATTAACTTGTGCAGGAATATGCCGCGCTTTCAGATCGATATTCAAGCGCAAGCATGCCAGCACTACCCGTCGCATAAGCGCCGCCACCCTACTACAGTGGGGGGAATAACGATTGACGACATGGACCACCGCCTCGTTATCGCACCACCACAGAACCCTGCGGTTCGCCAGCCTATCCGGCCATAATTCCAACACAACCAATATCGGAAAGAGCTCTAAGAAGGTGATATTGCTCAACAAACCTTCAGTTGCCCAAGCCTGCGGCCATTTCTCGGCACACCAAGCCCCCGCAAAATAGATTCCTAACCCTGCTCCCCCCGCAGCATCGGTGTAAAGCTGCAGGTCGCTACTGGAGATCTCCGCCTCGCGCATAACGGACGTCCCGTTAAATTCCTGTAAAAAGGCGTCCCAGACACGCAGATCTTCACGCATAACCTGAGACACACGAATGCGATGGTGCGGCCGGCGCACTCCGGCCGTCGCTGTCGCCAAGCACCTACTGAATATGCGCCCCATAGGAATAACCTTACAGGCGAAATTAAGAGACCCTAACAATGCCTGCAGTTCTTTCAGAGTCACCTTAGACGAGGCCAACACAGTGGCTACTAATATCCAAAGCTTCCGTACCTTCTTTTGCGGCAAGCGCGCCACCATGTTCAGTGAATCGAGTTCGACACCCAGAAAAGTAAGCTGCGTGGTCGGGCCCACCGTCTTACCCTCCGCCAGGGGAACCCCCAACTCCCGGGCCAAGCTGACGAAACCTACCAACAGGTTCGCGCAAGTTGCTGAGTCCGCCCCGCCAACAAACAGGAAATCATCGAGATAATGCACCACCTCCGACTCACCCACCCTTTGCACCAGCATCCAATGAAGGAAAGTACTAAACATCTCGAAGTAGGCGCAAGAGATTGCACAACCCATCGGCAGACACCTGTCGTAGTAAAACGCACCTTCAAATTGAAAACCCAGCAGCCGAAAAGCTGTCGGATGTACCGGCAGCAATCGAAAGGCCGACTCGATATCCACCTTTGCCATCAGCGCCCCACGCCCTGCCCTCGATACCAACTCGACTGCCTTATCGAAGGAGGCATACCGCACTGTACAAAACTCACGCGGGATAGAATCATTAACGGAAGTTCCATAGGGCGAGGACAAGTTGTGGATAAGTCGAAATTTGCCCGGCTCTTTCTTGGGAATGACTCCTAATGGAGAAATGATGAAATTCGCAAACGGGGGGTCACGGAATGGCCCCGCTACTCTCCCTAAATGCAATTCAACCGCCAACTTCTCACGCGCTACTTCCGCCCAGCGCCGAATACTCGGCGAGTTCCTAACCGAACCGGTGACTACCTCGCCTTGCAGCAGAATAACAAAACCACACTTAAAACCCAAATGCAACACTACTCTATCTTTCTTCTTCGGGTACCGAAGAAGCCAGCTACCCAGCACCTGCTCCTGAATTGGAGAAGGTGCCAATTCCGCCAGAGCCTCCTCACTTGGCTCCCGGAACGGAAGGCGGGGCGGCACCTTTTTTAACGCATTTCGCCGCTGAATGGGGGCCCCCGCAAACAGAGCAGGCATGCCGGAATTTACAGTCCAGGAAGGGGCAGGTGGCCCTATTATATCGCCAACACAAATCGGTACCGGCCCCGAGAGCCGACTTCGGCTGCCCCCCGAGGGGCCCTCCTCGAAAGGAACGACTCGCTCCGCCCGCAACCGCCTGCCCCGTCCTAAATCCCCCTGTTCCTCTGGGCCCCCCCTTGGCCAACATCTGTGTCAACCACAGATTAATGTCTTGCGTCCCCCAAGTTAAGAGCTGGTTTTCTTCCATTTTATCCCGGAACTTCTCGTCGTAATTCAGCCACGACCAGCCTTCGTGCGCCTGAGAAGCACCAAGAATAGAGTCAGCATACGACAGCAAGCTGCCATACTGCTCCGGAAAATGATGACCCCAAACACTCGCCAACCTCAAAAACGATCGGACCCAATTCACAACATTGTGGGACACTGAACGAACCCGCCCAGCCTTCTCATCTTCCCTCCTTTTCTTCCTGCTATCCCCGGATCGCTTCTGACCTTCGAGCAATCGAAAGATGTCAATGTATTTACGTTTAAGGATCTTCCGCCGCAACTTTTTCGGGACGCCCACCCATAACTCGGCCACGGCCGCTAGGGAAGCCGAGCCTACCCCCCCCCACCCCAGAAGCAACCGATACTGCCTGCCCCCGCGCTTCATCCGAGTACGACTCAACAATCGCCGAAGAGGAAGAGGAAGAGGAGTCAGAGCTATGCCACCGCCGACAGGCATGCTTTCTCTTCTTCCGCGCCTTCCCACATCGCTCCGCCCTAGCGCCCCCGCCTCCCCCTCCCCCAACCCCCTGCCCCAGCGACTCACCCGCCAATCCTCCAGCCGATGCACCGTCAGACACCACGGGCAGCCCGGCACGGGGGTCCTCAGCCACCTGCTGTGCACGTGCGTCCTGATCCTCCACATTCGGTACTGCTCCCGCCACGCCGCTGTCAGACTCCATACTCGCCGCTCGTGCCTGCGGAGATAAAAATGGGGGACAAGGAGGAGAGAAAACAGAGGGCCAAGCCGGCTGCCATGCCCCCACCCAATCCATCCCCGAAGAACCCTGCCCTCCGGCCTGCCACCTATCCCAAGTGGTCCGTTGCTGTTGAGGCATCGCACCCCCAAGCGCAGGCGGATACCCCCTAAAGGCTTCCCCGCCACTGCTCCCCCCATGCAAGGTACTGGCCCAGAGGCTGCTCCAATCCCAGGGCCCACAGCTGCCCAATCCCCCACCCACCTCGATGCTACCCAAATACGGCCCCCCTTCCCCGGAGTGACCCATGGCCACAGTTTCCCTCAGCCCTGGCACATTAGTAGCCGGCTCTGAAGGCGTACCCGCGGGCCGGACCGGCCCCCCCCGTGTCCGCGCCCCCCGTGGCCTAGGCGAGCACCCTCTACTAACCCCCCGCCCCACGGCAGGGGAGGTAGAAGCCCCCCTGGGAGCGCCCTTCGCTACCCCTGCGGTTAGCTCTGTCCCCCTGCCTCTCTGCCTCACCCTCCCCTCCATGCTCCTCCCCCCCCCAATTGCCTACTAGTCCTCCCACATGCAGCTGCTCTCCTGGCTTTCAGAGCGCGAGGGGAGAGTTTCTCCCTCGCTGCTCTGTTAAGCCCGCGGGGGCTGATGGGAAGTTCCCATCAGCCCCCGCGGGCTTAACAGAGCCACGAAAGGGAAACTAGTCCCTTCGCGCTCTGAAAGCCGGCGTGTGTGACTGCAGCTGAAAGAGGGAGCTGATACAGGGGAGGGCAGGTTCTGCCGAGCAGGGGGGGCCCCGCGGCACACTCAATTCTGCCGCGGCGGTCCCGGCAGCAGCAGCAGACAGCTGACAGCTTTTCTTTTTTTTTATTTTAAATTTTCCCTGGGCTGGGCTGGGCTGGGCTGGGGGTTAGGAGTGGTGATGGGCTATGGGGGAGCTAAGCCTGGATATGGGCTGATGGGATTAGGACTGGAAGTGGGCTGATGGGGGGTTAGGACTGGTAATGGGCTATGGGGTGCTTAAACTGAAAATTGGGTGATGGGGGGTTAGGACAAGAAATGGGCTGATGGGATTAGGACTGGGAGTGGGCTGATGGGGAGGTTAGGACTGGTAATGGGCTATGGGGGGCTTAAACTGAAAATTGGGTGATGGGGGGTTAGGACTGGAAATGGGCTGATGGGATTAGGACTGGGAGTGGGCTGATGGGGAGGTTAGGACTGGTAATGGGCTATGGGGGCCTTAAACTTAAAATTGGGTGATGGGGGTTAGGACTAGAAATGGGCTGATGGGATTAGGACTGGGAGTGGGCTGATGGGGAGGTTAGGACTGGTAATGGGCTATGGGGGGCTTAAACTGAAAATTGAGTGATGGGGGGTTAGGACTAGAAATGGGCTGATGGGATTACGACTGGGAGTGGGCTGATAGGGAGGTTAGGACTGGTAATGGGCTATGGGGGGCTTTAACTGAAAATTGGGTGATGGGGGGTTAGGACTGGAAATGGGCTGGTGGGATTAGGACTGGGAGTGGGCTGATGGGGGCTTAGGACTGGTAATAGGCTATGGGGGCTAGGACTGGTAGTGGGTGGGTGGGAGGGGTTGCTAGGACTGGTAATGGGCTGAGTGGAAGGGAAGGCTTGAACTGAAAATAGCTGATGGGGAGGGGGGCTTGGAATGGAAATGGGCTGAGTGGAAGGGGGCTTGAAATGGAAATGGGCTGAGTGGAAGGGGGGCTTGGAATGGGCTCTTAGGGGAGGGAGCTAGGACAGGAAATGGGCTGATGGGCTAGGATAGGACTGGGAATTGGGTGTTGGGGGGAGCTAAGATTGGAAATGGACTGTGGTGGGGGCTTGGATTCAAATGGACTCATGGAGGTGCTAGAACTGGAAGTAGGCTTATGGGGGGCTTGGATTGGAAATGGGCTGAGTGGAGGGGAGCTAGGATTTGACATGGGCTGATGGTGGGGCTAGGAAAGGACTAGAAATGGGCTGATGAGGGGACTCGGATAGGACTGGAAATGGATGGGGGAGCTAGGACTGGAAATGGGCTGATGGGGGGCCAGGACTGGAAATGGGCTGATGCGGGGACTAGAAGGGAGCGGATACTGGGTGGGGCTGGAACCAGAAGGGAGCTGATGTTGGAGGAGATTAGAAGGGGATGGGGCTGGGAGAGTGAAATGGAGAGGGGAAAAATATTTTGTGTGGGAGTGAAGAAAAATCTACAATTGGCCGGGTATTGGGAAACTAAGTAGGGATTGACGGGTAAAATTTGAGTGGATGAAATAGGAATGAGGAAAGAGCAAAAGGAGAAAGATTAGTATGTTAAAGCAGATGTAGAGAGAGAATGGAAAAAAACTAGAAGAGAGAAGAAAGGACAAATGGACAGCAGACGATGGAGAGTTAGCAGAAGACACAAATAAACCAGAAGAAAGTGGCTGGAACAATTGCAACTGAAAAAAAATGCACAAAAGGTACAAAGATATCTCTTTATTTTGAATTTATTAACTGGAATATGTCAGCTCTGGGAAATGTGCATCATTAACGTCTGTGCTTTGTTTAGTACAAGAGGAAATTAATTTATAGTTTTATTTCTACATTGTTGTTGTAAATTCCAAGTTTGGCTTTTAGGGTTCCCAGTTTAATTATTGTCTTCCTGTTTTTAAATTGTGATTCCTTGTTTGGTGATGGTCTGTGTTCTGCATGTGTAACTGAGCTGAGGTATTCTGTTTATGTAATTCCTATTTGACATTGCCACTTGTTCTCTTTCCTCAGTAGGTCATGTATTGTTATTCTCTGAAATGTATTGGTTTAATATTTGCAGTGTTGCCTTTTGATAGGTAGGGTCTGGTGCTTTGTGAATCCTGGTAGTGCTGTTAGGATACGGTGGGTTTGCTATGGGTTCTAAATGGGCAGTGTTTGTAGTAGTTCCTAATGTGTCTGGCAGTTGGCACTGGATTATAGTAATGCAGAAATCTTTTAGTCTTTCTTTATCCATACACTCATGAAGAGGCATGTTTACTAAAAGTTAGTGTATGGTAACATTATGCAAATATTTATGCAAATGAGGCCCCTTATGCAAATGAGGCCCCACACCGAGTCTCCGCACATGGCCCCGCACCCCCCTTGGGCCGCCCCTGCTCATCATTCACCTCAGGCAGAAGATTGCCTGTGCTGATTGTTATTCAACTTAACACTACCCCAGGGCTCAGATGCTGGGACTTGCCTGTGCTTAGTAGGCAGAGGTTTGAAAAAGAACACAAGACAATGTCTGCTATGATTTATTTGCATGAATACCAAAGAACAAAGCAGGGCAGGACAGCTTGTTCTGTACAAGGACATGACATGAAGAAAGAAACATGTTGACAAGTGTGACTGAGGACACTTTGGCAGTCTTAGTCTATCTGACTACTCATTTTAGATGTAGCATTCTAAGCCAAAGAAATGGCCTCCATAATGCATCCATGCAGAGGAATGCAGAGGAAGAGATTATGGTGGTATTTGTTTCTACACAGATATAGACAGGCTCTGTTTGGAAAGGAACATTTTAAGGTGATTTGCAAGATGAAAAGTGGTTTACCTACATTAGTTGGCTATCTGGAACTAGATGTATTGAGGGGAAGCATTCTCAGTAATATGTGTCGATCAGAGGAGAAAAAATATACATGGAGATGGCATTTTTAAAACCTCACACATTCTTAAAAGCAGGTAGTGCCAGTGTGCACTTTGTATCTGTGGCAAGTTTCAAAGTAGTGTAAAACTGGCAGGTAAAGAGTATATCTGACCCTTGTTGCAAGGAGAAAAGTTTGAAAATGACCCCAATAAAGCTAGAATAATGTAGCGATGCCACTCTGTGTGAATAGTATTTGACAAGATTAAAATACACAAGTAAATAAATAAAATTGTATATAGATATACATCAAGAAATGCCCACTTCATTAATTAAGTGCCAAAGAACTGATTCATCCACATCTTGGACTTGGAAAAATGTCTGGCAGAAACTTATCTAACATGACGACTTAGGCCAAGGAGGAGACGAACAGTTATAGACCAACTAGTCTCGATTGCTTGAAGAGAGTATTACAATGGCACAAACTGCTTGGATAAGGAATGCTATTTTTATTTGTTTTCATGTAACCTTAATGCCCCTCTTCTTGACAGCACTAGGAATGGGAGAGTGCTTATGAGGCCACCATATACCCATACTCCTAGAACTTATTGTTGTATGGCGTGGAGGGAAGCAGCCTTCCAGAGCACCGGATTCATGGAATTCAAAACCAGAAAACCTACATCTGCAAAATACCAACGAAACTAGGATTTGGTATCTCAAACAAGGAAATGGATTTTACTGATGAAGTCAGTTATAAATAAAACCTCATCAAAAAGGAAAACAATATCTGACAGTTCAACATAGGAATTTTGCAGAAGGAAAAGGCAAAAATATTACATTTGATGACTTTGGTGAACTCACAGGTCTTTTTCTCATATGGGAAACACCCAATTCCTCTTCTAGTCAGATTTGGATGGGCACTTGATGGCCCAACATCTACAGTTGTTCCTCAAAGTAGTCTCTCCACTTCTTTACCACAATAGAATTATTGTGAAATAATTCCAATCATTAATTTCTGCAACATAGAAACTTCTGGACCCTAGAGACCCATTCCCTAGTGTCTAAGTGTGCATCCCTAAGCTCCGGCATGCCTCAAAAAGGGTGTAGATTGAGAAGAAAGACCTAGAATTAAGTGCAACACCTGAATTTAGATCAGTGTTTCTCAAGCTGTCATAGTGTACCCCTAACCAACTGTTTTTTTTAGAATATCCACAATAAATATGCATAAAACAGTACTGCAGATCTATCTCATGTATGTTCATTGTGAATTTCCTGAAAACCTAGCTAGCTAGAGTGCACACCAGCTTGAGAAACGCTGGTTTAGATCATACTCCTGCTTTTCGACACTTCTCCTTGGAGGGTGTCATACATCTCTCCTTCTCTCACTGTTACAGTAACTCATTTCTTACAAAGCATGTGAAACTCTGAAACCCATTAGTAAGGGAGAACTTTAAGCCTCTCTTACATTCATATTGGTAGACTCTCCTTCCCCAAAAACCTATAGCTACAGGTAGTCATGACTACCAACGAGGATATACTCATGGCAGTGTTTACAGGAAATATGGGGCAAGTACAGGCTGCGCCGACGAGCCCCGGTCCCGCGGCCGGCCCAGTAACCGGGTTCCCGGGGCCCGACCACGCAGCAGGCCTCTTTTGCCATCAGGGGGGGGGGGTTTTGGGGCTGTGGCTGGGCGGCAGGCGGGGCATCCGTGCCAGGGCTCCACGCTGGTCAGGTGGAGCCCGGCGATTGGACCGCGCAGGCGGTCATGGGGGCGTGGCAGCGCGAGCAAGGAGGGATCGCCGGCTGGCGGTCTCCCTCTTCCTGCTTGCTCGCGCTGCGAGAAGGTTTCCCTCCCTCCCTCCCTTTGTCTTTTGGTTGGGGGGGGATGTTGCAGCTGGTGGGGGGCATCTCAGGGCCAGGTGGGCGGGGTGGCGAGCTGGTGCTCGCTGACCCGGCGGGGCATTTCAGGTTGATGCTGCTTTCCATGGGAGCGGCACTGCTCTTTAGGTTGGGGGAGACGTCCCGGCTGGGGTCTCTGCCCAGAAAATTGGCAACTCTTGAGCCGGCCTTTGATAATAACATGGCGAGGCGGGCGGTAGGGGGCAATGGGGGGGGGGGTGGATGATGCACCACTTTGCTAGAAACGGCTGGTGGGGGGCATCATCCGGATGACGGGGTGGGGGGGGGTGTTATGTTATTGTTGTCATTGCTGAGTTGGCCCATGTTGGGCCGGTGTTCCAATACCGTTAAATAAAAGCTGCGACCAAGCAATTTTGCACCAATACTCAATGTCGGCGTGCTTTGTCAAAGTGGTAAGGGTTGGTGGTGGGTAGATGTGGTGGGGGGCTCAGGCGGGGTTGGGCATCCGGATACCTCGGTTACTGATATTTCTTATATTATCTACTATATTTATGTGAAGATCCTAACTGACTAATTTGAGTGCATTCTTTGAGAGGTAAGATAAATGGTGGGTCAGGGAGATGTACTTTCCATTGCCTATCTGAGCATCAGTAAGCCTTTTGACACTGCTCTGCAAGAGAACTAGTAAGAAATCCGGGCAGTATCAGAATAACAATCCAAAAACAAGTAGACTCTCAGACTCCCATGACAAATACAGATTTTTGTTCAAATTGTTTTCGTTCTCTTATATATACTTTGAGGTATGACATTTCTCATTAGTAACAATTGTCAGCAGTTCCAACCCTATTGATGCAGCACTTTTTCAAGGACAGCTATATCATGGATAGTGTCACCTACTCTAATCATTTACCTCAAAACTAAAAGAGTTATATTAGAGGGCTGGATCTGTTGACATTTGTCACTAATGAGGTATGAAACTCAAAATAAATTTAAGAAAAGTGAAAACAAAAAACCTGAATAAAAGTATTTCTCATGACATTATGAGGGTCCACTTCTTTCTGGAATGAGGGGCAATTTTATTTCTTTTTGTTTATGTAATTAGCATCAGAATAGGCCAGAAAGTTGTAAATTGAGTGAGTTGCTGGTTGTACATCAAGAAGCAGAGGATGATGGTAAATAGGAGTCACTTTGGCAAAGGCAAAGTAACCAGTGGCATAATACTGGAATTGGTTCATTTCAGTATCTTTATGACGTTGCTTCTGGGGGGTGCCGGCACTACATGCTTATTCCAAATAAGCTGGGTGTCCTCCCGGCACTTCATCGATGTACAGGGCCATGACCTGAATCGGCCCTATACATCCTGGTGCCTGGCCCATCCACACTCCGCCTATGCCCTGCCCCCATGCCACCCTCATCCTGCTCTCCCTGCACAGCGGTTTTATGGGTGCGGGGAGAGTGTCATGCGGAATCGGAGCAGGGCAGCTTTCAGGGCTGCGCATCCGACCGTGTAGAGAAAAGCAAAGAAAGTCCAACAGATCTACCAAGCAGCATAGCTGATTTTCTCAGATTCACTGTGGATTTTGAGGCAAATGTGTATAATAGGGAAATCAGACTGACTTGATGAACCCACAGCTTTTTCACAGGTTTGTGAAACTATCTGGTAAATCTCTTAAAAAGTATTTTTACACCTATTCATTATTTGTTTTTCCAATAGTATGAAGGGGAAAGATCAAGGAAATCAAAGAAACATATTGAGCATGAATCTGCCTTGATATTAAACTAAGGTGAAGAAGCAATAACTGTTGCCCAACTTCTGCCATTGTCTCATTTAAATATGCTCAAAACTGTATACAAGATTTACACCTTAGGATTCAAAGAGAACAATGGAAAAAAAGGGAAAAAAATCATTTTGTGTCTTCTAATAAAAGAGCTATGAAAATCTCCTATTTTCCCTGAAATCTGAATAAAGAAAATGAAAGCGCCTCTCTCCCTCAGCAAGGGCAGTAGGCATCATGGACTATTTACCGGTATTTAGCACAGACCTTTATAGTGGAAGTTCAAGGCAAGTTACAGTCAGGTACTGTAGGAATTTCTCAATCCCCTGAGGGCTTACAATCTATGTTTTGCCCCCGAGGTAATAGAAGGTTAAGTGACTTGCCCAAGGCCACAGAGTACTAGTGAGATTTGAACACTGGTCTTTTTGGTTGCAGACCACTATAACCACTAAGATACTCCTCCATGTCTGCCATTTAATTCACAAACAACAGCTTCATATTCCACAGCTCTAAGACTTCATATATTCCTCTTAATACAGCACACACCATCAGATCCACACCCGCAGGAAGCAGAACCGATTAGAGTCATACTGAGGCCAATACAATAAAATTCATGCCCAAAAGGTTTTAGGGTCCATTTTGAAAAAGTTTTACATGCCAGAACTTTCTCTTAATAACCTGGTCTTGGTATTAAATGGACAATAACACTGAAAATGTAATGTCCATATTAACTGGCACAAATTAGGCATCTCTGGAAGGGTATGTGTCCATTCTGAAGGAATGGGAGGGTGGGGCTGAGAGTCTTGGCTATTGGATGAAGAGTGAAAGGAGAGTTCCCTAGATGAGAGACAAGTCATTGCTGCTGACGGGGAGGAGTAGTAAAAGGGAGTGGCCTGGAAAAATGTGTAATGACTGGGGCATGGTGATCAAAATATTTTAATAGGAGGTTTTGGATGAAGAGGTTCACCTTATTGACTTGCCCTTTATTTTCAGGTCAGTTAGCATGGAGGATTTTGTAGGCCATTAACATTTTCACATCTTAGCGAAGGCAGGTTTCAACTTTGGATGCTATCAGACCCATTGTAAAATAGTGTGTGGAAGTCAGCATACTGTACCGCATTATTCATGTGGAGGACAATTCCGTAGGTGCACGTCCAGGTGGTCCAGACGTCCAAAAATCTGGATGGCCTGGAGATGCACCTGGTTCTGCTCCCATGGAGGCTAGATGGTCCCTTGGGAACAGAATCGCAGCATAGGGCCTGGACATCCAGGAAGTGCCCTGATTCAGGCAATCTGGACATCCAGAGCTCTGCCTGGCTAGCTCAGCCTGGCTCCTGCATGGAGCCACAGTGCGGTGACTTCCCGTTGCCATGGCACCACGGCTCCATACCAGAGCCCTTATCGACTGCCCGTCACCTGGGTGCCCCTTTCCTCGCAGCGTATCCCCTCAATCATGCCTGTTATGGCTGGGGTTGGGCTGCAGGATCCCTCTGTCCCATTCACCATGCCGGTGCCTGCCCTGCCATGTTGTCCTCCCACGTCTAGGGGACATATTCTACCTCTATGATGGAATAAGTCCCCCGTCCATCTGCCCAGGCCCGGACATACAGGGCCATCACCGGAATAGGCCTTGTACGTCCAGGGTCAGAGCATGCCTCCAGCCCGCCCTTGCTCCTCCCTCGGTCTGCCCCCTCCTGCCCAAGGTACAGAGTTCCTCGCACATCTCTGTAGTACGTGTGGGGAACTCATTCACCGGATAGGGCACAACACGTTTAGTGGGGCATATATGTCTGCCCAGTAAAGCCTCATTTGATTATGATGCTCTTGTCCCATATCCATTTTCTATTTTCCATTCCATCTCCAGTCTCTCTCTTCCTCATTCTTCCTTTCTCAATCCCTCCCTCCCTCCTTACCCCATTCTCCATCTCCTACTCTTCTCCTTCTCCATGCAGCAACAAAAGCACATAGCTGGGTCGACAGTAATATGCTATCCCATGATTGTAGTATCTCTTTTAGTCCCCTTTCATCCCTATCTTTAGGCATGCACAACACGAGAAGGAAGATCTTTTGTTGTGAAGACAGACAGCACAATAGTTATTATTCTCTCCTCTAATTCCTCTAATATTCAAGGGTTTGCACATATTGCTCCTGCCTTGTTCTATGATGTTGGTGCTGCTTTTGGACTACAGAAGAAGCAGAGTGGAAGATAACAGCCTGGGATCTGGTAGAGGACGGCAGTAGTGGAAGTGAGGTGGATGATAGACTCGCTGTGCAGAGGGGCTGGGGTACAGCAATGCAATTAACTGTGAGTGGGAGAGTGAACACAATTGCACTATGGTTTGGTTGCCTGCTGCTTTCTTCTTCTGAAGTGGCATTGCTAATGCTGCTCCATACCAGATGATCACAGTGGAGGCCGGAGACAGTAGACACTCTGGAGTTCTCTCAGAGCTAGAAGACTTGAGCTATTTACATATACTTATGGATGAAACATAAAAAAACCCAAACAAAACAAAAAGAAAAACCAGATGACTGCTGTGCTATGAAATAGATGTGAAGGAAATGATATTTTGTTCGCCAAGAGATGGCTTTCCAAAAGTATCAGCATATACATTTTCCAGAATCACTTGTCAAAAAGAGTAAACAAAGAATGCAAAGGATAAGTCCAAAGGCCTCTGCAGCTTGTTATAAAAGCTGGATGCCTGTCTCTATATTTCTCAGTTCATCATTCAGGTCTGATTGTTTTCATAGGCTGCTCCTGCCCCTTAGTTTATGTTTCCATCCATTTTCTATATTTTACTTGCCTTCTGTATTCTTAACGGGTAATGTATGGTAGGCAGTGGTTGCCCTTTATTTTGATTGACTCAAAGCCTCCATTAGAGCTGGGTACATATCAGTATTGCTTTATATATTATGCTTTTCATTCAATAAAACAGCAGAATCTTCACTCTGTTTTGCTGAACTTGCATGACATTGACATAATAACTGCATAATACACAATTTCATGAAAGCTCCTGCATTTCATAAAAAGATTTCAAAAGGATTGTGACAAATTTCAGGTAGGTCTTCATGCAGCTGAAAGCATTTGAGAAGACTGATAAAAGGAAAAACTTGCCAGACTATTCATATTTGATGCAACTTTTCTCAGGCACCTCATCCACTTCTGTACACAGCTCAGGCTTTATCTATTCACCTACAATTTTATTCATTTGCACCTTCTTTTCATTACCTCTCCTCCCTTGTCTCCTACACATTTCTTCTCCAAATGCTAGCCTTATCTACACCCAACTGTGAAATCCTTACTCCAAGGGGGATGTTTAGTATATGGTGGTAGCGGACTCCGTACGATATAGGAGCCGCGGTCCCATTGAAATCAATGGGGCCGTGGCTCCGATATCGCAAGGAGTCCACTACTGCCGTTTAGTAAACATCCCCTCAAATTTGCTATACTATGGGGTTTAAAAGAGCTATTTATGGATGGCTGCAAACAGGCACACAGATGTCCAAATCACAGAGATGTCTTCAGAAGCATATTAGAAGCCGTCTCTGGTGCAAGGATGTCCAAACTGTGAAGGGGGCATGACAGAGGTGTTTCTAAGGCATTCTCAAGAACATGGAAGTCCTAGCCCAATTTCAGAAATGCCCTATATGTCCTGGGCTGCGTCAAAGATTATACCTGCTCCAGGAATGAATAGGCATTGAAATGTACTTATTTTGCAAGCCAAATATCCAGAGGGCGTAGAGAAGGAGGTATACTCATCTCTCCTATATCTTATATGTTGATAATTAAAACTGACAGAGAATGAGGGTTCTTGTTTATGTTTGGATATGCCAACGGACATCCCTGCATGCCAAGTTCTAAAATGCCTCTTTACAAGCCTAGAATAGGTATCTTTGGTTGGTGAGTCATGTTCCAATCTAACTACTAGTGTTGCATATTCATTTTGTAATGACATGTAAAACACAAAGTAAAACCTTATTTTCTTTCTTTTTGTTAGAAAAGTAACAAAAATTGCGAAAATGTGTGTGTATGTGGGGAGGTGGGGTTGTTCTAAAAATGGAAAAAGAGCTAGCGCTGCTGCCATTTAAGGTATGAAGGTAATTTTATGAAGCCTTTTTCACACATATTTGCAGGTATATGTACATAAAAAGTCTCTTTTAAGACTACCCCAGGTATAAAAGTAGGTTTAGGTGTGTTTAGTGGAAAAATGTAGGTGGAGCACATATACGGGGTCATTCCAATTTGTGAATAGCAGGGTAGATGTCCGGTTTGGATGTCCAACCCCTGCTGTTCTCAGGGAGCAAATTCCCATCACCAGGCTCCTTGCACATACAGCAGTGTTGTGTGGGGAGCTCTGGACTGGGTGGGAGGGGGAGGGCTGGAGGAGGAGCATGGTTGGGGTAGAGGTGGGCCATGACCCCGGACGTACAAGTCCGATTCCAGTCATGGTGCTGTACATCCACGGTTGAGGAGTTAGACGGGAGACATTCCACCTCAGAGGAAGCGGCAGATGAGGACCCCCCAACACAGGTGAACGGCAGATGGAGGTTCCCTGTAGCCCGACCTCAGCCATGGCAGGCCCTTCTAGCGGTTGGATGGTGGGGAACAGCATCTTTGAATGTCTGTGGGAAATTGGGGCTCCTGCATGTCATCCCACACCATGGCGATGGGACGCCACAGCACAGAGGTTCCATGCAGATGCATTGGGAGGGTTGTATGGGGAGGGAGTTGGACTGCAGTGGCACAGATTGGGAGATACATTCTGCCCATACAGGCCTTTTGCACCCAATTCCACTTCCATGGGAACTCCCATGGGTGCAAAATCGGGAGCAAATTTGGCCCATCCAGATTTTAGATGTCCAGACGGGCCCCGATCAGAATGGGGCCCATAGTGTCACAGTGTATAGGCATGTTTTATAAAATACTTGCATATGTTCATTCTTTGCATGTTTATACCTGTCCCTGAGCAGGCATAAATGGCTGTGACTGCAGTGTAGCTGCAATTTCTGCCACTTTGCCCCTAGTAGTTTATAAAAGCAAATATAGTTATGGTCAACTTTATTGGCACCCTTGCAGATCAACCACTTAATGTCCAATACCTCCTAAAAAAAGTGGCCAGTGAAATGGCTTTGGACTGTAAATGCACACATATTTGACACATAAAAGAATCAAATAAAATAAGAACAATTAAAAAAAGAAAATAGTACAAAAGTAGGACATGATTATTGGCACCCTTATAAACAATTCAAATCAATTTGAACAGAAGAACCACATTCCCATTGCAGAAAAATTAGACACATCTGTGATCAATTGTCAGTACTCACATGACTGGAATCAACCAATGAATGATGGCTCTAATGTTTAAAATGGCCACATTCACTCCCTGTTTCATTTTGACAATTGTGAAGACAAGAGAGCTGCCTGAGACTGTCAGAAAAGCAATTATCACCAAACATCACACTTCAAAGGGGTACAAGGCTGTCTCCAAAGACCTTGGGATTCCTGTCTCTCAGTTTGCAATGTTATTAAGAGGTTTCCTGCTCACAGACTGTCAAGAATCTCCCAAAATGTGGTGGGAAGAAGAAAATTAATCAAGGAAGTCTTTAAGGTTAGTGCAAACTGTTGGAAAAAAAACCCCTACAACATCCAAAGAGCTTAAGGCTGAGCTGGAGCAATCTGGAGGGGAGGTTTCAACCCACATCCTATGCCATGCACTAAACAAAGGACATCATGGGTAAAGGCCAAGGAGGACCCAACTGCCCAAAGACAGACAGTAAAGAAATCCACAGTACTACCTTTTAACTTTCGAAAGGGAGACTATGATAAAATGAGGAATATAGTTAAGAAAAAACTAAAAGGAGTGGTTGCAAAGGTTAAAGACTTATATCAAGCTTGGGTGTTGTTTAAAAATACTATCTTGGAAGCCCAGACCAGCTGTATTCCACGCATTAAGAAAAGTGGAAGAAAGTCCAAAAAACTGCCAGCATGGTTTAAAGGTGAGGCCAGAAAGGCTGTTGCTGCCAAAAAAGCATCTTTCAGGAAATGGAAAAAAGAACCAAATGACGAAAACTGGAAACAGCACAAACACTGGCAAGTTACATGCAAAACATTGATAAGGCAGGCAAAGCGAGAATTTGAGAAGGAACTTGCTTCGGAAGCAAAAACACGAAATAAAGACTTTTTCAAGTACATTTGTAGCAAAAGGCCTGTGAGAGAGTCAATTGGACAGTTAGATGATAGAGGGGTAAAAGGGACAGTAAGAGGAGACAAGGCTAAAGCGGAGAGACTGAATGAATTCTTTGCTTTGGTCTTTACTGAGGAAGATGTAGGGATGTTACCCAAGACTGAAGTGGTATTTAAAGGTGATACTGCAGAGGAATTGAGAGAAATATCGCTACACCGCGAAGATGTATTACACTATTTGATAAACTGAATAGTAGCAAATCACCTGGACTGGATGGTATACATCCAAGAGTGTTGAAAGAACTGAAATATGAGATTGCAGACCTGCTATTAGTAATCTGTGAACTTTCATTAAAATCATCTGTAATACCTGAAGATTAGAGGATCGCCAATGTAACGCCAGTTTTTAAAAAGGGTTCCAGGGGTGTTCCGGGAAACTACAGACCGGTGAGCCTGACGTCAGTACCAGGGAAAATGGTAGAAACCATCATAAAGAACAAAATTACACAGCATGTAGATAGTCATGGCCTAATGGGAGACAGCCAACATGGCTTTAGACAAGGAAGATCTTGTCTTACTAATCTGATATGTTTTTTGAAGGTGTGAATAAACAGGTAGACAAAGGTGAGTTGGTTGATATAGTGTATCTGGACTTTCAGAAAGCCTTTGACAAGGTCCCTCATCAGAGACTTTTGGCAAAACTAAAAAGTCATGGGATAGGAGGCAGTGTACTATTGTGGATCGGGAACTGGTTAAAAGATAGAAAGCAGAGGGTAGAGCTAAATGGCCAATTTTCCCAATGGAAAAAGGTGAGTAGTGGAGTACCCCAGGGACCTGTACTGGGTCCGCTACTTTTTGACATATTCATAAATGACCTGGAAAAGGGAATAACTAGTGAGGTTATCAAATTTGTAGACGACACAAAACTGTTTAAAGTTGTTAAAACCCAAGAGGATTGTGGAAAACTGCAGGAGGATCTGGATAAATTGGAAGACTGGGCATCAAAATGGCAGATGAAATTTAATGTGGATAAGTGCAAAGTTATGCACCTAGGAAAGAACAACCCACACTATGGTTACACAATGCAAGGTTCCATATTGGGAACCACCACCCAGGAAAAAGATTTAGGAGTCATCGTGGATGACATGTTAAAACCCTCCGCCCAGTGTGCAGCGGTGGCCAAGAAAGCAAATAGAATGCTAGGTATCATAAGGAAAGGAATGGAAAATAAAACAAAGGATATTATAATGCCTCTGTATCTTTCCATGGTACGACCGCACCTTTAATACTGTGTGCAATTCTGGTCGCCATATCTTAAAAAGGATATAGCGTTATTAGAAAAGGTTCAGGGAAGAGCCACCAAAATGGTAATGGGGATGAAAGGCTACTCCTATGAAGAGAGGCTACAAAGGTTAGGGCTCTTCAACCTGGAAAAGAGACGGCTGAGGGGAGATATGATAGAGGTCTATAAATTAATGAACGGAGTGGAACGGGTAAACGTAGATTGATTGTTTATGCTATCAGAATATAGAAAGACTAGGGGGTATGTAATGAAGCTACAGGGTAAACTATTTAAGACAAATAAGAGAAAATATTTGTTTACTCAACGTGTAATCAAACTCTGGAATTTGTTACCGGAGGATGTAGTAAGGGCTGTTAGTGTAGCTGGGTTTAAAAAAGGTTTGGACAAGTTCCTGGAGGAAAGGTCCATAAACCATTATTAAAAAGGGACCCAGGATATCAATGCTTGACCCAATACAAGCATTGTGGAACTTGTGTCTCTTGGGGATACTGCTAGGTACGTATGACCTAGATTGGCCACTGTTGGAAAGAGGATACTGGGCTTAATGGACCTTGGTCTGACCCAGTATGGCATATCTTATGTTCTTATGACATAAAAAGGCAATCCTGATCTTTGCCTAAACTCACCTTAGAAAACCATAATCTTTCTGGGAAAATGTTCTGTGAACAGGTGAAACCAAACTTGAGGTTTTGGCAATGCAGACTAGCGATACATTTACAAGCGAAGAAATGAAGCTTATAAGGAAAAAAACATCTTTGCTACAGTTAAATATGATGGAGATTCCATAATGTTGTGGGGCTGTTTTGCTGCCTCAGGAACTGGAGGCCTGGAATGTACTAAACGAAACATGAAGTCAGAGGACTACCAAGGTATTTTGGAGCAAAATATGCTACCTAGTGTCAGAAAACTAGGTCTGGGTCGAAGGTTAATGACCCAAAACATACATCTAAAAGTACAAAAGAATGGTCAAAAGGAACAAATGGATTGTTTTAAACTGACCAGCATGGAGTCCTGATCTCAATCCAATCAAGAACCTTTGGAAAGGGCTTAAATCTGCTATTGGTCAAAGGAATCCTGGAAAAACATTCATGACCTGGAACAAATCGCAGCTGGGAGAAACTACCAGCAGACAAATGTACAAAACTTATAAGTGCCTACAAGAAACATTTGGAGGTTGTCATCATTGCCAAAGGTTGCACAACAAAATATTAGTGAAGGGTGCCATTAATCCTGTCCAGGTCATATTTTGTTTTTTGCTTTTTTCTTGGAAATTTCTACGGACAGGTTGCACAAGAATCTTTTATTTTTTGTATACCTTTGAACATACTATTAAAATATTCTGATGACATACAGATAGAATATTTCCAATTATTTCTCACGATATTATACACAGCATATCTAAAATGCAAGGGTTAACTACAACTGTAATTATCTAGGGGGTATGTTTACTAAAGGGCACTAACCATTAGCACAGGGCTTGCTGCATATTAATGGCTCTACACTAACAGTGTGAGGCCCCACTCTAATAATCCCATGATTATTGGTTAGTGCATGGGGGTACTGACAGCACATCATGGTTAGCATGGGCATTTTGGGTGTGTGCTAACTGTGAATGTTTCCATTAGCTTGGATGCACTTAATATAACCTCAGTGGGTAACATTAAGTACACCCGCATACCAATTTGTATGATATTGCATGTGAACATCACAGCATTGGCAAGGGGACAGACAAACAAGCCGCCCCCCCCCCCCACACACACAATTAACACAGACCTCTGCGCTAATTTGGCAGCTCAATTGTATGCTACCAACAAGCCCATAAGTAAACATGCCCCATGTGTCCTTATGAATTAAACACTTACTTGACTCTGTTGCAAAATTATTCTCCGCATGGATAGTAACAAAGGGATCGATATTTGAAAGGCATTTACATGGTTTACAACCCAGTTAACCATGTAAATGCCTCTAATCAGGATATTCAACTGCACTAACATGGTTAGTGCTGCTGAATATCTGCGGTTATCTCCTTTACATGACTGATGCTAATCGCTTACCACTGGGGCATGTTGGGGGCATTCCAGAGAGGAGCGGAGGTAGCGACAGTCCATAACTGGACAGCAGCAATATTTCATGTTGTCTGGTTAGGGACCGGTGGCTAAAAGATAGGCGAGGAAAACCATTGCCTAGCTTTTAGCTGCAGGAGCTAACCAGGCTGCGTGCAAGATTGCTGCTTCCGCCCGGTTAGTTACTGCAGCTTCCAGGCATGTGTGGCAAACCCAGATATTCAATTCTGGGGCTGCATATGATCCTGGCATTGAATATCCGTGGTTAGGGCTCGATGGACCTAAAGCGACTAAAGTGATTTTTTGGCTGACAAGATGCAAATAATGCCTTTGAATATTGGCAACCAGTGGGCTTATATGATAAACATGTAAGTTCCTTAGAATATTACCCCAAATAAAAATAAACCTTGAAATTTTTATATCAACTTCTGTAACAGGAGGCACTACAACACAAAGAAAAATAATGGCATTAGCTAATAGAGTCCAAGAGTGACATCACCCACTAGGAAGAAAGTAGGTGCGACAATTAAATATAAGGGTTCAATAGCATTGAAACTGTAAATTCCACACCTAATGGACTGCAAATTCCACACCTAATGGACATTCTTATAAGACCAAGGGGTATGTTTACTAAACTCCGTTGCTGTGCGGGTCCCCGTTAGTGTGCTGGTGCCATATAAGGAGTGGGCGGGCCAGGCAGAAAAAAGCAAAAAACCGGACCGTACGTGTGTGCGTCGCGCTAATGTGTGGGGCCCACATTAGCGCGTGGGAAGGCTAAGTGGGGCGCTGCTGCAAAACCAAACAACAGAGCTGTAGTACAACGGTGAAGACACCGACCAATGGTGCAGGGGCCAGGGGTTCAAACCCCCATTGCACTCAACAAAAAAGACCAGCTGAGGCACCAACATTTATGGGCAAAAGTGCTTAGGAGGCATATTAATTTTGGGCGGCAGAAGGCGGCGCACTGTTATTTTTATTACGGCATGAGGCGGCGCACTGTTTAGTGTGGGCGGCAGATGGCGGCGCATTGGTAAATTTGGGTGGCAGAAGGCGGTGCGCTGATAAATGTGGGCAACAGAAGGCGGCGAGCCGGTGGGCAGAAGGCGGCGCGCTGATGTGTGAGGGGGCAGTCCAATAGTGGGAGGGAGAAGTGGCGCGCTGATGTGCAAATAACAGGAACGGAGCCATAGCACAATGATTAAGACACTGACCACTCGTGCAGGGATCATGGGTTCAATTCCCCACAGTGCCCATTGAAGACAGCTGGCTGAGGCATTATTTTAGGGGCATATCCATGTTGTGCGGCATAAGGCGGCGCGCTGTTAATTTAGTGTGCCACAAGATGGCGCGCTGATGGCTACAAGGCTGCGTGCGGATGCACAAACACAGGAACAGAGCCACAGCACAATGGTTAGGACACTGACCAATGGTGCAGGGGCCAGGGGTTCAACCTCTCACAGTGCCCAGTGAACAAGGCTGGCTGGGGCAGTATGTATCATGGTGAGGAGTGCTGTAGGAGGCCTTCCATTTATATTTTATTTCCCACCACTAGTAAACCCGCTCTCACAGTGTGTTAACATACGGATGCCCGTAAGGCACATGTTACAGTGCACTGTCCGCCAAGGCACCCTAGAATGTCCCCTATAGGGCACCATGTATGTTGCGACACAGGATAATGTATAGTGCACCCTATATGGATGGCAACCATAAGGTGGCCTATAGGGCGCCCTATAAAGCACCCTCAGAGGCACCTAATGGGTATAGTAAGCTGTGTGTCGTTTTGCCGGCATAGACATATGTACAGTAAATAAAAATAAAGCTGTGGACAGCCCTATCAAAGGGCCCCACTGTGGGTTTGAACCCATGACCTCTGGCTGTACAGGGAGTGATGTAACCATTGGGCTACGGCTCTATAGCTGACAGCAAGCCCCTGGCTGGCTGCAGAGAGCCTGCACGTCACCCCACAGACAGTCTGCTGTTGTAGACAGGATAGGGATAGGCCACCCGTACCCATGATGCACTGCACATGCAAATCAGCTGTCCACAGATGCACACAAGATGGGGAATGCACCCCAACAGCTACCCGGCCTGGTAGGGGGAATTGTCCATGTGAACCCACACAGCACCTCGGCCTGGTAGGGGGTCCTGAGCGGGTGGACTACCAGCAAAGAGTAGCTACACACAGTCACATTGTGCGGGTACTGTGCTGTGATATGGCGGCCAGGACCAGGTCCACAACACCAGCCATGGCTGGATGAGGCCATGACAGAGCTCCAAAACAGTACTAACCTGTGAGATAGGAAGGTGCTGCAGAAACATGTTGGATATCTCTGTCTGTCTCAGTTAGTGGAAACCCCCAAGAACCCCTAGGTGGTCAAAGAACCACCACCACCACCACCCCCCACCCCAAGGGTGGCAAACAGGGCCCCCCCACCAACAGATCCCCATCCTACCCCTCCCCCCCCCCCCCAATGGCAGTAAAGTGGACCATCAAACCCCAGTCCTGCTGGGGAACAGACACCATACAGGGCAGTCCAAGCAGCTCCACACACATCCATAACACAATATCAGGCAGACTTTAGGCCTGGATATCCAAAGATGCACCCCAGCACTATCTGATATTCACCTGCAGCAAGCCATCAGCCACTGCACCCTGCAAGGCACTCCATCAAGACACATACCAGCTGTGAACAGTCTGCTGGTTAGCCCTGATGGAAATGCATGCACCCAAAACTGGGGTGGCAGCACACACAAGCAAAGAGTTCTGTGAGGAGGCCCCAACAGGAAACCCATATATATCACAAGAGAGAAAAACAATACAGCACTATGGGGGTGCCTAGCCATGCTGTCATCACTGCACACTCAGGGTGAGAGTGCTCCCCCAGCAGCACATACAGAGGTCACCCTGTCTGTGTAGGTGGTGGCCTGGCACTACAATGTCACAGCCAGTGCCCTATGCCCTGTGCAGATGCATCCTGGCCAGCCCACCATGTCTGACCTATACCCATGGTACATTGCTGCTCATTATGCACATTGGCAGGCCAATACTGGCAGTAGTGCTGGCAGTGTGGGTTGGGGAAGGTGTTTGCAGCCAACACACACTGTATAGACAGACACACTCCCACACCTATGCCAGCATTGTGCTACTATTGAGGGGGTGATTAGCCTTGGCCACCACACCGGTCCTGGGCACGGCACAGGCATGGATATGGTACGCAGTACTGCTGGGGGTCACTCCCCAGGGTGGTAAACACCGTCAGAGGCCAGGCCTGGAGCACGCACCGCAGACACCAAACAGATTGTTCGGATGGGGTCAACTAGCAGTATGTGCGTAACGTAGGGATATCTATCAGCCTGTACTCTTAGCAAACATTTCAGAGCTGTGTACCTCAGGTGTAGGGTGACATTGCTAAGGTATGCAGGTGCTGATATTGGGAGATGCACGCAGGGTCCAATGTTCTGCCTCTACAGGAGACATTGGCCAATGGGGCCTGTGGGTGTGGGTGTGTCTGCCCCTGTTGGCTGCTGCTTTACGGCAGCGCTTCCCCACTCCAGCCCAGTTTTGCATCACACTGTTCGGGTCTTCCTGCTGTCCCTCATGAATATGCATGAGCTACATCTACATGCCGTGGGGGTGGTGCATAGATATACAGCACAGGCATTTGTATGAGTGGCAGCATGGAACCTGACTGGTGTGTGGCCCACCAGGACTGCATTTGGGGGATTCTGCTGTAGGTTCTGCCCCTGTTCATGGTGTCTGTGCTCAGTGGGGTAAAAGATAGACGTATTACCATTGCATATGTCCTTGTCACCAAAGGTGTGTCCTTACTGTCACTGTTTATTTGTGGGGAAAATATGTGGGCAGGATTGCCGGTAGCCCCAGCTGGTCTTTGAACCTGTGACCTTCTGTTCTTGCATGCACTGTCTGTGTGCACTGCACCACCATGTAGCCACAGCTTGGCTGAATTCCCTGGATAGTCCATGACTGTGGATCCGGCAGGGCCTGTCTGTTGCTGTGGACTGTGCCAGCCTGCACATGGCTAGGCCTCTGTCTTCTGTCGCTAGCAGCCACTGCCCCCTGCACCACATGTACTCATCCGCCAACATGCTGGCATGAGCTTCTCCCATAAAAAGCAGGTGACCTGATTGGAATGTGGCAGTACGGGACTGCATTTGGGGTACTTGGCTGTGGGTAATGCCCATTGTTGTGGTGTGCGTGCGTTGTTGGGTAAAATATGGGTGTTTTCCCCATGCTTATGTCCCCTGCAATACAGGGGTGTCTGTGCTATCTGTGTTTAGTGGTGGGTAAAATATAGGGACTGGGCTGGCAAGTGCCCCAGCTGGGCTTTGAACCTCTGACCCTCTGGTCCTAGAGGTACTGACTCTGTCCACTGCACCACACTATGGCCACATAGATAGTGCAGCCCCTGGAGGTAGTAAGCCTGGCAGGATGGAGTCACAAACCCTGCTCTACGCAAATTTACTGTGGGCATATGCACCCGGTCTGGTGACAAACGTGCACATAAACCCCGGAAATGACCACGGGAAATGGGGGACAAAATATCACCACGCTGGGCAACGGTGATATTAATGGGCAACCATAGCAAACATTCCCAGGAAAGCTCCACAAAAGGAAATGTTTTTTGGAAGAGTCTCCGCTCCGTAAACCCTTCCAAAATTCATTTCTTTTTTCTGGAGCTTTTCTGGGTGTGTTTTCTGTATTTGCCCATCACTATAACTGTTCCCCAGCTGAATTACTATTTTTAATAGTTCTGTTGTGGTCATTTTCTATTTTTATTTGCACTTTTGTGCTGTGCACATGTATCACACTGCTCACATTTTGCTGGTTTCCCCGGTTTTCCTGTACATTGCTGACGTAAATGGTTTCTCTTCCCTTTAA
Source organism: Ichthyophis bannanicus (assembly GCA_033557465.1). Taxonomy (NCBI): domain Eukaryota; kingdom Metazoa; phylum Chordata; class Amphibia; order Gymnophiona; family Ichthyophiidae; genus Ichthyophis; species Ichthyophis bannanicus. The sequence goes on along the minus strand of CM066040.1, from coordinate 99,788,150 downwards.
ATGCTTTCTACCGCGAGTGTTTCCCTTGCGGTAGTTTTTACATGCAAATTCGGGCCCGATACTGTGCGGGGAGCCTCTCCCCTCCCACTCTCCACCCATTGACCCCGTCCCTCTGCCCCTCTGGAGCCTTCCTCCGCCCTCCTTTAGCCGTTCCACGCCTCTATCGGACATTTGCGGGCCCGCACTTGTACGGGGCCCGTTAGTGTGCCGCGCACCTTTGCGGGGATGACATGCACGTGTGCGGGGCATTTAAACGCGCTTATTAGCGTTTCAGTGCCGCGTTTCCGTGCGCTCTTTTGCGGCGCGCACATTTCCGGTTTTTAGTAAACATCCCCCCAAGTTAGGATGGGTTGGGCCATAAAAAAATCATCTCCCTATCTTGATACTCTTGGAAGAAGGGAGAAGAATTGTTTCTTTTCTCTTAAGTCAAAATTCTATTTCTGTTCAAAGCATTTTCTGCCACTTTACTTTAAATATTCAGTTTTTATCTCCTTTTTTTCACTAACCCTCAACCAATAGTTTAAAGAAGGAGTGTGGGAGTAGGTGTGGGCAAGTGACTGACCTTTGCAATGCTTCTTTAGAGGGCTACAATGTGTCACCTTTTTATTGCTTCTTTAGCGTTGGGAGTGATCCCAGAGGACTGGAGATGGGCATGTGGTCCCACAAAAGTGGAAATAAGGATGAGGTTGAAAACTACAGGCCATTTAATCTTACTTCTGTGGTAAGTAAATTAATGTAAACACTGCTAAAACAGAGGATAGTGAGGTTTCTGGAGTCCAATGGTTTGCAGGATCCTGAGACAGCATAGTTTAACTAGGGACAGATCTTGTCCGACAAATCTTATTAAATTCTTTGACTGGGTGACCAAAGAGTTGGACTGAGGGAGAGCCCTAGATGTGGTGTACTTCAATTTCAGTAAAGCCTTTGGTACTGCTCCACACAGACAGCTTATAAATAAATTGAGTATCCTAGGAATAGATCCTAAAGTGACTGACTGGGTTAGAAATTGGTTGAGTGGAAGGTGACAAAGGGTGCAGGTAAATGAAGCTCACTCTGAAGAGAACGATGTAACCAATGGTGTGCCGCAGGGACATGTCCTTGGTTTGATTCTTTTTAACATTTTTGTTAGTGATATTGCGGAAGGGCTGTCGGGTAAGGTTTACCTCTTTGCAGATGATACCAAAATCTGCAAAAGAGTAAACACCTAGGAAGGAATAGATAACACGAAAAAGGATCTCACTAAGTTTGAAGAATGGTCTCAAATTGGCAGCTGAGATATAATGCTAAAAAATGCAAGGTCATGCATTTGGGCTACAAAAATCCAAGGGAGTGGTACAGTATAGGATGTGAAGTACTTCTGTCAATGAAAGAAGAGCAGAACCTGGGCGTGACTGTTTCTGAAGATCTTAAGGTGGCTAGACAGGTAGAAAAGTTGATGGCAAAAGCCAGAAGGATGCTTGGCTGCATAGGGAGAGGAATGGCCATCAGAAAAAAGGAGGTGATAGTGCCTCTGTATAAGTCTTTGCTGAGACCTAATTTAGAGTATAGTGTGCAATTCTGGAGATCACACCTTCAAAAGGATATAAACAGGATGGAGTCGGTGCAGAGGGTGGCTACCAAAATGGTCAGTGGACTTTGTCACGAGGCATATGGGGACAGACTTAAAGATCTCAATATGTATACTTTGGTGCAAAAGGCAGGAGAGAGGAAATATGATTGAAATGTTTAAATACCTCCGGGGCATAAATGCACAGGAGGTGAGCCTCTTTCAATTGAAAGAAGGCTCTGCAAGGAGGGGACATAGGATGAGGGTGAAAGGGGATTGACTCAGCACTAATATGCAGAAATATTTCTTTATGGAAAGCGAGGTAGATGCATGGAATAATCTCCTAATGACCAGGACAGTAGCTGAATTCAAGAAATCTTGGGACCAACACAGATCTCTAAAGCAAAAAAAGGGACTATAGTATGAGGTGTGATCAAAACGTATCGAGACTTGTACAGTAACACAAGAAGTATAACACTGACCGTTATCGCACTCAGTCTCCTTCAAAGCAATACTCTTCTGATAAAACACACTTCCTCCTGTATTCCCGCCACTGCTGGAAATTCTGAAATGCCTTTTTCGTTATGTTGTGAAGCTGCAAATTTTACTTAATGTTCTCTAAGTAAACAAATCTCCTTCCTCCCAGTGGTAATTTCAGTTTTGGAAACAAGAAAAAGTCACAGGGTGTGAGGTCAGCTGAGTACGGAGGCTGATGGGCTTGCTTGATTTGATGTTTAGACAAGAACTGCTGGACAAGATGTGATGTGTGAGCTGGGGCGTTATCGTGATGAGGCAACCATTCACTATTCCTGTGCAACTCTGGCCTCTTACGACGAACTGCATCTCTCAAATGAGTCAGAACTTGGACATAGCACTCCTTATTGATGGTTGGCCTTTTGGAGCATACTCATGATGCACAATACTCTGGTAATCAAAGAAAAATATGAGCATGACCTTGACATTGCTCCTCACCTGATGGGCTTTCTTGGATCTGGAAGAGTTTGGAGTCTTCCGTTCTGAGGATTGAGTCTTAGTTTCCAGGTCATAACCATAAAGCCATGATTCATCACCAGTAATAATCTTTTATATGAAATATGAGTCATTTTCAACAACTATCTGGCTGCAGACAGTCAATCTTCTTTTTGATCAGGGGACAGGAGTTTCAGCACAAATTTTGCAGATACATGTCTCATCCCCAAATTGACAGTAAGAATGGACTGTATTGACCCGAAACTGATGTCCATCTCCTCAGCAAGCTCCCTGATGGTCGTATTGTGGCATGCACTGTTTCAACTTTGTCTTCATTCCACTTTATGGATGGCCTTCCAGAACATTTGTCACTGTCAACACTTTGGCAGCCCTCTTGGAAATGTCTGTAGCAGCCATAAACTCAAGCACAACTCATGACAACTTACAGCAATTATATGGCAATGAATGCATAAGTCTCTGCATGAATCTCCAAGTTTCTGGCAAAATTTAATGGAAATTTGCTGTTAAATTTTTTCACTCATTATAAATCTGATGAACTGCTTTTACAGAATACCAAAGATCACATGATTAAAAAAACGTGCAGGTGTGCTGCAGCCACGCTACACTCTGCACATGCAGAGCAAATAACTAGATCACTGCATGCTTAATAGCATCGTTGTGGGATGAATTGTTTTATATGTACACAACAAGTCTCAATGCTTTTCAATCACACCTCGTAGTTGGTATGGAAGGGCAGATTGAATCGGCCATATGGTCTTTTTCTGCTATCATGTTTCTATGCTTCTAAATGTGTGAGTATGTGTACAGAAGCATAGTCATAAAGCGAATCCACTTACAAATAATAGATGGTAAGTTAAACACTTGCCACGGATTCTGTTGAATTGTTGAGTAAGGAGGTGGGAAATTCAAAACTGGTTCATCAAGCAAGCTAGATTTCATTGAATGGGCAGAACCACTTCAGATATATGGAAAACCCAAATGAAATTGTTTTAATTTCTTTGGAATTTCCCCAAGATCTGCCAGCCATCATCTGATGATTTCTTTTCCAGTAGAGTTGGAAAAAATCTGAAAACTCCTCCATACTGAGAATTGTTCACAGATTTCTGTTCCTCTATGAATGCCTAAGCAGTTAAAGACACTGGGCCAGATATTAGGACAGCTAGGCCTGAGCACAATGCCTAGCCGTTGCCACCATCCTCTAACCTCAGTGCCGGGGTCATCTGTGGATCGCCGCACATGCCCGGAAGCCACAGAGGCTAACTGGCTGGCGGTAATATTGCACCACTGCCCAGTTAGCTTCTATGGGTAAAGGTTGGCCAGCTTTTGCAGCACCTATCTTTTACCCATAGAAGCCAACCAGGTAGCGGTGCAATATCACCACTACCCAATTAGCATCTGTCGCCGCTCACAACATGCCCCGGAATGCCCATGACACACTTCTATGTTAAGCAGTTAGCACCAAGGTGTGTAGAGAAGAAGATCGGGGATATTCAGCGGCACTAACTGTGCTGCAAAGAAACAAAAAGACATTTGGCCTGGCTCAGGGGATATTTAGCTTTACCTATAAAGGTTTACCTGCAAACATGCATTTTTTTCATACTCTGACTTTCAGAGTAGCAGTTTAATTCTTTAAGCTGTACAGGTACTGCATGCTCTCCTGCTTCCAGCGACCTATTGAGATTCGGTAGTGCTGAACAATAGATGCATCCACACTTGTAGTGTATCACCAAGGAATAAACCCATAAATATGCCTATGATATAGAAAATGATAAGAATTAAAGAACTGGACTTGTTAAAACACAATACTGTAGTCATTAGTGCAAAATGATTAGATTTATGTCTCATCAAAAACACATTGTACAGATTGAATATAGCGTGATTAGACATTATTTTAACAACTACATTAAAATACAATTTAAAATAAAATAGCCCTTCATATTACAGTATACAGATATCAGTGTTTTAAATAACAAAGGCGATTTCTTTTTTTTTTTTCAAGAAGGAATTAGCATTTAGTTTCAATCAGTACAAGCAATGATGTTCCAGTTCTGTCTCAAAGATTCAGGATTTTATTAATATTCGAGAGCTACATTTGTGTTGCCTCTGGGTACACTGAAAAGCCACTTAAACTGCACTTAAAGCAGCACTACAGGATCAAATTGATGTGCATCAACCATTTACAATAAAACTTGATTATTATAAAGGCATACATATTTGCATAATTATATGTTTGATTTTTTGATAATGTAGCACATGCTACAAAATGTTGCTACTTGAAAAAAAGAAATCATCAGAAGCCGCCATCTGCTGTACTGTTCAATGTACTGCAGTGCTATGAATAAACTCACTCGCCCTCTCTCTCCTTCTCTTTCTCCAGCCGAAATGAGAGCAAGATAATGGCAATCTTCAAATCCCTTCTTCTTTATGTTGGTACAAGATAACCTCGACACCCAAATCTGCTTTACAATTAATGAAAAAATGTTAACCCTCATGCCATCAAGCAATTTACTTTTACCACAAATGAAAAAACATTGATATAAAAATAGGGCAAAAGAGAGGGAAATTCATTATCCTTGATCAAACCCGTGAGATACATCTAGGGTTGCCAACTGGAGCCAGATGCGCCCGACAGGTTCGATCCAGTTCTGGGTTTACCTCATTGCATGCAGGGATATGTAGTTCTGATTTCTCCATTGCACTCTATAAGAAAAGGAAAACTACAAGTCACTGCATGCAATGGGGTAAACCCAGGACTGGATCAAGCCCGTTGGGCGCATCTGGAGCCAGTTGGCAACCCTAGATACATCATGGATTGAAGGACATGTTAATAAGATCATAGCAACCCTCAGGAAAAAAAAAGCCTCCTAAAAAATTCAAACTTTTCAAACTGATTTAAAGGGAAGTTCTAAAAATAAAAGAAGAAACATAATAGAAGTCACTGCAGTTTTGTGATTGACATTTGTGAGAACCAATCAGGAGGGGGTGGTTGGGTTATTAAAATGCAAGTGTTTTTAATGGCACCCACATAGGAAAGCTGGTGGCACTGAGTGCAAATGTGAAGTAGTTCCAAAAATGATGCAAATTCTATGACTGCCTGATATATTTCACACCACTTTTGACTTATTTACTAGGGATGTGCTGATGCTTGAAACGAAAGGCGGAATCACGTTGAAACAGGAAATGCTGATGTTGCCAACATTTCCTGGTTCCTGTCAATAGTGCACACTCTTTGGCCAAAATGCATACTATTGAACATATGTGAATAGTGCATGCTATTGCAAAAGAGTGCACACTATTGAGAAATAACAATATGAGATGAACATAATTCCCCCCCACCCCCAAAAAACACCAAAATGAGAATTTTTGGGCTGCATATCCCTGTTATTTACGTGTGACTTATGTTTCTTCTTTTTATTTTAGAACTTCTTTTTCTCCCTGAGGCAGCCAGTTACAGCAAAACATAGCACTGGGTCAGATGCTGCAGGCTATACGAAGGTACAGGAAGAATCACACAAATATTTAAAGTCAGCGAGGGAAGTGTATTTACTTTCTGTGTTTTGGCATATTGTATATTGTTTATTGGACGATTAGATACATGTTTGTGGTATGATCACGTTCCCAAGCCGCAGGCTTTTCTTTTCTGAGTGTCACTACTGTATGAATAGATTACCATGTCCATCAACCAGGGATTTATCTCGAAGGTTTGATAAAGGATCAGTGAGCTTCCCTCTCTTTCCTCCTATTTTTAGGACCATATTTTTGAGTCTGTGGTAAAAGTAATTGGTTGATAGGCATGGAAGAGGGTTAATATTTTTGGGATTTTACTACAGGATATAGTGACAAAGAATATTCACAGCTTGATGTAGGAATTCCATGGTAGGGCCCAGCGCTAAAGTTCTAGTACAGAGTTTCCTAACACAAGTTTAATGCAGATGTTTTGCTCACTGATACTGTAAGTAAACAGCAGATAAATGAGCTGCTTGCAAAACATCTGCACTAAACAGGAAGCACAAGCCAGAGACATGCGCACAGAGGTCTTCTGTCCTAAAAAAAAATGTTCATCAGAGGTGATTTGACACTTTACCTCAGATGACCCAGACACATACCCTCGATGCCCCCGTACTGATGGCGCATTAAATGTCAGCAGTCAGCGCTGTTAAAGGGGCTGGCTGTTGCCACTTTAACTTATGCCTGGATATTCAATATGAGGGCCATATCCAGCCAGCGGCACTGAATATTCAGTATGGCTGGATAGTGTTTTTTGCAAGTGAACTGATGTTACCACCTATGCTCCGCATCCAGGACACTGGGACGCTAGTTGGTTATTGTCACAGCATTCAGATGGCCTGGGAGGGGATATCAGTGGCACAAACTGGGTATGTGATGATGAATATCCCAGTCAGTGGGGTTAACATGGTTTGCATGTCTGTAAACCACATTATTCCTTTTGAATATACACCCAAATGGGCGTTATGCTAACCAATTTCTAAAACAGGAAGAGAGTTGAAACATCTAAAGAACAAGGACTCAAAATAACAGTAACAATATGAAAACAAAAAAATGTTATTGCATGAAAGGGAACGGAGACCACAATATTAAAAAAAAAAAGATTATTACTGAATTGGGTAAGATTGCTTTGGGGGAGGTGGGTTGAGAATGGTGAATCAGAATTTCAAATCAGATGTTTGAATTTTCAAAAAACAAAGGGTAAGTCAAAAATGGGGTATGACCGAGTTACCTTTGAATTATAAATACTATTCTAGATAACTTAATTGATATTTTTTTTAATCTTCTATCATCTCTTCCAAATAGCAACATAAGAGCACAAGAAACGCCATACTGGGTCAGACCAAAGGTCTATCAAACTCGGTATCCTACTTCCAACAGTGGCTAATCCAGACCCCACATGCCCGACATACTCCAAATGTACCATAGGTATTATGGCAGACCTTATACCCCTAAAGTAGCCAGTTCCCTGCTACTTATCCCCAGGGATAAGCAGTGGTTTTCTCTCAGTATACATAAATAATGGTTTATGGACTTTTCCTCCAGGAATTTCTCCATAACTTTTTTAAACCCATCTACACTATCTACTTACCACATTCTCTGGCAATGAGTTTAATTATATGCTAATAGACAAAATATTTTCTGCTATCTAATCTAAATATGGGAGTGGAGGAGTAGCCTAGTGGTTGGAGCAACTGCCTAGTGCCCAGAAGATCAAGGGTTCAGTTCCCAGTGACACTCCTTGTGACTTTGTGCAAGTCACTTTACCCTCCATTGCCTTCCGGTGATACATTGCCAAGAAAACCCAGAGGTAGCTGGGTCACTATGAGTCAACACTGACTTGATGGCACTAAAAAAAAAAAAAATCTAAATATACTACTTTGTAACTTCATAGCATGTCACCTAGGCTTTGTAAGCAATCGATTCATGTTTACCCATTCCACTCCATTTAGTATTTTATAGACCTCTCTCATATCTTCCTTCAGCCATCTCTTCTCCAAACTGAAGAGTCCAAACCTCTTAACCGTGCCTCATAGGAGACTCATTCCATCCCCTTTATCATTTTGGCAGCCCCTTTTGTGTATCTTTTCGAATGTTGCTCTACCTTTTTTTAAATGTGGACACCAGAATTGCATCCATTACGCAAGGTGCGGTCAGACTCCAGAGTGCTACAGAGACATTATTATATTTCTTTTTTAATTCTATATTCATTTCCTAATAATTCCTAACATTCTGCTTGCTTTGTTGGCTGCCACCGCAAACTGAACAGATTTCCATATATTGTCTATGATCACACCTAGATCCTTTTCTTGGGTAGTGATTCCTAACATGGAAAACAGTTTTGTCTATCTATCGTTTGGATTATTCTTCCCTGTGTGCACTGGTGCAAATAAATTTCATCTACCATTTGGATGCCCAGTCTCAGAAGGTCTTCCTGTAATTTCCTACAATCGATATGAAATTTAACAGCTTTGAATAATTAGGTGTCATCTGCAAATTTAATCATCTTGCTTGTTGTTTCCAATTCCAAATCATTTATAAATATGTTAAAAATCACTAGTCCCAATATAGATCCCTGGGGTATTCCACTATTCACCATCCTCCACTTATCCATTTATCCCTACTCTGTTTTCTATCTCTCGACCATTTTCTAGTTGACAATAGGACAATAGGAGGGAGGAGTGGTCTAGTGGTTAGGACAAGGTACTTCAGGCCAGAGGGCCAGGGGTTCAAGTCCCACCTGGGGACAGCAATCTCAGGCCAGAGGTTCTGGGATTTCTAGTCCTATAGGCACTCCTTGTGGTCTTGGGCAAGCCACTTAACCCTCCATTGCCCATGTTCCCTGTAAGTATTAGCATATGTGTCTCATATCCCCTCATGTTAAATGTATCCCCCAATTGACCACTTTGACCCAGTGAAAAGCAGGATATAAATACAGCTAAATAAATAGCCTCCCATTCCATGACTTTTCAATTTCCTCACGCTTTACTTTATAAAATAGGGGGTATAAATGTTAAGATGCATGTACTAAATCTAGGTTTTGACCAGTTACACCAATCCTGTGACCCAGCTGCTCCTGAGTTTTCTTGGCAGTGAGACCAGAAGTAGATTGCCAGGCCTTTCTTCCAAGGCAATGGAGGGTAAGTGACTTGCCCAAGGTCACAACGAGTATTAGTGGGAATCAAACCTTGGTCTTTTAGTTATCAAGCCAGTGCTCTAATCACTAGGTTACTCCGCCACTCCATTTCAGTCCTAGACTTGGTGTAAATGTCTGCACCTAGATCGATAGAGAACACATGTAAGTTATAATATTTTAATAGTATAAATTTGCACTCTGCCTACTCTCTGCCCCATGCATGCCAACACCAAAAGTACGATCCATTGATCTGATGTGTGTACTTCCAGAATGGTGTCTACCTAAAGTACATGTGTAATGGCTCATCTGCGTGCATAGGTCATTGAAAATATGACTTATACACATTGATGTCATGGAACTTTACATAACCTCTTGTAAAATGACCTCTTACATACATAAGCCCCCTTCTTCCTTTATCAATAAGTGAATCTGGCAATGACATCTAATACACCCCAGTACAGCTCCAAGTTCATTCTGAAGAAAGGAAAGAACGTTTTCCTAGGCTCTTAGAGTTCCGACTTGGTAAACAATCTTGACTAATCACTTGTACACAGTGATTGGTGTTCTGACAAAAGAAAGGGTTTACTAAAATAAAATACTTGAAGGGATAACAGTCTGATACAATGTGTAGTATAGGCTGGGTATAAAGAAGTCAATATTCAATGACAGCAGTCAGTGCTTTTAAAGTGACTGGCCATAGATGTTTAACTTTAATCTGGATATTCAGTATTGGGGTCATACAAACCACCAGCTAAGAATATCTGGGTTGCCTGATTAGTGATTTAGCTAACTGGTTATCTGTGATATAAAGTCGAGAACCATTATCCTTAACAGGGTAAAGTTAGGCCGGCATATCTTTGCCCAATTAAGGATAATCGATTGAATATCACAGATAACCGATAAGCCACTCCCGCTCTGCTGCTGAAACACCCCGATGCTAGTAGACGAGCGCCAGGGCATTCAGGTGCACAAACCGGGCATATTCAACAGCGCTAAACATGTTATTGCCTCTAAATATCCCGGTGAGTGGCATTTAGGCAGCTTGCATATTTGCAAACTGCCTAAATGCCTTTCAATATCGACCTCAAAATATTTAGCTGTTTTAAGAAAATCTTGATTTTTACTATGATTTTTTGTTGATTTGTTTGATTCATTTCAGCCATTCGTTTTAATAAAAAAAATTAACGTGTATTAGAAATTTTAACCCTGCACAAATTGATGATATGTGAGTTAAATCAATTTTTGTGGACTAAATTTTTTAGGGCATGCTGATGAGTTGCATGCACATTATCAAAAACACATCCTTAATGCACAGAAACAGAAGATGAATTCTTATTAGGAACCAGCTTAACCATTAAGCAAACTACGACGACAACTTCTGGAGGCAGCAAAAAGCATTTGCAGGCAAAGCCAAACAATAAGTCCTGACAACCACAAAAACTCGAAGAGCCATCAGCATGCATTTTTACCTACAGGGGCAGCAGGGAATTTTCAGATAGCCCATCTACTCAGCTAAAGGACATTTAGAAATTGTTCTTACTGAGGGTAATTTTATACTAGGCATCGAGTTTAACCTGTTCAAATTAAGCCTGTTTTATGAAGATAAATAGGCACCTACTTGTCTTTATAAAATATTAGCATAAGTGACAAAGAACACATCATAAATTAGGGTGCGGTAACATACACTAGCCTTAGAACTGGTGTAAATGACCATGCCTACATTTTGCAAGTATGTGTGTAAATTATCATAGTTCATAAACAAGATGTGTACTTTTTTTCACTGCCTACATTCCACCCAAACTGCACCTATGTTTGCTCACAGTGAAGTACATGTCATGCAATTAACATGCATACTTTTACATTGGTCGGTATTTTATAAGAGGTTATTACGATTGTGTGTGGCCATTTATGCACGGAAAAGACTAAAATATTGATGCCTAAAAAGAGGCACCTTCTGATAAAATCACCTATATTATGCTTGTTTGTTTATTTATTTGGTTGGTTGAATTTATGAATTACCTCTGTCAGCAAAACTCAAAGGGATATGCAACAACATAAAAAATATAAAAAATATAAATAAAACGAAGATTACCTAATACAGTCATTCTAACTAATCAAAATCTTAATGTTATCTTGCCCTATTAATCATTAACTTGTCTCTATAAGATACTTAATATAGCCATTGGTTCATATGGTAAGAAAGTCAATTATTTATCCAGTACAACTCCTAATGTAATGGTGGCATCCTTAATTGGGATAAGGGCACCAGTAATTTGAGAGAAGACATTTAAAACAAAGTCATCCTTGCTAAACCAGATAGCAGAGGGTTTCTGAACATTAAGAACAAGTTTATATTCCAAAAGCCATTTGGTGATTTTATCCAACTGCTCAGAAAGAGTTCTTTGGAAACATGGATCTCATTAGTCATGGCTAATGACCATCTGGATATCATTTGTGTATGGATGAACTCCCAAGTTAAAACTTTGAAATCAAAGTGGCCAAGGGAGCTACAAATATATTGAAGAATGTGGAAAGAACTAATTCTTGTGGAACACCACAATGTAGCAGTAATATTTGGGAAATATCCTCATCTAGGACAACCCTGTAGTACTACTCTGAGAAGAAAGAGCTAAGTCAATCTGAGACAGGGCCCTTTAGACCAGTTTATTTTAGCTTAGACAGCAAGAGTGTGTGATTGACTGAGTCAAACGCTATCGACAAATCAAGCTGCAGTAGAAGAACTTTCTTACGTCCATCAAAGGGGTAAACTGAAAGGCAATGTCAGAAATACTTTTTCACTGAAAGGGTGGTGGACGCTTGGAATGTCCTCCCGATGAAAGTGGTGGGGGCAAATACTGTGACAGAATTCAAAATGGCATGGGACAGACACAGTGGATCCCTTTAGAGCAACAGGATAACATCAAAATAAACATAACTATCTCATATCTGAACAAATAGGAGTGACCTACATGGAGCTGTGGATACACCCCTAAGGAAAGGCATGGGGAGGGGTGACCTGCACGGAGCGGCAGGTGCACCTACTCTTGCCGCCTTGCTGGGCAGACTAGATGGACCATACTGGTCTTTATCTGCCGTCATATACTGTGTTACCTGGAATTCTATCCTTTTGCTGGAGACTGTAAAGACCCTTGGATGAATTCTATTCCAAATTAACCTTCAAAATCCAAAGTGGTGAGATCTTTTGTCTATGCCTTAAGGAATTTAAAGACCATGGGGTATGTTTACTAAAGGGCGCTATTTGTGCTGCTGTCACGTTATCGCACGATAAGGTGCCTTATCGCGCGATAATGGTGCTTTACTGGGCGATAAAGCGCCTTATCACGCGTTAACGCGCTCAGCGGCGCAAACGAGCGCTGCACGCGGAGAAAGGCTCCCGGAGGGCGGAGGAAGGCTCCCCAGGGGCAGAGAGAGAGGGTCAATGGGTGGAGAGTAGGAGGGGAGAGGCTCCCTGCACACTAATGCTGTGAAATCCGAGGCTGAAAACTAACGCCAGTGAAACCCTGGCGTAAGAGCTGATTTAAAGGGAAAAGAAACCATTTCCATCAGCAATGTACAGCAAAACCAGGGAAACCTACAAAAAGTGATAAGTGTGATACATGTGCACGGAACAAAAGGGCAAATAAACAGTGAAAATTAACAGAAGAAAATGTTAAAAAAAATAACCAAGCTGGGCAATAGTGATTTCAATGGGAAACATCAAAAAACACTCCCAAGAAAGCTAAAAAAAAAAGATATGAAGTTTGGAAGGGTCTATGCTTTGTCCCATACAAGGTGAATGAGCCCACAGTGAAATTGCGCTGATCAGGGTTTTCCCTCTCCATTGGACAGGTTTCCTATGGTGTGCACATATTCCGCAACAGCAGGGCGGGCATATCAGAACGGGCAACTGGACAGATACTGGAAGGGGGGGACACAGAGGGCTGCAGGCGGCACATGCTGTGGTGCAGCTGGGCCACAGTGCAGACTAGGGTGATGCCTAGCTGGCCCATAGGAATGCTGAAACAGTAGAGCAGCCAGACAGCAACTGCTGAGGGCCCAACATGGGCACGAGTGTGCTTCCCATGGTGTCACAGGGGATAGTACCCAGCAGGTACCCCCAATGGCACGGAACATTGGCAGGCGGTACTGGGGGGAAGCGTGGAAAGCTATGCAGGCACGCCTACCCCAGAACCCGCACCATAGGCTGCCGCCTACCCGCACACTGGATGGCCTGAGACTGCGCACCACCAGCACCACCAGCAGAAGGGCATGTCAGCATGGTGGCAGAGGGGTACTGGTGGTGGAGGGGGCAGTGGCGGCTGCCCAGAGCAGACCATGGCCTAGCCCTGTTTAGGTGGGTGCCGTGCGCTGCAACAGACAGGCTCTGTCTGACAAACAGTCATGGTATCTCCAGGGAATGCACAGCCTCTGTGGCAACACAGTGGTGCAGTGCACACAGCCAGTGTGTTCAGGAGCAGAAGGTCACAGGTTCAAGTCCCAGCTGTGGTTCCTGCCAACCCAGACCCCATATTCTACCCACTACTTAAAACATGCTAATACAGACAGAACCTTTATTGCAGATAACAGAAACATGCCCAATATGCTTACATTTTACCCTACAGAGCACAGACACCATAAACATGCGCATTACCTAGAGCAGAGTCTCCCAAATGCAGTCCTGGAGGGCCAAACACCATCCAGGTTCCATGCTGCCTCTAATAAACACTGCTGTGCTGCATGTCTATGCACCGCCCCCATGGTATGCAGATGTATCTCATGCATATTCATTAGGGACAGCATGAAAACCCGAACAGTGTTTGGCCCACCAGGACTGGAGTTGGGAATCTCTGCCCTAGAGCAGCAGCCAACAGGGGCAGACACACCCTCACCCACAGGCTCCATTATCCAAAGCCTACTGGAGAGGCAGGATGTTGGGCCCTGTGTGCATCTCCCAATACTAGCCCTTGCATACCTTAGTAATGCCACCCTAAACCTGGGAATACGGTACACACCTATCAAAAGGTTGCTATGATTACTGGAAGATAGAAATTCCTAAGTTAAGCACAATTTGCTGATTGAGCTGCATCATAGCAACCTTTCAGATGTCTTTGGAGTGTGCTTCAGGTCTGGTGTCTGACAGTGTTTACCACCCTGGGGAGTGACCCAAACAGTATTGCGTACCATAGCCATGCTTGCACTGTGCCCAGGACTGGTGCAGTGGCCAGGGCTGCCAAGAGCCTCTATATTTGCACAATGCTGGCATAGGTGTGGGAGCGTGTGTTTGTCTATCCAGTGTGTGGTGTCTGCCAACACCTTCCTCAGCCCACACTGTTGCCAGTGTAAGCCTGCCAATGTGCATAATGAGGAGCAAGGTACCATGGGTATAGCCCGGACAGGGTGGCCTGGCCAGGATGCATCTGCACAGGGCATAGGGTAATGGCTTGGACATTGTAGTGCCAAACAACCACCTGCATGGACAGGGTGGCCACAGAATATCCTGCTGGGAGGTCACTCTCACCCTGACTGAGCAATGACCACAGAATGGCTAGGTTCCCCCATAGTGGTATATAGTATTTCTCTCATGTGATATTTATGAGTTCCCTTTTGGGGCCCAATCACTGACATCTGCTTGGTGTGTATGCTGACATCCCAGTTCTGGGTACATGCATCTCCTCCAGGAACATGCACTATGGACTAGCTAGCAGACTATCTGCAGTTAGTATGTGTCTGGCTGGAACACCTTGCAGAGTACAGTGGCTGGAGGCTTGCTGCTGGAGAATGTCAGATAGTGGTGGGGATACTATCCTATACTATCAGGATAGTATCATCAGAGTATAAAAATTTGTTAGTGACAAACATATGACTCTGAAGAAGTGACCACTGTTGGATTTGTAGATAGTGATGGGGGGGCAGCTGAGCATTTCCAGGCCTACTGTTTGCCTTGCCTTATGGATGTTTACAGATCTGCATTGACTGCCCTGTAGGGTGTCTGTTCCCCAGCAGGAGTGGGGTTGATGGTCCCCTCTACTGCCACCATTGCAGAGAGGTAGAATGTGGATCTGTTGGTGGGAGATCCTGTTTCCCACCCTGAGCCACAGAGAGTGGATGGGGTGGTGGTACATAATCTGCCTATGGGTCCAAGCAACCACCCCCCACATCATGTGACCATGGGCACCAACACAGGATATGCACTATTCTGGGTGCATCATAGCCCATAAGGGCTAGACATGACTGAGAAATACAGATGTATCCTAGGTGTGTTTGCAGGAACTACCTATCACACACAGTAGCACTGATAGGGACCTGCAGCATGACCTATTTCAGCCATGAAAGTTGCTGTGGACCTGGTGCTGGGCGCCCCACCTCACCCTCAGGGTGAGCACAGTACCCGCACAATGTGACGGTCTGTAGCTACTCTGTGCCAGTAACACACACGGTCAGTACCCCCTACCAGGCTGAGGTGCTGTGGGGGTGCACACGGTCATTTCCCCCTACCAGGCCGAGGTGCTGTGGGGGTGCATACCCCATCTTGTGATCATCTGTAGACTGCTGATTTGCTTGTGCAGTGCATCATGGGTACGGGTGGGTTAACCCTATCCTGGTAACCACAGCAGACAGTTTGTGTGGTGATGTGCAGTCCTTCTGTAGCCAGCCAGGGGTTTGTTAGTAGCTGTAGCCCACAGGTAACGTCACTGCCTGTGGAGCCGGAGATCATGGGTTTGATCCCACAGTGGGGTTATTTGATAGGGCTGTCTGAGGCATTTTCTTTTTTAATTTAAATTAGTGCTGCCAGCAAAAACACCCTCACAGTGCTGTAAGGTGCCTCATAAGGCGCCCTATAAAGCACCTTATAAGGCGCCCTATAGGGAACATTATAAGGTGCCTAGGCGGACAGTGCACTTTATAATGTGCCTTCTGGAGTGCTTTATAGGGCGCCTTATGCGGCACCTTAGGTTACGGCACTGTGAGGGTGTGTTTGCTGGCAGCATTAATTTAAATTTAAAAAAGAAAATGCCTCAGACTTCCCTATCAAATAACCCCACTGTGGGATCAAACCCATGACCTCTGGCGCCACAGGCAGTGAAGTTGCCAATGAGCTACAGCTCTGTAGCTACTAACAAACCCCTGGCTGGCTACAGAAGCTCTGCAGGTCACCACACAAACTGATTTAAAGTAAAGGGTAATGCCTCAGACAGCCTTACTCATCAGGCCCACTGGGGGATTGAACTCATGACCCCTGTTTCATCAGTCAATGCATTAACCATTGTGCTACAGCTCTGTTGCTGTGTTTGCAGGTCAGCGCACCTAATTAAGGCTAACGCGCATTAACGTGCCACGGCTCCCTCTATCGCATGAAAACGTACCTTATCGCACGATAACCCTAAATGCTACCTTAAGACAGGAACGCCCACTACCTTATATGGCATCCTGCACACTAACACCGGCTGCACGTTAAGACTGCTTAGTAAACATACCCCCATATGTTCTTCTCTTAACAAGAATGCACTCAGAACCCTGATGCATGCATTAGTTCTATCCCGCTTGATTTACAATAATGTTACAATAATGTTCTGTTCAATAGCATCAAACAAGTTGCCCTCAAAAGACTGCAAAATATTCAGAGCGTAAAAATAGTAGAAATGTTACACGCAGCCAGAACGCTTCATCATATGAAACCTCTCCTTGTCAAAAAGCACTGACTCTCTATCAAATATAGAGGGACTTTTACTAATGGGTACTACCTGGTGCGTGCTAAAGGTGACCTGGGGTGCATTGCCAGGAAGCAGGGCGATTCCCACGCTAGCTATGCAACCATGAGTGGGTGGGTTAGGTGGCGGAGAATGGGAGTGGTGAGCTCGGCGCAGTCAGCACCGTGCTCATGCTGCCTGCTATCTGCTTTAGCAGGGGTGCATCTAGATCGATTGTTTTACTTATTAATGTAATGTTATGACAGTCCATTAGATCATTATTTTTCCGTTCCTGTTGCGCTATCACTATTTTTTATGTTCTTTTCTATATACGTTATTTTTGTATCTACTAAAGATTCCTCATCCTCTCCTTAGAATTGTAAATACATATTACAAGGAAGTAGTTTATTGAATATTGAGGTATGTTTTTTCATTTCAATTTTCACAATGATATAGCAATGTCACTCTCTCTTTTGCTTCTATATTTGTTTGTTTTTATTTTTGTTGTTAATGGTGATATATTATTGGTAAGTCAATTAACTATTATGTTTATAGCTGTACTTGGTTCATCTATTTGTTATTTATAAGTTTTTAAAAAAAATAATTCCTTTTATTTGAGGTATCTAGTTCCATGTTTCTATTTAACATACATGATTTATATTTATATGGATGTTTTTAATTTTTGTTTTTTATTTTTTTTGCCTGTATTTTTAATATATTATAGCCAATAACAGCCCCCGATGAAGACATAGCGAAACACGGCCTGTGTTGGGCCTTGGCTCAGAATTATTCAGAAATAAACAATCCTTCCTTTGCTACCCACGTTTGTATACTGTGTGTCTTGTTTTGCACGTGGACTTTGTGCTTTTTGGGTATCTTTAGCCAGGTCTAGAAAAATTCAAACCAGGCAACCTTTAAAACGAACATTACGCTTTCTAAAAAACAACTTAAGAAGCCACTCTCTATCAGAAATCAGAGCAGGAGTTAAGATACACATTGCTGGAGATACCACCTCTGAATCAGAAGCTTCCAGTATAGCTGTAATATGAAGCTCATCAGCTACCTATGGTCTAGCAATTTCTGCAGCTCCAACTAATATACAACCAGTAGGCAGATAATAATTGTTTGCAATAGATGGATAAGAGTCAGAAGGAATGCCCAATACTTCAGCCATATATGCCTTCAACATCTCTTTAGCAGAGATATTAAGGACATGAGGAAAATTTAATAAACATAAGCTAGCCAGTCTAGAATGATTGTCCTTTGTCTCAAATCGCGCTTTAATTCTAGTAACATCTCTCAAATACTTCAGAGTGAGTATCCAGTCAGTCAACTCACTGTGTTAAATCTCCAAGAGAAGTCTTAAGTATAACAATCTGACCAGCGTTTTCCAAGGTAGCCTCCGAGGTATGCTGTACTTGGGCTTGAATAGCATGCACTTGTAGGGTAACAGTCTCACCAAGTTGCTTAATCGCAGTCCATATGGATTCCAATGTGAACTCTTCTGGGTGATTCAAAATGAAAAAAAAAACATCAAAAGTACTCCTCACTGCAGCCTCAGCCATAGATGCAGCAGTGAGGGTCCTGGAGTTGGAGATGCCGACACCGCCTACTCTCAAACAGCAGATGCAGCAAAGGTTCTACCCATGGGGATCCACCTCCAGCCGCTTTGAGAGCTGGCAATACCCCCAGTGGGGATGAAGGAACACCAGCTTCAGGAAACCCAGACTCCCCCAGCTCACCAGCACTCGGATTCACAAACTGCTGCTTCTGAGGACGCCATGCATTGGGCGACATGAGATCAATGCTCGAGGGAGACCCTGAACCCTTCGGTTCCAGATGTCTCACAGCCGAGCTAAATGTCCCCACTATAACTGGCTGTTGCTCCCAGTGTACCAAAGAAGATTAAATTGAACCTGCTGCAATCAGGGATGAGGTAAGCTGAGGCACCCTCCCCTGCTTTTCCTTCCTTTTCGTCCCCATTAGGAAAAGCAGCTGGAGCAACGAGAGAAGCTAGCCACCATCTTGGATCCCATTTTCTAGTTTTAAAGTAACTCTATGTTTATGACTCAGATAATTTAAAAGAAGTCGTCATACTACATGTAGAACATCTTGGACAAGGGCAGAACTCTTACTGACAAGATAAACCATCAGAGAATCCATAAATCACAACATGCACTATTCACCCATATTCATTATCCAGAAAAATTTTCACTGACTTCTGCTAATAAAAATATTCACATATCAGGAAAAATAAAGGTGACTCACAGGCCCTGTTTATTATGGAAAAGAAAATTTAGGTCAGGCTCTACTCTGAATCAATGCAGTATATTATCAACCTCATTTCACTATTCATTACCTTTATTACCCTTTTTATGATTAGAGTGTTACCTTCATGACATATTCAACATCTGAAATAGGACAGAAGAAACAAACGGATCATGCTCATATGTGGATGTCAGCTTGAAGTAAGACCATGAAACCATGAAACCAAAAGTATCTACCTCCACTGCAGTCATTAGCAATGTCCTTTAGAAGTATTTTCTGTCATATATGAAGAGTCATTTCATAAGGAGACACCTATTTTATGCTTGAAGGTATACGCCTACTTAGGCACTGTTTATAAAGAAAAGTAGGCGTCTCAAAAATGCTCAAGTGGTAGAAAACGTGCAATCACTTCCACTAGCTCAAGAGCTGATGTAAATGTCCACACCCACAATTCTAAAGCATATATGCAAATTATAGTATTGTATAATGTACATTTGCAACTTTGTGCCCTACCCACGCTCCACCCAACTCTGGCACTGTGCACCCCAACAATGCAAGTATGCACCCTCGTGTTTACCTGCATTCCTGCAGAATGGAGCATGGTGCGTAAGTGGACATTTATGAATATAAATGACTACAGTAGCCCTATTTGGGCAGTTTTGGCTGCCTAAATCCAAGCAACATTTCATAAAATTAGCCCCTTATTGCCCTAGCACCACAGGAATCAATGGGAGATTCCCTTGCTGAAACAGCAACCGCACAGTATAAACTTTCAAATGTCTATCACAGCAATTTTCAACTCAGACCTCATGAGACACACGTTCCATCAGGTTTCCCCCATAGCAACAATGATTATGCATAGGATTGATTTACATATAATGGAGATGTTGCACGCAAATCTATTTTATGCATATTCATCCTGATATTGGTTGTGTCTCAAAGACTGGGCTGAGGACCACTGGTCTACCAGAAACATAAATCTTACCATGATCTCTCTAAGCTGTATGGGAGTCCTCGCCTTTGTTCCTGCTGGGGTGGGAGGACTTCAGAGGATCAGGCAGGTTCTGCAAGATTCCCAAGGGACCTCTGTGACTGAAAACAAGGTAGAAGACTTCAGTACAGCTTAGAGAGAATGTTGCTTTTAAACGTACCTAATAACATAAATGTGAAATAATAGGGAAAGGAAATCTTTATGTTAGACCTGGTTGAAGCAATAGAAACAATCCATTTATCTCTCAAGGACCAGTTAATAACGGGTCTCTAAATAAATGCTAATGTTAAAAGGTATGACTGCAACACAGGCAACCAACACGGGAACAGATAATCTCAAGGAGAAGACAAGCATCAAAGTGCGCTAATTCATCACTTCATTCAAAGTGATTTTAATGTAAAAAGTATACAATAACTATACACAGTGAACTGAGAATAAAAGATGTGCCATGTTTTTGGCAAAATGCCTTCAATGGGTAAAAACTATTAAAATATATCACAAAAAATGTTCACATTGGAGTCATTTTATAAAAGGATCCTTAAAACATTTTCAAAGAAAAAGCCTGTTTTATAAAGGCAACATAAAAGGCAAGGATGGGGGTGGATTCAAGATAGCGGCAGCTTAGCAGCCTTGCTTCAGTGTGCTGGTTGTGTTTTGCTTCTGCTTGCTGTGGGTTCTTTCCTTTGGAAGTGATTTTTCCTTGCCCCTGATGTGGAAGAGAAAGTGCTAAAGACTTACCCTGCGAGTGATTCCCTCCCTGGTCAGCAGCTTATCAGACAGTTTGTTACTCCTAGGGCACAGGAGTCTGTCAGTGTGAGTGCTGGAACTGGTGGTGAAGCAGCCCTTTCAGCATTGAACGCCAGTCTGAGCCCGAACAGCATCATCCACCTATTGAGCCCAAACCACTGTTAAGTCTGGTGCAACTTGGAACCACAGCAGCCAAGGACCGGCATCTGGATTGGCTTTGAAAGCAGGGGAGTTGCCAGTCATTGGAGTGCTGTGCACGTCAATGGAAATGTCTTGTAAGCATAAAATGAAGGCAATTTTGGTATGAACGCCAGTGTCGACAGATGTCTCTGAAGATCTTTCTACCCAGCAAACCGAGACTGTCTTATCTTTTTCCTCTTCAACTAAACAGCTTTGCACCAGTGCTATAGGTAAACCTGTGGTGGTTACAATGGATGTGATTTGGACTGCCTTTGTTCAACTGGAAAGGTCATTTTCCAAGCATCTTGAATCAGTGGAAGATTCCACTAAGACACTTCAGATTTGGATAAAGTTGCAGGAGGAAGCTCACTCTAGCTTTGAAGCGTAGGTGGAGACTTTAATTTCTCAGGTTGAATCTGTATAGACTATGAGTCAGTCCCTTACACAGAATAACTCTAACATACATGGGCAATTAGAGAAATCTGAGAATGTCTCTAAGCATTTGAATTTAAGATTTGTTAATTTTCCCAAGTCATCTATGATGTCTCCTGTGGAATTATTTAAGAAGTACCTGTTGGAAATTTTGGGAGTTCCTACGAAGGTCATCCCTCCTACCTCCAGGGTATATTATTTGCTGATGAAGAAGAGGTCTAGCAGTGTTGCAGTGGATATTGGACAGGAGGGAGCCTCAATGGATACTCTGAATTTGACTCAAGTATTGGAAGATTCCACTGTTGAAGGATCAGAGGGCAACCCTGAAGATAACCTTTGTTTTCAAATCCGATAAAGCCTGGATCCTTAGACCTTTTTTTCACAATAGAGAAAAACATTTCTTGCTCAAAAAGTCTGGGTTTTCCCTGACATTTCTATTGTTACTCAAACTAAGAGACATCAATTTCTCCTGATGCACCAAGAAGTGGACTCTTTAGGGATTTCCTTTTTTCTTAGATTTCCCTGTAAATGTATGTTGAAATTTGATAATAATAGATAAGCAATTGCAAAACCTTCTGGATTCGTGGAGTCCGTCTGGCTCTTTGGTGGTCACAGTTCCATCCAGCTGAAGTTCTGGCTTTCCTTTTGGACGTGATACGTTAGGGTTTAAGCTGCCACTTTTTCCATTGTGTGCTATTTCTTTGCCTTACAGAATAATTCATATCAGCCTCTTTTCTTTTCTAATGTGATTCTATTCCCCCAAATTGTGGGCTATTACTATTACTTATCATTTGTATAGCGCTACAAGGCATATGCAGTGCTGTGCAGACACATGTAAGAGAAGGTCCCTGCTCATCAGAGCTTACAATCTAGTCAAGACAGACAATACAACAGCTGAGGATGAGGATATTCCCAGGGGAGTGATAAGGAAACACATAGGAGACTAAGCGGATCAGGATCCAAAAGCGGCCTCGAAAAGGTGAGTGACATGTATTTGAAATTCTTTTTTTCAAATGTATGTTTGCTTTTTTTTGCGATTTTCACTTTGTATCATCAGTATTTCAAGTATACTACTTGATTTGTATTACTGAAATGCTTTATAAAAAATGCTTTAAAAAAAAAAGATGTAGCAACACAAATTTAAACCTGCCCCAAAGAAAACTCGACCCCTGCCCTCTAAAGCTACTTATTTGTAAAGCGCTATAAGGCATGTACATACATATAAGAGCAGTGCATTTTTTAATGGCAAAAAAGGTGCCAATACTCATATGAAGAGCTCTTTCATTAATACATGAGGACCATGAATCAATTTTAGCAGGCAATGAAAAAAGTGACGACACCCCCTCAAAAAAGAGCCCCGTGTAAGACAGTCCCTGATCATCAAAGCTTACAATCTAATCAAGACAGACAACACAACAACTGGGAACTAGAGTAAAGCTAGGGGGAATGGTAAAGATGCACATACTGTTGTGGTCAACATTATTGGCACCCTTGCAGTTCAACTCCTTAATGACCAATAACTCCTAAAAAAAAAAATCAGCCAGTGAAATTGCTTTGGACTAAATATGCACACATATTTGACACACAAAAGAATCAAATGAGGATATCCATAAAAAGCTATATCAGAAGTGTACAAATGGGCTAAATTCTCAACAACATCAGCCCCTATGGATACTTCCATTTCTAGTGTTACAACTACTGTCAACATTTGTAACTCTGCTACCTTTGAGGACAGTATTCAGGAAGAATCTAAATTTGTTGGGTCCTTCCATATATGCCTTCATCTCAGCAGGTTACTGTACTTTTAAAAAAACATTGGCTGGTGCTGTCTCTTCACAAATGTTTTCAATGTGATTTATGGATAGCATATAGCAGAGGTTCAAATCTTAAACACCAAGTTGAACATACAACATCTCCTGTGGATAGACTTTTGATTTTTGACTGGTCTGATACTTCTCTTGATCATCATAGCTGTGGGTCATGCACTTTTAATTACTGACCCTAGTTGGATTGACCAGACTACTGGTAAGATATATGATTTACGTTGGAATCCTTCATGTCCTTCTTCCTACGTGGTCTATATGATAACTTTGTCCTTGTTCATTGAAGTATAATCGGCATACTATTCGGCTCATAAAATCTAGATTGCGTGAACATCTATCTCATCTCAGCATGAAAGTTATGAGTGCCCCGATTGGTCATTGCATTCAGTTCCATCACACCTTTACTGATTTGCAGTGCAGGGTAATGGACTGGGTCTCTCACGATCCTTTTGGATTAAATCAGGAATTAGACTGGTGGAGTTTATTGTGATTTTTTTGGATTGAGTTGCAATTTTATCCATTTGACATGATTACTATGAGCTCTTCTGAACCATGTGATCAATTTAATAATTCCTCTGATCTCACACGCTGCCAGTTTTAAATGCAGAGCCCTATTTTGCTGAGGGACATTAGGATTTGGGCATTGTTGTGGTCACGAGACATCTCCTTTTGAGCATTCAAACAGAGCTTCGAAGATTGTTTAGTGAGTTCTAAATGCAGTGCTGTGTTCATTGTGGGACGTTATCGTATCCTACACACAATTCTTCATAGAACGGGAAGCTCTATTTTCCCCGTCAGAAGTTGAAGTTATACGGTCCTTATCTTTGCCATGGGATTGGACATCAACAGAATTGAAACACGTTTGCATAATGAATACTTTTTAGTTTTTTTTATAGTGTTTCACCTAAATTTGTGTTTGGATACACTTAGTGGTGTTTAGTACACTATTCTAAAATGATTAAAAGGAAAGTGTGTTACAAGAGGACTTGTCCTCAAGACAAAAGAAGTATTAGGATAAGAGCTCTGGTATTATAGAAGTGTTTTACCTTCTATTGCTGAGTTTTCTATTGGTGGACTTTATTGGGTCTAATTTTGTTTTGGAATCAGGACATAATTATTGGCACCCTTATAAACAATTCAAACTAGTTTGAATAGAAGAACCACATTTCCATTGCAGTAAAATTAGATGCAGCTCTGATCAATTGTCAGTACTCACATGACTTGAATCAATCGATGAGTGATGGTTCTAATATTTAAAATGGGCCACATTCACTCTCTGTTCCATTTTCACATTGGTGAAGGCAAGAGAACTGCCTAAGACCATCAGAAAAGCCATTATCACCAAACATCAAACTTCAAAGGAATACAAAGCCATCTCCAAAGACCTTGGAATTCCTGTGTCTATAGTTTGTAATATTAGGAAGTTTTCTGCTCATGAAATTCTCAGGAACCTTCCAGGACATGGTGGGGAGAGGAAAATATATCCAAGAAGTCTTCAAAGATTAGTGTGAACTGTTGGAAAAACAACAACATCCAAAGGGCAGACTAAATAGGCCATGTTGTCTTTTTCTGCCATCATGTTTCATGTTTCTATATGCTGCACATTAAACAAAGAAGGACTTCATGGGCAAAGGCCAAGCAGGACCTCACTTCTCAAAGACAGACATATAAAGGCACACCTGATCTTTGCCCAAATCCACCTTAAGAAACCACAGTCCTTCTGGGAAAATGTTCTGTGGACAGATGAAACAAAACTTGACATCTTTGGTAGTATAGACCGGCGATATTGTTACAGGTGAAGAAATGAAGCTTATAAGGAAAAAAAACATATATTCTACAGTTAAATATGGTGGAGGTTCTATAATGTTGTGGGGCTATTTTTCTGCCTTAGGAACTGGAGGCCTGGAACGTATTAAAGGAATCATGACGTCACAGGACTACCAAAGTATTTTGGAGCAAAATGTGCTATCTAAAGTCAGAACACTATTCATGTAACGAATGCTCCACTTTAACTATTACGTTATGATTTTATAACGAAAGGTGTGGGATACAGTATCCGGGTACTCATAAACCATTTAAAATGAAAGGTATAAAGAAAAGATAACTAACTCCGGAAAGGTCTCAGACTCAATAGCGCTATATTGACTTCAGTACATGAAATACTGTTGAGAGCGCTGGCAGCATCAATGACCAATCTGGAGATTATACAAATCGCTGGTGAGTTCACTAAAGTATTATAATGACTTTCATCTAAAAAACCACACCATTGTGTCAGCAAAATGCTTATCTTAAAGAATATCGTGATGTAATTGCCCCTACGCCTCCTCTGATGCCTCTCTAAACATTTCACTCTTTCAACAGAGTTTCCTCAGGGGGTCTGCAGATAAAATCAACAAAAAATATATATAAATAATATCATAACGTATTCAACCCTATAATAAAACCAAAACACTGTAACCACATACCATTGAACACATCCACCACTAATACCGATGCTGCCCACGTTTCTCTTGCAGTAATCTGTTTGTTCAAAGCAGTCTTCTCAAAAAATGCTAGCTTGGGTCGAAAGTCATTTGTCCTCCAGCAGGACAATGACCCAAAACATACATCCAAAAGTACAAAAGAAGAACAACTTGGAAAAGAGATGACTGACGAGGGATATGATAGAGGTTTATAAATTAATGAATGGAGTGGAACGGGTAAATGTAGATTGGTTGTTTATGCCATCAAAAAGTAAAAAGCTAGAGGACACACAATGAAGCTACAATGTAACCCATTTAAGACTAATAAGAGAATTTTTTTTTCACTCAACGTGTAATCAAACTCTGGAATTCATTACACAGGTACACTAAAAAAAAATTTTTTTAAACTGCCTCTAATGTTTCGATTGATTTTTACGTTTTTTGGTGCGCTGAATCCAAATCTGGTAACCAATTTGCTCCATCACGTACAGATTTTTTGCTACATTGGGTTAGCAGTTTGAGGTGAACGTTTCAGATTGAGTGCGATCGAGATAAAAGTTTCTTGGATGAATTCTTTATACTAATTGTTTAGTAGTTATTCAAATAAGAATAAAGAAAATTGTAATAAGGCAGCACATAAGAATAGAGTAATGTCAACAAAACACACTGTGATGGTAGCAAAATTGTCTGCACTTAAAACAGCCACATGTGCACAAACATTGAGCATATAAGAGCGAGGTTAGACACAAAGCAAAGCAAAGAAATGTGCAAAAAATGTTGTACAGGTATGTATGTAAGAATAGAAAACGCAAACCGCACCATTGCAATACATGAAGACAAACACCCGATGGTGTGAAAATAAAATTCTAATAAATGAGATCCGACACTGTGGTAATAACTAGCAAATTTTTATTTCAAAGTTTAGTAAAAACATGATATTTGTCAACACAGTTTAGATTTTAAAGTCATTCTTGGGTCAATCAATCTCCTGGTGGGCCCGTTTCTTCTTCCCCCGAATGCTTCTCTTGGTGCGCTGCTTGGCGTATTTTTCATCTGGGGTTTCCCGCAGCAGCAGCCAGCAGAAATCAGTCATCATAGTGGTGTTCCATCTTCCTTGGTACCTTCTCTCTGCGTCCTTGATGTCCTGGTGAAACCTTTCACCTTGTTCTTCACTGTACGCCCCCAAGTTTTCGGGAAAGTAGTTCACATGGGAGTGCAAGAAATGGACTTTCAGGCTCATGTTACAGCCTTGTTCTTTGAAGGCATTGAGCATCCTGGCAACAATATCCTTATAGTTCTCATCCCGCCTGTTCCCCAAGAATTTGAGAACAACATCCTTGAAGGAATCCCAGGCTTCTTTTTCCTTCTCAGACATCGTTTCAGCGAATGCTCCATCTGAAATGAGTTTCCTTATATCAGGGCCAACAAACACTCCTTCCTTTAGCTTTGCTTCAGAAAGTCGGGGGAACTTTGAGCAAAGGTACCGAAAGCATTCACCATCTTTTGGAAGGGACTTGATGAATTGCTTAATGAGACCCAACTTAATGTGGAGAGGTGGTAATAGAATTTTATCACGAGGTACCAAGCTCTCATGAAGAACATTTTTCTCACCGGGTCTCAAATACTCCCGAATTGGCCAGTCTTTTTTCCCCCAGTGTAGGTCGCGGGCCCGGCTATCCCACAAGCAAAGGAAGCAGGGATATTTGGTGAAACCGGATTGCTGCCCTAATAGCATGGATAGAATTTTAAAGTCTCCACAAATCATCCACTTATGCTCATCATAACGAATCTTCTGAAGAATCAGGGCCAAATTCTCGTATTTTTCTTGGAGAATAACAGAGTGAGCAATAGGAACTGAAGCGAATGTGTTGCCATTATGAAGAAGAACACCTTTTATGCTGTCTTTTGACGAATCAATGAACAGCCGCCATTCAGCAGGATCATACTTGAGTTTAAACTTTTCTATCACTCCGTATATATCATTGCAAAATACCAAATCTTCCTCTTTGCTGAAATACTTCAAAAATTGTGTCTCGCGGTTGCGGTACCAATAAAAAGTTGTTCCTGGTGACAATAGATTTTTCTGTTTAAGCCGAGAACCTAGCAGTTGGGCAGCATCTTTTGGGAGTCCTAAATCCCGGACTAAATCATTCAATTCAGCTTGAGAGAAAAGTTCAGGTTTCGGATCTGGTTCAGTTTCAAACTCGGAAATACTGGACTCATCAGGAAAAGCCATCTGATGAGTCTCATCATGATCAGAACCGTCCACACAAATATGATCCAAAGATTTTGGTGGTTCAGGCACAGGTACTTCGTTGCTATGAGGCATAGGCCTAATTGCTGAGGGAAGGTTGGGGTAACTTATTACGTTCTTATTTTTTAAGTTGTATCCCTTCACAATGCAAGAGCAAAAATAGCAGTCACTGCTGTGGTCTCTTTGTTCACGCCACATCATAGGTATTCCGAAACGAAATGCTTGTTTTTACCTTTCATCCATAAGCGTAGATCTTCCTCACATGTCTTGCACACTTTGTGAGGAGCCCACGGTTTGTCTTGATCGCCTAACTTCAAACCGAAATAGGCGAAATATACTTTTTTAATAAATGCAGAAATGTTCCTCTGCCGCTTTTTCACGGTATATTCCCCACAAATAAAACAAAAACTGTCCGGAGAGTTGACGCAACCTCTGGCTCTGTGAGCCATCACAAATACACAGCACTGCAAACTACAACTGTAGTGAACCACTTCGGAATAAAGCTGGATTACGACTGAGCAAACAAAAGGTAATAATGAACTTGCAAGAAACTGAAATTTGACAGGAACGTTCATGTCGCAACCACCGTGTTTGAGCGAGCGAGCGAACGAGGCGAGGCAAACAGGAAAGAACATGCGCCAGCGCGAGTACTGGATTTAGCCCCCCGCCTCCCAATTGTCCTGTTTATGTATAAAATGAATATAAAACACTCTAAAATATCATGAGGGAGTGTTTCTAGTTAGTTAACCATTACAACCTCTATTTTGGGCCAAGAAACTAAACTGCAGTCGGCTAAAAAGAAATTATGTGAACATTCCTTATATGGGTAAGAAATCTAATTTTGCAAGAAAACGTGACGTGATGGAACATTTTGGCTATTTTTCCTGGATTCAGCACCCCAAAATCTATAGAAATCAGTTGCAAAACTGGAGGCAGTTTTTTGGTAGTGTACCTGTGTTACTGGAGGATGTCGTAAAAGCTGTTAGTGTAGCTGCGTTTAAAAAAGGTTTGGACAAGTTCCTGGAGGAAAGGTCCATAAACCATTATTAAAGAGGACCCAGACATCCACTGCTAACCCCAGGACGAGCATTGTGGAATCTGTGTGCCTTTTTGGAAACCTGCCAGGTACTTGTGACCTGGATTGGCCACTGCTGGAAACAGAATACTGAGCTTGATGGACCTTGGTCTGACCCAGTATGGCATTTCTTATGTCCTTATGATTAAAAAGGAACAAAAGGACTGTTTTACACTGGCCAGCAATGAATCTTGATCTCAATCCAATCGAGAACCTTCGGAAAAAGTTGAAATCTGCCATTGGCAAAAGGAATCCTGGAAACATTCATGAGCTGGAACAAATCACAGTTGAAGAATGGGAGAAACTACCAGAAGACAAATGTACGAAACTTACAGATGGCTACAAAATATGTTTGGAGGATGTCATCGCTGCCAAGGGTTGTGCAACCAAATATTAGTGAAGGATGCCATTGATCCTGTCCAGAACATATTTTGTTTTTTTTTTCTCAGAAATTACTGCCTCTAAGTTGCACAGACATCTTTTCTTTGTCGTATACCTTTGAACATACTATTAAAATATTATGATGACTTATAGATGGAATATTTCCAATTATTTCTCAAGATATTGCACACAACATACCTAAAATGCAAGGGTGTCAATGATGCTGGCCACAACTGTAGGTGGTGAAGAAGAGACTAAGGGGTTCAGGATCACAAATCAGCTTTGAAGAAGTTTGTTTTAGCCTGGATTTGAATAGGACCAGGGATGTATGCCTGATGCAGGGCTGGCCCAACCATTAGGCAAACAAGGCAGTCACCTAGGATGGCGGCCTTGATGGGGGGAGGGAAGCAAAGAGAATGGTACTGAAAGCTAAACAATAGGTTCTGACAATCAGGGGGATATAAGGCATAAGGTTTGCCTAGCGTGCCAACACCTTGAAACAACTCTGGGACCAGCCCTGGTCTGATGGTAAACTATGTCCCTGGAAACATCTGTGCTTAGATAATATAAAAATAGCCACAGTCTTTTGATTTTCCTCATGTTAAAGCTTCCCTTACATGGGGTCATAAGCATCATTTTGAATCTCAGTGGTACTGGGAAAGGACTGGATGAAGACTGCTCCTGCTCAAGGAAACCACTGGTTGAGGCTCTGGGGGGAGATCAAGGTAGGCTGTTGGAGGAGCTTTGGATGGGGGAGTACTGTCTGGGGGAGCACTTGTTTAGGAGACCACTGTTTGGAATAAGTTTCAGTTCAGATGGCTACTGTCCAGAGTGCTTAAGTTTGGGCGGTAATGTCTTTAGGAGTTCAGTTTAGAGGGCCATTGTCCGAGAGGGGCTTCTGTTGGGGGGGGGGCACTGGCTGGGAGGGTGGGTGCCTATTAGTGTTGGGGGGGGGGGTCTGATCCAGAGGGTTCTGTGCTAGGATGCAGGATCGACTTCTGCTGACCCAGCAATTCCTGATTTAAAATCTTATTTTTGGTTGGGGCTCATGTTCCATGTCTAGACTGGTAGCAAAGGTGCACCCACACGATCTGCCAAAGCATGTAACGTGGGCTTGTGCGGTGTTTGCCCTCTGCACCGACTGCAAGGCAGAGGCTGGGCATGTCCCTGGCACTTAGTGCACAGGTTTTGCACTTATCACATATTATGTTTTGCACATGCCACATGGTAATTAAAGCACCTGCTGCATTAACTTATGAATTAATAGATTGTCAAAGATGATTGTTAAAACCTGATAGCCCATGCTAAAAAATCACTATTGAAATGAATGTGTGAAACTAACTGGAAAAAAAACATGAAAAATCAGAAAGCATTTTGTGAAAAAATGAAAGCCTAAAGTAATTATTTTTGCCTGCCCCACTACTAACCAGAGTCGAATGCATGTCTAGTGAGCACTATCACTCAATAGCTCACACTATTGATGATAGATGGGACTTGCTGAAATTTTTTTGGGGGGGGTTCTTATATTTTGCTTTGAAAATGACTGCACATTCATAACTGCTACCCTCTTGAGCAGATATCTCTACAAGGGCAGTCAAATCTGGAACAATCCGGCTCATGTTCCATAAAGATCCAAGAACATAGTAAACAGTAATCAGTGGGGAGAGATTCTAGGTCAAAATGCAAAGTATTTAGGAAATATTGTTTGAGCATTTCTTGTGCTAAAATTATAGAATAGTAAGGAAAATTTATAAAATGCAAATTATTTCCTTCAGAGGTTTCTCAACCTTTGCCAGTTTGTTTTCCAAATATAAATTGCCCTTCACTAAAGAACTATTAGCAGCTTCTAACATCTCAAGTCTTTTACCATAGTCCTCCATCTCTTTCTTCTGAAAACCAAAATCATTCTCTACTACTGATAATTTTGCAACAGTTTTGCCTAAAAATTTGCAGAGTTGAAACACAAACTCTGAAAGAGCAACCTGCATCTTAGCCACCATCCTCCAGATCTCAAGATTGGTGACTTCTTTAGGGGGATTCAAAGGGTTTTCAAGTCAGGGCATGCTGAAACCACCACTGGCATCAATGCTCCTACTGGAATAAAAGAATTAAGATTATTCCCATCCATAATTAATGATGGGGTAGCTCTTTCGAGTTTAATAAAAGAGATCTGATGTTGTCCAAATGTCCAAAGCTGTTACCCCCAGAGACTCTCGATAACCTCCTGTATGGCTTGAATCTTGGCTCATAAAGTTCCCCAAATCTTTTCAGGAAACTGAAGCACCCAAGCTAGCTAAAACAGTGGTGGCGGGCTTGGAGTATGCAGGATAGGACTCAAGGGGGTTTCCTTTACTGAATGATTTTATTAAATCTGATGTTATTACAAGTATGTCCATAGATGCTGGTTCACCTACTGAAGAAGAGGAAGCCTTCTCTTTGTTCTTAGCTTTCCTCATACTCCAAAGCACAACAAAAAATACCTTTATAGATGACACATCTTCTAAGAAGGTATCTTCATAGATGGCTCCAAAGGAGCCAGTCATATCCATTTGATCACATCCTTCAGACACATGCCTGTGGACTACATACTCCAGAACATCTCTGCTTTTAAGGTTGCTGGCACTCAGCAGGTGACATCACCAATGCAACTGCAGGGACTGCCCACAAAATTATCTCCTCTTCCCTCCGACACAGATTGATATGCTTCCCTGTTCTCTCTCCAACATACCATGGCACAGTTCTGCTCGGCACTCAGAAGGTGATGTCACTGATGCAACTGCAGGAGCTGCTCCTCTTTCTTCCGGCACAGATTGATATGCTTCCCTACTCTCTCTCTCCCCGACACAATGTGGCACGGCTCTGCTTTTAGGATTGTCAGAACTCAGCAGGTGATTCACAGACACGACTGCAGGGGCTGCCCAGGAAATCACCTCCTTCTTTCACCTCCCTCTGGTACAGATTGATATGCTTTCCTCCTCTGTCTCACTGAATTGTATTTTAATGCATTGCATTTCATTTGTTGCATTTTTAATATGTTGTAAGGCATTTTGGACTGTCCCATAGGTCTAATAAGTCAGAATACAAGTGTATCCAACAGAAAAAAAAAAACAGGAGGAGGAATGTACCTTCTGGAAGGTCATAATTCATTTCCATGCCCTATTCAGCAGTTAAAGACCTAATATAGCAACACAGAGATTCTTCACGAGATCTGAAACCTCTGACTGAGAGGTAAGAGGCCCACCATGAGAGGATGTGAGGGATAGGATATATATAATCTAAAAAGTTACAGGAAATGCAGTTAAATGCTTGATTCCTTGTATTTGTTCTTGTTGAAAGAATCGTGCAAAAAAAGTGTAACCACCACATATAGAAAAAAACCTATGCTGAGTGCAGTCCCTCTCATGACATCCATAGAGAAGGCTAAAATAATATGGCATTAAGTGCAGCCACCTTATGCAGTTAGGTAGTACAGAAGTTGTTGTTGCCATATTTACAACCCTCCCCCTCCCCCTCTGGTAGCTGCAATCACCCATCCCCCTGATACGATCCCATCACCAGAAAACTCACTCAATGCAGATCCCCCACCAGAAAGCCACTTGATGCAGGTTCCCCTGATCCAGATCTCCCTATCCAATCCGTCTCCTCCAATCCAGAATCGCCCAATCTGGACCCCACCTCCCTGATAAAGGCTCCTCAAAGCTGACCAACAGACTCTCCCCCCAGCTCCTAATCACCCTTCACTTACAGATATGATCCTTGGTCATCTAGTGTAGGGTGCTAGATTCCCCTTACCATGGGTTTTAGCACACCCACCTAATATCCCATGGTAACGGCTACCAGGTGCTAAAAGCAGCTAACATGGAAGAACGCCCACATTAACTGCTTTGAGCATGATGGGGTGGGTTCAGGGTGGAAAGTGGGTGTGTCAGCTAGTGACACTTTCCTCTAGGGGCTGACCCTTAGCGATAGTAGCTCGAGACTGCCACTGGAGGTGAAAGCCATCATTTCGAAAGCAGCTGCAGCTGGGGTAGGAGTGGAAGGGGGCCACTATTGCCCTGGCCCCACTAAACATCATGGAATCCCCCGGCTACATTCCAAGGGTGGGGGAATGGATGGTGGTGGTTTTTATCATTGGGGAGGGTATGGTTTGGGGGGCCTTTTCAGGGGAGAAGCATCATCTTTTACAAAGGGGGTCTAGATTAGGAAGAGAGGAGTCTGCTGCAAGGGGACTCTGCTCATTGATCTATTGCTGACTGGCAGAGGGTGCTGAAAGGGGGTCTAGGAGCTATGTGGGGGTGCTTGGGTAGGAGAGGGAATCTAATTGCAGGGATTGTATCGGGGGGGGGGGGGTATTTGTTGGAGGCTGCAATCAGAGAGGTGGGAGGTACAGGGTAATCATGGAAGTAGTTACAGTATTTCTTCATAGCATTTTGGAACTAGGACCATGTTCACTGCCTCAACAGGTAACACGATTGCTCCCTGCTACCTGCCAAAGGCAGAGAACATTGGCCCCCAGGCAAGAGTCTGCCCTGTATGCAAAATGCAGGGCAGATGCTAGGTACACCCCTGCCTTTACCGCACAGGGTTTGTGCTTACTGCACTTTAACATTTGCACTTACCATACCTTAACTACAAACACGAACCACACTTTAGTATAAGGGTCCCAGAATGCATAATATCAGCACAATGGTATTTAAAGAGTATATGGCGGTGTAAATGGATAAGCTATGATTAGACTGGACTGGATTATCAGAGGACTCGGTCTGGCTGATGACCGGTTATTCACAGCAATGGTAGCCTTTATATTTCAGCACCGTGTTTTGTTTCAGGAAAAAAACATAGACTGAGATGGCCACTGAAGGATACGTGAATAACTCATTGGTATAGTGATACTGAGCCTTTAGAAATTATTTCAGATTTGATTATTAATCAAAAATCTATTTAATAACATTAATGTGCACTGATAGTTTGCCTGTGGTTTGGATCCCAAAGCAGCTTTGCGAAACAGTGGCCAGTGTGTGTCTTTACTTTGTGAATAAAACAAAGGAAGCAAAACAAAACCTAAGTTATTCTAAAGACGTATTTTATAATTGCATCATGTGGATGGAAGACTGAGGATCTATAAGATCATACAATAAGGAGGCTTTTTGATCCATGATTATAGTTACATAGCTGGGGAGGCCACTTAAGGGGCCCATTAGGGTTTTATACTAAATGCACATTTAGCATTAAAACTAAAACACAATAAGTGCAACAATTGTGAGTTAACTATAGGAGGCATGCCCAGCCTCTTTCAGGAAGTTAACACTCACAAAAGACCCAACTCAGAAAGAAGAAGACACATTAAACCATCAAATGTTTGCTGACTACCTCATAACCAAGAACAAACCCCTCCTGAAGCCTCCACTTACAGATACATCCCCCACCGACACATTAACCTTACATGAAGAAACTATCAGCAATTCCGGATGGTCAGACTTCTACAGTACATCCCTACAACCAAACAAGTAGCCCACACAATAACCACATTAAACTCAAGCACATTTCCCTCAGACCCTTGCCCAGTGACTTGGATTAAGTCATCAAAGGAGGCCCTGACCACCTGCATCCAAAAGATTATAAGCTCTTCACTGACTCAGGGTTATATGCCCCCTGCACTCAAAAAAACTACAATCCACCCATTTCCGAAGAATACAACTTCCCACAGCCCGGACCCATCAGCTTACAGACCCATTTCCAGCCTACCATTCCTTTCCAAAATCATTGAGAAAGTTGTTTAAATTCAACTCCAAGACCACATTGATAGATATGCCCCCCTGGATCCCCATCAACATGGCTTCCAACCTAATCACAGTGTTGAATCTCTTCTCACTCACCTATTTGACAACCTTCTCAGAGGAATAGATGACATAAGCTAAGGATTTCTACTTATCTTTATAGACGTCTCCTCTGCCTTTGACACTGTATCACACAACACCCTTCTGAAACGACTAAAGAATATTGGTCTTCAAAACACCACACTAAATTGGTTCCAGGCCTATCTCAGCAACAGAAAGCAGAGAGTCAAAGTTGGTCCCCTCACCTCAGACACTTTCCACATAGTACAAGGAGTTCCCCAAGGATCCTCACTGTCCGCCCTCCTTTTCAACAATTATATACAACCCATATGCAACATATTCAAAAAAATTCAAGATACAATATGCCATATATGCAGACGATATTATGGCATACACTCCAATACAGTTGGATTCCCCGGACTTTACAATAATGTCAGAATGTCTTCAAGATACGATAAACTGGTCAACTAACAACAACCTCAACATAAACATAAAAAAAAACCTGAAGCGATTATTATCACAAGAGAGACTTCACTGACCTCAATCATCATTGCTGAAAACCCAATTCTGATAAAAAATGAAGTACGATACCTTGGGGTCATCCTTGACAACCACCTTAACCTCCAAGCCCATATCAACAAAACAGCCAAGACAGCCTTCCAAAAGCTCACTATTAGAAAACTCAAACCCCTCCTCAACCAAGATTATTGCCGGACAGTATGCCAGGCCATCATAACACTCACTCTGGACTATTGCAATGTCCTTTTCCAAGGTCTCCCCAAGCAAACCACCAGGCCCCTGCAACTAGTTCAAAATACCGCTGCCCGAATCATCACTGGATCATCTCAACACGACCACAAACCCCCCCTCCTGAATCAGCTCCACTGGCTTCCAATCACTTCCCGTGCCAATAAATTTGCTCTCATCATCTTTAAAATTAAAAGAAGCTTATCGGCCAGTATTTTAAAAGGCCTGATAAGTACCAAGCCCATTAAGAGACCAACAAGACACAGCACCATAAATACCATACCTACACCCAGCTTATTCTCTAAGGTCAACGACTCCACTACAAAAAGGGCTCCTTCACTTGCTGCACCAGCTCTCTGGAACTCCCTTCCTGACAATTTGAGAACCACCTCAGACATTAAAGACTTCAGGAAGCAGCTCAAGACATTCCTCTTCATTGAATATTTTGGTGGAGACTCCAAACATACCCAGTAACCTCTGGACTCATGTTCTCTCTTCACAAGCAAATCCAATCAATCATCTGTTCCATTGTATATATGTATATATGTTGTGCAATCCCGCACCTCCCGCCTGTTCCCCTCCCCTTCGTTCTCCTTGCTATTTTTGAATCATGCTCTTTAATTTGTTAGTTCTATGTAATAGTTCTATGTAACAGTTTTTTTGAGTTTCAATGTAAACTGCCTTGATTAAATGAAAAGGCGGTATAGAAAAATTGTTAAATAAAATAAAATAAATAAATAACCTAATGCACAGCAATCACATTCACAATTAATGCGGATGCACCTAACGTCTCTCGTTGTGGTATCATTAGGTGCATGCAAGTTAATTGCCATAATGACAATGATTGTGCAATATGATATGTGCCCCCGCACTGACTACAATATGCTCTCCTCTCTACTCCCCTAACCCACCCATTACCCGCCCCATCACACAATATACAGTTACCGTGGGAATTAGTGAGTGGTCACTGTCATGCTCAGATGACAGCAGTTACTGCAAGCCCATGCTGACAGCTAGCATGTGCTAAAATGTACATTAACCGCTTAGCCTGCATGGGTAAAAGGGTCCCTAAATGCCTGTATATCTTTGCTCTGAGGTCTTTTGTCCACCTATTAAAGTAGATATAACACTGTATATTAACTTTCAGCTTTTGTAATTTTTGATATAGGATGCAAACATTTTTATTCACTAGTGTGGATGAATAACTTTATTCTGTCCTGGGTTTTGGTGAATTGAGCTCTTAGTGATTGTGCAGTATCTTATTAAAACTGTGTGTTCACCTAATGTTAAAACCTTCATGCTTTAGGGCTTTTCACTATTTCTTAAAGAAAATCAAACTTGCAAATTGTGCAGATAATACATCCAGTAAAATATTTATTGTTGCACAATACATTGTTAATCATGTTGACTACTCTTGAGCAAGATGCCACTTAAATGAAAAATTAACCACCGTAGAATATAAAACAGCTAAGTCTTTTAGCTAGTTTCTGAGCATAATAAGCAACTCAGCAATCAGGCCTCTTATAGAAAAAGACTTCAGCGAAGAAAATACCAGATCTAACAGGCAGGGGAGGTTCTATCATTAGGCTAACTGAAGCGGATTCTAGGGGGCAGCACGCCAGCTGTGTTTATTTCTGATTTTGCGCCTATGGGCTGCCACTGCTTTTCCGCTGCTCTTTTTCCTGCTGAAGTTCTCCGAACAAGAAAAAAGCAGCAAGAAGGCAGTGGCAGGCCAGAGGCGGCAAAATCAGAAATAAATATAGCCATGAATGCCGGAGTGCCGCCCTCTTAAAACTGCCACCTGGAGGAAACCCATAAATACAGCTGCAACTTCCGGCATGCTACTGACAGCATGTGGGGATCCCAATCCCAGGGCCGCCGCAATGCAGTAAGTGTGCAGGCCAGGGGGGTGCCTTTGTTCAAGGGCACCATAGTTGTCGACTTTCACCTCCACGGCTGACTGCTCTGCTGGTTCATTTCTTCACTTCCGACTGCAGGCGCCCCCGACACTTTCAGAACTTGTGTGTGGGACTTTCTGTTCTGACTGTGAATTTCAAAAGCATCAGGGATATCTGCAGTCAGAATTGAACAGCTGGTCACATGAGTGGAGATTCCGAGGCAGCAAAGAGTCCTTTAGCAGCTAGGCAGGCGGCAGCTGAAGCAATGAAGATGAGGAAGTCTTTCTCTCCCTTCTGTCACTGCTGCTTCTGTGAGCTGGGCTGGTGGCAGCCGAAGCAGAGGTAGTGATAGAAGGCAGCAAAGCAGTGATGCTGAACCATCGGGTTCCACACTCTAAGGCCCAGTCCTGTCCCGCCCCAACAGGAAGTGAACATTGTGGAGAACGGCACAGTGCAACCGTGCCCTCTGTGTGGGAAACTGGAGGGTGGGTGTCCAGCGGTTGCATAATCTCAAAATGGCCTGGCAGGTGGTTGTGCTCTACTGGCAAAGGCCTGGAGCGGGTGCTCTTCATCCTGACGAGTGCAGGAGAGAAAGAAGTGGTCCATGCTGGATAGTGGCTGTGGCTTCTGGGCCCCTAACTGCATGTCAGCGCCCATACCCGGGACTGGAGGTTGGTTGATGATATATTTAACCCAGCCTATGTGGAGAAGCAGAAGGGTGTCATATTTTTTAAAAGGTCTGTACATATAATTGGTACTGGTTGTGAGCATTTATTTAAGTAATTTGAAAGTCAAGGATTGCTAGAAAAGCAAGTATGATAGATTTGTCCTACCAAGATAAGGTTAGGGAAGACACTGAATGCTCCTTAATTGTAACATCTAGGTCACTGTTTAGGATGTGCTACTTATCTATTTTTAGTCTTTAACCACTTTAGTTTTCTCTGCATCTAAATAATTCTCTCTGTATAGTTAAGAATAACTTTTAATAAGGAATTTATTCTACGCTGGTGCCAGTGCAGGAAGGTCACAACTACATGCCTAGAGTCTATTACTTGAGCCTTTGACCCACTGTAGTTTGAGAGACATTAAGAATCCTATATGCCAGTAGGAAAAAATGGCAGAGCTAGGTGTAAACCTAAATATGTCTACCCTAGAGGAGAGGAGGGACAGGGGAGATATGATACACACCTTTTAAATACTTAAAAGGGTATTAATGAATGAAAAAAAAGCTTTCCAAAGAAGGGGAATGCTGGTATGGTAGGATAGATTTGGCCTTGTAGATCTTCGGTGACTTTTGTAGGGTTTTATATTAGTTCCCAATATGCCTGGTACTGGAGAATGTTTGTTGTTGGTGAGATGACCAGAATCAGATTTTCTTTTTTTTAATATATTGAGTTCTGTGGGTGAATGTCCTACCTCTGCTCTGCACCCATTGTTGAAGAGGGGGTTCTGTGAATGCAAAATTTATGTTCAAAAAGAAAAAGCAAGCACCATAATGCAGTTTATAACAACAAAATACAAATGAATCATAATTTGGAGTTATAAACTGCTGTGATTCTCGCTCTTTCTTTTAGTTCCTTGGTGTGCGAACATCTTGCATTCCGTCCACATTATCTAATTGGCTTTGAGCTTTGGTCCCTGTCCCCTCCCCCCCCCACCCGCACTCCGGGGGGGGGGGCTCCATCTCATCCCTTGCCTCAGGCAGCAGATTGCCTTGAGCCGCCCCTGCTAATAGGGGGCAAATTTCAATAATGTGCATACCTGTGAACTCCACCTTTTAGCTGCAGACTTTATATCAATTGTTAAAGAGAAAAATTTCTTTCTGGAAATTGACACAGGAAAAGTACGCATACGATAATAATCATAAACGATTCCAGTTAAAACAACAATTAAAATTTGGATCATTCCACCTATGAAGCCTGAAGACAGAGTTCAATTCTCCGTTAATTATTTGTGGTCTCAGGACAGGAGGGTGCTTATTGGAACAAACAGCAGCTTCACAAAAGCAGATATTAAGGAGATATTTAGCAAAAAAACCCAAACCAACCATTATTTACAGAGAGCACAAGATGTTAGAATAGGTGCTGCTATTA
Source organism: Ichthyophis bannanicus (assembly GCA_033557465.1). Lineage (NCBI taxonomy): Eukaryota > Metazoa > Chordata > Amphibia > Gymnophiona > Ichthyophiidae > Ichthyophis > Ichthyophis bannanicus. Next base: position 99,748,095 of record CM066040.1, on the reverse strand, counting down.
TGCCCTTCCCACTAAAACTGTTTTGATAATATGAAAAGCGATATATAAAAACTGTTAAATAAAAATTAAAATAAAAAGGAATCATAAAATCCTTAGCTACATTGTATATAGTTTCAGAGTTACTGTCGATGTTACTGTTGACATGGTCTAGTTCTCTATACAAGAGTCCTTCCTTAGGACCTGCTACACTTACTGGTCATCTGTAAACCACTTTGAATAGTAGAAAGGTTGTATAAAAGAAAATTTAAATAAATAAAATATAGTCCAAAAGCATGCCCACAAACACCTGTTCCCGATTTACATATATCCTTCATCCACTTTAGGCAGCCCCTAAACTCGTTATTTAAATTTGCTTCAGGAGGGTATAAGTTTGAAGTCTAGTGTTGCAGGTGCAGCACAGCTCCAATTACTTCATAGTGGAGTGATTTTTATACTTTTTTAAATGATTTTTTGCTTATTGAAAATAAAAGGAAAACAGATAATTACAAACACTCATCCTTTATTCTATGACACAGGGATGGCAATTGTAAAGGATGCGCATAAACAAAATAAGAAATATTAATGAAGTTTCTCATTTTATTTTAATTTGTTTTTAAAGCCAAATAAAAAAATACAAATAAAATGTAATTTGACTTCAAAAAATTAGGCCATCAGCACTGCAAATCAAAAACAAAAAAGCCTACTGAGGCCTCCCCAAAATTTGGTCAGTAGCTAAGAGATAGGCTCTTCTCATTCGGTAAGATTACCTGAGAAAAAGACAGGTGGGCAGATGTGGAGAAAAGGGGGGAGGGGACTGGAAGGAAGATCAATGATGGGGATAACAGAGAAGAAGCAGGGGAAAGAGGCTATAAAAGATTGGGGAGGGGGAGAGGGAAGATGATGGAGCAAGAAGAAATGAGAAATTCATGAAGTCATGCTTTTTTTTGACAGCCTGATCTCCTAGTGGAGTGGAGGTGTACTCTAATGGTTAGATCACTGGCTTGGTAACCAAAAGACCAGTGTTTGATTCCAATTAGCACTCCTTGTGGCCTTGGGAAAGTCACCTAATCCTCTATTGCCTCAGAAAAAAAAGACCTAGCAATCTACTTCCGGTCACACTGCCAAAAAACCCCAGGAGGTGCTGGGTCACCAGGAGTCAACATTGACTCAAAGGCACACATTGCATTGCATTGACCATGAGACTACCACATAGAGGGCTAAAGCTGCCATTTTGAGGATGGAAATTGCCAGACAGGAGCATCCAGAGTTGATTCTTTCCCTCCCAATGTCCACCAGGGAGACCATTAGTAGGGGCCAGCGGGATGCAGCAGGGAGGGAAGCAGTTTGAAAGAGATTGTGGGTGGAGGGGTAAATATTTTTTATATAACATCAGCCTCTACATTACTACCTGGGAGCATCAGGGTGGAAAGATAATGACACTTCTTGAGGTGGTGTTATCTTTCCACGAATAACACAGCATGGGAAGTTTCACACAAACTCCACAATTCATTTTGCATGATGATTGGAATGCCTACTCCCCATCCCAATCCTTCCTCTTCCGGGTCTACTGCCAAAATGCAGATATCACAGAAAAATGCTGTGATATCTGTATTTCTCCCACGTTGGCTGCTACTGCCACAGAATAAATCTGCATTAGCCCCATGGTAGTAGCTAATATCCTTTAGCAAGCTTGCCTCTAGTATACTATCAGAGACATTTACCCAGCCTAAAACACATCTTGGTTGATGACTGCTAAATGGACAACCAGGATCTGGATTAGGCTTGGTAAATGTCCCTGATAGCGTACTTAGACTGATTTTACAGAATTTCTGGCACAAGAAAAAGGCAAAAGAAAAATCTTTGGAATATAACTCTACAGCAGAAGTCTATAGATTCACAGGCAAACCATCCAGTTAGTGTTTTCCACATTGTTGGAGACTAGACAAATTTTGGTCCGACCATGAAAAAAGAACAAAGATCATAGGAATGCAAGAGAAGAGCAGGCTGGTTAGAGCCAACTACCATAGAGACATGATAGTTCTACAAAATGCCTGTCTTCTAACCCAAATGTCACTGGTTCGCATCTAGCTTCTCACTGTGAGAAAAGAAAAGCTGGTTGGGTTATATATTTGTCTTAAACTTCTAGTAACCTTTCACCAATGTTTTTCATTTCAGCAGCATCCACAGCTACCTCTTTAATTAACAAAATTGCCCAAAAAATAAATGTATAAAAACAAAACAAAAACGTATTAAGATGAAAAAAAATAAAAGGAAACAAACCTGCAAATGGCACAGGAAACTAAACAAAATTACAATTTTTTGATGAACACCGCTAATGTGAAATGGGGAATACAGTTGTTGATTTTTCACCTGCTCAAGCCATTCCCAAATCATTCTCCTCAAACACCCCCTGCAATTTCTATATGTGACTTGGCATTTTAGAAAGGATGTCCAAGTCAAATTGGGGATATTCAGGGCAAAATGTAGCAAGACATGCGAGGGACATCTATGTCTCTGCCCAACTTTAGTAACAGATGTCCCCGATGTAGATGTCTCCTCATGAAAGTGTGGAGTAGAGACATCCATCTCATGCAAGCCAGCATAAGAGAACATCTAGCAGCTTAGCAAAACAAAAATATGAGCCCTTTCCCCATCAGTGTTCATTATCTGCATGGAAAATAGAGGAGATATGAGCAGACCTCCTTCTCCACACCCTCTAGATGCCTGTCTGATAAAGCATAGTTACTCATCTGTAACAGGTGATCTCTGGGAACAGCAGGAATTTAGTCCTCACATATGGGTATCGTCGGTACCGACGGAGCCCACGCGGGAATGCTCCCCAGAGTCCAATCAGAACGTTTTTGGGAGCATCCCACAGTGCCTGCAAGCTGCTTTCCCGCCTTTCCCAACTGCCTCTCTCCAGTTGAGTTTTAAAGCTGAGACAAAGAGAGAGAGAGGGAAAGGAAAGAGATAGAGATATACAACTCCTAGGGGAGGTGGGTGGGTTGTGAGGACTAAATTCCTGCTGTTCCCGGAGATCACCTGTTACAGGTGAGTAACTATGCTATCTCCAGGAACAAGCAGGAATGTAGTCATCACATATAGGGACTCCCTAGCTTTAGGTGCCAGGGAGAGACCCCAGAAGTTGTGTGTCCCTGAACAGGGCTCCACTTCCCCCCATGGATCTCTGGCATCCTACCAGGGATGGTAGGCAGGAGTTGATTAGGTATGGAACAGGTGTTTGAGAACAGCCTGACCAAACAAGGCATCCCGGCGGGAGTCCTTGTCCAAGCAGTAATGGGCTGTGAAGGTATGAACGGAGGCCCAAGTGGCTGCTCGACAGATGTCGTCAATAGACACAGAGTGCAGATGAGCCATTGAGGCTGCCATGGCTCTCACATTGTGAGCTGTGACTTGGCCTTCCAGAGAAAGGTTCTTACTCTGATAGGCGAAGGAAATACACTGAGCAATCCAGTTAGATAGTCTTCTCTTGGAGACAGGAAGTCCCAAATGAGAAGGATCAAAAGCAACAAAGAGTTGAGAGGACTTTCTATGTTGCTGTGTTCTTTGTAAGTAAAAAGCTAGAGCTCTTTTACAATCCAGGGTATGAAGATTCCTCTCTGCATTTGATGCATGAGGCCCTGGAAAAAAGACAGGTAGGTAGACTTCTTGGTTTAGATAAAAAGGCGAGACCACCTTAGGCATAAAGTGTGGATGAGTCCTAAGGACTACCTTATCATGATGGAACCTTGTATAAGGTGGATTAGCTACTAGCGCTTGCAACTCACTAATGCGGCGTGCTGATGTGACTGCAATGAGAAAGATAACTTTCCAAGAAAGGAATTTTAAGGAGGTGGTAGCTAAAGGTTCGAAAGGTGGCTTCATGAGCTGCCCAAGAACCAGATTTAAGTCTCATGCTACCGGAGATAGTCTAATGGGAGGCTTAGTTAGAAGGAGGCCTCTCATAAATCTTGCTACGAAAGGATGAGAGGAAATCGGCTGACCATTTAGAGGTTTAAGAGAAGCTGCAATAGTACTCAAATGGACTCTTACTGAATTTGTCTTAAGGCCTGCATTAGATAAATGAAGGAGATACTCCAGCAAAGATTGCAGAGGTATCGCAAGGGGGTTAAGACCCTTTTCCGAACACCAAATAGTAAACCTTTTCCACTTGAAAGCATAAGAGCGTCTAGTGGAAGGTTTTCTGGAAGCATAAAGAACATCTTTCACTTGCTGAGAAAGATTAAGATCTTGGAGATCTAGGCCTTCAGCAACCAAGCCCTGAGATGCAGAGACTTGGGATTGGGATGCCACAACATTCCGTTCTCCTGAGATAGGAGATCTGGAACAGACCCTAACTCCAGGGAGGGAGCTTGAGAGAGATGTAGAAGCAGAGGGAACCACACTTGCCGTGGCCAATGTGGTGCTATGAGAATCATGTGGCCTCTGTCTCTCTGAAGCTTGAACAGGGTTTTGGGAATTAGGGGAATGGGTGGAAAGGCATACAGGAAGTCTTGACCCCAGTAAAGGAGGAAAGCATCCCTGGCCTGAGCCCCCTGAGCCGGAATTCTGGAACAGAACCGGGGAAGTTTGGCATTCCACGGACTTGCAAAAAAGGTCTATGTCCGGGGTTCCCCAAAGTTGAAATATCCTGGTCACCTGGTCTGCATGCAGAGACCACTTGTGTGGAAGCAGAACTCGACTGAGTCTGTCCGCCCAAGAGTTTTGAATGCCTGGAAGATATACTGCCAGCAGATGAATCTGATGCTCTCTGGTGAGGGCCCATAGTCGCAAAGCTTCGTTGCAAAGCGACAGAGAGCCCGTTCCCCCCTGCTTGTTCACATAGAACATGGCTACTTGATTGTCCATATGAATGAGGACTGTCTTGTAGCTGAGCAGGGAGTGGAACACTCGCAGAGCCAGGAAAATTGCTCTGAGTTCCAAGAGATTGATATGCAGACAACTCTCTTGAGGAGACCAGGTGCCCTGGGTGGAGAAGTCTTGCAGATGAGCTCCCCAACCCTTTGGAGAAGCATCTGTTGTGAGAGTTGCTTGGGGTAAGGGTTGTTGAAAGGGGGACCCCAGCAACAGGTTTTGAGTGGACCTCCACCATTGGAGAGACAAAATGAGGCGACTTGTGTTTGCTATTTTGTCTGACAGGCACCCTGATGCCTGGGTCCATTGGGTGGATAAAGTCCACTGAGCTGCCCTCATGTGGAGGCGGGCATATGGAACCACATGCACGGTGGATGCCTGTGGCCTAGCAATTGCAACATTTCTCGAGCAGTTAGATGAGGCTTTAGCACTGCTTGAGAAGCTAACTGCACCAAGCGAAGGCAACGGGCCTGGGGAAGATAGACCCTTGCCCTTGTGGTATCCAGAAGAGCTCCTATGAACTCTAAAGACTGAGTGGGAGTCAGACTGGATTTTGGGATGTTTATTACCAGCCCTAAATACTGAAGGATACGCCTTGTGCAGGATAGAGAAGTTTTGGCCTCTGACTGTGTTGGAGCTCGAATGAGCCAGTCGTCCAAGTAAGGGAAGACGAATATTCCTAGAGTGCGGAGAAATGCTGCTACCACAGCCATGCATTTCGTGAACACCCTTGGTGCTGAGGCCAGACCAAAAGGAAGCACCCTGTATTGGTAGTGCTTTCCTTGAAAAAGGAACTGAAGGAACCTTCTGTGGGTTGGATGGATGAGGACATGAGTGTACGCATCCTTGAGATCTAGAGAACAAAGCCAATCCTGACTCTGAAGGTATGGTAGCAGAGCTCCGAGAGAAATCATCTTGAATTTCTCCTTGACAAGGAATTTGTTCAATTCTCTGAGATCTAAGATAGGTCTGTATCCCCCTGTTTTCTTTGGAGTAAGAAAATAAGGGGAATAGAACCCTGTGCCCTGTTGATGAAGAGGCACTTCTTCTATTGCCCCTTGGGCAAGAAGGATGGCAACCTCCTGACCTAACAGGTTGATGAGAGGTGTCGGGGAATTGAACTGCTTCACTATTGTGTGAGGGGGCATGCTTGAAAAATGAAGTTTGTACCCCTCCTTTATGATGGAGAGTGTCCAATGCTCTACTGTTATTTGCCCCCATCTGGGGGCAAAATGACATAACCTTCCTGGAATGGTGGACGGTTCTGGTCCCTCCAGAACCAGAAAGGCTAAGTTCTCTAGCTGAAAGTCAAAGGCCCTGAGGAGGCTGAGGCTGCTGGGCCGGTGGAGGCCTAGCAGCCTTTGCTTTCTTCTGTTTGGGTGGTTGCTGATGTTTGCTTGAAAACTGACCTGCAGAAGATGTCTGCTGAGCATAAGCAGGATAAAATCTTTTCTTTTTAGAAAAAGATGTTTTCTTGAACAACTTCTTTCTAACAGGATCAGCAGTGGACTTGGATAGTCTATCCAAGGTGGAGTTTTCAGCATCCATTTCATTGGCTTTTTCCTGCCAATCTTTACCAAACAGGTTCTCACCAGTACAAGGGATATTTCCCAATTTATCTTGTACCCAGAGCTCTAAATCAGATGCCTGGAGCCAAGCAATTCTACATGCACCTATGGCGATAGCCGAGGTTCTGCTAATACACTCAAAGCAGTCAAAGGCTGCACGGCTGGAGAATTTAGAGACATCTTGGGCATGTTTAACCCAAGTGAGAAAGTCCTGTCTTTTATCCTCAGAAATGAAAGGACTTAAAGTCTGTAAATTATCTGTGACCTCCTTTAGGAACATTCCCATGTAGAGACTAAAGGAAATGATTCTTGCAACAAGCATGGAAACTTGGAAGACTCTACGTCCAAAAGCATCCAGGGTTCTGCACTCACGTCCTGGAGGATTAGAGGCATGTCTTTTTGCACTTCTGATCCTTCTCATAGCTGATTCTACCACAATAGAGTGGTGAGGAAGTTGAGTCTTATGGAACCCAGGACAAGGAGGGACTCGATACATAGTATCTAATCTATGAGAAGGAAGAGAGGTGGTAAGAGGTGTTTCCCACATCCTTAACATGAGATCATATAGAATCTCATGAATGGGTAAGGTAGCTGCCTCCTTAGGAGTTTTGGGATATTGCAAAATTTCCAACTCCTTGGCCCTTGGCTCTGTTTCAGGACAGGCCCCGAGCCATCTCCCTGATGAAGTCTTGGAAGGACATGTCCTCTGGAGGAGACATCCTATGTTTAGGGGAGGAGGACTCCTCTGGAAGAAGCATCGCTGCATCGACAGAACTTTCAGAATCCTCAGATTCTTCTGAGGACTCGAAGTATCGTCTGTCCGGATGCTCCTGCAGAGCCCGATACCCTACCAACCAAGGTCGGTACTGGGAATAACCAGTACCGGAGAATCGGTACCGGAGGGCATCGGAGGACAGGGAACTGGCATAGCAGACACCGATGCCGATGTCGATGCTATCGGTACCGGTACCGATACCGATGCCATCGGTACCGGTACCGATACCGATGCCGGTGCCAGTGCCGGTACCGGTGGAGTTGTCTGTTGCGGTACCAAGGGCGTCGATGCCGCAAGGAAAGACGCCAGACTGCGTTCCATGGTCAGAATTCTCTGGTCCATGGACGCCGCCAATGCCTGGATGTCAGTACCGGTGGAGACCACCGGTACCCCAGAGCATGGCACCAGGAGATCTGTCGAGGCCGAGCCATCTAGAACATCCTGGAACTCCGATAATGCTTTGGAAGCCGAAGCCTCCCGCTGGGGTAACTTTACCGGTGCAGAATCCTCGAGGGCAACGCCAGAGGCATCTCGATGCTTAGAAGGAGATCTACCCTTCGAGGACCGGCTGGATTTATGTTTAGTTACCTGAGATCCACTGGAGGAAGAAGCAGCCCTGGAAGACGTTGACGACACCGAAGCCGCATCAGAGGGAAACAGGGTACTGAGCTTGGCAGCTCGGTTCTGCCGACCTCTTTTAGACATCATGGCACAGGACACACAATCTGTGATGGAGTGGTCAGGACCTAAACATTTTAAACACCATTCATGGGTGTCGGTGACGGAAATGGTATCGCCACACTTGGTGCACTTTCTAAAACCTGAGGCAGGTTTTTCCATGTTAAGGAAAGGTTTTTGGGCCTAAGGCCCAAAAAAGGTGGGTGCACCTGAAGAAAAGAAAAAAGGGATTTTTTTTTTTTTTTTTACAGAAATAAGAAAGAAAAGACTGGTGGTACCGGTAGAGCGTCGAAGAAGGCAGACGCGACCACAAAAAGAAATAAAGAAAAAAGAAATTCTTCTGCGGTGACAGGAAACACGACCTGCTGGCTTCGCGGAAAAAGAAGAACTGGAGAGAGGCAGTTGGGAAAGGTGGGAAGGCAGAATGCAGGCGCTGTGGGATGCTCCCAAAAGCGTTTTGATTGGACGCTGGGGAGCGTTCCCGCGCGGGCTCCGCTCCCATATGTGATGACTACATTCCTGCTTGTTCCTGGAGATAACAAGTTCTTTTCTGATGCTTATTCATGCTCTGAGCAGGAATAAGCTTAGATGTGGCTTGGACATATGGTCATTTCTGAAATTGGGTGAGGACATCCAAGTTCTGGGAACACCTACTCCACACCCCTGTTCAGACTTGGACATCCTTGCTCCAGGGATATCTACAGAAATAGCTACTAAAATGGCTTTGGAGACGTCCCCATGCCCATTTTCAGATGTAAAAAGCACAAATAGGGTTTCCATTAACCATTCATGTATAAATTTAGCTCTTTCTAAAATCATAATTTACAAATGTATTGCATTTCCACGTTTTAAATGCCGAATTCTATAAGTGGAAATTGTGGACAAGGCATCTAAAATAAACCCCTTATAGTATGCACAAGGAGAAAAATGTTAATATACCAGGCCAAGTGTGAATTATATTGTTAAACAGAGACCAAGAAAAGTTGAATCATTCCCACTCCTTCAAATAAATAATCTGGCAAATGACAGTTGACTCACAGTTCTCAAAAAAATTAACATTTCAATTAACTCCAGATTCAACTACCCATAATTCCTCTAGATGCCAATTGTTTTTCATACTTATTAAGCCTATTTGCTCAAGTGCTACTCCCCGTTCAGATTCTACTGCCAGAGAATTGTCCATGCCAAAGTAAATATCTGAAACAGAAGGCAAGGCCACTTGGTGGTCAGACAAGAGCAATCATCTTCCTGATTGCACAACACGCTGAAAAGGTGGATATCACATTCCAAAATTTTAATTAAAAACATATTTCAAATGCTTTTTTCATTTATTTTATTGCAATTCATATTTAAGCCAAGTACATCTTGATGAAATTAGATGCACGCCTGAAAAACGAAACAGAAACATCTAAAAGAAACCATTTACACCCACAAAATAAATGCAAGCACTTCTGATGGAGCTCCACCACCAAAGAGGGACCAAAAGAAACTCCTGGGAACACAAGTACATAAAGCAAAAAGAAAAATAGAAATGATCTAAAACACAAAAAAATTACCCCATATTAAATTACAAACTGCAAGTCACAGGCCTCATACAGGGTAATTTTATAAATGTTTTTTTCTGCGGATAATCCCTGTTTTATCCAAGAAAAGAGGCTTTTATAAAATTACCACAGGGATTACATGTATAAAGTATATGCAAAGAATATTTCTGCCTACTTTTACATGACTCAACAGTAGATAGGCATGGTTGGTTGAGGAGTTTGGCCAAACCACAGGCGGAGAAATAACGCACATGCATACATTTGTACTAACTCTCAAATATGGTTACGGTTTAACTGCTAGTGTTGTAGATTTTGTGAGGCTATTTTATAAAGATGTATAGATACCTATATCTTTATTTTTTAAAAAGCCCCAAAATAAGCACCTACTTGGACTTCCTGCCTAGGTGACCTGTTATAAAATTACTCTCTTATTTGCATAACAATGGCATTTGTCAAGAGTATCATCAGCAATAACAGACTTCTTCAGCTTATTATTATCCAAAAAATCTTTAGCTGAAAGGACTCAAAAAATCTCCAAGTACATTAGAATGCATTTGCAAGGAAAACAAATTATATGTTTTGTAGAAAGGGCTTCTGGCTCCTGGCTCAGGCTATAACATTTCTTCCTCTGATTCTATGTCTCACGACCAACCTCTGGAAAAATCCATACTTAAGGGAATACAGATAAATCTAAAAGTGTACAGTAGCTCTATTAATTTTTTCATCTTTTGATTTTCTAAGAAAGCTTGTCAAATCCAGTCCATCTGCAGAAATATTCACTAGTGCCTTCCATACCTTTCATTTTTTAACCATTATACCAGCTGGTTCATTCAGTGAATTGCGATTGTTAGATAATGGGCATTTGGCAAAGATAGTGGAATGTTCTTTTTTCTCTCTCTTTTGAGTTCTCCAATCGCTATACTACAGTATCCTTTAGGTGGCTTAGCTGTTGTGACTCTTCTGAGCTATTGAAGTAAGTTTAGCAGTTAGGACTTATTTTGATTGTTTTGGTCTGAGAGTTCTGATTGGTATTGTGATGAGGAAGCCCCTCAAGAAAAGATGGAAATAGGAAAAAATCCTGATGAGGTAAACAATACTGCACTGACAAACAGGATTTTCACCTCAGGAATAAAAACACAGTCAGTTGATGATCTAAAGCCACACCTCACCTCAGGGGAGGAGACAGGTCTGTTCACTGATTGGGCACACCCAAGGGAGAGTCAGGGAGTGCAAGGAAGTGAGGGCTTGTTAAATACTCAAGCAATGAGGAGAGAGAGAGAGAGGAGGAGGAGCGAGTGCAAGCACGAGGTCAGGAGCAGCAGAAGGGAAAACGTTGGAACAGCTGAGAGAACTGCTTGGAGGAGAAGTCATCTAGAATCTGAGAACTGAGCAGAACCTGGGAGCACTGAACAGTGGTGCAAGGATTCACCCTGGAGGAAGTCTCACTGCAAGGTAGAGCCTTTGGTTGAGGGAGCCAGTAGGTCAGATACCTGGAACAAGGGCAGCCGGACTCACAGCTGTAAAAGCCAAGACAGTTTCAGAGAAAACTACGAGGAAACTGTTCAGCCTGACATTTACCTGCAAGGCACTGGAAGTAAGGATAAGAAAGCTGAAGTACAAAGCCTGAGAATTAACAGGAGAAAAGGTACCAATGCTTATCTAAAAGACCTTGGAAAAGGTAAAGCTGACATTTCTTGTTATAACCCCTTGTTTAAGAAGTCTCCTGCTTGTGTTAACCTCCTGAGAACAAACCCAGCATATTCAGCTAATGATAAGTGGGGGAAAGATTTACCCTTACTGAGAACTGTTCCTTTGACAAAGGCAGGATAGCTGATTACCCTGAGCTGGGAGTCCTAAGTAAATGTTTGTTAGAGAAGAAGGAAGGCTATCAGCCTGAAAACGTGCACAAGCAAGCTGAATTACTTTTAAGTCAGTTTAAGGAATTTCTGGAGAAAAGGGCAGAGCAGAACAATAACCCTGACCAGAATTCCAGTAACTCTGAGGAAGCTATGCAACTGGACGTTTGTCTGCCTTCAGTAGAGTTTGACTCACCTATGGATTGTTCTACTTGTGTAATTGAGAATAACCAGGTTAATGAGCACTGAAAGCTATATGAAGTAATATAGTATAAAGTTTTCCATACCTGCCGTCATTGTGAGAAAACCTTATGAGTTGTTTAATAAGTTTAATCACATGGTAAAACTGAGAAGCCGTGCCATAAGGAAGAGCACCTGTTTCAGTTTGCTGAAGGATCACATGATTGCCTAGCCTGAGACTAAAGGAACTGTGAAACAGCCAAGTAGAGCTGAGCCGTTTTGTTGCATCTTTTGTGTGTGTTTATTTTCAACCCTTATGTTGGAATTGGCATTCTTTTGCGTCTGAGATACTGAATCTTGATGCGCTGGAATAAACTCTCTTAAAAATAAATATTCTTGCATGCCTTTTTCTACTCGAGCTACAACTACAACTCAGTCCCACAGGAGGCCAAGCAACTACATATCCCAGAACTCCTGGGGCCAAGTGTTAGAGCTTCACTCCTAAAGGACACTTAAAAGGCTGTCCCTACCTGTAAGCTCTTGGGCCCAGGTAGCAAGAGACCTAACCTTTTAAACCTTTCCTCATAGGGATAGTCTTCCATCCCTCTTTACCATTTTGGTCACACTTCTCTGTACCTTCCCTTTGAATAAATGGTGAAGCATACGAAATACCAAGGTAATATTCAGTATCCCGGTCCCTCCCATTTCACCATGGTAACTGCTTCTTTACAAGGGTAAAATCTTTTGAAACTTGTCCTCTGTGGGAGTAACTAAGTATTTTCTGCTTGTAAAGCATGATTTACATGTGGAAAAGGGCTTACAGGCGATTCTGGTGGTGTAGTTTGGGAGGAGCAGGTACAAAGTTGCAATACATTTTCCAGGTGTATCAATATTTCTTTCAATTCTTCCGTAGTATCACCTTTAAATACCACTTCAGTCATGTGTAACATCCCTACATCTTTCTCATTAAAGACTGAAGCAAAGAATTCATTCACTCTGCTATGGCCTTGTCCCCTCTTAGTGCCCCTTTTACTCCTCTATCATCTAATGGTCCTACTGACTTTCTCACAGGTGTTTTTGCTACGAATGTACTTGAAAAAGTCTTGCTTCCACAGCAAGCTTCTTCTCAAATTTTCCCTTTGCCTGCCTTATCAATGCCTTGCATCTAACTTGCCAGTGCTTGTGCTGTTTCCAGTTTTTGGCATTTGGCTCTTTTTTCTATTTCCTGAAAGATGCTTTTTTGGCAACAACAGCCTCTCTGATCTCACCTTTAAACCATGCTGGCAGGTTTTTTTTTTTTTTTAAATTTATGAAATTTTCAAAAAATAATCAAGAAAGTTTACATAAACCATTCTTGCAGAAATAGAGAAGGCAATCAGAAAATGATCCACAATAATGGGACACATTAACAAAAGAAATAATTACATAAGTACAGAGTGCCTGCTCTCTCTAGCCCAAATAATGGGAGAATTAACATAGTAATATCATTTAAACCCAATATATCAAGAAACAGCATACAGTCATGAAACGGACCAACAATCCTATGAGTCAATGGAAGCTTCCAGACGTCTGGCATTTATGAAAGCCAGCAATTGGGAGGGCTCAAAAAAGATATAAGAAATCGTCTGGTACTTCACCAGACACTTACAAGGGTGCTTAAGAAAAAAGAGCCCTCCCAATTGTGTAACCCCAGACCGGAGCAGTAAAAACTCTCTGCGCCGTTTCTGGGTCCCTTGATAAATCGGGATATATACGGACAGAAAGCCCTCGAAACATAATTTTTTTACAAACTTCCCTTGAGAGCTGGGGGGGGGGGGGGGCGGATAGGGGTCTAGTGCTCTTGGTACTGCTGCTGGGCTTGCAAGTGGGGAGAGATGGCTAATGGGAGATATGATAGCAGTCTATAAAATAATGAATGGAGTGGAATGGGTAAACATAGATTGGTTGTTTACTCCTACTAGAGGACACGCAAAGAAGCTACAATATGGCACATTTAAGACTAAATGGGGAAAATATTTTTTCACTCAGCACATAATCAAACTCTGGAATTCATTACTAGAGGATGTAGTAAAAGCTGTTAGTGTAGCTGGGTTCAAAACAGGTTTGGACGAGTTCCTGGAGGAAAATCTATAAAGCATTATTAAAGAGGCTGCGGAAATCTACTGCTTCTCCCTGAGACAAGCAACATGGAATGTAAATACCTTTGGGAACACGATAGGTACTTGAGACCTGGAATGGCCACTGTTAGAAACAGGATACTGGGCCTGATGGACCCTGGGTCTGACCCAATATGGCATATTTTATATTCTTATATTCTTAAGGGAAACTTTGTAAAGATGTCCTTTGGAAATATGCTGGATGTGGATTGGCACATTCCTGCTATAGTGTCATCTAGAAGTATGGAGATTCTGGATTCTCTACAGGGAGAACTATTCAGACAACTGGTAACAGAATCCACACCTTAAGGGGCCATGCTGGACTTGATACAATGGTAAAAGTGTTTCTGAAGTTATGATGGTAGATCATTTCGCATCCAGTGATTACCAGATGGTGTGGTTCAGTATTAGGACTAGAGCTGATAAAATACATTCAAAATCGAGGGTCTTAGACTAGGAAAACTAACTTGCCAAGATGGAACAATACCTCAAGGAGTCGTTAGCAGGATGGGAACAGCTGAGGGATGTAGAAAAACAGTGGGCAAAACTGAAAGGGGATATTTTAAGGGCAACCAATCTTTTTGTTAGAAAAGTAAATAAAGGTAAAAGGAAAAGGAGGCTGCTATGGTTCTCAAAAGAAGCAGCTGAAAAGGTGAAGGAAAAAGGGGAGGCCTTCATGAAATACAAGAGATCAGAGAGAGGAAGACAGGCATCTATATTTGGAAAACCTAGAGAAGCTAGCAAAGTAGTCAGGAAAGCAAAGATACTAAAAGAAAAAGAAATAGCCATGCAATAAAATGGAGGGATAAGACATTTTTCAGATATGTTAATGAGAGGAGGAAGGGTAAAGTGGTATTGTCAGACTCAAGGGTGAAGGGGAGGAATATGTAGAAGCTGATGAGAATAAAGTGGAATTGCTTAACAAATATTTCTGTTCTATATTCAGGACCTCAGAAAATACCCACAAACAGGAACAGAAGCGACAGGTATCTCGAACGATTTCAGAAGACATGAGAAACTAGCTAAACTAAAATTAGACAAAGCGATGGGACCGGATATAATAAATCTGAAAATTTTGAAGGAACTTGAGGACATTCTAGCAGCTCTACTGACTGACCTTTTCAATGCTTGTTTGGAGTCGGGAGTGATGCCAGAGGACTGGAGAGAGGCACATGTGGTCCCTTTACACAAAAGCAGACATAAGGATGACATTGAGAACTACAGGCTGGTTAGTCTAACCTCTGTGATGAGTAAATTATTGGAAATAATGGTTATTGCTTAGTCAGGTGTAAACAGTATCAAGGCAATTGTTCCTATTGGTTAAATCAGAAGTATGTAAATCGGTATAATGTACTAGAAATATATCATTAGAATAGTTGTTGTTGTTAAGTGCCATCGAGTCGGAGTCGACTCGACTCATGGCGACCCTCTGGATAGCTATCCTAAATTGTGTTCGGTCTTCAGTCAGGCGGCTCATTGTTGACAGACTGGTACCCGTAGCTGCTGTTATTGTATCGATCCATCTCATTGCTGGCCTTCCTCTTTTGCGTTGACCTTCTATCTTGCCAAGCATGATGTCTTTCTCTAATGATCTCTCTCTTCGCATGATGTGTCCAAAGTATGAAAGTCGAAGTCTTGTTATCTGAGCTTCTAAAGAAAGCTTAGCTTTGATCTCCTCTAGTACCGACTGTTTTGTTCTTCGGGCAGTCCATGGTATACACAGTATTCGCCGCCAGCACCATAATTCAAAGGCATCAATTTTCTTCCTGTCTGTCTTTTTCACTGTCCAGCTTTCACATCCATATGATGTTATTGAAAATACCATAGCTTGAACAAGTTGAATCTTTGTATGGAGAGAGATATCTCTGCTCTTGAGAATCTTATCTAGGTCTTTCATAGCCATTCTGCCAAGAGCAATGCGTCGTTTGATTTCTTGACTGCTTGTTGCTTCTTTATTGATAGTTGATCCATGTAGGTTAAAGTTGTTCACAATTTCAATTTCTTCTCCTTCAATGATGAACCCGTTGATTATGCCAGTTGTCATGATCTTTGTCTTCTTTACATTAAGGTGCAGGCCCATTTTGAGACTATGTTCTTTGATTGTGAGAAGCAAATGTTTCAGATCATCTTCACTTTCAGCCAGTAATGTAGTATCATCAGCATAGCGAAGGTTGTTGATGAGTCTTCCACCAATCTTCACACCTCTGTTGTCTTCATACAATCCTGCTTTTCTGATGATTTGTTCTGCATATAAATTAAACAGGTAGGGGGAAAGTATGCAGCCTTGTCTTACACCTTTGCTTATTTTAAACCATTCTGTTTCTCCTTGATCCGTTCGAACTGTTGCTTCTTGATCAATGTACAGATGGAGGAGGGGTGGTTAGAAAATCCACAGTACTACCTTTTAACTTTTGAAAGGGAGACTATGATAAAATGAGGAAAATAGTTAAGAAAAAACTAAAAGGAGCAGTTGCAAAGATTAAAAACTTACATCAGGCTTGAGGGATGCTTAAAAATACTATCTTGGAAGCCCAGACTGGCTGTATTCCATGCTTTAAGAAAAGTGGAAAGAAGTCCAAAAAACTGCTAGCATGGAGCCAGTTACATCACCTGCTGAGTCGGGAGTGTCTTTTTCTTTGCAGAGACCTCAGAACTTTACACTGTAAGCCATTTGGAATGCAATTGTATCCCTGGGTGAGGTTTTGTTGCCTCAAGTTTCTTCTTTGGCTAACAAGGTGAATCTTTCCGTGGGTCTGGTGAATGATTTGGAGAGGAAGGTTTCTACGATTCAAATGGACTGTGTTGATGTACGCAATAAGGTACTGTGTCTTGAGGAACACTCAGATGGACATAGAAAGAACTTTCAGTCCTTACAAATGAAAATTGAAATTTTGGATAATCAATCCAGAGCTAATAATTTGAGAATCATTAACTTTCCTAAAGTTCCATCGATTTCCCCTAGAGATATGTTTAAAAAGTATTTAGTAGAGATACTGGGGGTATCTCCTGAGTTGGTGCCCCCTTTGGTTAAAATTTATTATTTACCTAAAGCAAAGCGAGTCTCGGCTTTAGGAGGTAACCAAACTCAGGAATGTATTTTGAATGTCTCTGATATATTAGAAAATTCTGGTTTAGAATCACAGTTGCCTTCGTTGTTAATAACTTTCGCTTTATTGTCTGACAAGGAATGGTTACTGAAATTATTCTCATAGGTGTGGAGGCACTTTAAAGTGCTTAAGGACCCAAGGTATGCAGAATGGTATTTTGCCTTTAAAATCTCAGTAGAATGTAGACTTGGTGTTTCACTATCTTCTGTATTCTCCACAATCACATTGATAAACTGGGAAATATTTCTTGAGTATGAACCACCGCTGTATGTCTCTTATACATCGCTGATATTCAATACTATGCCGAAATGTCTATGTAGACTGCCTTGCAGTTGTCCATACTGGATATGAAGAAAACTCCGTGATCTGGCCACAATACCACGGCTCTTTTTGGTCTCTGGTCCTCAAACAGTGAGAAACAGGCAGAGAGTAATACAGAACACAATCACACACACAAGTACTACTTTCTTTGAACTCAGAGGGAAAACAACAAGCGGTTTGTGGACATGCACATTCCACGCCTGACGAATTCAAATTCTTCCTCCTAAAAAGCTCCTTTTATTAAAGAAAAAGGGGAAGTAACAGTCATTTATTATAAACGTGAAATAACTCAAGGTGTCGCCAAAGTTCTTTTTACAGAGTAAGATCTGATTACAGTGTATTAGATGAAATTCACTTGATTCTGACAAAATTATTTATAATTGCAAAAGTTGCAAAAATTATGTTTTGTCAGCAGGACCTATAGTTGACTGTACAATGAACTATGGTTGCACAGTTCACAGCCTATGTTTACCCTTTATGCTTACGTTAACAATGTTCCAGACTATTTTAAAGACAGTTAGACAGAACTCATTATCATGACATCCTATTCTATTTAAGAGGAAGTAGGTGAAAAGCTAAACTTCTAAACACATTCTGTATCAAGAAATTCATCCATCTTCAATTACATATTGGGGATTCTGGTATCCCCTTTATCTGTCCATTTCTCAGTCCTCCCTGTGATTCTATAAAGAATCATTACAAAAGAGCGGTAGCTGAAACATGTCCAAATCCAGAATAAATCTTCTACAGTAAGCTTCATTTTGCAGATGTTCCTTCAGAGTCCTAGGCACATCTGGTCCATAGGTGAGCTCCATCTTGTTTGTTGGAAGAAGTTGTTATACAAAATCATATGACATTGTTTACCTTTGCTTAGCCTCAATAAAAAATGTGTACAGAGAGCAAGACTTTACCAATTATTCTTGTACGCACTACCTCATCTAGCAGTGGCCAACTGCTTCTCATAGATCGGCCCATAGGATTCAGTGCATACAATATATAATTTGTAAAAACCCAACTCTCCACTACAGCATCTCTCATGATGCCACACAATTGCAAACAAGCACAATTATTCATCCCTAATGACAGTCTTAAATTGTTGAACAGAATTATATTATCTATTGTTAATTACAATACATCTATAGCTAGCAGTAAACTATTATATAGCTAGCCTGTAACATACTTATTATTTTCATCTACATTCCTAAACTTATTCTGTCTACTTGCCAAATCAAATGTTAGCATGTGGCCTGATAGGCACATTGCTTTTTCCTGTCAGGAACAGCAAGGCCGCGGGCCCCGTCCGCGTGGCCGCTCCTAACCGGGGGGGGTGGCGGGCCATTCGCCCCCCCCTCGGTTGCGGCGGCGGCGCACGGCTCGTTGGTGCCCGCGCGGCCGGGCGCCTCATTGGCTCCCCGTGGCGTTTAAAATGCCCGGGAGCCAATGAGGAGGCTAGGAGCCGGCAGCGGGGGGGGGGGGTGAGTGGCGCGGGGACCCAGCACTGCAGCGGCAGTTGCTGGGTCAAGGCTGGAGGCTCCAGACGTGTGCGGGCTTGCTGCGCACGATTGTCGCGGGTTGTGAGGGCCTAGGGCAGCAGCGTGAGGCAGCACGTGAAGCGGCGCCGTCATTGGAGCTCCGGGGGCAGCGATCCAGCGCGGGGGAGTCGGGAGGCTCGTGGCTCTCCAGGCAAGTTTGTTTGGGCTCTCTGGGGTAGTCTTCTATCCCCTTACCACACTTTATAAATAAATTAATAATTCTTTAATTTGGACACGCAGGGAATCCCCTCTCTCCTTATATAAAACAAACAAAAAAAAATAATAATAATAAAATAAAATAAAATAAAATCAATAAATACATAAATAAATAAGTGAGCCCATGGCCGGTGGAGGAATGAAGGGGGGTCCCAGTAAGCGCCACGGGCCTGGGAAGGCTAAGCCGGCCATTCCTCGGAGGGGAGAGCCTGCTCCGTTGGGGCGCTCGGCTCCTCTTGGTAGAGGGACCAGGGGCAGGGCTCCGAGCCGTGGCCCAGCGTCCGACCGTGGTACTAGCCCTGTCACCAGGCCGGGGGGGCGGGTGGGTAGGGGGGTTTCGGCTGGCCGGTTAGCTGGGGGCCGGCGTGGTAGGTCAGCAGCCCCGGCTAGCGGTGCTTTGGGGCGGGGAGAGGCCCCCGGTGGCTTGGGGGTGGCTATAGGTCCCACGGGGGTGAGTGAAGGGGCGGCTCCTCAGTCGAGCACTGTGGTTATGGACGCTGCGAGTCCGGGGGGTGGATCTGCTCCTGCTGGGGCAGCCTATTTCCCCATGTGGGCGCATTGGCAGGGCGGGGGTCAAGGCTCTTCCTGCACGGAATGGCTAGGGGCATGGCAGCCGCCTTGGCCGGAGGCGGGTGTTCCTTCGCCTTTCCCTGTTATTTCTCCGCAGGTTTCGACTGGCTGGCCCTACTTGGGGCAACCGTGGGGGGCTCCTGCTGGAGAGCTGGACGGCGGGAGGGCGAGCACAAGTGGAGGCCCCGTGTCTGTCGGAAGCGGAGGAGGAGCGGAAGCATCAGCTTTGACGCCACCGGAGCCGGGCGTGTCATCCGAGGTAGCAGCACCAGTGGCAGGTGAGTTGGCTGCTAGGGTGAGGGCAGGGGAGGGGGGTAAGAAGCGAGCGACCAAGCGCAAGCGGTGTTCTGGTCACCGGCGGCGGCGTTCGGGGTCCTCCTCTTCTTCAACTTCTGAGTCTTCGTCCGGCTCGGTGTCAGACGACTTGGCCGGGAGTCCGCGGGCCACTGGCGGGGAGGTCGGCGTGGGACAGGTGGGTTCGGTGCCTTCGGTGGCTTTTTTCTCGGAGTTATGGGAGGGGGTGCCAAAGACTCTGCGGAAAAAGATTGTAAAACGTCGCTACGTAGATATTTTCCGCTTACTCGAGGGTCGAAAACGGTCGGGGGATAGCCGACGGAAGCGTAAGGAGGACGAGAAGGCGGGTAGGGTCAAGAGAGTGGCTCGGAATGTGGTTAATTGGACTCGGTCTTTCTTGCGTTTGGCGAGTGTATGGGGTCATTTGCATCCGGAGCAGTACGGTATGCTGTTGGCTTACGCGGATTCCATACTGGAGGCCTCACAGACTCATGACGGTTGGGCTTGGCTCAACTATGATGAGAAATTCCGTGATAAGATGGAGGAGAATCGCCTGTTGTCGTGGGGAACGCAGGACATTATTCTTTGGCTAACGCAGATGGCGATCAGACCTGGCGGGGGAAGTATGGGTGGGCAAAGAGGTGGAGTAGCCACCCCTGCGCGGGCGGATCGGCCCTTTCGATCGGGCGTGCCCCCTGTTTTGCAGAGAACTCCGGGGGAGGGGAGCGGGGGACTTGTGCTGGGGCTTCAACAAGTCTTCCTGCCCCTTTCCGGATTGCAAATTCCGGCACGCCTGCTCCGTCTGTAATGGGGGTCACTCAGCCCTCAAGTGTGTCAAGAAGAGTGGCGGGGGCGTGTCAGCCCCCAGCCACAAGTAATGGGGACGTCTGGAGTTTGGCCCCCACCCCGGTTGCGATTGATGGGTTAGGACCGTGGCTTAGGAAGTATCCGAAGCGACAAGTCAGCGGTCTTTTGGAATACGGGTTTAAGGAGGGGTTTCCCATACCGGTGGTGGGCAGTGTAGGGGTACACAAGGCGCGGAATTCGCCTTCGGTGCGGCGTTTCGCGCAGCTGGTACGAGATAAGTTGGCAACTGAGCTGGCCTTAGGTAGGGTGGCGGGTCCTTTCGGAGAGCGACCTTTTGCAGAGTTTGTGGTTTCTCCGTTGGGTATCATTCCAAAGAAGGAGCCGGGGAAGTATCGCCTGATACATAATCTTTCTTTTCCTATTGGTTCCTCAGTTAATGATCACATTCCTAAGGTTTTGTGTGCCGTACGTTACGCATCCTTTGATGAGGCTGTTGAGCTTGTACGTGCCTGTGGGCCGGGGTGCTTGATGTCAAAAGTGGATATTGAATCCGCTTTCCGTTTATTACCGGTGCACCCTTCTGCTTTCCATTTGTTGGGGTTTTGCTTCGAAGGGCAATTTTACTTCGATAAATGCATGCCTATGGGCTGTTCGATTTCCTGTGCGTATTTCGAACAGTTTAGCTCCTTTTTACACTGGGCATTCGTGGACTGGGTGGGATGCGGCTCGGTAGTGCATTACTTAGGTGACTTCCTCTTCGTGGGGCCGGCGCATACGGGGCAGTGCAAGGCTTTGTTGGATGGGTTTGTCCAGTTGGCCCGAGTGTGGGGTGTTCCATTAGCATCCGAAAAGACGGCGGGTCCGGCGACTACTCTTACCTTTTTGGGAGTGGAGCTGGATTCCGTGGCGTTGGTGGCCCGCTTGCCGGAGGAGAAAGTTACGAGTCTGCGGGTGTTGGTCGCCGATGCGCTGGGTTTCTAGTAAGCTAACGCTGCGGGAGATGCAGTCTTTGGTGGGGTCCCTGAATTTTGCGTGTCGGGTGATCCCGATGGGGAGAGTGTTCTTGCGCCAGTTGTCCGCAGCTACTGCAGGCGTCTCTAGGCCGCATCATCGGATTCGGATGTCACGCAGCTTGCGGGCAGACCTGCGGATTTGGGACGATTTTCTTCGTGACTTTAATGGTACCACGGTGCTGAGAGACCCGGAGGTGACTTCTGCGGATCTGCAGTTGTATACTGATGCAGCAGGGGGTTCCGGTTTGGGGATTTATTTTGGGGGCGCATGGTGCGCAGAAGGCTGGCCTCAATCCTGGCGAGCGGTGGGGCTTACGAGGAATATTACCTTCCTCGAGTTGTTTCCCATTTTGGTGGTCCTGTCGTTGTGGCCGGATAGACTCCGCAATCGCAGAGTGCGCTGGTGGTGCAACAACGAGGCGGTAGTGTCGGTGATCAATAACTATTCCCCAAGATGTCAGCCGGTAGCTGACCTGATGCGGCAGGTGGTCTTTTCATGCTTGCAGTTGAATTTAGTGATTAAGGCTCGTCATATTCCGGGGAGTCATAACCAGATTGCCGATGCTCTTTCCCGTTTCAAGTGGGCGCTGTTTCGGACCTTGGCGCCAGATGCGGACGACGTGGGATCTGCGGTCCCGGAGCATTTATGGCGGATTGGCCTCCAGCCATGATCGAGCTGTTGCAGAAGTCCGTCTCCTCGGCGACATGGGTCACGTATCAACGTGGCTACTGCAGTGTGGTGTCCTTCTTGCTACTCCATGGATGGCGTCCCGGGCCAGCGTCGGATCTGCTTCTGGGTCAGTATGTGGCGGCGGCTAAGGAACAGGGCCTGTCACGGACCACTGTCCGAAGGAACTTAGCAGGATTTGCCTTTTTCGCACGGGCTATCGGGTGGGGGGGGCGGGAGGGGGATTTTTAACGCGTACATTGTTGCGGGGTTGGGAGCGGTCCAGTCCCTCGCCCGGGGATTAGCGGCGTCCTATTACTCATGACTTACTGCGTCGGTTATGCGGGGCCTTGCCGCAGGTGGTGGCCTCCTACTATGAAGGGGTGCTCTTTCGGGCCGTTTTTTCGTTAGCCTTTTTTGGCGCATTTCGGGTGGGCGAGCTGGTTTCGGAGTCGGGGCGGCTTCACAATGGGAGGGAGGTGCATGTGCATCACGTGCACTTGCTCGGGAGTAGGGTTCGTATCCGCCTTGCCCGTTCTAAGACGGATCAGGCGGGAAAAGGTATGTGGGTGGACTTGGCCGCGGTTCAGGGTTCCCCCTCGTGCCCGGTCGCGTTACTGCAAGCGTACTTACGCGTTCGTCCAGAGGTTGGCGGTAGCCTTTTTATCCATCAGGACGAGCGGGTTCTTACGCGTTTCCAATTTACCACAGTGCTACGGCTAGCATTACGACAGATAGGTGAGGACCCTGGTGCCTTCGCCCCTCATTCCTTCCGGATCTGGGCGGCGACCAGTGCGGCGGTGGCCGGGCTGCCCGATCAGGAGATACAGCGCATTGGGCGTTGGCGGTCAGGAGCTTTCCACAGCTATGTGCGTTTGTAGGGGAGTGGGGGGGGCACTAACGGGGCTATTTCTTTGTCTTTCAGATGTGGGGCATAGAAGCTGCTGGATTCTTGGCCACTCCTTTGTCTTCTGGGCGGGTCGGCGAGCAGCGACGCGCCCAATGGGGCTGAATTTGGGACTTTCCGAGCAGGCGGTGACGATCACATGGCTGGGCGAGCGCGGACTCCGGTGGATCCAACTCCTGCCTTTGCTTCGGCACCTCCAGCGTACCAGAGGCGCCCCGGATGTGTTACTGCTCCACTTAGGTGGCAACGATCTCGCTTCATGGACTTGCCGGCAGTTGATTCGAGCAGCTATCAAGGACTTTGGGGTGGTTTTGGGGATGTTTCCGGATGTATTATTGCTATGGTCGGATATCATTCCAAGGTCGTCCTGTAGGGCTCAGCGACGGTGGTCACGGGGTGTGACCAAAATTAACCGTCAAATTGGCCGGTGGGTGGGCCAGCAAGGGGGCTGTCAAATTTTTCACCCTTGGGTGGACGTGGGCTGCCCTGGCCTCTATAGGCCGGATGGGGTGCACTTGTCCCCGATAGGGCTAGATTTACTGCTTAACGATTGGCAGGAGGCCTTGGAAGGTATTCCGTTGGGGGCGAGGGCTGGTCGCAGCTTACCTTTGGGGGGCGGCTCTGGTCGTGGCTGACCCGAGCCGGTGGCGGGATCCCGGAGGTTTCCGGGGTCCGGAGCCGGTGGCAAGCATGAGGGCGGGGGTGGGGTACCCCCGACCCGGTTAACCCCTCAGGCTTTTGCTAATAGCATGGCGAAGCCGGAAGAGGGAGGGCGTGGAAAATGTCAGGCCTGTGCCCGGGGGAAGCGGATGCGGCGTCACCTTGCTACTAACACGGCGGGTGAGAGCTCGCTCTGCTTTGGGGGGGGGTGGGAGTGAAAATGTGTTGATGTTGTATTACGTGTGTTTAAAAGGTTATTAAAGCTGCGACCAGTTTAAGTCCCAAATGGTTGTCATGTGTTTGTTTTGAATTAATCTGTCGGGGAAAGGAAAGTGGGGGTGGGGCCTGGGGGGGGGGGGGCGAGAGGCGACATGCCGCCTTACCCGGTTACAGCAAGGCCGCGGGCCCCGTCCGCGTGGCCGCTCCTAACCGGGGGGGGGGGGTGGTGGGCCGTTCGCCCCCCCCCCTCGGTTGCGGCGGCGGTGCGCGGCTCGTTGGTGCCCGCGCGGCCGGGCGCCTCATTGGCTCCCCGCGGCGTTTAAAACGCCCGGGAGCCAATGAGGAGGCTAGGAGCCGGCAGCGGGGGGGGGGGGGGTGAGTGGCGCGGGGACCCAGCACTGCAGCGGCAGTTGCTGGGTCAAGGCTGGAGGCTCCAGACGTCCCGCCCGCCCACCCTGGCTGGGAGAGGCTTTGGTTGGGGGGGGTTTTGGGGTTGTTGCAGCTGGAGGGGGGGGGGCTTTGGCGGGATGCCGGAGGTTTCCGGGGTCTGTAGCCGGTGGCAAGCATGAGGGCGGGGGTGGGGTACCCCCGACCCGGTTAACCCCTCAGGCTTTTGCTAATAGCATGGCGAAGCCGGAAGAGGGAGGGCGTGGAAAATGTCGGGCCTGTGCCCGGGGAAGCGGATGCGGCGTCACCTTGCTACTAACACGGCGGGTGAGAGCTCGCTCTGCTTGGGGGGGGGGGGTGGGAGTTAAAATGTGTTGATGTTGTATTATGTGTGTTTAAAAGGTTATTAAAGCTGCGACCAGTTTAAGTCCCAAATGGTTGTCATGTGTTTGTTTTGAATTAATCTGTCGGGGAAAGGAAAGTGGGGGTGGGGCCTGGGGGGGGGGGGGGCGAGAGGCGACATGCCGCCTTACCCGGTTACACAATTGTACATATTCATATCACTAATTATATCTGTGATGTATTCTCCAGCTTTAACAATATACAAGATATAGTCAATCTGGTTATTCAAGGGGTAACAACATTAAAACTAGCAGTTTATGACAAATAATTTAAACTCATTTCAATTGTTTGTAATTATTAGGAAGGCTGTCTTACTGTCTTATATTAGGTGATGGTTCAACTCACATTACTTTAAACATTATCAGTAATATACCCTTCTCCTTTTTATGTTTTTTTTAATACTACTTTCCCCACTAATCACAGCAGTTCACATTGCAACTAAAACCTGGTACAGCACATTAAACAGGAACATTGATAACTTGGAATTTTTTCTTTGTAAGGCAATGGGGGTTAAGTGACTTAACCAAAGTCACAAGGAGTGCTAGTACTCTAGTCATTAGACTACTTCTCCATTCCATTCTAATTCGCATAGACATCTAAGCTCACAAAGGAAGGAACATTTATATAAGGGTGTGGGGAGAGGAGGAGTAGCCTAGTGGTTAGAGCACTGGCTTGGTAACCAAGCAACCAGGGTTCAATTCCCACTAGCATTCCTTGTGGCCTTGGGCAAGTCACTTAACCCTCCATTGCCTCAGAAGAAAGGCCTGGCAATCTACTTCCAGTGACACTGCCAAGAAAACCCAGGAGCTTCTGGGTCGCCAGGAGTCAGGACTGACTCAAAGGCACACATTGCATTGCATTTGTGTACATTCATAAACTATAAAACCTTTTTAACACCAAATTTGAACCAACTAGAAAGTCAATTACCACTTCCTAATAGCTTAACACTTTTATCTTTGTTACACTATTTTCAGAACAAAACAGCATAGTAGTATCAGCACATAGAGCTCCTCATGCAAGAAGCCTGAGACAAAATCAATATTGATGATCAAATGAGCAGATAAGAGCTCTAGAAGGAGCGAACACTCCAGCTAGTTGAGCATTAGCAAATAGCAAACAGCCGACTCTGCACAGAATCAACTCTTATAATTACATCAATTTTCCTCATTCATTGCGCAAAACAGAACCATCAGTACAGAGTGAGGTCAAACAGTAACAATAAAAGAGCTGGAAGAAAGCTGTTTTTTTCCAAGTGTAAAAGACGCGAAAACTTAATGAGAGACATGTTATAGTACTAGAAAATCAGTAATTTGGATTGCAAAGACTACTACTGCCAGAGACTGAAAACATGGAGGCATTCCTGCTACAATAGGGCAACAAAAATCTGAAAAATAGCCCAGTGGCTTAAGTCCAGTGGGAAATCTCTGAGTGAGAACACAAACAGTAGCAATAGAAGAGGTAGGCATATTAAATCTAACTCAGTGATACTAATTTAAAACTATTCCACTAGCAGCAAGGCATTCACTTCACACTTGCAATTAATAACATCAGTAACCGGGTAGCCGGACCCGGCGCACCCTCTCTACTTGCCCCAACCCTTCTTTGAGCACCCCCACCCCACACCCCGATCTGCCCCCGAATAACAACACATACCACCGTTATTGGATAAGAACTGGTCGCAGCTTTATTTGAACCATAAACAGATATTTATTCAACACCCCCCCTAGCGGATTGATGGCCGCCAGCCATGCAACTAGCAAGGCAGCCACGCCTCCGCTCAAGCCGTGGTACCCACCAACAGCCAAATTCTGCCCCCCCTATCCGACTTTGACATGTTACTAGCAAAAGTCTTCCAGGGGTTGTCCGGGTCGAGGGCACCCCGCCCCCTCCCCCAGTGGCCACGGCTCCGGACCCCGGACCTCCGGGATCCCGCCTCCGCAGTCCCCCCCACCCCCCCAGCTGCGACACCCCGACTCACTTCCACCCCAAGCCCTAAAAGCGGGTGGGCGGGTGGGCTGCCTGTCGGGCGCCCACTCACATGTGCTCCGTGCAAGCCAAGAGCCACGGAGCACATGTCCTCTGACTCCTCCTGATTGGCTCCGCTCCTTACGCCTCGAGCGGAGCCAATCGGTTTAAAAGATGCGCTGCGTGCTGACGCTGCCGCGCGCCCCCGACACCTCCTTGACGAGCAGGGTCCCGCGTCGGGCCGTGCACCCGGTTACAGGCGGGCCCCGGGACCCTGCCCGCGCCCTCGAATTTCTGCAGAGGTCTTTCATAATAACTAAAACATATACGGCATGAGAATTTAAGATCACTCCTCCAATCAACTCCTGCAGATTAGCTTAAAAGAAACTAGGAGAAATATCAATATTTTTTTTCTTCAGACATTGTTACTCATACACTATCATAGTTGTAATTTTCAACTAGTCCACTATCACAAAAGAAAAATAAAACATTATACATATATTCACCATACTGTTTTAATTACTTAATTCACTTGTTTGAATGTAATTGTATCATTCACTTTTTCCCTTTAAGTAAACAAACTTGCTTGACTTGACTATCTAAATAAATCAAAGCATGGAAGATCTTCCCATTCTCTCACATCAATTATAACTAGAAATACAATTTGGAGAATATATCATCAATCATTTCCAAAGTATCCAGAGACATAAGAAGCACCGAGGAGTAATGTTTCTAATAATATTTTCAGCATTTGCATTATTACACATAGAATGGAATCAGTAGATAAATTCTCATAACCCAAAATAAATTCAGATCCAGACCTAAAAAACAAAACTTATTTACTATACATACACAAGTAAAAGAAATAGTTAATCACATTTGGAGGGTTTTTTTTAACTTCCCCAATAAGGCTTATGATTAGTCTAACAAAAGAAAATCTTACCACGGTTGCTCAAGACTTTCTTCCTGCTAATATTGCAGTCATGCCAAGCTGTTATCTTGCCTGAAATCTCTAAATTATTACTGCAGTAAGAAACAAAACTCTTCCCTAACCACTTAATTAGAGAAAACAAACTTCATACTACAATTATGACATGAAAATTAGTCCTTCAAAACTTTGTTTGATTAATTCTATTTTTTCATAGAGCAATGACTTAAGTATTTCCCTGTAAGTTTCAGTTCCTTTTATATCCATCCTAAACACTTGATTTCAAATTTTTCAAACACAAAGTCAGTGACTGGTATGAGATTTGCTTCAAAAGCCATTTCATACTGTAACCAACCTCAATTTGTCCTACTGAAATGTTCCACAAAGGAGGAACGGCAAACTGTGGTTACTGGCAGTCATCGAATGTTAACATAAGGGCGCTATCACCAAACTTGCGCCTCATTTCACAATTAGGGCTTCCTTTCTCTGCCCTATATCACGAGCCTTCTCGCTCCACTTATCTAACTGAGATCTCTAATTAACCTTACCGGCTTTACATTACAATCACAATATACACACAGATATCTGTCAATTCTTTAGTATACTCACTCACGGCAACCACTGCCTGTGTCCTTGAGACTTGTCTGCTGTTTCCAACTGCTCAAGAAACACAGAGATCCGAGAACGGCACCAACTGAAGAAACCTCCGTGATCTGGCCACAATACCACGGCTCTTTTTGGTCTCTGGTCCTCAAACAGTGAGAAACAGGCAGAGAGTAATAAAGAACACAATCACACACACAAGTACTACTTTCTTTGAGCTCAGAGGGAAAACGACAAGCAGTCTGTGGACACGCACAGTTCCATGCCTGACGAATTCAAATTCTTCCTCCTAAAAAGCTCCTTTTATTAAAGAAAAAGGGGAAGTAACAGTCATTTATTATAAACGTGAAATAACACAAGGTGTCGCCAAAGTTCTTTTTACAGTGTAAGATCTGATTACAGTGTATTAGGTGAAATTCACTTGATTATGACAAAATTATTTATAATTGCAAAAGTTGCAAAAATTATGTTTTGTCAGCAGGACCTATAGTTGACTGTACAATGAACTATGGTTGCACAGTTCATAGCCTATGTTTACCCTTTATGCTTACGTTAACAATGTTCCAGACTATTTTAAAGACAGTTACACAAAACTCATGATCATGACATCCTATTCTATTTAAGAGGAAGTAGGTGAAAAGCTAAACTTCTAAACACATTCTGTATCAAGAAATTCATCCATCTTCAATTACATATTGGGGATTCTGGTATCCCCTTTATCTGTCCATTTCTACAGGATTCGCCCATGTTTGCAAAATCGCACCCGAACATGGATATGCTTGCATTTTTTCAGGACGTTCTGGCTTGAATGTCTCAGACTGCACTAGGATGTCCTTTGTAAATTGTGCTTTTAAGTGTTGTTGCAGTGGCCATCCTGAGTCTATTTCTGACAATCCACCATTTAATTCAGAAAGACGTACATATATCATGGAACAAATATACATTCTTTCTCCCACAGGAAGGATGATATTTCAAATAGGAGGTAAAACGCTGCCTTTGAAAATCCCCTCTGAAAATCTATTCTTGATGGATATTTTAATTTTTAGCCTGATGATTAATTCATTTCTTGCCACATATTTCCCATACCTTGACTTTTAAAGCAAATTGCTAATCATGTGTTTAGTTCTGTTCAACCTCTGGAGGACAAATTTATATGTACTGAAGTTATCTTTTGGTCTTTGCATAATCTTTTTACATAAAGTTGAATTAAACCTCACAATTTAAATAACTCTTCACACAAAAGGAACTTTCCAGAAAACAATGACTTGAGAAGAGAGTAAACAAGCCTAGCCAGGATAAGATATATTTGTGAGTCATCTCAGTACAATCCAAGAAGTCAGATTTTGGAATTTTATGTTTGCCTTGGGTTTTCTGAATGATCTGGAGAGTTTTTTGAGAGTACAGTTTTGACACTAATTGCAAGTCACATCTGGTCCATTACCTAAAGTGTGAATGCATAAACCCTAGAGGAAAGTCTGGAGGTTTACAAATGGATGATAATTGCCATAGCTCACCACATATACTGTAGTTTGAAGATCTGCAGAAGATTTCATGCTTTCCTAGTACTGGCTGTAGTAAATATAGACAAAAACGGAATAAAAAGTGGTTGCATAATAAGAAATTGTTTCAAGGAACCTAGAACACTTTGAATCTTTATATTATATAGTTGAAACTTGAAAAATTACACTACTGCACATCTTGTCATCGCTACTTAGTAATAAAAGAGACAGGAATGAAAAATGCATGCTGTTTTTTGTTCAGTCTTGTACAGTACAGAACAGCTCTGCAACTTTCTTGCATGGTCATTAAGGGATCTTTAGAATATGAAAGAGGTACATAAAGGGTATGGGCTCTTTTCCAAAATATCTGTGTTGTTTTGATGATTAACTTTATCCAAAGAACTAGCCCTACATGAGGAAATTTGTATCTGTGACATTTAATGGTAATTAGAATTCCATTTCTTTGGAACAAACTACCTAAGTCAGTGTGTTGGGCTCCTTCTCTATCCCTATTCAAACCCAGGTTTGAGGCTGCTTTTGGATCCTGATGCTCTTGAGTCCCCAGTTGTATGATGTTTGTTCATCTTGATTAGATTGTAAGCTCTGTATCTTACATTTATATGTACAGAGCTGCGCACGTCTTGTAGCGCTATACAAATGATTCGTAGTAGCAATAGTAGTTTTTCAGAGTATGTTCTATTTAACAGCTCTTTTTTTGTTCTATTCTATCATGTGGTTATTCAATGCAGCGAATAATGGTGATGTGCATGCGGGCCAATGAACCTCTCCATGAGTGTATGCTGCACCCATCGCACCTCCCGCATTCGCTGTGCTTGTGTGGGGATCACTGTATGTAGGCGGGATGGGTCAAAGCGGAGGCGTGGCCAGGTACCGGGATGTACACAGTGTTTTCAGGAATGGCCAGTGTACGTTCCCCGGCATCCCAACGAATGTGCAGCCTATTCCTGCCCAAAGGTGGTACAAGAGCAGGGTGTAGCAGCGTTTAAGGCCTGCGCCCCCCCTGCCCCACATGACGATGGCTGGCTGTGGCACCTGCTGACACGATCCAGGCCATATGGGCCACCAGCAGCAATCGGACATCAGTCTGCAGGGGCCGCAGAGGGACCCGTGATTTTGTGGCACTCGGTATACTTGTCAGTACCATCGTTACCGGACAGCACTGCACATTTGCAGCAGCAGTTGCGTGGTCATGTGGGGAAAGGCAGTTCCAACTACATATACCGTACTAGACACAATGGCGCTCAACAGATTCCATCTCCATGATTCCACCATCGCAGGTGCCTATAGACCCCATAGTTGCGGAACTGGGTCTAACTTGGCCTCATCTATGATTTAGCCATGCTCGTGGCCCAGGCGTTCATATTATGGAATCTGCCTCTATGTGTTTTATTTTAGAATTCAGTGTGTACTGAGAGAAATGAAAAAGGTTTTCTTCATCATCAAAGCAGATCAAGAACCATCCATAGCCACATTCAGGGATAACCATTAAGAAAATAAGAACACAAGTATGTCATGCCAGGTCAGACCATATGTCCATTAAGCACAGCATCTTGTCTTCCAGCAGTCCCAAGTACCTAGAAGGATCTTGAAGAGTAGAAGCAGTGGCTTTCCTAGGTTTACCTGACTAATAGTGGTCTATGTACTTTTCCTCTAGAAACTTGTCTAAAACCTTTTTAACCCCAGCTATGCTAAATGCCTTGACCTTCTCCTCTGGCAACAAATTAACAAATCCCACAGTTTACCTTTCATGATCCTATGTGCTAAAGCATTTTAGTTTACTTTCTTCAACCTACTTGAATGGTTAAGAGCTAATTCAGTTCCTCAATGAGTTATTTAATTTTGTTAAACCTTGATCTCTGATGCATAATGATATATTAGGAAATAGTGCCTACCTAAAATATGAAAAGTAGATATGCATGGGTGGGTAAGAATTTTTCAAACATTACACCTATTTGTAAAGGCCAAAAAGGTGCTTATTTTAAGCATATTTTATAAAGGCAACAAAAGCCCCCATATGCCTTTATAAAAGTAGATACTCAGAACCAGTCTCAATAGTGTGCAAATTCACAAGCACAAATTTACATCTGCTCCACAAACATGTAAATTTGTGCATACAAGAGCATTTGAAGATACTGAAAAGGCTAGACATGGTTCCCCACTACCCCAGATCAGCAAACTATTATCTGAGGGGTACTCCAAACCTGTTCAGTCTTCTTTGTTATTTAAAATGACCTATGTGGCTCTTCAAGTGAAATGTTTGGGGGGGGGGGGGGGCTCTGGTGGTGTTGTTGTTAAGTGCAGTCGAGTTGGAGTCGACTCATGGCAACCCTCTGGATAGCTATCCTAAATTGTGTTCAGTCTTGAGTCAGGCGGCTCATTGTTGACAGACTGGTACCCGTAGCTGCTCTTATTGTATCTATCAGTCTCATTGCTGGCCTTCCTCTTTTGCGTTTACCTTCTATCTTGCCAAGCATGATGTCTATCTCTAATGATCTCTCTCTTCGCATGATGTGTCCAAAGTATGAAAGTCGAACTCTTGTCATCTGAGCTTCTAAAGAAAGCTTAGGTTTGATCTCCTCTAGTACCGACTGGTTTGTTCTTTGGGCAGTCCATGGTATACACAGTATTCGCCGCCAGCACCATAATTCAAAGGCATCAATTTTCTTCCTGTCTATCTTTTTCACTGTCCAGCTTTCACATCCATATGATGTTATTGAAAATACCATGGCTTGAACAAGTTGAATCTTTGTATTTTTATTTATTTACATTCTCTTATATACCGTGCTATTCTGCATCAGTGCAGTTTACATTAAACAAACTGAAATTACATTGAACAGGGCATTATAACTTGGAAATAACTATTTTACAGGGAACATGGGCTATGGAGGGTTAAGTGGCTTGCCTAAGATCACATGGAGCACCTGTGGGACTAGAAACCCCAGTCCTTCCGGCCCAAGGTTGCTGTCCTCTAGTGGGATTTGAACCCCTGACCTTCCGGCCTGAAGTACCTTGCCCCAACCACTAGGCCACTCCTCCACTATATGGAGAGAGACATCTCTGCTCTTGAGAATCTTATCTAGGTCTTTCATAGCCATTCTGCCAAGAGCAATGCGTTGTCTGATTTCTTGACTGCTTGTTGCTTCTTTATTGATAGCTGATCCAAGTAGGTAAAAGTTGTTCACGATTTCAATTTCTTCTCCTTCAACGATGAACCTGTTGATTATTTATTTATTTTATTTATTTACAGTTTCTTTTATACCGCCCTATTTGACATCAGTGCGGTTTACAATGAACATAAAACTACACGTCACAAAGATTGATCAGTGCTTACAATGAACAGGACAATAAACTGGGTATACATTAAACAGGTTTCAT
Source organism: Ichthyophis bannanicus (assembly GCA_033557465.1). NCBI lineage: Eukaryota > Metazoa > Chordata > Amphibia > Gymnophiona > Ichthyophiidae > Ichthyophis > Ichthyophis bannanicus. Next base: position 99,714,991 of record CM066040.1, on the reverse strand, counting down.
AAACAGAGAACATGAGAACTATGTACAAAAAGCAACTATGTACAAAGCAACTAAATGCAGCTATATGTTTCTTGATGAGAGGAGGAGCAAGGTGAGATTGCAGTTCTGCGAGTTAAGACTATGCCAGTTATCATGATCTTTGTCTTCTTTACATTAAGGTGCAGGCCCATTTTGAGATTATGTTCGTTGATTGTGAGAAGCAAATGTTTCAGATCATCTTCACTTTCAGCCAATAATGTGGTATCATCAGCATAGCGAAGGTTGTTGATGAGTCTTCCACCAATCTTCACACCTCTGTTGTCTTCATACAATCTTGCTTCTCTGATGATTTGTTCTGCATATAAATTAAACAGATAGGGGGAAAGTATGCAGTCTTGTCTTACACCTTTGCTTATTTTAAACCATTCTGTTTCTCCTTGATCCGTTCGAACTGTTGCTTCTTGATCAATGTACAGATTGTGCAAGAGTACGATCATTTGTTCTGGTATACCCATGCTTCTTAATGTGGCCCAGAGTTTCTCATGGTTTACACAGTCAAAAGCCTTGCTATAGTCGATAAAGCACAAATAGATATCCTTTTGGTATTCTTTAGTCTTTTCAAGGATCCATCTCACATCCACAATGATGTCTCTCGTTCCTCGCCCTTTCCTGAATCCTGCTTGCACTTCAGGTAATTCTTGTTCCAGGTATGGTTGTAGTCTCTTTTGAATAATCTTCAGTAGAATCTTGCTGGCATGTGGGATCAGAGCGATTGTGCGATAATTTCCACAGTCAGTTGGATCACCTTTCTTTAGTATTGGTATAAACACAGATCTTTTCCAGTCAGTTAGCCATGATGTTGTCTTCCATATTTCTTGGCAGAACCTTGTAAGTACGGTAACAGCTGCATCAGATTGCCGTAATACTTCTATGGGAATGATATCAATGCCTGGTGCTTTGTTCTTTGATAAGGCTTTCAATGCTGCTTCAACTTCTTCTTTCTTCACCAATGGTTCCTGATCATAAGGTACAGGTTGAAACGGCTGTTGGTCCACTTGATCTTTATCATATTAAAACTCTGTATATTCCTTCCACCTTTTCTTGATCTTCTCAGCATCATTTAACATAGAACCTTGAGCATCTTGTAACATTCCAATTTGAGGCTGGAACATTTTCTTTAACTCTCGTAGCTTTAGGAAAGCCGATCTTGTTCTTCCTCTGATAGTTTCTGCTTCTATTTCCTTGCATGCGTCGTCATAGTACTTTTCCTTGTCCTGTCTTGCTGCACGTTGGAAATCTCTGTTGAGTTCTGTTATTGTCTTTCTTTCTCCTCTGGCTTTAGCTTCTCTGCGTTTCTGGGCAATTTTCAGAGTTTCTTCCATCATCCATTTTGGCCGTTTTTGCTTTTTCACCTTTTGTTGAGACTTCTCGCTTTCTTCCAACACAACCTTCTTGATGTCATTCCATAACTCTTCTGGAGCTCTGTCATGTGTATCTAAAGCAGCAAATGGATTTTGCAGGCAGTCTTTAAATTCCAGTGGTATATTCTCAAGGACATATTTTGCTGCTTTCATGAGTGGTTTGCTCTTTTTCAACTTTAGCTTGAGTTTGTATACTAATAGTTGATGATCTGTACCACAGTCAGCTCTAGGTTTTGTCTTTGTTGATGTTATAGAACTTTTCCATTGTTGACTTCCACAGATGTAGTCAATTTGATTTTTATACAATCCATTGGGTGAAGTCCATGTGTACAGTCGCCACTTGTGTTGATGGAAGAAGGTGTTTGAAATGAATAGATCGTTGGTTTTGCAGAATTCTATCAGTCTTTCTCCAGCTTCATTTCTGTTGCCAAGTCCATATTTTCCAACTACTTTGCCTTCTTCTTTGTTGCCAACTTTTGCGTTCCAGTCACCCATGACTATCAGGATATCCTGTTTGCATGTTCTGTCAATTTTAGCTTGTACTTGTTCATAGAACTCTTCAATTTCATTCTCTTCTGCAACTGTTGTTGGGGCATATACTTGAATTATAGTTGTGTTGATAGGCATTCGCTGACTGCATTGTATTTCATTACAGTTCTTGCAAGTTTCTTCTTTATTATAAATTCAACACCATTTCTTCTTTGTCTTTCATTTCTAGCATAGTAGACCATGTGATCATCTGATGCAAAGTGCCTGATGCCAGTCCATTTCAGTTCGCTGACACCCAACAGATCAAGTTGTACACGTTCCATTTCATTCTTGACCACCTCCAATTTCCCTTGGTTCATGCTTCGTACATTCCATGTTCTAATGCGTAAGACATCTTTACAGCTTCTGACTCTCATTTCATGCACAACTACATCAGCAGTCAGATGTCCCGAGGGCTTTGATCCAACCACCTCATAAATGCTGGCTTTACTCTGAAAAGTCTTCAGCTCTTCCCCAGTAGCTAGTTGAGTGCCTTCCGACCTGGGGGTCTCATCTTCCAGCACTGGCTCTGGTGTAGGTAAACATTTTTATTTACCCTTTGTTTGAGTTGATATGCTAGCTAAAGCATGTAGAGTGTGCTTCCCTCATACAATTTCTCATGTTGATGATGTCATGAGCACTCCTCTGTAATCTGAAAATGGATAGTAAGAATCATCCACATTCCAATGAAATGGAAAATATATGCAAAATTCATATTTGTCTTTTAAAGGGTGTTCATGGAAAGCCTCTGAACTTTTTATCATAACTTAAGGCTTCTTTCTATCTTAATTTGGATATTTTTATTCATTAAAGTCAACATATGACTTTTGAATGCAAAGGTTTAAGCCTTTAATTTTATTGAATTAAACCCCAATGTAATCAAAAGGCAGACAGCATGGTCTGATAGGCTGATGAGGTTGATTCACAGGCTAGTACTGAAAAGTCAACATTCATATCTCTGCTAGACATATGCCACGCATCAGGAATAACATTGCCAATGCTCTGCTCTGTTTTCAGTGGTGGAGGATTGTGCAACCAGAATGCCGACACAGCTTTAAGACCTTGGGCACACGAGGCAGGAGAGCTGAATCATCACTCACTAGCACTGGGCACATAGTGTGCCTACCAGCAAGGATGGGTGCAGCTGGGATTGTTTGCAGCAGAGAATGGTAAGAACAGTTGTGGGGGACAACCAGACAGAATTTGTCACTTGGTGCAAGGCCAAAGGGATGGTTAGGTGCCGGTGAAGGCACACATGGCCAACATTACCTTCTCCTTAAAGTTGAAAGGGTGGAGGACATCACAAAGTTCTTCTACATACAGAAGATGCAGGAGTCCAGGCATCGAGACAAGCAATGCCTAATCACAGTAGAAATTACTGAGGCAGTGATAGTGGTTTTACACACAATCATGAAGGATGGCTCAGAAGCCAAGTTGTTCAAAGCAGCCTTCCTCATGTGTTTTTTGTGGCCTTTCACATTAGCGAGCTGATATAGGGTGTCTGGTAGAAGATATGGAATGGAGACCCAAAGGAGTAGGAGTAATAGTGAGGAGATCTAAAACTGATCAACTGGCCAGGGGGTATCAAGTATGGAAAAGGAGAGCTGGGATGCCATTCTGTGCCTTGTCTAGGCCTTGGAGGATTACAGGAAATGCAGGCCGGGGGGGGGGGGTCTTTTGGTACTAGGATGGTAGCTGCCTCTTGCAATTCCAGTTTAGGGCAGTGTGGCTCCCAGGTTTGAAAAAGGTGGGTGTAGGGGTGGAAGTGCTTTCCTCACACTCCTTCAGAACTGGGGCAGCCACACTGGTGCACGCAGAAAGGATGGGACCAACCAGCATAACATTGCTGGGCAGGTGGAAGTCGGGGAGTTACAGGGGTTACATCAGACCCGGGAGAGACTGGGAGCGCTCTGTGGGGCTAAGCAGTAACATTGCAATTGTATCATTACAGGGCATAAAAAACACACTGTTTGGATCATCGGGCATTCTTACATATATTGGGCAAAGAAATGGACTACATCGCGAAGCATGGGCAAACACAGGTTTCACCCCAGTACTGTAAGCATCCAATGTCTGGGCAAGAGGGGAATGTATTGGGACCAGTTGATGCTGGCTTAACTAACTGGGCAGGGAATGGGCCCCACCTGATTGGCTTCACCCGTGTCAAGAATATAGACTACATCATAAAAATTAAAAAAAGACTTGGTGCATTTGAAAGTTATCTGGGGGGATGTTGGCATTATCTGTTCCAGCATAGTCCCCTGCTTCTGTGGAGGGATGCCAAAAGAAATAGAAAGAGCAAGCAAAAAGCTGAACAGTGAGGTAGGGAACTTTGTGAGAGCATTGGGGGGTTTAGTATTAAGGTACCAACAGTTAAAAAGGGATCAAGAAGGGTTGTATGCGGTAGATGGCCTTCATCTTTCAGAGCCGGAACAGGACATCCTCTTGGACAGTTTCTGGGAGGCTATTAGCTTGGACCTGAGAGTGGGGTAGTCAGGCTCAGGAATAGGCCACAGCCCTCTTAGTGAACATAAGAACATAAGATATGCCATACTGGGTCATACCAAGGTCCATCAAGCCAAGTATCCTGTTTCCAACAGTGGCCAATCTAGGTCATATGTACCTAGCAGTTTCCCCAGGGACCTCACCAGTCAAGCAATGGCAAAGAGGACACTATGAGGCTTAGGTGCCAAAAACAGGGCATCTGAGATAAACAGCCATTAAAAAAGGTGGGGTCTGGGTGCTGCACATCTAGGAGGGGGGCACATAGGCCCAGAGGGCTTGCCTTGGCTGCAAAGGTTGGCGTCAAGGGCAGCAAGGCTACCAGCTAAAAGGGACATTTGGGGCTGACTTTGAATGCAACTGGCTGCACGGAGCACCTGCTGGCTGCGGGCTCTCCTGAGGCGGCAGTATGCCAGAAAGTGGGTGGCCTGTCAGAAGGAGGCCAAGTAAATGGTTGGACATAAGAACAGAAGAAGAGACATAGATAGGTAACACCCCTTTTCTCCTTGAGTTTTGTGAGGTCAAGGAATCTAGATTGATGTTTATGTTGAACTATTGTTGAATTATTATGGCTCTTGCTTAATGTTTTCCTGTTATGAATTAAAATTATCTTTATCTTTATTGTCATTTGATATACCACTCTAGGCAGCAAGGCATCAGAGCAATTTACAAAAATTTAAATCAAAAGTAAGGAAAAGGAAAAGAACGCCAATCATATATAGGACAGGACAGAAAAGAAAGAAAAGAGAAGACAGCAATGGGTGGACGGGGAAGAGGGGAGAAGAACCTATACTAAGAAGGGATTGAGCTAAGGGGGAGACTGCTCAGGAGAAGGGGAGGGAAGGTCATAAGCCAACTGAAACAGATGTGTTTTGAGCTGAGATTTCAACAGGAGAAAGGAGGCCTCTGTACTTAATGAGGCAGGCAGGGAATTCCACAGGGCAGGAGCAAGGAAAAAGAAAGTGGAATGAAGCATTTGCTCCAAATGTGCACGGGAAACTGAGGGGAGGGCCAAGCGGTGAGTGTGGAGGGATCTGAGGAGACGGTGGGGGGAGTGAAAATGAAGGTGGTCAGCCAAATATTGCGATATGCCTGTGTGGATTGCCTGGTGAGTGTATGAGAATTTTGTAATTTATGCAAAATTTTATGGGAAAACAGTGAAGTCGGATCAGGGTGGGAGTGATATGTTCATGATGCGAGACATAAGTGATAATCCAGGCTGCTGTATTTTGGAGAAGTTGCAATCAACGAAGTTGGTAGTTGGGAAGACTGGCAAGGGCACTGTTGCAATAATCTATTCTAGAAATTACTAGTGATAGAAGGAGGGTAGTAAGGGAATGCTGGTTGAGGGAAGAACGAAGAGCATGGATCCGATGGAGGAAGAAGAAAGACCATTGGACAAGGGAGGAAATGTGGCCATGAAATGACAGAGAGGCATCTAGCATGACCCCAAGATAGCAGAGGGAGTGAACAAGGGGGACTGGGGAGTGGAACAGATAAGGGGCTATTGTGGGTCATGGGATATTAAAGGTGAGCCATATTGCGAAACATTTGTAGGGATTGAGAGAGAGAGATGATTGGAATGAAGCCATTCAGAGACAGAGGATAAACAAGCATTTAAGGGGGTTATATCCGGGGAGTGAGGGTTTGTGTGAAAGAGGAGGATATCACCTGCATAAAAGTAGGCAGAAATACCAAGTTGCTGGGTTAGTAGTGCAAGGGGGTCTAAGAAAATGTTGAAGAGGAGGGGGACCAGAACTGAGCCCTGGGGGATGCCACAGGTTTGGGGGGGGGGGGGTAGTGGGGATGAGGCAGAACTGCAAAGTACTGAGAAAGAACATGAGGACAGGAAAGACTGAAACCAGCGAAGGGTTGTGTCCTGGAGTCCTCAGTCACAGAGACGAGAAAGTAGAAGAGGGTGATCTACCAAATCAAAGACTGTGGAGAGATTCAAGGAAATTACAAGAGAGATGTTGCCCTGTACATGAGCAGTGTGTGTTTCGCAGAGAAGAGAAAGAAATATAGTATCTGTGATATGGCCAGTGTGGAAACCAGATTTGTGTGGATGCAAGAAGTGAGTGGAATCCAAGTGTGAAGAGATTGAAAGAAAACTAGTTTCTTAAGGATCTTGAAAAGGAAGGAAAGATTAGAAATTGGATGCCAGTTAGCCAGAGTTCTGGGGCAGCTGAAGGCTTCTTAAGGATGGAATGGACAAGGGTGTGCTTCCATATAGAGGGAAATATACCCAAAGCAAGACTGGAATTAAAGATGGAAAATACAAAAGGAAGGAGGGCAAGGGAAGGTTCCGTGATCCAAGGGGAAGGAATAGGGATCCAAGGGGAAGGAATAGGGATCCAAGGGGAAGGAATAGGGTCAAAGAGGCATGTAGTCGTACGGGATAAACTGATAACCTTGAGTAAGGTGTTGGCAGTGATGGGCTGGAAGGAAGACCAAAGATGAGGGAAGGTAGGGGTGGGTAGGGGTGGGTAGGGAGGGGGAGGATGGTGGTGAAGGCACCAAGCCAAGGGTGGGGAGGGAAGATGAAACGTCTGTTGCAGGGGGATGGAGAGGGAGAAACTTGGACCGGTGCACAGCAATCTTCTCAGAAAGGTAGTTGACAAGACAAGAATAAGAATGTATAATTCATCCCCTAAGATGCTAACCATGTGTGCTGTGACCTCAGTTCTATGTATATACCACCCCCCCCCCCAAGTCTTGATTGGCAATCCCCCAAAGATGAATCAAACTGCTGCTGATCGCTGGAAGTAGCGGTATATAAGTGTGTAGTAAATAAATAAATAAATAAATAAATAAAGAAGGGTCTGGCAGAGGGTGAGCTGAGGGTGCTGAGCTGTCAGTGACCTCTGAAAGAGAGTGAAACACTGAAAAACGTTGTCTGCAGGAATTTGAGGCAGATGAAATAATGGTGGTGTAATAGGTCTTTTTAGCTGAGGAGATTTGGGCTCTGTAGTGGCAGTGAGAAAGACGGAAGTGAAGAAGGCTAGTGGGGATAGGTTGATGCCACCAGAGATGCTCAGCTCTGCGAAGCTGAGCTTGGAAAAGGGAGAGATCATGTGTGAACCAGGGATGCCGACAAAGGGGTGAATAATGTATAATTCGAGGGGGGCCAGCCTGTTGAGGTGAGCGGAGAGAGTGGAATGCCAGGACGGAACCTGGATGTCTATAGATGAGGAGCCAAAATTGGAAGGAAAGATGGAGTCTCTAGAGGGAAAGTGAAGAAGGGTGTTAGGAGTGATACGCCACTTCAAATGTGTGGATGCAGAGATAGACTAAGGGGGAAGAGGGGCAAGGAGAAGAACACACAGAGGTGGTCTTGTCGAGATCATAGAGGGGACCACAGAGGACAAGGGAGCAATAAGAAGCAGGTTGAGAGTATGACTGGTTGCATGCATGGGGAGGGGGACGTGCTGCTGAAGGGAAAGATCAGAGAGAAGTGAAATGAAGGTCTTGTCACTGGGTTGGGAGTGGAGAGTCAATGTAGATATTCATGTCGCCCAGAATTGTAAGGTGCGAATAAGTGGAGGAAACTTCAGACAGGATAAGGAAGAGGGCATCCCTGAGGTCAGAATGAATCGAGAGGGGAACATATAGGAGGCGATAATGGCTGGGCGGGGGAAAACCCGAGACAAAGAAGAAGTGCTTCAGGGTAATGGAGAGTTGAGGAGGATATTTCCTGAAAAGGTAAGGAAGAATAGTAGAGGAGAGCTAACCCTCCGCCTGAGCGACCAGAGCGGGGTCGAGAGAGAGCAGAGAAGCCAGGGGGAAGACATTGATTGAGGATAGGCTTTTTGCCGGGACGTAGCCAAGTCTCCGTGAGGAAGATACTGTTGAGAGAGCTCTGTAATATAAGGTCTTGAACAAACTCTGGTTTAGAGCGCAGGGAGCAGCAGTTGAGCAAAGCAAGGGCCATGGGCAAAAGAGGCGAGGCAGGGTCCATGGAGGACAGGCCTGGGACTGTAGGAGAGGGTGAGCAAGAGGGACCCGATTTATCAGTAGGTGTGGGAGTGGGCAGCCATGTCCAGTGAACAGGGGTAGGAGGCATGGTCTGTGGGGCTGAAAGTGGAGAGTCAGAAGAGAACTCCCTGACTGCAAGAGAAAGTGGGCAAAGGAAAAGGCTGAGAGATAAGAGGAGAGGGACAAGGAACAGAGAGGGTCGAGATAGCTGAGGGGAAGCAGGGGGTATACTGCGGGTATACTGTGGTCGTGCTGAACCTCTGTGCCGGACCCTGTCCGAGGTCCCTGCCTAAGGGCCACGCCAAAGGGCCCTCTGGTGAGGCCCTCAGGCATGGGTACGCCTAGGCACACCTGTGCTTTAAACAATGCAGGTGAAGTTCCAGGTGGTGAAGTTCCTTGGCTCTGATTGGCCTCAGCACCAGGGGAGTGGGAGGAAGCTGGGATTCCCTCTCTCAACTGCCGACACGGATCAGTGCTCTGCTGTGACTGTTTGTTCTTATCTGAAGAAGTAAATCCAGTCTGGGAGTTGTGCCATGGGCAGTAAGGATGCAAGGTGGGAAGGAAAAGGCTGGGGGGGGGGGGGGGGACGGGGGGAGGGTGATGGAGGAGCCGGGGGGGGGAAGATGGGGAGGGGCGTGCGGCCTATTAGCCCCACGCCAGGTTATAGACTCTATAAATTTAGCCATGGGCATTTGTATTTACTCTCATACATGTGTTAGAGCTATCTACTCATTGGATCTGATGTTTGGAGGAGTGATTGAGGAAGAATTTAAAACTGGATCGAAAATCCAGACATTTGCGTTTTTGTGCTTGGTCTTCAATGGCTTCCCATAGACGTGTTGTGATGTTAGACCTACTATTTACAGAAGTAATTACCAGCATTTACACACGCAGAGCCCTGGACGATGACGCTCTTACTGAATTTGTTTCTTTGCAAAGATGATTATTCTTGCTGAAGTGCTGTCAGATACACAGTTCTTTCCATTGCCTTATAGGTATTTTATAAAAAGCTTCATATTCAGCAAGTTTTTGTGAACTACACTGCAAACTGTGAATATCTCGACTTTGATGATCTTTTGTTGACTTAGAAGGCCTTTAAAAATTGGGCTTTAAAAGGGTAATTTTAAACAGAGCACTTAAGTTAAGACAGGTAAATGTGCCTAATTTAAGTCTACCTGTCTTTATTAAATACTAACGTAAGTGAGATCTCATTTTAAATTCAGGTACAGACATTTACACTGCCTGCATATAGCAGATATAAATAAATGTATGCAACGTTTGCAAGTATGCACATAGAGTAAGGTATTTTATATAAATCCAGAAAATGGCCAAAGATAAAGGGCATATGACCTCTCCAGTCTGCCCATCCATAAGAACTATTAAGTTCTACAATCCTTTCCAGTTCTTAAAAGGTTTTTCTATATCTATCCCATACTTTCTTAAATTAAGATACATTTCTCATCTCTACCACCTTCACTGTTCCATATATCCACCATCCTTTTTTTTTTTTTTGTTATGATTGATAATTTTTATTGAATTTCCAATATTAATACAAAAATTCAATCCAACAAGATTATACAACGTAAAAAGTCCACATCTTGGGGAGTACAACAAACAGAGAATGCTACAAGCAATACTCAAACACGAAATTATTATATAAGTACAAAGGACAGGAATCAGTATCCAAAAACCAAACTAAAACTCAATTTTACTAGCATACTGATAAATCATTAGCAAAACATAATCTTAAGGACCATGAGTATCCAGAAAAACTTCTAAGGAAGATATATCCAAAAACACATATTTAGTTCCATTCAATGTAACCAGGCATTTGCAGGGAAATTTCAAATAAAAAGTAGCACCAATAGCCAAAACACGAGACTTCAAAGAAATAAAAGCCTTACGTCGCAACTGCGTCTGCCTGGAAACATCTGGACAAGAAAAATAACCCCAGTCACCAAAATACCGTATACCTTTATAAAAAATTTTTTGAAAATATCAATTCACTATCTTTTTGTTGGAGTAACCAATCAAAAGGAGACAGGGATTCCACCTGTCCCCTCGCCGCGGTCACTCCTTTTTAATCATTTTAATTGCTCAAAAAATTGCATAAAACTTATCTGTAATCCAGCCAATATATGAATTCAAAGTCAATTTTTTTATAAAGGTATACGGTATTTTGGTGACTGGGGTTATTTTTCTTGTATATGATTTTCGACTGGAAACATCTGGAAACAGATTTATAGTCCCTCCGCAGAAATTAGCATCTTTATTCTGAAAATATAACCTCATAACCATATTCTTATCCATCTCTGAGTTAAAAGATACCAAAAGAGTTGAGTGAGTAGAAATTAGATCAGAAGATGATTCAATAAATTCAGAAATGTCTACAGAGTCAAGTACAGGCAAGGCTGCTACCCCCTGGAGAACTCCACCAGGGTTAGCTGCCATTTGCGGTAAATAATACAATTTATTAATTACAGGTTTAGCATTCTCTTCAAACCCCAGGACTTCAGTCAAATATTTATCAAATAGAATCTGAGGAGATAACAAATGAGTGCGTGGAAAATTTAAACACCTAAGATTTTTAGCTCTCAGAGAATTTTCCATCAGTTCCTGTTGGGTATCAAGAGAAGTACTATCTTTCATAAATGAAACATTAACATTCTGTAGTGATAAAACTTGTTGGTCTAACTTCTTACACTGATTATCCAAAGCGGACAGTTGAGATTCATGTTGAGACAATTTTGCAACCGTTTCTTTAGTAAAAACAGAATACTGTGAAACAACAGATAATAAAGACTTTTCAATCCGCGATAGGACTTGCCACACATCAGTTAAGGATATATCTTTAGTGTCCACAGGTAAAATAGATCCAAATGCCTGTTGGGCCACAGAGTAATCTCCTGGGGATTGAAGGATTCGTGGCATAGGAACCACCACAATATCAGTCAATACCGAAGGAGAAGCCGGCTTAGATGACAAATCCGGCAAACAAAATTGCTCCTCCTGATTAGGAGAAGAAGTAACTGGGCCCAAAGAACTCTGACCAGCATGCAGGGGTGAGTTCGCATCCCCCAAAGAAGTAGAGGAATTATCCATGGGAGAAGAAGACCTAGTGGCCTCTTGCGATAGCACTACAGGCCTCTCTAAGGAAGCCAGGTGCTTATCCATGGGGCCCAAAACTTTCACAGCTTTCGACGGATTAACAGTACTCACATTTAAGGACTTCTTCTTCCATTTACCCATTCCACGACTTCCACTCTGTGCTCCTCATGCGCTTGAAGGGGCGCTCAAGGGGCAAACCAGCCCCTTTAAATGCTCCCCTTCAAGCGCGACCGCGAGACCGCGGTACTATCGGCAATATAAGCCCCAGATGACGTCAGGGCCAACAACGCGCAGCTGATTCGGCGTGCTCCGCCAACGCGGCACTCAGCAGGCTACAGCTCCGGTCCTCCACACTCACTGCTCCCAGGAACCGCTGCTTCTGAATCGCAATTTAAGCCCCAGGTGACGTCAGGGCCAACAACGCGCAGCTGATCCGGCGTGCTCCGCCAACGCGGCACTCAGCAGGCTACAGCTCCGGTCCTCCACACTCACTGCTCCCACTCCACCATCCTTTTTGTAAAGAAATGCTTCCTCAGATTACTCCTGAATCTATCCCCTATCAGCTTCATCCTATGACACCTCATTCCAGAGCTTCCTTTCAGAGGGAATAGGGTCACGTCCTGTGCATTTATATCATGGAGGTATTTACATTTCTCTATTGTATCTCCTCTCTCTCATCCTTCCCACATATACTGTATATAGAGATATTTATTTTACTGTATATATTGAGATCTTTTTTTTATTGAAATATATCACATTTTTACAATCAAAAAACTTATAAAGACATGCAATAATGCATTGAAAGTTCAATAGAATAAACAATTCAAAAGTCACAATAATTTGCAATAGTCCACTTAATGATGAGCTAAGACCTCAAATGTAACAAAAAAAAATAAAGGAAATCCAGAGGTCAAGGAGAAACCTCTAAAAGAAAATCAGCAGGCAAGCCTAAAAAAGAAGAACAGAAACCCCAATTCCTACTTCTTGTTATCCAAAAGAAACCTTTCCAAATGAGAACAATCAAAAAATATATAAGTATTTCCTTGGAAGAATATACATTTACATGGGTATCAAAGGAAAAAAGTAGCTCTCAACTCAACCACATGAGATTTTAAAGCTAGAAACCCTCTTCTATGGGCCTGTGCAGATCTTGAAACATCAGGAAATACATACAATTTATACCCACAGAAGAGTTTATCCTTGTTCTTTAAATAAGCCTTTAATACCCAAACTTTATCCGAAATAAAAGAAAAAGAAACAAGGTAGCCCTTTTAGAGATTATATCAGTAGAATCTTCCAGAAAATTAGTTAAATCCACATTAACATCTACAGATAACACATCTACTCCTTCCACCAGCCTTATCCACCTCACGCTAGCCTGTTGGAATATGATAACAATTCTGAATAGAAACCTTTTGAGGAAATAACAAAACTTCTTTAAAATACTTGTCAAGAAGAATCTGATATGTTGAGATCTCTAAGACTATTCCCATATGATCATTTTCGTAGCCACCATCTAGGCTGACTCCATCCTGTTTATATCCTTTTGAAGGTGTGGTATCCAGAATTGTACACAATACTGTCGTGACCCCAGCCCCGGCCAAGGGCCTAGAGGCATAGGGCTGCCAATTTTAGTCATCTAATAATGGAATTAAACACTATTCTTGTCCACAGTGAGGCATTCTGGGACTTGTAGTTTTTCCTCGTTCAAGGATAGTCGTGTAAGCCAAGGGTTAAAGGCAAAGACAAAAGTTTATTTTTCCCCAAAAAGCACTAAGGTTCAAACACACAACGTCAGGATATTCTTATCCAAGCAATACTTCAGAAATTATACATAAGCTGGAACTGAGGAAGCTTCATAAGCTTTTAAAACATATGCAGTTGTTTTCATAAGGTAATCAGCAAAACAAAATACAGCTTCTCTGTTTAAGCAAAGTTAAATGTCCTCATTTACCTTCTGCTTCTTTAAACACAAAAATGTAGAAGCTGGCAACGTTCTCTTGAGTTAGTAGGTATTTCTTAGCAAACCAAAACTAGGTTCATTCACACTGCTTCTCAAGACCTTTCTGTATCAAGCATTTCTTATCAACAGACTTTCATAGCTTCTGTCTGGCATAATGTACAATCCATTGGCAATTCACCTGATATGGAGTTTTGCTCCACACAGTCCACTTGCATATCCTCTTGTTCTAATGCATATATGTCTGGCTCTGAACTCCCACAATCTGCTCCTCGGCGAATGCTCTGGGGAAATCCCTGGACCTCCCTCCAGCACTGTTTTCCCCGGTAAGGAATGTCTGTACCTCTAGTATGGGATATCTCTCCCTGGTTCAGTTGCCTTGGTTCCTCTCCGCTGTTCAGCCACGGTTCCTTGCTCCAGGCTGGGTTCTGGTTACTTCTAGCTATAGCCTTATTCACCCACCTTTGAGCAGCTTGAAACCTTCGGTCCGAGACCCGAGGTAGAAGACTTCCCTGCTTTCTTTCTCTAAGCAAAGCACACGTGGTTTCTTGGCTCTCATGCTCCTTCCACGTCCTTCTCCTTCCCCTGATGTTTCCTCCTCTGAGTTCCTCTCTCTGAACCCCTGCAATAGCTGAAACACGCTGAACTCTCTGAACTTGCCCACGATTCTGGACTGGAACTGGAACACAAACAGTTTGAACCACAACCTGATCCTGAACCCCCTTCTCCCCTTCTGAGCAGGGTTTATAAGGCTGCTTCTTAGCTAGCCTTTCTCTGTCTCTGCACAGGTGTTTGCCCTTACCCCCTAAGCTTGCACTTACGTCAGCAGAGCTTGGGTGTGGCAAACTGGCTCTATCAACTCCGTGCTTTCTTTCTTTGACTGCAGTCTGGAACCTGTGAATTACAGGAATGTCTCTTTCCTTAAAGGTATATTCACTATCTTTTCCTATTTCCATCGGTTCAGCAGGGCTCTCCTCATCACAATACTCCAAATGAGGCCTCATTAGAGACTTATACAAAAGCACTATCACCTCCTTTTTCCTGCTGGCCATTCCTCTCCCTATGCACCCAAGCATCCTTCTGGTTTTAGATGCTATCTTTTCTATCTATTTGGCAATGTTAAGATCATCTGATTTGATCACCCCCCAGATCCTGCTCTTCTTTTGTGCACTGGGGTACTTCACCCCCTATACTGTACTGCTCCCTTGAGGTTTTGCATGACCTTACTTTTTCTTAGCATTAAATCGTAGCTGTCAAATTATTGACTATTGTTTAAGTTTCACTAGATCCTTCATGTTATCCACACTTCCCAGAATGTCTAACCTGTTGCAGATTTTGGTATCATCTGCAAAGAGGCATACTTTTCCAGACAGACCTTGTGCATTATCTCTTATAAAAATGTTAAAAAAGAAAATAACTAAGGTCCGATCCCTAAGGCACACCACTGGTAACACCTGTATCTTCAGAGTGATCTCCATTCATTATTACCCTCTGTTACCTCCCACTTAACCACTTTCTTACCTAGTCAGTCACTTTAGGTTCTGTCTCAAAGGCGCTCAGTTTATTTATTATCGACATGTGCACTTACGAACTCTGCTCAGACCAATCCCTTGGCTATGACTGCCAGCAAAGTTTATGCATTCATGCCCATGTGTGTACTTTTCCACTTCTTGATATTTTATTATAGGACATTAACGCACTTATTTAGCCAGATGTGTGAAATGATTTTATAATCCCCCATAAGGGTAGATGCCTGATTTTAGGCTATTTTATAAAGACACATTGGTGCCTCTCTTTATAAAACACTAGGGAAAAGCAGTAGAAATCATGCCTTCACTAAAAATGCAAACATTTACACCCATTTGAGACCAGGCTTAAATGTTCACATGAACATTGTGACTCTGCCGTGATCCACCCAGACTGTGACCCCGAACATGCTTACATGAGAGCCACATAAAAATACACACCTTCTTGGGACCTTGTGTATTTTAGGTGTATCGCCACTCCCATTTAATGCATGAAAAATCCTTTATAAAATTACCTCCAATAAAGTATTCCTGAACCAGATGCCAATATGCTAAACTGTGATTAATATCACCCATGTATATGCAGAATTACATGATATTAATAGCATACAAATGAGCCCAGACCTTACTGCAAAAAACACAACCATACCTCCTGAGGTACAGTTCATTTTCTCATGATAAAGAATTTGCAAGCCAGCACATAGACTTTATTGGTGAGCCAATAGGTCATGACTGGTGTTTTGCATAACTTTACATTTAAAAAGAATTCAAAGACTGAAGTGCATAGGTCCAAAGTGCTGTTAGCACAGAAATAAAAGGCCGCGGGGCCACGTACCCACATGCCGAGGGTAACCGGATCAGCGGCGCGGAGCATGGTCCCGGCACATTGATGGCATCCGGAGAAAGGGGTGGGGAAAAGGACAGCATGGTTTAAAGCAATTGGCTCCCGCAGAGGATTGAGTGTCGCGGGAGCCAATGGGCCTGGAGGAGGAAGGAAGAAGTAGGGGAGCATGGGGGCCGGTGGGAAGACAGTCTTCGTCGGAGAGCAGGAGTGGAGGATCGTGGCCGGCGTTGATGTGAGGAGGATTGAGTTTTGCGGGCATTGAGTCTGACTCCCGGCAGACTGTGGAGGAGTGGCAGGTTTTAATTACTCAGCGGGCCCCGGAAAGAAAAACGGCTGGTGGCGAGCAGAGCGGGCGGCTGAGTGGTGTGCAGAAGTGAGGCACGTGGCAGACAGGGCTGAATTTGTTGTGGGAGCTGAACTGGACAGCAAGTGAATAACCGGGCAAGTGAAGCTAATCAGGGGAGGAGAGGGGAGGCAGTTAGGGATTAAATTTTTTAAAAAAAGGATACTAATAGAAATATATAGTAAAATAAATAAAAACATAAGAGGTAATTAAAGGTCTAAGTATGCATCGCAGGGGCCGGCTGGCTTGTGGGAGAGGGACAGGGAGGTCGGTAAGGGCAAGGGGAAGGTAGGCCACATCTTCACGGGATGAGCAGGGGAGGTTTATTAGCGCAGCTGGAACGAAAGGGAATAGGGGTGTAGGGGAAGCTGGGAGAAGAGCTAAGGGGCATAGGGGAAATGGAGTGGGTGGTAGGGGGTCTTCTAGACCCAGGCTACCCAGGAGCGGGTGCGGGGGGGGGGGGGGTACCACATTTGTCTACGGGGGGCAGGGGTGGGGTTCGGGATCAGGGGGTTATTGAGCCCAGGGGAGGGGTTCCTGCTGGGGGGGTCAATTCCTTGGCAAGGACGGTGGGGCCAATGGAAGTGTGGAAGAAAATGCAGCCTTGCTAGGCCAGGTATTGGAGTATGGGGGGGAGGGGGAATGGCATTGGGGCTATCAGGGAAGGTGGGGCAGGTATAGGACAAGGTGTGCAGCATCCTCCATGGTGGGAGGGGGCACAGATGGAGGAAGTAG
The DNA here is from genome assembly GCA_033557465.1 of Ichthyophis bannanicus. Taxonomy (NCBI): domain Eukaryota; kingdom Metazoa; phylum Chordata; class Amphibia; order Gymnophiona; family Ichthyophiidae; genus Ichthyophis; species Ichthyophis bannanicus. Next base: position 99,698,070 of record CM066040.1, on the reverse strand, counting down.
GAGCCAGAGTAGTCTCGAAGGGCAGGGTCTCACTGGTTAATTCAGATGGCCGGTGATGCAAAGGGGATACTACCCAGCGGCTTGGGAGCATTGCCGTGGTGGAGGGTAAGGATCCTCTAGAGCGGAGTGGCTGGGGGCGTGGCAGTCTCCTTGGCCTCCGGCAGTTCCCCCCCCCCCCCCGGTGTTTTCCTTTTTGCATCCACAGGTGCCGGCAGTGTGGCAGCAAACAGGTGGCCAAGGAGGGAGAGGTCACATACGAGGAGAGAACATGGAGGCGAGAGCAACAGCAAGGAGCGATCGCACGGAAGGGGCGGTGGTGGATCCGGACAGAGTGTCTCAGAGTTAAGGGGGTCGGCAGGAGCCTGGAAGTTGTCCAATGGTAGCGGAGTCCAGAACGAGTGAGGAAGGTGAGTTTCCAGCGGTACAAGGGGATGGGGCGCAGAGGGAGAGGGGTGTGCGCGAGGGGATTGGGGCAAAGGCGCAGAAGAAGTGGAGGCATTCCTGCAGGCGACGTGACAGTTCAGAGTCCTCCTCCTCTTCATCGGTGGATTACTAGGCAACCTCTTTGGGGGCAGAGGGGATGGTATGGACGGTGGGCGGTAGCATTGCAGTGGCCGGGGTGGGTGGGGGGACACCCTCGGTAGCGTCATTTTCCGAATTATGGGAAGGAGTTCCAAGGAAGTTGCTCCGGAAGATTCAGAAGAGATGCTATATCGACATTTTTCGTTTATTGGATGGTAGGAAGAGGTCGGGAGAGAGTAGAAAGAAGAGGAAAGAAGATGAGAAGGCGGGGAGAGTAAAGAAGGTCTCGCGTACTGTCCTAAACTGGACGAGAACCTTTTTGCAGTAAGCTAGCGTATGGGGACATCATTATCCAGAGCATTATGGGATGTTGCTGGCCTAAGCAGATTCCATCTTAGAGGCGGTACAAACGCACGAGGGTTGGGCATGGCTCAACTATGATGAGAAGTTCTGAGATAAGATGGAGGAGAACAAGTTATTGTCCTGGGGGACGCAAGATATTAATCTATGGCTGACATAAATGTCGACTAGGTTGGGAAATGGGGGGGGGGGTGGAGCTAAAGTAGGAGTAGCGGTTGCGATTGGGATGGGGCGGTCCTTTCGGGCAGGGGGATGACTGCATGACTTCCTTTTCATGGGGGAAGCTCGGTCAGTCCGGTGCCAGGAGCTCTTGGAGGGATTCGTGGAACTGTCCAGGGTATGGGGTGTTCCCTTGGCTGCCCAAAAAAACCCGAGGGACCTTCGACGAGCATAACATTTCTGGGGGTGGAGCTAGATGCGGTGGAAATGGTTGCTCGTTTGCCGGCAGAGAAGGTATCTGTCAAACAAAATCCACTCTTCAGTGATACAAACACAAATCCAAACGAAAGAATCACCAAACAATACCCCCAAAAAATTATCTATAATAAAGAAATTTTTTGTCGGACATCACCGCAGCAAAGCATAGAAGGAAACCAATGCTCCCAAGCGGCTCAATCCAACAATAACTTGTTCTCCTCCATCTTATCTCAGAACTTCTCATCATAGTTGAGCCATGCCCAACCCTAGTTAGTAGCGGAGTCCAGTTGGGCAGGAGTTTGTGGTGGTATGCGGAGGCATCATGTGAGGGTGTTGGAGGGGGAGCTCCGGGTATGGCTAGCAAAATCCAAGACGGATCAGCTGGGAAAAGGAACCGTGGGTGGTTTTAAGGGCGATTGGCGGTGCTTCGACATGTCCAGTGGCATCACTCAAAGCATACTCAGTGGCCACATCTGATACTGCTATTTACGAAGTTACATTCTGCCTCTTAACATCACCGGTTCCCTCCTAACTTTCCACACAATTTATATGTATTTTATATTCTTCTATTTTAATTTTTCTTTGATCTTCTTTTCTTAAGATTTTTTTTATGTCTATACAATGCTCATACATTTATAGCTCCATTCATTTGGGTCATTCAACAACACATGAAGCTCATTGTCCAATTACAAAGTGTGGCAACATTGTATCACAAAGTAACTTTCATGCATTTTATCAAAAATGCTTATATCTATAGCTCTGTCATTCTCAGTACATCATACTCAATGAAGGTTCTCATTTCTCGGATCCCAGCTGTGTTGAGGGTTTAACATATGTTTTAACATATAGCTATCTCCGAACAGGCTATAACAGTTGAAAATCCAAAATTAGAGTCAACACAATCACCTGAATATTACAAAAATATCACTTCAAAACTGTTTCTTCAACATTGGAACAATGATGACAAAAATCATTATATTTATAGCATGTAACAAAAGAAGAGGAAAAGATCTCAGTACTGTTCCAATAAATGTAGCTTGGACCCTACATTGTGGTCCTGGGCACACGTCCTCATAGGTCATAGAAACCCCTTTACCAAAATATTTTTTATTATTTCATAAAAATAAAAAAACACACCCAATGTATAAAAATACAAAATGCACACTTAATTGTATATAACTTCCTGCCACTACAGTCACACTTGGGGTTGAACATATAGAACATATGGGCCGATCTTCCGCCCATTCGGGGCGCACCTGGATGCTTTAAACTTCGCGCCATCAGGCGCGTGCACTTCCTTGCTCCCACTACCATCCTCAGCTCTCCCCGGCACGGGGATAGAGCCTCCGGCAGGGGAGCAGAAGGCCGCCGATCTTCCGCCCATTCGGGGCGCACCTGGACGCTTTAAAACTTCGCGCCATCAGGCGCGTGCACTTCCTTGCTCCCACTACCATCCTCAGCTCTCCCCGGCACGGGGATAGAGCCTCCGGCAGGGGAGCAGAAGGCCGCCGATCTTCCGCCCATTCGGGGCGCACCTGGACGCTTTAAACTTCGCGCCATCAGGCGCGTGCACTTCCTTGCTCCCACTACCATCCTCAGCTCTCCCCGGCACGGGGATAGAGCCTCCGGCAGGGGAGCAGAAGGCCGCCGATCTTCCGCCCATTCGGGGCGCACCTGGACGCTTTAAACTTCGCACCATCAGGCGCGTGCACTTCCTTGCTCCCACTACCATCCTCAGCTCTCCCCGGCACGGGGATAGAGCCTCCGGCAGGGGAGCAGAAGGCCGCCGATCTTCCGCCCATTCGGGGCGCACCTGGACGCTTTAAACTTCGCGCCATCAGGCGCGTGCACTTCCTTGCTCCCACTACCATCCTCAGCTCTCCCCGGCACGGGGATAGAGCCTCCGGCAGGGGAGCAGAAGGCCGCCGATCTTCCGCCCATTCGGGGCGCACCTGGACGCTTTAAACTTCGCGCCATCAGGCGCGTGCACTTCCTTGCTCCCACTACCATCCTCAGCTCTCCCCGGCACGGGGATAGAGCCTCCGGCAGGGGAGCAGAAGGCCGCCGATCTTCCGCCCATTCGGGGCGCACCTGGACGCTTTAAACTTCGCGCCATCAGGCGCGTGCACTTCCTTGCTCCCACTACCATCCTCAGCTCTCCCCGGCACGGGGATAGAGCCTCCGGCAGGGGAGCAGAAGGCCGCCGATCTTCCGCCCATTCGGGGCGCACCTGGACGCTTTAAACTTCGCGCCATCAGGCGCGTGCACTTCCTTGCTCCCACTACCATCCTCAGCTCTCCCCGGCACGGGGATAGAGCCTCCGGCAGGGGAGCAGAAGGCCGCCGATCTTCCGCCCATTCGGGGCGCACCTGGACGCTTTAAACTTCGCGCCATCAGGCGCGTGCACTTCCTTGCTCCCACTACCATCCTCAGCTCTCCCCGGCACGGGGATAGAGCCTCCGGCAGGGGAGCAGAAGGCCGCCGATCTTCCGCCCATTCGGGGCGCACCTGGACGCTTTAAACTTCGCACCATCAGGCGCGTGCACTTCCTTGCTCCCACTACCATCCTCAGCTCTCCCCGGCACGGGGATAGAGCCTCCGGCAGGGGAGCAGAAGGCCGCCGATCTTCCGCCCATTCGGGGCGCACCTGGACGCTTTAAACTTCGCGCCATCAGGCGCGTGCACTTCCTTGCTCCCACTACCATCCTCAGCTCTCCCCGGCACGGGGATAGAGCCTCCGGCAGGGGAGCAGAAGGCCGCCGATCTTCCGCCCATTCGGGGCGCACCTGGACGCTTTAAACTTCGCACCATCAGTCGCGCCCGCGCCTCTGCGGGCCCACGCCTGAGGGCCTCGCTAGAGGGCCCTTTGGCTTGGCCCTTAGGCGGAGGCCTGAGGGAGGCCTAAGAAAAATTGAAATAACAGCCCATCAGCTTCCTCTGAACAAGGAAAATTAGAACACAGCCAGCTCATGTTCCTGCCGCGCTAAGATCCTGAATCCTTTGAAGCCCAGAGTTCCAGCAACCAAGTTTGTAACATAGTTTCATAGTATCTTACCACTTCCCCTCAGGACTCTCATGCTAATGTTTTAGTGCTACATTGTATATACTAATGTTTTGCATTACCTGATCTAAACTGCTAACAAGTTACTAGTCTTACTTCTTGAGCCATTCTGATTTGTTTTTTGACTACCTCACCATTCCATTCCATTCCATAGCTTAGCTGGTTAGGCTGAACATACTTGTCTGTTACTCTCACTAGCCAATATCGTTACTGTCTTTACTATCCATACTATTCACCATGATATCTCACTGTGTACCCACTTACCCATTCTCAATCCTCATCTGCTTCATTTTAATAGTCCTTACCTTCGACACTCTAGCCCTTAACGTACCTCATAACTCCATACCTGTCCTCCGAAGATCCTGGAGAAGATTCCCTGACTATACCAAATATCAAACCGAAACACCTCGAAGCATACCAGGCTCATATGTTATCTATGTGAACCTACAGCAGCACAACCTAACTCGGCGTGCACAACCCCACTCTCCCCCTGACCTTAAATGTGCACTAATAAATGCGCGATCCATAAGGAAGAAATGGCCAGCATTAACGGATATGCTTTCAGCTCATAATCTTGATATCTTATGTATCACCGAAACATGGTTGTCTGCATCCGACTCCGTGATTCTTCACCAGAGTGTCCCTCCCAACTTCTCAGTTCACTCATGCCACAGAACCGACCATCGTGGTGGAGGAGTACTCATCCTAACAAAAGCGGATCTCAAATTTCAGATTACTGCCTCAAGCAGCACCTTGTCCCTTGACTCCCTTACCATTACAAACAAACAAATAACCATCAACTTGCTATATAGAGCACCTTCTTCATCTCCTGATGACTTAGCCACAATAATCGATCTTGCCTGCAACACCACAAATCTTCACACCATGAACTGGGTTTTAGGAGATTTCAACCTCCCATCCATTCAAGACAGCCATACCAATGCCTTTAATGATGCCCTCAGTGAGCTAGGCTACGTTCAACTCGTCGATACCACTACCCATATAAAAGGGAACATACTAAATTTGATCTTTGCACCGCAGCTAGCCTTACTTCATGGGCACAAGCCTCTCCTAAATGTTAGCCCAGTCCCTTGGTCAGATCATCTTCTGATACGATTCCAGATACCAACTTGTGCTATATCTGTCAAAGCTAAAACTGATGATAACCCTACCCCAGAACAATTTAAGCGCTTCCATCCTTTCGATAGAGAGGATTTTTTAATGAAGACACTGATCCTACTTGACCTACCTGAACAAGGCCTCGACGACATGGTCGACTCCTGGAACTCAAACCTAGATGCCGTAATCCATAGACCTCCAACATACAAAGCTTCACATAAGAAGAAGAATGCTCCTTGGTACTCCCAAGAACTACGCAAATCGCTTCTTCATCTCAGACAACTTGAGAGGCACTGGAGACGATCTAGAACAACCGCGAGCCATGAAGCATTCACAGCACAATTAGGAAAACATCGTTTAGCCGTTGCATCAAGTATGAAACAATATCATGCAAACAGACTACAACGCTCCCTGAACAAACCCCATGAGCTCTTCCAAATTGTAAAATCCCTAGCAAAGGAACCATCTCAGGGGAACTCGTTCCACCCAGACCCCCAGGAATATGTCAACTACTTACGCAACAAAAGTAACCAGCTTGCTCAACCTACTAAGCCTCTCATCTCAACTACTCCACCCATTTCCACCCCTCATCCCTCAGTTGATCATCTCTTAAGTGAAACCCAACACACCCTCACATCCTTCTCTACCCCAACCATCAGAGTCATTCAAGACACCATATTAAATATAAATACCACTACAGCACCCGCTGATCCGTGTCCAGCTCCCTGGATAAAATCCTTACGTGCTGAGCTCAGCCCATTCTTATCCAAGCTTATAGAAGTATCCTTCTCTACTGGAACATTCCCCTGTAGCCTGAAACAGACTGCGATCAGACCTCTCCTAAAGAACAGTAAGCTGGACCCCTCAGCGATGGACTCCTACAGGCCTATCTCTAGCATACCTCTCCTCTCGAAGATCATTGAAAAGATTACACAACGTCAATTACAGGATCATATAGATTCCAACGCACCCCTTCATCCCTGCCAGCATGGATTCCGTGAAGCACATGGTGTGGAAACACTATTGACAACCCTATTCAACACCCTTTCCATAGGGCTGGATAACATCAGACAAGGCTTTGTTCTAATATTCATGGACATCGCCGCTGCCTTTGATACAGTAGACCATGAAGTTCTCCTTCAACGCCTCAGAGATAAGGGAGTTCACGGCTCAGCTCTATCATGGTGCGCGTCTTACCTCACAGACCGTTGGCAACATGTACGTTCTGGTCCCTCCACCTCTGACCCCTTCCTTCAAACTAAAGGTGTCCCGCAAGGCTCCTCACTATCGGCCTTACTATTCAACATTTACATGCAACCCATCTGTGACCTTATCCACTCATTTAACATCAACTGCCTTGTCTATGCCGACGATGTCTTGATGTACATGCCAATCTCGACTGAGCATCTTGACCTCTCCCCTCTAATCAAATGCTTTGATGCAGTCTCCGACTGGATAGACGCACAAAGGCTTAAATTAAACTTCAAAAAGACCGAAGCCCTCTTCGTCACCAGGAACCCGGCTTTTATCCCACCTCTATCCATCAAAGTTCGGGACGCAGAACTTACATGCAAGACTACAGTAAGATACCTCGGAGTTATACTTGATCAGCAGCTTAATATGAAGGCTCACATCAATAACATAACAAAAGCTGTCTATCACAAAATCCGGTCCCTTCGCCATCTTCGTCAGCTGTTAGAACCTGAAGACTTCCGAACTGTTTTTCAGGCCCTAATAATGCCCCACCTTGACTATGCTAATGCGATATTACATGGCCTACCAAAGAGTACGACCAACCCCTTACAACTTGCTATGAATTCTGCTGCAAGAATCCTTCATGGAGCTTCCAGAAGATCCCACATCACTCCAATACTAAAACAGTTGCACTTGCTGCCCATACAGGCCAGGATCTCCTACAAGGTTCTAACAATGACCCATAAAGCCATCAAGAAATTCCCGGCTACTGCCATCACCGACCTAGTATCCATCACACCTCCTAACCGGCTAAGGAGATCGAATGCTGCAAACACCCTCATTCTACCTAAGGCAAGTACTAAGTGCTCTCAAGCTACTAGATCTAGAGCCTTTGCCTTTTTTGCACCATCTTGCTGGAACGCACTTCCGGCGCCTATCAGAACCATCAGCGATCTCTCCCAATTCAAGAAGGAACTGAAGCATCACCTTTTTCTCCTTCACTACGATGCCGCAGCCCCCCCCCCCCCCCACAGTCACCTACTTCCACACCCCATGGTAGCTCCTCAAGCCCACGCATCTTACACTCCTAGTATGAATACCTGCAACCACACCTTAACCGCCTCCATACTTAACTTACTCTGAGAAGCTCGTGCTGTGCACGTAACCATGTATATAGTTACATTAACTTGCCTGTATATAGTTATTGTTCTCCCTGTTCTCCCTGTTAAGAAACTTGTTCATTGTATACCCGAGTTATTTTAAATGTTTATTGTAAGCACAAATCACTAAACTGAGATGTGTAGTTTCAATGTTTATTGTAAACCGCACTGATCTTAAATAGCGCGGTATAAAAGAAAATGTAATAAATAAATAAATAAATAAATAGCAAGCCATTCATAGTTATGTGAAAAGACTACATGGGTGCTGCACCTTTCTTATGAATGTCTGAGATTTGGAAGATTTACAGATCTGCTGTGATTTGAGAGACATTATGGACCATTTATGCAGCTAAGTTATTTGGTTTTCTCACTGGTGAACGCCAGGGTTATGCGTTGGCTTATGTTAAGCCTGGTTCGTTTGTTGTCTCTCTAAATGCTGAGGTTGATTCATATCTTGCCTCGGATTTTAAGGGTGATTTCACTCTTTTTAATAAAACGATTAAAAGGAGGGTTTGCCACGAAAGAGGGTAAAGTTTCCCTCGCAGGGCAAACGATCCGACAAAAATTAATTTTGGTGAGTGGGCAGAGGGAGTTTCATTCTTATACAATATAAGCACTAGAAGCAGTAGCACCATCCAGCATCCCTTATAATTATTAGAAGATGTAGAAAGGTCCAAACTTTTCCAGAACAGAGGAAGTTTTCTGCCAGAAATCTCAGGCTGTGTGTAGACTCCTCTGAGAAGAAAAAGCCCACTGAGTATAAAACCTCAGCTAAAGGCAGTTTCCTGTCTTTGGCCCAAAGCTATTATACCATAATGTAGTAAGTAGAAGTGTGCCCTTTATGGTCAGGTCCCTCTGGTAATCAGGCAGAGCACTGCAAGGGGAATTTGCACCAGAGACCATGATTAGAGGAGGAAGAGAAAAAGAGGCTTGGAGTCATTGCTATGTGGCGGGGGGGGGGGGGGGGGGGGGGGGGGAGAAGGTTCCAAAAGTCTGCTTGTACCAGTCCGTCTAGATCTCACCTTCCAGAGGACAGAGTGAAGGAGTCTGGGAAAACTGCAGTTCACAGTAGTAACTCATCCTAGAAAAGGAACCATCACAAATGAAATCAAAGAGATACCCAGGTAAGGGCTGTGATCCCTCACAGGGCAGGGGAACTGTGGGAGAAGAACCCTGACATCAGATACCTCAGGTTGGTGTGCAATAAAGATAAGGAGAATCTAAGTAGAGAAGTAATTGACTAGTCAAATATTTAAGTGGTACTTGAGAAACCTAAAAAGAGTAAGGTACAGAGAGCTAGAAGGTATGAGGTAAGTAACACCCCAACTACTATAAGAGGAATTTAACCTGTTGTACTATAGTTCTGTTTGATTGTTTCACATTAATTGTTGTTGATGTTCTTTAGCAGTGACCCTTAAATTTAAGTTAATCCTTGGTTCAGAACACAATATATGGCCTGTACTCTTATTTGAGAAGGATGTGAGAGAGTGTCAAGTGCCTCCTGGCTATTACCACTCCCCATCAAGAGAGAACCCTGAAACGTTTAAATCCAGGAGCTCAGAGAAATTCTGGGTAAAGGCTTCTAGGATTGGTGTGCTCTCTTGTCTGCCAAACAGTTGCTGAACTAACTGTATGGACCACCCAGGAAAGGGGTTAAACATGGATTTTCCACCGCTTTGACCCGGTGAAAAGCGGGATATAAATACAGCTAAATAAATAAATAAATTTTCACAGCAGCATACGTTCTACTGAAAATACTCATGACTTTAATCAGCCAATGAATATCAGCCTTTTTGTATTGTTTTTTTGGCATATATATTTCAATTTTTCATGTTAAAAGAAACTGCGGTAAAACTTCATTATAACTAAACTAGCTCAATTATTAATTTTTATGCTCAGTCAGGGCCTAGTATCAGCAGAGAGTTTTTAATTTAAATTAAATTAGAGTATAGCTTAGCATAGATGGAAGAATAGGGTAAATATTCTTTGAATTAAAATAAATTGCTTCTAGAGACCTTTACAAAGAAGCCTTCCAGTTAGGAGGCAGGGGATCTGGGAATTTGTTTTAAATGGGTATTAAAGCCAAGTGACAGATCAAAGGAGTAATTTGAAAGGCTCCCTCTGTGAAATCAAGGGCTGCGTGAATCACCAAGGAAATTGTTATCAGATTACCTTAGAAACACAGGTCTGGGACTTGTGCAGCAAGCCAGCCTTTACTCCCACCTACCTCATTTCCCACTCACCTCAGGCATAACCTTAGCTTTATAGGCTCTCAAACCTCTTAAAGGAGTACAGATGGTTAAATATACTTTCCGGTACCGGCTGGCTATCCTCACCAGAAACAGATTAATTTTTTTTTAGTGTCATTGAGCCAGTGCTGACTCTTGGCAACCCAGCTGCCTCTGGGTTTTCTTGGCAATGTATCACTAGAAGTAGATTGCCAGGCCTTTTCTTACAAGGCAATGGAGGGTAAAGTGACTTGCCCAAGGTCATAAGGAATGCCAGTGGGAATCAAACCCTTGATCTTCTGGGTACTAGGCAGTTGTTCTAACCACTAGGCTACTGCTCCATATAGATTAATTAAGGCCCTGAAATTAATTAATCTTGAGGTGAACAAAATCCCTTAACCTTAATTGGCATAGTTGCATCAGTACAAGTATTCCTAGCAACCTTAATTAAACAATTTAAATAGCCAAACAAAACCTTAAAACTAAGATGCAGATAGCAGTCCAGCAGTGAGATGGAGGCTATCCAGTCTTTTACACTGAGGGTCACATGTATGATTTTCTCCCTGTTAGTGAGGGGTCTTACATGTACACTAGGTGCAAGGAGCTCTTTGCCCTCAGGGAACAGATCTGATTTCTGGAGGCTAGAGAAGCAGACTTGGAGAACATAAGGCAGGCAGAGAGGTGCATACACGAGACATACAGAGACATAGTAATGAAGTCCCACCTCCAGCTTGGCAGCCTCACAGTTGCTATAGAGGAGAGAGGTCACATGAAAGGAGAGCATCACCTTGGTGTGGCAGGAAATGATCCTGTAGCTAGGACCTGTCCACCAAGAGATGTAAAACCCTTTCACAATGAGGAAGTTTCCCCAAGTTTTCTTATAATATTTTCAAAATATTTGGATTAAAAAGATTGGTTTTAATTGATGTTCGAATCCTTTAAAAGTACTTTTTCTGGATATATTGTGATAGTTGTTTTGGTTGATATAATTAAAGTTAAAAGGGTGAGACCTGTGATGTATGAGTTCTAGCTCTAACCTATGGTGACACAGTTCGCCAGATGAAAGGAATGAGCCTTTTCTGAGGTCTCTATATACCCGAACTATAGCATGTTAAAAGTTTTAGATGAGGGCAATTGATTATTAAGGTGCTAGATGGTATTGGGGTTATAAAGGGTGGTGTTGTGTGTATTTGATCTCTATTTACCCTTTTGGCAGTGATTTTGTAGAAGTTTCCCCAGGGCCATGTGTTCATGAGGGAAGGGTAGGATGGCCATTATAGATGGTGATTCAATCATTAGGCATGTAGATATCTGGATGGCTGGTAGATATGAGGATCGCCTGGTAACATGCTTGCCTGGTGCAAAGGTAATGGACCTCATGTGCCACCTAGACAAGCTTTTAGATAGTGCTGGTAGGAGCCTGCTGTTCTGATACATGCTGGTACCAATGAAATAGGAAAGTGTAGGAGAGAGGTTCTGGAGGCCAAATTTAGGCTTTTAGATAGGAAGTTGAAATCCAGAACTTCCAGTGTAACATTCTCTGAAATGCTTCCCGTTACATATGCAGGACCCAAAAGGCAGACAGAGCTCCAGAGTCTCAATACGTGGATGAGACGATGGTACAAAGAAGAGGGTTTTGGATTTGGTAGGAACTTGGCAACATTCTGGGGAGGGGAGGGGCTCTTCCGAAGGGATAGGCTCCACCATAATTGGGATGGAACCAGGCTGCTAGCATTAACTTTTAAAACGAAGATAGAGCAGCTTTTAAACTAGATAGTAGGGGAAAGCTACAGTCACATGGGAGAGCATGGTTTGGAAGGATATAGCCTTAAAGGATACCAGCAAAAGAGGGAAGTTAGGGCATCCCAACAAAGAGGTTCCATAAAGATAAAAGTAATCCCGATGCCCTTAAGTACAGAGCTGAAAGATTCCAAATTACCCCTGTCAACTCATAACTTTATTAATATGAATAAAATAGAACCTCTAAAATGCCTGTATACATATGCTAGATGTCTAAAAAATAAGATGAGGGAATTAGAATATACAGCACTAAATGAAAGGTTGGATATGATTGGCATCTCAGGACGCTGGTGGAAGGAAGATGACCCATGGGACACTGTGATACCTGGGTACACACTATATAACAATGATAGGGTAGATCAAATTGATGGAGGGGCACTGAATCACATAGGATTAAAGTTTTGCAAGAAACAAAATACACTGTAGAATCTCTATGGATGGAAGTTCCAGGTAAGAAGGGGGGAGGCGATGGCAGTGGGGTTGTACTACTTACCACCTGGCCAGAATGAACAGATGGATGATGAAATGCTGAATGAAATCAGGAAAGCTAACAAAAGTTACTACATAGTAATAGTGGGTGATTTCAATTACTCCGGTATGGATTGGATCAATGTCACAGCAGCACATGCTATTTTGGACCTAGTCCTTAGTGAAACACAGGATCAGGTGCAAGAGGTAAGGGTTTTGGGAAGACTTGGCAATAGTGATCATAGCATGATTGCATTTGATTTAATCAATGGATGAAGAATGGCAAGGAAATCCACAGTACTATCTTTTAATGTTCAAAAGGGAGACTATGATAAAAGAGGAAAATAGTTAAGAAAAAACTAATAGGAGCAGCTGCAAAGGTTAAAGATTTACATCAAGCTTGGTGTTGTTTTAAAGTATTATCTTGGAAGCCCCGACCAGACGTATTCTATGTTTTAAGAAAAGTAGAAGGAAGTCCAAAAATTTCCAGCATGCTTTAAAGGCGAGGTCAGAGAGGCTGTTGCCAAAAAAACATCTTTCAGGAAATGGAAAAACAAGCCAAATGACAAACATGGGAAATAACAAACACTGGCAATTTAGATTCAAGGCATTGATAAGGCAGGCAAAGAGAATTTGAAAAGAAGCTTGCCGTGGAAGCAAAAATGCATAACAAAAACTATTTCAAGTACATTTGTAGCAAAAACCTATGAGAGAGTCATTGGATGATAGAGGGGTAAAAGGTGCACTAAGAGGGGACAAAGCCATAGTGAAGAGATTGAATGAATTCTTTGCTTTGTTCTTTACTGCAGAAGATGTAGGGAAGTTACTTGTGCCTGAAATGGTATATAAAAGTGATGTATCAGAGAAATGGAAAGAAATATTGATAAACTGGGAAGATGTATTAAAACTATTTCATAAACTGAAGAGTAGCAAATTACATGGATCAAGGGTGTCGAAAGATCTGAAATATGAGATTGCGGACCTACTATTAGTAATCTGTGAACTATCATTAAAATCATCTGTAGTACAGGAAGATTACAGAATAGCCAATTTGACACCAATTTTTAAAAAGGGTTCAAGGCGTGATCAGGGAAATTGCAGACTGGTGAGTCTGATGTAAGTACTGTGTAACATGATAGAAACCATTATAAAGAAAAACATTACTGAACATGTAGATACTCATGTCTTAATGGGAGAAAGCCAACATGGATTTAGCCAAGGAATGTCCTTTTTTACTCACCTATTACATTTTTTCGAAGGTGTGAATAAACAGGTAGACAAAGGTATGCCAGTTGGCTTAGTATATCTGGATTTTCAGAAAGTCTTTGACAAAGTCCCACTTGAGAAACGTTTGGCAAAATTAAAGAGTCATGGGATATGAGCCAGTGTATTATTGTGGATCAGGAACTGGCTAAAAGATAGAATACAGAGAGTAGGGCTAAATGGCCAATTTTCTCAATGGAGAAAGGTGAATAGTGGAGTACTCCAGGAATCTGAGCTGGGCCCGATGCTTTTTAACATATTCATAAATGATCTGGAAATAGGAATAACAAGTGGAAGAAAAGTCCATAAACCATTATTAAAGAGGACCTGGGAAATACACTGCTTACCCCGGGACGAGCATTGTGGAACCTGTGTGCCTTTTTGGGAACCTTCCAGGTACTTGTGACTTGGATTGGCCACTATTGGAAACAGGATATTGTGCTTGATGGACCTTGGTCTGACCCAGTATGGCATTTCTTATGTTCTTATCTCTATAAGTGGAGCATTGAACAACATTATTATTTATTTACAAATACTGATATTCTGTCTTCTATGGATCAAACATAATGGCAGATTACATTCAAAATTAACACACAACATAAATAATAATCCACCAATAAAAACCCAATAATTAAAACCAACCACTTTACCTTCCATGTAACTCTTCCTATTCACTTCTCCCCCTCCCAATTCTCAACCACCCCCTCCTCCCTCACTTAAATAGTGTTAAAAATACTGGTTTTGCCATCTTCATAAATGTAAATAGCTTCCCTCACTCTAATTTCATTTTGTAAATTTCATAACATTGACCTACAATAACAAGTATTTTTTGAATACAGACTTCAGAGTTCATATGCAATCCAAACTCAAAATTCTTGAGTACACAGTGAATAAAAATACTTGGTCTTCCTACTTTTCCCACTGGACTCTCTCTGTCAACCCTTTGAAAATGGAATAAAGTCTTTTTATGTCTCTTCAAAGACAAAATCAGTTCAATAACTTTTTGGTGCACACTGTCCCAAGACCAGGATCTATTCCTCTGAGGTAGGCACCCTCACCCTCTTGGCACTGCTCCACTGAGGGAACAGAAGAGGCCCTTCCTTCCTGTGTAACACCTAAGAGCATAATCCATTCTGATGCCTCTCAGTGATCCCAGATTAGCACCTCGTCAGGAATTATTGAGTCCTTCTTCCTCCCCCCCCCACCTTGTTCAATAATCCTTCCCTGTCCCTGGAATGGGCAGCATCACTATCTATCTTACATGACTACTCCTTCCATACCTGTAAATTTCTCCAGTTTATACTTCTTGAATTCTAAAATACAATGAAAGCAACAAAGGAGTTTTCGCAGGTGTTATCTTGGTTGCTTTTATTTATAATTGATATGTGCTTTACAGGTTTTATAAGACTGCAATCCATTTTGTTTTCACAACTAGTTTGTAACATGTGGAATATAAATATGTTATTAAATTATTACTACTACTACTAGTAATCATTTACGAGTATAGTGCTACAAAGCATATGTAGCGCTGTACAGACAAATATAAAGATGGTCCCAGAGTTTACAATCTAATGAGAGACAAGACAAAAAGATAAAAATAAGGATAGAATAGGAAAGCGTAAAAGAAATGCAAGGAAAAGAAGGGATCAGGATCAAAAAGTAGCCTCGGAGAGATGAGCTTTCAGCATGGATTTGAAATGGGGCATAGATGAAGCCTGACATATAGATTCAGGTAGTTTGTTCCAGGCATATGGAACAGCAAGGTGAAAGGACTGAAGTCTGGAGTTGGCAGTGGAAGAAAAGGGCAAGGAGAGAGGGCAAGCCAGTAGAAGAGCAGAGTTCATGAGGTGGGTGGGGGGGGGGGGGGTGTAGGAGAGAGGAGAGGTAGTGAGGAGCAGAAGAATGAATGCGTTTTTTAGGTCTGAAGGAGATGGTTGAATTGGATGTGGAAATGGAAGGGAAGCAAGCCAATGAAGTGATTTGAGAAGAGGAGTTATATGAGTATATCGAGGTTGGTGAAAGATTAGTCATGCGGCAGAATTTTGAACAAAGTGAAGAGGACAGAAGTGATTCAGAGGGAGACCAGCAAGTAGGAGGTTGCAATAATCAAGATGTAATTAGAGTGGACACTGTTTTAGTAGTGTGTTCAGAAAGGAAGAAGTGAATTTTATTAATGTCATAGAGAAAGAAATGACAGGTTTTAGATATTTTATGTTTATGTTTATGCAATTTCTTGATATATCGCCCAGGCTGAAGGGTATCAGAGCGGTTTACAATCACTACAAGCAGGTACTGGATACAATCCCTGCTTCCAAAGGGCTCACAATCTATGTGTACCTATTTGTTTGATATGTGAGGAAAAGGAGAGGGAGGAGTCAAAGATGACCCCAAGGTTATGGACTGAGGAAACAAAGTCGAAGAGTGTTATCCACAGAGATAGAGAAAGAACGATGGGGGAGGAAAGTTAGGGGGAAAAATAAGAAATTTGGTTTTGGCCATGTTTAATTTCAAATGGCAGTGAGACATCCAGGTGGTAATGTCAGATAGGCAGGCAGAGATGCATGCCTGGAGTGTTGGAGAAATATCAGGTGTAGAGAGTTGTCAGCATAAAAATGATACAGAAATCCATAGGAGGATATGACAGCACCAAGGAACTGGGTGTAGAGAGAGAAAAGGAGAGGGCCTAGAACAGACCTTTGGGGTACACCAAGTGACAGTGGGATAGCAGTAGAGGAGGAACCACCAGAACACTGAAAGAGCGATGGGAGAGATAAGAGGAGAACCAGGGCAGTACAGAGCCCCTAAAACCAAGTGAGGACAATATGTCAAGGAGAAGGTGGTGGTCAACAGTGTCAAAAGCAGCAGAAAGGTCAAGGAGGATGAGGATTGAGTAAAGGCCTTTGGATTTACCAGGAACAAGTCGCTGGAGATTTTGGCAAGATCCATCTCAACAGAATGTAAGGGACGAAAGCCAGATTGAAGTGGATCTAGCAGGGCTTGAGAGGAAATAAATTCAAGACAACGGCAGAGGGCTGCACGTTCAAGAAGTTTGGAAATAAAGGGAAGCAGGGAGATAGGTCAATAATTAGAAGGACAACTAGAGTCAGGTGAAGGTTTCTTGAGCAGAGATCTGCCGTATACCATGAGGGGAGGGGTGATTGTATGTATTTATTTATTTATATATGCATGCATTTTCAAAAAATACTTACAAGGAAGTATGTACAAGAAACATGACCAAAAACTGATTACAAAATAAAAAAATAGACAAAAGGGAAAAAAAACTCAAATCATTAAAGCCCACATTTTGGAGAGTACTACTTCCAAGAAAAAAGAAATACAAGAAGCAGCAAATTCCATTGCAATGCGTGCCTTTTGAGTCAATGCTGACTCCTGGCAACCCAGAAGCTCCTGGATTTTCTTGTGTGACTGGAAGATTGTCAGCCCTTTCTTCAGAGGCAATGGAGGGTTTGCCCAAGGCCACAAGGAGTGCTAGTGGGAATTGAACCCTGGTTGCTTGGTTACCAAGCCAATGTTCTAACCACTAGACTACTCCTCCACTCTATAGCTTCCATTATTTATTTATTTATTTACATTCTCTTATATACCGCGCTATTCTGCATCAGTGCGGTTTACATTGAACAAACTGAAACTACATTGAACAGGGCATTATAACTTGGAGATAACTATTTTACAGGGAACATGGGCTATGGAGGGTTAAGTGGCTTGCCCAAGACCACAAGGAGCACCTGTGGGACTAGAAACCCCAGTCCTTCCGGCCCAAGGTTGCTGTCCTCTAGTGGGATTTGAACCCCTGACCTTCCGGCCTGAAGTACCTTGCCCCAACCACTAGGCCACTCCTCCACTCAGCCAAAAGTATTATAGCAGTCAAAATACTTTAATCCCACCAACAACCTCACCCAACAACTCCTTGCTTCTCCCTGTCAGCCAGAAAGGCCTCTAACTGTAAAAACAAATCTAAACCCTTGAAATGTGACTAAACACTTACAAAGGTATCTCACAGAAAAGGAAGCACCCAGGACCAACACTGTAGGCTTGAGGGCTAAAAAGGCCCATCTGTGAAGTTGCATGGCCCTAGATACATCTGGTAGTAATTGTATCGTAGCAGTACAAAATAATACAGCTTTGTTCTTAAAATAACTTTTAAAAACAGAGATATTACCCTGCTCAGAAAGAAAAAATGACTATCCAAGTATCCTGTGAGTCCTCTAGAAATTAAGTTAAATCTACCTCTTCTTGTGGCTGCAAAATATTAAAGCCACCAGAGGACTCCTCAGAAACCCTCCTGCTAATTAAGTAATACATTTTAGAAAAAGCAATCAAAGGGGGGATGGGTAATTTTATAAACAGTCACCTAGATTTACGTGTGAACGTCACACATATGACTAGGTAATTTATTCATATATGTATGTAAACAAGGCTGGTACTACCATTAGATGAACTAGGTGGTCTCCTAGAGATCCAATGGTCTGAGGGTGACCCACTTCTGTCACAGCCAGGGGCGGCCCAAGGGGGGTGCGGGGCCATGTGCGGAGACTCGGTGCGGGGCCTCATTTGCATAAATATTTGCATAATGTTACCATACACGAACTTTTAGTAAACATGCCTCTTAATGAGTGTATGAATAAAGAAAGACTAAAAGACTTCTACATTACTATAATCCAGTGCCAACCGCCAGACACATTAGGAACTACTACAAACACTGCCCATTTAGAACCCATAGCAAACCCGCCGTATCCTAACAGCACTACCAGGACTCATAAAGCACCATACCCTAACTATCAAAAGGAAACGCTGCAAATATTAAATCAATACATTTCAGAGAACAACAATACATGACCTACTGGGGAAAGAGAACAAGTGGCAATGTCAAATAGGAATTACATAAACAGAATACCTCAGCTCAGTTACACATGCAGAACATAGACCATCACCAAACAAGGAATCACAATTTAGAAACAGGAAGACAATAATTAAACTGGGAATCCCAAAAGCCAAACTTGGAATGTACAACACTGTAGAAATAAAACTATACATTAATTTGCTCTTGTACTAAACAAAGCGCAGACGTTAATGATGCACATTTCCCAGAGCTGACATATTCCAATTAATAAATTCAAAATAAAGAGATATTTTTCTACCTTTTGTGCATTTTTTTTCAGCTGCAATTGCTCCAGCCACTTTCTTCTGGTTTCTTCGTGTCTTCCGCTAACTCTTCATCGTCTGCTGTCCATTTGTCTTTTCTTCTCTCTTCTAGTTTTTTTCCATTCTCTCTCTACATCTGCTTTAACATACTAATCTTTCTCCTTTTGCTCTTTCCTCATTCCTATTTCATCCACTCAAATTTTACCCCTCCATCCTCAATCCCCACTTACTCTCCCAATATCCGGACAATTGTAGATTTGTCTTCCCTCCCACACAAAATATTTTTTCCCTCTCCATTTCACTCTCCCAGCTCCATCCCATTCTAATCCTCCCCCAACATCAGCTCCATTCTAGTTCCAGTCCCACCCAGCATCCGCTCCCTTCTAGTCCCCGCATCAGCCCATTTCCAGTCCTAGCCCCCCATAAGCCCATTTCCAGTCCTAGCTCCCCCATCTATTTGCAGTCCCATCCGAGTCCCTCCATCAGCTCATTTCCAATCCCAGCCCTCCATGAGCCCATTTCTAGTCCTTTCCTAGCCCCACCATCAGCCCATGTCAAATCCTAGCTCCCCTCCACTCAGCCCATTTCCAATCCAAGCCCCCCATGAGCCTACTTCCAGTTCTAGCCCCTTCATGAGTCCATTTCAATCCAAACCCCCACAACAGCCCATTTCCAATCTTAGCACCCCCCAACAGCCAATTTCCAGTCCTATTCTAGCCCCTCCATCAGCCCATTTCCTGTCCTAGCCCCCCCACTCACCCATTTCCAGTCCTAGCTCCCTCCCCCTCACAACCCATTTCCATTCCAAGCCCCCGTCCCCATCAGCTATTTGCAGTTCAAGCCCTCCTTCCACTCAGCCCATTTCCAGTCCTAGCCTCCTCATAGCCCATTACTATTCCTAACCCCCCATCAGCCCTTTTAGTCCTAACCCCCCATCACCCTATTTCCAGTCCTAGCCCCCCCCATCAGCCTATTTCCAGTCCTAGCCACCCCCATCAGCTTATTTCCAGTCTTAGCCCCCCCCCATAGCCAATTACCAGTCCTACCCCCCCATCAGCCCATTTCCAGTCTTAGCCCCCCCATAGCCCATTACCAGTCCTAACCCCCCCATCACCCTATTTCCAGTCTTAGCCCCCCCCCATAGCCAATTACCAGTCCTACCCCCTGTGACACCCCTCCCTCGTCTACCCCAGTATGGTGGCAGTAAAGAGAGGGGGCACAGCATAAGTTACTCTGTTATCGCTGTTCCCTGGATGTGCTTGTGTAGTTGTAGCCCAGTGATCACAGCCAAAGTAGGTTAAGGGTAAACAATATGTTTATTGTTCGCACCAGGTTTTCTTCCCCCAAAACAGAGGTCAAAGGATATCAAAACATAACAGATAAAGTCCGGTATAACAGCCTTCCTGATACTTCTCAGGGTATAATAGGTAAATCAAAGGTTAGCTTCTCTTAGTGCATTCCACTTTCCAAAACATCTGTATTCTTCTTAACAGCGATACCTTTTCTCACATAAGACATTCAATAAAGAACTTCCAAAGTTGTGGTTTTTCCTCTGGTCCACATCTACATAAGAAATTCTTTCCTAGCCTCCAAGTAAAACTGAAGCTTCTTCCATGAGCTTAATCTTTCTTCTGTATAAAACTTCGGCCAGAAGAAATCTAGGTTTCCTGAAGCTATCTCTTGGAATTAGGCAATTAAATAGGATTGGCAGTGAGACAAGCTTCCTGTCTACAATTAAACTCCAATCTCTCAAATACTTTTATAACAGCCTTAAAATATTGCATATGTTTAAGCTGTATATTAAAAGTCTCTTTGGCAGATACCACATTCCATCTCAGAGCCACTACTATAAAATAATGGGATATCAGTTTGCATTGGTTCCTCTTCACTAACTGGAGCTTCTTGAATATAAGGCTTACTCGAGTCTAGTGCTCTTAGGTGTTTGAGGAGACTTTGTAACTGCTTCTCTCCCTTCTCTCTAACTGTCCTGCGCTCTTGCAGGGATATCTGTTTATTAACCTTCTTAAAGAGCTGAGCATAAGGATTTCTTTCTTCCTTGTCTTGCCCGGGTCTTTTTCTCTGGTGAGGAGGTACGTATCTCTTCTGACTAGGCTTTACAGGCACTCTTAATATCTCCTGTTCATCAGAATCTGTATCTAGGCTTGTGTCACGCTGCTGCCAATTAAGAGCATGCTGAGGTGCACCTGTGCTAGCCTCTAGCTTGCAGGTTCTGACACGTTCTCTGCTGTGAGGCGTTTGTCTTTCATACACTGGGATTTCCCTTCCACCCAGTTTCTCTCTTGTCTGTCTATTCCCAGGGAAACTATCAGCAGAAATGCTTCTGTCCCTTTCAGACAAAGACTCTATACTTTGTTTAAAAGACTTATAGGATTTTCTGACCTGCTTTGGCTTTGCTTGAGGGCTATTCCTTCCTGGGAGGACTTTCAGCTGTTTCCCCCGAGACGTGGCTTCCTCTGTGCAAGGTGGCTGGCAACCGTCCAAGTAATTGGTTCCCACCTGGTCCCTCTTGCTATGAGCTCTGCCTCTTTGGGAATTCAAGGCTCCCTCTGTCTCTCTGAAAAGAATGCCTGACTCCAAAGCTGTATCTGCTTCTTTGGAGTCCCTTTCTCCTGGCTGTGCCAAAGGTGAGTGTCTCCTTTGCTTTCTCCGTTCCCGCAGCTTATGTTGCCTGTGTAGCTCCTCGTTCTCCTCCTCTCTTTCCTTTTGTTCTAACTGCTCCTCTTCCTCCTGTTCTTCCTTTGAAACTACCACTTCCCGGTTATGAGGACTGGTTTGTCCAATCAGGCGAGAGTCCACCCCTTTCCCTGATAGGCTAGCTCTCCCTGTCAGCCTAGAGCTAGGGTGTGGCTCCCTTTCACGTCTCTCCTGCCCTGCAACTTTGTGTGCTGAGGTTTTAACCCTCTCTTGCCCTGTATCTATGGCAGGTTCAGAGTAAAAAGTGTGTTAAAAACCCTTTTTCTTGCGCTCTGACAGCTCTGCCTTGTCACACCCCCCATCAGCCCATTTCCAGTCTTAGCCCCCCCATAGCCCATTACCAGTCCTAATCCCCCCATCACCCTATTTCCAGGCCTAGCCCCCACATCAGCCTATTTCCAGTCTTAGCCCCCCCCATAGCCAATTACCAGTCCTACCCCCCCATCAGCCCATTTTCGGTCTTAGCCCCCCCATAGCCCATTACCAGTCCTAACCCCCCCATCACACTATTTCCAGTCCTAGCCCCCCCCATCAGCCTATTTCCAGTCTTAGCCCCCCCCATAGCCAATTACCAGTCCTACCCCCCCATCAGCCCACTTAGCCCCCCCCATAGCCCATTACCAGTCCTAACACCCCCATCAGCCCACTTCCACTCCTAACCCCCCCCCATGTCCCCTTACCAGGCCTAACCCCCCCCCCATGGCCCATTACCAGTCCTAACCACCCCCCCTAACCACCCCCCCATGGCCCATTACCAATCCTAACCACCCCCCCCATCAGCCCACTTCCAGTTTAGCCTCCCCCCTCCCATAGCCCATTACCAGTCCTAAACCCCCTTCCCCCCTATCATCCCAAATTAAAACACAAAAAAACCCCAAACCGGCTGCTTCTGCCGCGGCAGCATCAAGAGCTCCGCCGCGGCAGCATCAAGAGCTCCGCCGCGGCAGCATCAAGAGCTCTGCCGCGGGGCCCCCCCCTGCCCGGCAGAGCCTCCCTGCATCATCAGCTTTCTTCAAGTCCCAAAACGCGGGCTTCTTTCAGAGCCGCGAGAGTTTCCTTTCTCGCGGCTCTGTTAATCCCGCCGAGGGTGATGGGAAATCCCATCAGCCCCGGCGGGATTAACAGAGCCGCGAGAAAAGAAACTCTCGCGGCTCTGAAAGAAGCCTGAATTTTGGGACTTGAAGAAAGCTGATGATGCAGGGAGGCTCTGCCGGGCAGGGGGGGGGGGGCCCGCGGCAAAGCTCTTGATGCTGCCGCGGCAGAAGCAGCTGGTTTTTTTTTTTTTTTAAACTTGGGATGCTGAAGAATGTTTTTTGCGCGGGGCCCCCTGAAACGCGGGGCCCTGTGCAAAAAACATTCTTGCTCAATGGACGGGCCGGCCCTGGTCACAGCTGCCCCTCTTTAAACAGTGCCTTAGTGCTTACCGAAACCTCTGTGCTTCTGCCTCCTCCGCTGCAGACTTCCTGTTTGCATGGAAGTGGAAAGTAGCTGGAGCCACTTCCACCCACATATAAAAGGAAGTGGAATCAGAGGGGGCAGAAGCAGGAACAGCACCTCAGTGCCACAGGTTCTGGTAAGCACAGAAGTGTTGTTCTAAAGGTTTTGCCATTGCTATTGGTTCCGCAGAGGGGCGGTAGCAGTGGCAATGAGAGCATGGAAGGGAACAGAGAGGTGCCAGGAATGAGGTTCACCGAGAGCACCTCATATGCTTACACCAGCCCTGGGTGTAAATGGGCTTTTAGTATGCATTTGACACGATCACTATTCTGAAAATATGTGTAACCACTCCTTGCCCTAGGGCAGCAGGCTAGCCCTGCAGAAGCCAGATCACAAAGCAGTTTTTTCCTGGGCTCTCTTCCTTTTTCACTCAGCTAGCATATGCTCTTACCTACAGATTGCAAGTTCTCCTTCAAAGCCCTTGGCGCAGAAATTAAGGAGATTTTTTACTCCAAACTACAGGGCCGGTGTTAGGGGTGACAAACAGGGAAACTGCACTGAGCCCCCAAGTCACAGAGGGCACCTAGCCTCTCTCAAGCTGATGCAAGCATAGTCTGCAGATGGGTTAAGGGGCTTCCTACAAGTTTCAGCCCTGGGCCCCTACACATCTAACACTGGCCCTGTCAAATTGGGTGCTTCAGTTCTCTTCACAACAAACAAAATGTCCAATGAAAACAGCAACAAAAACAGTTCTGTACAACAAATACAGTCTTTGTGTTCCTTTGAAATATTTGTATCTGTGATCTCCGTTGAAATATTTATCAGTTCTGCTGCTGGCAGAAGGATCAAATGCACTTAGCAGATTGTAATGTATTTACTCTCTCCTCACTTAGATCCTATTCCTCTTATCCTTTCTGCAGTTTATAAGCTATCAACCAACTGTATCTCTTCCAGCAAGCAACTCTCCTCCTTTACGGTAATCTCCTCTGTTAGGCTTAGGGGAGCAAGCCAACTCCTTCTCTCTGTCTTCTTGGTTAGGCTTGGATAGCAAGCTTGCTTCTCCAGTTTCTCTCCCATTCTGGCAAAGCCTTGGGTAAAACCTCTGACAAGCTCTATAATCTTCATAAGTAGATCTTCTTCTTCCTCTATTCTCCTATCTTGTTGTGTGAATCTACTATTTTGCTTTCCTATCAATTATTGTAATTTCCTTTTCACTTTCTGCCATTGGCTCTCTGTATTTTTGATTTGTGTAAACCGCTATGATGTTACTGTTTAGCAGTATATAAAATAAACACAAACATAAACATAGATAAACCCAAGAATCAAGGGCTGATTTAGGGTTGCCAACTGGCTCCAGATGTATCTAACAAGGTTGATTCAGGTCTGGGTTTACCCCATTGCATGCAAGGATTTGTAGTCTTGCTTGTCTTATGGATCCAATAGAGAAATCAGAACTACATATCCCTGCATGCAATGGGGTAAACCCAGAACTATGTAGTTCTGATTTCTCTATTGGATCCATAAGACAAGCAAGACTACAAATCCCTGCATGCAATGGGGAAAATGCCCAGGACTGGACCTAGCCTGTCAGGTGCATCTGAAGCCATTTGGCAACCCTAGGTTGATTCCACACAAAATAAAATAAATGACAAGGCCACCAAAGGGGTCTTGGATCCACAGCACAGCAAACTGAAACAAACTTAAGCCACCACACACATCTCCCATCCTGTGCACTGGCAGGCAGAACCCAAGCAGCCTTTCCAAGAGGGGGATGCTACAGCTAGATGGCATGCGCCCATTGATAGAGCCAGAAAGGGGATGGACTGCACACAAAGCATGTGGGATTGATTAGGTTCTTGAAGGGATCCCTTAAATCTGCATATCAGGTCACTTGCACGTATTTTCACTGTGGGCATGTATAGTGCTGGAGTTTGGGTAGAGCATGAGTACAGCAAACAGTTATGTGCACAAATTATAAAATGCTATAGTTTACACACATTCTTGAAAAATCTAGGCGCGGGCATGTACTCAAGTCATAGAGCTAGCATAAGTCCTTGTGCCTTAAATATTCTGCAACGTATACTGCTATTTCATAAAGTACACATATACTTGACGTTATAAAATAGAAACATAGAAACATGACATCAGAAAAAGACCACATGGCCTATTTAGTCTGTCCTTCCATATTAACCACCCTTATCCCATTCCCTTCCTCACCCTACATTGTAAATCGCTCTGCCTCACCATCCACTATTCTGCTGTGTATGTGAAGAGCTGCTTTGTTAATAGTACCTTGTAATATAGTCTGATATGTTCTATGTTCTTTGTAAGCAAGTTCTGTTCATTGTAAACTGCCCCTGATCACTGGAAGGGGCAGTATATAAAAATGTTTAAATAAATAAATAAATAAAAAAGTCTCTTTTTTTCGTTTAGGGATCCTCTGTGTTTGTCCCATGCTTCTTTGAATTCAGATACTGTCTTCATCTCTACCACCTCCACTGGGAGACTATTCCACGGATCCACCACTCTTTCCGTAAAGAAATATTTCCTCATATCACTCTTGAATCTTCCCCCTTTCACCCTCATCCCATGTCCCCTCGTAGCAGAGTTTGCTTTTAATCGAAACAGGCTCTCCTCCTGTGCATTTATGTAATGGAGGTATTAAAGCATCTCAATCATATCACTCTATTCCACCTTTCCTCTAAAGTGTACATATTAAGATCCTTAAGTCTGTCCTCATGTGCTTTATAATGAAGAGCACTAACCATTTTAGTAGCCACCCTCTGTACTGACTCCAGGCTGTTTATATCCTTTTGAAGGTGCGGTCTCCAGAATTGCACACAATAAACACCTTGGTAATCCCCAAAGCAATGACCCATTGTACACAAGCAACTGTAAACAGGGCCTTCAGTCTCTGCGCACCCAGATGCTGGAATGCTCTTCCACCTCATATACGAGCAATTCCGGACCTAAGTTCAGGAAAGCACTGAAGCACTACCTCTTCCTCAAGTGCTACCCGGAAGATGGTAAAACAACCACCCCATTCACAACAATGCTTCACGGCCACATGTAACCACCCTCAAAGTGTTGCATATACATGTAAATACTTTTTCTGTTAGCCATCCAGATGTAAATAGTTAATACTATTATCCAAGATATGTTACCTGTTCTATGTAATTACGGTGTAACTCCCACTGTAAAACTCTCCTATGTTCCATGTAAACCGCACTGATATCGAAGAGCGCGGTATATAAGAAAAATAAATAAATACTCCAAATGAGGTTGCACCAAAGACTTCTACAGAGGCACTATCACTTCCTTTCTTCTGCTGACCATTCCTCACTGCTAGAATGTCCCCAAGTTCCCTCATATAGATGCCTGTCTTCCTCTCTCTGTGATCTCTTGTATTTCATGAAGGCCTCCCTCTTTCGCTTTACCTTTTCAGCTACTTCTTTCAAAAACCATAGCGGTCTCCTTTTCCTTTTACCTTTATTTACCATTTTAACAAAAAGATTGTTTGACCTTAAAATATCCCCTTTCAGTTTTTCCCACTGTTTTTCTACATCCCCCAACTGTTTCCATCCTGCTAATGACTCCCTGAGGTATTGGCCCATCTTGGCAAAGTTAGTTTTCCTAAAGTCTAAGACCCTTGCTTTTGAATGGATTCTAACGGCCCTAGTCCTAATACTGAACTATACCGACTGATATCACTGGATGTAAAATGATCTCCCACTATAACATCAGAAACACTTTCACCATGTGTAAGCACCAAGTCCAATATGGCCCCTTCACATGTGGGATCTGTTACCAGTTGCCGGAATAGTTCTCCCTGTAGAGAATCCAAGATCTTCTTACTTCTAGATGACACTGCAGCAGGAATGCGCCAATCAACATCTGGCCTATTGAAATCCCCTATCAGTAGCACTTCTTCTTTCCTAGCAATGCTGCGTATATCTTCAATTAACTCTCCGTCCACCTCTTTCTCCAGTGAGGGAGATCTGTATATCATGCCAATGCAAATAGATTTCTCTTTTCCTCTTTCTAGTTTAACCCACAGTGCCTCCTCTTTCCCTTTTAAGCTCTGTAGTTCCAAAGCTTTAATATTATTTTGTACATATAGTGCCACTCCGAAAACCACAGACATGTGGCAACTTTACTTTCTCCCTACCTCAGTAACTTGTGCTACAAGAGGAAGGACTTATTCAGGCAGAGCTAGTTGGCTGCAGGAAATAGGAGATAAAGCTGGAATGCAGTCTTCCAGAGCAGTTTAAGCTGGTATAAAAAAAAGGCAATATTTTACTATTTACTTAAAAATAAAACATGGAAATTGTTTGAATTGTTTTTGCTAGCTGCAGCAGTCAGGGGCTGTAATCTGAAACTTCACGGGTCTTGTGTGTTGTGGCTAGGAGAGAGAGAGAGAGAGAAAGGGAGAGAGAGGGTCCATTCCATCAGCAGCAGGCTGTGGGATGGTCTGGTTTGCTGTACACGGGCTTCAGTAGGAACTGTATCTATCTGATGACCAGTTCAAGTGGCAGGGGAGCAGGAACAGTGACAGCTCTTTCCATCCAGACAGAAGAAGTAAGTTAGCAGCAGCTCGGCTATGCCAGATGTCACATGAAAAAGCATCAGGAGAACGATCAGGCTGGTGCTCTTAAAAAAATTTGTCTTTTAGCAATGCTGGTTTGAGAAAAGAACAGGGGCCGTACAAACACTTGTATCTTTAGTGTTTAAATTTGTAAACATCTGCAACTCAGCCCAGGAGGTAGCTAGAGACTTGTGTAAGGAAAAGATAAATGAACGAGTGATTAGGAAGGAGAAAAAAAAGAAGGGATGGGTGGACGAGCAGAGATGGAGGTAAATTACACTGGTCAACATTGAAATTGTTACTGACTTTAAAAGGCCCTAATCTGTAGTATCTTGGTGAGCTGAACACGAATATAACATTAAAAATTTTTTATTGGCTCTCGTTTTGAAGATACTGCATGTAGTCCATTTTTGACGTTCACCGTGTAAATTTATCCAGTAGGACATCAACAACATCCCAAATAAGCCTTGAATGATGTAATATTGCATCACATTGCATAATACCAGCATGCACACATCATCCAGAGTTGATTGCATCATTTTCTGATGCAATGCAATACTGCTGCCAGACGGCTGCTGAAGCCATCTGACGTCAGCAGTGTACTATACGCAGTCGGAAAGGAAAGTAATCTGGTATTCTGTTCCAATATTGAAAGCCTCATGAATGCCTTAAAAATCACTCATGACCCACAAGACTGGAGACTATTTATAGACTCTTCGAAACTGAGTCTGAAGGCTGTGCTTTTGAATAATGGAAACCGTCTTCCATCTATTCCAGTAGCGCATGCCGTCCACATGAAAGAGACATATGATAACTTAAAGCATCTACTGACTTCCATTAACTATAAAAAGTACAGCTGGCACCTCTGTGGTGACTTGAAGGTAGTTGCCCTTTTAATGGGACTGCAGCAGGGATATATGACATACATGTGTTTCTTATGTGAGTGGGATAGCCGAGCAAGGGATTGGCACTACTTGCGGAAGGAATGGAATCGCAGACAAAATGTAACAGTTGGAGAGAAGAATATCCAGCACCCAGCTCTGGTTGAGGCTCACAAAATCCTACCACCCCTTCACATCATACTAGGTTTGATGAAAAACTTCGTGAAAGCCGTGAACTGCACTTTGCCAGCTTTCCGATACCTGAATGAAAAATTACCTCGACTCAGCGAAGCAAAGATTAAAGAGGGAGTTTTTGTGGGTCCTCAGATTTGAGAGCTCTTCAAAAATGACTGGTTCAACAACTTGCTGCAGGGTGATGTGAAATAAGCATGGAATGCTTTTCGCCTAGTGCCAACAAACTTTCTTGGGAATGTTAGGGCAGAAAACTAAAAGGAACTAGTAGAAGACATGCTGATGCAGTATCAGAAACTTGGCTGCAATATGTCTCTAAATATCCATTTCCTTGATTCCCATCTCGATTTCTTTCTTGACAACTTTGGCATGGTTAGTGATGAACAGGGTGAACGTTTTCACCAGGATATCGCAGTGATGGAGCAAAGATACCAGGGAAAATGGTCCACTACAATGCTGGCTGACTACTGCTGGACAATCCCCAGAGAAACTCCCGAACAGCTGTACAAGAGACAGGCGAAAAAATAAAAAAAGTAGTCTATGACTTGTTTTTTTACAGGTATTAACCAAAGGCCTATTATATTTACTATTGACATGCATTTCGTGATGTAAACATTAATTCTTGTAGATTACAAAAAACCTAGAGCCAACTTTGCAATTTCACTGTCATATTCATGTTCAGCATATAAAAATTGATAAGAAATGACAATTTTTATTTCAGTAGCATGACTTTTGTAAAAATTTGTTGACCAGTGTTAGCTGTAGTAGGGTGAAGAGAGAAGGAAGATGGAAATAGGTGGAAGAAAGACAATAAAGGATGGAGCAATGAGAAAGGTAGAATAGAATTAATGAGAGAGGAGAACATAAGAACATAAGAACATGTGAACATAAGATTATAAGATATGCCATACTGGGTCAAACCAAGGTCCATCAATCCCAGTATCCTGTTTCCAACAGTGGCCAATCCAGGTCACAAGTATCTGGCAAGTTCCCAAAGAGGCACACAGGTTCCACAATGCTCCTCCTGGGGTAAGCAGTGGATTTCCTGGGTCCTCTTTAATAATGGTTGATGACCTTTCCTCCAGGAACTTGTCCAAATCTTTTTTAAACCCAGCTACACTAACAGCTTTTACTATATTCTCCAGTAACAAATTCCAGAGTTTGATTACACATTGAGTAAGAAAATATTTTCTCTTATTAGTCTTAAATGGGTTACATTGTAGCTTCATTGGAGGGTCACAGGGAAAAGAGGTCGGGGAAGAGAAAAGAGTTGAAAGAGCAAAGGCAGAAGGGTTTTAGAAGAGGGGTATGCATCAATTTTGCTGGGATGGGAGGGGATGTCTGTATATGAGTTACAAAGGTGTGTGTGTCATTTGCTTTGAGACGGGATCTGTGTGTGTGGATCACTTGTGGTTTAGGAGTCTCAGGCATGCTAGATACTCATGTGTGTTTGATGTCCATTGCTTTTTGGGGTTGCTGCATGTTATGATGATTTTGTAAGGGGTGAAAGGTGTTGTGTTGGAGCTACAAGCCCCTGTGAGATTTTCTTTTGGAAGGGGGAGGAAGTGAGAGATGTTATTATTAAGGGGGGGGGGGCATCTGTCCCCTCTCTTGTTGACCTTCCCTTTCTTTTTTGCATCCATCTTTCATGTCTATCTCTCTTTTGCTCACTCAAAGCTATGGTAAAAAAAAAAAAGTGCACACACTAGGGAGTATACCATGAAGTTATTAAGTAGTACCTCTAAAACAAATAGGAGAAAATATTTTTCCACTCAATGCCTGGTTAATCTTTGGAATTTGTTGCTGGAGGATGTGGTAAAAGGAGATATCATAACTAGATTTAAATAGGCTTGGACAAGCTCCTGGAGAAATAATCCACAAACCACTATTAAGGGGAAAGCCACTTCTTTATCCCTAGGGTTAGGCAACATGGATTCTTGCTACTTTTGGCCTCTGACAGAAACAGGATACTGGGCATGATGGACCTTAGGTCTGGCCCAGTATGGCAATTCTTTTGCTCTTATGTTCTTATGTGATGGCCAAGCAGTGTCATGACAGTAACACAAGTGTAGCCTGCTTCTATCTCTTCCCTGGTGCAATGCTTTCTCCTTTTGCCCTCCTCTGCTGGTGGTTTTCTCAGATTCAAATTCAGGAAACTTTGTTGGCATAACAAGATGCATGTGTGTTGCCAAAGTAATACATCACTAGGATTATTTTATAAGCCATTTATGCATATAAACTAGTGGCTTAGATGCAAAAATAGACTATAAGGATGTAGATTCATTTGCATAAATTTGGTTTGTTAGTTCACCCTAATATCTTTAGAGCATGTTAAATGGATTTAACACGTTAATCTATGAATTAATATGTGTTAAAACTTTTTAATGTGCTTTATTGTTGTGCTTTTGCAACTACTTGAAATTTAATGTATCATGTTTGAATTTGATGTTTTGGATCTTCCATCTTTCGTGATCTTGGTATCTTTTGAGATACCCCTCTGCCATGTGCAGCGATTTTAATTTTTCCTTCAGTATGTCTTTTCCAAGGAAGAGGTGACCCCATTCTCCTTTTTTTCTGGTACTGCATCCTTTTGGCTAGAATTCTCTCAATAAAAGTTTTGCTGATTTATCTCTAAAATATATAGATGGTTCATTTATGCAGATTATTGCTTAGCTCTTATTACTTTTAATGCTGTTTATTTTGAGTGCAAGATTTATCTTAGCTAATCTTCCCTTCTCTAAAGTTCCAGCATACCTCTCAAACTCTATGCAGGCCAGGAGATTCAATGCCAGCTCCTCAATGTCTTGACCCCTCTCTTCTGCATTATCCAAACCCTCTTTATTTATTTATTGTTGTTTAGCTCAAGCCTTTCCAGTGGTAAGTTACCTTCAGATACAGTAATTATTTCCCTGTCCCCAGAGAGCTTACAATCTAAGTTTGTATCTGAGACAGTGGAGGATGACGTGGCTTGCCCAAAGCCACATGGAGCATCACTGGGATTTGAACGCTGGTCTTTCCTGTTACAGGCTGTTGTCCTAATCACTGGGCTGCTCCTCCACTCCTCTTGTGCAAATTTTCTGCCATTCACTGGCCTATCTCCCATTTCCTCCTCACTCTTTCCCACACAATGTTCTCCCTCCTGCTCCATATCCTTATCTATCACAATACTTAGCTTGTTGACCCATCTAAGTGCTTTGGCTGTTGTGGACTTTTTGCATTCCCTTCTGAAGCCCTTTTGACTGCCAGCATATTATTTGCTTTCTTTGGGCAACCATATATGTGTTTTTAAACTTTTTGCATTGGGAGTCTGACCCAGGAAGAAGGCTTTTCAGCTGAAACTTGGCCGAGTCAGGCATTTTATTTATTTATTTTAATGAAGACTGCAGATTAAGGTCCTTGGTGTACTTCCACTCTGTGTGTGTTGATTGGCTAAAATATCTTCACCTCAACCCCCTTTTTTGGAAATAATAATAATAACCATCATTTTTTGATCTTTTCAAGCATTAAATTAGCTCAGCATGCTCAAATTCTGATCAGCATTTTTCACAGAGCTGTGCAGTGCAGTTTAGTTTTTACAGTACACTTCAGCTTGATAAATATTAGCAATCTTCATTGAAAGTAAGACCTCTCTACAATGTTTTCAGGAGTCTTTCTTTTTTTCTTTCTTAAAGGAGATGGGAGCATGTTTTTCCTTTTAGAGTAGCGCTACCTGGTACCAGTAACATTGGAATTAAGTATTTTTTCAGATAGTTGCATGAGCAGTAAATGTTTTTGCCTTTGTATGCTGTACATTTTATATTTATATTTTTTATGTGTTGCCTTTAGTCTCCTTGTTACTTTGATGGGTTTGGTTTGCTGGTCTTTTGATTTGTTAAGCCTTTTTAACATTATGATTCCTTTACAAGAAAAATATATCCTTGGAGGGGGATTGCTTTAATAATATATGCTGCTGTCTCTAATTTTCCTTTGAGATGTGAATTCCCTGAATGAAATGGGGAAATCAATATTGGATTTAAGGGCGCAACCCTAACCACTCTTCTTCCCCGCCCCACCACTCCCCCAGGGAAGTCAGATGTGATGAATATTCCTGTATCTGCCAAAAAACTTGTTAAAAAAAATGGTATTAACACGTTATTCAATCTACACATGACAATGTTGTTTTTTGGATATGAGAATGCTTCTAATAAAATCCCTATAGGACCCTAAGTTGTCTTTAGAAAAATAGCCCCCAAATAAATGCCTCCTCACATAGGTGATAATTTTGTAACTACTCATCTATGTACCTCTGTTAAGTGCTACCGCTACATACATCTGATATGCACCATACTAGCCATGATCATAACAATATGAAAATGATGAAAAAAAAAATAGGTTTATTCATTTTTCAGTATGTGCAAGTTTTTGGCTATCTTTTTAAAATGATTTTTATTCGGCTGATGATGCCAATAACCTTTTACTATAAATCCCAAACTGTAAAGAGATATTTGGAAGAAAGGTTTCTTCCAATACAAAAAGAATGAGAAATCCCTTTAATTGATATAGTCCCTCAAAGTAACAGATTCATTTAACAGAAATGATATCAAGTCTGAAAATGACCATCCATTTTTAGCGTAAGATGCTTCCTTCATTCAGAAGCTGCTTAAATTTTAAACCTATCAAGTTCAGAGACTGGCCCTAATTTTGGTCTGTCACTGATTTCTCTCCTCATAGACTGAGTGTCTCAAACTAGCCATTGACCTTCAACAATCAAAATGTCATTATATTGATCCCGACACCTGGAAAATTAAACACTCATCTAGATGCAACTTCTTGAAATGAAAAGCTGAGAAAAAAAGGCAGAGTTAGTGACTGAATTGAGATCGGAAGCCATTCTGTTAGTATATTAATACTGTGCATACAATAATGACCTGAACATATGTTTAAAGCCAACATCAGGGCCAGTGTCTGGATGCACAAGAACATATTTTTTGTTCCTCTTCTACAATATATGCCTTATTACAATGTGCATAATATGAAAGATACTGCAGTAATTTCCAGGTCATGGGGGAGAAGTAATTCCTACTATTATCCAATGTCAATCTAGCCGCATGGAGTAAGTATGGCATACCACACCCCACCACTCTTGGGATCTTATCTACTAAATATGTTTTCTCATTCTAAGGGAAAAAAAAATCATAGTAAATTAGGTACTTTGAAATGGAAAGGATGTGACATGAAGTGTTAAACAGCTGTAAATTCATGCTAATAAACTGATATAACATTATTTTGGACTCTACAGACAGGCTCTAATTTAATTTTTGAGTGGAACAGATAGATCAGAGGTCAAAAGCAAACAGACCTATTTACAAATCCCCAAAGCACTTAAACTATGAGAACTAAAAGTCCTATATCTTGAGGATTGGTGATAATGTGGATAGATCCCCTAATCTGTCACATTTCATCAAGCTTTTACAGCCAATCTTGCAAAACAAGATTGAATGGGGTTGTATTATGCATGGGTAACTAAGCTTAAACCACCAAAGAAAAACAAAACACAGTACCAATGGGGGGCATGAAAACAACCCATTTTTATTACTCAGTTCTAAAAACGTCTAACTAAACCATGCAATGTGTCTTACAGTAGAATATCCAAGAATGCTATAGACAGGCTTGTTTACTACTGAAATCTTTTTTAAAGAATACATGAACATTATGGGGGTCATTCTGATCTCTGAATAGTGGGGATATACGTCCAGGTTGGGTGTGCAACCCCCACTATTCATAAGGACGGTATTTTGCTGTGGTGGCTCTCAGCATGTGCATTGCCATTGTGTGTGAAGCGCTGGATGGGGGCGGGAGGGGCGGTATGGTAGCGGAGCTGGGGTGTGGCTAGGTGCCTGGACGTACAAGCCTTATTCAGGTCAGGATCCTGTACGTCTTCCAGCACTCAGATGCACACGCAGCTTGTTCCATAGGATTGTGCCTGTAGCCCCCCGCCCGCACCATCACTGCACACAGTAGGGGTCCGAGGTCCTGATCCTGCCCATACAGGCCAGTGGAGGTGCAAGGTGAGTGGGCAGCATGGGCTGGAGTGGCCCATAGTAATCGGAGCCACCGGGCTGGAGGCCTGTTGCCATGGTGCATGGATGCCACTGCTCCCTCTCATAGGCAGCGGCTGCCGAGCAGGAGGACAGAGAGGCTCCTGTGCATACATCCCCATTGAACTGGGGGAGTGCCAAGACATCCAGCTCCCTGATTCTGCCACTGTGGGCATGCCTGGGCTCCATGGTGGCAGAATCGGGTACATTTCCCACACTTCCAGTTTTGGCATGGCTAGTGCGACCAGACGTGCGGGATACAGAATCGACCTCCACATATATACAATATATATTTTATTTTAAAGACAAAATTAGCTTTCCTATGAACATGGTATAATGTGCACACAGGTTGGATGTCTTGCCAGGCCTGGCCAAGGCTGCCCCCCATTGCTCATAGATAGCAATGGGCTTGGCGGAAAAGCTAGTGTTTCAGAGGACAAACTTCCCCTTGCTTGGTTTCCCTTCCCTTTCATGTGGCTGAGAGGAGGAAGAGCTATACCGAGGGGCAGCTGTCCTCACTCTCTGCCTTTAGTGTGTCTGCTAACTGTGGCTTTGACAGTTTTATTTATTTTATTTATTTAAACGGATTTCTATACCACCTTATCCTGCAATCAAGGCGGTCTGAACAGCAAACAATCAATAAGATACAGTGTCTAGTGTGCGCATGCAGTGGGTAGTGTATGCATGTGAGTGTGTCTGATCGTTGATTCTTGGTGTGCTATTTACAGCGTGCACTATTTACAATGCTATGGGTATCAGGTCATTGCTTAATTACTATTATAGTGACATGGGGGGGGGGGGTATTGAGGTGTCTGTTGCATGGTTTAAGTAATGTCACCGTAGTGTTCTATGAAAAGGGTCGTCTTCAGTAGTTTCCTGAAATCCTTAAGGTCTGTTGTTGAACGCAGTTCGTCGGGGAGGGCGTTCCAGATTGTTGGTGCCACCTTTGATAAGGCTCATTTTTTGGTGTCCTTGCGTACCCTGTTGATGTCTTTAGGTGTGTTGACATGGTTGGAAGTGCCTCTTCTCCTCGGTCTTGTGCTGTTGTCAGGTTGTATGAGTGGGTGTAGGCTGAAAGCTGATGACTGTTTGATTTTGAAAATGTTTATGATTGTCTTGTATCTAATGCGGGCACTGATAGGCAGCCAGTGGAGCTCTTTTAGGGTGGGTGTGATGTGTTCTTGTCTTGTGGTGCTGGCTATTATGCGTGCTGCAGTGTTTTGTGCCAGTTGCAACGGTCTTAGTGTCTGTTTCATTAGGCCCAGATAGATTGGGTTTCAGAAGTCTAGGATTGGGGTTATTAGTGCCTGACAAACTGTGCGGAAGTGTTCCTGAGCGAGGAGGGGCTTGAGGCATCGTACTAGTCTCATCCTGTGGTAAGCATTTTTGGTGGTTCTGCTGATGTGGGACTGAAGGTTAAGTTCTATGTCCATGGTCACTCCGAGGTATTTCATTTCTGATTGTATGGGTATGGTTTTGGTACCTATCTTGATGTCGCGGGGGGGGGAGGGGGGGATGAAGTTGGAGTTTCGTGTGATGATTAGAGCCTCGGTATTGCTGTAGTTTATAGTCATGTTGTTGTCTTGAAACCAGGTGTTCATGTGTGTGAGACAATCTGTTATCTTGGTGTGGTCTGGGTTGTCGAGGGTGATTGGTGTGTATATCATTATATCGTCTACATAGATTGTGTATTTTATCCCGTGCTCTTTTATGATGCTGCTTATTGGCCGGATGTAGATGTTGAATAAAAGAGCTGATAGTGTGGATCCTTGTGGTACGCCTTGCATGACTTTTATGGGTCGGGATGTGTTGGGCCCAATCTTGACCTGTATCTGTCTGTCCATTAGGTAAGAGTGGAACCACCTCAGTGTGGCTCCGTGTAGTCCAATGTTCTGTAGTCTTGCTAGTAGTGTTCCGTGGTCGACTGTGTCAAATGCTGATGATATGTCAATGAAGATCATGAGTATTCCGTTCTTGCTGTTGTCTATGAGGTGTAGTATGTCGTTAAAAAGATATAGCAGGAGTGTTTCAACTCCATGGTTGGGGCGGAAACCATGTTGGTTGTGGTCGAGTTGTGCGTAGTTGTCGATGTGGTCTTGTACTTGATGTTGTACCGCTTTCTCAATAATCTTAGCCAGTAGGGGGATGCTTGATATAGGTCTGTAGGCTGGTGGGTTGTTTTTGTCGAGTGCTGATTTCTTCGGAATTGGTCTTATTGTGGTGAGTTTTAGCTGGTCTGGCATGATACCTTGGGTTAGAGATCTTTTCACCAAGTTGTGTATGGTGTGGATGAAGTTTGACTTTGTCATTTTGATCCATGTGACTGGGCATGGGTCTGTTGGGGCCGTGCTTGTGTTGAGGGCGGTGATGATATGTGAGAGCTGCTCTGTGAATGGGTTGCTGACTTTGTCCCAAGTTTTTCTTGAGGAGATGGTTGGTTTGGTGCTTGTGTCAGTTTTCCTTCGTGGAGCTGAATGGAATTTGTCTTGGATGTGGTCTGTGAATGTTTGTGGGTCTATTTGCACTTCGCTGTCGGATTTCTGCTCCTTGGTGTTTTCACAATTTCAAAGAGCTCTCTCGGTTTGTTGTTTGATTTGAGTATGATGTTGGTGTGGTATTCTCTCTTTGTTTGGTTGATGAGATCGTTGTACTCTTTTTGGTTTGTTAAGTATAGAGTCTGATTATTGGGAGACTTGGTGTGTCTCCATCGCCGTTCTAACTTCCTGAGTTCTCTCTTTTTGTTCCATATGGTTTTTGAGTACCAGGGTGTGTGGTGTGCCCTAGTGCGGCGATCTTTTTTGGGTCTGTGTTCGGTAGCTTTGGCAGCTGCATTGATGACGCTGTTCCATTTTATGATTTGATCGTCTAAATCCTCTTCTTCTGTATTCAGGTGTGGTAGAGTGTCCTGGAGAAATTGGTCCCTGTCGAAGCTTTTAAATCTTCTTTGTGCTGTTGGTATGTCTAGGTTTTTGTCATGGTTTGGGCCTTGTGGCATGACCTTTATTTTGATTATGTGATGGTCTGAACATGGAACAGGGGTGACATCCGGTGTTGATATGTTACCATTGTCCATTAGGAAGTTGGGTGCGAATATGAGGTCTGGTGATGAACCGTGTTTGTGTGTTGGGGTGTTGATCAGTTGGGTGTATTGTATTGTAAGAATCCCATAGCTTGTAGGAAGGCTTCTGCGTCCTTTGTGTTGGAGGATTTTAGGTTGAAGTCTCCTAGTAGTAGCAGGGGTTTGTTGCTAGTGTTGATGGCATAGACCTCTTCTAGAGTGGATGCTAGTTCGTCTGGTGGCGCATTCGGGGCTCTGTAGATGAGGCATAGTGCCATCCGTTTGTTTTCCACAGTGATGGTGTTGCATTGGTTTGTGTTTGATGCGCTTCGTGACTTGAATCTTAGGCTGTTCCTTGCCAGGATCAGGACCCCTCCTCCTCTTCGATGTGTGCGTGGGCAGTTGAATGCTGTGTATGTGGTTGGTACTAATTGATTAAGTAGCACATTATCGGTGGGGGTGAGCCATGTTTCAGTAATGCACAGTATGTCAGGTTGATGATCTTCTATGTGGTCTGCTATTGTGTTGATTTTGTTTCTTATGGATCTGGTATTGATGAGCTCGATTGTGATCATAGCCGGGGTGCTTAGTTGTATCTGTGCTTTGTTTGGGTTTGTTTGTGTGCTGGATTTGTGTCTGTTTTGCCTCCTGTGCTTGGGTGTCTTGATTGTGTTCCAGTGTGTGTACTGTGGGTGTGTGAAGAATTGTGCTGGCTGCCATGGAGTACTTGTTAGTAGGTTGTGGTTGGTTGCCTGGTGTGGTATGAGTTGGGTGAGGAGGAGGCTGATGGGCAGAATCCATGTTGTGTACATTCTTATGCCGGTCAGTTTGGTAGATGTTGCACTTACTTTGCTCTGCTGGTGTTGTCTTTCTTGTCTTCATTGTCTGAGTTCGCTTGCTGCTGGTGGCTCTGTTGCAGCGGTGGGTTGTGGTTGTTTCTGTGGCTGCACTGGAGTGCCACGCCAAAGGGACTTCCAGTGAGGTCCCTAGGCGAGGTTCTGTCAGACATGGGTGGGTTTGGCTGGGCTGTTGATTTTCGACGGTGCTCCCACTGCCCTGATTGGGCAGGAGCATCTAAGTGGGGTGGTTTCCCGCTGAGACGTTCTACTCCGATCGGGGGGTTTCTCTATTTGTCGGGCGGTTGGTGGAGGAACACTTTTTGATGTTGTTGTAGTTGCTTCAGGTTGTAGTTGGATGTGCTGTTTGGTGCTGTTGTTTGTTTCCGCCTTTGTGCTGTGCCTAAGAGCCAAGCCAAAGGGCCCTCTGGCGAGGCCCTCAGGCACAGGCCTGCAGAGCGCGGGCGTGCTCGTCGGAGCTGGCTTTTATGTCGGTTCTGCTGCTCCTCCCACTGCCCCGATTGGGCAGGAGCCCCCGAGCGGGAGATTTGGCTGCCTCTCCCGCTCAGGTGCTCTACCCCGAATCGGGGAGCTGCTGAAAAGTGGCTGCTGCTGTCCCTCGTCGGAGCTGGCTTTTATGCCGGCTCTGCTGCTCCTCCCACTGCCCCGATTGGGCAGGAGCCTCCGAGTGGGAGATTTGGCTGCCTCTCCCGCTCGAGTGCTCTACCCCGAATTGAGGGAGCTGCTGAAAAGTGTCTGCTGAAAAGAGTCTGCTGAAAAGTGGCATTGCAGTCTGTCCGGGATGGAACCCACTTCCAGTAGCTAGTTTTCAGCTCTCTATGCCAAAACGTGACATCAAAAAGCAAGAAAAAATATTATTACAGTCTAATAGGCCCTTTTACTAAAGTGCATTGCACAGTCAGCATGAGTTGTGAGTTAAGCATGGGCTGAAGTCCGTAGTGGCCAGTAGGTTGGGGCAAGAACAACATGCACCTCTGATTTACGTGTTATCAGTGCATTGTGTGTTGGGGTGGTGAAGGGAAGGGTTTGGATGAGGGAGTGTGGTGAGCACAGCACAGGTAGCACACAGGTATCCACGGTGTGCTACGTGCGCTTCATGCAATTTACTTGGGTGTGCCGAACGACACTTCAATAGATGACGTTCATGACAGTCATAGTAATAGTGCATATTGCCGCGGCATGGTAGAGCGCTATTCTGTGCTGTAACTGCTGCTACGTACCTAACATTTAGCACACAGCGGTTGCAACTACCGCATGTTATTTTTAGCATTAAATGCATGTTAGTTGCCATACACTAGCTTTCTTTAGTAAAAGGCCTCCTAAGATATCCCAAGGAAACGAAGGCAGCATTTCTGGCAAACTGCAGTCAGAGGACACTGGTGGCCCTTTTGTTTTCTGCAACTAATACACAAAAGTATAGTATGGTCAGCAAAAATCTCTCTTCCATTAATAATTGCCTATATTGTGACCAAAAGAACTGATATTTTCTCTCTGGTTTTTATTTTAATTTTAAATTTTATTTTATTTTTAGCAGAGATTTTCTCTTAAAACAGCACTTTCTAAAGCTTTCTGTTTCTCAAAAGTTAAAGAGAGAACTTCACCTTTTTCAATTATTAGTAGAGTCTCTGTCTTTAATACCAAAAATCCTACAATTAATTCCTTTCTCACTACCACAACCAACACATCTCACTTCAAAATCCCCAACTGACTCTCAACTCAAACTCAGCATCCCAAACAACCAAAAAAACAGTGTTCTTTCACTCACTCCAGAAAAAATAGTTCCAAGTATCATTCAAAATACATTCTTTCCTACAGAATACTAAAAGCACCCCCATAACAACCCTATCTACAATTTTTTTCTAGTCATACTTTTTTTTAAACTTTTTATTTATGAAGTTTTCAAATATATACAAGAATGTTACAGCACAATCCTGCAGAAATAGTACCGATATGGAAGAAACATCAATAAAGCCTCAAAGGCCCACATTCAAATAAAAGGCAATATATAGCATATCAGTTCACACCAGCCCACAATAATCACAGAGGGGGGGGGGAGGAAAACCCAACAAAAAAGAAAAATAATTCCTAACCCTATATAAATAGAAACCAAAACAACCAACTTACACAACCAGCTTACAATTTCTTAGAGCCCAGGCGTAACATCAATGGAGGTCTCTAAACGCCTCGCACTAATAAAAGCTGTTAATTGCGAGGGCTCATAAAATACATAAGAAACAGATTTATACTTCATCAAACATTTACATGGGTGCTTCAAGAAAAAGAGCCCCCCCAGCTGTAAGACACCAGGTCGTAGCAGAAGAAATTCCCTGCGACGGCGCTGAGTGTCTTTAGACAAATCTGGGTAAATACATACTAATAATTTTCTAGTCATACTTTTAAGGGATTTTCAGTACTGTCATTTAAATTTAAATGAATTAGAAATAATAGATACAAAACTGTGTCATTAAAACCCTGCCTTCCTTCCTGTAACAACATTCAGCAGAGCTTCACTGAGAGATCCTTGCTCATACCTCATTCTGCACAGAAGTGCAAGGTCAAGATGCAGCAGGCTGCCTCCGGGATCAGGAGCAGGGCTGCCAATAGAAAGCTTTGTGCAGCACATGGGTAAGTAGTTGCTTCCGAAGGGTTTGCTGAGAGTTGCAGGGGTAGCAGAAGACCTCTCAGGTTTCTCTGAGCTGGAAACATCTCTAAGTCTGAAGGTTCGATTCCTTCCAGTGCAGCCGGCATAGGTTGCCCTTGTGGGGACATTTAGGGAGTAGCCGAAGGAATACCTCGGCGTTACTCACCCTCCCCCCCCCCCCCCCCACACACACACTCCCCGCGCAGGCTCCACAGACCAGGGAGGATCCCTCTGGCTTGGGAGGGTTGTCTGGCTTGCCTGAAGTGCTGTGCCACTGTTTATCCTGGGAGTTCTTCTTCCTTGCAGCTTCAAAACCAGTTTTGGTGAGACCTAAAGTATTTAACTTGGAGTCCATTTGGTTTGTTCTAATGATGCTTGAAAGGCTTCTGGCAACTTAGTTGCAAAATACTGCTGTTACCTTTGCTCATAATTCTCAAAAAGTGGATGAACATGAACAGGAAATTGAAGCTTTCAAATGTAAGATTTCTGATTTGGAGCACAAGTTAGAGCAGTCTACTGCTAGTAATCTCATGTTTATTAAGGACTCAGGTAATTCATCAAAAGCTGGAAGCCTTAGAAAATGCTAATAGAAGGCGAAACCTCAGGTTATTGAATTTTCTCAAAGTTCCTACAGTCTCAGCTCAAGAAATCTTTAAGTGACTCTTGAAAGAGACTTTAAAGATTCCATCTGAGGCTATTCCTCTGGTTTCCAGGGGTTTCTACCTCCCCTCTGCTAAACCGAAGCTGCTTAGCAGGCAAGACTGTTCTCCCCAAATGTCATCTGATGGTTTGGACTTGATAGCCTTTTTAGAAAGGTCCAAGTCTGAGCCTCCACTCACTTCGACTTTGCTAATTACATTTGCTCTTGAGCCAGACAGGAACTGGTTACGGAAGATGTTCTTTAGATGTAAAGAGGCTAGTGTTTTGGACTGCAAAGTGAGAATGTTCCCAGATATGTTTTGAGCAACACAGAAAAGAAGAAAATAATTTCTCCTATTAAAGCCTGCTGTTTCCCTATTGGAGAATTTATTCTTTTGACATTTTCCTTGTAAATGTTTCGTTAAACTGGAACAGTTATGTTTTTTGGGAGCTTCAATATCTGTCAACAATTATGTTATCAAGATCCTCTGCTGCCGAGTCCCACTGGAGGGTGGCGCTGGCGGTGGCCCCATGGTGTGATGGGGTTTAGGATTGAGTGAGAAGTAGTCTCCTGCCTTATATTTATTTTGTTTTCTTACTGCTTAATTTATTTTGTGTTGTGACATTGCTTCCCTGTTGTCAGCTTGTTTGTATTCTACTTTGGAAATTCTTGAATGTAATTAATATTTCTTCATGACTCACGTTTGTATATATTGTTGTGGAATCCTATTTCTGTAACAAGATATGTTCTTGTGCTAAGAACTGAAAATTTTATAAAGACAACATTAAAAAAAAAAGAAAATAGGCTTTTAAGAGGGCAATTTTATAGCAGGTCACCTATGTGTGAAGACCATATAGGTACCTATTGTTTAATTTATAAAGACAAATAGGTGCCTTCTTGTCTTTATAAAATATTGTACTAGCACAAATCCAGCAGAATAGTGGCTAGATTAAAGTCACAGACACCAAGCAGGTATACAGGTTAGCAAATGAAGTACATTCTTCTTGTTGTTAAGTGCCATTGAGTCGGTGTCGACTCATGGCAACTCTCTGGATAGTTGACCTAAACTGTGTTTGGTCATCAGTTAGGCAGCTCATTATTGATAAGAGTGACACCCATAGCTGCTGTTATTGTATCGATCCATCTCTTTGCCGGCCTTCCTCTTTTATGTTGACCTTCTACTTTGCCAAGCATTAGGTCTTTCTCTAACGATTCTCTCTTCACATGATGTGTCCAAAGTATGAAAGTCAAAGTCTTGTCATTTGAGCTTCTAAGGAAAGCTAAGGTTTAATCTCCTCTAGTACTGACTGGTTTATTCTTTGGGCATTCCATGATATACATAGTATTCAACACCATTACCATAATTAAAAGGCATCAATTTTCTTTCTATCTTTTTCACTGTCCAACTTTCACATCCATATGATTTATTGAAAATACCATGGCTTAGACAAGTTGAATCTTTGCATGGAGAGAGACATCTCTGCTCTTGAGAATTTTGTCTAGGTCCTTCATAGCCATTCCACCGAGAGCAATGTGTCGTCAAATTTCTTGACTGCTTGTCCTTTCTTTATTGATTGTTGATCCAAGTAGGATAAAGTTGTCAACTATTTCAATTTCATCAATGATGAACTTATTGATTTTGCCAGCTGTCAGGATCTTTGTCTTCTTAATGTTAAGGTGCAGGCCCATTTTAAGACTATGGTCCTTGATCTTGAGAAGCAAATGTTTGTCTTCACGTTCAGTCAGTAAGGTGATATCATCAGCATAGTGAAGGTTGCTGATGAGTCTTCCACCAATATTCACACCTCGGCTGTCTTCATACAGTCCTGCTTCTCTGATGATTTGTTCTACATATAAATTAAAGAAGTAGGGAGAAGGAATGTAGCCTTGTCGTACACCTTTGCTGATTTGAAACCATTCTGTTGCTCCTAGTTCCATTTGAACTGTTGCTTCTTGATCAATGTAAAGGTTGTGCAAGAGAACGATCAGGTGTTCTGTTATACCCATGCTTCTTAATGTGGCCCAGAGTTTCTCATGGTTTACACAGTCAAATGTCTTGCTGTAGTGAATAAAATATGTATGGATATCCTTTTGGTGTTCTTTTATCTTTTCAAATATAAAATATATATTATAAAATATGTGCCGATATCGTACCACCACCCATGCTGCAGCCATACTCTTCCCCTGAACATACCTGCTGCCCAAGTAAACATAGAAACATGATGTCAGAAAAAGACAACATGGCCTATCTAGTCTGTCCTTCCATATCAACAACTACAACAGTCCACTTTTTACCTTTAGAGATCCTCTGTGTTGGTCCCATGCTTTTTTGAATTCAGTTACTGTCCTCATCTCTACCACCTCCACTGGGAGACTATTCCATGGATTCACTACTCTTTCCATAAAGAAATATTTCCGCATATCACTCCTGAATCTATCTCCCTTCACCCTCATCCCATGTCCCCTTGTAGCAGAACTTGCTTTCAATTGAAAGAGGCTCTCTCCCTGAACATTTATGCCACGGAGGTATTTAAACATCTCAATCATATCACCTCTATCCCGCCTTTCCTCTAAGGTGTACATATTAAGATCCTTAACTCTGTCCTCATATGCTTTATAATGAAGACCACTAATCATTTTAGTAGCCACCCTCTGCACCGACTCCATCCTGTTCACATCCTTTTGAAGGCGCGGTCTCCAGAATTGCACACTATACTCCAAATGAGGTTGCACCAAAGACTTATACAGAGGCATTATAACCTCCTTTTTTCTGCTAGCCATTCCTCTCCGTATGCACCCAAGCATCCTTCTAGCTTTTGCCGTCGCCTTTTCTACCTATTTAGCTACTTTAAGATCATCAGACA
Organism: Ichthyophis bannanicus; assembly: GCA_033557465.1. Taxonomy (NCBI): domain Eukaryota; kingdom Metazoa; phylum Chordata; class Amphibia; order Gymnophiona; family Ichthyophiidae; genus Ichthyophis; species Ichthyophis bannanicus. The sequence goes on along the minus strand of CM066040.1, from coordinate 99,653,368 downwards.
CAACCACGCCTAGGTCCCGCTCTTCTTTAGTGGACAAAAGTACTTCACCTCCTATACTGTATTGCTCCCTTGGATTGCTGCAGCCCAAATGCATGACCTTACATTTTTTAACATTAAATCCCAGCTGCCAAATTCTAGACCATTCTTCAAGCTTAGCTAGATCCCTCCTCATGTTATCTACACTTTCCTGGGTGTCTACTCTATTGCAAATTTTGGTATCATCCACACAGAGGCAAATCTTACCCGACAGCCCTTCCGCTATATGACTAACAAAGATGTTAAAAAGAATCAGACCAAGGACAGATCCCTGGGGCACACCACTGGTAACATCCTTCTCCTCAGAGTGAGCTCCATTTACTTGTACTCTTTGTCGCCTTCCACCCAACCAATTTCTAACCCAAGCAGTAACTTTAGGGTCCATCCCTAGGGTGCTCAGTTTGTTTATAAGTCGCCTGTGAGGAACAGCGTCAAAGGCTTTACTGAAATCTAAATACAGCACATCTAGAGCTCTCCCTCAGTCCAACTCCCTGGTCACCCAGTCAAAGAAATCAATCAGATTTGTCTGACAAGACCTGCCTCTGGTGAATCCATGCTGCCTCGGATCCTGTAATCTGCTGGACTCCAGAAACCTCACTATTTTCTCTTTCAGCAGCGTTTCCAATAATTTACTCACCACCGAAGTTAAACTAACCGGCCTGTAGTTTTTAACCACATCCTTCCGCTTTTGTGTAAGTCCTTTGGCACCACTCCCGACTCCAACGAGGCATTGAAAGGGTCAGTCAGTGGAGTTGCTAGAACGTCCCCAAGTTCCCTCAGTATTCTAGGGTGTATCCCATCCGGTCCCATCGCTTTGTCTACTTTAAGTTGAGCTAGTTTCTCACTAACACAGTCTTCTGAAAATTGTTCAAGATGTCCCTCGCTTCTGTTCCTATTTGTGGGTGTTTTCTGAGGTCCTGCTCCTGGTTCCTCATCTGTGAACACAGAACAAAAATATTTGTTAAGCAAGTACATATAGCTTGCACTGTGCATACTTTTACATGCGAGGTATTTTTATAAGAGGCCTTTTATGCTCATATACTTGCATATACACAAACAATCCTAGATGAAATTACCTTCTAAATGCATGGCTTAATTTCTAAACAAATAAATAATCTGTGTAGGATGGGTAAGGAGGCACCCAGGATGGGTGTGAACTCTGCAAAGTGGTGAGCTCATAGTCAGGTATGAACTGTCCTGCTACAAAAAAAATCTAGATATACTCTCTCTCACACACACATACACTCCTCACACTGGACGGGAGAAGAGCTTTTGAATTAAAGAGCAGAATGTCTGTTCTCTGCTCAGTTCCAGGCTCACCCTTTCTCTCTATCCAGGATCTGCACAAGGGAATCTGGCACCCCAGACAAACCTTCAGTTGTGCCAGGCCCCCCCCCCCCCTCCCCTGTCTCCAGCATCTCTTCTCTTCTTCCCTACACCACAAGTGTCCGGTATCTCCTCTATTCTTCTCTACTCCCCCTTCTTCTTCCCTAGCCCCCTCCTCCAAGCATCCAGCAACTCGCCTCCCCTTTCCTACCTCTCCCTGGTGGTCCAGTATTCCCCTTTCCTTCCTACTCCTAAATAACCCCACCAAAGAATGTAAATACATGCTGCTTCTAGAGCTTTGTCATTACGTTTACCTGTAGATACTTTATGTAAATAGTTCACCCATGTTGTCCAAGTTTTTTCACCTGTTCTCTGTAATACCGAACAGCCTGTTGTTCCGGTCTTTTTGTTTTAATGTAAACCGCACTGATGTTGAATAGTGCGGTATATAAGAAATTGTAATAAATAAATAAATAAATACTCTGCTGCTTTTCATTGCCATAGCTTTGGCTACCCAGCAACTCTAAAAACAACTTGAGGAAGCTGGCACGCGGCCTCTGAACACATGTGACTTCAAGTCCTGCTCCTTCTGAACTTTCTGTTTCAGAGGGAGCAGGTCTAAAGTGCATGGTGTCCAGAGGGTCCATGCTGGCTGGTCTGAGTTGTCTTTAGTGTTAACCGAAGTGGGTAACAACGTCAGCAATGCAGCCATGAACAGCAGAGGGAGGCAGTGGTAACTGTTTTTTAAAAATTACTGTTGGTTTCTGCTGCACTGGCATAGATACCGCTCCTGAAATTGTGGCACCCTAGGCAGACACCTAACCTGCCTAGTGGTAGGGCCAGCCCTGTCTGGAACTTCCCTCAGGCTGCCTGTAAAGGCGTGACTGGAGCAGAACAGCCCTGCTGCTCTAGCTTTGGAGTCTGAAAAGAAGTAGTAAAGCTGTGTTCCAGGCTGTTCCTAAAGAAATTAAACCCACACATATTTCAGGTATAACAGATCCATATTCACATATGATCACCAGCATTAAAATGATTGAAGACAATTTTATGCTTAAATTTGCATAACATTTATAAGTGTAGTTTTCGTATGCCAATGATTAGACGTAACAGAGCTTTGGAAATTCTGAAGTTTCTCCATGGACACCCAGGGGAAATGCAGGCACACGCAGATCCAGCTTGCAGTGCTCTCCTCTCGCTCTAGGAACCCTTTTAAAAAAAAAAAAAAATAGGCCCTGAGCAATGTTCCCTCTAATTTTCTGTAGGCTGTGTGCGCATAAAATATCAGCTGTGCAGCTTTTGAAGGAAGGTTAAATTTTTGTGACCACATAATGACACTCGGAGTTATATACTTTAAAATTTGACTACATGTCAGAATACAGTATGTACACCACATTGATTTTAAATCAAATTAAATGAAAATAGACGATTACTAAATGAAGCGGAAAATTTCTAGTAATTACAATCACAACTTTTAAATTTTAAGACGTCTGTGTTGTTTTCTATCAGAATCAGAACCGTAATTTGTGTGCGCTCTGTTGTAAAGTATGTGCGCTCACTTGGCAAGGTGTATGCGCGCGCGCACGCGCACGCGCACAGCTTAGAGGGAACAGTGGCCCATAGCATGCAGGGCTTCCTGCACATCCTAGCACTCTGTTTGCAGTTCAGTCTTTTTTTTTTATCTGCAGTTTGGCCAGATACAGTACTAAAGTTCTCCTCCCCGACATTTCTTAAAAAAAATAAAAAAGATACTTTCTTTCATGAGAGCTCTTTCTCTTTCCTGCAAATTTGAACTTGTTTTTTTTGAAGTTTTAATTTGTTGGTCAAGTTCGACTCCTCAGGAGTTGAGTAGCCTGGCTGACCTCCTCTTCCTCCTCCAAGACCACATAGTGCACCACCGGGGAAAAACCTGTAAAGAAAGAAAAGAAGTCAGCTTGACCGGGTGAAACCACTACACTGATAGGCAAAAAATCTTCAGGGGTCAGTAACCACATTGGTTGAAATTGGGCCTCCATTCTGACTTCCCCCAATGTGCTTCCATGCTGCTGATTGAAGACCTACAACATTCCAAGGAGCACACCAAAACAAAACCATGGCTGCTTCTGACTCACAGCATGGCATGTGTGCTGAAGAGGCACTACAGCACTTCTCACTTCTGGTACAAGCCTTGGTAAGTGCCCCGATATAAACAAATATTATTCCTGTTGTCCCTGTCACTTCCTCTGTCATGCCGGGCCTGAGTTTTATAGCCCCAGTGGACTCCCAGATAATGGCTGTGCCCTCTCAGCAAAACTCCCTCCTAGTCCTCATGCTGAATGGAGACTACAGCTATCTTACACAATATATTTGCCCCCACTGTTTCTAGGCGGTTGCACCATGTACAGGACTCAATCCCTCAGGGAATGGGTGCTCAGAATGTACCTCCTATAATCTCCACACCTGGAGGGTTGTCCCCTTCGACATCCATCCTTTGCAGTTTTTTCTCTGCCTCCTGACATTAGCTCTGTTGGTTCACCCTCCATTGCTCAGGATTCAGATGAGGAGGCAGGCAGCTGAACAGAAATCGTCCTCTTCCAACCAGGGGAGGCCCAAGGGGGGTGCGGGACCATGTGCGGAGACTCGGTGCGGGGCCTCATTTGCATAAGTGGCCTTATTTGCATAAATATTTTCATAATGTTACCATATACGAACTTTTAGTAAACATGTCTCTTAATGAGTGTATGGATAAAGAAAGACTAAAAGATTTCTACATTACTATAATCCAGTGCCAACCGCCAGGCACATTAGGAACTACTACAAACGCTGCCCATTTAGAACCCATAACAAACCCGCCGTATCCTGACAGCATTACCAGGACTCACAAAGCACCATACCCTACCTATCAAAAGGCAACACTGCAAATATTAAACCAATACATTTCAGAGAATACTGGGGAAAGAGAACAAGTGGCAATGTCAAATAGGAATTACATAAACAGAATACCTTAGCTCAGTTACACATGCAGAACATAGACCATCACCAAACAAGGAATCACAATTTAGAAACAGGAAGGCAATAATTAAACTGGTAACCCCAAAAGCCAAACTTGGAATGTACAACACTGTAGAAATAAAACTATAAATTAATTTCCTCTTGTACCAAACAAAGGGCAGACGTTAATGATGCACATTTCCCAGAGCTTTCAAATTCCAGTTAATAAATTCAAAATAAAGAGATATTTTTCTACCTTTTGTGCATTTTTTTTCAGTTGCAATTGCTCCAGCCACTTTCTTCTGGTTTCTTCATGTTTTCTGCTAACTCTCCATCGTCTGCTGTCCATTTGTCCTTTCTTCTCTCTTCTAGTTTTTTTTTCCATTCTCTCTCTACATCTGCTTTAACATACTAATCTTTCTCCTTTTGCTCTTTCCTCATTCCTATTTCATCCACAAAAATTTTACCCCTCCATCCTCAATCCCCACTTACTCTCCCAATACCCGGCCAATTGTAGATTTTTCATCCCTCCCACACAAAATATTTTTCCCTTCTCCATTTTACTCTCCCAGCCCCATTCCATTCTAATCCTCCCCCAACATCAGCTCCCTTCTAGTTCCAGTCTCACCCAGCATCCATTCCCTTCTAGTCCCTGCATCAGCCCATTTCCAATCCTAGCCCCCCATCAGCCCATTTCCAGTCCGAGTCCCTTCATCAGCTCATTTCCAATCCTAGCCCATTTCCAATCCATCAGCCCATTTCTAGTCATTTCCTAGCCCCACCATCAGCCCATGTCAAATCCTAGCTCCCCTCCACTCAGCCCAATTCCAGTTCAAGCCCCCCCATGAACCTACTTCCAGTTCTAGCCCCTCCATGAGTCCATTTCAATTCAAGCCCCCACCACAGCCCATTTCCAATCTTAGCTCCCCCCAACAGCCCATTTCCAGTCCTATCCTAGCTGCTCCATCAGCCCATTTTCAGTCCTAGCTCCCTTCCCTCACAGCCCATTTTCATTCCAAGCCCCCTCCCCATCAGCTATTTGCAGTTCAAGCCTCCCCTTCCACTCAGCCCATTTCCAGTCCTAGCAACCCCCAACCCATTACCAGTCCTAGCCCCCCATCAACCCACTTCCAGTCCTAACCCCCCATCACCCCATTTTCAGTTTAAGCCCCCCTATAACCCATTACCAGTCCTAACCCCCCATCAGCCCACTTCCAGTCCTAACCCCATCAGCCCATTTCCAGTCAGCCCCCCATAGCCCATTGCCAGTCCTAAGCCCCCCATCAGCCCACAGCCCATTACCAGTCCTAACCACATCAGCCCACCTCAAGTTCTAACCCCTCCCCATCAGCCCATTTCCTGTCCTAGCCCCCCATAGCCCATTATCAGTCCTAACACCCCATAGCCCATTACCAGTCCTAACCCCCCCATCACCCCATTTCCAGACAGCCCCCATCAGCCCACAGCCCATTACCAGTCTTAACCCCCCATAGCCCATTACCAGTCCTACCCCCCCCCCAACAGCCCACAGCCCATTACCAGTCCTAACCCCATCAGCCCACCTCAAGTTCTAACCCCTCCCCATCAGCCCATTTCCTGTCCTAGCCCCCCATAGCCCATTATCAGTCTAACCCCACCATAGCCCATTACCAGTCCTAACCCCCCATCACCCCATTTCCAGACAGCCCCCATCAGCCCACAGCCCATTACCAGTCTTAACCCCCCCATAGCCCATTACCAGTCCAAACCCCCCCCCCAACCGCCCACCTCAAGTCAAGTACTAACCCCCTCCATAGCCCATTACCAGTCCTAACCCCCCCCCCCCCATCGGCTCATGGAAAATTTAAAAAAAAAAGAAAAGCTGGCTGCTGCCGCTGCCGCCGCAGCAGCAGCAGAATGCAGTGTCCCGCGGGGCCCCCTCTGCCCGGCTGAGCTCTCCTGGGCCTGCTGAGCTCCTCTGCGCCGGCTTTCAGATACGCGAAGGGAGAGTGTCTCCCTCGCGTCTCTGTTAAGCCCGCAGGGGCAGATGGGAAATTTCCCATCAGCCCCTGCTTCCCATCAGCCCTTGCAGGCTTAACAGAGAAGCGAGGGAGACACTCTCCCTTCGCGTATCTGAAAGCCGGCGCAGAGGGGCTCAGCTGGGCATGGAGAGCTCAGCTGGGCAGAGAGGGCCCCGCGGGACACTCCATTCTGCTGCTGCCATGGCGGCAGCGACAGCAGCCAGCTTCTTTTTTTTTAAATTTAATTTTTAAAAAAGCAGAATGTTCTTTGCGCGGGGCCCCCTGAAATGCGGGGCCCTGTGCAAAAAACATTCTTGCTCAATGGACGGGCCGGCCCTGCTTCCAACCTTTGAAGCTCAGCAGCCTTCTTAACTTTAATTAATTAATTAATTTATATTTCTTATATATCGCGCTATTACAATCAGTGCGGTTTACAGTAGAAACAAACGTACTACAATGTAATGACACATTGAGCTTACATAGAACAGGATATTCAAAAACCTGGAAGGAACTAGGGGGAACTATATACAGCTTATGTACATGTTACAATAACGATTAATCTCAATGGGTATGTAAAGGGTCTGTACGAGTACTAGTACACATGGGTCAGGGTGGGGAGAGGGGAAAGCTGGTTAACCATTATCAGTGGGGGGATGTTCAGTGGGTGGGGTTAGGTGGGGGGTCCGAGGGGTGGGTGTGTGCTTTTCAGACTGGGAGACCGGGTAGTGCTGCATGAACAGATGGTGTTTTAGGGCTTTTCGGAACACCACCAGGTTTTGGATGGCTCGGAGTTCTGCTGGGAGGGCATTCCAGGCAATCGGTGCAAAAATAGAAAATGCTCTGTTGGCTGTTGACTTTGTACATTTTGTTAGAAACTTGGGGACTTCAATTGTGTTCATCTGCGTAGTTCTTCTTGTTCTGTTGATTGTGGTATGGTGGAGAAGTGCGTTGATGGGTGTGGAGGGCTGATTCTTGAGGGCTTTGAAGGTTAGTATTAGAATTTTGTAGGTGATTCTGGCAGGTAGTGGCAGCCAGTGTAGGTTTATCAAGATAGGCGTTATATGATCCGACCTTGATGCACCAACTAGAACCCTTGCAGCTGAGTTCATGGCAAGTCTGAGTGGGTTTAAGGTTGACTGTGGAAGTCCATGTAGGATGACATTCGCAAAGTCGAGATGTGGGATGATTAGAGCTTGGAATATTTATCTATAGTCAGAGAAGTCGAGTAATGGGCGAAGGTGTCTTAGCGTTTGGATCTTGTGATAAATTGCTTTTGTGGTGTTTGTAACATGGGCTGACATATCGAGGCGTTGGTCGAGGGTAATGCCTAGGTATCGGATTGTGGATTTTGTTTTCAATTCTATATTATTGATCTGAAGTGAGGGGGGAGGCGTGAAACTCCGATTCCTTGTGACAAATAGGATGTCTGTTTTGCTGTTGTTGATCCGGAGATTTTGAGTTAAGAGCCAATCTGAAACTGCTTCGAAACATCTCAGTATTGGAGAGAAGTCAGGTTGGTCAATCGTAAAAGGTGCGTAGTTGAGGATATCGTCAGCGTAGGCAAGACAGTGGACGTTGAAGGAGCGGATTAAAGCACAGATAGGCTGCATATAAATGTTGAAGAACAGAGCAGATAGGGATGAGCCTTGAGGCACACCTTGTTTCAGGGGGAAAGGCTCTGATGTCGTGGATCCTGTTCTGACTTGTTGCCATCTGTTGCAGAGATAAGATTTACACCAGGCTAGTGCTGAGCCTTGTATCCCTTTTTCATTAAGTCAGAGTAGTAGTGCGTCATGATTCACGGAGTCAAAGGCGGCCGCTATGTCGAGGAATATCAAGACAAATCCTTGGTGAATATTGTCAAGGCCTGTGACTAGATTATTGAAGAGAGTTGTGAGGATGGTGTCAATACCGTGGGCTGCTCTAAAGCCATGTTGGGAGGTGTCTAAAGGCGATTCAGTGTCTACGTGATGTTGAATTTGTCGCAGGACCACTTTCTCAATAATTTTAGCAAGCAAAGGAATGCTTGAAATTGGCCTATAGGATTCTACTTTAGATGTGTCGAGTTTGCTGTTTTTCAGTAGGGGTCGGATAGGATGAATATTTCTAACCTAAGTTTCTCCTTTAAGAGTGGCTGAGATTCCCTCCACCAGGAAGGATTTCCAGTCCATTCTCAAATCTATGTCTTCATCTAAGTAGATCCTTGACCTACCTCTTCATGAAGTACTTCGGAATTTGCAACTCACTTCTTGACAGATGCCCATCTCTGTTAAACTGATATTGCATCATTTGGAGGTCAAATATAAGCTCACAGGAAGTCCTGGACATCTGCAGCCCAGCTATCTCATCTATTTGTCATATTTGAGGCTGCACTCAAAATGCAAAATCCTCTATTTATCCAACCCCCTCCCCAGGAAAAGATCACCATGTTTTAGACACAATTAGCCATAAGATGCACCAAAGCTTAATGCTCTATTTAAAGATTCTGGCACATCACATACATATGTTCTATTGGAACAAGTCATTTCCGGAGATAAATTGGCTCAAGGCCATCTTGCCATTCAAGAGTGTGCTTATCACCTTCAAAGGGCAATTTATGATGCTTATGACATCAACTCATGCTCGGCTGCTGTGGCCATCACAGCAAGGAGAATAGTATTGCTCTGATCATCAGGTCTTTGTAAGGATTTACATCATTTATCAGGGGAAATGGCTAGCAGGCTTCAAGGATATTTATGCACACATCCCAATTTATCCCTTTCATTGGCAATATGTTCATTTCATCTACCTTGGAGCTCACTATCAGTATTGAGTCCTCCCCTTTGGTCTTTTCTCTGCTCCCAGAGTCTTCACTAAATGTCTTGCAGTAGTGGCAGTGCACACTCACAAAGTAGGACACTTTGTTTTCCCTTACCTGCACAATTGGCTAGTCTTTGGCTGAGACCCTGCTACAGTTTCCTCAACCATAAATGCTATGATCAACCTTTTCTAGCATCTCAGCTTCCTCATCAATGAAAACAAATCCAATCTTCTGACTCAGTGCTTGTTATATCAGAGCTGACCTAGATTTCTGCACATCTGCAGTGTATCTGCCTCATATCAGCATGCAAACCATAATGATGCTGGCCAAAGTGCTATCTACAACTTGCCAAGACACAGCAAAATCAATTTTACACCTTCTAACCACATGGCATCAGCAATTCAAGTAGCTCCAAATGCCAAGTGGAGATTGAGATCTCTTCAATGGCACCTCAAAAAGCAGTGGAACCCAAAGATTCATTCTCTAGTATCAGACCAGATCAGAGACGACAAACCTCTCAGTGTATTGCCCTTTTTGTCCTCCACCACCACAGCTCACTTTTACTACCAATGTGTCCCCATAGGGCTGGGGAACTCATCTCTTTGTACCTAAGGTTTTTGGTCTCAAAAGGATTATTGTCTACACATCAATCATTTGGACCTCTGGGAAGTTCTCTACAGTCACAAATCTTTGTCCTTTGTTTGAACAATGTTGTGCTACAAGATGCACAGGCAACCAGGTTGTGATCCCCATGTCTATGCATATGGATCTTGGCAATGGCTATGACGTGCATAGTCCAGGCAACTTACTTTCTGGAAGACCACAACCAGATTGTGGATTAACTAAGCAGACAATTACACCAAATGTCTTTGTTTCTGCTCTCTCTGGCTAACACTACAGCTTTTTCCATCAAGATGCATTTGCCATCTCCTGGAACACAGGGTAAATGTATACATTCTCATCTGTTCCACTCATCTCCAGAGTCCTTCAAGATTATCCAGGACTGAGCTATTGTAATCCTCATAGCTCCCAAATGACCAAGACAGCTCTGATTTCTGCTCCTCCTCTATCTGCTGAGGGACACTCCACTATCACTTAGCACTTACCCTTCTCTGTTGACCCAACAAAAGGGTAATTTACTCAACCCCAACCTCTGAAGTTTCTCTCTGACAGCTTGGATGTTGAAAGACAAGTAGTATCTAATGTTCCAGTTTCTGAGGATGTTCATCAAGTCATCTTAGTATCTAAGGAGGACTCAACTAAGAACTCCTATACTCTCAAATGGGACCATTTTTCTTGATGATGTATTGCACATCAGATCCAACTTTTCTCCTAACCACTGACTAATGTCTTGTCGTACCTCATGCATCTTTCAGGTAGTGGTCTACAGACATTATTGATGCGCATGCACCTTGCTATAATTGGAGTCTATCATATCAAGATTCATGGTAGATTGGGGCGGAGCCTGGTTGTTGGTCAAGATGGACGCGTAAGAGCTGTGCTCCAGAGGGCAATAGGCAAGGATCCTGACTTCTGCAGGCTTTAATCAAATAGCTCCTACCTACTTTGATATCATTTGATCCCAGATATGTCGGGCCCCAAGCCGACGTGGCTGGATTACCAAATATCTCAAAATGCCAGCGCAAAGAGAACCAAAATGGAACCTCTCTCTCCTCACAAGATGGCGGTCATCCGAGATTGTACTGAGACATTGCAGGAGCTCCTAGCTGAGATTCGGGAAGTCAAAGACTTGGTCAAGTCTAATGGAGAATCGCTGTGTGCAATGCAGGAAGATATCAATGCTTTGAGAACTTCTTTGGAGTCAATTACGGCTCGTTTGGAGAAGGTAGAGAATGTGGTGGCATCGCATGGGGAAAGACTCAAGGCCGTTGAGAAGCAGACCAAGCTAATACGTTCATTACAAAGAGAGGTGGAAGACAGCAACAATCGCTCTCAGAGGAATACATAAGAACACTAGGAGTTCCAGAGGGAGCAGAGGGACCTGATATGGTGCCCTTTTTGCAGGCCATGATTCCAGGTGTGTTAAAGTTGCAGTTTGCTATGCCATTCGAGATTGAGCGCGCCCGTGGCCATTCGAGATTGCCTACTCAGTTTGCTATGCCATTCGAGATTGCCTACTCAGCCCGTGGCCACGGGAAAGCGCCCACGCCCAATCATCCTGAAAGTTTAATGTTTTCAGCAACTATCACAAATAATGGGAGCAGCCAGAGCACTTTCAACTTTAGAGTATCAGGGGCACAAACTCCTGTTCTTCCCGGACTTTGTGAAGGTGATAGTGGATCTGAGAAAGAGTTTTCTGGCGCTGCACCCACGCTTATTACAGCTACAGGCCCGTTTTGGCCTGCTCTATCCTGCCCGCATGAGAGTCACGCTGCATAACCAGACAAAGACATTTGATGATCCAGAGGAGTTATATGCATTTCTGGAAGACAAGGAGTTGGCAGTGATGTGTGAAATTCACTTTGCAGATCTTATTTGCTAAAGTTCTACGGCGCTTGCTATCATGGGCGTTTAACTGGTTTGACTGGTCTGAGATCATGTAAAAGCGAATTATCCATGCAGAAGTGACATTTAATCATGCAGTATTGCTATACACTGGGACATCCATTTTGTCTCTTTTGAAGGCGCTCCAGGGTACTATCCTGGTCAAGATGTTTCTCATGTTATCTCTTTCTTCTTTTATGTTCTATGTTGTATGTGATGTCTATGATGTTTGGGAGGGTGTTGGGGCTTGGTGGAGTGGTATGGCCCTTATTCATTAGGTTTGGGTTCTCTAGGTCATAAACTGATTGGACGGGGGCTGCCCTGCCATGCAGCTCTGGTGTTTTGGGTTTTGAGTACACTGTCTTTACTCTTACTGAGGGAGGTGGGCAATACGTGTTATTTTAATTAACAAAGAAGTGGGAATATATTAGGTCATTTTGCCCTCCATGTCTGTCTTGACCTGGTAGGCTCACCCGTTAAGTTTTGTGTGCTTTATAGCCCCCCCCCCCCCCCCTGGGTTTGGTGGTTTTGGGGAGCTGTTTTTCAGAATTATGTGTTCTTATTATGAACGATCATGTGCAGGGGCCAGGGCTAAATTGTGTTTCCTTTTGTTGGACTTTCTTCACCAGGCTATTAGTGCAGCTAACACCCTGAGGGTTCTTAAGATGTTGTTCTACAGTGTAAAACTATGTGCTACAATTTGGTATGTTTTTGCAACATTTGACTGTCAATCTGTCATATACGAGTATTGTCAGTATGTCTTCCTTTAAGATAGTTTCATTGAATGTTAAGGGCATTAACAATCCCATTAAGAGGAAAAAGATTCTTCTGTATGGTAGGAAAGAAAGTGCTGACATCTTACTGTTACAGGAGACACACTTGAATGGAAAAGAGTCGTTAAAACTGAATATAAAACCCTTTTCTTTAGTGGCTTTCTCAGCTGCCCAACATAAGAAAAATGGGGTTGCCATTTTAGTGAGGAAAGCTTTATCCCCCATGGTTATTCAAACTAGGTCTGATACTGGTGGGAGGTGGACAATGGCTGTTATTAAAATTGGATCCACTGAACTGGCCTTAGTTAATATTTATGTTCCTAACATTGATTATCCTACTTTTTTCTGCTGTATTGCAGCCTTGGCGCAGGAGGTGTCCAGATATCCGACTATTGTGGGTGGAGACTTCAACCTCGTGCTAGGATAGGAGTCCAGTGAAAACCATTAGAGTTCCCAAGGCTCACCCAGTTCTTGTATCTTTAATGCAGGAATTGGGCCTGATAGACATATGGCGGTTGCAACACCCTACAGATAAAGAATTTACTTTCTTTTCCCCTCCTCATAACTCATTATCACGTATAGACTTTTTCCTAGTCTCCAAGGAACTTTGTTTTAGAATCAGTGAGTCTAATATTCATGCGGCTCACATCTATGATCATTCCACTATCTCATTCATCCTATTTGACTCAACGAGCTATCAGTCTCACTCACGTTGGCAATTTGATAGGACTCTTCTGGCCAGTCAGGAATTTCGTGAGACTATCATGATGGCTATAGAAGAGTATTTTAAATTTAATCTACCTCAAGACTCCTCGGGATGGGCATGGTGCGAAGGCTTTAAGGCTAGTATGCGAGCTACCATTACCAGTTTTGCTATAAAGCAGGCCAAACAGCATAAAGCAGAACTTAACGCACTAGACAAGCAGATTAAAGGGGGAGAATGTATTTTATGCCAGAAAACTGATCCTGATATTTTGATTAGATTGCAGCGCCTTAGATTTAGATATAATTCAGTTCTGACCACTGAGGCTTCACAAAATATTCAAAGGCCGAAAGGACGATATTACTTGGAAAGTAACAGAGCTGGACGACTGCTAGCTAACTCACTAAAGGGTTGTAAGGAAGCTTTGCGTGTTTCAGCTTTAAGGGATCTTCAGGTGCAACATTTGATTGTCAAGGACTCCGACATTGCAGAGACCTCTTGCCAATTTTATGCTCAGTTATACTCCCCAGAGATATATTTCTCTGAGAAGGAGTTTGATAGTTTGCTAAAAAATATCAAAGGCCAGTGTTAGACCAAGAAACTGCTGTGGGTCTGGATAAACAGATCACAGTCATGGAAATTATTCAGGCTATTAACAAACCCAGTCAATCCGTGGATAGCAAAGGAAGGATTGATCTTTATTGGTCAATAAAAAGCCTATGGCCCAACACAGGCCGTGTTTCGTTGCCTTCTTCAGGGGCAGGCTACATAAAAAATAAAAACATTAAAAATTTACTACAGTTATATACACAATAAATATAACAACATAATACCTAAGACTGTAAAACACATGTACATATCACAAAATATATAATAAATATTTAAATTATGTTAATAACGTTCTATAGATGTAAAAATAAAATTATATAAAACTATATAAAACCATCCACACGCAAAATAAATGACCAACGCCAATGACCAATGACAAACGTAAAAATACGATTACCCTTGTGCTTCATATTGTGATTCATTTAAAAAAAAGAACAGCTCACATATGCAACCGCTGGTATTCCAACGCCGTCTTGCAGACCCTGCTGACTTTAAAATTGTAAAAGTGACACACGCCGGTGTCTGCGCGCTAGATAAACAGAGTTTTCCCGCGGGATGCAAATAAGATGACGTAAGACTAATCAAGTTAAAAGATCGTTTCACCATAAAGAGAATCAAAAATAATTCCATATTCCTAAAAGATCTCTTCACGTTGAGCTATTGATCGTGGATATCAAAAGGCTTGAATTCAACCTCTTTTTACCTTGGTAGTTTGTTTCCCAATGGTTTAAATATGGAAAAAGACTTGTCTGTGTTTCTGTAATTACCCCGCCTTGGTATTCCTTGTGTGATTCACACATATACATACTTATACCAATGGACTAAAGGTATAGAAGTGTTTTTGATATCATCTCATTTTTAATTTTGAAGTAAGACGATCAAGTTTAATACAAGGACTGTACCGTCACATGTAATGTGGTGTGATGTTAGATAGTATGGTTTAGCCAACAGTTTAAATTATATAGTCTTTTGGTATTTGTTGGTTTCTAGATGTTTTTTAATTTGTTAGGGGTAGGAAAGTATATGATGGTCTCTATACACATATACATATATACACATATGGGTATATTTTATTAGGGATAGATGAAGGTAATTTATTGTTGACCTTATGGCTGGTTGTACAGCATTGGACCAATGTGTTGTCTATCGGTAATATGGGTATTAGGATTTTAGAGGATAGATACTGAGGTCATTCTTTTGAATATAATGTGTTCTGTTTGAATGTTTTATTTGTAAAAAAATTTTTATAGGCGAGGTAGATGAATGGCTTTGGTCATCCCTTTAATTGCACAAGTTTTTTAATCTAGAGAACAATTTTTTATCTAGTATCTAGCATTATGTTATGTGCAGTCACCGATGTCGTTTTATTATACCGCATAAGGCTTGGTTAAGTGGTTTGTCAAAAGCGGGTAGCGGATAGCAGTGCGAGGTGGTTTAGGAGGCGTATATTTGTGAGGTAAATAGAGGTTGAATTCAAGCCTTTTGATATCCACGATCAATAGCTCAACGTGAAGAGATCTTTTAGGAATATGGAATTATTTTTGATTCTCTTTATGGTGAAACGATCTTTTAACTTGATTAGTCCTACGTCATCTTATTTGCATCCCGCGGGAAAGCTCTGTTTATCTAGCGCGCAGACGCCGGCGTGTGTCACTTTTACAATTTTAAAGTCAGCAGGGTCTGCAAGACGGCGTTGGAATACCAGCGGTTGCATATGTGAGCTGTTCTTTTTTTTAAACGAATCACAATATGAAGCACAAGGGTAATCGTATTTTTATAGCCTTTCGTTTTATGGCGGTTGAGAAGTTAAGATTACTAATGTAGCCACGTTGTTTCTTTCTTCCTCCTCCCCCTCCTTCCAGTTTTTAGTTTTGTCGTATTTCACGCTGCCCCTTGCAAATGAAGGTAAAATAGAGAATTGGAGTGCCCACAGGTAAAGATTGAAACTTTATGAATACCATTTACCAGGATAGTTGAGTATCCTGAGATTTCACTGATTCTGTCGCTTTACTTCTGGTTTGTTTAGAGTAGTATGTCACTGTTTTTTTTTTTTAAAACATGGATACACTTATCATAGTGGTGCCTTCATCCCTGGTAGTGAATATGTTTTTCTTTGTCCCTATTAGCTTATCAATTTACTCCCGATGGTGAATAGTACACCATAGAGGGTTGAACAGTTCAAAAAGGTATGTTTATGCGTTAGTAGCTTTTATTATTTATTTATTTAAATTTTTTACCTTATGTAGTTATTCGTGCATGAAGCTGTCTTTTAAACGATCCTTTTAGAACGGTATTTATGGTGTGTTTTCCTTTTATAGATGCTTATGTTCTTTCGTTTTTATCTTTATTTTTATTCATGTCTTTATTTATGGTATATAACATATGGTTGTTATCACCTGACGTTTGTTGCTGTGCTGGTCATTTATTTTGCATATGGATGGTTTTATATAGTTTTATATAATTTTATTTTTACATCTATAGAACGTTATTAACATAATTTAAATATTTATTATATATTTTGTGATATGTACATGTGTTTTACAGTCTTAGGTATTATGTTATTATATTTATTGTGTATATAACTGTAGTAAATTTTTAATGTTTTTATTATTTATGTAGCCTGTCCCTGAAGAAGGCAATGAAACACGGCCTGTGTCGGGCCATAGGCTTTTTATTGACCAATAAAGATCAATCCTTCCTTTGCTATTCACGGATTGACTGGGTTTGTATCTAGCACGTGGAATTGTGCTTTTTTTGTTGGTACCTATAATTATTCAGGCTATTGACTCTATGCAAGTGGGCAAGGCTACTGGACCACCTTCTGGCTGAATTCTATAAAATATTTTCCAAAACCTTAGGGCCATTCCTTCAACAATACTATAGACTTCTGGACAATGTGACAGAGACTGGAGCATTAGCTTCTGCTAAAATTGTTGTTCTGAAAAACCTGGGAGGGACTCTCAGTTAGTTAGTAATTATCGGCCAATTTCATTGTTAAACGCAGATTATAAAATCTTTGTGACCATTTTAGCTGGTCATCTCTCCAAATTGATTCCTTCTTTGATTCACCAGGACCAACGTGGCTTTACTGAAGGACGCTCCACAGCCCTTAAATCTCCTTCCTGGCATGGTGTTTGTTGGGAGGTTGAAGTCTCATAGGGTTATATCGGAAACTCAGAAGGCTTTTCAACAGTTAGCAAGTTCAATTCCTAAGGAGGATTGCCTATTGAAACTAATACCCATCTGGCATAGTCCTTTTTTTTAAATCAAAGTTCATTCGCATGGCAACAATGGTTTAGCAGGGGCATTTGGAGCCTTGGCCAACTGATAACACAGGTACACTACCAAAAAACTGCCTCCAGTTTTGCAACTGATTCTATAGATTTTGGGGTGCTGAATCCAGGAAAAATAGCCAAAATGTTCCATCACGTCACGTTTTCTTGCAAAATTAGATTTCTTACCCATATAAGGAATGTTCACATAATTTCTTTTTAGCCGACTGCAGTTTATTTTCTTGGCCCAAAATAGAGGTTGTAATGGTTAACTAACTAGAAACACTCCCTCATGATATTTTAGAGTGTTTTGTATTCATTTTATACATTAACAGGACAATTGAGAGGCGGGGGGCTAAATCCAGTACTCACGCTGGCGCATGTTCTTTCCTGTTCGCCTCGCCTCGTTCGCTCGCTCAAACACGGTGGTTCCGACATGAACGTTCCTGTCAAATTTCAGTTTCTTGCAAGTTCATTATTACCTTTTGTTTGCTCAGTCGTAATCCAGCTTTATTCCGAAGTGGTTCACTACAGT
The DNA here is from genome assembly GCA_033557465.1 of Ichthyophis bannanicus. NCBI lineage: Eukaryota > Metazoa > Chordata > Amphibia > Gymnophiona > Ichthyophiidae > Ichthyophis > Ichthyophis bannanicus. Next base: position 99,635,842 of record CM066040.1, on the reverse strand, counting down.
TGTAGTTTGCAGTGCTGTGTAGTTGTGATGGCTCACAGAGCCAGAGGTTGCGTCAACTCTCCGGACAGTTTTTGTTTTATTTGTGGGGAATATACCGTGAAAAAGCGGCAGAGGAACATTTCTGCATTTATTAAAAAAGTATATTTCGCCTATTTCGGTTTGAAGTTAGGCGATCAAGACAAACCGTGGGCTCCTCACAAAGTGTGCAAGACATGTGAGGAAGATCTACGCTTATGGATGAAAGGTAAAAAACAAGCATTTCGTTTCGGAATACCTATGATGTGGCGTGAACAAAGAGACCACAGCAGTGACTGCTATTTTTGCTCTTGCATTGTGAAGGGATACAACTTAAAAAATAAGAACGTAATAAGTTACCCCAACCTTCCCTCAGCAATTAGGCCTATGCCTCATAGCAACGAAGTACCTGTGCCTGAACCACCAAAATCTTTGGATCATATTTGTGTGGACGGTTCTGATCATGATGAGACTCATCAGATGGCTTTTCCCGATGAGTCCAGTACTTCCGAGTTTGAAACTGAACCAGATCCGAAACCTGAACTTTTCTCTCAAGCTGAATTGAATGATTTAGTCTGGGATTTAGGACTCCCAAAAGATGCTGCCCAACTGCTAGGTTCTCGGCTTAAACAGAAAAATCTATTGTCACCAGGAACAACTTTTTATTGGTACCGCAACCGCGAGACACAATTTTTGAAGTATTTCAGCAAAGAGGAAGATTTGGTATTTTGCAACGATATATACGGAGTGATGGAAAAGTTTAAACTCAAGTATGATCCTGCTGAATGGCGGCTGTTCATTGATTCATCAAAAGACAGCATAAAAGGTGTTCTTCTTCATAATGGCAACACATTCGCTTCAGTTCCTATTGCTCACTCTGTTATTCTCCAAGAAAAATACGAGAATTTGGCCCTGATTCTTCAGAAGATTCGTTATGATGAGCATAAGTGGATGATTTGTGGAGACTTTAAAATTCTATCCATGCTATTAGGGCAGCAATCCGGTTTCACCAAATATCCCTGCTTCCTTTGCTTGTGGGATAGCCGGGCCCGCGACCTACACTGGGGGAAAAAAGACTGGCCAATTCCGGGAGTATTTGAGACCCGGTGAGAAAAATGTTTTTCATGAGAGCTTGGTACCTCGTGATAAAATTCTATTACCACCTCTCCACATTAAGTTGGGTCTCATTAAGCAATTCATCAAGTCCCTTCCAAAAGATGGTGAGTGCTTTCGGTACCTTTGCTCAAAGTTCCCCCGACTTTCTGAAGCAAAGCTAAAGGAAGGAGTGTTTGTTGGCCCTGATATAAGGAAACTCATTTCAGATGGAGCATTCGCTGAAACGATGTCTGAGAAGGAAAAAGAAGCCTGGGATTCCTTCAAGGATGTTGTTCTCAAATTCTTGGGGAACAGGCGGGATGAGAACTATAAGGATATTGTTGCCAGGATGCTCAATGCCTTCAAAGAACAAGGCTGTAACATGAGCCTGAAAGTCCATTTCTTGCAGTGAAGAACAAGGTGAAAGGTTTCACCAGGACATCAAGGACGCAGAGAGAAGGTACCAAGGAAGATGGAACACCACTATGATGGCTGATTTCTGCTGGTTGCTGCTGCGGGAAACCCCAGATGAAAAATACGCCAAGCAGCGCACCAAGAGAAGCATTCGGGGGAAGAAGAAACGGGCCCACCAAGAGATTGATTGACCCAAGAATGACTTTAAAATCTAAACTGTGTTGACAAATATCGTGTTTTTACTAAACTTTGAAATAAAAATTTGCTAGTTATTTCCACAGTGTCGGATCTCATTTATTAGAATTTTATTTTCACACCATCGGGTGTTTGTCTTCATGTATTGCAATGGTGCGGTTTGCGTTTTCTATTCTTACATACATACCTGTACAACATTTTTTGCACATTTCTTTGCTTTGCTTTGTGTCTAACCTTGCTCTTATATGCTCAATGTTTGTGCACATGTATGTGGCTGTTTTAAGTGCAGACAATTTTGCTACCATCACAGTGTGTTTTGTTGACATTACTCTATTCTTATGTGCTGCCTTGTTACAATTTTCTTTATTCTTATTTGAATAACTGCTAAACAATTAGTATAAAGAATTCATCCAAGAAACTTTTATCTCGATCGCACTCAATCTGAAACGTTCACCTCAAACTGCTAACCCAATGTAGCAAAAAATCTGTACGTGATGGAGCAAATTGGTTACCAGATTTGGATTCACCGCACCAAAAAACGTAAAAATCAATCGAAACATTAGAGGCAGTTTAAAAAAAAATTTTTTTAGTGTACCTGTGTAATGGATGGAAGTGGAAACCTTTTTCCTCTTTACAAAGTGAATTTGATTTGCCTAAATCCCTATACTTTCAGTGGATTCAGCTAAGGCACTGTATAGAGAAATCCGAGGTGGATTTTACATGGCTGTCTGATGAGTGGGGGTTGATGAGTAAGATAGGCTCAGTACATATGACCTCTGGGGTGGCTTCTTACTATTATAAACTGGTGGCGCAGAATAACAGTTCTCAGGCCATTGGTGTTCAATGAATATGGGAACATGACATTGGGGAAGTTCTTTCTCCTGAAACTTGGATTAAATTCTGGAGTAAGATAAACAGGGTTTCTCAGTCTGCCTCGGTCTCTCAAGCTTTGCACTTCTTTGTGCATAGAGCGCACTTTACTCCGATAAAGGTTGCTAAATAGGATAAGGCAGCTGGGAATAAGTGTTGGTCTTGTCGGGGAGATGTCGGCACTTTGAGACATGTGGTATATGATTGCCCTAACATTCAGTCTTACTGGGTTTCAATATGGAATCGCATTCAAGAGGTGCTGGGATTCAGGGCCACTCTTTCCTGGTCTGTGGTTGTTTTTAGATTGGCATTTGGCATGTCGTCATTACAGAGGGATTGTCAGTTTCTATTTGACTTCATGTTGGGAGTGGCCCTGCATCTCGTTATTTCTGACTGGAAACATACAACAGAGCTTAATTGGCACGAATGGTGGAACTGCTTGTGCTTATGCTGCAAATATGAACAAATGCCACGGTGTGATAGAACTCTTACACCCTCCATTTTTCTCAAGTGGAAACCCCTACAGAATTACATCTCTAAAGCACGATATGAGATATAATAAGGGGTTATTAGTCCAATTTCCTTGTTATCTTATGTAGAGGAGTGTGTGATGTTCCATAGCCCTTGTAGGCCTTCGGCTGTTTTTTCTTTGCTGTTTTCCCTATAGCCCTTGATGATCGCATGATGTTGGGAGGGACAGGGTGAGGTGGGCTGTGAATAACCTTTTCTTTCTTTCTTGTTACAGAGAAGTATTCTGTATTTTGATTTGTTGTAAGTTGGTTTTCTTTTCTTTTTATTCTGTTGGAAAATATAAATAAAGTAAAAAAAAAAGACTAAAGATTCACGGTAGATGTCTCTCACAATGACCTTGGATAGTTCAGCCTGGGACCACATTATACTATCTTCACTAATGAATCTGTCCTTTGAATCAATTGTCTCAAGCATCCCTCAAACATCTTTTATGGAAAACCATCTGGTGGTTTATAAATGCAAGTAAATAAATAAATATACACACATTGTATTGTTAAAAGGAATTTCTAATGAAGTATGCATTATGATATGATTTCAATGTCTTATAAGTGAAGTTTTGAGCAAAATAATTTGCAGATTTTACAACCTGAGGTTTTTCTTGTATTATAAAATTACCCTCCACACACATATATTTAGTCGATATTTAGTGGTTGATATTGGTGCTGGCTAAATAGTGCCACTGAATATTGGTATAATTGCAAACACCTAGGTTTCAAATTAAGGGTTATTTTAGAAACCTTATTCACACTTTCCACTTGGGAAATATGGCATTTGCATTGGAAAACAGCATCCAAGTTAAAATGGTGATATTAGAAAGTGCTAAATCTACACATGGATGTCCACAATAAATAGAAATTGCAAGAGGGTGTGCCAGGGGTATGGTCAGAGCACGGCTTTGGTGAGTCACAAATTTACACATATTTTCCCCATTTCATGTAGGAAATGTGTGTATATGAATAAAAATTGTCCATTTTGGGATTTACAACTGCTCCCCCTGGCATGTACAGGTGTTAAAAAGTGTTCATTTTGGCCAGCCCTTAAGGGCGGTATCCTCCTTAATAGCATATTACACAAAATTGTACCATTTTTTTTCTCTAGTGCTTTTTAAAATTATGACATCTCCAAAATTAACACACCTTAATGTATATCCTCCCTATTTTAAAAAAGGCTCTGCCAAACATGGAAGCTTTTCTAAAGTAGTGCCAAAGTACCATACATGAGTATTTCTGGATAGGTGGAGCTGGGAAAAATCAAAGGAGGAATCTAACCCACTAATGTGTGAGGGCCGATACATGTAAATTAGTATTTCATAACTTGCCTCTGTAAATATTGGCATTTACACAGCCATGCGGGTCATTTTGGAAACCTATACATATAAATACCACCAATTAACTATAGAGGCCACTATATTTAATTAATTACAACAGGGTGAATAAACAGTGGGTGATTAAGGAGGACTGTTTATTCACCCTATTGTAATTAATTAAATATAGTGGCCTCTATAGTTAATTGGTGGTATTTATATGTATAGGTTTCCAAAATGTACTGCTCCTTTTAGTTTTTTCTTAACTATTTTTCTCATTTTATCATAGTCTCCCTTTTGAAAGTTAAAAGGTAGTAAGTGGATTTCCTTACCATCCCTCTTCCATTAATTAAATCAAACGCGATCATGCTATGACCACTATTGCCAAGTGGCCCCAACACCCTTCTCTTGCACCAGATCTGGTGTTCCACTAAGGACTAGGTCCAAAATGGCTTCCCCTCTGGTCGGTTCATGAACCAGCTGCTCCAAGAAGCAGTCATTTATTTCATCTAGAAACTTTATCTCTTTAGCATGTCCTGCCATGACACTGACCCAGTCAATACCTGTGTAATTGAAATCACCTATTATTATTACTGTGCTGTAACTTTTGTTAGCTTCCCTGATTTCTTTGAGCATTTCATCATCCATTTGTTTCAAGTTGTGTTACATGTAATAGTTATTGTTTTTTTCTTTTAATGTAAATTGCCTTGATGATGGAAAGGCGGTATATAAGATCACATAAATAAATACAAATACATAAATAAAATTTCCCAGATCCTCTTTAATAATGGTTTATGGACCTTTCCTCCAGGAACTTGGCAAAACCTTTTTTAAACCGAGCTACACTAACAGCTTTTGCTACATTCTCCGGTAACGAATTGCAGAGTCTGATTACGCGTTGAGTGAAAAAAATTTTTTTTCTTATTAATCTTAAATGGGTTACACTGTAGCTTCATTGCTACAGCTTAACCCATTTTAGACTAATAAGAGAAATTATGTTTTCATTCAACAATCTAGAATCTTTTTCTGCTGTAGACCCTATACATGAGAAGTGAGGTTCTATATACACTGACCCTGTACATGAGAAGTGAGATTCTATATATTCTTTCCTTAGGAAGGACCTGAATATATGCTCTTTCTTTTGACAAATGGGAAAGGGAAATGCAATTTTGCTTACGCCTTTCTCAGTTCACGGTGAGACATTCAATACAGTAGATATTTTGTCCTATTCCCAGACAGCTTACAATTTAAGGGGCCACTATTCAAAAGCATTTGTCCAAATAGTGTTGCAGAATATCATTACAGTCTGCCTCAGCTTCTATCTAGATCAGAGGTTCCCAACTCCAGTCCTGGAGGGCCAAAGACCATTCAGGTTTTCAGGCTGTCCTTCATAAATATGCATGAGATGCATTTGCATGCACTGCCCCCATTGTATTCAAATGTATCTCATACATATTCATTAGGGATGGCCTGAAAACCTGAATGGTGTTTGGCCCTCCAGGACTGCAGTTGGGAACCTCTGATCCAGATGGTGTCAGGGCAGCCCAGGGACCTCCAAAGGTGGAGACAGTGTTTATCTGAATAGCAGTGATTTGCAGCACTGCTATCCTGATAATTATCCGGATAACCCTGGATGGCAAGAAAGTTGCCCTAAGCTCTATCTGGATAAATTATCAGGATAGCAGTACAGCAAATCACCGCTATTCAGATCATGGCAACAACTATCCTGATAGTGCTTGCCTAATCCACAGTGACAGCCACTAGCTAGATATTGCTGTTGAATATCCAGATATTTTTACCTATGGTGGTTAGTGTTTAAATAAACACCAACTGCTGCAAGTTGATTATTATCCTCTATGGTTGCACCCAAGGCAATGGAAGATTAAGTGACTTACCCAGGATCACAAGCATGTCAGTGGAATTTGAATATGGTTTCCTTGGTTCTCAGCCAGCTGCTTCAATCATTAGGCTACTCCTCCACTGTAATTTACCAGAATCACTTTTATGTTTTGTGTAATTTTATTAATCTTTGTTGCTTGGTGTTTTAGCGATATATGATTTTTATTGTTTGATGTTTATGTGGAGCCTGATTCAGGTAGGGGCATATCCAAGCCATTCGGATGGCACCAATCAAGACGGTCCCATTTGGACCCAATTCTAGACTGCAGGAACAAAATGTTCCCACAGTAACCAGAATTGGGCCCAAGGATGGCCTGGCATGCCCTTGCTGCCTGTGGGGACATCCTCCCCGCAGGCACCCCAACTCCTGGGGCCTTGGCACCACTATTCCCCACCATCCGACCCATGGCTGGTCTGCCGTGGCCAGAATCAGGCAGTTGGGACTCGGCCCCAGCTCCTGGGGGACGGGGGTGATCCCTGGGCCCAATCATCAGTTTTTTGCTGCTTATTCCACCTTTGAGGTGGAATAAGCAGCATGTCCCTGTGGTCCCAGTAGGATTACAGGGCCATGATCTGAATCGGCCCTGTACGTCCTGCCGGGCTGGCCCCTGCCCCCACTCTGCACCAATTATGGCCCCTCCCTCTGGCTCTCCCCATCCTGATGCTCAGGACGTACGAGGAGAGTCAGAGGTGGAATCAGGCCCAGATGGCTTGCGGGCTGCACGTTCCACTGGGACATGCAGCCTCGCAACCCGCGTCCCAGAATCGGGTCCTTTATGTACATTGCTATTTATGTTTGTAAAAAATACAAACCAGTCCTACAGCACCATGTAACCTTTTAGTCAGGAGTCTCATTCTATAAATTTGAAATAACATTCAGTTTTTAAATCAAGCCATCCTTTTCTGTAGGGCCTTTTCTCTTGCTTGTCAACCAGCGATGCCCTTTATTGACCACATTGCCCTAGCTGTCATTCTATTAGTTATTTCTCTTACACAGTAACAGCCCCTACCCATTAGAACTTGAGATCATAACCTCGGGTTACACACTGTTAGATCATTGTTAGTCCTAGGCTGCAAAGATAATGTTAGCTAGTTTCAGACTGAAAGCATGAAGCAAAATTTAATGCTATTCCTATGAAAACATAATTACTAATAAATAAAAGAGTTGCATGTAGAATTTAGAAATAATCTCTAAGTTAAAATGTACATGTGCTTTTGTGATCATTTATACAAACATAATTGCATATGGCAAGACAGAGAAACTTAAAAGAAAAAACAAAACAAAACAAAGAGAAATTCAATGTTCCCTTGAATGTGTGCCTGAATTCATTTACAACTGTTGCTTTAAACACTTCGGGCAGAATAAGTGGATGGCACTAAACAGCTTAGCTGCAATTATTATGGAATGTCTGAGGTATAATTTCCCCTGTGGTTTTGTTAGGCGTACAAAATTCATAATTCTGATTTGTGGCAGGTACTTATTACCCATCACAGGTGGGGATATGCAAATATTATTCTGGTAGAATTGAACAAGTGAACAGCATTTATTTCAGTATTCAGCTATTAACGAGATTTGCGAGTCTGGTACTCTGGGGCCATTTAATTAATTAGATGGTACAGATAAAATATAAATTGTTTTGTAGGCTACACAATTCCAGTTCTAGGAGATGTAAAAATGTACTTAAATGAATTTGATGTGGATTGATTTGTTGTTTCGCATGCAGCTTGTGGTAAATATGAATGCTACTCATTATTCTTCTACAGTAATCCTGTGTGATTCCTCACGTTGTGTTCTGTAGAACACGTGTAACTAATTTAGAATGTTAAAAGTCTTTTCACCATTGTCTTTAATTTATTCATTATAGTCTACATGTTTATGCAAATAACATTTGAAGAGGCTGATTTTTTGGCAGGCTTTTCAGATATGTTATAGCTGTTTGCTAGTTTTTCTCCTGGCCTGTGCTCTCTGCCTCCCCCCCCCCCCCCCCTTCTCCTTACAGAAAGCACATTTATAATACTTTCATTTCCAACACATTCTTAACAACAGGCACAGACCGTTACACAGCTTAAAGCACATTCATAACATTCTCAAATACATCTGCCAGACTCGGCTGAAAAAACAATATTAGCACACGACCTGCTTAGTTGATCATTTTATTATTAAAATGTTCTTTAGCCCTTTGGTGTGGTTTCCTTGCTAAAGATATGCAAAGGCTCAGAGCACTGAAAAGACCTTATAAAATTTAGAGACACCTGGAAAGTGGTTTCTGTATTAAAGGGAAGATGTATGTAATGTGAGTTAACAGATAAGTTGATGAACAGATACCCTGCAACATCACAGTATTGCTTGTATTGCACATAAAGTATTGCTTTTATTCAATGAAATTATAATGTGCTTCGGAGCAGGTTCTAAATTGGTTTTTGATCCCATTAGCATTCACTTAAATAAGTCTAGATTAAGGAAGCCATTTTAGAAGGGTTAGGCACTATTTGCACAAGTAAAAAACTTATTTACACATGCAATTTGCCAAACACGTGAAAGTCATGACTTCAGAAAAGCACATATATATGCCTGTGTTGCACAGATATGAAGGGGGCTTGTTTTGGGTGGATCTGAAAAAGATACGTGTTATTCCTATTTCACAATGGAAATAGACTTATGCCTTGTGATAAGGAAGGCCATAGTGAGCCTATGGAAATAGGAGAAACTAAGGATTTTACCTTTAAGAAAAGTGACATCCCTGAAGTGCACAGGTTTCAGCATTTCCCTAGAGAAAGCAAGCACAGGGAATCTGAACTTAGGCTGCCACACCCAAGCTCTGCTGACGTAGTTGCAGGCTTGGAAGATGATTATATGCACCTGTCTAGAGAGAGAGAGACACGGCCCGAGAAGCAGAGATATAAACCGAGGTTAGAGAGAGTGAAGAGAGGAATCAGATCCACAGTGGAGAGGAGAGTCACATCCACAGTGGAGAGAAGGGCCAAACCCACAGTGGAGGGGAGAGTCACACCCACAGCCAGAAGGAGGATCACACCCCGAGCTGAGGAGACAGCCGGGGAGGAGACGAGAAGGTTGTGGAGAGAGCTGGGAGGAGAGAGACCAGGAGAGGAGTGTTCAGAGAGAGTGCACAGGGAAAGCTTCAAACCCCAGTGCCTGTTGAAAGGATTCAGAGAGTTCAGAGCTGGAAGCCCAGGACTCAGCCTAAGAGTTCACAGAGCCCAGTCTGGAACAGGAATCCGTGGCAGAGCTCCAGAGAGGAACGCAGGCAAGTAAGCCAGGGATTGTTTCCCAGAAGCTGGAGGGAGACGGGTGAGCACAGCCAAGGGGAAGTGTCCACAGCCTCACAGATAACGTTGCTATACTGGGGAGAGCTGTACTCCAGAGAAACGCAGGGTTCCTTAGAGAGGGTTTACCTTGGGACGTCCGTTGAAGCTTCAGAGCAGGGCACTGCATTACCGGAGCTAGAGGGAATGCAGGTGGACCTCATTGAGCAAGATTCTATGCAGCCAGAGGAGCTCATGGACTGTACACTGTGTAAAGCTGATAGTGTTGAGTCTCTCAGCTAAGAAATAGCTAAGAAGATAAAAGTCTCCTGAAAAACTGAGTAAGGAAGCCTAGCCATAAGCAGAAGGTAGCAGCCTGCTCTTGTTAAGAGGAGAATGCTTATTGCTTCTGTATTTGAGTGCTGAATGAAGACAAAGGTAAAAGAAGGAATTTTACTTTGGCTGAATGAAGAAGCTATGTTTTTTTGTTATCTGTTATTTTGAAGCACTTGCATAAAAGAAAAGACTGTGAAGCTAATACAGCCCAGTTTGTAAATGACCTGGAGCGAATACCTGGAAAAGTATCCTATTACAACATGCTTGAACTTTGTTTGCGTTTTGGGGAAATAAACTTTGTCATTTTTGCCTACACTCTCGGTGCATAACTACACTTCCTATTAGAAGGCTAGAACTACTATTCCCAGCATCCTTCACTGGAGAACAAAATATTCTGTTTAAGCTTTTACAAGGACAGTTAATGGCATCCCTATCCCTCTAAGCCTTAGGCGGAGGGCTAGGGCATGACAGCCTCTAAAAACGTTTCCATCAGCATGAACACATGCTTCCAGGCATTCATAAGAGTAAACTAATTACTCATTTGGACCAAGTGTTTTGACGAGTGATCGAGGGGGCAATTGGAACTCAGCTCCTTAATTGGCTGTTGCTGAATGTGCAGTACTGTAAAATCTGCCATGCATGTATACACGAAGGTTGCAAAATTCAACACTCACATGGATGTGCTGGCATTTACACGTGCAGGGCCCTGAGCGATGCCACTCTTTTTCCGAGCATGCTTTTTCGTGAAATTGCTGTTCCCACTGTAGGCACCACCACATTCATGTGGTTTTTCTATAGCCTTTCCTGCAGATTGTGAATGTCCCAGTATGGAAGGCATTCTCTTACCTACAAGACCTATACAAAACTGGGCTTAAATGTTCTTGAAATAGAAAACAGAGCTTGACAAAGCAGGAGAGAAATACAGGAATATCATATATGCTGGCTCCCCGAGGACAGACAAATGGGAAGAATTACTACTGAGAAGCCCCCAGTCATTTGCAAGGGCCAAGGGTTTGTTGCATCACACAGATAGTTTATTGTTCTTATTTCCTTAAAAAATAAAATAAAGGTGTGCATGGCCAAAGAAAAGCCCAGCTTGTGCTCATTTTAAATTTATTTTCCCCAGATCGAGGGCATTTTTCATGTTCATTTCACCTATTTGTTCTTTGTTCATGCATTGTATGTACGCTACAACTTTTTAAGCAAGCAAATTGCAGGCATTTTCAATTTTTTAGACACACACACAAACCAAATGCACAGCCCTAAAGGGGTTAAAGGGGGTATAAGGACCATATATATTAACATGACTTGGGAATTTAAAATGAGGACTGGCCATCTTTTTCTGGGAGTTTGGTGTCATCTGAGTACAACCCTTGAGTAATTCATATAGAGACTCTTGTAGGATTCTTACATCATATCTAAATAAACTGTCAGAGACATTTACCAAATCTATTTGAGATCATTGTTGTCCAATCCTGTTCAAATATACCATGTCTAAGAAATGTAGAAATGGTTGCACAACATTTCTGGCAGAAGAACAGCGCACAATGGCCTGTGTCGGGGCATCGTCACCTCTTTTTATTCTGCTAGTTATGTTGCTCTCTGTGCAGTCATTCCTTTGACTTTGGCCACCACCTTATCACGTTGTTTCATTAGCTTGAGGTCATCAGACATTGACGCCATAAGCTTTCTTCTTTATACGAGTACTACTTATTATTAGTATAGTGCTAAAAGGTGTATGCAGCGCTGTACGTACATATACAAGTAAGAGACAGTTCCTACTCATCAGAGCTTACCATCAGACCACACAACTGGGGACTAGGGTAAATCAAAGGGAATGGCAAGATGAAGACAGGCGATCAGGAAGAAAATAAGGAGATCCATGCACATCATCCTCCCCGCCCCCTGCCAATCGCATACAGCTTGTTTGGTTTAACTCTGGTAACCCGGAGGCCCTCCTCGTCCTCCTTCACCCCTTTTCCCCCCATCTTCCCTTTCATTCCTTTAGCACTTAACAAATACACCAACACCATAATATGGTACAACCTTGGTCGCAGCTTTATTAATACATGTAACAACCAGCCCAACATGGGCAAAACATAGTCAACCTCACCCCCCCCCCATTTCCGGACAATGCCCCCACCCGCCATACTATTAGCAAGGCGGAGCATCCTCCTCACCACCCCCCACCGCCTGCCTCGCCTTGCTAGTAGCAAAGGCCAGCCCTCACTTCCCGATACCGGGCCGAGACCCTCAACCGGGATGTCTCACCCCACCCCGGGGAGCCCTTCGCTCCCCCACAGCTCCTAAATCAGTTACCGCCCCGCCGCCTAGGCGAGCGCTGGCTCTCTACCCCGCCACCGGCGCGAGGTAGTTACTTATCCTCGCACCGACCCACCCCAATAAAGCTGCGACCAATCAACTGCTCCAGCATTTCCTGCCAATCGTTTAATAAAAGATCCTGTCCCACAGGTGATAGGTGCACCCCATCAGCACGGTACAGGCCCGCACAGTGTGCGTCCGCCCACGGGTGCTGCACCTGCCAGCCATCCACCTGCTGCACCCAACGCCCAATCTGTCGATTAACTTTTGCTAAGCCTCGCGACCACCGCCGCTGAGACTGGCAGGCCGGCCTCTGTATAATATCAGACCATATAAATGCCACCCCCGGCCATTCCCCCTGCAGCACTCTTAAGTCCCGCTGCACCGCTCGAATGAGCTGTCGACATGTCCAACTGGATAAGTCGTTGCCGCCCAGATGAATCAACACTCCAAGTGGGCGCTGCCTCCGGTCTGCTTGTCGTCGAACCCAAGGAAGAAGCTGCCACCATCGCATGCCGCGCTCTCCCATCCACAGCAACCGAATGTTGCGGGTAGCTAGGCCCAGATGCTCTCCAAGAGGGCACAGCAGAGCCCCCCCGCTCTGCCCAGTACACGAAGGAGTGCCCGACAATCCACCATTCGCTAGCTGTGCACTCGCATGAACCCCCGTCCAGGGAAGGACAACGCGGCAGCCCTCCTGCAACATGAAACACATCATTAATACCCCCCACACCCTCCCCCTTGCACCCCACCCAGAAGCACTGTCACAGCCGCTCCAACCGAACATAACCCGCATACGCCCAAGATCTCCATCCCCCAATCCTTTGAATCACCTCCCCCTCCAATCCAGCTGCCGCCGCACTCGTCGCCGCCCCTATCCTGAAGGAATGGGACGCAAACTGCCACTCCGCATATCCCAACCGCCGCAAGGCCAAGCGCAGCACCGCTGTGAATTGAAACTGCGTGACCGGCGGCCCATCCGCGTGACGAAAAAATGGGCCTGCCATCTGCGGCCTCCGCTGTTCATAGGCCCGCAAATTCCTCACCGGGCATGAACACAACTCCGGGATCACTTTCAGCAAGACCCTTCGGCCTACCCGTAATTGGTCAGTCTTTGAGCGCTTGATATAAATCCGCACCGATGTATCCTGCAAGACCACGTGCTGTGCGTCCAAGCCCCCCGGAGTCTCCCGCCGTTTCGACCGTTGAACCAATTCGCTAACCCAAAATGCGCCGAAGAAGGCAGTCACGAACAGAGCACGAAATAATAACACCTCGAACTCCGTCGCCGCCACCTCCGGTAACACCCCCCATATCCGCAAGAGCAACTCATGCGAAACTGGACGCCGCCAATCCCGCCCTTGAGGCCTCTCACGCACCCACCCCGACAACAGCCGCTTTACCAAAAAAGATGCACTGGGGTTACCACAGCCTGCCACTTTGCTGAAAAAGGAGAAGCCCGCTAATGCTGCCCGCACCGACGACCGCGACCAGCCTTGCCCTTTCGCCCAAACTATGAACGCACCCGCAAGCTGGTCATCCATTCTCCCACCGCTCCAGCCCTTGCCCTGCAGAAAGGCCCATATCTTGGCATACCCTCGCCTATAGGCTGCCCATGTACCTGGAACAACAGAGGACCGCAACAACCCCATCACTTCAGAGTCCCAAGCTGCCAAAGGTGCTCCGGCACCATCGTCGCTGCTTCGTCTGCTCCCGGAGCCAATGCCCAGAACTTCGCCCACTGAAAACGAGACAAAGCATCAGCAATGGAATTACGCGAACCCGGGACATGCCGCGCCCTGGCTGTGACATTGAGATGCAAGCAGGCAAGCACCATTATGCGCATTAGTGCCGCCACTCTCGGACACTTGGGGGAGTGCCGATTAATCACCTGCACCACCGCCGCATTATCACACCAGAACACCACCCTCCTATTTCTCAACCTCTCAGGCCACGCCCAAAACGCCAACACTATCGGGAACAACTCCAAAAATGTCATGTTACGCGTCAAACCACTCTCCACCCAGGATGTAGGCCACGCCGCCGCACACCAAGAACCCTGACAATACAAACCAAACCCCGAACCACCTGCCGCATCAGAAAATAGCTGTAGATCCACATTGGACAACTCTGACAATTGCACCAGCGAGCAACCATTGAATTCCGTGAGAAAAGCTCCCCAAACCCGCAGATCCTCCCGCATCCCCGCAGTCACCCGAATACGATGATACGGGCGATGCACCCCCACTGTGGCCAAGGACAGCCGCCGTGCAAATGGCCGTCCCATTGCAATCACTCGACATGCAAAATTCAAGTGCCCCACTAGCGCCTGCAATTCCTTCAACGTCACTTTCGAAGCAGACCCCACCTCCGCTACCAACGCCTTCAGCCATTCCACTTTATCCACTGGCAAGCGAATCACGAAGTCAACCGAATCGATCTCTATCCCCAAGAAGGAAAGGCACGTGACCGGCCCAAGCATCTTCTCCACCGCCAGCGGAATCCCAAATTCCTCAGCCATCGCCTGAAACAATCGCAACAAGGTTGCACAAGCTGCATTCTACGCTGGACCTACAAACAGAAAATCGTCCAGGTAGTGCATAATAGAACTGCTACCCGACCGCTGAGCCAGCACCCAATGCAAGAACGAACTGAAGGCCTTGAAGTAGGCACAGGAAATCGCACAACCCATTGGCATACACTTGTCAAAATAAAACTGGGCATCAAACTGGAAGCCCAGCAATGGAAACGCGGATGGATGAACTGGTAAGAGCCTAAAAGCCGATTCAATGTCTGCCTTCGCCATCAAGGCCCTCTTACCACATTGGCGCAGTAGGTCAACCGCCACATCGAACGGTGCATAACGCACAGAACAGCACTCAGGTGGAATATGGTCATTTACAGAGTGCCCTGACGGGAAGGACAAGTTGTGTATCAAACGATAATGCCCGGGCTCCTTCTTGGGTATTACCCCTAAGGGTGAAACGATAAAAGGCGAAAATGGGGGATGATCAAAGGGTCCCGCTACCCTGCCCAAGGCACATTCAGTCGCAATTTTTTGACGGGCCACCTCGACCATAAGGCGCACGGAGCTCGAATTAATGGCCACCCCCCCCCTCCGAAACTTCACCCTGATACGGAATACGAAAACCCTCTGAAAACCCTAACCACAACAACTGTGCCGCCTTGCCGTGTCGACGCCTCCCATAACGCTCCAGCCATGGCTGCAGCGCCTGTGTCTTAATGGGGGTAGGCGCCAACCCCCCAAGCACCCCCTCATTTGCCCCCGCCCCCTGCTCCGGACACTCCTTTTATGCTACATTTCGTGGCCGAGTGACCCCCCCACATATCGAGCAGGTGTGGTGGAACTTGCAATCCGGGAAGGGACAAGATGATTTATTATATTGCCAACATAAATCTCCCCCTGGTCCACCATTGGGCGATCCCGGTACTGCGCCCGCCGCCCGAAAGGACCGCAAACCGGCCGCTGAATTCTGCCCACCAACCTTCCCCTGTCCACTGCTACTACTTCCACCCCCTTTTTTGGCAGACATTTGCGTCAGCCATAAATTAATATCTCTCATCCCCCAGGACAACTGCGTATTCTCCTCCATCATGTCCCGAAACTCCTCATCATAGTTGAGCCACGCCCAACCTTCATACGCCTGAGACGCAGCCAGAATGGCATCAGCATATGCCAACAACTCACCATACAACTCCGGATCCGAGTGTCATAAGAACATAAGAACATAAGACATGCCATACTGGGTCAGACCAAGGTCCATCAAGCCCAGTATCCTGTTTCCAACAGTGGCCAATCTAGGTCATACATACCTAGCAATATCCCCAAAAGACACAGGTTCCACAATGCTTGTACTGGGTCAAGCATTGATATCCTGGGTCCCCTTTTTAATAGTGGTTTATGGACCTTTCCTCCAGGAACTTGTCCAAACCTTTTTTAAACCCAGCTATACTAACAGCCCTTACTACATCCTCCGGTAACAGATTCCAGAGTTTGATTACACGTTGAGTGAAAAAATATTTTCTCTTATTTGTCTTAAATAGTTTACCCTGTAGCTTCATTACATGTCCCCTAGTCTTCCTATATTCTGATAGCGTAAACAATTGATCCATGTTTATCCGTTCCACTCCATTCATTAATTTATAGACCTCTATCATATCTCCCCTCAGCCGTCTCTTTTCCAGGTTAAAGAGCCCTAACCTTTTTAGCCTCTCTTCATAGGAGTAGCCTTCCATCCCCTTCACCAATTTGGTTGCTCTTCTCTATACTTTTTCTAATAACGCTATGTCCTTTTTAAGATACGGTGACCAGAATTGCACACAATATTCAAGGTGCGGTCGTACCATGGAGCGATACAGAGGCATTATAATATCCTTTGTTTTATTC
This sequence comes from Ichthyophis bannanicus, assembly GCA_033557465.1. Classification (NCBI taxonomy): domain Eukaryota; kingdom Metazoa; phylum Chordata; class Amphibia; order Gymnophiona; family Ichthyophiidae; genus Ichthyophis; species Ichthyophis bannanicus. Next base: position 99,619,190 of record CM066040.1, on the reverse strand, counting down.
TCCATCCCTTTCCTTATGATACCTAGGATTCTATTTGCTTTCTTGGCCGCCGCTGCACACTGGGCGGAGGGTTTTAACATGTTATCCACGATGACTCCTAAATCTTTTTCCTGGGTGGTGGTTTCTAATGTGGAGCCTTGCATCGTGTAACTATAGTGTGGGTTGTTCTTTCCTAGGTGCATAACTTTGCACTTGTCCACATTAAATTTCATCTGCCATTTGGATGCCCAGTCTTCCAATTTATCCAGATCCTCCTGCAGTTTTCCACAATCCACTTGGGTTTTAACAACTTGTGTGTCCACACACACTCGCCAAGCGCAAAAACGCTCGCGTCCAGTTCAATGTATTACGGGAGACCTTCCGCACCCTCCCTGCCTTCTCATCCTCCTTACGCTTCTTCCTACTCTCTCCCGAATGCTTCCTTCCCTCCAAGAGCCGAAAGATATCAATGTACCTCCTCTTCCGAATCCGCCTCCGCAACTTGCGCGGAACACTCTCCCACAACTCCGCGCAACGCACCACCGAAGACCCCGCTCTTTCCCCTCGCCCCCTTTCTGCCACTGAAACGTTCGACGAACTCCCGGAGGATGAGGAGGACGACGACGATGAACTACGCCTACAGCGATGCCCATGCTTCCACTTAGCTTTGGCTTTTCGCCCCACCGTAGCCGCCACCCCGCCCAATGCCCTTTCCCCACCCGGAGTACCCGGACCCCCTGTGCACTCACCCTCGGTGACTTGCTCGCTGGCCTCTGGCACTGCCCCGGCCGGACTGGCCTGCTCCACTGTCTGAGCCATTGCCGCTGAACTGCTCCCCGCGCTCCCGGCTACTGGCGCTCCACTCACCGGAACCTGCAGAGGAATAGAAGTACCACCAGCAGCCGGACCCAACCCATATTGCTCCGCTCCCCAAACAATCCCTCCCCCAGGCTGCCAGGCTGAAGTACCCAAACCCCCCGCTGCCCACTGAGACCCCTACCAGGCCGGCTGTACCCCCACCTGTGGGAATCCCGTACTGGCCCACTCTCCCCAGCCTGACCCCCACGGCCCCATGGTCATCAGCTGCCCCCCCCATGTGGCACACACATCAACCCACCCCCCGGGGCATACTGCATTACCTGCCCACCCTGCCACCATGGAGCATATCCTCCGTCCCCAGGCATCCCAAATGGGACCCTTAAGAGGCTTGCAGCCGCATCCTGTAAACCCCCTGGCCCTGCCCCCTGCTCCCCCCCCCCTCACCCCTGCTGCCCATCTGCCCCAGGGTGCCAACCATCTCTGGCCTGCTCCCCCCAGCCACACAGTCCCCACCGGACCCTAGCCCTGCCTGCTCCCGGCCACAGGTTCCGGAAGTCCCCCCCTCCCTAACCCTGAACTGGAAGCCCTTTCATCCAGCTCCCCCGTGCCCCTTCTGCCTCCCCCACCCCTGGGACTAACTGATAGGGATGCCTGCCGGGCGGTCTGCCCCCCTGCATGTGCCCCTTTGGATGCCCCAGCTCCACGTGGCCCCACACCCCTCCCCCCAGACTGTGCCTTCTGCCGCCCTTTGGATCCTTTCTTTGCCCGCACCATGCTGTAATAGCCCGCCCTGGATCCCCAGCTTCTAGTCCCGCCAGTCACTTAACCTAAAGGGCAGCAAAGCACGCCTTTTAAATCCCGCACAAACCGCCCCCCTTTCGCCGCGTCCCACGCTTACCCGGTATCAGGCCAAGGACCTCCAGCTGACCACCTTTGCTAGCAGGCCTCCGCTGCACTGATGAGCATCCGGAAACATGCCTGTTCCCTCTGAGGAGCCGCACCAAAAAGGCAGAGCCACGCGGCTCCTAACTGGACCCAGAACCGCCCTCTCCTTCCCGCGGCCAATAGAATCGCTCCACAATGCTGTGGAGCGATTCCCATCAGGCCGCGTCTCCCTCCTCCTCCCCCCCCCCCCGCACCTCCAACACGTGACAAGGCCGAGGCCGGGCCTGGGCCCAGGTTACCGTCGGCCGCGGGACCCGGCCCGACGGCCTCGGGCATTTCTGCACCTCAAATGCATCACTTAACATTTCTTCTCGTTAAAGCTTAACTTCAAAGCATCCAACTAGCCTTCCAGTTTTGTAGATCATCTCTCATAGTCTAGTGCTTATTAAAGGGTTTTTTGCAATTAAACATCAGTGTCCAAGAAATTTATAGTACTTTATGCCGATAAAAGCATTCCCTCATAAAATATGTTTGCATGTATTTCACTAAGATGAGAACATACAAGCAGAGTCTACAGCTTCAAATTTCCATGAAGGCAAAATCGGATCTGAAAGAACCTGACATGGCCCATATTTCAAGAAAGTTCAGCATCAAGGGAACTAGTAAAGACTAAGGGCCCAATTCCGTTCTGCACGTAGATCCCCTCTGTGCGTCCGGTCTGAACCAGACGCATAGAGGGGATTGCGATTCTGATCCTGCAGGGCACGTCTAGTCCTGTGGGATCAGAATTACAAACCGTCCTGCTCATGCAGACCGGGACTGCGATTCAGTTCAGCCTGCATGTGCAGGACTGTCCCTGGCTAACTCAGTCAAGGCTCCTCAATGGAGCCGTGGCGCCATGGCATCATGTTGCCATGGCAGCGCAGCTCCATTGAAGAGCCGCAATGTCAGTTGCATGAAAAAGGGGTTTATTCCTTGCAGCCCGACCCCTGATCTGGCCTCTTAAGCCCAGGGTCGGCCTGCGGGGAATAAATCCTGGCCTCCCAGCCCCATCCGCGCCCCGGGCTGTGCAAAAATCACGAGTAAAGGATAATTTAGTAATTAACATATCTGATGTGGTTTTGTCACAAGATCAACTAAACATCTTGGAGAAAGGCCTCTCTTTCGTTCCAACTAATGTTTATGATCCCTTCCAGTTTCGGGTAGACTTTGAGGGTTTAATAAGAAAGTTAAATTTGAAAGCCTATTTTGCCAATGTATCTCAACAATCTATATTAGGAGACAGCCAGGTAGTGGACCGTCGAGTGCCTCTACCGTTAAAATCAACTTGGTCACCGCCAGGTCCAATACATCCGGCCATTATGATCTTCAAAGAACTAGTTCTTAGGGATTTAGAGGTTTTAGAACAACATAACAAGCATTTAAAAAGTGGTCTATCGTTTCGGAAGCGAGTGGTGTTGAGAGAACTGGAGGCTCGCACAGACATTGTTATTCGTAGGGCAGACAAGGGGGGAGCGGTAGTGCTTTTAAATCATAAGGACTATATTGAGGAAGCTGTGCAGCAATTGTCAGACCCTAAAACCTATTGTTTGTTGGAAAAGGACCCTACAAAAGACCTTCAGATTCAGATAGGTGAAATCACATCAGTGGCTTTGCAAACTAAAATCATCTCTAAAAAAGAGTGGTCCTTTTTGAATATGAAGGTTCCAAAGATGGCGCATTTTTATCTTGTTCCAAAGATCCATAAAACTCTAAATAAACCCCCCGGAAGACCTATTGTTTCTACGAAGGGTACTGTGTTAGCACCCCTGTCCATTTTTCTTGACTCATACCTTCGACCATTACTCCCTGAGATTTCATCTTACCTACGTGACACTTCAGATTTTTTAGATAAATTGGGTCAACACGCAAGGTGGGCAGTGGATCCAGGAATAATGTTAGTTACTCTTGATATTAAAACTCTATATACAAGTATACCACAAGAAGGGGCTTTTGAGACGGTGTTGTCAGTGTTGTAACAGCGGGGTGATCTATCAGAGGAACTGATGTGTTTTTTTATCTAAGTTAGCCCGGTTAGTGATTTTTCAAAATTACTTTTGTTTTGAACAAACACTTTTCTATCAGGTGTCAGGTATAGCGATGGGGGCTAGTTGTGCCCCGTCCATTGCTAATTTTTTCATGGGGGAGTTTGAAACACGATGGATTTTTTCTTCAAACCATATGACTCAAGTCAAGATGTGGTATCGATTTATCGACGACATTTTTATGTTGTGGAAGGGTTCTAGTGAATCATTAATAGCTTTTGTAGATTGGCTAAATAATTTGGATCCAGCTATTCAGTTCACTTACACCATGGATTGCACCACTATTACATTTTTGGATGTATTAGTGCAAAGGGGACAGCAACAATGGACCACATCCATTTATAGAAAAGTCATTGATCGAAATACCTTTCTACAATATGACAGTGCGCACCCGATTAGATTAAAAAAGCAGTCTTCCCTTTTCCCAATTATTGAGATTTCGAAGAAATTTGTTCTGAAACAAGGGATTTTAAAAGACAGTCAGCGATTTTGTTAAAAGACTTTGAAGATCGAGGGTACCCTCATAAAGTAACACGGCAGGCATATAAACGAGTGTTATTTAATGACAGAACTTGGTTGATCAGGTCTGGTGAAACAGCAGATACAAATGTTGAAGAAGAACACGTCAATTTAATAACTAAATTTTCGCCACTTAGTTATAAAATTCAGAAGATCTTGAAGAGGAATGCTAACGTGTTGAATACTGTGGCAGGACTGGAAGACAAACATATCCGATGTGTGTGGAAATGGAATAGGAATTTAAAGGAACATCTAAGCCCGGCAGTATTGCAACCAGTAAAAGACGAGGGAAGAGAAGAGATACCGGTCGGCCATTACAGATGTGGCCGTTGTGATATTTGCAACATCTCTGAGGAGCTAACTGAGTTTCTTTACCTTGGCAAGACATATGTTTTAAGAAGCAACACAACATGTGTTTCAACATTTGTAATTTATGCTATTAGATGTCCCTGTAATTTACTATACATAGGGAAAACATCACGGTCTTTAAAAGTACGGATAATGGAGCACAAAAGCCGGATAAAGTGTAATGTGCTGACAGCACCTTTAGTGCAACACTGTCGTGATTGCTCTCATAATTTTAATGATTTGCGTTGTTTTGCTATTGAGCAGGTGAAGAAGGCCATGCATGGTAAAACATTGGAACAAACATTATTGTTGAGAGAACAGCGCTGGATTTTTGAGGTGAAGACCTTGCTACTGACAGGTTTAAATGCTACCATTGACTGGGGGATGTGTATTTGAAGATTGTGTACATGGACATTTACTTTTATCACATTTGAACATTGATGCAGCGCGTGTACTTTATTCATCTCAAAAAGCTTTAGAGAGATTTTATCAATGGTGGACGTCATGGGATGACGTCATCATTGCAAAGTTTAAATACTAGGGATGGGAGTTTAAACCGCATGCGCGGCGTTTTATAGAAGTTATTAAGAAGAAGCTGGATATTAGAACGCGGGCAGCATCAGGTTCAAATGCTGGAAGTTGGTATGTGTATCCTTAGGCTTAACAAGTTTGATATGGAAGATAGAACATCATGGGAAATAGTGTCTAAAAGAATGCTGTTTGAATTTACAGACCCCCTGAAGAAACTCTGTTTAGAGTGAAACGTTGAAATGGGCGCCTGAGGTGTCGTTGGGGAACACCAAAAAGATAAGCATTTGTATTTATGTGTGGATCTTTATAGATATATAAGTCTGGTGGAGGATTTGCTGAGAAAATAAACCCCAGAGCAGTCATTGATGCTAAGAGCGCAATTGATGGTATTTTTATACTGTTTGACTGTTGCGCTAAAAAGTCTGAGACCCTCTGGTGGTTGTCACCAGCAGGGGCTGGACTGTGGCCTAAGCTAACAGCCAGACTGCTGGGCCTGACCTTTCTTGTAGAAAGTTGTAGTTGTGAGTCAAGTGGTCGGGTTTTTCAAAAGGATTTTTATTCCCCTCTCGGGGTTGGATTTTCAAAAAGGTTATAATACAAAAAACTCAGGATACAACCATACTTCTGGTAAACTGAATTAAACTTAAACATAGCATCTTGCTTCAACAGAACTCATAAATCACAGTATAAAGCTTATCCGATATGCTAGCTGTCTCTTCTTAGCTTTCCCAGCACTCACGAGGCACTCTTATCCTGGCTTCAGCATAAGGAGGAAACCATATCGGATAACAACAGCGTACAATCCATGGCTTCATCACATGGGCTTTCCATATCAGCCTCTGTAATCATAGGCTCACACTTTGCTCTATCATTTACAGTATTTTCATTGGAACAGAAAGTTTGCACTCTTCTTAGTCCCGTATCTCTATCAGTGCTCTCTGAACAGCCTTCTTCACAGCAGGGCAAATAGCTGTCATAAAGCTGGTAATAGCAGGAAGGAGAAACACCTTTCTCTAAGTAAGCTTTATCCTTAAAAATTTTGAACTTCCTGCCTTTTACATTTGGCTGTAAACCATAACACTGTTCTCTTGTATTACGTGAGGATTTCTCTCTTGGAAATCTTTTGCAGGGTTTCACTGGCACACACTTTTCAGGGTCAGACATACACACATCTTCAGTAGCATTTCTTTCCCTCTCTAGGGTTTGTAACTGTTTTAAGCTGCCATGCTTTTCAGATACATACGGTTTGCCTTCCACTGCCTCCCATTCATTCAGCACAGCCCGGTGCTTAGGAAATTCAAGCTGCGTCAGAGGTAAGTGCTTCTTACAGTTGACCTCTCTGTGGGAAACTCTCCGTGTTTCTTTCTGTGAATTTCTCTGGGGCTTCCTGCTAGAAGTTCCAGGCAGTTCTGACTCTGTGTCTGTATTTCCTGAATATTCTGAGCTTCCTTCTGAGTCTTGCAAGTCTCTCGTGTCTTGCAAGTTTCTCGTGTCCTGCCAGTCTAACTCTGACTGCACTGAGTATTTTTTATACAGCTTCTTGGGCGTTCCCTTGCACAGGTGAAAGCCGTTTTCATCAGCAGCTGGGGAATGCTTACTAGCTAGGCGTGACTGCAGACCTCGTGTCTGAGTTTGTTTATGTTGCCTATGGTAACTGGGAACCTTGTGACTTGCCTGCCTGTCAGAATCTAAACTGCAAACAGCAGATTTCTGTGCTTCTGAGGCAGAGGGCAGATCTTCCGTGTTACACATCCCCCCCCTTAAGATATTACGAGCTGCAGATGCCCTCGTCGGACAGCGCGTATTTCTACTTAAGGCATCAGCGTTGCCATGGAGCTTTCCGGCTCGATGCTGCACTTCGAAATTGAAGGCTTGTAAAGCCAAGTGCCATCGTGTCAGTCAGGCATTGTTATTGCGCATTTGGCTAAGCCACTTTAATGGCGCATGATCCGTGATCAACAGGAATTTGCGCCACGTTAGATAGAATCTTAATGCTTCTATCGCCCATTTAATGGCTAGGCATTCACACTCCACAGTTGAGTACTTCCGTTCAGCATTTGATAACTTCCTACTTAAATAAGTAATTGGGTGTTCTATGCCCTCAAATCTTTGGGACATAACCGCCCCCAACCCAGTCTCAGATGCGTCTGTCTGAACTATAAACGGGAGTCTGAAATCCACTCCTCTCAGGACAGGGGCTTTGCACAATTTCTCCTTAAGGGAGATAAAAGCTTCTTCTGCCTCAGGAGTCCAACGTACCTTATTTGGCGCATTTTTCTTAATCATATCGGTAAAAATTCTACTTTCTTCCGCGAACCTGGGGATAAATCTCCGATAGTAGCCTATCAGACCTAAGAAGCTACGGACGTGCTTCTTATCCGCAGGTCGGGGGAAATTTTTCACACTATCAATTTTATCTGCTAGTGGTTTGACTAGCCCGTTCCCTACCACGTGTCCTAGATATTTGGCCTCCCTAGCTGCAAAAAGACATTTCTTTGGGTTTAGGGTTAGACCGGCCTTCTGGATGGCTTGCAGTACTGCCTCTACTCGCGACAAGTGTTCCAGCCAAGTACTGCTATAAATGATAACGTCATCCATGTAGGCTAACGCGTAATCTTGATGTGGCCTCAGGACTTGATCGATAAGTCGCTGACACGTCGCAGCCGCACCGTGTAGCCCAAATGGCATGCGTCGGAATTGATATAAGCCTATTGGAGTGGTAAAGGCTGTCTTTGGCTTAGAATCCCTGGTTAACGGGATTTGCCAGTATCCTTTTGTAAGATCCAGCGTGGTGAGGAACCTAGCCTGTCCTAAGCGATCCAGTAAATCATCAATTCTCGGCATTGAGTATGCGTCAAATTGAGATATGGCATTGACTTGCCTAAAGTCAATGCAAAAACGGAGTGTTCCGTCAGGCTTGGGAACTAATACAATGGGGCTAGACCACAGGCTATGGGACTCTTCAATTACGCCCATTTCTACCATCTCCTTAACCTGGGCAATAACCTCATTCTTTTTTGCCTCAGGCAACCTGTACGGGCATTGCCTAATTACCTTCCCCGGGGTTGTGATGACCTCATGAGCCACTAGGCGTGTTTCGCCGGGCACCTCTGTTAGTACATCAGAAAATTTCCTCAATACCCTGGCTAATTCTCCCTGTTGGTGCTCCGACAGGTCTGTCCCTGTTCGTAGCTCAGGCTGTTCCCTCCAATCGGAGGGTTGTGGACCCAAGTCCTCCTCTTTTCTCTCTTCGGCTATGGCTGCTAGGCCTTTAACATCCCTCATCCCTGTGGAGCCAAACCCTCCTGACCCACAATTTGTGGAAGCCAATGAAGGTACTTCTTCCACTATGGGGAAACCCACGCGCTCACATATTAATTGTGCTATTCTTTCGCTCTTTTTCACCTCAAAATCCTCTTTACCAAAATAGAAGAATAGGACCTTGACTACGCCCCGGTAATCGGGGTCTATCAACCCGGCCCTGATGTCAATGAAATATTGGACCACTAGGCTGGACCGTGGTGCTATGCGGCCATAGCAACCCTCAGGGATCTGTACCTGTATCCCCGTGTCAATAAGGGCCTTCCCTCCCTTGGGAACCACTGCATCCTCGCTACTAAATAAATCATAGCCCGCTGAGGCTTCGGAAGCTCTTTGTGGGCTTTTAGCCTGCGGGGATGTCTTTGTGAACCTCAATACAAATTTCTTTTTAGCTGAGACCCCCACCTCTACCCGGGGTTTTGCGGGGACACTAGCTTCATGCGGTTTTCCAAACAAAGCACTCGGGATCTTTTGCGCCATAGCCTCAGTTTTTGGGGTCTCAAGTTGTGCCTTACTCTCTCCTAATGTTCCTATCGGGGCTGAACCTGACTTTCCCTTGAGGCCTTTCTCCATTTATTCTTCGAATGGAGGCCAGTCACGCCCTAAGACTACTTCAAAAGGATATCGGGGGACAACTGCCATATGCACTTTTTCCCTAGTACCTAAACCATTCACACACATTTCATACATTGGGTAAAAAGAGGATGCTCCATGTACACACCGTACTTTCACACGTCCGTCCATGCAATTCAATAAGGAAGGGTTATGGGCTTGTATGGTTTTCCACATCCTTTGGGAAACCATACATTGGTCCGCTCCTGAATCGAGGAGCGCTACAGCATCTACCCCTTCTACCTGGACATCGAGCACAAATCCCTCCACGGTGTGTCTCTCTCCACCTGACATAAGGGCAGTACGCTCTTTACATTCCCTGCGTATGTGACCAGTTTTTCCACAGTGAAAGCATTTCGTAACATCATACTTTTTCGCACTTTTCTCATGTACCACATAATTACAGGCCTTTCTTAACCCTGGCATTCTTTCCATGCCTGTTACCTTCAAAACATTATCCCTGGAAGTTCCGGCTAACTCTGCTTCAAAATAGCACTCCGTGAGTTCAGCCGCTTCCTTAGTGGATTTACATTTTTGTAACAATAAGAAAGCCTTGACCCCTGGTGGTACGGCCTCAAAGTATTGCTCGAGAAGTACTGCGTCCATCAAGGACTCAGCAGTTGCTTTTTCAGGAGCAAGCCATTTTGTTTCCAAGCCTTTTAATCTCTGCATTAATGCTTTCGGCGTTTCTTTAGGCAGGAGCTTTGCCTCTCTAAACAGACGCCGGTAGTGAATAGAAGTTAATCCTAACCATCCCTTACTGCTAACTTTACATCCGGGTAACTGGATGCTAGGCCTGCAGGCATAGCCTTGTAGGCCGCCAATGCCTCTCCGGTCAGGGACATTGCGAACCTCACAGCCCACTGGTCTAGTGGCCATTTAGCCGCTTCCACAATTCTCTCAAAAGCATCTGAGTAATCATCAAAGTTATCAGTACTTTGCAATTGTCCTAGTGCCAATGCACTGCAGTTTTGTGGTCCTACCACATGTGGTAATAGTGTCCCAGCTTCGTCCGCCGTATGTGTCCTCTTCACCAGAGCTGCTAGTAAGTCCAAGAGCGGCTGTTGCTGCGCGGTTAGCGCTGCCACAGTTCGTTCTTGTGTTAGTCTCATAAGCTCACTCTGGGCTTTCCACTGGGCTGCCATCCATTCTCGCATCTCCTGGGGATCCATCGCGGCGTTTCAGAGTACCTGCAGGGAAGAAAAAAAACAGGGCCCACCAAGTGCGGTACAATTTCCCCTTTTTTTTTTTTTTTCTCTTTCTGCCCGCCTCTCAAGGTACAAATTTCCTCTCCTTTCTCAAATATCCTCACCACCCGTGCCCACCTACTTGTACCTTAGCACGGTGTAGGATCTTGCATTGAGAAAGGTTCTTGTCCACGCCTTTTCCCAGGTCAGGATGTGGGAATCCAGTTGCTGGAAAAATCCAAACCAGGATTTTCTTCCTCAGGATTTTCTTCACTTGGCTTTTTTTCCTTCTCAGCCAGCTGTAATCTCTTTGAAGAAAGCCTTTTGTAGTATTTTTTTTTCAAAAATCCAAAATACTACGCCATTTATGTCACCAGCAGGGGCTGGACTGTGGCCTAAGCTAACAGCCAGACTGCTGGGCCTGACCTTTCTTGTAGAAAGTTGTAGTTGTGAGTCAAGTGGTCAGGTTTTTCAAAAGGATTTTTATTCCCCTCCCGGGGTTGGATTTTCAAAAAGGTTATAATACAAAAAACTCAGGATACAACCATACTTCTGGTAAACTGAAGAAAACTTAAACATAGCATCTTGCTTCAACAGAACTCATAAATCACAGTATAAAGCTTATCCGATATGCTAGCTGTCTCTTCTTAGCTTTCCCAGCACTCACGAGGCACTCTTATCCTGGCTTCAGCATAAGGAGGAAACCATATCGGATAACAACAGCGTACAATCCATGGCTTCATCACATGGGCTTTCCATATCAGCCTCTGTAATCATAGGCTCACACTTTGCTCTATCATTTACAGTATTTTCATTGGAACAGAAAGTTTGCACCCTTCTTAGTCCCGTATCTCTATCAGTGCTCTCTGAACAGCCTTCTTCACAGCAGGGCAAATAGCTGTCATAAAGCTGGTAATAGCAGGAAGGAGAAACACCTTTCTCTGAGTAAGCTTTATCCTTAAAATTTTTGAACTTCCTGCCTTTTACATTTGGCTGTAAACCATAACACTGTTCTCTTGTATTACGTGAGGATTTCTCTCTTGGAAATCTTTTGCAGGGTTTCACTGGCACACACTCTTCAGGGTCAGACATACACACATCTTCAATAGCATTTCTTTCCCTCTCTAGGGTTTGTAACTGTTTTAAGCTGCCATGCTTTTCAGATACATACGGTTTGCCTTCCACTGCCTCCCATTCATTCAGCACAGCCCGGTGCTTAGGAAATTCAAGCTGCGTCAGAGGTAAGTGCTTCTTACAGCTGATCTCTCTGTGGGAAACTCTCCGTGTTTCTTTCTGTGAATTTCTCTGGGGCTTCCTGCTAGAAGTTCCAGGCAGTTCTGACTCTGTGTCTGTATTTCCTGAATATTCTGAGCTTCCTTCTGAGTCTTGCAAGTCTCTCGTGTCTTGCAAGTTTCTCGTGTCCTGCCAGTCTAACTCTGACTGCACTGAGTATTTTTTATACAGCTTCTTGGGCATTCCCTTGCACAGGTGAAAGCCGTTTTCATCAGCAGCTGGGGAATGCTTACTAGCTAGACGTGACTGCAGACCTCGTGTCTGAGTTTGTTTACGTTGCCTATGGTAACTGGGAACCTTGTGACTTGCCTGCCTGTCAGAATCTAAACTGCAAACAGCAGATTTCTGTGCTTCTGAGGCAGAGGGCAGATCTTCCGTGTCACATTGTATGATAAATGATTGATACATACATTTTGTTATGAATTCCACGGAACTGTTATACTGGAGCATTTTTCATTATAAATATTGGTTATATACTGTGCTCTGATAAAGACCGTCTAATAGAGTTGAATTTGATTCTGGCAGTGATGGGAAGCCAGTGTAGCTGGATCTATATAGGAGTTATATGGGCTCAGCGAGGGGCTCAGTAGATTATTTGTGCTGTTGTGTTATAGGCAAATGGTGATTTAATGACTCTGTTTGGAATAATTACATTTTTATTCATGTATGGTTTAGTTTATACTTTCAGAGAGAGGTACTAATGGCTCTCCTATAGTAAGCCATCTATTGATTTGCAGTTCGTGGAGAGTGCCAGTTGTTAATGACCTATGTTTTTATCCTATAGGCTATATCTAACTCATTAGACCTATGAATTATAATTGATTGGACTGGTAATTTGTTTTTTATTATTTCCTGTCAATGTTTCTCATGATTTCCTTTTGTTTTTAGGCTTACTGTTTGTCCACACTTTACATTTATCTGTAATAAGAACATAAGAACATAAGAAATGCCATACTGGGTCAGACCGAGGTCCATCAAGCCCAGTATCCTGTTTCCAACAGTGGCCAATCAAGGTCATAGGTAACTAGCAGTTTCCCCAAAAGACCCAGGTTCTGCAGTGCTTGTACTAGGCCAAGCATTGATATCCTGGGTCCCTTTTTAATAGTGGTTTATGGACCTTTCCACCAGGAACTTGTCCAAACCTTTTTTAAACCCAGCTATACTAACAGCCCTTACTACATCCTCCGGTAACAGATTCCAAAGTTTGATTACACGTTGAGTGAAGAAATATTTTCTCCTATTTGTCTTAAATAGTTTACCCTGTAGCTTCATTACATGTCCCCTAGTCCTTCTATATTCTGATAGCGTAAACAATTGATCCACGTTTATCCGTTCCACTCCATTCATTAATTTATACACCTCTATCATATCTCCCCTCAGCCGTCTCTTTTCTAGGTTAAAGAGCCCTAACCTTTTTAGCCTCTCTTCATAGGAGTAGCCTTCCATCCCCTTCACCAATTTGGTGGCTCTTCTCTGTACTTTTTCTAATAACTCTATGTCCTTTTTAAGATACGGTGACCAGAATTGCACACAATATTCAAGGTGCGGTCGTACCATGGAGCGATACAGAGGCATTATAATATCCTTTGTTTTATTCTCCATCCCTTTCCTTATGATACCTAGCATTCTATTTGCTTTCTTGGCTGCCGCTGCACACTGGGCGGAGGGTTTTAACATGTTATCCACGATGACTCCTAAATCTTTTTCCTGGGTGGTGGTTTCTAATGTGGAGCCTTGCATCGTGTAACTATAGTGTGGGTTGTTCTTTCCTAGGTGCATAACTTTGCACTTGTCCACATTAAATTTCATCTGCCATTTGGATGCCCAGTCTTCCAATTTATCCAGATCCTCCTGCAGTTTTCCACAATCCTCTTGGGTTTTAACAACTTTAAACAGTTTTGTGTCATCTGCAAATTTGATAACCTGACTAGTTATTCCCTTTTCCAGGTCATTTATGAATATGTCAAAAAGTAGCGGACCCAGTACAGATCCCTGGGGTACTCCACTATTCACCTTTTTCCATTGGGAATATTGGCCATTTAGCCCTACCCTCTGCTTTCTATCTTTTAACCAGTTCCCGATCCACAATAGTACACTGCCTCCTATCCCATGACTTTTTAGCTTCGCCAAAAGTCTCTGATGGGGGACCTTGTCAAAAGCTTTCGGAAAGTCCAGATACACTATATCAACCGACTCACCTTTGTCTACCTGTTTATGCACACCTTCAAAAAAACAGATCAGATTAGTAAGACAAGATCTTCCTTGTCTAAAGTCATGTTGGCTGTCTCCCATTAGGCCATGACTATCTACATGCTGTGTAATTTTGTTCTTTATGATGGTTTCTACCATTTTCCCTGGTACTGACGTCAGGCTCACCGGTCTGTAATTTCCCAGGTCACCCCTGGAACCCTTTTTAAAAATTGGTGTTACGTTGGCGACCCTCCAATCTTCAGGTATTACAGATGATTTTAATGAAAGTTCACAGATTACCAATAACAGGTCTGCAATCTCATATTTCAGTTCTTTCAACACTCTGGGATGTATACCATCCGGTCCAGGTGATTTGCTACTATTCAGTTTATCAAATAGTTGTAATATATCTTCCCGGTGTAGCGATATTTCTCTCAATTCCTCTGCAGTATCACCTTTAAATACCACTTCAGTCTTGGGTAACATCCCTACATCTTCCTCAGTAAAGACCGAAGCAAAGAATTCATTCAGTCTCTCTGCTATAGCCTTGTCTCCTCTTACTGCCCCTTTCACCCCTCTATCATCTAATGGTCCAATTGACTCTCTCACAGGCCTTTTGCTACGAATGTACTTGAAAAAGTCTTTATTTCGTGTTTTTGCTTCCGTAGCAAGTTTCTTCTCAAATTCCCGTTTTGCCTGCCTTATCAATGCTTTGCATTTAACTTGCCAGTGCTTGTGCTGTTTCCAGTTTTCATCATTTGGCTCTTTTTTCCATTTCCTGAAGGTTGCTCTTTTGGCAGCAACAGCCTCTCTGACCTCACCTTTAAACCATGCTGGCAGTTTTTTGGACTTTCTTCCACTTTTCTTAATGCGTGGAATACAGCTGGTCTGGGCTTCGAGGATAGTATTTTAAAATAACACCCAAGCTTGCTGTAAGTCTTTAACCTTTGGAACCGCTCCTTTTAGTTTTTTCCGAACTATATTCCTCATTCTATCATAGTCTCCCTTTTGAAAGTTAAAAGGTAGTACTGTGGATTCCTTTACTATCTGTCCTCCACTGATTAAATCAAACATGATCATACTATGATCACTATTGCCAAGTGGTCACAACACCCTTATTTCTTGCACCAGATCTGGCGTTCCACTAAGGACTAGGTCCAGTATGGCTTCCCCTCTGGTCGGTTCATGAATCAGCTGCTCCAAGAAGCAGTCATTTATTTCATCTAGAAACTTTATCTCTTTAGCTTGTCCTGCTGTGACACTGTCCCAGTCGATACCGGGGTAATTGAAATCACCCATTATTACTACTCTGTTGTGGCTTTTGTTAGCTTCCTTGATTTCTTTGAGCATTTCATCATCCATTTGTTCATTCTGGCCAGGTGGTCGATAGTATACTCCCACTGCCATCACCTTCCCCTTCATAAATGGAATTTCAATCAATAGAGATTCTACAGCAAATTTTGTTCCCTGCAAAACTTTAATCCTTTCTGACTCAATGCCCTCTCTAACATAGAGCGCAACCCCTCCACCAATTTGTTCAGCTCTATCATTACGATATAGTTTGTATCCAGGTATCACAGTGTCCCACTGGTTATCCTCCTTCCACCATGTCTCTGAGAGTGCAATCATATCTAACCTCTCATTTAGTGCTATATATTCTAATTCTCCCATCTTATTGTTTAGACTTCTAGCATTGGCATACAAGCATTTTAGAGACTGTATTTTATTAATATTAATCTGGCTATTGGTAGGCATGGGTAATTGGGAATCCTTATGCTCTGTCTGCTCCTTACTCAAGGGCATTTGGGCTACTATACTCCCTTTTGGAACCTCACTGCTTTTGGTAGTATCCTTCAAGGATACCTTTGTCCGAACCATGCGCTCCTGGGTGACTGTCGGCTTTCCCCTATTTTCTAGTTTAAAAGCTTCTCTATCTCTTTTTTAAAGGTTAATGCCAGCAGTCTGGTCCCATCCTGATTAAGGTGAAGCCCATCCCTTCGGAAGAGCCCCCCCTTTCCCCAGAATGTTCCCCAGTTCCTAACAAATCCAAAACCCTCATCCTTGCACCATTGTCTCATCCACGCATTGAGACTCCGGAGCTCTGCCTGTCTTTTGGGTCCTGCACGTGGAACAGGAAGCATTTCGGAGAACGCTATCCTGGAAGTTCTGGATTTCAACTTCCTACCTAAAAGCTTAAATTTAGCCTCCAGAACTTCCCTACCACATTTAACTATGTCATTGGTACCAACATGTACCAAGACAGCAGACTCCCCCCCAGCACTATCTATGATCCTATCTAGGCGGTGCGTGAGATCTGCTACCTTCGCACCAGGCAGGCATGTTACCAGGCGATCCTCACGTCCACCAGCCACCCAGCTATCTACATTCCTAATGATTGAATCACCAACTATAACAGCTGTCCTGACCCTCCCCTCATGGGGACATGGCCCTGGAGAAACGTCCTCGGTGCGAGAGGGTTTTACATCACCTGGAGGACAGGTCCTAGTTACAGGATCACTTCCTGCCACACCAGGGTGATGCTCTCCTGTCACATGACCTCTCTCCTCCATGGCAACAGGGATGCTGCCAGACTGGAGGTGGGACTTCAGGACTATATCCCTGTAGGTCTCGTCCATGTACTTCTCTGTCTTTCTTATGTCTTCCAGGTCTGCTACTCTAGCCTCTAGAGAACGGACTCGTTCCCTGAGAGCAAAGAGCTCCCTGCACTTAGTGCATATGTAGGACCTCTCACCAACTGGGAGAAAATCATACATGTGACACTCAATGCAAAAGACTGGAGAACCCCCATCTCGTTGCTGGACCTCTGTCTGCATCTTAGTTTAAAGCTTGTGTTTAGGTCTTTTAAATTCGGTATATAATAAGGATTGGTGTAGATGCTTATACTAATAAAAGTGTATCTAATACCCCTAATACACCCTGTGTACCTGAAGCTTAATTAATCTCAGGTCCTCTGTGTATGACTGATTTGGATTAAGAGCTGCACCTGAGAGCAGCCCCTTTCCTCTAAGATGTGCAAGTACCTATAAAACTACAATTACCCCAGGGGTGGGTGGGTGCTGGGGAGGGAGGGAGGGAGGAATGTATTTGTGCATGATTCCTCCTCCTTTTTATTATAATTCACTTTGATTAATTGCCCTTTTTGGGATGTTTTGTATTACATTTTATATATTTAAATATGTTTTAGACCCCTGATGCAGGCCTTAGTGCCGAAACTTCACCAAGTGGGGTCCTTTTAATAAATTCTTTGGTTGTGTGAAGATAAAACAGGTGTGGCTGTAGTTTCTCTCCGCTCCTAGGCTGGACTGTTTTGATTTTGGAGTTTTTCTCCCTCTTCCTGTGTTTCACTTGTTGAGAACATACCATGGCCTACACCCAGTGGGACAATGTTTTCAGCTATACTGAGGAACATTTGAACAACCTTTTACAAGAACCACCACTTGTGGATGAAGGACCTGAGGATGTCAGCTTTGCGGATTGGTGGATTGATTTTGTGTGCACCAAGAAGACTGTTATCCATTATGAATGCCATTATGCAGGGCTCCTGCAATACTGTAGAGTCAAACGCATCCCTAGGGGCCTTAAGGAATCCAATATGTTTCACGATGATAAAGTCTTTGATTGATGGTGTGCAATTCTTAACAAATGTTCACTTGATCTCATGGTATTGCTTGTAGAAACATCTAAAAAGAAAGCTGATTCTTTAAAAGTAGAGGCTGAGAGTAAAATGGAGGCTTTAAAACCAGAGAAGATGCATTTTGGCAAATTACCATACGATTACAACAAGAAATTAGAACAATACCATAAAGAAATTAAGAAACGTAAACTTGAAAAATGAAACGTGACAAATTAGATTATAAAAATGGTAACATTTACTCATGGCTTGGGTTCCACTCCTCGGGCCATGTACAGAGGCAGGTTAGCTTTAAAAGCAATTTTTTAGAATGAAGAGAGCATGACACAAGGAAGAGCAATCAGTTTGATCATAAGAAAATTGATGTACAAGAAAAAATAAAAAATGGATAAGGAGTGACTCGGA
This sequence comes from Ichthyophis bannanicus, assembly GCA_033557465.1. NCBI lineage: Eukaryota > Metazoa > Chordata > Amphibia > Gymnophiona > Ichthyophiidae > Ichthyophis > Ichthyophis bannanicus. Next base: position 99,601,365 of record CM066040.1, on the reverse strand, counting down.
AGAGCATTTTGTCTCTCCAAGCTCTACCCCTTTGCCCTCTTCATCTGGTACCTCTAAAGATTTTTTATGCAAGGATATTTTATTTATTTATTTAGCTATGCTTTTATACCGCTTTTCACCAGGTCAAAAACGGTTTACATTGGAACTGCAAACTTCAATTACATGAAACATCTTATAGACAACTATGTGCATGTAGTAATTATAATAATAATAATAATAATAATGGTTAACTATGTTCAGGTAACATTTCAACCAGCTTGGTATTTTGGGTGAGGGTTCTGGGGCATTATGTGATAGGGCCATAGTGCTCAGTGAACAGGAAGGTCTTCAAGGTGTTTTCGGAAGAAGTGCAGGTCAGTGATATTTCTTATGGGGTTTGGGAGAGTGTTCCAGATGGTTGGTGCAAAGAATTCAAAGGCTCTATAGCAGGCTTGTTGGTTGGTCTTTGTCTTGGATTGGGGTATGGTGAGTTTGTTAGTTGTGGATGATCTTCGAGGTCTGTTAGGGTTAAGAGCTTGTAGGAGAGACTGTAATTGAGTAGGGGGTGGCAGTGTAGTGCTTTGTGTCAGAAGTAGGGTTCTGTATTTTACCCTACTGGAGAGTAGGAGCCCATGTAGCTGTCTGAGGATGGTGGTGATGCTTTATTGTCTGGATGCTCCTTGGATCATGTGAGCGACAGTGTGGAGGGCAGTTTGTAATGGAAGGAGGGGGGCTTGTGGGAGACCTTGATAGTAGTCCATATGGGGGAGAATGAGGGCTTGTAGTGCTGACCAGAAATCTGGTGGTTCTAGGAGGGATCAAGATGCTTTAGGGTTTTGGTTTTGAAATATACTGATTTGGATGTAGTCATTATTTGAGTCTTGGAAGAGTGGTGCTGGTCTAGTATGATGCCTAGGTGTCTCAATTCTGGTTTCACAATGATTTGGATGTTGTTTTAGGTTATAGAGGTTGGGGGGGGGGGTTAATGAGGAGTTCTTTGTAACAAACAGTGCTTCCGTTTTCTTGTAGTTGATTGTTAGGTTGTTTGCAGATAACCAGTGGGAGATGTCTGTAAAACAGTCTTGGATTTATGTGCATGAAGGCTGTTTGGTGTGAATTGGGGAATATATCATAATGTCATCAACATAGATGTGGAAACTGATATTGTGTGCTTTTATGATTGCAAGAGGGGTTGGAAGTATAGGTTGAAGAGGAGGACTGATAAGGTAGATCCTTGTGGGACTTCATGAGTGTCGGTATAGATTAGAAATGTTTGACCCTAGTTTCATCTGCTGTTGCCAGTTTGAGAGGTAAAACTGAAACCATTTGAGTATTGTGCCACGTATTCCAGTCGACTAAAGGTGAAATAGGAGGGTGCTGTGGTTGACTGCAGAGATGTCCAGGAATATCAGTATGAAGGTTTTGGATTGGTCTTGAAATCCTTTGATTAAAGAGTTAGTAAGGGAGGTCATCAATGTTTCCACTCCATGGAGTGGGTGGAAACCGTGTTGCTGGGGATCCAAATGGGGGTTGTTGTCAATGTGGCTTTGGAGTTGCAACTGGATAGACTTTTCAATAATTTTACACTTTGTTACACTTGTATTTGCACTTTGGGTCCCTTAAATGTTTTTTCTTGATGGCCCCCTTTGGTGTACATATTGTTAAGTGAGTTACAACATAATTTGTGCTCTTTTTTCTGTGAGCATTTGCTGGCAGTTTGATTGTCAGCATGTGCACACCTGGTTCCTTTTAGTTACCTGTATATACCATGCTAATGGGTTACAGATATGTTTTGTGATCCTTTCCCGGTGAGTGCTTGCTGGCGGTTCATATATCGACACGTATACGATAGTTTTAAATGGGTATAGTATCACCGAGGTATTGATCTTCCTCTATGGTTCCAAGGGCAATGTCTGTCAGGGACACAAGGGTTTACTATATGGTGCCATAATCATCATTTTTCTCTTTTTAAGGTTGTTTAAATACACATTCATTTTTGTTCTTGCTGACGGGTTAAATGCCCACACGCATGCGCAAAAGTTTTTTTAACTAAACACGAAGCCGTAGCACCGATGCTGCCTTCAAAATTCTTGAATCATTAGTTTTTTTGAAGATGTAAGGTGTCCTCCCCCTTTTTTTTCACACTTTTAGTTCGAATGATCTATTTTTCAAGTTTGTCTAATTTACATATTCATCCAGCGTACTTAGTGGTGGGTTAAAAGCCTACATGCACGCGCTAGCGTTTTTTAGTCAAGCGCGGTGCCGCTGAGCTATCGATGCTGCCTTCAAGGTTCTCGAATTAATAGCTGTTTAAGGATGTGAGTTGATATTATATTGTGTTAAATTTACACTTCATAGGCATATTAAAAGGATCCTTTAGAACATTCGTTTAAATCCTTTCTGAGTCATGTATTCCTTTGATGGTAGTGAAAGGCATGGTTTACAATCTAGAGAAATCCCTAGGTGAAGATCCCGCAAGCGCGGGTTTTATATCATAGAAGGACTTGCTATAGTAATAGTTGTTTTGTTTTTTGATCAGTATGCACGTCGATAATTTTAGATAATTTGTTTGCTAGGATGATCTTTCTTGCACAGGGCAATCCGTATAATTGAAACGCTAACTTACGAGGCATCCGATGTTACTATGAGAGCATGGTGGTCTCTCGGTTATGGATAGTTTTTTCAAAAAATCCCTCAGTTTATAAAAATTATGCCTGCCTGCATGACGGTTTATAAATTGACTCATGATTATGGTGTCTCATTGGTCATAGACCCTTTTAGAAGAGTATCGAGTTCCTAGAAGAAAGTAATACTAGGAGTTAATGGTAGTTTTAAAGCTCAATAGGCTCTAATGGTTTGAAGAAAACAATAAATCTTTTGGATAACATTTGTTTCTTTTTAAAAAAAAAAAATTCTTTATCCCTTTTTGCAGTTTACAAGTTTGTTTCAATTTCAGTGCATACATTAAACGCAATGGTACACCCCTTATAAAGGTGGTCAGGTAAATTCAATTCACTCCTGCTCCTTTTTTGTCCTCCTCCTCCTTGAGTTTCTCCTGGTTTTTCTCCTTTTTTCTCCATGTTTTATTTTTCTGTTTTATTTCTCATGTTTGAATGTCCTACTGATTTTATTCATGTGGTGTGGATAATATTTACTATGTGTTTCATTTGCTTTATGTTACATTATGATTAATACATAATTAATTTTCGTTTGTCATTAATGTTTCACACACATTATGTATATTTCAGTTTTTAGAGGGAGCTTTTTGATTCTAATTTTAATCTTCAATGAAGTTTCTAGTTTTATTTTATGTTTTTTATTGTATTTGAGTGTGATATCTTTTATTCTTTGATTCATATTTATAGGCTTAAGAATAATATTTGTGTTTTACATGTTTTAAGCTTATTATTTAATGATTCATTTATTTATTACTTTTTATCGCGTTCCTTATGATGTCACATGCAATGTAATTAGTTTAATTGTGTTTAAATGTTTTATTTGATTTGTGTTTTAATTTATTTATAACGTGTTTTTAGTATAAGGTGAGCCAACCCCTGAAGAAGATTTTATCGAAACACGGTCTGTGTCTTTTTATATATGGAACAATAAAGCTTTGGTGAGAACCTATACCTGCCTACGTCTTTTGTACTGTCTTCTTTAGGAGAGCATGAGGCATTCTGGCATTAGTCCTTGATGTAGAGATTCTCATGTTAATCTTTTGAGTATTAGTCTGAATTCAGTTTTAGCTGTTTTTATCCAGTTGGTTGGATATGGGTCAAGGGGTGAGGTTGATGTGTTGAGCGTTGCTGGTATGGTCTCAATGGATTCTTCTGTAACGGTGTTAAAAGTGGTCCAGGATGCGGTATGGGGGGTCAGGAGTGTCAGGGAGGGTTGGGGTGGGTTAGGGTGTGGGTGAAGCTTTTTGTAGTGAGCAGCCAGTTGGTTGTGGGAGATAGTTGGTTCTGGATCATGGTTGGTGGGTGGTTCAGTGAGGCATTTGATTAGGTCAAATAGTTCTCTTGGGTGGTTGATGGAGGTGTTGATAAGTTGTGTGGTACTCCCGCTTTGCTTTATCTGTGGCTGAATGGCAGTCCTTAAGAAGGGTCAGGTAGTTGTTGCGGCCTTTAATTTGGGTTGTTTTCTCCATTTTCATTCTAATCATCTGAGTTGAGTCTTGAGCATTCGTATGTTGTAGATGTACCATGGGGTTTTTCGTCTGGAGTGTTTTTTGGTTGCGTTGGCTTGGTGGGTTGGGATTTCTGCAACTTTCTTGATTGTGAAGTTCCAGTTGTTTGCTATTGTGTTAAGCTCTGTTGTGTTGATTTCCAGGTTTTAAATGATGTCTGCTAGAAAGCTGTCTCTATTTAAGGGTCTAAATCATCGGGTAGTAGTATGTTGACTTGACTGAAGTATAGGGGTATTGAGTGGCAGGGAGAAGGTAATGATGCTGTGGTTGGCCCAGGGTATTATTGTGTGGGATTGAAGTGTGTGTGTGGGGGGGGGGGGGTATGTATGTGTTGGATGAAGGGGTGAAAATTAAATTGAGCATGTTACCCTTGTTGTGCATGGGAGATGTTACGTTCTGTTTGAGTTCCTTAGCTGTCGTGGCTTCGAGGAAGTCATTTGCTGTTTTGGGCTGTAGTGAGGGGAGGTTGAGGTCTCCCAGGATGATCAGGTCCTTGTTGGTCTTGGTGTTGTTCAGAGCATTTTCAAGTAAGGATAGGTCATTTGTTGAGACAGAAGGAGTTCTGTAGTTGAGGATAATTGTGAGTTGATTGTTAGTTATGCTGATTTAGTCTAGTTCTTCTGTGCTCTCTGCTGAAAAGTGGCAGAAGTGGAGGTATGATTTCATTAGTATTAATACTCCACCTCCTCTATGATTGTTTCTAGGACAGTTGAAGAGGGAGAAACCTTCAGGTTTAAGCTGGTTAAGAAGGACATTATCAGTGTCTGTGAGCCAGATTTCTGTTACACAGAGGATATCAAGTTAGTAGTCAGATAAGAGGTCCTGGATAGTTTAGGTTTTATTTCTTATTGATTGAGCACTTATGAGTGCACATTTGAGGGTAGTAGTTGAGGTCTTGAAGGTTGTGGCGGGTAGTGGTTGGTATGGTGTTACCATGTCTGTTATGGCAGTGTCAAAGGAGTGTTGGGTAGAGGGTGAGGAGAGCATATGGAGGGTAGAGTGGGATATGTAGGGTGTTGTATGCTGTAGTCAGAGGGTTAAGGCTAGGCAGGGTAAACAGTAATAAATACACGGTGAGCATGGTTGTTCTGTCAGTATGTTATCTTAGGGTTGGTGCTGGGTCTCGGTGTTGTGAAATGGAACTGTGATTTGTAAGGTGTGCAGTAGTGTTCAGTTGGGGGATTGAGGCTTTTGGGATCTTGGTGCAGCTGAGGCATAGGTTGTGAGCTTTGAGGCTTGTGTGAGGTGATAAGAGCTGTTTACCTTCCGGGATGGGGTCCTGTGTTGTTTTGGAGGTAGGAATTAGCTTGCTTCTTGTCTTTTTTTTGGTTCCCTTCTAAGGACCATGCCAAAGGGCCCCCTAGTGAGGCCCTAGGCGTGGGCCCACCTTGAGGCATGCTTCAATTTAAAGTCTTTTCCTGCTGGGGTGGGCCCAATTGGTCTTGTGGAGGGGGGCATGGAGGCTTTGTCCTTCCAGCTCCCTTCCCTGATGCTGATCGGGGGGTCGGTGGTGATGGCAGCTCCTTCTGGAAAAGGAATCATCAAGGTACAAACCTCCGCGTAAGTGCACTCCATCACAGAGAATGGAATTTAGGGGCAGAGGTACATGACCATTGACAGTCGTTACAATGACCATTATTAAATCCACAGGCTGAGCTTCCCATCCTCAATCTTTTCAAAATTAGCCTTTCAGATTCGGAATGTGATCTACTAAAGAAAGGATTGTCCTTTGTTCCATCAGCATAATACAATTCTTTTCAGACACGTGTTGACCTTTATAAATTTAGTCATAAGCTTCAGATCATCCATTTTTTCTCAGATAAGAGCAATAATAATGTAGACCCCCCTCAGTGATGCGCACCAAGTCTCGGTGGGTACTGCACGGTCCCACCGATCCCGCTATCCAATCATTTATGAATTGTGTTCTCCGCATCATTGGCCAGCTTGAAGCGAGCCACAGTCATAGATTTGATAATCTGGCACGCAATGAGAGACAAGCAATTATCTCTCTTATGCAATGTAGAGATATTGTTATCAAACCGGCTGACAAGGGAGGAGGTATTGTCATCCTTGACCATTCGTATTATGTAGATGAACTTTAAAGACAAGTAAATAATACTTAGTTTTATTGCCTGATTATGCAAGACCCTATTTACCAGATAAAAGAAGATGTTGACTCCCTGCTCTCCCTTGGTTTCACGACAGGTTATATAACTGCCCATGAACTAGCTTTTCTAAAAGTCCAACATCCTGTTGTACCTAACATATACACTCTAACTAAGGTTCTCAAATCTTTGACTGCGCCTCCAGGCAGACCAATAGTCTCTGGCATTGCTTCTGTTCTTGAACCTCTGTCCAAATTCGTTGACTACCATCTTTGTCCTTTTATCCCTCTTATTCAGTCTTATGCAAGAGATTCTGCAGACATTATCAACTTTTTGGAAGCCTTAAATGGTGACGCTTTTGGGCTCGGTCTAGTAACTCTGGACATTGAAGCCCTCTACACTAACATTCCACAAGAGGGTGCTTTATACGTAAATATTTGAATTTATGGTCTGGTCCCTCTCGGACACCCACAGAATTTCTTGTTGAGATGTCTTGGTTAGTGCTGACCAATAACTTTTTTGTCTTTGATGAAAGTGTTTACCAACAAGTGAAGGGAACTGCAATGGGAGCCACTATGGCTTCAGATATAGCGAATCTCTATGTGGCAGAATTTGAACTTATACATTTATCCAACTTTCCTTTTTCTGCCCAGATGGTGTCCTGGAAGCACTACTTCAATGCTATTTTCATCCTATGCAGAGGTGACATAGATCTGCTATCTCAGTTTTAAGAATGGCTGAACACACGAGACCTTAAACTTAAATTTAAAATGCATTTTGATATAGCTGAGATGGTTTCTTAGATATTCTCATCAAGAAAACCATCTATGGCTTGCATACTACCATTTTCTGTAAACAACAGTTCAGAATAAACTGCTTAGATTTCATAGTTTTCACAATAGCAGTTTGAAAAGGACACAAAACTATTCAAAGTTGTTAAAACCCATGAGGATTGTGGAAAATTGCAAGAGGATCTTGATAAATTGGAAGACTGGGCATCAAAATGGCAGATGAAGTTTAATGTGGACAAGTGGAAAGTTATTCACCTAGGAAAGAACAACCCAAACTATGGTTACACAATGCAAGATTCTACATTAGGAATCGATACCCAGGAAAATGTTTTAGGCGTCATCGTGGATAACATGTTAAAACCTTTCGCCAAGTGTGCAGCAGCAGCCAACAGAGCAAATAGAATGCTAGGTATCATAAGGAAAGGAATGGAGAATAAAACAAAGGATATTATAATGCCTCTGTATCGTTCCATGGTGCGACCACACCTTGAATATTGTGTGCAAGTCTGGTCGCCGTATCTTAAAAAGGATATAGCGTTATTAAAAAAAGGTACAGAGAAGAGCCACCAAAATAGTAAAGGGGATAGAAGGATATCCCTATGAAGAGAGGAAAAAAAGGTTAGGGCTCTTCAACCTGGAAAAGAGATGGCTGAGGCGAGATATGATAGAGGTCTATAAATTAATGAATGGAGTGGAATGGATAAACATAGATCGATTGTTTACACCATCAACATATAGAAAGACTAGGGGGCATGCAATGAAGCTACAGGGTAATCTAAGACTAATAAGAGAAAATATTTTTTCACTCAACGTGTAATCAAACTCTGGAATTTGCTACCGGAGGGTGTAGTAAAAGCTATTAGTGTAGCCGGGTTTAAAAAAGGTTTGGACAAGTTCCTGGAGGAAAGGTCCATAAACCTTAATTAAAGTGAACCCAGAATATCCACTGCTTGCCCCAGTACAAGCATTGTGGAACCTGTGTTTTTTGGGAAACTGCTAGGTACTTGTGACCTGGATTGGCCACTGTTGGAAACAGGATACTGGGCTTGATAGACCCAGTATGGCATATCTTATGTTCTTATGTACTAGTCTCTCAGTTTTTGAGATTGTGCAGATTATGTACAGAAGTTAGTCAGGACTGACTCGAAGGCACACGTTGCATGGGTCAGAGATTTGCAGACCTTAGCTATCAGGCAGGTTGTATTGTAGAAGGTTACCAAAGAGCTAAGTCTGCTTGCAGACAAGATTTGTTATGTACTAAAGAGAAACCAACTGACAATAAATATATCTGTATTCTGGTTTTCATATCTTTCATCATACATACAAAAAATAATGAAGAGGCACTGGCTTATCTTACAGACCCACTCATGCTTCTCTGATCAGAGGCTGGTGATTGCCTAATAGGGAGAGGAATCTAGCAGATTTATTAGTATCATCTTATCTACCTGATACTGTCAATATCCCTTCACAGAGTTTTGGGCATTTTAAATGTGCTCTGTTTGCATCCACACTATTGTTTTGGACATTTTCAAACATCCAGGCACCAATAAGCAATATAGGTTACGCCACAGGTCTAATTGTCAATCCACACATGTAGTCTATGTGGTCATAAGCCCATGTAGCCTCCTCTACGTTGGTAAGACTGTGCGGTCAGTTAAAACTCACATACAGCAGCATAAAAGTTGCATCAGGTGAAAAATGACTACAGCACCACTGGTTGAGCATTGCCTAATTAGTAACCATACTATTGAAGACTTAAAATTATTTGTTATTAAAAAAATCCACCAATCCCCATGTGGTGGAGATATTGATCATATTTTGACGAGGGAGGAGCAGCGATATATTTTTGAATTAGACACAGTTTTTCCAAAGGGACTCAATAAAGAGATTGAATCTCAAGTGTTTTTGTGACATCCCTTTGATGTCCCTTGTCCTTTCCCTCTCCCCTTCTCCCTTCCCTCCCTCCCTCCCCCCTCTCTGTTCTATGGGCACTATTTTATATGCACTCATGATGTAGTCTTTTTTTCACTATATTATGCTTGTTGACAATTCCCTAGACTTAAGGGAGGAATCTTTTCTGTATTATATACATGAGTGTAGGGAACCTTCGCTTCAGTATGTTAAATCAGTACATTTGCGTTGTTTCTAGTCTTGACCCATGCTTTGTGTTTGTTGGAGGTATGCCTTTCAGGCACTGTTAATTTTAGAAAAGACTAGTGTTTTTATTTATTATTTTTTTTATATTTTTTAAAGTGTCCTCACAGATTCCTTATTTTAAAAGTGTCCTTTCAGATTAAATTTGTGTAGTATTGCCGCCTTAGCTGACCTGTTTTTAGCTTCTCTTGGAATTGCAAGTGCTCTGATATTCACAGTGACAATAGAAGGTGTAATGGGCTGATGTGTTCTGATTATTATTTTTTTGCATATTGTTTATTCCACTAATTGGTATTTCATAAGGTTTTATTGGCAGCTCATTCTGATCCTTGGGTCTGGACGTCCATTTCGGATGTCCAGACCTGCTAAATGCCTGGATCGCACTGGCGGGAACTGAGCTCCCTGCACATATAGCCGACTTGTGTATGCAACTCTATTCGTGGGTGGGAGGAGGTAGGCCAGGGGAGGAGTGAGGGTGGGCAGCGGGTGGCAACTGACCCAGACGTACAAGTCCGATTCAAAGGTTGGCCCTTTACATCCAGGGTCTGCAATGTAGACGGGGGACTTATTCTACCTCGGAGGTGTAATAAGTCCCCCTGGATGATGAGGGATGGTGGCACAGGACTCAGAAGACAAGGTGAAGGGGCGCAGGGGTTTCCCCGCATCCCAACAATGGCCTTTGAAGGCCCAATTGGGGTTCAGGCTGAGGGGAATGTGGGGTTTGCCACCACTGCTGGGAATCTTGGCTTGTGAATGGAGCCACAGTGGCATGACAACAGGATGCCATGCCACCACCGCTCCATTCACGAGCCAGGCTGGGCTAGTCAGGTAAGTGCAGGACATCCAGCCTATCAGAATCAGGGCCTGGCCTGCACATCCAGGCCAGTAGATCTGATACTGATCCCGTGGGCATATCTAGCCCCCATGGGATCAGAATCAGGTGCTACCGCTGCACACACCGATTTTGACAGGCCGTACAGGTGAAGGATGGGCAGATTGAAATTGGCCTCCATGTCTTTTGGCATTTGCCAGCATCACATTTTTCTGAGTTAAGAGGAGACATACAGAATTTGCTGCACCCTGATATTATTTAGTTTTTGCTTGTAGAAGACAATCTGTTGCATTTTATTTAACATGGTTTTCTCAAGCACTTTTCTGAGATTCAGTATAGAAGGCAACGCGTGTCTATGTATTCTTCTAGTTTGGTGTGTTTTGGGTGCTAGCACTGCTGTTTTCATTTGATGTGCCAATAGCATATTCAGGCTTCGTCAGCAGATGCTGCTACCTTTTTACCTGTTTCAAGTTTACAGTAGCGATTGAAGCCATCATTAAAATTACTTTAACGTGTGGTTTTTTTTGGTCCGAATTTGGTCTTTTGCTCCTATTAGTGTTGTTGATTTCTATGTCAGTATATAATTTGGATTTCAGGCTCAGACGGTTGTGCTCGACCCCTTCCATTTGTAGGACGCACAACAATTTCTTGATATGATTTTGTCATATGAAATTTCACTTGAGGCGCGATTCCGATCCCGATGTAGATTTCCTTTGTACGTCCGGGCTGACCTGGACGTACAAAGGAGATCACAATTCTGATCCCGCGGGGCATGTCTAGCCCCACGGTATCAGAATCGCAAACAAGCCTGTACATGCAGGCCAGGACTGCGATTAGTCCCAGCCTGCACGTACAGGCACTGCCTGGCTAACTCAGCCAGGGCTTTTAAATGGAGCTGTGGCACTGTGGCGTCCTGTTGCCATGGCACCGTGGCTCCATTTAAAAGCCACGATGCCTGCCACCTGCTACAAAAGTTAAATCCCCGCAGCCTGACCCCTGATTTGGCCTCCTAAGGCCAGGGTTGAGCTGCAGGGAATTAACTTTGTCTCCGTCAGTCCTTTCTGCACCCCGATGCAGACTAAAACAAATATCCAGGGAAGTTATTCCACCCCAGACGTTTTGCCGGCTCTGGATGTACAGGGCCAACATCATAATCGGCCCTGTACGTCCATGGCAAGCAACCACCCACTTCCTGCCCACTCTCTACCCCCGTATAACTTCCCCACACAACCGGCGGGGAAGTTATATAGGGGCAGGAGCCAGCATGAATAGTGGGGATGGACATCCCATTGGGACATCCATCCCTGCTATTCGTGCCTCAGAATGACCCCCTATCTCTTTTTTCTTTTTCCAGTTGTGAGTTTGGCTTTGCACTCTTTTTTTCAACCATTTCTAAAACACAGACCCCGCTATTTATTTTTTAGTATTGCCCCTTCCTAGCTGTGACACTTCATGTCTTTAAGCCATGTTGCTCTGGTTCCCCCTTTTTGCATTCAAATGGATGTCTGTACGACTCTGTTTGAAAAGATGATAATCTTTTATTTATGTATCACCTTTGTTCATATAAAGGGAGAAATGAGGGGAGGAGCATCAGCTTCCGTTTCAGTATTTCATTCCTGCATATTGTGGTGATGAGAGTGATCAGGAAAGAATGGAAATAGAGGAAAATGGTACTTGTGCCTTTAAAACTACTGACAGCCAAGCTTTGCACAGAGGTAGAAAAACTACTTTGAAAAAAAGTCAAGCCAAGCCACGCCCTAGCTCTGACGAGGAGGCAGGCTTGCTTACTGATTACGAGCACACGTGCAAAGAGGAAGGTGTGGCAGGAAAGAAACAGGTTTTTAAACCCGTCTCCAAACAGAGCATGGGGGAGAAGAAGAGAAAGAGCCCACGGAGCTTACAGAGCTCAAAGAGGAGTTCCCAGGGGGAAGAAAGTTCCCAGGAGGAAAGAGATCAGAGAGTTAAGAGAGCTGAGAGCCACGAGGAGGCTGACTTCCAGTTGCTGAAGGCTGAAAGCAGAGAAGGAAGCACTCCATATCTGAGAAAAACTCCCAGACCTAAAGCCAGCAGACAGTTAGTTGGAAAGGCTACAAACCAGCTGGAACAGGTACCTCTGTCCAATATTCAAGACCCTATGCTGAAAGGTCCAACTGCTAGAAGGTGGGTGGATACGTTCCTTTGGGGAAAGAACCGTAACCCAGCCACAAGCAGGGCAGTAAATGTGGACACACTAGAGACTTTAAGACAAGCATTAGAGGGAGGGAAAGCTCACTCCTCGAAGGTAAATGTTAATGACCAGAAACAGAAGTTATGGAATGAGTTTTATGAATTCCTACAAGCCAGAAAGTTTGAAGAAGCTGTTGAGTCCAAAGATAAGCCAGCCGTAGTACCAGAACGCATGCAGATTGATTGCTGTGAGTCACAATCCATTCCAGAGGACTCTCTAATGGATTGCTCTCTTTGCTTTAAAGAAGCTTGAAAAACCTGTAAGCAGGGTTAAAAGAAGGTTTTGGAAAAGAAGAAAATCACCTTTACTGAAATTGCTTATAAGGCTGTGCTGTGTTTTGCTTTATTGAAGATAACAGTTTTTGTTAAAGAGACTTGTGCTCAGTTTACCTTCAGTTCCAGTTTGCCTTACTTTACTCTTGTGTTATTGGAGAAGTATCCATTGTGTTTGTGTGCCTGAACTTTAATGCGTTTGGAAATCCACAAAATAAATATTCCTAAATATCAACGGTTGCACAACTACAGTTTGTCTTTGAGTGTGAATTATCTACTACAAGTCCCAGGGTGCATTGCTGGCAACAAAGAATAAAGTTGCATTTAAGGACAGACGAAAGGCAGCCCATAGCTGTAAGCCTTAGGCCTAAGCTAGGGTCCCACAATATGCGCTGCATTTTCAATCTTTACCCGCGCTTTATACTCGACGAAGGAAAGGTTTCCGTTCTGCCACTTTTGATCATTCAACTTTAAGGTGTTTTTATTGTGTATTTCCACACACCTAATACATGCAGCCATTGCTTGATTTAGAGGACTATGTTGTTGTTAAGTGCTGTCAAGTCGGAGTCGACTCATGGCGACCCTCTGGATAGCTATCCTAAATTGTGTTCGGTCTTCAGTCAGGCGGCTTATTGTTGACAGACTGGTACCCGTAGCTGCTGTTATTGTATCGATCCATCTCATTGCTGGCCTTCCTCTTTTGCGTTGACCTTCTATCTTGCCAAGCATGATGTCTTTCTCTAATGATCTCTCTCTCCGCATGATGTGTCCAAAGTATGAAAGTCGAAGTCTTGTCATCTGAGCTTCTAAAGAAAGCTTAGGTTTGATCTCCTCTAGTACAGACTGGTTTGTTCTTCGGGCAGTCGATGGTATACACAGTATTCGCCGCCAGCACCATAATTCAAAGGCATCAATTTTCTTCCTGTCTATCTTTTTCACTGTCCAGCTTTCACATCCATATGATGTTATTGAAAATACCATGGCTTGAACAAGTCAAATCTTTGTATGGAGAGAGACATCTCTGCTCTTGAGAATCTTATCTAGGTCTTTCACGGCCATTCTGCCAAGAGCAATGCGTTGTCTGATTTCTTGACTGCTTGTTGCTTCTTTATTGATAGTTGATCCAAGTAGGTTAAAGTTATTCACAATTTCAATTTCTTCTCCTTCGACGATGAACCTGTTGATTATGCCAGTTGTCATGATCTTTGTCTTCTTTACATTAAGGTGCAGGCCCATTTTGAGACTATGTTCTTTGATTGTGAGAAGCAAATGTTTCAGATCATCTTCACTTTCCGCCAGTAATGTGGTATCATCAGCATAGCGAAGGTTGTTGATGAGTCTTCCACCAATCTTCACACCTCTGTTGTCTTCATACAATCCTGCTTCTCTGATGATTTGTTCTGCATATAAATTAAACAGGTAGGGGGAAAGTATGCAGCCTTGTCTTACACCTTTGCTTATTTTAAACCATTCTGTTTCTCCTTGTTCTGTTCGAACTGTTGCTTCTTGATCAATGTACAGATTGTGCAAGAGAAAGATCAGGTGTTCTGGTATACCCATCCTTCTTAATGTGGTCCAGAGTTTCTCATGGTTTACACAGTCAAAAGCTTTGCTATAGTTGATAAAGCACAAATAGATATCCTTTTGGTATTCTTTAGTCTTTTCCAGGATCCATCTCACATCCTTCCTCGCCCTTTTCTGAACCCTGCTTGCACTTCAGGTAGTTCTTGTTCCAGGTATGATTGTAGTCTCTTTTGAATAATCTTCAGTAGAATCTTGCTGGCATGTGGGATCAGAGCGATTGTGCGATAATTTCCACAGTCAGTTGGATCACCTTTCTTTAGTATTGGTATAAACACAGATCTTTTCCAGTCAGTTGGCCATGATGCTGTCTTCCATATTTCTTGGCAGAGCCTTGTAAGTATGGTAACAGCTGCATCAGATTGCTGTAATACTTCTATGGGAATGCAATCAATGCCTGGTGCTTTGTTCTTTGATAAGGCTTTCAATGCTGCTTCAACTTCTTCTTTCATCACCAATGGTTCCAGATCATAAGGTACAGGTTGAAACGGCTGTTGGTCCACTTGATCTTTATCATATAAAAACTCTGTATATTCCTTCCATCTTTTCTTGATCTTCTCAGCATCATTCAACATAGAACCTTGAGCATCTTGTAACATTCCAATTCGAGGCTGGAACTTTTTCTTTAACTCTCGTAGCTTTAGGAAAGCTGATCTTGTTCTTCCTCTAATAGTTTCTGTTTCTATTTCCTTGCATGCGTCATTGTAGTACTTTTCCTTGTCCTGTCTTGCTGCACGTTGGAAATCTCTGTTGAGTTCTGTGATTGTCTTTCTTTCTCCTCTGGCTTTAGCTTCTCTGCGTTTCTGGGCAATTTTCAGAGTTTCTTCCGTCATCCATTTTGGCCGTTTTTTCTTTTTTACCTTTTGTAGAGACTTCTCGCTTTCTTCCAACACAACCTTCTTGATGCCATTCCATAACTCTTCTGGAACTCTATCATTTGTATCTAAAGCAGCAAATCGATTTTGCAGGCAGTCTTTAAATTCCAGTGCTATATTCTCAAGGTCATATTTTGCTGCATTCATGACTAGTTTGCTCTTTTTCAGCTTTAGCTTGAGTTTGCATACTAGTAGATGATGATCTGTACCACAGTCAGCTCCAGGTTTTGTCTTTGTTGATGTTATAGAGCTTTTCCATCATTGACTTCCACAGATGTAGTCAATTTGATTTTTATACAATCCATTGGGTGAAGTCCATGTGTACAGTCGCCGCTTGTGTTGCTGGAAGAAGGTGTTCGAGATGAATAGATCGTTGGTCTTGCAGAATTCTATCAGTCTTTCTCCAGCTTCATTTCTGTTGCCAAGTCCATATTTTCCAACTACTTTGTCTTCTTCTTTGTTGCCAACCTTTGCGTTCCAATCACCCATGACTATCAGGATATCCTGTTTGCATGTTCTGTCAATTTCAGCTTGTACTTGTTCATAGAACTCTTCAATTTCATTCTCTTCTGCAGCTGTTGTTGGGGCATATACTTGAATTATAGTTGTGTTGATAGGCATTCCTCGTAGACGAATAGAGATTAAACGTTCGCTGACTGCATTGTATTTCATTACAGTTCTTGCAAGTTTCTTCTTTATTATAAATGCAACACCATTTCTTCTTTGTCTTTCATTTCCAGCATAGTAGACCATGTGATCATCTGATGCAAAGTGCCCGATGCCAGTCCATTTCAGTTCGCTGACACCCAACAGATCAAGCTGTACACGTTCCATTTCATTCTTGACCACCTCCAACTTCCCTTGGTTCATGCTTCGTACGTTCCATGTTCCAATGTGTAAGACATCTTTACAGCTTCTGACTCTCATTTCATGCGCATTTTAAGCTTTGATCAGTAATAATAGTACAGTATGTTTTTTGTAATGAGAATAGAAGCAGCTATATTAGATTTACGTGTTTTAATTATGTCTTAACTCCAGGTCAGCTTTGCCTGATCGATTGATATATCGTAAGGCACTATAAGTTGTTTAGGGAAACAGCCGGGCTTTTGATATCTGCTATTGCATTATGTTTTGTAATAGCCACAGAAACACATTCTATTCTGTATAAGGATTGCTTGCTGTTTTCTATTTTAAATGCTGCTTTTTATCTTATTTTTTGTAAAGATCAGTATGCAAGGTAAACCTCGTATATATACTCTTTAAGTTAAGCAAGGTTCAATAGTAGACATTGATGTTTTGAACTGCTTTATACCCCCAGTTTATATAGGTGACTGCGACTTTATTTCAACTGCATTGGTTTTAGTCTGCAGCAACGCTCAAAGCTATTGTGACTTTTTAAATTTTGGTTTGATGTATTTGTACTTACCTCCCACACTGTCCTCTAAGCTTGGTACATCAAGTTTATTTTAATATGCCCTTTATGACATGTATTGGGTCTCTTAGCCCCTGTTAGTTTTGCTGATTCCTGTGTTAGGAATTTATATGTTTGGATCTCCAGTAACAATGGATTGATGTTAGTAAACGGATCCGTCCATGTGTATCATTTTCCCTTCCTTTTCCTTTCCCTTTCCCCCTTTTTTTTTTTAGCTGCAAAAGGCATGGATTTCCTTTTTCTATTCATCCACTGTGAAGATTTGTTACACAAGTGTTGCAGCATATTTTTTGGGCCTAGCTCTTGTGCTGATCTCCAATTTTGCAGCTAAAGTAAAGATGGCAGGCTTTCTTAATCAAAGTGGTTATACTGCATTTTTGTGATGCAAAAGTCAGTTCACCACAAACATAGCAGAAGTTATCTGCATTGTTAAACAATTATGAGGCATTTCTTACTTTGGCTAAACGGAAAAAAATCAAACACTAAGAAGACTGGTCTACAGCCAAAATACTACTGACATGTCATGTTCATTAAACAAATATTGTGCAATTTGTTCTGCAGAGTGCTGTAATCAAGCTGAGTTATGATTGCATCATCTAGGACATCTAGGAATAACATGATGCAATTCATCTCATGTGTGATGCAATAGCACCTTCAAATGGCATCATTCATTAATTGTTTTGCTGAAAAGCAAGTACTGTTCAAAGCAAAAACATAGATTTATCACAAATCCAGTTGAAGATGTGCATGTATTTTAGTAATTTATGGTTTAAATTGAGATTCCTGTCCATTATATCTCGCATATCCATAGCACCTCCGAAGTCGAGGTCGTACGTACTGACCAACTAGCGTAAATTGAAAATTAGAGCCAATTACAGTTTTAAGCATAATTTTCATTCTCAGTGATCCAGACTTAGTAAACTGTGACCGAATTTATGTTAGAAGCATTTTGGCTCTAGAATGGTGTAATTTATTTGTTTAATGGTGCCAAGAGGGACTGCTACTGCTGGGAAGAAATCTGCACATGTATTTAACTGCCAGGGAATTCTCTAAATCTTGGGGAAAAGGGAATTCTTTGGGTTAAAGCTGAAAAAATCTGTGTATTTTAAAATTCAGTGTTTTTGTTAGGACAGTTAGGGCATATTAAACCAAGCCAGCTTTCATTTAAAGGCAGTTAGGGTTTACTATAACTAGCCAGCTTTCCATTAGTGTGCCTTTCCCTCCCACCCACCCTTGGCATAATCCTTGATTTATAGCCTCCTAAACCTGTTAAGAGAAAGGGAGTGATCTTGCTCACTTTCAGATTTAACTTATTTTCTTAATAAACAAGTTATTAGGCCTTAGGAGTAGATTTAGTCCTTGCAGTTCACCTTGAGATGAAAATCAAAAGTCCCTTATACTTATTAGGGATAATTGTATTGGTTCAAGTATCCCTATTCCCCTAGCAACTTTAAACAACTGAACAATTTTAAATAGATAAAAGAAATCTTTAAATCTTACAATGCAGACAGTAGTCCAGCAGAGGGATGGGGGTTATCCAGTCTTTTGCACTGAGTGTCACATGTATGATTTTTCTCCCAGTTGGTGAGGGGTCTTATGTGTGCACTAGGTGCAAGGAGCTCTTTGCTCTCAGGGAATGAGTCTGATCATTAGAATAGTAGACTTGAAGCAGCTGAGGCAGACAGAGAGATATATAGACTAGACCTATAGGGATGTAATAGGGAAGTCCTACCTCCAGTCTGACAGTCTTTCTGCTGCCACGGAGGAGAAAAGTCATGTAGAAGGAGAGAATCCCCTTGGTGTAGCAGGAAGTGATCCTATAACTAGGACCTATCCTCCAAGTGATGTCATACCCTCTTGCACTGAGGACGTGTCTCCAGGGCCATGTGCCCATGAAGGATGGGTTAGGACAGCCATTATAGCTGGCAATTTGATCATTAGGAAAGTAGATATTGTGGCACCGCAGACCAGCTGCAAGCAGAAGGAAAGGTTTTAAACACAGAAAAAAGAGGTAAAGACCAGCTGCAGCGTCAGGAGGAACCACATAGAGGGAGCCAGAGAGACCTCTGGAGGTCTGAGGAGCCACGCCTTAAAGCCAATGACGTAATTCCAGCCAACACCCAATGCAGAAGGGGAAGAACTCCTCTTAAATGCTCAGATGACTGGAGGAAGGGGGAGAGGCAAGGAGACTGGCAAAGAGACGAGCCAGAACACAGTCAAGGAGACTGGCAAAGAGACGAGCCAGAACACAGTCAAGGAGAGTGGCAAAGAGCCGAGCCAGAACACAGTCAAGGAGACTGGCAAAGAGACCGATACAGAGAAAGAGGTTGGAGAAAAAGAGAAAGACAAGGAGGTTGGCAGACAGCTCCAGACAGGCAAGGAGGCTGTCAGGAAATCGTGCAGGAACTTCCAATTCCAGATTTATATGGATATCTGGAGGATCCAGGGAGAGGACTCCTGACCAAGGGAACCAGCCTAGCCGAACCAGCCCAGCCAGGTACAGAAACCTACGGTAAACATTTTAAAGAAGGAAGAGATAAACTCTCCAGGAGAGAAAGCTTTTATAAAGAAGCTGGCCCTGAAAGAAGGTGGACTATAAGAGAGAGTCCCAGGCCTAGGTTTAATAAGAGCCTGAGGCCTACTTGGGCAACGGATAATCTAGGACCCGGCAGGCCCAAGCCTCAGCCTTCACCTTTCAGAGAGCACCGTGGAAGAAAAGGTAAATGCTATTTTTATAATGATGATACTTTGAATGCTGTGACACAGAAAGAGGCAGGCACTAGAACATGTTGTCCTTACAGAGGCCTTCAGGAAACAAGGTTCAGACCTGCAGTTAACAGAAAGCTTAACAGAGAAAGAACGGTATGCAAGCGAGACCGTCCTCAGCCGAGAAATATACAAATACAGGACTTACCTTGTAACGCTGACTATTGGCGCTTGATCCAAGCACTAAGCAGAGAGCCTGAAGAAAAGCTCCCAAACGCTCTAAACAGTGAGCCGATGCAGGTGGAATACCAGGAGGATCCCTTAGACATTCCCATGGAAGTTAATTACTGCCTGTCTGAAAGGATTGAGCCCTAAGAGAGGCATAGATGTGGTGAGCTAAGAATTGGATGCTATATCTCATTTACCTGTGCTGTGAAGGTAACAGTGTTTTCAATACTTATGTTTTCCCTTAACCTGAAGCAAGGATATTTTCTTTTTATGTGTTGTTGTTGTACTCTGGGCTAAAGAACCTGTTTTGCAAAGAGGGAAATAAAAGCCTTACCATTTCCCTAAACTCGGACTGTAATTTCTTGGGAGAGTTAGTTGTACAGAAGGCTACCAGGCCTACAGAAGCCTGGGCCCTGCAAAAGGACCAACCTCCTCTATAAACAAACTTTTCTCCTCTCTGTCCACGCCCTTCTGTCGTGCCACGCCATCACCACTAGGGGGGCAGTGTGACATGGGGAAAATGGCGTAGTTGTTGGATTTTGCCTGGAGATTCACTACAGCACTAAAGGGGATAAGGATTGAAATTCCTGAAGAAAAGGGAAAATTCTTGGCTGTGCTGCTGAAAAAAAAAAAAAAACCCGAAAAACCCGGAGTGGATCAGCTCAAGAAACTGAACTGGAAGCTGAAAACCCGGAGCGGAGTAGCTGAGGATCCGCATTGGATTGGAAAGAAATCCTGAATATTGAAAATCCTGTTGCCAATTCTCGGACGGAGAGCGGTGGCGAGCAACAGCAACTTCCCTCCCAATGCTGATTGCACACCAGAATCAGGTAACATGTAAATAAGCCTGTCTAGTGTGGGATAAAGGAGGAAGTTTAAAAAAAAAAAAAAGAGAGAGAAATAGAAAGAAAAAAAAAAAAAGTTGGAGAGCCGCACTTGGTTGTGTCTTTTTCTTTCCCTGCAGGTACACCATGGAGCCAAGAGAGTTATGCGCGTGGATGGCCCACCAATTTGACAAACAGGCAGAGGTGGCGCTCAAGAATCAGGCTCAAGCGCTGCAGGCCATGCAGGCACAGCAGGCGCCGGTGCTGCAAACGATGGAAAGCTGGTTGGCGCAACAAAGAGAAGAAATGGCCAAGCTCAATGAAGAGAAGGCGAGTGCGACTGCTGTGAACAAGCAAGCAGTGGGACAATGGACTTGCCATGATTTGGTGGTAGGGAAATTGAGTCCTGAGGACAATGTGGACGATTTCCTAGATTCCTTCACCAGAATAGCTAGTTCTGCAAATTGGCCCCCAGAACAATGGTCAATACGTCTAGCAGCGTCCCTTACGGGCGAGGCACTGGCTGCCTACCGGGCCATGCCGCCTGCCTTAGCGAACACCTACGAAGAGGTAGTATCAGCGATTAGGGATCGCCTAGGACTTACCCCATTGTCTTACAATAAAATGTTTAGGGCTACTACCCTTAGGGCGGGCGAGACGCCAAAAGCCCTAGGACACAGAATTAGGAGCTTAGCATACAAGTGGCTACAGCTCGAAAGAAAAAATGTAGAAACACTAATGGACGCCCTTGTATTGTAACAATACATGACAGCGGTGCCCAGTAGGGTACAGAACTACCTTATGTTGCAAAATTGCTGTACCACTACTGAGGCCATAACCTTGACAGAGAGGTACCTAGAGGCTGAGAAAGTCACCCAACATAGGATGGGTAGCCCCAAGGAAGCCTTAGGTATGGAAGCCCGGAAGGTAGGGAACCCTTCCCGATCAGGGTATGGAAATGTAAGAAGCAATTACCCTTCAGATAAGCAAGAAGGTAGACGTTGTTTTACTTGTGGTAAAAAAGGCCATTTAAGGAATGATTGTAACACTCGCACTGCCCTTGTGGGAGAAACCCCAAAGACAGTCCGAGAGGGATTTGTATTGTCTGTGCAAATACATGGAGTGGATGTAAATGCGCTTCTGGATTCAGGCGCTGATCAAACGATGATGTCCCAGAAGTTATGGTCTGTGATTAGAGGCCAGGGAGGATCAGTACCTGAATATCCAGAAGGCAGTGTCAAAATAAAATGTATTCACGGGGCTGCCACAAGCTATCCTCTCTACAGGCTATGGGTCAAAGGTTTGGGAATAAGGAAAGAAATGCTGATAGCAGTCGTGCCAAAATTGCCCCAAGAACTAGTATTGGGTCGCGACTGGCCGCAGTTCCAGAGGAGCCTTAAAGAGGGCCTGTCTCCAACAGAAAAACAAATCCCCAGTTCCACCTGTAGTTGGCATGAGTCTATGGATAACATGGAATTACCGTCTAAGCCGGCTGATTCTGCCAGTACCCAGCGAAATAGCCTAGCTGCGACTACGACCCCTATGGTTCTTGACCCGCTGTGGGAAAAGCCAAAGGAAAAGCGGGAGAAAGAATCACGGGAGGCACCAAAAAAGTTCGTAATGAGGTTTTGCAGGACTTCGGAGAAAGCCCGGTGTCCGCAAAGAGCCACAGCACAAGCCGCCGGCTATGACCTATACAGCACGGAAAACCAGGTCATCCCATGCCAAGGACGCAAGTTGGTCAGTACAGACCTACAACTAGAACTACCTCCAGGGTGTTACGGGAGAATAGCTCCACGGTCAGGACTGGCTGCGAAACACAGCCTGGATGTGGCTGCAGGAGTAGTGGACCCTGACTACAGGGGTGTCTTAAAAGTACTCCTTTGCAACTTTTCGGACGAGGATTTTAAAGTCCAAGTGGGGGACAGAATAGCTCAACTAATTTGTGAGCGAGTGGGTTTCCCCAGCCTGGAAGAAGTCGCCATGCTAGCTCCCACTAGTCGAGGAACGGATGGTTTCGGCTCCACTGGGATGGCAGAGATGGAAGGCTTCGTGGCCGTAGGAAACGACCCCCCAGAAGAGGATCTTGGTCCTCAAATAGAGGAGTGTAAAGAAGAATCCTTGCCCAAGATGGGTGAAGAGCTCTCCGTAAGCCAACGAAAAGAGTTATTTCAGTTACTAGAGGAATACACTGATGTCCTAACTCCGATACCCGGAGAAACATCACTAGTGGCTCATGAAATTCTAACGCCGCCAGGAAAAATCATCCGGCAACGCCCTTATCGCTTGCCGGAGGCTAAGAGGCAAGAAATTGTCAAGCAAGTAGAAGAAATGCTGCAATTAGGGGTCATCGAGGAGTCATACAGTCCGTGGTGTAGCCCGGTGGTACTGGTGCCAAAGCCAGACGGGTCGCTACGTTTCTGCATTGACTTTCGCCAACTGAATGCCGTGTCCACTTTCGATGCTTACCCCATGCCTCGAATTGAGGAGTTGCTCGACCGGCTCGGCCAAGCAAAGTTCCTGACGACATTAGATATGACGAAGGGGTATTGGCAGGTCCCTTTGACGCGGGATGCCAAACCCAAGACTGCCTTCAGTACGCCCTCAGGTCTCTTCCAATTTCGTAGAATGCCATTTGGTCTACATGGGGCAGCGGCCACGTGCCAACGCTTAATGGATATCATTCTACGACCCTACCAAGCGTTTGCCACGGCCTATATGGATGACGTGGTAATCCACAGTGCCACCTGGAAAGACCATCTACATCAAGTGGGCATTATATTGGAGGCTATGAGAAAAGCCGGCCTCACGCTCAACCCAAAAAAATGTACCTTCGGGGCGAAGAAAGTTAAATATTTGGGTCACCTCGTGGGTCGTGGAACAGTACGTCCTCTGCAAGATAAAGTTGAGAGCATCAGGAACTTCCCTGTCCCACAACATAAGAAGCAGTTGCGGAGCTTCCTTGGCCTTATCGGCTATTATCGACGCTTTATACCACACTTTGCGGAGGAGAGCCATATTTTCACGGAGATGCTGAGAAAAAATGCCCCAAATTTGATAAAGTGGACACCGACGGCGGAGACAGCTTTTCAACGTTTGAAGGGAAAGCTATGTCAAGCACCTGTGCTACGCGGGATAGACTTCCATCAGACCTTCCTATTGCAAACGGATGCGTTGGAAATGGGCCTCGGTGCCATGTTATCCCAGATACAGGATGGGGCAGAGCATCCTATTCTGTTCCTGAGCAGAAAATTATCACTGGCGGAACGAAAGTACGCTACGATTGAGAGAGAATGTCTCGCTATCAAGTGGGCCATAGAGACATTGAAATTTTATCTAACGGGAAGAAAATTTGTCCTCATAACCAACCATGCCCCTCTGAAATGGTTGCATACCATGCGGAATGAAAACAGTAGATTGACCCGATGGTACATGGCTTTACAACCTTATGATTTCAGAATCGAACATCGAGCTGGGAAGCTACATTTTAATGCGGACGCAATGTCGCGTATTCCGTGCTGTGTGGCAGAGGCTGCACCAGCCCGTCATATTTTAAGAGGGGGGATAAGTGGCACCGCAGACCAGCTGCAAGCAGAAGGAAAGGTTTTAAACACAGAAAAAAGAGGTAAAGACCAGCTGCAGCGTCAGGAGGAACCACATAGAGGGAGCCAGAGAGACCTCTGGAGGTCTGAGGAGCCACGCCTTAAAGCCAATGATGTAATTCCAGCCAACACCCAATGCAGAAGGGGAAGAACTCCTCTTAAATGCTCAGATGACTGGAGGAAGGGGGAGAGGCAAGGAGACTGGCAAAGAGACGAGCCAGAACACAGTCAAGGAGACTGGCAAAGAGACGAGCCAGAACACAGTCAAGGAGAGTGGCAAAGAGCCGAGCCAGAACACAGTCAAGGAGACTGGCAAAGAGACCGATACAGAGAAAGAGGTTGGAGAAAAAGAGAAAGACAAGGAGGTTGGCAGACAGCTCCAGACAGGCAAGGAGGCTGTCAGGAAATCGTGCAGGAACTTCCAATTCCAGATTTATATGGATATCTGGAGGATCCAGGGAGAGGACTCCTGACCAAGGGAACCAGCCTAGCCGAACCAGCCCAGCCAGGTACAGAAACCTACGGTAAACATTTTAAAGAAGGAAGAGATAAACTCTCCAGGAGAGAAAGCTTTTATAAAGAAGCTGGCCCTGAAAGAAGGTGGACTATAAGAGAGAGTCCCAGGCCTAGGTTTAATAAGAGCCTGAGGCCTACTTGGGCAACGGATAATCTAGGACCCGGCAGGCCCAAGCCTCAGCCTTCACCTTTCAGAGAGCACCGTGGAAGAAAAGGTAAATGCTATTTTTATAATGATGATACTTTGAATGCTGTGACACAGAAAGAGGCAGGCACTAGAACATGTTGTCCTTACAGAGGCCTTCAGGAAACAAGGTTCAGACCTGCAGTTAACAGAAAGCTTAACAGAGAAAGAACGGTATGCAAGCGAGACCGTCCTCAGCCGAGAAATATACAAATACAGGACTTACCTTGTAACGCTGACTATTGGCGCTTGATCCAAGCACTAAGCAGAGAGCCTGAAGAAAAGCTCCCAAACGCTCTAAACAGTGAGCCGATGCAGGTGGAATACCAGGAGGATCCCTTAGACATTCCCATGGAAGTTAATTACTGCCTGTCTGAAAGGATTGAGCCCTAAGAGAGGCATAGATGTGGTGAGCTAAGAATTGGATGCTATATCTCATTTACCTGTGCTGTGAAGGTAACAGTGTTTTCAATACTTATGTTTTCCCTTAACCTGAAGCAAGGGTATTTTCTTTTTATGTGTTGTTGTTGTACTCTGGGCTAAAGAACCTGTTTTGCAAAGAGGGAAATAAAAGCCTTACCATTTCCCTAAACTCGGACTGTAATTTCTTGGGAGAGTTAGTTGTACAGAAGGCTACCAGGCCTACAGAAGCCTGGGCCCTGCAAAAGGACCAACCTCCTCTATAAACAAACTTTTCTCCTCTCTGTCCACGCCCTTCTGTCGTGCCACGCCATCACCACTAGGGGGGCAGTGTGACAATATCTGGGTGACTGGTAGATGTGAGAATCACCTAGTAACATGCCTGCCTGGTGCTTCCCATTCCACATGCAGGATCCAAGAGGCAGGCAGAGCTTTAGAGTCCCAATGCATGGGTGAGACAATGGTGCAAAGAAAAGGGTTTTGGATTTGTTAAGAACTGGGCGTTCTAAGGAAGGGAGGGGCTCTTCCAAAAGGACAAGCTCCACCTTCACCAAGGTAGAACCAGGCTGCTGGCATTAATATTTGAAAAGTAGATAGAGCAGCTGTTAAACTCAAAAATGGGGGAAAGCTGACAGTCGTCTAAGAGCACATGGTTCGGAATTATGTATCTTTGAAGTATACTAGCAAAACAGGGAAGTTAGGGCATCCTGATAGGGAGAATCCAATAAAGGTAAAAGTAACTCAGGTGCCTTTAAGTAAAACCCAGACAGAGTTGAAAGATTCAAAATTATCCCCGCCATCTGATAGCCAGACTATTAATAAGAACAAAATAAAAACCCTTTGAAATGCCTGTATGCAAATTCTAGATCTAAAAAATAAGATGCAAGAGTTAAAATATATAGCACTGAATGAAAAATTAGATATAATGGACATCTCAGAGACCTGCTGGAAGGAGGATAATCAATGGGACACTGTGATGCCAGGCTACAAACTATAGCACAATGATAGGGTAGATCAAATAGGTGGAAGGGTGACGCTATATGTTATAGAGGGCATTGAGTGAAACAGGATAAAGGTTTTGTAGGAAATAAAATACACTGTAGAATCTTTATGAATAGAAATTCTATGTAAAAAGGGGAAGGGAATGGCAATGGGGGTGTACTACTGCCCGCCTGGTCGGAATGAACAGATGCTGAAATGCTAACAGAAATTAGGGAAGCTTGAAAAGTCTATAACACAGTAATAATAGGAAATTTCAATTACCCCAGTAATGACTGGGTCAATGTCACATCCAGGGGCGGCCCAAGGGGGGTGCTGGGCCATGTGCGGAGACTCGGTGCGGGGCCTCATTTGCATAAGGGACCTCATTTGCATAAATATTTGCATAATGTTACCATGCACTAACTTTTATTAAACATGCCTCTTAATGAGTGTATGGATAAAGAAAGACTAAAAGATTTCTACATTACTATAATCCAGTGACAACTGCCAGGCACATTAGGAACTACTACAAACACTGCCCATTTAGAACCCATAGCAAACCCACCGTATCATAACAGCACTACCAGGACTCACAAAGCACAAGACCCTACCTATCAAAAGGCAACACTACAAATATTAAACCAATACATTTCAGAGAACAACAATACATGACCTACTGGGGAAAGAGAACAAGTGGCAATGTCAAATAGGAATTACATAAACAAAATACCTCAGCTCAGTTACACATGCAGAACATAGACCGTCACCAAACAAGGAATCACAATTTAGAAACAGGAAGACAATAATTAAACTGGGAACCCCAAAAGCCCAACAACACTGTAGAAATAAAACTATAAATTAATTTCCTCTTGTACTAAACAAAGCGCAGACGTTAATGATGCACATTTCCCAGAGCTGGCATATTTCAGTTAATAAATTCAATAAAGAGATATTTTTCTACCTTTTGTGCATTTTTTTTCAGTTGCAATTGCTCCAGCCACTTTCTTCTGGTTTCTTCGTGTTTTCTGCTAACTCTCCATCGTCTGCTGTCCATTTGTCCTTTCTTCACTCTTCTAGTTTTTTCCCATTCTCTCTCTACATCTGCTTTAACATACTAATCTTTCTCCTTTTGCTCTTTCCTCATTCCTATTTTCATCCACTCAAATTTTACCCCGCCATCCTCAATCCCCACTTACTCTCCCAATATCCGGCCAATTGTAGATTTGTCTTCCCTCCCACACAAAATATTTTTTCCCTCTCCATTTCACTCTTCCAGCTCTATCCCATTCTAATCCTCCCCCAACATCAGCTCCCTTCTAGTTCCAGCCCCACCCAGCATCTGCTCCCTTCTAGTCCCCGCATCAGCCCATTTCCAGTCCTAGCTCCCCCATCCGAGTCCCTCCATCAGCTCATTTCCAGTCCCAGCCCCCCATCAGCCCATTTCTAGTCCTTTCCTAGCCCCACTATCAGCCCATGTCAAATCCTAGCTCCCCTCCACTCAGCCCATTTCCAATCCAAGCCCCCCATGAGCCTACTTCCAGTTCTAGCCCCTCCATGAGTCCATTTCAATCCAAGCCCCCCCAAAAGCCCATTTCCAGTCCTATCCTAGCAATCCATCAGCCCATTTCCAGTCCTAGCTCCCTCCCCTCACAGCCCATTTCCATTCCAAGCCCCCCTCCCCATCAGCTATTTGTAGTTCAAGCCTTCCTTCCACTCAGCCCATTTCCATTCCAAGCCCCCGTCCCCATCAGCTATTCGCAGTTCAAGCCCTCCTTCCACTCAGCCCATTTCCAGTCCTAGCCACCCCCAGCCCATTACCAGTCCCAGCCCCCCATAGCCCATTACCAGTCCTAAGCCCCCCATAACCCATTACCAGTCCTAAGCCAATCAGCCCACTTCCTGTCCTAAGCCCCCCTTCACCCAATTTGGTCTTAGCCCCCCCATAGCCCATTACCAGTCCTAACCCCCATCAGCCCATTTCAAGTCCTAGCTCCCCCATCCGAGTCCCTCCATCAGCTCATTTCCAATCCCAGCCCCCATCAGCCCATTTCTAGTCCTTTCCTAGCCCCACCATCATCAGCCCATGTCAAATCCTAGCTCCCCTCCACTCAGCCCATTTCCAATCCAAGCCCCCCATGAGCCTAATTCCAGTTCTAGCCCCACCATGAGTCCATTTCAATCCAAGCCCCCCCAACAGCCCATTTCCAGTCCTATCCTAGCCCTCCATCAGCCCATTTCCTGTCCTAGCCCCCCCTCACTCAGCCCATTTCCAGTCCTAGCTCCCTCCCCTTACAGCTATTTGCAGTTCAAGCCCTCCTTCCACTCAGCCCATTTCCAGTCCTAGCCAACCACCAGCCCATTACCAGTCCTAGCCTCCCCCAGCCCATTACCAGTCCTAAGCCCCCCATCAGCCTACTTCCAGTCCTAAGCCCCCCAACACCCCATTTTCAGTTTTAGCCCCCCCACAGCCCATTCCAGTCCTAACCCCCCATTAGCCCATTTCCAGTCCTAGCCCCCCCCCATAGCCCATTACTAGTCCTAACCCCCCATCAGCCCATTTCAAGTCTTAGCACCCCATAGCCCATTACCAGTCCTAACCCCCCCATCAGCACATTTCCAGTCCTAACCCCCCCATCAGCCCATTTCCAGTCCTAACCCCCCCATCAGCCCACTTCCAGTCTTAGCCCCCTCATAGCCCATTAGTAGTCCTAACCCTCTCCAAGACAATCACAAAAAAATATCCACAGTCCTCAAGACAGAACAAATGACTAACAAAAGAAAGATACTTACCTTACTATACACAACATCCAAAAGATTTACCCAAACTGACGGCTATATCACTTATGTAAATAATTAGCGTTAATTAACTATGTTATGCTCCATGTTTCATAACCTGTACATAGGTTTTAAAAAAGTGTTATTTTTAACGTTAAAAATATGTTCCATGTAACAAAACGTGTATATAGTTAAAACATGTTCCATGTAAAATATACGGAAATACGTTAATTTTTGTTCAATGTAAACCGCCCCTGATCTCTGGAAGGGGCGGTATAGAAGAAACTGTTAAATAAATAAATAAAATAAATAACCCCCCCTAGCCCATTACCAGTCCTAACCACCCCCAAAGCCCATTACCAGTCCTAACCCCCCTCCCCCCATCAGCCCTGATAGATTAAAAAACCCCAAACCGGCTGCTGCTGCCGCCGCCGCCGTGGCAGCAGCAGAATCAAATGTCCCGCCGCGGGGCCCCGCCTGCCCGGCAGAGCCTCCCTTCACCATCAGTTCCCGAGTCCCAGCCCTTTCAGAGCTGCGAGAGTTTCCCTTTCTTCTCACGGCTCTGTTAATCTCGCCGGGGCTGATGGGATTTCCCATCAGCCCCGACAGGATTAACAGAGCCGCGAGAGGTCAGAGAATCTCTCGTGGCTCTGAAAGCCCGTGCATTGGGAGGGACTCGGGAGCTGATGGTGAAGGGAGGCTCTGCCGGGGAGGCGGGGCCCCGCGACGGGACATTTGATTCTGCCGCTGCCACGGTGGCAGCGGCAGCAGCAGCCGGTTTGGGGTTTTTTTCTACTTGTGCAACGAAGAATGTTTTTTGCGCGGGGCCCCATGAAACGCGGGGCCCTGTGCAAAAAGCATTCTTGCACAATGGACGGGCCGGCCCTGGTCACATCAGAACATGCTAGGGAGACAAAAGTATCTAGATTAAATACATGACTGCTTCATGGAGCAACTGGTTCAGGAACCAACTCGAAGAGAAGCTATTTTAGAGCTAGTTCTTAGTGAAACGCAGAATCTAGTGCGAGAGGCAATAGTGTTGGGGTCACTTGGCAATAGAGATCATAACATGATCATTTTTTTAAGTACCTTCAGTCAATGCTTTCTCCTGGTGACCCAGCAGTCCCTGGGTTTTCTTGGCAAGGTGTAACTGGAAGTAGACTGCCAAGCCTATTCTTCCGAGGCAATGGAGGGTAAAGTGACTTGCCCAAGATCACAAGGAGTGCCAGTGGAACTTGAACCCAGATTTCCTGGGTAGTAGGCTATTCCTCCCCTCAACATGACCATATTTGATTTAATAAATGGATATTACAGAAATCAACTGCACTAGCATTTGACTTTCAAAAGGGAGACTATGATAAAATGAGGAAAGTATTTAAGAAAAAACTAAAAGGAGCAACTGCAAAAGTTAAGAGTTTACATCAGGCCTGGGCATTATTTAAAAATACTATCTTGGAAGCCCAGACCAGATGCATTCCACGCTTTAAGAAAGGCAGAAGGAAGGCCAAATGACAGCCAACATGGCTTAAAGGTGAGGTCAAATAGATTGTTATAGCAGAAAATGGAAAAGAGAGCCAAATGATGAAAACAGGAAACATCATAAGTACTGTCAAGTTAAATGCAAAGCATTGATAAGGCAAGCAAAGAGAGAATTTAAAAAGAAGCTTGACATGGAAGCAAAAGCGCATAATAAAAGCTTTTTCAAGTACATTTGTAGCAAACCATCTATGAGAGAGCCAGGGACCATTCGATGATAGAGGGATAAAGGGGGCATTAAGAGAGGATAAGGTCATAATGGAGAGACTGAATGAATTCTTTGTTTCAGTCTTTATTGAACATGATGTAGGAAACTTGCCCATGCCAGAAAATGAATTGAATTGAAACATATCTCAATAAATCTGTTAGATGTAATACAGCTATTTGATAAACTAAAGAGCAGCAAATCACCTGGACGAGATGGCATACATCCCAGGGTGCTAAAAGAACTGAAATATGAGATTGCAGACCTACTTTTAGTAGTCTGTGAATTATCCTTAAAATCATCTGTAGTACCTGAGAATTGAAGAATGGCCAGTGTAATGCCAATTTTTAAAGAGTTCCAGGGGTAATCTGGAAAACCATAGATTGGTGAGCTTTATATCTGTACCAGGCAAAATGGTAGAAACCATTATAAAGAACAAAATCACTGAATATGTGGATAGTCATGGCTTAATGGCAGGAAGCCAACATGGATTTAGCCAAGAAAAGTCTTGTCTCAATATTTTGTTATTATTTTTTCAGAGGTGCGAATAAACAGATAGATAAAGGTAAGCTGGTTGATGTGGAGCCCAATTCCCTAAGGGGCACGTCTGGGCTATATGGATGGCCCCGAGCAGGTCAGGCACATTTGGACTCGATTCTGCAGCATGGGAAATAGACATTCCTGTGGGTGTAGGATCGAGCCCTGAGACAGCCCAGCATGCCACAGAATATCTACAGGGACATCCTCCCAGCAGGCCCCCCAGACTCCTGCAGCGCCGACCTTCTGTTTCCCTACCGCCCAACCCAAGGCTGGGCAGGCAGTGCCAAGATCGGGCAGCAGAGACCTACCTACCCCCAGCTCCAGCCTCTGGGAGGGGATTCTGGCCCCAATTGCCTAGTCAAAGCTGCTTATTCCAGCTTCATAGTGGAATAAGCAGCATGTTCCCCCTTATCCCACAGGATGTATAGAACTGTGACCTGAATTGGCCCTGTTTGTCCTGCCGCCTCGGCCCACCCCCGCTTCATCCTACTCCACCCCCTTCCACCTCCCACTAGCTCTCCCCCTACTGCTGCTCTGGCCATGCGGGGTGAGTTGGAGGGGGAATATGGGCAGGATGTCTTACGGGGCTGTACGTCCCACTGGGACGAGCTGCCCCGCAAGTTGCCTCTCAGAATCAGGCCCATAGTGTTTCTGGTTTTTCAAAAAGCCTTTGACAAGGTCCCCAGTGAGAAACTCTTGTGGAAATTAAAAAGTCATGGAATAAGATGCAGTGTACTTTTGTGGATTAGGAACTGGTTAAAATAGAAAGCAGAGAGTAAGGCTAAATGACCAATTTTCTCAATGGAGAAAGGTGAATAGTGGAGCACTGCAGGGATCTGTGCTGGGCCCCCTGCTTTTAACATATTTAGAAATGACCTGGAAATGGGAATAATGAGTGAGGTGATCAAATCTGCAGATGACACAACTGGGCAATATCGCCGCTATCTGGTTAACGGCAGTCTCTACCTCCGCTCTGCCCTGGAACGCCCCCAACATGCCCCAATGCTAACCGCAGAGCATTCAGGCATGTAATGGCTTTGAAGGGGATATTCAATGGCACTAACCATGTAAGTACTGTTGAATATCCCAATTTAAGGTATTTACAGTTTACTAGGCTGTAATCAGTGTAAATGCACTTTGAATATGGGCCGATATGGAGGAGTAGCCTAGTGGTTAGAGCAACTGCCTAGTACCCAGAAGATCAAGAGTTCAATTCCTGGCACTCCTTGTGACCTTGGGCAATTTACCTTACCCTCCATTGCCTCAGAAGAAAAGGCTGGCAATCTACTTCCAGTGATACATTGCCAAGAAAACCCAGAGGTAGCTGGGTCACTATGAGTCAACAATGACTTGATGGCACAAAAAAAAATTATAAAATACTATAATTTACATACATTCTTGAAAAAAGTAAATGTGGGCATCTACACCTTTGTACTTATACCCTTTTTTATAAAATCAAATACACATATACTTGACTTTATAAAATTGATGCAAACTATGTACCTATTTTATCTGTATAAGGGCTAAAAATATACAGATAATTGAGTTTTGTATTCAACTTCCAGAAAACTGCATATCAGATCCTTAGGGCCCAAAATTCAGCGCCGGCGGCTAGAACTCAGAGCAGCTAGCTGCTGGCGCTGAACTTTATTCCCGGATATTCAATGCCAGGGCTATATCCAGCCACTGGCATTGAATATCTGGGTTGGCTGCAGAACCTGGAAGCTAACCGGGCGGCAGTGATATTCAGCCTCTGCCCAGTTAGCTTCCACAGCAAAAGTAAGGCCAGCCTTTGCTATGCCTTATTTTCACCACATAGCCATAACTGGGCAGCAGCTCAATATCGCCACTGCTCGGTTATGGCCGGGTACTGCTCCTGGAACACTCCAATGTTAACTGGTTAGCATCGGGGCACGCAGCAGTGGCACCCATGGATATTCTGTGTTACTGCCACTGAATATATCTCTGAGTGGCATTTACACGGTTTGCAGGTTGGATGTGTTCAGAGACACAGAGAGTAGACTCAAAGATTACCCCAAGGCTGTGAGCTGAGGAAATGGAGAAGAGTGTAGTGTTATCCACAAAAGGGAGGAAGAGGGGAGGTGGGTTCACAGGGAAAGTTAAGGAGCTCAGTTTTAGCCATGCTCAGTTTCAGATGGCAGTGAGGCATCCAAGTAGCAATGTCAGATAAGAGAGAATACTGAGGTACACCAACTGTAAGTGGGATGGCAGTAGAGTAGGATCACCAGAACATACATTAAAATTGCAGACTTTAAAACTTTTTTTCCTGTCTCTGCTCTACTTCTACCTGAGTGATTAACCCTCCACCCCTGCTGAGGTAGTGTTCAGCCCCTTTTCCTTTGCTCCTTTTGCAAGCTCTGCTGGAAAGCTGAATTTTGCTTGCTTCCTGTGAGTGAATTTGCTGGCTTTCTGTGAGTCCTGTCTTGTCTCTCTCTACATATTTATTTATTTGTCATTGTTAGTGTGCTCCCTTACCTCATTGCCCCCTGTCACGCCCTTAGCCCCTTACATTAGTATGGAGGGGCACACTTCTCATTGGTGTGCTTCACCTTTAAAGGCCTTTTCCTAACTGGTTGCCTTTTTAATGCATTAGGGGAAAGGTAGTTCAGTTAGATGTTATGTGGCCTCAGGTGAAAAAACCACCTTCTTGTAGTTGGGTTGAGTGGTAGGCAAATGACAGAAATTAACCACTGAAAAGACACGCTAAGGTTCACAAATTTTCACCTTTTTAATGTTTCACCAGGATTCTTGTATTTCAACACAGGATACAACTTGAACTCAAACAAAACAGCTTTCTTCAGCTTAAATATTCAATACTTCTAACAGCACATGCCACCAGGCATGGCTTGCCATGCAGTCCAAAACAAACAGGAACAAAACTTTAAACCAGGTTTCTTTTCCTTCAGTCCAGAACTATAGCTGGCAACTTTGTCTTCTTAAACACAGCAAAACTTCTTACAGGCAGTTAAACTCTCACTGGTAGAAAAATCACTTTGCAAGGTTTTCCTCAATATTTAGCCAAATAAAACCTTTCTTACTTTCTCTGTTGATACAGCTTCAGACGGAGCACAGCACTCTTCACAGCTGTTCTCAAGTGTAATTAGGTAGCTTCAGCTTTGCACAGTAAAACACTTCTCCTGAACTGAGAACCCTCATAAGCTGAACACAGTTCTTAGGGCTATCGGACATTGGAGGTTTTTTCCTTTAAGGTGGACTCCCTTTCAACCCCTCTGAATTGGCAGACTGGCATACAGAACAATCCATACATGAGTCCTCTTCTACCAAAGGTAAATCTGGGTCACCCAGTTGCATTGGCTCAATCTCTGACTCAGACTCAGATAGCTTATCTGACTGCTTTCCGTTATGGTTAAAGCTGTCTCTAGCAACTCTGTAGTGCTCCTTATTAGATATGCTTCTAGGACTCATACCTTGGTCAAAACTTGTATCAGCTTTCCCTCTTCCATGCTCTGGCCACCATTCACCTCGTCCTGTTCTCCACCCTGTGTTCCAGGTTCCTGCTGTTCTTACTGTTCCATTCCTTCTCCAGAAGGCATTCCTACTTCCTTCTCTTTCTCTCTCATCAGCAGCTCTCCTCGTGCTGCCCCTCCTCGTGCTGTAGTCCTCTGTGCTGTCACTCTCCGTCCTCCTATGTTAAGAACATAAGAACATAAGATATGCCATACTGGGTCAGACCAAGGTCCATCAAGCCCAGTATTCTGTTTCCAACAGTGGCCAATCTAGGTCATACGTACCTAGCAGTTTCCTCAAAAGACACAGGTTCCACAATGCTTGTACTGGGTCAAGCATTGATATCCTGAGTCCCTTCTTAATAATGGTTTCTGGACTTTTCCTCCAGGAACTTGTCCAAACCTTATTTAAACCCAGCTACACTAACAGCCTTTACTACATCCTCCGGTAACAAATTCCAGACTTTGATTACAAGTTGAGTGAAAAAATATTTTCTTTTATTAGTCTTAAATAGTTTACCCTGTAGCTTCATTGCATGTCCCCTAGTCTTTCTATATTCTGATAAGGTAAACAATCGATCTACGTTTACCCGTTCCACTCTGTTCATTAATTTATAGACTTCTATCATATCTCCCCTCAGCCGTCTCTTTTCCAGGTTAAAGAGCCCTAACCTTTTTAGCCTTTCTTTATAGGAGTATCCTTCCATCCCCTTTACCATTTTGGTGGCTCTTCTCTGAACCTTTTCTAAAATCGCTATATCCTTTTTAAGATACGGCGACCAGAATGCACACAGTATTCAAGGTGCGGTCTCACCATGGAACGATATAGAGGCATTATAATATCTTTTGTTTTATTTTCCATTCCTTTCCTTATCATACCTAGCATTCTATTTGCTCTCTTGGCCGCCGCTGCACACTGGGCCGAGGGTTTTAACATGGTATCCACAATGACGCCTAAATCTTTTTCCTGGGTGGTGGTTCCTAATGTGGAACCTTGCATCGTGTAACCATAGTTTGGGTTGTTCTTCCCTAGGTGCATAACCTTGCACTTGTCCACATTAAATTTCATCTGCCATTTTGATGCCCAGTCTTCCAATTTATCAAGATCCTCTTGCAATTTGCCACAATCCTCTTGGGTTTTAACAACTTTAAATAGTTTTGTGTCATCTGCAAATTTGATAACCTCACTCGTTATTCCACTTTCCAGGTCATTTATGAATATGTCAAAAAGCAGCGGACCCAGCACAGATCCCTGGCTACACCACTATTCACCTTTCTTCATTGGGAAAATTGGCCATTTAGCCCTACCCTCTGCTTTCTATCTTTTAACCAGTTCCTGATCCACAATAGTACACTGCCTCCTATCCCATGACTCTTTAGTTTTGCCAAAAGTCTCTCATGAGGGACCTTGTCAAAGGCTTTCTGAAAGTCCAGATACACAATATCAACCGACTCACCTTTGTCCACCTGATTATTCACTCCTTCAAAAAAACATAACAGATTAGTAAGACAAGATCTTCCTTGTCTAAAGCCATGTTGGCTGTCTCCCATTAGGTCATGACTATCTACATGCTGAGTAATTTTATTCTTTATGATGGTTTCTACCATTTTTCCCAGAATTGATGTCAGGCTCACTGGTCTGTAGTTTCCCGGATCACCCCTGGAACCTTTTTTAAAAATTGGTGTTACATTGGCGATCCTCCAATCTTCAGGTATTAGAGATTATTTTAATGATAGTTCACAGATTACTAATAGCAGGTCTGCAATCTCAGGTGATTTGCTACTCTTCAGTTTATCTAATAGTTGTAATACATCTTCCTGATGTGTCAATATTTCCTTCAATTATTCCGCACCTTTAAATACCACTTCAGTCATGGGTAACATCCCTACATCTTCTTCAGTAAAGACTGAAGCAAAGAATTCATTCAATCTATCCGCTATCGCCTTGTCGCCTCTTAGTGCTCCTTTAACCCCTTTATCATCTAATGGACCAACTGACTCTCTCACAGGTTTTTTGCTACGAATGTACTTGAAAAGGTCTTTACTTCACGTTTTTGCTTCCGCAGCAAGCTTCTTCTCAAATTCTCCCTTTGCCTGCCTTATCAATGCCTTGCATTTGACTTGCCAGTGCTTGTGGTGTTTCCAGGTTTCGTCGTTTGGCTCTTTTTTCCATTTCCTGAAACATGCTTTTTTGGCAACAACAGCCTCTCTAACCTCACCTTTAAACCATGCTGGCAGTTTTTTGGACTTCCTTCCACTTTTCTTAAAGGGTGGAATACAGCTGGTCTGGGCTTCCAAGATAGTATTTTTCAACAACAGCCAAGCCTGATGTACGTCTTTAACCTTTGCAACTGCTCCTTTTAGTTTTTTCTTAACTGTTTTCCTCATTTTATCATAGTCTCCCTTACGAAAGTTAAAAGGTAGTACTGTGGATTTCCTTACTATCCCTCCTCCACTAATTAAATCAAAGGTGATCATGCCATGATCACTATTGCCAAGTGGCCCCAACAACCTTATCTCTTGCACTAGATCTGGTGTTCCACTAAGGATTAGGTCTAATATGACTTCCCCTCTGGTCGGTTCATGAACCAGCTGCTCCAAGAAGCAGTCATTTATTGCATCTAGGAACTTTATCTCCCTAGCATGTCCTGCCTTGACACTGACCCAGTTGATACCGGGATAGTTGAAATCACCCATTATTATTACTGTGCTGTAACTTTTGTTAGCTTCCTTGATTTCTTTGAGCATTTCATCATCCATTTGGTCATTCTGGCCAGGCGCTCGATAGTACACCCCCACTGCCATTGCCTTCCCCCATTTACATGGAATTTCAATCCATATAGATTCTACAGCAGATTTTGTTTCCTGCAAAACTTTAATCCTTTCTGACTCAATGCCCTCTCTAACATAGAGAGCAACCCCTCCACCAATTTGATCAGCTCTATCATTACGATATAGTTTGTACCCAGGTATCACAGTGTCCCACTGGTTGTCCTCCTTCCACCATGTCTCTGATATTCCAATCGTATCTAACCTTTCATTTAGTGCTATATATTCTAACTCTCCCATCTTATTTTTTAGACTTCTAGCATTTGCATACAAGCATTTTAGAGAAAGTATTTTATTCATATTAATTTGGCTATTGTTAGACATGGGTAATTTAGGATCTTTAAGCTCTGTCTGCTCCATACTTGAGGGCATTTGGGCTACTTTACTCTTTTGTGGAACCTCTCTGTTTTTGGTAGTATCCTTCAAAGATACATTCTTCCGAACCATCCGCTCTTGGGTGACTGTCGGCTTTCCCCTAATATCTAGTTTAAAAGCTGCTCTATCTCCTTTTTAAAGGTTAATGCCAGCAGCCTGGTTCCATACCGGTTAAGGTGAAGCCCATCCCTTCGGAAGAGCCCCTCCTTTCCCCAGAATGTTCCCCAGTTCCTAACAAATCCAAAACCCTCATCTCTGCACCATTGTCTCATCCATGCATTGAGACTCCGGAGCTCTGCCTGCCTTTTGGGTCCTGCGCGTGGAACAGGAAGCATTTCAGAGAATGCTACCCTGGAAGTTCTGGATTTCAACTTCCTACCTAAAAGCCTAAATTTAGCCTCCAGAACCTCGCTACCACATTTTCCTATGTCATTGGTACCGACATGTACCAAGAAAGCAGACTCCTCCCCAGCACTATCTAAGACCTTATCTAGGTGGCGTGTGAGGTCTGCTACCTTCGCACCAGGCAGGCATGTTACCAGGCGATCCTCACGTCCACCAGCCACCCAGCTATCTACATGCCTAATGATCGAATCACCAACTATAACGGCTGTCCTAACCCTTCCCTCATGGGCACATGGCCCTGGAGAAACTTCCTCGGTGTGAGAGGATTTTACATCACCTGGAGGACAGGTCCTAGTTACAGGATCACTTCCTGCCACACCAGGGTGATGCTCTCCTGTCACGTGACCTCTCTCCTCCATGGCAACAGGGATGCTGCCAGACTGGAGGTGGGACTTTAGGACTATATCCCTGTAGGTCTCGTCTATGTACCTCTCTGTCTGTCTTATGCTTTCCAAGTCTGCTACTTTAGCCTCTAGAGAACGGACTCGTTCCCTGAGAGCAAAGAGCTCCTTGCACCTAGTGCACATGTAAGACCTCTCACCAACTGGGAGAAAATCATACATGTGACACTCAATGCAAAAGACTGGAAAGCCCCCATCCCGCTGCTGGACTGCTGTCTGCATCTTAGTTTTAAGTTTGTGTTTAGATCTAAGTTCTTTACTTACTAAGGGTTGCTATGGATATTTATACTAATAAAACTGTACCTAATACGTGTAATATGCCTTGTTCACCTGAAGCTTAACTAATCTCAGGTCCTTAGTGTATGACTGATTTGGGTAATGAGCTTCACCTGAGAGCACCTCCTGTCTTGTAATATGTGTAAGTACCTATAAAGCTATGGTTATCCCAGGGGAGGGAGGGAAATAACACTTATTAAAAGATGTCTGCTACACAGTACCCTGTCTTGTGCTGCTGAGGTAAGCTATATTCTGATTTGATTTAAATTATAGCTCTTAGCTGCTGCTAGGCTCTAACTTCTTATGAAATTTAAACTACAAGATCTCTGCTGGGTTCTAAATTTAACCAGAAAGCTCTCTTCTGTGTTTTAAATTTAAACTAAATGTACTTTGCTGTTACTAGGCCCTGAGTGACTATTAAATTTAGACTACAAGCTCTCTGCTGGGTTCCAAATGTAACCAGAAAGCTCTCTTCTGTGTTTTAAATTTAAACTAAAAGTACTTTGCTGTTACTAGGCCCTGAGTGACTATTAAATTTAAACTACAAGCTCTCTGCTGGGTATGAAATGTAACCAGAAAGTTCTGCTCTGTGTTTTAAAACTAAAAGTACTTTTCTGATGCTAGGCCCTGAGTGACTATTAAATGTAAACTACAAGCTCTCTGCTGGGTTCCAAATGTAACCAGAAAGATCTTGTCTGTGTTTTAAATTTAAACTAAAAGTACTTTGCTGTTACTAGGCCCTGAGTGACTATTAAATTTAAACTACAAGCTCTCTGCTGGGTATGAAATGTAACCAGAAAGTTCTCCTCTGTGTTTTCAATTTAAACTTAAACTGCTGCTACTAGGCCCTGACTGATTTAACAAAAATAGTGGGTTCACAGATTAATTAGCTTTAATACAAAGAATTCCTTTTAGAAAATTGTCAGAAGTATATACTCACAGTTGCAGATCTCTCTCCAGAAGTAACAGTCCCTTTTTCTAATTCTTGCTGCTGCTCCTTCCATTCTCTGGATAAATGGAGCTAAACTTAAACCTCCCAGGGACCTACTCCACCCTCTCTCCTCTCAGATGAGAAAGATCAAATTCTCTCGTGGCAGCTGAATGATTAGGGAATGCAGTGACGTAAGGGTTCCCTACCCTGGGCTTGCATTCCCTCACCTTTTCACCACTAGGTGCATGCTGTAACTTATTGCAGCCAGGAATTACCTGTTTTCTAGGTACAATGGGGGTTTTATGTCCTTGACCTTTTAAAATAGGATCTTTTGTTAGGGTAAATTCCTTCTTCTGATCCCTAAATCCTAGGTCCTGATAAGCTTCCTTATCACATACCCCCTGCCCAAGATATTACAGGCTGCCGGAGGTTGCAAGTGTTCTTCCGGACAGACCGTAATTCTCGAGAGGGCATCAGCATTCTGATGCAGTTTCCCCGCCCTGTGCCCTACTTTAAAATCATAGGCTTGGAGAGCCATATACCAGCGGGTGAACCTGGCGTTATGATTTTTCATTTGTTGAAGCCATTTTAGAGGGGCATGATCGGTAATTAATAGGAATCTTCTTCCTGTAAGATAAAAGCGTAAGGTTTCTATGGCCCATTTTATAGCTAGGCATTCTTTTTCAATGGTGGAATACTTTTGCTCTGCTGGTGATAGCTTCCTGCTGAGATTCATCATCGGGTGTTCATCCTCCTCATGTTTTTGTGACATCACAGCTCCTAATCCCACGTCTGATGCATCGGTCTGCACCAAGAAGGGCTTCTTGAAGTCTACCCCACGCAACAATGGACTCGTGCATAGCCTTCCTTTCAGGTGAGCGAATGCCTTTTCAGCCTCTGGGGTCCATCTAAGTTGATTCGGGCAATTTTTCCGAAGCATGTCCGTAAACACCGCACTTTCTTCAGCAAACCGAGGTATGAATCTTCGGTAATATCCGATGAGTCCAAGGAAACTTCTTAAGTGCTTTTTGGTGGTTGGCTGGGGAAAATTTTGGATACTCACTACCTTGTGGATTAAAGGCTTAATTTTTCCCTTTCCTACTAGATGTCCCAAATATTTCACTTCTTGCTCCATAAAGGTGCATTTCTTTGGGTTCAGGGTAATGCTGGCTTGCCTCACGGATCGCAGTACCGCTCCGATTCTTACGAGGTGTTCTGCCCAGCTGTCGCTATGAATTCCATCATCCATATAAGCGAAGGCGTACTCCTGATGTGGGCACAGAACCTGATCGACTAACCTCTGGCAGGTAGCTGATGCTCCATGAAGTCCAAAAGGCATTCTCTTGAAGTGAAATAACCCCATTGGGGTACTAAACGCAGTTTTTGGCCTAGACTCCTTCGTCAAAGGGATCTGCCAGTATCCTTTCGTCATGTCTAACGTAGTTAAATATTGAGCTTGCCCTAACTGGTCTAATAGTTGGTGCCATCCGGTTTCGGAACCAGGACTATAGGGCTACTCCAAGGGCTCTTTGATTCCTCTATGATGCCCATTTCCAACATCTTGCGGACTTGAGCTGCCACCTCTTATTTTTTGGCTTCGGGCAGACGATAAGGCCTCTGCCTGACTATCTTCCTCGGCGGAGTTATAACTTCGTGTGCCACTAGGTAGGTTTCTCCGGGAATCAGAGTCAGCACATCTGAAAATTTTGCCAGTAGTCGTGTTAATTCCCCTCGCTGTACTGGAGACAGGTCTTTGCTTATTTGGGGCTCTGGGTTTTACTTACACTCGGCCACCTGGGTTCCTAGGTCTTCCTCTTCGGGCACCTCTATTCTTTCTTCACAGGTTGCAGAGAGGCTTTCCATCTTTATCCCTCCTGTGGAACCGAAACCTCTGGCTCCACGTTCCGTGGTGGATAGTGTTGGGACCTCCTCTAATGGGGGAAAACCCACTCTTTCACATATTAATTGGGCGATTCGATCTCCCACCTTTACTGGAAAATCTTTGTGTCCGAAGTTAAACAATAACACTTTGATATTTCCTCTATAATCCGGATCAATAACTCTGGCACCAACATCCAAAAAATGCTTTAGAGCGAGCCCTGATCGAGGGGCTATTCGCCCGTAACAACCAATTGGTATCTCAATTTGTAGACCAATGTCCACTAGGGCTTTTCCTCTACTAGGTATCGTTGCCTCTTCTGCACTACATAGGTCAAACCACGCAGCCTGCAGAGACGCCCGCTTGGGAGCTTGGGCCTTCCCTGATACTTTACAGAATCTTAATGTGAAAATCTGTTTATTTGGAGGTTTGCTCCCTAATGGTTGGTTTCCTAAATGTTTGGTTCCTACTTTCTCAGTGGGCTTTTGGAAATTTTCGAAGAGAGGCCCAGGGACCACCATCGTCATCCCCTCCCCCTGCTGGGTAAGGCCCTTTTTTATCCCCTGCTTGAACTGGGGCCAGTCCCTTCCCAACACTAACTCATATGGGAGCCTAGGAACTACTGCCACCGCTATTTCCCTCTGGACCCCTAGACCCTTAATCTTTAGCTTATATGTAGGGTAAAATGAAGCAGCCCCATGAATGCACCTAATGCGCACATTACTTTCAGGCCTCCTACGTTCTGAGTTATTCTGGGCTTCTATTGCTTGCCAAAGCCTTTTAGAAAGCATGCTTTGGTCTGCACCAGAGTCTAAAAGAGCTTTTGTGGTAATTCCTTGAATGTCAACCATTTAAAAAAAAACTTCTCCAGGCCCTTTTATACTGGTTCCCATTAAATTCATGTGGGCTTTGCAACCCTTCTACACATGAC
The DNA here is from genome assembly GCA_033557465.1 of Ichthyophis bannanicus. Lineage (NCBI taxonomy): Eukaryota > Metazoa > Chordata > Amphibia > Gymnophiona > Ichthyophiidae > Ichthyophis > Ichthyophis bannanicus. Next base: position 99,558,899 of record CM066040.1, on the reverse strand, counting down.
CCCACTTCCCACACTGGAAACATTTTTTCCTAGCCCACTTTTCATCTTGGGTAGGTGCACAAACTCTCCCAAAATCAACAGCCTTTTCTTCCTTCTTTCCTGATGCAGCAAAATGCAGCTCAGCACCTATTTTAAGAGAGCTTCCCTTTTGCTGCCGAGCCAGTTCAGCTTCCATAAACCTTTCAGACAAAAGGGTCGTTTCTCCCAGGCTTTGGTAATTTTGCTGGATGAGAAAAGACTGCAAGTCCTTGGGCACTGCTGCCATAAATTGTTCTAGCATAATCATATCAACAATCATTTCTACACTCTTCCCTTCAGGAGCCAGCCATTTTAGTGCCAATCCACGAATCCTCTGGCTTTAACCTTTCGGTGTCTTGCCACCCCTCAGGACTGTGGTTCTAAACATACGGCGATGTACTGTGGCTTTAACCCCAAGTGATCCTTAATGGCCATTTTTACAGCCTTATAATCTAATGCTTGGACTGCCGGCATGGCCCTCTAAGCGGCCAGTGCCTCTCCTATTAAGGAAGTAGCCAGGCGTACAGCCCACTGGGACTCTGGCCATCCTAGAGCCTGAGCTACTCTTTCAAAAGAGTCAATAAAGTCGCCCACATTATCTTCTGGGGTAAGTTTACCAAAACTGAGCACTCCAGTATTAGAAATATCTACCATACGGTCCATACTGTCCATCCGTGGTACAGCTGGGCCTGCTGGCGCCATTACTCCTCCGCCTCCCTGGCTCCGGAGCGAAATCAAAGCCTCCACCAAATCAAGAACTGGCTTCTGCTGTTCCCTCATGGCAGCGATGGCATTGTCCTGCGCAATTTGCGCCAGCTCCTGCTGATGAGTAAACTTGGTCGCCATCCAACTCAGGAGTTCCTTGGGATCCATACCGTTTAATTGTAAGAAAAGAGAGAGAGAAAAAAGAACGACTTTTTTTTTTTATATATATATGCCCCCTTTAAATGCACCAGCATATACTTTTTTTTTCCTCTTATCCGAAAGTGGTCACGCCCAGGTAACTTTACCTTGTTCATTCGTTGACTCTCGCTTACACAGGGTCTCTCATCAGGAACTGTCCCTGGAACACCTCCTTCTGCTGCTCAAGTCAGTCAAGGGAATTCTGCTTCCAGTTGCTTCTGCTTGGAAACTTGCAGCAGTATCCTTAATTAATTTATTTATTTACAGTCTCTTATATACCGCACTATTCAGCATCAGCGCGGTTTACATGGAACAAAATGCTCATTACAGTTAACATGTATGAGTTTACATATAACAGGGTATGAGTTTACATATAACAGGGGACAGAAACTTGGCTAACAGGGGTAAACTATTTACAGAACTTATTATATGGAGTCATAATCAAAGCAGTTGCATAGAAAATAATGAATCTCCTGGTCACTTTTCAGATGAAAAAAATATCCAAGAACTACGCCACCTGTCACGCCCTTAGCCCCTTACATTAGTATGGAGGGGCGCGCTTCTCATTGGAGTGCTTCACCTTTAAAGGCCATTTCCTAACTGGTTGCCTTTTTAATGCATTATGGAAAAGATAGTTCAGTTAGATGTTATGTGGCCTCAGGTAAAAAAACTACCTTCTTGTAGTTGGGTTGAGTGGTAGGCAAATGACAGAAATTAACCATTGAAAAGACACGCTAAGGTTCACAAATTTTCACCTTTTTAATGTTTCACCAGGATTCTTGTATTTCAACACAGGATACAACTTGAACTCAAACAAAACAGCTTTCTTTAGCTTAAATATTCAATACTTCTAACAGCACATGCCACCAGGCATGGCTTGCCATGCAGTCCAAAACAAACAGGAACAAAACTTTAAACCAGGTTTCTTTTCCTTCAGTCCAGAACTATACCTGGCAACTTTGTCTTCTTAAACACAGCAAAACTTCTTGCAGGCAGTTAAACTCTCACTGGTAGAAAAATCACTTTGCAAGGTTTTCCTCAATATTTAGCCAAATAAAACCTTTCTTACTTTCACTGTTGATACAACTTCAGACAGAGCATAGCACTCTTCATAGCTGTTCTCAAGTGTAATTAGGTAGCTTCAGCTTTGCACAGTAAAACACTTCTCCTGAACTGAGAACCTTCATAAGCTGAACACAGTTCTTAGGGCTATCGGACATTGGAGTTTTTTTCCTTTAAGGTGGACTCCCTTTCAATCCCTCTGAATTGGCAGACTGGCATACAGAACAATCCATACATGAGTCCTCTTCTACCAAAAGTAAATCTGGGTCACCCAGTTGCATTGGCTCAATCTCTGACTCAGACTCAGATAGCTTATCTGACTGCTTTCCGTTATGGTTAAAGCTGTCACTAGCAACTCTGTAGTGCTCCTCATTAGATAAGCTCTAGGACTCATACCTTGGTCAAAGCTTGTATCAGCTTCCCCTTTTCCATGCTCTGGCCACCATTCACCTCGTCCTGTTCTCCACCCTGTGTTCCAGGTTCCTACTGTTCCATTCCTTCTCCAGAAAGCATTCCTACTTCCTTCTCTTTCTCTCTCATCAGCAGCTCTCCTTGTGCTGCCCCTCCTCGTGCTGTAGTCCTCTGTGCTGTCACTCTCCGTCCTGCCTCTGCTCTTGCTGCTGCTCCTTCCATTCTCTGGATAAACGGAGCTAAACTTAAACCTCCCAGGGACCTCCTGCACCCTCTCTCCTCTCAGGTGAGAAAGATCAAATTCCCTCGTGGCAGCTGAATGATTAGGGAATGCAGTGACGTAAGGGTTCCCTACCCTGGGCTTGCATTCCCTCACCTTTTCACCACTAGGGGCATGCTGTAACTTATTGCAGCCAGGAATTACCTGTTTTCTAGGTACAATGGGGGTTTTATGTCCTTGACCTTTTAAAATAGGAGCTTTTGTTAGGGTAAATTCCTTCTTCTGATCCCTATCTCCTAGGTCCTGATAAGCTTCCTTATCACATACCCCCCTGCCCAAGATATTACAGGCTGCCGAAGGTTGCAAGTGTTCTTCCGGACAGACCGTAATTCTCGAGAGGGCATCAGCATTCTGATGCAGTTTCCCCGCCCTGTGCTCTACTTTAAAATCATAGGCTTGGAGAGCCATATACCAGCGGGTGAACCTGGCGTTATGATTTTTTTAAACATATTTTGTTCAGCTTTTTTCAGCTGAATAACTTAAACCCTGCACCCCCTCTCCTTTACCCCCCCCCCCCTCCCTGGCACTCAGTCTCTTATAGCTGTCATCTGCTCATTACCTCACTTTTTCACAGGTGCACCTAATCTCCTGTGGTCTCTCTCCCACCTTTCTTTTTCTTCTGGCCTCTGTTCTCCTCTCCATCTCTCTTCTATGGCTCCTCAGCACATTGTCTTCCTTTTCTTCATATTCCCTAATTGTCTCCCCTCCTTATCTCCCCTTTACTATCCTCACTTCCCCCTCCATTCTGTCTTCTACCCTGTCATCAGCTCTTGAGCTTCACCACTTTCTCACTCTCATTCAACCATCTCCTCTCTCTCTAAGAAAACCTCACCCTCGTTTCTGCCATACTGTCTCCTCTCTGCCCTATACTCTGCTACTCCTTCTTCTTCTCTCATCCGGAGATATCAACCCCAACCCTGACCCCCCCCCCCCAGATTTCTGTCACACTCTGAGAAGAGACCTTCACACAACACCTCTAATGTTATTCATATCCCTCTTCTTTCCCCTTCCACTCTCCCTTTCTCATGTGCCTTGTGGAATGCACACTCCATCTCTAATAAACTTGCTTTTACTCATGATCTCTTTATCTCTAATGTTCTCCATCTTCTTGCTCTAACTGACACCTGGCTCTTCTCAGAAGACACAGCATCTGACACTGCTCTCTGTCATGGTGGCTATCAGTTCTCTCACACACCTCGTCCCACTGGCCATGGTGTTGGTGTTAGGGTTCTACTTTCTCCCTCCTGCCAATTCCAACCCCTCCTGCTGCCTCAGTCTCACTCCTTTCCCTCCTTTGAAGTCCACTCCATCCAACTTTTCACTCCACTACCTCTCCGGTTAGCTGCTATTTATCAACCTCCTGACAAGTCTACTTCTACCTTCCTCACTGACTTTGACTCATGGCTCTCCTTCTTTCTGGATTCTTCTTCCCCCACTCTTATTCTCGGGGATTTTAAAATTCATGTTGATAACCCCTCTGATCCTTATGCTTTAAAGGTCCTTTCCCTTACCTCCTTGTTCAACCTCCAGCTTTGCTCTACTGCCCTGACCTTGTATTTTTCTCTAATTGCTTACCCTCAAACTTCTGTACCTCAGTTCTTCCCTTATCTGACCATCACCTGCTAAGTTTCACTCTTCATCACCCGTCACCTCAACCTCATCCTGTCTCCTCCAACCTATTTAGAAATCTTCATGCTATTGATCCTTTGGTTCTCTCCTCTACTTTTCTTTATCTCTTTCCTCCACTATGTCATCTAAGTCTGTTGACGAGGCAGTAGCTTCCTATAACACTGCACTCTGCTCTGCTCTGGATGCTCTCGCTCCGCCCATGCCACGTCCTGTGAGGCATACTGCAACCCAGCCCTGGCTTTCATCCACTACCCGCTAGCTACATTCCTGTTCCCGTTCAGCTGAGCATGCTTGGCTCAAATCCCGCTCCCCTGCGGACTTTCTACACATCAAATTCATGCTTGTCCCTTTCCAGTCAGGCATAGCACTTGCCAAACAAGACTAGTATATCCATCTGACTAACTCTCTTGCCTCTGACCCTCTTTACTACTCTCAGCTCTCTCAAGGTGCCTCTGCCTCCAACCCCTCCCTCCTTTTCTGCCCAAACACTGGCTGACTATTTCCATGACAAAATCCACACGATCACCCTCCAATTCCCCACAAAGTCAGCTACTTCCCCTACTTCCCCTCCTCCCTCTCTTCACTCCCAACTTTCCCCCTCTACCTCTGCTACCCTCTCTTCCTTTTCTGTGATCTCTGAAGAGGAAACTGCACACCTTCTTTCTTCCTCCAGACACATTATCTGCTCCTCTGATCCTATCCCCAACCGTCTCCTAAGCCCCATCTCCTCCACTGTTGTCCCTTCCATCTCTCATATTCTCAATCTATCACTCTCCACTGCAACTGTCACTGCAGCCTTCAAGCAGGCTGTAGTTACACCTCTCCTCAAGAAACCCTCACTTGATCCTACCTGTCCTTCTAATTATTGACCCATCTCCCTCCTTCCCTTCGTTTCTAAACTACTTGAATGTGCAGTTCACTACTGCTGCCTTGATTTCCTCTCTCTCATGCCCTCCTGGATCCTTTACAATCTGGCTTTAGTCCTTTACACTCTACTGAAATGGTTCTTGCAAAATCCAAGGGCCTTTACTCTGTCCTCATCCTTCTTGACCTCTCTGCTGCTTTTGACACTGTTAACCATAACCTTTTCCTTGATACCCTCTCCTCATTTGGTTTTAAGGGCTCTGTTCTATCCTGGTTCTCCTCTTATCCCTCCCATTACTCTTTCAGCATATGTTCTGGTGGCTCCTCCTCTGCTGCTATCCCGCTCTCGGTTGGTGTACCCCAAGGATCTGTCTTGGGTCCACTCCTTTTCTCTCTCTCTACTCAGTCCTTTCGTGCGCTCATCTTTTCCCATGGCTTTCAGTACCATCTTTATGCTGATGACTCCCAAATCTACGTCTCTACGCCTGAAATCTCTCCAGCAATCCAAACCTGGATCTCTTCCTGCCTTTCTGACACTGCTGCTTGGTTGTCTCACCGCCGCTAGAAATTGTACATGGCGAAAACAGAGCTACTTATTTTTCTCCCTAAAAACTGCTCTCCTCTTCCTCCTTTTTCAATCTCTGTAAATAACTCTCTACTCCTCCCTGTTTCTTTGACTCACAACCTTGGGGTTGTCTTTGACTCCTCTCTGCCTTCTCCACACACATCCATCTGATAGCTAAGACCTGCCATTTCTTTCTCTATAACATCAACAAATTCAGCCCATTCCTTTCAGAACACACAGCCAAGACACTTATCCACTCCTTAATCACCTCCCATCTTGACTACTGTAACCTACTTCTTGCTGGTCTCCCTTTGAATCATCTCTCTCCCCTTCAATCTGTTCAACATTCTGCTGCATGGCTAATCTTCTGCCAGTCTCGTCATGTCCATATTACCCCTCTTCTCAAGTCACTTCACTGGCTCCCTATACATTTCCGCATCCATTTCATACTTCTCCTGCTGACCTATAAGTGCATTCACTCTGCAGCTCCTCACTACCTTTCTTCTCTTATCTCTCCCTACACCCCCCCCCCCTTGGGAACTCCGCTCTTCTGGCAAATTATTTCTATCTGTGCCCTTCAGTTCTATTACTAACTCCAGATTTCGCTCCTTTCACCCTGCTGCACCTTAGGCCTGGAACAAAGTACCTGTGGTATACTCCAGGTGCCTTCTCTGACCCTTTTCAAATCCAGGCTGAAAACTCACCTCTTTGCTGCTGTTTTTGGATCTTGACTCACCTGACCATCTTGTTTCTTTACCAGTCCCTCTAGATGTATCCCTGTCTATACCTTCTGTGTTGTCTGTCTTGACTAGATTGTAAGCCCTGATGAGCAGGGACTGTCTCTTACATGCCAGTGCAGCACTGCGTACATCTTGCAGCGCTATACAAATGCTCAGTAGTAGTACTAGAGAGATAAGAAGAAACCCAAGACAGAACAGAGCCACTAAATCTAAGCGAGGACAGAGTATCGAAGAAAAGGGGGTGATCAATGGTGTCAAAGGCAGCAGAAAGGTCAAGAAGGATGAGGATCAAATAAAGGCCCTTATATTTGGTGAGGAACAAGCCGCTGGAGTCTTTGACAAGAGCCATTTCTGTGGAATGTAGAGGACAAAAGCCAGACTGCAGTAGATCCAGAAGGACTTGAGAGGAAAGAAAGTCAAGACAGCAGCAGTGAACTGCTTGCTCAAGTAGGTTTGAAGCAAAGGTGAGGAGAGTGATGGCCGATAGCTGGAAGGACAGGTAGGGTCAATAGTCCATCAAGCCCAGTATCCTGTTTCCAGTGGCGGCCAAGCCAGGTTATACATACCTGTCAGGTTCCCAAAAGATAGTCGGATTCCTGCTGCAGGAACCGCAAATCTTCTACATTAACTGGTAGGGACATGCCCAGCATCTTCCTATATAGTTAATACAGAGACTTACTGCACATTAAGTGCATTGAAAATAATGCGGATGCATTTAATGCAAATTTCTGAGATGGTGTCACCTGCTCTGCAGCATCAACTGCATTAACAGTTAACACGTAGTACCATATTGCATGTTAACTAATTGTATATAGTTTTGAATACTGTTCAATGTATCTGTTCACAGCACTGTTTTATGTATCTCTTGTTGTTCAATGTAAACCGCCACTGATCTTAGGAAATGGCGGTATATAAAAGATTTGCAAATTAAGTGTAAGGTGCAGCACAGTCACTGCCAATTTCTTACCCCATTCCACGTTTGTCAGTTTATGCAGGAATTAGCATGCACCACATGTCAAGCTGCTGTACTAACACTATGAGTACGTGTTTACGGCATGTGTTAATTACCACATTCACTGCTGAAGGAACTTTGTACAAGTCGCCCAAAATTCCTCTCCCTTCCTCTCTCCCCCTCTCCAAAAAACCCCCATGTCCCACTAGTAAACTGAAGATGTGAACAACAGACAAGTAATTATGGGCAATCAATTTTTTTTAACATGAATAAAAATGAAGACATACTTGCTGATGACCTTCTCATCAAACAAATTATTTATCCTCAGGTTCAAAGCACCCAAAATAAGAAATCATGCTTTCATGGTAGCTAATTCAAGAATAAAAATAAGCACAGCAGACAGAAGCAGAGATACCTACATCATAATATCAGCAAGCTAAAGCAGCCCACAACATGGCGAAACTTTAGAACTCTTCCAGCAAGCAGTTACCAGATGCATTCAGATGAAGATGATGGACTAGCAGAAAGGAAATGTAAATACATCAAGTAAATGGCCATACTAATGGCATGCATTTCCTAAGCATACATCTGCGTGCTTCACTCCGTTTTAGAATAATTGCAAATGCTTAAGTGCAGTGGGTAAAGCACAAATCCAAAAACATGTTTGTTCAGTGTGGATAGCCAAGCACATCAGCCAGCACAGACAAACCACAGGGCATCATCAACTGATTTAATCTAACTCAGACAGCAATATTTTGACCTTTCTATGAAAAGTCAAATAAACAGCCTAAAGTCATATCAAAGGAGGAGGAGTATTCCACAAATGGGGACCCATAATCTAAAGATCCCATTCGCGAGTGGCAGTAACCTGAGTGGTACAAACTGGAGGAACAACAACCCAGTGTCTGTAGACTGCAACATGCTCAGCAATATCTGCAACACAACCAATGATTACATAAAAAACAGGAGTATCAGCATGTAAAGCACAAAACAACAAAACTTGCAACAAATAACTGGCAAATAGTGATTTCAGACTGGGAGTAATATGGTTATAAAACCCATGGTTGGTTGAAGAGTGTGTGCTGCAGAATCCTGAACTACTTGTAAAGCATGAATACTCAAATACAAAGAATTACCGTAGTCCAAATTCATAAGGACTAAAGACTGTAGCACTATGCAAAAGTCACCTGATGAAAAAATAAACTTCAAGTTTATAAAAGATGGATTTTACCATTGCCTTCACCTAGGCATGCAGGTCCAAGCATACCCCTATGTTGATAACTTCAGCAAGGAGGTGCTTAGGAGAGGCAACCACCACCAAATGCAGATCAACCTGAGAAGGAGCTCAGCTGACCCAGAAAAATTCAGGCACAGGACTGACATTCTGAAACATCCACAATTTCACATTCCACAACCAATCAGTCAGTGTTTCCTGGGCTGAAGCCACATCTCCCTGAACTGGACAAAACATTTGTATGTCATTGGCATACATTCATTCAAAATTAAAGGCCTAATTCCTAAAGGAGTTGGCCAATGGTTACACATAGATATTAAAAGGCAAACAGAAAACATCAACCCCTAGGGCATGCCCTTCTCAACAGGACTGCAAGCTGAAGTATCATTAACATAAAAAACAAGACTTTGGATATCCATAGATCAGACAGATGGAGAAGTCAGCCTTAAGGGTATATGAATAATTACTGAAGAATCTTGTTGAAGAATGCCGATTCTGATGCTAGTACAAATTCTTAAATTAATTTATTATTATTATCATCATTTAATTTGTTTTTTGTTTATTTTATTTTAGCCCAATCTTTATCCTTCTACTTTGACAACTGCTATAACATCATTGTTTATGGTGGTAACGTGTTAGTTCTTCATATTGTACACATTCCCAATCTCAGCTAAAAGGGGATCATCCTCAGCTCAGAACTCAGACCACGCTGTTGGTCTTAGCCAAGAGTGTCCTGAAAAAATAGCATTACAGGTAGAACCATCACATGTCCAATCAGCAAGAAACATGTCATTTTGCACATTACTAAAGTTTAAATAATCTAGAAATATACTCAGAAAATTATAATATGGAAAACAGCTATCTCTTAGAATGACTGTACACTGCACAATTCCAATAATTACTATAGAATAATATAGCCCACAGGAACAGGCTACAGTTGTTCCTATAAAAGATTCAGTGATTTTCCTGCTTGGGGCCTCGGTGCCGGGTGCACGGGCTCTGCAGCTTGCTCTATTCCGCCATGGCCTGAATGCAGCTAGATTATCCCTTGCAGCAGCCTGGAAGCGTGCTTTGACCCCCTCCTTTCAGGCTTGGCTGGAACGGCTGTGGGATATGTATACCATGGAGCGAGGAGTAGCAGTCAGTAGGATGCGCTTGGCGCGCTTTGAGTTGGTGTGGGCACCCTTTGTCTCTCATTATGGTGCGTGACTGTGCTGGTTGAGAAGGGGGGGAATACTCATATTTTAAAGGGAGCTTGCCCCCTGTGTGTGTCTCTTGCTCACCATTTTCCTGTGTTTAATCACTGGCAAGCCATAGTTGGGGGTGATTGGGGGGGATTGGGGGGGATTGGGAGGTTGGGAGGGAGGGGGTCCTGGGCTAGGGAGGCTTTGGGGGGGGAAAGGGAGGTGGGGGGGTTATTGCTCTCCGTTTCCTTATTTTAAAACTGCAAAAATGAAGGCATGTTGTTGAATGCTGTTGTGATCTGAAGTTATGTTGTTACTGTTGCATTCTCTTTGAAGATCTTTGTGGTTATGATTCTATGTATTCTTTGGAAGCCTTTCAATAAAAAAAAAAAAAAAAAAAAGATTCAGTGATGCTATTTTACTAAAGCAGACATTCTCAAATTCAGTCAACACCTCCAAAGGGGCCTGATTTATAGAACATCCATAGTGAATATGAATGAGAATATTTGCATACATCTGGTCTAAGAAGGAGATAATTAGCATGTTTTAGATACATACAGTGGTGTGCAAAAGTCTGGAATCACTTGTGAGTTTTGCGTTTTTCGTACTTTCTAACTTTTTTTTTTTTAACTTTGCGTTAGCCCAGCATATTCATCTTTCTACCACGTTAAAAGGGATACATTTGGCTATTAGAGCTGACATTTTTGCATTCCTTGCTTCCAATTTAAATACTTTACAGACACTGGGAGATAGCTACTGCGATTCTTGTGGATCCTGCGTCAAAACTGGATCGAGATTATCCAATATGCACACGTTATTTCTGACCAATCAGGAGGCTGGTTTCACTAACCAATAACAATGCAGATATCTAGTCAACAGTGCAGCTATAAAAACGCGCAGAATTTTTGAATTTCATACGCTTTCTGGATCGACCATGAAGATGACTCGGATCCTGACGTTGGAGGAGCGTGTTTGTGTATCCTTTATGAGTGAGGAAGGATTTTCAAGCCATCAGATAGCCATGAAAGTTGGCTGCAGTCAGAGCGCTGTTGTTAAGATTGTACAGAAGAAAGAAACGGGTTCAGGTCGTCCACATGCATCAACATCACGCCAGGACCATGCACTACGATGCATTTCATTGACTAATCGCAAGTTGACCTCTCCTCAGCTATTTCGAGAGTGGTCAGACATGAGTGAGGTCAGTGTCAGCTCATCAACAGTTCATCGCCGGTGCCTGCAGTTTGGTCTCTGGGGCTGCAAAGAACGGAATAAGCCACTGATGACTGACATACAAAGGTGCAACCGGATCATGTGGGTGAGAAAGCACTCAACCTGGTCGACTGAAATGTGGGAAAATCTATCAACAGGACAACTATGGGGAACAAACTCAGAAAACAAGGGCTAAACCAATACTAAAAGTTGGCCCTAATAGCCAAATCTATCACTTATGAGATACACAGAAAAAGCCACTAGGTGGACAAAGAAATTAAGATATAAGGTCACGAAGTTGAAAAAAAAGTCAAATTTACAAGTGATTCCAGACTTTTGCACACCACTGTAAGTATTTAAGATATGTCATGTGAGGTCAGACCGAAGGTCCATCAATCTCAGTATTCTATTTCCAATAGTGGTTAATCCTAGTCACAAGTACCTGGCAGGTCCCAAAGAGATAGACTTGATTTCCCCCAGTCCACTTGAAGGATGATTTATGGGCTTCTCTTCCAGGAATGTATTCAAACCTGAAAAATGGAACTGTTTATGGGCAACAAGCATGAGATGTAAGAATGTTATACTATAAGAGACTAGTCTGAGGATTTGACAATTGTGCTCATAAAGGAGGTAATGTTAAAGAATGCTGTTTAAAAAAAGTGAATAAAGTGCCTCTTTTATGCCTTCTTTATAAAGTCACAATATAATAAACTAATAATGTCCATCTGCCAAAACTGCAAATACATTAGACCCTAGGATATCTTATTGCTTGCACAGCTTCAACGGTATAGAATAATAAATGCTCTCCTTTTCTAAATTATGGATAAAAAAAGAGAGAGCAAAACAGTCTAGTGGACTTTAATGCCATTAACATATCATACACTTACACCACACTTGGCCAACATATACAGTACAGTAATCTGTCTTTCTAATAACACCATGCCAAGATCTTAAACACCTGCCATCCGAGCCCGATTTCCCCTCTGGCACTCCCTGTACGTCCTGAGCATCAGGACAGGGAGAGCCAGCGGGGGGCGGAAGGGGGCAGAGAGGGAGCAGACCAGCCTGGCAGAAAGTACAGGGCCAATTCAGGTCACGGCCCTGTACGTCCTGCCGGGTCAAAGGGGACATGCTCTTATTCCACCTCAAAGTTGGAATAAGCAGCACAAATTCAGTGATTGGGCCTGGATTGGGCCTGGGCCAGGGCTGAATGTGAGGGGGGCTGGGGCCTGGATTGGGCCTGGGCTGGGGCTGAATGTGAGGGGGTCCCTGCTGCCCAATCCAGGCCCCAGAAGGCCAGTCAAGAGTTGGGTGGCGGGGAAAAGGGGGCTGAAGCTGTGGAAGTTGGGGGTGCCTGCAGGGAGGATGTCCCCACAGGAGGCAGGGGCACATTAAGCCGTCCATGGGCCCAATTCTGTGCACCGCGGGAACAAAATAAGAGGCAGTGCAGGGGTGGAGTTAGGGCAGGCAGTGGGCAGTCATGAGTCAGGTGGCGGGGAAAAGGGGGCCGAAGCTGTGGAAGTTGGGGGCGCCTGCAGGGAGGACATCCCCACAGGCGGCAGGGGCATGTCAAACTGCCCACGGGCCCAATTCTGTGCACCGCGGGAACGTTTTGTTCCCACGGTCCAGAATCAGGTCCAAATGGCCCAGTCTTCCTCTGGGATGTTCGGATGGCCCTGACGTTCCCCTACCTGAATCGGGTTCATTATCTCCAATAGTCGTCTTTAAATCTTTATTCATGCTCTAAACATCCCACAAATCTTCATGATACCACAATGTCAACTTTATTTATTTATTTTTCTTATGTCCATTTAGGGGCCCTTAACTAAAGTTTGGTAATGCTTACCATTGGGTTTAGTGCCCGTTATCAATCCATGCTACCTGCTACTACCTGCTAAAAGAAGCTAGCATGGTAAAAACTCTGCACTAACTGCTGTTAGCCTGATGGGATGGGATCGGGGCGGAGACTGGTGACAGCTAGCACGTGGGATGTTGCCTTGCGCTAGCAGTCTCGACTACCAATAGTGTGAATGCACTTAATGCCCCTCAAGAGGTGCAGCCATGCTACCTGCAGTCAGGTAGTGTGGTGCCCTGACCCCACTCATAGAAAAATGACTGGCAACAAGCATGGCAGATATGTAAACCCTCCCTCTTACCTGATCACAACCCACGATAGTCCTGTGAGCCCTCCCTCACACCCCCAATCACCCTAACAAACTCCCCATCTTATAACCCCAACACGTTGCCCCCCCCCCAAGAAGAACCTCCTTAGATCAGAAGGCTCCCTCCTCTAGATCACAAGCCCCTTTTTCCCTGAGTTCCTCATCCCCTCAGCCACTTACCTGGACCTTATCCCTGTTGTCTAAGGGAAGGAGTGAGAGCAGTTCCTTTTTTTCCTGCTCCATCGTTGCCCAGGTTCAAAATGACGGATCTCTCCACTAGTGGTAATCCAATTGGTGTAAGTGATCGCGTCTTAGAGTAACACATGTATCTGGTCACTTAAGCTGCTATTCTATTAAAAAAAGGAGTCACTTAACAATGGATTATAAAATAGGCTTGACATAGGCACTTGAGACGGTGCATTAACAAGGCAGGTATTTATAAAGTTACTCCTAAGATGTATATTCCCTATTTTGCAGTGGAAATAAACCAAGGGGGGAATTTTATAATAGTCCTCTTATATGTGAAGGTGAGGTAGTTAATTATTTAAATTAGGCCACATAGGTACCCATGTATCTTATAAACTACAAAAGCAAAGTGGCAGAAATTATGTCTAGATTGATGCTACTGATAGTTATATCTGTTCAAGAGCAGGTTTGCATGCGAAGTGCACATGTATGCACGTATTCTATAAACAATAAAGCACATTTCATAATGGGATGTCCAAGTGCAATCTGAGACATCAAAGCTGGAATGTCATGTGCAAGTTCAGGCATGATTTCAGAAACATGGAGGTGCCCAATATGCACGTCTATCAAATGGCTATTTATATGTCCCTAGGAGAGTATTTCAGAACCAAGATGCCTAATAGCATACAGGATCATTCCAACGTCCATCCCCACTGTTCGGCCCCTTTTCCAACCCCGACTAGCTTTCCCGCACTTTGTGCCGGGAAGTTAGATGGGGTGGGAAAGGGGCAGTGCGGGGGTGGAGTTAGGGCAGTCAGTGGCCCCAGATGTACAGGGCCCATTCCAATGTCAGCCCTGTACGTCCGCGGTCAGCGGCCTGAACGGGAAACTTATTCTATCTCTGAGGTGGAATAAGTTCCCCTAGTTGGGTGGATTGGGCAGGCCTGGGGCTCAAAAGAGTGGCAGGAGTGGGCAGAGGAAATTCCCCACAGCCTGACCTTGGCCTTGGGAGGCCAAATCGGGGGTCGGGCTGCGAGGAATAAACATTTTGGTCTGGCGACCAGGGATCGCGGCTTTTGAATGGAGCCATGGTGCCATGGCAACCGGACGCCATGGCGCTGTGGCTCCATTCAAACGCCCTGACTGAGTTAGCCGGTGAAGGCCTGTACGTGAATCGGGGTCCCAGCTTGCACGTACAGACCTGGATGTGACTCTGATCCTGCGAGGCTAGACATGCCCTGCGGGATCAGAATCCCAGCTCACTCTGTGCGTCTGGTTCCGAACAGCCGCACAGAGGGCCGGCACGTCCAAAACAGAATTGGGCCCATAATGGTTAGAGTAGTGGCTTAAGAGCAGGGTGGCCATGGTTCTGATCCCAGTATGGACCTTTGTGATCTAAGGTTAGTCACTTAATTCTCCATCTCCTCCACACTCTCTGGATGTTTTAAGGTGAAAACAAGCACTTTCCTGATGCCTATTCATGCCTGGAGCAGGTATAAACATGGACGTGCCTGCAAACGTCTCCAACCTTTCTGAGATCGAACAGGGACATGCCTCTGCCACACCTCCATGCCTGTTTGGATGCCCCTGCACCAGAATTGTCTATGAACATCATTTGTTGAATGGCTATGGAGACGTCTCAGTTATTTTGACATCCACGTGCATGTCTTCAGACGTCCAAATCATGACTAAACCTTTTTAAATGACCCTCAATGTGCATACATCACAACTCTGTCCATATTCCACCCAACTCCCCCCTGAACATTCCTACACATAGGTCATGTAAAAATACCAGATTTGTGCACACAGCCACTGGGGTAATTTTCTAAAAGCCCTTTTATGTGCAGAAAAAGGGCTTTACATCTGAAATGTCCTGTATAGATCAAAAATTTTAAAAAGTTGGCATTTACCCCTGCTCTGAGTCACACATAACTGT
The DNA here is from genome assembly GCA_033557465.1 of Ichthyophis bannanicus. Taxonomy (NCBI): domain Eukaryota; kingdom Metazoa; phylum Chordata; class Amphibia; order Gymnophiona; family Ichthyophiidae; genus Ichthyophis; species Ichthyophis bannanicus. The sequence continues at coordinate 99,543,564 of CM066040.1, read as the reverse complement.
CAAGCTAATTGCTTTTTGGACCTGAAATTCTGAGAAGTGATTGAAGGCTGCAAAAAACAAAACAAAACCCTGAAAAAAAAGAAGTTTGAGCTTTGCGACTTGATCTCACTTGGACATGCAGATGTGCAAAATGTACCACTTAGCTGTGTACACGCTGTTACTGAAGTGACGAGGCTCTAACATTCCACAACCTTATACATATTTATAAAAGGCTCCATGCTTAACGAGCCTTTTGAATAATACCTTGAACATTTTGGAAGCCCTGGCTTGGATTCCCCTTTACTAACCTAGACACCCTATACAAAATTGAGCTTATAGACATGAAAATACAACCCGCCTGAGCTAGCTATTCCACCCTTGTGAATCCTTCCCCTAAATGTAGCTAAAGGTACACTCTTGTATAACACTATGAGTAGCTTTAGCCTTATAAAGGGAGGGCCATGATCAGACAGCCAATTTATGTCAGTCAGTCACTATTTACCTCAATAGGGAGCTTTGAAACGTGACCTCTAAACGATGAGTTGGAATTCCTCAGGATATTCCAAAGCAGATTCTGTGGCATCTATATTAGAAATTATTCAGTATAAAGAAACAATAAGAGGCATATCTGAACTTTCTTACAAATATCTGAACTTTCTTACAAAGAGATTGCTTCCAAGGGACAACATGGCAGACTCATGTCTACAACCACAATATTTAAAAAAACTTAAAACCAGGAAAACAGCTAAATTACAAGTTCCTGGTACAGGTAAGTTTATGGTACAGGGTCCTAAGCAGGCTTTGGTCTAGCCACTACATCTGCCTGATTTATGCTATTATTTTCTAATAACACATGGATGGATGCCTGTGTGTCTTTCTAAACTAGGCTAAAGATAAGTGCCCTCATACTTTCATAGATAGTCTACTGGAAAATTACAGGATTGTCCTCATTTAGGGGCACGTTTACTAAATTGTGCTCAAAGTTAGCACAGTGTTTACTGTATGGGTGCCATACTGACAGCGTAGGGCAACATGGTAAAAGTCCAGAGCTAAAAGTTTGAATTGGAAGGGTGGTGATAGCGGGATAGGGGCAGAGTGTGGGCATTGACAACACATTGTAGTTAATGCAGCCGTCACTGGCGTACACTAACTGTGATTGATGCCGTTAGCACGGGCGCACTTACTGCCTCTTCATTGGCTGGTGGTAAGTGCACTACCAAATCATTAGCTGGCCAGTTAGCGTGGCTAGATGTGTCTCCTTACAGTAACTGCAGAGGAGCATACTATATCTACGCCATCTCCCATGCTAATTTGGGGGGTTTACAATGCACTCGCAGCACATGATAGTAAACGTGCCCCTTAATGTTTACTGAAATGAGCCTGGCATGCTTCCATTTGCATTTCATCTGCAGCTTGGTTGTTGTCCTTTATCTCTATGCTTGTAAGTGGACTGATGCAGCAGCCCTATTAATGTATTCAAGTGTATTTAAGCATCAATGCATTTTAAACTCATTTGAGGGTAATATTAAACAATGGGAGCTGATCCCTGTTATAACAGGGGTCTACTGAAAAACCATGTGTTTTAAAAATACAAATTCAATATGAGTCAAAATGAAACTGGTACCTCTCATTATTTTTACACAATTGATTTTTAACTGGAAATTGAAAAAGGGTTTCATTTCTGGGTAGCTGGTGTTTATGATATCAGGATAGCATTAAGATAAATTTCTCTTTTACATGGTGAGCAGTCACCACGACTAAATCAAATTCTAGGTGGTTTTGCATCATAGAATGGATGGTTTTCAAAGCTTTTTAGTTGAGTTCACAATAGATTAAAGCTCCTAGATTACCTTGAGTCTAAACTGCTCTCCAGAGTATGTGCAGGTTTCTAAAGGAGGCAATCCGGGAGTATATTTAGGTCAAGGAATGAAACAGTACGCATGCATAACATTTTTAAAACTATACTCATTAATTTTACTCTGCTCAACCACTCACCCAAAATAGTGTGTGCAAAGTGGGCAGACACACTTAGCACAAGCACTTCAAGTTTCCAAGCCAGATTGTGAAAATTGTTTTATGGGCCCAATGCAGAGACATGGGCTGCGGGACATGCAGCCCCGCAAGCTGTCCAAACCCTATTCCCCCTCCAGCTCTCCCCACACGTCCAGAGCAGCAGGATGGGGGCAGGCCAGCCCGGCAGGATGTCTAAGGCTGATTCAGATCATAGCCCTGTACGTTCTGCCAGGTCAAAGGGGATGTGCTGCTTATTCCACCTCAAAGGGAAGGGGGTGCTGAGCAGCATCAGCCAGGGGAGCCTGTGGGAAAGACATCCCCGCAGGCAGGCAGGGGCATGCTGGGCCGTACTTGGGCCCACTTCTGAGAACCAGGGGAACGTTTTGTTCCCGCGGTCCAGAATCAGGTCCTAATAGGCCCGTCTTCATTGGGGACGTCTGGATGGCCCGGACATAGCACTCTGGGAATCGGGCTCCACATGAAAATTCATCCCATATGTATACATACTTTGGTCAAGACAGACTAAAATGCATGTTTGACTTCTCAATAATTGTTATATGATTGGCTCAAGCACATCAAATTGGAAATGATAAATAAAACCATACCATCTGTACAACCATGAAAATTAATATTTTAATATTAAACAAGCCATCCCAATGGAAAATATACAGGAAGAAAAGCATCCAAGATCCAGTACTGTTTCCTCCAATACTCCCAGAATACCATCTCTAGCATCTTGGAAAATAGGAACAATTTTATTGAGTGTATCATAAACTTCTTTGTATTTTGCCCTAAAATATCACAGTTCACCATGCTGCAAGAAGTAGGGATGGTCCTAATAAAACAAATGCAGTAATTAAACTAATATTAGCCCTAGCAGATAATATATAGCTGATAACCTCAAAAGGAGTCAGTAATACGCTACCTAGGAGTCATTCTGGATCAACACCTAGATATGAAGTCCCACATAGGAAACACGGTCAGAACAGTATACTACAAGATCCGCTCTTTGAGACACCTACGCTCCATGTTGGAACCAAAAGATTTCAGGACAATATACCAAACACTGATCATACCCCACTTCGATTACGCTAATGTCATTCTTCAAGGTCTTCCTCAATCCACCTTAAACCCGTTACAGCTGGCAATGAATGCCGCAGCAAGGATACTTTATGGAGCCGCCAGGACTGACCATGTTACTCCTCTGCTGATTCAATTACATTGGCTACCCATTCAGGCCAGAATTCTCTTCAAAACTTTACTTCTCACGTTCAAAGCTCTCAATAAACTCTCCGCTGCATCCTTATCTGTCCTTATTCACACTACTACACCAAACAGAACAAGAAGATTCTCGTCCATCAACTCCCTAAAGCTCCCAAAGGCCCTTACAAGCTGCTCTTCTTCTACAGCCAACAGAGCCTTTATCCTTTGTGGCCCTAGGTGCTGGAATGCACTACCCCCTGGCATCCGGGCTATCAACAGCCTATCACAATTCAGGAAAGCCCTCAAATTTCATCTCTTCAACAAGTACCTTATAGAGTCATCAATACCCATTGACATTAGTGTTCCCACCCAATTACCAAATTCCATGATATCTCAATAACATGCTTAGGCTGATTCTCTATAACGATTGATCCTGTTCCTAGTAACATGTTCCTATTCAGTAGTACTGCATCTGTAAATAGATTGTAAATAGTTTCCCTTGTTATCCAAGTTCCTTCCCTTGTTATCTGTAAACTCATGCAAGTTAACTGTACTGAGATTTTTGTTCTATGTGAACCGCGCTGATGCTGAATAGTGTGGTATATAAGAGAATATAAATAAATAAATAAATATGATCTTTGCAGCGCATTGCTCTTTGAAGCGTACCTTAATTGCAGAAGTTTCTCTTCACAGCCTAGCAGCTACTGTTACTCAGCACTAGGCCTCAGGCTTCTCCAGCACCATGAATTGCCATGATTCTTCATTTGCAGGCTACTGAAATTGTTAACTCCCTTTTTAAAATGTCTTTTTTCTCCCCACTCCAGCTTTGCCACCGAGGATGTATCCTTGGCCATGAGGCTCAGACTGTACTTCCTTTCAAAGCCCAGTAAGTGTGCACGCTATACAGTATTAGGAATGTGCACTAACAATTTGTTCCAGAAGCCTATTCATTTTATCTTCGTAGACCGAATTATTTGTTCAATTGCTTCATTAGTTCCCTTTCAAGTACAGTATATGTGGCAAGCAATTTGCATCTGTAACAGAGGCAACAACATTACAAGCAATGAAGAATTTTATAAATACCCAAGTCACCAAAAGAAGGGCAAAGGGCATTAACAATGGCAGGAAAACTACAATCCATCATCAGAAGGGGAAAGTGGAACAAGAAGTATAATAAATACCCCGAGGCAGTAGATGAGGGAAAAGCATCACTAAAATTACTGGAAAAACACCAAGACACCTTGGGCAAGATTCCAAATCATGTGCAGAGCTATAAAAACAGCAGCATGGGTAGGTTAAAATAGCAGTATAATTAACTGGAACATGTGGAAACACTAGAAGGCCAATATGGCACAAAGATAGGCTAGAAGAACATAAAGCACCAGAGGAGGGCCAACATAGCAACATGATAGGCCGCATGAGCCCAGGCAGTGGGATTGGATTGAGGTCAGCCAAGCTATATGCCAAGTTATAGTCTTGACACTGAAGAGTTTTGCCCCAGCTTCAGAACCTATTTGTCTTAATAAAGTACTAGTGTATGAGCAGAGAACGTGCCTTGAACGTAGGCATGATCACTGATACCTGCTCATGAGCAGGTATAAATGTTTGTGCATAGTTCAAGGTATTTTATGATTTACATGCATACATTAACACTCCACTCATGCTCTGACCAGACCACGCTCCCTGGGAACACCTACCAGCAAAGCACGCGTCTTCATGCCAACACACGTACGTCAATGAGAAGCCATTTTCATGCACATGTAGCCACATATATGTGGGAATGTATTTGTAAGATTACTGAAAATAATCCTTGTACCTTCACAATTAATTTTAATCAAAACATCCAAGTAACAGGTAACTCTACTCACTGAGAAGGAATAAGACCTCTTATACAGCCTCACAAACGTCAACTTTTCTAGAAGCTGGTTATTTAAAATCACTGGTCAAAAACCCCTCCTTTATATACTAAAATTGCTTCCATGTAATGATCACTTTAATATGTATTATATTAGCTTATTTATATTATATTGCCATATTTTTTCCTAAAAATGATTTTTATAAAATTGCTTCTTTCAAGCACAGCTCGGATGAGATCCTGAGTGATTTAGATACTTCTGATGAAGGGTCCGAATTGGTGGAAGTGGGTTGAAGCAACACCGGTAGCATTAACCTCAGGAGCCCAGAACTCTCAAGCCATACCACCACAGCAGCGAAATCAGCTGGAAGGCCTTAAAACACTCAAAGAGACCAACACAGCACCAAGATAGGCTAGATGAACCCAGGGAATGGGGTGAAGTCAGTTAAGCAGTATACCTCTGAGTTAGTCCTGGCACAGAAGACTCGTCTTGACAAAGGAACTTGAAGTAGAGAAGATCCCCCAAGGCTGGGCTGCTTGAAATGAGGTGCTGTGGGATTTAGAAAGGGAGCAGAGGATGCACTGCGATGAAGGCTTAATACACAGTGGTAGGTGGTTGAAGGGACAGCAATGCTATCTGCAGGAGTCTAGAGGACACAAGATAACACAGCAGCAAAACAGCCTGGACTATCCTGAAAATGAAACACTAAACAGTGGCAGGACTGATAGTGCAATAATGAAAATCTGAAAGAACTTTGAAGAGATAGTTCAAGGCTTATCGGCAATGCTAGTCTGGTAGCATCCCCCAGCTTCGCTGGATTTATTTTTTTGTGGAGCTGAACTGTTTGGAACTACAGCCCAAAGTGGGTAGTAGAACACTTGAAGAGAGCTAACACAGTACTTAGACTGGCTAGAAGGCCATAAAACATCAGAGGAGAGTGAACACAGCACCGAGATAGACTGGAAAAGCACAGGCAGCAGGACTGAGGGTGAGGTCAGCCAAGATCCCCCTGGACTGGGAGGAGACACTTCATGCACTGCTTGGATGAGATTCAGCATGTTTTATAAACAGAGAAGATGCTTGTGATGAAGGCCCCAAAAACAGCAACACCGCATGATAGTGAATGAAGAGAGCAATGTGGGCGGCGGCGGCGGCGGCAGGTCAGGCACTGACGCAGTGGCAGCAACCAGAGTGGCAGTAGCTACACTACAGCAGAGCAGTAGATCATGAGAGCAGGTCGGGCAGCAACAGGTGAGGCAGTAAGAGAGGTGGCATCAGTGACATAGATAGATAGCAACAGAAAAAGAGAGGACAGGGGAAAAGAATCATGGCAGGCTAAAGTTTTCAACTGGAAACTAGACAGCAGTACTTATCATGGAAACTGGCAAAAACACAGCAAGGCACTGAATCCATAGAGTGTGGTCAAATGGGCTTTAGTGGATCTCCACACTCGTTTCTCTGCCCAGTCACATGGAAACTGAGGGAAATCAAGCAAAGGGATGATTGTCTTTAAGAAAACTAGCTTTTACACTAGACCTGGTGCTACCATGAAAAATGAGCAGGACAGAAATACTAGGCAACTTTGGCCAGGTCTTGGTATACTAGGGGCTTGTGGCCATGGCCTCAATAAGTCCTTCAAAGTAGCATGTCGGAAAAATTCATGCATAGATCTCACTAGTAGCAGGCTGGTCTCTGCCACTTATCACTATAGCTAGACCTTTTATCACCAAAGATTTTCCTGTGCTGGACTTAACAGGGCACTGGTGCATAAAGGGTGGAGGGAAAGTAATAGCTAAGAGTGTGCTGTTCATGCTGTCACACGTGCTTGCTGGCATGTGTTCTTTTCCTCCTGATGAAACAGCACTGCCCCTCTGCCACTGCAATTCCCTTTCTAAAATAAGGACATAAGAAATGCCATACTGAGTCAGACTAAAGTCCATCAAGCCCAGTATTCTGTTTCCAACAGTGGTCAATGCTGGTCACAAGTACCTGTCAGGTTTCCAAAAAGGTGCACAGGTTCAATAATGCATGTCCCAGGGTGAAAAGTGGATTTCCTGGGTCCTCTTTAATAATAGAAACACAGAAATATGATGACAGAAAAAGACCACATGGCCTATCTAGTCTGTCCTTCCATATCAACAACTACAACAGTCCCCTTTCTTCCTTTAGAGATCCTCTGTGTTTCTCCCATGCTTTTTGAATTCAGTTACTGTCCTCATCTCTACCACCTCCACTGGGAGACTATTCCACGGATCCACCACTCTTTCCGAAAAGAAATATTTCCACATATCACTCCTGAATCTATCCCCCTTCACCCTCATCCCATGTCCCCTCATAGCAGAATTTGCTTTCAATTGAAAGAGGCTCTCTCCCTGAACATTTATGCCACGGAGGTATTTAAACATCTCAATCATATCACCTCTATCCCGCCTTTCCTCTAAGGTGTACATATTAAGATCAGTAAGTCTGTCCTCATATGCTTTATAATGAAGACCACTAACCATTTTAGTAGCTACCCTCTGTACTGACTCCATCCTGTTTATATCCTTTTGAAGATGCGGTCTCCAGAATTGCATACAATACTCCAAATGAGGTCGCACCAAAGACTTATACAGAGGCACTATCACCTCCTTTTTTCTGCTAGCCATTCCTCTCCATATGCACCCAAGCATCCTTCTAGCTTTTGCTGTCGCCTTTTCTACCTGTTTAGCTACTTTAAGATAATCAGATACAACCATGCCTAGGTCCCGCTCTGCTTTAGTGGACAAAAGTACTTTACCTCCTATACTATATTGCTCCCTTGGATTGCTGCAGCCCAAATGCATGACCTTACATTTTTTAACATTAAATCCCAGCTGTCAAATTCTAGACCATTCTTCAAGCTTAGCTAGATCCCTCCTCATGTTATTTACACCTTCCTGGGTGTCTATTCTATTGCAGATTTTGGTATCATCTGCAAAGAGGCAAACCTTACCCGACAGCCCTTCTGCTATATCACTAACAAAGATGTTAAAAATGGTTTATGGCAGAACAAAAGAGAAGAAGGTATCCGCAAGGGCAAGCCAGGAGAAAAGCGGAAACCAAAAAACAGGCCTACACACCAAAAATATATAAATATGCAAAACACTTTATTGGAGGACCCAACTAAAAAGCTTCGGCCTGAGGCCTTCTTCAGGGGTCTAAAAATAAAAGAAAATACATACATATTAACATAAAAACAGATTTGTACCATAAGTATAACAAGTATATATATATATTTTCGTACCATAAGTATAGGGCACAAACATCATTGGCGGTTCTTTTATATGATCTTGAGTCTGTTTTTTCCTTCTGCTGTCCGTTGTCTTCTATTATATTTTTAGTGTGTATTTATGTCTTATGTATTTCTTTTGTTTTTTATGATGGTCCTTTTCCTCTGGTTTTTTATCTGTAGTATCTTCTTTTAGTTGTCTCCCTTTATGATCCATAAATGCAGTATATATACTTCTTAGGCTCAATTACATCCCGCATTGCACCAGTTTATTTTTAGTGGCATAATGATAAGTTTCAACGTTACTATCATTTTTCACACAGATGAGGAGCGCTTTCAGCTGATTTATGTGTTGCTGCTACAACCCTTGGTAATGTTTTTATTACATTTTATATGATGTTTTTATGATTTGTATACCAATGATGTTTGTGCCCTATACTTATGGTACGAAAATATATATATATACTTGTTAATATGGTTGTTCCATTTATGTCATTTTATATACAAACTTGTTAAATTGTAATTAGCTGTGCACCTTATGTGAAAGGCAGGGATGGTGTCTTCATTTGCATATTAAAGCTTTTCATGTTTGTTATATGTTATACTTATGGTACAAATCTGTTTTTATGTTAATATGTATGTATTTTCTTTTATTTTTAGACCCCTGAAGAAGGCCTCAGGCCGAAACGTTTTAGTTGGGTCCTCCAATAAAGTGTCTTAAAAATGGTTTATGGACCTTTTCTCCAGGTACTTGTCCAAACGTTTTTTAAACCCAACTATACTAACAACTTTTACTACATTCTCTGGTAACAAATTCCAGAGTTTGATTATGCGTTGAGTGAAAAAAATATTTTCTCATATTACTTAAATGGGTTACATTGTAGCTACATAGCTTGTCTCTTAGTTTTTCTACTTTTTGATGGAGTAAACAACCGATCTATGTTTACCTGTTCTACTCCATTCATTGATTTATAGACCTCTACATATCTCCCCTCAGCTTTCTCTTTTCTAAGTGGAAGAGCCCTAATCTTTTAAGCCTTTCCTCATAGGGGTAGCCTTCCATCCCCTTTACCATTTTGGTGTCACTTCTGTGTACCTTTTCTAATTCTGCTATATCTTTTTTAAGATATGGTGACCAGAACTGCACACAATATTCAAGGTGCAGTCGCACCATAGAACAATACAGAGGCATTATAATATCCTTGGTTTTATTTTCTATTCCTTTCCTTATGATCCCTAGCATTCTATTTTCTTTCTTGGCCACCACTGCACACTAGGTGGAGGGTTTCAATGTATTACGCATGATGACACCTAAATCGTTTTCTTGGGTGGTGGTTCCTAATATGGAACCTTGCATCGTGTAATTGTAGTTTGGATTGTTCTTTGCTAGGCGCATAACTTTGTACTTGTCCACAATGTCATTTGCCATTTGAACATCCAGCCTTCCAATTTATCAAGGTCCTCTTGCAATTTTTAACCATCCTCTTGTGTTTTCATAATTTCACCAAGAGTCTCTCATGAGGGACCTTGTCAACGACTTTCTGAAAATCCAGATACACTATATCAACCAATTTACCCTTTAACTACTTGTTTATTCACACCTTCCAAACAATATAACAGATTAGTACCAGGGAAAATGGTAGAAACCATCATAAAGAACACAATTACACAGCATGTAGATAGTCATGGCCTAATGGGAGACAGCCAACATGACTTTAGACAAGGAAGATCTTGTCTTACTAATCTGATATGTTTTTTTGAAGATGTGCATAAACAGGTAGACAAAGGTGAGTCGGTTGATATAGTGTATCTGGACTTTCAGAAAGCTTTTGACAAAGTCCCCCATCAGAGACTTTTGGCGAAGCTAAAAAGTCATGGGATAGGAGGCAGTGTACTATTGTGGATCGGGAACTGGTTAAAAGATAGAAAGCAGAGGGTAGGGCTAAATGGCCAATATTCCCAATGGAAAAAGGTGAATAGTGGAGTACCCCAGGGATCTGTACTGGGTCCGCTGCTTTTTGACATATTCATATATGACCTGGAAAAGGGAATAACTAGTGAGGTTATCAAATTTGCAGATGACACAAAACTGTTTAAAGTTGTTAAAACCCAAGAGGATTGTGGAAAACTGCAGGAGGATCTGGATAAATTGGAAGACCTGGGTATCCAAATGGCAGATGAAATTTAATGTGGACAAGTGCAAAGTTATGCACCTAAGAAAGAACAACCCACACTATAGTTACACGATGCAAGGCTCCACATTAGAAACCACCACCAAGGAAAAAGATTTAGGAGTCATCGTGGATAACATGTTAAAACCCTCCGCCCAGTGTGCAGCTGCGGCCAAGAAAGCAAATAGAATGCTAGGTATCATAAGGAAAGGGATGGAGAATAAAACAAAGGATGTTATAATGCCTCTGTATCGCTCCATGGTACGACCGCTCCTTGAATATTGTGTGCAATTCTGGTCACCATATCTTAAAAAGGACATAGCGTTATTAGAAAAAGTACAGAGAAGAGCTACCAAATTGGTGAAGGGGATGGAAGGCTACTCCTATGAAGAGAGGCTAAGAAGGTTTGGGCTCTTTAGCCTGGAGAAGAGACGGCTGAGGGGAGATATGATAGAGGTCTATAAATTAATGAATGGAGTGGAAAGGATAAACGTGGATCAATTGTTTACGCTATCAGAGTATAGAAAGACTAGGGGACATGTAATGAAGCTACAGGGTAAACTATTTAAGACAAATAAGAGAAAATATTTTTTCACTCAACGTGTAATCAAACTCTGGAATCTGTTACTGGAGGATGCAGTAAGGGCTGTTAGTATAGCTGGGTTTAAAAAAGGTTTGGACAAGTTCCTGGAGGAAAGGTCCATAAACCACTATTAAAAAGGGACCCAGGATATCAATGCTTGACCCAGTACAAGCATTGTGGAACCTGTGTCTTTTGGGGATATTGCTAGGTACGTATGACCTAGATTGGCCACTGTTGGAAACAGGACACTGGGCTTGATGGACCTCGGTCTGACCCAGTATGGCATGTCTTATGTTCTTAGTAAGACAAGATCTGCCTTGGCTAAGTCCATGATGGCTTTCTCCTGTTAAATCATGAATATCTACATGTTCAGTAATTTTATTCTTTATAATGGTTTCTACCATACTGATGTGAAACTCACCAGTCTGTAGTTTCTGGGATCAATCCTGGAACTCGTTTAAAAATTGGTAGTACTTTGGCCATTCTCCAATCTTGTTCAGTTTTCTACCACCTCAGTCACCAGCTTCTCCCTCTAGTAAGTCTGGGGACTAGTTACTAAGGTGCAACACAAATCATAGGGGGGAGGGGGGGGAGCTAGAACCATAATTTACAAGATGGATGAGGACATCTTTAGAAACCTGGAAAATTGAAAGCAAGAAAATGGGAAGCCATTCCCATGCAGTAACAGGAAAGGTTTTCCATTCTGGATTCAGGGATAAATAATTTAGTGAGGCTATGTACTGGGTAGAAAGATTGGCCTGGTAGCCTATGGAATACTAATTCTTTCTTTTTGTCCCCATACTCTAGCTTGCTGGTCTGTCTTAGACTTTTGCATAAATATTGTGACAGTGACATACAACTTCCTTTGAGAGCCAGCTAGGCTACATTATGTTATGACTGTAGTAAAATCTTACCAGCCCTCAAATGTCTCAAGGAACTCTAATGAGAACTCCCTTTCCTCTCTTCCCATGGATTAACATCTTAGCCTAAGTCAATGATCTAGTCCCTCTTGAAATGCATTATAGCATAGTAAAGAACCTTTAAATTAAATGTAGTCTTATGTTGCAAACCTTAACATAATCCACAGCATGTCATTGACCTCTACTTCAAAATACTTTGATTTCATGTACATGTATTCCTTGGCCATCCACCAACAATGCTGAAAAGAGTGTTAAGGAACGTGGAAGCTTGCTGTTTTGCAAACCATCAAGGAACAAAGCTCATGCCATCTGACATTTAAAGATTGCAGTTGTGTTTTTTAAATGCTGGCCGTGGTGTTTAAATAAAATGTGTATATTGAATGCCGCTATCCAGAGGGCGTCTGGTGCTGAATATAAGTATAATGCAGTCAATGCCAGAGTTATCCGAATAGCAGCAATATTGAGTCTGCTGTCTGGATAACTGTCTGGATAAGTTAGGGCAGCTTTTTTTCTCACCTAGTTACCGGATAATAGCAGACTGAATATCACTTCTATAGGGATCATTTCTGGGACCCCGTGCTCCATCCTCTTACTACTATATGGATAGTACTGGGGTGGTCAAAGGATTTTCAATGGCACTAAAATCAGCAGACAGATCCGGCCAACCACATTTATCAAGACGGCAAGTGTTGCTATCAGGATAAGTGCTTTTGAATAATAATCGAGCTAATGCATTTTAATGACTAAGGCTCATGTTTACTAAGCTGGGCTAATGGTTAGCATGGGCTATTTGTAGATAGGTTTCATGTTATTCAATGGGATCTAGTCACAAATATCATGTGCTAACCATTAGCCCAGCTTAGTAAACATGCCCCTAATTGTTTAGGGGGAGATATTCAAAGGTATTTACACAGTTTACAGACCTATAAACCATGTAAATGCCTTTTGGAGGGATATTCAGCAGTATCAGCACAGTTAGTACCACTGAATATCCCTGAATAACACTGCTACGTGCCCCGATGCTAACTGTATAGCATTGGGGTGTGTTGTGGGCATTCTGGGATGGAGTGCAGGCGACACTTGTCGCTAACTGGACAGTGGCGATTTTGAACCGCTGCCCGGTTAATGACCCATAGGTAAAGATGGGCACAGAAAAAGCTAGCCTATCTTTACCTGTGGGAGCTAACCGGGCAGCGGCTCAATATTATCGCTGCTGGTTTAGCTTCCACGCTGTGCAGTAGACCCGGATATTCAATGCCGGTGGTCAGATAAGGCCCCAGCATTGAATATCTGGGGTTAAGGTTCAGTGGTGATGGCTATGCGCTGTAGAAGCGTTAGCCACAACCAGTGAATATCCCCTCCTTAGTAACCAGTGAATATCCCCTCCTTAGCCACAACCAGTGAATATCCCCTCCTTAGCCACAACCAGTGAATATCCCCTCCTTAGTAACCAGTGAATATCTCCTCCTTAGCCACAACCAGTGAATATCCCCTCCTTAGCCACAACCAGTGAATATCCCCTCCTTAGTAACCAGTGAATATCCCCTCCTTAGCCACAACCAGTGAATATCCCCTCCTTAGTAACCAGTGAATATCTCCTCCTTAGCCACAACCAGTGAATATCCCCTCCTATTTTTGTGGTTTCATTTTTGTACATTACTTAAAAAAATTGTACCATTATATACAGTCCCTCCCCTTAAAACTATCACCTAAAGACACATATGCATGCCGGATACCTGAAAGCACTGAAAAATTATTAGTGCCAATGCTGCTCTTAACAGTTTGACTGCATTAGTACCTCTTAATTAGTTGTTTCAGATGTCTTAAGCACAGAACTTACAGCATGACCAGGAACAGAGAGTTAAAAAAAACGAAGTGGGCAGGTGTCACACTTGCCATGCAAGCTCTCTCTTGTTATCACTGATAGTATACTTCTTTCAGTGTTAGGAACTCTACTAATAAGTATATGATTCCCTTATCCTACCTCGTTAACCACCGGAATACCTGATACGTTCATTGTGCATTCTGCGCTGCATTCTCAGTGGATCTACTGCTCTGAACAACCACCTAGAACAAGATCACAGTGAGCAAAAGAAGACAATGGTTATTTAATTCCAGTGATTTTTGACACTCTACTCCTCACACAATTTTGTACTGCTGCAATGGATGTTTCCGTTACTGTAACATCTACAAGCCTGTTAAAGCAATGTGCTGAGCCATGAAAGCCTGGAAAATCAGAGACCATATCTCATCCTGCACAGGGCACCCCCATGACTTTGAGTAAGTGGCATCATATCTCACCATGTCACCACTATAGGCCCTTATCAAGCATATAAGCTCTCTTGGGAAGGGAACCACTGCACTGAACTTAAATGTATGCTGACGAGCATTAATAAAAATAAAGAAAAAAAGTTCAAATTGATTAACCCCTACCAACACAGCTAGGTATACATATGCACATAACCACATCTCTTCATAGCTACCTATATTTCTATATCTAGACTATAAGCCCTCTTGGAACTGGATCCTCTCATTTAAACTTCAGAAATGCCATATGATTCTTTGAGCAGGGACTGTCTATCTTTGTGTTTGTACAGCACTGCATACGCCTTGTAGCGCTTAATAAATGCATAATAATATAATAATATTAATATCCAAATGAGTTAAATTAATTGGGTTATTAAATTATTTCACAGAAATATCTACATATAATGGAGACCATGCATGCAAATCTCTCTCATGCATATTCATTGCGGTTATCCTGCAAACCTGGTTAGCTACTTGTGTCCCAAGGACTGGGTTGAGAACCACTGCCCTATACATTCCTTAACTTTTATTGCTGCTTGTATCACAAATTACAGTAATGAAAAAGCAGTCAAAATAAGAGATCATACTAGTCAATCAAAAACAAAAAATAATCTCCATATTACTTGATGAGCGTTCCGCATTATTGATATGGGAGGAAAAGACTACAGATATAGCTATATAACAGTGTCACTGATATCATAGCATAACAACTCATCATGGAACTAAAAGCTTCCTCTAGGTGTGATTTCTTCAATCAAATCTCTTCAAAATATATCATGTATATTGTGCCAATACTTAGTCCAAATTTCATAACTTATTTAAATAGTCGTTTCTCTTATGCAGTTCAAATCAAGCAGATGATCAGTGGCTTCATTCTCCAATATCTTAAGCAATACTATCAATGTTTTGCAAAAGCACAAACAAGTAGCAGGGGTGAATAAGAGCAGGGCTGGCACTGACATTAGGTGAATTAGCCAGTCGCCTAGAGTGTTGGCCCTCCAGGGGCGCCCATTGCCATTGCCGACACCCCTCACGGGACCTACAGCAGTAGCAATGGATTGAAACAGTCACACGGATTTACCTGCAAACGTAGAGAGAAGTATACAGCCCCGTGATACCAAAGTTGGCAGGTAAGCACCACAGAACTGTTTCAATCCTTTGCCACCACTGTAGGTCCTCCCATTGAGGGGCAACAGTGGCGGCAATGGGGGGGGGGGGGGTGGGCAGGAGGATGAAAGGGAGGAGATTCACCTAGAGTGCCTGAATAAGAGAAACTATTTTTTCACTCAACGCATAATCAAACTCTGGAATTTATTTCCTGGAGGAAAAGTCCATAAACAATTATTAAAGAGGACCAGGGAAATCCACTGCTCGCCTGAGATAAGCAACATGGGATCTTCTGGGAACCTGGGAACCTGACAGGTACTTGCGACCTGGATTGGCCACTGCTGGAAACAGGATACTGGACTTGATGGAACTTGTTCTGACCCAGTATGGCATATCTTATGTTTCTATGTTCTTACTTGACTTACTTAGACAATTATTTTAGAAATTGTATTCACAATTTCCACGGGCATTAACATGTGTAAATGGCCATTTTACAAAAGGCTGAATTACATGTGAATGTCCTTTCTACTGTACATATAAATTGCAAGGGGTTGTATCAGGAGCACAGTTAGGGAGTGGCCAAGGTAGTTTAAGAATTTACACATGTATTCCCTATTTCATATGAGGAATACATGTGTGTGACTCCTGCATACAAGCGAGCTAAACATGTACATCGTGAATGGTTGTTCAATTCTGTTTCAATGACCTCTTCTGGTACATCGGATTGCGCCATTGACAAGATAGTAGGGGTTATGCCATATATGATTGGTTCTTCTCAAGTGGTGAATATTTTGCGGAAACACTAGCACATATTGGCTCTTCCTTCTTCTTTTCGAAAGGATCTAATGATTGCATTTCAACGTGGTAATAATATTTGTGATTTTGTTGTTCATTCCACAGTCCATTCAGATCGTCCTCTCAGCTCAGCTCTCATGCGACTCCAGGTCACTTCATCTGTGACTCTATTCGTTGCATTTTTTATAAACAAGCGCAGACTGGACTTCACTGGCAACATATTTTGACAGGTCGCTCTTTTACTACCGAATGGCATACTACTTGCACTTCTGCCTTTGTGGTGTATTTATTGGCATGCCCTTGTGGACTACAATATGTAGGTTATACAACCCAACCTGTGAAAAAAACATCTAAAGCAAAATCAAGAATTAATACCAAGACACTTTCGGCCCCATTGGTTCCAGATTGTGTTCAGTTACAACACACTTTTTTGGATTTTAAATAGTGTGTTATAGATCATGTTCCATCTGATCCTAGAGGGGGTGATCGTGAACATCGACTACAAGTTATTGAAGAACGTTGGATTTTTTTTCTTAATACTATATCTCCTAATGGTTTGAATTCCAAGCCTATGGAACTCCCTACCACCACACATCAGAGCTATCCCCAACTTGAGCCAGTTCAGGAAGGCCTTAAAACAACTCCTCTTTATTAGATACCTTATAGACTCCCCCGAACCACAGCCACCAGGTATGACCAACTCACAATAACTCCATCCCACATGCATACAGTTACCTATTTCAATGTTTCACACATGTAGATAGTTTCCCCTGTTATCCAAGTTGATTGCTCCTGTTTATTGTAATGACCTGACTCTTGTTTATTGTCGGATACTGTTTGTTTTATGTAAACCGCGCTGATCGCAAATAGTGCGGTATATATGAAATGTAAATAAATAAAATAAATAAAATTCTGAAATAGACTGGTGGAGTACTCTTTGATCATGACTGGTTTGGTTTTTCTTCTTCCTTTGTTCCTCTTGTTTTTCCGTAGCTGCATTTGACTGGGTCTATAGAGCTGCATGTTTCCTGGTGACGTCAGATGCTATCCCTTCGGAGGGAATTTGAAGTTTTTGTGCTGAGCAAGACACGTTCAAATTGTGCTGAATGAGCGAAGCCAAAATCTGCAACATCTACATTATTTAGGATGCATCTTACAAATTTATTTATTATGAATTTGTGATTGAGCATGAGACAGGGTCTTTGACCTGAAACAAAGTGCTGTGTCACTGACACAATGGATTCACAGATCTGATGTTGATCTGGTGGATTCTTAGACATCACGGTTTTCAATCACTTTGTTTGCTACATAGTTTTTACCAATGGCTACCTCAAGTGTATTTTTTGGCTCCGACTGCCAGCTAAGTATTATGAATTTGTGGGTTATTCAAATTCTTAGCGCATTGGTTTTTGGCTGCCACGTTTTGCAATCTATTTGCTTGATTTTGCACAACTCTATATTTAGAAAAAAAGATTAAAAGGAGTAGCTTGTTTTTCGGAGGGGTTTCTTCTTCCCCCTGCATAACGAGCATTCCAACATTTAACTATGTTTTTTTTCTTTGTTCTCCTTTACAATAATTTTTGGGTTTAATCTTTTTTTATTTTTGGAATGGTTCTGACCTAATTGTGTGGATTTGGTTTTTTGATCCATGTTTAGTAGACCATTTTCTAAAGTACTGCTGAAATTATGTACTTTGCAATATCAACATCTCAGTGCTGATCTCCACATACTATCTAAAATGCGTCTTCATGTATATCTTTGATTAGCTTTCAAGAGTTATCCTCTGTTCATCAGTTCAATTAAGAAGCAGTGCAGTTGCACTGGGTTTAAATGGCATAAACTCAGCAAGATCTTAGGCTGTCTGTACATGCCATTGCAGTTCAAAGAAAGAGGGTGTGGTGTAGACAGAGATGATGAGGCAGTGACACTTTACAATACAAAGCTCTTTACATTGCACTGTAAAGTTTCACTCTCTCATCACCTCTGTCCATCTCCCACCCCTTTCACTGAACTGTAATGATACTGTACATACAGACAGCCTAATTAATTTACCATTTATTTATATTGTCAATGCCACCAATTGCACTCAGCACATGTTGCCGCCTCAAAATCTTATTATTTTTAAATTATCGCATCCAATCTGGCAGCAGAAGTGTTTGAGCACAGACTATCTCCTGGTGCTGTGAGACCAGCATCAAAATAAGAGCTTAATTCTTATCTCAAGACTGGTCCTGTGGCATTAGGAGACTGTGCGGCAAATTATAGACAGAACATGAAGAATGAAATTAAGATGTCTAGGTTAGGAAATGGAAAATTCCCACTGCATTTTCCAAGAGACTCTGTCAAAGAGTCTCTTGTAAAAAATGTGTAAAAATGTCCAGAAGTGTACGTCAATGCTCCTGCTGTTCTTGTCCACATGTTTCAAAATGTGACACTTGACCCCTAGCAGTAATCTTGCAGTAAGGTCATTCTGAAACCCAGGACCCAAAGAGCAGGAGAGACTGTGGATTGCTCCTGCCCCCACTAGACCTGTAAGAAGGTGGGGATGGGGGATCTGACAGTTGCTGGAGGAGCAGGGTGCGGGGGAACCCTCATGCTAAAGGGCAAATGAGGGATAGGATGCTTTGGTGGGTTAGGTGATGAGAGATTGGATGTGTTGAGGTGATGAGAGATTGGGGTGGACAGTATCAAATTCTAGGGAGGATTGATCGGGGGGGGGGGGCGGGGAGCAAACCTTGGCCTTTGCCCCTCCAAGCAGGCACTTATTCATGCCTTAGGGTAATAAAATTCCAACAACTAGATTATTTTCATATTGACATGGATTCCCCTTGTAAAATGGGGAATATACATCAATGTTTTAGGCCTGCCAAAACAACTCCCTCTCTATCACTTTAACATGTCTCTGCCAAACTAAACTTGGGGGTATGTTTAATAAGCTGGGCTAACAGTTAATGTGTGCTATTTGTAACTTGGCCCCATTGAATAACATGGGACTAGTTACAAATAGCACACATTAACCATTTGCCTAGCTTAGTGAACATACCCCTTAGTGTGCATAGGCCCTTTCTAGAATGGCATTACATGTATATGCCAATCTACAAGTGCTTAAGCTCTTCTTTTGCTGCAGGACCAGATGGAGTAATTACAAAACAAGATCAGGAGGCTGCAAGACAGCATTGCTAGAGTTAAACGTAGTGTGTGGTACACTCACCTTCTCTCAGTCTGTTGCTATCACCATAACCTTCAAAAATGTGTCATCTAAGGGGACCAGGTGGCCTAATGATTGAATCTCCCCTGCCCTGACTAATAGAAGTGTCCCCTACTTGTTCTGAAAACTCTGATTCCACAGGTCTGCGACTAAAAAGCTGTTTGATTATTTTCATCTAATTTCCATGTATTTTGGTGTGCTGAAAACAAATAAAATATTGAAAAAACTCCTAGACGTCATGATTTGTCACAACATGCAAAATTGTCTTCAAATTTATCAAATTTTTTCAAATTACTATTAATTCACATAAGTGCATTTAAGATAGAAAATGCCCAAAAAAACCTTAAAGGGGTTGTCCGAGTTATGTAAAAAAATATATAGCACTGTAAATCTGATGATCATCAATATATACATAAGCTAAGCAAGTTTTAAGTCCGTGCTTCTAATGGTAGAAGGGTTTAATCTTTCCTGAAGAATCCAGTGGGAGGGAGACACAGGGCAGATAGCAGCAGCTCTGGTCAGTGCAGGGGGGCGTGGCCAGCACTGTGACGTCTCGTGTACAGACACAGAGCTGCTCTCTCCTGTATGCCACACTTGTGCACAAATCATCATCAGGTTCTTGGTTCTAGGCTGTTCACACTTTTTCATCGCAATTCGTGTTAGCTCGTCATTCTTCAACCGTTATGTTATGGCTCCGCAAAAGTGTATTAATTCGCCAGACAGTTTCTGTTTCATCTGTGGTGAATATACAGTGTTGAAGCAACAGCAGAATATTACAGACTTTGTGAAAAAAGTATACTTTGGACTAAAAATTGGAGATCAAGATAAAGTCTGGGCGCCTCATAAAGTGTGCAAACGGGGAGAATCTTGCGAGTCTAATAAGAAGCTAAGTGTTTAAAGTTTGAAAATTCTTATTGACTCGAGAGAGAAAATACAAGGTCATTGATGTCAACTAGCCTGTTCACTGGGACGAAAATTGTCCATATTATCAAGGCTACGGGTTGTCTGAGACCTTGGAAGTAAAAAAGTGATTTTTGACTAAGACTGTACTGAATGTGTACAGTTGCATTGAGTGAGTTATTCTCAAAATATTTTAACAATATTGTTGGTGCCACAGTGTTGCAATTGGTGGCATTGACAATATAAATAAATGGTAAATTAATTAGGCTGTCTGTATGTACAGTATCATTACAGTTCAGTGAAAGGGGTGGGAGATGGACAGAGGTGATGAGAGAGTGAAACTTTACAGTGCAATGTAAAGAGCTTTGTATTGTAAAGTGTTACTGCCTCATCATCTCTGTCTACACCACACCCTCTTTCTTTGACTATATGTAATATGTACTGTGCTCAGCTCCTCTCATTGCCCCTGACACATGCATACAGCCCCTGCTCCCTCAACTCAGACCTTCCTCACCACATCTCCAAATGCCCCAGTACAAATCCAACATATTTCCCTGCCATTCACACTTACCCCTGTGCTCTTCCTGCCTCATACACAACCCCCTACCCAAATATCTCTTTAGTCACACACAGTTCCCTTCCCCTTACTCCTTGACTGAAGTTCTAAGGAGACCCTCAATCTTCTACTGGAACTCTAAAGGGGCCCCCCTGCCTCCTGACAGGAACTCTGAAGGAACCCCCTTTCCCTCAATACCTGGGGGAGAACACCATCTCATCCCTCTCTTCAGGTAGCAGATTGCCTATTTCAGATCATCCTATTACTTGATCCAGCTGATGGATTACCGGAGGTCCAATGTGTTCCATCTCAGACATTGCATATGTTAACAGAACTTCAGAGAGGCACTTCCAAGTTATGCAGCCATACTATAGTTCATGTTAACAATACTACTGGTCATTTTCTTTCATATATATCGCAGTTTACCAAATTGTTAAGAAAAACTACTTCAAAAAGAAGGGAATGGAAAAATAATATGCTGGCTTCAATTGCTTTTGAAATGGTGATTTCCAATTTCTTAGGTTCAGTACCTTCAGCCTTGCAAGAGCGTTTTAAATTATATCTTCTCCTCCAGGCAGCGTTTGAATGTAGAGGAATTTAAATAAGGTATTAGATCCACTCAAGAAAGGCAAATTTTTCCAAATAGGATAGATAGCATGATAAAATCAGAATGATCATATAATTTCTGACAAAAGAAAGAAGTTGAATAGGACAATATTAGCTTTATTGTGAACCCAATGAGAAGAATTTGGGTTTGTTACCTGCATGGATATAGGTCACTGATACTTAAGGCAGGTTATCATATTCCTGAACAGGTCTGATTTCAGTGTAAGCCAACTATGTTAATTAACCTTGTTATTAAATTAAATATAGGTAAATATTTATTATGTATAAATTGTGGGAAATATCCTAAAAATCAGGCCTATTTTGGGATCAAGAGGACTGAAGTTGAAAGCCCCTGGGATATTCACGTGCATTCTTACCTTTTCAGATATAACAAAGGACCCAATATTCAAAGCAATTAATGTGGTTAGCAGAGCTGCTAACACTGTCTGTGGCTGCCGGCTCTACACACCCTGATGCTAACTATTTAGCACTGGGGTGTGTTGGGGGCATTCTGACTCAGAGCAGAGGTGGAGCCGATCGGTAACAATATTGAGCCACTGCCCAGTTGGTAATATACGGTGAAAGCCAGGTGCAGGTAACCCTGGCCTAAGTTCCGCTGTGTATCGCTAACTAGGTAGCGGCTCAATATCGCTGCTGCCTGGTTACTGATCGGCAAGAGCGGCTAGCTTAGCTATTCAATGCCGCAGCCGAATATGACCCCGGCATTGAATATCCAGGTTTATTATTCAGTGCTGGCAGCTAGCCACCAGCACTGAATATTAGGCTCTAAGTTCATAGTAAAAACTGGAATGGTTAATACTGGGGTCCCTAGAATTCACAATGATATAGCATATCTCTCCACCTGCAGCCTTCCAGCTTGCCTCTTTCATGTGCTGTTGCCAGCCAAATTAAACATAGTTAAACTCCAGTTGTGATGAGCAGGAAGGCCTAGCTGCATGCTGAAAATTCTGAAAATGAAGGCCTAGCTGCATGCTCTTAATAGCAGAAAGAGGGAGGGTCCTCGAAGGCTTTAAGTTTTCTCTCTGCATCAGGCTTATAGACAGAAATGAGAACTATCCTTCACAGTAGGTGGGGGGAGTGTTGCAACAGTGCACTCTGGAGGTACAAAAGCATAAGCATGTCATCTATTTTGAGGATTTCTTTCAGTCTCTACTACTGCTATTTTTGTTTTCTTAATCATTTATTTCAGCCAACTTTGTAGATTTAAAATTCTTTCCTGAAGCTATTTAGCACTGTGATTCTCCCAAACCCATGTTTTTTCTTCATTGTTCTCTAATTATGCTATCATAATTCTTTGGGTATCAAGAATGGTTATGGAAGCTGAGCTACATTTAAGATTTTATGTGCTAGAAAATAATATATAAGAATTTGGCAGTTAGTGACTAAACTACATTATAGTAGGCAGGGAAGGAGATCAAAGGGGAGTGCGCACAGTCTCTTGTATTAAACAATTGGAGGCTAGACTCAGAAGAAAGCGTAGCCTTTCAAAGAAAGGAATCAAGATTAACTACTGTGTGCTTTATCCACAATATTGTTTTCTACAGTTTCTAAAATCACAGGAGATTACACCAACCACTATTTGGCAGCTGAGTTCATTTCCATATACAAACTTTCTATATAATGTTCAAAGCTAAATAGCTATCAGCTTTCAGAGAGCCACAGGTGGAATAAATGGGGGGTGGAAAAAAACACTATTTGGTCTACATGAGCAAATTTGTCTTCTATTGTGAACAAAATTGAGTAGGGGGTGAATTCATTAATGTGCATTCAATTTGTTACTGCACCTTAAACTTAAAAGGTTATTTTAGAAGTCTTATTTGCAATTTCCATGTGTAAAATTAGGTATTTACATGTAGAAATAGTATCCATATGTAAATATGGATTTTAGAGGGCTGATTGCACACAAGGATGTCTATACTACGTAGAACTTGCAAGGGGGCATGTCAGAAGTGTAATTAGAGGTGGCCTGGGAAGATAAAACATCTGCACGTGTAGTCCCCATTCATGTGGCGGCACATTCCAAATGGGACGTCCAAGTGCAATATGGGACATCAAAGCCAGAATGTCTGAAAAGAAAGGCAGGCACATGCAAGCTCAGGCACAATTCCAGAAACATAGATGTGCCCAATATGCACGTGTATCAAATGTCTATATAGACGTCCCAGTAGAGTATTTCAGAACCAAAATGTCTACTAGTATAATGGCTAGAGAAGCAGTTTAAGAACTGGGTGGCCAGGGTTCAAATCTCAGTGTGGGACTTTGTAATCTAAAGCTAGTCACTTAATTCTCCAACCTCTCTATAGGTGAAAACACTTACCTGGTACCTATTCTTACCCGGAACAGGAACAAACATGCAGGTGCCTGCAGACAGCTCTGCTGCTGCTTCTGGGATTGAATGGGAACGTGTAAGTCCATTACCCCTCCCCAGACACACCTCAGCCACACCCCCATGCCCACTTGAATGTCCCTGGCCTGGAGACATCTGCAAAGATCATTTGTGGAATGGTTATGGAGATGTGTCTGTGATTGTGATTGTGATTTTGATGTCCATGTGCATGTGCATGTCTGCAGACACCCAGACCATGACTAAACTTCTTAGAATGGCCCTCATAGGGAATATATGTATATGACTGCAATTGTTCATAATGGAATTTACAGCTGCACCCTGGCAAGTTTAGGTTTTGAAAAAGTGCTAGTTACAGTCACTCTTTCACAGGAGGGATTAAGGGGTTATTCTCTTTCATTCTCCCATTGAGCCCGATTCAGAGAGGGGAACGTCCAGGCTGTCTGGACGGCCCCAAGCAAGATGGGCCAGTTTGGACCTGATTCTGGACCGCGGGAAGAAAATGTTCCCACAGTGGCCAGAATTAGGTCTGAGGGTGGCCTGGCATGCCCTTGCTGCCTGCGGGGGTGTCCTCCCCACACGTGCCCCAACTCCCACACCTCCTGTCCCCTTTTCCCCACCTCCCGACCCAAGGCTAGCCTGCCGTGGCCTGGATCATGTGCTGGGAACCCCGCCCCCCCCGCACCCTGCCCCAACCCCAGGGGGGATCCCTGGGCCCGATTGCTGGGTTTTTGTTGCTTATTCCACCTTTGAGGTGTAATAAGCAGCACATCTCCATGGGACTGGTAAGACGTACAGGGCCATGACTTGAATCGGCCCTGTACATCCTGCCAGGCGGGCCCATCCCCCACCAGCTCTCCCTGTCCTGAGCATCAGGAAGTAAGGCGAGAGCCAGAGAGGGAATTGGGCTGGATGGCTTGCAGAGTTGCATGTCCCACCGGGATGTGCAGCCTCTCAACCCACGCCCCAGAATTGGGCCCATTGTGTATTTACCCCTCCAAATTGAAATTAGATGGAGATAGCATCTGTAATTAATTGGTGGCGTTTATATGTTTAGGTTTGCCAAATGACCCCATACTTATTTAAATGCCTGCACTTACATGTGAAAGTTGCAGAGTTTCCCATGTTTTTTCTAAAATACTACTGAAAATACTACTGGAATTCTGTATGTCATGACCGCAACACCTCATTTCTGATCTCATTTTAAAATGTGCCTTCATGTGTGCTAAATTGATTTAATGTATACTAATTGACTTAGGAAGCCTTAATTCAACAGTTAATGTGTTTTAAACCAATCTACCCTAGCTTAGTTTATAGCTTGTCATGCCATGAAGGCTTGTGTGATATCAGTGATGCTGAGAGTTATGGTATTAGTAACTTAAAACTACTCTCAGGATTTCCCTAAGACAAATTGGACGGCATTGGCAGCAGAGGTTCACATTTCTGTGAATGACAAGAACTCTGGCACTATCTGTGCAGATGAAAGGCCTAGCAATCTAAATCCCCATAGATGATCACAACAAAACAAATTGTGATGTACTGGAAGATGAGCACCCACCTCTCCCAAGGCTGGATGGCACTCCATGGGCTACTGAGCAGCTCTCAAAACATCTGACTGCTGATTTAGCTGCACATGAAATAAGGGCCAGAAGTTGCAAAGATGTCTTACATATTAGGATATGGAATGTATGAAACATAAACCAAGGATAACTAGGAGGTGGTTGACAATGAAACGGAAAGTGCACAACTTGATCTGCTGGGTGACAGCGACATGAAATGGATTGGCATCATGCACTTTAAATTTGATCATCACATGATATGAAAGATGTAGAAGAAATGATGTTGCATTTATAATTAAGAAAAAACCCTGCATGAACTGTAATGAATATAATGCAGTCAGTGAGCGCTTAATTTCTAGCGGTCTACAAGGAATGTCCATCAACACAACTATTATTCAGGTATATGTGCCAACAGCACATGCAGAAGACGATGAAGTTGATTAGATCTATGAAAAGTGTAAGCTAGAATCAACAGAACATGCAAACAAGAAATACTGATAGTCATGGGTGACTGGAATGCAAAGTTAAGAACAAAGAAGAAGGCAAAGTGGTTGGAAAATATGGGCTTGACAACAGAAACAAAGCTAGAGAACGACTGATAGAATTCTGAAAGACCAACAATCTATTCATCTCAAACACCTTCTTCCAGCAACACAAGCGGCAACTGTACATATGAACATCATCTAATGGATTGTGCAAAAATCAAATTAACTACATCTGTGGAAGTCAACAATGGAAAAGCTCAATAACATCAACAAAGACAAAACCTGGAGCTGACTGTGGAAAGATCACCAGCTACTAGTATGCAAACTTAAGCTAAAGCTGAATAAAAGCAAGTCACTCATGAATGTAGCAAAGTATGATCTTGAGAATATACCACCAGAATTTAAAGACTGCTTGTGAAATTAATTTGACACTTTGGATAGAAATGACAGAGCACCAGAAGAGTTATGAATTGACATCAAGGAAGTTGTACCTGAAGAAAGTGAAAAGTCTCTAAAAAAAGGTGGAAAAGCCAAAATGGATGACCAAAGAAACTCTGAAAATTGCTGAGAAATGCAGAGAAGCTAAAAGTCAGAGGAGAAAGGAGAAGTAATTGTAAAACTCAACAGAAATTTCCAGTGCGCAGCAAGATAAGACAAAGAGAAATACTACAATGACACATGCAAGAAAATGGAATCTGAAACTATTAAAGAAAAAAAAAAACGATTGGCTTTCCTAAAACTACTAGAACATATGTCCGCAATTCAGTCCCCAGGACACACCTAGTAAGTAAGGTTTTCAGGATAACTACTGTATCCCAAAGACTGGGTTGAGAATCTGTGTACTACAGTTACAGAGACAATTCTAGGCTTGAACTGGAATGCTAGAAGGCATTCAAGAATCCATGTTGAATGATGCTGAGAAGATCAAGAAGAGGTGGAAAAAATAAACCAAATCGTTATACCATAAAGATCAAGTGGATCAATGGCAATTTTAATCTGTACCTTAGGATCAAGAACCATCTGTGATGAAAGAAGAAGCTGAAGCAGCATTGAAAGCATTATCATAAGAACATAAATCCCATACTGAGTCAGACTAAGGTCCATCAAGCCCAGTATCCTGTTTCCAACAGTGGCCAATCCAGGTCACAGGTACATGGCAGATTCCCAAAAGGCAAACAGGTTCCATAGTGCTTGTCCTGGGTCCTCTTTAATAATGGTTTATGGACCTTTCCTCCAGGAACTTGTGCAAACCTTTTTAAAACCCAGCTACACTAACAATGTTTACTAATCCTCTGGTAACAAATTCCAGAATTTGATTACACATTGAATAAAAAAATATTTTCTCTTATTAGTCTTAAATGGGTTATGTTGTAGCTTCATTGTGTGTCCCCTAGTCTTTCTAATTTTTGATTGTGTAAACAATTGATCTTTGTTTACCCATTCCATTCCATTCATTAATTTATAGACCTCTATCATATATCACCTCAGCCATCTCTTTTCCAAGTTGAAAAGCCCTAACCTTTTAAGCCCCTCCTCATAGGGGATCCTTCCAGCCCCTTTACTGTTTTGATGGCTCTTCTCTGTAGCTTTTCTAATTCCGCTATATCCTTTTTAAGATGTGGTGACCAGAATTACATACAAAAAAATCAAGGTGCAGTTGCACCATGGAGTGATGCAGAGGCATTATAATATCCTTTGTTTTATTCTCCATTCCTTTTCTTGATTCCTAGCATTTTATTTCTTTTCTTGGCCACCCCTGCACACTGGGCATAGGGTTTCAACATATTATCCACAATGACACTTAAATCTTTTTCCTGGGTGGTGGTTTCTAATGTGGAACCTTGCATTATGTAACCAGGGGAGGAGTAGCCTAGTGGTTGGGGCAAGGTACTTCAGGTCGGGGGTTCAAATCCGACTAGAGGACAGCAACCTTGGGCCGGAAGGACTGGGGTTTCTAGTCCCACAGATGCTCCTTGTGGTCTTGGGCAAGCCACTTAACCCTCCATAGCCCATGTTCCCTGTAAGTATTAGTGTATGTGTTTCATATCCCCACGTGTTAAATGTATCCCCCCAATTGTGTCATGACGGCTTTGATTGAAGGATAAGGCGGTATACAAAACTGTCTAAATAAATAAAATAAATAAACCATAGTTTGGGTTGTTCTTTCCTAAATGCATAACTTTGCACTTGTCCACATTAAATTTCATCTGCCATTTGAACATCTAGTCTTCCAGTTTATCAAGGTCACAATCCTCTTGCATAACAGATTAATAAAACAAAACTTTCCTTGACTAAATCCATGTTGGATTTCTCCCACTAAACCATGACTATTTACATGTGCAAAAAAACCCTCACAAGGAGCCTAAAAAAATGTTAATAATCAATCATAACTAAAACTCCTCATGGCCTAAATCCAGCTCAACACTATAACACAAAAATGAAACAATAAAACAGCAACCTACCGGATCCACATACTAGAGAGGAAAAAGACCTCAGTACCCCTGCGGGCTCAACCATAGTCCGAGCATCTTGGAGGGTGAGTCTGACCAGAATACAGGTAACTTGACCAGTGCAAACTCGATACATCAAAAGTCAAGAAAAAAACCTCTCTATAGGATCTCAGCAGAATAACCCACAAATATAGTTTCACAACTAAACACTTCTGCACTTAATCCCCCTCCTTGTTCTTAAACTTAGTTCAACCAACTCTATTACACACTATGGCTAATGTCCAATGTATACTGTGCAGCTGTTACAAACTCAAGTGAAACACAGTGAAGACTCTCAACATGTCACTGGGTCCAGTACATATAGTAACACTGCTGCAAACAGTATTCAATGTGTGTTATCCCACTATTATGAAGCACAGTACATTATCCTCGTGGGGCACTATGGAAGCTTCAACGTGTCCAGTATCATGAGAACAGCGCTGCTACAATGTCCTTCTTGCTCAGGTTCAGATGTCCCATTCACAGTTCATGCCTTAAAACTGGAGTAGAGCTACTGTTGTCACCTCAAAAATGGGCAAACAAACTGCAATGTCTTTAGCAAAACTCGGACTTAGCTCTGCTTTTATGATGGAATGAGATCAAATGCCACTTTCCTCAACATGTCGGCAAATCAATCAGATACCATGTCAGCACTCCAACACTGGGTGCTTCACAATTATAAGCTTCCTCAGGGGCTTTAGACTTGGCTGGTGTCTTTTGCAGATGGTCTCTTTGGCTATAGCTCCCTGAGGTGACAACAGCAGCTCTACTCATTTACTTATTTATCCAGAAGGATTTTGTTAATAGTGGCTTTGTGCAAGTCAGTATGTATGTCACTATGTATGTGTGAACACTGCCGCAGAAGTTCCTATGACAGTTTCTGATACAGTCGCTTTCTGTGTTTGTGCACTGCCTGTCCCTCCTTATTTCTCAGTGTTGAGGTCCCATAATGTGATGTGTCTCGTACCTTTATTTTTATTCTACTGATGGATTGAAATAACAAAATGCTCCAGCTTTGAGGCATGAACTGTAAACTGTGAATGGGACATTCGAACCTGAACAAGAATGACACTAGCAGTACTGTTGTCATGATACTGGACATGTTTTAAGCTTCCATAGTGCCCTAGGAGGATAATGTACTGTGTTTCACAATAGTGGGATAACACATATTAGATAGGGAAGAAGTGACAAACTACAGGACAGTAAGCCTTACCTTGATGGCGGGAAAAGTAATGGAGGCACTCCTGAAAGAGTGAATAGTGGACTTTCTCAAAACCAACAGGTTGCATGATCTGAGGCAACATGGTTTTATGAAAGGACGATCTTGCAAAAGAAATCTGATTAAGTTCTTTGACTGGGTGACCAGAGAACTAGATCAAGGGCATGCGATGGATGTGATCTACCTAGATTTCAGCAAAGCCTTTGATGCTGTTCCTCATAGGAGGCTTATCAATAAACTCAACAGCTTGGGGATAGGTCCCAAGGTGGTGAACTAGATCAGAAATTGCTTGACTGACAGACGACAGAAGGTGATGGTAAACGGAACTCACTTGGATGAAAGGAAGGTGATTAGCAATGTGCCCCAGGGTTTGGTCCTGGGATTGGTACTATTCAATGTATTTGTAAGTGATATTGCTGAAGGACTGAATAGAAAAGTCTGACTTTTTGCAGATGACACAAAACGTGCAAGAGTGGACACCCCTGAGGGAGTGGATAACATGAGGAAAGATCTACAAAAGCTGGAAGAATGGTCTAATGCTTGGCAGTTAAAATTTAATGTGAAGAAGTGCAGTGTCATGCACTTGGTAAGCAGAAATCTAAGGGAATTATTGAAAATTCCATGACTTGGACAAGTCGAATCTTTGTATGGAGAGAGACCTCTGCTCTTGAGAATCTTGTCTAGGTCATTTCTTTATTGATTATTGATCCAAGCAGGTTAAAGTTATCCACTATTTCAATTTTTTCTCCATCAACAATGAACTTAAAGATTTTGACAGTTGTCAGGATCTTTGTCTCTTTACATTAAGGCGCAATCCCATTTTAAGACTATGTTCCTTGATCTTGAGAAGCAAATATTTCAGATTGTCTTCACTTTCAGCGAGTATTGTGGTGTCATCAGCATAGCGAAGATTATTGATGAGTCTTCCATCAATCTTCACACCTTGGTTGTCTTCATACAATTATGCTTCTCTGATGATTTGTTCTGCATATAAATTAAACAGGTAGGGGGAAAGTATGCAACCTTGACATACACCTTTGTTGCTTTTAAACCATTCTGCTTCTCCTTGTTCCATCCAAACTGTTGCTTCTTGATCAATATAAAGGTTGTGCAAGAGAACTATCAATTGTTCTGGTATACACATGCTTCTTAATGTGGCCTAGAGTGTCTCATGGTTTAAACAGTCAAAAGCCTTGATGTAGTTAATAAAACACATATAGATATCCTTTTGGTATTCTTTTGTCTTTTCAAGGATCCATCTCACATACGGAGTGATGTCTCTTGTTCCTTGCCCTTTCCTGAACCCTTCTTACACTTCAGACAGTTCTTGTTCTAGGTATGGTTGTAGTCTCTGCTGAATGATATTGAGTAGAATCTTGATGGCATGTGTAATCAGAATGACTGTGTGATAAATTTGACAGTCAGTCAGATCACCTTTTTTCAGTATTGGTATAAACACAGATCTTTTCCAGTCAGTTGGCCATGCTGTTGTCTTCCAAATTTCCTTGCAGAGCCTTGTAAATATGGCATCAAAAAGGTGCAGGCCCCATAACAGGGCTGCCAGGTAGTGGAGGGCCTCCAGGCAGCAGCTCTGATAGGCAGATGATTGGAGAGGGAGGGGGGAGTCACACTGGGATAAAGGAAGGGGGGCAAGGGCTGCCTGTTCCTTTATTTCCCAGAGGTTTCAGATGGCTCAACTGGCTACAGTTGAAAAACTTCATGCTTGGTGCTCCAATGGTCAGTGGTTCAGGCCTAGACCTATCTTTAAAGAGTAATACGTATGCATCATGAGTGCTTTAGATAGCCGCGTGCCCACAGCCCAGAAAGAAAAAATCTGGAAGGGCAAGTACATGGACTTTTCATGCTATTCAAAAGGGAGAACACCACAAATTGCGAGTGTTGGAGGCTGTCACAACAAGTTCAAGCTGGTCTCTAAGAAGGCCGACACTGTCCCTCAGACAATTGCAAAGCCTTTTGGATGCTGGCCAACATGGACGGTGAAAAACACTTGAATCAGTGCCATGGGCTTTTCATATACAGGATAGTATTTGTGAGGCCTACAGAGTATACAGTGGCACCACCTTGCTGGAGTATGATGAGCAGTTTTGTCAGAACATGGCGGGCACCAAGGGGCTTAGCTGGGACAGGAAGGACCGATCTATGGATCTGGCTGATGATGCAAGGTCAGCATGGTAACAGAGTTAGCGGGGTCCTGGCAGGGGTATGTCCCAGAAGGTACATAGGAATGCAGCAGCAGCTGTTTCTAGGGGGCAGCAGGCCCGGTACTAGAGAAGGATGCATCCCCCCTTTCTGCCAAACCCCTCCATGCACTGAGGCATGTGCAGGCTGTACAACAGGAGGGCATACAGATTTAATAATACCTGTAAATACAGACATACCTGTGCCACCTGCAGGGATGGAAACCCTCAGGTCAGATGTGGGAAGAGAGGCAAGGGGGAAATGTCCAGTGCGGTGAGGCTGGCAGTTTAGGGCTCGCCACTACGTTCATTAATATCATGGTGCTGCGGCGGAATTTAGCAGGATATGATTAGCAAAAAGTGCTATGGTTAACGGTTTTAAATGGGATTTTAGTATTCCTTACAAAATCCCACCAGACCCGCGGGTGGTGGCGAACTTACAATCTGCTCAGGAACGGAACGAGATGATGCAAAGAAATCTCGATAAGGAACGGAGGCTGGGCAGGATTGTGGGTCCCTTTGAGAGTAATCCATTCCCCAACCTGAATTTTCCCATTAGGCCTAATCCCCAAGAAGAAGCAGGGTGGGTACCGGCTTATGTAACACTTATCATATCCCAGTGGTGCTTCGGTGAAGACCATCTATATCCAGCAGCCTGCTCGGTGAAGTATGCCTACATAAACTAGCTCCTGGAGATGCTCCAGGGCTTGGGGAGAGGGGCCTGGTTAGCAAAGACAGATATGGAGTCCGCCTTTAGGTTGCTGCTGATACATCCATATAGCTTCCACCTGCTAGGGCTCCACTTTGGTGGGTGGTACTATGTGTACAAATGCCTCCCTATGGGGTGCTACATATCATGAGCCTATTTTGAGGAGTTCAAATCCGCCATCCAATGGATGGCCAAGAGGGAGATAAGTCAGGGCAAAATCATACATTACCTGGACGATTTTCTGGGAGACAAGCAGAGATGACAGTGCAAACT
This sequence comes from Ichthyophis bannanicus, assembly GCA_033557465.1. NCBI lineage: Eukaryota > Metazoa > Chordata > Amphibia > Gymnophiona > Ichthyophiidae > Ichthyophis > Ichthyophis bannanicus. The sequence continues at coordinate 99,510,813 of CM066040.1, read as the reverse complement.
GAGAACATTTCAAAGGAAGACAGTTAAGCTGGGGGTCCCACTGGTGGCAAAAAAAAAAGATGCACTGATGCAGCGGCTGTCCTTCCTGGGGATAGAAATTGACACTAAGGAAATGGTGACACGCCTCCTGGCAGGTAAAGTGGCAATCTTGAAGGCGGCGGTCCAAACGGTGTTTGTCTCAAGGAAGATCACACTGAGGCAGATGCCTTCTCTGATGTGACATTTGAACTCTGCCTGCCAGTGATGCCCATGGGTAAGGTTTGCATTCGGCAGCTAACGGATGCCACAGGGGCATTCGCAGGGAACACCACTTCATTAGGGTCAATGCCCTAATAAGGGAGGACTTGACAGTTTGGCAGCAGGTCCTGCTACATTACAATGGGAGGAATATATGGAGGGCTCCACCCCTTTGTAACAGGGACCTGGAACAATCTGTGGATGCAGTGGGGGTGGAGGGGTGGAGGGGTGGAGTTGGCTTCAGGATCTATTTCAGTGAACAGTGGTATCAAGAGAGGTGGTCGGTGGACCTACATGAAAATGTCTTAACCAAGGATATTACATTCCTTGAGATATTCCCGATTGTGGTCACCATGGCCATCTGGAAGCCCCAGTTCACTGACAGAAGGATAGTTTTCCATTTGGACAATGCAGTGGTGGTATTCACCATCAATAAGCAAACAGTAAGGGTGGGGAGAGTGATGAGGTTGGTCGTGAAGCTGGTTTTACTGAGTCTGGAATTGAATGCAGATATCACAGCCAGCCACATCCCAGGGGAGAGCAATGAGATAGCTGATGTTCTTTCTTGTTTCCAACTCTGGCACTTCAGGCAGTTTGCCCTGAATGCAGCACCTAAGGCAGCACCCATGCCTGAGGAAATGTGGACCTTTGGATGCTGAGTGCCGGCAGAATGCTGAATCAGTACCTTGGCTGCAAAGTTTTGCTGAACAGTGGGAAGTCAACCTCGTGCAGGGGATGACAACTGGACTCTTGCTCAAGTTCTTAATGCACTTGCGGGCAGACGGAGCCTCGATTAGACAAGTCATTCTGATGCTGGTGGAGGTGGCCTTCATCCTCAAATTGGGGGGGGGGGGAGGTGGAGAACAGGGATGTGACAAAGGAAAGTGATGGATGGATGGTCCAGGGGAACCACCCCGAGGCCTGATGGTCGTCGGCTGGTCACCTTATCCATACTGCATGGGGTCAGTCTATGGGCAGCAGCTATCACCAGCTGGGTTCAAGGAAAAACTGTTCAGGCTAGCTACATGGATGATGTTCTTTGTGGTCTTTCATGTGAGCAAGGTTCTGCCCTGGGCCACGAAGAGCACAGCAGATACCGCCATACGGGTTAAGGATGCTGCAGCTGTAGGGAATAGGGTACGCTTGTCCTGGCCCAGTCGAAGCTGGATCAGCTCAGGGAGAACCATATGTCTGAATGCTACAGCAGTGCGGGATCTTTGCCTGGTCTCTGCTGTGTTCATGTATAGGCATGCAGACTATTGGGCATTTGGATGGATCCTGTCTCTCCCAGAATCAGTTTCGGACCCTGTGGCTGAGGGCAGTAGGAGAGGAGGGGTTTGTGGGCTGACATTAAATTCCTTTAGAATAAGTGCGGCAACCACATCGTACAGCTTGAACCCGGGGGGCGGGTTAGATTTTGGCTATCGAGAGATGAGCATCAATCAGGTCGAAATTGTACATTAGGTAGTAATGACACTAGCTAATGCTGTTTCCCTCATACCCATTAGGTCGCGGAGCGCTTTCGGTCTGGATCGTAGGGCATTCCTATATCTACTGAGCAAGACGAAGGGCAGCTGGGAGACATTTCTGCAAGCAATTCAGCTTCCATCCTGACAGCCTCCATATACAATGGATGGGCAAGAGAGGGATGCGATGGGACTAGCTAAGGCCCGTGCTCGCTGGCTGGCACCAAGTTAGCCACCCACCAGACTTCATAGTCCTACACTTGGGTGGTAATTTTTTTATTTGTATTTATTTATTTCTTTTTAAACCGCGCTCTTTAGAATCAGTGCGGTTTACATGTATACTAACAGGTACTTTTTATTACCTTGTCCCCGAAGGGCTCACAATCTAAGTGTACCTGAGGCAATGGAGGGTTAAGTGGCTTGCCCAAGGCCACAAGGAGTGGCCATGGGACTAGAGAGCCCAGTCCCTCTGGCCTGAGGTTGTTTGTCCCCATGCGGGAATTGAACCCCTGGCTCTCCGGCCTGAGGTAACCTGTCCCAACCACTGAGGGCATAGATCTCACCATCAAGATCAAGGCAGATATGATTTGGATACATGCCGAGTTGGGGGCAGGAGTCATCTGGTCCCAGATCATTCCTCAGCAAAAGTGACGGGGGGGGGGGGGGCTGAATGAATGAAGGGTATTGAAAAGAGCAGGAGGAAGCTGAACAAGGAAATCGGGACCTTCGTACGGGCACTGGGGAGGGTAGTAGTAGAGCATAGTGGCATACTGATGGAAAGGACAATGGTGTATTCGGGGGATGGGGCCCACTTGAATGAGATTGGCTTGGAATCGTTCATTGTGGGCTTGCGGCAGTCCATTGGTTTTGTACTCATAATGGGGTAAGTCGGGTCGCAGGTCCTCCTGATGGCTGGACCTCACTGAAAAGGGGAGGGAATCAAAGAAAGAAAAGGGGGAACCAGGTATTGATCAAGGGGTGCCTGGGCCCAGTAAGAGGGGCTCAGGTACCAGGTCCATGGGTGCCAGACCTCAGTTATCAGGAGGATAGAACAAAATGGGACACTTGGGCACTAATACGGAGTGAGTGGTGATGGGGGGTGAAAAGGGAGCAAGGTCTTGGCCATGGTGTGGACCAGGACCACAGAACCAGACAACAAGAGTGGTAGTACTCCTCCACATTAGCCATGATAGCCTATTGTTATTTTTTACATATGTTGTGATTGTTATGGTTATGAATGTTAATATTGAGCGTATTGTCCTCCCCAATTCACTATCTTGAACACACCTCAGCCCTACATCCTCCTCAATCCGGCTTCCGTACCCATCATAGTATGGAGATAGTCCTTACTTCTGTTCTTAATAATTTGCACCGTATTCTTGATCGAGGCCCTTTTGCACCTACTGTCTCACTGGACCTTTTGGTTTTGGTTTTGGTTTTAGGCACTTGATATACCACCCTTTACTATGCGCATCAGAATGGTTTACAGATATATATGAACAGGTATTTTTTATTCTCTCGTCCCCGCAGGGCTCACATCTAAGCATACCTGAGGCAATGGAGGGTTAAGTGGCTTGCCGAAGGCCACAAGGAGTGGCCATGGGACTAGAGACCCCAGCCCCTCCAGCCTGAGGTTACTTGTCCCTATTTAGGAACAGCCCCCAGCCCTCTGGCCTGAGGTAACCTGTCCCAACCACTGAGCCACTCCTCCCTCTGCTTTTGATTTAGTAGATCACAAAATACTCCTCTTTTGTCTTCTTGACATTGGTTTGCATGGCACTGTCTTCTCTTGGTTCTCTTCTTTTCTTTGTAACCGTACCTATCAAGTTCTTTCTCATAATTCTTATATTTCTCAGTATTCACTTCCTTGTGGGGTGGCCTAAGGTTCTGCACTTTCTCCACTGATCTGTAATGATTTTCTTAGCTCTCTAGTCACTTTAATGCAGTCTCTTGGTATTCTTTCCTATATCTATGCTGATGACATTCTTCTTATTTTCTCTGTTGACAGTCTAGCCCTTGATCTCTCATTTGCAAATACCTCCTTCGCCGCTATTTCTACCTGGTTATCAGACAATTCTCTTAAACTTAATCCTTCTATCTGGATCACTGGCTCTGACTTTGCTCCCTCTCTGGGTTCCACTCTCATCTTTCCACATTCAAATATTTAGGTCTTCATATTGACACTGCCTTGTATTTTTCAGCCCATATTAGTGCCATTATTAAATATTCATTGCCCTTCGTCATTGCAGCTTTCACCGCTAACCTTTCTTGCCACCATGATTCTGCACTTGGATTATTGTAATGCTGTCTTTTCTGGCTTTCACCAGCAGCTGGTGAAGCATCTTCAATCTGTACAGAATATTGCTGCCGAGTTACTTTCACATACATGCAAATATGATCACATTGCCTCCCTTCTTATTACTCCTCACTGGCTCCTTTTTCCTCCGTGGGTTTTGTTTAAAATTCTTGATCCTGTTCATAAAGTCCTCTCAGGTAAAGCTCCTCTTTATCTCTCTTCTCTTATTACGCTCTATGTTCCTTCCCACTGTTTGTTATCCCTTCAGGATCACAGACTTGTAATTCCTTCCTCTGCGCACATCCAATTTGACTTTACAAGGCGCATCACTTTCTTCTCATTTGCCCCTTCCCTTTGGAACTGTCTACCCTCCAACATTTAGTTGGAGCTCTCTCTTCCCAAATTTAAGTCCATGTTGAAGACTTATCTTTTCAAGCAGGCTTTTGGTCCAGTTGCTCCCTAGGCTGCAACTGCAATTACATTTTTTTCTTTTTTTTTTAACTGTGTTTCTCTTTTTTTTTTTCTTTTTTCTTTTAAATAGTAGTATCCCTTTTACTGTATATGTTTTTTGGATGGCGTGGTTCCTGCCGCCTGTGGTCTTTTGTTTTCTTTCTTATCTAATATTGTAGTTCCTTTCTCTCGCCTCCCAGTTTTATGTATGTTATTTATATATTTTTTTGTAAACCACTTTGTACATTCCACAAAAGACGGTATATTAAATCAGAATAAAACATAAACAAACAATTATTATTTTATCCACAAGCTGTGGCCTTCAAGATCCACTAATAAAACACAATGCGAAAATGATGGATTGGGTCAGTCTTGTATGCATATGAGAGAAACAGGACGGTGGGAGGTGGGGAGCAGAGGAAGCCCGAAGCCAGTCCAGCATGCCTTGGGTTATGCTTTCAATGCTGCTTGGCTAATTCTTTAATCAGCAATGGTTCCTGGTCATAAAGTACAGGTTGAAATGGTGGCTGTTCTACTTGATCTTAATATAATGACTCTGTATATTCTTTCCACCTTTTCTTGATCTTCTTAGCATCATTTAACATGGAGCCTTGAGCATCTTGTAGCATTCCAATTTGAAAGCCGATCTTGTTCTTTCTCTAATAGTTTCTGATTCTATTTCCTTGCATGCATCATTGTAGTATGTCTCCTTATCTCATCTTGCTGCATGTTCTTTCTCCTCTGACGTTAGCTTCTCTGTGTTTCTGGGCAATTTTCAGAGTTTCTTCAGTCATCCTTTTTGCCTTTTCACCTTTTATAGAAACTTCTCATTTCTTCAATCACAACTTTCTTGATGTCATCCCATTTTGCAGGCAGTCTTTACATTCTGGTGGTCTTTTCTCAAGGTCATATTTTCCTACATTCATGAGTAGCTTGCTCTTTTTCAACTTTAGCTTGAGTTTGCATACTAGTACTTTAGTTGGTGATCTGAATCACAGTCAGCACCAGGTTTTGTCTTTGTTGATACTATTGAGCTTTTCCATTATTGACTTCCACAGATGTAATCAATTTGATTTTTGTACAATCCATTGGATGAAGTCAATGTGTACAGTACAGTTGCTGTTTATGTTGTTGGAAGAAGGTGTTTGAGATGAATAGATCGTTGGTCTTGCAGAATTCTATCATTTTTTCTCCAGATTCATTTTTGTTGCCAAGTCCATATTTTCCAACAATTTTGGTCTTCTTCTTTGTTGCCAAGTTTTGCATTCCAGTCACCAATGACTATCAGGATATCCTGTTTGCATGTTCTGTCAATTTCAGCTTATACTTGTTCATAGAACTGAACAATCACTTCTTCTTCTGCAGCTGTTGTTGGAACATGTACCTGAATAATAGCTGTGTTGATGGGCATTCCTGGTAGACTAATAGAAATTCAGGGTTCACTGATTGCACTGTATTTCATTACAGTTCTTGCAAGTTTCTCCTTAATTATAAATGCAACACCGTGTATACCATGTGATCATCAAATGCAAAGTGCCTGATGCCAGTCCATTTCAGTTCACTGACACCCAACAGATTGAGTTGTACACGTACCATTTCATTCTTGACCAACTCCGACTTCCCTTGGTTCATGCTTCATACGTTCTATGTCCCAATATTTAAGACATCTTTGCAGCTTCTGACTCTCATTTAATGTGCAGCTATACATGCAGTCTGATGTCCCGAGGACTTTGATCCAACCACATCATAATTGCTGGCTTTACTCTTTAGAGTCTTTAGCTTATCCCCAGTAACTAGTTGAGTTTTTCCGACTTGGGGGTCTTATCTTCCAGCACGATAGTGCAATTTGTTTTGTTGTGATTGTCCGTTGGGTTTTTGTGGCAAGATACAGAAGTAGATTGTCAGGCTTTTCTTCCATTCACGTAATGCTAGTGTTGCTGTTGTCACAGAAATGTGAACCTCCATTGCCAACACAGTCCCATTCTGCTGCTGCCCAGATGGGCAGTTTGTCTTAGTCTGGAACCCCAGATGAGACCTGTCCAACTTGGGAGACCCTGTCAGTAGTTAAGCTACCGATAGCTTAGCTCTCAGCATCACTGATGTACGCAAGCCCTCACAGCACGACAAGCTGCATGTACCTTACACTTAACATTAGGTCCATCCACTAGACAAGCTAGGCGGCCACCTAGGGCAGCTGGCCCAGATGGGTGATGGAGGTAGCAGCGGCATACATGGGCATCTGTGCCACCCCACAGCTGCCACGGATTCTGTTTGGGGGAAGGAGGTGGGCAGCGGCAGTGTTTTTAAAAGTAGCAGCAAAAAGACACCGCTTTGGGAAATGCTGCCGCTGCCCACCTCCCTCTCCCAAGACAGCATCGGTGGCAGCTGTCTTAGATAACCTATGATGAACAGTGTTCAAAACCAATTTTGTTTTTGTTATATTACGTCAGGTTTGAAAGATGATAGTGTTGGATGTTTTGCTATACTAGCCAAATCGACATAAACTGAGACAGTGATTTCTCTACCAGTCTTGATTGGTATTTATTTTTCTTTTTAGGTTAATTATTTTGATTATGTATTTGGTAATAACACTGAAGAAATCATCAGAAATAAAATAATCATGCCAAGGCAGTGCAGAAATCATTCTGATGTTTTTTGTTACAGTTGTGGTTAATTTGCTACTATATCTCAACATCACACCATAATGTCAGATCTTCGCAAAATGTACAAGTTATATTTTTGGATGCCCACTGGGTGACCAGGATAAGCCAAGGGTGCCTCACATCATTTGCACTGCCTGTGCAAATGGACTACTTGATGCGGACTATGTGCCAGGTGAAAACAATGGCAACCCAGAGAAATTCAGGCCAGAAGAGCTTAGAGATCTTAAACGAGACTTGGCACTCTCAAAAGATAAAGCAGAATTCTTTGCTTCAAGGCTGAGTGAAAAGAACTTACTTCAAAAGAATGCTCTCATTTGTCACTATCGCATGTGCAATTGTAATTTAGCAATGTTCTTTAAAGTAGATGGTCTGAGTCCACGTGACACATGAGTGAGTGAAGACGTGTCTCCGCTCGCTCCGGGGCTGCCTCGAGATTATTTGGTGAAAAACCTAGCTATTAGTCCCCCAAAAAGCTGAAGAGAAGGAGGGGAGAGGCTCCAACAGCTGGGTAGTGGGCTCGGTGTGAAAAATCACAGTATAAATGCCTCCACCGACGTGCAAATAGAGAGAAAAGGAAAAAGTGCCGAAGCCTGGGGCCCTGATGTCGACAGCAACGCAGCCAACTTCTCCGAGTAGGGAGAGTGTAGAGTCAACTACGGAAGAGCTGGCGAGAGAGGTGGTAAGGCTGCTGGACCCCAAGTTTGACCAGATACTGACAAAGTTGGAGGAGATGGGCACGTCGATGGTGGAAATAAGCCAAAGGATAGATGAGCTGGAAAATAGAGTGGCGTCAATTGAAGACGATGAGGGGAGGCAGGAGAGAAAGCACGACGGGATTCAGGCAAAAATGGAGGCCCTGCATAATAAAATTGAGGACCTAGAGAATAGATCCCGCAGAAACAACTTACGGATCGTGGGGATCCCTGAAGCGACTACTGATCAGCTGCTGCTGCCTTTGATAGAAAACTGGCTCCCAAAGGAACTGGGGCTAGACTCTTTGGTGGGGGAGCTCAAAGTGGAGCGCGCTCATCGGCTTGGAGGGAAAGTGGCGGCCAGACAGCGTCCGAGAGTGGCGATAGCGAAGATTCTCAATTTTCACCATAAGGAGCAGCTTCTACAAGCATACCGCCGGAAGCGGGATTTAATCCTGGACAATAATAAGTTGCTTTTATTTCAAGATTATTCGGAGATGGTCGTGGCGAAGCGAAAAGAATTTACGCCAGTATGTGCGGCTTTGTTTCAGAAGAAAATAAGGTTTATGTTGGCGTTTCCTTCCACGCTCCGGGTGTCTAATATGGGGAAGAACTTTGTTTTCGAGTCAGTGGGAGCGGCAAAGAACTTCCTGGTGAGTTTGGATAAAAACTCATTGGATCAAGCAGGTAGCCCAAAGTCCGGCGCATACCCGGGCTCTTGAGATATCTTGAACATAGAGACTGAGCATCGGCGAGACCGGGGACTGAGAGACTTCAGTTGTGTCGGACAGACGCGGTGTTATAAAGTGCTGTGATTATGTAGGTTGTGCCTATATGTTCTCTGAATGTGCTGAGGGTTATATGCTCTTTGGGGGGGTACAGTGATCTATGGCCTGGAGAACAAAGGCTTCAGAATGGTATTTGGGGACATCGAGTAAAGGGTTTTATCTCTACTTTTGAGACACCTGGGGGGGGACAGATGTGTCACGTTGCACTAGGGGAGAGCGATCGAGGTGGCTCTGTAGTGCACATTAGGGACTAGGGTTTTCAACCAAGACGGCTGAAGATAGGGTTGGTGTTTTTTTTACTTATGGAGAGGGGTGGGAATGGAAGGGGAAGGGGGGGAGGGGTTGGAGGGAGGGGGGGACGGGGAGGACGGGGAGAGGAGGAGGGGGAGGGGATAGAGAGCTAATGAGAGGGGAAACTGGGCAGGGGCCAAAAGGAGGTAGGCTGGGGGGGGGATCTGTGCACCAGGAATCAATGGAAATGCCTAATTTTGGTAGAAACCATGCTGGGGGTTGAAGCTGAGCAACCCTGAGCAGTAAAGTGGGGGAAGATCATTAAGTGGAGTGCTCTGAAAATTGGAACAAATAGGACATTATATGCGATTTATTACCTGGAATGTTGGGGGGGTAAATTCGCCAGTGAAGAGGATGAAAATCTTACAGGCCTTACGAAAAGGAAAAGCCCAAATAGCGATGCTTCAGGAAACGCACTTAAGTGCCAAGGAGCATGCTAAGCTTAAGGGCTGGGTGGGACAAGTCTATGCGGCTTCCTCGGGGGGCCGGAAGAGGGGTGTCGCAATTTTGATTAACAAAGAGATTCGGGTAGAGGTGTTGGGGGAAGACTTGGACCCCTCGGGAAGGTTTATATTTATGCATGTAAAACTGAATGGAGAGGAAATGTTTCTGGGAAATATATACACCCCTAATGTTTATGAGCACAGATTCTTCCAGAAGCCAGAAAATTGGGAATGCACCGAGGATACCAGTAATTGTGGCGGGAGATTTTAATTGCCCTCACGATCCCGAATTGGATAGATCCAATGTGAGAGAGAAAAGAGGCTGGAATAAGAGGGGAGTGAGCTATCTATGCCAGACAGGGGGGTTGGTGGAGACCTGGAGAACATTGCATGGAGGGGAAAAGGATTTTACATATCTGTCAAGGGTACACCACACTTGGTCCAGAATTGATTATATTTTGGTAATGCAGAGGGAGTTTGACAGAGTGGTAAATTCAGAGATTGAACCCATTTTGATATCGGACCATGCGATGGTGAGGATGGATTGGAGGGGGAGAGAAAGGGGGGAAGGCTGGTGGGCCTTTCCTAGACAAATGTGGCAGAATAAGGACTTTCAAAAATATTTAGTGCAAAAGTGGGAGGAATATCTGCAGTTTAATGAGCCAAGCGCTTGGTCTGCAACTCTGTGTTGGGAAGCTGGGAAGGCTGTAATGAGGGGGCACATCATCGCGTACATAGCAAAGGAAAAGAGAAGAATAAATGAGGCAGTTTTGAAGCTGGTGCAGGATATGCAACGGTTGAAGAAATTATCAGTGGGAAATAAAGGGAGGGAACATGTTAAGGGCTTCTTGGATGCTCAGCAGAAGCTTAATGGAATACTCCAAGAACTAGCCGTGTATAGCATGCAGTACTATAGGCATCAATTTTTTAGATATGGTAATAAAACTGGCAGCTTATTAGCCTGATTGGTGAAAGAGGTGGGAGGTCCAAAGGTGGTAACAATCATCCAAGACAAAGCAGGGAACAGGCAATCGGACTCCAAAAGAGTGGTGGAGGTTTTCCGGCAGTTCTACGAGGACCTGTATACCCCAGAGGCAGAGGATAGAGAGCGTGAAAAGGCATTCCTGGATGGAGTGCCACTCCCGCAGGTTTCTCGAGCAGAACTTGAGGAATTGAATAGACCGATAGAAGGGGTGGAAATTCAGAAGTTTATCAGGGAGGGGAAGCCCCATAAGACCCCAGGCCCAGATGGCTACGGAGTAGAATTTTACAAAATGTTAGAACTGAAGGTGGTCCCCTCTCTGGCTGCAGTATATGGTGAAGTGTTGAGTGGGGAAGGTTTCTCCAGGGATATGGAGGACGGCCTCTATCACAGTGCTCCATAAGGCAGGGAAAGATCCGGAAGACCCAGCTTCTTATAGACCAATTTCACTAATCAACTATGATATGAAGCTGTTAGCTTGGGTGTTAGCAAAACGGTTGCAGGCAATTCTTCTGAGGCTGATAAGTCCCTGCCAGATGGGTTTCGTCAAAGGCAGAGAGGCCTTTTTCAATATCAGCAAGGTTCTTTTGGGGGCAGAGATGTGTGTGCAGAGGGAAATGCCTCTGCTCTTAGTGAGTCTGGATGCAGAGAAAGCCTTTGACAGGGTGTCTTGGACATATATGTTTGTGGTGCTTCGGAGGTTTGGGTTTGAAGGGGCCTTTTTAAGTTGGATTCAGGCGCTTTATACCGTACCTTTGGCATTTATAGTAACGGGGGGACAGTGTTCTGAGCCTTTTGAGAGGGAGAGGGACGCGACAAGGTTGCCCGCTGTCGCCTCTGTTGTTAATCTTGCAGTTGGAACCTCTGTTGAAAACGTTAATGCAAACAGAGGGAATCCAGGGGATTGAGTGGCCAAAGGGGGGAGTAAAAGTAAGCGCTTTTGCAGATGACATGTTACTATGTCTGACGAGCCCTCAGAGCTCCCTAGAACTTGCCTTGTCCCAGATTGAACGATTTGGAGAGTTCTCTGGTCTTAGAATAAATAGAGCGAAGTCGGTTGGATTACATATGGGAGGAAAGGCTAAGGAAATCTGGGAGGGCACCTTCCCGTTGGTGTGGGCTAGAGGCTCCATCCAATATCTCAGTATACAGATCCCCAAGGTGCCAAATCAGCTATATGAAGTGAATGTGGATCCAATGCTGGCTAGAACAATAGAGAGATTGAAGAAATGGAGAGATTTTCCTATTTCTCTGAAGGGGAGGATAGCTCTTTTCAAAATGGTAGAAATGCCGAGATGGATATACCTTTTACGAAATGTTCCTATATGGTTGATAAGAAAAGATGTAAAGAAGTTAGAGAGTCACCTATCTAAGTTTCTTTGGAAAGGGAAGAGGGCACGAATTGCACTCACGACCTTGCTTAGGTCTGTACGAGAGGGGGGGGGGGCTGGCTTAATATCTTTGCGGGAGTATAATTTAGTCAGTTTAATGAGACCTCTAAGAGATTTAGTGATAGGGTCTACTGAGACAGTCCCGATTGAATTGATTGATAACATGTCGGAACCGTTTCATAGAATGTATTTGATGCACAGGCGCAGCAAAGAGCTGCCAAGGGCGTAGAGCCAGTCGGGGTACTTAGGGGTGGTTCGACAGGCTTGGAAAATGCTCTGTCAGGGTAGGGGTTTTAGTTGGAGGTGCTCTGATTGTCTCCCTTTGTGGGGAAACGGAGATTTTTTACCAGGGCAACAGGGAAAAGTAGCTCAGCAATGGGCACGCAGGGGAGTGGAGTATTTAGGCCATTTAAGGATGGAACAGGTAGCAGAATTGGATTCTTACCAGTCCCTGCGGGGGCGGTATCAACTAAGAGTACAGGATTTTTATTTCTATCTACAGGTGAGACATTATGTGCAGAGTTTACAAAAAACAGTGGGCCTGTCCTGGGGGGGTCAGAGGGATGCTGGATCTTTTTCGGGTCTTTGAGGGGAGAATTACAGTCCGGGCCCTGCGGGAAGAATTAATCGGGGCGGAGGGTAAGAAGGGATTGGAGGTCTTAGAGAGGAAATGGAGGGCCGATAAGATAATGGAAGGGACGGTGGAGCGCTTGTATAGAGCGTTTCAACAAACTCCAGCAGTGTCGGAGTCGGTGCAGATGCAGGAGATACAGTATAAATTCCTATGGCGAGCGTATGTGCATGATGTTTAGGTGGCTAGGGCGGGGCTATCCCTGACAGATGTGAGTAAATCGTGTGGAGAGGAGAAAGGTACACTAGCCCACAAGTTTTGGTTGTGCCCCAATAGCCAAAGATTTTGGAAGGGGGTGGGTGAGAAACTAAGTGGTTGGATAGGCCAGCAAGTGAAGATTGCTCCTGAATGGTGTCTCTTTGGGTCATATGAGGATGGGACATTTTTAGAAGGGGGCAAGTGTCAACTCTGTGAGAAAGGTTTTCTGGTTGCCAAGCAAACAATTTTGGGGCATTGGGTGGTGCCCACAGAGCCTAGGGTGCCAGAATGGGAGAGGAAAATGAGATTTTTAATGACCATGGAACACAGCACAGTGCGTTTGCTGGGCGATAAGCGAATGGATAGGTTTGGGGCGATTTGGGCCCCAGTTTTGGATAGCGGGCCAGATACAGCGGGAAATTGTTAGTGTAGATCCGGGGGGGGGGATATCTATGAAGGCAGCCTTAACTATAGAGTATGGAAGTCTGCGAGGCCGGGAGGGGGGGGAGGGGGAAGGAGAATCAATGGCTGCATACCTAGTCCTCTGATGTAAAATGTCAGTGTGCATGTTACATACAGCAGCGGTGTCATAGTATGCAATTTCTGTGCTGAGAAATATATTTATTATTTATTTTTTATTTATTTATTTTATTACAATTTCTTATATACCGCACTATTGTCAGCGCGGTTTACATACAACAAAATGACCATAACAAACTGCTTGGCTTCACATAGAACAGGAGTAACAACTTGGATAACATGTTTATGCTTTACAGAGAACAGAAGTTACAACTTGGATAACACAGGGAATGCAAACTGAACTAATTACATATGTACAATGAGATCGAGTCTGAGAATTTAGGGTGTACATGTGTACGATAGGGTTGATATGTTAACTTGAGGAGGTAAGGGAGAGGCAATTATGTAGGGGTTGGGTTAATCTGGTAGTACTGAGTAAATAAATGGAATTTGAGAGCCTTTCTGAATTGTGTTAAGTCAGTAATCGCACGGATGCCTGGTGGTAATGCGTTCCAACATTTTGGGGCATAGATACTGAATGCCCTGTTAGATGTTGCGGTTGTGTACTTTGTTGAAGCCTTTGGTACTACTAGCGCATTTGTTGATGAGGTTCTCCTTATTCTGTTGGGAGGAATGGGTTGGATGATGTCGGTTAATGAGGGGGAGGTAATGACATGGATGGATTTGAAAGTGAGTAACAAAGATTTGAATGCAAGCCTTCCTTGTATGGGGAGCCAATGAAGTTGTATTAGGATAGGCGTTATATGGTCGCATCTTGCTGCTCCTACTAAGACTCTGGCTGCGGCATTCATGGCAAGTTGCAACGGATTGAGCGTTGATTGAGGGAGACCTTGGAGAATGGCGTTGGCAAAGTCAAAGTGTGGCAAGATCAGGGCTTGGTATATTGTTCGGAAGTCTTCAGGGCTTAGAAGGGATTGCAGGTGTCTGAGTGACCGGATTTTGAAATATATGGCTCTGACTATGTTGGATATATGGGTTTTCATATCTAGTCGTTGATCGAGGGTGACCCCTAAGTACCGAATTTCTGATTTGGTTTGGAGCTCCGCTTCTTTGACCTTTATATGAGGTGGAGGGCAGAAATTCTGGTCTCTGGTGATGAATAGCACCTCAGACTTTTTGTGTTGGATCCTGAGGTTTTGTGACAGAAGCCATTCGGAGACTGCGTTGAAGCAATCGATCAGTGGCGAAAGGTCCATTTGTTGTGTGGAAAATGGCATGAAGAGGAGGATGTCATCAGCATATATAAAGAGGATGCAATGTTGGATATGTATAACTTTGAAGCTTAGCGGTTACGCTGTGTTAGCAATGTTACACGAGTTAGTCTGTATAAGGAGAGGATGTTTGTTTGTTAAGAGAGAATTGTTAATAATAATAAATACAATAAAAATGATTTTCCATAAAGTAGACGGTCTGATGTGTTATTGCAATGATATCGATAGACTTTTTGGAGCCCTCTCACAGGTAGACAGACCATCAGAATGACGCTTATTCATTGATTCTTCAACAAAAAGCCTCAAGACCCTTCTTATTCATAATAGCAAGGTAAAGCCATCTATTCCAATTGCACACTCTGTCCACCTCAAAGAGACATATACCTGTAGATATTGCTCCATTCTATTTGCTATAACACGTACCAGTGGAAGATTTACGGGGATCTTAAGGTTATTGGCATGCTGATGGGCATGGAAGGTAGATTTACCAAATATTGCTGTTTCACTGCCTCTGGGACCGTCGTGCAATCAAAAATCATTATGCTGTTCACGACTGGCCTTTAAGAACTGCCTATAATCCAGGAAGCAGCAGTGTTAGTCATGATCCATTAGCCAATCCAGTAAACATTTTGTTACCTCCTTTGCATATAAAACTGGGTTTAATGAAACATTTAGTGAAAAGAATGGCACAAACAAATTCAAAAGGATTTCAATATCTTGTTTCTAACTTTAGAACATAAGAATATAAATGCCATACTGTGTCAGATCAAGGTCCATCAAGCCCAGTATCCTATTTCCAATAGTGGCCAATCTAGGTCACAAGTACCTAGCAGGTATCCAAAGTCCACAGCTTCCACGATACTCGTCCTGAGGTAAGTAGTGGATTTCCTGGGTCCTCATTAATAATGGTTTATGGACCTTACCTCCAGGAACTTGTCCAAACCTTTTTTAAACCCAGCTACAGTAACAGCTTTTACTACAACCTCCAGTAATGAATTCCAGAGTTTGACTACATGTTGAATGAAAAAAGATTTTCTCTTATTAGTCTTAAACAGGTTACACTGTAGCTTCATTGCGCATCCACTAGTCTTTCTACTTTTTGATGGTGTAAACAACCGATCTACGTTAATCCGTTCCACTCCATTCATTTATAGACTTCTATCATATCTCCCCTCAGCCTTCTCTTTTCCAAGTTGAAGAGCCCTAATCTTTCAAGTCTTTCCTCATAGGGGTATCCTTCCATCCCCTTCTCATATCATTTTGGTGGCTCTTCTCTGTACCTTTTCTAATTCTGCTATATGCTTTTTAAGATACGGTGACCAGAATTGCACACAATATTTAAGGTGTGGTTGAACCTTGGAACGATACAGAGGCATTATAATATCCTTTGTTTTATTCTCCATTCCTTTCCTTATGATTCCTAGCATTCTATTAGCTTTCTTGGCTGCCACTGCACACTGGGCGGAGGGTTTCAACGTATTATCCATGACGACGCCTAAATCTTTTTCCTGCATGGTGGTTTCTAAGGTACCTTGCATTATGTAACCAAAGTCTGGGTTGTTCTTTCCTAGGTGCATAACTTTGCACTTGTCCACATTAAATTTCATCTGCCATTTGGACTCCCAGTCTTCCAATTTATCAAGGTCCTCTTGCAATTTTTCACAATCCACTTGGATTTTAACAACTTTGAATCATTTTGTCTCTTCTACAAATTTGATCAGCTCACTCAGCATTCCCATTTCCAGGTCATTTATGAATATGTTAAAAAGCAGCAGGTCCAGCACAGATCCCTGGGATACTCCATTATTTACTTTTCTCCATTGAGAAAATTGGCCATTTAGCCCTGCTCTTAGCCTTCTATCTTTTAACCAATTTCTGGTCCACAATAGTACACTGCCTCCAATCCCATCACTTTTTAATTTCAGCAAGAGTCTCTCATGAGGGACCTTGTTAAGGGCTTTCTGAAAATCCAGATACCCTATATCAACCACCTCACCTTTGTCTACCTGTTTATTCACACCTTCAAAAAAATATAACAGATTAGTAAAACAAGACTTTCCTTGGCTAAATCCATATTGGCTTTCTCCAATTAAAGCATGACTTTCGAAAGATCACTGCTGAAAAACTGAAAGACGACATTTTTGTGGGGTCACAAATAAGACAGGTGATGGAGGATGAAGAATTTGAAAAATGCCTGGATGCTTTTGAACTTGAAGCGTAGCAAGCCTTTAAGTGGATCTATGAAAACTTTCTGAGTAATCACAAATCACCAGATTAGGTTGATGGAGTACAGAGGTTACTTAATGCATATCATAAATTTGGTTGCCGCATGTTATTGAAAATGTGCTTCGTGCACTCACATCTTCATTTTTTTCCACCAAACTTGGCTGAAGTGAGTGATGAACAGAGTTTGAAGTTTCACCAAGACATTCAGGCCATGGAAAAAGCATTACCAAGGATTATGGGATAAGAGCATGATGGCAGATTACTGCCGGATGTTGTATCATGACAATCCTGACAAACTTCACAGCAGAAAGTCTTCTATAAAACACTTTCAGTGCATTTCTTACATGTAAACATGTCAAATATAGTTATTAGTATGTTTGACATCTGACTTTTTCAATGTTTACGATATGTAACATTTTACAGAAACTTCTATGGATGATATCTCTAACCCCTACATGTTAGAGTAAATCTAATTACAGATTTAGAATCAAGATGAAAAACTGCTCTAGGAAAAGTTGATTTCACTTTTGATGAAGAAAAAAATATATTTTGGTGTAAACCAATGCTATGGGAAGATTCTGAGCAACCCCAACAATGAACTCAAAGGCTTTGCAGTTATCATGCATTAATTTTGACTATTATTGTAATGTGCACTACTACAAAATTTTAAATACAACTGTATTAAAATTATTTGGTGTACATCATTTAATGGTTTTAATTTAAGATTTCATATGTTTATTTAATTTTGTATACTGCTGTGATGGCTAATACTATCGAAGGGAAGTTGAGCAAATCAAATAGATAAATAAATGTCCAAACATTGGAACTGAAAACAGCACTTTATCTTCAGTTTAGTTAATGGAATATTAACAAAAAGTGTATTTAAACTGAAAAAAAAATGTTCTTAAGAATTAAAACAGATTTGCATAGTTTAAAAAAATGTAAAGAAGGGTGAAGGAGCTGATATAGAAATGTACTTGTATTATGCTATGTTTTTTGTTAAGAGGATTTTATTTATTTATTTAGTTTGCCCATTCTTTCCATCATCATGTGATTTTTGCGGGCATCTGCATCTCTCTTATTTGTTAGTAAATGGAATATCTGCATCTTCTATCTCTTTGTATTTCGCATAGTATAGCTGGAAATGCATTTCTGTTTCTCTCTGCTGTTGCACTGCATGCAGATTCTGATTTCCTGATGGCTACCAGTTTTCTGTTTCTAATTTGTGGTCTCTTGCTCTGCAGATGGCAAAATGTCTGTCTTTTGTGTGTGTGTGTCTGAGTTACTTCCATTAGTGTGTAGTTTCTGTTCATGGACATGATGGGAGCATAAAGAGAACTCTAGACTGATAGAGGAAGGAAAGGGATAGAGCTGAACTTGGGGGGGGGGGGGGGCGGGAAAGAGAGAGAATGCTTGGAAGATAGAGAAGAGGAGAGTTCAGGGGTCAGGCTTGGAGAAGAGGGAAGGGAGAAAAGCCTCCCACTATCCATATCAATCCGAGTAGAGGGGAGAAAAGAAGAAACCTCTCTCCCATCAATATTACCTCCCTATACTTATCTTTCCTCTTCCAAATTCAGCAAATTTTGCTTATGCTCATGTGACATTTCTCCCTCTTGCTTTTATTTACCAGTCTCATAATAGTCTGATCGTCTCGGAGACCATCCCCATCCTTTAGACTGCTGCCACTGCAAGTTGTTTTCAATCCGTCGATCTTCCATATTACTGAAGAATGAAATTTTAATTTATTTTCATGCAGTGTCTCTGATGGGCATCTGGATTAACAGCACACGATAATGTTCCTTTACGCCTTTCTCTATTCAGAACAGAAATTGCCTGCACACACAAGTCTCCAACAGAAGTCGAAAATCGTACAAAAGGACGAAAAATACAGCCTCTTAGTACCACAGAGTCATGCTGCTCATCAATGGGCCTTTTTCTATTCTAATGCTTTTGTCATGTGTATGAAAGTCATTATGTAGTTTAGAAAACAGGAGATGAAGTGAAAAAGGAAGACCGGGGACAGGAGAGGCATTAATATTCCACCAGCGTCAGAGATATTTCCCTCGAGGGGCTCCTACAGGCCACACTGTTATTACAGTGCCTATCCATTATCTTGTGCTGTACTTGATATTAAGACAATAATGGAGAGAATAGGATTATGTGCAGATGATAGGAAATGCAATGGCAACTCAGCAAGATAGGAAATGAATGGAGACATGATTCTTTCAACGAAGCCAGGCATAGTTTAGCATAGGGTAAGGGAGAAGATAAGTGAAACAAAATGAAATTTTTACAGGTTAGTAGGGGTAAAATGAATGTTTTCATATAATCCTATGAGGTTAACCTCCTCGCTACGATGCTGAAGTAATTTTTAACACCCAGGTGTGTTTGCTTTAGGAGGAGATCTGCTTTCTTTCTGTCAGTTCATTCAGTGTTAAATGGACAGGGATAGGCCCTGAACAGTAAGTGGCTTTTTAACGGTGCCTGTATAAGCAAAATCTTGACCATTATTTATGTTTTTTTTAAATTTTATTATTTTTTTATTTGCAAGTTTTTATATACCGCCCCTTCCAGAGATCAGGGACGATTTACAGGAACAAAAAACAAACTTTACATTGAACTTTACAATGAACTTTAAATATTCAAGTAAATTTAACTTGCTGAGAACTATATTACAAAAACTATATACAATGATGTAGCGTATGGGATATGGTATTCATTACACTGGTTAACAAATTTTTACAAAAGTCATGTTACTGAAATAAAAATAGTCATTTCTTATCAATTTTTATATGCTGAACACGAATATGACAGCGAAATTGCAAAGTTGACTCTAGTTTTTTTGTAATCTACAAGAATTAATGTTTACATCACGAAATGCATGTCAACAGTAAATATAATAGGCCTTCGGTTAATACCTGTAAAAAACCAAGTCATAGACTACTTCTTAGATTTTTTCGCTTGTCTCTTGTACAGCTGTTTGGGAGCTTCTCTGGGGAGTGTCCAGCAGTAGTCAGCCAGTATTGTAGTGGACCATTTTCCCTGGTATCTCTGCTCCATCGTTGTGATATCCTGGTGAAAACGTTCGCCCTGTTCATCACTAACCATACCATAGTTGTCAGGAAAGAAATCGAGATGGGAATCAAGGAAATGGATCTTTAGAGACATATTGCAGCCAAGTTTCTGATACTGCATCAGCATGTCTTCTACTAGTTCCTTGTAGTTTTCTACCCTAACATTCCCGAGAAAGTTTGTTGACACTAGGCGAAAAGCATTTCATGCTTGTTTCGCATCACCCTGCAGCAAGTTGTTGAACCGGTCATCTTTGAAGAGCTCTCGAATCTGAGGACCCACAAAAACTCCCTCTTTAATCTTTGCTTCGCTGAGTCAAGGGAATTTTTCATGCAGGTATTAGAAAGCTGGCGAAGTGCAGTCCACGGCTTTCACAAAGTTTTTCATCAAACTTAGTTTGATGTGAAGGGGTGGTAGCAGGATTTTGTGAGCCTCAACTAGAGCTGGGTAATGGATATTCTTCTCTCCAACTGTTACATTTTGTCTGCGATTCCATTCCTTCCGCAAGTAGTGCCAATCCCTTGCTATCCCACTCACATAAGAAACACATGTATTTTATATATCCCTGCTGCAGTCCCATTAAAAGGGCAACTACCTTCAAATCATCACAGAGGTGCCAGCTGTACTTGTTATAGTTAATGGAAGTCAGTAGATGCTTTAAGTTATCGTATGTCTCTTTCATGTTGACGGCATGCGCTACTGGAATAGATGGAAGACGGTTTCCATTGTTCAAAAGCACAGCCTTCAGACTCAGTTTCAAAGAGTCTATAAATAGTCTCCAGTCTTGTGGGTCATGAGTGATTTTTAAGGCATTCATGAGGCTTTCAATATCGTAACAGAATACCAGATTACTTTCCTTTCTGAAGAAAGGCTCCAACTGCTGGTGGCGCTTTTGATATGGAGTAATGTTGACATCTTCTTCTAGAAGATTCCATTGTTGGAGTCTTGATCCTAGCAATTCTGCCTTGTTCTTCGATAAGTCCAAATCACGAACCAGGTCATTTAGTTCTTCCTGTGTTATTCTGTGTGGAGTTGATAATGCATCCCAGTGAAAATCTGGGTCACTGCATGCTGACGGACCAGGAGAAGAATAGGTCAGCTCACCCTTGTCCTCATCAGATGAATCAAGAGAATATTCTGATGGAGGTTTTGGAATAGGAAGTCCCTCACCATGTGGAACTGTTCTCAATGCAGACGGAATGTTTGGGTAGACTATGCTCGACTTCTTTTGCTTCGTTATTCCGCTGGAAAGAAGAGGAACCAAGCAGAAGTAACAGTCATTTATGTGGTTGCTTGGCTCTCTCCACACCATGGGGACTGCAAACAGCATTAATGGTCTTTTGCAATTCAACCACTGTGAAAGCTGTATTGTACATGTAGCGCAGCATATATGCGGGGCCCAAGGCTTGTCTTGGTCACCAATCTTGCATCCGAAGTAAAGATGATATGCCTTCTTTAGTTGAGAAGTGATACTTTTCTTCTGGTTGGAAAATGTCACTTCCCCACAAATGTAGCAGAAATTGTCAACGGTATTAACGCACTTTCGCGGCATTACTGTTCTGTATTGTACCTAAATGGCTAAAATTATATGATTAAGAAAAGTTACATGTAACAGTAGCTTAAACTGTCTCACACACAGTCTGAAATCTTTTAAATGCTCAACCTTTCTGACTGCGTATAGTACACTCCTGACGTCAGATGGCTTCAGCAGCCGTCTGGCAGTAGTATTGCACTGCATCAGAAAATGATGCAGTCAACTCTGGATGATGTGTGCATGCTGGTATTATGCAATGTGATGCAATATTACATCATTCAAGGCTTATTTGGGATGTTGTTGATGTCCTACTGGATAAATTTACACGGTGAAGCGTCAAAAATGAACTACATGCAATATCTTCAAAACGAGAGCCAATATTTTTTTTTAATGTTCTATTCGTGTTCAGCTCACCAAGATACTACAGATTAGGGCCTCTTAAAGTCAGTAACGATTTTAATGTTGACCAGTGATTAATGCAGTAAAGTAAATAGGAGCATTATCGATATGTATATAACTACAACGGTTGCATCATGGGTATTTCAAGAGAATTTTCATAGAATTCAATAAACAGATATGTTTTTAGTGCCTTAAGGAACTGTTGTAAATCTTTCATTGCTCTTAAGTAGTCAGGAAGCGCGTTCCATATTACTGGAGCAATATAAGTGAAGGCTCTAGTGCTGGTAACTTGTTTGGTTCTGCTGAAGTGATGTGTTATGGCATAAGTATTTTGGGAGCAGAACCTCGTTGTCCTTGTATTAAAGGGCAAATTGAGTAGGGAGGATATAAGAAGCATCAAGAGGCTGCTCCTGATTTTGGGAAAGAAATACCTGGGAGTTGGGGTTCAACTCTCCTCCAAAGTTCAAATCCTTGGAGTCCAAGTTAAAAAAAAACAACAGCAAGGATTATTCTGCTCTAGCTGGGTCAGTGTTCAGAAGGAAAAGAGTATGCAGTTTCCTGACAACCCTGCAACTTCAAGTTCCCTTGGGAACAGGTTGAGCCTTGCAACTGCCAGAGACCAATGAGATCTAATCATAAATATAGAAAGTCAGATTTTTTTCCGAGTAGGAAAAGGCACCAAGGATTTGCATAAGACTGGGCCTGTACCTGAATCCAAACAGAATTTATAGTACTTGTGCAACATTCTCAAAAATCATTGGGTTTAAATTGCCTTAGTTTTTTGTTGTCAGCCAACAGAACAAACTTTTATTTTATATATTATATCAGTTTACTTTAATTGCTGATTGATTTTGGAAGATAATTTAATGATTATATTTCTGCCTTTGGTTTGCTTAGGTGTGAACCCCGCGCTAACTGCACAGAGCACACCACGACTACTCTCTGCCCCTATCCGGCCCACTCATGGCCCTGCACTAGCTAGCAATGTGTATCCCAAGGCTCATACAGTGTGCCATAAAACATGTGTTGTCAGCAGGGGCGGCTCTATAATGAGGCAGAGTGAGGCAGCTGCCTCAGGTGGCAAAGTTTTGGGGGCAGCAAAAAATGCCCCCAAAACAGCCAAGTGGCTGTCACCTCACTCTGCTTTCAAGTTAAATAAAAAAAAATCTAGTGGTCCAGCTACTGCTGCCTCCACATCTCCTAGATCGGCAGCGGCAGAATCGACCCCCACTTTGGATGGAGAAGGACTAGTTCAGGACATCACTCCCAGCAAATGCAGAACAACATCAGACATATGTAAGTTGTCGGATGTTTCTGTTCCATGTAAACCGCGCTGATGGCAAATAGTGCGGTATATAAGAAATGTTAATAAATAAATAAAAATAAATAGAAATAGCCACACTTTTAAATCACACATCAAGGACAAGTGGGAAGAAGTGGGCAGAACAAAATCAATGCAAAATACATGCAAGCCAGTTAAATGCTGGAAAGCAATGAGCACAAATGCTCAAAGCTTAGCCAACAAAGTTCTGGACCTGGAAGCCCTAATGGTGGAAATGGACTTGGACATTGTGGCCATTACAGAAACATGGTTTAATGAATCGCTTGAATGGGATATAGCCATAGCTGGCTATAATCTATTTAGAAGAGACAGAGAAAGTGGAAAAGGAGGAGGAGTAGCCTTGTATGTCAAAAGCAATATTAAAGCTACTGCAATGCAGGGGGAATGGGGAAAAGAAGAAGCGCTCTGGATTGTGTTGGAAAGAGGAGATGTCACTGTCATCCATACTGCTATAGTCTACAGACCTCCAACTCAAATCAAAGAAATAGATAATGAATTGATTATAGATATTGCCAAGATAGCCACAAAGGGGTAAGTGATCATATTGGGTGACTTCAATCTACCCGATGTGGATTGGAGTACTCCTTCTGCGAATCTGGCAAGAAGCAAAACAATTGTGGATGCTTTCCAAGATGCGTCACTTAAACAAATGGTTATGGAACCAACCAGGGAAAGCTCAATGCTGGATTTAGTGCTCACCAAGAGGGTGTCGAATGTCTGCGTGGGTGCCCCTGTGAGTAGCAGCAATGATCACACAGTGTGGTTTGAGATAAAAGCCAAGGTGCAGTCCAATCATAGCAAGCTCAAAGTCCTAAACTTCAAAAACACTGACTTCAGTAGAATGGCCAAGTACCTAAAGGAGGAGATGGCAGGGTAGGAGGGGATAAGGGAAATGGAATTGCAATGGGCTAAACTAAAGGTGGCAATAAAAGGGGCAATAGATAAATATGTAAGGAAAGTAAATAAAAACAAGAGGAGAAGGAAACCTATTTGGTTCTCCAAAGAAGTGGCTGCTCAAATAAAGGCAAAAAACACAGCTTTCACAAAATTCAAAAGCTTGCAAACAGAGGAACACAGTAAGGAATATAGGAGCAAACTCAAAGAGACAAAAAGAGAAATAAGGAAAGCAAAATCAAAGGCAGAGGAAAAGATGGCTAAAGATGTGAAGTGTGGCGACAAAACTTTCTTCAGGTATATTCGGGAGAGGAGGAAAATCAGAGATGGAATTGCAGGACTCAGAAGTGCTGAGAACGGATTTGTGGAAAGTGACACTGAAAAAGCAAAATTGCTAAACAAATACTTCTGCTCTGTTTTTACTAAAGAAAATCCTGGATAAGGACCATCTGTGACTCCCAAATATAAAAATGGGAATGAAGTAGATACCACACCATTCACAGAAGATGATGTGTTAGAACAACTTGCAAAACTGAAAGTGAACAAGGCCATGGGATCGGATGTGATACATCCCAGGATACTGAAAGAGCTCAGAGAGGTTCTTGCAGGGCCATAAAGATGTTTTCAACAGACACTTGGAAACAGGAGTAGTTCCTCAGGACTGGAGAAGAGCGGATGTAGTACCTCTTCACAAAGGTGGTGACAGGGAAGAAGTGACAAACTACAGGCCCGTGAGCCTTACCTCGGTGGTGGGAAAAGTAATGGAGGCGCTTCTGAAAGAACGAATAGTGGACATTCTCAAAACCAACAGGTTGCATGATCCGAGGCAACATGGTTTTAGCAAAGGACGATCTTGCCAAACAAATTGATTGCGTTTTTTGACTGGGTGACCAGAGAACTAGATCAGGGGCATGCGATGGATGTCATCTACCTGGATTTCAGCAAAGCCTTTGATACTGTTCCTCATAGGAGGCTTATCAATAAACTCAGTAGTTTGGGGATGGGTCCGAAGGTGGTGAACTGGATCAGAAATTGGTTGACTGACAGACGACAGAAGGTGATGGTAAATGGAGCTCACTCGGATGAAACGAGGGTGATTAGCGGGGTGCCCCAGGGTTCGGTCCTGGGCCCGGCACTGTTCAATGTATTTGTGAGTGATATTGCTGAAGGACTGCATGGAAAAGTCTGTCTTTTGCAGATGACATGAAAATTTGCAACAGAGTGGACTCCCCTGAGGGAGTGGATAACATGAGGAAAGATCTACAAAAGCTGGAAGAATGGTCTAATGCTTGGCAGTTAAGATTTAATCTGAAGAAGTGCTGTGTCATGCACTTGGGAAGCAGAAATCCAGGTGAAATGTACGTGACAGGGGGAGAGAGATTGGTGTGCATGGACCAGGAGAAGGACCTTGGTGTGATTATTTCTGTGGATCTCAAGGTGGCAAAACAGTGCGACAAGGCAGTGGCAAAGGTCAGGAGGATGTTGGGTTGCATACAAAGAGGAATTACCAGCAGAAAGGAAGAGGTACTAATGCCACTGTATAAGTCACTGGTGAGGCCTCACTTGGAATACTGTGTTCAGTTTTGGAGACCATATCTTACAAAGAATATAAAAAGACTGGAAACTGTTCAAAGGAAGGCGACCAAAATGATTTGGAGCCTGCGTCAGAAGCCTTATGAGAAGAGACTTGAAGACCTAAATATGCACACTCTGGAGGAGAGGAGGGGCAGGGGAGATATGATTCAGACCTTTAAATACTTAAAGAGAAATAATGAACAAACAAACCTCTTCCAAAGACGGGGAAGCTGTAAAACTAGAGGACATAACATGAAGCTGCAAGGTGGTAAATTGAAAGGCAATGTCAGGAAATACTTTTTTACTGAAAGGGTGGTGGATGCTTGGAGTACCCTCCTGATGGAAGTGGTGGGGGCAAATACAGTGACAGAATTCAAAATGGCATGGGACAGACACAGTGGATCCCTTTACAGCAACAGGATAAAATCAAAATAAACTAACTAATTTCTCAACATACAGGGGTGTCCTACACGGAGCGGTGGGTTCACCCCTAAAACAAAGACATGGAGAGGGGTGGCCTGCATGGAGCGGCAGGTGCAGCTACTCTTGCCATCTTACTGGGCAGACTAGATGGACCATACTGGTCTTTATCTGCCGTCATTTACTATGTTACTTCCCTCCGCCGCTGCCTCAGATCCGATGACACTGGGGCAGCAGCTCCGAACTAGAAACGCTGAAAAAAACCCTTAAAACATGGGGTTTTGGAGACTCCGAGGATTCATAGTCCTTCCTGGTTCTGCCCCCTTTGATACGAAAAGCATCATCAGAGGGGGTGGGACCCATAGGAGCCTTAGAAGTCTGTCGGAGTTAGAAGAGCCTGCGATTTTGCTTTCAGTTTGAAAAAAACAAATTGCAGGC
Organism: Ichthyophis bannanicus; assembly: GCA_033557465.1. NCBI lineage: Eukaryota > Metazoa > Chordata > Amphibia > Gymnophiona > Ichthyophiidae > Ichthyophis > Ichthyophis bannanicus. The sequence goes on along the minus strand of CM066040.1, from coordinate 99,484,634 downwards.
TCTTTCAACTCTGGCAGGCTTCTAAGGCTCTGATGGGTCCCACCCCCTCTGATGATGCTTTTTGCATCAGAGGGGGTAGAACCAGTAAGGACTATGAAGCCTCGGAGTCTCCAAAACCCCACGCTTTTCCTGGATGGCAGATGCAGGGCAATGGGGGCAGGGACAGGAGGGGAAATTCTGGAGGAAAATGCTAGACAATGGGGGGGAGGAACAGGAGGACAAGTACTGGACAAGGGGGGAAGGATATGAGGGTAAATCATGGACAACAGTGGGGAGGGATAGGAGGGCAAATGCTGGACAATGAGGGAAAGAGGGTCAGGAGGGCAAATGCAGGGAAAGGAGGGCAAATGCAGGGATAGGAGGGCAAATGCTGGACAACGGAGCGGAGGAACATGAGGGCAAATGCTGGACAATGAGGGGAAGAGGGTCAGGAGGGCAAATGTAGGGACAGGAGGGCAAATGCTGGACAACAGGGGGAGGGACACGAGGGCAAATGCTGGACAGTGGTGGGGGAGGGACTGGAGGACAAATGCTGGACAACACAGGGGAGGGACAGGAGGGAAATAACTGGACAATGGGGGGCAGGGACATGAGTCAAATGCTGGAGGGCAAATGCAGGACAATGGGGGGAGGGACAGAATGGCAAATGCAGGACAATTAGGGGAAGGGATATGAGGGCGAATGCTGGACAACACGGAGGAGGGACATGAGACAAATGCTGGACAATGGCAGGGGAGGAGGGACAGGAGGGCAAATGCAGGGACAGGAGAGCAAATGCTGGACAGGGGGTGGGGGTGAAGCAGGAAGAGAAATGCTGGACACCGGGGAAGGGGGACGACAAATGCTGGACAACAGGGACGGGGGGCAGTGAGGAAGCATGAAGACAAATGCTGGACCAGTGCCAGCACTACCCAGTAACCTGGATAAGCACATCAGGGGGACCTGGATGTCAGCCACCTGCCCCCTACTCCCCATTCAGGATGGCCTGCGGAGCAGTGTTGGCCCAGTAGAGAGCCTGCCTGCAAGGAGAGGGCTGCAAGAGGCTCTTCACTAGGCCGTCAGCACTCCTCAGGTCATCCTGAATGGGGAGTGTAGGTGGACAACCAGCAATAGTGCCCTTCTGACATCTGCTCCTGTGGGCAGGCTCTGTTTCTCTGGGTCGCAGTCATGGCTTGCATAACCCCTACCCGCAGGACATGCTGCTCCCACAGGCAGAAGGGTGTAGGAGTCAGTGATGGTTTGGCCAGAGAAGCAGAGCCTTCTTTTGGGAGCAGCATGTCCTGCGGGCAGGGGCTGTACAAGGCTAATAATGCCCTGCCTCTCTGAGCTGGGATCATGGCTTGCACAGCCCCTACCCTACGGATGTTGTTCCGTAGGCATGCTCTGCCCCTTGTACATACAAGGGGTGGACATAAGAGGGCACTGAAGGGGGGCACTGAGGGGGCATTGGGAGGTGGACATGGATGGGCACAGGATTCAGAAGGGAGATGCTGGGTGCAGGGGGGGGGGGAATAGGGAGGCAGCAGGGAGAAAATTGAGGTGAGGGGCTATGGAGATAGAGATACTGGACATGGAAAGGGGCATAGAGAAAAACAAGGAGGGGAGATGGAGTGGTGATGTTGGCCAAATGGCTATAGGGAGACTATGGGAAAACGTTGAACTTGGGGAGTGGGAGACAGAGGGAGATAGAGGGGAAATTCTGGACATGGAGTAATAGGGGGAGAAGTAAATGCGGGGCATGGGGGTAGTAGAGAAATGGGAGAAGATGGACATGCGATAAAAAGTTTGAGAAAGATGGAGAGATGCTGCACATGGGAGTAATAGGGAGGGGATGGGCTGACCTGGACGTAGAAAGGAGATTGCAATTCTGATCCCACGGGGCATGTCCAGCCCGAGGAATTAGAATCACGAACAGCACTGTATGTGCAGGCAGGGACTGCGATTCAGTCCCAGCCTGCACGTACGGCGCTAGCCCGGCAAACTCAGCCTGGGCTTTTAAATGGAGCCGCGATGCCCTGGCGTCCCGTTGCCATGGCACTGCAGCTCCTTTAAAAGCCACAATGCCGGCCGCTGCCCCAAAAAGTTAATTCCCCACAGCCCAACCCCCAATCCAGCCTCCTAAGGCCAGGGTCGGGCTGTGGAGGGATTAACTTTGTCCCCCCCAGCCCCTTCCGTGCCCCAAATCCGTGCCCGGGGGTGGAATGACCTCATCGGTCAATTAGCCGGCCCTGGCCATACATGGCCGACATTAAAATTGGCTCTGGCTACTGCCTACTGTCCATCCACTCCCTGCCCCCGAACCACCTCTTCCCCGTTCCCGGCTAACTTCCCCGCACAACCCATGGGAAAGTTATTCGGGGCCTGCAGCCACACGAATAGCAGGGATGGACATCCCGTTGGGACGTCCATCCCTGCTATTCATGATTCGGAATAACCCCCAAACTGAAAAGACTGATTATTTGCTTTTGAATATACCATTTTATAAGGACACATTTAAGACTGGCAAAAAGAGAGGTAAGTTAAAAAAAAATGAAGAAGAAAGAATGATCCCCAGAAAGAAGGCTTTTGATGGAAAGACTAATTTGAAATGTCTGAAATATATCTAAATAGATTATATGAGTTTTTATTTATTTATTTACATTCTCTTATATACCGTGCTATTCTGCATCAGTGCGGTTTACATTGAACAAACTGAAATTACATTGAACAGGGCATTATAACTTGGAGATAACTATTTTACAGGGAACATGGGCTATGGAGGGTTAAGTGGCTTGCCCAAGACCACAAGGAGCACCTATGGGACTAGAAACCCCAGTCCTTCCGGCCCAAGGTTGCTGTCCTCTAGTGGGATTTGAACCACCGACCTTCCGGCCTGAAGTACCTTGCCCCAACCACTAGGCTACTCCTCCACTCCACTTGTTCTGGTTTTGTTCTTGATTTGCCCCAATAGTTTTTCCACTGAAAAATACTAAACTAATTATGTTCTTAAATCAGAAGCAAATTGTGTACCAAATTATAACTGCAATAGAGCTGTGTAGTCTTTTGCAGAGTCCAGCCACTTTATTCCTAGTAATATAGTAGCATAGTAAGCGATGACAGATAAAGATCCAGCATGGTCCATCTAGTCTGCCCAGTCAGAAGGTTAGAGATGTAGCGACACTGTGCACAGGTTATCCTCCTCTATGCCTTTGTTTAGGATGGTACAGTGTTAAAATTAAATTCTTAAAATAATTTAAAATAAAAAGAGACCGGCCTCCATGCCTTAGCCCAATTCTGAGCTCACAGATATGGCTAAGTCCTTACAATGAAAATTATTCATTACCACGATCATTTGAAACGCAGGCGAGAACTCACCTGCATTTCAAATAGTTTTAGTCACCTCTCAGAGTACTGTTTTAAATTTACAAATAGGAGAACTATATCACAAAGGTCCAGTCCACCAGAAAGAACAAACGGTAACATACTGATGAAGTCATACCAAATGCAGAAAAACAAACTATAATGTCATTAGCTTTGCAACAGGGATTTTTTCCATAAAAGAATAAGTGAGTTTTGTGAAATTCTTCAAGGCTTCGTTAAACATTTGTCTTTTTATTTCTTGAACATATGAAAATATTCAAAGATTCGGCCCAGTGTGCAGCGGCGGCCAAGAGAGCAAATAGAATGCTAGGTATGATAAGGAAAGGAATGGAAAATAAAACAGAAGATATTATAATGCCTCTATATCGTTCCATGGTGAGACTGCACCTTGAATATTGTGTGCAATTCTGGTCGCCATATCTTAAAAAGGATATAGCAATTTTAGAAAAGGTTCAGAGAAGAGCCACCAAAATGGTAAAGGGGATGGAAGGCTACTCCTATGAAGAAAGGCTAAAAAGGTTGGGGCTCTTTAACCTGGAAAAGAGACGGCTGAGGGGAGACATGATAGAAGTCTATAAATTAATGAACGGAGTGGAACGGGTAAACGTAGATCGATTGTTTACCTTATCAGAATATAGAAAGACTAGGGGACATGCAATGAAGCTACAGGGTAAACTATTTAAGACTAATAAAAGAAAATATTTTTTCACTCAACGTGTAATCAAACTCTGGAATTTGTTACCGGAGGATGTAGTAAAGGCTGTTAGTGTAGCTGGGTTTAAAAAAGGTTTGGACAAGTTCCTGGAGGAAAGGTCCATAAACCATTATTAAGAAGGGACCCAGGATATCAATGCTTGAACCAATACAAGCATTGTGGAACCTGTGTCCCTTGGGGAAACTGCTAGGTACGTATGACCTAGATTGGCCACTGTTGGAAACAGAATAATGGGCTTGATGGACCTTGGTCTGACCCAGTATGGCATATCTTATGTTCTTATGTTCTTATTCAAAGTACTATTACTTACAAACAGAATCTATGAACTATTGACCTAGCACTGGTATTTCAGAGATAAGGAATAATTCCAGTAGCAAGCAATTCATAAGAACATAATATTTGTCATACTGGGTCAGACCTATGGCCCACTAAGCCCAGTATCCTGTTTCCAACAGTGGCCAATCCATGTCACAAGTACCTGGCAGTATCACAAAAGATAGACAGAATCTATACTATCCCAGGAGTAAGTAGTGGATTTCCCACAGTCCATTTTAATTACAAATCTTCTTTATTGAAAATTTATATATCAAACAACCAACTGGTAGAAACTTATATAAACTTAAAACATAGAAACATAGAAACATGATGACAGAAAAAGACCACAAGGCCCATCTAGTCTGTCCTTCCATAACAACTACAACAGTCCACTCTTTACCTTTAGAGATCCTCTGTGTTGGTCCCATGCTTTTTGAATATAGAAACATAGAAACATGATGACAGAAAAAGACCACAAGGCCCATCTAGTCTGTCCTTCCATAACAACTACAACAGTCCACTCTTTACCTTTAGAGATCCTCTGTGTTGGTCCCATGCTTTTTTGAATATAGAAACATAGAAACATGATGACAGAAAACTCAGAACATAAAACATAAAACATAAACATAAAACTCAGAACATAAAACTCAGAAGATGTCCAGCCAACCCAGGCAAGTGACAAACCTGTCTCTATATTACAATTCTATGTGGCATTCTTTTCACTATCATGAGGCGGAGCTTCTCCACGCCGAAAGTCTCTAAGTGTGAATGCAGTACCAACCCTGCCATGCAATTAACTTTTAGCACCTTATAGATACTGGTAGGAACGGAAACAAATCACAAATCACAGAGAGCAATCAATGCAGAGTACAGTAAGGCATTGACATCAAAATATCTTGCCGCTTAGCACTCCTGACTCGCTTGGCTAGACATGAACAATTTTAGAAAGTGGGTACCAAGAGACCTCAAAACAACCTAAACTACTTCCAGGTTCCCTTTAAACCCCCTCCCCCACTCCTACCCCAATCCCCCTATCCCCCCTCCACAGTGCACCACTCATTGTTGCTCATCTATCCTTACCAATAATTCAGGTTGGGAAGCCAGGTTGCTAAGAATCTATCCCGTGCTTTGTTCCGCAGTTGCTTAGCGGTCATTTTCTCCATGTGCATGAGATCAGAGAGTGAACTTTCCCATTGGCAGAATCCCAGGGCCTCCTTCTTGACCCATTAGTGCAATAACACCCTTTTAACCATTAAGAAACCCCTGTCACCAAGATGTCTCTGAGAAGCAGTAATCTAGCTTACTTGCGCATAACAGCCGAAAAAGCAAACCTCAATTGGGGGGGGGGGGGGCAGTGTAGCATGTAGTACCTCTCCCATCTTAGTGCAAACTTGTTGCCATAATGTCTGTCTCTTCTGATAGTGTCAAAACTGATGGGACAGCGTTCCTCATTGGAGTCTGCACCATCGGCTTTGATCATCCCTTACAAGACCAGCTTTATGAGCCCACACATCATGTGCATAGGCCCTCCATAGAAATCTGTACTGAAGTTCTTGCAAGTATACCCATTTGGACATAGAGATGCATTTAAGGAAAGCCGTACATAATACCATAGGGGATGACTCTTTCACTCCATCTGCCACCCAGCATGCTGAGAGTCATTCCACATACCTCTGATCCAGAGCAGGTCGGACTAAGTCCCAGATTTCTTTAGTCAGCGGGCTCTCCCCTGCTAACAAGCCATCAAACATTGTGAGAGGTCCAAGAATCTTAAAAAGACTAGGGACTCACCGAGTTACCGTTTCCATATAGTGCCAAACTTGCAGGTAGCAAAAAAAAAAAATTGCACTTGTCTAGTCCATATTTCTTCTGCAAGTTTGAAATGAGCAAGCCTCTCTCCCCCTTCCTGACGTAAGTCACCTAAGTGGACTAACCCTCGCTGGGCCCACCTCTGTGGATGAACAGAGTCCCGGTAGAAAGTCCAGGTTGCCCACCAGAGGGAGTAGGTGGGTACATCTCCAGTCCCAGGCATATCATCGGCAGAGGACTCGCCAAGCTGCCCGGAGGGCTCCTAAGTAAACACTGCTACACCAATTGCTTCCCAGACATACAGGAGTAACGTTAAGGGCATACAGACAATGTCGTGGGGCTAACAACCAATCTAGAAATTTAAGAGGAGCACAGCATTCCCTACCACTAGCCACATTGGTGAGGTGGCACTTCATGCATCTCAGAATGTAGGCACAAAACGAGGGAAGTTCCAATCCTGCTTCCTCATACCTATGCATTAGGGCTTGTAAGGGGATTCTTGTGTGCCTCCCCCTCCACAGAAAACAGTTAATCTGTTGGTCGAGGAGTTTCCAAATCCCTTGAGGATACCCTTATGGGGAACTGGTGTAGGACATAGAGCCACCTGGGAAGTTCCATCATTTAAGAGCAATATGATCCCATAGGGAGACAGGGAGGTTCATCCATTTCTGGAGGTTTGCTGAGGTTTTAGAGAGCATGGATGGAATATTACACTGAATGTTTGGCAGGCTTCTCTGGGAGGTGCATCCGGACCAGATGTCTTGTGCAGTTTACTTTGCTTAATCACCTTCTGGATCTCTGGGCCCAAGACAGGTGCACTAAGAACATTAAAGTCTGTTTCCATCAGTTGAGGAAGGGGGAGGGCTTGCAGAAAATCCAAGCCTGCATCTGGGCCAGAAGATTCAGCTGTATATAATTTGGAGTAAAAGACTAAAAAATGGCTGCAATCTGACGTGATTGATTCTGTAGGCCACCCTTCTTGTCTTTAAGAATAGGTGCAAAGCGTGTTCCTCTCCAGTCCCAAAACACTCATGCTAGAAGTTTCCCTGATCGATTCCTGAATCTATAAAATTGATGTTTATAATACTGCAGTGACATGATGGCCCTTCTATGTAACAAAACATTGAGCACAGCCTGCATGTCAAGATATTGTCAGGCCGAATGGTTCAGGCTCATGTTACCTTGTCTCTGTGAGCGATGCAGGGTGCGTTCAAGATGTAGGAGACTAAGATCGAGGTGCTTGCGTCTTTGTATTGTGCAGGCGATGACGAAGCCATGTATAACAGCTTTGCTGGCTTCCCAAAAGAGGCATTCCTAACAGGGGCTATACATTTCAAGCAAAGATCAGAGTTTGTGGCTTTTTAAATTACTAGTTCTCTGCCTGGGAGCTCTTAAAAGGGTTTGGGTATATTTTTAAAACAAAGTTATATTCTTTTTGGTACTTTAGTTTAAAAGGAGAACTATTTTCTTTAGTGGGGTAAGTTTAAAACTCTGCTTTAGTATCTTTCTCAGCTCTTTGAAGCTACTGACACCTTATCAGGAATTAGTTTCCTCCCTACCCCACCTCCCAAATCCCACCCACTCCTAGTGAGCAGTCTTGCTTTATAACGCACCACCCCAATTAACTACACACAGGAACTTGGAACAGCACATTTTGAACATACTTAAGAGATTTAATTGCTTTTTCTCTGAAAGGACAGCTGGAAAACTGGCTGGTATTTTGGAAGGTCTCTCTCTCTTGCTTCAACAGATACCTAAACTCCACCAAATGAACAATGGCTGGGAAAAATCAAACCGCAAATGCTGTTGCCCCCGTTACAGCTTCTATCTCTGTCCAGACAGAGGTCCCAATGCCAGTTGAAGGACTGGTTCCATGTGCAGGATGCTTGCATGCTGAAGCTATCAGGAAATAAGTGGAGGACCTCAGAGAGGAGATGGCAAGGCTGAGGAGCATTCAAGACAGTGAGAAGTACTATGATGAGATGCTTCTTGCAACATCCAAGCTCTCCAGCAGAGGAAAAGGTGGGAGTCTTCAGAATGATGAAGGTTGGACACAAATCACCAGGGCCTGCAGAATCACCATCCAACTTCTCCAGCCCTTGAATTGAAGAACCATTATGCAGCCCTGGAAGTGGAGGAGGTGATAGCATTCCTGGAAAGGGAAGAACCAGAGCTCAAGTAAACCAAAGTTGCAGAATCAGTGACCTCAAGGAAGTGAAGGGTAGTGGTGGTTGGTGACTCTCTTCTGAGGGATACTGAGGTGTCCATCTGCCAACCAGACATCATGTCCAGAGACGTAGGCTGTCTGCCGGGTGCCAAAATCCGAGATGTTACAGAAAGTTTGCCAAGACTCATCAAGCCCACTGACTATTACCTGATGTTGTTAATCCATGTCAGGACCAGTAATACTGCCAGGTATCCCTCTGAGCATATCAAAAGTGACTTCATGGCTCTGGGACAGAGGGTGAAGCAGATAGGGGCTCAGGTGGTGTTCTCTTTAATCCTCCCTGTTGAGGGTAAAGACCAAGGCAGAGAAGATCGCATTCTGGAGATGAATGCAAGACTGCATGGATGGTGTTACAGAGAGCGTTTTGGTTTCCTGGACCATGGGATGCTGTTCCAAGGGTTGCAGAGCAGAGATGGCATCCATTTGGACAAGAAAGGTCAACGTGTCTTCAGTAGCAGACTGGCTGATCTTCTGAAGAGGGCTTTAAGCTAGATTCGTTGGGGATGGGTGAAGAAAGCCCCCAGGTAAATGAAAACCCCCAGATACGTGAAACATTAAATAACTTTATGGAAATAGTTAAATGGGGAAACATATGGAAAGCGGTGTGTATAAATGCCCATAGCATGAGAAATAAGATCCCAGATGTTGAAGCTTTAATGGGAGAGGCTGACTTGGATTTAGTAGCAGTTACCGAAACATGTTTCATAGAAAACCATAACTGGGATGTAACTATACCAGGCTATACTTTATTCAGAAAGGAAAGGGTAGGAAGAAGGGGAGGAGGAGTGGCACTATATGTAAAAAATAATATTAAAGCTTTGGAGCTACCGAGCTTAAAAGGGAGAGAGGAGGCACTGGGGGTTAAACTAGAAAGAGGGAAAGAAATATCTATTTGTATTGGCGTGATATACTGACCTCCCTCACAGGAGGAAGAGGTGGACGGAGAGTTAATTGAAGACATATGCAGCATTGCCAGGAAAGGGGAAATGCTACTGATTTCAATATGCCAGATGTTGATTGGTACATTCCTGCTGTAGTATCAATTAGAAGTAAGGAGATCCTGGATTCTCTACAAGGAGAACTATTCAGGCAACTGGTAACAGAACCCACACGTGAAGGAGCCATACTGGACTTAGTGCTTACCAATGGTGAAAGTGTTTCTGTGTTATAGTGGGAGATCATTTTGCATCCAGTGATCACCGGATGGTGTAGTTCAGTATTAGGACTAGGGCTGTTAAAATCCATTCAAAAGCGAGTCTTAGACTTTAGGAAAACTAACTTTGCCAAGATGGGCCAATACCTCAGGGAGTCATTAGCGGGATGGAAACAGCTGGGGGATGTAGAAAAACAATGGGCAAAACTGAAATGGGATTTTTTAAGAGCAACCAACCTTTTTGTTAAAATGGTAAATAAAGGTAATAGGAAAAGTGGACTGCAATGGTTTTTGAAAGAAGTAGCTGAAAATGTGAAGAAAAAGAGGGAGGTCTTCATGAAATACAAGAGATCACAGAGAGAGGAAGGCATCTATATTTGGATAATTTAAAGAACTTAGAAAAGTAGTCAGGAAAGCAAAGATTCAAAAAGAGGAAATAGCCAATGCAATAAAATGGGGGGATAGACATTTTTCAGATATGTTAGTGAGAAACGGAAGGGTAAAAGTGGTATTGTCAGACTCAAGGGTAAAGGGAAGAATATGTAGAAGCTGATGAGGATAAAGCGGAATTGCTTAACGAATATTTCTGTTCTGTATTCAGAGATGAAGAACCAGGAGCGGGACCTCAGAAAAAACCCACAAACAGGAATGGAAGTGAAGGGCATCTTGAACAATTTTCAGAAGACTGTGTTCATGAGAAACTTGCAAAACTTAAAGTAGAAAAAGCGATGGGACCAGATGGGATACACCATAGAAAATTGAGGGAACTTGGGGATGCTCTAGGAGCTCCACTTGACTGACATTTTCAATGCCTTGTTGGAGTCAGGAGTGGTGCCAAAGGACTGGAGAGAGGCACATGTGGTCCCTTTACACAAAAGCGGAAATAAGGATGTGGTTGAAAACTATAGGTCTGTTAGTTTAACTTCGCTGCTGAAAGAGAAAATAGTGAGGTTTCTGGAGTCTAGTGGATTACAGGATCCGAGGCAGCATGGATTCACCAGAGGCAATTCTTGTCAGACAAATCTGATTGATTTCTTTGACTGGGTGACCAGGTAGTTGGACAGAGGGAAAGCCCTAGATTTGGTGTATTTAGATTTCAGTAAAGTCTTTCACACCATTCCTCACAGGCGACTTATAAGCAAACTGAGCACCCTAGGGATGGACCCTAAAGTTACTGCTTGGGTTAGAAATTGGTTGAGTGGGAGGCGACAAAATGTACAGGTAAATGGAGCTCACTTTGAGGAGAAGGAAGTTACCAGTGGTGTGCCCCAGGAATCTGTCCTTGGTTTGATTCTTTTTAACATCTTTGTTAGTGATATAGCGGAAGGGCTGTCGGTAAGGTTTGCCTCTTTGCGGATGATACCAAAACCTGCAATGCAGTAGACACCCAGGAAGGTGTAGATAAAATGAGGAGGGATCTAACTAAGCTTTAAGAATGGTCTAGAATTTCGTAGCTGAGATTTAATGTTAAAAAATGCAAGGTCATGCATTTGGGCTGCAGCAACCCAAGGGAGCAATATAGGATAGGGGGTGAAGTATTTTTGTCCACTAAAGAAGAGCGGGACCTAGGCGTGATTGTGTCTGATGATCTTAAAGTAGCTAAACAGATAGAAAAGGCTATGGTGAAAGCTAGAAGGATGCTTGGGTGCATAGGGAGAGGAATGGCCAGCAGAAGAAAGGAGGTGATGGTGCTTCTGTATAAGTCTTTGGTAGGACCTCATTTGGAGTACTATGTGCAATTCTGGAGACCGCACCTTCAAAAGAATATAAACAGGCTGGAGTCAGTACAGAGGGTGGCTATTAAAATGGTTAGTGGTCTTCATTATAAAGCATATGAGGACAGACTTAAGGACCTTAATATATACACCTTAGAGGAAAGGCAGGATAGAAGTGATATCATTTAGATGTTTAAACACCTCCATGGCATAAATGCACAGGAGGAGAGCCTCTTTCAATTGAAATCAAGCTCTGCTATGAGGGGACATGGGATAATGGTGAAAGGGGATAGATTCAGAAGTGAGATGCGGAAATATTTCTTTACAGAAAGAGTGGTGGATCCATGGAATAGTCTCCCAGTGGAGGTGGTAGAGATGAGGACAGTATCTGAATTCAAAGAAGCATAAGACAAACAGAGAGGATCTCTAAAGGAAAAAGGGGGCTGTTGTAGTGGTTGATTTGGAAGGGCAGACTAGATAGGCCATGTGGTCTTTTTCTGTCGTGATGTTTCTATGTTTCTTTGTAAGTGAGGTACACTGGTGTGTGTCATTAAAGTAAATATATTCATCCTATTGCTGTTATAAAAGTTGCTTGAACTCCACATCCTCCCATAAGAATGCTGGGAATTGCCAGCCAACGCGTGCTTCTCCCTAGGCTGCCCTGTCTAACCAAACCATGCCATGGTCTGAGACCACCACCGGTTCAATCTCAGTTCGGAGGACATGGTCAAATCCGCCCTCACTCACTAATATATAACACAGGTCTGCGACTAAAAAGCTGTTTGATTATTTTCATCTAATTTCCATATATTTTGGTGTGCTGAAAACAAATAAAATATTGAAAAACTCCTAGACGTCATGATTTGCCACAACATGCAAAATTGTCTTCAAATTTATCAAATTTTTTCAAATTACTATTAATTAATTCAAATTACTATTAATTAATTCACATAAATGCATTTAAGATATAGAATGCCAAAAAAACCTTAAAGGGGTTGTCCGAGTTATGTAAAAAAAAAATATAGCACTGTAAATCTGATGGTCAGCAATATATACGTAAGCTAACCAAGTTTTAAGTCTGTGCTTCTAATGGTAGAAGGGATTAATCTTTCCTGAAGAATCCAGTGGGAGGGAGACACAGGGCAGATAGCAGCAGCTCCGGTCAGTGCAGGGGGCGTGGCCAGCACTGTGACGTCTCGTGTACAGACACAGAGCTGCTCTCTCCTGCATGCCACACTTGTGCACGAATCATCATCAGGTTCTTGGTTCTAGGCTGTTCACACTTTTTCATTGCAATTCATGTTAGCTCGTCATTCTTCAACCGTTATGTAATGGCTCCGCAAAAGTGTATTAATTCGCCAGACAGTTTCTGTTTCATCTGTGGTGAATATACAGTGTTGAAGCAACAGCAGAATATTACAGACTTTGTGAAAAAAGTATACTTTGCATACTTAGGACTAAAAATTGGAGATCAAGATAAAGTCTGGGCGCCTCATAAAGTGTGCAAACGGTGTGTTGAGAACCTCCGAAACTGGTTCAAGGGTAAGAAAAAATCTTTCCGTTATGGGATTCCTATGGTATGGCAAGAGCAAAAGAACCATAGTGACGACTGTTACGTTTGTTCATGCGATGTGAAAGGGTTTAATTCCAAATGGAAGCATTCCATTTCATACCCCAATCTTCACTCGGCAATTCGTCCCATCCCCCATGGCACAGATATACCAGTACCCAAGCCCTCTGCTACCTTGGAAGAGATACCTAGCTCCGATGAAGGTGAAGTCATACCTGAACCAGATGACGAATCAAGTTCTGACTTTGAAGATGATACAAGACCAAAATTGTTTTCTCAGGAGGAGATGAATGATTTGGTAAGAAACTTGAATCTTCCCAAAGATGCCGCTGAGTTACTCGGATCAAGGCTGAAAAGCAGGAATTTACTGTTGCCAGGAGTGTCATCTTCATGGTTCAGATATCGTGAAAAGGAGTTCGTTCCTTACTTCGCCCAGGAAGACAAGTTGGTTTATTGCATCGATGTCGAAGGTCTGTTGGGTCAATTTAAAATCCAATATGATTCAGAGCAATGGCGTCTTTTTATAGATTCTTCAAAAAGAAGTCTCAAAGCAGTTTTACTCCACAACGGTTTTTACGCTTCCATACCTGTAGGTCATTCCGTACACTTGAAGGAAACCTACGAGAACTTGGAATTGGTTCTTCGTAAACTTAAATATGAAGACCATGGTTGGCAAGTGTGTGGGGACTTGAAGGTCTTGTGCATGCTGCTCGGGCAACAAGCTGGGTATACCAAATATCCTTGTTTTCTGTGTCTATGGGACAGTCGAGACCGACAAAATCACTGGACCAAGAAGAGTTGGCAGCCGAGGGTGCTAACAGTCGGTGAAAAAAATGTCCTCCGAGAAACTTTGGTACCTTCCCATAAAGTTCTTCTACCATCTCTCCACATAAAATTGGGATTGATGAAGCAATTTGTAAAATCACTCCCAAAGAGATGGAGAATGCTTCAAATACTTGGTCACCAAGTTTCCAGGCCTGTCGGAGGCAAAATTGAAGGAAGGTGTGTTCGTCGGACCAGACATTAGAAGGCTTATAGTTGATCAAGAGTTTGTCAATACCATGACGGATCCTCAAAAAGAAGGGTGGATTGCATTTAAAGAAGTCATACAGAAATCTTTAGGCAATAACAAAGATCCTCACTATAAAAAGATCGTCGGACGAATTCTGAAATCATTTCAAGCTTTAGGTTGCCTGATGAGTTTGAAAGTGCATTTCCTGCAGTCCCATCTTGACTACTTTCCTGAAAATTTGGGAGCTGTGAGTGAGGAACAAGGTGAACGATTCCACCAAGACATTAAAGAGATGGAAAGGAGATACCAGGGAAAATGGAGCATTACAATGATGGCAGACTACTGTTGGATGCTTCAGAGAGACATTCCAGATGCTACTCACAAGCGTAAATGCACCAAGAGGAGCCTCACAAGGAAGAAGAATCAAGTTTAGTGTGTGTAGGTGAGCTCATTTCAGTTCAAAAAAGGATTTTCATGAAAATATTGTAATAAAACTTTAATTTTATAAGCCTATTTCCATTTATTTTGAGGTATTGCCTTATTTAACATAGTTACCTAAATTATCAGGAAACGTGATGTCCTATGAGAAAATGGAGGTCATGTTCAGATTCAGCGCACCAAAAAACATAAAGATTACATGGAATAACCAAAACAGCTCTAAAAAAAAATTATAATCAAGTCGTGACCTAATAGAGTGTGTCCTGGACATACAAGTGTGCTTCTGGACTTCAGAGTGGAGAGCACACCATACATCCACCAAGTTGCCCATCTGGCAAAGATAGCTAACACCCTTCCTTGACCAGCCCAAAGTGTTCCCTGCACTAGTTTTGTCCTGCTGGATCATGAGAGCAGTTAAAGTCTCATGTCAGAATTATTCTTCTTTGATTGGCACTCAACACGTCACAGGATCTCCCGAAAGAAATTATGATTGTAATCATTTGGGGCATATATGTTTCCGATAAGAAGCACCTCTGTATATAACTTGGCCTTTAAGACTACAAAACGCTCTTTGGGATCAGCCTCACAATTTTGCACCTCCAGGGGCAGTCCCCGTTTAATCAGCACTGCCACTCCAGCTTTCCTGGTTCCCGAGAAGGCCCCATAGACTCTCACCACCCAGTCCTGAGTGAGCTTGTCCTGTTCTATTGTGCTGAGGTGGGTTTCCTATAGCAGGGCTAGTTGAGCACCCTTGCATTTAATGCTTGCAAGATTTTAGTACGTTTAATCGGGGATCCGAGTCCCCCAACATTCCAAGAAATTATCCGAACATTATTTGACATGATCTAACATGGCATGGCACAGGTAAGAAGCTATAGATGATGCTCTCCGGGGCTGCCCAGCCTCAACACCCAAAGACAGAGACTCTCGCCCTGTTTGAGTGATATTAATAATGTGCTGCGGGAGCCTTCCTCCCCTCCCTCCCTAACTACCTCATATGGACTGCTATCGGTTTGATTACCCCCTCCCCCTGACTTCTAATCTTCCTCTATATAACTGCCCTCCGAAACTTAATACCCAGTTTCCCCAAAACATTCTCATATATACACACTCATGCGCACATTCGCCCTACCACTCCCCCAATCACCCGTTCACCCATTGTATCGACACTCAACCACCACCCAAACTTTCTCGGAAAATACTAGCCGCAGCTAAACTCAGACTTAGCAGAGCAGATCACTACCAGCTGCGCCTTTGGGCTGCCCCTCCCCCCTACAGTTCAGGGGTGGTGCTGCATATCCCTACACATTGATAGTAATGAGACACACATGGAACATGAAAGGGTTTTTTTTTTTTTTTTTAAATCTTAGGAGAGTTTCAGGAAGCACTAATTCACCAAAGTGCACTCCTGGCTACCAATCCTAGGCAACTGACCAGGCCATAAGTCTCCTAAGTATCCATCTGCACAGGGGGCTCATAATGATATTGACTCCATCCTGTAGCAAGGTTAGAAGTTCATTGCTGCCACCAGAGTCCTCCTTCATATGGTATAAAGCAGCCACAAATTTTCTTGCAGCACCCACTTGCTAGAAAGTGTGAGTCATCCCCTCATAGTAAATCTTGAGTGTCAGGGCAAATCATACCACCTTTGAAGAGTTCCATGCATACTGAGGAGAAATCCTTCCTCTTAGTGGTAAGAGCGGCTGAGTAGTCCTGAAACAAAAGTATAGGCTTGTTATCCAAGTGCAGATCTCAGTGCTTATGAAAAGCCTACAACAGCTGTGTCTTATGTTAAAAGTTCAAGATGCGAGCAAGGACCGGGAATGGGCCATCATGGCCCTCCAGTTAGGCCCCAGATGATGGGTTCGCTCCACTTTAATGTCACCTACTAGCTCAGGTAGGCTCAACTCTTTAGGTAGCCAGCTTTCAAACAACAAGGGTGGGCCGTTGATCCATCCAAGTTTCCGACACTCCTACCATGAGCAGGTTGTTCTGTCTTGAACAGTTTTAGAGGTCGTCCACCTTTGCTGTTAATAGGTTTATGTGTTTCTAGTGTTTCTGGAGTTCATGGTCATGCTGTGCCTCATTGCCTTCCAGCGTTGCTAATTGCAGTTCAATCTCCTTCACTTTGCGACCCATTTCCTACAGTTTTTTTCATTATTCTATCAAATTTCGGTTCTAACAATTTAACGACCTCATGCACTAGGGTTTTGGAGAAGGAGTCTGTACTTTTCTTCCCCGGCGAGGACGGCGCTGCCTTGCCGGTCAGCATGGTTGCCATTTTAGAACTGCATGCTAACTTCTTTTTCTTTTCTTGCCACCACTCGCATGCTTGGATGGTCCCTGCTTACCTGGTCCTCCGTGCACAGTCCTCCCATTTCAGTGGAACAGGGCTCACCTTTGGAGACCTGATTTTACCAAAGGTATTGTAATTATTTGGTGGGGCAGCCCGGGAGCATGACGAGGAATTCCTCACTTGCTCATGTGCTCACATGATCTCCCCATTTTAACAATGGTTTATGGGCTTTTCTTCCATCTTTGGGCAATCAATTCCAGAGCTTAATAACGCCTCCAGTGAAAAATATATTTTTCCTGATTAGTCTTAAATGCACTACTTTAAAACTACTTTGCATATCTCCTAGTCTTTATACTTTTTTGAAAGAGGAAACAACTGATTCACATTTACTCATTCTACTTTACTTATTATTTTGTAGACTGCTATCATATCTCCCCTCAGCTATCTCTTCTCCAAACTGAAGAGCCCCAACCATTTAACTCATTCCTTAAAGGGGTATCCATCCATTCCTTTTTATCATTTTGGTCCCCTTTGGTTTCCAGTTCTGCTATATCTTTTTTTAAGGTGTGATGATCAGAACTGTATGCAATTCTCAAGGCGTGGAAGCATCATGGAGCGATACTGAGGCATTTTGATAGCCTTTGTTTTATTTCCCATTCTGTTAACTTTCTTGGTTGCCACTGCACACTCAGTAGAAGATTTCAAGATATTATGGGAGGAGTGGTCTAGTGATTAGAGCATGTTACTTCAAGCCAAAAGGCCAAGGGTTCAAATCCCACTACTGTAGAGAACAGCAACCTTGGGCTGGAAGAACTGGGGCTTTTAGTCCCACAGGTGCTCCTTGTGGCCTTGGGCAAGCCACTTAACCTTCCATTGTCTCAGGTACAAAAACAGATTGTGAGCTCGTCAGGGACAAGGGAAATATATATATGTACAGTACCTGAATGTACACTACTTTGACATGTGAAAAGCAGTATATAAGCCCATTACCCATGATGATGCTTAGATCCTTTTCCTGGGTGGTGACTCCTAATGTGGAGCTTTGCATTGTGCAGCTCTAATTTAGGTTGTTTTTCCCTACGTGCATAACTTTGGACTTGCCCACATTAAATTTCATCTGCAATTTTAATGCCCAGTGTCCAAATTTCTCAAGGTCTTCTTGCAATTCTTTTTACAGTCCTCTTGTAATTTAATAACTTTGAATAATTTTGTATTGTTTGCAATTTTGATCACTTCACTTGTCATTCCCATTTCCAGGTCATTTATAAATGTGCTAAAATGAGTGGGCCTGGCACAAATGCCTGGGGTACTCCACTATTTACTTTTCTCCATTGAGAAAACTGACCATTTAGCCCTGCTCTGTTTTCTGCCTTTCAACCCGTTCCCAATCCACAACAGGACACTGCCTCCAATCCCATGAGGGACTTAGTCAAAGGCTTTCTGAAAATCCAGATACACTATATCAACTGCTTCACCTTTATATACCTGTTTATTCACACCTTCAAAAAAATGTAGCAGATTGGTGAAGCTAAATCCATATTCGTTTTGTCCAACTAAACCATGACTTTCTATATTTTCAGCAATTTGTTTATAATGGTTTCCACCATTTTGTCTGGCACTGATGTCAGGCTCACTGGTCTGTAGTTTCCCAAATCACCCTGGAACCCTTTTTAAAAGCGGATGTTATGCTGGCCACTTTCCAGTCTTCAGGTACTATAGATGATTTTAATAATAGTTTACAAATTACTAGTAATAGGTCTACAATTTCATTTTTGAGTTGTTTGAGTACCTTGGTATGTACATGAGGGTCCAGATGATTTGCTATTCTACCCCTCTGCAGCATGTTTAGGCACTACCACAAAAGGGTACCTCCGAGGGAGGGGTAAGGGGCTGTAAGAGAAAAATGTCAGCAAAATAGTTTCTTTTGGGAAGGGAAGAGGTAGGCAGTAACCATAAATAATAGAATTTTGAATACATTTTGTTGGGGGTTGTGAGATGGGACAAAATAAATATGAACACAGGATAAAAACATAAATCTCCTTTACTTAATGCAACATCTCTTAGCACTTTCAAGATTAACAATACAAACAGTAAAAGTACTCTCAGCAAGATTAAGGGGTCTTTTTACTAAGTGGCGCTAGCGGCTTCTGTGTGAAATCAGAGCTGTAGCCCCACTGAATAAAATGGGGCAACGGCTCCAATCCGCACAGAAGCCGCTTAGTTAACAGACCCCTAGATTGTGTAAGAATACACTACTTATTAAAGTAACTCTCTTAGGGTAAGGCATCCCTCTGCCAGTCCCAGGAGGGCCTCTCTTTGCTAATAAGGCTTCTACTTTTAACTACAGCAATATTAATTTGCAACCCTGGATATTTGTTCTGAATGTACCCTTTTTGTGCCGGGCCAGTCAGTTCAACCTAAAAATAAAGACAAGTGTGTCCCAATTCTTTGGTGAATACTTCGCTGGTATCAGGAATTTGAGGCTTATTTATTTAAAGGATATGATATACCACTATTTATCAGCAACAGCATAGCTGTTTGCAATAAAAAGGTTGAAAAATGATGGCATGAACAGTACAAAAAAACCAAAAACAACTTTTTGTTTTTTTGTACTGGTCATGCCATCATGTTTCAACCAGTTGTTTCCTCAAGTATTGACAGAAACAAGAGGAGGGGTTGGAGTAGGACAACACTTTTTTCGGAGGACATTGAGAACCAGAGAACCAATAGCGAGCAAATGCCTGGGTAAGGTGAAACAATTTTAAGCCGTTTAAAAAATGTTTTATAGGAACATTTTTGATGAAGTTCTAGAGTCTGTGAGCTCCAGAGTTATGGCACCTAATAGCCAAATGCAGTGTTCTGGAAGAAAGTGACAATATTAAACCCCATATGAAATAACTGCTCATAAATTACATAAAAATATGTCAGACCTCTTCATTTTAAGCTGCTATATGCTAGCCGCTTTTAGCATATAAGTCCTTTTCATCTTTAAGTGATTGAGTACCTAATAAAGTGATTTATAAGAAAAGACAGCTATATCAGATAATTTTCAATAGCTCTGAGACGAAAGCAAGACGGAGCCTAGATTTAGAAGGATAAGCAAGGTAGCCAGCCTAAGAAACATAGAAACATAGAAACATGATGACAGAAAAAGACCACAAGGCCCATCTAGTCTGTCCTTCCATAACAACAACTACAACAGTCCACTTTCTACCTTTAGAGATCCTCTGTGTTGGTCCCATGCTTTTTTGAATTCAGTTACTGTCCTCATCTCTACCACCTCCACTGGGAGACTATTCCACGGATCCACTACTCTTTCCGTAAAGAAATATTTCCGCATATCACTCCTGAATCTATCTCCCTTCACCCTCATCCCATGTCCCCTCGTAGCAGAACTTGCTTTCAATTGAAAGAGGCTCTCTCCCTGAACATTTATGCCACGGAGGTATTTAAACATCTCAATCATATCACCTCTATCCCGCCTTTCCTCTAAGGTGTACATATTAAGATCCTTAAGTCTGTCCTCATATGCTTTATAATGAAGCCCATTAATCATTTTAGTAGCAACCCTCTGCACCGACTCCATCCTGTTCACATCCTTTTGAAGGTGCGGTCTCCAGAATTGCACACCATACTCCAAATGAGGTCGCACCAAAGACTTATACAGAGGTATTATCACCTCCTTTTTTCTGCTAGCCATTCCTCTCCGTATGCACCCAAGCATCCTTCTAGCTTTTGCCGTCGCCTTTTCTACCTGTTTAGCTACTTTAAGATCATCAGACACAACCACGCCTAGGTCCCGCTCTTCTTTAGTGGACAAAAGTACTTCACCTCCTATACTGT
Source organism: Ichthyophis bannanicus (assembly GCA_033557465.1). Lineage (NCBI taxonomy): Eukaryota > Metazoa > Chordata > Amphibia > Gymnophiona > Ichthyophiidae > Ichthyophis > Ichthyophis bannanicus. The sequence goes on along the minus strand of CM066040.1, from coordinate 99,464,181 downwards.
ATTGCTCCCTTGGATTGCTGCAGCCCAAATGCATGACCTTACATTTTTTAACATTAAATCCCAGCTGCCAAATTCTAGACCATTCTTCAAGCTTAGCTAGATCCCTCCTCATGTTATCTACACCTTCCTGGGTGTCTACTCTATTACAGATTTTGGTATCATCCGCAAAGAGGCAAACCTTACCCGACAGCCCTTCCGCTATATCACTAACAAAGATGTTAAAAAGAATCGGACCAAGGACAGATCCCTGGGGCACACCACTGGTAACATCCTTCTCCTCAGAGTGAGCTCCATTTACTTGTACTCTTTGTCGCCTCCCACCCAACCAATTTCTAACCCAAGCAGTAACTTTAGGGTCCATCCCTAGGGTGCTCAGTTTGTTTATAAGTCGCCTGTGAGGAACAGTGTCAAAGGCTTTATTGAAATCTAAATACACCACATCTAGAGCTCTCCCTCGGTCCAACTCCCTGGTCACCCAGTCAAAGAAATCGATCAGATTTGTCTGACAAGACCTGCCTCTGGTGAATCCATGCTGCCTCGGATCCTGTAATCCGCCGGACTCCAGAAACCTCACTATTTTCTCTTTCAGCAGCGTTTCCAATAATTTACTCACCACTGAAGTTAAACTAACCGGCCTGTAGTTTTCAACCACATCCTTACTTCCGTTTTTGTGTAAAGGCACCACATGAGCCTCTCTCCAGTCCTTTGGCACCACTCCCGACTCCAACGAGGCATTGAAAAGGTCAGTCAGTGGAGCTGCTAGAACGTCCCCAAGTTCCCTCAGTATTCTAGGGTGTATCCCATCCGGTCCCATCGCTTTGTCTACTTTAAGTTGAGCTAGTTTCTCACGAACACAGTCTTCTGAAAATTGTTCAAGATGTCCCTCGCTTCTGTTCTTATTTGTGGGAGTTTTCTGAGGTCCTGCTCCTGGTTCTTCATCTGTGAACACAGAACAAAAATATTTGTTAAGCAATTCCGCTTTATCCTTATCAGCTTCTACATATTCCCCCCCTGTACCCTTGAGTCTGACAATACCACTTTTGCCCTTCCTCTTCTCACTAATATATCTGAAAAATGTCTTATCCCCCCATTTTATTGCATTGGCTATTTCCTCCTCCTTTTGAATCTTTGCCTTCTTGACTACTTTGCTAGCTTCTCTAAGTTTTTCCAAATACAGATGCCTGTCTTCCTCTCTCTGTGATCTCTTGTATTTCATGAAGGCCTCCCTCTTTTTCTTCACTTTTTCAGCTACTTCCTTCGAAAACCATAGCGGTCTCCTGTTCCTTTTGCCTTTATTTACCATTTTAACAAAAAGGTTGGTTGCCTTTAAAATACCCCCTTTCAGTTTTGCCCACTGTTTTTCTACATCCCCCAGCTGTTCCCATCCCACTAACGACTCCCTGAGGTATTGGCCCATCTTCGCAAAGTTAGTCTTCCTAAAGTCTAAGATCTTCACCTTGGAATGGATTCTAACAGCCCTAGTCCTAATACTGAACCACACCATCTGGTGGTCACTGGATGCAAAATGATCTCCCACTACAACATCAGAAACACTCTCACCATTGGTAAGCACCAAGTCCAGTATGGCCCCTTCACGTGTGGGGTCTGTTACCAATTGCCTGAATAGTTCTCCCTGTAGAGAATCCAGGATCTCCTTACTTCTAGATGATACTGCAGCAGGAATGTGCCAATCAACATCTGGCATATTGAAATCTCCTAGCAGTAGCACTTCCCCTTTCCTAGCAATGCTGCGTATGTCTTCAATTAACTCTCTGTCCACCTCTTCCTCTTGTGAGGGAGGTCTGTATATCACACCAATGCAAATAGATTTCTCTTTCCCTCTTTCTAGTTTAACCCACAATGCCTCCTCTCTCCCTTTTAAGCTCTGTAATTCCAAAGCTTTAATAGTAGTTTTTACATATAGTGCCACTCCTCCTCCCCTTCTTCCTACCCTGTCCTTTCTGAATAAAGTATAGCCAGGTATAGTTACATCCCAGTCATGGTTTTCTGTGAACCATGTTTCTGTAACTGCCACTAAATCCAGGTCAGCCACTCCCACCAAAGCTTCAACTTCAGGGATCTTATTTCCCATGCTACGGGCATTAATACACACTGCTTTCCATGTGTTACCCCTGTTACCCATTTCCATAAAGGTATTTAATGTATCACCTACCTGGGGGCTTTCACTTACCTGGGGGCTTTCTTCACCCATCCCCAACGAATCTAGTTTAAAGCCCTCTTCAGTAGATTAGCCAGTCTACTACCAAAGATGTGTTGACCTTTCTTGGACAGATGGATGCCATCTCTGCTCTGCAACCCTTGGAACAGCATCTCATGGTCTAGGAAACCAAAACGCTCTCGAAGACACCATCCACGCAGCCATGCATTCATCTCCAGGATGCGAGCCTCTCTGCCTTGGCCTTTACCCTCAACAGGGAGGATTGAAGAGAACACCACCTGTGCACCTACCTGCTTCACCCTCTGTCCCAGAGCCATGAAGTCACTTTTGATACGTTCCGAGGTATACCTGGCAGTATCATTTGTTCCAACATGGATTAGCAATATTGGGTAATAGTCAGTGGGCTTGATGAGTCTCGGCAAACTCTCCGTAACATCTTGGATCTTGGCACCAGGCAGACAGCACACCTCTCTGGACATCAAGTCTGGTCGGCAGATGGATGCCTCAGTACCCCTCAGAAGAGAGTCTCCAACAACTCTTTAAGAGGACCTGAGGGTTCTGCAAGGGGCGTAAGGTGTTAAATGGTTGCTAAGATAAAACAGGAGGCCTGTAAAGAAGGAGCAGTGGGCTAGCAGCAGGATCTTAAATTTAATTCGGAAGCCTACTGGAAGCCAGTGCTATTCCCTGAGAAGCGGTGTAACATGATCAGACTTTTTTGCCCCATAGAGAAGTCTCACGGCTCTATTTTGGAGAAGCTGGAGGCATTTTATTTGATACTGCAGGAGACCATGAAGTAGAGAATTGCAATAGTCCAGGCAGGATATTACAAGGGCGTGAAAGAGAGTTATTTTTTGCACTTAGCCCCAGAAAAATTTACAGGGACCAGATTCTGCGAAGGGCAGTAAAGGAACTTTGTATTGTCTGGGAAATGAAAGTCTGGAATGAGAGTTCATTATCCCTGAGTACACCAAGTAGTTTCATCCTATCTTGGGGAACTATGATGGAGTCTTTAATTTTCAGAGCAAATGGAATCTTGTTGCTGCAGAAAAAGATCCAGAGGGATTCCATTTTATTGGGATTAAGGATAAGCTTGTTCCTATCCAGCTATAAAGAAATATCCTGTAGGAGACTATTTTGCCTGTTCTCAAATTGTGTCCCATTTATCAGAGGCTATAAGGAGCTGGATGTCATCTGCATAAATGTATGCACTAATTCCCATATCTTGAATCATGGTTGCCAAAACAGCTATGACGATATTAAACAGCGTTGGGGCAAGGATAGATCCTTGGGGGACACCAAAGAATAATGATTGTGTGGTGGAAGATCCAAAGATACATGAAATGTGAAAAACTCTGTGAAAAAAGTATGAACAGAACCAATTTAGAGTTTGATCTGCTGGAATGCACAGTTGCAAAACCCAGTAATTAACCTCAATTAATGTAACCACTGGCTAGTGTGTGTGTGTGGGTACATGCACCAGTCTTACTACAGATGGTCTAGGGTCCCATGTTATGATGATGCTCTGATGTACTGGGTACTACAGGGGTCTCCAAGTGCTAGGGGTTCCAATGTGTAGGCCACATCACACCTGTCACACCACACCTGTCAATCAAAGGAAAATAAAACCTCCCTATTGAACCAGAGTTCAAGTCTTGTCCTCAAGTAGCTACTATTATACTTACTTCCCTAGCTGGGTCTCTTCAGGGACCTGTTCTAGCTCCACAGTCTCTCAGGAACAAGGGCTTTCTCTCTGAAACCAGCAGCTTCCATTCTGCCACTTACAGCTCCTAGTGGCTTTCTCTCTCTCTCTCTGAGGCTGACAGGCTGCTTCCCTGGCAGTATGTTCTCACCATTTCTCTCACACATACTGTCTGTGTCCCTCTCACATCTGGGTACCTTCATCCATCGCCCCTTCCTTTTAGCTCTGGGACATTGGCAGCTGTGAGCACTCCCAGGGCTGTCTTCCTGCCTTCCACAGCTCTTCGCTGGCCCGAGTCTCCTTCAAGAGATACTATAGGGCTCAGCCTCTTGCTTCACTCTGCTCTGCCCAGTCTGCGCAGTGCTGCTGTCGGCTTCTGTGCTTCCATCTATCACCCTCCTGCTTTCTTTCTTCTTCTTCGTTTGCCCTCTTAGGCACCACATGCTGACCCTTAGGGTTCTCTTCTTCTCAGGCTTATCACCTCAGGATGCACGTCCCTCTCCTTTTCCCTTGTGTTTCTTTTCTTTTCACACGGAGCTACTTTGATTCTCTGGAGCATGAGCTTCACCTGCAGCATGTGCCCAAATGTGTTCCTTGCACGGGCAGTGCTTCCCCTTCTTGTGTTGTCACTTCTCTCCTGCTATAACGTCCTAGAGTCTGAGAAGCATAAGGCTCTTCCTGCTTGTGGTTTTAAAGCACTATTTCTTTTTTTTTTTTTTTTTTTTACTGTTTATAGTAGGTTCCAAGCTATCTAAGCACCAGCTAGAAGCTAAAATCCCTCATCTTGAAAGGGGTGATGCACTAACTTACACTAAAATGGTTTGCATGGAAACTTGAGAATGATAGGTATTATTGCCATACCAAAGAGACTATCGTAAATAAGGCAAAGTGTATATTTCAGTCCAAAATTCTGATTGTTATCTGAGTTGAGATGCATCTGATCTGCAACAGAACTTATTAATTCTGCTGGGTAGCATCAGTTTGCAGAGGCCATAATATGGTGAATAAACAGAGTCCACATGGGCTCAGGTATAATGTGGGAAGCACAACTGCTGGCAAATACAGGTGACCAGTATATGTGTGTGAGAGAGAAAGAGCAAGAGAGACCATTATAATTTTGCAATGAGTGGTTTAGCTGCACCGAAGTTGATGCACAGTTGGGTGCCTGTTGGAGCATCATTCTATTCATATTATGAAAGTTGGGAAGCACTTTTTCAGAGGCAGAGGAGGCGTACAAAGTTGACACGTTTGTTATAGGAAATATACAAGGGTTGAACTGAGGCTATTTAGAATGTCACACTTTCTCCTGGTTTATTTAGGAGCATTTATATCCCACTGTTCCAAAACCATTGCTCACAGTGGATAATAGAATATAGCGTACCCTCTATTTCCAGAACCATCCTTTTTCTATGCCATAGACACAGCAGTAAATGAGAATACATGGACTGTAAAATAGCACATGTGAAGACTCATTTTGCTCAGAACGGACAAGGAGGAAGTCAGATGTCCAGGATTTTACAAAAGGCTCAGCCATCTGCAGAGCCCTTTTTGAAATACCTAGAAGGAGATGCAGGAGTACATGGCAACAGGAGCAAAAATAAACCTAAACCTCCCCTCCCTGCCGATGTCTGAAAGTATGTGTTGCTGCAGCCAGGGACATTGCAGGCTCCTGACTGTAGCAACAGGCTAGCTGACCCCAAGTAGGCCTGCTATCTGTTCAGGGACGAGTGGTGGGGATCATGTCCCCCATGCCACCCACCACCAGCATAAATAAAGTATCCCCCATCCTCCCAGAGACCTTCCTGCCACATGTAAAGCAACACTAGGGCCCCCTCCCTCTCCCGCAACCCAACCCAAGCAAAGTAACACCCTGGACTCCCAAACACCTCCCTGGCACAAGTAAAGCACCTCCTCAAAACTCACACATTCCTTCCATCCCCAACACAAGAACCACTGGCTATTTAATGGTAGTATCCAGACAGTGGCTGGTACTGACTATCTAGACTTTGCAGCCACTAGCTTGATAACGGCAGTACTTGGATGATGATGATGATTTTCAGCCACTATCTGGATAGGTTATCTGATCTGGATAGTAATTTAGACCAGCCTTCTCTTCAACCCTGGCTAACTTAGATAGACAGCAGCTAAAAGTCACCACTTTCCAGATAAGAGCTGTCATTGTCTGGATAGTTGGCTACTGCTCTCAATGCTCCCACAGACCATACTATGCTAACTGGATAGTGCCGAGGCAGTCTGTGCGGGTATTTAGCAGCACTATCTAGATAACCTCAGTGGTTATCCAGATAAGGTGTTTTGAAAATTGACCGCATGATCACGGCTGGTGCTATCATTAGGCAGTACTAGGCAGTCGCCCAGATCACCGACCCTCCGAGGGTGCCCCTCTTGAGACAGGCAATGACAGCAATGGGCACAAACATCCCCATGTTGCTTACCTTTAAGCTTTGGTGCTGCGGGGCTGCTTGCTTCCGCCCCTCCAACGCACATGCTGACTTTCTGCTACAAAAAGGAAGTCGCACTATATAGTAAAAATTCCCCAAGGAGTCAGAAACATCAAAAGAAAAAGTCAAAAACCCCAAACTAGGCTCAAAAAGAAAAAGAAAAATTATTACTATCAATACCATTTGAGAAAAAATGATGAAGAACCAAAGAAATCAACCAGTTCAGAATTATCATCAATAAATATATTGCCTAGGCAAACAGAGGAAAAAAAGACCTCAGCCACCTCCGCCAACATCGGCAAGAAGGAAGAGCCAGTCGATGGGACAGATGCCTGTGGGACTAGAAACCCCAGTCCTTCCGGCCCAAGGTTGCTGTCCTCTAGTGGGATTTGAACCCCCGACCTTCCGGCCTGAAGTACCTTGCCCCAACCACTAGGCCACTCCTCCACTCAATGATGAAATGACATCAATCGTTCTATCGTGCCTTTCCAAAGAAGGAATACATCATCTATATATCGGACCAATAGACGGACCCATAGACGGATATAAGATTGAAAAGGACCATCCGCCAGCCAACAAATCTCAAATTGTGCCATACAAAGGTTAGCAATAGATGGGGCCATAGTGGCCCCCATGGCCACTCCCTTAATTTGCTGATTAAAAAAAACCCATCAAAACAAAAAAGGTTTTTGGTCATGGCCAGCGTCATAAGTTGAACAATAAAATCCACCTTAGATGTATTCAGATCTTGACAAGCAAGCAGAGTGGCTCGACCAACCGCCAAAGCTTCATGTTGTGGAATACTGGTGTACAGAGAGGACACATCCATGTAGCCATCAATAAATCATTCAGTAAATCCATATCATGACAAGTGGCCAATAGCTGTAAAAAATGCATGGTGTCTCGTAAATAGGAAGGTATACAAAAAAACATTGCATGCAAAAAAGAATCCACATATGTCGAGAGTGGTTCTAACAAGGAACCTCTCAAAGAGACAATAGGTCTTCTGGGAGGATGATGTAAATCCTTATGAATCTTTGGAAGAATATAAAAATGAGGAATACGTGGATGTGAAGCACAAAGAAACGAAGCCTCCCTCTTGGTCACCAAATGTTGTTCCAAAGCCGCAGTAACACATTCCTTAATGATGACTTGAAGATCAGAAGTAGGATCAGCAGGTAATTGCAGATAAGTAGAAATATCTGCAAGGTGACAATGGACTTCCGTCGTATATTGAGTAACGTCCAGCACAACTACTGCTCCGCCTTTATCGGCCCTCCGTATTATAATATCTTGAAAACTCTGTAATTCCGATAATGCATGATGTTCACGAAGAGATAAACTATGATATGTTTTAAAATGAGAAGGTGTCTCCAACTGAGAAATATCCTTCAGAACTAATTCACAAAATATCTGCAACGTAGGAGGTAATGGACCTGGCGGAGACCAAGTGGAATGTATAGGGAGTCGAATGACATCAGATGCATCACCAGGAAGACACACCAAATGGTGTGTCAAAAGCATCAGAACATCCCGCAAAAAAGCTTTTAAATGCAATTTGCGTAATAATTGCTCAAACTCAAAACGTATCTGAAACCCATCATATTGTATACGTGGAACAAAAGAGAGACCCTTCTCCAGAACGTCCAACTGAAAAGGCATCAATACTTGAGATGACAGATTTACTACAAGCCCTCGGGATCCGCTGCAGTTTGTAATCTGGTCCACGGGCGATGAGATGATGTCTGATCGTTGTTCTGCTTGTTCTGTCCACGGCCTCGACCCCTGCATTTGCGAATGCCCCTGCCCTGTTCTAAAAATTCCATAGGGCCAGAAGTCGGCTGATAAGAAAGAGCAGAATCATCTGAGTATTCAAAAGAAACATGATGCGGCTTCCTCCGTTCTGGTTACATCCAAGCATATACAAAACCTGTCTTATAATCTGTATCATCTCTGTTTAACTTAGATAGCTTAAAACACTTGATCTCCTGATGGAATGAATCCATTTGAGACTGTAAACATTGTGTCTGAGAAGCAAAAACCTCTTCATGTTCTACAGATTTAAGAGCAGTTGTTTTCTGTTCAATTTCTAGATTCATGGTATCATGAAATGATTTGGTGGCATTGACCGTCAGGACCATTAGATCTAATGAGCATTTGTTTAAAATTGTATTCCAGTTTTCAACAAAAATATCATCCTCAGCAAAAACTGTGGCTCCTTTTTCAAACGAAAGCCACATCGTATCTGCTGTCGACGAATATATTCAAGTAATGCGGCACGATGTAACTCCGCTCGGACTTGGCGCTTACAAAGCTTATGTAACGCAGTCCAGGAAGCTTGGTCATCTGAGGTCTCTCCAGAATCAAAACAAGTAGGTTCCTTTAACAACTCTTGTACCTGATCCACTGAAAAAGTGAAAGTATCTCGCCAAATAGGGGGAGAAGATTCCATAGTTGCACTACTTAGTAAAAGTTCCCCAAGGAGCCAGAAACATCAAAAGGAAAATTCAAAAACCCCAAACTAGGCTCAAAAAGAAAAAGTATTACTATCAATACCATGTGAGAAAAAATGATGAAGAACCAAAGAAATCAACCAGTTCAGAATTATCATCAATAAATATATTGCCTAGGCAAACAGAGAAAAAAAAGACCTCAGCCACCTCCGCCAACATCGTCAAGAAGGGAGAGCCAGTCGATGGGACAGACACCACTATAATAGAACCGGACTCATAAGGACATCAGTGGTCAGAAAAACCTCTAAACAATAATCCAAACTGGTTGTAAAGACACCGCAGAAAACATAGAAATGGTAATAACAACAGCTACCATGAAAAACACAGCGTGGCGTGGCAACACTTATCTGAAAATCAGCAGGCTGCGAGAAGGTGCAGAAGCAAAGGCAGCAGTCCAGTAATGTGGCAACAGCAGTCCAATGAAAAGGCAGCAGTCCAATGCCCAATGACGTTAGAGGGAACCCCCAAAGACCCGACATATATTGAAAATAAATCTGAAACAATTTCAAAGCTCCATATCTAGCAAAACTCTAAGGCTCATCAAATAACATGCGCTCAAGCCGGCTGGCAGTGAAAAAATGTATATTTAATTCCTGTGCTACGGAGCTTTGAAATTGCTTCAGATTTATTTGATTGATTTGGTCCCTCTGACGTCATTGGGCAAGCCGTTATAGGTGCACATGCTCGATGGGCTCTTTCTTGGAATTTTTTTGGAATTCTCAAGCCGGCGGTGTGTGCAGTATTACACCGCTGCTTCTTTCTTTTTTGGATTTCTTTGTATCATGTAATTTCGTGGATTCCTTCAACATTTTTTGTTTTCCACATTGTTTCTGTTAATCCATGTGAGTATTCTTCTTTTTGATTTTGTTGTTTTTTAGGACCCGCAGTATTATATATTTTCTGACTTAAGAACAGCATTGTGGATTTTCTTGAGCTCCCTGAAGAAGCCGTTGGGCGAAACACCTGGTGTCGGGGCTCAAGCTGTTATTCCGTTTGCTGCGTTCGTTCTCTACATTGGACTGCTGCCTTTTCATTGGACTGCTGTTCCCACATTACCAGAGGCATTACAACGGGCACCAGAGGGAAGTGCAAAGGACGAGGTTCACCTAGGGCACCTCATCTCTTTGCGCTGGCCCTGCCCATGATTATTATTATAACTACTTGTGGAGCACTACATAGTGTACACAATCCCTTACGGAGACATAAGGGGCAAACTTTGCTCCTGGGTGCTTATAATTTAGTCAAGGAAGATGAACAAGGTATACAGACAAAAAAATCCAAATAGGATTTGGGAGTTTTACAGCTATTGTTTTATTTATTTACTTAACTGTGCTTGTATACTGCTTGTTAAATGCAACATTTAATGTGCATTAGAGGCATGCCTTCACAGTAATGATTGGAACAGAAAATTGAAACATAGAAATATAGAAAATGATGGCTGATATGGACTATATAGCCTATCTAGTCTATCAATCCGTAAGAGCTATTAAGTACTACAATCCCATCTTCTCCCTCAGAGATTGTCTGTGCTTGTCCCATGCTTTCTTGAATTTGGATACAATTCTCATCTCCACTACCGCCACTGGGAGACTACATATTTTCTCAGATTATTCCAGGAGTCTATCCCCTTTCCACTTTCATCCCTTAATCCCTCATTCAAGAGCTATCTTTCAAATAAAGGAGGACCACCTCCTGTTCATTTATATAACAAAAGTATTTAAATGTCTCTATCATATCTCCTTTATCCTGCCTTTCCTTAAGAAGTATATGTAAACCATGCTTGAATGATTGTTGTGTGAGCAGCAGCACCATCTGATATCCCTACTAGAAAAGTTCAGAGCAAGATCCTCACACTTTCCAGTACAGAGGAGCTTTTTGCTGCCAATCACTGTTGGCTGGGAGGAGATTCCTCTGGGAGGGAATGATCAGATTCATATAAAAACCATGCCCAAAGACAGTTGTCTGTCTTTGGCACAAAGCCACTGTGTCAGCAGGGAGCAAGGATGTTTATCCCTTGTGTAGAAGCCGTTAGTCTACAGCCCCTCATACCATTAGGAGCAGCATGCATCAGAGCAGTAATTGAGGGAAAGATGAGCAAAAAGGCTGATGCTGTGCAAACTTGCCAGCACCCCAGCATCTCATAAGAAGGGAGGGTGAACTAACTTGCCCAAGATCACAAAGAGTGCCAGTGGAATAAAAACCCTACTATCTTTGGTCACCAGGCTGTTGATCTAACCCACTCCATTTGATTCCTTTAGGTACATTTCCTTCTGTTTTGCACTAATTTGTGTGTGAAAGAGGTTATTGTTGTTTGGTTTTCTCTTGTATATGTGGTCAAAGAGAGGAAACTGTTTAAGTAAGGGAGATGAATGGAAAGTGGTAGGCAAGTGAATGGGTCTGAGAAAGGCATGAGTGGTATGGATACACCCAGGGGCGGCCCAAGGGGGGTACAGGGCCATGTGTGGAGATTCATTGCGGGCCCTCATTTGCATAAGGAACCTCGTTTGCATAAATATTTGCATAATGAGCTTTTAGTAAACATGCCTCTTAATGAGTGTCTGGATAAAGAAAGACTACCGGATTTCTAAATTACTATATTCCAGTGCCAACCGCCAGGCCCATAAGGAAGTATTATAAACACTGACCATTTAGAACCCAAAGCAAACCCACCGTATCATAACAGCACTACCAGGACTCACAAAGCACCAAACCCTACCTTTCAAAAAGGCAACACTGCAAATATTAAACCAATACATCTCAGAGAATAACAGTACATCTCATTGGGGGAAAGAGAACAAGTTCTCACCCCAGCAGTCATTTGATTTTTGTATTGTACACTGCTGCATGTCTTTTGATTCAAGCGGTATAGCAAATGTTTGGATAAAGATAAAAGTAAAGTGGGACTGTCAAATAGAAACTACATGAAGAGAATACCTCAGCTCGGTTACACATGCAGAAAATAGACCGTCACCACATAAAGAACAAAAGATCACAATTTAGAAATAGGAAGATAATTAAATTGGGAACACCAAAAGCCAAACATGAAATGTACAACACTGGAGAAATAAAACTATAAATTAATTTCCTCTTGCATTAAACAAAAACACAAAGATGTTAGCAATACATACTTCCCAGACCTGACATATTCCAGTTAATAAATTCAAAATAAAAAGTATTTTTTTATCTTTTGTTTGGGCATTTTATTTTTCAGTTGCAATTGCTCCAGTCACTTTCTTCTGGTTTCTTTTTGTCTTCTGTGAGCTATCCATTTGTCCTTTCTTCTCTCTTCTAGATTTTTTCCATTCTCTCTATATATCTGCTTTAACATATTGATCTTTCCCCTTTTGCACTTTCCCCCATTTCTTTCTTTATTCCTTTATCATCCACTCAGATTTCACCCTTCCATTCTCAATCCCCACTTACTCTCCCAATACCCGGCCAATCATAGATTTTTCTTCCCTCCCACACAAAATATATTTTTCCCTTCTTCATCCTCATTCACCTTCCCCTTCTAGTCCTCCCCCAAAACCAGCTCCTTCTAGTTCTAGATCCACCCAGCTTCCACTCCCTTCTAGTCCCATTCTCCCATGCCCCCACATCAGCCCATTTCCAGTCCTAGCCCCCCATATGCTCCTTTCCAGTCCCATTCCAGCCCATCAGCCCATTTCCAGCCCTATTCAAGCTTCCATCAGCCCACTTCCAGTCCTATTCCAGACCCCATCAGCTCATTTCCAGTCCTATTCCCCCTTCAGCCATTTCCAGTCCTATTCCAGCCCATTTGCAGTCCAAGCTCCCCTCATCAGCCCATTTCCAGTCTTAGCCCTTCCCATCAGCCCATTTCCAGTCCTATTCCAGCCCCCATCAGTCCATTTCCAGTCTAAGTCTCCCCCCATCAGCCCATTTCCAGTCACAGTTTCCCCTCCCATCACAGCCCATTTCCAGTCGAAGCTTCCCCTCCCCATCACAGCCCATTTCCAGTCATATTCCAGACCCCATCAGCCCATTTCCGGTCCAAGCTCCCCCTCATCAGCCCATTTCTAGTCCCATTCCAGCTCCCTATCAACCCATTTCCAGTCCTAGCCCCCCATCATAGCCTATTTCCAGTCCCAGCTTACCCTCCCATCATAGCCCATTTCCAGTCCTAGCCCCTCCAATCACAGCCCATTTCCAGTCCCAGCTTACCCTCCCATTAAAGCCCATTTCCAGTCCAATTTTCCCTATCACAGCTCATTTCCAATCCTAGCTCCCCCCCATTTACAGCCCATTTCCAGTCCCAGCTTACCCTCCCATTACAGCCCACTTGCAATCCAAGCTTCCCCCCCACCATCACAGCCCATATGCAGTCCAAGCTCCCCCATTACAGCCCATTTACAGTTCTATTCCTGCCCCCATCAGTCCATTTCCAGTCTAAGCTCCCCCCCATCAGCCCATTTCCAGTTGCAGCTTACCCTCCAATCACAGCCCATTTCCAATCCTAGCCCCCCCATCACAGCCCATTTCCAGTCCAAGCTCCCCCTCATCAGCCCATTTCCAGTCCTATTCCAGCTCCCCATCAGCCAATTTCCAGTCGAAGCTCCCCCATCACAGCCCATTTCCAGTCCCAGCTTACCCCCCCAATCACAGCCCATTTCCAGTCCAAGCTCCCCCATCACAGCCCATTTCCAGTCCAAGCTCCCCCCCCCCATCACAGCCCATTTGCAGTCCAAGCTTCCCACCTCTGTCACAGCCCATTTCCAGTCCTAGCGGGCCCCCTCCCCAGCCCACCGAAGAGCCCCGCGGCCATGTAAGGGGCTTTAGAGATAAGCCCGCGCGAGACCCCAGCTCCCTCTGCATAACCGCCAGCGTGAAGAATGTTTTCCCTCATGCTAGCAGCTGTTTCAATGAAGTCCGCTGAATGCCAGGAAAGGTTAAAGCTTCCTGTAATCATCAAATGTCACATTAAAGAAATTCACATTACTCATCTAAAACTTTGTAAGTTGAGTAATGTGAATTTCCTTAATGTGACATTTGATGATTACAGGAAGCTGTTTACAGCAAGGGATTGATAATAACTGAAGAGTTAAGTATTTGCAGAGGCTGGTCTTATGGGCCGTTCATAGCCTCAGGCAAATTTGGTCGATGAGACCTTTTAAAATTGAATAAAAAGGAGGGTCTGTTATAAGAGTATGTTTCACATCCTCATTACAGACGATCCGACAAAAATATAAACATTTATACTATGCTGTTTCTTAAAACATGTTAATGATGGTGTGATAGTGATCATATTAGCAGGCCTTTCTCATTGGATTCTATTGTGGCTTTGCTTAATGGGTTTCTTATGTAAGTAAAAGGAAAGGTTAAAGGGCTTCCCCGGCTCTCTCAAAGCCATCTGTATGAGAATGGAGTTTGTGCGGGGCCCTGTGCAAACGACATTCTCGCACAATGGATGGGTCGGCCCTGGACGCACCTGGCACAATAGTTCTGGAGGTACACAGGCAATTTCAGAAAAAAATGTTATTTATACATGAAGATCACTGGAGCACAGAGATTTCAAGAGGGCAGATTTTTGATACGGTTAAGATGGACCCATAATTTATACCTGTTTAGCTAAGGCCTCGGAAATGTTCTTCCTGTAGCTAATAAGGAAGAATATTCTGGAGTCCTTGCTTCTAAGCTGAGCTCAGAACTGTAGGAGTTAACAAAGAGCATCTACACTGTCAGTCAAAAAATAGGAGATGTCTCTTCGTACTGTATATTTTGGAGGGAAGTATGTGGAAGGCTAGCCGAAACAAATATATTTGAAATGCCTCTTCATGTCTAGGAGTAGGTGCAAATCAGACTTACACATGCATTTCCTATATGAAATGGAGAATATACCTGTAGATTTCAGTTCCACCCTGGCTATGCCCTTGACATGTTATGGTCATCCATGTGGCTGTGATTTACATGCCTATATGTCTGATTAAGCATGTGTAAATCACATATAGAGCTTCTAAAATCTGTACAAATACTTTCCAAAGGATACTTTTCAAAGGGAAAGGACATGCATACTTTCATTTTAAAAAATGGCCAACTTCTGTATGTATTAAATACATAAATTAGGCGGCTTGATATAAAAATTATCCTTCCTGTATCTAATCTGTGCATTCTGCAATTCTGCCACTAAATTGACTCCTTCTACCTCTGCTGGAAGTCTGTTCCAGATGTCCATATGCCTTTTGAACCTTAATCCTTTCAGCTTTATTTAATGCTCCTTATCTAGAGTTTATCATTTTATAGAAAAACTTATCTTCCTGTATTTTACTGCAGGAGTAGCCTTCAATGTGCGTTTTCCTCTTCAGTAGCATTTTGAGATAAAGGCATTGCTTGCACTGAAAAGTACTTGAATCTATTTCTTCCTCCATCAGTCTTCCCTTAACTTCTCTCTGCCTAGTACCGTGCCCTTTTCTTCTCTCTTTGTCAAGTCCGCCCATCCATTTCCTTATTTCCTGTTTTTTTCTTCACTCACTCACTCTCTCTCCATTTTCACTCCTTTTTTAGCCTCCATATCCAGGGCCGGGGCAAGAAGATGAGACACCCTAGGCACCCCCCCACCATGGCGCGTATCCCTCCCATGCTGTGCCTCCTCCCCTCCAGGGCATCGCTACTGCCCTTCTCTGGGACTGACAGGGGTGGTAATAGCCGCAAACAGCCCCATAGCTCTTACCTGCAAGATCCAGTACTGCGGAGCTGTTTACGTCCACTGCTCTCCGACGCCCGGTGCCAACTTCCTGGGTTCACTGTTAGCATATTTTATGTTGTGCTCCCTTTGATCCCATCCTGTAAAAATGGTTAGCTGGACAACATACTTTTAAATATTAAAAAACATTACATATGTGTGGACCCACTCTTCCTGCATGTAAAAGAATGTGCTGTTGGTTCTTTGAGTTTGTCTGGCTGTCGGGATCTACTGTTTTGATTTAACAGCTGCTGCTTTCAGCCGCTCCTCAGAAACCGCTGTCCTAGGTGATTGCCTAGTCTTTCCTAATGGTCGGGCCGTCCCTGGGTCCACCCTCTCCCCCAATTCATTTCCCTAGCTAGATTCCCACTTCAACCATTGACAGAGCGGTAGGTTTGTAACTTTTAATGAAATTATAACTGCAAACATTGTTACTTTGATGAAATTTTCATAAACCAAACTCAGTCACTCTCAACAGCACTCCTATCTAACTGGCAGCCGGCAAGCCAAGGAAAATGAATGCAACCGTCCCAGATCATCTGAAAGCCTGTGTCAGTTTCTATCAGCTTTTCATTCTTCTGTTCACTTCGCTGATCTTTGTTGATTTACAGCATGAATGAGCATGGAACCTCGCAACACGCATAGTCCATTTTCCCCAAACAGCAAAAGTCATTGCACTTATTGCACATCAAGTCTGCTGGTGATTTTCAATTATTGTAACATCAAAGTGGTATGTTAACAACTCATTTACATTGTGGCTGGGGAGCCTATGTTCCTACTGTAAGTAATTTTAGATCAATCTAGAAAACTGGCTCTCCTAATGTACGCAATATTCATCCACAAAAGTGGAAAGTGAGTATATATTATAACTTCATTTACATTTAACTATAAATCTCTCATGACCCTCTCCAGAAGAGGCTTCTCCCTTGCTTGAGTCTAAGTTAAATACTCTAATATTGGTCAAGACCCTAAACAATATACTGGTAACATTCCCTTCTTGTGACAAAACATATATTCATTATAATCAATTTGTGCAGCATATAACTCATTCATAAATGTAGTCATTAAATATAGCTAATATATTACATCTTTGAATGAAAACTATTCAGTAGGAAGGGTTTATTCACCCAAACTGGGGCTTAGAAAAAAGGCTGCATCATCTTTTGAGAGAGAAGTGAAATTATTATAGGTATTGTCAGGTACTGAAATTATTAAGTGCCTCTGCAAACAATAAAAAAATGTTATTTGTTGTCGACCATCATCTGGGATATTTGTGTTTTAAAGGATCAAATAATGGAGACAGGCTGCGCTAGTAATATTCTTTTGGTTCCACCATATTTAGCTGAGGTGCACCAGCCTCTGCATTTTTCTGATGGTCCTTTTTCTGGTCTGATAAATTCTTAGAAGTACGTTGAGAAAGAATTAAAGGCTTCTGATTAAAGAACTGAGTTGATCTTTCATTACATAATTGTGATACGTGAAGTGACTGTGTGGGGGTTTTCTGTATGTAGAAACATTTCTGTACCTTAGTACTGCAGGTTAATGAATCTCACAGTAAATTTAATTTTGCACTGCTGCAGCCTGGATTGATGTGCAGTCCTGCAACCTAACTTGAGGCCTGCTACCTTTTAAAGAGCAGGTGAGTGCATTACAAAAAAATTTCCTACCTCCTGATCTCCTGTTTGAACAACTCACACCCCACAGCCATCTACTGGGGGTCTCTATGTTGGGTAGTGAGGGAGGGGGCAGGAGACATTACTAACCCATTCTAACTTTCTGCAGTTGCCATGCCAAAATTAATATGCAGTAACTGCAAAAGCCTCTGCATTAACCCATTGGGGGATCTTACCAACTGTTTCCCATTTAGTTTCGCAGACAATTTTTTTAAATGCATGTTAACTGAATGACAGATAATGTAATACAATCAGCTAAACCTCTTGAGGTCGTGTTAACCGGGCCACACATTATCTGCCTCATTAACATTTAACACTGAATAACTCCTAGCTCTGAAGAACCAAATGGTACTTGAAGACCTAAATATGTATACCCTAGAGGAGAGAAGGAACAGGGGATACATTCTACCAGTCCCACTTCAAGCAAGAAACACAACTGTACTCTTGTAGTATGACATAATAGCATGTTTCCCCCATTTGCAGAATCAAGCATGTGGGGAATGTTGGGGGTGCATACATGTGTATGTGCATGTGTGTGTGTCATGGGGAGTGTCAGGGAGAGTGTGTGTGTGTGTGTGTGTGTGTGTGAAGGGGAGTGTTGGGACATGCATTCGCACATTGGCATATGTTTGTGCATATGTGTCTTTGTGGCTCTGTGCATATAGCAGGGGGTTATGTCTATGTACATGTATTGGGGCTATGTACATACACGAATCGGGGGTGTTTGTATATCTGCGTGTGTGTACATGCATGTGTTCATAAGTTGGTGTGGTGGGTGGAGCTCTGTGTGTGCGTGTCGGGGTTGTGTGTGTGCATGTGCATAAGTGTTAAGGAGTGGCTGAGTGCATGTGTTTATTGGGGTGGTGGGTGGAACTGCGTGTGTGTCAGGGGCTGGCGGGTGTATGTGTGCACTCTTTCCTAGCCTCCTTCACCCACTCCTTGTCATCCCCGCCTTCTTGCACTATTCCCCCTTCCTGTCCTTCACTGTTCTCTCTTGCACTCTCTCTCTTTTCCATTCACCCACCAATGTACTCTTCCTCCCCTATTACCTAATCTTGCACTCTCTCAGACCATTCACCCCTCCCTTCCATTCTCGCTTAATGCACTCACCATCTCTTCTGCTTTTGTCCTCTAACACTCTACCCAGTGTGCAGCGGCAGCCAAGAAAGGAAATAGAATGCTAGGAACCATAAGGATAGGAATGGCAAATAAAACCAAGGATATTATAATGCTTCGGAATCGTTTCATTGTGTGCAATTCTGATCGCCATATCTTAAAAAGGATATAGCAGAATTAGAAAAGGTACAGAAAAGAGCCACCAAGAGGGATGGAAGGATACCCATATGAGGAGATACTTAAAAGGTTAGGGCTCATCAATTTGGAAAAGAGACGGCTGAGGGGGAGAAATGATAGAGGTCTATAAATTAATGATTGGAGTTAAACAGGTTTATGGTTTTAGGCACTTGATATACCACCCTTTACTGTGTGTAACAGAGGAGTTTACAGATATATTCTAACAGGCACCTTTTATTCCCCCATCCCCGAAGGGCTCACAATCTAAGCGTACCTGAAGCAATGGAGGGTTAAATGGCTTGCCCAAGGCCACAAGGAGTGGCCATGGGACTAGAAAGCCCAGTCCCTCTGGCCTGAGGTTACTATTCCCTACGTGGGAATTGAACCCCCACCTGAGGTAACCTGTCCCAGGTGGTTTACTCCTTCAAAAAGTAGAAAGACTAGGAAGACACTCAATGAAGCTACAGTGTAACCCATTTAGGACTAATAGAAATATGTTTTCACTCAATGAGTAAACAAACTCTGGAATTCATTACCAAAGGATTTAGTAAAAGCTGTTAGTGTAGCTGGGTTTAAAAATATTTGGACAAATTCCTGGAGGAAAGGTCCATAACCATTATTAAAGAGAACCTGGGAAATCCACAGCTTACCCTGGGACAAGCATTGTGGAACATGTGTACCTTTTAAGGAACCTACCAGGTACTTGTGGTCTGGATTGGCCACTGTTGGAAACAGGATACTTGTCTTGATGGACCTTGGTCTTTCCCAGTGTAGCATTTCTTATGTTCTTACCCCTTCCCTGATGCTCTTCTAGCATCACCCCTTCCTTTATGCCCCACCCCTTTCTTTCTTCCAAACCCACCCTTTCCCATACTTTCCATTAGGCTCCACACCCTTAGCTGCCCCTTCTTTCATTGCCATCTTCCTCTTCCTCTTCAGTTGCCAGTGAGCTTGGGGACTCCCCAAAATATTTGCAAGTCAAAGCCCCGCTATTCTGGCAGAGAAGCCCTCTAGACTCCTACTGGTCCCGGCTCTTCTGGCCGGCGATACCCAGGAAGTCCTGCTGGCCTTTGCAAGCTGCAGCCATGGCTTCTCTATTTGGCAGTACCCAGACACTCCTGCTGGCCTGCAGATTCTCTCTTCATGCAAGCGAGACTAGTACTCCTGCTGGATCTTCATCCTGCTGGTTTGGGGGGGGGGAGGGTAGCATATGCATGCACAAAGCTTATGGCTTATAGACAGATAAAAATTTGCCCAGCCGGCTGAACTCTTGACAATAGGTGCTACATTTATGCAAAATGTGCCTAAAGAAATCCTGCTTACAGCTAATATTAGTGGTAGTCAAGATAGCTTTTTGGGATATTTTGATTTCTGTAAACATTAATATACAGGGAAAGCACAGATTATAACAATTTACTTCAATATGATAGTTTTCATCCAAGAAAATGCTGTTTTGTTGACCAATTTCTTAATCTACATCATCTTTATTTATTTATTTATTTATACATCTCTTCTATACCGCCACTTCCAGCGATCAGTGGCGGTTTACAAGTAAACAAAGTTTAATAATAGCATGCTATTATTTTACATAGAACGGGTTTAGAAACTATTTTACATAGAACAGGTTTTGAACTATTTTACATAGAATGTGTTTTAGTACAAAGAACAGTAAATGGAGAACAAGAGTTTTTACATAGAACAACATTATAAAAGTAAACATTTAACTATTAAATTGCAACTCAATAATACAGTGAAATAACTGGCTATCAATAGTAAATCATCGGCAATGGAATATATTACATTAGTTACACTTATTCACATTTTGCTTTCAAAGAGAGAATTTAATTAGGTGAACAATGTGAATGAGTGAGGGTTGTTATGCCTGTCTAGGTAGGGTCAGTGAGTGACTGTTGATCAGAAGTTTTCTCTGAGTTAGGGTTATCTTCCTTGTGGAGGTTATTATAGTATAGGGTGAATAGGTGGGTTTTTAGATTTTTTCTAAATAATTGAAGATCCTTAATTTCTCTGATTTCAGCTGGTAAGTTGTTCCATAACATAGGAGCAAAGTATGAGAACGCTGTGTTGCTTGTTTTTTTACTTGTTTTTCGGATAGAATCAGGTACTTGTAGCATGTGAAGGTTAATTCTTCTTCTTGATCTGTTTTCAAGCGGGATGTTGATAAGAGTGGATAAGAAGGAAGGAGCTATATTGTTAAAAATCTTAAAAGTATTGATTAAGGATTTGTAGGTGATTCTGCATGATACTGGAAGCCAGTGGAGAGAATAAAGAATCGGAGATATATGATCTGTTAATTTTGCTTTGGAAATAATCCTTGCGGTGACATTTTGGGCCAATTGAAGTGAGTGGATATTTTTCTTTGAGGTCCCTTGAAGAATACCATTACAGTAGTCTAAATGTGGTGTAATGAGTGTTTGTACTATGGTTCTGAAATCAGTGTTGTCTAGTAATGGTCTAAGTTGTTGGATTGTCCTTAGTTTGAAATAGATTGCTTTTACAGTTAGCTTTATATGTTTGGAGAGGTTGAGGGTCTTATCAAGAGTGACTCCCAAGTATTTGATCTCATCTTTAACAGGGAGAGAATTATTGCCAATGTTGATTTGCATTGGAGGGGTGAAGCTTGTGTTTCTTGTTATAAATAAAGCTTCGGTTTTTTTAAAATTAATAGACATGTTAATAGATTTCAGCCACAGCTCAGCTTCAACGAGGCAATGACAAATGTTGGAGTAATCTGGGTTAGACACATCAAATGGTGAGTACAACATAATGTCATCTGCGTAGATGTGATAATTGATTTTGAAACGTTTAAATATGGAACAGATAGGTTGAAGATAGAGATTGAACAATAGGGCTGATAGGGCAGAACCTTGAGGGATGCCCTGCTCTTGCGGAAAAGGGGATGATGCATTTTGGTCAATTTGAACATATTGTGTCCGGTTAGTAAAATAAGATATGAACCATTCAAGAGTTTTATCTTTGATGCCTAGTTGAGAAAGTCTTGAAATGAGCGTGGTATGGTTTACAGTATCAAATGCCGAGGAGATATCAATGAATATGAGAATGAAGGCTTGCTTGGTGTTATCAATACCTCTTATGATTGTGTCAAATAGTGCCATCAGGAGCGTTTCTACACCATGGTGTGGTCGAAATCCATATTGATGATCATCTAAAGGGACCGTGGAGTCTATATAATCTTGTAGTTGTGTTTGGACAATCTTTTCAATAATTTTGGCGAGGAATGGAATACTTGCAATGGGACGATAAGATGTAGGGTCATTGATGTCTAGAGTTTTGTTTTTTAACAACGGACGGATAGCTGACTTCTTGAGGGCATCTGGTATACGTCCTTGTTGAAGAGATTGATTTACTATGTTCAGTAGGTCTGTGGCAAGTTCTGATTTTGTTGATTTTATCCATGCCACTGGGCAAGGATCAAGAAGAGAAGTAGTGGTATTTAGGTTGGAGATTGTTTGAAGGAGCATCTTGTTGCTAATAGGATAAAAGGCTTTCCATTCCTGTAAGTTATTATCTGAGATAGGTAGATTAGGTGGGGTGAAATGGCTGTTAAGTTTAAGTTTATTTGCAAAGTGGTCAGCAATTATTTGTGGGTTAATACCAATTTTGTGAGAATTGTTTGATGGGGATTTGGTTAAAGATTTGACAATCTCAAATAGTTCTCTAGGACGGTTGATAGATTTAGATAACGTTTTAGAGTGATATTGTCTTTTAGCGTTATTAATCGCATCCTTGTAATTCTTGAGTAGAGAGAAGTATTTTATTCTGAGTTCGTGAGTTTGTTTCCTTCTCCATGTAGATTCTGCTTTTCTAAGGCTTTTCTTAAGGGTTGCAAGTTCACTGGTATACCATTTTTCATTTTTTCTCGGTTTGTGTCGAAACTTTGGTGGGTCTGATTCTGATGCTGATCGAATAATGGAATTCCAGTTTGATATCGCGTCATCAATGTTATTGATAGAAGGATCTAATCTGGGAAGAACTGATTCAAGAAACTCTTCTCTGTTGAATGGTCGAAATCTATGAACTTGTTGTAGATTGACAGGGGAAGGTTTAGAGTGTTGATGAAGGAGAAAAGAAAACCTAATAAGATAATGATCCGACCAGGGGACTTGAGCTGTGGAAGGTGAGACATAATGAGGTGACATATAATAATATGTAGGGATGAATATTAGGTCGAGAGTGTTTCCTCTAGTATGAGTTGGTTGGTTAACTGCTTGCTTGAATCCCATCTCTTCCATCGCTTCTAAGAAAGATGTTTCAAGATTGTTAGATAGAGATGGTAGGTTGAAATCGCCTAGCAATATAAGTGGTTTTCTTAAAGTAGAATTGCAAGCTGATTCAAGTATGGAGTCAATATTTTGGTTAGTAGCAGTAGGAGGTCTGTATATCAAGCAGATTGCTATGTCCTTGTTTTCAATTTTGAGTATATTTGTGTCATCACGGTTTTCACATAAGGTAGGGGATAACCCAATATTAGATTTAGCTAGTATAAGAACACCTCCACCTCTTGTACGTTTCCTATTGCAGGTGAAGATGGAATATCCTTGCACTTTTAATTGGTTTAGCAGGACTGAGTCGGATTCTGTTAACCATGTCTCAGTAATGCATAGGATGTCAGGGTTTTCTGTATTAATTATATCAGTTATGATGGGTGTTTTATTTCTAACTGACCTGGCATTGATAAGGATGAAGGAGATGTGAGTGTAGGAAATGCCGACATTTATGCGGTTGATGTTTAGAGTCTGTCTTTATCTGAATTAGTCTGTGGTAATTTATCTTAGAATTTCTTGGAAGTAGCTGTTGGGGGTTATGTTTCTGACGATGAGCGATAACATGGATGTGAGAGAATTCTGGGAGGTTTCAAATGTGGTGTGAGGGCATTAGCAGGGAGGGGGTGGAAAGAAAGAAGCAGGCTGACAATGTATAAGGTAAGATTCAAAATCAACAAGAACATCTTCTTACAGTTCATGTTGGAACCTCAGATGGTTGAAACGAATTGAAAGGAACTGCTATTAGTAACAGGTTTTAAGGAAATGATATCTACTGGCAACAGTAATAATTGATTAGCTATTAATGACAACAGTTACAAGTGTACATCTATTAACAGCAGTAACTGAAAAACAATTGCTACTAGCAGTAGAATTACAGGTGTGGTAATTACTGTCAACAGTATTAACTGAGTAGCTATTATTGGGGATACTATTTACACTGGTAACAGTAATAGTTAAGAGCTACTAAACAACAAATACTGGCAACAGTATTACTATTGGGTATCTTTGTACCACTACTTCAGATTTGACCACATAGACAGAAGTGATGATGTCAAGGTTTGAGTCAGGAGTTTGTCCTTGTTGGATATTAATGTTTATGTAAACGTGTTCTGTTTTCTCAGAGGGAATTATTGTTGAGGACCAATTTAAAAATGTCATTCACTGCTTCAGTATGTGCTTTACCTTTTTTCTATGCCAACATTTCTGATTAAACAGATTATTAGGAAATGTTGGCATGTTCTGCAGACTCATTCAGTGTTTCTTAATAGCCCTTGGTTTGCTTTCTGTAGGGGCAGAAATTTTAGGGCTAGAAGTACATCATCTTTCTTATATTCACTGATGCTATCCCGTCAGTTTGTGTCTCTTGGACACAAAGAGCATGGCTATTGTGTTTTCTGCAGGTGCAATATTGAGACTAATATTGTTCATTACCTCTCTGTCCCATTTGCATTTGCAGCAGAGTACATACTAATTTGGTGCAAGTTATTTATACTGTTTTCTGCCCATACCATTTAGTTTATATTGTAAAAAAAGGCAGAAGAAAATTAAAGTTAGAATTTCAGAACATTAAGCGCCATTCACACTTTGGATCTGGAATCTCCAATTGTGGAATACCAGCACTAGTCGTTCTTTGTCTGAATTATGTTATGTTGGTTTGGAGATGGTGGTTCTAAAGTGAGGTGGTAATATGCCATATGCTTTACTGAGAAAAGAACAACTATTTGTCTATTATTGGAATACTTTCTGATCACATGGTTTAAATGGCGAGACTGAATGGCCAGCCTGTGCATAACATTGTTTATTTTAGTTGATAGGATTTTTTTGTATTATTGGTTATTGGTTTTGACCAATCTCCATGCACACATTGGTCAAGTCTGTCTGTAGCTGATTGGCTTATTTGAATGTGTTCATTTGCAGAACCATTTTCATTTTAAGTGTTCAGTGGCTTTTGAGGATAGCTAGCCATTTTCTGAGACATGAGTATCACATTTGTCTTTCCGTGTATTATTTTTCTATGCCAGGATGTTTATAATATTTTCTCTTTTTAGTTTTCAGAGTATTTTTAATCTGTACAGGATTCCATTGAAGACATTTTCATTCATGTTTATACCTCCCCAGTGAAACCTTTCTAGGTAAAACATGGCCTATGTAGGAGCTAAAGGTGATGAGCCATGTATTATGTGGGAGAATTAACTAACAGTAAGGTTTCTTCCTATTTTTCAATAAGTTGGACTATTGTAAGTTGTATATTCAAGCTATTTTTGTAATACATGGTAAGGTTTTTTTGTGTGCCATGATCAAACTAGCTGAGTAACTTTTATGGTTGTGCCCATGGAGGTTGCTTTGACTATGAACACACTTTTTTTTTCTTTCTTTGTTTCCTTTCACTTTTTTGAAGCATTCTGTATACGCTTGAATATACAATTTCTATTATACACGGGGGATTTTTTTGTGTTTCTTATTTGAGATAAGGTACAGACCTTTAAATACATAAAGGTATTATTGCAAAAGCAACCTTTTCAAAAAAGAAGGGAGGCAAGAGACATGATATGAAACTGCAAGAAGAAAAACACAGCAGCAATGTCAGGAAATATTCCTTCACCCAACCTGGGCTCATCCTATCCTATGCCCCCTCATCCCCTCCAACTAGCCCCCCTCCCCTTGATTAATGCACACATACATGCAATCAAGAGAATGCTTAAATAAGCATTGCCAAAGCACGTACTGTTAATAGCAAAAACCAACATGATAGGTAACAATGCAATGAGAACAAAGAAGCTAAATACCTAAAACACCAGTCCTGCACTCTATAACATGCAACCTAGGGTGGCTAGCTTATTTAGGAGCACAGAGTCAAATTGTTCAGTCCCCAGCTATCCAAGTTGGGATCCTTCCTGCGGTAGCGGCCATCAAAGCCTCCATCATCTGCATTGTCCCTTATGCCTCTGGATATGTCCATTGCGCTTCATCCAAATCCATGAAAGATTGAGGAATCATACCATAGCATTATCATAGTTACTATAGTATGCCCCCTCTAGCCCAACCAATGAAACCGAGCTATCAGGCCACAATGCCATCACTTCATTGTAGCATTATAATTATACACTGCATAAATTGCATGCTGCCTACTTCCGCAGTTAACCACCATTGCTGCTGCCAATGTGCCAAGACAAGTACCCCCTCAGGAATGGGGATGGGCTGGACAGCAAGCACACTGCCTGAGAATAGCCACAGCATGCTCCTGGACCCAGGTAAGAAAACTCTTCCTTGCCGACTCCCTGTCCCTGAAAACACCCTTTCCAGAGAAGCAAGTTACACCCCTGCCCTCCTGTGTAACCCTTACATGTCCCCCCTGCCCTTACTCCCCCTCCCACCCCCCTGGGTTGTGGTCTTCATTCCTTATCTAGTCTTTTCAGTTCTGAAAGTGTGGTGGATGCCTGAAATGCCCTCCTAGAGAAGGTAGTGGAAAGAAAAATGGTAATAGAACTAAACAAGTTGAAAGTGTGCCCTTATAACATAGTCTAACGGTGCATCTCACTTTCATTCATTCACAAACCCTTGCATGTCTATGTGAGGGACTTATGGGAAGAGGCATTGCAAAGTGTGTCTTGTTAGAGTGACAGGGGATATGAGGCTGTACAGGTTGAGAGATGGGGCCATATGAGACTTGTCTGTATTTTGTGTATATTGTTGTCTATCTTAAAATGGTAAGTGTATGGTTGGGATGGGATGGATGCAGTGGATGTGTAGTAAGGTAGGATAAAGGGTATGTTAGGTATGCATGGGAGGGGATGTGCATGTGCATTGGGAGGGAATGTGTGTGTGTGTGTGTGTGTGTGTGTGTGTGTGTGTGTGTGTGTGTGTGTGTGCACCTCTTGCCTTCTATTCTGCCCTCCCTACAATTATTTCAACCCCCTTGCACACTCCCCCCTCCCTTGCATTTTTTTCTCTCTGCATTCTTTCTTTCCACCTTCCATCTATCCCCTCCCATACTCTATCCCCCTTCTTCCCATCCTTCTGCCCTCATCCTTGCATTTCCACCCTTAGGGGCAGCAGAACATCTTTTTGGTTGGATGGGACAAACAAATGAATCTCCAACCCTGCCTCCTAGCTCTTTACAGCTGATGCAGTATTGGGCAAAATATTGGTTAGGCTGGGGCCGAAAGCATAATTTGACTTTCCTTCTTTCCAATATACAAGGAATCTACCACCAAGACTAATAAGGTCTCCATACTGTGATTTCTTCTAAACCCACACCGACATCATCAAGACTATGTTTGTCCTCTAAAAATTATATCAACTGCCAATGCACATGCTTTTCAATCACTTTCTCTAATGTTGGGAAAATTGACATTATACAGTAATTGTTTATTACTGCCCCAGCTTGCTTCAACAATGAATTTATGAGCCTTCTTCTGACTGTCTGACAATACTGCCTCTTCCAAAGATGCGTTTACAATAATAAAAGATAAACATATTCTTTATCAGCCCCTACAAGACAAAGAGGCATCGGTCAAGAGCACACTGGTATAAATTCAGTTGTAGAATCATTGCCTTCAACTCCTCTGGAGGCGAATTAACAAATTTATCCCAACCCTGCTCTATCTTTCCTCTCTGATTCACCTCTACTACAGGCAACTGAGGTAACAGCACTCATATGCAGAAAATGCAGAGAATATAATACAATGCAAATCCACTTTCTCTAGGAATAATACTATCTGGGTCCCCCTCCTCGCTACCTCCTTCATGATACCAAACAACTCTCATAGCCAATTTAATGTAGTATAGTGTGGCATGCGGTGTCAAGGGTACTTTTAAAATATCAGGCACGTAACAGTTCAGGGCCAAACAAAAAACACTTATTTCCCTTCAGTGGTCCAGCAATCATTCCCAGCTTGTTACTTTCAAAAGACTGGTTCTCAGTGCCCTTCCCCCAACCTACAATTTAAAGCACAAAATTCAGTTCAGCAAAAAATCCAGACAGTCACTTGGGCTTCCGTGTATGTAAATATGCCTCCCACTTCCTGAATCACCTACCTTATAGCTGGACTCCTCTCCAAGCCCTGATTTTCCAGACAGCCTTTGACCTCCCCCCTTCCCCAGACCTAGACTAGTGACTTTCCCCTACCCTTCCCCTCCATCCTCTCTTCTGTATGGTTGATTTTCTTTCCTGTCCTGTCCACCTTTGACGTTCCTTTTCTGTTTCTTATTTTTGCAGCAATTGTTATTATTGTAAACCACCTTGTTACTATTTTGTTTAAGGCGGTAAATCAAATGTTCAAATAATGATAAAGATAAAGGAGCTTTCTGTCTCCATGGCTTCTCTCCTCCCCTGTGCACACATCTAGCTTCTTAATCCCTCTGTCTGAATTACACCTTCTCAGCCCTGGCTTCTGAGCTGTAGACCCTTTTAAGGTGGATTTCTGATAATTCCTTTGGAGAGGAATGGATAACTTCCTATATACCCCATCACATACCCTCCATCTCAGCTCAGCCACGCCTTGTTGAGCACCTGCCACACTTGGGAATCCCCACCCGGAAAAGGAAGTCAGCATTCAGGTGAGCCCAACCTGCCCTGTGGTGGATCTGAGTCTGGTAGGGCTGGAGACTCGGAAACCACCGCATAATATGGCTTTTTGACTCCTTATGTCGAGCCAGCCATTTGAGTGGTTGGTGGTCCATTACCAGTGTAAATGGATGGCCCAGTACCTACTAACAGTTAGCGCTTCTTTCTCGATCACAGCATAATGTTTCTCCTGAAGGAGCAGCTTCCTGCTGATGAATGCCACTGGATGTTCTTCACCTCTGACTTCCTGGACCAGAACAGCTCCCAGGCCCTCTTCCAAGGCATCTGAATCATAAATAGTAGAGAGAAATCAAGACTAATCAAGACAAGTGCCAAGCACACGGCTTCCTTGAGATACTGGAAGGCCCAGTCCAGCTCTGGGGAGGAGCTGTCTTCTAGAGATTAGTTAATGACTCTACAATCTCTGCAAAGTTAGGGATAAACCAGTGGTAACAGCCAACCAATCCATGGAAGACCGGAACATCTTTCTTCAACTTTGGGGTGGGGACCTTGGCAATGGCATCCAACTTTCATAGTTGAGATTGTATCTTCCCATTCCCAATTAAGTAGCCCAGGTATTGGATGTCTTGGCCTCCCAGAAAGCATTTCTTAGGATTAGCCATCAACCCGGCTTTTCGCAAGCTGGTCAATACAGCTTGTACCAGAGTTAGATGGGTGGCCCAGTCTTTGCTTTAGATGACAATGTCATCAAGGTATGCAGCTTCATGCTCCTTGTGCAGTCTCAGCAGGCAATTGACCAGGTGTTGAAACATGACGAGCCCCATGTAATCTAAATGGCAGTACAGTAAACTAGAAAAGCCTGTGGTATCAAAAAGGCAGTTTTATCCATGGCAGCTGGAGTCAAGAGTACCTGCCAGTATCCCTTGGTGACGTCCAGGGTCAAGATAAAGCATTCTCCACTGAGCTGCTCGATTAGCTCATCTACTCAGGGCATTGGATACACTTGCAATTTGGAAACAGCATTGACCTTCCGGACGTTTATGCAGAATCTGATGATCCTGTCTAGTTTGGGAATCAGGACGATGGGGGATGACCAGTCACTCAGACTCTTCTGTAACTCCCAGGTTAAGCATTTCCTCAAGTTTCTTGGCGACAGCCAGTCGCCGGGCCTCCAGAATTTGATAGCGTCATTGTCAGATAACCACCCCAGGGTCAGTAATGATATCACAATAAGTGAGGTGGGTTTGTCGCGGGCGGGTGGAGAATACCTCTAGGTTCCAGTGGATCAGACCTTTAAGTCTCTTCTCCGGGCCGCAGAGAACTGGTCTCCAATCAGGACTTGAGCTGGATCAGACAGGGCTGAAGTTTCCAGCCCAAAGTCCTCCTGTACCACTACAGCCATCAGAGTCCACTTAGATTAATATGGTAAATTTTCGCCTTCTTCCATTTATCAGGCTGGGCAATTTTGTAGTTAATTGGCCCCACTTTCTTATCCAACTCCTAGAGCCCTTGCCATCTACAGAGTAACTTGCTCGTGGACGACAGCAACAAGACTAAAACTCTGTTACCTGGTTGGAAGGTGTGGCGCACAGCTTCATGGTTGTAGCCTTTGGCCTGTTTAGCTTGGACTTTTCCCAGACTAAGTCTGGCCACTTCTCTGGCTTTTTTCATCTGGACTTGCATTTGTATGACCTCCTCCATCAGATTATGCCCCGAAAGGGGTTCCTCTTCCCAGGTTTCCTTCTCCACGATTAATCTGCCACTTGACTGTCTTCCGAAGAGCAATTCAAAAGTCTAAAACCCCATAGAACTCTGAGGCACCTCACGGATGGCAAACATCAAGTAGGGTAGGAAAATTTCCCAATTCTTCCTGTCCTCCTGCACAAACGTTTTAAACATCTGCTTCAGAGTTTTATTGAATCGCTTGATCAGGCTAACCATTTGTGAGTGTTCAAAGGGTTGCAGAGCAGAGATGGCATCCATCTGTCCAAGAAAGGTCGACGCGTCTTCAGTAGTCAACTGGCTAATCTACTGAAGAGGGCTTTAAAGTAGATCCATTGGGGATGGGTGAAGAAAGCCCCCCCAGGTAAGTGAAAGCCCCCAGGTAAGTGATACATTAAATACCTTAATGGAAATGGGTAAAAGGGGTAACATATGGAAAGCAGTATGTACAAATGCCCATAGCATGGGAAATAAGATCCCTGATGTAGAAGCTTTGGGGGGAGTGGCCGACTTGGATTTAGTATCCACCAAAAAACAGAAAACCGCAACATGGGCGACTAAGAACCAGTAAGAGACGTGGCAGGAGGTTCTAAAATTGCCTTTATTTGTTCCACGAATCAGGTGTGCCAAAACCAACACAGGCCGTGTTTCGTATACCACTTCCTCAGGGGTTAAGGGCTCACTAAAAAACATTCATATACACATTAAATACGACTATTAAAAAAACAGCAAATAAACATATATGCAAATACATAATAAAACATATTCCATCACAACAAATAAAACAATAAATACATAAATAATTATAATGCGATAACTCATTGGTAAAATACATATGATGCAATAAATACTTAATAAAACATGGATTACATTAACAGTACATCAATATAAAGAGACCAAACTTAAAATACTTGTACCAAAAATATATCAGATAATAAAAACACAAATAAAAAATGAATGAAAAATGAATGAAAAAAGAAGGGGAGAGATGAGGAGGATAAGAAGGATGTGCCATAGGCACTTACCATTACATGATTGTAAAAAAACTACTAACTACACATAAAAAGATGAAAAATATATGGGAAAGGAGTGAATCAGTAAAGACGCCTGAACATCAATTAGCATCTGACAAAACTACTATAAAAATATTAATAAATAAACAATACTAAAATCTGAAACGCTCATAAAATATAAATTAAAAACCTACCATTACGGCTTGCCAATCTGAAACAAAACTCTCCTTGATTAGCAGAGCCTGGAAAACACCTGCCTCCAGTGCGTGATGTGATACACACTATATATGAATAAATAAACACATGGATAAAACCAAACAGACCAAAAAACATGACCATTCTCAAAACAAGTATTGTGCATACTAAGCTATCCCCAAAATAACTCTCTTTATAGGGTACAAAAATGTATATAAAATAAAAGCACTAACACACTTAATTGCAAGGCACATTGTTTAAGACAGAATTAAACCGTTGATGGATTTCTCAGGGTAACAAGAGGAACCGTTTACTTCTTCATATTGCAACTACGGACAAGTCACGGCACTCACACAACACAGACGCCTGCTCATGCGCGCTCATTTAAAAACCATTCCTTTGGCGGGAAAAGAGTGGAACGGGGCCAAACGCTGAATGCATTAGCTGATGCCATAGCCGTTAAAAAGAAACTATACTAATCTAAAGTATAAATATAAAATATAAAAATATAAAGTATAAATATAAAAGTGAAACTACTTTACAAATAAGAGCATGTACAAACCCAAAAGAATCAAACTTCAAACACAAAAGACCACCAATTAAAAACCTATGACTCTGAACTCTGCTCATGCGCTCTAACTGGGAATCTGCTCTTAGACAGAAAAACGAATATGCACACCAAGGAGTACTCTGGGAACAGCAGAGTTATATAAAAAAATAATAAATAGTGGGGGGCGGAGCCTGATGTCCAGCGGGTTAGACGCTTCGCGCTGAAGCTCCCGAGAGGCCTACTCAGAATCCTGACTTAATACCTACATAAACTTAATATTTTGTTCCGAACTTACCGGGGTACCTCGGGGGGGATGGCGGCCCACAAACCAGCGCGCTTAGACTTCGGGTCTCCCTCTTCTTCACACGGAAAACGCTCCAAAACAGAGTTGTCTTCCCCACAAAAGACAGTTCCACTTCGGGAAAACCCCGAAATGCAACAGGAGATCTTGGAGGAAATACGCGGTGTGAAGGAACTGGTACAGTCCAACGGAGAAGCGCTCCGAGCCATGCGAGAAGATTTCGGTATGCTTCAGGACCGGCTTGAAGGTCTTTCGCTACGGCAGGACAACATGGCGGGGGTCCTCGACTCGCACGCGGTGCGCTTGGTGAAACTGGACAAGGCTGAGCGTCAGATACAGAATCTTCAAAAAGAGTTAGAGGATAGCAATAATCGAGCCCGTCGCAACAATGTAAGGCTCATTGGAGTACCGGAGGGGGCGGAAGCAGGAGATATAAGAGAATTCCTGGTCAAAACTCTTCCCTCCTTGCTGAAGATCACTTTTCACAGAGATCTGGAAATTGACCGAGCACATCGTGTTCCTACCAACATGGCGCTCAATCGGACGACCCCCCGGCCTATCATCTTTCGATTACTGCGATATCAGCAAGTTGAGCAAATTCTAAATGCTGCCCGGGCGAATCATCATCTGGAGTTTGAAAGTCATAAAGTCTCCTTCTTCCCTGACTTGGCAAAGCCCACAGTTGACCGTCGGAAGAGACTCCTTGCTTTTCGCCCTAGACTTCAACAGCTACAGGCTCGCTTTGGCCTATTGTATCCAGCGAAGCTCAGAGTGACTCTCCATAACCAAACTAGAACCTTCGAAGATCCTGATCTACTAGCAACATTTTTAGATTCTAAAGAGGCAGACCAGATGCGCTAATCCAACAACTTGGATCTGTAATCCACCGGATCTGCCCGCCATTTTGAATGGCCCGACGCGGTGATCACAGCCTGGAAACAGAGACTGCCTGGACTTTTCTTCTTTCTATATATAACTTTCTTGGTCTCCTATCCCTCCATGATGTGCACCTCGGTTGGATTCGGAACACGCACAGCTATACAGGTTATATGTTTCAATTTAGGCCTTCTCTGGGGTTTCTCCCGCAGACATATGGTCGCCAGTAATTTCTGGGGTTCTGCTTCTTCTCTAATGCACTTCGGTGCTTATTTTTTTATATGGGGCGCTTCATTGTTTTTCATTAGCTTATTTTCTATCATGTCATGTGTACAGCCATATACAGTTAATATGAGTGACATTGTGAAATTATGTGCGTTATCATGTTCTTTCTCAGAATTTTTAACCCTTCTGAATGGCCTTATGTAAGATCTTATCACTGAACGTAAAAGGCATCAATAGTCCAATCAAAAGAAAGAAAATCCTTAGCTATCTTAATCATGAGCATGCTGATTTAGTGTTTCTTCAGGAAACGCATTTAAACTCCGCTGAAACACTGAAACTTAATGCTAAGCCTTACATGGTGGCTGCCTACTCTCCCGCCGTTTCCAAACGGTGTGGGGTAGCCATCTTGGTTAAGAAGTCTTTGCAAGCTACTGTAATGGATACTAGCTCTGATAAGGAGGGTAGATGGGCCCGTGCACACCTTAAGGTTGGAGATAGTGAATTCACGTGCATTTGTATTTATGCTCCGAATGTGGATGGGGTCGTATTCAATCTATTTTGCACTTTCACGAGCCCCTCTCTTGGAAGATAGTGGGACTCCGCTCAGCTGCGGGGATCCCCTCTCTTCCCAAATCGGCTTACTTCCTTTTAGACTTTATGCTGGGCATAGCTATTTCCCTAATTACGAAATACTGGAAAAATAGCTCCCATCTGAGTCCCAATGAATGGTGGAATCATGTCTGTCTCTACAGTAAATATGAGCAAATACCTCGTATGCTAGCTTCTTCCGCTCAGACCCCCCGCCACTTGTCTAAATGGAAGATGCTCAACGACTATGTTCAAACTGCTAAATGCTCTCATCTGACTGTTTAAATCTGTGTAAATCTCTGTCACATGATTATTCTGTATCGCAGATATTATTTCTGTTTGTTCTGATGTACAATTACTGCTGTTTGTAAGCGCTTATATGATGATACTTATCAGCTTAGAGAAGAAGCATGGTGGTGGGGGGTAATTGGGGTTGCTTTTTCCTTATTGTGTGCTTGTATTTGTTTCCTTTGGTGTGTTGTTTCTTTTTGCTTGTTGTAAAATGAAAATAAAAGTTAAAAAAAAAAAATAAATAAATAGTAATAACTAAAAACATTAAATAGTAATAACTAAAAATATAAAACTGAAAAAGGGGGGGGGGGTGTCATATTAAGAATAACAAAATTAAAACCACCTTAGAGAAAACTACAAAAACACAGATAAGTCCTGGTTCACATTTAAACCATGAGGTCATGCATTTGGGCTGCAGCAATCCAAGGGAGCAATATAGTATAGGGGGTGAAGTACTTTTGTCCACTAAAGCAGAGGAGGACATAGGCATGGTTGTGTCTGATGATCTTAAAGAAGCTAAACAGGTAGAAAAGGCGACAGCAAAAGCTAGAAGGATGCTTGAGGTGCATACGGAGAGGAATGGCTAGCAGAAAAAAGGAGGTGATAGTGCCTCTGTATAAGTCTTTGGTGCGACCTCATTTGGAGTATTGTGTGCAATTCTGGGGACCGCACCTTCAAAAGGATATAAACAGGATGGAGTCGGTGCAGAGGGTGGCTACTAAAATGGTTACTGGTCTTCATTATAAAGCATATGGGGACAGACTTAAGGGTCTTAATATGTACACCTTAGAGGAAAGGCGGGATAGAGGTGAAATGATTGAGATGTTTAAATACCTCCATGGCATAAATGCACAGGGGGAGAGCCTCTTTCAATTGAAAGTGAGGGTGAAAGGGGATAGATGTGTTGAGGATGAAAGGGGATAGATTCAGGATTGATATGCGGAAATATTTCTTTACGGAAAGAGTGGTGGATCCGTGAAATAGTCTCCCAGTGGAGGTGGTAGAGATGAGGACAGTATCTGAAAAACACAGAGGATCTCTAAAGGGAAAAAGGGGACTGTTGTAGTTGTCGATATGGAAGGACAGACTAGATAGGCCATGTGTTCTTTTTCTGTCATCATTTTTCTATGTTTCTATACTGTTGTTTGCAGTAACGTAATCTTCACGAAGGCACACACTTGCTTCATCACCCTAGATATGAAGTATGTTCCTTGATCTGTGAGGATCTCACTGGATATTCCCACCTGAGAAAATACTTCCTAGAGGGCATTTGTGATCGTAGTAGTCTTCATATTTCTCAGAGCGATGATCTCCAGATAACTGGTAGCGTAGTCCAGTATGACTAACATATACTTTTTACCTCGAGTGGTTTACTCCAGGGGCTCTACTAGATCCATGGCAACTCTTTCAAATGTGCTTTCAATGATGTGCATAGGCACTAGAGGGGAAGGTCTGACTCTGGCGGGGTTGTGAAAATGTCAGATGGGGCATGATTGGCAGTATAACTGCACCCGCTTATGAACCCCCGGGCCAGAAAAATCCAACTAAAATACACTCTAGTGTTTTCTCCATCCCCAGATGTCCCCCTAACAAATGACTATGTGCTAATGGCAGCACTGGCTGATGATAGGGTCGGGGAAATATTAGTTGTTCTATCTCCTTTCTCTCTAGGGAACCCACGGCCACTCTGTATAACAAATCTCCCTTTAGCACAAACTAGGGAAAGGTTTTCCAAGGGGAGTCTTCACTGCCTAGTGGAACCCCATCTACTTCCATGACCCATTCTCGGGCATGTTTAAGGGACTCATCCTCTTGCTGGGCCCTCTTGAAGCTCCCTGGGTCTTCCTCTGGCCTCCACTCTGGGAGACGGTCTAATGTGAGCTATCCCCAGGGATTTCTTTACTAGACTTTTCCTCCCTGGACTCCTCCTCTATAGCTGTTCCCAGATTCTGATTGTCTAGAATCTTGCAGCTGAATGGTCTAGAATTTGGCAGTTGAGATTTAATGTTAAAAAATGCAAGGTCATGCATTTGGGCTGCAGCAATCCAAGGAAGCGATATAGTATAGGGGGATGAAGTACTTCTGTCCACAAAAGAAGAGTGGGGCCTAGATGTGATTGTGTCTGATGATCTTAAAGTAGCTAAACAGGTAGAAAAGGCAACGGCAAAAGCTAGAAGGGTGCTTGGGTGCATAGAGAGAGGAATGATCAGCGGAAGAAAGGAGGTGATAGTACCTCTGTATGTCATTAGTGCGACTTCATTTGGAGTATTGTGTGCAATTCTGGAGACCGCACCTTCAAAAGGATATTAACAGGTTGGAGTCGGTTCAGAGGGTGGCTACTAAAATGGTTAATGGTCTTCATTATAAATCATATGAGCCCAAACTTAAGGATCTTAATATGTATACTTTAGAGGAAAGGTGGGATAGAGAGATATGATAGATACCTCCATGACATAAATGTACAGGAGGAGAACTTCTTTCAATTCAAAGTTAGCTCTGCTATGAGGGGACATAGGATGAGGGTGAAAGGGGATAGACTCAGGAGTAATATGCAGAAATGTTTTTTTTTACAGAAAGAGTGGTAGATCCATGTAATAGTCTCCCTGTGGAGGTGGTAGAGATGAGGACAGTGTCTGAATTTGAAAAGGCATGGAACAAACACAGAGGATCTCTAAAGGAAAAAAGGGGACTGTTGTAGTGGTTGATATGGAAGGCAAACTAGATAGGCCATGTGTTCTTTTTCTGCCGTCATGTTTCTATGTTTCTCCCGGTGATGCTGACTCTGGGATTTAGCAGGATTGTTGATATACAGATCTGGGTCTTCTAGGGGGAAATCCTCCTGGAAACACTCCTAGTTCGACCTAGCAGAGTCATCAATTAGTCAGGTCCATATCACCCAGAAGCTTGGCTAGTAACAGTTGATCATTACTGGCTATGGGAGCCAGAGCAGCACCTCGAACGTGTCATGCCCTCCCGGAGTCTTCAGTGGAACCTGGCTGGTGGATATTTCCTCTGGTCTCCATGCACACAGGCCAGTGTTACAGATTTTGCATAATCATTCTGAAATCACTTTACAGTTCCTCAGCGAATGATGATTCGTACACTCCCTAAGTCTATCAAGATCTGGAGGTGGGTCCCCTCGAGCTCCACTGGAATCACAAAATTCGGTGCACCTGGGCAAGGAATGTCCACAAAAGTGCAGGTGTGAGGGATAGTTAGGCCGACATCCATTCGTTCCTCAATACCCAGGGGACATTCCCAGGCAAAGTGTCCCTAGGCTCCACACCTAAAACAGGTGAAGTGGCTGTGGCTGTGGCTGGGCCCATGCCCTCACCTAGGAGGTGACTTTGTGGTTTGAAACATGGGAGTCAACATCCGCTCTGGCTTACCCTTCCATCCTCCTGGATTAATCATTGTTTGCTCCAGTCATTGGTTGTGCTTCATAATACCCTTCCGCTATTTCCAGTGCACTCTCCAGTATAAGCCTGGGGTACTGGTGTACCCACTGCTTCATTGGGACAGTCAAGCCCTCTAAAAATTGCTGCAATAGCATATTCTTGGCTATCTTGGTCCGAGTGTTTCCCTCCAGTTATAGCCACTTTCATGCGAGATCCTTCAGTCGATAGAAGAACCTCTGCGGGTGCTCTTCGATCTAGAGTCCCGCTTTTCCCACCCCGCCCCCAATTCACCATGCCCTGTTTACATTTATAGTAATAAATTGGTCAAAATAAATATTTAATGCTTTTTTTATATTCTTAAAAAGAAGCCCTAGATTTGATATTGGCGCCAAAATTAGCATAAAAACACAGCGAGATTGACCTTTAGACGCAGTATTGAATAGATCAATATCTTAGCAGTTTCTTTATATGCATTTGCATCGGAATTGCTGAAGAACTCAGTGACCCCTGTGTAGCCTTTGCATTATGGTTTGTAAGGCTACAAGGTCCGTAAGGTGTTTATAGTTTCCCTCAGACTCAAAATGAATATTATCTTTTGTACAGGGTTTCTTCAAACCTACTTCTATATGAGAAGCTACAGTGTTATGGTTCGTTATCTTATTTCTCCCTCTGCTCTCCCGCATCTGCTTCTTATTTGCCTTTAGGATAATTCTTATTCCCACACTGTACCAATGTTCTAATGCATGTATTATTTACTTCCTTTGCATATTTATAACATTATTTCAATATACATATGGTGGCTGTATTTAATGTACTGATCTTTTATTATGCTTTTTATCATTGCTGCCATTTTACTAATATTTATTTTTGGAGTATAGTAACTTATTTTTATGTTTAGAATGTTGTTTATTATTCTTTTTTATCCTTATTTATGTTATTACCTTCACCTTTTATCTTTATGTTTTCCTTTAATGTTTGATTTTATAATTATTGATTCTTCCTTGGATTTTATATTATTCTTAACCGGGTAAGGCGGACCGGTCCGCCGCCTCCCCCTCACAACCCCCCCCCCCCCCAGACAATTATTAACAATAATACACAACACTTATTGGGACTTCAACTGGTCGCAGCTTTATTAACCTTTAACAATAACCATCAACAATCCAAACATTAACTTTACCCCCCCCCCCCAGCAGAGCGAACTCTCACCAGCCATGTGGGTAGCAAAGTGACGCCGCTTCCGCTTCCGCCGTGTCCAGGCCCCGGCAAATTGCCTAGCCTCCCTCTTCCGACTTTGCCATGTTATTAGCAAAAGCCTGAGGGACTGTCCGGGTCGGGGGTACCCCACCCCCGCCCTACTGCTTGCCTCCGGCTCTGGACCCCGGAAACCTCCGGGATCCCGCCACCCCCCCCCAGCTGCAACACCCCACTAATGCCCAAACCGACACCCGTGCCCTAGAAAGGGTGGGCGGGCGGGACGTCCGGCACCTCCGGCTCCCGCGAGGGAAAGGCCGGAGGATGCCGCGACGCCTCCACAACCCCCCCCCCCAACGCTCGGCTCCAATTCCTCCCGTTGGCTCCCGCACCCTTCAGTGCTCCGCGGGAGCCAATGGGAGCCCAGCACGCCACAGGCCTGCCCCCGCGAACCATGAGGCCAGAGCCCGAGGGAGCGCGTGACCGGCCGCCCCCCCCCCCGGTTAATGCCGGCCGCGCGCACGCGGGGGGGGGGGGCCCACGGCCTTGCCATTATGGATTGTTTAGGGCATTTGTTTTCTTCTTCATTTGTAGTACTGATGCACCCCTGAAAAAGCCACAGTCATGTTGGGTGTGGCTCTTTTTAACCCCAGGAAATGGGTGTGCTGTTATACCCCCTAATAAAGTCAATATTTATTGCACCTTGGTCATGCAGACAGTTCAAAGTTCGTCAAAAATGATCAGGTTTATCTTCAGATGCCATTTTAAGTAGCACTTGTGCTGGAGGGTGGAGTTGCGGTCTCTGTAGCGCCTGAGTCAACTGAATCAGGAACTCTTCTGTAGCTCCTCCTGTACCTGAACAAAGTTCTCTATCTGCTGCTGTTATTGTTGCTGCTTCCAGCAGGGTGGGTTGAGACTCCTGTTGACGTTGTTGCTGTTGCTGTTGCTGTTTTTGTTGCTATTGCCCTTCTCTCAGAATCTGGAGGAGCCGCTCCATTCTGGATTGCCATTGCTGTTGGGCACAAATCACAGCTCACTCTTCTGCAGCTGAGTTTACTCCACAGCCCTCCAGCTCCAACAAACCTTTAGCAGCCTCTACTGGCCAAAACAAAATCCTGTCTGTCTAGCACTGACTTGACTTTTCTTCAAGCTCCCTAGCTGGGACAAGACTAACCCACTCATCCCATACAAACAATAACAAAAAAACCTCTGCCCTGCTGCAGAAAGGCACAGCCTTGGAACAGGCACAGCCCTAGCACATGTATTTTTCCTTTGTCATGTGGCTAGAGGAAATCCCCAACCTGCCACCACATGTGGTATAGTGTGGTGTGTGGTGGCAAAGGGGCTTTTAAAATATCAGCCATACAACAGTTTAGGGCCAAACAAAAAACACTTATTTCCCTTCAGCAATCATTTCCAGCTTTTTATCTTCACATGGCTGGTTCTCAATGCCCTTCTTTGATCCACAATTTAAAGCACAGAATTCAGCTCAGCACAAAGTCCATTCAGTCACTTGTGCTTCAGTGTCTATAAATATGATTAACACAAGAACATAAGAACATAAGATATGCCATACTGGGTCAGACCAAGGTCCATCAAGCCCAGTATCCTGTTTCCAACAGTGGCCAATCTAGGTCATATGTACCTAGCAGTTTCCCCAAAAGACACAGGCTCCGCAATGCTTGTACTGGGTCAAGCATTGATATCCTGGGTTCCTTCTTAATAATGGTTTATGGACCTTTCCTCCAGGAACTTGTCGTCTAAACCTTTTGTAAACCCAGCTACACTAACAGCCTTTACTATATCCTCCGGTAACAAATTCCAGAGTTTGATTACATGTTGAGTGAAAAAATTTTTTTTCTTTTATTAGTCTTAAATAGTTTACCCTGTAGCTTCATTGTATGACCCCTAGTCTTTCTATATTCTGATAACGTAAACAATTGATCTACGTTTACCCGTTCCACTCCGTTCATTAATTTATAGACTTCTATCATATCTCCCCTCAGCTGTCTCTTTTCCAGGTTAAAGAACCCTAACCTTTTTAGCCTTTCTTCATAGGAGTATCCTTCCATCCCCTTTACCATTTTGGTGGCTCTTCTCTGAACCTTTTCTAATAATGCTATATCCTTTTTAAGATACGGCGACCAGAATTGCACACAATATTCAAGGTGCGGTCTCACCATGGAACGGTATAGAGGCATTATAATATCTTTTGTTTTATTTTCCATTCCTTTCCTTATGATACCCAGCATTCTATTTGCTCTCATGGCTGCCACTGCACACTGGGCCAAGGGTTTTAACATGTTATCTACAATGACG
Organism: Ichthyophis bannanicus; assembly: GCA_033557465.1. NCBI lineage: Eukaryota > Metazoa > Chordata > Amphibia > Gymnophiona > Ichthyophiidae > Ichthyophis > Ichthyophis bannanicus. Next base: position 99,423,165 of record CM066040.1, on the reverse strand, counting down.
CCTAAATCTATTTTCCTGGGTGGTGGTTCCTAATGTGGAACCCTGCATCGTGTAACCATAGTTTGGGTTGTTCTTCCCTAGGTGCATAACTTTGCATTTGTCCACATTAAATTTCGTCTGCCATTTTGATGCCCAGTCTTCCAATTTATCAAGATCCTCTTGCAATTTTCCACAATCCTCTTGGGTTTTAACAACTTTAAACAGTTTTGTCTCATCTGCAAATTTGATAACCTCACTCGTTATTCCACTTTCCAGGTCATTTATGAATATGTCAAAAAGCAGCGGACCCAGCACAGATCCCTGGGGTACACCACTATTCACTTTTCTCCATTGGGAAAATTGGCCATTTAGCCCAACCCTCTGCTTTCTATCTTTTAACCAGTTCCTGGTCCACAGTAGTACACTGCCACCTATCCCATGACTCTTTAGTTTTGCCAAAAGTCTCTGATGAGGAACCTTGTCAAAGGCTTTCTAAAAGTCTAGATACACTATATCAACCGACTCTCCTTTGTCCACCTGTTTATTCACACTTTCAAAAAAACATAACAGAATAGTAAGACAAGATCTTCCTTGTCTAAAGCCATGTTGGCTGTCTCCCATTAGGCCATGACTATCTACATGCTGAGTAATTTTATTCTTTATGATGGTTTCTACCATTTTTTCCGGTACTGACGTGAGGCTCACCGGTCTGTAGTTTCCCGGATCACCCCCGGAACCCTTTTTAAAAATTGGTGTTACGTTGGCGATCCTCCAATCTTCAGGTATTAGGGATGATTTGAATGATAGTTCACAGATTACTAATAGCAGGTCTGCAATCTCATATTTCAGTTTTTTCAACACCCTTGGATGTATACCATCCGGCCCAGGTGATTTGCTACTCTTCAGTTTATCTAATAGTTGTAATACATCTTCCCGATGTATCGATATTTCCTTCAATTCTTCTGCACCTTTAAATACCACTTCAGTCATGGATAACATCCCTACATCTTCCTCAGTAAAGACCGAAGCAAAGAATTCATTCAGTCTCTCCGCTATCGCCTTGTCACCTCTTAGTGCCCCTTTAACTCCTCTATCATCTAATGGACCAACTGACTCACAGGCTTTTTGCTACGACTGTACTTGAAAAAAATCTTTATTTTGCGTTTTTGCTTCCGCAGCAAGCTTCTTCTCAAATTCTCCCTTTGCCTGCTTTATCAATGCCTTGCATATGACTTGCCAGTGCTTGTGCTGTTTCCAGGTTTCGTCGTTTGGCTCTTTTTTCCATTTCCTGAAAGATGCTTTTTTGGCAACAACAGCCTCTCTGACCTCACCTTTAAACCATGCTGGCAGTTTTTTGGACTTCCCTCCACTTTTCTTAAAGCATGGAATACAGCTGGTCTGGGCTTCCAAGATAGTATTTTTCAACAACACCCAAGCTTGATGTAAGTCTTTAACCTTTGCAACTTCTCCTTTTAGTTTTTTCTTAACTATTTTTCTCATTTTATCATAGTCTCCCTTTCGAAAGTTAAAAGGTAGTACTGTGGATTTCCTTACTATCCCTCCTCCACTAATTAAATCAAAGGCGATCATGCTATGATCACTATTACCAAGTGGTCCCAACACCCTTATCTCTTCAACTAGATCTGGTGTTCCACTAAGGACTAGGTCTAATATGGCTTCCCCTCTGGTCGGATCATGGACCAGCTGCTCCAAGAAGCAGTCATTTATTTCATCTAGGAACTTTATCTCCCTAGCATGTCCTGCCATGACACTGACCCAGTCGATACCGGGGTAATTGAAATCACCCATTATTATTACTACGCTGTAACTTTTGTTAGCTTCCTTGATTTCTTTGAGCATTTCATCATTCATTTGTTCATTCTGGCCAGGCGGTCGATAGTACACCCCCACTGCCATCGCCTTCCCCTTTTTACATGGAATTTCAATCCATATAGATTCTACAGCAATTTTGTTTCCTGCAAAACTTTAATCCTTTCTGACTCAATGCCCTCTCTAACATAGAGAGTGCAACCCCTCCACCAATTTGATCAGCTCTATCATTACGATATAGTTTGTACCCAGGTATCACTGTGTCCCATTGGTTATCCTCCTTCCACCATGTCTCTGATATTTCAATCATATCTAACCTCTCATTTAGTGCTATATATTCTAACTCTCCCATCTTATTTTTTTAGACTTCTATCATTTGCATACAGGCATTTGAGAGACTGTATTTTATTCATATTAATTTGGCTATTCGTAGACATGGGTAATTTGGGATCTTTAATCTCTGTCTGCTCCATATGCCATATGATTCCCACATCCTGAATCACCTACCTCACAGCTGGACGCCTCACCCAGCCCTGTTTGGAAGGAACTTTCTGTCTCCACTGTCCTCTCTCCTCCCTTGTGCACACAGTTGGCTTCTTAATCCATCCAGTCACAACCTTCCAGCCCTGAGTTCTGAGCTGTAGACCCTTTTAAGTAGGCTGCTGATAATCCCTTTGGAGAGAGATGGTAACTTCCTATATACCCCATTAAACTCCTGTAAAAAAATTTCATTTTGTTATTTGGCAGAATGATCAATATTTACATAATTTCTAATAACGTAACTTTTTTTTTTTTTTTACAGAAGATACTAATCTCATTCAATACATCATTATCTATATCCATATGCCAGCTCTCTGTTATACATACTACATCTGGTCGACAATCATCAATTAGACCATAAATCACTTCTACTTTATTCTTCAATGAACAAACATTGAAGTATTTAGTTATTAACTCCTGCACAGTGGCCGCAGCATCTGCCACAGCCATTACCTCTGGATATATGAAAATTCGCAGCTGATAGATATCTGCCTTATAGCTATAATAAACCAACAAATTATTCAGTCTCTACTGCCTTCATGCACTTAACTTGGAAACATGTTATATTTCTCCCTCTCCCTTATCTCATCCCTACCATCATATACCCTATAACCAAGCACACCCCATCCCCAACTAAACTCATGCACACCCGTCAAATACAACCCAAAATATGCACTATTAGGAATGTGCATAGGAAACATTTTCAGTTCGCTTTGTTTTCAGATCAATTACACATCAGGTTTGTTTTTATATGCCATTTCATTCGTTCATTCATTCATAAAGTGACGGAATTCAAAATGGCATGGGACAGACAGTGGATCCCTTTATAGCAAGAGGATAAAATCAAAATAAACGTAACTTTTTAATACTTCAACAAATAGAGAGGGTGACCTGCATAGGACAGGGGGTATAACCCTAAACAAAGGCATATGTTTATGTTTAATTCAGTTTAATATACCGCCCTTTGTGGGTCATACAGAGCGGTTTACAAAATAAAAAGTAGCATACATAAAACTGGAGAAATGAAGTACAATATTAGATATGACAGCAAACAGAAAAGACACCAAACAGTAGGAACCAGTCAATCCAGCAGCATATATACAGACAACAAAAAATGTAAATTGTACTTGTAGCCTAGGGGGCAACTGATCCGAATGACTGCTCAAAAAGATGGAAGCAGTGCATTCAGATCTATCTCTTGCATATTCATTGTGGATATCCTGAAAATCTGACAAGCCTGGGGCTCCCAGAGGACTGGGTTGAGAACCAGTGAACTAAACTGAAAGAGGCTATAAAATGGATGTCAGATTTTATGTAAGAAAAGTAACTAAAAGCAAGAGGAAAAAAACCCAATATGGTTCTCCAAAGAAGTGGCTGCAAAAATAAAGGCAAAAAGGGCAGCATTCACACAACACAGAAGATCACAAAAAGAGAAAAGCATACCGGATAAAGCTGAACGAGAGAGAGAGAAATCAGAATTACAAAAGCACATGCAGAAGAAAAACAGATTTGCTTAATAGTTACTTGAAGACTGGGAGGTTCCATGGGATTAGGGAAGGCCCGAGGTGGTCCCTCTTCACAACAGAGAGGCAGTGGGAAATTATAGGCCAGTAAGTCTTGCATCTATGGTGGGAAAAGTAATAGAGATGCTACAGAAAGAAAGGATAGTGAACTATCTAGAATCCAATAAGTTACAAGATCCAAGGCAACATGGTTTTACCAAAGGAAAATTCTGCTAAATGAATCCCATTGATTTCCAGAGAAATACGAGGTATGACAAAAAAGAAATGGGACTGTCGCATAAATGTTTTATTACAAAATCTACAGAGAAATTACGCATTGTCCCCTTCAAAGTAACCCCCCTCCCCAGAATTAATGCACTTCTGCATTTGCTTCTGCCACATATGGAAGCACTCGGTAAAGTCCTCCTCCTTGAGGTCCCTCAGCTCCCTCGTCACAGTGGCCTTGATCTCTTCTACTGAGGCAAAATGAGTTCCTTTGAGCACAGTCTTCAGCCTGGGGGAAGAGCCAGAAGTCACACGGTGCGAGATCTGGGGAATAAGGAGGGTGGTTGAGAACTGTGATCTGTTTTTTGGCTAAGATCTGCCTCACACTGAGCATGGTGTGTGCGAGCACGTTGTTGTGATGGAGCAGCCATGACTTGTCTCTCCACAGAGCCCACCTGCTGAGCCGAACCCGGTCATGGAGGCGATTGAGGACCTGCTGGCACCCTCAGGCACAAACTCATGATGGACCACTCCCTTCTGGTCGAAGAATGCGATCAGCATGACCTTGAACTTTGATTTGGAAATGCGCGCGTTCTTGGGTCTGGGTGACAGTCGAGTCTTCCACTGCAGGATCTGTCTCTTGCTTTCAGGATCGTACTGGAAGACCCAAGTCTCATCTCCTGTGATGACTCGGCCAACGAACTCTGGATCTTCTACGATCTTCTCTAGCAAGTCTCAAAAAACATTGACCCAGTGCTCCTTCTGGTCAACCGATAAAAGCTTGGGCACCATCTTGGTGCACACCTTCCGCATCTCCAGCTCCTGCACCAAAATGGTCCACACTGTCTCCCTGTTCAGGCTGAGCTCCTCAGCTATCATCCGCACTGTCAATTTATGATCACACCACACCAGTTGATTCACTCTGTCAATGTTCTCAGCCGTCTTTGTCGTGGAAGGCTGTCCTGACTTGATGTCATCCTCCACCTCCTCACGGCCAGTCTTGAAGTATTTGTGCCACTCGAAAACTCGCGGCCTTGACATTGCATCTTCTCCATAAGCCTTTTGGAGAAGTTGGAGACACTCAGTTGGGCCCTTCTCCAACTTAACCAGAAATTTCAAGTTGATTCTTTGCTCCATATTTCTGCCATCTCCAGTTGCGTGACAAAGCGATGGAGCAGTGTGCTACAAAAAAACCTGAAAAAGAAAAACAGAGTGAGAGAGATGACAAATATTATAACAGAATCGTGACAAGATGTTGCACAACGGAGTGACATAAGCAGTTAGCCAACTGCATTGAGTCATGGGCGTGGTTGCCACAATCTCGTTTCTTTTATGTCACACCTCGTAGATTAAGGACTGTGCTGGATGTGATCTACTTAGATTTCAGCAAAGCCTTGGAAAACTGCTCCTCATAAACTGAATAGCCTGGAGATAGATTCCAAGGTAGTGAATTGGATCAGAAATTAATTGACTGATAGGTGGCAGAGGATAGAAAGGTGAGTACTGGAGTGCCTCAGAGATCAATCCTGGGACCAATTCTAGTCAATGTCTTTGTGAGTGACACTGTAGAAGAATTAAAAGTTTGTTTTTTGCCAATGAGATGAGGGTTAGTAGCAGAATGGATACCTTGGAAGGAATAGACAATATGAAAAATAATCTATATAGATTAGAAGAATGGTCTAATGCTTGGCAGTTAGCCTTTAATGCGAAGAATACAGAGTGTGGCACTTGGGATGCAGAAATCCAAAGGAGCTGTATGTAATATGAGGTGAGAAGCAGATGTACACAGACCTAAGGAAGGACCTAGGGGGTGATGGTATCTGAGGATTTTAAGGTGGTGAAACAATGTGACAAGGCAGTGGCCACAGCCACAAGGATATAAGGCTGCATACAAGGAGGTATACCAAGGGAAGGGAGGAGGTGATAATGCCCTGTACAAGACATTGGGGTGTTCAATTTTTGAAAGCATACCTTGCCAAGGACATAAAAAGGACTTGAAGTAGTTCAGAGGAAGGTGACCAAAATGATATGGGGTCTGTATCAGAAAACATATGAGGAAAGACTTGTATACCCTAGAGGAGAGGAGGGACAGGGGAGATATATTTATTTGTTATTTTATTTAATCTTTCTTTTATACCGCACTATTTGAAATCAGTGTGGTTTACATGTAACACATTTGTCCAGTGCAGGCAGGTCTGCAAGGGACTTACAATGAACGGGGTTCTATATACAGGGCTAACAGGGTAACTATGTACACTTTGGCTATAGCAGGTTATAGGGCAGCTCAGTCTTATCTACAGGGTTAACAGCGTAACTATGTACATTCTATCTGGCTGTCGCAGGGTGTGTGGACAGTTTGTTATTATCTACTGTTAGGGTCTTCTATACACAAGGTGGTAAATTTGATGGGGAGGGGCTCTCAAGGGCAGGGCTGGAGGTGTATGAGGTGTCTACGCTGAGGGTACTGATCTGGGTCCTGGGTGTGACTGGCTGTGAGACGTCATCTGGTTCAGTATAATACTGGAGGAACAGATGGTGTTTCAGTGCCTTTCTGAATTGGGCGAGGTCATTGATGGCCCGTATGGCCGGTGGCAGGGCATTCCAACAGGAGGGTGCATAGAAGGCGAAGGCTCTGTTTGTCGTGGACTGAAAGCACTTGGTGATCGCCTTCAGAAGTATAAGAGTATTTGTGGCAGCTGACCTCCTTACTCTGTTAAGGGGGGTGGTCTGGACGAGATTTGTGAGGGAGGTGGAGGAGCACTTGTTGATGGCTTTGTAGATCATTGTTAAGATCTTAAAGGAGATCCTGCATTGTACCGGCAACCAGTGCAATTGTTTCAGAATTGGGGTGATATGGTCCCTCCTGGATGCTCCATGCAGGATTCTGGCAGCTGCATTCATTGCAAGCTGTAGGGGGTTATGCATGCTTTTCGGGAGGCCATACAGTATTGCGTTGGCATAGTCGAAGTGTGGCATTATTAGTGCTTGGAAGACTGTCCGGAAGTCTTCTGGCTCTAGCAACTGTTGCAGGTGGCGAAGTGTCCAGGTTTTGTGGTAGATGCCTTTACCATGTTGCCTATCTGGGCCTTCATGTTGAGCTGTTGATCCAGTGTGACTCCTAGGTATCGTATCGTGGGCTTGCTGAGGAGCTCTGCATCGCGCACCTTTAGGGAGGAGGGTGGAGTGAATGCGGGGTTCCTGGTGATGAAGAGGACCTCCGTCTTCTTGATTTTGAGCTTCTGCGTGTGTAGCCAATCTATGACCGCATCAAAGCAGGTGACCAGCGGAGAGAGGTCTGGATGCTCCATCGAGATTGGCATGTATAGCAAGACGTCATCAGCATAGATCAGGCAACTGATGTTGAAGGATCGGATGAGGTCACAGATGGGTTGCATGTAGACATTGAACAGTAGGGCTGAGAGTGAGGATCCTTGTGGCATGCCTTTCTCTTGGGGGAAAGGTGTGGAGGTGGAGGGGCCGGAGCGGACATGCTGCCATCTGTCTGTCAGGTATGATGCACACAAGGACAGTGCCGTGCCGTGTACTCCCTTCTCTCTGTGGCGTGACAGGAGTAGTTCGTGGCTGACGGAATCGAAGGCAGCGGCAATGTCCATGAAGATCAGGGCGAAGCCCTGTCTAATGTTGTCCAATCCTATGGTTAGTGTACTGAATAGGGTTGTCAGTAGCATCTCTACGCGTGTGTCTCCCGGAATCCATACTGGCAAGGGTCGAGGGGTGCGTTGGTCTCAATGTGGTGTTGCAGTTGGCATTGGATGATCTTTTCAATAATTTTCACTAGGAGCAGGATGCTTGAGATCGGCCTATAGGAGTCCATCTTTGCAGGGTCCAGCTTGCTGTTTTCTAGTAGTGGTCTGATGGCTGTTTGTTTCAGACTGGGGGGAAGAATGATAGACCTATAGTCGAGAATGATAGACCTATAAGTTTGGTCAGGAATGGGCTGAGGTCAGCACGTAGGGACTTTATCCAAAAAGCTGGACAAGGGTCGTTAGGTGCTGTAGTTTTGTTTGTCATGATGTCCTGGATGCCTTTTTCAGTTGGGGCCCAGAAGGCAGTGATGATATTATGGGCATCCTTTGAGGTTTGTGTCAGAGTGGGTGAAGGGGTCAGCTGGGGTGCATCATATGGAGTATGGTGGTTTGTAGATAAGCTGGACTGACTTGCTTTGGCTCGCAAGTGGTCTGCGTATTCCTGTGGGTCCAGGTGGCTTGATTGCCCAAGGGAGGGTTCTTTTGCCAGAGTTTTAACAAGGTTGAAAAGCTTGTGTCGTTTATTTAGGGAGCATTGTAACCTGTCAGCGTGAGATTGCCCCATTCTCGTTGCAACTGCTGAACGGTGTACTCCTAAATGATCAGTGTATGCCTTGTGGCTCTCGGTTGATCTTGATCGACGCCAACGTCTTTCCAGCTGTCTAAGGTGGAGGAGTGATTTCCGTAGCTCGTGGGAGTACCAAGGTGCATTCTTTCTCTTGCCTGGTGCTTTGTTGATGGGGGGGGGGGGTGGACTACAGCGTCTACACTTGAGTTCCATGTGGAGATCATGTCCTCGAGGCTCTGTTCAGGCGAGTCCTGGAGAGGTCATGCTCTATCCAGGATTTCTTCTTTGTTGAATTGACGGAAGCACTTTGATGATGTCGCTGCAGGTTCACATGATGACTGGGATCTAGTGAATTCGGGTCGCATTGGCATCTGGAACCTTATCAGGTAATTGTCGGACCATGGCACTGGGCTTACAGATAGGTTGAGCTTGTGCGTGGGATTGAGAGCCGTCTGTGGTGCGAAGATCAAATCAAGCGTGTTTCCCTTTATGTGGGTAGGGGTGTCAACCATCTGAGCATATCCTAGCTCTTTGAGGGCCTCGATGAAGGCCTTGGTATGGGTGTCTTGGAGGGCATGGAGGTTGAAGTCGCCCATCACCCAGTTTGAGGTGTGAGGGTTCAGGGGGTTGCAGGCGAGGTCGATTATTGTGGATAAATCATCAGGGGATGGGGAGGGCACTCTGTAGAGCAAGTTATGGTGCTGTGTTTATTAGCTATGGTGATGGAGTCGAGGTACGAGGTACTGCTGGAAGCGATCAGCTGGAATTGTAGATCCATCTTGGTTAGGATGAGTGCTCCGCCACCTCGTCTGTCGGCTCTGTGTCATGAATGGATGGAGAAGTTGGGGGGGACAAGCTGGTGGAGGAGAATAGTGTCTGAGGTGGACAGCCACGTCTCAGTGATGCATAGGATGTCGCGGTCGTAGGCGGAGAGCATGTCAGTCAAGGCTGGCCATTTCTTTTGGATCAATTGTGCATTTATGAGGGTGCACGTCAGGTGGGGGTGGGTATGTTGTTCCCACTGGGGGAGTTTGGGCTGTTGGAGGGCAACATAAATGAGATAAGGGTGTGGTATGCACCCCGACCTACATGTTTGGTGGTTGGGAGGCTCATAGCACCTTCTCCATGAGCCATGAAGGATTGGGATGGGGTTGAGAGTGGAGGTAAGAGCCAGGGTGTCATGTGCCAAGGCTAAGATAAAGCAGCAGCTAGCAAGGGCATAGGGGTGTGGGGTTGCAATGGGTAGCAACATGGTGGTTAGGTGATTCAGGGGGGTTTCAGTTGCTCAGTACCGGCTCGGCTTAATGTATAGCTTTAACTGGGTTCAAACAAATAGTACAGGCTGGGTTCAAACAAATATTTAGTACAGACTCGACTCAGTGTACCTCTCTGGCTGGGTTTAAACAAGTGACTATTGTATGCTTGTCTTAATGTACGACTCTAGCTCGGTACAAGTAAATAATAAATGCTCTTGTTTGAAGTACACTTAGCGGGGTTCGAGACAATGGTACAGGTTCAGTTGATGATGCAACTCTCAATGGAAACACTAGTCACATATCGGGCGGCCGAGACAGTGAACAGCTCTGTGGGGATGGTCAATTAGCCTGTGTATCTGGTTAGAGATTGGGGTGTCAAAACTACTTTGGCAGGCAGTGGATATTAGTGAGGATTCAGAGAGTGGAAGGCATTCTCACCGGGGTTCCACAGGGTCTCAGGTTCACATGTGGGTTCCGCAGGGAGAGATAATCTTCTGGGGTCAGTGGGGTGCTGTCCTCAAGTCGGCCTTTCTCCTCCGGGGTGGTGGTAGCTTCGTTGAGGTCCACGCCAAAGGGCCCTCTGGTGAGGCCCTCAGGTGCGGGCCCACCAGGCACAGGTGTGCCTGATGGCACTTCTTTTAAATGTTGCTGCTCTGCCCCGATTGGGCAGAGCATGCTTCTGGGGCAGCTGCGTCGGGTTCCGGCAAGCTCAATCCCTCCTGGGAGAGCTGTAGCTGGGCTGGAGGGCTAATGGTGCTGTCCGCACCCGATGGTGCTTCTTTGAAATGTTGCTGCTCTGCTCCGATTGGGCAAAGCACGCTGCTGGGGCGGCTGCATCGGGTTCCGGGGCGGCTGCGTCGGGTTCCGGCTCTGGCAAGTTTGATCCCTCCTGGGAGAGCTGTAGCTGGGCCTGAGAGCTGATGGTGCTGTCTGCGCCCGATGGAGCTTCTTTTAAATGTTGCTGCTCTGCCCCGATTGGGCAGAGCACGCTGCTGGGGCAGCTGCATCGGGTTCTGGCTCCGGCAAGCTCAATCCCTCCTAGGAGAGCTGTAGCTGGGCCGGAGGGCTGATGGTGCTGTCCGCGCCTGATGGCGCTTCTTTTAAATGTTGCTGCTCTGCCCCGATTGGGCAGAGCATGCTGCTGGGGCAGCTGCATCGAGTTCCGGCTCCGGCAAGCTCGATCCCTCCTGGGAGAGCTGTATCTGGGCCGGAGAGCTGATGGTGCTGTCTGCGCCTGATGGAGCTTCTTTTAAATGTTGCTGCTCTGCCCCAATTGGGCAGAGCCTGCTGCTGGGGCGGCTGCATCGGGTTCCGGCTCCGGCAAGCTCGATCCCTCCTGGGAGAGCTGTAGCTGGGCCGGAGGGCTGATGGTGATATAATGAACAAACAAATCTTTTTCAAAGAAGAGGAAGTCACAGATAGGGTGGCAAATGCCAGGAATGCCCTAGTGATGTATGTGATGGACTCAAAAACATTGATGAAATTCACAAAGGGACAAACACAACGGATCCCTATATAGGAAGAGGATGCATCAAAGCAAACTTAAATAATTATTATGTTTCAAAATATAGAGGTGGATAACCTCACAGACTCACAAGTACAACACTTTAACCCTAAAATATGGCATAGAGGAGGAACTGCATGGAGTGGCAAGTACAACCCTAAAACAAAGGCCTGGAGTGGATAACCCGAATGGAGCAGCAGATACAACTCTAGCCACATTACTGGGCGGATTAAATGCACAATGCTGCTCTTTTTCTATTGTAGTTTTTAGCATAATGGGCTGTAAACCAGGAAAACCAGGGTTCAAATTCCATTGTTACTCTATTCCTTTGGGTATAAACGTAGAGCCTAATTTTCAGCTGCCTGCCGTTTGGAAGTGCTATGTGCCAATGAGCACACAACCCTCCCCACCGACTTCTAAACTGGATAGTCAATGCTGCGACAACAGCAATGAATATCCGTGATTGCCACAGGGACAGTAAGCCACCAAGGCTAACCGGGCAGCAGCAATATCGGCTACTGTCCAATTAGCAATCAGCACCTTAAAGATAGGCGAGAGTTTTCTTTGTCTATCTTTAAGGTGGTGATTGCTAAATGGGCAGCAGCCAATATCACTGCTGCCCTGATAGCACCATTCCCCGCCTCCGCTCCACCCCAGAATGCCCCAACATGTCCCAATGCTAAGCAGATAGCATCAGTGTGCATAGAGGACATAGACGGGGATATTCAAGGGCACTGACTGTGTAAACGCCGTTGAATATCCCCATCTAAGGCATCTACATGGTTTACTAGGCTGTAAACCATGGAAATGCCCTTCGAATATCGGGCCCTTAGAATATAATTCACCTTGTGCTACTACTGAAAAGGTGTGTGCTAAATCCAAATATTTTAAAAGTTTGGTGGAAGGTATTTGAAACAAAGATGGCAACACTGCAAGACATCAAGAGTAGTACAGACTTCATGGCACCAAAAGAAGGGTAAAGCAGCACCAGCATTGGCAGGAAGACCTCTATGTCCCAGGAGAGGAGCAAAACAGCAGTAACATTGGGAGAGAGACCGCAAAGCATAGAAAAAGAAGTAAAGTGGCACCAACATTGGCAGTATTATTTTCCGTTTATTTTCCATCAGGTTTCTCACTATGGAGCCTATCTTCTGTGTGCCATAGATCCTGACTTAATGCTGATACACAAGCTCAGTCTCTATCTATTTTGTTCTCTGGTGCTCTTTGTTTTCTCTCATCTGATAATTTTCACCCCCTTTCCCTTTGGTCTATATCTTCCTAGCACAATCTTCTAAGGGCCCGATATTCAAGGCATTTACATGGTTACATGTACAAAACGTAAACTGTGAGCCCTTCAGGGGCAAGGGAAATATATACTGTACCTGAATGTACACTGCTTTGACCCGGTGAAGAGCGGTTTATAAGCATTGCTAAATAAATAAATTAAAGAAATTCAGCAGTATTAACATGGTTAGTGCCACTAAATATTTATTTATTTATATTCTCTTATATACCGCGCTATTCTGCATCAGTGCGATTTACATTGAACAAACTGAAATTACATTGAACAGGGCATTATAACTTGGAGATAACTATTTTACAGGGAACATGGGCTATGGAGGGTTAAGTGGCTTGCCCATGACCACAAGGAGCACCTGTGGGACTAGAAACCCCAGTCCTTCCGGCCCAAGGTTGCTGTCCTCTAGTGGGATTTGAACCCCCGACCTTCTGGCCTGAAGTACCTTGCCCCAACCACTAGGCCACTCCTCCATTATCCTCCAAATATCCCTGATTATCTCCGCTACATGCCCTGATGCTAACCACGTAACATTGGGGAGTGTCGTGGGTGTTCCAGGGGCAGCACCAGTCACTGACTGAATAGTGGTAATATTGCACTGCTTTCTGGTTAGCCCCTGCGGGTAAAAAATAAGCGCATCTTTACTCGTGGGAGCTAACCAGGCAGTGGCTTAATATCGCAACTGCCCAGTTAGCTTCTGCAGGCTTGTAGGTTGTGCGGCGACCCCAGATATTGAATGCTGGGGCCAAATATTACCCCGGTATTGAATATCCAGAGCTAACTGGTCGGCAGCGTGGCTATGTGCTGTAGCAGCGCATAACCATCCCAGAAGAATATCGGACCCTAAGAGACTTGGTAAGAAAATGCTGCTGGTCTCAGATTAATGATGACACCTGCCTTGGGATTTGGAAGTGAGATTGGGATAGACTACTTGTGGAAACGTTTCAAGATGATAGTCTGAGTGACTCTTACTCTTTCCTTGCTCCTTTTCTAAAGTGGCTCCACTGGTTTTCCATCAGGTTCACCATCCATGGAACCTCTGGCTTTCAAGAGCACAGGCAGAGGCTGGCATCATATGGCTAAAACCATGGGGCCTACACAAGCAGCATTGAGGCCGGCCAGCAAATAGTTATCTCCCAGGCAGAAGAAAATGAGACACTCCTCAAAGGAGCCCATTAGAGCAGCACGGAGTCCTTGATTATGGTAATTGCTGGTCCAATTAGCTCCTCAAGGGGCTTGTAGCTGCTTCTGCTGCCCAGAAAGCTTATTTTCCTCACTCTGACATAGTTAAAGTTATCGGACCTGCCTTATAGCCTGTGCTAGTTAGAATGAATGTAAAGCAGTCATCCCATTCCTAGAATGAATGCATAGAAATGAGAACAAGGAAAATGAAATGAACATAGTTGTGCGTATATGCCCACAGTGCTGCTCTGAGGCATCAGCAAGCAATCCAGTAAAGGTGTTGTTTTTCTGACATCCAAACATGTTGGATGCTCAAGGGTGGCCACGTTTAAGCACAGCTTCAGAAAAATAGAAAACAGAAGAGAGATTTTTTGTGTATTGAATTTCAGAGTGTACTGCAGCATATTGCTTGCTTTCAGTGTTTGCAGAAGAGCTGCTTCTCTCGCTTATAATTCTTGAGCCCTCTCTTTGAGAGTTGATCAACAAAGTTTCCAATGTCTTCTGGAACTGTCACAGTCCAAAATTTCATACCAAGCTCAGGAATGACTTCAAGCCTGATAGTTTTAAACTAGACTGACTACAAAAGAAAGCCTCTAAGGATCTAAATAGCTAGCCATATGTGAAATCAAATGGCATGCCATTAGCATCAGCTGTGAACATATTGAACCAACTGGGACTGAAAATAAAGCACTCAACGACCAACTGTTATAATCTGTAAACAGTCGCTTTCATTGCTATGGTTTCCAACGATGCACGGAGAGAGCAGCTCATTAGAACGCCATTGTCCTTCTCTCAGTATAGGTAATATTGCTTATGTGCTTAGGGAATTTGCAGAGTGGCTAAAAATTGATACAAAAATAGTTCTTATACAGGTGGTTTATGTTATAGTGAACTTTAAAGATTGTATTAAAATATAAGTAGTTGAACATGAAAAAAATATTAAATATTAAATGATTGATGTATAAAATCAGTGGTTTTAGTCTGCAGAAAAAACACATGCCCTCATGATATTGTTATTACGGGTAAAAGAAAAAACATTTTGGTTCATTTTTTTTACTTCTTGCATGATTTTCAAACATTTTTCCAGTTTCAAACCTTTTTGATACCCAAAGTGGACTTTCCATATGTTAATTCGTAGGTTAATGTGCATTAAATCGATTTTGTGTGCACTAATCTTTGAAGGAGTATTAACAAACAGAATACACACTAATAGATGCACATTCCTAATTGTTATGTTTATTTTTATTATTCTATCATTGTTGGATGTGCTTCTCTCACCTTGAACTTTTGGATAAATAAGCAGCCCTACAAATGCAATAAATAAATTGACGCAAACAAATCCAAATCTTACATGTCTCAATATCATCACTAAGAGAAATCAAAGCTCACTCACAATAGAAAATATAAGCCAAATGCAATTTTCTTGTTTGCCATTTTGGTGAACATTCTTTACCAGGATTTTATTATTCATACATTTAATAAAAATCATTCTTGAAATATCTTCGTAGAGTCCAATGATCTACTTTTGAGTCCATTGTAATGCGTCACTGAATGCCTAATATCAAAACCCACCGCCGTTCTGTCATTGCTCATTGATCTGCAACACTTGGAAATCTATAGCATGAGAATATAAATCTAATAGCAAGGAGATTCAAACCTTCAAGATGCAAAATGTCAAACTGATCTGGAGACATGACAGAGAATGCTATATAAAGGGTATCCGACTACAAAAGAAACTTTTACAGCTAAATAAGTATGCATAATGGGATAGAAGAAATGATTACCTAGAAATAATCAGGGGGATTTGGAAAGATTAACAAAATCTTTCAAAGTAATCTTAAGTTCCTGATTAAATTTACCTTAGCACAGCCAAAGGAAGGCATTTTGAGGCTTAGGTATGAACGGCAGCCTAAACATGAAAATCTTCTGAGAGTTCATCAGTTATGTTTTATTTTATTTATTTATTTATTTGATTACATTTTTATACCGCTCCTTCCAGTGATCAGCAGCGGTTTACATTTAACAATTAACTCTGCATGGATTAGCAGTTACATAAAACAGTAAGAAAATAACATTAGAACATTGAAAGGTGTCATTGTTTTAAGATAACTCAATAAATAATTCAAAACTGTTTACATGAGGGAAGAGAACATGTTAACATACATGCTATATAATTAACTATATACAATATTTGTGAACGAAAATATAAGTAGAATTACTATTTAATTCTTCGAGGATTTGAGGGTTCAAAATGGTAACAGTGGGAAGACCTCCGTCTAATTGTTTTCATCACAGAATTACTCTAAGTTATTTCTGTCTGATTGAAGTATTCTTGAAATAGAAGTGTTTTAAGGTTTTTACGGAATGATATGAGATCTTTGTTAGCTCTTAAGGTGTCAGGGAGTTTGTTCCATTGTGTTGGAGCGGTGTATGTGAATGCTCTATTACTGGTGAGTGCCTTTGCTTTGCAAATGGAGAGGGGGGTTTGTAGTGTATTTAGGTTGTGTGTACGTCTTTTCCTGTTGATGGTTTGTGGCTTAATGAGTGTGGCAAGGTAGGATGGGGCATAATTGTTTATTATTTTGAATGTTGTAATTATTATTTTGTATCGTATGCGTGCATGTATAGGTAGCCAGTGAAGTTCTCTTAGGATAGGTGTGATGTGATCTGAGAAGGGTACGTTCATTAGGATTCGGGCTGTTACATTCTGTGCCATCTGGAGTATGTTTGTTGTTTTTTTGGGCAAGCCTTGTAGTATGCCATTACAATAGTCCAAATGTGGCGTTATGATTGCTTGTATTATTGATCTAAAGTCTGATAGTTCAATGATGTTACGTAAGATTTGTAGGGTTCTTAGTTTGTAGAAAATGGTTCTATTTAATAGTCTTAGGTGGGTTTCCATGTTAAGTGTCGTATCTAGAGTGACACCTAGGTACTTTAGTTCTTGTTTAGTGTTATAGGTTGTATTATTTAGTATGATTGTGGGGGGGGGGGGGGTGTTTAAACTCCGGATTTTTAAAGATAAACATTACTTCAGTTTTTTTATGATTGATAAGCATATTGTTTTGTTGGAGCCATTGTTGTGCTTCATTAAGGCAATTTTCTAAGTTGCTATAACCTGGGTTACATATATCCATTTGTGTATAAAGCATTATATCATCCGCATAGAGATGATAGTCAATTTTGTGTTTTTGGAATATTGTGCAGATTGGTCTTAGGTATAGGTTAAATGATATGGCAGATAAAGCTGAACCCTGTGGGATACCTTGTGTCTGTGGGAAGGTATTGGATAGGTTGTTATCAAAGTATACTTGTTGTATCCTGTTGGATATATAAGAAGAGAACCATTTTAGGGGGGTTCCATTTATACCTATTGTTTCTAATCTTTCAATGAGGATCTTATGATTCACTGAATCAAAGGCTTCAGTTATGTCGATGAACATTAAGACAAACATTTTTTTGCAGTTTTCAATGCCTTTATACAGTTTATCAAATAGTACTAGTAGCAGTGTTTCTACTCCATGTGATTGTCGAAAGCCATATTGTTGAGCATCAAGTGCATTTGTGTTATCTATGTGATCTTGCAATTGGTATTGTACAGATTTTTCAATAATTTTGGCTATAAAAGGTATACTTGATATGGGTCTGTATGAAGATGGATCTGCATTGTTTAGTGATTTGTTTTTTAGTATAGGTCGTATTAGAGATCTTTTTAGTTCTGTTGGCATGTTTCCTTGTATTAGAGATTAGTTTACAATATTTAGTATTATGGGTGCAATTTCTGCTTGATCTGAGCAGAGAGGTAATTTTTGTTAGTTACTGTTTTGTGCAGTCATTACTATACTACAGGGTGGTTGGGGGAGAGGATGGCCAGACGCTTCCAAGTCAGAGCTGCCAGACACTTCCCAAGGTTGCTCCTTTCCATGCTCCTTTTTGTCTCCAACAATATTCTCTCATACTGACAAAAGACAGATGGTTCTGCACATGCATTTTCAACAAGATTTTTATTGATGTTATTCGTTTTACTATATGTATATGTTGTTTGGTATTTTAGCACGATGTGTGAATTAGATATGTATTTTTGTAATTTGCCTAGAATTTGGGATAGACGTGAGATAAATTATTTTAAATAAATTTTCCCCACCTATGTATTCATGACAGCTTTCTGCGCTCTTTATTCTTTTATTCTGTATTCTCACATTTGATATACTGCCCAGGCAAATGCATCAGGGCGGTTTACAATCAAAGGGTAGCTGCAAAAACGAAAGAGCGGAAAGGAATGCCATTACTAGACAGGACAGAAGGAAACAATCATAGTAGAGAGAGGAGAAAAAAAAGTATAGTGAGTTGAGAAAGGGAGGAGAGGATGGTGAATTTAAGTTTGTGAAGGGGGGGGTCAAAGGTAACATGAAAAAGGTGGGTTTTCAACATGGCCTTAGATTTCTTGTAAGTCTGCTTTTCCTTTATCTCCTCTTCTGAAGAGCATGGTTCCTCCCCATTCTTCCCTTAGCATTGACAAGCACCACGTATATACCATATTTATAAACCATCTGGAAGCAAGCAGCGGTAGTCAATATGAAAATATAATCGAACATGCATGCTTTAGCACGATCATGCTTTTTGGCTTCCTGTCAATAAGTAACGTGGCCCCACTATTCAACTAATAATTTTGGGGATTGTCATACACAACAGTAGTGTGATGGCACTAATCAGGGACACTTACGTGTAATTCTATAAGGCATCTCAAAGATACTCACCATCAGCGCCCATCAATCATGTTTTTTCAATGACATTTGGGCATGAATGGGCCATGATGTGCGTACTTAGTCTTCACTTTGCTATATGCATGCACATTAGATCAATGGCATATACTTTCGCTATGAGCATTCACATAGTCCGAGTTTGGACAAAGCATGCATTTACACACATACTTTATAAATCAGTCATACGCATTTATGATACGCATGGTCATTTACGCCAGTCATAGAGTCGGTGAAATGACTGTGCCTAGATTCAATGCATGTTCTCTACTACTTATGCCCCTATTTTATAAAGTATTTGTGCCCTTGATTTTATAAAAAAGGTGTGATTTGATGCATTAATCTAAATGTGCCTTATAAAATTACCCTCTTATTGCCATGCACATTCTAAATCTATTTACATCATTAATCAAGCACATTTAAACTACACAGTCAAATATTCACAAATAATGAACTTTGTGTTCGTTTTACATATTGTATAGATCGCAGTGTTAAAAGACAGTATAATGTGAGGTGTTACACAGACTTTCTTCACACTATATTTATGAAATCTTGTTTTTCATGTAGAGCAGTAGCAAAGTGTTCTAGTGTTTCATTAGAATCATTTGGTTTTGCAAATGTTGATTGACATCCCTAAGGCAAGTATTCAGAAAGAAATGGGCAAGAAAACCTACTGCAATAAAAGTAAAAACCATGAAGACATTTTCCAAAGAACCCCCAGGATACCCATTGTTTAAATACTTAACTCTTATCTAACAATAAAATCAAAGAAAACTATTGGCCAGTCAATCACTTTGGCATAAATCTTCAGTATTGCAACTAATTGCAGAGTTACATGCATAATGTTAAGCAGACATAAAAGCAACCTGATTTTCAAACACAGTGGCTGCTACAGAATTAGCTGTGGCTGTTCTAACATGGCCGAGCCCAATTAGAGGACAAGTTGTTTATTCCCTTTTATCTTGGGTGAGGAGTTCTGGTAGGTTTACGAGAATCAAGTCAGCAGGCTGCTCAGTCATTAGAAAGGATCTCTCAAGTTCTGCATAAGCTTGGAGGCTTTGTCAGGGCTGGCATTACCATTAGGCCAACTAGGCAGTTGGCTAGCGCATCAAACTTTGGAGAGCAATCCATTCCCACCATTACACTTTCTGGAAACTGTAGTGGTGTCAATGACAATAAAAAAGCAAAGCAGCGCTTACCAGCACAAAGAGATTTGGATACTTTGGTAAGCACTGCTTTGATGTTTTATTGTCAGCGTTGCAGCTACAAATCCTAGAGAGGGGTGGCAAAGGGGGCAGGGTTAGGAGAGAAGGGTGGTGGTGGCAGGCATGAGGGTGCACCTACAGGAACCTCATATCCTTGAACCAGTTCAGGGCTTTGGGTATTCAGTGATCCTCAGAGCCCCAGGGTGCCCTTTTGGAATCTTGCCATAGCAGTCTCTAAATACAGTATTTTAAGGGTCCACAAAAGAGCGCACACACTCACAAAAGAAAATAAGATAAAAGAGCAAGGTGCAAAAGAAAAAGTCTTTATCGACAAGAAAGGGCCCCAACATGGCCGTGTTTCAGCAAATTGCCTTCATCAGGGGACAAACCTCTAGAACAGTGGCTCTCAACTCAGTCCTCTGGGAACCCTAGTCTAGTTGGGTTTTCAGGTTATCCACAATGAATATGCATGAGAAAGATCTGCATACAATGGAAGCAGTCATGTAGATCTATCTCATGCATATTCATTGTGGATATCCTGAAAACCCGACTGGCCTAGGAGTCCTTGAGGACGGGGTTGAGAACCACTGCTCTAAAACAAAAGATAAAAAATCATAATATATAAAAATTAATAAATCATCATAAATCATATCATAACAATACATAAAACTCTCATAGAATACATTAAATAAGGCAACATCTAAAAACATGCTGAATCAAGTTAAAGGACAGACTAGTGCTTGTTGGATTACATCAATAAAATTAATAATATACACTGAAACTGTTACAAATACAAAATTCCAAAGTATAATAAAGGTAAAGGAGGAAATAAATATAAAACCAAACTCATATGAAACATAATTTTAGAGCCAAGACATAGTGAATCCAAACCTCAATTGCTATAAAGGGAGTGTAAAGCTAAGGTCACAGAATGGAAATTAGCTACCTGTTAGGTGGAGACCATACCATAAACAGTGAGAGATAGGGGAGGGAGTTTTCTTGTAATAAGACTAACAAACATTTATAAAAGAGGAAAACAAATTAAAATATAAAAAGTTAAAATATGGAACCTCATAAGAGCCGGCTCTGGCATAGTTTGAACATACTAGTAAAATGTATCAGGCAGTACACTGGTTTTTATTTTGCAGCCCTAGCAGCAAAATAAAAACAGGGCTGATAAAATACTTGCTCCTGCAGTAACAGAAAGGCCGCGGGCCTTGTGCCCGCTAGCCGCCGATAACCGGGGGGGCGGCGCGTGCGTGTCCCGGCCCCCCCCCCCTTGAGGCGTCGGGAGGAGGTCCGCGACGGCGTGGTTTGCCGGACCCCATTGGCTCCCGATTGTGAGTGCGGGTGCGGGAGCCAATGGGGGAGGTCTAGACCTGGTGGGAGGCGGGGCCAGGGCCGAGTGAGCCGGTGGGAGCGTCAGTCACCGGGGGAGCATGAAGGTGGCTGGCGTATCTGTGGTCTCTGGAGGGTACCTTCTCCGTTTATCCCTGGGGGTGTAGGAGTAGCGGAGGGAGGATGGGGGTGAGTGGGGAGCTCCCCCGGTGATGAGCGGGCGGCTGCTTTTTGTCGGGGGCTGCAGGGGGATGGCGGTGGGCCGTGCTCCCGGGCCTGTTGCAGCAGTTGGCCAACGGGCGCGTTGGGTAATGCGGGTGCCTGTACTTGGCGGCATTTCCCTAGCGGAGAGTCTGCAAGGGGATCGGGGGGCGGGGGGTGCTGCGAGTACCGCGGCTGCCCCGTTGCAGGCCTAGGGGGAGCAGGCCCGTGGCGGTTCCCACTTGTTGTGATAACACAACCGACAGGAAAGGCGGCAAAGGCGGGCTGGCAGTGAGCAACGCTCCTGCTCCTGCCAGGGCAGTTTACCCGCGTGCTCATTGGGTCCTGCCAATGCGGGGCTTGTTAGGTGGGGGGGCCCGGCGGGCCGTGAATGTCCCCGGTGGCTGGGTAGAGTGGCGGGGTAGCATTGGGGGGAGCTGCACGTGCTGCAACTATCCCCGAGGCAGGCCTGCGGGCCTGCTGCGGTGCCTAATCATAGAGAGTCAGGAGGCTTTTGGGCCAGGGGGTCCAAGGAACCATACGGGGTTCTGGGAAGTGCCCCGGGGACTCGGGAATGAAGGGGAGGGCGTCTAAGGAAGGAGACGTCGTGCGTTGGGGACCTTCAGGGGGGGCGGAGCTGTTCTTTACGGGCTGGAGTGCCCCTTCACTGGTCGCCCATAGCTGCATTTAAAATTCAATCTGTGCCAGTCTGGGGAAAGTTGAAGGGGTTGGTGGGATTTCTGGAGCCCCTAGAGCCGCTAGTGCTTCTTCGGGAGTGAGGGGGGTAGGGACCACTGTTCCCTCTAAGCGAGCGCACAAAAAATTTTGGTTCCGATTCTGACAGAAAACAACACAGATGTCTTAAAATTTAACAGTTGTTGTGTATTTATGGTTTTCACAGGTTCTACAATATTTTCTAGTGCACTCAATGTGGTGTACATACTGTATTCTGACATGTAGTCAACTTTTAAAAGTATATAACTCCGAGTGTCGTCATGTGGCGCACAGAAATTTAATCTTCCTTCACAGCTGCACAGCTGATATTTTATGCGCACACAGCCTACATAATAGTAGAGGGTACATGGTAGGGACTCTTCCTTGCTTTACGGGTATGATGTTGTCCGGGGGGGCGGGGCGGAGCCTTGGCCCAGTTCTCCCATGTATTATCTTCAGAGTTGGAGACTTCTGGCTCCTGATACAGTAATTTTAGTCAGCTTTCCTGGGTTTACGGTCATAATTTTAGTGATTTTACAGCGAAATCATGCACTTTGTGCACAGGTAATAAAGTTGGTTGACAAAGTAGTTTAGCATAATAAAAAAAAAAAAAAAAAAAAAAAATTTTAAGTTTATTTCGGGAAAGCACCAGGAAGGAAGGGGAGGGGGGGGGGGTGATATATGTATCGGCGGAATTGAGGTATGGGTGTGACGTGCTTATTGCACTACTTTAATACTGGGTATACTCTTACCAACATTTTGTACAATTCCTACAGCAGAGTGCCAGGGGAGCGGGGACGGTCAGGCAATGTTTACCGGGCCAGTGGGGCTAGAGGTTATTCCGGGGGCGGTTATTCGGCAGCCTGGGGATCCGGGGGGGGGGTTGGAGACAGGGATCTCCTGGGCTGGGCGGTCGGGAGGGTGCGCACTCCGTGGGTTTTCGCTGCTCCCCTGCGGTGTGTTCTGTTTTCTCTTTACAGATGCTGTCTGGAGGAATGTTGGTGCAGCGTGGTTTGGTGAGTGCGAGGTGGATGGTGGCGGGAGTGAGCGGCTATGGCGATGCTGGGGATCCGGAGGACGTGTGGCAGTTGGACAGCGGGCCGGTGGATCAGACCAGTGGTGCGCAGGTGCCCAGGCCCCTGGCTGGGGGGGCAGGTGAGTTGCCAGTTGGGGGAGGGGATTGAGGGGGGGTGTGGTGAAAGCGGTAGCGGCAACACTCCTGTCGTCTGTGCCGCGGGTCCGGGTCCTTGTCCTCTGCATCTCGCGGGGCATAGTCCTTGTCGCGGGGTGCGGAGAGGGGGTGCGCACGGGGGGGGGGGACTGTGGCGTTCGGGGGGGAGGAACGAGAAGGGGAAGCGGTAGTGCTGAGTGGTACGGTCTTTTGGGGAGGAAGAGCGCGCTTGGGGGGAGCGGGACCTTATGTGGGCGGGTGGCAAAATCCCTTGCTCTTTCCTGATTTTTTCCGGATTGTCCATGTCGGCCTAGCTGTTCCGTTTGGGGTGGGGGGGGGGCGTTTCTCCCTCATAGGTGTCCTACAGTTGGTTTTCTTCCCGCCCCAAGCGGTCGCAGCCACGGGGCCTGGCTTCGTCACCTCTTCGGTTTGGGGGAGCTTGGGCCCTGGATGGGATGGAGGGGGGCTCGAGGGGGATGTCGGTTTGAGCTCGCGTTTTCATTAAGGGGAGGGTTGGACCTGCGGAGGGCAGGAACTCTCTTCGGTGCGGGCCTGCGCTCACCTTGGAAGGGTTAGCTGGTAAACGGACGGGGCGTGGGCAGGGTGACGGGAGCATGCCTAGTGGGGAGCCGGGGTAATACCGACTGATCCCCCACAGTTCGCTGTTGGGGGAGGGGCAAGACACTATGTACACGGTGGAGTGCTGGCCAAGAGGGGTGGTGGTTTGGCCGGGGGTTCTGCTGGACACTATGTTGGAGCTTCTACAAGGCCGTTGTGGTATTTGCAGGCCCGAATAGGCTTTGCCCGTTGCGTGGCAGGTACTTCCGATGGGGGGGGGGTATGCGGGTGTCGGTTTTAACGGTCGCGGGGTTTGGGGGGCTGATTTGGGTAGGGGATCACTTCCTAGGAGGTTTCCACAGGTTTCAGTTTGCGGGGCAGCTGTCATTTACACAGGGGTATCTTGGGGATTCTGGGGCGCCGGGTCCTGGGCTGCCAGCGGTGCGGGCGGCGGTATGTATTCGAGGGCGTGACTGGTGGCGTTGGCTGCCATAGGGTTGCCGATTGTCTGTCTGCGGGCGGACTAATCAAGTTGCTGCTGCTCCTTCCCGTTCCTTTGCAGTATAGAGGGTTGGGTTTTGGCTCCAGGGGCGGACTTACAGTGTTGGCAGCGCAAGGGGGGGAGGTAGCGGCGGGGCGGTGACGGCGTAATTGCTGCTGGTATCGTGGGGTTGGCAGCAGGGTCTGGGGTAGGGGCACGTACGGCGGGGAGCGACACGGTCGGCAGGACGGGGCCTGTTGCGGGGTTTTTTGCATTTTCCCGGAGGCGGTGGTTGGGTGGCCTCTGGGGGGTTGCAGATTCGTAGGCTGCTGAGGGGTGGGGAGAGTGCGCGTCCTGCTGGGCGGGTGGTTGGTCACGTTCCCCTCGGTGTCAGCGGCACGGAAGCGGGCGGTGCCTGTGCGGGTTCTGCAGGTGCACTTGCCTCTGGGGAGTGTGGCTTGCTTGGGCTGGATCCCTGGCTGTTTTTGGGGGGGGGAGGGGTGGGGGGTACTTTGGAGGGCAGTACTTCTCTACATGTCAGGTTGCTGCCTTGGAGGCCTCTCGGCAGGTTGGATCTGGGGGTGGGGGGGGGGGGGGTTCTTTTGGGGCAGGCGGATGCCCGAGCACTAAGGGGTGTTACCGGCTGTGGCGGCGGCTGCTTTGCCAGTTGAGGCGGGCTCCGGCCCACTTGGCTCCTTGAGGCAGCGGATGGGCTGCTGGCAGTCGAGAGCCTGTCCAAGGTTGGTGCTTCTGGGGGTGGGGGGGGGGGGGCTTAGCAGGTGCTAACTGTTCTTTCTTTTAGATGTCGGCCGGACTCCAGGTTGCTGCTGGCTGATCGGCTCTTCGATTCCCGGACAGCGCAAAGGCATCGGAGTCAACGAGGGGGTTGCCGCCGCTGAGGTCTGTCTCATGGCTGGGCGAGCACGGTCTCCGGTGGGGCCGCTGCTGCCTTTGCTTCGGCACCAGGGCTGCGAGACGGGTGTGCCGGAGGTATTGCTGCTGAAGTCGGGCGGCTGTGATTGAGCGGCCAGGATGGGTAAGTGGTGGTGTGGATGAAGTGCTATTTATGTGGGGCAATGTGGTTTGGGGGTGGTCGGACATAATTCCAAGGCCTGCTGGGGGCTGATTAGCCATTATCGGCTGGCGGCTGGTGAGTGGCTTTGGAATTGTGGAGCCGGGGAGGGCGACTGGTCGCAGCTTGCCGTGGGGGGAGGCTCAGCGACGGTGGTCCCTGAGCCTGTGGCGGGATCCCGGAGGTGTCCGGGGTCCGGAGCCGGTGGCAAGATGCAGGGCGGGGGTGGGGTACCCCCGGCCCGGTGAAACCCTCGGGGCTTTTGCTAATAATAGGGCGAAGCCGGAAGAGGGGCGACGGAATGGCCTGTGGCCGGTTTACGGCGGAAGCGGGCGGAACTCACTTTGCTACCCACACGGCTGGTGGGGCTTCGTTCCGCGGCCGGAATTCAGTTAATGAAGGTGCTGTTGGTTGTGGTTGAAAGAAAATGTTATACGGTTAATAAAGCTGCGACCAGTTTTGATTCCCAATGAGTGTGTTGTGGTTATTTGTAAGTGGGGGGGGGTAATGGAGGGGATGGGGGCAGGGACAGGAGCACCCAGTCCGCCTTACCCGGTTACAGAAAGGCCGCGGGCCTCGTGCCCGCTAGCCGCCGATAACCGGGGGGGCGGCGCGTGCGTGTCCCGGCCCCCCCCCTTGAGGCGTCGGGAGGAGGTCCGCGACGGCGTGGTTTGCCGGACCCCATTGGCTCCCGATTGTGAGTGCGGGTGCGGGAGCCAATGGGGGAAGGTCTAGACCTGGTGGGAGGCGGGGCCAGGGCCGAGTGAGCCGGTGGGAGCGTCAGTCACCGGGGGAGCTTAAGGTGGCTGGCGTCCCACCCTCCCATCCCTCTGGTTGGGCTTGTTTGGGGGACGGGGTGTTGCAGCTGGAGGGGGGTAGGCGGGATCCCGGAGGGGTCCGGGGTCCGGAGCCGGTGGCAAGATGCAGGGCGGGGGTGGAGTACCCCCGGCCCGGTGAAACCCTCGGGGCTTTTGCTAATAATAGGGCGAAGCCGGAAGAGGGGCGACGGAATGGCCTGTGGCCGGTTTACGGCGGAAGCGGGCGGAACTCACTTTGCTACCCACACGGCTGGTGGGGCTTCGTTCCGCGGCCGGAATTCAGTTAATGAAGGTGCTGTTGGTTGTGGTTGAAAGAAAATGTTATACGGTTAATAAAGCTGCGACCAGTTTTGATTCCCAATGAGTGTGTTGTGGTTATTTGTAAGTGGGGGGGGGGGGGGGGTAATGGAGGGGATGGGGGCAGGGACAGGAGCACCCAGTCCGCCTTACCCGGTTACAGGGGACAATAACCCTCCATCTAAACATGGATACATGAGAGGTTGTCTATTAGATATTAAGGTGCACATTACAAACAGGAGGGACCATACTGTTAAAAAATAGATATTAGAGTACCACTGATGAATGCAGCAAAGGGAACACACATCATTTCCAGAGAAGGTGACAGGTAGTGTGTAGACTTCATATGCAATAAAAAAGACAATTAAAAGCAGTTAAAAACTATTATTACAACCAAAGGAGGAAAAGTATAAAATATGATCAATAAAAATAGACAAATATGGGATAAGAAAATAAGAACTGTAATGCACTCTAACCTTAAAAACGGTCAGGGCTAAAATCTGAAATACCCAGATATGATTTTGGAGAAGTAAATGGACACCAAATCATGGAATACAAATGCACAAAGAAGTAATAAAATACTTGCCTGTACAGAGCCAACAGCAAAACAACCTCACTTTCTATCAAAGCCTATACCAGCAATGGAGCCAAAAGAGAAAATTGAACTAAAAGTAAAACAGCAGTCAGGAATTAATAATGGAGCAAACAGTGTTAGCAAGTGGAAAAAAATGGATGAGGTGGGGGGACTGATATATAAATTCAAACATGTAGTGAAGATTCAGGGGACTCATAGGGTTCCAAAAGGAGGCAAACCAGAAGCCCATCCTCAAACTAGTGGAAGAGAGTCTGCATAGGGTCTGCATTCTATCAAAGAAGTCCTTATCTCCCAGTATCCTACAGACAAGATCTGATTTACATGGTCACTGTACTAGAGCTAACGTACAATTCAGTCAGCAATCATTGGCTTTATTTGTGCTCTATGCACCCAATAAGGACCACCCAGATTTTTTTTGCGCTTTAACTTGTGAAGTTATAGAGGTTGCCCCTCTACCAATGATTATAGGGGAAGATTCCAATTTCATGTTGGACCCACTATTAGACTGCCATCCTTATAGAGCAGTAGTTATCAACCCAGTCCTCTGGGACCCCAGAACAGTCAGGTTTTCAGGATATCTACAATGAATATGTATGAGATAGATCTGCATACAATGGAAGCAGTGCATGCAGATCTATCTCATGGATATTCATTTTGGATATCCTGAAAACCTGACTGGCCAGGGGGTCCCAGAGGACTGGGTTGAGAACCACTGGTTATAGAGCAATACACGTGGGACGGGCATTGGATGTCTTGAGCTCTCTCATCTCAATGGCCGGATTTATAGATCCATGAAAGTTACAACACCCTACTTTAAAAGACTTTACTTTTTATTCCCTCCAACATAAATCCCATTCACCTATAGATTTCTTCCTCATCTCTAAATCGCTAATCCCCAATCTGATTCATACTGATATTTGCCCTATGTCACTCTCACGCTACAATTACACTCTTGGCAAGTGGATTACACCCAAGCAAGGATACTCCCTTGTGGAAGTTTAATAAACTACTGCTTGGAGTTCATTGAAATGATGAGAAAACATATTTCAATGTATTTTGATTGAAATCACCCTGAGGACACAATGGGATGGGCATGGTAGGAAGCGTTTAAAACATCTGTTAGAGCCCAGGTAACGATATATGCAATTGGGGTCAATGCCTGCAAAAAAAAAAGGAACTGCATGATCTAGAAGTTCATATAAAGGATGAAGAATGACGGTTCAT
The DNA here is from genome assembly GCA_033557465.1 of Ichthyophis bannanicus. Classification (NCBI taxonomy): domain Eukaryota; kingdom Metazoa; phylum Chordata; class Amphibia; order Gymnophiona; family Ichthyophiidae; genus Ichthyophis; species Ichthyophis bannanicus. The sequence continues at coordinate 99,395,081 of CM066040.1, read as the reverse complement.
TGATTGCTCCAATCCTTGTAGTTTAATAAAATTGCAAAAGTTAAGATAAAACCATCTTATCATCAGAGGTCAATCAAATTTTGCTGCAACAGAGTAGCTGTTACTACATGAAGGATAATAAAGCGGGACAGCTTTTGGTATACACTTTAAAGGCCAAGTCTACTACAAGATAAAGATATCTTTTACCAATTTCTAGAATTTTACCATACCTTATATTGGTCGGAAGTGGAGAGTGACCCTGCAGGGTTCAGCACTTAGGGGTAGATTCTGACTCACGTTTAGCATGGATATACATCTGGGTTGGACGTATATCCCCACTAAATGCCAGGGTACCGATTCCACTCACAGAGCTCCCTGCACATACAGCAGAGATGTGCGGGGAGCTCTGTACAGAGGCAGGAGGGAGTGTGCCGAGGGCGGGCCAGAGGCATGACCCCTATCCCAGACATACAGGGCCAATTCCATTGTTGGCCCTGTATGTCCGAGGTTGGCAATCTGGACGGGAGACTTATTCCACCTCAGAGGTGGAATAAGTCCCCCTAGATGGCGGCAAAGGAAGAATCTGGGCCTGAAAAAAGAGGTGAGGGGTACAGGGGATTCCCCGCAACCTGACCCTGGCCTGGCAGGCCCGATTGGGGGTTAGGCTGTGGGGAAAAGTACCACTGCTGTGTCTGTTGGGGATCGGGGCTCCTTCATAAAGCTGTGGTGTCATGGCAACAGAACACCACGACACCGCAGCTCCATGCAGAAGCCTGGTGGGACTAGCCAGGGAATAACTTGCACATCTGGAGGCCCAGAATCGGGGCACAGCTGGCCCATCCAGGCAGGCTGCACCTGATTCAGATCCCACAGGGAGCAATAGGTGCAAATCCAGCCCATCCAGATTCAGGACGCCCAGATGGGCCGAAGGCACCCAGACCTGAACTGGCCTCCACCTGTCTTCAGTGCCTCATACTATCTTAAGCTCTACCCAAGCAGATAACCTAGAAGTAGATATTAATAAGGAGATTCTGAAGGCCCTTCAACAGCTAGCAATTGGGAAGGCTTCTGGACCGGACGGTCTTCTGATCAAATTTTATAGAACCTTTAAAGTTGAACTTGCCCACCTCTTAGCTACATACTGTCGAGCACTGATAACCCAAGCATCTGCAACAGGGGCTTTTGCAGAATCGACCATTGTTGTCCATGAAAAGCCTGACCGGGATCCATTGAAGGTTGAAAATTATCGCCCCATATCCCTTTTAAATTCTGACTTTAAAATTTACGCTAAAGTATTAGTTACCCAATTAAGCATGATGGTCCCCTATCTTATACATGAAAATCAATGTAGGTTTGTAGCAGGGCGTGCTACTTCTGACAATGGCTGGCTTCTATGACATCTTTTGTCTCTGGCGGAGTGTTCTCCTATCCCATTGACAGGTCTTTCTCTGGATTCTGAGAAGGCATTCAATAGACTGGAGTGGCCATACCTATTTCAGGCTCTTAGTTAATTCTGAGTAGACAGTTAGTTCCTTGCTATGATCCATTCTATGTATACGAACCCCACAGGATGTATCTTGGCTAACTCTGGTCTATAGAGCGCCTTCATCCTGGAGCGAGGTACTCATCAAGATTGCCCCTCATCTCCACTCCTTTTTAATCTTGCTCTAGAACCCTTTGCTATTTTGCTGCAACAATCCCCAGAGATTCATAGTCTTAAAATACAGGACATACAGATAAAAATGTCTGCATAATCTGATGACCTTATGCTTTTTCTTCAACCCTCCTCTTTACCGGCAGCCCTTTATAGCCATAAAGATTATTCCCAACTGTTGGGTTACAAGATCAATTGGGTCAAGTCCATAGCAATCCCTCTGAATAGTAAGGTTTCACAGGCTGATTTTCAAGATCTCCCTTTTAAATGGGTAGACTCTTCTTTCATATACTTAGGAATAAACCTCTGTACTACTATCAGAAATACAGTCCAGTATATTATGGAGGATTGTCTCCAGATTCTCAAATCCTTCACCACTTTATGGTCGCTGTTCCATCTTTCTTGATGGGGATGACTTAAGTCCATTAAAATGATACTAGTACCCAAGATTAATTATATATTAGGTATGCTTCCCATATTGTTCCCAGATCCCTTTTACAAAAAACAAGACCACCAGTTGACAACCTTTCTCTGACAGCATAAAACACAATGCATTGTACTCTGGAAGTTAAAACTTCCTAAGGAACATGGGAGGATTACATTTCCCTGATTTTAAACTCTATCATCTATCTCTTCTCTTACGTCAAGGTATCCAATGGATAGCAGTTTTGTCAAAGCAATCATTCTGGCTCTTATTGGAGAAGGTGCTACTAGCCTCAGCTCCATTGTTTTTAGCCTTTAGCATGACTCATCAGAATAGTCAGAATGCCACTTCAGTGATTTGCTCTACCCAAAAGGCATTCCAATGTTTTGCTACTTTTTTCCCCTGATTCCACACCATTTCTAAAGGCTCTCCAATATGGCTGAACCCTTACTTGAAAATATCTAACAAAGCCATTCATTGGTGGAATTCGCAAGAACACCATATATGGACAGTGGGACAGCTATAGGAAGATGAGAGTTTCAAGACCTTTGATGTCCTTCAGCAGGAGTTTTCTCTACCCGTACAATATTACTTCCAATACCTCTAGCTTCAGCATTGTCTCCAACAGGTGGGGCTGCAGCTGGCCAATCTTGTTCCAGATTCAGCTCCTATATTTAAGCTTGGGAATTATCAGTAGTAGATAAATTAGCTTCTAAAATCTGCAACTATATTTGAGATAAGACAAACAGACATTGTAAAGGCACGGAAAAAGTCTAGGCGCTAAATGCGGAGATCTCCTGACTCATCGTCATTGGTATTGCTTTTGGGAATCCTTAATTCAAACATTACAGGTGGCCTCTTTGACCCAAATTCTTTTCTTCCTTGCCCACAGAACTTTTATCATACCAATGACCTTTCCCAAATGGTCCCCACAGCAATGGAATCGGTGTTAGACATGTAGACAGGTAGAAAAGGCGACGGCAAAAGCTAGAAGGATGCTTGGGTGCATACGGAGAGGAATGGCTAGCAGAAAAATGGAGGTGATAATGCTTCTCTATAAGTCTTTGGTGCAACCTCATTTGGAGCATAGTGTGCAATTCTGGAGACCGCACCTTCAAAAGGATGTGAACAGGATGAAGTCGGTGCAGAGGGTGGCTACTAAAATGATTAGTGGTCTTCATTATAAAGCATATGAGGACAGACTTAAGGATCTTAATATGTACACCTTAGAGGAAAGGCGGGATAGAGGTGATATGATTGAGATGTTTAAATACCTCCATGGCATAAATGTTCAGGGAGAGAGCCTCTTTCAATTGAAAGCAAGTTCTGCTACGAGGGGACAAGGGATGAGGGTGAAGGGAGATAGATTCAGGAGTGATATGCGGAAATATTTCTTTACAGAAACAGTAGTGGATCCATGGAATAGTCTCCCAGTGGAGGTGGTAGAGATGAGGACAGTAACTGAATTCAAAAAAGCATGGGACAAACACAGAGGATCTCTAAAAGTAAAAGGGGACTGTTGTTATGGAAGGACAGACTAGATAGGCCATGTGGTCTTTTTCTGTCGTCATGTTTCTATGTTTCTAAATTTAAAAAAAAAAAGTAAACTCACAAAGCCATTGTAATGAAAGGACACGTGAATAAATAAAAAGCAGTGTAAAGGCAATAAAGAGATAAAAATGTGAAGATTAAAAAAAAAGAAAATAAAAAGGTAATAAATACAGAATACATCCTTAAATGGGGCACAATCATAGAAAGGCAAACATCCACACAATAAAGTACCATAAAACAGATAAAAGCATGGATGACTATTGTGAGACCATGCCGGTCCTAGGCAGTTGCCTAGACCAGGGATAGCCTGGAGTTGTGCTAAATAAAGGACACTGTAGTCGTGATCCAAATGAAATTAAAGTTGGGTTTTATTCCCCTTCCCTTGAGGATGTCGTAGAATAAGGGACAACATAAAGAACGGTTGTTTTCACCAGGGTAAAGGATGTTTAACCAAAAATAATCATGCTTCTTTCCAGCAATAAAGTCCAACACTTTCCAATGTGCAAAATACAGTTTCTTTCTTGCTCTTTCCGTTTAACAAAGGCTCTCTATATCATCAGTCACGCATACAGCACATTCCATCGGTTCAGGGATATTTTCTGAGCTATTGCTCTCCCATTGCATAGGGCTAGGACCTGCCCCTGTATAAGGACACTGAGCCCCTATGAAGCTGCTCTCTGTATCTTGCCCTGGGGATACCTCAGTTGCCCCCAGTTGGAGCTGCTTTTGTAAGTCCCAGATATCAGGAGCTGTGCTGGGGATTTCTTCCCACGGCTTGGGCCAATAAGAGTTCCCTTGCCGGTTATAAGCCTGGCTTCTATCCCGGAGACTCCCTTTTCTCCCCTTAGCAGAAACAGGGTACTTATCTTTTCCTTTGGAGAAGATGGTCTCAAACTCCTCTGTCTCCAGCCAAGGCTTTCTTTCTGCCCTGCAGCCTGCTCTTCTGTGGGAACCCTGGTTACGATGTCTGGCTGAGGGAAACTCACTTCCTGCTTCCTGTGTGCTTCTTTGGACGTGACCTCTGCCTCCTGTTAACTGGACAGTTTGCCTTGGTGTGAGGACCCCTCTGGCTGGGAAGACCTTGCTGCAATTTTGCTTATCCCACCTGGGTTTGCCAGCCTGCCTTTCTCCAGCCCTGGTTCTCCAAGGTAACGTGTCTTCCTGCAATTGCTTGAGATTTCTACTCTCACCTTCTCTCCAAGCCTGCCTGAAACAGCAGTCAGAGTTCCTTTGGTCTCTGCTTTCCTCCTGGCATTCAAGCTCCGGCTCCCGCCCTAATCCAGGCTCCAGCTTCCACTGCCAATGCTCATTCTGCTACTTCCAATTCTCTTTCTCCTTTCCAATCTGCTTCCCACTCCAACTCTGTCTGTGAGATTCCCCACCTGCTTTTATCTCTCAGCTCCTCTAACGTGGAACGTGAGTCTGAGTCCAGGTGAGCCTGATTGGCACTCTCAATTCTTACTGCGTCACTACACCCATGTGGAAAGTTTGTTTTCCTTTTCCCTGCCTCTCTGTACTGTGAATGCTGCAACTGCCCCTGAGGCTGCAAGGTAAACTCTTCTTCCTTTTCATTTCTTAATATTTCAGGGTCTGTGCTGTCTACCTCATGACATATCCCCCCTCTTAAGCTATTGCGGGCTGAGGAACAAGTGTCCGTACAGCACGGAATACACGACATTGCATCTGCGTTAAGGTGGAGTTTGCCTGCCCTATGTTTCACCGTAAAATTAAATGCCTGCAGGGCCAAATGCCAGCAAGTGAGCCGCGGATTATGATTTTGCATCGTACCTAGCCACTTTAGGGGTGCATGATCAGTGACGAGTATAAATCGGCGACCCGTGAGGTAAAAACGAAGAGCTTCTACCGCCCACTTAATCGCCAGGCATTCTTTCTCCACTGTTGCGTAATTAAACTCTGCCCCGGACAATTTCCTATTTAAATATAAAATGGGGTGCTCTACTCCTTCAAATTCCTGTGATAGGACGGCCCCGAGACCCGATTCGGAGGCGTCCGTCTGTAGGATAAAAGGTCTGTGGAAGTCTACCCCTCGCAATACTGGGGCTTGACAAAGCTTCCCTTTTAACCGGAGGAACGCCCTCTCCGCTTCTGCTGATCTAACCAAATTATTTGGGGCATTTTTTTTTAACATGTCAGTTAAGACCGCACTTTCATCCGCAAACCGCGGTATGAACTGGCGGTAATAACCGACCAACCCGAGGAAACTACGGAGGTGTTTCTTGGTCATTGGCCGAGGGAACTCCTGGACACTTTCTACTTTACTACCTAACGGCCGCACCATACCTTTCCCGATCATGTGCCCTAAATACTTCACCTCCTCCCCGGCAAACAAACATTTGGCCGGATTCAGGGTCAGCCCGGCCTGTCGTAGAGCTTTTAATACAGCCTCCACCCTAGGTAGATGCTGGGCCCAGTTCTCACTATGGATCACTATGTCGTCCATATATGCCATTGCGTATTGGTGGTGTGGACGTAGCACCTGGTCAACCAAGCGTTGGCACGTCGCGGCTGCTCCATGCAAGCCAAACGGCATTCGCTTAAACTGAAATAAGCCGAGGGGTGTGCTAAAAGATGTTTTAGGCCTAGAGGCCCGGGTAAGCGGAATCTGCCAATACCCCTTCGTAAGGTCAAGGGTGGTCAGATAGCGGGCCTGCCCTAACTTGTCGAGCAACTCCTCGATCCTGGGCATGGGGTACGCATCGAAAAGGGAGATGGCGTTGACTCTACGAAAGTCTATTCAAAAACATAGACTCCCATCCGGTTTTGGTACCAAAACCACCGGGCTGCACCACGGGCTTTTGGACTCCTCGATGACTCCCATTTTCAACATTTCCCTGACCTGTTCTACCACTTCCTTCTTACGGGCCTCCGGCAGGCGATAAGGCCTCTGCCGCACTATTTCTCCCAGTGAAGTGTGAATTTCATGGGCTACCAACCCGGTCTCTCCTAGGAATGGAGTGAGGACATCCCGAAACCCTGCTAGCAGACGTGTTAGTTGATCCCGCTGCTGCTGCGACAACTCTTCCCCCATTCTTGGAGCTGGGTCTTCCTTGCACTCCTGTACCTGGGGTCCTAAGTCCTCATCTACTTTTTCCTCTGCGAGGGCAGCCATAGCCTTAACCTCATTCTGCCCCGTGGAACCAAAACCACCCCCTCCTCGGCTAGTGGTGGTCAGGTATGGCATCTCTTTTAGCTCGGGGAACCCAACCCGCTCGCATATAAGTTGGCCTACTCTGTCCCCTACCTTGACCTTAACATCCTGCTCCCCAAAGTTGAAGAGTAGAATCTGCACAACCCCCCTGTAATCGGGGTCAATAACCCCCGCCCCAACATCAATGAAATGTTTGGCCGCGAGCCCAGACCGGGGTGCTATCCTCCCGTAGCAACCTGCTGGCAGCTGAATTTGTATCCCAGTGTTTATTAAGGCCTTTCCCCTCTTAGGTATTACCTCCTCTACTGCGCTGAACAGATCGTACCCAGCTGCAGCAGCGCTAGCTCTTTGGGGCGCTTGGGCGTTTGGGACTGCCTTACAATACTTCAGCACAAAGCCTTCTTTTTTGGCCTCTTTAATGTTTTCCGGGGTTTCTTTACCTGCCTCTCCCTTCTTAGGCTTTGCAAACAAAGGTCCCGGAATTAAAGTCATTAAGGCTTTTCCTTCTCCTCTGTCCTTCAGCTGTTCCGGGGCCCCTCCCTTTCCCCGCTTATCCGCCTTCCGGGGCTCAACCTGGCCCGCCCCCTGCTGGATGTAAGACTCCCTAGGAGCGCTCTCTTCTTCACATAGTAGGCCTTCGCCTATCCCTTCCTCGAATAACGGCCAATCACGGCCCAACACTAGGTCAAAAGGGAGACGGGGGACTAAAGCGACTAAAATCTCTTTCCTAACACCCAACCCTTTTATGGACAGTTTGTACAGGGTGTAAGGGTTAGCCGCCCCATGTATGCACTTTATCTTGGCCATGCCTTCTGGTTGACTTGGGGCAGATTGGTTGCTGGCCTGTAAACGCCGCCAGAACCGCTCCGACATCATAGTCTGGTCGGACCCGGAATCAAGCAAGGCCTCGGCCTGCACCCCATGTACCTCCACCCCCAGGTAAAAACCCCCTTGTTTATACTTTGCTTTTTCCCCTATTAGTGCTGTGCGCTCTTTGCATTCATACCCCTTGTGACCCAACCTCCCACATTTAAAACATAATATGCGAGAGTCATACGCTATACCTTTACTTCTACATTTTTCTGTAGTTGGTATGCTCAATCCTGGGTCTTTCATTACTCTACCAGAGTTTGCCATGCTACGCGAGCCGCTCGCTCCTCCTTGCGGACCATGGGCTATCTGAGCGTCTATGAATCTTTCCATTAGGAGAGCAGCCTCGTTCGTCGTCTGGCAGTTCTGTAGAGTGAGGAATGACCTTACCTCTACAGGCACAGCTTCACAGAATTGCTCTAACACAAGCATATCTAAAACACTTTCCATTGTCTTCCCTTCCAGCATGAGCCACTTCCATACAAGGCTACGAATCCACTGGCCTAGTGCCTTCGGAGTTTCACCTTGTTGAATCTTTGTAGCTCTCAACATTCTACGGTATACCATAGGTGACAGGCCTAGCCTATCCCGTATGGCTGCTTTCACATTGGCATACTCATTAGCCTGGGTGGCCGGCATAGCCTTGTATGCCGCCAGGGCTTCTCCCGTCAGGGAGGTAGCTAGGCGAACCGCCCATTGTTGCTCGGGCCAGCCTGCACCACGAGCTACACGCTCAAAGGCTTCCAGAAAATCGTCTATATTGTCTTTTCCTGACCACTGTCCAAAAGACAAAATGCCACATGTCTGTGGGCCTACCCCACCAAAATGTCCTTCGGTTTTCCTTTCGGCTTGCCGCTCCTGCAGTACCGCCTGCAACAAGTCCGTCAGCGGCTTTTGCTGTATCTGCATGGCGGCTAGGGCTTGTTCTTGGCACTGCTGGGCAAGTTCGCGTTGCTTCTCAAACTGGAGCCGCATCCACTTCAGGATATCCGCTGGTGACTCCATGTTGGCAACCTGCAATAATCAGAGAAGAGAAAAAAACCAAGTGCGGAACCTCTCTTTTTTTTTTTTTTCACTGCTCCCACTGGGATTTTCAGTCCCTCAGATACCTCCTCAGAATCCCACCCTGGCTGTCCCAGATACTATTACCTGAGTCAGGTGGTGATTCTGGCCTTGAGAAGGTCTTTGACTGCTCCCGGTTCCTGGGGTTGTCTGGGCGTGGTTCCACCTCCGTCCTGGTTGCGTCCTCTGGCGCTGGTGACTCCGTTCCTCTTGCACGGTGTCCTCTTTTCTGGCATCCAAGAACTACGCCATTTGTGAGACCATGCCGGTCCTAGGCGGTTGCCTAGACCCTGGATAGCCTGGAGTTGTGGTAAATAAAGGACACTGTAGTCGTGATCCAAATGAAATTAAAGTTGGGTTTTATTCCCCTTCCCTTGAGGATGTCGTAGAATAAGGGACAACATAAAGAACGGTTGTTTTCACCAGGGTAAAGGATGTTTAACCAAAAATAATCATGCTTCTTTCCAGCAATAAAGTCCAACACTTTCCAATGTGCAAAATACAGTTTCTTTCTTGCTCTTTCCGTTTAACAAAGGCTCTCTATATCATCAGTCACGCATACAGCACATTCCATCGGTTCAGGGATATTTTCTGAGCTATTGCTCTCCCATTGCATAGGGCTAGGACCTGCCCCTGTATAAGGACACTGAGCCCCTATGAAGCTGCTCTCTGTATCTTGCCCTGGGGATACCTCAGTTGCCCCCAGTTGGAGCTGCTTTTGTAAGTCCCAGATATCAGGAGCTGTGCTGGGGATTTCTTCCCACGGCTTGGGCCAATAAGAGTTCCCTTGCCAGGTATAAGCCTGGCTTCTATCCCGGAGACTCCCTTTTCTCCCCTTAGCAGAAACAGGGTACTTATCTTTTCCTTTGGAGAAGATGGTCTCAAACTCCTCTGTCTCCAGCCAAGGCTTTCTTTCTGCCCTGCAGCCTGCTCTTCTGTGGGAACCCTGGTTACGATGTCTGGCTGAGGGAAACTCACTTCCTGCTTCCTGTGTGCTTCTTTGGACGTGACCGCTGCCTCCTGTTAACTGGACAGTTTGCCTTGGTGTGAGGACCCCCTCTGGCTGGGAAGACCTTGCTGCAATTTTGCTTATCCCACCTGGGTTTGCCAGCCTGCCTTTCTCCAGCCCTGGTTCTCCAAGGTAACTTGTCTTCCTGCAATTGCTTGGGATTTCTACTCTCACCTTCTCTCCAAGCCTGCCTGAAACAGCAGTCAGAGTTCCTTTGGTCTCTGCTTTCCTCCTGGCATTCAAGCTCCGGCTCCCGCCCTAATCCAGGCTCCAGCTTCCACTGCCAATGCTCATTCTGCTGCTTCCAATTCTCTTTCTCCTTTCCAATCTGCTTCCCACTCCAACTCTGTCTCTGTGAGATTCCCCACCTGCTTTTATCTCTCAGCTCCTCTAACATGGAACGTGAGTCTGAGTCCAGGTGAGCCTGATTGGCACTCTCAATTCTTACTGCGTCACTACACCCATGTGGAAAGTTTGTTTTCCTTTTCCCTGCCTCTCTGTACTGTGAATGCTGCAACTGCCCCTGAGGTTGCAAGGTAAGCTCTTCTTCCTTTTCATTTCTTAATATTTCAGGGTCTGTGCTGTCTACCTCATGACACTATAAAAAGGAGAATATATGTAAATTGTATATTGACTACAATTTAAAAAATTTAATCAAAAAAATATATATTAAGATGGCATAAAAAAATGAGATGATTGTAAATCATAAAAGGCCAAATCCATTAAAACAGGACCTTTTTTTGTCAATAAAGATTTTTTCTTTTGCACCTCGCTCTTTTGTCTAAATATTTTTAGGGCTTAATATTCAAAGGCATTTACATAGCTTACAGATCTGTAAACCATGTAAATGCCGCTGAGTGGGATATTCAGAAGCACTAACATGATTAGTGCCGCTGAATATCCACGATTAATGCCGCTATACGCCCCGATGCTAACCGTATCATCGAGGCATGTCATGGGCGGCACCAGTTGCTAAATGGGCAGTGGCGATGTTGCACCGCTGCCCAGTTAGTGACCCACAGGTAAAGATAGGCACAACAAAAAATGGTCTATCTTTACCTGTAGGAGCTAAGAGTCATCAGCTCAATATCGCCACTGCCTGGTTAACTTCTGTGGCAGTGGAGGCTGTGCGGCGACCCTGGCTATTCAATGCCAGGGCTGGATATGATCCCATCATTGAATATCTAGGTTTAGTGTTTAGCACCGGTGGCTAGGTGCTGTACTCGTGCCTTGCCGCCAGGGCTGAATATCAGGCCCTTAATATTTGATTGAGTGCTGCCTTCCTTAGTGGGCTGCATGGTTGTTATGGTTTACAGTATTGGTGAGGTATCACTGACTACAAGAGGGGCAGGATGTGTTTTGCTGTGATAAAGACCTCCAACAAGAGAAAAAAGCAAGGGAGAAAATAGAGCTTCTTTAGTCAACAGAATCAGGTGTTGAGTTTACTTATTAAAAAAACCCAACCAACAAAAAAAAAAAAAGATGATGATGATGAAATAATTTATGGGTCTGCGATTTGTTGGGATTTTATTTAAATGTTAATGCCTGAAGAATTTGGATTCATTAGTGTATGATGTTAAAGTATCATCAGAGCAGCAGTAGTTAAGGTAAATATTCAAGAAGGTATGTGCTGGACTGGGAGCTTAAGTACTAGGTTTAAGCCTTAGATGCTATAGGGTAAGAGTTCAAGTGCAGGTAGTTATGGGGGCTTTATGTTCTTCATTATAATTTTATGCTATGATTGGGAATAGAGAGGTTTGGAATGGGTTCCTTGTATGGTTTGCTCTCCAAGTTTTACTAAAGGGCTTATTCTGGTTTGGTTACTCAGTTAAGCATATTAGTTTGAGTGGTCTGAAGAGACGGAAGGAATCCATAGATCTGACTATACTATTCTCGATATAGCATATGAAGTAGAGTGGTAAAGAAATTCAAGTTGTTGTAAGGTGTGTTGTTCTGAATGTTTTTCTTGGATATGTTGCTAATGTTCACCATGTTGATTCAAAAGTCGATTATTTACTAGTTCTGCCTATTAAATAGGATTTAGCTGATGTGTTTGAGAAGATTATGGGCATTATGAACTATGGGCCTGATATTCAACTGGGCAGGGCTAAGCGCCGTAGCCACTTAGCCCTGCCCTCCCACCTACAAATCCCAGATATTCACTTCTGCCACAATGGAAGTGAATATCTGTGTCTGGCCACACTGCTTAGAAGCCTCCAAGGCTAACCATGCAGCATTGATATTGGATGACGCACAGTTAGCCTCGGTGCCTATAAGATAGGCAAGGGTTTTTCTAACCTATTTTATAGGTGCCAAGCACTAACCGTGCAGCTTCCAATATTGGTGCTGCATGGTTAGCACCTGTCCCTGACTCTGCTCCACCCTGGAATGCCCTGATGGTAGCCGGTTAGCATCGGGGTGCGTAGGGGACTTAGTCAGGGATATTCAATGGCATTTCCCGTGTATGTGCTGTCAAATATCCAGTTAGCAGGCATTTACACGGTTAACTGTCTGTTAACCGTGTAAATGCCATTTGAATATCAGGCCCTATTTGTTTTTCTAAGATTTGCACATTCTATAGCTCCTGGAAGAATAAGAAAGCAAGAGATAGAGTGGTGTAAGTAGAGTGAATGGGGATTGCTTCAAGATACATGGTGCAAAGGCCAAAGAGTTTGGTAGAACACAGTGGTATAAATTCCACCCAAGCCACCCCTGCAATGCTTGGGAGCCAGAGAAAGAGAGGGCCCAGTTATAGCTTCTCATACATTCTGAGGTGGATTCCCCCCTGCTCTGGGGACCCTTTCTGTTATTTTGCTTGGGGGACCTCAATTTGAATTTCTGATACTGGTAGAACAGGATCTTCTACCATCAGCTGCAGCTGATTTTTAGCAGAAGATGAGTAGGTTCCTGTTCCAGGAGAGGAAGAGGAAGAGGGAAAGGTACTCGTATTGTAACAGATGTGTCAGTTGAGCTAGTACTCTTCAAATATAAAGACTTTCAATGGGTGTAGGCTCATCCTTTAGGATTAGGAGAAAGTAGCTCAACTTTGTTTACAGATGCAGTTATGAGCACTTGATTTAGGCAGTGAGATGGGAATTCTATCAGAAGGGCTACAGAAGAGAATATTTCTGATGGTCAGTAGTCTCTTAATAGTTTGACTGCTGTTGAAAAAATGGCATCAGTCCAATAGAGAAAATGCCTGTTAAAAATAGATCTAAAAGTGAATTGTCTTGGCATCTGAAAGGCAAGGAGTTCATGAGAAACCGTAAGTGTCTGATGAGACATCTGGGTAAAGAAAAATACAAGGTTAGTGGGATGGGAGAGTCTTTTCAAGTATCAGAATCTTCAGTGGGATTCTTCTGAGTCTTCATTGCCTGATTCTGAATCAAATATAGATCCAGGTTCCAGGGTTCCTCCATTTGCAGTAGGGTCTGTTGGTTCTTCAAATAAAAGACTCAGAAGTAACATAGGTAGTGCCCATGAGTGAGCACATACCTTTTTCTGCAACTGTTTCTTTAGATAGGCATATTTCCTAGAAAGATTTTACTGTAGAAGAATATTAAAATACTTTTGGTTGGCCAAAGATCAAGATTCTAGTAATCTAAAAGGTAAAAATAGTAAAGAGAAAGGGAAAAAGAAGAAATTTAATGTATGTAAATCCATTGATAACACAGGTACACTAAAAAAATTTATTTTAAACTGCCTCTAATGTTTCGATTGATTTTTACATTTTTTGGTGCGCTGAATCCAAATCTGGTAACCAATTTGCTCCATCATGTACAGATTTTTTGCTACATTGGGTTAGCAGTTTGAGGTGAACGTTTCAGATTGAGTGCGATCGAGATAAAAGTTTCTTGGATGAATTCTTTATACTAATTGTTTAGTAGTTATTCAAATAAGAATAAAGAAAATTGTAACAAGGCAGCACATAAGAATAGAGTAATGTCAACCAAACACACTGTGATGGTAGCAAAATTGTCCGCACTTAAAACAGCCACATACATCTGCACAAACATTGAGCATATAAGAGCGAGGTTAGACACAAAGCAAAGCAAAGAAATGTGCAAAAAATGTTGTACAGGTATGTATGTAAGAATAGAAAACGCAAACCGCACCATTGCAATACATGAAGACAAACACCCAATGGTGTGAAAATAAAATTCTAATAAATGAGATCCGACACTGTGGTAATAACTAGCAAATTTTTATTTCAAAGTTTAGTAAAAACACGATATTTGTCAACACAGTTTAGATTTTAAAGTCATTCTTGGGTCAATCAATCTCCTGGTGGGCCCGTTTCTTCTTCCCCCGAATACTTCTCTTGGTGCGCTGCTTGGCGTATTTTTCATCTGGGGTTTCCCGCAGCAGCAACCAGCAGAAATCAGCCATCATAGTGGTGTTCCATCTTCCTTGGTACCTTCTCTCTGCGTCCTTGATGTCCTGGTGAAACCTTTCACCTTGTTTTTCACTGTACGCCTCCAAGTTTTCGGGAAAGTAGTTCACATGGGAGTGCAAGAAATGGACTTTCAGGCTCATGTTACAGCCTTGTTCTTTGAAGGCATTGAGCATCCTGGCAACAATATCCTTATAGTTCTCATCCCGCCTGTTCCCCAAGAATTTGAGAACAACATCCTTGAAGGAATCCCAGGCTTCTTTTTCCTTCTCAGACATCGTTTCAGCGAATGCTCCATCTGAAATGAGTTTCCTTATATCAGGGCCAACAAACACTCCTTCCTTTAACTTTGCTTCAGAAAGTCGGGGGAACTTTGAGCAAAGGTACCGAAAGCACTCACCATCTTTTGGAAGGGACTTGATGAATTGCTTAATGAGACCCAACTTAATGTGGAGAGGTGGTAATAGAATTTTATCACGAGGTACCAAGCTCTCATGAAGAACATTTTTCTCACCGGGTCTCAAATACTCCCGAATTGGCCAGTCTTTTTTCCCCCAGTGTAGGTTGCGGGCCCGGCTATCCCACAAGCAAAGGAAGCAGGGATATTTGGTAAAACCGGATTGCTGCCCTAATAGCATGGATAGAATTTTAAAGTCTCCACAAATCATCCACTTATGTGCTCATCATAACGAATCTTCTGAAGAATCAGGGCCAAATTCTCGTATTTTTCTTGGAGAATAACAGAGTGAGCAATAGGAACTGAAGCGAATGTGTTGCCATTATGAAGAAGAACACCTTTTATGCTGTCTTTTGACGAATCAATGAACAGCCGCCATTCAGCAGGATCATACTTGAGTTTAAACTTTTCCATCACTCCGTATATATTGTTGCAAAATACCAAATCTTCCTCTTTGCTGAAATACTTCAAAAATTGTGTCTCGCGGTTGCGGTACCAATAAAAAGTTGTTCCTGGTGACAATAGATTTTTCTGTTTAAGCCGAGAACCTAGCAGTTGGGCAGCATCTTTTGGGAGTCCTAAATCCCGGACTAAATCATTCAATTCAGCTTGAGAGAAAAGTTCAGGTTTCGGATCTGGTTCAGTTTCAAACTCGGAAGTACTGGACTCATCGGGAAAAGCCATCTGATGAGTCTCATAATGATCAGAACCGTCCACACAAATATGATCCAAAGATTTTGGTGGTTCAGGCACAGGTACTTCGTTGCTATGAGGCATAGGCCTAATTGCTGAGGGAAGGTTGGGGTAACTTATTACGTTCTTATTTTTTAAGTTGTATCCCTTCACAATGCAAGAGCAAAAATAGCAGTCACTGCTGTGGTCTCTTTGTTCACGCCACATCATAGGTATTCCGAAATGAAATGCTTGTTTTTTACCTTTCATCCATAAGCGTAGATCTTCCTCACATGTCTTGCACACTTTGTGAGAAGCCCACGGTTTGTCTTGATCGCCTAACTTCAAACCGAAATAGGCGAAATATACTTTTTTAATAAATGCAGAAATGTTCCTCTGCCGCTTTTTCACGGTATATTCCCCACAAATAAAACAAAAACTGTCCGGAGAGTTGACGCAACCTCTGGCTCTGTGAGCCATCACAAATACACAGCACTGCAAACTACAACTGTAGTGAACCACGTCGGAATAAAGCTGGATTACGACTGAGCAAACAAAAGGTAATAATGAACTTGCAAGAAACTGAAATTTGACAGGAATGTTCATGTCGCAACCACCGTGTTTGAGCGAGCGAACGAGGCGAGGCGAACAGGAAAGAACATGCGCCAGCGCGAGTACTGGATTTAGCCCCCCGCCTCCCAATTGTCCTGTTAATGTATAAAATGAATACAAAACACTCTAAAATATCATGAGGGAGTATTTCTAGTTAGTTAACCATTACAACCTCTATTTTGGGCCAAGAAAATAAACTGCAGTCGGCTAAAAAGAAATTATGTGAACATTCCTTATATGGGTAAGAAATCTAATTTTGCAAGAAAACGTGACGTGATGGAACATTTTGGCTATAGGAATCAGTTGCAAAACTGGAGGCAGTTTTTTGGTAGTGTACCTGTGTAATTGATGTTAGCTTTACATATTATGCAAAGTATTCTTGGTGAAGCTAAGTCTGAGCTATACTCAGCTTTACTTACATTTTCATTTATAATAATTTCAGCTCATAATTGAATCACACCTCACCCTATAAGTTCTATGACGAATAGGTCAGAAAAATATTTAGCAAAGGATCAAATGTATGCAGGATTAAGGATGTGGATATTTGGTTGTCTGAGATTATGCCAGCTAGAGCATGGTTCTTTAGATCTGCTTCTCAGTTAATACTTGGGTTTCTAATAATGGTATGATTGCCAAATAGCCTAATAATGGTATGATTGCCATATAGGGAGGAGTGGTCTAGTGGTTAGGACAAGGTACTTCAGGCCAGAGGGCCGGGGGTTCAAGTCCCACCTGGGGACAGCAATCTCAGGCCGGAGGGACTGGGATTTCTAGTCCTATAGGCACTCCTTGTGGTCTTGAGCAAGCCACTTAACCCTCCATTGCCCATGTTCCCTGTAAGTATTAGTGTATGTGTCTCATATCCCCTTGTGTTAAATGTATCCCCCAATTGCCACTTTGACCCGGTGAAAAGCAGGATATAAATACAGCTAAATAAAAATAAATAAATAGCCTGGGTCTAGTAATCCAGTTGAGGGTATAGGGAATTCATTAGGCTGGGTCAAGCCAACTCAGCTCTAGGGCTGGCGTAAACATCCACCCATAATTTAAGATGCAGAACTCATGCGTTATGCTAGTAGTTAATAAAGGCAAGTAGACGCCAACTTGCCTTTATTAAAGGGAAGGGCTTTCACATATGGTTAGCCCACCTACTACATTAGATAACACAGGTCTGCAAAACATTTTTTTTCGAGAGCTGTTTTGGTTATTCCACGTAATCTTTATATTTTTTGGTGTGCTGAATCCAAAAACGACCTCCATTTTGTCATAGGACATCACGTTTCCTGACAATTTAGGTAACTATGTTAAATAAGGCAATACCTCAAAATAAATGGAAATAGACTTATAAAATTAAAGTTTTATTACAATATTTTCATGAAAATCCTTTTTTGAACTGAAATGAGCTCACCTATACACACTAAACTCAATTTTTCTTCCTTGTGAGGCTCTCTTGGTGCATTTACGCTTGTGAGTAGCATCTGGAATGTCTCTCTGAAGCATCCAACAGTAGTCTGCCATCATTGCAATGCTCCATTTTCCCTGGTATCTCCTTTCCATCTCTTTAATGTCTTGGTGGAATTGTTCACCTTGTTCCTCACTCACAGCTCCCAAATTTTCAGGAAAGTAGTCAAAGTGGGACTGGAGGAAATGCACTTTCAAACTCATCAGGCAACCTAAAGCTTGAAATGCTTTCAGCATTCGTCCGACGATCTTTTTGTAGTGAGGATCTTTGTTATTGCCTAAAAATTTCTGTACGACTTCTTTAAATGCAATCCACCCTTCATTTTGAGGATCTGTCATGGTATTGACAAACTCTTGATCAACTATAAGCCTTCTAATGTCTGGTCCGACGAAAACACCTTCCTTCAATTTTGCCTCCGACAGGCCTGGAAACTTGGTGACCAAGTATTTGAAGCATTCTCCATCTCTTGGAAGTGATTTTACGAATTGCTTCATCAATCCCAAATTTATGTGGAGAAGTGGTAGAAGAACTTTATGGGAAGGTACCAAAGTTTCTCGGAGGACATTTTTTTCACCGACTGTTAGCACCCTCGGCTGCCAACTCTTCTTGGTCCAGTGATTTTGTCGGTCTCGACTGTCCCATAGACACAGAAAACAAGGATATTTGGTATACCCAGCTTGTTGCCCGAGCAACATGCGCAAGACCTTCAAGTCCCCACACACTTGCCAACCATGGTCTTCATATTTAAGTTTATGACGAACCAATTCCAAGTTCTTGTAGGTTTCCTTCAAGTGTACGGAATGACCTACAGGTATGGAAGCGTAAAAACCATTGTGGAGTAAAACTGCTTTGAGACTTCTTTTTGAAGAATCTATAAAAAGACGCCATTGCTCTGAATCATATTGGATTTTAAATTGACCCAACAGACCTTCGACATCGATGCAATAAACCAACTTGTCTTCCTGGGTAAGTAAGGAACAAACTCCTTTTCATGATGTCTGAACCATGAAGATGACACTCCTGGCAACAATAAATTCCTGCTTTTCAGCCTTGATCCGAGTAACACAGCGGCATCTTTGGGAAGATTCAAGTCTCTTACCAAATCATTCATCTCCTCCTGAGAAAATAATTTTGGTCTTGTATCATCTTCAAAGTCAGAACTTGATTCGTCATCTGGTTCAGGTATGACTTCACCTTCATTGGAGCTAGGTATCTCTTCCAAGGTAGCAGGGGGCTTGGGTACTGGTATATCTGTGCCATGGGGGATGGGATGAATTGCCGAGTGAAGATTGGGGTATGAAATGGAATGCTTCCATTTGGAATTAAACCCTTTCACATCGCATGAACAAAAGTAACAGTCGTCATTATGGTTCTTTTGCTCTTGCCATACCATAGGAATCCCATAACGGAAAGATTTTTTCTTACCCTTGAACAAGTTTCGGAGGTCCTCAACACACCGTTTGCACACTTTATGAGGCGCCCAGACTTTATCTTGATCTCCAATTTTTAGTCCAAATTATGCAAAGTATACTTTTTTCACAAAGTCTGTAATATTCTGCTGTTGCTTCAACACTGTATATTCACCACAGATGAAACAGAAACTGTCTGGCGAATTAATACACTTTCGCGGAGCCATAACATAACGGTTGAAGAATGACGAGCTAATACGAATTGCGATGAAAAAGTGTGAACAGCCTAGAACCAAGAACCTGATGATGATTCATGCACAAGTGTGGCATGCAGGAGAGAGCAGCTCTGTGTCTGTACACGAGATGTCACGGTGCTGGCCACGCCCCCCTGCACTGACCAGAGCTGCTGCTATCTGCCCTGTGTCTCCCTCCCACTGGATTCTTCAGGAAAGATTAACCCCTTCTAACATTAGAAGCACAGACTTAAAACTTGCTTAGCTTATGTATATATTGCTGACCATCAGATTTACAGTGCTATATTTTTTTTTCCATAACGCGGACAACCCCTTTAAGGTTTTTTTGGCATTTTATATCTTAAATGCACTTATGTGAATTAATTAATAGTAATTTGAATTAATTAATAGTAATTTGAAAAAAATTGATAAATTTGAAGACAATTTTGCATGTTGTGGCAAATCATGACGTCTAGGAGTTTTTTCAATATTTTATTTGTTTTCAGCACACCAAAATACATGGAAATTAGATTAAAATAATCGAACAGCTTTTTAGTCGCAGACTTGTGTAATCTCATTTAACTCACTCTCCAGATAGACTACAGAGAGTGCAAGTGGAAGGCAGAAAAGGCGTTTTCATATGCTTACTTGGATAACCCCCATTGCTCTATCCCCTAGTAAATAATCAGCTATCACAGCTGAAAAACCCATGCTTAGGGGCTGCTAAGCTTTCCCTTGACAGAGACACTGCCAATATACATTAGGGCTCTGTATATATTGCTAAGGCAAGGGAAGTCTTCTCCAAATTTCCTAAAAAGACAGAAAACTATCACACCCAGATGGGCTTAAGGAGATCTACCTTAGTGTTGGAAAACCATCTTCCCCCTTTAATGTATATAGGGTCTCTTTGTCACCATTCAAGGGCAAGATCAGTCCACAATCATCTTGTTCTCTTTGTACTCTGGGACTACTGACTTCATGGAAATAGCTCTTGCCAGATAATTAGGGACCCCCCTCAGATCTTGCTTTTACCCATCCAGGTGGTGAAATTTGATCAAAGAACCTTAGATGGAGGCTTCATTCTAGCTGTCACTCCTGAGGTAGATGTTACAGTAGACCTGAGGAAGAAAGCTTTAACCTTTGAAAGCTAGTCAAAAAATGTGTTATTGCCTTCTATATTTTTTGTTTCATATTTATTTCTTAATCATTAAAGTGGACTAACACAGCAACCATACTACTTTCTCCAAGATGGAAGACACCAGATACAGACATATGATTAGATAAATGAGCAATCTCGCTGAAAAGGAAACAAAGCTAAACAGTTACCTTTACTTTCCAAAATACTGCAAAAAGAATGTCCTCATCCCCAGAGGACTTAAGATCAAACTCCTCTTGCAACTATATATAATTTTTCTGAAGACGCAGAAAAATTAAATCTGCAAACATACTAGTCAGAAACTGAGAAATTAACCTATATATCAGCTCTACAAAAGAACACGATAAACATCCAGAGAAGAAATCATAAGGGCCATGCAGAAGCAAATTCCCTACCATATGAAGCAGCTGAAGAAAAAAACTGCTAGGAATCCAAACCAACAAAAAAAAGCTTTCAGAAGAAAAAACTGGACTCTCTTCCATAGACACAGAGAGAACATCCTCTCATCTCAGACCACCAGCACAACACCTGATGGAACTGTAGGAAATATTATCAGTAGTAGATAAATACAATTGTATACACTTTTCTTCTGAAAGCTATTTTTTGTTGGTTTGGCACTCACCCCCTTCTCACTCAGTCATAATACCTACCCAGCTCAACTAACCCTTGAATACATTTGATATCACTAATGTAAATAGTTACCCTTTTAATATTGTTGTAATCAGTTATATGAAATGGCATATTATTGAGTACCTAGTTCCTCCTGTTTTGATGTTTTATTTATTTAACAGTTCTTCTATACCGCTCTATTTTAGATCAGAGCGGTTTACATTTAACATCAACTATACAACACAGGCACTTTGAGTTGTATTTACAATAAACAGGGAGATCAACTTGGAAATAACTGGGGGAAACTATGTATATTGTGTAATTATTAACATTGTATTACACTGGTACCTGATTTCAGGCAGAACATATCTACATCTTATTTACACTGGGAGTCTGAATTCTAGTTCAGTGGGTACTTCTTAGAGATCGGTTGGTTATCCTTTTTCATGCTGACTCTGCTTGTTTAGTTGGGGTGAGTGATTGTCTGAGGGGCAATAAGTATGCTTACTAAGGCTGGATTCAGGGTAGTATGTGGTGAACAGGTGCTGCTTTAATGTTAAGAGTTATATGTGAAAAATGTTCTTCAATTATTCTCTGTAAATAATAGTCTGCCACGCTATTATTAATGTTTTTGTTAAGAGTTATATGTGAAAGAGTTATATGTGAAAGAGTTATATGTGAAAAATGTTCTTCAATTATTCTCTGTAAATAATAGTCTGCCACGCTATTATTAATGTTTTTGTTACCTGTAAACCGCCACTGATCTCTGGAAGTGGCGGTATAGAAAAAAATGTATAAATAAATAAATAAATAAATACTCTCTATGTCTAGGGGGAAAACTGCTACACTCCTTTTCCCAGAATTCCATAGGACTACCTGGCAAACAAATCACGTGATAAAACAAGAAACAGCCCTGTTTGTATAAAAATTAGACACTATTTCTGACAGCAAAAACAGTGGAAATATTAGCATAAATTAGCTTTCTGAGGTAGTATGTTATTCAGCCCTATGTTACAATTACTGAGAGACCTAATCTCTGTCTTAGAAACCAATGTCACTGATTTGCTTGCACTCAGATGTACAGTAAATTATCTGTCTGTCTAAGCTAGCCCCAACCTCTGGGAGAAATTAAAGACCAGTACCTTTGCTCTTGCCAAAACACTCGTGGCTGGGGTCTGAGGAATTGTCTCAGGAATGGCACTAAGTCAAATTATGGCAGAGGTCCAATGTCAGCTGAAATGAACTGCGTGGTCACACACTGAGCTGCAGGTCTGTGAGGGAGATTCCCTCCGTCCTGAGATTTTGCTCTTGGACAGTATCTGCCTATCCAGCCAGAGAGAGAAGGTAGGCGAACAGTCTGTATCAGAAGTTTAAAGTTCCCAGGTGTTCTGCCAGCCTCTGTATGTTTCAGAGTGCTGCAGATGTTTTTGCTGGGCTGTGTTCTGTTCTATTCGTGTGTTCTCTTCTGAGTTCTCTCTTTCTCTCTTTCTTTCTTTCTCTCTCTGAGTTCTGGGTTCCAATGTACTGCTGTATAATTCTTTGTCCTGAAGACCTGGTGATTGGCTGGTCTCGAACCCTGTATGTCATCTTCAGCAAATCCGGTAACAGCTAATAGGTGGTCCTTCTGTAAACAAAGGTCCATCGTGCTCAAAAGTTGCTAGTGTGCAGGTTCATACGTTGTTGCAAATGCTAGCATAATGAAGGTCTGAGCCATGTTCTTCTGCATGTAGTCAGCTGGAAAAATACTTCTAAACTGGCAGAATTGCTTGAGCTGCAAGTTTTAATGCTGAGTTATAACAAAACAGGAATCCGTCTTGTTTAATTCAGTCTTTGGTTCAGAGCAGGCCCCCATGGTTCAAGCTTTGGTTCAGAGCAGGCCCCATCTTGTAACAGGAAGCCATGCTAGTGGTTCAGGCATTAGTTTCTGAACAGGTTCCAACCCTACAGAACAGACAAATAAATAAATCTAGGCACACCTTTCAGTCCATCTGAGGAATATGAAAATCAAAATTCAAACACACCAAGGGAACATTTTATTTATTTTTAACTCATACCATTCCAGTAGTTGTCCAAGGTGAGTTGCATCCCTGTCCTGAAAAGGCTTGCAATTTAACAGGTCAATGCAGAAAGTCGGTGCTAAAGTTGCATGCTATTAGTTGTGTATGCTTTTGAAGTAGTTTGCCGATAGTGCCAAACTTCAGCACAGATATGCAGAAAGGTTTGTATATGCAAATAAGATATGTAAAAAACCTCAGCATAAAGCACGATATACGCAAAACTTCAGTAAAAGGAGGAGAGCTATCGCATGCACAAACAATAGAAGCGCTATAGGCACTTGTGTGCACGTGTGTGTTGATTTCAGATGCTCATGTCTTATGCACATGATGACATCATGGCAAAGGCACACATTGGCGTGCATATTGGTGCAAAAAATGTAAAAGCAAAACATTGCAACAGTGCTGTAAAAGGAGGAAAAGATGTAAAAGTGCTGTGAGTGCACCGGGAGGGGGGGGGGGGGGAAGTATTTATAGGGAACTTGCAAGCAAGGTAGACATTTCTGCTGCTCATCTAAGAACATAATAAGAACATAAGATATGCCATATTGGATCAGTTTCCAATAGTGGCCAATCCAAGTCACAAGTATCTAGTAGGTTCCCAAAAAGACACACAAGTTCTGCAATGCTTGTATTGGGGCAAGCAGTGAATTTCCTGGGTCCTCTTTAATAATGGTTTATGGACCTTTCCTCCAGGAATTTGTCCAAACCTTTTTTAAACCCAGCTACACTAACAGCTTTTACTACATCCTCTGGTAACGGATTCCAGAGTTTGATTACGCGGTAAATGAAAAAATATTTCCATTTCTTCTTGCAGTGTCTGCCTCTGGGTGCTCTTTGATGGTGCCCTCCTCCTCAGCCAGTGAGTAAACCCCTAGCATTACTCTGGAAATTTTTGCAGGGTTGAGGCTGGCTCTATTAATAGCTGTCCCCCTTCTTTATATCTTATTGTAGTATTTACCTCTGCAAGCTGTGTCTGGAGGCTCTTTGACAGTGCCCTCTCCTGTTGCCAGTAAATACACCCCCAGCATTACCTTGAGAATCTGTTGAAGTTGGGGGGGTGGTGAGGATTGTGCTGGGGCATTGTCACAAATCAGTTGCTCTCATCTGTCCTATTTTATTCCAGTGACACACAGCAGTGATGGCGAGGGTGCAAACATGGACCTGTTCAGTCTGGTATTGAGCTGGGAGGACACAAACACAGGGCTCCCACCACCACCCCACATCCAAAAGACAAGGCACTCAGGCAGCAACCATAGACCGCCTAGAAGAGATGGTAGCCCAAGTGCTGACATGGCAGGAGGTGGCAAATGTTGCAACTCCTGGGGAATCATAGCATATAGGGCAGGAGATACACAGTTTTAGTTAGATGGTCTAACAAGCTTCTTAGTTATTTATATCACATGTTAAAATTGCATTGCTTGAATTGTATATTTTATTTAACTGATGTTTTATTTGTTGCTTATTTTTTGTCTCTGGAGGTCCCCTTAGGAAGGCACTCATGCCGAAACATGGCTGTAGAAGGGTGTTTCTAAATAAAGGACCGGTGTTTTACACTCCTTGCTCCTCTTTGTTTTTGACCTCAGACCAGACATAAAAACATAGAAGCACAGAAACATGATGGCAGAAAAAGACCACATGGCCTATCTAGTCTGCCCTTCCAAATCAACCACTACAACAGTCCCCTTTTTTCCTTTAGAGTTCCTCTGTGTTTGTCCTACATTTTTTTGAATTCAGACACTGTCCTCATCTCTACCACCTCCACTGGAAGATTATTCCACGCATCTACCACTCTTTCCATAAAGAAATATTTCTGCATATTACTCCTGAGTCTATCCCCTTTCACCCTCATCATATGTCCCCTCGTAGCAGAGCTTGCTTTCCATCAAAAGAGGTTCTCCTCCTCTGCATTAATGCCACAGAGGTATTTAAATGTCTGAATTATATCACCTGTATTCTGCCTTTCCTCTAAAGCATACAAATTAAGATCTTTAATTCTGTCCTCATATGCTTTATAACGAAAACCACTAACCATTTTAGTAGCCACCCTCTGTACTGACTCCAACCTGTTTATAGCCTTTTGAAGGTGCAGTCTCCAGAATTGCACACAATACTCCAAATGAGGTCCTACCAAAGACTTATACAGAGGCACTATCACCTACTTTCTTCGGCTGGCCATTCCTCTCCCTATGCACGCAAGCATCCTTCTAGCTTTCGCCGTTGTCATTTATATCTGTTTAGCTACTTTAAGATCATCAGACACAATCATGCCTAGATCATGCTGATCTTCTTTTGTGGACAGAAGTACTTCACCCCTATACTATATCGCTCTCTTGGATTGCTGCAGCCCTTGGATTGCATTTTTTAACA
The DNA here is from genome assembly GCA_033557465.1 of Ichthyophis bannanicus. Lineage (NCBI taxonomy): Eukaryota > Metazoa > Chordata > Amphibia > Gymnophiona > Ichthyophiidae > Ichthyophis > Ichthyophis bannanicus. Next base: position 99,369,936 of record CM066040.1, on the reverse strand, counting down.
TTAAATCTCAGCTGCCAAATTCTAGACCATTCTTCAAGCTCAGCGAGATCCCTTCAAATGTTATCTACACCTTCCTGGGTGTTTACGCTATTACAGATTTTGATATCATCCACAAAGAGGCAAACCTTACCTGACAGCCCTTCCGCTATATCACTAACAAAGATTTTAAAAAGAAACGGACCAAGGACAGATCCCTGGGGCACACCACTGGTAACATCCTTCTCCTCAGAGTAAGCTCCATTTACCTATACCATTTGTCACCTTTCCTCTCAATCAACCATCCCTAGGATGCTCAGTTTGTTTATAAGTCACCTGTGAAGAACGGTGTCAAAGGCTTTACTGAAATCTAAATACACCACACCTAAGGCTCTCCCTCGGTCCAACTCCCTGGTCACCCAGTGAAAGAAGTTAATCAGATTTGTCTGACAAGACCCGCCTCTGGTGAATCCATGTTGCCTCGGATCCGGTAATCCGTTGGACTCCAGAAACCTCACCATTTTCTCTTTCAGCAGCGCTTCCAATATACTCACCACCGAGATCAAACTAACGTGGTGAGTAAATTATTGGAAGTGACGTACAGATAATGGCACTCTTGAACTTTACACCTGGCTGTGTAATCCTGTACGTGTTTCTCTGCATTGGGCACAGATCATTTCATTTTAATACATGCGGCTGATTTGCATATCATTTCAATATGCTTGGTGTTGCGTGTGCAAACCTTTCTTCCCCTCTTTAAGCACGTGTCAGTCTCTTCTCTGCATTTGGCATAGCAATACTGGTGCTTACATGTTGTATTATATGCACACAAAGGGTATGCTACTCTTTCTGAATCAGTCCATAAGCCTGTACCTGAGGCAATAAAAAGTTAAGTGACTTGTCCAAGACCTCAAGGAGTGTCAATAGAATTCAAACTCTGGTCTTGCTGGCTCCCAAGCAGCTGCCCTAGCTACTAGGTTACTCCTCCTCCGCTCTCTGACAATCAGCAGATCATCTGTAGACAAATTCCCTTTGATCACAGTGATGGATGTGCAACTGAAATGGAGATAATAAACCTCTCTAACAACCAATTATCAAAGCATGAGGTCTCAATACTGTCTAAGGAACTTTCATTTTGCTCGTCCCGTAAACTAGATGAAATTCAATTGTACTCAGATCAAGAAAACCTTTAGGGCACTCCATCTGAAAGTACATCTCTACAAAAAAAAGAGGCAACTTGTCCAATAGAATGGATTAGTTTTAAACAAAATATGTATTTTACCCCAAAAGATGGGCAAAACAATAAGTTAATTATATATAGAACTTCAGAAAGAGGGCAAAATCACAACTTTACAGCCAACAAAAGAAAATTCTGTACAACCTCTCCCCATTAGAAAGAGCTGCCATAAAACCTACAAAATAACCAAAACATCATCATCAAGCCCGTGAAGGAGGCTCTATAATGATTACAGACACGCAAATGTATATAGTTGATTCCCACTAGCATTCCTTTTGGCCTTGGGCAAGTCACTTAACCCTCTATAGCCTCAGAAGAAAGACCTGGCAATCTACTTCCGGACACACTGCTAAGAAAACCCAGGAGCTGCTGGGTCACCAGGAGTCAGCATTGACTCGAAGGCACATATTGCATTGCAAACATATATAGAAGTGCACAGACAGCTCTTGAACAGTACATACTACAGGAAACTGACTTAGGAACACACACAGGAATATACAAAACAATGGAAAAATCTCAACAAAATTTCCAGAGCAAGTTTATTTAAAAGCTTCCTATACCACTCTCTGCCACAACATACTGAAAAAAATAATCTCATACCAGGCCAATCCTCTCTTTTGGCACGTTCTACATACTACCTAAGATTCACAAACCTGTAAATCCTAGCAGATCACTCATATTTGGTATTGGAACAATTATGGAGGGTAATTTTATAGGCAGCCAAAATGTGCCTATTTTAGAAAGAAAAGTAGGTGCCTATTTTTCCTTATATAAATACTAGCATAAATGGCTGAAAATTCACCTTAATTTCAGGTGCATTCATTTTACAAAAGCCTTGAGTTGATGCAAATGAACATGCCTACATTGTGCAAGTATGGGTGTAAATTATAGTATTTTGTAGGAAATGTACATTTGCGTGCTTTGCTTATACAGTACTCTGCACAAACTACGCCCTGTGTAACTGTGTATCATAACATTAACGTGTAGTTTTACTCTGCATACAAGTTCATAAGAGGCCAATTTTACATGTAAACTGCTATTTACGTGGTTAAATGACTAAGATATGCCTGATAACCTGGGACTGTCTTTTCTGAGCTGCAGTCTTCATGAGACAGGCCTCGAGACACTTTCGGGACGTTGGAGAATTTTGGTGCTTAGATACGTGCTCCTGCCACTGGAATATGCAGCATTCAAAGGACTTGTATCAAATATGGGGATCTTTTGCTAACATCGCAGCACGTATTCTGGCATTGCTGAAGGCACAACAGGATACCCATTGGCAGGTAATGCATGGCATGATAGCACAGGATGATTTCTGCCCTAACTGCACAACTCGCGTTAAGGTCACGAGTGGGTGGGGTAGGGGTGGTGAGTAGGCATGGTTAGAACGGTGTTCACCTATTGAGGTGACATTAGTTAACTTGAGCTCATGCAGCATGCACTATGGGACCAGGCTCCATGTTAACTCCCAGGGAAATGCTTTTTGCACCCACAATAGTTAATATAGGGGTGCTGCACCTAATGCTCCATAGTTTCAGCTCTATTCGCTCATTAAGTACAACACCTTAGCACAGGTTAGTAAAAGGTCTCCTAAATGGAACAGTGAGTACTGAACCCTATGGTATAATATATTGTGTTCAGAATAAAAGTAAACAAAAATACTTGAGCCAAACCTTTTCTTTCACTCTCATTAACAAGAAACAACTCAAGAAGAAAAAAAAATATATAGATATCACCAAAGCAAGCCAAAGACAGAAATAGAATCATTAAATAGCAATGTCTTCCAAAATGAACCAGCAATTAAGAAAAACTGGTAGAATATGTAAATTAAAAGTTTGCACTACTGGCTGACAACAGAAAGCAAGCCCGTGTGTTTTGTTAATCAGCTAAGGTAACTGAAACCCAACGATTTTTAGAATGTTGCACAAGTACTATAAATTCTGTTTGGATCCAGATACAAGCCCATTTCTCATCCAAATCCCTGATGCCTTTTCCTGCTAGGAAAAAAAAATCTGACTTTATGTATGATTAGAACGCACTGGTCTCTGGCAGTTGTAAGGCTCAACCTGTTTCCAAAAGAATCTTGGAACTGTAGTGTTGTGAGGAAATGCAGAATCTTTTCCTAATGAATTCTGACCCAGAGCTGCTGTTTTAAGTCTGAGTCCAAGGCTTGGAACTCTGGAGGAGAGCTGAACCCCAACTCCCAAGTTTTTTTTTCTCCCAAAACCAGGAGCAGCTTCTTGATGCTTCTTAGTCAGAAGCCAGTTAGCAAATGACTTACACAAATTAAAAAAACAACTGTAGGGTTTAACCAGTCTAATATAAGAGCCAATCCCTCCTATTGCTGACCAAAAGGTCAGTCCAGCACTTTTAGGCACTTTAAACTTTGAGGTTTGCTGTTAGTAGTTCGTATGCTCAGTTTTCTAATTCCTGAAGCTTGTAACAAGCGTCCATGCCAGGATTTTTGTCCTTAAAGGCAGAAACCTCTGGGAGGGGATACATCTTTATCAGTGAATTTTAAATACACACTATTGCTGGAGCCTCTGTTTTAGTGAGGTCCTCACACACTTTTAGGTGTCTACTTTTATACATAAAAGTAAGTTCCCCCTTATAAAATTACCCTCATAGAGGGGAGTCTTAAACCCTTACTACACAAGACAAACAGCTTTATAAGAGATATCACAGACTTTCTGAATAAGCTAAAAAAACCCAACTTAAACAGCTACCTCCAGACCCACTCTTGGTCACAATGGATGTAGAATCATTGTGCATGTGACAAATTTCTAAAAATATCTACCTTGGACCACCGGTATACACTGGAAACTTATGAAATTAATCAAATTCATTCCATCCCTCAGAAACGTCAGCTCTAATAATGACATCCATCTACAAACCATGGGTAACAGGGTGGCACTACAATATGTCAATCTTTTTACATCAGAACTGGGAAAAACATTTTTAAATGTATACCAGACTAAACCCTTTAAATATTATCAGTATATTAATGACATTTTTATGATGCGAACTGAGGAAGAAGAGACCCTCAAACAATTTCATGATGCTTATAATATATTGCATCTTTCAATTAGATTCAAAATTGACTATGCTGCAGAAAAGGTTGATTTTCTGGATACCAAAGGACCTGATATTCAAAGAATTAATGTTCCCAAAATGACCTCTCTGAAAATTTACGAGAGCCAAGTGCCTAAATTTATGCTTAAAATTTCACCAAACTCCTAAATTAAGAATCAAGAAAATTGGTTGGTGACGGGGTAGATTTAGGGTATGCAAAAGAACGTTAGAAGCTTAACACTGTTTTCCAGCACTAGACTCATAAATCAGGCTCATAAATCTAGGCAAATGAGTGGCAGCCCTGAATTTATGAGCACAATTTTTATGCTCCTAAATTAAGATGAATGGTCAACTGAAAACTTACGCTCCTAAGTTTGGCTGAAAATAGGGCACAAATTTAGTGGACTAAATTTAGGATCTCAACTATTTTTTTTGAATATCATGCCACAAAGTTTCTATCAACAATGACTATATGCAAACATCTGTATACAAGAAATCAACAGACAGATGCAGCTTCCTTCACAATTCCAGTTACCATCCCTTTCCATACATAAAAGTCCATTATATACAGACAAGCAGCATGATACTGGAGCCAGAAAAAACGATCTACAGCCACTATTCAAGGAGAATGAATTATTCCCTCCACCAGTGTTGGCCTTCCAACAACCACCCAATCTGAAGCAAAAATTAGTGAAAAGTAGTTCAAAATGAAATGCAGACGTCAGTGCAGTATACCAATTATGACAGTACAATGGTCAATACAAAGGTTATTCTCTCTGAGATTTTCTCTTCTATTCACTGAAGTAAGTTTCCTCTTGGGTGTTCTAAGTGAAGAGGCAATTTTCTTGGAATTGATTTGAGGGTTGTAGCTTTTTTATTTGAAGTATTCAGTCAGGAGTTTGAGTTGAACCTACGCATGAAGGGGCCATACTGGACTTGGTGCTTATCAATGGTAAAGGTATTTCTGATGTTAAAGTGGGAAGATCATTTTGCATCCAGTGATCACCAGATGGTGTGTTCAGTATTAGGACTAGGACTGTTAAAATCCATTCAAAAGTGAGGGTCAGACTTTAGGAAAACTAACTTTGCCAAGATGGGCCAATATCTCAGGGAGTCGTTAGCGGGATGGGAACAGCTGGGGGATGTAGAAAAACAGTGGGCAAAACTGAAAGAGCAACCAATCTTTTTGTTAAAATGGTAAAGGTAAAAGCAAAAGGAGACCGCTATGGTTTTCGAAAGAAGTAACTAAAAAGGTGAAGAAAAAGAGGGAGGCCTTCATGAAATACAAAAGATCACAGAGAGAGGAAGATAGGTATCTATATTTGGAAAGACTTAAAGAAGCTAGCAAAGTAGTCAGGAAAGCAAAGATTTAAAAAGAGGAGGAAATAGCCAATGCAATAAAATGATATTTTTCAGATATGTTAGTGAGAAGAAGAAGGGAAAAAGTGGTATTGTTAGACTCAAGGGTGAAGGGGAGGAATATGTAGAAGCTGGTGAGGATAAAGCGGAATTGCTTAACAAATATTTCTGATCTGTGTTCACAGATGAAGAACCAGGAGCAGGACCTCAGAAAACACCTACAAACAGGAATAGAAGCAAAGGGCATCTTGAACAATTTTCAGAAGACTGTGTTCATGAGAAACTAGTGAAACTTAAAATAGACAAAGCGATGGGACCGGATGGGATACACACTTGAATGCTGAGGAAACGTGGGGACATTCTAGCAGCTCTACTGACTGACCTTTTCAATGCCTCATTGGAGTCAGGAGTGGTGCCAAAGGACTGGAGAGATATGTGGTCCCTTTACACAACAGCAGAAGTAAGGATGTGGTTGAAAACTACATTCTGGTTAGTTTAACTTTGGTTATGAGTAAATTATTGGAAGCACTGCTGAAAGTGAAAATAGTGAGGTTTCCGGAGTTCAGCGGATTACAGGATCCGAGGCAGCATGGATTCACCAGAGACAAGTCTTGTTAGACAAATCTGATTGACTTCTTTGACTTGGTGACCAGGGAGTTGGACCATGGAAGAGCCCTAGATGTGGTGTATTTAGATTTCAGTAAAGCCTTTAACACCGTTCCTCACAAGCAACTTATAAACAAACTGAGCATCCTAGGGATGAATCCTAAAGTTACTGCTTGGGTTAGAAATTGGTTGAGTGGGAGGCGACAGAGTACAAGTAAATGGAGCTCACTCTGAGGAGAAGGAGATTACCAGTGGTGTGCCCCAGGGATATGTCCTTGGTCCAATTCTTTTTAACATCTTTGTTAGTGATATAGCGGAAGGGCTGTCAGGTAAGGTTTGCCTCTTTGTAGATGATACCAAAACCTGCAATAGAGTAGACACCCAGGAAGGTGTAGATAACATGAGGAGGGATTAGCTAAGCTTGAAGAATTGTCTAAAATTTGGCAACTGAGATTTAATGTTAAAAAATGCAAGGTCATGCATTTGGGTTGCAGCAATCCAATGAAGCAATATAGTATGGGGGTAAAATACTTTTATCCACTAAAGAAGAGCAGGACCTAGGCATGATTGTGTCTGATGATCTTAAAGTAGCTAAACAGGTAGAAAAGGCAACAGAAAAAGCTAGAAGGGTGCTTGGGTGCATAGGAAGAGGAATGGCCAGCAGAAAAAAGGAGGTGATAGTGCCTCTGTATAAGTCTTTGGTGCGACCTCATTTGGAGTACTGTATGCCATTTTGAAGACCGCACCTTCAAAAGAATATAAACAGACTGGAGTCAGTACAGAGGATGGCTACTAAAATGGTTAGTAGTCTTCATTATAAAGCATATGAGAACAGACTTAAGGATCTTAATATGTACACCTTAGAGAAAAGGCGGGATAGAGGTGATATGATTGAGACATTTAAATACTTCCATGGCATAAATGCACAGGAGGAGAGCCTCTTTTGATTGAAAGCATGCTCTGCTACGAGGGGACATGGGATGAGGGTGAAAGGGGACTGATTCAGGAGTGATATGTGGAAATATTTATTTACGGAAAGAGTGGTAGAACTGTGGAATAGTCTCCCAGTGGAGGTGATAGAGATGAGAACAGAATCTGAATTCAAAGAAGCATTGGACAAACACAAAGGATCTCTAAAGTAGTGGTTGATATGGAAGGGCAGACTAGATAGAAACATGAAGACAGAAAAAGATCCTATGTAGATATCAGAGGACCCCACAGTTACCCACATGGGAAAACATTCAGCATAAGAGGATCTTACTCTTCTCTAATGCAGTATATTTCATTCAATGTAGAAAATGTGAAGGAGCATGCTATGTTGAAGAGACAGGTCAGATGTTAAAGAGAAGAATCAATTCATTTAGACATCACATAAAACTCTACAAGAGCATCCCTTCACCACTACTACTACTATTAAACATTTATAAAGCGCCATATGGCATATGCAGTGCTGTATAAACACAGATAGAGACAGTCCATACACATCAGAACTTACAATCCAATCAGGACAGACAAGACAAAAGATAGGAATAAGGATAGGAAGGGTAAGGAGACACAAGAAAACAAGGGATCAGGATCCAAAAGCAGCTTCAAAGAGGTGAGCCTTTAGCATAGATTTGAAAAGGGGCAGAAATGAAGTCTGACATACAGACTTGGGAAGTTTGTTCTAGGCATAAGAAGCAGCAAGGTGAAAAGACCGAAGTCTGGAGTTAGCAGAGGAAGAAAAGGGCAAAAAGAGTGGAGCAAGCCAGTAGAAGAGCGAAGTTGACAAGGAGGGGTGTAGGGGGAGAGGAAAGAGCAGAGAGGAAAGATAGTGAGGGGCAGAAGAATGAATGCATTTAAAGGTCAGAAGGAGGGGTTTGAATTGGATATGGAAACAGAAGGAAAGCCAATGAAGTGACTTGAGAAGAGGGGTTATATGAGTATATCAAGGCTGGCAAAATATTAGTAGTGCAGCAGAGTTCTGAATAGATTGAAGGGAAAAGAGATGACTCAGAGGGAGACCAGCAAGAAGGAGATTGCAATATTTGAGACAGCTAGTCTCAAATAAGAGAGTGGACAAGGGTTTTAGTAGTGGGTTCAGAGAGGAAGGGGCAAATTTTGTTAATGTTATAGAGAAAGAAATGACAGGTTTTAGCTATCTGTTGGATATGTGAGGAGAAGGAAAGGGAGAAATCAAAGACGACCCCAAGGTTGTGGGCTGAGGAAACAGGAAGAAGAGTGCTATCCACAGAGACAGAGAAAGGATGAAGTGAGAAGGAAGGATCAAAGTTCAGCTTTGACTGTTTAATTTCAAATGGTGGTGAGACATCCAAGTGGCGATGTCAGACAGGCAGGCAGAGATGCTAGACTGGAGTGTCAAAGAGATGGGAGTAGAAAGATAGATATGAGAATCATCAGCATAAAAATGATACTGAAATCCCTGGAAGGAGATGAGAGCACCAAGGGACTGGGTGTAGAGAGAGAAAAGAAGAGGGCCCAGAATAGTCCCTTGGGGTATGCCAACTGAAAATGGGATAGAGGTAGAGGAGGAACCAACAGAATAAGTCACCGGAAGCTTTGATAAGTGCTATTTCAGTAGAATGTAAGGGCGAAAGCCAGACTGAAAAGGATCCAGAAGAGCTTGAGAGGAAAGAAATTCAAGGCAACAGTGGAGGACTGCATGCTCAAGAAGTTTGGAAATGAAGGGAAGAAGGGAGATGGGATGATAATTAGAAGAAGAGCTAGGATCAAGAGAAGGTTTCTTGAGTAGGGGTGTGACCACAGCATGCTTGAAGGCTGCAGGGACAGTAGCAGTGGAGAGCAAGAGGTTGAGAATATGTGAGACGGAAAGGATGAGAGAGAGGAGGAAACAGATTTAAGGAGATGGGTGGGGATAGGATCAGAAGAGCAAGTAGTAAGTTTGGAGGAGGAAAGAGGTTTCATCTTCAGAGATGATGGGAAAGGATGAAAGAGTAATAGAGATTGATGGGAAAAGTTGGTGTTGATGTGGGGGAAGAAAGGAGAAAGTTATTCTAGTGGGGAACTGGAGAATAGTCTTGTGGATTTTATTATGGAAAAAGTCAGCCAGGGTTTGGGCAGAGAAGAAGGGGGGGGGGGGAGGGCTTTGGACTGGAAGCACCTTGAGGAGAGAGTTAAAAGTAGAGAAAAGATGGCAGGGTACAGTGGCAAGAGAATTAGGTGGATATAGTAGCTTTGCTTGGCAAGTGCTAAGGCTGACTGGGGAGGTAAGCATAAATTTGAAGCGAAGAAATTCAGAAAGGGAGTGAGATTTGAGCCAAATGCACTCAGCTGAGTGGGCAGAGGAGCAGAGATAGCAGGTAGTTGAGGACAACCAAGGCTGGGGTGTAGTGCATCTCACAGAACACGAGATGGGTTCAGCAAGAGTATCGAGCAGAGGAGAGGCAGTATTATAGGAAACTATAGCCTCATCAACAGATTTAGAAGACAATAGTGGAAAGAGTCAATGGATCAATAGCATGAAGATTCCTAAAAAGGTAGGAGGAGACAGAGCGGGACTGAGGTAGGGAGTGATGAAAGGTGAAACTTAGGAGGTGATGATCAGATAAGGGTTGAACTGAGGTACGGAAATTGGAAGGTAAACAGTTAGAGAAGAAAACCAAGTCAAGACAGTGTCCACGCTGATGAGTAGGAGTGGAAGAGCAAAGTTGGAGATTGAAAGAGGAAGTAAGGGAAAGGAATTTAGAAGCATAGGGGTCAGAAGAGTTATCAACATGAATATTGAAGTCACCAAGAATGAGCGAGGGGGAAGAGGAATCTATAAATATAGAAAGCCAGGAGTCAAAGTCAGTGAGAAAGATAGAGGCGGACTTAACAGGGGGTCTATAAATAGCAACTATCCAGAGAGGTAATGGATTAAAAAGGCAGATGGAATGGACTTCAGAGGAGGAAAAGGAGTAAGACAGAGGTAGAAGGAGGGGTTGGAGTTGGCACGAAGGAGAAAGAGGAAACCCAACACCACCACCACAGCCAGTGGCATGAGGAGTATGGGAAAATTGGCATCCACCATGACAGAGGGCAGCAACGGAAGCAGTGTCATTGGGGAGGAGCCAGGTTTCAGTAAGAGCTAGAAAATTGAAGGAGTTAGAAATGAAAAGGTCACAAGTAAAGGGAAGTTTATTAGAAATGGAATGTGCATTCCATAATGCACAAGAGAAAGGGAGAGAGAGGGATGAAGAGAGGAATACAGATGAGATTAGAATGGTTGAGAGAGAAATGAGAGTGAGAGAATAGTCTAGGGGCCTGGGTTAGGATTAATGTCACCAGAAGAAAGAAAGAAAAGGAGGAGAATAGTGCGAGTCAAAGAGAAGGAACGGTGGAAACAAGGACGAGGTACTTTAAGAGAGGAGGGAGAGGGATGAATGAAAGGAAGAAAAAGGTGGTGTTCAAGAGCTGAGCAAAGGGAGGAAGACAAGATTGGGGAAGAGATAAGTAGAGAAGAGAGAGGGAAATAAGGAGGGGGCTATGAGGAAGCTGATATGAGGGAAGGTGGTTAGGGAGTGACTAAAAGAAAAAGTAAAAATAATGTGGAGCCATGAGAAGAGAAGAGGTGGAGGGGGAAGCAGAAGAATTAATATAAGAACTATCTTAACAGCATTAATGGTACTAAGTGGAAAGAATGATCGATCATACAGCACAAAGGCACAGACAGTGCTGCATGGGCAAATGCAAGAGACTGTCCTTTCAATTAACTTAATGCAGATATCCACAGTAATTAGGGAGGTCATTCCCAGATGCCGGTTTCGGGACGTGCAGCCCTGCAAGCTGCCTGGACCCTGTTCCTCCTCCTTCCTTCCCCACACGTCCTGTGCTCTAAGATGGGGAGAGCTATGCAGGGGTCAGGAGGGGGCAGGGTCTGGGCGGAGCAGGGGCAGGCCAGCCCGGCAGCACGTCTAGAGCCAATTCAGGTCATGGTCCTGTACGTGCTGCCGGGCCCATGGGGATGTGCTGGTTATACCACCACAAAGGTGGTATAAGCAGCACTTTTGGGGTGTTCAAGGCCAGGTGCAGGGGGTCCCCCTGCCTGATCCAGGCCCTGGCTGGTAAGCCGTGGATCGGGAGGTGGGAAAGTGGGGGGGGGGGGGGCGACCGAGCCACGGCAGCCAAGATAGGCAGTCCCGGCTGAGAATCATCTTAGCCGGGCACAGGCAGGCGCCTGGGAGCCGAGGGGTTAACCTTGGGGGAGGGAGGGAGGGGCTGGGGGGGGAGGGGGCGGGCGGCGACGCCGACCCGAATATAGAGCAGGGTCGGGCCGTGGCTCGCCCTCTTTCCTCCCCCAGCAGAGCGGTGGAAGACGCAGAGCAAAAGGAAAACATAGAACTCACAGCCGTTTGGGCCTACCTGTTTTTCCCAGGTCGGGGCTTGAGCGCTGCGTCTCCTTTTCCTTTGTGCTTACCTGCGGTTCTTCCCGTTCGGGTCCTGAGCGCGGCGGATCAACAGACATCAGCAGAGTGGTTTTCTCGGCGGCGGGTAACAGGTACGGGGATTGTCAAAGCGCGGTTATTTGGTGCTAGCTTGGCCCATGGGGGGGGGGGAGGAGAGAGGAACAGAGACGGCCCCGTTGGCCGCCGCCGGTGCGGTAAGCCGGTGCCCCACTCCAGGCCATGCTGTTCGCCGCCGGCGCAGGCCGCAGCACGCCCCATGCCGCACCATGTAGTGCGCCGCCGGCGCTGTCCATAACACGCCCGCATGCCCCACTACAGGCCAGGTTGTATGCCGCCGGCGTGGGCCTCAACACGCCACACGCCGTGCAATTGTGATGTCACCGGGGAGGTCCGCATCGCGCCCCACGCTGTGGCGGGTGCTCGGGGTAAAAAACAGTGAGGAAACCCGTTGTTGGTTTTTTTTTTTGTTGTTGTTGTTTGGGGTGGGGATTGCAGCAAGGTGAGCATAGAATGTCGCCGAAGGATGCGACCAGGCCCCGGTCGTCCTTCAAGGAAAGCAGACCGGCACTTCCTCCCAAATAATATTTAAAGGTATTAAATAATTAAAAAAAAAAAAAAATAAGAAAAGACATCGGCAAAGGGGGGGGGGGGGGGAACGGCAAGATAGCATGCAGGACAGTGGAGATGACCACCTCTGCCACTCTTAAAACAAGATTCAGCAGTATTTTCAGCAGCAAGGGTGAATTATGTTTTTAAAAAAAAAAAAGAAGAAGAAATAATCAAAGAAAGTAAGATGAATTATGATATAGATGCCTGATTAAACTCTCCTTTAGGGCCATCGTCAGAAATATGGTTCTGGCTATGGGCGAATACAGAATCCAACTCAATGCTGCCATCTGCTGGGCAGCAGTGGCAAGGCATACACTATACAATTTCTCAAAAGATGTACCACGCAGGTTACATCTACAATGCACCTAATGCATGCTGGAACGCAAAGAATAACTACAAAAAAAAAAAAAAGTGTGTATTTATATAGACATATATATATATATATATACATTATATATACATATATAACTATATTTATGGAAAGTAAACAAACAATAATGGGGCGGAGTAAGTTGAGCCCAGGAAAGAGACACGTGGGGATGGGCATGATAACTTTGGTTTTATCTCTCCCCCATTGTTCTCGCATAGTAATATTTCCTGATACAGCTATGCCGCGAAAGAACAGCGCCGAGAACAGAACACCACGCGGGGCGGTGAAAGCATCACGCGCAGCGTCTACGAAAAGAAAGCAGAAGGGCGGTGACGCATCTCGCAATAAGGAGATGTCCAGGACAACGCGACGAAGTACATGCGCTGCGTCTCAACAACCGCCGCAGCCGCCAACACCGACAACAACCAATCAAGAACTTGAGGAATTAATTACGGAGATTCGGCAGCAAGTGAATCAACATGGCTTAAGTGCCTTCCGACAGCAACTAAGGGCAGCCAGCAACAGATTGGATGGACCACAACCGGTGAGCACCGTCATGGCACCGGAACCCTCTAGCTCCGCCACAGACATCACCAGCACGGCCAGTGGTAAGTCCAGGGGCGAAAAAAGGACACTTGGGTCTCTCTCCTCATCATCTGAGGACTCCTCATCTGACACGGATGGGGAGGTATCACTAGCATCCGCAATGCATACTATTTTAAAAACATTTAACAAAAAGAAAAAGACAGGAAAAAAAACTAACCAGCTAGCACGCGTGTGGGGGGCGCACAAGGAGGCACCCGCACAGGGAGCCAACCTGGGAACAGACGGGTCAGTCGGTCAGACGACCTCAACCGCCCTGGGGACATTGGGCCCGGCAGCAGTTAGTGGGGATCCGCGCTGCGGTGTGAGCTCGCTGGCCAGCACAGTTCCGCGGAGAATCAAAAAGCGCATATGGCGCAGGGAATATATTGATATATTTTCCCTATTGATCAAAGATCACGAGGGGGAGGCCAAAGCAGCTAAGGATAAGGATAAGTACGGGGAGCGGAGACCCAAGATCACGAAGTCCATAAACAATTGGGTTTCTGCCTTTCACATTTATATGAGCGTGGTCCTGGAATGGGAGCCCGAGCTGCACCAGTACCTTATCAAGTATCTGGACACCATCACCCAGGCGCATAAGCGGCTAGGGGGTTGGGCATGGCTCAATTATGATATTAAATTCAGAGAAAGCCTAGCAGAAGATCCGACCATGACATGGCAACACCGGATAGTGGACATGTGGCTTGAAGAGATGGCTCCCAACCGTCCATTGTGCCTGGAAGGGACATCCCAGTCCTTTCAGGCGCCGCAATGGCGACAAAACCTGCAGATGCCGGTTCGCAGAGCATGCCGACAGTACAACGCGGGGAGTTGTACTTGGCGCCCGTGCAAATTCCGTCACGTATGTTCCAGCTGTGGAGGCGGACACACGTCGATCACCTGCAGGTCCGGTAGGGATAACAAACCATTTCGCACAATGCAGCCACGTGGGAGTGACAGCCATGGCCAGAACTCCCATCAGGCTTGATCAATTGCGACCGTGGCTGAGAGCCTACCCGTTGCGGGAAAAAGCCGTGGACATCGAGAATGGTTTTGCACGGGGTTTCCGCATCCCGGCCGCGGTACCAGCACGGCACCGGATAATAAACAACTCCCCTTCAGTCAAAAAGTTCCACGCAGTAGTCCAACAAAAAATAGAGAAGGAATTAGAGCTCGGCAGGGTGGCAGGTCCCTTCAGGGAACTTCCTAACCCCGACCTAGTAATATCCCCGTTGGGAATTGTACCCAAGAAGGAGCCCGGAAAATTCAGGCTCATCCATAACCTGTCATACCCGGAAGGAAAATCGGTCAATGATAGCATCGATCCATCCTTATGCACCGTGAAGTATGCGACAATCGACCATGCTATTGGTATTATTCGGAGACATGGGGGGCAGTCGCAACTAGCGAAAGCGGACATCGAGTCCGCTTTTCGACTACTTCCAGTGCATCCGGACTCTTTCAAACTATTGGGCTTCTACTTCAATGGGGAATATTATTATGATATGTGTTTGCCCATGGGTTGCTCAATCTCATGCGCTTATTTTGAGCAATTCAGCGCGTTCATACACTGGGTGGTGGAAGACATAGCAGGTGCCAACACAGTTGTTCATTACTTGGACGATTTTTTATTCATAGGGAAGGATACGAGGGACTGCCAAAGAATACTGAACGTATTCCAGCAAGTGGCCCTGTGCTTTGGCATCCCCTTGGCGGGTGACAAGACATGTGGACCCACTCAGGTGATCACATTCTTAGGTATAGAACTCAATGTGCGGGAACAGCTGTCTCGCCTACCTGAGGAGAAAATCATTAAACTAGAGACTGCAATGCGAGGCATGCAGGAACGCAAAAAAGCAACATTGGAGCAATTCCAATCGTTGCTAGGACTGTTGTGCTTCGCTTGTAGAATCATGCCAATGGGGCGGGTATTCTGTCGCCGCATAGCAATGGCAACGAAAGGGGCCAAGAAGAGGCAACACAAAATTCGGGTCACAAAATGGATAAAGGAAGACCTCTGCATGTGGGTGCAATTTCTGCAATCCTTCAACGGTCTCGCATTTTGGCAAAAACACCCGGTCCCGAATGAGGAGCTTGACTTGTTCACGGATGCCGCAGGTGGGACTGGTTTTGGCATATATTTCAGAGGGGCATGGTGCGCGGAAGAGTGGCCTCCCGAGTGGCACTCCACGGGCACCACAAACGACATCACGTTCCTTGAACTTTTCCCGATCTTAGTCGCCCTGGTCATCTGGGCCCCGCACTTGAAGGACAGAGCGATCACATTCCACACTGACAACGTGGCGGTGGTATACGCGATAAATGGAATGCGGGCCCATACGCAAGGCGTGGTATCCCTGTTAAGACAAATTGTTATGTTGTGCCTCACTTACAATATAACCATCAGGGCAGAGCATATTCCAGGGCGGTGTAATAACCTTGCCGACGCTCTCTCTCGCTTTCAGATCTCGCTGTTCCAGTCGTTAGCACCAGGTGCCGACATGACCAAGACGGCTGTCCCAAAGAGAATATGGGACTGTGGTCCGCCGAAGTATGGGACCTTGTACTAAAATCATTATCAGCGAAAACCAGGCGAAGATACCTGAAGGCGTGGTGGGACTTCCAGGTGTTCTGCCAGAGGCGCAGGTCAGCAGATAACGAGCCCACGATGGAAGCCATCCTGGAATGGATTTTATGGGCCAAGAATAGCGGAGTTAGGAAATCAGCTGTCAAGGCAAAACTCGCAGCGATCTCGTTCTTTGCAAAAGCAAGCGGCAGAAACAGCCCAGCGGCAGATTTTGTCATCACGAGAGTGTTAAAGGGCTGGGTGACGGAGCGGCCGCGCACGCTAGAACAAAGGCGTCCGATAACTCATTTGATACTGCAGAAGCTCATATCAGCTGCGGGTCGGATCTGTTTTAACGACTTTGAGGCCAAGCTCTTCAGATGCGCATTTTCATGGGCTTTCTACGGAGCATTCCGAATAGGTGAGCTAGTAGCCCCGGCAAGCCGGGCGCACGAAGAAGGGGGCATTATGAAGCGTGATGTTACCTGGCAGGACGGAACACTGTCATTATATGTCCGGAAATCCAAAACGGATCCGGAAGCGAAAGGGGCACAAATTGTGCTTCACCCGCTACCAGGTGATCCGTCTTGCCCAATTAGAACCTTCGCGGAATATAGTCAACTCCGCCCGGAAAACGCCGAGCAATGGCTGGTACATGAGAATGGGGCCCCGCTCTCGCGCTTCCAATTTGCCAGGGTACTCAAGCTATCCTTGGTGGCAGCCGGCTTGGAGTCGTCCTTGTACGGGACACACTCATTCAGGATTGGGGCCGCTTCAACGGCGGCCAGCTTAGGTATGTCAAGTGTACAGATCATGAACCTCGGAAGATGGCGCTCCAGCAGGTACAAGCTGTATGTACGCCCGGTTTAATGCCGGCCGTGCAAAGAACGCAGTATGGTGCAAAAGCATATAGACGTGTGTATGTATATATACATATAGATATATATATCGGATGTAGATATATACATATGCAATAAATGAATAATAGGGCAAAATAAAAAAAATAAAAAAAAATAAATTAGAAATTGATGTATGTGAGTGTTACTATGTCCCAGTACTTATATGTCATGAATAATAGGTGCCAACGCCCGGCGGGAGGCATGGATATGCGGCCACTCATTCATCCATTGGGCAGAGAGGAGGGCAAGAAACAGACCGCAGGGAAGCAATCTGGGTCTCCCGAACGACGTCATAAACGTTACCTGGCTGGGTAAGAGAGGGATGGTGTGGGACCAGCTACTGCCCCGCCTTTTACAGATGAGAGAGGATGGAGGACGACCTTGGGCAATAATTGTGCATCTGGGAGGGAATGACCTTACGGGTACACACAGTGTGGAATTGACAAAAAAAATGCAGAGAGACATGTTAACGCTGCGCGATGCCTTCCCGACAGCGGCCCTGGCATGGTCACATATTATACCCAGACGGGTGTGGAAAGGGGAATGGTCCCATAAGGCAATTGAGAGAACACGGCGAAAAGTCAATAAGTGGATGGCCCGTTTTATGGTAGCAATGAGCGGCAGCAGTATCATTCATGACCTCATAGACGAGACGTGCCCTGGTTTGTATAGGGCAGACGGGGTACATTTATCAGATATTGGATTGGACATATTCATTTGTACTCTGCAGGAAACACTCGAGCGGTTATGGCAGAGAGTCAGGTTGGCCACAGCAGCGGGAAAAGGGTGGGGGACCCTCTCAGCACGCGAGGAGTCGCAGCTGTGAGGGGTGGCGGAAAAGATAGGAACCACCCTTTACGAGAGAGTGCACAGCCCAGCCATGGAAGAGGGGGGAGCGGGCATACTAGAACTCAATTGTCCCCCAACAGCACGCAAAGGAAAACAGGAACAGTGTCCAGAGAGCCTTCCCAAGCTTGCACGGCACGGGAGGGGGAAGGGATGAGCAACGTAGCCCTGCTCACGCCTTTGACGGGCCGTGGGTGGTGGCAAAGCAGGACACTGCGGCGAACGGGAGGGGAGCAGGAAAGGCCTGTTGCGGCAGGCGCCCCTTCCTAGGGTATGCCCATAGGAACCGGGGGGGCAGTGGGAAAAGGCTTAGACGGCATTTTTCCAGACATCACTGCCGGGCCTCCTAGAAAGGAAGAGGGCGGGCTGTGCCTCTTAGCAGGTGTAAGATGAGTGGTTATGCATTAATGTTTTTAATGTTGATAATGTGTAGTTTTTTTCATGCTGTGGCCAACAGTTTTTGTATGCTGTATTCCCAAAATATGTTAAAAAAAATAAAATAAAAAAAAATAAAAGTATTGTTTGGTTGAAGAAAATGGTAAGAGTATAATATGTGGGCAAGGAAGGGGGGAGGGAGAGGGATGGGGAGGGGGGGGGGGTAGTGGCTACTGACCCGAGGCGGACATACGGGTCGCCAGGCTGAGTCCCGGCTGAGAATCATCTTAGCCGGGCACAGGCAGGCGCCCGGGAGCCGAGGGGTTAACCTTGGGGGAGGGAGGGAGGGGCTGGGGGGGGAGGGGGCGGGCGGCGACGCCGACCCGAATATAGAGCAGGGTCGGGCCATGGCTCGCCCTCTTTCCTCCCCCAGCAGAGCGGTGGAAGACGCACCCACCCCACCCACCCCCAGGGTTAGGCACCGGAACAGCATGGCGGAGAGAGAGCGCACAGCCCAGCCATGGAAGAGGGGGGAGCGGGCATACTAGAACTCAATTGTCCCCCAACAGCACGCAAAGGAAAACAGGAACAGTGTCCAGAGAGCCTTCCCAAGCTTGCACGGCACGGGAGGGGGAAGGGACGAGCAACGTAGCCCTGCTCACGCCTTTGACGGGCCGTGGGTGGTGGCAAAGCAGGACACTGCGGCGAACGGGAGGGGAGCAGGAAAGGCCTGTTGCGGCAGGCGCCCCTTCCTAGGGTATGCCCATAGGAACCGGGGGGGCAGTGGGAAAAGGCTTAGACGGCATTTTTCCAGACATCACTGCCGGGCCTCCTAGAAAGGAAGAGGGCGGGCTGTGCCTCTTAGCAGGTGTAAGATGAGTGGTTATGCATTAATGTTTTTAATGTTGATAATGTGTAGTTTTTTTCATGCTGTGGCCAACAGTTTTTGTATGCTGTATTCCCAAAATATGTTAAAAAAAAAAAAAAATAAAAGTATTGTTTGGTTGAAGAAAATGGTAAGAGTATAATATGTGGGCAAGGAAGGGGGGAGGGAGAGGGACGGGGAGGGGGGGGGGGTAGTGGCTACTGACCCGAGGCGGACATACGGGTCGCCAGGCTGAGGGGCACGCCGGGCTGTCCTCGGGCCTAATTCTGGCTACTGCAGGAACATTGTGTTCCCATGGTCCAGAATCGGGTCCAAATGGGCCCATCTTGCCTGGAGCTGTCCAGATGGCCCAGATGTTTCCCTATGGGAATCGGGCTCTAGATCAATGTATGGTACAGGCTGAGACTTTTAACTGATAGCACACAGTCACTGATATAGTCCAGATAAAAAGTAGTGTGATTCGCTTGTCAAGTCAGTATGCTAGAGGTTCATCTAGATTAGGTTGACCTTCCAGTCTCATTCCTTCCTCTCGCCTTGGTGTTGCTGTGGTCGCGGAGGTGCAATCCCACAGTCAGGCATGCCAGGTGCAGCCAGGTGGCTCTGACCCTATCTTCGGATGGCCGTTGCGGTGGCGGTAGTAGTAGTTTCTGCAGCTCTGGCTGTTTCTCCCTCTCCTTCTCCACAGTCGGTGCTGCCGGGGTCCATTAATTAATCAGTCAGCCTGATTTAACACTGCAACGGCTAATAACAGGAAAAAATCTTGAAAAGGAGATCCAACCAACATTCTGCAAAATTATAGACCAATAACTTGTCTTCCCCACAATCTACAAGTTGTTCACTGCAATAGATGCTGACAGAATATATGACCATATTGATTCCAATAATATGGCAGTAGAACAGAAAGGTTAAGAAAAGGGAGTATACCGAACCAAAGACGAAACTGCTGTACTACGAAACAAGGCCATCTTGGCTTGTGCTAAGAAAAGTAGAAATCTCAGAGTAGCATGGATTGACTATAAGAAAGCCTTTGATAGTGTCCCATACTCCTGGATAATAAATTGTCTTGAAATATACAAAATAACTTCTAAATTGATTGAGTACATCAAATTCACCATGAAAATGTGACAAAGCACACTCCCCCTACAATATGCAGATGGATAGTTTCGCAATTAAAGTATTATGGCGAGTGTTAGCAGTACATTTGAGAGACTGAGATCATACTCCACATATCCACATACTTTGGAGTGAGGTTCATTGCTGTCGTCGTATGCGCATAACTAACTCATTTGGAGAAATTGTCCCTGAGACAAACCAAGGTGACGCCTCTGCAGGGAAGCATGTCTCTGGATCAGAGTACGCACAAAAAGAGCACAGCTCTTGCAAAGTCAGTCAGGAAACACAAGGAGCAAGAGTAATGATGACACAGGTGCTTTATTGGAATACCCCAACGCGTTTCGGCGAACGCCTTCCTCAGGGGGGTGTAATAACTTACAAAAAAAGGTAAAGTAAAAATACATTAAAACAGATAAAAAGATAAAAGAATAAAAGAGTAAGAAACATACTTAAACTAAACGGGCATCACAGTAAAAAGGTGTAACATCTACATCATGCGACACTCAAGGCAATAAATAAATAAATAAATAAATAAATAATTAAATAGTAATATCATGTATATAGATAAAAAGTATCATACATAAAAATACCATACATAAAATATATATATATATATACATTGTATAGTGTGACTTATAATTAACTTACACATAAACTCAACAAAGGAAGAAATAGACGCAGGGCAGGAAGACAATCACAAACTGATGGTGAAGACACTCAAAAGAATGCTAAATATTTAGTACTTACTATAATGCACCATGGATAAAATTCCCCGTATGGTAAAATCTACGTTGTTGACACTATTAAACTGACAGAGAAGGAGTCTTGCTAGTGTGAAACGTTACGAGTCCTTTGTTAAAGGAACTGCAATATAATGAATCCATGATTAAAACTTATATAATGATGAGAGGACAAACAAACTCAATACCTAACACATTATCCAATGAAAATCTAAGTTAAAAACTACATGGCATAATGTCCATTCTGACAGATAAAATAATAGTAAAGCAAAAATTGCCGAAAGCACTGACACTGGACCATCAAAACAGTGCCTAAAACGTGTGTGTAGAAGCATGCTAAGGCTGAAGAGCCGAATAATAGTGTCTTGCCTTCTTGTCCCGTCACTATTACTGGGTTCAGTTAACAGCCATATAAAAAACGGTTTGAAATATATTTATGAAAATGTAAATGTAGTCAGCTAAGTGACTATGACAAATACATTTTCATAAATATATTTCAAACCATTTTTTAAGGTTTTCTAATAAAATGGATGGACCGCAGTGGTGTGAGGGGAAGTCCTTTACACTTTGACGGCCCTTCCGACAAAAATTTACTTGCGACACTTAACGGTGGTTTTTCCCTTTGAATAGTACTGGGCCATTTCTACCACAGTCATGCTGCAACTGCAACTGCAACAGCAACACAAATTACAGTGTCCTCTCATACCACTTATATGTCACCTTCTTTATCGGGTCATTTTATGGGGAGTCCAAAAAATCCTGGAGATGCACAGGATCTGTATTGTTGTTTTATTATTATAGGTCACTTTCATAAGGGCAGAATCATCAGCTCATTCAGCATCCCTAACTCCTTAAATGCTGGTCACATACCATAAAAAGCTTTCTGCTTCAAGGCCGTAGATTGACCCAAATCTGCCACAAACAAGATCTTCCAGCCTTACCACAACAATGCCGGCTTTTTCTGGGTTGCTGAAAGGCTTGGTAGCACTTGCAAGTACCTCAACAGTTTTGCCACAATAGGCCTGGGGGTTTTCTTTTCAGCCAAGAAGTGTCAGTGGAACCCAGTGGGCCCAGTCAATTTCAAATGGAGGCTCAAACACAATATTAAGTTGGTCCTGGATCCATTGCATTAAAATGCCATTATATCTGAGCCCTTTGCTTTTGCTTACTCTTATAGCCTCAAAATATGAATGTGTCTTATAGCCTCAAAATATGTGCTATGTCCTCCAGATCCATCCGTAATCGTGCAATGGTCTCTGTGCTTATTTGTACCTCTTGCAGCATTTCTTCAGTGGTGACCATCCTGCACACAATGGATTCCAACATCTGATGTGATTCTTGCAAACAAAGTTTAATATTTTCTAGGCCAGTCTGCACAGTCTTTGTCATCTCGAATTGTGACTGCATAAGCTCTTTTAAGGATCAAATCTTTGGCACTATCAGCTCACTGCAGTGGCCCGCTCCTTCACTGCCATTTTTTCTAGAGTTAGTGGATCTGTTTTGTGGTGCTTAAGGCCTGACTGCATCACAGTAGCCATCTTTAAGGTGCAAGTGTCTGCTTAGCTTGGGTTCCCACAGCAGCCCCTGCTGAAATAGTAGGTATAATTTTTAAAAACGTGGAGCTATTCATTTAAAAGTTAAATGTGAATGTGTAGTGCCAGCACTTAGATGGGTAATGCCATTGAATATACCTATAACTTTCACTGTATAGTTTGTAAGGCGTCTACACTATTGAATATTAACTTCTAGATAGTTGTTCACCGATCTTGAAGTTAATATTCAGTGGTGATATACATTGAAAGGTATAGGCATATTCAGCGGTACTACCCATCTAAGTACTTCATGGTTAGAGTAGCAGGCTGCAATTAAAACCACTGGCACTTGGAAGCAGGACTGGCCTTACACATGTGAGGGAATGTTGTTGGCACAGGGCCTCATGCAACAGGATGCCCCACACCAACCTCATTCTGTACCAATGTAGAGTCTGTGCCTCCATTTTCCCCTGCTGCAGATTAAGAGCCGCGAGCGCACAATCGCTGTAAACAGCCATGGAAGCATGTTCCTTTCTTCCCGTGGCTGTGCTGCCTAAAGAGCTATTGGACCATGGTCTTTCTAAGCACAGTAGAAAGCATTTCTTGTTTCTTGTGAGAAACAGGAAATGCTTGTTACCGCTTTTAGAAAGGTGAACTTTGAGGCAGCACAGCCAAGGATGGGAGAGAGAGAGGTGGTAGGCTAGGACTGCAGCTAATGAAGTGAGGTGGGGGGAAAGGACTGGAGCCAACATTGAGGTTGGGAATGGAAGGGGGTTAGACGGGGGGGGGGGGGCTGGGTCTAATGGGAGCAGCCACTGGAGATGGTACTGGTACTGGAAGGAGACTAGACTGTGTAGGGGAGATTGGGACTGAGGACAGCTGACACTGGGGATGGTATTGAGACTAGAAAGGGGCTAAGGCAGTGGTGGTGGTGGGGGGACTGGGACTGATGGGAGCAGCCACTGGGGATGGTATTGGACTGGAAGAAGGCTAGACGGGGGGGGGGGACTGGAAGGGGGATAGACAGTGATGGGAGGACTGGAGAGAGCTGACGGGATAGGGACTGGAGGGGGCTGACAATGGGTGGCTGGGAATGCAAGGGATGGTACCAGGACTGGAATGGGGCAGAGGGAGAAAATCAGAGATATGAGGTGGTAAAAGCAGGAACTTGGGAAGGGAGTGACAAGGCTGGGTGAGAGTAGAGAAAGGATGGGATAAGCACTGCAGGACTCTGGTAGTAAGGAATGTGGAGGGGGTGAAGCAAGAGAAGAAGAAAGATTAGGGACTTGAGCAGGGCCGGATTTGCCTATACGCCACGTACGCCGTGGCGTAGGGCCCACAGCTGGCAAGGGCCCACCGGGAATGTTTTTTGCACAGGGCCCCGCGTTTCAGGGGGCCCCGCGCAAAAAACATTCTGATCCATCATTAAAATTAAAACAAACAAAAAAAAAAGCTGTCGCTGCCTCTGCCGGGGCCGGGGCCGCCGCGGCAGAATCGAGTGTGCCGCGGGGCCCCCCCTGCCCAGCAGAGCCTGGCCTGCCCTCCCCGGTATCACCTCTCGAGTCTCAGCTGCCTCCCTCCAGTCACACGCGCCGGCTTTCAGAGCGCGAGGTGAGTTTCTCCCTCGCTGCTCTGTTAAGCCCGCGGGGGCTGATGGGAAGTCCCATCAGCCCCCGCGGGCTTAAACAGAGCAGCGAGGGAAAAACTCTTCCCTCGTGCTCTGAAAGCCGGCGCGTGTGACTGGAGGGAGGCAGCTGAGAGAGGTGATACCGGGGAGGGCAGGCTCTGCTGGGCAGGGGGGGCCCCGCGGCACACTCGATTCTGCCGCGGCGGCCCCGGCCCCGGCAGAGGCAGCGACAGCTCTTTTTGTAAAAAAAAATTCGCTGGGCTGGGGTGGGCTGGGGGGGTTAGGACTGGTGATGGGCTGGGGGGGGTTAGGAGTGGTAATGGCTGTGGGCTGTTGGGGGGGTTAGGACTGGTGATGGGCTGGGGGGGGGGGGTAGGAGTGGTAATGGCTGTGGGCTGGTGGGGGGTTAGGAGTGGTGATGGGCTGGGGGGGTTAGGAGTGGTAATGGCTGAGGGCTGCTGGGGGGGTTAGGACTGGTGATGGGCTGGGGGGGGTTAGGAGTGGTAATGGCTGTGGGCTGTTGGGGGGGTTAGGACTGGTGATGGGCTGGGGGGGTTAGGAGTGGTAATGGCTGTGGGCTGTTGGGGGGGTTAGGACTGGTAATGGGCTATGGGGGGGTTAGGAGTGGTGATGGGCTATGGGGGGGGCTATGGGCTATGGGGGAGCTAAGTCTATATGGGCTGATGGGATTAGGACTGGAAGTGGGTTGATGGGGGCTTAGGACTGGTAATGGGCTATGGGGGGCGGCTTAAACTAAAAATTGGGTGATGGGGATTAGGACTGGAAATGGGCTGGTGGGATTAGGACTGGGAGTGGGCTATGGGGGGCTAGGACTGGTAATGGGTTGGGGGATTAAGACTGAAGGTGGGCTGATGGAGTTAGGACTGGTAATGGGCTATGGGGGGCTAGGACAGGAAATGGGCTGATGGGAAGGGGTTAGGACTTGAGGTGGGCTGATGGGGTTAGGACTGGTAATGGACTGTGGGCTGATGGGGGGTTAGGACTGGCAATGGGATATAGGGGGGTTAAGACTGGTAATGGGCTGTTGGTTGATGGGGGCTGTCTGATAATGGGCTATGGGGGGTTAGGACTGATAATGGACTATGGGGGGGGGGCTAGGACAGGAAATGGGCTGATGAGGAGGGGTTAGGACTTCAGGTGGGCTGATGGGGTTAGGACTGGTAATGGACTGTGGGCTGATGGGGGGGGTTAGGACTGGCAATGGGCTATGGGGGGCTGACTGGAAATGGGTTGATGGGGGTTAGGACTGGAAGTGGGCTGATGGGGGGTTAGGACTGGTAATGGGTTATAGGGGGGGCTTAAACTGAAAATGGGGTGATGGGGGGTTAGGACTGGAAGTGGGTTGATGGGGGGGCTAGGACTGGTATTGGTTGATGGGAGGGGCTAGGACTGGAAATGGGCTAATGGGGGGCTAGGACTGGAAATGGGCTGATGCAGGGACTAGAAGGGAATGGATGCTGGGTGAGGCTGGAACTAGAAGGGAGCTGGTGTTGGGGAAGGATTAGAATGGGATGGTGCTGGGAGAGTAAAATGGAGAGGGGAAAAATATTTTGTGTGGGAGGGATAAAAAATCTACAATTGGCCGGGTATTGGGAGAGTAAGTGGGGATTGAGGATGGAGGGGTAAATTTTGAGTAGATGAAATAGGAATGAGGAAAGAGCAAAAGGAGAAAGATTAGTATGTTAAAGCAGATGTAGAGAGAGAATGGAAAAAAACCCCCAAGAAGACAGAAGAAAGGACAAATGGACAGCAGATGGAGAGTTAGCAGAAGACACGAAGAAACCAGAAGAAAGTGGCTGGAACAATTGCAACTGAAAAAAAATGCACAAAAGGTAGAAAAATATCTCTTTATTTTGAATTTATTAACTGGAATATGTCAGCTCTGGGAAATGTGCATCATTAATTTTTGCGCTTTGTTTAGTACAAGAGGAAATTAATTTATAGTTTTATTTCTACAGTGTTGTTGTATATTCCAAGTTTGGCTTTTGGGGTTCCCAGTTTAATTATTGTCTTCCTGTTTCTAAATTGTGATTCCTTGTTTGGTGATGGTCTATGTTGTGCATGTGTAACTGAGCTGAGGTATTCTGTTTATATAATTCCTATTTGACATTGCCACTTGTTCTTTCCCCAGTAGGTCATGTATTGTTGTTCTCTGAAATGTATTGGTTTAATATTTGCAGTGTTGCCTTTTGATAGTTAGGGTATGGTGCTTTGTGAGTCCTGGTAGTGCTGTTAGGATATGGCGGGTTTGCTATGGGTTCTAAATGGGCAGTGTTTGTAGTAGTTCCTAATGTGCCTGGCGGTTGGTACTGGATTATAGTAATGTAGAAACCTTTTAGTCTTTCTTTATCCATATACTCATTAAGAGGCATGTTTACTAAAAGTTAGTGTATGGCAGAGCTACTCAATTCCAGTCCTGGTGGTCCACAATCCTGCAGGTTTTCAGGATATCCCTAATAAATATGCATGAGATATATATGCATTGGAGATATCCTGCCAACCTGACTGGTTTGTGGCCCTCCAGGGCTGGATTTGGAGACCCCTGCCTTACATCTCTGTCATTTACGATTGTGAGTGGGCAAGGTGCAGATGTCCAAGACATCAAAAAAGTTAGATAGCATTTGTCACATTCCTCCTTGCTTCTCACCACCACCAAAATATTATCTATTAGACAACTTTTTGGTGGTGGTGAGAATCGAGGAGGAATGTGACACATTCTATCTACCCTTTTGATTTAATTTAATTTAATTTAATTAACAGATTATTTATATACCGCTCCTTCCATTGATCAGGTGCGGTTTCCATATAACAACAATAAACAGAGTGGTCTGTTTTTACATATAACATTTGTAGCTAGATAAATACAGTTAACAATTAACAATTAACAATTAACAATTAGTAAACTATGTACAGTTGAACATAATTAAACTATATACAATGTTTTGTTTTTCATTTACTTATTCGCTTTGTTTTTGGGTGTATCACTTCGTTCTTTTGATGAGTTGTGTATTACTCGGGGTGGGATTATCCTTTATCCAGTTGGGGGGTGTGTGGTGTGCTGGTCAAAGATCCATAATGCTTTGTGAATAAGTGTGTTTTGAGTTTTTTTCTGAACTCCATTATGTCGGGTAATTGTCTTAGTTCTATTGGGATTGTGTTCCACAAGATAGGTGCTGCATGGGAGAAGGCTTTTTTGTTAGTGGATTTATTGGCCCTAATGAATTCTTTTGGAGTGGTTAGTTTATTGAGCTGGTCTCTCCTTTGTAGATTGTGTGTAGGTTCTATTTTGATAAGGTTATTTATGGGCAGGGGTGCTGTTTTTGTTATGGCTTTGTAGGTGGTTAATATAGTTTTATATTCTATGCGGCTTTGAATCGGGAGCCAGTGTAGATATTCTAAGATTGGGGTTATATGTTGGAAAGGTGGGGCTTTCGTTATGGTCCTTGCTGCTGCGTTTTGTGCTAATTGGAGTTTTTTCATGGCTTCCTTGTTTACGCCAAGTAAGGTTAGGTTTGCGAAGTCGAAATGTGGGGTTATGATTGCTTGTATGACGCGTTGGAAGTCTTGTAAGTGCATTAGTGGGCGGAGTTGCTTTAATATTTTTAGTTTAAAGTAAACTTTTTTTGCTATATTTCTTACATGTGTGTCCATGCTGAGATGTTTATCCAGTATCACACCTAAGTAGCGTATTTCAGTTTTCAGTATGATATTATTATTTTGCAATGTTATATGCGAGGGGGGAATAAATGTTGTGCATTTGGTTACTATTAGGGCTTCTGTTTTTGAGTGATTGATGTGCAGATTGTTTTCATTTAGCCAGGTGTTGATTTCAGTGAGGCAGTCGTTAATGAGTTGTGTAGGGATATTTGGGATTTTGAATGGGACATACATCATTATGTCGTCCGCATATAGGTGATAGAGGACATTGAATTTTTTAAATATTGTACAGATGTGTTTTAGGTATATGTTAAAAAGCAACGCTGATAGAGCTGAGCCTTGTGGGAGGCCTAGTTCTTGTTTGTATGTTTTTGATGAGAGATTACCGATTTGTACCGTTTGTGATCGTTCTGTTAGATAAGAAGTAAACCATTTTAGGACAGTGGATTTAATACCTATTTGTTTAAGTTTATTGATCATTATTGAGTGGTGAACACTGTCGAAGGCTGCAGACACGTCTATGAATATGAGTAAGAATGCTTGTTTAGGTTTGTCTATTCCTCTCACAAGTGTATTGATTAGCACTGTTAGTAGTGATTCAACTCCGTGTCTGGGGCGAAATCCATATTGCTGGTCGTCAAGTGGGGCTGAGCTATCAATGAATTCTTGTGTTTGAATTTGTACAGTTTTTTCGATTAATTTGGCCATGAATGGAATACTCGATATGGGTCTGTAAGAATTAGGTGATGATTTGTCAAGGGTAGTATTTTTTAGAATTGGGCGGATCTGTGCGTGTTTTAGAGTAGCGGGTAGGTATCCACTTTTTAGGGAGAGGTTTATTATTGGTAGGATGAACTGAGAGAGTACAGGTAGGGAGTTCTTTATCCAGGTTACTGGACAGGGGTCAAGTAGAGATGTAGTAGTATTAATGTTTGTGATGATGGATTTGAGTTCAACTTTGGTTAAGGGTTGAAATACAGACCATTCATCTGTGTTAAGTATTTGTGAAGTGTCTACTGGCTTAGGTGGTCTGGTATGGTACTTTGTCTTGTTCATGTAGTAATTTGCCAGTGTTTGTGGGGTAATGTCTGTGATTTCATTACTGGAGTTGTGATTATTATTAGTCAGCTTTTGGACAATTGAGAAAAGTTCTCTAGGTCTATTTATTGCGTTGTTTAAGATAGAGGCGTGGTAGTTTTTCTTGGCATTGTTTATTGCGTCTTTATACTTGTTGAGTTGCGTGAGGTATGAGTCTTTTGTAATTGTGTTTTTATTTTTCCGCCATTTATATTCGGCTTTTCTTAAGTTCTTTTTCATTAGCTTTAAATCTTTATTGTACCAGGGGGTTTGATCTTTTTTAGGGTGTGTGTTTTTCTTAGTTATTTGTTTATTAGCTGCAGCATTTTTGATGGTTTTGTGCCAGTTCGTTACTGCTGCATCTAGGTTTATTGGTGATGTAGATAAATTAGGGATTATTATGTCGAGGAATTCTTCTTCATTGTATTTTTTAAATCTTGATGTATGTGCATTAGTTGTTGTTCGTTTAACTGATGTGTTTATTGTGATATTAAAGTTGATAAGGTAGTGATCTGACCATGGGGTCCGTGTGCAATTGAGGGATGTTGGGTTATAGAGTTGGTAGAGTTCGTTTGGTAGGAATACCATGTCAAGGATACC
Source organism: Ichthyophis bannanicus (assembly GCA_033557465.1). Taxonomy (NCBI): domain Eukaryota; kingdom Metazoa; phylum Chordata; class Amphibia; order Gymnophiona; family Ichthyophiidae; genus Ichthyophis; species Ichthyophis bannanicus. The sequence continues at coordinate 99,340,778 of CM066040.1, read as the reverse complement.
ACCTTTTTCATGTGTGCTAGTGTTTATTATTTGGTGAAAATCCATGTCTATTGTTGATTCCATAAAGAGGGAGGCATATGATGCTGGTAGTGATGGAGTGTTGAAGTCTCCAAGCATAATAATTGGATTTTGTTCAGTGGAGGAACTTAAAAAGTCAATTAGTGGGTCTAGATTTTCTGATTGTTTGTCTGGTGGCCTGTAAATTAGGCAGATTGTTATGTTGCCAATTTTCACAATAAGGGTATCTATGTTGGTGTGTAGGTTCGATGTTAGTTTTTTGGCTTTTAGTTCTTTTTTGACATTATTAGTACTCCACCACCTTTTTTGTGAGTTCTATGTGTGTAGAATGTGTCGTAGTTATTGTTGCTTAGTTGATTTAGGTAAACGTTGTCTGTGTCTGATAGCCATGTCTCGGTTATACATAGTATATCTGGTTTTTGGTTGTCTAGAATGTCTGTGAATATAGGTAGCTTATTTTTCATTGACCTGGCATTGATTAATATTGTTGATAATGATTCTAAGTTTTACATATCATAGTGTTTGTTGACTGAGGGGATGAGGAGTATTTTATGTGGATTAATCTATGGTTTTTTGTTTTGGGATGATATTCTATGTGTGGGTGCCATGATTGGGGGTTGTTTTGTGCAAAACTGTTTATGATAGGGATATTTTTCACATTATTGTTGTGTAGGCTCTGAGCAATAGTTATTAGTATCGCTAGTGTGATACTAATTAGTATTATTTTACATTTGTCAGAGTTGATTAGTTGCATTTTGGGTGATGTCTAGGATATCTGTACCTTGTTCACTCACAATCTTAAATGACAGAGATGTAAAGCAGGGGTCTCCAAATCCAGCCCTGGAGGGCCACAAACCAGTCAGGTTGGCAGGATACCTCCAATGCATATATATCTCATGCATATTTATTAGGGATATCCCGAAAACCTGCAGGATTGTGGACCACCAGGACTGGAATTGAGTAGCTCTGGTGTATGGTAACATTATGCAAATATTTATGCAAATGAGACACCTTATGCAAATGAGGCCCCGCACCGAGTCTCCGCACATGGCCCCGCACCCCCCTTGGGCTGCCCCTGGGCCCACCGGAGGGCTTTAGAGGGAGCCGGGGAAGCCCGCGCGAGGCCCCGGCTCCCTCTGTACAGCCGCCAGCGTGAAGAGCCTTTTCCTTCACGCTGGCAGCTGTTTCTGTGAAGCCGCGAATGCTGGGAAAGGTTAAAGGTTGCCCTTTAACCTTTCCCAGCATTCCCGGCTTCACAGAAACAGCCGCCAGCATGAAGGAAAAGGCTCTTCACGCTGGCGGCTGTACAGAGGGAGCCGGGGCCTCGCGCGGGCTTCCCCGGCTCCCTCTGAAGCCCCTCAGACAGCCGCGATGCTGTCCGGGGGGCCAGGACTGCATGGGGGGGCCCAGGACTGCACGGGGCGGGCCAGGACTGCACGGGGGCACGGGGGGGGGCCCAGGACTGCACGGGGGGGCCCAGGACTGCACGGGGCGGGCCCAGGACTGCACGGAGGCACGGGGGGGGGACACGGGGGGGCCCGGGAATGCACAGGGGGGGCCCAGGACTGCACGGGGACATGGGGGGGGCCCCACAATTTTTCTTGGCGTAGGGCCTCACTCTAGCTAAATCCGGCCCTGGACTTGAGGGAGGGAAAATATAAAGAAAGAATTTGATATTTGCAGAAGAAAGCACACAATCAGACTGGGTGATGGCGTGGGAATGTGGACAGAGTGAGAGGCAGAGCAAAGAACCAGAGATGGGGACTCAAGCGATTGAGTAGGAATTTGGAGAGGACAGTATTTACTAATTGATAATGAAGGAGGGTGTGGGATGGAGGTAAGAGAATAGAGAAGAAAAACTGTGGAAGGTTGAGACAAGATGTAAATGATTTTGGAGGACTAGAGAGAGGGTGAGAAATATGAAAAGGGATGGATCTCTGAAGGAGGAGGGAGAGGGTAGAAATGTGGCTGGGGAAATGGTGAAAGAGGGTAATAGGAGGTTGAGCAGGGGGTGAGAGACTGAAGAATAAGCTGGGGATCAGGGAGAGCGGAATGCATGACAAGGAAAGGGCAAGAGCTGGTAATGGGATCAGAGATAGACAATGGCAGATGAAGGTTGAGGGAGTGAGAATAGATTGAAATAGGGAGCTAGAGTGTGTGTGGAAGGCAGAGAAGGTATAGGAAGCAGGGGAAGAAGAGGAACTGCGAGAGCAATAGGAGCACTGGAGAAGGGGTAAGAATGGGAAATAGAAAGCTGACAAAGGGTGAAGGATGAAAGAAAAAGAGAGAGTAAAATCTGGAAATGAGTGGATATAGAGGCAGAGGAGAGAGGAATGGAAAAAAGAGAGAAAAAAGGAAAGATTGTCAGACACGTAGAGAAGGAAGAAAAGAAGACAGAGAAGAAATGGAAAGAGTCGATGAGAAATAGACACAAGGAATACTGGAAAAAGATTGGACCCAGTTCAATCAGAAAAATAAAATGGCCAGACAACAAAGGTAAAAAATTAATTATATTTTCAGTGTAGCATTTAGAATTTGTCGGGTTTTTAAAAAATTAATGTACTATTTTTATATGCATCTTTCTGCTTCTCTGGTGTTGCAGTGCCTGGCTTCTTGGCGTTTCAGTTTAATTTTTGTCTATATATTTCTGGTTTTAGTCGGTGGTCCTTTATCCTATACTTTGTGAGAGTCTATGTTCTACAGCTGTGAAATATTTGGTTAGCAATGGGTATCTATATAAGGATCTATAGTAATCTGGCTTGTTCGGTATTCCTGATAGGTGTATGGATTTTCTAGGACTCACAGAAATATTGATGGTGCTGCCCTTTTCTAGGCAGCCTCCTAGTTGTGAGAGTTTTGCAAGTAAGTGCTGTTATGGAATGGTAGATTTGCTCTATATGTCCTTTGTTGTGATTCTCACTTTTTCATTTTGTTTCCTGTGTGGTGTCAACAGTAGGGTGTTGGTGGGGGGAGAGGGGATACTGGAATATTGATAGTCTTAACATTTGCTATTTTGTTGTCTTGATGCTGCTGGACTGGTCTTAAATTATGAACATTTTGTCAGCTCAGATTCAAGGAAATCTCATACTTTAAGGGAAAATCTCAGTTTAAATGTCTTTTGTGGCCTGATAGCTTCACTGTTGCTGATTTCTGAGCTTTTCCAAGTCTGGCAAAGTATAATCTGGCCTGAGCATCATGATTTGAATTCATAGCTACCAGGACATTTCTCAATATATAGCTTCCCTCTTTATCATTAACAAGGTCTTAGCACTGACCAAATAAGTCCAGTTGTTGTTGTAATACAAATACTTATACAAGTGAGACCCTGTAGATATGCAAATACTTATGCAAATGAAGCCCTGCAATGACCCCTGCAATGAGGCCCTGCATGGCCCCACATTACCCTCAGGCCACCCCTGCTTGGAAGTTTCAACTCTTCTACTTTAAGCCTATAAGAAAATGTAAATATTCATCCCAGTCTCTTGGTGGGAGGTGCTGCTGGTTATTGTCGAAACCTGCTCCCCACTTTTTCTGCAACAAAGATCTCTCCAAGCCAACAGAAAGACGGCACCATGACCAACAGTGCTATTGTAGAACTAGGACAATTTGAAGTCTGCTTCTTTGATCTATTGAGGGAATTACAGTTGGTAAGAACAGGACTTTGCACTAGGAACAGTCAGCCTAGCCGGAAAGACTCCAAAACCGAATCACCAGAAACTCATAGTCAACCCACAGAAGAAAGCAACAGGTTCCAACACAGAGGAAGTAACATCCACTCCCTAAACTCTACCATGCTCATCTACTCAGAGGCCTCACACACCAGCACGCCCTCAAGCTCCCCCAAGCTAGACATTTTCACCCAAGAAAGTCTTCCAACATGCATCACCACCTCTCAACCGTTCTCATTATACTGCTCATCACACGCACAATCATACACAGTTCAGCATTCACAACCGCAGCAACCATCCCCACTATTTACCATCCATGTCATTACTTTTTAACATCTTTATCCAGCCACAATGCAACATCATCCAAAGCCACAATGTCCTATACCATTTTATGCAGATGATATCCTCATCTACTCCCCAATCACTATCAACAACCCTGACTACATACCAATTTGCACATGTTTAGAAGCAATCATACAATAGCTTACCATCCATAACCTGATTATCAACCCTAACAATATAGAGGTCCTACATGTCACCAGGCACTCCACCTTCTCTCCGCCAGACACCATCACTCTTGCAAACTTCATCCTGCAGGTAAAGCATCAAGTAAAATACCCAAGCATAATCCTTGATCAGAGCTTAAACTTCAATACCCAAATCAAACAAGTTACTAGAACAGTACATCACCGCATCAAGACCCTGAGAAACCTCAAATCATTACTAGATCAAAACAATTTCAGGAACATCTGCCAAGTTCTCATCACTCCCATCTTCAACTATGCTATCGTCATATACCAAGGACTCCCAAAATCCTCACTACAACCACTACAGCTGGCGCAGAATGTAGCAGCAAGGCTCATCAAGGGTACCTCAAGACAAGACCATATAACACCCATCTTAAATCAGCTTCACTGGCTTCCAGTACTCAGCGAAGTGAAATATAAAGTGGCTCTAATGATCTTCAAAGCGATGCTACAAATTTCTGCCCATACCTTGCAGTCTATGCTCACCAAGCCGCATGCCCAAAGAACATGCAGAAGCGCTAACAAAAGCCTACTCACAGTACCCTCGACAATAACCCACACTAACAGCACAACCTCCAACAGATTTCTTTTATTACTACGCACCCATCATTTGGAAAATTCTTCCTCCTGACGTCCGCTCACTATCGGACATTGTAGACTTCCGCCAAAGACTAAAAGCACTGCTAACCCAGGAATACTTTGGCTCTGTCACATAACCACCTCAACAGCTTTTGGACACATATATACAATTACAACTCACCACCTGCTATGTTAATAGGTTATTTGGTTTATAATGTTCAGAGTTATAGAGTTTTAGTCTAGAAGGCCATCCAACACATGTTCTATATAAAGTTAATGTTCCTTGTTACTCTCGTTTTATGTAAACCGCTGTGACTAGCAGATACGGTGGTATAAAAGTGTTGTTAAATAAATAAATAAACTCCCTTAAATAGAGCATTCTGTATGTGCAGCATTTTCTTTTAGTTGACTGAGACAGTGGGAGCCATGATGGAATAAGTAATTGGTGTTCACACTATGGGCAAATAAAATTGTATTCATCGGCTTCATATTTAATGATATGTGCAGTGAAAAGGGGATAGGCAGTGTGGATGGAGAGAATATCTGTGTGAATGGTGAGATTCGTGTAATTTTACGGTGGGTTGTGGTGAGCCTGTTCCAATGAAGCATTATGTTTGTTGGAGAATAAGGCGTGTTTTGGAATTATGAAAGGTTTCTATGACTGGTTATGCAAAACAGATATATGATTTAGGTGTGAGGATTCCCCCGGTAGCTTTGTGTGCTCCATCTGCAGGTGATCTTGACGAAGCGCTTTGGCTCAAGCATGTCCCTCTAACGAGTGGTTCAGTATGTTAATTCTAAGATTAATATGGCTAGTCTTAATAGATAGTACTGACCTGTTCTTTTTGTGAATTTATAGTTTGATATTCTCCCTAATGTAGCAAATAGTGAAATGCTAACAGCTTCGGAGCTGGTATGTGGTGAAGGAACTTGAATGCAGTGGAGTGTGCACACTGTTTTAAGGAAAAGTGAAGTAGTCCAGCGTGGTGTGGTCTTTTTAATATACAGCACGTGATGATTTGAAAGACATTGATTATAGAAAGTAATTTTCAAAATAGTACAATTAGAAGGCTTTTGTGTCCGATGATGTATTGAGGCACAGAAAGCCGCACTGTGCTGGATACCAGTCTCTGAGGTCTTGTTTTACTTCCTCGTAAGTTGCAACAAACCAGAAAAATGTGGGGAGGATACAGGGTTTCCTGAGTGGGTATATGTGAAACAATTAAGACAGGTTTCTTAACCTGCTGCTCCCAGTGGCATGCCTTATGATTTTAGGCAAAATCATTGCACCCTTCAAGGACTCAGGTACAAAGACTGTAAGCCCACTTGGATAGGGACCTGACAACTGTACCTGAATTTGTAGCTAACCTTGAGCTTGGATTTGAAAAACAAGTAATTGCATCCAAATCCAGTCCTCATAACCCTTTAAGCTTAGTTGAATTATGCTCATGTGCAAGGCCATAGGAAGGGCTGTGTGAGAGGTGCAGGGCCTAAGTATGGAAGGGGGCACCGATTTCATCATCGGAGCTTCCAGGAAGCCTGATAAGAGCATGTGCCTGCACACAGCTGGATTTGGGGGGGGGGGGGGGGGTGGAGGAGACATTAGGTTCACAGGTCACACAGGGCGCATTTCAAGTTTGCTATAGTCCTGCTCTTATAACAGCTGTGATGTTGATCATCTCCAACGAAACACTGTAATATGGAAAGAATATTATATGTTCATAAGGAAAAATAAGAAAGAGTTCACATCAAGTCTACAAGTAAAGAGTATGTTAAGATTTTAGCTATAGTCTAAAATCAACTCCTCAACAAAACTGACAAAAGAAAATGTATAAGTATAAATATAGTGGGAGGCAGACATAATCAAAATGTTAGTGGCAAAAAGCCTGGTAGAACACATGACAATTTGCCTCTGTTCTAGGTACTTTCATTTTTTGTACCTGTACACTTGACTATAACAAATGATTTCTGGGTGCTATGGCAACCCTTTTAATTTGTCTCTGTTATGTGCAAACAGCATCTTTAATTAGATGCTTCCTGAAACTACATGGTTTCATCCATAAAAAGGGCTTGAATAAGGTACAAAGGCTCTTTAATAACTAAAGGAGGATTTTGGTTAATCATACAGTATAAAATTCCTGGCTCACTAATAATTATACATTACTACAAATGGCTGTATTAGATGAAAATTCATGCACTCTGATCAGTTGCTTTAATAAACCCAAAGGCGCATTTTAGATAGTTACGTGGAGATCAGAATTGAGGCATTGAGGTCAGGACACTCCCATTGTGATAGTATTTTAGAAACAGTTCTGCTAAAGGTGGAATATTTTCTAAAACACAGAGAAAGAGGTGCAGGAATGTAGGAGGATTTATATCAGAAATAAACACAGAAAAAATCTATGAGGTAAACCCAGCAACTTACAAGTGTGCCGTCATTTTCAAATGTGCACATGCAAATGTCAGTACTTACACATTCATCTAAGTCAATTTCAAGTCCAGACATGTAGATGCGCCTAATTAAATACAGAGGATTCCATCTTTACCTTATTTTAATTTGGAAGGGGAAAAAACATTGGAATACATCTCCTTTAATTCCGCATGTAAGGGATGGCCAACAGAGGCATTTTTAAACTACCTAAATTGTGTCAGGGAGCAGGTGTAAATCTGGATATGGGCAATTCTGGGCTTACTTATGCATTCTCTTTATAGAATAGGGAATACACATGTAGATTTATGTCCCATCCTGGCCAAGGCTCTGACATGCCTCCATGAAATTTTAATATGCTATGGACATCCATGTGTAAAATGAGCCTTTTCTAAAATGGCTGTTTACACATGGATAGTCATATTTACACATATAAATCATTAATAAAGTGTTGCAGATGTTAACATACTAATGCCATCTAGTGGCTCATTGTTGCAGAGGCGGAGGAAGGCCTTTTTCCTAGAATGGGGGTGGGGGAGCACAAGCACCGCCCCAAGCTGGAGTGGAGGAGTGGCCTAGTGGTTGGGGGCAAAGTACTTCAGGACGGAAGGTCGGGGGTTCAAATCCCACTAGAGGACAGCAACCTCGGGCCGGAAGGACTGGGGTTTCTAGTCCCACAGGTGCTCCCTGTGGTCTTGGGCAAGCCACTTAACCCTCCATAGCCCATGTTCCCTGTAAAATAGTTATCTCCAAGTTATAATGCCCTGTTCAATGTAATTTCAGTTTGTTCAATGTAAACCGCACTGATGCAGAATAGCGCGGTATATAAGAAAATGTAAATAAATAAATAAATAACTCTACCCCACAGGCAAACAGGAAGGGTCTTTGCTACGATTGTGCCTTCTATTCTTCTTCTGCCCGTGGGAGACTGGATCCCCGTGGGCAGTCTGCTACTTGCCATGCCATGATTTCTGGTGGAGCCAGGGCCCTTGTGGCCCACCCTTTTCCGATGCCTATGCATTGTTATATCCTACTTCTGCAATACAACAAGTTTTCTGTGCTCCAGCTGTATTCCGTGTGTCTTTACTTCTAGCTCTGAAATATAAGATTTCCAAAACAACCTCTGTAACACAATGCACAATGAAACAATGTAAAGGGTTTACTGTGTGGTAGCTGGCTGCAGTGAGCACTAACATGCCCCATGCCAACTACTGTACCATCCGCCAAAATGCACTTTAGCTGCCTATGGCAAGCTAGTGTGCAGAGTGGGCAGGTTGGGGCAGAGTGTGGGTTTGGAGAGCAAAGTAGCGTGCCATCATGGCGCATAGATTCACCTAACAACCTCTCTATGGCATCAGCAGGTGAACCCATATTGCTGTGCCACATGTTAGCTACTGGGAAATGCAGATCACGTCCTGACAGCTAACACAAAGGCTTTGCATTTAATATGCATTTGTTTCACACAGTTAAGTGCAAAACATCAGCAAGCTTTAGTAAAAGGAGCTCTAAATAAATAAATAAATGCATGCTATTCTAAATAAGTGCTCTACAACTTTATGACTGCAAAAACTACAATTGATACCATAAAAAACACCTCAGATATAGTGTTAAAATTGCAAAACGAGCAATAATTTCCCTCCTCCAATGCCTTCATTTGCCTCTCTTGATCTGCTACTGTCTCTTCCTTCCCAGACTCCCACCAAGTCTCTATGGCTGAGGTTACAGCTGGAATGAGATTCTTTTTTAGAGCCATTCACTTTTCAGACCCCGATTGGAACTAAGATTGATAGATCATGAGGATACTGGCCCACCCTTTGTTTCACATAGGAAGTCATAAGCAAAGTAGATGCAGGGTTAATAAATCCTTGAGATGGCAGTGCTAAAGCTGCATTATAACAATCTTAAAATCTAAATTAATGGATTCTCTCTAGCCTGGAAAATGAGTCATATGGGGATTCTCTTTGCCCCTTTTTTTTAGGAAAAGGGGCAAAGTGAAAAACGGGGTGCAGTGCCCATAGTTCAAATTTGGGAGGGAGACAGGGACCATATACCTCCTCCCATAGGAGGCAGCATCAGCAGTTGTAAATTTGTTTTCAAAAGAGCTGTCAGCTGCTTAGCATTTGTACCTGGTCACTAAATGTCTCTTTTCGGCATAGGATTACTATTGAAAAAATAGTGAGAAATTTATAGCTGTGACTGTGAAGGAGTCTACAAAAGATGTTCCTGTGTTTCCAAGAATCATCATGGATTCCCCCAGGTCTTCTGGATCCTGCTATAATTACTTTTAAAAATCTAGCGCTGAATGAGATTCAAAGACTGGAATCTAAATGGGAGAGTAAATATAGACATCTGACAAGGGCAGAAAGATAAATCAATTGTCATTAGAAGGGCCAATAAAGAAGGGGCAATTATGGTGTTAAATAGAAGTGACTATGAGGGTGAAAATAAAAGATAATTAGCAAATGGGAAGATTTACATCTAGAGGCTGACCCTATGTTTTCTCTTAAGAAACAGATGGAGACTAACAATGGAAGCCTATGATCGAGGCTTTTAATGAGTAAATAAAAATAGTTTTTGAAACCGGTATTACCAAGAATACCTGTAATTTATGTACTTCCAAAGATTCCTAAATCACAGGATCGTATCTGATAGTGGCTCCCTGTTAGAATGTCTAAGGAGATATTTTGAAGAATTTTTGAAGACTGAGATTCCTTCTATTTGTTCCTATATAAAAGACACTATACAATTCTTGCAGTTTCTTCATGATGCTGTCTCCTCTCTGCCCCACACACTTCTGCTCCTTCTCTTTCTGTCATATGGAGATATCAATCCTAACCCTGGCCCACTAGACTTTTTTTGCACTCACAGGACAGATCCTCACACAACTGCTGAAATCTTATTCATATCCCTCTCCTTTCCCCCCTCCTCTCTCCCTTTCTCATGCATCCTGTGGAACGCACAGTCCATCCGGAGTGGAGGAGTAGTGTAATGATTGAGAACCAAGAGACCAGGGTTCAGGTCCCACTAGCACTCCCTGTGGCCTTGGGCAAGTCACTTACCCCTCCAATGCCTCAGAAAATTCCAAGTTGTCAATGTCCCTGTTTACTGTACATTACCATCTTTGTTACAATGTGAACCGCTTTGACTGAAATGATAAAGCGGAATAGAAGAACTATTAAATAAATAAATCTCAAATAAGCTTGCCTTTATTCATTCTCTCTAATGCTCTCCATCTTTTTTCCTCTAACTGAGACCTGGCTCCTCCAAGAAGACTCAGCTTCAGTCGCTGCCCTCTGTCGTGGCAGCCACCAACTCTCCCAAATGCATTGTCCCACTGGCCTTGGTGATGCTGTTGGTTTTCTACTCTCGCATTCCTGCCAATTTCAACCCCTCCTTCTGCGTCAGTCTCACTCCTTTCCCTCCTTTGAGATCCAGTCCATCCATCTTTTTACTACACTATCTCTCTAGATGACTGTTATTTATTGACACCCTGACAAGTCTACCTCTACCTTTCTCACTAACTTTGACTCGTGGCTTTTCTTCTTTTTCAGGGATTTTAACATTCATGTTGATAACCCTTCTGATCTTTATGCTTTAAAGCTCTTTTACCTTAATCACCTCATTCAACCTCCAGCTTTGCTCTACAGCCCCCACTCACCAGCATGGCCACTGCCTCATCTTGCCTTCTTCTCTAATTGCTTACCCTCAAACTTCTGTACCCCCGTTCTTCACTCATCTGACCATCATCTGCTAAGCTTCACTCAACACCTGACACTTTAATCTCATCCAGTCTCCTCCAACCTCTTTAGAAATCATCATGCTCTCTCCACTACTGTCTCAAGACCTCTTTCCTCCACTATGTCATCTGAATCTGTTGATGAGGCAGTAGCTTCCTATAACACTGTACTTTCTTCTGCTCTGTATACTCTTGTTCCACCCATGCCATGCCCTATGAGGCGTACTGTACCTCAGCCCTGGCTGTCTTTAACACCTGCTATCTACATTCTTGTGCCTGCTAAGCTGAGCACATTTGGCTCAAATCACGCACCCTTGCGACTTTCTATACCTCAAATTCATGCTTGCCTCTTTCCACTCAGCCATAGCACTCGCCAAACGAGACTATTATATCCACCTGACTTTCTTGCCTCCGACCCTCGCTATCTCTTCACAACTGTCAACTCTTTCATCAAAGTGCCTCCACCTCCAACCTCTCCTTCCCTTTCTGCCCAAACTTTAGCCAACTATTTCCTTGACAAAGTCCACAAGATTACACTCCAAGTCCCCATGAGATCACCTCCATCCCCTCTTCCCTCTCTTCACTCCCAACTCTTCCCCTCGGTCTCTGCCACCCTTTCTTCCTTTTCTACACTCTCTGAGGAGGAAACCACACATATGCTTTCCTCCTCTAAACTCACTTCCTGCTCCTCTAACCTACTCTTACCCATCTCCTAAGTTTCATCTCCTCCACTGTCATCCCGTCCATGTCTCATATTCTCAACCTATTGCTCTCCACTGCAACTGTTCCTGCAGCTTTCAAGCATTTTGCAGTCACACCTCACCTCAATAAGCCCTCACTAAACCCTACCAGTCCTTCTAATTATCAGCCTCTCTCTCTCTCCTCCCCTTTGTTTCTTTTTTTTTTTTTTAATTTTTATTTTTTTTTTTTAAACTTTTATTTTCATTTTGCAACAAACAAAAAAAAAAAAAAAAAAAACACACCAAAGGAGACAAAACAAGTATACAATAAGGAAAAACAAACCCTATTACCCCCCACCCCCCTGCTTCTTCTCTAAGTCGACAGTATCAGCATGTGAGCGCTTCCAAACAACAGTGATTGTACATCAAAACGAACATAAATAGCATCTGCAATACAGAATAATCATGTGACAGAGATTTATACAAATTTAAACAGTCAGATGAGAGCATTTAGCGGTGTGAACATAGTCATTGAGCATCTTCCATTTAGACAGATGATGGGGGGTCTGAACGGAAGAAGCAAACATACGAGGTATTTGTTCATATTTACTGTAAAGACAGACATGATTCCACCATTCATTGGGGCTCAGATGGGAGCTATTTTTCCAGTATTTCGTAATTAGGGAAATAGCAATGCCCAACATAAAGTCTAAAAGGAAGTAAGCCGATTTTGGAAGAGAGGGGATCCCCGCAGCTGAGCGGAGTCCCACTATCCTCCAAGACAGGGGCTCTTGAAAGTGCAAAATAGATTGGATACGACCCCAGACCCGACGCCAGTAATACTGTAGTGCGGGACATTCATACATAACATGAGTTAGTGAACCAATGGCCGCATGGCATGTCCAGCATTTATTGCCCTGGGAGGTGTTCCATTTGGCTAATCTGTCAGGAGTATAGAAACACCGGTGGGCTAGAAAGAAGAGTGTCTGAGTGAGTGAGGCGGATCTGGAGACCCGTGTCACTCTACTCCAGACAAGGCTCCATTGCTCCGGGGTCAAAGTTACATGCAGTTCCCGCTCCCATGCTTTCTGTGCAATAGGGGTACCTCTATTTACAGCAGTACTTAAGGTTTTGTAAAAGTTAGATGCTACACCCGATGAGCTCCCGATAGATCGGATAGTCTCCGACAAGTCTTGGGTAGGGGATTCCGATGGCGGGAGCACCTTAGCACTCCGAAGACAATGCTGTAGTTGCACCAACTGAAAGTAGTGTTTCGCTGGGAGACCAAATTCAATTTGCAATTCACTAAAAGTTTTCCAGCGACCATCATGGAACAACTGGGTAGGGGTCCAAATGCCCCTAGTGTACCAGGGGCTCCACGCCATCGGTTTATTTGTATTTGAAATCGAGTATTGTACCAGAGCGGGAGTCTGTCTAACGGACAGAATCGGGAGTCTAGAGATTGAATAAGAGTATTAAAGGCACCTAAAGTGTCTAAAAGCATTGGTGGATAGTGGGAGTCTGATGGGAGAGTCATACCAGGGAGAGAAGTAAGAGGAAACGGTTTGCAAAGGTTCTCCTCTATATCTAGCCACACAGGTCTACTCGGTGCTAGATCTTCCAGCCAACGAGCGCCTTGTTTGAGAAGAAAAGAGTGGTGATATTTCAGGAAATCAGGGAATCGGACACCCCCATTGTCCTTATCAGCTTGCAACTTATGCTTCGCTATCCTAGGTGTCTTGTTTTGCCATAAGTATCTAGTCAGAAGGCCCTCTAAATCTTTATATGTACGTCGAGGTAGGAGACAGGGCAACATTTCTAAAATGTAATTCACTTTAGGAACAATCATCATTTTTATGGTTTCTAGGCGACCCCACCAGGTAAGTGTTAAAGGAGTCCAACGGTGAGTAAGCGCCCGGACTTTAGAGGTTAAGTCTTTGGCATTAAAGGAGATAGCATCTTCCAAAGGAGAGCAATAGTGGACCCCAAGGTATTTGACCATGCGAGGTTGCCATAGAAAGGGAAAGGATTGCATATCTGCTTGATGAATTAGAGAGTTTAATGGGAAGGCTACCGATTTGGTCCAATTTATCTTATACCCCGAGAGTTGTGAATATTTACCGATTTGCTCTAGGACAGCCGGCACCGAGTCTAAAGAGACAAAGAGCATAAGGTCATCAGCATATGCTGAAATTTTAATTTCCCTATGAGAGAAGGGGACTCCATGAATCTCCTCCGATTGCCGGATTAGTAAAGCTAAGGGTTCGAGTGCAAGATCGAAAAGAAGTGGAGACAGTGGGCATCCCTGACGAGTACCGCGTTGAAGGGGAAATGGCTGAGACTTTAAAGCATTAGCACAGATACTGGCTGTAGGCTGTGCGTACATGGTGTGGAGACAACGGAGAAAACCTTCTCCGAATCCGTACCAGCGGAGAGTTGCAAACAGGAAAGGCCATTCTAAGCGATCAAAGGCCTTCTCAGCATCAAGTGAGAGGCCGACAAATGGTCGATCAAGATTAACTGCGGTAGTCAGTACATGACAGAGTCCGAGCATTGTCAGCGGTTGATCTACCGGGAATGAAACCGCATTGATCTGGGTGTATCAAAGTAGACATCCTATCAGAGAGCCGGGTGGAGAGAATGGTGGCAAATATTTTATAGTCCGCATTTAGGAGGGAAATTGGACGATAATTGGCTGTTAGTTGCGGATCTCTCCCCTCTTTCTCAAAAACTACTACATTTGCCATAGAAAAGGACCCAGCAGGAGATCCCTCCTCGGCCAGAGCAGAAAAATAAAGTTTCAAAACTGGAGCTAAGTCAGCGTTAAAGGTTTTGTAGAATTCAGCAGGGAGACCGTCCGGGCCGGCAGCTCGACCTGTGGCACATCTCTTGAGAGCAGAATGAATTTCTGATAAAGTGAATGGTTTGTCCATGGCCTCTCTATCTTCGTCAGATAGGGTCGGTCGTTGTACCCCTGAGAGCAATCGTTCAAATACTTCTGGCTCAAAATCACATTCAGATTGATAAAGCCGAGTATAAAAATCACGAAAGAGTTCTAAAATTTCTGTATCGTTAGTGACCAGGCCCCCCCCCGACGGATTACGGAGAGCGGTAACACGCTTGGCTTCTTTTTGACCTTTCAGGGCATTCGCTAATAGTTTGCCAGCACGGTTATTTTCCCGGTAATACAACCCTTGTTGTGATTCAATATTTTTAGCAGCAGCAGTATATAAAAGCTGATTGTATTGAAAGCGGAGGCGTTGTAAACGGAGTAAAATACATGGGTCAGTACGGGACGTAAGGAGACGCTTCCCAGCTTGTATCTGTTGCTCTAGAATCAGTAAGTGCTGCTTTCTTTGTTTCCCCTGTCGAATTTGGTAGCTGGTTATAGTAGCACGGATAGATGCCTTAAAACCCTCCCACCAAGCCCAGCTCGCTGTGTCATGGGGTGAGTTAAAATGAAAATAATCTTGGATAGCGGCCTTTATGTCAACCTGAAAATCCTTTTGATCCAGTAGGGAGCTATCAAAAAACCAAGCACGGGGATGATCATCTCGCGTAGTGACATGCAATGAAAAAGATATGGCAGCATGGTCAGAAATATGAAGAGGATGAGTCCTAGCCGTGTCCACTTGAGAAATCAGTGCTTTGGAAATGAGAAAAAAATCTATTCTAGATTGTGAGTGATGGGGGGCAGAAAAAAAGGTGTACTCTAAGTCGGAGGGGTGAAGCAGCCTCCATATATCTACTAGCGCAAGGTCTTGCATTAGAGCTGTGAGGGTAGCAAGACTCTTGGGTGGACTACTCGTTCTGGGCGGTTGTCTATCTATCAAAGGGTCTAGCACTTGATTAAAATCGCCACCAAGTATTAATGGAGTATTGGCAGAGGCCTGTGCCAACTGCGCAATACTTGCATAGTAAGCAGGGTTATCCACATTCGGAGCATAAATACAAATACACGTGAATTCACTATCTCCAACCTTAAAATGTGCACGGGTCCATCTACCCTCCTTATCAGAGCTAGTATCTATTACAGTAGCTTGCAAAGACCTCTTAACCAGAATGGCCACCCCACACCGTTTGGAAACGGCGGGAGAATAGGCAGCCACCAGATAAGGTTTAGCATTGAGTTTCAGTGTTTCAGCGGAATTTAGATGCGTTTCCTGAAGAAACACTAAATCAGCATGCTCATGATTAAGATAGCTAAGAATTTTCTTTCTTTTGATTGGACTATTGATGCCTTTTACGTTAAGTGATAAGATCTTACATAAGGCCATTGAGCAAGGTTAAAAATTCTGAAAGAGAACATGATAGCGCACATAAGTTCACAATGTCCCTCATAGTAACTGTATCTGGCTGTACACATGACATGATAGAAAATAAGCTAATGTAATACAATGAAGCGCCCCACATTAAAAAATAAGAACCGCAGCGCGGTAGAGAAGAAGCAGAACCCCAGAAATTACTGGCGACCATGTGTCTGCGGGGAGAAACCCCAGAGAAGGCCGAAATTGAAAACATATAACCTGTATAACTGTGCGTGCTCCGAATCCAACTGAGGCACACATCATGGAGGGATAGAAGACCAAGTAAGTCATATAAAGACAGAAAGAAAAGTCCAGGCAGTCTCTGTGCTTGGCGATGACCACCCCGTCGGGCCCTTCAAAATGGCGGACAGAGCCGGCAGATAATAAGTCCAAGTTGTTGGGTTAACGCATCTGCTCTGCTTCTTTGGAGTCTAAAAATGTTGATAGTAGATCAGGATCTTCGAATGTCCTAGTTTGGTTGTGGAGAGTCACTCGGAGCTTCGCTGGATACAACAGGCCAAAGCGAGCCTGTAGCTGTTGAAGTCGAGGGCGAAAAGCAAGGAGCCTCTTCCGACGGTCAACTGTGGGCTTTGCCAAATCAGGGAAGAAGGAGACTTTATGACTTTCAAACTCCAGATGACGATTCGCCCGGGCAGCATTTAGAATTTGTTCCACTTGTTGATATCGTAGTAATCGAAAGATAATAGGCCGGGGGGTCGTGCGGTTGAGCACCATATGGGTAGGAACACGATGTGCTCGATCAATTTCCAGGTCTCTATGAAATGTGATCTTCAACAAGGAGGGAAGAGTTTTGAGCAAGAATTCTCTGATATCTCCTGCTTCCGCCCCCTCCGGTATTCCAAGGAGCCTCACATTGTTGCGACGGGCGCGATTATTGCTATCTTCTAACTCTTTTTGAAGATTCTGTATCTGGCGCTCAGCCTTGTCCAGTTTGACCAAGCGCACCGCGTGCGAGTCGAGGACCCCCGCCATGTTGTCCTGCCGTAATGAAAGGCTTTCAAGTCGGTCCTGGAGCACACCGAAGTCTTCTCGCATGGCTCGAAGCGCTTCTCCGTTGGACTGCACCAGTTCCTTCACTCCGCGTATTTCCTCTAAGAGCTCCTGATGCATTTCGGGGTTTTCCCGAAGTGGAACCATCTTCTGTGGGGAAGACACCTCTGTTTTGGAGCGTTTTCCGTGTGAAGAAGAAGGAGACCCGAAGTCCAAGCGCGCTGGTTTATGGGCCGCCATCCCCCCCGAGGTACCCCGGTAAGTTCGGAGCAAAAAATTGAGTTTATGTAGGTATTAAGTCAGGATTCTGAGTAGGCCTCTCGGGAGCTTCAGCGCGAAGCGTCTAACCCGCTGGACATCAGGCTCCGCCCCCTCCCTCCCCTTTGTTTCTAAACTAATTAAATGTGTGATTCACCGCCATTCTCTCCTCTCAAGCCCTTCTGGAGACATTGCAATCTGGCTTTTGTCCTTTACATTCTACTAAAACAGCACTTGTCAAAGTCTCCGATGAGCTGTTCCTGGCAAAATCCAAGGGCCTTTACTTGATCCTCATCCTTCTTGACCTTTCTGCTGTTTTTGACACTGTTGACCATCACCTTCTCCTCGATATCTTGTCCCTGGCTTGGTTTTAAGAGCTCTGTGCTATCTGGTTCTTTTACGTTTCCCATCATACTTTCAGTGTTTGTTCTGGTGGATCCTCCTCTACTGCTATCCTGCTTTCACAGTTGCTGTACCCCAAGGGTCTATCTTGGGCCCATTCCTTTTCTCTCTCTATACCCAGTCCCTTGGTGCACTCATCTCCTCCCATGGCTTTCAGTACCATCTTTATACTGATGACTCTCAGATCTACCTCTCTACACCTGAAATTTCTCTGACATTCCAGGCCAACATCTCTGCCTGCCTATCTGACATTGCTACCTGGATGTCTCACTGCCATTTGAAATAGAACATTTCCAAAACCAAGCTTCTTATTTTTCCCCCTAAACTCACCTCCTCCCTTCCTCCTTTCTCATTCTCTGTGGATAACACACTACTACTGCCTGTTTCCTCATCTCACAACCTTGTCTTTGACTCTTCCCTCTCCTTCTCCACACACATCGAACTGATAGCTAAAACCTGCCTTTTTTTCTTTATAACAACAGTAAAATTAATCCCTTCCTTTCTGAACACACTACTAAGACACGTATCTACCCTTTAGTCACCTCCCATCTAGACTATCGCAAACTCCTCCTTGCTGGTCTCCCTCTGAATCATCTCTATCCCCTTCAATCTGTTCAAAACTCATCTGTACAGTTAATCTTCCACGAGCCTTGATATGCTCATATAGTCCCTCTTCTCAAGTCATTTCATTGGCTCTCTGTTTCCGTATCCAGTTCAAACTTGAGATAAAAACCAAGGCAGAGTCTCCTCACAGCAAGCTCAAAGCCCTAGACTTCAAAAACTCTGAATTCAGGAAGATGGCCAAGTGCCTGAAAGAGGAGCTGGTGCGGTGGGAGGAGATAGGGGGTGGAATTGCAATGGACTAAACTAAAGGAGCCAATAAAAGGGGCAACAGATACATATGTAAGGAAAATAAATAAGAACAAGAGGAAAATAAGACATCTTCAGTTTTCTAAAGGAGTGACTACACAAATAAAGGCAAAAAACACAGTTTTCACAAAATTCAGAAGTTTGCAAGTAGAGGAATACCGAAAAGAATGCAGGATAAAGCTAAAAGAGACAAAAAGAGAAATAAGGATAGCAAAATCAAAGGCAGAAGAAAAGTTGGCTAAAGATCTAAAGCATGGTGATAAAACATTTTTCAGTTATATTCGGGAGACGTGGAAGATCAGAGGTGAAATTGCAAGACTCAGAAGTGCTGAGAACGGATTCATGGAAAGTGACGTTGAAAAAGCAAAAATGCTAAACAACTACTTCTGTTCTTTTTGATTGACAAATATACAAATGGAAATGGAGTAGATACTACACCATTCACAGAAGATGATGTGTTTGAACAGCTTGAAAAATTGAAGTGGACAAAGCCATGGAACCGGATGGAACTACTGGGGCCTAAATATCCATATAATAAATGGTTAAATCTGTTGCACGGTTTGGAGAATAACTTGCTCTCAGGGGAGGGACTGATTGTAGACCATCTCACACCTGGACACACAATACCGGTCTAAAGCAGACTGCATGAGCTCTGGAGTGCTCAGAAAGCCATCAGCTAAGACTATAATTTTCTTTATTATCTCTGCTGGTTTCTAGCTACCAATATAGAGTTTAAGTGTTTGTTTTTTGGGGATATCGTTAATATAAGGTTTAACTGTGGCTATACATTACGTTTGGGGATATTCTGACTGACTGCTTTCCTGTGTAGCCTTGGAGCAGATATCTGTGGGTTCCCCAGTTTAGGAACAGCCTACTGGCCAGAGACACTTAGGTTCCTGCCCACCCTACCCCTCATCCCACCCGCCCCAGGGGCTGCATTGCCTATATAGTGGTCGCATACATTGCCATCTATCCTTTTAACTTGGGTTAAGGCCCGCCCCTTCTTCTTCCTTTCTTCTTCTTCTAAGACTACTTATTTAGCATGTCATGTATTCAGTGCAATAACTGCAGTACATTCATTCCAAGACAAATCATTTGGAAACTGAGAGCTTGTCCTTTGTGCTTCAGGTCAGCTGCCATGCATAAAGAACTGACTCTAACATGGGAAGACCTAGTTGCCAAGCATAAAGAAGTGACCCTACTGAGGGAGGAACTGGCTGAAATGAAGCGCACCTCTTCTAAGATAGAAACTGAACAACTTCCACCACCACTCCCACAAAGAATCAAACACCCCAGTGACAAATGGATCACAGTGAGTTCTGGTAGATTGCGACCTGTAACACACAGATATCCTATGCATCAAGAGATATCCCTGCATAATGCTTTCTCTGCCTTGGCTAATGAGGATGTTCAATCCAAAGAAACCGAAGGGCCCTTAAATGAGACAGACGAATGCCCAATCTCCTACTAGAGGACCAAATATGAATAAAACCTCATCAAACAGCAAATTACTAATACTTGGAGATTCCATCATCAGAGGCACCAACTTGGGAACACAGTTCAATGAAGAGAAGATAGTCAAGTGCCTTCCAGACTCTTCAGCCAGCAGGAATACTAACCAAATTGTTGAAGTACTTAGAGCAGAAAGTGAACACAGATGTGGAAGGTCAAGCTCTGGACGTCACCCCCTGCAAAAGCAGAACATCATCAGAAACAGCCATACTTTTAAACCACACATCATAAACAAGCAGGAAGATGTGGGCAGAACAAAAGCAATGCAAAATACACACAAGCCAGTTAAATCCTGGAAAGCAATGAGCACTAATGCTCGAAGCTTAGCTGACAAAGTTCCGGACCTGGAAACCCTAATGATGGAA
This sequence comes from Ichthyophis bannanicus, assembly GCA_033557465.1. NCBI lineage: Eukaryota > Metazoa > Chordata > Amphibia > Gymnophiona > Ichthyophiidae > Ichthyophis > Ichthyophis bannanicus. Next base: position 99,320,417 of record CM066040.1, on the reverse strand, counting down.
ATGGATTTGGACATTGTGGCCATTACAGAAACTTGGCTAAATGAATTGCATGATTGGGATATAGCCATAGCTGGCTATAATCTATTCAGAAGAGACAGAGAAAATGGAAGAGGAGGAGGAGTAGCCTTGTATGTCAAGGGCAATATTAAAGCTACTGAAATGCAGGGGGCATGGGGAAAAGAAGAAGCGCTCTGGATTGTGTTGGAAAGAGGAGATGGCACTGTCATCCATACTGCTGTAGTATACAGACCTCCGACAAAAACTGAAGAGATAGATAACGAATTGATTGTAGATATTGCCAAGATAGCCACAAAGGGAGAAGCGATCATATTGGGTGACTTTAATCTACCTGATGTGGATTGGATTACTCCTTCTACAAATCTGGAAAGAAGCAAAAAAATTGTGGATGCTCTCCAAGACGCATTACTTAGACAAGTGGTGATAGAACCAACCAGGGAAAGCTCAATGCTGGATTTAGTGCTCACCAACGGTGATAGCATGTCGAATGTCTGCGTGGGTGCCCCTGTGAGCAGCAGCGATCATCACATGGTGTGGTTTGGGATAAAAGCTATGGTATAGGCCAGTCATAGCAAGCTCAAGGTCCTAAACGTCAAAAACACAGACTTCAATAAAATGGCCAAGTACCTAAAGGAGGAGCTGACAGTGTGGAAGGAGATAAGGGAAGTGGAATTGAAACAGGCTAAACTAAAGTTGGCAATAAAAGGGGCAACAGATAAATATGTAAGAAAAGTAAACAAAAACAAGAGGAGAAGAAAACCTATTTGGTTTTCCAAAGAAGTGGCTGCTCAAAGGCAAAAATCACAGCTTTAGCAAAATTAAAAAGCTTGCAAACAGAGGAACACAGAAATGAATACAGGATCAAACTCAAAGAGACAAAGAGAGAAATAAGGATAGCAAAATCAAAGGCAGAGGAAAAGATGGCTAAAGATATGAAGTGCGGCAACAAAACTTTCTTCAGGTATATTGGAGAAAGGAGGAAGATCAGAGGTGGAATTGCGGGACTCAGAAGTGCTGGGAATGCACTCGTGGAAGGTGACATTGAAAAAGCAAAATTGCTAAACAAATATTTCTGCTCTGTTTTTACTAAGGAAAGTCCTGGGGAAGGACCACCTGTGACTCCCAAATATAAAACTGGGAATGAAGTAGATACCACATCATTCACAGAAGATGAAGTGTTAGAACAACTTGCAAAACTGAAAGTGGACAAGGCCATGGGACCAGATGAGATACATCCCAGGATACTGAAGGAGCTCAGAGAGGTTCTTGCAGGGCCGTTAAAGGATGTTTTCAACAGATCCTTGGAAACAGGAGAGGTTCCTCAGGACTGGAGAATGGCTGATGTCATACCTCTACACAAAAGTGGTGACAGGGAAGAAGTGTCATACTACAGGCCTGTGAGCCTTACCTCAGTGGCGGGAAAAGTAATGGAGGTGCTCCTGAAAGAGCGAATTGTGAACTTTCTCAAGGCGAACAGGTTGCAAGATCCGAGGCAACATGGTTTTACCGAAGGATGATCTTGCCAAACAAATCTCATTGAGTTCTTTGACTGGGTGACTAGGGAACTAGATCAGGGGCATGCAATGGATGTCATCTACTGTTCCTCATAGGAGGCTTATCAATAAACTCAGTAGTTTGGGGATAGATCCCAAGATGGTAAATTGGATCAGAAATTGGTTGACTGACAGACGACAGAAGGTGATGGTACAAGGAGATCACTCGGATAAAAGGAAGGTGATTAGCAGGGTGCCCCAGCGGTCGGTCCTGGGCCTGGCATTGTTCAATGTATTTGTGAGTGATATTGCTGAAGGACTGCATGGAAAAGTCTGTCTATTTGCAGATGACACAAAAATTTGCAACAGAGTGGACTCCCCCGAGGGAGTGGTTATCATGAGGAATGAACTACAAAAGCTGGTAGAATGGTCTAATGCTTGGCAATTAAGATTTAATGTGAAGAAGTGAAGAGTCATGTACTTGGGAAGCAGAAATCCAAGGGAAATGTACGCGATAGGGGGTGAGAGATTGGTGTGTTCGGATCAGGAGAAAGACCTTGGAGTGATTATTTCTGAAGATCTCAAGGTGGCAAAACAGTGCGACAAGGCGGTGGCAAAAGCCAGGAGGATGTTGGGCTGTATACGAAGAGGAATTACCAGCAGAAAAGAAGAGGTACTTATGCCACTGTACAAGTCACTGGTGAAGCCTCACTTGGAATACTGTGTTCAGTTTTGGAGACCATATCTTGCAAAGGATGTAAAAAGACTGGAAACTGTTCAGAGGAAGGCGACCAAAATGATTTGGAGCCTGTGTCAGAAGCCTTATGAGAAGAGACTTGAAGACCTAAACATGTACACTTTGGAGGAGAGGAGGGACAGGGGAGATATGATTCAGACCTTTAAATACGTAAAGAGAAATAATGAACAAACAAACCTCTTCCAAAGACGGAGAAGCTGCAAAACTAGAGGGCATAACATGAAGCTACAAGGTGGTAAATTGAAAGGCAATGTCAGGAATACTTTTTCACTGAAAGGGTGGTGGATGCTTGGAATGCACTCCCGATGGAAGTGGTGGGGGCAAATATGATGACGGAGTTCAAAAGGGCATGGGACAGACACAGTGGATCCCTTTACAGCAACAAGAAAATATCAAACTAATCTGAACCATCTAATTCCTTAACAAATAGAGGTGTACTACAAGGAGTTGTGGGATCACCCCTAAACAAAGACATGGGGAAGGGGGGCCTGCACAGAGCGGCAAGTGTACCTACTCTTGACATCATACTGGTCTTTATCTGCCAACATTTACTATGTTACTATGATATATCCCAGGATATTGAAAGAGCTCAGAGAGGTTCTTGCAGGGCCTTTAAAGGATGTTTTTAATAGATCCTTGGAGACAGGAGAAGTTCCATAGGACTGGACAAGTGCCAGTGTGGTACCTCTTCACAAAATTGGTAATAGGGAAGAAGTGGCAAACTACAGGCCAGTAAGCCTTACCTCAGTGGTGAGAAAAGTAATGGAGGCACGCCTGAAAAAGAGAATAGTGGACTTTCTCAAAACAAATAGGTTACATGAACCAAGGCAACATGGTTTTACCAAAGGACAATCCTGCCCAAAAAATCTTATTGAGTTCTTTGATTGGGTGACCAGAGAACTAGATCAAGGGCATGCAATGGATGTGATCTATCTATATTTTAGCAAAGCCTTTGATACTGTTCCTTGTAGGATGCTTATCAATAACTGAACAGCCTGAGGATGGGTCCCAAGGTGGTAAATTGGATCAAAAATTGCTTGACTGACAGACGACAGAAGGTGATGGTAAATGGAACTCACTCGGATGAAAGGAACATGATTAGTGGCGTGCCCCAGGGATCGGTCTTGGAACCAATGTATTTGTAAGTGATATTGATGAAGGACTGAATGGAAAAGTCTATCTTTTTGCAGATGACACAAACATTTTCAACAGCATGGACTTCCCTGAGGGGGTGGATAGCATGAGGAAAAATCTGCAAAAGCTGGAAGAATGGTCTAATGCTTGGCAGTTAAGATTTAGTGTGAAGAAATGCAGTGTCATGCACTTGGGATGCAGAAATCCAAGGGAATGAGATAGGGGGCACTAGGTTAATGTGCATGGACCAGAAGAAGGACCTTGGTGTGATTGTTTCTGAGGATCTCAATATGGCGAAACAGTGTGACAAGGTGGTGGCCCAAAGGATGCTGGGTTGCATACAGAGAGGAATTACCAGCAGAAAGGAGGAGGTGCTAATGCCACTGTACAAGTTGCTGATGAGGACCCACTTGTAATATTGTGTTCAGTTATGGAGACCGTATCTTTCACTGGATATAAAAAGACTGAGAATGGTTCAGAGGAAGGCAAACAAAATGATTTGGAGCCTGCGCCAGAAGACATATGAGAAGCAGCTTGAAGACCTAAATATGTATACACTAGAGGAGAGGAGGGGCAGGGGAGATATGATACAGACCTTTAAATACTTAAAGTATTAATGAACAAACAAACCTTTTTCAAAGGCGAGGAAGCTGTAAAACTAGACGGCATAACAAGAAGCTGCAAGGGGGTAAACTGAAAGGCAACATCAGGCAATACTTTTTCACTGAAAGGGTGGTAGATGCTTGGAATGCCCTCCCGATGGAAGTGGTGGGAACAAATATGGTGACAGAATTCAAAATGGCATTGGACAGACACAGTGGATCCCTTTATAACAGGATAAAATCAAAATAAACTTCTCTCTTATATCTCACAAATAGGGGTGACCTAAATAAAGGCATAGGGAGGGGTGACCTTCACATAGTGGCAGGTGCACCTACTCTTGCCACCTTGCTGGGCAGACTAAATGGACCATGCCTGCAAAATTGATTTGCTGCTTTAGATACAAATGGCAGAGCTCTAGAAGAGTTATGGAATGACATCAAGAAGGTTGTGTTGGAAGAAAGCGAGAAGTCTCTACAAAAGCTGTAAAAGCAAAAACGGCCAAAATGGATGACAGAAGAAACTCTGAAAATTGCCCAGAAACGCAGAGAAGCTAAAGCCAGAGGAGAAAGAGAGGCTATCACAGAACAGAGATTTCCAATGTGCAGCAAGACAGGACAAGGAAAAGTACTACAATGATGCATTTCCAGGAAATTCAAGCAGAAACTTTTAGAGGAAGAATAAGATCAGCTTTCCTAAAACTACGAGAGTTAAAGAAAAAATTCCAGCATCAAATTGGAATGTTACAAGATGCTCAAGGATCTATGTAGAATGATGCTGAGAAGATCAAGAAAAGGTGGAAAGAATATACAGAATTTTTATATGTTAAAGATGAAGTGGACCAACAGCCGTTTCAACCTGTAGCTTATGATCTGGAACCATTGGTGATGAAAGAAGAAATCAAAGCAACATTGAAAGCCTTATCAAAGAACAAAGCACCAGGCATTGATTGCATTCCCATAGAAGTATTACAGCAATCTGATGCAGCTGTTACTATACTTACAAGATTCTGCCAGAAAATTTGGAAAACAACATCATGGCCAACTGCCTGGAAAAGATCTGTGTTTATACCAATACTAAAAAAAAGGTGATCCAATTGACTGTGGAAATTATCGCACAGTCGCTCTGATCCAACATACCAGCAAGATTCTACTGAAGATTATTCAATAGAGGCTACAACCATGCCTGGAACAAGAACTTCCTGAAGTTCAAGCAGGAAAAGGGCGAGGAACGAGAGACATCATCGCAGATGTGAGCTGGATCCTTGAAAAGACTAAAGAATACCTAAAGGATATCTATTTGTGCTTTATTGACCTCGGCAAGGCTTTTGACTGTGTAAACCAATAAAAATTCTGGGCCACATTAAGAAGCATGGGTATACCAGAACATCTGATCAATCTGACATTGATCAATCTGACATTGATCAAGAAGCAACAGTTCAAACAGAGCAAGGAGAAACAGAATGGTTTCAAATTAGCAAAGCTGTATGACCAAGCTGCATACCTTTCCCCTGTTTAATTTATATGCAGAACAAAACATCAGAGAAGCAGGATTGTATGAAGACAACAGAGGTGTGAAGATTGGAGGAAGACTCATCAACAACCTTTGCTATGCTGATGATACCACATTACTGGCTGAAAGTGAAAATGATCTGAAACATTTGCTTCTCACGATCAAAGAACGTAGCCTTAAAATGGGCCTGCACCTTAATGTAAAGAAGACAAAGATCATGACAACTGGCTAAATCAGTAAGTTCATTGTTGATGGAGAAGAAATTGAAATCATGGACTTTAACCTACTTGGATCAACAATCAATAAAGAAGCAACAAGCAGCCAAGAAATCTGATGATGCATTGCTTTAGGCAAAATGGCTGTGAAGGACCTAGACAAGATTCTGAAGAGCAGAGATGTCTCTCTCCATACAAAGATTCGACTCATTCAAGCTATGGTATTTTCAATAACATCATATGGATGCGAAAGCTGGACAGTGAAAAAGATAATAAAGAAGAAAATTGATGCCATTGAATTATGGTGCTGGTGATGAATCATGCGTATACCATGGACTGCCCGAAGAACAAACCAGTCAGTACTAGAGGAGATCAAACCTAAGCTTTCTTTAGAAGCTCAGATGACAAGACTTTGACTTTCATACTTTGGACACATCATGCAAAGAGAGAGGGACATCATGCTTGGCAAGATAGAAGGTCAATGCAAAAGAGGAAGGCCAGCAATGAGATGGATCGATACAGTAACAGCAACTATGGGTGCCAGTCTGTCAACAATGAGCCACCTGATTGAAGACCGAACGCAATTTAAGACAACTATCCAGAGGATTGCAATGAGTCAACACCGACTCGATGGCACTTAACAACAAACCATCATGCCAGAAGTCTCAAGACCACTGACCCCTCCCCTCACACCCTTATGTGACTGCTATATCCTAATGGTCTTAAGTAAGGGTACCTGTATCCCTAGCAGTACTGGTTCCCCTGAAATTACCTATTAGTTCACTATACACCAATAATCCTTTGAATTGTTATACTAGCTTTTGTATTCTAATGTTAATGGGTTACTTGTATTGCTTCCTGTTCCTTGTAACATTATCTTGTTCCATGTAATGTTATGTTACTGTTACCTGTAAACCATGTTGATCATTGGAAATGCAGCATATAAACATTTCAAATAAATAAATAAATTTGGGCGACTTTATCAGAGAAATATGTGGCCATTTCTTCTGCAAAAAGGCCTGATCAGATCTGGCCATGGTCCACCTGTTTAAGGGAGAAAAGCTGATTTACCCCTGAGAATACTGCTAGGCTAGGCTTGGATGACATCCTAATTAAGAAAGAGAAATAGTCTTTTTTTTGTGGCAAGGATCTGAGAACAATAGTAAGAGTGGCAGTTCTGAAAGTGGATCTGATCCAAGGAGGATCCACTTTTGCGCCATAGACTTTCAGCAGACCTCATATGTCTCCTGAAAAGGCGCAAACCCTTATGGAATTATGTATATTTTGCATCATTATTGTTATACTGTAAACTGCCTTGAATACATGATGAGGTGTTATAAAAAACTTGTTAAATGAATAAAAATAAAAATTTATGGGTCCGACGCAGAGATGTACTTGGTCTCTGCTTAGGGCCTGGCCATCCAATGAGAGTGTGGTGAAATTCGCAGGGAAGAGAGCATTGGCAGAGAGGAAGGCCAACATGGTATCCCGTGTGAAACAGCAAGAGAAATGAGGGGGCCCCATGTGGGAGACCTGCACAGGCTGTGGGTGCGAACTAGATGTGCATGCTGGTAAAGTAAGTTCAAAGAGGAGAGTGTGGTCCATCCATGGTAGGGGAAGCACTCGAATATGAGATGGACATGACACGGTATCCTGAGAAGTGTGATTTGCTGCATGAGTGGGGCAGAGAACATGCTGTTGCAGACCATGATCTGAGAGAAAGTAGAAAAAGCTTTATCATGCTCGAGTAGGAAGAATACAATGTATGTTCAAATCCACCAGCATCACCAGATCCAGGGAAGATACCATAAGGTTTGAGACAAGTTGCTGAACAATTTCCCAGGCAGGTTGCAAAAGTGAAGGAGGGCAATATAAGAGCAACAAGTGGGTGCCAACTGGAGGGCCAATTCTGAGAAGGGGCTCACAGTTCACACATTGTGTAATGGACAATTCCACACCCCTTCACCTTTTGGAAGTCCGGGGGGGTGTAGTCAAATAACCTGAGGAGAGGCAGAGAAAGACGTAAGGTTCCTCACCCTCCCATAGCCAAGTTTCCGTGAGGCAAGGCACATCCAAAGAATGTAATAGTAGGTCAGAAATTAAAACATAAGAACATAAGATATGCCATACTGGGTCAGACCAAGGTCCATCAAGCCCAGTATTCTGTTTCCAACAGTGGCCAATCTAGGTCATATGTACCTAGCAGTTTCCCCAAGTGACACAGGTTCCACAATGCTTGTATTGGTTCAAGCATTGATATCCTGGGTCCCTTCTTAATAATGGTTTATGGACCTTTCCTCCAGGAACTTGTCCAAACCATTTTTAAACCCAGCTACACTAACAGCCTTTACTACATCCTCCGGTAACAAATTCCAGAGTTTGATTACATGTTGAGTGAAAAAAATATTTTCTTTTATTAGTCTTAAATAGTTTACCCTGTAGCTTCATTGCATGTCCCCTAGTCTTTCAATATTCTGATAAGGTAAACAATTGATCTATGTTTACCTGTTCCACTCAGTTCATTAATTTATAGACTTCTATCATATCTCCCCTCAGCCATCTCTTTTCCAGGTTAAAGAGCCCTAACCTTTTTATTTATTTATTTATTTATATCCTGCTTTTCACCAGGTCAAAGTGGTCAATTGAGGGAACATTTAACACGAGGGGATATGAGACACATATGATAATACTTACAGGGAACATGGGCAATGGAGGGTTAAGTGGCTTGCCCAAGACCACAAGGAGTATAGGACTAGAAATCCCAGTCCCTCTGGCCTGAGATTGCTGTCCCCAGGTGGGACTTGAACCCCTGGCCCTCCGGCCTGAAGTACCTTGTCCTAACCACTAGACCACTCCTCCCTCCTTTTAGCTTTTCTTCATAGGAGTATCCTTCCATCCCCTTTACCATTTTGGTGGCTTTTCTCTGAACCTTTTCTAAAATCGCTATATCCTTTTTAAGATACGGCGACCAGAATTGCACACAATATTCAAGGTGCGGTCTCACCATGGAACGATATAGAGGCATTATAATATCTTTTGTTTTATTTTCCATTCCTTTCCTTATCATACCTAGCATTCTATTTGCTCTCTTGGCCGCTACTGCACACTGGGCCGAGGGTTTTAACATGGTATCCACAATGACGCCTAAATCTTTTTCCTGGGTGGTGGTTCCTAATGTGGAACCTTGCATCGTGTAACCATAGTTTGGGTTGTTCTTCCCTAGGTGCATAACCTTGCACTTTTCCACATTAAATTTCATCTGCCATTTTGATGCCCAGTCTTCCAATTTATCAAGATCCTCTTGCAATTTTCCACAATCCTCTTGGGTTTTAACAACTTTAAATAGTTTTGTGTCATCTGCAAATTTGATAACCTCACTCGTTATTCCACTTTCCAGGTCATTTATGAATATGTCAAAAAGCAGCGGACCCAGCACAGATCCCTGGGGTACACCACTATTCACCTTTCTCCATTTGGAAAATTGGCCATTTAGCCCTACCCTCTGCTTTCTATCTTTTAACCAGTTCCTGATCCACAATAGTACACTGCCTCCTATCCCATGACTCTTTAGTTTTGCCAAAGGTCTCTGATGAGGGACCTTGTCAAAGGCTTTCTGAAAGTCCAGATACACAAGCACTTTTAGACTTTAGTGAATGACAATTAACCAGAGCCATACAGAGTAGTTTTGCCAGTTCTGCAATGGTAGCAGCCAAATTAAACTGGAATGACTTGTAGCACAGTAAATCAGATTACTTATCTGCTAGGAGTGACCGTGCTGCTCGTAAGCCCAGGTAGGATCGAAGGACTCAGAGACACGTGAGGAACAATACACAGAGATAGCTTGCATAGTGCAACTATGGAAGATGTTTGCGTGCACCAGGCCCAAAGAAAAACAAACAGCTAAGATGAGCAGTGCTAGAGAACCCAGCCAAATCATAGTCTGAGCCGGGACATGGAAAAATGCCCCAGGGCTCGCCCAAGGAGCAAGAGCTGCTCCTTGGGCATTGCCTCCGAGATGTGGAGGCCGCAGTTGCATTCAAATTTTGAAGTAGCAGCCTCAGCGTTCACCTCAATGGCATCCGGGTCAAGGGGACGGAGTTGAACAAGGCAGTGGAGCTTTGGATTTTGGCGGGATGGCAGATCGTACAAAATAATATATACAATTACACTGGAAATAGCACAATAGACTGGAAAATGTAAAGGTTACTAGGTAGGAAACTAGCAGTGCAGACACCGCAGTTGAATTCAAATTTAAAGTAGCAGCGTCAGCGTTCTCCTCATTTACGATCAGACATTGAGGGGGCAGAGTCGAACAAGCGGATGGAGCCTTGCAATTCATCAGGATGGCAGAGCCTGAGTGACATCGGGGGTCGAGGCAGCAGAGTAGAACAAGTGGTCACAATCTTCTTTCCCAAAGAATATGAAGGATGTTAAGAGCTTCTTTCTGTGGAATTGGAGTGTATAAGGAATTGACATCCAAAGTTATCAAACACTGAATTTTCTCCACTTCCACAACTACTGATCATTTGTATAATGCTACAAGGCATACGCAGTGCTCTACATGAATATGTAAAAGAAGATCCCTGCTCAGCAGAGCTTACAATCTAGTTAAGACAGACAATACAACAGCTGAGGACAAAGACATATCTAGGGGAATGGTAAGGAAACACATAGGAGACTAAGCAGATCAGGATCCAAAAGTGACCTCGGAGAGGTGAGTTTCCAGCCTGGATTTGAAAAGTGCCAGAGATGAAGCCTGACAGATAGTTTGTTCCAGGCATAAGGGGCAGCAAGGTGGAAGGATTGAAATCTGGATTTGGCAGTAGAAGAGAGAGGCACAGATAGAAGGGATTTACCAGAGGAGCAAATTTCCCAAGGAGCGGTGTAGGGAGAGATAAGAGAGAAAAGGTAGTGAAAAGCATCAGAATGAGTGCACTTATAGATCAGTAGAAGTTTACATAGTAACATAGTATATGATGGCTGGTCTTTATCTGCCATCATATACTATGTTACTATGTAAACTTCTACTGATCTATATGTGCACTCATTCTGTTGCTTTTCACTACCTTTTCTCTCTTATCTCTCCCTACACCGCTCCTTGGGAACTTTGCTCCTCTGGTAAATCCCTTCTATCTGTGCCTCTCTCTTCTACTGCCTTTAAATTCCAGTGGTATATTCTCAAGGTCATATTTTGCTACATTCATGAGTGGCTTGCTCTTTTTCAACTTTAGCTTGGGTTTGCTTACTAGTAGTTGGCAATCTGTACCACAGTCTGCTCTAGGTTTTGTCTTTTGTTGATATTATAGAGCTTTTCCATCATTGACTTCCACAGATGTAGTCAATTTGATTTTTGTACAATCCATTGGGCGAAGTCCATGTGTACAGTCGCTACTTGTGTTGCTGGAAGAAGGTGTTTGAGATGAATAGATTGTTGGTCTTGCAGAATTCTATCAGTCTTTCTCCAGCTTCATTTCTATTGCCAAGTCCAAATTTTCCAACCATTTTGCCTCCTTCTTTGTTGCCAACTTTTGCATTCCAGACAGCCATGACTATCAGGATATCCTGTTTGCATGTTCTGTCAATTTCAGCTTGTACTTGTTCATAGAGCTCGTCAATTTCATCCTCTTCCGCAGCTGTTGTTGGGGCATATACTTGAATTATAGTTGTGTTGAAAGACATTACTCGTAGACAAATAGAGATTAAGCGTTCACTGACTGTATTGTATATCATTACAGTTCTTGCAAGTTTCTTCTTTATTATAAATGCAACACCATTTCTTCTTTTTACCCTTAGAGATCCTCTGTTTGTCCCATGCTTTTTGGAATTCAGATACTGTCCTTGTGTCCACCATCTCCACTGGGAGACTATTCCACGCATCTTCCACTATTTCCATAAAGAAGTATTTCCACATATCACTCCTAAGTCTATCTCCTTTCACTCTCATGCTGTCTCCTCATAGCAGAGCTTGCCTTCAATTGAAAGAGACCCTCCTGTGTGTTTATGCCACAGAGGTATTTAAATGTCTCTATCATATCGCCCCTACCCACCTTTCCTCTAAAGTATATATATTAAGATCTTTAAGTCTTTCCTCATATGCCTCATAATGAAAACCATTAACCATTTTAGTGCCACCCTCCGCACCGACTCCAACCTGCTTATATCCTTCTAAAGGTGCGGTCTCCAGATTTGCACACAATATTCCAAATAAGGTCACACCAGAGACTTATAAAGAGGCATTATCACGTCCTTTTTTCTGCTGATCATTCCTCTCTCTATACACGCAAGCATTTTTCTGGCTTTTGCCGTCGCCTTTTCTACCTGTTTAGCTACTTTAAGATCATCAGACACAATTACGCCAAGATCCTGCTCCTCTTTTGTGGACTGAATTACCTCACCCCCTGCACTGTACCACTCCTTTGGAATTTTGCAGCCCAAATGCATGACCTTGAATTTTGTTTTACATTAAATCTCAGCTGCCAAATTCTAGACCATTCTTCAGTCTTAGCTATATCCCTCCTCATGTTATCTACCTCTTCCTGGGTGTCTACTCTATTGCAGATTTTGGTATCATCCACAAACAAGCAAACCTTACCTGACAGCCCTTCTGCAATATCACTTACAAAGATGTTAAAAAGAATCAGACCAAGGACAGATCCCTTCAGCACACCACTGGTAACATACTTCTCCTCTAGAGTGAGCTCCATTTACCTGTACCCTTTGTCGCCTCTCACTCAACCAATTGCTAACCAAATCAATAATTTTAGAGTCCATCCCTAGGGTGTTCAGTTTGTTTATAAGTCGCCTGTGCGGAATGGTGTCAAAGGCTTTACTGAAATCTAAATATACCACATCTAGGGTTCTCCCTCAGTTCAATTCCCTGGTCACCCATTCAAAGAAATCTATCAGATTTGTCTGATAAGATCTGCCTCTGGTGAATCCATGCTGCTTCAGATTCTGCAATCTATTGGACACTCTCTTTTAGTAGCCTTTCCAATAATTTACTAACCACAGAGGTTAGACTAACCGGCCTATAGTTTTCAATATCATCCTTACAGTATGTCTGCTTTTGTGTAAAGGCACTACAAGTGCCTTTCTCCAATCCTCTGCCACAACTCCTGACTTCAAAGAGACATTGAAAAGGTGAGAGAGTAGAGCAGCTTGAACGTCCTACAGTTCCCTTTGTATTCTTAGATGTATCCCATCCTGACTCATGGCTCTGTCTACTTTAAGTTGAGGAGTGGAGGAGTGGCCTAGTGGTTGGGGCAAGGTACTTCAGGCCGGAAGGTCGGGGGTTCAAATCCCACTAGAGGACAGCAACCTTGGGCCGGAAGGACTGGGGTTTCTAGTCCCACAGGTGCTCCTTGTGGTCTTGGGCAAGCCACTTAACCCTCCATAGCCCATGTTCCCTGTAAAATAGTTATCTCCAAGTTATAATGCCCTGTTCAATGTAATTTCAGTTTGTTCAATGTAAACCGCACTGATGCAAAAATAGCGCGGTATATAAGAGAATGTAAATAAATAAATAGCAATTTCCCCTAAAGACAGATTCCACAGTGCTTGTATTGGGGCAAGCAGTGGATATCCCAGGTCACCTTTAATAATGGGTTATAGACCTTTCCTCCAGGAACTTGTCCAAACCTTTTTTAAACCCCCTACACTAACAGCTTTTACTACATTCTCCGGTAATGAATTCCAGAGTTTGATTACACGTTGAATGAAAAAATATTTTCTCTTATTAGTCTTAAATAGGTTACCCTGTAGCTTCATTGCATGTCCCCTAGTCTTTCTATATTTTGATGGCGCAAACAATCAATCTACGTTTACCCATTCCACTCCATTCATTAATTTATAGACCTCTATCATATCTCCCCTCAGCCGTCTCTTTTCCAAGTTGAAGAGCCCTAATCTTTTTAGCCTCTCTTCATAGGTGTATCCTTCCATCCCCCTTACCATTTTGGTGTCTCTTCTCTGTACCCTTTCTAATAACGCTATATCCTTTTTAAGATACAGTGACCAGAATTGCACACAATATTCAAGGTGTGGTCACACCATGGAATGATACAGAGGCATTATAATATCCTTTGTTTTATTCTCCATTCCTTTCCTTATACCTAGCATTCTTTTTGATCTCTTATCCATGCATTTTATTGCATTAGCTATTTCTTCTTCTTTTTGTACCTTTGCTTTCCTGACTACTTTGCTAGCTTCTGTAAGATTTTCCAAATACAGATTCCTGTCTTCTTCTCTCTATAATCTCTCATATTTATTAAGGCCTCCCTCTTTTTCTTCACCTTTTCAGCTACTTCTTTTGAGAACTATAGCGGCCTCCTTTTTCTTTTACATTTATTTACGTTTCTAACAAAAAGGTTTGTTGCCCTTAAAATATCCCCTTTCAGTTTTGCTCACTATTTTTCTACATCCCCCAGCTATTCCCATCCCACTAATGACTTTGAGGTATTGTCCCATCTTGGTAAAGTTCGTTTTCTTACCTCTCGTTCCAGCTGATTCTGCTTCTATTAGAACATGCACCCCTGGTCTAACTTCATGCCTATTATGCTGACCAGCCTTTCCCATACTTTTCAATCTATCCACAAGAGTACCTGCTTGTCAAATCCTATTCCTTCCATCTGAATGATGGAACAGTACTTGGGGCTCCTGCCAATCATGTTAACAATTGTAAATGGTAGTCTTTCTTCTAGCATGGCACCGAACGTGTGGAAGAAATCATCGCTTAGACCCATCCCAAAAGATCATCAGGGTGACCTAAGTTATCCTTAGAACTATAGATTTATTTCCATCTTGCCCTGTATTTCTAAAGTCACATAAGGATTGGTCTTCAACCAACTCTCCGATCACCTTGAACAGGTACATGCCTTGTACCCTTGTCAGTTGGATTTTTGCCTTCTGCATTGAACAGAAAGTATCATGGCAACAGCTTGAAAAGAAATTCAGAGCATGGAATCAGGGCAAAGTAGTTATTACCATTTTGCTGGATCTTTTGGCAGAATTTGATCTGGTAGATCATGGCCTGTTACTAAGTAGCCTGTATAACACAGGCCTTTGGGGCTCAGTACTCTCCTAATTCAGTTCATTCCTTTAGGAATGCACCTTTCAGGTCCATATGCACGACTCAAAATCAACCTCATATAGCCTCCCATGTGGGGTGCCCCAAGGGTCCTCTCTCTCACTCATGCTCTTCAATGTTTTCTCTAGTCCCCTTGCTACGCTTATACAAAACACTGGAATTTCAAGCTTTGTTTAAGCGGATGACATCCTATTACTGTTCTCTACCTATGAATTGTCGCCTGATATCTCCCAGGTTAACTCCTGCCTGGAACGCATAGCCACATGGCTATGAAGCAACTCATTAAAGCTCAACCCATCTAAGTCCATAGTCACCTGGTTCACGAGCTCTCCTCTGACCCCTGTGCTTACTCCTATGATTGAAGGTGCACCTGTGACCTTACAGTCCACCTTAAAATATCTTGGCATACTATCATTCTTTCCGCACTTGGCCCGAGTTGTACAGATTTCTTTTTTTGCTCTCCGTCGCTTCCGCACTATACAAGCTTTTTTGGATCCTTCGATGCAAATCTTGGTTGAACTCCATACAGTCATGTCCCATGTGGACTATTGCAATATTGATTACTTAGTGCTTCCTCAGTATCAACTCAAATGTCTCCAGACAGTACAGAATATGGCCATACACACTCTCACTCGTGCATGAAGATTTGATCATATTGCACCACTTCTTATGCAATACCACTGGCTTCCTGTCTCATCCCGCATCTTGTTTAAGGCTTTGACTTTTATCTTTAAAGCTATTCTTAACAAGGCCCCGAAATATCTGTCTACTTTGGTCATTCTTCATGGCCCCGGTAGGGCCCTCCGTTCCCTTCATGGGTTCTGTTTGCACATATAAGCACCCTCTTTGACTAAATGTGAAGTGACCCGAAGATCTGTCTTCTTTGTTACAGCCCCAGTCTTGTGGAATTCTTTGCCTGCCACACTACAGACAGAACTGGACCTAAAAAGGCTCAAAAAATAAAAAAAAATGTTGAAAACCTATCGCTTTGATTCTGCTTTTGGAGTAATTGTGACATCCACTTAGGTATGTTCCTCCTTGTTGGGATGGCTTAGTCGTCCTTTGCCCACTGACCCCTCCCTCTCATTTCTGGTACACTTCCCCCTTTTTCCCTTTACTTATGGTTTCTAAGCCCTGTTTTTTTATTTGTTTTTCACTTATCTTCTTCCCTGTCAAAAATATTGCCATTCTTTTCTTGGTTTTTATATGACTTTATTGTAAGTTGCATAGCTTGGTCGCAGACTTGTGGTATATCAAATAAAGACAAACAAACACAAGAGTCCCAACATCAAGTAGAGGGTATGTTTTTACCAATTTTTGAGAGAGTGATAGGGGCTACATTTGCCCCATCAGTAGCAAATTGGTATATGCATATTTTTGAAGAGACCTGGGTATATCACTCTCCTTTTTTTTAAAAATATAATTTTGGTCTGGAAGAAATTTATTGATGATATTTTTGTACTTTGGGCAGCAACAGAAATTCAATTGAAACAATTTCTTTGAATGACTGGATTTGTATAATAGAGCAATACAATTTGAAATGCAGCATGATCTGCAAAGAATAACCTTTTTGGACATATTAGTAAATAAAGGAGATTATTTTTTGGAAACAATAGTATATTCTAAACATAGATCATAATACACTGTTTTTTTATTTGGTTCATTGAAAGAGAGTCTGCCATATTCCCAGTTTTTGCATTATCAAAGAATTTGTCCCACCAATCCAGAGTATAAATTTCAGGCTGCAAAACTGAAGAGGAAGTTTTGGAAAGGAGGTTATCTACATTTTGTAATGGAAAAAGCATATAAACAGACATAGAATAATCACCAAGAATGCTTGCTGGAACCATCTTTAGAGAGTTCAAATAAGAATGATAGTAATATTTTTGGTTGTGTGTTGCAGCATTCCTCATGGTCTTTGTGTGTTTCATTTACTATAAAGTAGCATTGGAATATAATACTGATTCATCCTTGCTTTGGAAAGAAGAAATGACGATTTGCTTAGACTAGGGGAAGAACTTCAGGGATTTATTGTGTGTGGTGGTATTAACTGGCAGTGTTAGTCACTTTAAAAATGTGGGAGTTGTCAAATATGTAGGATCACAGAGGAAGGGAGTGAGTTTCAAAATCTTCCGGAAGGATAGACTCAAGTTAAGATTCAGAACTTCCTACAGTTGATGTTTTGGTGTGCCCCTGTGTAAAACAATGAGGCAGTTCCGGGTGTGAATGACAGACTTAACCACTGAAGAAATAGAAGTTAGAGGCACCAATAATACAGTGTTATGTGCAAGAGGGATATGGAGATTTAAAGTGCTGAGGGAATGAAACACATCAAGGTCTTTTTCTCCTTATTAAATTAACTAATTTTTTGTGATGCATTCTAATGACTAAATGATTCATTTTGTGTAATTGTTGAGTATTTGAGTTACCTGTGTGTGTTTGTTTTTTTATTTTTAGAGATTCTTGTGATGGAAGCTGCATTCAGGTTTTCAGAGAACCACATGAGGATTGGGAGTCATAGGTTACAGACCCTGCTCTGTTCCCTAATGCCAAGGCCATTTCAACGGTTGTGCACGCGGTGCAGCCACACAGGATGCAAGCATGAAAAGGGCACTGATGTCATCACTGGGCTTCTAGGAAGCTCAACAGAAATGAGCTCTTATACACAAATGGGTGGGTGGGGGGTGGCAGTACCAGGATCACCAGTCACCCAGGGCGCATTGTTAACTTGATACGGTCTTGCCTTATGCCTGCTCCAATCATTTATTGATCTTCTCATCCTTCATCTTATTAAGGATTTGACGCTTCCTTCATAACCTTGCTCTGGTTGAACCGCTTTCCAAAAGATTCATGTCAGGGCATATCATTCAACGTATTCAGAGTGTCTAAAGTTTTGCTTTTGCTATTACTACTTCTTAGGAACTCTACTTAAACATCACTGCATTTCTTAGTTTTATAAAGTAGATTGTTAAGTGCTATCCAAAAAATGATGATAATTATATACTCAGAGTTTTTAAGGTTAATTGTAAACATGTACAGTATTTAACTGCTTCTCCACAGTTGAATGCACAGGGTACAGTACATCTGGCAGAACTGCTAGCCTGGTGTGGGCAGATGTACCTAAGTACTCGGCATCCTAATGCTTCAATCAAATGAACTGAAGCATCACAGAACCCTTTTGAGAGGGTGTAACAGTAAACAGGTTAATAGACTTATCTGTTGATGATGAAAATTGGTGCTAGAAAAAGAACATTCTATGTTGTTATATTTCTCGCAAAATACTGCATTTCCTCTCTTTTCTTTAAATGCATATAAGCTCTCAGACGTTCCTCTTTAATACAGTCATTTGTTTCCAAGGCAACACTGTATATGTATGAGATCTGCCAGCAGAATACAGGGGTCTCAAAACATAACTTGCATTAGACAACATTTTTCTTACTATGCAACTTAAGTATTATCTGCCCTGGATCAACACGGCACTTATCTAGTCCCGTTTTTCCCAATCCTGTCCAGGAAAAACACCTAACCACTCTGGTTTTCAGGATTTCCATACTTATGCATGAGATACATTTGCAGCAATTGAATATCCAGGGTATGCAAATTTGTCATGCATATTCAAGGTGGCAATCCAGAAAACCCAACTAGATAGGTGTGACTCCACAAGCGGCTTGAAAAATACTGATCTAGATAATTTTTGGTCGCCTGGGTTTAAGCAGATTTTCAGGCAAATCTAGTTTAACCTCCAAGCACTCAGTGCGCCTGCAGATTCCTTTTAATTATAGCCACAGGAGAGAAGGCAAACACCACTCTTTACTCCCGCAGCTATTCAGAGGTGAGCCGGAGCTTTGGGCCTCCCTGGCTCCCTCCGCAGCTGGCAGGCGCGGGGACCCCTCAGGATGTGGGCCATGTACAGGCAACATTCCCGCACAATGAACAGGTTGGCCCTGTTAATAAGTGCACATGAATTTTCAGAACAAGCTCTGTTTTGCCCATTTTCTGCATGCTCTCATGCAAAACTTAATTTGCAACACCTTCCGTGGACCAGGCATTAAACTTTTAGAATGCAGTTCTGAAAGGACCTTCTGCAGATAGGTGGGTGTTTATCCATGGAAAAATTCCCTTTTAAAATTGCTCTCTTCCTTCTTTGGGAAAAAATGTTGGATTTTGGGACCAGACCAGCAAAAGTAGATGGCAGGATTCATTCTGAAATCTTGAGAAGTTTGTTATCCTGCCTATTTTGAACCTGCAAAGAGCGCAAGGTAAGAGACCCCATGATATAGCTGGCCATTGGGTTTTGAAAGGGCAACTCTGTCTGAAGTTTTCCTTACAAAAACTCATTTTCAGGCCTGCAGGTACCAATCATGTTAGGTAGTTTGTTTTACTTTCGTGAATGTTTCAGTGTAAACTGCTGAGAGAAGACATTGTGTGAGCAGTATATCGCGTTTGTCATAAAAAAACAAATAAAATGTTTGATCATTTACAGAACCTCTGTGTTAATCCCACACCTTTTTAAATTCTGTCACTGTTTTTGTTTCAATCGTCTCCCGTGGGAAGACATTTTGGGCATCTTTTAGTTTTTCCATGAAAAAATATTTCCTAATATTGTTTTTTTAAGTTTACCTCATTGAAGCTTCATCTCATGCCATCTAGTTCAACAGCTTCCCTTTCTTTGATAACGATTCATTTATTCATTAATGCCTTTCGATTATTCAGACATCTGTATCATATCACCTCTGTCCTTCCTCTCCTCTAGGGTATACATATAGTGCTGCTAGGCATACACAGAGTTGTACACACACACATAAGAGAATGTAAGTTCTTTAGAGCAGGGGCTACCTACTTAAGACAGATAAAAAAAAACAAAAAGGAGGCACGGGTATTTCTTAAAGGAAAGAAGTGGAGAATAAAACCAAGAATATTATAATGACACTGTATCGCTCCACTTGCAAGACTTGTACTGACATACAGTGCAATCAGTGAACACCTAATTTCTATTCATCTACGAGGAATGCCCATCAACACAATTATTATTCAAGTATATGCATAAAGAACAGCTGCAGAAGAGGAAGAAGTGGATACGTTCTATGAACATGCAAAGAACATATCCTGATAGTCAAAGGCAACTGAAAAGCAAAATTTGGCAACAAAGTGGCAGGCAAAGTGGTTGGAAAATGGATGATGAAATGCTCAAAGAAATCAAGGAAGCTAACAAAAGTTACAGCGCAGTAATAATAATGGGTGATTTCAATTACCCCGGTATCGACTGGGTCAGTGTCACGTCAGGACATGCTAGGGAGATAAAGTTCCTAGATGAAATAAATGACTGCTTCTTGGAGCAGCTGGTTCATGAACCAACCAGAGGGGAAGCCATATTAGACCTAGTCCTTAGTGGAACACCAGATCTAGTGCAAGAGATAAGGGTGTTGGGGCCACTTGGCAATAGTGATCATAGCATGATCGCCTTTGATTTAATTAGTGGAGGAGGGATAGTAAGGAAATCCACAATACTACCTTTTAACTTTCGAAAGGGAGACTATGATAAAATGAGGAAAACAGTTAAGAAAAAACTAAAAGGAGCAGTTGCAAAGGTTAAAGACGTACATCAAGCTTGGCTGTTGTTGAAAAATACTATCTTGGAAGCCCAGACCAGCTGTATTCCACGCTTTAAGAAAAGTGGAAGGAAGTCCAAAAAACTGCCAGCATGGTTTAAAGGTAAGGTCAGAGAGGCTGTTGTTGCCAAAAAAGCATCTTTCAGGAAATGGAAAAAAGAGCCAAACGACGAAACCTGGAAACAGCACAAGCACTGGCAAGTCAAATGCAAGGCATTGATAAGGCAGGCAAAGAGAGAATTTGAGAAGAAGCTTGCTGCGGAAGCAAAAACACGAAATAAAGACCTTTTCAAGTACATTCGTAGCAAAAAACCTGTGAGAGAGTCAGTTGGTCCATTAGATGATAAAGGGGTTAAAGGAGCACTAAGAGGCGACAAGGCGATAGCGGAGAGACTGAATGAATTCTTTGCTTCGGTCTTTACTGAGGAAGATGTAGGGATGTTACCCATGACTGAAGTGGTATTTAAAGGTGTGGAAGAATTGAAGGAAATATCGATACATCGGGAAGATGTCTTACAACTATTAGATAAACTGAAGAGTAGCAAATCACCTGGGCCGGATGGTATACATCCAAGGGTGTTGAAAGAACTGAAATATGAGATTGCAGACATACTATCAGTAATCTGTGAACTATCATTAAAATCATCTCTAATACCTGAAGATTGGAGGATCGCCAATGTAACACCAATTTTTAAAAAGGGTTCCAGGGGTGATCCGGGAAACTACAGACCAGTGAGCCTGACGTCAGTACCAGGAAAAATGGTAGAAACCATCATAAAGAATAAAATTACTCAGCATGTAGATAGTCACAACCTAATGGGAGACAGCCAACATGGCTTTAGACAAGGAAGATCTTGTCTTACTAATCTGTTATGTTTTTTTGAAGGAGTGAATAAACAGGTGGACAAAGGTGAGTTGGTTGATATTGTGTATCTGGACTTTCAGAAAGCCTTTGACAAGGTCCTTCATCAGAGACTTTTGGCAAAACTAAAGAGTCATGGGATAGGAGGCAGTGTACTATTGTGGATCAGGAACTGGTTAAAAGATAGAAAGTAGAGGGTAGGGCTAAATGGCCAATTTTCCCAATGGAGAAAGGTGAATAGTGGTATACCCCAGGGATCTGTGCTGGGTCCGCTGCTTTTTGACATATTCATAAATGACCTGGAAAGTGGAATAACGAGTGAGGTTATCAAATTTGCAGATGACACAAAACTATTTAAAGTTGTTAAAACCCAAGAAGATTGTGAAAAATTGCAAGAGGATCTTGATAAATTGGAAGACTGGGCATCAAAATGGCAGATGAAATTTAATGTGGACAAGTGCAAGGTTATGCACCTAGGGAAGAACAACCCAAACTATGGTTACACGATGCAAGGTTCCACATTAGGTACCACCACCCAGGAAAAAGATTTAGGCGTCATTGTGGATAACATGTTAAAACCCTCGGCCCAGTGTGCAGCGGCGGCCAAGAGAGCAAATAGAATGCTAGGTATGATAAGGAAAGGAATGGAAAATAAAACAAAAGATATTATAATGCCTTTATATCGTTCCATGGTGAGACCGCACCTTGAATATTGTGTGCAATTCTGGTCACCGTATCTTAAAAAGGATATAGCGATTTTAGAAAAGGTTCAGAGAAGAGCCACCAAAATGGTAAAGGGAATGGAAGGATACTCCTATGAAGAAAGGCTAAAAGGGTTAGGGCTCTTTAACCTGGAAAAGAGGCGGCTGAGGGGAGATATGATAGAAGTCTATAAATTAATGAATGGAGTGGAACGGGTAAACGTAGATCGATTGTTTATGTTATCAGAATATAGAAAGACTAGAGGACATGCAATGAAGCTACAGGGTAAACTATTTAAGTCTAATAAAAGAAAATATTTTTTCAATCAACGTGTAATCAAACTCTGGAATTTGTTACCGGAGGATGTAGTAAAGGCTGTTAGTGTAGCTGGGTTTAAAAAAGGTTTGGACAAGTTCCTGGAGGAAAGGTCCATAAACCATTATTAAGAAGTGACCGAAGATATCAATGCTTGACCCAGTACAAGCATTGTGGAACTTGTGTCTCTTGGGGAAACTGCTAGGTACATATGACCTAGATTGGCCACTGTTGGAAACAGAATACTGGGCTTGATGGACCTTGGTCTGACCCAGTATGGCATATCTTATGTTCTTATGTTCTTAAAGTAATTGTATAATAGCAAGGCCTAACCGAGTATCTTACTGATTTAAGCACAGTTGAAACAAAGTATGTTGTTAACGGGAAACAGTAGCAAAGCTTAACTCCGGGAAGATCCAGCTTGCAACAAAGTATCAAGGGTATAAAAGCCTATCGAGTATGTTTCAGGCCTACTGTTACCTTAGTGACGGATCAGTGGTGGATCAACTAGGACAAAGAGCTGGGATAATTCATGGACAGCTGTTTGGCCTTGGCTTTTTCGAGACCCGCCTAAGGGCCACGCCAAAGGCCCTCTGTCGACGCCCTTGGGCGCGGTCACGCTCTATGGCGCATTCTTTTCAAGGCACACGGCTGTCTCAATTGGGCAGCTAGATGAAGATGGCTGCTGCCTCTGATGTGGGCTTCTGCCTCTGATGAGCTGGCTTATGGCTGGAGAGCGTCTCTGAAGGCACCGCTTTTTCTCCCAAACACTGTATGCTTTTTCAGATAAGTGCAAGAGCGAAAAGTGATGAAACTTGGCTTAGTTTGCTTCCTCGGCGTTCTTGCTCCTGAGATGGCCTCTTACACAGCCTCCGCCTAAGGGCCAAGCCAAAGGGCCCTCTGGCGAGGCCCTCAGGCGCGGGCCCGCAAGTCATGGGTGCGCCGCCCGACGCTCTGCTTTAAATAGCGGTGCCTGCCCCGATTGGGCAGCACGCGGCAGCTGGTATGTTCGACGATGAGGGGGTCGGTCGGCAGCTTCTATCCCTCCTGGGAGAGCTGCAGAGGTGCAAAGAGGCTTCGGTCCGGGTCCCGCTCTGCTTTAAATAGCTGGGCCTGCCCCGATTGGGCAGCACGCGGCAGCTGGTGTGTTCGGCGATGAGGGGGTCGGTTGGCAGCTACTATCCCTCCTGGGAGAGCTGCAGAGGTGCAAAGAGGCTTCAGTGCGGGTCCCGCTCTGCTTTAAATAGCTGGGCCTGCCCCGATTGGGCAGCACACGGCAGCTGGTGTGTTCGGCAATGAGGGGGTCGGTTGGCAGCTACTATCCCTCCTGGGAGAGCTGCAGAGGTGCAAAGAGGCTTCGGTCCGGGTCCCGATGTGCACTGAGGTGCTAAAATCAGCTGCCACAAATATCAAGCTCTTGCTTGACCTTCAACACCGGAAACAGTAAAGAAACCCCTCCTGCCCCCTACACCATGGCCAACCAGGGCCGCCACCCAGGACGTTAAACTACACAGCACTTGAGCATCATGATTTTAAGAAAACTCCAACAAGCACTAAGAAGTAATGCCTTCATGCAACCCGATAGTCTCTAAAAGACTGGATTTTCAAGCCTGCAATTCTGCCGCAACCACCTCACCAGCGTTTCCCACCGCAGCTGCTAAAAATCATCATTGCTGTCTACATCACGAGTAGCCTCCCATACATCAAATACCACTTCACGATCCCAGAATCCTATGGGCTGCAATATCCAATCACTGCAGGTCAGAAGCCACCACTACAGAACTATAAGTTACCTACAAACTCACACTGTGCACTACTTCCTTCCCCTTGTCACAATCCCCTACTATAGCACATACAATACCCAGATTACTAGTGCATCTTAACACTACATACAACTTAAAACAATCTGAAATGACCTACCCTATGAAATTGAACCAAAATAAAGACATACCCTCTACATCCACCCAAATTCTTCTCTAGATATTCCTACAATGGATATAAAAAAGCCCACACTAGTCTTTTGTTCCCTAATACTACTACTACAAGCTTTAAAAGCTTTCACATCAGAAAACATACAATGTAACACAATAAGTTACATACCAATCATACAATCAACCAGAAACAACGAATTCCATCAGCTATATCAGGTATGTCCAACAGGTAGATCGCGATCTACCTGTACATCTTGGAGGGGTCAGAGGTAGATCGCCAGCCCCACTTGGCTCCATCTCTCCAGCAGCTCGCCCCATTACTAGGAGAGAGCTTGTGCCAGCAGTTCGTCTGCTGAGGGCTTGCCGCTGCTGCTGATCCTTTGCCTGTCTTTTTTCCCTGCCTGAGGGAATCTTGCCTGCGGGTGTATTGGGGGCGCTTGTTGTTTTCATGCCAATAGTTTGTGGGTACCCCAGGGGGCCGCCTCCCGTGCCCTGCGGCAAAATGCCACAGGCCCAGCGTCATACCTGGTCTCCTGCTTCTCAGAATCACCCATTCCTGCCCCTGCCCCAAAACCCCTTAGAAGTGTGTTATATACCGGGCGATATCCATTCGCCCAAGCTTTACCTGAATACACTTACCGTATTAGTTGTGTCGTGTGCTGGTCGTTGGTCGCTTTATAGTTCACTTTCATTAAATGTTTTTGGGCAGACACAACAAAGTGTCAAGAATTTGGTGATTTTGGCAGGCTTTTCCAATTTTGTTCTAACTTGCCTATGCCTTGCCTTCGAATTGGTTCAAACCACTGTGACTTTTGCTTGCCTCTGCAATTTTATTTTGCTTAGCCTTTGCGTTGATTCTACACTGCAATTTTATTTCGCCTTGCCTTTGCATTGATTCTACATTGTGTGCAGAATTTATTAAATCACGTGTGGTGGTATTTGAACTTGTTTGGCGGTATTTGATTTTATCTGGTTTGCTGGACAGGTGTTTTGAGTATTTTTGATGATTGTTTGGTGGTATTTGATTATTGATGCCAGTATGATGAATTCTTATTTTTACTTTTAGAACTGCATGTGTGGTTTTCGCATCTCCAGTCCTTCTATTGCACATCATCCAGAACTCTTCAGTTCCTGTTGATCTTTAATACTTTGGGACAGTGACAGTTTTGGACCAGATTCAGCCAGTGTTTATACTAACTTAGCAGGTTTGGCCTTCTTACATCCAGCCACCCCAGTATAACAAAGATGAGTGTTCCAAAGAAGAGCAAAACCTACCACTTTCATGATGAATGTGAAATGGACTACTTCCTCATCATGGTGAAAGACAAGTGTTGTCTAATTTGTAACGCCCCAGTATCCTTGCCCAAAAAGGATAATCTGGAACGTCATTATAAGGCTCTGCATAGCAAGAAGTTTGAAGCTGATTTTCCACCCAAAAGTGAAATTCTTAAACTGAAGCTCAAAGAACTTAAATCGAAATTGGCTATTCAGCAACAGTTGATGACGAAGCTAAGGTCACATTCGGTCAATGCAACCATAGCATCCTTCAAGGTCAGCAACCTGATCGCAAAGAAATGCAAACCTTTCACTGAAGGGGAATTTGTAAAAGATTTTTTTCTTGAAGCAGCTGACAATCTTTTTGAAGGATTTAAAAATAAGAAAGAGATCATAGCTGCTATTCAAGATGTACAATTGTCAAGAAACACCGTCGTGCGGCAAATAGAAAAGATGTGTGGAGACACAACTGAACAATTGTTGGAGGATGTTTCCAATTGTGTTGCTTTCTCACTCCAACTGGATGAATCTACAGACATAAGAGAAATAGCCTAGTTACTAGTCTTTATCCGGATGTTTTTTGAAGACTTCAGTGTTAAAGAAGACCTACTTAGAATGATTTATTTAAAAGGGAGAACTACCGGTCAGGAAATATTCAGTTCTTTCCATTCTTTTGTGACAAAGTGTAATCTTCCATTGCATAGACTTGTTTCCATCATTACTGATGGAGCAAGAGCAATGATAGGTGAGGTTAACGGTTTCATAGCCCTCTATAGACAGCATGACGACTTCCCAGATTTCCTTTCTTACCACTGCATCATTCACAAGCAAGTTTTGGCAAGCAAGAGACTCAATACAAAGACTGTCATGGACATCACTTTCAAAATTGTAAATTCAGTTCGTGGAAGATCACTTCAAAGACAGCTTTTCAATCTTACTCTTGATGAAGGGGCAGCGGAAATCATTTTGCACACAGATGTAAGGTGGCTAAGCAGGCACAAATTTCTGCAAAGATTTCATGATTTGCTGAATGAAATAAGAAGTTTTTTGAAGGAGAGGGGAGATGACCAAGCAGATTTGGAAGAAAAGGAGTGGTTATGTGATCTGGCATTTCTCGCTGACTTTACAGACAAACTAAGTGATATGAACCTTGAACTACAAGGTAAAAACAAATGCATTGGTGAGATGAGTACAGTTTCATCCTACAAGAGCAAATTTGAGCTAATGATGACTGATCTTGCAAACAACACTTTTGATCATTAACCGAGGCAGGCGGACCCGGCGCTCCAGGCCCCTACCTCTCACCCCCCCCCACCCGCTCCACAATAACCCCGCCCCCCCCCCCCCCCACAAAAAACATCACACCAAAATTTATGGAACACAACTGGTCGCAACTTTTATTAGCCATAACAATTTAACAAACCAACAATAAACTTTCCAACCCCTCAATTAGCAGCACCCGGCTGCACCAGCCATACCTCAGCAAAGTGCCTGCCACCGCTAATGCCATAACTCGCCACCCGGCAAGTTACCATACCCCTCTCCCCGACTTCGCCATGCTAAGCAAAAGTCGGCCGAGGGTTTGACCGGGTCAGGGGCACCCCGCCCCCGCCCAAATGTAGCCTGCTGCTCCGGACCCCGGAAACCTCCGGGATCCCGCCCCCCACCCCCCAGCTGCAACACCCCAAACACCCACCGCCTAACGTTAGAGAGGGAGGGAGGGATGCCGGCACCGAACGCAGCCTCCGCTTGTCTGACCACGCGGAGGCTGCCCAGCTTCAACTCCCCCCCCCGCTCCCCAATTCCCGAGGCGCTAATTGGCTCCCGTGAGGCCACGACCCACGGGAGCCAATCAATTTAAAAGAAGCGTACGTGCGCCGCATCAGGGCCGTGCGCGCGCACCCCGCCCAGGCTGCGCACAGGGTCCCCGCGCCGGGCCGCGCGCCCGGTTAATGTCGGCCGCCGGGACCCTGCCCGCGGCCTCGGGCTTACCGCGGCCGGCGGTCCCGGCGCTCCCGGCCCCTACCTCACACACCCCCCCCCACCCGCTCCACAATAACCCCGCCCCCCCCCCCCCCCACAAAAAACATCACACCAAAATTTATGGAACACAACTGGTCGCAGCTTTTATTAGCCATAACAATTTAACAAACCAACAATAAACTTTCCAACCCCTCAATTAGCGGCACCCGGCTGCACCAGCCATACCTCAGCAAAGTGCCTGCCACCGCTAATGCCATAACTCGCCACCCGGCAAGTTACCATACCCCTTCTCCCCGACTTCGCCATGCTAAGCAAAAGTCGGCCGAGGTTTTGACCGGGTCAGGGGCACCCCGCCCCCGCCCAAATGTAGCCTGCTGCTCTGGACCCCGGAAACCTCTGGGATCCCGCCACTGGCACATAACACTGTTCATGTGCCGCCCCCCCTGGCCCCAAGCTGCGACCAGCATGCATCATGGCCAGACATATATTCCAAGGCCTCCTGCCAGTCATTAAGGAGTAGGTCCATGCCAACTGGCGACAAATGAACCCCGTCAGCCCGATAGAGTCCCGAACACCCAACGTCCACCCAGTCGTGCAGGATCTGATACCCGCCCCTCTCACAGATCCAACGACCAATCTGGCGATTGACCTTGATCAACCCACGGGACCAACGACGCTGATCCCAGCAGGCCGGCCTTGGAATGATGTCTGACCACAGAACAATAACACCGGGAAACATCCGCAACACCAGTCCCAGATCATCTTGAACCGCCCGGATCAGCTGCAAGCAGGACCAGGACACCAGATCATTGCCACCCAGATGAACCAACAGGGCGGCCGGCCATCGCGTCGTCCTCCCGTGGTGTCGTAGCAAAGGCAGCAGCTGTGGCCGCCGCATGCCTCGCACGCCCAGCCATTGGACAGCCACCGACGACGGGTTCAATCCCAAATTGGCGCCGATAGGGTGGTCCGCCGCACGCTGACCCGCCCAATGGACGAAAGAGTGGCCAGCAACCCAACATCCACCAGGTCCGACACCCCCATCTGAAAAAGAAATAGAAAGTTAAAGCCCCAACCCACAACATCCGGCACCTACAGCCGAACATACCCTTTAAAAACCGAAGAACGCCACCTCCCAATGCCCTGAATGACAGGAGCCGGTAACCCCGCAGCTGCCGCACTAGTGGCAGCCCCAATCCGAAAGGAGTGGGGGGCAAAGCGCAGCGGATCTTCCCCCACCGTGGACAACACCAGCCGCAACACCGCAGAAACCTGGAAACAGGTTAAAACCCGAGAATCCGCGTGTACGAAAAACCCGACTGCAGCCGCCGGACGCACCGTGACATACTGGCGCAACGCCCGCACCGGGCAAGTCCGTGGCTCCGCGCCCTCGGCCAGGCACACCCACAAACCTTTACCAAGCGGATCTGTTTTGGACTTAGCTAAAAGTATCCGCACCCCCCCCCTTCCACCACCCTGACGTGAAGCACCAACTGCCCCCCAACACCCCCCCCCCCC
Organism: Ichthyophis bannanicus; assembly: GCA_033557465.1. Taxonomy (NCBI): domain Eukaryota; kingdom Metazoa; phylum Chordata; class Amphibia; order Gymnophiona; family Ichthyophiidae; genus Ichthyophis; species Ichthyophis bannanicus. The sequence continues at coordinate 99,291,408 of CM066040.1, read as the reverse complement.
AGCCAGAGCCCGCAACCAGTTCCCCGATACAAAACGCCCCAAAAAAGGCTATGCAAAAAACTGCCCGGAACAAGGAAGCCTCGTACTCAGACGAAGCCACCTGCCCTATGGCCCCGCAAACCCGCACCAGGAGCCCATGTGTGATCGGCAACCGCGAATCGCGCGGTGTCGGCTGCACCCACTCCCAACCCTGCAGAAGCCATTGCTTTAAGACCCCCCCAGCTGGGGAACCCCAACCCACCGCGCTCGCAAAAAAGTTAAACCCCGCCAAATGCGCGCGCACCACCGACCGCGAAAACCCGGCGCCCTTGGCTGCCACAATATATTGAGCCATCAAACCCTCCGGGACCCCCCCCCCCACTTGCCACCCGCAAGAGCACAAAAAAGCGACCACCCGGTTGCACCCCCGCCGGTACGCAGACCAGGTCCCCGCAGACACCGAATTCCTCAGCAGGTCTAGCATCTCTCGAGGCCAATGCTCCACAAGCTCTCTGGGACCACTGATCCGTCCTTGTCCACTTCGGGGGCCAGCGCCCTGAACCGCTTCCACTGAAAACGAGAAAGAGCATCAGCAATCTCGTTAGTGGACCCCGGAATATGCCGAGCCCGCACCGCCACATTCAACTGTAAACACGCTAAGACGACTTCCCGCATCAAGCCAGCTACCCTCACGCACCTTGGAGTGTATCTGTTAATCACACTTATGACCGCCACATTATCACACCACCAAAGCACCCGCCTGTTCCGAAGGCGCTCCGGCCAGAGCGCCAAAACTACCCAAATCGGAAAGAGCTCCAAAAATGCGATATTCCTGGTCAGGCCCGCCGCACGCCAAGACTCCGGCCACCGATCCGCGCACCAGGCCCCACCGAAATACACGCCCAAACCTGCCCCCCCCCCCGCCGCATCAGTGTACAACTGTAAATCGTCACTGGATACCTCGGGCTCCAGCAGAACAGAAGTCCCATTGAAGTCCCCCAAAAAACGATCCCACACCCGCAAATCTGCCCGCATTGCTGTCGTCACCCGAATCCGGTGATGAGGTTTCCGCACCCCAACCATTGCACAGGCCAACCTCCTGGAAAACAACCACCCCATCAGAATCATCCGACAGGCAAAATTCAAGGACCCCAACAGGGACTGCAACTCCCGCAAAGAAACCTTGCGAGCCGACAACACTTGGGCCACCGAAATCCGCAAGCGAGCGACTTTGTCTTGAGGCAAACGCGCCACCATGTCCTCCGAATCCAACTCCACACCCAAAAAGGTCAACCGTGTAGTCGGACCCTCGGTCTTCCCGTCCGCCAAGGGGACCCCAAACTCCTGTGCCAGCCGCACAAAGCCAGATAACAGCCCTTAACATTCCCCGGTATTCGCTGCCCCTACAAACAAAAAATCGTCCAGGTAATGCACCACGGATGACAAGCCAGATAAGCGAACCAGCACCCACTCCAAGAAGGTACTAAACATCTCAAAGTAAGTGCAAGAGATAGAACAGCCCATTGGCATGCACTTGTCGAAATAATACCCACCTTGAAAGCAAAATCCCAACAAGGGGAAGGAAGACGGGTGGACGGGTAACAAACGAAAAGCCGATTCAATGTCCACCTTCGCCAGTAATGCCGACCGACCGGCTCCGCGCACCAGCAAAGCAGCCTTATTGAAGGAAGCGTATCGAACCGTACAAAATTGACGCGGGATAGAATCGTTCACGGAAGCCCCGATTGGACAGGACAAATTGTGAATCAACCGGAATTTACCCGGCTCTTTCTTGGGCACAACACCCAAAGGCGAAATCACCATGTTAGAAAACGGAGGCTCCAAGAAGGGGCCCGCCACCCTCCCCAATTGCAATTCGCACAACAATTTGCCCTGAACCACCTCCGCCCAATGACGTACCAAAGGGGAGTTCCGAGCAGACGGCGCCGACACCACCCCCCTCACCGGGATAACGAAACCGTTCCTAAACCCAAAGCCACGCCTCCGGGGATAACGACTTAGCCACCCTAAGAAGGCCTCCACCCGAACCGGGGAGGGGCGCGCCCGCGCCACTCATTGCCCTTTTGGGGCGGGACCGGCCATGCCAGAGGTGCCCTTCTTAATGCACTTGACCGCGGAATGGGGACCCCCGCACAAGGAACAAGAGTGCTGGAACTTGCAATCGGGAAAAGGACAGGTGGAGCGGTTGAAACGCCAGCACACGTCACTGCTCCCGGCCGAGACTGCCTTTGAGGGCACCCCGGCCGCCCCTCCTCGAAAGGGCCGCGCCGCCCCACCCACCGCCCCAACACCACTCTTACCCCCACCCCAGCACCCGCACCGGACCTCGCCGACATTTGGGTCAACCACAGGTTAATGTCCTGCGTGTCCCACGAAAGTGAGCAGCTCTCCTCCATCCGGTCCCGGAACTTTTCATCGTAATTCAGCCAAGACCAGCCATCGTGCGTCTGAGACGCCTCGAGGATGGAATCAGCATACGCCAGCAGCATCCCATACTGCGCCGGATCACGCTGGCCCCAAACACTGGCAAACTTCCTTGAATCAAAACTCAAACCCAACCCAACCCAAATACTTAAAATAACAAAAGAAACCCACACAAGAACAAGAAAAGTCTGCATATGGAACATATTTCACATACCATCTATAAATGAACTAAAAAATATTATAACCAGTCTCAACACCACAACCTTCACTCTCGATCCATGTCCAGTATCCTAGATCAAAATGACAACTGAACAACTAGCCCCTATTCTAGTCAAAATAGTACAAACTGTCACTTACACAAGGCTCTGTACCTCTTATACTGAAACAATCAATGGTAAGGCCAATTATAAAGAACATCATCCTGGACTCAAACAACCCCAGTACATACCGACCCATCTCAAGCCTCCCACTTACAGCAAAGATAACTGAAAAAGTGGTCCAACTCCAGTTACAAGATCACCTTGATGCACACACTCCTCTTGACCCTCACCAACATGGGTTCAATCCCAAACACAGCGTGGAAACTCTTATCGCTTCACTCTTGAACAGCCTAATCACCAAACTAGACAATATCAGACAATGCTGCATATTGATATTCCTTGATATAAAAGCTGCCTTCTACTCTATAAACCACAAAGTACTAATCACGCACATAAATGAAATCAGACTACAAGAAACAATACTAAAATTGTTTACATCGTATCTTACCCACAGAAAGATACTGGTCAAATCTGGATCACATCGATCAAATCCAATAGATCAGCAACAAGGAGTAAATGTAAATGTAAATGTAAAATGTAAATAGTTCTCCCTAGTTTAAGTCCATGTTATGCTCCCTGTTATCTGTAAACTTAAGACAGATCCTATCTGTCTGAGTAAAATGTTGTTGTATGTAAACTGCACTGATAACAAAGAGCGCGATATATAAGAACTGTTAAATAAATAAATAAATACCACAGTGCTCAGCATTCTGCATTGCTGTTTAATATCTATCTGCAGCCCCTCTGCAGTATAATAAACAAACAAAAAATAGACTACAATATCTTTGCGGATGACATCATGGTCCACACCTCATTCAACAATGACCCACCTGACTACTTGAACATAATAGAATGTCTGGAAGAAATGTCAAGTTGGTTCCCGGAACAAAATTTAATGATAAACTACAAGAAAACAGAAGCAATCTTCATAACAAAGAATTCTGCATTTGCTCCACCAAAATCTCTACAAATATCGCATAACACCATAGAAGTAAAAACAGAAGTCAAATACCTGGAGATATACCTCGACCAAAACCTAAACTTTCAAGCGCATATAAGCAAGATCACAAAAACTGCCTACAACAAACTAAGAACAATACGAAAGCTCAAACCTCTTCTGGACTTTAATAACTTCCAAACAGTCTGCCAGGTCTTGATAATGCCAGTACTGGACTACTGCAACATCATCTACCAGGGGCTACCTACACAATCCACCTACCCTTTGCAATTACTACAAAACACGATGGCCTGTATAATAACTAGGACACCAAGAACCAGCCACATAACCCCAACATTGAGACAACAACACTAGCTCCCCATAATCACCAGGACCAAATGCAAAGCAATGCTCGCCATTTTCAAAATCCTACACCAACTATCACCACCAACGCTACAAGCCCTCATCAGCAAAGACCCCGAAAATAGAACAAAAAGGAAAATCAATAAAAACCTACTAATATTACCAAAGACCAAAACCAAAGCTAAAGAAACAACCTGTCATAGAGCTTTTGAGGGTATATGCTCCATCACTCTGGAACGCCCTCACAGAAAACATAACCACCAATGACCTATGGGACTTCCGGAAAGCCTTAAAAGCACACCTCTTTTTGGAATACTATGGACCAGAACCTGAAACACCATGCAAAACGCATCCACTTCAATGAAATATGAACGCATCCAATCATGTTACCTTCCATACAATAGCAGAAACCATCACAACCAACATCAAGAAACAATGTAGCCAATATTGTTAGTACCCCTGTTATATCCAAGTTTTAATTCCTTGTTCTAAGTAAAGTTCCTTTGTTTAACGTTCAATGTAAACCACTTTGAATGCAAGAAAAGTGGCACAGAAAAATTGTTAAATAAATAAAATAAATTAACAAAATAAATAAATTAATAGTGTTTGTGCACAGTAACACAGTAATGCATGTTAGTAACAGCAGCTGTGAGTGCATTAACTGTTTTTCGAGATCCCCATTAATAGTTAACATGCATTGGATCACCTAACACAGTTAAGTAAATAGACCCCATCGGCAATAATTGGTCTTGTTAAATAACATATGTTAAAGTACCTTAACATGTGTTAAGACATTAAGGGCCTGATTCCAGGATGCGAGTTGCAGGGCTGCACGTCCCAGCAGGATGAGCAGTGCTGCAAGCCGTCTGGGCTCAATTTCCCCTCCGGCCCTTCTCGTACACCCTGATGCTTAGGACAGGGAGAACTGGCAGAGGGTGGGAGGGGGCAGGATTGGGGCGGGTCAGCCCAGCAGGATGTACAGGGCCGATTCAGGTCACAACCCTGTACGTCCTGCCGGGCCTGTGGGGACATGGTGCATATTGCATCTCAAAGGTGGAATAAGCAACGCAAACCCAGCGATCAGGCCTGGGGTTCCTCCCCCCTCCCTCTGGGGCCAGGTGCAGGGGAGTCCCTGCTGCCCAATCCAGGCACGGCAGGCCAGCCTTGGGTCAGGCGGTGGGGAAAAGGGGAGATGGAGCAATAGGAGTTGGGGGCGCCTGCGAGGAGGACGTCCCCGCAGGCGGCAGGAGCATGCTGAGCCATCCTTGGGCCCAATTCTGGCCACCACAGGAACAAAATCGGGTCCAAACAGACTCCTCTTGCTTGGGGCCGTCAGTACGGCCTGAAGGTGCCCTTCTCCGAACCGGACTCAATCTCATACTAATAAATCTAGCCCTAAAATTTGGTATCTAAAATTGATAGTTTTGCTATTTCTTTCATTAGTGTAAGAAAAAAAATTAATATGGAATAATTCCATCATAAAACTTGCATTCTGAAGAGATAAATAAAATAGTGCTCTCAGTGGAACCTCAGATGGTACATCCATTCAGCTCACATCGTCTTTCTGTTATCTTGGGGTCATACTTGATTATCTCTTTCATTCCATTAGCATGTCAGCCAGACCATACAACATTCTCTTTTCTCCCTCCATCAAATCAAAGCAGTCCATTCCCTTCTGTCCACTTCCGCACTAACTACCCTTCTTGTTTCCCTCATTTTATCTTGCCTTGATACTTATAACTCAGCACTTGCTGGTCTCCCTCAATGCACGCTGAAACATCTCCAACTTGTTCAGCACACTGCATCCAGGCTAATTTTCCACGCGTCCTGATTTGATCACATAACTCCCCTCCTTATCATTTTTCATTGGTCCCCCCCATTACATTCCGCATTCATTACAAAATTCTCCCCCATGTCCACAAGAATCTTCACACTCGTTCCCCACAATATCTTTCTTCTTCCCTCATTCTTCATGCCCCTAACTTTCCCTTCATTTCATTCATATGAACCGTCTTCTCTTACCCCTCCCTTCTTAAGCACATCTAGAATCTACACGATGCTCTGCTTTTTATTTCCTTTGTCAATCCCTTTGGAACAATCTCCCCCATTCCTTGGACTAGAACCTTAATTTTCAAAATTCAAAAATCAACTCAAGACTCATCTATTCTGTATAGACTTTGATCTCATGCCCAACTCCATCTGATTGCATATCACTTTCCCATCTGTGTTTTTCTCTCCTCCTTCCCCCTTCATCCTCCTCTCTTCCTCTACCCTCTAAGGCCATCTTGTTGTCGTGTCTCATGGCTCTGTCCCTTCCTATACATTATTGGTGTTCTTTTCTTATTTTGAGTTTTATTGAATTTTATTGTGACTCATTCTGCTGTCCCACTAAGGACAGTATATTAAGTTTTAATAAATGGAATAGAATGAAATGAAACAAAAAAAATAACTAAATTATAGCCCAACAAATAAAGAGTTTAGTAACATAAGAACATGAGATATGCCATACTGGGTCAGACCAAGGTCCATCTAGCCCAGTATCCTGTTTCCAACAGTGGCCAATCTAGGTCATACGTACCTAGCAGTTTCCCCAAAAGACACAGATTCCATAATACTTGCATTGGGTCAAGCATTGATATCCTGGGTCCCTTCTTAATAATGGTTTATTGACCTTTCCTCCAGGAACTTGTCCAAACCTTTTTTAAACCCAGCTACGCTAACAGCCTTTACTACATGCTCCGGTAACAAATTCCAGAATTTGATTACACGTTGAGTGAAAAAATATTTTCTTTGATTAGTCTTAAATAGTTTACCCTGTAGCTTCATTGCATGTCCTCTAGTCTTTCTATATTCTGATAACGTAAACAATCGATCTACATTTACCCGTTCCACTCCATTCATTAATTTATAAACTTCTATCATATCTCACCTCAGCCGTCTCTTTTCCATGTTAAAGAGCTCTAACCTTTTTAGTCTTTCTTCATAGGGGTATCCTTCCATCCCCTTTACCATTTTCATGGCTCTTCTCTGAACCTTTTCTAATAATGATATATCCTTTTTAAGATACAGCGACCAGAATTGCACACAATATTCAAGGTGCAGTCTCACCATGGAACGATATAGAGGCATTATAGTATCCTTTGTTTTATTTTCCATTCCTTTCCTTATGATACCTAGCATTCTATTTGCTCTCTTGGCCGCCGCTGCACACTGAGCCAAGGGTGTTTACATGTTATCTACAATGACGCCTAAATCTTTTTCCTGGGTGGTGGTTCCTAATGTGGAACCTTGCATCGTGTAACCATAGTTTGGGTTGTTCTTCCCTAGGTGTATAACTTTGCACTTGTCCACATTAAATTTTATCTGCCATTTGGATGCCAGTCTTCCAATTTATCAAGATCCTCTTGCAACTTTCCACAATCCTCTTGGGTTTTAACTTTAAATAGTTTTGTGTCATCTGCAAATTTGATAACCTCACTCCCTATTCCCTTTTCCAGGTCATTTATGAATATGTCAAAAAGCAGCGGACCCAGCACAGATCCCTGGGGTACACCACTATTCACCTTTCTGCTTTGGGAAAATTGGCCATTTAGCCCTACCCTCTGCTTTCTATCTTTTAATCAGTTCCTGATCCACAATAGTACACTGCCTCCTACCCCATGACTCTTTAGTTTTGCCAAACGTCTCTGATGAGGGACCTTGTCAAAGGTTTTCTGAAAGTCTAAATACACTATATCAACAGACTCACCTTTGTCTACCTGTTTATTCACACCTTCAAAAAAAGATAACAGATGAGTAAGACAAGATCTTCCTTGTCTAAAGTCATGTTGACTCTCTCCCATTAAGCCATGACTATCTACATATTCAGCAATTTTATTCTTTATGATGGTTTCTACCATTTTTCCCGGTACTGACGTCAGGTTCACCGGTTTAGTTTCCCGGATCACCCCGGAACCCTTTTTAAAAATTGGCGTTACGTTCGCCATTCTCCAATCTTCAGTATTACAGATGATTTTAATAATAGTTCACAGATTACTAATAGCAGGTCTGCAATCTCATATTTCAGTTCTTTCAACACCCTTGGATGTATATCATCTGGCCCAGGTGATTTGCTACTCTTCAGTTTATCTAATAGTTGTAATACATCTTCCCAATGTATCGATATTTCCTTCAATTCTTCCACACCTTTAAATACCACATCAATCATGGGTAACATCCCTACATCTTCCTCAGTAAGGACCAAAGCAAAGAATTCATTCAGTCTCTCCGCTATCGCCTTATCGCCTCTTAGTGACCCTTTAACCCCTCTATCATTTAATGGACCAACTGACTCTCTCACAGGTTTTTGCTATGAATGTACTTGAAAAAGTCTTTATTTCGTGTTTTTGCTTCCTCAGCAAGCTTCTTCTCAAATTCTCCCTTTGCCTGCCTTATCAATGCCTTGCATTTAACTTGCCAGTGCTTGTGCTGTTTTCAGGTTGGCTCTTTTTTCCATTTCCTGAAAGATGCTTTTTTGGCAACAACAGCCTCTCTCACCTCACCTTTAAACCATGCTGGCAGTTTTTTGGACTTCCACTTTTCTTAAAGTATGGAATACAGCTGGTCTGGGCTTCCAAGATAGTATTTTTCAACAACACCCAAGATTGATGTAAGTCTTTAACCTTTGCAACTGCTCCTTTTAGTTTTTTCTTAACTCTTTTCCTCATTTTATCATAGTCTCCCTTTTGAAAGTTAAAAGGTAGTACTGTGGATTTCCTTACTATCCCTCCTCCACTAATTAAATCAAAGGCAATCATGCTATGATCACTATTGCCAAATGGCCCCAACACCCTTATCTCTTGCACCAGATCTGGTGTTCCACTAAGGACTAGGTCCAATATGGCTTCTCCTCTGGTCGGTTCATGAACCAGCTTCTCCAAAAAGCAGTCAGTTATTTCATCTAAGAACTTTATCTCCCTAGCATGTCCTGCCATGACACTGACCCAGTCGATACCGGGGTAATTGAAATTACCCATTATTATTACTGTGCTGTACCTTTTGTTAGCTTCCTTAATTCCTTTGAGCATTTCATCATCCATTTGTTCATTCTGGCCAGGCGGTCGATAGTACACTCCCACTGCCATCACCTTCCCCTTCTTACATGGAATTTCAATCCATAGAGATTCTACAGCAAAGTTTGTTTCCTGCAAAAATTTAATCCTTTCTGACTCAATGCCCTCTCTAACATAGAGCGCAACCCCTCCACCAATTTGATCAGCTCTATCATTAAGATATAGTTTGTACCCAGGAATCAGTGTCCCACTGGTTGTCCTCCTTCCACCATGTCTCTGATATTCCAATCATATCTAACCTCTCATTTAGTGCTATATATTCTAACTCTCCCATCTTATTTTTTAGACTTCTAGTATTTGCATACAAGCATTTTAGAGACTGTATTTTATTCATATTAATTTGGCTGTTTGTAGACATGGGTAACTTGGGATCTTTAAGCTCTGTCTGTTCCATACTCGAGGGCATTTGGGCTACTTTACTCTTTTTTGGAACCTCTCTGCTTTTGGTAGTATCCTTCAAGGATACATTCTTCTGAACCATGCGCTCTTGGGCAACTGTCGGCTTTCCCCTATTATCATGCCATTGTTCAAAATGGCATGGGACAGACTCAGTGCATCCCTTTATAGCAAGAGGATAAAATCAAAATAAATTTAAGGATACATTCTTCCAAACCATGCGCTCTTGAGCGACTGTCAGCCTTCCCCTATTATCTAGTTTAAAAGCTGTTCTATCTCCTTTTTAAACGTTAATGCCAGCAGCCTGGTTCCATCCAGGTTAAGGTGAATCCCATCCCTTCGGAAGAGCCCCTCCTTTCCCCAGAATGTTCCCCAGTTTCTAACAAATCCAAAACCCTCATCCTTGCACCATCGTCTCATCCATGCATTGAGACTCCGGAGCTCTGCCTGCCTTTTGAGTCTTGCGTGTGGAACGGGAAGCATTTTGGAGAACGCTACAATTTTCAGAAACTATAACTGTTTTTATCAGAATCTAAATCCAAATGCATAGGAGACAGCATCTTATCTCATCTTATCATGGTAACATGCCTGCCTGGTGCGAAGGTAGCGGACCTCACGCACCACCTAGATAGGATTATAGATAGTGCTGGGGAGGAATCTGCTGTCTTGGTACATGTTGGTACCAATGACATAGGAAAATGTGGTAGGGAAGTTCTGGAGGCTAAATTTAAGCTTTTAGGTAGGAAGTTGAAATCCAGAACTTCCAGGATAGCGTTCTCCGAAATGCTTCCTGTTCCACGTGCAGGACCCAAAAGACAGGCAGAGCTCCGGAGTCTCAATGCGTGGATGAGACAATGATGCAAGGATGAGGGTTTTGGATTTATTAGGAACTGGGGAACATTCTGGGGAAAGGGGGGGCTCTTCCAAAGGGATGGGCTTCACCTTAATCAGGATGGGACCAGACTGCTGGCATTAAACTTTAAAAAAGAGATAGAGAAGCTTTTAAACTAGAAAATAGGGGAAAGCCGACAGTCACCCAGGAGTGCATGGTTCGGACGAAGGTATCCTTGAAGGATACTACCAAAAGCAGTGAGGTTCCAAAAGGGAGTATAGTAGCCCAAATGCCCTTGAGTAAGGAGCAGACATAGCATAAAGATTCCAAATTACCCCTGCCTACCAATAGCCAGATTAATATTAATAAAATACAGTCTCTAAAATGCTTGTATGCCAATGCTAGAAGTCTAAACAATAAGATGGGAGAGTTAGAATATATAGCACTAAATGAGAGGTTAGATATGATTGCACTCTCAGAGACATGGTGGAAGGAGGATAACCAGTGGGACACTGTGATACCTGGATACAAACTATATCGTAATGATAGAGCTGATCAAATTGGTGGAGGGGTTGTGCTCTATGTTAGAGAGGGCATTGAGTCAGAAAGGATTAAAGTTTTGCAGGGAAAAAACTTTGCTGTAGAATCTCTATGGATTGAAATTCCATTTATGAAGGGGAAGGTGATGGCAGTGGGAGTATACTATCGACCACCTGGCCAGAATGAACAAATGGATGATGAAATGCTCAAAGAAATCAAGGAAGCTAACAAAAGTCACAACAGAGTAGTAATAATGGGTGATTTCAATTACCCCGGTATCGAGTGGGTCAGTGTCACTGCAGGACAAGTTAAAGAGATAAAGTTTCTAGATGGAATAAATGACTGCTTCTTGGAGCAAATGGTTCATGAACCGACCAGAGGGGAAGCCATACTGGACCTAGTCCTTAGTGGAACGCCAGATCTGGTGCAAGAAATAAGGGTGTTGGGACCACTTGGCAATAGTGATCATAGTATGATCATGTTTGATTTAATTAGTGGAGGACAGATAGTAAAGGCATCCACAGTACTACCTTTTAACTTTCAAAAGGGAGACTATGATAGAATGAGGAATATAGTTAGGAAAAAACTAAAAGGAGCGGTTCCAAAGGTTAAAGACTTACAGCAAGCTTGGGTGTTATTTAAAAATACTATCCTGGAAGCCCAGACCAGCTGTATTCCACGCATTAAGAAAAGTGGAAGAAAGTCCAAAAAACTGCCAGCATGGTTTAAAGGTGAGGTCAGAGAGGCTGTTGCTGCCAAAAAAGCAACCTTCAGGAAATGGAAAAAAGAGCCAAATGATGAAAACTGGAAAGAGCACAAGCACTGGCAAGTTAAATGCAAAGCATTGATAAGGCAGGCAAAGTGGGAATTTGAGAAGAAACTTGCTATGGAAGCAAAAACACGAAATAAAGACTTTTTCAAGTACATTCGTAGCAAAAGGCCTGTGAGAGAGTCAATTGGACCATTAGATGATAGTGGGGTAAAAGGGGCAGTAAGAGGAAACAAGGCTATAGCAGAGAGACTGAATGAATTCTTTGCTTCGGTCTTTACTGAGGAAGATGTAGGGATGTTACCCAAGACTGAAGTGGTATTTAAAGGTGATACTGCAGAGGAATTGAGAGAAATATCGCTACACTGGGAAGATATATTACAACTATTTGATAAACTGAATAGTATCATATCACCTGGACCGGATACTATACATCCCAGAGTGTTGAAAGAACTGAAATATGAGATTGCAGACCTGCTATTGGTAATCTGTGAACTTTCATTAAACTCATCTGTAATACCTGAAGATTGGAGGGTCGCCAACGTAACACCAATTTTTAAAAAGGGTTCCAGGGGTGACCCAGGAAATTACAGACCGGTGAGCCTGACGTCAGTACCAGGGAAAATGGTAGAAACCATCGTAAAGAACAAAATTACACAGCATGTAGATAGTCATGGCCTAATGGGAGACAGCCAACATGGCTTTAGACAAGGAAGATCTTGTCTTACTAATCTGATATGTTTTTTTGAAGGTGTGCATAAACAGGTAGACAAAGGTGAGTCGGTTGATATAGTGTATCTGGACTTTCAGAAAGCTTTTGACAAAGTCCCCCATCAGAGACTTTTGGCGAAGCTAAAAAGTCATGGGATAGGAGGCAGTGTACTATTGTGGATCAGGAACTGGTTAAAAGATAGAAAGCAGAGGGTAGGGCTAAATGGCCAATATTCCCAATGGAAAAAGGTGAATGGTGGAGTACCCCAGGGATCTGTACTGGGTCCGCTGCTTTTTGACATATTCATAAATGACCTGGAAAAGGAAATAACTAGTGAGGTTATCAAATTTGCAGATGACACAAAACTGTTTAAAGTTGTTAAAACCCAAGAGGATTGTGGAAAACTGCAGGAGGATCTGGATAAATTGGAAGACTGGGCATCCAAATGGCAGATGAAATTTAATGTGGACAAGTGCAAAGTTATGCACCTAGGAAAGAACAACCCACACTATAGTTACACGATGCAAGGCTCCACATTAGAAACCACCACCCAGGAAAAAGATTTAGGAGTCATTGTGGATAACATGTTAAAACCCTCCGCCCAGTGTGCAGCGGCGGCCAAGAAAGCAAATAGAATGCTAGGTATCATAAGGAAAGGGATGGAGAACAAAACAAAGGATATTATAATGCCTCTGTATCGCTCCATGGTATGACCGCACCTTGAATATTGTGTGCAATTCTGGTCACCGTATCTTAAAAAGGACATAGAGTTATTAGAAAAAGTACAGAGAAGAGCCACCAAATTGGTGAAGGGGATGGAAGGCTTCTCCTATGAAGAGAGGCTAAGAAGGTTAGGGCTCTTTAGCCTGGAGAAGAGACGGCTGAGGGGAGATATGATAGAGGTCTATAAATTAATGAATGGAGTGGAACGGATAAACGTGGATCAATTGTTTATGCTATCAGAGTATAAAAGACTAGGGGACATGTAATGAAGCTACAGGGTAAACTATTTAAGACAAATAAGAGAAAATATTTTTTCACTCAACGTGTAATCAAACTCTGGAATCTGTTACCGGAGGATGTAGTAAGGGCTGTTAGTATAGCTGGGTTTAAAAAAGGTTTGGACAAGTTCCTGGAGGAAAGGTCCATAAACCACTATTAAAAAGGGACCCAGGATATCAATGCTTGACCCAGTACAAGCATTGTGGAACCTGTGTCTTTTGGGGATATTGCTAGGTACGTATAACCTAGATTGGCCACTGTTGGAAACAGGATACTGGGCTTGATGGACCTCGGTCTGACCCAGTATGGCATGTCTTATGTTCTTATGTTCTTAGAAAATTTCCCTGCCCAAAGCTGGTCTGCCGTGGCCTGGATCAGGCGGCGAGGAACCCCCACAGTTGTCCCTGTCCCTGACCCCTGGGGGGGGGGATTCCTGTGCCCGATAGTTGGGTTTTCATTGCTTATTCCACCTTTGAGGTTGAATAAACAGCGTGTCCCCACGGGTCCAGCAAGACGTATAGGGCCATGAGCTGAATTGGCTCTGTATGTCCTGCCGGGCTGGCCCACCCCCACTCCGCACCAATCCTGCCCCTGCTCCGCACCAATCCTGCCCTCTCCTGCACCCCACCAGCTCTTCCTATCCTGAACATCAGGACATATGGGGAGAGCCAGAGAAGGAATCTGACCAGGAGGGCTTGCGGACGTGCAGCCTCACAACCCACATCCCAGAATCAGGCCCTTAGTAAAGTGTGACTGAATTTATTTTGCAAGCATTTTGGCTGTAGGATGGTGAATTATTTGTCATGTTTTACCATGTATGCTTTTGTTGCAACCACTTATTTGATTGCTGGAAATACACATAAATAAATAAGATGAAAAATGCATAATGATAGTGCTTCAAAAGGATGTGTTTCCCTTACCTCCATTTGAAAACTGATGCATGTCTGGAAAAACTGGGTGTGAAGAGACATAATAAAGTCTATCTCACTAGGGCAGCAGAGGCTGTGGGTCTCCTCTGAGTGATTGTGAGTGGGGTTTTTCTGTATATTTATTTCTATTTTCAGCATGTGTGTGTGTGCATGCATATGCCGAGGGGGGGGGGTGAAGTGAAGGTATGTGTGAGCATGTGTGGAGAGTGACCTGGGGGGCTAGATGTTCATGTGCACAAGTGTGGGAGGTGGGGTAAAGGGCTGGGGTTGTGTGCACGAGGATGTGAGTGAGACAGTGTGCATATGTGAGAGGCTAGGGGTGGGGGGTAGAGTGAGGGATTGTGTGTGTGTGTGCATGTAAGAAATTATCAACTTCTGCCCTCATGCAAATAGAAAGTGTGCATTGGAAGAAGCAGAAGCACAAAAAACACCACAGCGCTGCAGGTTTAGGTAAGTATTACGGTACTGTTTTAAACTATTACTGCCACTGCTGGTCCTGGAGAGGGGCAGTAGTGGCAGCAATGAGCCACCCTCACACCAATGGTGCTCTAAGCAATCACCTACGTAGTTTGCCTAAATGTTAGCGTTAGCCCTGCCCAAGCCAGGGCTCAGTAAGTGAACAAGGACTATTATCGTTCGGCTCTTCCAATATCAAGAGAAAGAACATGTCATTCTCACTGCATGGAAATCTCATTCTGTGATGGAATATAAGGGGAAAGAGTGCAGATCATGGATATTGAGTGGGGGTAGATGCTGGATATGGGATAAGGGTATAAAGGGATAGAGGGATAGAGGGAAGATGTTGGACACAGGGTAGGGGGTCATAGGGGGATAAATGGCAGATGTTGAACATAGAGTATGGGTATATAGGTGGACAGGCTGGACATGGGTAGGTGTAAAGAGTAGATGCTGGACACAGGCAGGGAGGAGTGTCTTAGTGGTTGGGGGCAAGTTACCTTAGGCCAGAGGACCAGGGGTTCAAATCCCACTTGAGGACAGCAACCTTGGGCCAGAAGGACTGGAGTTTCTAGTCGCACAGGTGCTCCTTGTGGTCTTGGGCAAGCCACTTAACTCTCTGTTGACTCAAGTACAAAAACATAGATTGTGAGTCCTTTGGGGACAAGGGAAAAAGCAGTATATAAGCCTAGTTAAATGAATAAAAAGTTAAACAAGGTGGGGGAGTGGAGGAAAGATGCTAGACATGGGGTGAGAGAGAGGGGGAGATGCTGGGCTTGAGTTGGGGAGAGTGAGATGCTAAACATGGGGTGGGGTGAAATGGGGAGTTGCTGGACATGGGGTGAGAGACAGAGGACATGGGGAGATAGGATGATAAAAAAGGGATAGGCATGAGATTGGGGAGACAAGAAAGGACAGGAGAGAAGAGCATAGATGCTGAACACAGAGAGGGTGGAAGAGAGAAAGGAAAGCATTAAAGACAGTAATAAGTCCTTGGGGAAGGACGGAGAGATGGAATGAGAGGGCTGTGTTAAAGACTGCAAAGTGGTAGGTTGACACAGTTAAAAGGGAGATTGGGAAATGAATATAAGAAAAAAAAGCCGAGTTGATAAAGAGAGAAAAATAAATGGAAGAAAGCTGAAAGGAAAAGATCAATATCAAAGATGGATTTCTTGTGTTGCACTGCAGGGGTTTCAATTTAATTGTGTCTACATATTTCTACTTTAAGGTTGTTATAATTTATTCTGTACTTGAGGGTCTAACTGTGTTCTGCCTGTGTGATAGAGAACACTCATTCTGTTAGCATGGAGTTTCTATGTAGGATCTGTAGTAATCTGGCTTGTTCAGTTTTCCAAATAAGTGTAAGGATGTTCTAAGGCCCACTACAATATTTATGGTGTTGCTTTTTTCTGGGTAGGCTCCAGATTATGGAAGAGTTGTAGATGCATGAAATAGTCTCCCATTGGAGGTAATTGAATAGGCCATATGTTTTTTTTCTGCCATCATGTTTCTATTGTGTTAATTTTAGAAGCTGGTGTCATTATGGTATGGTAGATAGTCTTCAGTGGCTTTTATAAGATTTTATGTTAGTTTACAATCTGTCTCGTACTGGAGAGGCTGTTACTGAGATGATACTGGAATCAGATTTTTTTTTCTTGTATGTTGGGTTCTATGGTGAAATGTTCTAGTTCTTCTCTGCACTTACTGTTGGAGGAGGTGTTTCAATGGACACAAAATAGATGTTCAGAAAGAGAACCATAGTGAAGTTTCTAACACCAAAATAAAATTTGTTATAATGTGAGCTGCGGTTCTTTTTTTCTTTTTGTCCCTTGGTGCGTGGGCACCCTATATCTCCTTTGCTTTTTGCAGAATATATATTTACAGGTTGTCAGCATTTTTTTTTATCTTGGAGTGCCAGGCTAAATAATTAAACAGCTACAAGTTTTGCTGCATTTTAATTATATCATGGCAAAGACTCTGAATGAAAACCTCGGTTCCCCCTTTGGGTACTTTGAGAGTGCCAGCTCATCCCTCACCTTTTTGATAAACTGGCTTCCTATTCATCTAGGTTTTTTTTTATAGATAACCATAATGATTATGCAAATATGCCATCTCATCCTTTGCTCCCCCCCCCCCCCCCGAATGAAGCAGTTAAATTATATTCATAGGTTCGGGAAAACAACGTTCAGGTTGGAGATTGACTGGATGGGGCACATTGATGTCACTAGACAGTTACAAAGGGACATTTGGATCCCTTACTTTCAGTATTTTCAGGTCTGTTATTTCTTAGATGTGGGACTTGAATGGGCCCCAGAATAGTAAGAGAGCCCTTGTATATTGTGCAGGTGTTAATAGTGAGGGGGGAGGCCTGCTTTCCAAATTATACAAGGCACTGCAAGTAATTTATCCAACCCCACCTCACATATGGCCAATTCTATAAAGTACTAGAGAAACAACTGACACCACAAGATTGGAAACTAATATACTATAGAGGGTATCAATGTGCTGCCAAGTACAGGCTGCAGACAAACCCAATATAAACTAATCATTCGAGTTTATCTGACTTCAGTTCAGCTGATTAGAGAGAGGAGGTGGGGATGACGGGTACTGGGAAAGATGGGGTGGGCACCTCCTATCATCTATTTGTATGCCTGACCACCTTACTCTGGTGTCTGCGTCTGCTATATGTTTTCTTTTACTTTCGGTGTCCTGTCTATGACTAGAGTTCTTTTCAAACTCTTTCTGCTTATTTTATTTGTGTAAGCCGCTTTGTGTACCCTGAAAAGGCAGCATAATAAATAAATTAGACCATAAACCATCTATGGTAGGCATGCCCAAAGGTTTGAGCATATCGGTCCCTGGTGTCTGCTGGGATGCCTTGACCAAGTAGATTTATGCAAGCAGCCCACATGGTGGTGGCCGGGGTGGGGGAGCTGCAGAAATGATAAGGAACCAACAGTGTTGGGGTGGTACTTATGGACTGTGAGTTTGTGTGTTCTGATACATGATTAAAGGTAAAATGTGTGATTTCTATGCATTATGGGCTCCATCTGCCACTGCTTCTGTAGCTGTACATTAAAGGAGGTGGGAGAAAGAGTGAGCATGAGTTTTGAATGCATGAGTGACATAAGGGTGTCTTAAATTGTTCATTTATTTTTTTTCTTATGTTTTCTGTTGGACAGGGTAGTTTTTCTGGTATGTATCAGGTTTAGGTTTGGGAGATGATAGATCTTTTAGTTTATGGACACCGTCATTGGTTCTCATTTTTTTTCATTTCGTCAAGCCTCTAATTTCTAGACTTTCTTTCCTCAACCATTTTTACTTCTCGAGTAATTGTCTGTTTGCCTTGTTCCTGTAAGGGCTGTGGTACTAAGTTATTGACAATTTCCCAATCTTTTCTTATATTCTGGTTGCAGAACCACTTTTTCTGTAACCAAAAATTGTTGATGAACCTCTGCTTGTATGTTACCCTCAGCTTCTAAAAAGAAAGTTTCCAAAAAAAAATAAATAGAAGTGTGAGCGCTGGTTAAATAGTTATGTGTCCTTTGCTTGATCATTGCATTGTTTTAGCCAAGCACTTGAGTTACATGCTCAAAATTTGATAAAGCTGTGCACGATTAGGAAGACAGCAAAAGACAAAACCAGATGCTTCATTGACCTCCTCTGTTCCATCTGATTACCATTCTCTCCTTATTTGTGTGGTTACTGTACTTCTGGGGCTGCTTCCATAACACGAATAACACTAGTAATACATCAGATATGCAACGAAGCATGATTCATTAATGCATTACTGTAAGAGTGGAAAAGCTTTCATTCAACAGACTCCAAATATGGCAAGTATGATGTTTCATGTCATTCCGTATCCATTAGCACTCATATTTTAAGTTACAATTAAAGTCATATTTCTGATTCACATGCATTGTGTTTATCTAGTCCTACATTCAGTCTGGTACATGTGGATCTAATAGATGGATGCATTTAGGAGAGCTGAACATCACCATATATATGTTGGAGGGGTAGTTTTACGCATGCCATAACAAGAATGAATCTCACTTGTCAGCCAGGACCTGTTGGATATGATCTCAGGCTCTCAAGGACCCTAAATTCTAAAGATTTATAGGGGTATGCAGGCAAAAAAATGTGGTTTTATTTCATTTTACATTTACCGTGCAAATTTTTTTTTTTGCTTGTGATTTTTTTGTCATTTCCTGAATTTCATTAATAGTGCCCACTAAGGGCAAATACTATGCACTATTGAGTAACAGAGTGCACCTTTAAGCCATAGTGCACCCTGTTACACAATAATGCACAAGTAGAGTGCACTATGACTCAATAGGACACACTGTTTGTACATAGTGTGCATTATTAACAAAACCTGGGAAGTAACAACATTTTGGTGTTTTCTATTTCATTTTTGTTTGAAAGCTATACAAAATAGGAAATATCGTTGACATTTCCCATTTTGTTTCAAATGAATGTACATCCCTAAATACTTATGCTCCTAAATTGGCCCCTTTGGAAATTTATTAGGGCTGAATGCCTAAATTTACACTCAAAACTTCACTAACCCCCTAAAATTAAGAGCATTAAAAGTGGGTTGCAACAGAGCAGATTTCATCCATGGAAAATCTTTTTAACACTGATTTTCAGCAATATGCTCATAAATTGACGCAAATAAATGCAGACCTACATTTATAAAGCATAAGAACTTTTAAGCCCCTAAATTAAGATGAATTTTCAGCATAAAACGTATGCTCCTACGTTTGGCTGAAAACAGAGCACAAATTTAGGAGCCTAGCTTTGAAGCTTAAAATTAGGAGGTCCGTTTTTAACAAAGCTTTCATTCTCCATAAACATTCTAGAGGCTTTATCTAACTATAGCCTGCAAGGGATAATTTGCATTTTTACATATTCCAATAACAACTTAGAATGTAACTCATACAAAATATTGGATTTCTTAATATTCTTCCATTCCAAACACAAAGAATCCACATCACCTGTGGCTGATTCCTCAAATCCCTGAAATAAAGAGGATGCTTGCATAATTTTATGTGGTCCATTCTGATTTTTCTCGACCAATATAAACCTGGTCTACCAGTGGGAGTCATACTCCGTGTGGTCAATGCATGATGTGCAACAATTCTTATATGCTGGAATGATACTAGAACAGGACATCAGTATCATCTCAGATATATAACAACTTGCTGCACTTCCTGAGCTATTTACATGATTGTGTCTTTGTGACAAGATATATGTGGAGAGGATTTGTCGCATAGTTAAAACATGTCTTAGTGAACGCAAATCACGATTAACCACATGGACATTAACGGCGCTTTTGGTACAATACTACATTGACCATACACAATTTTGGCAGGACCTGAAGTAGTTTATCTTTGATTGCATTCCTTCTCATGCACAAGGTAACAAGGAAAACTGGCTTTCGTGATTGGAGCAGCGTTGGATTTTTAAAATGGACTGCTTGCAACCAGCTGGTCTTAATGAAGAGATAGAGTGGTTTTCTGCGCGGTGATATTTGCTCTGGACATGAATGTTTTTACATCACCAAGTTTACATACTACAGGCTCCCTTTAAATATTCAGTAGTAGCTGCTGCATTTTCTCACAGATTTTTACTCTCCAACCCAATTGTGCAACTCTTCTGAAGCAGTTATTTTGTTCTTCACGGCAAAACATGAGTGGAGCTTTATAGTTTCACAATGGGATACTTTTTTCATCCTGGGATTTCATGTATCAGCTAAGCATCTTTTTAAGTTTTTACATGCATTACAAATTTAAATAAACATGCGGATTGCATAGGTTGGGACTAATGAATAAAATAAGGCAAGGGGTTCTCTCCCCGTCCTAACATAAACAATAGTGGCGAGGCTCCCATAAATAGTTACATACAATTTTTGGGATATTTTTTGGAGAGCAATGTTATTTAAAATGTTTGTTAGTATTATGTAAGGTGTCTCTTATTTTATATTGGTACATGCATGGTTTTGGAATATCCAAATGAAGTATTGTGATTTAGTGTATCCACCAAGAGCAGCTATATATGCTGTGCTATAATACAAAATTTTTTTTTAAGTATCTTTGTCATCAAAATAATTATTTCAATACAAATTATTTTGCCATTCATCTTTATTTGCTAAATTGCTTATTCTCAGTTCAAAGTTCACATTTTCTTACTATTTGCATTATTTCAAAGAGAGCTTTCTTCTGGAATTTATAAAGTGTAATATGTACAGGCAACATATCAAGGTGCTCTTGGGAGTTTGTTTAAAGTCAATTGGTGGTATCCAATACAACTGGGATAATTTCTATAACTTTCTAGCAAAAGATGCTAAATTTGTATCCATTGCTTTTGCAGCTTTTTCCATTGATGGTATCTTCCTTTCTTCCAGTTTTTGTGTACTTTCTTTGTGTACCTTTATGATTTAAATATAGGGTTTGAGGCACAAAATAGCACTACATTATCTCGTTCCTATCTTCAAGCATCTCTTAACTATATCCAGGGCTGTTTTTTTCCCGTTAGCTTCTCTGGTCTATCTTCTGATGCAATGGATCTATGTACAGGTTCACTATGGCCTATAACCACACTTGATGACATTTCTGCACAGAAGAAACATTCTAGTATGCTGCCCTTATCTTATGCTTTTATCTTCCCTAAAAGTGCTATCACTGTGCTAAGGCAGATAATGAATCAGTAATTCTTGCCTTAGGGGACACTAAAGTAAAAAAATGTTTCCCAAAAAGAAATGAAATATATTTTCCCCCAATGGAACATGAACAAACACTGTAATCTTACAAATGGTCACTTCTGGCATCTATTTAGAAACCTACAGCCTTTACTATGTAATCTATAAACTACCCTCCAACTAAAGATGAAAACAAATTTTGGTCCCCAGTACACACTGCTTCACACATTTCCTCAAGGCCAATACCATTTGTATGCGCATGACAGCATCTCATAATTTATTAGAATGCACTGGTTGCTGAACTTTACTTTCTATATATTCTCACATTGAGAAAAGGGTTGGTAAAATTATTTTTTGTACTGTCCACCTGTACACATGCCTTGTTTGTATCTCATTAATACTGGTCATTAGCACGTGCAGTAAACACCATGGGAGGCATATTCAAAAGGATGAGCATGGTTAGCAAATCCTAGTGTGCAGGATGTTCAGCAGTGCACAGTCCAGTCGTTTTGTGCCATTGAATAGCCCTGCTGCTAACCTGCCTGAGGCAAGGAGGAGTGGGAGCAGGAGCAGGGTTATGACCACTGACTGCTTAGCCCAAACCAGCTAATTTAGGCTGTCCTAACTTTAGCTGTCTATACAATACAGCCCACGGGGGAATATCACTGCTGACCAGATTGCAAACAGGCAATCCGAATATGGCCGGGCATTAAATATCCGGGTTATTTTTTAATCGGCGACTGCAACCAGCCACTTTAAGTGTGCTGGCCTCTGCCACTGAAAACGTCCCGCCTCCAACATTTATATGCATTAATGACCAATGTTAACTTCAGAACATCGGCCCCTTAATGTTGTAAACATCACCATCTCCAACTTTAAAAAATTCTGTAATTTCACCCTGCTTTCAGTAAAAATCCATTAAAATATGAAATGCTTTAATTGATGCAGCAATGCAAATTATTTGGTTTGCTGGCAAGAGATTTGGTTTTGAAGATTGGGTCTACCCAAAAATCTTGTTTTTAAAAAGCAAGGGGAGGGGGGTCTAAGACATTTTATCTGAGCCAATTTCTTAACAGCATAGGAAGCAAGAGTCATGAACTTGCAGTAGCTAAGAAGCAATTTAGATTTTAATTCTGTGTATGTGACTGTTCAATAATTTTTATTCATTCTCATTAATTGCACAGTTGAATTGACTTGGGCTGTGTTTTGTCTGTGCCATCATCTAAGAGTTACTGACAGATTAGTTAACAATGATTTGTAAAGGAAGAATGCCGTTTAAGATTCATAATTCACATTCTTTCTGAAGTAATCAAGGGAGCAGAAATAAGGCACACAATAAATCACCCCAATCCAAATTGTGCACCCCAGCAAAGATGTTACATTAGCTTTGATCAGGTGCTAATGCTGAATGGATAAAAAAACAAGTTAGTTAGGGGAGACGCTCATGAGCTGCTTGCTGGATGTACCAGTGAGGAGTGAACTCCCGGTTATCCTTTTTAAATATCAACTATAACATCATTATATTCTGTAATCTGTTCATTACGAATTGAATAGAAGCTATGCTGCATATTGTTCTTATGGCTTCTAACCAAAGAAGACCAAGGCACTTTTGATAACAGGGCCTAAGAGAGAAGAGGCCTCCAGAGAAGTCTTGTGAGGTATTCAATGGCACTATCCTAGAAGAACGTAAAGCAATATATTTCTTATTTACGGACAACACTGTGGCTCTGGAAGTGGTCAAGGGACAATCACTTATTAAAAAAGGATGGAAGAATTGTGTTTGAGCATGTCCTTTTTGGAAGAGCGCGTTATTAAAATAGAGAAAACTATGATGGAACATGTGATGCATTCAACATATGGCACAACAAATCGAAGGCCTACGGTGTCAGAAGATATGAATAACAATTTCCGGTGACATCAGCAACCGAATGGACGGAATCCAGTGAAGCTCTGGTAAAACTCTCTCTGTGAAGAGCAAAAATATGCTTACAGCCCAAAAAAAAGTGAGACAACACCTTCAGAAGTGGCGCACATGTCAGTGAGGAAGAAGCTGGAGGCTTACCAGTCCAGTTATCGGAGCTCAGACCGATCAGAGCAGTCAGGCGGTTCAGAAGGGTTGGCAGATGGGAGGCCTAGCAGAAATACCTCTAGGCTAGATGAGGACTTAAAAAGCTGGTTACAAAGGTTTTGAAAGGAAATAAAAGAGGAGATAACTTCCCCCAGACAGGATCTAAAGACGGTGTTGGCGACATTGCAGCACGATATGACTGAGTTGGGAAGGCGAGTGCTCGAGGTGGAGGACTACATGGAGCACCATGTGGCAGAGCTGGAGGAATTGGAGAGAGGCTGGGAGAGTCTCTGGCAGTGGCAGAATCAGCTCCAAGAAAAAATGGAGGATTTTTAGGATAGAGTCCAGCGGGGGAATCTGTGAGTGCATGGTATCAAGGAAGGAGAGGAATAAAGACTGTGTATTAGTAGTGCAAACACTTTTCTTGTAAATACTGCAGATAGGAGGGGAAGGAGAGGAAATTACCTCCACTCAGGTAAGCATCGAGAGAGTGCCTAGAGGACTTGGCACACCTCGGGTAAACAGGCCTCAGGACATAGTAATTTGCCTGAGCTCCTATCCAATTAAAGAGAGATTGCTGGGCATTGCGCAGAAATTCAGGTGAGTAGCTTGGAAAAATTGTGAGTTAGAACTCTTTAATGATCTGTCCCAAGGGACATTGCTGTGATGCAGAAAGTGACGACATATCTGAGGATGATGGGTATCAGGTACAAATGGATGCACCCTTTCACAGTCAACGGTACCTTCAGAAAGGTGAGAGAGGTGGGGGAGGCCTGGTAGAAGCTAAGAGACCTGGGATGTGAGGAGTTACCCAAAATGGGAAACAAACAGCAAGGAACACTGAAGAATCTTACAACAAAAGGGGTAGCTCTGAAGCGACACCAAGTGGCAGCAAAGGGCAAGTGGCGTCTTGCTGTCACCCTTTAGAGACAGTCTAAAGAGCGACAAGATGAGGACCCTGAGGGGAATAGACTTTGAACTGTGTACAGAGATCATTGGGACTGAGAATCTGCTGACCTTCTATGGACAAGGACACTGGACTGATAGGGTTTAAGGCATCACATTTAAGGGGGGGGGGGTGAGGGATATAAGGGGCAAAGATATGTGTGTTGCGGGAGATAGACAGGCGGGTGGGTGGATTTTCCGGGTGGTGGGATTGTTAATGGATAAGTGAGAGGGAAGGGGTCGGGTGAGGGAGGGAAGGGGTCGGGTGACGGAGGGAAGGGGGATGTATGGATGGGGAGGTGAAGGTTGGTGGTTCAAGGGAGCATACTATGGTGAGAGAGGGAGAGGGAGGTTGCATGGGAGGCTGCTAGACATTACGGGAAGTATGGCTCCCAAGCAGGGGAGAAAGAATGGGGAGCAGAGGGGGGTGGGGAAGGGGGGAGGGAGGAGCCTGGAGGACAGGGGCAAGAGAGGGGGAGGTAAGATAGGACAATGATACAAATTGGCTTGTGGAATGTTAAGGGCTTAAACTCAC
Source organism: Ichthyophis bannanicus (assembly GCA_033557465.1). Lineage (NCBI taxonomy): Eukaryota > Metazoa > Chordata > Amphibia > Gymnophiona > Ichthyophiidae > Ichthyophis > Ichthyophis bannanicus. The sequence goes on along the minus strand of CM066040.1, from coordinate 99,266,369 downwards.
CCATTAAACAACAGAGATTGTTTAAGGAGATAGAGAAGGGAAATTGGGATATAATCCTTTTACAGGAAACACATCTGCAGCACCGGGACAAACAGAGGTTAAGACATAGGCAGTACCCCGGTCAGTTTTAACTCGGCGGACCTGGGAAGGGGAAGGGGATAGCTGTTATGATTCAGAAGGGGGGGGGGTTCAAATTGGGGATCATTTCAGGGACAATGAAGGTACGGTAGTGAGGGTTAGGGGGCATATAGGAGAGGAGGAGGAGGTTACAGTGGTATCAGTCTATGCTCCTAATGAGGGACAAGTTATGTTCTAGAAAGGAGTTGGAGGGCTGCTAGAGGATAAGGCTAATGGGAAACTGATAGTAGGTGGGGACTTTAATGTTTCTTTTCAGCCTCAATGGGATAGAACATCAAAAACGGGATGAGGGGGTAGAAATTGTAAAGCGTTGGGCAACGTAATGAGTAGATTTGGACTGGTGGATGAATGGAGGGAGATACACTCAACCAGCAGGGAATAAAATTATTATTCGAATGCTCATGATAGTTTCGATAGGATTGGTATAATATTGGTAGGCCAATTGTGGTTGGTGGGGGGGTGCAGGATGCAGGAACAGAGCCAATGACATGGTCAGACCATGGTCCAGTTTGGGTGGAGTTAGACAGCTGGGTTCCAGAGGGAACCAAATTTTGGTGCCTTAATAAACTTTTGTTAAAAAAAAGAGGGTGGTAGTGGAAGATATTAAGACAAGTAATCAAGGGTTCAATTCCCACTGGCACTCCTTGTTACCTTGGGCAACCCACTTTACTCTCCATTGCCTCGGAAGAAAAGGCCTGGCAATCTACTTCTGGCGATGCATTGCCAAGAAAACCCAGAGACATCTGGGATACCCGGAGTCAGCACTGACTTGATGGCACTAAAAATAAAAAATAATAATGAATATCTTCACCTAATGACAATGGGGAGGTACGAGGGGTCATTCCCTGGGAAGAACAAAGCGGTACAATGAGGGAAGTTTATAATGTGGGCATCATGGCTTAAAAAGGCATGGGAGCAGCAGGAAGATCAAATAAGAGGGGGAGATCTGGAAGCAGCTTTTAGCCTATCAAAGGATAGGGGCAAAGCGAGCATGGAAGAGGCCAGGATAGTTGAGAGCAGAATTGCAGGAATTACAGGCAGACTGGATAGCTTTTGTGCTGCGGTGCACTAAACAGGTTTATTATGAATGGGAAGACAGGGCAGAGAAGGTACTGGCAAAGCAGCTGAAGAAACAAGTGGTTAATGCATCCATAACTCAGATTCAGGGGCCAGATGGGAAGGTGAGTAGAAAGGAAAGATTTATCAGGAAACAATTTGCATAGTTTTATAGGGATTTATACACCCAACAGGGGGAAATAGAAGAGGATTAGATATAGCACTACCTGGAGGGTATAGCCCTTCTGAGCCTGGAAGAGGAGGTGAGGAAGACACTAGATAGAGAAACAGAGTGGAGAAATAGAGGAAGTGATTAAAGACCTATCACTAGGGAAGGCCCCATGTTTGGACAGGCCACTGGGGATTTTTTATAAAACTTTCCAGGAAGAATTCAGTGGAGTTCTGCAGAGTGTTTAATGGAATCTTGGAGGAAGGGGGTGAGCTTTCACATGAGATGTTAACAGCAGGGATCACAGTGTTACATAAGGTGGGTAAGGACCCCCTAAGATGTAGATCCTGTAGACTGATATCCCTCATAAATGTGGATGCCAAGATACTGGTGAATGTTTTAGCCATGCACTTGGCACCTTTGATGGGGTCCCTAGTACACCAGGATCAAATGGCGTTTATCCCAGGGAGAAAGGCCGCAGACAATATTAAGGGGATGGTGGAACTGCTGTGGGCAGTCAGTCAAGGGACAGAAGAGGTCATGCTCCTATCCATAGATGCCGAGAAGGCCTTTGATAGTGTACATTGGGCCTTTTTATTTGCAGCAATGGCTAAAATGGGATTTGGGCCCAAATTTGAGGACCAAGTACATGGACTTTATAGAGATCCCAGAGCCCGGGTAAAAATTAATGGGCATTATTCAGAGAGTTTTGTATTAGGGTGAGGGACACGACAAGGATGTCCCTTGCCTCTCCTCCTGTTTGCCTTTGCAGTGGAACTGCCGGCACAGGTAATTCAAGAAAACTGGCATAAGGGGGATGATGAGGGGGGAACATCAGCATACCATTTCACTATTTGCAGATAACATCTTACTTAGTTTATCAGATCCCCAACACTCATTGCCAGAGGTAGCGAGGGTACTCCAGCAGTACAGGAAAGTGTCTTGCTTTTAAACTGAAGCATTAAATATCTTGGTGCCCTCTGTGGTAGAAGAGTCTAAAGACACAGTTCCTGATAAGATGAGTGGCGGGCTCGCTTAAATATCTGGGGGTACGGATCCCGGAAAAGGAAGAGAGAGACTACCAGGTAAATTATCCCAGAGCGTTCCGAGAGATAGGAATGGACCTGGAAGGGTGGATGAGGTTGGAAGTGTTCTGGTTGGGAAAAATAACAGCAGTAAAAATGAACATTCTTCCAAAGGTGTTAAACCTGTGCCAAGCGCTGTCAGTGCCAGTCCTAGAGGGAGCGCTATGGATGCTGGAACGTAAAATCCTACAATATATTTGGAAAGGTAGACCTCCAAGGATTGCCCAAGAGAAGCTATGTCGGCCTTGGGAAGCGGGAGAATTAGGGGTACCGGATTTGCGAGCTTACTTTTGGGTGGAGCAAATAAGGCATATGATGGATTGGTGGAAGGAAAGGGAATTGAAGAACTATGTATAATTAGAAGGATATTATGTTAAAGAAGGTAAGCTAGGGGCATTACCACGAGCTACATCAAAGACTCGGGTACGGTGGGGTAAGGAAAGCCCGAGTATGCAGCAGGTCCTCAGGATCTGGGACAAAGATTGCGGGAGAGGGGGCTGGGGGGATACTTTTCTTTATTGACCCCACGAAGATGAGTGCCAGAATTTGTCCCAGGATGGGAAGGAGGGATATATGTTTGATGGGAGAAAAGAGGTCTGCAGTACTAATTTGTTGAGGATGGAGAATTTGAGGAATTAAGCGAGGCCTAAGGGCTGCAGGCAGAAGACCTTTTTCAATATGGTCAAGTCTGTCATTTTTTAGTGGGAGTGCAAGGGAAGGAGGGCCTCAAATATGAACTTATGGATATGGAGGTGGTGTGGTATGGGAAAAAATGGTCCTAGGGTTTAATATCTGCACTATAGCAGACAGTGCAAGGTACCTCCTTTCAAAAGCTCTGCTATATGCAAGATTGGGAGAGAGATCTAGGACGAGAGATTATGCAGAAAGATTGGAAGCAAATAGTGGATCAGATTAAGAGGACTCCGATGTCCATAGCTATTAGAAAAAATTGCTGTAAGGTTACGATGAGATGGTACTATACTCCAGACTGCACCAGATGTTTCTGGAGGTATCACCAGAATGTTAGATGGCCTGTGAGAAAGGGGTTCCTTCTGGCATATATGGTGAATGTGTCCGAAGATTCAGGACTACTGGGCATCAGTGCAAGGGTGGATAAGGAGGATGACTGGGGTGAGTTTGAACCTTGATCCAGAGATCTTTTTGCTTTCTTGGTGGGGGCAAGGTCAGAAAGGGGGGAAGGGGAAGGTGACAATGGCACGTTTGTGTGTGGCGAGATGTGAGGTCATAGCTCACTGGCAGCAACGGGCGGTCCCAAAGCTTGAACAGTGTGAAGCATGAGTCAGACTGGTGGTTGTAATGGAGTGTTTGACTGCATATAGACGAAAGAGAACAAGAATGGAAAGCCTTAATCCAGACACTGGGCGGAGGGGGGGGGGGGAAGAGGGGGAGGGGTTGGGAGGTAAGGAATAAGAGGGTAAAGGGGATTGCAAGCCTATATTATGGAAAGGAATGGGGATTGGGGATAGTGTTTAACAATTCTGTGAATAGTTATATTGGTTTTAATGATAAAATAAAAAAACATTTAGTTAGTAAAAAAGAAGATATGAATAACTATAGTATATGCTGCAGATAGATTGTGAGCCCTTCGGGGACGAGGGAATATATCCAGTACCTGTTTGTAGCATTTGTAAACTGTTCTAATGCCTTTCATTATATCAATTGGGCAGTATATCAAGAAATTAAATAAAGATAAAGATAACTTGCATATTAAGGGCCTTCCTGAAGATGATGTTGAGGGACAAGATCCATATAGCTTCATTGAAAGTACAATATACTGCCAAAACAGTTATCACTATGCTTTCATAAACTATTTGAAAAAGATATGGTTCATAGGATCACTACATGGGCAAGAGAAAGTGATTTAATGAGAAAGGGCCTAGGGGATCATTCTGAACCATAAATACGCCGGTTAGACGTGCCGGTAAGCTGTCTATCCCACAAAAACGGGTAAAACCATATTCCAAACTCACCTCATTCCACGTGTCTAAATCGATTGCATGGGGATCTCTGAACATAGGTGGGGATGGGTGGATCATGGGTGTGGCCAGTTGTGGAGATGTACAAAGCATATTCCGAAGACAAACGTGTATGTCCCCGCGGAAGCCGATGTTATTCATGCAGAACATGGAATAAGGGCTGGACTTAGAAAATATTCTGCTTACCACTGCACTGCATCCCATATATATGAATGACTGTGACAAGTATGTTCTGCACTGGTATGTCTGCAGCTAGAAGGCCACATGATGTATTGATAAAGGACATGGAGCAGAGGGGTGGGACGGGGTAAAGTAGGGAAATGCAATTAAACACCCCTAATGTAATAACAACAGCAGCAATAGTATAGATTTTGGTTATGCTAACAGGGGCTGAGTGTGATAAAGGAGCAAAGCTTGGGTTCCAAACAAGTCCCATGTCCTGAAAAAGAGGATTGCTGATGTAGCTGCTGACCCCATGCCATAATGGTGTACCAGCTATCTACAAGTGCAGGGCAGTGTGTTGGCAGAGTTATGTGATACTACCCATAGGGAAGAGTGTGTGTGTGTGTGTGTGTGTGTGGTCTGCGTGTTGCACAAGAGGATCTCTGTGCCCATCCACATATCTGGGGGCAATGGAAATCCTGGCCATTACCTAGGCCATAGGGATGACCACGGCATCACAAGGCGCCAATCTGTATGGGCAGGGGACATCAGAACAGGCTCATGCTATCCCCATGCTAGAACACATCCCTGTCAATACTAAGGGACCCTCGGGATAGGAGGACGCAATACCCACTACTGCTCATTTGTATGGTGGCATGAGGTGCATGCAGTGCTGCACATACATAACAGGTGGTCCCTGCCAGGTTGAGCATACCATCTAGCCTGGAAAGCCAACACAGTGGTTGTGAACAGGGTACTATCAGATGGGATGGCCAGGGTCCACAGGGGTGCTTTGGTGGATCCGACCCAAAAGTGGTACCGATGGGATGCATATTCTGCCTGGCTTAGAGAGGGGCCAGAGCAATGCATGCCATAAAGATTCAGTTAGTTTGTACTGGGCCGATGGGGCTCCCAAGGTGCAGGGAGAAATGTCGGGGTTGCTGGTGGAAAGAGTGTTACGGATACAGTCCATCTGACGGAGCAGCATTGTATGTAGGGGGCACTGTGGACAGGTTGGAGGGGACTTGTAGTACAGAGTAGCAGAAAGTGTGCCCCTCTAGGCCAGAGAAATGGACGGGGCATACATTCATTGTCCAGTGGTATTGTGCATTATTTGGAGTACTGAAAATGGGGTGTACTGGGTTTGTCGTGTGTGGTTCTGGGCATAGGGGGTTTGGCCTATGGTTTGTTTTGCAGCAGCTGTCCTATCCCATAGGTTTTCATGCCCAGGGGGCTTTGGGGAGGCACATTTTTCCTGGGGGCGTGACGTTTGCGGGTATATTGTGGAGACAGGTAATATTCTACACGTGCAGCGGTACAGAATACATTGGTATTTAAAAGAATTTCTCCCATTGACAATTCTGAGTGAGATAGAATAAAACATATGTTGAAACAAAACCAAACAAGTAAAATAAGAACCACAAACTACTACAAATAAACCTAAAGATACATAAAATATGATGCTAATTAAACACAAAGATGATGCATATGAAACAATCGGGAAATTTCTAGGATCTTATTTTGCTAGTAACAGACTCAAGCAAGTTTCATTATCATCATCTTTAACCAAACCTTCCTACCACAGTGGAAAAGTGTAAGAATCAATAATAAAATGAAAATGCTATGGAATTAAACAGAAACGAAAATAAGCACAACAAAAAATAAAATGGAACTCTAGTTCTGCATTACCAGATGAGAGCATACCTGAAAAAAAAAAAGCATAAAAATAGTAAATAGGAAACCTTCCATGTATGGTAGCAAGACAGTTTTAGTCTTGAAGGTCACGTTCAAACCATTTAAGAAATGCTGCAAGTTTGTTCTATGTGTTGCAGTAAAAATGGACATAGTAGAAACATGTCAGCTGAATGACCATATAACCTATCTAGTCTACCGTTATTTATTTAACAGGTTTTTATACCACGATATCCTTAACAAGGTTTACATTACAACTTACATTTCTTACAGTGAAACAAGGAACAAGTTAAATAGGGGGAGGGGTGCCATGCAGGCTACTAATAAGAATTATAAATATAGCATGAGAACTAACTTCAGTGTAGCTGTGAAGCTGCTTATGGAAGTAGCATGAGAACTATATACAATGTTGCTGCAGAATTAAATATGGATGAGATGGTTGTCAATGTTTCATGGTTTGCTAAGTAATGCTACCAAAGTGCTCAGTGAGTAAGAATGTTTTTAGTTTTTTTCAAAAGTCTTTGCTGTCCGTGGTGGTTCTGATGTCTTCCAGGAGGGACTTCCATAAGCTATGTGCGGCAAAGGCAAATACTCTTTTAGATGTAGTTTTGCTGGTCCTAAAGTATTGGATGGGCATGTCTATCAAGTTCCTGGTGGCATTCCTTCTAGGATGATTGTTTGAATCTTTGGTTATTAGGCGCTGTAGAACATCTGCTGTGGAGTTTTGCATGATGTTGAAGATAGTAAGCAAGGTTTTGAATTTGGCACGAGTGGATTGGGAGCCAATGCAGTTGGCTAAGTATGGGGATGATGTGGACGTTTCTCAGTGAATCAGTGATGATACACGCTGCTGTGGTACTAGTTGGAGTGGATGAATTGTTTGTTTTGGGAGGCTGTGCAACAAGGAGTTGCAGTAGTTAAGAATTGGGGTTACGATGGCCTGGCATACAGTCCGGAAGTCTTGGTGGCTTAGTAGTGGCTTAAGTTTCTGGATAGTCTGTAGTTTGAAGTAGGCATTTTTGGTCATTTTGTTTATATGTGAGTGTAGGCTCAAGTTCTGATTGAGTGTGACATCTAGGTATTTGACTTCATTTTTTACTGCAATGGTGGTGTCAGTGTGACAATTTGATTGCTTTTGGTGGGATAAATGTAGGGTTATGTTTACTAAACAGCAGTAGCGGACTCCGTGCGATATCGGGGCCGCGGCTCCGATTTCACACAGAGTCCACCACCACAGTTTAGTAAACATACCCCGTAGTGTTTCTTATGCCTCGGTTTTCATGTGATTTATTTTTAGATTGTTGCCATTGAGCCATGTGGTCATTTCCTCCAAGCATTTGGTTATGGGTGAGTAGCTTGGGTTGTCCATGTCGATCAGAGTATAGATCATGATATCATCCGCATACAGTTGTTATAGTATATTACGGTTCTCAATGATATCAGCTGGATGTATAGACTAAAAAAGCAGTGCAGATAGGGTTGATCCCTTTGGGAGACCATTGTGAGTTGTGAATGTCCTGGATATTTTTGTGCTGCATTTGACCTGTTGCTGTCTGTTTTGCAGGTAAGACTGAAACCATTTTAATATGAGGTTGCATAGGCTGATTTCCTGTAGTCGTTCCAGAAGTGTACTGCGGGATACCATGTCAAATGCTGCAGATATATTTAGGAAGGTGAGAATGAATCCTTTCTTGACATTATTGATGCCTTTGATGATGCCATCGAGTAGTGAGATTAGCAGTTTTGACACTGTGGTTGGTCTTAAATTCATGTTAGTGTAGATCCAGGGGTGCATGATGGTTGACATGGTCCTGCAGTTGAGTTTGAACTATTTTTACTATAATTTTGGCAATGAAGGGAAGGCTGGAGATTGGTCAGTAGGATGTGGGGTCATTTCTTTTGGGTGATCGGGTTTTAGGAATTGGTCTGATTGCTTGTTTGAGGTTAGTAGGCATATTGCCTAGGGAGAGAGATGCTTCTGTTATTTTATGTATGTAAGGACTGAGTTCATCCCTGGCTATCTTGATCCATATCACTGGACATGGGTTGGCTGGAGAGGTGGTTGTGTTTAGGGCAGAGACAGTATGTATAATCTGTTCCTTTGAGGGTATGGTAAATTCAACCCCGGTTTTACTGGACGTTAGGTGTGCCATGTGGGTTCTTGTGCGGGGTGGCGGTTTTTGGTGGGAGGGCTTGTGTTTGGTGATGAGGTTGTCTGCCATTATTTGTGGGTGTATTGTAGACTTATTTTCGGGTGACGGGTTGTTGGTAAGGGACTGGACTATGTGGAATAGCTCTCTGGGCTTGTTGATGGATTTCATGATAATGTTGGTGTGATGCTCTTGTTTGCATCTGTTTATTAGATCATTATAATCTTTCTGCTTGCTTACATAAAGTTGCAGGATGTCTCGATTCTTATTGCATCGCCATGTTCATTCTATCTTTCTGAGTACTCTCTTGGCTTGTTTTACTTTGTTGGAGAATCAAGGTGCCGATTTTGTTCTTTTTGATGATGTGTTCACTTTTTTGGTGCTGCTGCTGAAGAGATAGTTTGGTTCCAGTTTTCTGTTGTCTTATCGAGGTCCATGGGTTCCTGGATTAGGTTTGGCAGAGTTTGTTGGAGAAACTGTTCTTTATCAAAGTGCCAAAATGTTCTTATGTTTACATTATCTGGTGTTGTTGTGGGTGCACTTTTTATTGATATTAGGAAGTTTATTGCGTGGTGATCTGACCAGGAAATTGGGGTTACTACTGGTTGTCTAATGATGTTCTGGTCCTATAACCTAGCGTTACAAGGCGTACACAGCACTGTACAAACATATAAAGAAGTCAGGCCCTGCTCATAGAGTTTAAAATCTAATCAAGACAGATAGAACAATACAAGAGAAACAAGGGGGTTCAAATAGGGAAGGAGAACAAGGGATTAGTCTGCCCTTCCATATCAAATAAGATAGCCCTTTTTCCTTTAGAGATCTGTGTTTGTCCCATGCTTTCTTGAATTCAGATAATGTCCTTGTCTCTACTGTCTCCATTGGGAGACTATTCCATGCATCTATCACTCTTTCTGTAAAGAAATATGTTTACACATTACTCCTGAGTCTATCCCTTTCACCTTCATCCTATGCCCTCTTTTTGCAGAACTTCCTCTCAAGCGAAAGAGGCTCTCCTCTTGTGCATTTATGCCACGGTGGTATTTAAACGTCTCTAATAGTAATAGCAGATGATGGCAGAAAAGACTGATTGGCTCATCTCCTTCCCCACCCCGCCCTGCCCCATTCCTATTAAAACTGTAAGGGTATCTCAGTCTGCTGCCAGCCATACGAGCTTGTCTGCTTGTGGTTTTCCCCCAAACCTGTATCTGTGTAACACTCTTTCCCTAGAACCTAATCACCTCCTCCAAATTTTCATCCTAAACTGAGAAATATAACTTGTTTCACAACAAATGCTGCTGCAGTGGGTCCATCATTTGTAATTATTAGTATATTCACTATCTTGATGTTGCCTACAGGTGCCCATTTATTGCCAGCCTTTGCATCCCATTGATAGATTTGTGTTATTAGTGTTAATCCCATGTTAATATTCAATGAATATTCAACAGAGCAAAGAGGATATAAAAATTCACAAAATTAACAACAAGACAGCACTGTCCCACAGTGAAGCTAAGCAAAAGAGCAGAATTACATGTTCCAGGAATCCAGAGACTAATTGATTACATCATTCAATAGCTCCATTACCTGCTGACTTGGTTTTATAAACATAAAAAGATTATTTTTTAAAAATAATTTTTGATATTAAATAAACAAGAGAAAAACACCAAGAACCATGTTTACTAAAGCTTACAATGTGCTGCTCTCACTTGGTTTGCAGCTTGTCGTGCTGTGAGGGCTTGTATGCATCAGTGATGCTGAGAGCTAAACTATCGGTAGTTTAACTACTGGCAGGGTCTCCCAAGATGGACAGGTCTCAGCTGAGATGCCAGACCAAGACAAACCACCCATCTGGGCAGCAGCAGAATGGGACAGTGTTGACGGCGGAGGATCACATTTTTGTGACAACGGCAACAACACCAAACTTAAACTGCGCGGAAGAAAGGCCCGGCAATCTACTTCTGTATCTTGCCATGAAAACCCAATGGATAGTTACAACAAAACAAATTGTGCTGTGGTGCTGGAAGATGAGACCCCCAGGTTAGAAGGCACTCTACTAGCTACTGGGGAAGAGCTGAAGACTTTTCAGAGTAAAGCCAGCATTTATGATGTGGTTGATGTAGCTGCTGATGTAGCTGCGCATGAAATGAGAGTCAGAAGCTGTAAAGATGTCTTACGCATTGGAACATGGAACGTACGAAGCATGAACCAAGGGAAGTTGGAGGTGGTCAAGAATGAAATGGAACGTGAACAACTTGATCTGTTGGGTGTCAGCGAACTGAAATGGACTGGCATGGGGAACTTTGCATCAGATGATCACATGGTCTACTATGCTGGAAATGAAAGACAAAGAAGAAATGGTGTTGCATTTATAATAAAGAAGAAACTTGCAAGAACTGTAATGAAATACAATGCAGTCAGCGAACGCTTAATCTCTATTCATCTACGAGGATTGCCTATCAACACAACTATAATTCAAGTATATGCCCCAACAACAGCTGCAGAAGAGAAGGAAATTGAAGAGTTCTATGAACAAGTACAAGCTGAAATTGACAGAACATGCAAACAGGATATCCTGATAGTCATGGGTGACTGGAACACAAAAGTTGGCAACAAAGAAGAAGGCAAAGTGGTTGGAAAATATGGACTTGGCAACAGAAATGAAGCTGGAGAAAGACTGATAGAATTCTGCAAGACCAATGATCTATTCATCTCAAACACCTTCTTCCAGCAACACAAGCGGCGACTGTACACATGGACTTCACCCAATGGATTGTATAAAAATGAGATTGACTACATCTGTGGAAGTCAACGATGGAAAAGCTCTGTAACGTCAACAAAGACAAAACCTGGAGCTGATCGTGGTACAGATCATCAACTACTAGTATGCAAACTCAAGCTAAAGTTGAAAAAGAGCAAACCACTCATGAATGCAGCAAAATATGACCTTGAGAATATACCACTGGAATTTAAAGACTGCCTGCAAAATCGATTTGCTGCTTTAGATACAAATGACAGAGCTCCGGAAGAGTTATGGAATGACATCAAGAACGTTGTGTTGGAAGAAAGCGAGAAGTCTCTACAAAAGGTGAAAAAGCAAAAACGGCCAAAATGGATGACGGAAGAAACTCTGAAAATTGCCCAGAAACACAGAGAAGCTAAAGCCAGAGGAGAAAGAAAGACAATCGCAGAACTCAACAGAGATTTCCAATGTGCAACAAGACAGGACAAGGAAAAGTACTACAATGACACTTGCAAGGAAATAGAAGCAGAAACTATTATAGGAAGAACAAGATCGGCTTTCCTAAAGCTATGAGAGTTAAAGAAAAAGTTCCAGCCTCGAACTGGAATGTTACAAGATGCTCAAGGTTCTATGTTGAATGATGCTGAGAAGATCAAGAAAAGGTGGAAGGAATATACAGAGTTTTTATATGATAAATATCAAGTGGACCAACAGCCGTTTCAACCTGTACCTTATGATCGGAAACCATTGGTGATGAAAGAAGAAGTTGAAGCAGTATTGAAAGCCTTATCAAAGAACAAAGCACCAAGCATTGATAGCATTCCCATAGAAGTATTGCAGCAATCTGATGCAGCTGTTACCGTACTCACAAGGCTCTGCCAAGAAATATGGAAGACAACATCATGGCCAACTGACTGGAAAAGATCTGTGTTTATACCAATACTAAAGAAAGGTGATCCCACATGCCAGCAAGATTCTACTGAAGATTATTCAAAAGAGACTACAACCATACCTGGAACAAGAACTACCTGAAGTGCAAGCAGGATTCAGGAAAGGGCGAGGAACGAGAGACATCATTGCGGATGTGAGATGGATCCTTGAAAAGACTAAAGAATACCAAAAGGATATCTATTTGTGCTTTATCGACTATAGCAAGGCTTTTAACTGTGTAAACCATGAGAAACTCTGGGCCACATTAAGAAGCATGGGTATACCAGAACACCTGATCGTACTCTTGCACAATCTGTACATTGATCAAGAAGCAACAGTTCGAACGGATCAAGGAGAAACAGAATGGTTTAAAATAAGCAAAGGTGTAAGACAAGACTGCATACTTTCCCCCTACCTGTTTAATTTATATGCAGAACAAATCATCAGAGAAGCAGGATTGTATGAAGACAACAGAGGTGTGAAGATTGGTGGAAGACTCATCAACAACCTTCGCTATACTGATGATACCACATTACTGGCTGAAAGTGAAGCTGATCTCAAACATTTGCTTCTCACAATCAAAGAACATAGTCTCAAAATGGGCCTGCACCTTAATGTAAAGAAGACAAAGATCATGACAACTGGCATAATCAACGGGTTCATCGTTGAAGGAGAAGAAATTGAAATTGTGAACAACTTTAACCTACTTGGATCAACTATCAATAAAGAAGCAACAAGCAGTCAAGAAATCAGACGACGCATTGCTCTTGGCAGAATGGCTATGAAAGACCTAGATAAGATTCTCAAGAGCAGAGATGTCTCTCTCCATAGAAAGATTTGACTTGTTCAAGCCATGGTATTTTCAATAACATCATATAGATGTGAAAGCTGGACAGTGAAAAAGACAGATAGGAAGAAAATTGATGCCTTTGAATTATGGTGTTGGCGGCGAATACTGTGTATACCATGGACTGCCCGAAGAACAAACCAGTCAGTACTAGAGGAGATCAAACCTAAGCTTTCTTTAGAAGCTCAGATGACAAGACTTTGACTTTCATACTTTGGACACATCATGCGAAGAGAGAAATCATTAGAGAAAGACATTATGCTTGGCAAGATAGAAGGTCAACGCAAAAGTGGAAGGCCAGCAATGAGATGGATCGATACAATAACAGCAGCTACGGGTACCAGTCTGTCAACAATGAGCCACCTGACTGAAGACCGAACACAATTTAGGATAGCTATCCAGAGGGTCGCCATGAGTCGACTCCAACTCGACGGCACTTAACAACAACAACAACAATGTGCTGTGTGCCAAATGGCCCATAGGAATAAAGAGGGTCGTGTGGCACTTAGCACACACTAATGTCTGTTAGCATATGCTAAACTTTAGTAAATATGGCCCCAAATGAACAAATCCAAGAATCAATTAATTACACTGATCAGACCATATGTATTTATGAGGGAGCTAACTGGTCACATTATTACAGGGGAGGGTGATTCAGTGCCGATTTCATTCTCACAGCATACAGAGGGGCTCGTTTATTTACAAAGTCTGACGGTGGAGTGCAGTATGCTGTTCACTCGGACATTAAGGAGATTATTTTGGAAGACCTGTTCATGCTTTCGATGTCTGATTACAGGCATAGAGACGTCTAAAGCATGGAGATGCCTCCAGAGGCATTTTAGAAGCTGGGTCTGTGGATGTCCAAGTCTGAATGGGGATATGGTGGAAGAGAGGCCGGGGTGTTCCCAAGAACTTGGACATCACCATCTGAACTCAGAAATGTCTTGCCCTGGATGGCCGGAGTTTTGTCTAAGGTTATACCTGCTCCAGGCATGAATAGGCATTGGGAAAGTGCTCATTTTGGCTATAAAGCATCTGGGGGTGTAGAGAAGGCGGCACGCCATCATCCTCTGTACTCTGCACAATCACAATGAGAGCAGCAGTGGGCTTCTCTGGGTCTAGCCCACTACTCTAACCACTAGGCTATTCCAAGACATCCCTGGTCTGGAATACTATTCTGGGGACATCTATACAGATGCCCCGGCAGACTTCATACTGAGCACGTTTGTGAAATCATGCCTGAACTTGGACGTCCTGATTTTTCTTCAGACATTCCGGCTCTGACACCCAGATTGCTCTTGGACGTCATTTGTAAAATGTCACTTTATCACCAGATAGCTAGTTAGAATGCCATAATATAAATAGCCCTGCAGGGCAGTGCATGAGCACAGTACCAAGTTATATGGAGAGTGGCAATACTCAGTCTGCTTTCTGAATAGTTGTTCAGAAAGCAGACTGAATGATCACCACTTTCCCAATAGCTCTAGCGCTGACTGTGGATCACATATATTCAAGTGCCAGGCACAAATCTGGACATTGTTGCTGAATATATGTATTTTATTAGAACTGCCATGCTGACTTTTTAAAAAAAGGCTGAATGAGGCCATTAAATATTAGGCTGTAAAATTAACTTGGTGCTTGGCTTGGGAAGCAAAATACAAGACATTATTAAAGCAGTTCTAATGAGCAAATTGTGTAGGTTTTAATCGATAATTCCAATGAGTCAGTGAAGCCAATATCCACTTTAGAAAAGATGTGATTGTGGAAAATAAAATAAAGCCATACAGAACAAATATTTACTTCACTGATGATAAATCAGATAGATGGTCTGAATTACACATGTGCTTTATAGAAAGGAAAGTTAGTAACAGTTACTGCATAAAAATAACTGACAGGCCATGGCTTAGATGAACTGAGAACGTTCTAGCTATCTAGAGGGTTTATGATAAAATAAAGTATTGGTGTTGTCCTAGGTACAAAGGAATTGTCACGCGGGTTATCCATGAGCCTGATTTTCAAAGCATCATCTGGATAGTCCACAGAGGGTTATCCGGGTTATTGAGAAATATTGAGTAGCACTATACAATATCTCCACAGACCACCTGAACACTATCAGAATAGGGCGGGGAGGGGGGGGGTGTCTGTAGGTAGAGCTAGGGAGGTGCAGCCATTACCAGGAAAAGTGCCGACCTTAGCTGGATAGTGGCAAATTTCAACCAGCACTTATCCATATAGTTTAGGCTGCTCACTTCAGCAGCAGCCACTATCCAGATACTGCCTGCTAAATATCCAAATAATATTTAAGTGCCATGGCTGAGCGTTGCATATGACTTGTAGCGCCATACAAATGCTCAGTAGTAGTAGTAGCTAAATGTTGGCCAGTTTGAACATCGGGTCCTCTGTTGATTTTTTAAAGGAAACAATCAATTATACATTATGTAGTTAAATATTTTCATAGTAAGTTCTAAAGTAATTATGTAGCAAATAAATTGTGATAATTAAGTTGAGAATGTTCTTTATGCTGGGCATGGATGATAACTGCAGATTGCATCAAATGCCAAAGGCATTTCCCTACCCTGGATCATTTTGTTATGCCCAGGCTGCTGAGAAACAGCACGAGACAAAAGAGTGGAGGAAAAAAAAACAGAGAATGTAGGAATAATGGACAGAACACTAGAGAAGGAGAGACCAAGATCAGCAGATCATTCAGAGTGGGGGCAGGAGAAACATGCAACCCCATTTTGAGGGGAGGGGGCTGCCTAAATAGGGAGGCTTGTTGCCATGTCCGCAGCGCCTGTGCTTCTGGGATAAGCAGGGAGATAGCTGCACATACACAGAAGTGGATGTACTAAACTGCAATTATTTTGCAAAGGGTTCTTCAAATGAGAAATGCACAAGAAACCTCGAATTGCACCAAAACAGCTGAAGTTTGGGGTTTTTCATGACAAGACCCCTTTTGTTAAGCATCATACTAATTGTGAAGATTTACTAAAATTCTGCATTAATGAGCAGCTATGATGCAATATCATCAGGGCCGGTGTGACCATTAGACGAACTAGGTGGTCACCTAGAGTGCCAATAATCAGAGGGCACACATTGCCACATCTCTCTGGAACATGCAGTGGCAGCAATACTTTTAAATAGGGACCACAGATCCAGAGTTATCTTCTCTTCTGGTGCCATGCATGCTTCCGCCACCCCTCCAATTTCACTTCCTTTAACAGGAAGTAGAATCGGAGCATGAATGGTAGAAATATGAATGGCACTGTGTGGAAGAGGGAAAGCATAGTTACTCAGCTGTAACAGGTGATCTCCGGGAACAGCAGGAATTTAGTCTTCACATATGGGTATCATCGGTACCGACGGACCCCGCGCGGGAACGCTCCCCAATAGGAAATGCATGCATGCATGCTGCCTTCCCGCCTCTGTACCTCTCTCACTTCAGTTGAGTTTATAGCTGAGACCAAAGGAGAGAAGTAGAGAAAGAGAGAGATAGAGACAACTCCTAGGGGATGTGGGTGGGTTGTGAAGACTAAATTCCTGCTGTTCCCGGAGATCACCTGTTACAGGTGAGTAACTACGCTATCTCCAGGAACAAGCAGGAATGTAGTCTTCACATATGGGGACTCCCCAGCTGAAAGATGCCAAGGGGTGACCCCAGTTAGCTGCAAACCCAGGTGAGATGGGTCATGTTTCCTCCCATGGACCTTAGGCATCCAGACTGTGGATGGTGGGTAGGAGTTGTATTAAGTATTGAAGAGATGTTGTAGAACAGCCTGGCCAAACGAGGCATCCCGATGGGAGTCCTTGTCTAAGCAATAGTGGGCTGTGAAGGTATGTACCGAAGTCCAAGTGGCTGCTTTGCAGATGTCATCAATAGAGACAGAACGAAGGTTAGCCGTTGAGGCTCCCATTGCTCTCACATTGTGAGTCATGACATGGCCTTCGAGAGAAAGTCCCTTACTCTGATATGTATAGGATATGCAATCTGCAATCCAATTTGACAGAGTTCTTTTAGAAACTGGAAGTCCCAAATGACTAAAGTCAAAAGTCACAAAAAGCTGAGAAGATTTTCTATGTGGCTTAGTTCTTTGGAGATAAAAAGCCAAGGCTCTTTTACAATCCAATGTGTGAAGATTCCTTTCTGCTCTGGAGGCATGAGGCCTAGGGAAGAATATAGGAAGATAAACTGACTGGTTTAAATGAAAAGGTGATACCACCTTTGGCAGAAAGTGAGAATGAGTCCTGAGGATTACTTTATCATGGTGGAACAGCCAAGGAGGGTCAGCCACTAAAGCCTGCAGTTCACTAATCCATCTTGCAGAAGTGATGGCAATTAGGAAAATAACTTTCCATGAAAGAAACTTTAGGTCTGAAGTGGCTAAAGGTTCAAAGGGCGGTTTCATAAGCTGACGAAGAACAAGATTTAGATCCCATGCCACCAGTGGTGGTTTAATGCAAGGTTTTGTTAAAAGTAGGCCTCTCATAAATCTTGATATACTGTAAGTGGTTGAGAGGAAATAGGTTGTTCATCGAAAGGTTTATGAAAATCAGCAATAGCACTAAGATGGACCCTAACTGAATTGGTCTTCAGAACAGAAGTTGATAATTGTAGAAGATACTCTAGTAGCAACTCTACAGGTAGTAAAAGGGGGTTAAGTCCCTTTTGTGAACACCAGATAGAGAACCTTTTCCACTTGAAAGAGTAGGAACATCTTGTGGAAGGTTTTCTGGAAGCCAGGAGGATATCCCTTACTTGTTGAGAAAGGTTAACATCCTGGATTTCTAGGCTTTCAGTAACCAGGCCCTGAGATGTAGGGACTAGGGATTGGGATGCAATAAAGATCCGTCGTCCTGCGACAGGAGATCTGAAGCATTCCCCAACTCCAGAGGAGTGGTTTGAGAGAGACTCAGAAGAAAATACCACGTTTGCCGTGGCCAACGTGGAGCTATGAGTATCATATGGCCTCTGTCTCTCTGAAGTTTGAATAAAGTCTTGGGAATGAGGGGAATGGGTGGGAAGGCATAGAGGAAGTCCTGTCCCCAGTGGAGTAGGAAAGCATCTCTTGCCTGACAGTTTTGAGCCGGAATTCTGGAACAGATTCGGGGACGTTTGGCATTCTGTGGACTTGCAAAGAGATCTATATCTGATGTTCCCCAGATTCGAAACTCTCGAGCAAGCTGGTATGAGTGGAGAGACCACTTGTGTGCCAGCAGTATTCGACTGAGTTTGTCTGCCCACAAGTTTTGAATGCCCGGAAGGTATACCACAAATAGGTGAATTTGTAACTCTCTGGCAAGGAGCCATAGTCGCAAAGCTTCGTTGCATAGCGACAGAGAGCCTGTTCTGCCTTGCTTGTTCACACAGAACATAGCTACCTGATTGTCAGTTTGGACCAGAACTGTTTTGTTGCTGAGATGGCCCTGAAAGACTTGAATAGCATTGAAAATGGCTCTCAGCTCTAGGAGGTTTATGTGAAGGGAAACCTCCTGTGAGGTCCAAAGACCCTGAGTGGAGAGATCGTGCAAGTGGGCCCCCCAACCCATCTTGGACGCATCTGTCATCAGAGTGGTTTGGCATAGAGGCTGCTGGAAAGGAGAGCCTACAAGGAGGTTTTCCAGGGATTGCCACCATTGCATGGACGAAATCAGACATGTGGTAGTTCTGATTTTGTCTGTTAGTCGACTCGAGGCTTGTGATCACTGAGAGGAAAGGGTCCACTGGGCTGCTCGCATGTGGAGGCAAGCATAGGGAACCACATGGACAGTGGATGCCATGTATCCCAGCAGTTGAAGCATCTCTCGAGCAGCAAGGAATACTTTCATAGATGCTTGAGATGCCAGTTGTATTATACGCAGACAGCATGGCTGGGGCAGGAAAGCCCTTGACTGCCGTGTGTCTAGACGAGCCCCTATGAATTCGAGATTGAGAGGGGGTGAGATGAGATTTTGGGAGGTTTATGACCAGCCCCAAGTATTGAAGAAGTCCCATTGCTTGAGAGAGAGCGAAGCTGGCCTCTGGAGCTGTGGATGCTCGAATGAGCCAGTCGTCTAAGTAAGGGAAGACGAATATCCCCAGAGTCCTCATAAATGCTGCTACCACTGTCATGCATTTTGTGAAGACTCTTGGAGCAGAGGCTAGTCCGAAGGGAAGAACTCTGTACTGGAAGTGTCTTCCCTGGACCAGGAATCGAAGGAACGTCCTGTGATCTGAGTGGATGAGAATATGTGTGTATGCATCTCTTAGATCTAGAGAACATAGCCAGTCCTGACTTTGGAGGTATGGTAAAAGTGTTTCGAGGGAGATCATTTTGAATTTTTCTTGTAACAGATATTTGTTTAATTCTCTGAAGTCTAATATAGGTCTGTGTTCCCCTGTTTTATTTGGAATAAGAAAGTAGGGGGAGTGGGTATTTCTTCGATTGCTCCTTGAGCTAGAAGTGATGTGACCTCCTGCCACAAGAGGTCAGTGGCAGGCCCCTGAGAATTGAACTGTTTTACTACTGTAGGTGAGGGCAAGTTGAGAAAATGAAGCTTGCACCTCAGTTGTACAATGGACAGAGTTCAATTTTCTGATGTTATTTGTTGCCATCTTTTGGCAAAATAGCATAGTCTTCCTGGAATGGTCAAGGGTTCTGGACCTTTTAGGGGCAGAATGACTAAGTTCTCTAGATAGAAGTCAAAGACCCTGAGGGGTCTGGGTCTGTTGAGCCACTTGAGCTTTTTGAGCCTGCGGCTTTCTTTGCTGTCTGTTCTGTTGTTGCCCCTTCTGGGGAACATGGAGTGGAGAGTGAGTTTGATGGGTATAAGATTGGTAAGGCTTCTTTTTCTTACTGAAAAAGGGTTTTTTGAATATTTTCTTGTTTGCTTGGTTGGCTGTAGACTTTGACAATCTGTTTAAAGTAGTATTGTCAGATTCAAGCTGATTAGCCTTGTCTTGCCAGTCCTTGCCAAAGAGATTTTCTCCTGTGCAAGGAATGTTTCCCAGCTTTTCTTGCACTCACTGTTCTAAGTCTGATGCTTGAAGCCAAGCAATATGACGTGCTCCTATGGATATAGCAGAGGTTCTGCTAATACATTCAAAGCAATCAAAGGTAGCACGGTTCATGAATTTAGAGACATTCTGGGCATGCTTGACCAGAATAAGGTAGTCTGCTCTTTTTTCCTCCGAAACACTAAGGAGCTCTAAGTCTTTTGTGACTTCTTCCAGGAACATTCCCATATAAAGAATATAGAAACTGATCCTGGCTCCTAGCATGGAGGATTGAAAGCATCGACAGCCAAAGGCATCAAGAGTCCTGGATTTTCGGCCTGGAGGATTAGAAGAATGTGTTTTAGCACTCTTGAACTTTCGCATGGCTGATTCCACTACCATTGAATGGTGTGGTAACTGAGTTTTTTGAAAACCAGGACAACTTGGTACTCGGTGCATAGTGTCAAGGCATCGGGAATGTGAAGATATTGTTAAAGGAGTTTCCCACATTCTCAACATTAGATCATGTAAGATCTTGTGAATGGGAAGCATAGCTGCTTCCTTGGGAGCCATAGGGTATTGTAGAATTCTTAATTCTTCTGCCCTAGGTTCCTTTTCTGGAATCACAGTGATTGCAAGACCCTTTGCTAAATCACGTATGAAATCCTGGAAAGACATATCCTCTGGAGGAGACATTCTGCATTGAGGAGAAGGAACTGAATCTTCTAATAGATTCGCTCTGGTACCGGTAGAATCGTCAGAGTCATCGGAATCAGAAGACTCAAGCACCGGATGCTCCTGTAACGCATGGTATCGGTACTGCTCGAAGTCGGTACGGAAATGTCTTGGTTCCTGATCCCCGATACCGGAGATCGGCATGGAGGGAATCAGTCCTGTTGAAGCAGGTACTGTCGGTACTGGTACCGATGTCAGTACCGATACCTGTTGAACTGTCTGTTGCGGTCTTAGTGGTACCAAAGCCGCTAAGAGGGCTGCTAGACTGCGTTCGATAGCGAGAATTCTGTGATCCATCGCTCCTGCCGATGCCTGGGTGCCGGTACCGGTGGAAGTGGCTACGACTTCAGAACATGGCACCAGTAGTTCCGCAGAGGTGGAGGCCTCTGGAACATTCTGGAGCCCCGTTGATGCTTTGGAGCCCGAAGACTCCCGCCGAGGCTGTTTTACCGGTGAAGTATCCTCGAGGGAAACGCCAGTGGCATCTCAATACTCTGAAGGAGATTTACCCTTCGAGGACCGGCTAGTCTTAGAAGACTTAAATTTGGTTACCTGAGATCCATGGGAAGAAGATGAAGCCCTGGAAGACGTCGATGCAACTGACATCGTGTCGGCAGCAAAAAGGGTACCAAGTTTTGCAGCGCTATTCTGCAGGCCCCTTTTGGTAATCCTCATGCAGGAGAGACACTCCGCTGGACAATGTTCAGGACCCAAACATTTTAGAAACCAGTCATGGGTGTCGGTGACGGAAATGGTACCGCCACATTTTGAGCATTTTTTGAAACCACTAGCTGGTTTCTCCATGCTTGAAGAAAAATGGGCCTAGTGCCCAAAATGGCGCCTAGCACCAGAAGCAGTGAAAGATTCCTGAAGACATACAAGTTTTTTTAAGGAAAGAAGAGGAGAACCGGTGGTACCGGTAGGCGTCGAATGAAGGCAGACACGACCACTGTTCCCTCTAAGCTGTGCGCGTGTGCGCGTGCACACACCTCGCCGAGCGAGCGCACATACTTTACAACAGAGCGCACAAAAATTACGGCTCTGATTCTGATAGAAAACAACACAGACGTCTTAAAATTTAAAAGTTATGATTGTAATTACTAGAAATTTCCTGCTTCATTTAGTAATCGTCTATTTTCATTTAATTTGATTAAAATCAATGTGGTGTACATACTGTATTCTGACGTGTAGTCAAATTTTAAAGTATATAACTCCGAGTGTCATTATGTGACGCACAAAAATTTAACCTTCCTTCAAAAGCTGCACACAGCTGATATTTTATGCGCACACAGCCTACAGAAAATTAGAGGGAACATTGGACACGACCACAAAAAACAAGAAATAAAGGTAAATTTTCTGCGGTGACAGGGTACTATGTCCTGTCGGCTCCACGGAAAATGAAGAACTGAAGTGAGAGACGTACAGAGGCGGGAAGGCAGCATGCATGCGCTGTGGGATACTCCCAAAAGCTTTCCTATTGGATGATGGGGTGTGTTCCCGCGTGGGCTCTGTCGGTACCGATACCCATATGTGAAGACTACATTCTTGCTTGTTCCTGGAGATTGTCTTGGGCTATGTGTGTATGTGTGTGTGTGTGTGTGCGAGTTGTATCTGATGGTAAATATGAAGATTGTAGTAAAGAGCTGGGAAAATTGAGGGAGGGTAGGAGTATTGCTCAAGAAGGTTTCTGAGAAGCAGTGGGAGAAGTATGTTTTCCTCAGAAGTGTTCATGCCAAAAAGTGCTCAATGGGGGCTCACTACTACTACTAATCATTTGTATAGCACTATAAATCTTACACAGTGTTGTACATATAGATGAAAGACACAATCCCTGCACATCAGAGCTTACATATAATCAAGACAAAACATAGCAAAACTGGGGACTAGAGTATGGTAAGATATACATAAGTTGTGGACAAGAGAGTGAGGAGCATCAGGATCCAAAAGCGGGCTCAGCTGAGAAGTCCACAGACTGTACCCATACAAAGTAGACCATTGGTGAGCAGCATTACTGGTTAAGATGTGGCTGATGCAATATTGGTCGCTTTAAATGTGAGGCCTGCAGTCACCAGTCAAGAGAATAGATGTTGATATTATCTTCTTGCAGGAAACCCACCTGATGCAGGATGAGCACAAGAAACTGAAAAAGGGTTGGATGGGGGAAGTGGTAATCTTCCTCCAATAACTCCAAAGGTGGGTGGCCATTTTAATTAGTAAGTGGGCCTCATTTGAAACACAATCTCATTCAGGAATCAAAAGGGAGGTATGTATTAATGCTACTTTTTGCAAGAGGGCCAGGTACTACTACTGTCTATACTCCAAACATGAAGAGCCATGCTTTTTTCTTTCCTTTCTCAACTTTAGCAGCAAAGTCGGAAGACTTATGAGAAGAGAACTTGAAGCCCTAAGTATGTATACACTGGAGGAGAGGAGAGGAGGTCAGCGGAGATATGATTCAGACCTTTAAATACTTAGAGTATTAAGGAACAAACAAACCTCTTCCAAAGACGGGGGCGCTGTAAAACTAGAGGGCATAACATGAAGCTGCAAGGGGGTAAACTGAAAGGCAATGTCAGGAAATACTTCTTCACTGAAAGAGTGGTGGATGCTTGGAATGCCCTCCCGATGGAAGTGGTGGGGGTAAACAAAGTGGCAGAATTCAAAATGGCATGGGACAGACAGTGGATCCCTTTATAGAAACAGGATAAAATCAAAATAAGCATAACTGTCTCTTATATCTGAACAAATACGGGTGACCTACATGGAGTACACCCCTAAACAAAGGCATGGAAAGGGGTGATCTGCACGGAGCAGCAGGTGCAACTACTCTTGCCACCTTGCTGGACAGACTAGATGGACCATACTGGTCTTTATCTGCTGTCATATACTACTATGTTACTATGTAAGTACAAACAACAAAGCACCAGGCATTTACGGTATTCCCAATGACATATTATAGCAATCAGATGCAACTGTTACCATACTTACAAGGCTCTGCCAGGAAATTTGGAAGACAATATCATGGCCAACTGACTGGAAAAGATCTGGTTCATACCAATACGGAAGAAAGGTGATCTGACTGACTGAAAATGATCACATAATCCCTCTGATCCACATGCCAGTAAGATTCTACTCAAGATTATTCAGTGGAGACTACAACCATACCTGGAACAAGCGCTATCTGAAGTGCAAGCAGGGTTCAGGACAGAGCAAGGAACATGAGACATCACTGCAGATGCGAGATGGATCCTTGAAAAAACAAAAGAATACCAGTGCCGCTTGACGAGAGTACTGCATTGTGTTTCTTGATGCCGAAGCGAAAAGGGAAGGCTAGGGCTTAGCTTGCGGAGCCCCAGCCATCCAGTTCAGGTCTGATGGACCGGTTTGTTGCAGTCTCTGAGGCACAGTGGCGGGGGATACGCGTGGGCTTTGCAGGAGAGGCATTGGAAGGATCAGCAGTCCTGCCTGCATTGAATGTCAGCTTGTCCCCCGAGACCTGGACACTGCCTCCACTCCCTGGCGCTACTGCCTCCGTTGCATCAGTGGGCGGGTCTGTGGAGTCCCTGGAAGGTAGCCCTCTCACGCCGTTGCAGGGAGCTGTCGTGTCAAATTTTAGTAAATCTTCACATTTATTTATTTATTGATTTATTTCACATTTCTTATATACCGCCTTTCATGATATCAAGGCGTTTTTTTATTTAGCATACTACATACAATATGAAAGATTTTCTATTTGCAGCGGCTACCTTACTGCCTGGTAGTTTGGTGGAAGCGGAACTGACTCCCGTTGATTCTTCAGAGGCCCCGGCTTTCTTTTCTCTTCAGCAACCACAAAAAATTACTCTAGAAAACATATGGGAGGCAATTACTTTACTCTCGGAGAACTTGACAAGGCAATGTGATGGATTTTCCTCCCAGGTAAATGCCCTCATTCAAAAGGCAGATTTGTGTTTGGGAACATCAGATTCAATAAAGAAGAAAGTGGATGAACATGAGACTAAAATACTTGTTCTTAAAGATTCTTGTGCTGCATTGATGAAGGATAATACAATGTTGCAGGCGAAGTTGGAAAATTTGAACAATGCTGCTCGGGCTTCTAACCTTTGGGTTCTGAATTTCCCAGTTCTCCTTGGCACTTTGCCTTTAGATCTTTTTAAGAAGTAGTTGTCTGAGAATCTGGCTGTTTCAGCAGAGTTAATGCCCCCGATTGTGAAAGCTTTCTATTTACCTACGGGAAAGAGGGACATTGGAGCCATGGGAGAGTCATTTCTATTAGATGTTATTAATGTTTCTGAAATTCTGAAGTCTCCTGAGCCAACTATATTATGAACTGCTATTCTGGTGGTTAAGTTTGCTTTATTAACTGACAGAGATTAGTTAATTTGTTTATATTATGCTAAACACTCTGTGCCTTTCTATGGACAGAAGATTTTGATCTTCCCTGATGTTTCTAGAGATGCTCAGAAGCATCATAAACAGTTTATTTTACTTAGGTCGGGTGTCTCGGAGTTGGGGGCCACCATCTATCGTGGATTTCCCTTTAAATGCATTGTGGTTTCTTGGTCACAGAGGTTTATTTTTTTTAACCCTCAGATTTATCTGCGTTTATAAGTATTAGAATTCCTGCTACTACTTCTCCTTCCGATAATTCTGGGGTGGGTCACAATTAGATAGCCTTGGGTCCTTCGCAATCTTCTTCTTTCCTTTGTTGTTTTTTCTTACTGGGGTATTTTCTTAGTGGGTATTTACTTAGTGGGGTTCCTTCAACCTTTCTAAGTATTTCTTTTATAATATATCTCCCTTTGTGAACTATAGGTGTAAACTGCCTTAGATTGTATTATTTTTTCTTTGTATCATTTCTGGCAATATAACTTTCTGTACAAGCTTTGCTCTTGATTCTATTGTAAAAATTCTTTAAATAAAAAAAAGAGAAATACCAAAAGGATATCTATATGTGTTTTATTGACTACAGCAAGGCCTTTGTGTAAACCATGAGAAACTCTGAGCCATATTAAGAAGCATAAGTATACCAGAACAACTGATAGTTCTTATGAATGACCTTTACGTTGATCAAGAAACAATAGTTCAGAGGGCACAAGGAGAAACAGAATGGTGTAAAATCAGCAAAAGTGTACAACAGGGCTGCATACTTTCCCCATACCTATTCAATTTATAATCCTAACAAATCAGAGAAGCAGGACTGTATGAAGACGACCAAGATGTGAAGATTGATGAAAGACTCATCAACAATCTTCCCCATGCTGATGATACCACATTACTGGTTGAAAGTGAAAATGATCTGAAACATTTGCTTTTCATGATTGAGGAACATAGTCTAAATATGGGCCTGCCCAATACAAGAAGACAACAAAGATCCTGACAACTGGAAAAATCAATAAGTTCAACATTGATGGCAAAGAAATAGAAATAGTGGACCACTTTAACCTGCTTGGATCAATAATGCATAAAGAAACTACAAGCAGTCAAGAAATCCAACAACACATTGCTCTTGGAAAAATGACTATAAAGGACCTAAACAAGATTGTCAAAGAGCAGAGATTTATCTTCCCATATAAAGATTTGACTTGTCCAAGCCATGATATTTTCATTTACATCATATGGATGTGAAAGGTGGACAGTGAAAAAGATAGCCAGGAATATAATCGATGCCTTTGAATTATGGTGCTGGTGAAGAACACTGTGTATACCATGGACTGCTCAAAGAATAAACCAGTCGGTTCTAGAGGAAATCAAATATAGGAGTGGAGGAGTGGCCTAGTGGTTGGGGCAAGGTACTTCAGGCTGGAAGGTCGGGGGTTCAAATCCCACTAGAGGACAGCAACCTTGGGCCGGAAGGACTGGGGTTTCTAGTCCCACAGGTGCTCCTTATGGTCTTGGGCAAGCCACTTAACCCTCCGTAGCCCATGTTCCCTGTAAATAGTTATCTCCAAGTTATAATGCCCTGTTCAATGTAATTTCAGTTTGTTCAATGTAAACCGCACTGATGCAGAATAGCGCGGTATATAAGAAAATGTAAATAAATAAATAAATAAAATAAATAAATATAAGCTTTCTTTGGAAGCTCAGATGACTTCTATACTTTGGACAAATCATGCGAAGAGAGAGATCATTAGAGAAAGACATCATCGGTGGCAAGGTTGAAGGTCAATGATGAGGAAGGCCAGCAATTAGATGAATCAATACATTAACAGCAGCTGTGGATGACACTATTGACAATTAGCTGCCTGACTGAAAAGTGAACAGTTTAGGACAACTATTCAGAGGGTCACAATGAGTTAGTACAGACTCAACAGCACTTAACAGCAGCAACAGCAAAGTTGATGGGAGTATATTGGTAACCAAATTATTATGGGGTCAGATTCTAATGTAACTGCAGACCCTAAAAGCATCAAGAAATTAGGGGAGCCATCTTTCTGAATCTAGAATTAGAGCTTATTGATTAAACATAGAAACATGATGGCAGATAAAGTCCATACGACCTATCCAGTCTGTCCTTCCATACCAACTATTAAGCTCTAGGGCACTCTGTTGATCTGGGGCACTTAAACTTTACAAGTAATCAGGCTATTTCTTGATTTCTGAACATTTATTTGTTACACTTATGGTGGTGACCATAGCCACATCATTTCTGTCTGAACATATCCTGTATACATGAGCTTACAGGTGTCAAACATACAAGGAGATAAAGGCATGGAGACTGAGTCCCTTGTGGTGTCAAGAGAAACACAGAAAGCGAGACGTAACTGAAAAGGTTCTTTGTTTGTATTCAGCAACCCATGACTATGCCCATATTTAACATATTTAGACTATGTTTCTGCATTTCTACTATTTTTTGTGACTACGATGTGTTTTCTAAGGCCAGGGATTCCAGACCTTCCTTCTGCCAATATTATGAGGACAAAATAGAGTGGTGAATGTGGGTCCTGTAGTGTACTGGAAAACAGCAAAGGCAGTACTTCGGGGCAGGATAATTGGCTGTACTGCAAAGATTAGGAAAGATAGCAATAGAGCATTATTGCAGGCCAATAGAGATCAAACTTCATAAGTAGAAGAATAAAAACAGGGAAGTTATTGGTGAACTTGGTCAAATCAAATAAATCTAGACATACTATAAAACTAGGATTTGGCATAGAACACGGGTGCTCCATGTCACAGCACAAGTGATAGCTATGCAGTTTGTAGAGTATTGTTAGAAGCTCTAGAATGTGGGCCTTGATCATCTAGGCAACAGAAATATTTGTATGGCTTTAAAAATACCAGAGATTTTACCAGAGCAAGATCAGTGTCTGAACAAACCATTTTGTTTGCATCATCGAGAAAACAGTACAACAACAACTACAAGAACACATCGACAACCATGTACCACTGGATGACAACCAACACGGCTTTCGCCCCAACCACGGAGTCGAAACATTACTGATTTACCTCTTCGACAGCATCCTACGAACCATAGACAACATCAAGAATGGAATCATAATGATCTTCATTGACATCTCTTCAGCATTTGACACAGTAAATCACAAAACTCTCTTGGAAAGACTAAAAAACATTGGGCTACATGGACCCACCTTAAAATGGTTCCACTCATACCTAACCAACAGGCAGATACAGGTAAAGGTAGGCCACAACACCTCTCGACCCATAAAAGTCCTCCAAGGAGTACCACAAGGATCCGCACTCTCAGCACTACTGTTTAACATCTACATCCAGCCAATATGCGACATCCTGAAAAAGAACAGCATTCAATATACTATCTATGCAGATGACATCATGATATACACACCTATCTCAGTTTACGACCCGGACTATTCTAAAATAACAAACTGCCTCACACAAATGATAAGATGGTGTCAAAACAACAACCTCGCAATCAACTACAGCAAGACTGAGGCACTAATCATCACTCGTAACCCAGACTTCATCCACCCACCAGACATCAAGATATAAAATACAATCATACCAATAAAATCGGAAGTAAAATACCTCGGAGTGACTCTGGACAATGAACTGAACCTCAAGACACACGTAAGCAAAACAATCAAAAATGCATACTACAGAATGAGAATCATCAGAAGACTGAAACCCCTCCTCGCCACTGAGCACTTCCGTACCGTATGCCAAGCACTAATAACCCCCTTACTGGACTTCTGCAACCCAATCTACCTTGGACTAGCAAAACAAACACTCAAACCACTACAAATAGCACAAAACACCGCAGCCCGCATAATATCTGGATCAACAAGACATGAACACATCACACCTATTCTGAAAGACTTACACTGGCTCCCAATCAGTTCACGCATCAAATACAAAACAATCATAAACATATTTAAGATCAAACAACACACTTCAGCTAACGGCCTGCACACCCTCATACAACCAGACACCAGCACACGCCCAAGAAGAAAAGGAACCTCCAACCGAGTCAGCACCCCAAGAGACTTCAGAAACACACGCAAGGATACCACAGAAAGAGCACTCTCCCTGGCTGCACCTACAATCTGGAACAACCTCCCAGACGATCTGAGATCAACGACAGACCTCAAAGACTTTCGCAAACAGCTAAAGACAATGCTGTTCATAGAACACTATGGACACGTCACATGATCTAACTACCAGGAACAACCAACATACCTCCCTCCGACCCACTGAAAAGAGAATATATAACAGCACATGATGTTTCTTAACACTAAATGTATAAAAGAATATACTATAAAACACGATGTATCATAGCGCACAATGTACATAGCTCAACATAATCAAACACACAACACAACATACACACAAGTCACGATATATCCTTCACTGCATGAAAAACACTATCACCCCTTTTGATTGTTTGCTGTGAAACTGCCTTGATTGTAAGAAAAAGTGGTATAGAAATACAGTTAAAATAAATAAGTAAAATTTGCTGTAGATGAAATCAGACAGGTTATCAAGAAACTGAAGCTGGCAAAGGCTCCGAGTCCTGGTGGGCTCAGCACTGTATTTTATACAATCTTGGGGAAATTCATAGTTTCTCCCCTGCAAAAAAATGAGTGAAGCAACAGTTAAGGTAGAGAGTCTCAGGGATGGGAGGTCAAAGCACATAAAGACCTCTACATTAATCAAGAAGCAACAGATTGAACAGCAAGAAATAAAGGTGTATGACAAGCAGGACCATATCAAGCTAGCAATGCATCCTGTGCGACTAACAAATCTGGTGTCCCCTTCAGCTCCAGCCATCTGCAGTAACAGTCTTTTTGAGCTTCCTGGAAGCCCAGTGATGATTTCGGTGTCCTTTCTGTAATTGCGCCCTGTGCGACTGCACCATTCGTATAGCCCTTGGTATGACAAGGTTGCCTACTGTCCCCATACCTGTTCAATTTATATGCAGAACAAATCTTTAGAAGAGCAGGACTCAATGAAGACTCAAACAACCTTCACGTTGCTGATGATACCACATTACTAGCTAAAAGTAAAGAAGATCTGAAACATCTGCTTATCAAGGAATAAAGTCTTAAAATTGGCCTGTACCTTAACATGAAGACAACAAAGATCCTAAGCACTGGAAAAAAATCAATCATTTCATCCTTGATGGAGAAAAAATAGACATAGTAGATAACTTTAATCTGCTTGGATCAATAATCAATAATCAATAATCAATAAACAAATAACCAGCAGTCAAGAAATCACAGCCATTCTGCCAACAGCAATGGATCAAGAATTGGTTGACTGGCAGATGACAGTGGTAGTAAATGGAACTTGGAAGAAAGGAAGGCGAGTAGTTGTGTGCCCCAGGGATTGATCCTGTGACCGGTACTGTTCAATGTATTTGTGAGTGATATTGCTGAAGGAATGAAGGAAAAAGTCTGCCTTTTTGCAGATGACATGAAAATTTGCAACAGAGTGGACAACATGAAGAAAGATCTATAAAAGCTGGAAGAATGGTCTAATGCTTGGCAGTTAAGATTTAATGTGAAGAAGTGCAGAGTCATGCACATGGGATACAGAAATCGTATGCAATAGGGGGTGGAGGTTGGTGTGCATAGACCAGGAGATGGACCTTGGAGTGATTGTTTCTGAGGATCTCAAGGGGGTGAAACAAAGCAACAAGGTGGTGCCCAAAGCCATAAGGATTCTGGGATGCATACAGAGAAGAATAACCAGAAGAAAAGAGGTGGTATTAATGCCCTTGCATAAGTCATTGGTGAGGCCTCACTTGGAGTATTGTGTTTAGTTTTGGAAACCATATCTCAAAAAGGATATAAAAGAGACTTAAAACGGTCCAGAGGAAGGCAACCAAAATGATTTGGAGCCTCTGTCAGAAGACATATGAGAAGAGACTTGAAGACCTAAATAGATATAACCTGTAGGAGAGAAGGGACAGTGTAGATATGATAATGATGATGTTTAAATACTTAGAGTATTAATGCACAAACCTTTTTCAAAGAAAGGGAAGCTGTAAAATTAGAGAGCATAAAATGAAGCTGTAAGAAGGTAAACTTAAAAGCAACATCAGGAAATATTTTTTCACTGAAAGAAATAGTGGTAGATACTTGGAATGCCCTCCCGAAGGAAGTGGTAGGGGCAAATACAGTTATAGAATTCATAAGAACATAACATAAGAACATAACATAAGATATGCCATACAGGGTCAGACCAAGGTCCATCAAGCCCAGTATCCTGTTTCCAACAGTGGCCAATCTAGGTCATACGTACCTAGCAGTTTCCCCAAAAGACACAGGTTCCACAATGCTTGTACTGGGTCAAGCATTGATATCCTGGGTCCCTTCTTAATAATGGTTTCTGGACTTTTCCTCCAGGAACTTGCCCAAACCTTATTTAAACCCAGCTACACTAACAGCCTTTATTACATCCTCCGGTAACAAATTCCAGACTTTGATTACACGTTGAGTGAAAAAATATTTTTTTTTATTAGTCTTAAATAGTTTACCCTGTAGCTTCATTGCATGTCCCCTAGTCTTTCTATATTCTGATAACGTAAACATTTGATCTACGTTTACCCGTTCCACTCCGTTCACTAATTTATAGACTATCATATCTCCCCTCAGCCGTCTCTTTTCCAGGTTAAAGAACCCTAACCTTTTTAGCCTTTCTTCATAGGAATATCCTTCCATCCCCTTTACCATTTTGGTGGCTCTTCTCTGAACCTTTTCTAATAATGCTATATCCTCTTTAAGATACGGCGACCAGAATTGCACACAATATTCAAGGTGCGGTCTCACGATGGAACGATATAGAGGCATTATATCTTTTGTTTTAATTTCCATTCCTTTCCTTATGATACCTAGCATTCTATTTGCTCTCTTTGCCGCCGCTGCACACTAGGCCGAGGGTTAAACATGTTATCCACAATGACGCCTAAATCTTTTTCCTGGGTGGTGGTTCCTAATGTGGAACCTTGCATCATGTAACCATAGTTTGGTTTGTTCTTCCCTAGGTGCATAACTTTGCACTTGTCCTCATTAAATTTCATCTGCCATTTTGATGCCCAGTCTTCCAATTTATCAAGATCCTCTTGCAATTTTCCACAATCCTCTTGGGTTTTAACAACTTTAAAATAGTTTTGTGTCATCTGCAAATTTGATAACCTCACTCGTTATTCCCCTTTCCAGGTCATTTATGAATATGTCAAAAAGCAGCGGACCCAGCACAGATCCCTGGGGTACACCACTATTCACCTTTCTCCATTGGAAAAATTGGCCATTTAGCCCTACCCTCTGCTTTCTATCTTTTAACCAGTTCCTGATCCACAATAGTACACTGCCTCCTATCCCATGACTCTTTAGTTTTGCCAAAAGTCTCTGATGAGGGACCTTGTCAAAGGCTTTCTGAAAGTCCAGATACACTATATCAACTGACTCACCTTTATCCACCTGTTTATTCACACCTTCAAAAAAACATAACAGATTAGTAAGACAAGATCTTCTTGTCTAAAGCCATGTTGGCTGCCTCCCATTAGGCCATGACTATCTACATGCTGAGTAATTTTATTCTTTATGATGGTTTCTACCATTTTTCCCAGTACTGATGTCAGGCTCACCAGTCTGTAGTTTCCCGGATCAGCACTGGAACCCTTTCTAAAAATTGGCGTTACATTGGCAATCCTCTAATCTCCAGGTATTGCAGATGATTTTAATGAAAATTCACAGATTACCAATAGCAGGTCTGCAATCTCATATTTCAGTTCTTTCAACACCCTTGGATGTATACCATCTGGCCCTGGTGATTTGCTACTTTTCAGTTTATCAAATAGTTGTAATACATGTTCCCGATCTATCGATATTTCTTTCAATTCTTCCGCAACTTTAAATACCACTTCAGTCATGGGTAACATCCCTACATCTTCCTCAGTAAAGACCGAAGCAAACAATTCATTCAGTCTCTCCGCTATCGCCTTGTCGCCTCTTAGTGCCCCTTTAACCTCTCTGTCATCTAATGGACCAACTGACTCTCTCACAGGTTTTTTTGCTACGAATGTACTTGAAAAAGTCTTTATTTCGCGTTTTTGCTTCCGCAGCTAGCTTCTCAAATTCTCCCTTTGCCTACTTTATCAATGCCTTGCATTTGACTTGCAAGTGCTTGGGCTGTTTCCAGGTTTCGTCGTTTGTCTCTTTTTTCCATTTCCTGAAAAATGTGTTTTTGGCAACAACAGCCTCTCTGACCTCACCTTTAAACCATGCTGGCAGTTTTTTGGACTTCCTTCCACTTTTCTTAAAGCGTGGAATACAGCTGGTCTGGGCTTCCAAGATAGTATTTTTCAACAACACCCAACTTGATGTAAGCCTTTAACCTTTGCAACTGCTCCTTTTAGTTTTTTCTTAACTATTTTCTTAATTTTATCATAGTCTCCCTTTCGAAAGTTAAAAACAGAAACAGAAACAGAAACAGAAATATGATGACAGAAAAAGACCACATGGCCTATCTAGTCTGTCCTTCCATATCAACAACTACAACAGTCCCCTTTTTTACCTTTTGAGATCCTCTGTGTTTGTCCGATGCTTTTTTGAATTCAGTTACTGTCCTCATCTCTGCCACCTCCGCTGGGAGACTATTCCACGGATCCACTACTCTTTCCATAAAGAAATATTTCCGCATATCACTCCTGAATCTATCTCCCTTCACCCTCATCCCATGTCCCCTCGTAGCAGAACTTGCTTTCAATTACAATATTGGCGTTATGTCGTCGGACAGATGCGCTTTATATATAATCCTGGCAGTGACATTTTGTGCAGTTGGTTCAGATACGTTTTTGGAATACCGTATAGGAAGCTATTGCAAAAATCGAAATGGGGTGTGATGAGTGCATGTTCTATAGATCTGAAGTCGTGCGTATCAAGAAAGGGCCTGAAGTGCTGTAATGTTCTTATTTGAAGTACAGTCAAACCTCGGTTTTCGTTTGCCCTGGTTTTCGTACGTTTCGGTTTTCGACGTCTTTTCTGACTGAGATTTTGTCTCGGTTATCGGATATCGCCTCGGTTTTCGTAAAGAATGGCGCTGGTCTGTATACACTGCCCGCCCAGTCCCGGCAGCACTACCCCCCGGAAGTCCCGGCAGCAGTACCCCCCGGACTCACCGATCGCGTGTTGAGAAGCGAAAGTCAGCTGAGCAACATCCTCGAGCCAGAGTCAGAGATGCAAGGATTGCACAGAGAGGAAGGCCCCGATCTCTCCACTGCCTGCCTGTTCTCTGGAGCGCCCCCTCAGGCTCGGAGGTAGCAGGGTAGCTGTCAATGTAAGCAGGAGATGTTGCAGTGCCGTACAGTACAATATCTGTGTGTTTGCTGTCCTGTGGACGATCGGGCAGGTGAGAGAAGTGACAGGAGCTGGGTGTCTGGAACGGATTAATTGAATTTACATTATTTCCTATGGGAAATATTGCTTCGGTTTTCGTACGTTTCGGTTTTAGTCAGACTTCTTAGAACGGATTAATCATGAAAACCGAGGTTTGACTGTATATAATTTTAGTTAATTTGTTTATGTGGGATGCTAGGGATAAAGTTTGATCTAATAAGACACCGAGATACCTAACTTCTTTTTTTAACTGGGAGGCTAGTATTATTTATTTTGAGGGAGGGTGAAATTTAAATTTCGTGAGATGAATAGCACTTCAGTTTTTCTGAAATTAATGAACAGATTATTTAAAGTTAGCCAGGTTTGTGCTTCAGTGACACAGGATCCAATTAAGTGTTGGGCTGTGACTAGATTATCCATGGGGAGATATAACATAATATCATCCGCATATATGTGGTAATTTACTTTGAATTTCTTGAATATCTTACAAATGGGTTGTAAATATAGATTAAATAGAAGGGCTGATAGGGCAGAGCCCTGTAGTATTCCTTGCTCCTGTTTGAAAATATTAGTGGTTTCATGTCCTAGAAGAACTTGTGTACGGTTTGAGATATATGATTGAAACCATTGGAGAGTTGTAGCTGTGATTCCAATATGTGTCAACCTGGTAAGTAATATGTCATGGTTAACATTATCAAAGGCAGAACTTATATTAAGAAAGATGAGCATGAATGAGTGTTTTGTGTCCTCTATCCCACGTATTAGGGTGTCAAAGAGAACTAGTAGAAGGGATTCAACACCGTGAAAAGGACGGAATCCAAATTGCTGATTATTGAGGGGACAATTGAGGTCTATAAAGTCCTGCAATTGGTTTTGGACAGTTTTCTCAATTATTTTGGCTACAAATGGTATACTGGCAATAGACCTGTATGATGTGGGGTGAGATCTGTCAAAGGATTTGTTCTTTAGAATTGGATGAGTCATGGAATGTTTGAGTTCATTCGGCATGGTGCCTTGATGAAGGGATTGATTGACTATTTGTCGGAGGTGTGGTGCAACCTTCTGACTTTGTTGCCTTAATCCACGAAACAGGACAGGGATCGAGCGGGGATGTTGTAGTGTTGATTCTGGAGCTGTTTTTGATCTATGCTGCTGAAAGTGTGCCATGTGTTAGAAACATAGAAACATGATGACAGAAAAAGACCACAAGGCCCATCTAGTCTGTCCTTCCATAACAACAACTACAACAGTCCACTTTTTACCTTTAGAGATCCTCTGTGTTGGTCCCATGCTTTTTTGAATTCAGTTACTGTCCTCATCTCTACCACCTCCACTGGGAGACTATTCCACGGATCCACTACTCTTTCCGTAAAGAAATATTTCCGCATATCACTCCTGAATCTATCTCCCTTCACCCTCATCCCATGTCCCCTCGTCGCAGAACTTGCTTTCAATTGAAAGAGACTCTCTCCCTGAACATTTATGCCACGGAGGTATTTAAACATCTCAATCATATCACCTCTATCCCGCCTTTCCTCTAAGGTGTACATATTAAGATCCTTAAGTCTGTCCTCATATGCTTTATAATGAAGACCACTAATCATCTTAGTAGCAACCCTCTGCACCGACTCCATCCTGTTCACATCCTTTTGAAGGTGCGGTCTCCAGAATTGCACACCATACTCCAAATGAGGTCGCACCAAAGACTTATACAGAGGCATTATCACCTCCTTTTTTCTGCTAGCCATTCCTCTCCGTATGCACCCAAGCATCCTTCTAGCTTTTGCCGTCGCCTTTTCTACCTGTTTAGCTACTTTAAGATCATCGGACACAACTACGCCTAGGTCCTGCTCTTCTTTAGTGGACAAAAGTACTTCACCTCCTATACTGTATTGCTCCCTTGGATTGCTGCAGCCCAAATGCATGACCTTACATTTTTTAACATTAAATCCCAGTTGCCAAATTCTAGACCATTCTTCAAGCTTAGCTAGATCCCTCCTCATGTTATCTACACCTTCCTGGGTGTCTACTCTATTGCAGATTTTGGTATCATCCGCAAAGAGGCAAACCTTACCTGACAGCCCTTCCGTTATATCACTAACAAAGATGTTAAAAAGAATCGGACCAAGGACAGATCCCTGGGGCACACCACTGGTAACATCCTTCTCCTCAGAGTGAGCTCCATTTACTTGTACTCTTTGTCGCCTCCCACCCAACCAATTTCTAACCCAAGCAGTAACTTTAGGGTCCATCCCTAGGGTGCTCAGTTTGTTTATAAGTCGCCTGTGAGGAACAGTGTCAAAGGCTTTACTGAAATCTAAATACGCCACATCTAGAGCTCTCCCGCGGTCCAACTCCCTGGTCACCCAGTCAAAGAAATCAATCAGATTTGTCTGACAAGACCTGCCTCTGGTGAATCCATGCTGCCTCGGATCCTGTAATCCGCTGGACTCCAGAAACCTCACTATTTTCTCTTTCAACAGCATTGAAGGTAGTACTGTGGATTTCCTTACTATCCCTCCTCCCTTAATTAAATCAAATGCGATCATGCTATGATCACTATTGCCAAGTGGCCCCAACACCCTTATCTCTTCTACTAGATCTGGTGTTCCACTAAGGACTAGGTCTAATATGGCTTCCCCTCTGGTCAGTTCATGAACCAGCTGCTCCAAGACGCAGTCATTTATTTCATCTAGGAACTTTATCTCCCTAGCATGTCCTGCCTTGACACTGACCCAGTCGATACCGGGGTAATTGAAATCACCCATTATTATTACTGCGCTATAGCTTTTGTTAGCTTCCTTGATTTCTTTGAGCATTTCATCATCCATTTGTTCATTATGGCCA
Organism: Ichthyophis bannanicus; assembly: GCA_033557465.1. Classification (NCBI taxonomy): domain Eukaryota; kingdom Metazoa; phylum Chordata; class Amphibia; order Gymnophiona; family Ichthyophiidae; genus Ichthyophis; species Ichthyophis bannanicus. The sequence goes on along the minus strand of CM066040.1, from coordinate 99,229,031 downwards.
GGCGGTCGATAGTACACCCCCACTGCCATCGCCTTCCCTTTTTTACATGGAATTTCAATCCATAGAGATTCTACAGCAAATTTTGTTTCCTGCAAAACTTGAATCCTTTCTGACTCAATGCCCTCTCTAACAAAGAGCGCAACCCCTCCAACAATTTGATCATCTCCTGGAAAGACATGAGCTAAATATTAATAATAATAAGTATGCTACTATTTTGTCAGAAGGACCTAGACAAGATTCTCAAATGCATAGATATTTCTCTACATACAAAGATTCAACTTGTCCAAGCCATGGTATTTTCAGTAATGTCATATGAGTATGAAAGCCGCACAGCGAAGACGACATACAAGAAAAAAAAATCGAATTATAGTGCTGGCAAAGAATTATGTGTATATTATGGACTGCCCGAAGAACAAGTCAACCATTACTAGAGGAGATCAAACCTACGTTTTCTTTAGAAGCTCAAATAACAAGACTTTGACTTTCACATTTGGACATGTTTTGGTTTAATGCCTACCTTACTGACCATGCATTCCAGGTCCACTTCAGTCATTCACACTCCCACCACACGACAGTTGCTGTGTGGGGTGCCACAAGGCTCTATCTTGTCCCCTCTACTTTTTAATATTTTCCACAGCTCTCTAGTCTCTCTTATTCAGTTGACAGGGTTTTCTGTATATTTCTATGCTGACAATATCCTTCTTATTACCTATCTTGATAGTTACTCTTCTGATCTCTCTGCTGGTAATGACTGTTTAGGGAAAGTGGCTGCATGGCTCCATGATAACACTTTGAGGTTAAACCCAAGTAAAACGATGGCCATTTGGATAATGGGGACATCTTTTTCACCTCCATCTCCCTTTCACCCTCTTTCAAGGACCTAGGCATCTTTCTGACTTGGAACTCTCTCTTTTCTGCACAATTTAACCAACTGACTAAATCAACCTTTGCCACTCACCATCATTTTCGAGCTCTCTGCATCTTCTTAGATTCAGCAGTGTAAACAACCCTACTTAATTGGACAGCTTGACTATTGTAATGTGATCTAGTCTAGTCTCCCTGCACAATCGATTAAAGAAACTTCAAACTATCCAGAATACGACCATATGCATTCTCTCGTCAGCAGGGAAATTCAACCATGTTATCCCCTTGTTCATACATCACCATTGGCTCCCTATCCCCTTTCAAATTCACTTTAAGATTCTTTTCCTGGCCCATTGCACCTTGGATAATAAAGCCCCAGAGTACCTTTCCACTCTTAACTCTTTATAACCCACCTCATTGCCTCTGCTCACTACCCATCTAGAGCCTGATTAGAATCCACAAAGATTCAGCTGCGTGGCACCATCCCTCTGGAATAGTCTCCCCATGGATATCCATCTGGAAGCCAATTACAAAAAAATTCAAGACCCTACTAAATACTCATTTTTTTGAGTAGGCTTTTGGAGAGGGGGTGGTCCAGGGATAATCAATTGTATACCTTTAGTTTCTTCTAATTTAGTATTGTTTAGACGCTGAATGCCCTATGTCTGAAACCTTTTACCTAGTCTGTGTGTTGCTTTCCTGTAATTACACAGGTACACTACCAAAAAACTGCCTCCAGTTTTGCAACTGATTTCTATAGATTTTGGGGAGCTGAATCCAGGAAAAATAGCCAAAATGTTCCATCACGTCACGTTTTCTTGCAAAATTATATTTCTTACCCATATAAGGAATGTTCACATAATTTCTTTTTAGCCGACTGCAGTTTATTTTCCTGGCCCAAAATAGAGGTTGTAATGGTTAACTAACTAGAAACACTCCCTCATGATATTTTAGAGTGTTTTGTATTCATTTTATACATTAACAGGACAATTGGGAGGCGGGGGGCTAAATCCAGTACTCGCGCTGGCGCATGTTCTTTCCTGTTCGCCTCGCCTCGTTCGCTCGCTCAAACACGGTGGTTGCGACATGAACGTTCCTGTCAAATTTCAGTTTCTTGCAAGTTCATTATTACCTTTTGTTTGCTCAGTCGTAATCCAGCTTTATTCCGAAGTGGTTCACTACAGTTGTAGTTTGCAGTGCTGTGTATTTGTGATGGCTCACAGAGCCAGAGGTTGCGTCAACTCTCCGGACAGTTTTTGTTTTATTTGTGGGGAATATACCGTGAAAAAGCGGCAGAGGAACATTTCTGCATTTATTAAAAAAGTATATTTCGCCTATTTCGGTTTGAAGTTAGGCGATCGAGACAAACCGTGGGCTCCTCACAAAGTGTGCAAGACATGTGAGGAAGATCTACGCTTATGGATGAAAGGTAAAAAACAAGCATTTCGTTTCGGAATACTTATGATGTGGCGTGAACAAAGAGACCACAGCAGTGACTGCTATTTTTGCTCTTGCATTGTGAAGGGATACAACTTAAAAAATAAGAACGTAATAAGTTACCCCAACCTTCCCTCAGCAATTAGGCCTATGCCTCATAGCAACGAAGTACCTGTGCCTGAACCACCAAAATCTTTGGATCATATTTGTGTGGACGGTTCTGATCATGATGAGACTCATCAGATGACTTTTCCCGATGAGTCCAGTACTTCCGAGTTTGAAACTGAACCAGATCCGAAACCTAAACTTTTCTCTCAAGCTGAATTGAATGATTTAGTCTGGGATTTAGGACTCCCAAAAGATGCTGCCCAACTGCTAGGTTCTCGGCTTAAACAGAAAAATCTATTGTCACCAGGAACAACTTTTTATTGGTACCGCAACCGCGAGACACAATTTTTGAAGTATTTCAGCAAAGAGGAAGATTTGGTATTTTGCAACGATATATACGGAGTGATGGAAAAGTTTAAACTCAAGTATGATCCTGCTGAATGGCGGCTGTTCATTGATTCGTCAAAAGACAGCATAAAAGGTGTTCTTCTTCATAATGGCAACACATTCGCTTCAGTTCCTATTGCTCACTCTGTTATTCTCCAAGAAAAATACGAGAATTTGGCCCTGATTCTTCAGAAGATTCGTTATGATGAGCATAAGTGGATGATTTGTGGAGACTTTAAAATTCTATCCATGCTATTAGGGCAGCAATCCGGTTTCACCAAATATCCCTGCTTCCTTTGCTTGTCGGATAGCCGGGCCCGCGACCTACACTGGGGGAAAAAAGACTGGCCAATTCGGGAGTATTTGAGACCCGGTGAGAAAAATGTTCTTCATGAGAGCTTGGTACCTCGTGATAAAATTCTATTACCACCTCTCCACATTAAGTTGGGTCTCATTAAGCAATTCATCAAGTCCCTTCCAAAAGATGGTGAGTGCTTTCGGTACCTTTGCTCAAAGTTCCCCCGACTTTCTGAAGCAAAGCTAAAGGAAGGAGTGTTTGTTGGCCCTGATATAAGGAAACTCATTTCAGATGGAGCATTCGCTGAAACGATGTCTGAGAAGGAAAAAGAAGCCTGGGATTCCTTCAAGGATGTTGTTCTCAAATTCTTGGGGAACAGGCGGGATGAGAACTATAAGGATATTGTTGCCAGGATGCTCAATGCCTTCAAAGAACAAGGCTGTAACATGAGCCTGAAAGTCCATTTCTTGCACTCCCATGTGAACTACTTTCCCGAAAACGTGGGGGCGTACAGTGAAGAACAAGGTGAAAGGTTTCACCAGGACATCAAGGACGCAGAGAGAAGGTACCAAGGAAGATGGAACACCACTATGATGGCTGATTTCTGCTGGTTGCTGCTGCAGGAAACCCCAGATGAAAAATACGCCAAGCAGCGCACCAAGAGAAGCATTCGGGGGAAGAAGAAAGGGGCCCACCAGGAGATTGATTGACCCAAGAATGACTTTAAAATCTAAACTGTGTTGACAAATATCGTGTTTTTACTAAACTTTGAAATAAAAATTTGCTAGTTATTACCACAGTGTCGGATCTCATTTATTAGAATTTTATTTTCACACCATCGGGTGTTTGTCTTCATGTATTGCAATGGTGCGGTTTGCGTTTTCTATTCTTACATACATACCTGTACAACATTTTTTTCACATTTCTTTGCTTTGCTTTGTGTCTAACCTCGCTCTTATATGCTCAATGTTTGTGCACATGTATGTGGCTGTTTTAAGTGCAGACAATTTTGCTACCATCACAGTGTGTTTTGTTGACATTACTCTATTCTTATGTGCTGCCTTGTTACAATTTTCTTTATTCTTATTTGAATAACTACTAAACAATTAGTATAAAGAATTCATCCAAGAAACTTTTATCTCGATCGCACTCAATCTGAAACGTTCACCTCAAACTGCTAACCCAATGTAGTAAAAAATCTGTACGTGATGGAGCAAATTGATTACCAGATTTGGATTCAGCGCACCAGAAAACGTAAAAATCAATCGAAACATTAGAGGCAGTTTAAAAAAAATTTTTTTTAGTGTACCTGTGTTATTGGAGTTCCTTTCTATTCTTTCTTATCTTAAATCTCTGTAAACTGCTCTGAATGCCTTAAACATAAGGCAGTATATTAAATGCAATAAATGATAATGATAACTTTCATATTTGGACATATCATGTGAAGAAAAAGATTGTTGTTGAAAGACATCATGCTTGGCAAGGTTAATATCAAAGCAAAAGAAGAAAGCCAGCAATGTAATGGATTGATACAGCATTAGCTATGAATGGCACTCTATCAACTATTAGCTGTCTGACTGAAGACTGAATCAATTTTAGGACTACTTCCAGAGGGTTGTCATGAGTCAACATCAACTCAATGGCACTTAACAACAAGAGCTTTTTTCCTGCAAGATGGGAAGGCATTTACGAGCAGTTGGGTATGTATAAACCTATCTTCCTGTTGTACGGGGTGAAGGATCAGCTGGACCATGGGCCAGATGACTCCCAAGCAGGCCCTTCTATGTCCAAAGGAGAAACTCACAGGGAAGGCTCATCACTTCCCAACCTCACCTTATGCAGGACAGCACACTCTTACATGGTAATTACTATCTCACAGATTTTTCTTTATCAAAGGGATCCTTTATTTATTCCCTATCTTAGAAAAACAGAAAGACTAAGAACAAGAAAAAGGCAGTCTAGTGGAATTATAGATCTTGCCACCTCTCACAGCAAACAAATAGGATCATTCTGTACTTATGAAGTAAAGGTGAAGTAAAACCCTCCCACACTGAGGAGCTTTCTCCAGGCCATGTGCCCATGAAGGAAGAGTTAGGATGGCCGTTATAGTTGGTGATTCAATCACTAGGCATACAGATGGCTGGGTGGCTGGTGGACTTGAGAATCACCTGGTAACATGCCTACCTGGTATAAAGGTAGCAGACCTCATGCACCATCTAGTTAAGGTTTTAGATAGTGCTGGGGAGGAGTCTGCTGTCTTGGAACATGTTGGTGCCAATGACATAGGAAAGTGTGGGAGGGAATTTCTGGAGGCCAAATTTAGGCTTTTAGGTAGGAAGTTGAAATCCAGAAGTTCCATGGTAGCATTCTCCAAAATGCTTCTTGTTCCACATGCAAGACCCAAAAAGCAGGCAGAGCTCCAGAGTCTCAATGCATAGATGAGACGATAGTGCAAAGAAGAGAGTTTTGGATTTGTTAGAAACTGGGCAACATTCTGGGGAAAGGAGGGGCTTTTTCAAAGGGATGGGCTCCACTTTAACCGGGATGGTACCAGGCTGCTGGCATTAATCTCTAAAAAGGAGATAGAGCAGCTTTACACTAGATAACACAGGAAAGCTGACAGTCGCCCAAGAACGAATGGTTCGGAAGAATGTATCCTTGAAGGATACTATCAAAAGAGGAAAGTTAGGACATCCCAACAGAGAAGTTCCAATAAAGATAAAACTAACCCAGATACCCTTAAGTACAGGGCTGAAAGATTCCAAATTACTCCATTAACTGATAAACAGATTAATATGAATAAAATACAATCTCTAAAATGCCTGTATGCAAATGCTAGAAGTCTAAAATATAAGATGGCAGAGCTAGAATAATTGGCACTAAATGAAAGTTTAGATATGATTGGCATCTCAGAGACCTGGTGGAATGAGAACAACCACTGGGACTCTTTGAAACTATATTGCAATGACAGGGTAGATCAAATTGGTGGAGGGGTTACGCTGTATGTTAGAGAGGGCATTGAGTCACAAAGGATTAAAGTTTAGCAGGAAACAAAATACACTGTAGAGTCTCTATGGAGTCTCTTGTCCGTACAGCGCTTCGTACATTTGCAGCGCTATATAAATGCTCAATAGATAGAAATCCCATGTAAAAAAGGGGAAGAAGATGGCAGTGGGGTGTACTACCGACTGCCTGGCCAGAATGAGCAGATGGATGATGAAATGCTAAGAGAAATCAGGGAAGCTAACAAAAGTTACAACATAGTAATAATAGGTGATTTCAATTATACTGGTATCGATGGGGTCAATGTCACTGCAGGACATGCTAGCGAGCTAATGTTTCTAGATAAAATAAATGACTGCTTCTTGGAGCAGCTGTTTCAAGAACCAACAAGAGGGGAAGCTATTCTGGACCTAGTCCTTAGTGGAACACAGGATCTGGTGCAAGAGATAAGGATGTTGGGAGCATAGCATGATCAAATATGATTTAATAAATGGAAGAAGGATGGCAAGGAAGTCCACAGTACTACTTTTAAAATTTCAAAAGGGAAACTATGATAAAATGAGGAAAATAGTTAAGAAAAAAAAAGAGCAGTTGCAAAGGTTAAAGATTTACATCAAGCATGGGCTTGATGTAAATTTACATCTGGTCTGGGCTTTCAAGATAGTATTTTTAAATACTATCTTGAAAGCCCAGACCAGATGTATTCCATGCTTTAAGAAAATTGGAAAGAAGGCCAAAAATCTGCCAGTATGGTTTAAAAGTGAGATCAGAGAGGCTATTGTAGCCAAAAAAGCATCTTTCAGGAAATGGAAAAGGAGTTAAATGACGAAAACAGCAAAAATACAAGCACTGGTAAGTTAGATGCAAGGCATTGATAAGGCAGTCAGAGAGAGAATCTGAATAAATGCTTACTGTGGAAGCAAAAATTCATAATAAAAGCATTCATAGCAAAAAAGCCTATGTAAAAGTCAATTGAACCATTAGATGATAGAGGGGTAAAAGTGGCGCTAAGGGAGGACAAGTCCATAGCAGAGAGATTGAATGAATTCTTTGCTTCAGTCTTTACTGAAGAAGATGTAGGAAAGTTGCCCATGCCTGAAATGGTATTTAAAAATGATATAATGGAAGAATTGAAAGAAATATTGATAAACCGGGAAGATGTATTACAACTATTTGATAAACTGAAGAGTAATAAATCACCTGGACCGGATGGTATACATCCAAGGGTGTAGAAAGAACTGAATGATGAGATTGCAGACCTACATGTGTAGAGAGGCTCATGTGGTCCCTTTACACAAAAGAAGTAGTAAGGATATGGTTGAAAACTACAGGCTTAGTTTAACCTCGGTGGTGAGTAAATTATTGGAAGCGCTGCTGAGAGAGAAAATAGTGAGGTTTCTGGGGTCCACGCATTCCCAGATCCAAGGCAGCATGGATTCACCAGAGGTAGGTCTTGTCAGACAAATCTGATTGATTTCTTTGACCAGTGACCAGGTAGTTGGACCGAGGGAGAGCCCTAGATGTGATGTATTTAGATTTCACTAAAGTCTTTGACACTGTTCTGCACAGGCAACTTATAAACAAACCGAGTACCCTAGGGATGGACCTTAAAGTTACTGCTTGGGTTAGAAATTGGTTGAGTAGGAGGCAACAAAGGGTACAAGTAAATGGAGCTTACTCTGAGAAGGAGGTTGCCAGTGGGGTGCCCCAGGGATCTGTCCTTGATCTGATTCTTTTTAACATCTTTGTTAGTGATATTGCGGAAGGGCTGTCGGGTAAGGTTTGCCTCTTTGTGGATGATACCAAAATCTGCAATACAGTAGACACCCAGGGAGGTGTAGATAACATGAGGACAGATCTCGCTAAGCTTGAAGAATGGTATAGAATTTGGCAGTCAAGATTTAATGTTAAAAAATGCAAGGTCATGCATTTGAGCTGCAGCAATCCAAGGGAGCGATATAGTATTTTATTTTTTTTATTTAGACAGTTTTTGTATACCGCCTTATCCTTCAATCAAAGCGGTCACAACACAATTGGGGGATATGAGACACATACACTAATACTTACAGGGAACATGGGCTATGGAGGGTTAAGTGGCTTGCCCAAGACCACAAGGAGCATCTATGGAACTAGAAACCCCAGTCCTTCCGGCCCAAGGTTGCTGTCCTCTAGTGGGATTTGAACCCCCGACCTTCCGGCCTGAAGTATAGGGGATGAAGTACTTTTGTCCACAAAAGAAGAGCAGGATCTAGGCATGATTGTGTCTGATGATTTTAAAGTAACTAAGCAGGTAGAAAAGGCAATGGTGAAAGGTAGAAGGATGCTTGGGTGCATAGGGAGAAGAATGGCCAGCAGAAGAAAGGAGGTGATAGTGCCTCTTATAAGTCTTTGGTGCGACCTCATTTAGAGTATTGTGTGAAATTATGGAGACCACACCTTCAAAAGGATTTAAACAGGTAGTGGTCGGTACAGAGGGTGGCTATTAAAATGATTAGTGGTCTTCGTTACAAAGCATATGAGGACGGACTTAAGGATCTTAATATGTATACTTTAGAGGAAAGGCGGGATAGAGGTGATATGATTGAGACGTTTAAATACCTCTGTGGCATAAATGCACAGGAGGAGAGCCTCTTTTGATGGTAAGCAAGCTCTGCTATGAGGGGACATAGGATGAGGGTGAAAGGGGATAGACTCAGAAGTAATATGCGGAAATATTTCTTTACAGAAAGAGTAGTAGATGCGTGGAATAGTCCCAGTGAAGGTGTTAGAGATGAAGACAGTATCTGAATTCAAAAAAAGCATGGGAAGACACAGAGGATCTCTAAAGGAAAAAAGGGGGATTGTTATAGTGGTTGATATGGAAGGGCAGACTAGACCATGTGGTCTTTTTCTGCCATCATGTTTCTATGTTTCTACCTGAAGACTGGTGAATGGCCAGTGTAATGTCAATTTTTAAAAAGGGTTCCAGGGGGCATCCAGGAAACTACAGACCAGTGAGCCTGACATCGGTACTGGGCAAAATGGTAGAAACCATTATACTTTAAAGAATAAAATTACTGAACATGTAAATAGTCCTAGTTTAATGGGAGAAAGCCAACATGAATTTAGCCAAGGTAAGTCTTGCTTATTAATCTGCTATATTCTTTGAAGGTATGAATAAACAGGTAGACCAAGGTGAGCATGTTGATATAGTGTACCTGGATTTTCAGAAAGCCTTTGAGAAGGTCCCTCTTGAGAGACTCTTGGCCAAACTAAAATGTCATAGGATTGGAGGCAGTGTACTATTGTGGATCAGAAAATGGTTAAAGGACGTTCAAATGGCAGATGAAATTTAATGTAGACAAGTACAAAATTATGCACCTAGGAAATAACAACCCAAACTACGGTTACATGATGCAAAACTCCACACTAGGAAAAAACACCCAGGAAAAAGATTTAGGTGTCATCATGGATAATATGTTGAAACCCTCCATCCGGTGTACAGCAGTGGCCAAGAAAGCAAATAGAATGCTAGGAATCATAAGGAAAGAAATGGAGAATTAAACAAAGGATATTATAATGTCTCGGTATTGTTCCATGGTGCGACCACACTTTGAAAATTGTGTGCAATTCGGTCGCCATATCTTTTGTCACCAGTAGTCCACCTGTAGCTTCAGCATACGGGGTAGGTAGCCTGGAGACCTTTTATTGAAAGGTTAAGGGTGTAGTTGTGGACCTTTTCAATAAGTTGTAGTCGTGAATCGAGTGGTTCAGACAAAGACAGGCTTTTAATTCCCCTCCCGGGGCGGATTAAAACACAAAGTAACATAGGAACAAAAAGCCATACACTCTAGCATAAGGTAGGAAAAATGACTTATAACAGCTTCCAACTTAAATCACAAATGGTACGGTATTCATTGCATACAGTCCCTTGGTATTAGGAAATAAGGTCCTGTGCTTCTCAATTGCCAGTTGACCAGCTTCTTCAAGATATCTGGCTCAGCACAGTGAAATCCTATCATTTGTAACTGTTAATGTACAATCCATCTGAGTATCAGACAACTGTTCATCTGGAGGATCAATTAGCATTGACTCAGGCTGGCTATCAGCTGAATACAACTTCTGCCTTGTATACGTTTCCAGATTATTCTCTGCTGTCTGTTCCAGAGACTTCTCTATTATTGCCTCTATGAGGTAAGGATTAGCTTTACTATATCTCTTGGCATAGCTTAGAGGAGAGTCATATTCCTTATAATTTCTATGAGAGAAATTCTTATAACCACTTTTACAAGGATTATACAGCCTACCTTCTGGCTTTGAGGCAGGAGAAAGTCCGTGCACAGCTCTCTCAGGATGGGGTTTAAACCTCAGAGGTTTTTCTCTGTGTTCTGGCTGCTCACCCTCTTCTTCTGACATACAAATGTCTTGCACTGTATATCTTTCACTCCTTGGAGCTTGTAAGTGACTCCCAGCTATCCTCACTGGTAACTTCTCCCTTTGGGTGCCTTCACCATAGGATAAATACCTGGAGTTTTGGTCAAAGGGTTTTTGTGCCCTGCTTCTCCAGTTATTCCTGTCAGCTGCTTTCTGTCTCTCTCTCTCACATTCAGAATCAGAGTCCACTGAATCACTTACATACGTTTTCCTTTCACACGGGGACAGACGCTGCTTCCAAGAGCCAGACCTCAGCTTGCACAAACTTTCCAGCTGATTCTGTTCTCCTCCGTCTTCCCCGTTCTCTCTCTCATTCCTCTTGCTGTTGTCCTTTCTATTGCCTTTGCTGTTCTCAAACTCTAATGAACGTTTCTTATACGTTTGCTTGGGAGCTAATCTAGCCCTTCCCCCTCCCAGGTGAAAGCTATCAAGACCAGGAGATGGGGATTGTTTGGTAGCTGGGTGGGGTTCCTGCCCTCGTGGCTGGGATTGTTTGTGTTGCTCCTGGCAACTGGGTGTCCTGAGCTTATCCTTCCTGCTAGAAACAGCCCTACTGCACTCAGGTTCCTCTGTTTCCATATCACAGGATGTCTCTTCCCCATTACACTTAATAAGGATATAGTGGAATTAGAAAAAGGTAGAGAAAAAGGCCACCAAAATGGTAAAGGGGATGAAAGATACACCTATGAGGAAAAGGTTTAAAAAGGTTAGGGTTCTTCAGCTTGGAAAACTAAAAGCTGAGTGGAGATATGATAGAGGTCTATAAATTAATGACTGGAGTGGAACGGGTAAACGCTGTTTATGCTATCAAAATGTAGAAAGACTAGGGGACACTCAAAGAAGCTACAACAAAGCCCATTTAAGACTAATAAGAGATAATACTTTTTCACTCAACGCGTAATCAAGCGGTGATATTCAGCTGTTGATAGGATAGCTAAAACTCCTAATATTAAGACGGCCTTTTTTCTGTCCTAACTTTAGGAATTTTAGTTGGCTGGTTAGCAGCTCATGCATTAGGGAATTTAGATGGCCTAGGAGGGGATATTCAGCAGCATTAACCAGTGAGCGGCCTTTATGCTTTGAATATGCCTCTATATCTGTACAAGGCCAGAAGTATTTAGCAGAAGTTCCTGAAGAAAGAACATGGCTTTAATCTGCTGACTGTTTACAGATCTAGTCAGAGGAACCAGCTCTTACCTGCTCCTCATATAAAGCCATGATGATGTTTGAACTTAACTTGCAATTGTAGATTACTGGGTTCTCATCCCAGTAGAGAAGTCCTGGACCTAAAATTCTTCAGCTTACATGGTCTGTAGCTCTGTTGCACTCATGCTTTCTGCTGTTACCAGTGTTCTCAAAAATGCCACAGGTTCTAGGTTCTATTAGGCAGCTGATGATATCTGTCCCCCTTTGTTCGTCTTCCTAATTAGCATCAATGATGATTTAATATCTTCCCAGCAAGATTCCTGGGTGCACTGTAAAATACAAATGTCTTCATTTTTCTAAAATTGTGTTACCAAAGAGAATACGAAGACTCCAAACTGTCACTCCAGTCAAGTTGATATCAAAATATTAATATAGTACCACAGCTGAACATTTTACCATGTTTGCTCACAAAAACAATCATGTCCTATAACTTGGAGCCCTTAATCCTCATGTACATATTTCCTTATTCATTCATCCCCCCTCCCCCCCCCCCCCATTTTCTCCCCTTCCTCCTTTACTTATTTCCTTCAATACCTCTCACAAGGTCTTTTGCCTTGAAACATTGTCCATAACCAGTTATATCAGTGCTATTATAACCCTTATAGGACTGCAAGTTTGCTCCTCCTAGTTCATTCATGGCTTACACCCAGTGATGCACTGGGAGGTGTTCTTCAACCACCCAATGGAATGACTAGTGTTCTTTACCAAGAGAACAGCTGTTTGAATATATTTACTTTTCTGCTCTTGAGAACTTTTGGGCTTTTAGTAGGGCATCACCCCCTAAGATTAGTAATCCATAGGTCCATTCAATCTCCCTACTCACAATAATTCTAAGTATCTACAGTGCCTGTCCCTAAATCTCTGTCAGCCTAGGATACTTCAAAAATGTGTTTCAAGGTTCCTCTCTGTACCTTGCATTTTACAATTCACATCGTCATACAGATTTAGTCTAGGACCTCTCTGTCTAGCGATATGCCCCCTGTAAGACCTTGCTGTGTGTTTCCTGGAGCCTGGCATTCATAGTTGCACTAGCTATTAGCAATCTCAAAATACCTTGCTATGTGACCACCATCAAGGTCCTCTTGTTATGTCTGCAGACAATGTGGCTGCTAAGGCAGCCAGATAGTAGTCATCCAATCTATCCCTCACCATATGATACCAGATTGTGGGCCTATTCCAATAAACAGTCAGCTTTCCGAAAGTCTCATCTCCTCTCACTGTCTGAGTTTGGTTCCTCCTGGTTCTTTGGCTTTCAGTGCTATCCAATAAAGCTGCAACTAAATAAACTGTGATATGTGGTTATTGGTAGTATTCCATTTGTCCTTAATCTGTTTGAATGCAAAACTCTCCCTCAATCTTCCCTGGCCAGGTGGGAATTCTGGGTTAATCACCAACTGGAAAAAAAAAAGGACTTTCCAAGATCCTGCCATCTTTGGCATATCACCAGCACCAGGCTCCTCTGAATGGGGCAGTCAAACCCATTTTTCATCCTGTTTTAAGTCAACTTTGTTGCAATGCAGCAAAATAAAAAAAACAGATGGTTGGTGCCATTCTTCCATTACCTTTCTGGGGAAATTTTTGATCTACCCAAAGAAAGCCTCATATATCTACCTTATCAGAGCAGATGAATCTCCTAAAATAGGCCTCCTCCACAGGTGCAACCAAATCAGCAGTGCCTGTAGTTGATAAAGAATTTTGTTGAGCAACACCATTTTGATTAACTCTACCCCTCTATACATGGTCAAAAGAACATCAAAACATAAGAAATGCCATACTGGATCAGACCAAAGTCCATCAAGCCCAGTAACCTATTTCCAACAATGGCCAATCCAGGTCACAAGTACCTGGCAGGTTCCCAAAAGGCACACAAGTTCCACAATGCTTGTTCTGGGACAAGCAGTGGATTTCCCGGGTCTCCTTTAATAATAGTTTATGGATCTTTTCTCCAGGAACTTGTCCAAACCTTTTTTAAAGCCAGCTACATTAACAGCTTTTACTACATCCTTCGGTAATGAATTCCAGAGTTTGATTACACGTTGAATGAAAAAATATTTTCTCTTATTAGTCTTAAATAGGTTACCCTGTAGCTTCATTGCATGTCCCCTAGTCTTTCTATATTTTGATGGCGTAAACAATCAATTTACGTTTACCTATTCCACTCCATTCATTAATTTATAGACCTCTATTATATCTCCCTTCAGCCGTCTCTTTTCCAGGTTGAAAAGCCCTAACCCTTTTAGCCTCTCTTCATAGGGGCGACCAGAATTGCACATAATATTCTAGGTGCGGTCGCACAATGGAACGATACAGAGGCATTACAATATCCTTTGTTTTATTCTCCATTCCTGTCCATATTATACCTAGCATTCTACTTGCTCTTTTGGCCACTACTGCATACCAGGTGAAGGGTTTCAATACGATGACGCCTAAATCTTTTTCCTGGGTGGTGGTTTCTAATGTGGAACCTTGCATCATGTAACCATAGTTTTGGTTGTTCTTTCCTAGGTGCATAACTTTGCACTTGTACACATTAAATTTCATCTGCCATTTGGATGCCAAGTCTTCCATTTTATCAAGGTCCTCTAGCAATTTTTCAAAATCCTCATGGGTTTTAAAAACTTAGAATAATTTTGTCTTATCTGCAAATATGATTACCTCACTCATTATTCCCATTTCCAGGTCATTTACGAATATGCTATAAAGCAGCGGACCCAGCACAGATCATCTCTCTCCATTTGGAAAATTGGCTATTTAGCCCTACCCTCTTCTTTCTGTCTTTTAACCAGTTCCTAATAAACAATAGTAAACTGACTTCTATCTCATGACTTTTTAATTTTGCTAAAAGTCTGTTATGAAGGACCTTGTCAAAGGTTTTCTGAAAATCCAAATACACTATATCAATTAACTCATCTTTGTCTACCTGTTTATTCACACCTTCAAAAAAACATAACAGACCTTCCTTGTCTAAAGCCATGTTGGCCGTCTCCCATGAAGCCATGATTATCTACATGTTCAATAATTTTGTTCTTTATAATGGTTTCTACCATTTTTCCTGGTACTGACATCAGGATCACCGGTCTGTAGTTTCCCAGATCACTCCTGGAACCCTTTTTAAAAATTGCCGTTACATTTGCCATCCTCCAATCTTCAGGTATTACAGATGATTTTAATGATAGTAAACAGATTATTAATAGCAGGTCTGCAATCTCATATTTCAGTTCTTTCAACACCCTTGGATATATACCATCTAGTCCAGGTGAACATAAGACCATAAGAACATAAGATATGCCATACTGGGTCAGACCAAGGTCCATCAAGCCCAGTATCCTGTTTCCAACAGTGGCCAATCTAGGTCATACGTACCTAGCAGTTTCCCCAAAAGACACAGGTTCTGCAATGCTGGTACTGGGTCAAGCATTGATATCTTGGGTCCCTTCTTAATAATGGTTTATGGACCTTTCCTACAGGAACTTGTCCAAACCTTTTTTAAACCCAGCTACACTAATAGCCTTTACTAAATCCTCCGGGTAACAAATTCCAGAGTTTGATTACAAGTTGAGTGAAAAAATATTTTCATTTATTAGTCTTCAATAGTTTACGCTGTAGCTTCATTGCATGTCCCCTAGTCTTTCTATATTCTGATAACGTAAACAATCGATCTATGTTTACCCATTCCACTCCATTCATTAATTTATAGACTTCTATCATATCTCCCCTCAGATGTCTCTTTTCCAGGTTAAAGAGCCCTAACCTTTTTAGCCTTTCTTCAAAGGAGTATCCTTCCATCCCCTTTACCATTTTGGTGGCTCTTCTCTGAACCTTTTCTAATAACTCTATATCCTTTTTAAGATACGGCGACCAGAATTGCACACAATATTCAAGGTGTGGTCTCACCATGGAATGATATAGAGGCATTATAATATCTTTTGGTTTATTTTCCATTCCTTTCCTTATGATACCTAGCATTCTATTCACTCTCTTGGCTGCCGCTGCATACTGGGACGAGGGTTTTAATATGTTATCCACTATGACGCCTAAATCTTTTTCCTGGGTGGTGGTTCCTAATGTGGAACCTTGCATCGTGTAACCATAGTTTGGGTTGCTCTTCCCTAGGTGCATAACTTGGCACTTGTCCACATTAAATTTCATCTGCCATTTTGATGCCCAGTCTTCTAATTTATCAAGATCCTCTTGCAATTTTCCACAATCCTCTTGGGTTTTAACTTTAAATAGTTTTGTGTCATCTGCAAATTTGATAACCTCACTCGTTATTCCACTTTCCAGGTCATTTATGAATATGTCAAAAAGCAGCGGACCCAGCACAGATCCCTGGGGTTCACCACTATTCACCTTTCTCCATTGGGAAAATTGGCCATTTAGCCCAACCCTCTGCTTTCTATCTTTTAACCAGTTCTTGATCCACAGTGGTACACTGCCTCCTATCCCATGACCCTTTAGTTTTGCCAAAAGTCTCTAATGAGGGACCTTGTCAAAGGCTTTCTGAAAGTCCAGATACACTATATCAACCGACTCACCTTTGTCCACCTGTTTATTCACACTTCAAAAAAACACAACAGATTAGTAAGACAAGATCTTCCTTGTCTAAAGCCATGTTGGCTGTCTCCCATTAGGCCATGACTATCTACATGCTGAGTAATTTTATTCTTTATGATGGTTTCTACCATTTTTCCCGGTACTGACGTGAGGCTCACCGTTCTGTAGTTTCCCGGATCACCCCTGGAACCCTTTTAAAAAATTGGTGTTACATTGGCGATCCTCCAGTCTTCAGGTATTAGAGATGATTTTAATTATAGTTCACAGATTACTAATAGCAGGTCTGCAATCTCATATTTCAGTTCTTTCAACATCCTTGGATGTATACCATCCGGCCCAGGTGATTTGCTACTCTTCAGTTTATCTAATAGTTGTAATACATCTTCTCGATGTATCGATATTTCCTTCAATTCTTCTGCACCTTTAAATACCACTTCAGTCATGGGTAACATCCCTACATCTTCCTCAGTAAAGACCGAAGCAAAGAATTCATTCAGTCTCTCCGCTATCGCCTTGTCGCCTCTTAGTGCCCCTTTAACTCCTCTATCATCTAATGGACCAACTGACTCTCTCACAGGTTCTTTGCTACAAATGTAGTTGAAAAAATCTTTATTTCGTGTTTTTGCTTCCACAGCAAGCTTCTTCTCAAATTCTCCCTTTGCCTGCCATATCAATGCCTTGCATTTAACTTGCCAGTGCTTGTGCTGCTTCCAAGTTTCGTCATTTGGCTCTTTTTTCCATTTCCTGAAAGATGCTTTTTTGGCAACAACAGCCTCTCTGACCTCACCTTTAAACCATGCTGGCAGTTTTTTTTACTTCCTTCCACTTTTCTTAAAGAGTGGAATACATCCGGTCTGGGCTTCCAAGATAGCATTTTTCAAAAACATCCAAGTTTGCTGTAAGTCTTTAACCTTTGCAACTGCTCCTTTTAGTTTTATCTTAACTATTTTCCTCATTTACCATAGTCTCCCTTTCGAAAGTTAAAAGGTAGTACTGTGGATTTCCTTACTATCCCTCCTCCTCTAATTAAATCAAACACGATCATGCTATGATCATTATTACCAAGTGGCCCCAACACCCTTATCTCTTGCACCAGATCTGGTGTTCCACTAAGGACTAGGTCTAATATGGCTTCTCCTCTGGTCAGTTCATGAACCAGTTGCTCCAAGAAGCAGTCATTTATTTCATCTAGGAACTTTATCTCCCTAGCATGTCCTACCGTGACACTGACCCAGTCGATACCGGGGTAATTGAAATCACCCAGTATTATTACTGTGCTGTAACGTTTGTTAGCTTCCTTGATTTCTTTGAGCATTTCATCATCCATTTGTTCATTCTTGCCAGGCGGTCGATAGTACACCCCCACTGCCATCGCCTTCCCCTTTTTACATGGAATTTCAATCCATAGAGATTCTACAGCAAATTTCGTTTCCTGCAAAACTTTAATCCTTTCTGACTCAATGCCCTCTCTAACAGAGTGCAACCCCTACACCAATTTGATCAGCTCTATCATTACGATATAGTTTGTACCCAGGTATCACAGTGTCCCACTGGGTTGTCTTCCTTCCACCATGTCTCTGAGATTCCAATCATATCTAACCTCTCATTTAGTGCTATATATTCTAACTATCCCATCTTATTTTTTAGACTTCTAGCATTTGCATACAAGCATTTTAGAGACTGTATTTTATTCATATTAATTTGGCTATTGGTAGGCATGGGTAATTTGGGATCTTTAAGCTCTGTCTGCTCCATACTCGAGGGCATTTGGGCTACTTTACTCTTTATTTATTAATCACATCAAAGACTTATACAGAGGCACTATCCTCAGAGTGAGCTCCTGTACCCTTTGTTGCCTCCCTCTCAACCAATTTCTAACCAAGTCAGTCACTTTAGGGTCCATCCCTAGCCTGCTCAATTTATTTATAAGTTGCCTGTTTGGAACAGTGACATAGACTTTGTTGAAGTTCACCACATCTAGGGCTCTCCCTCGGTCCAACTCTCTGGTCACCCATTCAAAGAAATCAGATTTGTCTGACAAGATCTGCCTTTTGTAAACCGATGCTGCCTCAGATCCTACAATCTATTAGACTCCAGAAACCTCATTATCATCCATTTTAACCTCAACCTTAATTCTGCTTTTGTGTAAAGAGACCACATGTGCCTTTCTCCAGTCCTCTGGGTCCACTCCCAACTCTAAAGAAGCACTGAGAAGGTCAGTCAATGGAATTGCTAGAACGTCCCCAAGTTCCTTCAATATTCTTGGATGTACCCTATCTGATCTTATTGCTTGGTCTACTTTTAGTTTAGCTAGTTCCTCATGAATAGTCTTCTGAAAATCGTTTAAGATCCCCCTCACTTCTGTAGTCCTATTTGTGGGTGTTTTCTGAGGTCCTACTCCTGGCCTTTCATCTGTGAACACAGAACACAAATATTTGTTAAGCAATTTTATTTATTTTTTCTTAATTTATTTATTTAATGCTTTTATATACTGCACTCTTTAAAATCAGTGCGGTTTACAGTTAACATTTTGTACAGAGTAGGAAGAGCCTGTTCTGGACTTACATCGAATGGGTAATACAACTTGGATTCAGAACAGGGGTAACTATATACAGGCTATTTACAGTCTAGGCAGGAAGTCGCTATGCAGTTGTAATGACATGGCTTGCACGGGGAGCTATCTACAGGGAAGTAATTAATTTACTGGGTTGTCTGTTTTTTATGGTTAGGTTGTGGGGTTGTGTCAGGTGAGGATGTGCTGTTAGCCTGGGCGTAGTGTAGGAGAAAAAGGTGGTGTTTTAGTGCCTTTCTGAAGTGGGCAAGGTCAGTGATCGCGCGGATGGTTACTGGAATTTCGTTCCATCAGGTAGGTGCGTAGAACATGAATGCTCTGTTTTTTGTTGCCTGAGTGCATTTTGTTACTTCGCTGGGGGTTATTAATGTGTTAGTGGCGAAGGATCTTCTTGCTCCGGTTGCAGGTGTGGGGTGGATAAGGTTCATCAAGGAGCTAGTGGTTATTTTGTTGATGGCCTTGAATGTTCACAGTACTACTTTGTAGATGAGTTGGCAGTAGATTGGTAACCAGTGCAGGTCTTTCAGGATTGGAGTAATGTGGTCCCTTCTAGAGGCCCCGTGTAGTAAGTGGGCAGCAGCGTTCATTGCTAACTGTAGTGGGTTTAGTGTGTTCTTAGGGAGTCCTTGAAGGATCACATTGGCGTAGTTGAAGTGGGGGGTTACTAGTGCCTGGAAAACTGATCAGAAGTCATCTGGATGCAGCAGGGGTCGAAGATGTTAAATTGTCCTCATCATGTGGAAGATTTTCTTGATGGTGTTGCTTATGTGCGCTTTCAAGTCGAGGTGCTGGTCGAGCGTGACTCCTAGGTAGCGGATGGTGGATCGACTCAGGAGCTCGGCGTCTCTCGTCTTTAATGTTGCTGGTGGGGAGAAGGTATGATTTCTCATGATGAACAGCACTTCTGTCTTGCTGAAGTTTATCTTGAGACTCAGTGAGTGGAGCCAGTCAGTGATGGCATCAAAGCATTTTACTAGTGATGAGAAGTCTGGTTGGTCGATAGTGAATGGGGTGAAGAGTAGAACGTCATCTGCCTAAATCAGTCAGGAGATGTTAAAGGAGCGGATGATTGCACATAAAGGCTGCATATATATATTGAATAATAGGGCCGATAGGAACCCTGGGAAACTCCATGTTTTTGTTGAAAAGGCTCGGAAGTCATGGAGCCTGTTTCTACCTGCTGCCATCTGTTAGGTATGATTTGCACCAGCTCCAGGCTGAGCCCTGAATTCCTTTTCCTGGAGACGTATCAGGAGCTGCTCATGGTTGACGGAGTCAAAAGCCGCGGAGATGTCCAAGAAGATCAGGGCATATCCTCATCTGTTGTTGTTAATCCCCATGATTAATGTGTTGATAAGCATGGCAAGAAGCGTTTCGATGCCATGTGATTCCCTGAAGCCATGTTGGCATGGATCAAGGGGGGCAGTGGAGTCGATGTGTTCTTGGATTTGCCATTGGACGACCTTCTCAATAATCTTGGCTAGAAGTGGGATGCTTGAGATTGGTCGATAGGATTCAACCTTCTGGGGGTTCAGCTTGTTGTTCTTCAGAAGGGGCCTTATTGATGTCTGTTTGAGGCATGCTGGGAATGTTCCTGTGGAGAAGGACCGCTCCATGATCTTGGCTAGAGTTGTACCGAGTTTGTTGTGCAAAGATCTTATCCAATATGCTGGACAGGGGTAATTTGGTGCAGTGGTGGAGTTGATGGTTGCAATGATGTCCTCGATGCCTTTGGCTGATGGTGTTTGTAAGCAAGTTGAGTGGTAGTGGTTGGTATGGGTTGTTACTATGAGTGGATTTCGTGGTTACACTGATGTTGCTGGCTTTGTCTAGTATGTAGTCAGCGCATTCCTGTGGGTGTAACATTGTAGTTTGGGTGGGCGAAGGTTCTTTCGTCAGGGTCTTCACTAAGTTGAAGAAGTCGTGAGGTTTGTTCGGTGAGCGGCGCAGGAGTTCGGAGTGGTGTTCTTTCATTTTCACTGATATAGAGTCTCGGTGTGCGTTCAGGTGGGCGGTGTAGGCTGACTGGTCAGTTAAGGACTGGGAGGGCTGACATCTTCTTTCTAGTTTCCTAAGGAGAAGGATTGAGGACCGTAACTCCACGGAGTACCATTGTGCAGATTTCCTACCTCTTGGTGTTTTGTCTGGTGTAGGTGGCTTGTTTGAGGCAGGTAGACATGCAATGGATTTAAGGCTGTTATTCCATGTGGCCATCATTTCATCCAGGTTAGGAGAATCTAGCCTGAGATTTGGGAGGACTTCATTGAGGATCGCCTCTTTGTTGAATGGTCAAACGTTCTGTGGGTGCTGATGAGTTTTCGGCTGCTTTCCTAGGCAGGTTGCTGTTCTGATGCATGGGCATCTGAAACTTGATTAGGTTGTGGTCAGACCATGTGACTGGTGTGATATCTAGGTCAAAGTTGTAGTTCGGGCTTATGTCTGGTCTTGGGATGAATACGAAGTCTAGTGTATTTTCTTTCCGGTGGGTGGGTGTCTCAACTATCTGTTCGTAGCCAAGTTTGATGAGTGTTTCAAGGAAGGCTTTGGAGTGGGTATTTTGAAGAGCTGGAAGGTTAAATTCTCCCAATATCCGATTTAGCCTCATCAGCTTCTACATATTCTTCCCCTTCAGTCTTGAGTCTCACAATACCACTTTTGCACTTCCTCCTCTTTCTAACATATCTGAAAAAATGTTGTATCCCCCCATTTTATTGCATTAGCTATTTCTTCTTCTTTTTCTAGCTTTGCTTTCCTGACTACTTTCCTAACTTCTCTAAGTTTTTCCAAATATTGATGCTTGCCTTCTTCTGTCTGTGATCTCTTGCATTTTATGAAAGCCACCCTCTTTTTCTTCACCTTTTCAGCTACTTCTTTTGAGAACCATAGCGGCCTCCTTTTCTTTTTACATTTATTTACCTTTCTAATAAAAAGGCTCGTTACCCTTAAAATATCCCCTTTTAGGTTTTTTTTAAATTATATGTTTATAACTTTACAAATAAATCCAAGTATTAAGAACTTGTAACAGAAATAAGGGTACAGCTTAAATAAGTACCATGAAATAACACAGAGGAAAACAAGGTTTTAAACAGCAAACCTACACAAAACTGTCCCTTCTCCAGTCCACAGTAAGGAAGGGAGATGCCTAGGAAATATGCACAAAAAAAAGAATGCAAGAAAGAATAAAGGCAGACTCTAAACAGCCAATCTAAATCATGGAGATATTATAACAGAGGGGTCCTGATTGACAGAGCTGCAGATGTAGAAAAAAGCCAGCAGTTGGGAAGGCTAAAAAAAAAATAATAATTAGACTGATACTCAACCAAGCATTTGCATGGAAACTTGAAGAAAAAGAGCGCTCTCAACTGCTGGACCCCGGGGTGGAGCTATAGAAATTCTTGCCTTCTACTTGACAAGTCAGGGAAGACTTGAACAACTAATCTCTTAAAATAGATACTCCGTTTTTGAAAAATCAACTTTAAGAACAATTCATGATCCGTAGCTAACGCAAAAGTAACAAGTAAGGTAGAGGAAACCACTGAATCGGAATCAGAGGTCTCCAGTATAGCAGGGATATCTAAAGAGTCCGCTTGCTGAACCCCAGATATCATCCCACTATCTTGATTTTTCTTAGCAACAGGTAGGTAGTAGACCTTTGTCATGGGTGGATGGAATTTCACCGGGATCCCCAAAATCTCAGTTAAGTATAACTTAAACATGTCCTTAGCATTAGTATGAACAGCCTTAGGAAAGTTAAGTCTTAAGTTCAAAACCCTAGAAGAATTTTCCAAGGATTCAATTCTAGCTTCCTAGCCAAGGAATCTTTAATAAAGGAATCAGTATAGATTGTGGTGAAGAGCGCCCTCCTGAGGCTATGGAGACAGATGAAAATCCTGAAGGGCAACAGGATTTACGTCAGATTGTCAATCCTGGAAAGAAAGAGAGACTTCGTTCTGCTGAGCTGAGCATGGATACCAGCCCAGGGGAGGAGTCATGCAGTCCTGATTGGGCACACCCAGTGCTTGGAAGGGGCGTGTCTAGAAGAGAACTTGGTTTTAAACCGGAGTATGGCTTTGCTATGGAGAAGAAGTGGGGGGAGAAGTGGAAGGAGAAGAGAAGGAGCCCAGGGAATGGTCAGAGTACCGTGAGCAGTCAGAGGAGCAGCAGTCAGAGAGAGAAGGCTAGCAGCCAAGGACTGAGCCGAAGCAGTAGAAGAAACATAGAAACATAGAAACATAGAAATATGACGACAGAAAAAGACCACATGGCCTATCTAGTCTGTCCTTCCATAACAACTACAACAGTCCACTTTTTGCCTTTAGAGATCCTCTGTGTTGGTCCCATGCTTTCTTGAATTCAGTTACTGTCCTCATCTCTACCACCTCCACTGGGAGACTATTCCACGGATCCACTACTCTTTCCGTAAAGAAATATTTCCGCATATCACTCCTGAATCTATCTCCCTTCACCCTCATCCCATGTCCCCTCGTAGCAGAACTTGCTTTCAATTGAAAGAGGCTCTCTCCCTGAACATTTATGCCACGGAGGTATTTAATATTCCAAAAATAAGGCGTTTAGTAAAACACAACTGGGAAATACATCCAAAAACAATTGCCTGTTTGGGCGTAAAAAATGGTTAAATAGACTATATCTAACCACTACCGGAAGGTCTCAGAATTGCACAGCTGTTCACCCAAAGACTCAAAGTCAAACTCAAGGGAACAAAAGCTGGATAACATCAACGACCCCCATTGGTAGCTAGCGGTGATATAGTTATATAACTCGGCCTATATATAGAAAAATAGCTCTCTCTTCACTAATAGGAACACTAAGCCAAGTATAAAGTTTTCTTCTTAGCACCGTTAGAACACACTCAAACAAACTTTTTTAAGCAGATCCAAGCTCCACAATCATCCCGACGCCTCTCCCCAGCGCCTTCGGAGCGTTTCTCCGCAGAGGGTTCTTCAGGGGATTTACTGGATCACCTACAAACACAACAAACAACGTGTATAACCCAAAAAACAACATTCTAAAATCACTCATTAAAAACCCGTGGGTAAAACAAATGTCAGCAGTTACCTACAAAAATGCTGCCCACGTCAAACACCACAAAACTGTGCCAGCTTCCAATCTATTCTCAACTCATAAGAAATGGTAAGGCATCTTATTTGAGAAGATGGAGGAGGTTACGAAAAAAGTATCTGAGACACATCAGGAGGTACTAATTAAGAAGACTAATAAACTCAAGCGGGACAATACTGATTATACTGTTGGTTACGTCTATCCATGGATGGATGTGAAGCGTAAAACAAGGAAACCTAGGAAGCGAGTAGACTTCACTGATTCAACGGATGAGAATATGTCCACCGATTCCAGTACTTCTGGAAAGACTGGGTCTTTTTTAGGCCAAGACAAGGACACTCAACAGAAAGACAGACAGAAGAAAGAACCTGCTCGAGTGCGGACCCGAGACAAAGCCCCCTCGAGAGGCAAACGAGACAAAGATTAGGGTCTGTGCCCCCACCTGCATTAGTTGTCAATATTTCGGGGGTTCATCTATCTACTCAAGAGGAGGCTGTGTTAAATAAAGGACTTTCGTTTGTTCCTTACACCTCTTTTGATTTTTTTCAGTTTCATTTAGATTTAGAATGTTTTTTACGTAAAATCTTATTGAAACATTTTTTTGCTGCTCAACCTCCTAGTGTAGGGACGAGTCCATCTCTAGATATCCCTGAGCAGACTGGGTTGCCCCGGGTTCCGCTTCCTTTGAAATCTAAGTGGATTCCCCCGGGTCCGGCTCCACCAGAGTTGGATATTTTTAGACAGCTTGTGCTGCGAGATGTGAAAACCGCCTTTGAGTCAAGACCATCAGTATACCATGCACTTACCCGTGATGAAAATAGAGCCCTTAAAGATTTGTGTCATCGTTCGGATATTGTTATCAAGAGGGCTGATAAGGGGGGTGCAGTAGTGATTTTGAGACGGGAGGATTACCTACAGGAGGCAGTTAGACAATTAACTGATATTAATACCTATATGCCATTGGTTGAGGATCCGGGACCGGTGCTACGGCTCCGGATAAAAGATATGACTAGTGTGGCCTTATCCACTAAATTGATCTCTAAGAAGGAATTTATGTATTTAACTTTGAACTCCCTGTCAGTAGCTAAGTTTTACCTTCTGCCCAAAATACATAAAGATATGGCCCGACCTCCGGGCAGGCCTATAGTTTCGACTAAGGGGAGTGTGTTAGAGCCATTATCTACTTTTTTAGATTCGTATTTGCGTCCCTTATTATCTACGATTCCGGCTTATCTGAAGGATACAACGAGCTTTCTTTGTATGTTGCATGATCTTGATAATTGGGCAGACACGGCTGATATATTTTTGGTAACGTTGGATATAGTATCTTTGTATACTAGCATCCCCCAAGCAGCAGCTTTAGAAGTTGTCAGAGTGACGTTATCTGCCAGGGGTGATTTGTCTGCTGAATTAGTGGCATTTCTTATGAGCTTGGCAGAATTGGCCATCTGTGAGAATTACTTTTCTTTTGAAGATCAATTATACAAGCAGATCGCAGGGGTGGCCATGGGAGCGACCTGTGCCCCCTCCATAGCTAATTTCTACATGGCGGGTTTTGAGGAGCGATGGCTGAGTGATTCCCCCTTTGCCTCCAATATTAAGACCTGGAGAAGGTTCATAGATGATGTTTTCTTGCTGTGGCAAGGGTCCGAGACATCTTTAATTGCATTTTTTCAATGGCTTAATCACTGCGATGAGAACATCAAGTTTACTTATGTATACCATCAGGATGTTATTACTTATCTAGATGTCCGTGTTCATAGGGGGAAGGGGCACTGGGAAACTTCTATCTTTAAGAAAGCTACTGATAGGAATACACTCCTCCACTATAAGAGTGCCCACCCAAAGCCATTGAAAGAGGGGCTCCCTTTTTCGCAATTTCTGCGTTTTCGCAGAAATTGCTCTAGTGATCGGGAGTTTAAATTACAGTCACAGCAGCTTAAGTTGAGTTTTTTGGAAAGAGGTTATCCAGAACAGGTAGTGAGGAGGGCATATCGGCGAGCATTGTATAATAACAGAGCTCTACTATTGACCCCTACGTGTCGTGAGGTGGGGGGAGACATAGATACAATAAACTTAGTCACGAGGTTTTCTCCTCTTAGCCGCGAGATACAGCGGAGTTTACAGAAGCACAAGAATGTATTATCCACCATGACGGGGATGGAGGGTAAGAAGTTGCGGTGTGTGTGGCAGAGACACCGTAACTTGAAAGAATATGTGAGTCCCACGGTTCTGCCGTTGTTGACTAGTGTGGTAGTGGAAAAGGGTCACAGACGATGTGGATCATGTGAAATTTGCGAGATCACCTCGGAGACCACTTTGTTTAGTTATCGTCACGTTAATTACGCTGTGACTTCTTCCACTACATGCAACTCTGCTGGAGTGGTTTATGTGGTGAAATGTCCTTGTGAGTTTCTCTACATTGGTAAAACCACAAGGATATTTCGAACGCGTATGAGAGAGCACCACAGCAGGTTGCGTTGTAGAGTGATGACAGCCCCGCTTGTTCAACACTGTATTGACTGTGGACACACTTTTGAACAGTTAACATGTTTCTGTATTGAGCAGGTCACCCATGGTTTTGGTAATCGTACCATAGATCAGGTTCTAATCCAGCGCGAACAGCGCTGGATTTATGAACTAGATACTGTAATACCGAATGGGTTGAACGGTATGATAGAGTGGGCGGCTTGTTTATGAGAACTTTTCTGTTTAGAGTGCAAGTTTATTGCAGATCAATGTGTCAGCTGGCCTTCAGGAGTTCTGTGTAAAGTATAGGGGTGATTAGTGAGTGGGTGGCTTGTCTATAGTATGTGTATGTATAGGTAGTCTCTCGTTTTGGAGGCTATTCCTTTGAATGGGGCAGTACAGAGCCTCGTTTTGAGATAATGCTATTTAATTGAACCCTTTGCTGCTAGTCCGCATGCGCGGCGTCTCTCTGTTGAAAGCTTCTTATGAGTTGAGAATAGATTGGAAGCTGGCACAGTTTTGTGGTGTTTGACGTGGGCAGCATTTTTGTAAGTAACTGCTGACATTTGTTTTACCCACGGGTTTTTAATGAGTGATTTTAGAATGTTGTTTTTTGGGTTATACACGTTGTTTGTTGTGTTTGTAGGTGATCCAGTAAATCCCCTGAAGAACCCTCTGCGGAGAAACGCTCCGAAGGCGCTGGGGGGAGGCGTCGGGATGATTGTGGAGCTTGGATCTGCTTAAAAAAGTTTGTTTGAGTGTGTTCTAATGGTGCTAAGAAGAAAACTTTATACTTGGCTTAGTGTTCCTATTAGTGAAGAGAGAGCTATTTTTCTATATATAGGCCGAGTTATATAACTATATCACCGCTAGCTACCAATGGGGGTCGTTGATGTTATCCAGCTTTTGTTCCCTTGAGTTTGACTTTGAGTCTTTGGGTGAACAGCTGTGCAATTCTGAGACCTTCCGGTAGTGGTTAGATATAGTCTATTTAACCATTTTTTACGCCCAAACAGGCAATTGTTTTTGGATGTATTTCCCAGTTGTGTTTTACTAAACGCCTTATTTTTGGAATATTTAGTACAGCGTTTACGAGTTGACCTATTGATACGTGTGATCACGGAGGTATTTAAACATCTCAATCATATCACCTCTATCCCGCCTTTCCTCTAAGGTGTACATATTAAGATCCTTAAGTCTGTCCTCATATGCTTTATAATGAAGCCCATTAATCATTTTGGTAGCAACCCTCTGCACCGACTCCATCCTGTTCACATCCTTTTGAAGGTGCGGTCTCCAGAATTGCACACCATACTCCAAATGAGGTCGCACCAAAGACTTATACAGAGGCATTATCACCTCCTTTTTTCTGCTAGCCATTCCTCTCCGTATGCACCCAAGCATCCTTCTAGCTTTTGCTGTCGCCTTTTCCACCTGTTTAGCTACTTTAAGATCATCAGACACAACCACGCCTAGGTCCCGCTCTTCTTTAGTGGACAAAAGTACTTCACCTCCTATACTGTATTGCTCCCTTGTATTGCTGCAGCCCAAATGCATGACCTTACATTTTTTAACATTAAATCCCAGCTGCCAAATTCTAGACCATTCTTCAAGCTTAGCTAGATCCCTCCTCATGTTATCTACCCCTTCCTGGGTGTCTACTCTATTGCAGATTTTGGTATCATCCGCAAAGAGGCAAACCTTACCCGACAGCCCTTCCGCTATATCACTAACAAAGATGTTAAAAAGAATCGGACCAAGGACAGATCCCTGGGGCACACCACTGGCAACATCCTTCTCCTCAGAGTGAGCTCCATTTACCTGTACTCTTTGTCGCCTCCCACCCAACCAACTTCTAACCCAAGCAGTAACTTTAGGGTCCATCCCTAGGGTGCTCAGTTTGTTTATAAGTCGCCTGTGAGGAACAGTGTCAAAGGCTTTACGGAAATCTAAATACACCACATCTAGAGCTCTCCCTTGGTCCAACTCCCTGGTCACCCAGTCAAAAAAATCAATCAGATTTGTCTGACAAGACCTGCCTCTGGTGAATCCATGCTGCCTCGGATCCTGTAATCCGCTGGACTCCAGAAACCTCACTATTTTCTCTTTCAGCAGCGTTTCCAATAATTTACTCACCACCGAAGTTAAACTAACCGGCCTGTAGTTTTCAACCACATCCTTACTACCGCTTTTGTGTAAAGGCACCACATGAGCCTCTCTCCAGTCCTTTGGCACCACACCCGACTCCAACGAGGCATTGAAAAGGTCAGTCAGTGGAGCTGCTAGAACGTCCCCAAGTTCCCTCAGTATTCTAGGGTGTATCCCATCCGGTCCCATCGCTTTGTCTACTTTAAGTTGAGCTAGTTTCTCACGAACACAGTCTTCTGAAAATAGTTCAAGATGTCCCTCGCTTCTGTTCTTATTTGTGGGTGTTTTCTGAGGTCCTGCTCCTGGTTCTTCATCTGTGAACACAGAACAAAAATATTTGTTAAGCAATTCCGCTTTATCCTTATCAGCTTCTACATATTCCCCCCCTGCACCCTTGAGTCTGACAATACCACTTTTGCTCTTCCTCTTCTCACTAATATATCTGAAAAATGTCTTATCCCCCCATTTTATTGCATTGGCTATTTCCTCCTCCTTTTGAATCTTTGCCTTCTTGACTACTTTGCTAGCTTCTCTAAGTTTTTCCAAATACAGATGCCTGTCTTCTGCTCTCTGTGATCTCTTGTATTTCATGAAGGCCTCCCTCTTTTTCTTCACTTTTTCAGCTACTTCCTTCGAAAACCATAGCGGTCTCCTGTTCCTTTTGCCTTTATTTACCATTTTAACAAAAAGGTTGGTTGCCCTTAAAATACCCCCTTTCAGTTTTGCCCACTGTTTTTCTACATCCCCCAGCTGTTCCCATCCCACTAACGACTCCCTGAGGTATTGGCCCATCTTCGCAAAGTTAGTCTTCCTAAAGTCTAAGATCCTCACCTTGGAATGGATTCTAACAGCCCTAGTCCTAATACTGAACCACACCATCTGGTGATCACTGGATGCAAAATGATCTCCCACTACAACATCAGAAACACTTTCACCATTGGTAAGCACCAAGTCCAGTATGGCCCCTTCACGTGTGGGGTCTGTTACCAATTGCCTGAATAGTTCTCCCTGTAGAGAATCCAGGATCTCCTTACTTCTAGATGATACTGCAGCAGGAATGTGCCAATCAACATCTGGCATATTGAAATCTCCTATCAGTAGCACTTCCCCTTTCCTAGCAATGCTGCGTATGTCTTCAATTAACTCTCTGTCCACCTCTTCCTCTTGTGAGGGAGGTCTGTATATCACTCCAATGCAAATAGATTTCTCTTTCCCTCTTTCTAGTTTAACCCACAATGCCTCCTCTCTCCCTTTTAAGCTCTGTAATTCCAAAGCTTTAATAGTAATTTTTACATATAGTGCCACTCCTCCTCCTCTTCTTCCTACCCTGTCCTTCCTGAATAAAGTATAGCCAGGTATAGTTACATCCCAGTCATTGTTTTCTGTGAACCATGTTTCTGTAACTGCCACTAAATCCAAGTCAGCCACTCCCACCAAAGCTTCAACCTCAGGGATCTTATTTCCCATGCTACGGGCATTAATACACACTGCTTTCCATATGTTACCCCTGTTACCCATTTCCATAAAGGTATTTAATGTATCACCTACCTGGGGGCTTTCACTTACCTGGGGGCTTTCTTCACCCATCCCCAAGGAATCTAGTTTAAAGCCCTTTTCAGTAGATTAGCCAGTCTACTACCAAAGATGCGTTGACCTCTCTTGGACAGACTGCAAGACCTGCAAGAATCTGTTCAGAGGCAATAAATGGAAGTCCTGAGGAAAGTGGACCTAGCCCTGGAATAGACACCTGGAGGAAGGCAGAGCCCTGGGAGAGGAAGCCTTCACGGCAGGCAAGAGAGAAAAAGAACTCATTCTGGGAATTACAGTTTGGCCCAGAGAGGCACGGGAACTCTCATAGCTGGAGGACGTCTGAGCCACCTAGGATAAGAGGGGCTTGGCAACAAGTAAGCGATTTGCCAAAGAGTTTCCAGAGTGAAGGTAAACTCAACTCTCCTATATTTGAAACCTTAACAAAAGAGCCTAAGAGTTACTCTGATTCACTTAACCTGAGAGAGGAAAAGGGAAACAGCCTTAATCAAGAGGGAAGTTTAATAACTGATAACAATTCCTTATCTAGCAGACAACAGGCTGAATTGCTTCTCCAGGATTTTAAAGAGTTTTTAAAGCTAAAAGCAAACAGACAGCCAGTATTGCAGGAAGTTAATAATTCTATACAGTCTGAGGAATTAATGCAAGATAATTCTGACTTACCTGACTGTGAGAGCATGGACTGTACTATTTGTTGTGTGGAATACTACGGAGCTGTTTTGCTGCCATGCTAGGAAAGCTTTAATTACCTGCACCTGAAGTGCCCCAGCACTGTGAATATAACAGTGTGTGAAAAGAGGCTGCATTTAAAGTTAATGACCTCTTGGGGCAGAGCTGAGTAAACTACTTAGAAGTAAAGCTGAATTTCTACTTTAAGTTGACTTTATACCTGAGTTCTTTCTGTTCGTGTTAAAGCACCTGTTTTGTTCATATTTCTGAATTTGTCATGCGATGGAAGAATAACCTTAACCATAATAAAAATACTTGCAAATAAGCCTTACCGTCTCTGGCGCACAACTACACTTTATTTCGGAGTGAAAGGAGCAGAAAAACTACAGTACCCAGCATTCCAGGGGAATAGGTTTTAAACTCCTTCCTCACGAGGCAATAGGCCCCGCTCCTGTCTTTAGCCCTAAGGCGGGGCAGGAGCGCCGCAAGTGGCTACGTGGCAGGATCATCCCACGCATGCGCAAGGTGCCACGCAGAAGAAAGCTACAGGAAAGCAACTGCCAAAAAAAAAAAAAAAAAAGACCCCGGCTGCAGACCATCCTGAAGGGAAGGAAAGAGTCACAGCATCGGAGGACCACTGGCTGCAACGTGATTGTGAAAGTATGAAGCAACACATGAGCCAGGTAATAAGTGTCCACCTGGGAAAGGTTAAGGATACAGGGCTAAGGGGTGATTGCTAGCAAGTAGAAAAAAAAAAAAAAGGAAAGTTTTTTTTTTTAAAGTGTGAGGTACCGCACTTGGTTTTTTTTTTCTGTGTGTTTGTCTTCACAGGAGTTGAAGATGTCTCTGGATCCAGCGGAGGTGTTCAAGTGGATGGCCACTCAACTGGAGAGACAGAGGGACTTAAGTTTGGAGTTCCAAGAAAAAAATGCTGCTGCCCTGCAGGCTCAGCAGCAACCCCTATTGAACATGCTGCAAGCGTGGGTAGCTGAGCAGAAGAAGCCACCAGAGATACCATCTGCTCCCCCAGGTTTTTCTGCTACAGCTGCGCTTAGTTTAAACGCTGGGACAATGTTTAATTTTGGCCATTTGAAGGACAATGAGGATGTAGATAACTTCATTGAATGTTTTGAGAGAGTGGCACAGTTAAGTGCATGGCCAAAAGAATGTTGGGCCATTAGGTTTGCAGCATCCCTTACGGGTGAAGCAATGGCTGCCTTTAGGAGTATGCCACCGGATCTTGCTGGAAATTATGAGGAGGTGAAAAGAACGGTCAGGGAAAGGCTAGGCCTTACACCGCTAGCCTACCATAATCTCCTGCGAGCGGTAAGATTAAAACAGGATGAGACCCCGAAAGCCTTAGCTCATAGAATACGCATGTTGTTAAACAAGTGGCTTAATCCAGGGGGTAGATCCAAAGAATCTATAATGGATAGTCTTGTTGTAGAGCAATATATGAATGCTGTACCTACTGAAATAAGAACCTTCCTGATTCTGCAGAGCTGCAAGACCCCACAGGAGGCAGTAGACCTCACAGAACGCTTCTTAGAGGCCAAAGTAATGGCTCATGAAGGCAGTAGTGCTTTAAAGGGGGCAGCAATACCCGAATCAGAAAGGAGGTGGGAATTTAAAAATGAAGCAAGCAAAATGTGTATGCCAACCATGAAGGCTAGGTTTCCGCCTAGGAAATGTTTCAAATGTGGGCGAGAAGGGCATGTGCAGAAGAATTGTTTTAAAACTGCCTTAGTAGCAGTAAATGCACAAAAGACCCGAGAAGGATTTCTCATTGAGGTAGAGGTGCAGGGAATTGCCACCACCGCGTTACTTGATTCTGGCGCGGAGCAGACAATGCTCTCCAAGGCGCTGTGGCAGCAAGTCCAAGCATCGGGGGTAGCAATTCAGCCTGTCCGCAATGTGAAAATCCGCTGTGTTCACGGAGGTACTTCACTATACCCCGTGTACAACCTTCAAGTGAAAGCGCTAGGTGTGGTTAGGAAAGTTCCCATTGCAGTGGTCCCCAAGCTACCACATAATATAGTTTTGGGTAGGGACTGGCCACACTTCCATAAAGGGGTGGAACAGGGCTTATTCTTAAAAGAGCAAGAAGCTGCCAGAGAATCCCCGGTAGAAGCTCTAACCCAAACCACAGTGTGTGAAAAGAGGCTGCATTTAAAGTGAATGACCTCTTGGGGCAGAGCTGAGTAAACTACTTAGAAGTAAAGCTGAATTTCTACTTTAAGTTGACTTTATACCTGAGTTCTTTCTGTTCGTGTTAAAGCACCTGTTTTGTTCATATTTCTGAATTTGTCATGCGATGGAAGAATAACCTTAACCATAATAAAAATACTTGCAAATAAGCCTTACCGTCTCTGGCGCACAACTACACTTTATTTCGGAGTGAAAGGAGCAGAAAAACTACAGTATCCAGCATTCCAGGGGAATAGGTTTTAAACTCCTTCCTCACGAGGCAATAGGCCCCGCTCCTGTCTTTAGCCCTAAGGCGGGGCAGGAGCGCCGCAAGATCTACAAATGAATCACTTTCACTTGCAAATCCTTCAATAAAGTCTGCAAAGAAGAAATTTCTTCTGTTTGTTTCTGAATAGAAACAGAATCATCTTGTGTTTGTGCTGCCAGAACTTGCACCTGGGATACTAAAACTTCCCCCAGTCTCACAATGGCAGACCAGATAAATTCAAGAGTAAAAGCTTCAGGACAAACAAAGGAAAACATAGTAGCCACTCCAACAGCTTCAACTCTGACTTCTGACGCTTGCAGCTCCATTATCTGGGTCTAAAGCACAGCTGACTCAGCAGCTGCACCCCTGCTGTGTCTCCATGGTGAAGAGTTGCCAGAAAGCTAATCTGGAAGGACTTGCACAGCCTTTCCACTTTGCTCCAGAGCTGACACTCTCACAGGAGCCTACTTACCACCTTGGGAAGAGGACGACTCCCCCAGACGTCCTGGGCCTGAGACTAGCAACATCACCTTTGGAGGTCTCCAACGGTCCTGTGAAGAGATGTCTGGCCCCGAGCTGAATGCTGAGCCTTCCAACTCCGGCAGAAAGCCAGTGGGACTTTGCTCCACTGCTGGCTGCCACTGAGGCCGCATAAGGAAGAAATCTAGTAGTCTGGTCACCACTGAAGGCATGGGGGAGGAAAGCGCTGGGATAGACGAGGGTTTCTTACTCACTTTGACTTTCCTCTTCTCTATTGAGGTAAGTAGGTCTGAGCTAATCGTGCCTGCCTGTGGCCATCTTGGAACGT
Source organism: Ichthyophis bannanicus (assembly GCA_033557465.1). NCBI lineage: Eukaryota > Metazoa > Chordata > Amphibia > Gymnophiona > Ichthyophiidae > Ichthyophis > Ichthyophis bannanicus. The sequence goes on along the minus strand of CM066040.1, from coordinate 99,195,013 downwards.
CCCTTCAGTTTTGCCCCTTGCTTTCCTATATTCCACAACTGTTTCCATCCTGCTAATGACTCCTTGAGGTATTGTCCCATCTAGGCAAGTTAGTTTTCCTAAAGTCTAAGGCCCTCGCTTTTGAATGGATTTTATCAGCCCTAGTCCTAATCCTGAATCACACCATCTGCTGATCGCTGGATGCGAGATGATCTCCCACTATAATATCAGAAACACTTTCCCCATTGGTAGGCACCAAGTCCTGTATGGTCCCTTCACATGTGGGTTCTGTTACCAGTTGTTGGAATAGTTCTCCTTGTAGAGAATCTAGGATCACCTTACTTCTTGATGGCACTGCAGCAGGGATGTGCCAATCAATATCTGGCAGCACGTATTAGCACTTCTCGTTTCATGGCAGAGAGACCTTGGGTAAGCAGTGAGGATCCATAGTTACAAAGGACTATAGTGTTAACAATGAACAACTGCACCTAAAGCAATGTTACAGTAGATCTTTCTCTATTCAAAATCTCTCTATAGTGTATGTGCCTCTGTGATATACTGTATATGTATTGAGTGTCGAAAACACGTAATGTATATGGAACTGGCTAAGGGATATAGAGCAGGAATGTACACTCAGTTTAGGAAATACCGATAATATCATTTATGTGACTTTGTGCCATTTCTTCAACAAAAGGATACAAGCAGCTGGTATCATTTTGAAGTAAGGCGCCATTGGCAGGGCAGATGGCGGCTCCTGCCCCTTTGCACAAGGAAGAAAGGGGGGATGGAGGGGAGTCCAAGGCAGTCAGGTGATGGGAGGCAATGCTAAGGGAGGGGGGATTAATTTGTATCATTTTACTGTTCAGTAGTTGCAAATAACAAACCTTAAATTGAAATAAAAAAACAGAAAAAGATTTATGATATGGAAGGAACAAAAACATTAAAAAACCTAAAATGAAATGTTACTAATGAAAATGTTTTGCCTGCTTACTTCTAATAGAGAGAAAAACACACTTTCAGAGCAAATATCCTTGACAATAAGTACAGCAGACTAGGCACATCTCAAGGCTGTTGGGTTTCTGCATATATGGGAGTCTTGAAAAAGAGAGGGAGCTATTATAAGGAGGCATGCAGTCATGTCAGACCCTCTAGGATCAATACAAACAATAAAGAGACTTGACTATTTCTTTAGAATTGCTGTGTAGTTATAACCCTGTTTCTTTCAGAGCTTGGCAACCTCATCATTGTTGGATTTAGTGAAGGACACAAGATTCAAGAAAAGCAGATGTGTATATTGCATATTTTCAATTGCTTGCTGCTGACATTTTAGGAGCAAGTCAAAATGAAAAACTGCTTCTTTTTCATTATATGAAACCTATTTTCATTAAAGACAAAGCATAGTCGGGCTTATCTATCCACTCTTCTATTTTACCTTTCATATTGCAGATTCCAAGAGAGGAAAAAGTTAACTGTATTGTATATAGACAACTGAATTTTAAATGAGGGGAAATCATTTTTAATATTACTATGAGACTTTGGAAAAATGACTTCCCCACTTTGTATTTGCATTGCCTATGATTTTTATACTGGGGTTACAAAGATGGATGTGTTCTAGCTAAGAGATCAGTAACCTCTTATACTCACTTTTCTTAATTTTCTTTTAAAATAAGAACTGCAATAAGATAATCTAGGCTTTATATAAAAGGTTGCTTGTAATGCTTCTCACTTAGGGACATGTTTACAAAATGCAATAAGGTTTTGCATTTGCTGCATATTTTGGGCAAAAATAAACACACGGTAAGTGCTAACCCTATATAATAAATGCAGGGTATAACCAGCATCTGCTCTACATTTTAGCGTACAGGGCAGACACTTACCATACAGAAGTCACATTCCCTGCCTTGGTAAGTAGCATGGGAGCAACTACTGAAGTAGAGAATGTGGGACTAGTTGATATGACCTCATCTAAAAAAGGAGTTGCATGCAGCGGCGCATGGGGACCCCCCTGCAGCATCTTAGTTTTTCACCATGCCCACCAAGAAGACCCAATCCCAGCCTCCAATCCTCAACCCAATCAACCCCCCCCCCCCAAATCTCCCCAAGTGTACTCACCTAGTTGTTGTTCCTGGTGTCTAGTAGACTGAGCAGGAGCGATTCCCCTTCGCACCATTGTTGCATGGGCTCAAAATGGTAGCACTGATCCCTACTGGTGATCTTAGTGGCAAAGACGGTGTTAAGTGTACCTGTGTGCCAGTTAGTGTGGTGCCATGTGGTTGCAGTGTGCTAAAACCAGGGGGTGGACCTCCATGCTAGATTTGTAATCCAATCTCATGCTACCATTGCTGACCAGTTAATGTGCATTATAGTGTGTGGTAACTCGGCGCAATGAATGCTAATGCATGGACATGCCAGCTACTGACTACAAAATGCATGTTAAATGGCCCTTGTGTACTAATGAGGAGAGTAGGTGGGTTAGGAGTGGCATGTGGGCATAGTGAGCACATTAGAACTTGATTGCCGTTAATGTGACAATTAGCATGTGTGCACCCAATGATACTACTATGGGTTTCGTTAAGTGCACCCATGTAAACTGCACCACATGCTAATGTACCCGGTCACATGTTAGTTACCAGAAATATGCAGGTCATACCCCAAAAGTTAATGTGGGGGTTTTGCGCTTAACATGTGTTAGCAGCACACATTGTGCACAACCTTACTACTGAAGCTGATGAGAATAAAGTGGAATTGCTTAACAGATATTTCTGTTCTGTGCTCACAGATGAAGAACCAGGAGCAGGATTTCAGAAAACACCCACAAACAGGAACAGAAGCGAGGGGCATCTTGAGCAATTTTCAGAAAGCTATGTTCGTGAGAAACTAGCTAAACTTAAAGTAGACAAAGTGATGGGACCAGATGGGATACACCCTAGAATACTGAGGGAACTTGGGGATGTTCTAACAGCTCCACTGACTGACTTTTCAATGCCTCGTTGGAGTCAGGAATGGTGCCAAAGGACTGGAGAGAGGCACATGTGGTCCCTTTACATAAAAGTGGAAGTAAGGATGTGGTTGAAAACTACAGACCGCTTAGTTTAACTTCGGTGATGAGTAAATTATTGGAAATGCTGCTGAAAGAGAAAATAATGAGGTTTCTGGAGTCCAGCAGATTACAGGATCCGAGGCAGCATGGATTCACCAGAGGCAGGTCTTGTCAGGCAAATCTGATTGATTTTCTTTGACTGGGTGACCAGGGAGTTGGACCGAGGGAGAGCCCTAGATGTGGTGTATTTAGATTTCAGTAAAGCCTTTGACACCGTTCCTCACAGGCAACTTATAAACAGAGCACCCTAGGGATGGACCTTAAAGTTACTGTTTAGGTTAGAAATTGGTTGAGTGGGAGGCAACAAAAGGTACAGGTAAATGGAGTTCACTCTGAGGAGGAGGTGGCTACTAGTGGTGTGCCCCAGGGATCTGTCCTTGGTCCGATTCTTTTTAACATCTTTGTTAGTGATATAGCGGAAAGGCTGTCAGGTAAGGTTTGCCTCTTTGCGGATGATACCAAAATCTGCAATAGAGTAAACATCCAGGAAAGTGTAGATAACATGAGGACAATTCTTCTAAGCTTGAAAAATGGTCTAGAATTTGGCAACTGAGATTTAATGTTAAAAAATGCAAGGTCTTTTATTTGGGCTGCAGCAATCCAAGGGAACAATATAGTATAGGGGGTGAAATACTTTTGTCCACTAAAGAATAGTGGGACCTAGGAGTGATTGTGTCTGATGAACCTAAAGTAGCTAAACAGGTAGAAAAAGCAATGGCAAAAGCTAGAAGGATGCTTGGGTGCATAGGGAGAGGAATGGCCAGCAGAAAACAGGAGGTGATAGTTCTAAATACAGGGCCTTGCAAAATTATTCATCCCCTCGGTTTTTGTCCTGTTTTGAGTCATTATGTACAACCTGGACTGAAAATGTAAGTTTTTGGGCAGACTAGATGGACCAGTATAGTCCATCTAGTCTGCCCCAAAGACTTACAGCTATCTCCCAAAACTGCACTTGAATGCCAGGTTGTAAAGTGACGAGTTGAGAGTGTATATGTATTCATCCCTTTTGCTATGAAACCTCTACATAAGATCTGGTCCAACCAATTAACCTCAAAGCTCACATAATTCATTGATTAGGGTCCCCCTATGTGCAATCTGCATCACAAGATCTGTCACATGATACCTGTTTAAATAAACTGATTCTGACAGGCCCCCAACTCTGCAACAGCACTAAACAAGCAACATGAAGACCAATGTGCACTCCAAACACGTCAAAGCCAAAATTGTGGAGATGTATGGATCAGGATTGGGTTATTAAAGACAAATCCCAAATTCTGATTATCCCATTGAACTACATTAAATCCATGATAACAAACTGGAAAGAATATGGCACCACAACAAACCAGACCAGAGAAGGCCACACACCAAAACTCACAGTGGCTAGGATGTGTTAGGCTGATAGAGACATACCCCAAGAGACTTACAGCTGTAATTGCATCAAAATGTGCCTCAACAACTTATTGACTTTGGGGGATGAATACATATGCACACTCCTCTTTAAAAAAAAACAAAACATTTTTTCATTTTTGTTTCTGACAAAGTAAAGGATACTTTGCACCTTCAAAGTCATAGGCATATTGTGTAATACACAGGGTGCTATCTCCCAAAACTGCATTTGAATGCCAGGTTGTAAAGTGACAAAACCAGACAGACCCTGAGGGGATGAATACTTTCACCAGGCACTGTATGTCTCTGGTGCGACCTCATTTGGAGTATTATACACGATTCCGGAGTCCACACCTTCAAAAGGATATAAACAGCATGTGGTTGGTTCAGTGGGTAGCTACTAAAATGGTTAGTGGTCTTTGTTATAAAGCATATGGAGACAGACTTAAAGATGTTAAAAATATATATATGTTAGAGGAAAGGCAGGATAGAGGAAATATGATAGAGATGTTTAAATACCTCTGTGGCATAAATGCACAAGAGGAGAGCCTCTTTCGAATGAAAGCAAGTTCTGCAACAAGGAGACATAGGATGAGGGTGAAAGGGGATAGACTAAGGAGTAATTTATGACCTAGATTGGTCACTGTTGGAAACAGGATACTGGGCTTGATGGACCTTGGTCTGACCCAGTATGGCATATCTTATGTTCTTATGTAATTTGTGGAAATATTTCTTTATGGAAAGAGTGGTAGATGCGTGGAATAGTCTTTCAGTGGAGGTAGTAGAGGCGATGGCAGTATCTGAATTCAAGAAAGCCTGGGTCAAACACAGAAGATCTCTAACGGGAAAAAGTGGACTATAGTAGTTGATATGGAAGGGCAGACTTAGATAGGCTATATGGGCTTTTTCTGCTGTCAAGTTTCCCAGTTCTAAATTCTGTTACTGTATATTTATTATTTATTTATTTAAAATTATTTATAGCCACCAAATAACCAAGGTGGGTAACAAGAAACATACACAGTTCAGCATAACAAACTATTTCTATCACTCTTCAGTCCCACAGTGCACTGGTTGGGGAGGGATTTTCACTTAAATGCATATTTTTGAAAGCTTGATTATATGCTTTGATGTGATCCTGGTAGAGCGCCTCCCCCTGGACAGCCCTGGCAGTATCCCTAGCCACATGAGCTTCCTTGTTGGGCACTGCCTCCAAATTGTTTATGGGATGAAATCAAAACACTGGAGACCGGGCTTTCAATATTCTTAGTACTTTAATATCTCAGAAGCGAAAGCAGTTCCAACAGTCGGTTTGCTGTGATAAAGCCTTCTCATCCTATACAGACCACGATCATCTAGAACAGAGTCCCATTCCTGGTTCCAGTAAAGCAGAACTCTGACTGTCAGCCAGATGGTTCAAGTGGGCAGTAAATTCATTCTCCTTTCCAAATTCTTCAGTAAGCAATGAGGGTATGGCTATTGCAGTTCTAGTTATTATGTTCCATATTCCCGCAGACATTGCAATTACTGCTTGTCTAGTAACCCAGTCTGGGTTTTCACTTCAACCCCATTTCAGCTTTGACTTTTAAGCAGGTGTAAAACCTTTCCCTTCCTGACTACCAAAAGAAAAGCTTCTCATGTCCATGGCTCTCAGCAGCTCCACAGTAACCACAGTCATCTAATCAAACTACCAAACGCCCAGAATTATGCTTCTTAAGGCTGGAGTAAAAGGAACCTTAAACAGCATACAGACCTGCGCCCTGCTGCTCCTCACAAAGGACTTGTTGCTCTACTCTTTAGCAGGAATGTTTCCTCTGGTTATGTGCACAAACCTCTTCCTGCCTAGCAGCAAGTACAACAACAGCCATTTCTTAGAGAATAACTACACTTCTCATTTCAAACCATTGCTCTTAAAGAGTACACTTGTTGTTAATGTGAAGCCGCGATTACTGGGAAAGGTTAAAGGCAATGCCCTTTAACCTTTCCCAGCATTCGCGGCTTCACAGAAACAACCGCCAGCGTGAAGGAAAAAGATCTTCATGCTGGTGGTTGTACAGAGGGAGCCAGGGCCTCACGTGGGCTTTCCCGGCTCCCTCTGAAGCACCTCAGACCGCCCTGGGGCTGGTTGGGGGGGGGGGAGGCTAGGACTACAAATGGGCTTTGATGGGGGGGGGGGAGGCTAGGACTGCAAATGGGCTTTGATGGGGGGGAGGGGAGGCCAAGGACTGGATGGGCTGTGATGGGGTGTACCTGGACTGTCAATGGGCTATGGTGGGGGGGGGGACCTGGACTGGAAATAGGCTATTGGGGGGGGGGACCGGACTGGAACTGGGCTATGGGGGGTGTACCTGGACTGGAAATGGGCTATGGGGGGGGGGGAACCTATACTGGAAATAGGCTAAGGGGGGGAGGGGTGGAACCTGGACTAGAAATAGGCTATGGGGGGATCTGGACTGGAATTGGGCTATGGGGGGGGGGGGACCTGGACTGGAAATGGGCTATTGGTGGGGAACCTAGACTGGAAAGGGGCTATGGGAGGGGACGGAACTTGGACTGGAAATAGGCTATGGGGAGGATCTGGACTGGAATTGGACTATGGGGGGTTTACCTGGACTGGAAATGGGCTATGGGGGGGGGGCCTGGACTGGAAATAGGCTATGGGGGGGGAAACCTGGACTGGAAATGGAGTATGGGAGGGGACCTGGACTGGAAATGGGCTATGAGGGGGGGGGCTGCAATGGAATTGGGCTATGGGGGGGGGGACCTGGACTGGAAATAGGCTATTGGGGGGGGGGGAACCTGGACTGGAAATGGAGTATGGGAGGGGACCTGGACTGGAAATGGGCTATGAGGGGGGGCTGCAATGGAATTGGGCTATGGGGGGGGGGACCTGGACTGGAATTGGGCTATGGTGGGGGAGGGGGAACTTGGACTGGAAACAGGCTGTGATGGGGGGGCTAGGACTGCAAATGGGCTGTGATGGTGGGGGGGACTAGAACTGAAAAAAGGGCTGTGATGGTGGGGGGCCTAGGACTGGAAATAGGCTGTGATGTTGGGGGGGGCTAGGACTGTAAAGAGGCTGTGATGGGGGGGCTAGGACTGGAAATGGCCTGTGTTGGGAGGGCTAGCACTGGAAATGGGCTGATGAAGAGCTGGAATAGGACTGGAAATGGGCTGATGTGGGTTGGAATAGGACTGGAAGTGGGCTGACGAGGGGGCTAGGATTGGAAATTGACTGATGGGGGAGCTTGGAGTGGAAATTGGCTGATGGGGGGCTGGAATGGAACTGGAAAAGAGCATATGTGGGGCTAGGACTGGAAATGGGCTGATGAGAGCTGGAATAGGACTAGAAATGGGATGATGGGGGAGCTTGGACTGCAAATGGGTGATGGGCTAGAATAGGACTGGAAATGGGCTGATGTGGCGGCATGGGAGAATGGGACTAGAAGGGAGTGGATGCTGGGTGTGTCTAGAACTATAAGGGAGCTGATTTTGGGGGAGGACTAGAAGGGGATGGGGAATGAGAATGGAGAAGGGAAAAGATATTTTGTGTGGAAGAAAAGTCTACGATGGGCCGGGTAAGAGGGGATTGAGAATGGAAGGGTGAAATTTGAGTGGATGATAAAGGAATAAGGAAAGAAATGGGGGAAAGAGCAAAAGGGAAATGATCAGTATGTTAAAGCAGATATAGAGAGAGAATGGAAAACATCTAAAAGATAAGAAAGGAGAAATGGATAGCTCGCAGAAGACACGAAGAAGCCAGAAGAAAGTGACTGGAGCAATTGCAACTGAAAAATAAAATGCCCAAACAGAAGGTAGAAAAATACTTTTTATTTTGAATTTATTAACTGGAATATGTCTGGTCTGGGACGTGTGTATTGCTAACATCTTTGCGTTTTTGTTTAGTGCAAGAGGAAATTACTTTATAGTTTTATTTCATGTTTGGCTTTTGGGGTTCGACGATTGCGAAGTAATACCACATGTACTACCACACATGTCGTATATGGACTCTGGTGTTCTTGTTCACAATTGTATGTTGGGAAGACTACTCGACTGTTATGGACTCGACTTGCTGAACATAAGTACAGTCTTCATAAATCTCGTGTGGATATACCATTGATACAACATTGCATTGACTTTGAGCATCGCTTTGAAGATCTTAGTTGCACTGTGTTGGGACACATTCCTTATAACATTCGGCGGGGTGATCGTAATAAGCTTTTGCTACAAAAGGAGCAACATTGTATATATTCATTGAACACAATGTATCCACATGGTCTTAATGATAAAATCAAATTTAATTCTTCGCCTTTTTTGACCTGTGTAACTGTGGAGCTCCTCCTTCTCATTTTTTTCTGTAGTTAGTGATGCATTCTGTTGTGATTGGTTGTGGGGTTATATAAAGAGTGCGTCAGACGCTGTGGTTTTCAGGAGCGGAGAGTTTGAGGGAATTAATGGATCATTGAGTTGCAGTTTTCCCCTGATGAAGCCTGGCTGTGGCGAAACGAGAGCTTTCATAGGGTTTTGATTGAAAACTTTTTGACTCTACTCATTCTGGAAGTCTCTCTGCTTCATTTGATTTGAAATTTTCCGGTTTTGAAAATCTACAGCGTGGTGGTTGAGCACTAACGGGACGGATGGCTTGAGGAGATTTAAGAGATAAGTACTTGCTGATCTATTTTGGCGTGTTCTGTTCACCACGGTTTATTCTTTTTTCTCCTTTATTTAGGGAGTTGCAACCTGTTCCTGTGATGCTCATTCCAGCTTTTGTAATATCATGATGCTTTGGGTATGGTTTTGTATGTCGTGAATGGAGTATGTATGTGATTAGATGGTGTAGTATTTATTGTATTCCCACAAGTAATTTTGTGGTTTGAGGTTAATAAGAGTAGAATGATTTGGATGAGTAAGGTGGCTATTTGACCTGTGATGTGAGCGTCAGCTATTCCCTATAGTGATTAATTCACTACATGTAGGGTTTTAGCCATCCTGAGGTCAAGATTTCCTTTGTCTAGTTGTGTTGGGTTAGTCTTTGATATACTGGTAGTAATAGTACTTTGGAGTAAATCTTGCATTAAGGGCAGCTTGTGTTATTTTTGATTAGTGTATTGTTCTTAAACAGCTGGTGTTTTTTGTTTTAACCCTAGTCTAGAACCATATTTCGAGAACACGCGTATCTGCACATACATGGCGCTAGCACAGGGATCTCTGAACTGGGCGGGAGGGGGAAAACAGGTGCATGGCCAGCAGTGAAGACATATAAAGCGTATTCAGTAGAGGCCCATGTATGTCCAAGTTATACCTGCAGAAACGTGGAATACAGCCAGGATTTAGCAATATTCTGCTCTGATCCCCAGCACATCCCATAAAGATAAATGCCTGTGACATGTCTGTACTGAACTGGTTTATCTGCTGTCTGGGAGTGCAAAAGATGCAGTTGTACAGAATGGACTGCACAGATGAGAGACATCTGTAAGGTTAAGGAACAATAACAAACGCCCCTACAGAAATATAAAGCACTGCAATAGACTTTATTCTAGCTATGCTGACATTTGATGCTTATGCCATAGGGGCTATTCCTGGTTTCCCTAACAATTCCTGTGTCCAGAACAATATGAATGTAGATGTAGGGATGGCATGTGAGGTAGTAGGAAGCAGAATCGTGTTTGCCTGAGAATTGCAGATCAGCTGTTGTGTCTTGAGGCGCCACGCCATCATGGCATCACAGCATTTATGTATGGGTGCAGGGCATGGTTTTGTCAGAGAATGGTAGTTGTGACTGCAAGTGAGGGTGTGTGTGTATAGTCTGAGTGTTGCATAGGAGGATCAGTTGTGCTCATCCACTAATCTAGGGGGGATACAAATGTCTGGCCGATACCTGGACCATAGGGATGACCGCAGGGTCACCAGGTGCCAGTGTGATCAGGGAGGTTAAATCAGAAGAGGTTCTCTATAGCAAAATGTCACAATATATCCTTGTCACTAATAAGGGCCCCTCAGAATGAAGGCAGTCAACAGTGCAAACAGCACTAAGACATGCCCAGGGGCACCATCATAGGTCTCTAGAAATGTGTACAATTGTAGAGCGACAATGGTGCTTTTGGTCATTTATTTGCGCTGTTTGCACTGTTGAATAGTCCCATTCTGCGGGTCCCTTATCAGTGACAGGGATATGTTGTGATGTTTTGCTATATAGAGACCCTCTTCTGATTTCTTCTTTGCCATAATGAGCATAGCACAGACTGTTTTCAGAGATGACCAAAGCAGACATAACTAAAGATGTCTTCCACTGCCATGTATGTTGTGATGCAAAGTATGTTATGTCAACCAAATCACTTTCTACCTGCTTTTAAACTATCGTAGAGTGCACTGGGCTATCTTTGCAGTTTTCTGGGCTTGCAATAGACTGGTATAGAAAGTCTAGTTTGCATCACTGTTTCTGTATCATCAATATTCATGTGTGATTTGCATCGCACAACACTCAGTGAGTGGAGCAGATTAGGAGATGCACATTTTACACAGAAGAATGACTGTTCGCGGTTCTATAGCAGAGATGGGAGGTTTTGCGAACATCTAACCTTTCAGAATATGGTGAGCACAGGGACGTACAAAATCATATTGTTGGTATAGCCATGTCTCGTACTCTATAGTGCTTTGTTCGTGCAGCACCAAAAACGCGCATGTCCTTATTCCGAAACCACACATGCGTCTCTTAGAGAATCCCATTTAGATCAAGCATGTTTATGATTTGGACATGCCTGCGGCCAAGACATGCATGTAATGGAATTGGCCCCTATGTAAAATGCATCTTATAGAATGGATTAATCTAGTGGCACTATAGAAGTGATGACTACTAGTAGTAGTAGTACAGAGTTTCCGAGTTACCCAGTTCCAGGAGTGAGATTATTTGCCCGTTCTGGTTTTAAATTTGCATTGCAATGCAGTTTGGTATTGATAGTCCCTGAATTTACCCATTGGAATCAATGCATAATGCATGAGAATGGGATTGTCAGAAATCCAGAAGTGGCTTAAAAATCTCACTCCTGGAAATGGGTAACTTGGCAACTCTGGTAGCAATGCCCCTTGCATAAAAGGGTATGCAGTGAATAGAATGTGCATCTTTTTAAGTGACTCATGTTGTTGTTGCTGTTAAATGCCATCAAATCAGTGTCGACTCATGGCAACCCTCTGGATAGTTGTCCTAAACTGTGTTTGGTCTTCAGCTAGGGGGCTCATTGTTGATAGAGTGGCACCCATAGCTGCTGTTATTGTATCGATCCATATCATTGCTGACCTTCCTCTTTTGCATTGACCTTCTACCTTGCCAAGTATGTCGTCTTTCTCTAATGATCTCTCTCTTTGCATGATGTGTCCAAAGTATGAAAGTCAAAGTCTTGTCATCTGAGCTTCTAAAGAAAGCTTAGGTTTGATCTCCTCTAATACGGACTGGTTTGTTTTTCGGGCAGTCTATAAAATACACACTATTCATCAACACACCATAATTCAATTTTCTTCCTGTCTATCTTTTTCACTTTTCCATTCATATGACATTATTAGAAATACCATCGCTTGAACAAATCAAATCTTTGTATGTAGAGAAACATTTCTGCTCTTGAGAATCTTGTCTAGGTCCTTCATAGCCATTTTGCAAAGAGCAATCCATAATCTGATTTCTTGACTGCTTGTCATTTCTTTATAGATAGTTGATCCCACTAGGTTAAAGTTGTCAATTATTTCAATTTCTTCTCCATTAACGATGAACTTATTGATTTTGCCAGTTGTCAGGATCTTTGTCTTCTTGACATTAAGGTGCAGGCCCATTTTAAGAACATGTTCCTTGATCTTGAGAAGCAAATGTTTCAGATCATCTTCATTTTCAGCCATCAGCATAGAAAAAGTTGTTGATTCTTTCCATCAATTTTCACACCTTCATACTGTCCTTTCTTCTCTAATGATTTGTTCTACATCTACATTAAACAGGTAGGGGGGAGGTATACAGCCTTGTCATACACCTTTGCTGATTTTAAACTATCAGGTGTTCTGGTATACCCATGCTTCTTGATGTGGACCAGAGATTTTTATGGTTTACACAGTCAAAAGACTTGTTGTAGTCAATAAAACACATATAGATATCTTTTTGGGATTTTTTTGTCTTTTCAAGGATCCATCTCACATCCACGCTGATGTCTCTCGTTCCTTGCACTTTCTTGAACCCTATTTGCACTCCAGGCAGTTCTCGTTCCAGGTATGGTTGTAGTCTCTGCTGAATAATTTGCAGTAGCATCTTACTGACATGTGGTATCAGAGCGATTGTGCAATAATTTCCACAGTCATTTGGATCACTTTTCTTTAGTACTGGTATAAACACAGATCTTTTCCATTCAGTTGTGTTCCAAACTTCAATGATGATGTCTTCCAAACTTCCTGGCAGAGCCTTGTAAGTATGGTAACAGCTGCATTTGATTGCTGTAATGCTTCAGTAGGAATGCCATCAATGCCCAGTGCTTTGTTCTTTGATAAGGCTTTCAATACTGCTTCTTTCAGCACCAATGGTTCAGGATTATTAGTTACAGGTTAAAATGGCTGTTGGTCCATTTGATCTTTATCATATAATAACACTGTATATTATTTCCACCATTTCTTGATCTTCTCAGCATCATTCAACCTGGATCCCTGAACATTTTGTAGCAAATCCAATTCGAAACTGGAATTTTTTTCTTTAACACTCGTAGCTTTAGGAAAGCTGATCTTCTTCTTCCTCTAATACTTTCTGATTCTATTTCCATGCATGTGTCATTGTAGTACTTCTCCTTGTCTTGTCTTGCTGCATGTTGGAAATCTCTGTTGTGTTCTGCAACTGTCTCTCTTTCTCCTCTCACTTTAGCTTCTCTGCGTTTCTGGGCAATTTTCAAAGTTTCTTCAGTCATTTATTTTGGCCATTTTTGCTTTTTCAGCTTTTGTAGAGATTTCTCACTTTCTTCCAACACACAACCTTCTTGATGTCATCCCATAACTCTTCTGGAGCTCTGTCATATGTATTCAAAAGCCAAATAGATTTTGCAGGCAGTCTTTAAATTCCAGTGGTATATTCTCAAGGTCATCTTTTGCTGCATTCATGAGTGGCTTGCTCTTTTTCTTTAGCTTTTTTTTTGCATACTAGTAGTTGGTGATCTGTACCACAGTCAGCTCCATGTTTTGTCTTTGCTGATGTTATAGAGCTTTTCCAGAGTTGACTTCCAGAGATGTAATCAATTTGATTTTTGTACAATCCATTGGATTAAGTCCATGTGAACAGTCGCCGCTTGTGTTGCTGGAAGAAGTGTTTGAGATGAATAGATTGTTGATCTTGCAGAATTCTATGTCTTTTTCCAGCTTCATTTATTTTGCCAAATCCATATTTTCCAACCACTTCTTCTTGGTTATCAACATTTGTGTTCCATTCATCCATGACTATCAGGATATCCTGTTTGCATGTTCTGTCAATTTCAGCTTTACTTGTTCATAGAACTCATCAACTTCATCCTCTTCTGCAGCTGTTGTTGGGGCATATACCTGAATTATAGTTGTGTTGATGGGCATTCCTCGTAGATGAATAGAACTTAAGAATTCACTGATTGCATTGTATTTCATTACAGTTCTTGCAAGTTTCTTCTTGATTATAAATGCAACACCACATGTTTCTTTCATGTCCAGCTTAGTAGACTAGGTGATCATCGGATGCAAAGTGTCCAATGCTAGTCCATTTCAGTTCACTGACACCCAATATATAGAGTTGTACGCATCCATTTCATTCTTGATCACCTCCAACTTCCCTTGGTTCATGCTTTGTACTTTCTATGTCGCAATATTTAAGACATCTTTGCAGCTTCTGACTCTCATTTCATGTGCAGCTACATCAGCATTCAGGGCTTTGATCCAACCACATCATAAATGCTGACTTTACTCTGAAAAGTCTTCAGCACCTCCCCAGTAACCAGTTGAGTGCCTTCCGACCTGGAGGGTCTCATCTTTCAGCACTATAGTGCAATTTGTTTTGTTGTGACTATCCATTGGATTTTCATGGCAAGATACGGAAGTAGATAGCCAGGCCTTTCTTCCGCACAGGTAATTCTAGTTTTGTTGCCATTGTCACAGAAATGTGTTCCTCCACCACCAACACCGTCCCATTCTTCTGCTGCCCAGATGGGTGGTTTGTCTTAATCTGGGACCTCAGCTGAGACCTGTCTATCTTGGGAGAATCTGCCAGTAGTTAAGCTACTGATAGCTTAGCTCTCGGCATCACTGATGCACAAAAGCCCTCACAGCACAACAAGCTGCAAACTAAGTGAGGGAAGCGACTCATATTTAGGCATATTTGGGGGTGCAGTTTGGGCAGAGTTGTGATTTACACACACTGTTTATAAAATATGCCTGTACAAGTGTACTTTACTTTCATAGAGTTCCCTTTACCTGTGATTTCTGCAAGATTTCTGATATAATTTTATAAAGACATTATTTTGACTGTTTTTGTACTGGTATTTTATAAAGACACATATGCCCCTACGTGTCTTTATAAAATAGCCCTGCATTAGGCACTTACTTGGCCTCCCCATTCTAAATTATAAAATTACCCTCTACATGAGGAATTCGAAAATATTGTTAACAAATTTCACAACATGTAATAGAACTCCACTGACAATGATTTAGAGGATAATTTTATAACAGGCTGCCAATGTGTGAAAGACAAGTAGTAGAATTACCAGATTTTTGGAGAGCAAATCTAGGACCCTTGGACAGGATTAAGCTGGGCTGGGTGGGTCAGGGGAATTCCCTCCTCAGTCATCTCCTTCCCATATATTTAGAAATGACCAGTCTAGGTAGCATTCAGTAATTTCAAATGTTAAAAAAAAGACATTAGCAGCCCTTCTTCAGCTTTAAACGTGCATACATAAATATATGCCTAAACTATTTTATACGTATAGATACATAGTCTATATATTTCTCATATTCTCCCCCTTTTTTCAAAAAATAAGTTAATTTTAAATCTTCTCCTACCAGGATTGAAAAGACTGCATCAGGGGGGTATGCTGGAGAAGCAATGTCCTTTGCCTCAGTCCCCACTGAACCAGGAAAAGGATTTGGTTATAGTCCATGGTGTCAGGGACAAAATTTCAAAATCAAGGACAATTTCCAAAAATTGAGGACATCTGGTAACCTTACAAGCAGCCACTTAGAGTATTTCAAGCCTATTTTATAAAGGCACATGGGGTGTGGAGTAATTATATGAGTGGAATTTTACATGCATGTATTTGCAGATACACACAGAGGCAACATTTTGACAAGCCGCGTTGTTCATGCGGTTTTGCCTGAAGAAGGAATGTGAGGAAGGAAAGTGGCACTTGAAATAGGGCGATTGTCCCGAAACGTGCACATCGTGTCTGTGTGTTTGACGATACTGCGATGGTTGGACTTAAGCCAGCAACAAAACAAACTTAGCAGATAAGCTTGTCTTTATAATAATGAAATTGGGGGCTTCCGGTGACGTCACGGAGCTGATGGCGGCTTAGTAGCCTAGCTCCGATCCGATCCCCACATTTATGCTATATTGTGGTTCCCCCATAACTGGAAAGTGGAAGGGAGTCGTGCCTCTGACCTGGGGATGGCTGCCCGAAAGAAATTGGCGACTTTCCAATCTCCCTATGTGCGGAAGGAGCAGCAGGAGGCGATGCCGACGGCCGCATCTGAGCCGGGTGCGAGGTCGGAGAGCTCTGCAGAGGAGGACGATGTGCAGATTGCAGGGCCGGAGGTACTGTCACTGAAAACCTGGCTGAATGAGTTTAAAGGCGAAATGCAGTTTGAGATCCATGCTATGTGGCGGGATATGAAGGAAACTCTGGCGGCTATACAACAGGAGGTGAGCTGCTTGGGGCAACGGGTGGAAGATGTGGAGAGCCACGTGGAGCACCACGAGGAGGAGCTCAAGGAAATGGCGGCTGAACAGGACAAGATTAAAGCAATGCCCGAGGAGTTTCAAGAGAAACTGGAAGAGATGGAGGACAGGGCCCGGCGGTCCAATCTAAGGATCCGGGGTGTACCAGAAGCAGAGACTTTTAAAAATTGTACGCAAACAGTGCAACGTTTGTACTTACACATCTTACGGCTCGGGGAGGATGGGGGCCCGGACATGGACACAATCGGCGTGGAGATAGCGCACCGAAGCCTAGGTGTGCGGCGGGAGAAACAGGGGAGAGATATAATTGTCTGTTTGACCAGTTTCCCGCTGAAAGAACGTATACTGCAGACAGCCCGGAGGTTTGGACGCATTGCCTGGGAGGGGGCTGAAGTGGAGGTATACAATGACTTGTCGCGGGGGACTTTGGAGCGGAGGAGATCTATGAGAGAGGTGACTGCATATCTGAGAGGGAACAATCTCCGTTATAGATGGATGTTCCCTTTCGGTGTTTTGCTCTCTGTGAATGGGGTGTCCAAGAAAGTTAAAATGCCGGATGAAGCATGGGCGGTGTTGGCAGAGTTGGGGTGTGAGAATTTACCACACCTTCCTCAGCGGGAGCAAAGAGTGGTGGACAAAGCAGGTGGGAGGAAACAGCAGCCGAGATCACAGTGGCAGCGCGTGGGAGAGAAAGGACAGCGATTGAAGCGGCTGCCCCAGGAGCGGGAAAAGGAGTTGCCGAAGGATGCTGCTTGAAATGGTGGTGTTGAGCTGCGGGGATGTGGACTGAAGGGGAGCAGGGGCGCTAGTGCTCAGCAGCCCCAGATTCGTGGACGATACTTGTTTCGGTTTGCTGTGAGGCAGAATATGTTGGGGGGAACGGGGATCTCTATATGAGGTGCCCTTTGGGGGGAGGGGGGGAAGAGAGGGATGAATGGCGTTTGGGGCATGTTGTTCATATATTGCATTTATGTCATGGGAGGAAAGAGTATGGGAAGGGGTAGGATAAGTTGACACCGGAAGGCATGGAGGGAGGGCGGTTTGGAGGAAGGGGAAGGGGGGAGGGGGGATGGGAGGGACGGGGAGGGGGGGAGGGGGGATGGGAGGGATTGGGAGGGGGGGAGGTTTAGGGGGGAAAGGAGGGGGGGAAATGGTTAGGGGGGTCAGTTCCTATGAGGGCGGGCTTACGGGCTCTAGGGATGGGGCTACGGGAGGAGGGGACACTGGCGGGATGTTGCGGATAGGGATGGTGAATGCCAAGGGTTTAAACTCCCCCACTAAACGCAGTTTGTTATTTAGGGAAGCTCAAAAGCTCCGGTGGGATGTCGTGCTGATCCAAGAGACACATTTCAGGAGGGGGGATGTGAGCAGAATGCGGAATAAGAATTTTCCGGAGCAGGTCTATTCTTGTAATGCAGGGGGGGTAAAGAAGGGCAGGGTTGCTTTACTGGTGCGGCGTGGAAGTGGGATTCATATTGGGGGGCATTTTCAGGACTCAGAGGGGAGGGTGGTGGGAATTAGGGGGCAGTTCGGTGGTGAGGATATAGTGATTGTGTCCGTTTATGGGCCCAATGGTACTCAGGGGAAATTTTGGGAGAAGGTGGGGAAGTTGATAGAGCAGGCGGGGGGGGGGAAAGTGTTGTTGGGGGGGGACTTCAACGTGGTGTTGGATCCGAAGGTAGACCGGGAACCGCGGGGGGGAGATGGGGGAGGTGGGAATAGGCAAGGGTTACGATCTTTGATGAAACAACTGAATTTGGTAGATGCATGGAGGGTGTTGAATCCCCAGGGGCGGGAGTATACCTTTTTTTCACCTCCCCATTGTAGTTGGAGTAGGCTGGATATGATTCTTTTGGATAGGGGGTGGATGCTGGCGGTGGAGAGGGGGGGATATAGTACCCACGGGATGGTCAGATCATGAGGCAGTGGAAGTGGTGATCAGGTGTCCGAAACCTGGGGGGACGACCTTTTGGAGGTTAAATGAAAGTTTATTGCAGAATCGGGAGGTTGTGGAGGATATTCGGAACGGAATAAAGGAATATCTGGCTGTAAATGATACGGGGGAGGTGGGGGAGGTGTTGCTCTGGGATGGGTTGAAAGCGGTTATAAGGGGGAGATTTCTCATGTGGGGGGCTCGGAAGAAACGAGAGAGGGTGAAACGGGAAGAGGCCTTGAGGGAGAGATTGAAGGCAGGGGAGGCGGCTTTTCGACAGACAGGGGCTCGGAGGGAGCGGCAGGAGGTAGAGAAGATGCGAGAGGAACTAAGGGGTCTTCAGGTAGAGCAAGTGGCGTTTAAATTGCAGAGGGTGAAACAGGTCTATTATGAGTATGGGGATAAGGCGAGTAGATTGCTGGCTCGGCAATTAAAACAGCAACAGGGGGCGTCCACCATTTTTAAGATACAGGAGGAGGGGGGACAGGTACAGAGAGGGGATGCGGAAATCCGTCGATGCTTCCAAGACTTTTATAGAGTTTTATATGCTGGTGACGAGGGCGTTGGGGAGGAGGAGATTGCTGGGTATTTAGATGGGATTCCGATGGTGCGATTGTCGGAGGCGGCGAGAGAGGAGTTAGAGGCTTGTATTACTGTAGAGGAGATTGGGAGGGTGGTGCAGGGCCTGGTGGGCGGCAAGGCTCCCGGATTAGATGGGTTGCCGGGGAGCTTTTATAAGGTTTTCTTGGGGGAGATTGGGGAATTGTTAGGGAGGGTGTTTAACGGGATGTTACAGCCTGAGGGGGCGTTCTCCCGGGACATGTTAACGGCTGGGATAACGGTCTTATTGAAGCCGGGGAAGGATCCCTTGAAGTGTGGGTCGTATAGGCCTATATCCTTGCTGAACGTCGATGTCAAAATCTTCGCCAAGATTTTGGCGGATAGGTTGGCGGGGTGGATGCCTGGGTTAGTTAAGGCGGATCAATCGGGGTTCATTAAAGGGCGGCAGGCGGCGGATAATATTAAGCGGGCCATAGGTGTAATTTGGGAGGCTAGGCAGCAGGGGGATGACTTTCTCCTGATGTCAATA
Organism: Ichthyophis bannanicus; assembly: GCA_033557465.1. NCBI lineage: Eukaryota > Metazoa > Chordata > Amphibia > Gymnophiona > Ichthyophiidae > Ichthyophis > Ichthyophis bannanicus. The sequence goes on along the minus strand of CM066040.1, from coordinate 99,175,599 downwards.
GACGCTGAAAAAGCATTTGATCGGGTTCACTGGGGATTTTTAATGTCGGTTTTGGATAAGGTGGGGGTTGGGCCCCACTTCCTGCAATGGATTAAGGGATTGTATTGGGAGCCTAGGGCTCGCGTTAAGGTGAATGGCCGTTACTCCTCCGATTTTGAAGTGGGGCGTGGGACCCGGCAGGGGTGCCCCTTGTCCCCGCTACTGTTTGCGTTGGTAGTGGAACCCTTTGCGGAAAAGCTTCGCTTGAATAGGAGGATTGTTGGCCTAGGTACGGGGGGGGAGGATCACAAGATATCTCTGTATGCAGATGATATCCTCCTGTATATGGGGAAACCCTCTCAAACGTTGCCCGAAGTGCTGAAGGAAGTAGGGGAATATGGGGCGGTTTCGGGGTTTAAGATGAACCTCACTAAGACGGAAGTAATGAAGGTCCAAATGCGTAGGGAGGTGGAAGAGCGATTAAGGAGGGCCTATCCCCTGCGTTGGGTGAGTAATGCGTTGGGATATCTTGGGATAAAACTCACTTGCAGATATGAGGATCTGTATCAGGCGAATTATCCGCATCTAATAGGGAAAATTGGCACTGATTTGGAGGGGTGGATGCGGTTGGAGACTTCTTGGTTAGGTAGAATTGCGTCTATTAAAATGAATATCTTACCTCGTTTGTTATATCTGTTCCATGCCTTGCCTGTGGAGATTCCCGAGGGCGTTTTGCGTACGTTGCAACGGCGGGTGTTTCATTATATTTGGAAGAGGAAACCCCCTAGGATTTCTAGGAAAGTGATGTGGGCCGACAGGGAGGCTGGGGGGTTAGGGGTGCCTAACCTGCGGGACTACTATAGGGCTGCGCAGATAAAACATGCTATGGATTGGAGGGAGCTGGGGGGGGGGGATGCCCTGGGTCCGTTTGGATAGTTCGCGGGTGTTGGGGGGTCGGTTGGCTGCCTGGATTTGGGCTCCTAAAGGGGATCGGGAGGCACTGGGGGTGGGTACGCCGGCCATGCGGCAGGTAGCGAGGGTGTGGGATAAGGTTCGGGGGCCTGAGGTCCTACGTAGGGGATCCTGGTATTCCGTTATGACCCCATGGAGGGGGTGGAGGGCGTTTCAACCGGGCTGGGAGGGGGGTATTTTTGATGGTTGGGAGGTGAAGGGGCTCCGGAGTGGCTTTCAGTTATTGGATGATGGGGGGTTAAAGGGTTTTGGGGTAGTGAAGGGGGAGTTTGGCTTGGGAGAGGGGGACCATTTCCCTTTTCTGCAAGCCTGCTCCTTTTTGATGAGGGTTTTAGGAAGGCAGGGGATGGGGAGGGAAGTTTCGGCGGTGGAAGCTATTTGGTATGGGAAGCATGGGTCCAAGGGGATGATTACGGCATTATATAAGGGTGTGTGGGAAGCGAGGGTGGAGAAATTTCGGTATATGTTGGATTTGGAAAGAGATTTGGGGCGGTCGGTATCTAGCCAGGGTTGGAAGTGCATCTGGGACCAGATAAGGAGGGGACCGCGTTCTAGTAGGTTTAGGGAAAATAGCTATAAAGTATTGATGCGCTGGTATTACACGCCAGAAAGATTGAACAAGCTTTTCCCTGGGGTGTCCCCTCTGTGTTGGCGGGAGTGTGGGGAGGTGGGCTCCTTCTGGCATGTATGGTGGGGTTGCCCGAAGGTTCAGGGGTTTTGGGAGCGGATTCGGGAGTGGATTCTAGTGCACCTGGGGGTACGGGTGGCCTGGTCCCCCCTAATCTTTTTGTTGGCATGGGGGGGGGAGGGACAGGTGTTGCAAGGGGGTAGGGTGGTGTTGGCGTGTTTGTCTGTGGCTAGGTGTGCTATTGCGGCGGCGTGGAAGCAGAAAGAGCTACCTTCGCTGGATCAGTTTGTGAGTAGGCTTCGGGAGTTGGTTTTAATGGAAAAGCTCACCGCCCATAGGTGGCGGAGAGGGGCGAAGTTTGCAGGGGAGTGGGGGACGCTGTGTGGAGTGGTGGGGCTGGGGTATTAGGAGGGTTGGGGGGCGGGTTTCCTTTGGGTCCGGGTAGGTTCGGGGTGGTGGAGGGGGCTGACCATGGGAGGGAGGTGCGGGGGGTGGGGTAGGGGGGCTCGAAGGGAGGGGGGGGAAGGGTAATGGGGGAGGGTATAGGGTTGAGTTGGGGGCAACTGCTAGGGTCGGGGGGTAACCCTGGTTGGGGTAGGGTGGGTAGCTGGCTTTGGAGAGGTGCCTGGGGCTGGGACTTGGAGGTTAGGGTGGGGGATGGGGCCCTCTGGTGGGGGGGGGGGTTTCTATGGCAACTTAAGGCCTTACTGTGGCTGTTTAGCACTTTCCTATTTTACAGGGTGTAGTGCTTTAGGATGTTTTTATAAGGTGGAATGTATAGGATTTGTACATAACGAAATGGGGACCAGGGGGATTCTTTGTGGTAGTTCCTGTGGGTTTTCGGTATAGGGTAGGTCATGATTGGAACTGTACTCCCCATTAGGACGGTTGGCTGACTGTTTCCCGGGGGTTCTACCGGTGGGGGGATAATTTTACTTTATCTTTTTTTTTTTTTTTTTGTTGACATGGACGGGGGGGGGGGTCAGGGGAGGGTAGCTGGGTTTCTTTATTGTATGGGTTTGTGGTGCATGTATCGTGTGGTGCATATTATATTTTATGGTGTGTTGTTTATAATCAAAAATAAAAACATTAAAGTTTTAAAAAAAATAATAATAAAATTGATTAAAATGGAATAAGCCATCTGGTGTGGTTGGGTGAATATTCCTGCCTACTTCGGTTTTCTCCGACAAAAAATTTGAGTAGAGCGGGTGATAAGGGGTTTGGTCATTTTTGTGATTTGATGACTTGATCAGAGGCAGCACTAATCACAGTGCTTCTAAAACTGCATATATATATATATATATATATATATATATATATATATATATATATATATATATATATATATATATATATATATATATATATATGGACGACAAGTGGGATGCTATCTTTAACACCTTAGCTGCTTTCAGTCTAGCTATGGGGTTTGGGTGCATAGCACAGGCTTTGGAAAGGACTTACATGTGTGAGGGGTACAATCTCTTTGTTGTGGGCTGGTTTATCATCTAAATGTGCCACAGAAGACTGCCCCCTCACAAGGGCAGCTGTGTGTTGGGACAAGAGGGCAAGGTGCTGGGTGAGACAGCCCTGTGTGCTGCAAGGTCAAATAATTCTTTATTGTTCTTTATTGAGGCACTAGATATACCACCCAGCTATCACATCAGAGAGGTTTACAAACAATGTAGCCACAAAGAAAACGAAGGAGGAAAGGAACGCCATCAACCAACTCACCACACAAGACGCTCATCGTGCTAGGAGACCTAAACCTCACATCTTTATCAACAATTGAAATCGCTTTCCACAAAGCTATGGAATCCATTCAACTCAAGCAAGTCTTATCAGGTCCAGCCCATCACTCTGGCTCTACACCAGATCTCATATTCATGCCAACTAACACCCTAAATCAAGGTCTCATGACACCACCTAAAACACCACCAATTCCATGGTCAGATCATCATGCCATATCATTTGTGCTCCACCATAATACCCAAAAGACAACCTGGAAAACAGAACAACCAACCAGACACTTCAAAGCCTTCAACAAGGAGCACTTCATCAAAGAAACCATACAGTCCCTACCCCAAAATTTCAATGACCTTGACGAAGCTATCAACATATGGAATACCACTATCCTTGCCGCATCACAACTCACGCCTCAAATGAACTCACACCACAACAAAAACAGGCACAGATCTACACCATGGTACTCCAACACAATAAGAGAATCCAAAAGAAAATTACAGAAACTGGAACGTCGCTGGAGACATAACAGATCAGAATCTACATTGAACCAATACCAGGAAATGCAAAAAGATTACAATAACCTAATAAACAAACATAAACAACAGTACCACACGAACCTCGTACTAAAAGCCTGCAATAAACCTAAAGAACTCTTCAACATTGTTCGTACCCTAACAAATGACCCAACCATGAAAGATGACTGCAAGATACACCCACAAACCTTCACTGATTATCTAATAACCAAGTACAGTACCACTACACTTCATGACAACGTCTCGCTTATAGACACACCAACTCCAGATGATTCCACAACTATTAATCAATGGAAGAATTTCAGCATTCCATCAACTAAACAAATAGAACAAACCATCACTGCTTTAAATACCACCGCTTCCCCTCTGGACCCCTGCCCGGTGACTTGGATTAAATCCACCAAAGAAGAACTCAACAGATTCATCCAAAAGATAGTAAGCACCTCTCTAACTCAGGGCTACATGCCAAAAGCACTCAAGAAATCCACCATACGCCCCATTCCTAAAACCACATCACCCAACCACACAGACCCTTCAACCTACAGACCTACAGTATATCCAGCCTCCCACTCCTGGCTAAAATAACTGAAAAAGTCGTACAGAGACGACTCCAAGATCACATTGACGAATTTGCCCCACTAGACCCCCACCAACATGGATTCTGACTAAAACATGGCATAGAGACACTCCTCATACATCTATTCAACAACATAATCAAAGGAATAGACAATATAAAGCAGGGCTTCTTATTAATATTTATAGATATTTCATCAGCCTTCGACACAGTCTCCCATCACATCTTATTGACGCGCCTAAGGGAGATTGGCCTTCAAGATACTACTATTAAATGGTTTCAGTCATACCTAGAAGACAGACAGCAGAGAGTAAATACTGGGAACCTCACTTCAGCACCCTTCAAAACTACTCAAGGAGTTCCTCAAGTCTCATCACTATCAGCTCTTCTCTTCAACATCTTTATTCAACCAATTTGCAATATATTTAACAAATACAAGATACAATACACCATATATGCCGATGACATCATGGCATATACCCCTATTCAACTGGACTCACCAGACTATATCACCATATCTACCTGCATTCAAGAAATCACAATCTGGCTAAATAACAACAACTTAAACATCAACATAAAAAAATCTGAAGCAATAATCATAATGAGAAACACTATATTCATTCATCCTACCTCTATCAACATATCCAATACACTCATTACAATAAAAGATGAAGTCAGCTACCTCGGAGTGATTCTAGACAAGCAACTCACCCTCCAACCACATATAAACAAGATATCCAAAACAGCCTATTTCAAACTCGCAACGCTCCGGAGACTAAAATCTCTCCTCAACAAAGAACACTTCCGCACAGTATGCCAGGCCATCATTACACCTGTACTGGATTACTGTAATATTCTATACTAAGGTATACCCAAACAAACCACCCGTCAACTACAAATAATTCAGAACACTGCCACCTGCATCATTGCTAGCGCATCAAGACAAGTTGTTTTGCATTATTACCTGTACAAAGTTGAATTTTACTGTTAAATGTAAATGTATACAGAAGTGTACAAGATTGTTAAATTATTCCATGTAAACCGCCCTTGATCTCTGGAAGGGGCAGTATAAAAGAAAATAGATAAATAAATAAATAAGACAAGACCATATAACCCCAATACTATATGACCTATACTGGCTACCGATATCATCATGTGCAAAATATAAAGCAGCACTATCTTCAAAATTAAAAACAACATGTCAGCAGAAATACTACATGAACTCATCGGAACCAAAACAAGCAAAAGACCAGACAGAAATAGCACCAAAAATAATATACCAACACCCAGTCTATTTACAAGAACCAACAAATCCACATCCATGAGAGCCTTCTCTCTTGCTGCCCCTGCAATCTGTAATGTCCTCCCAGATAAACTATAAACAACAACAGATATAAAAGAATTAAGGAAACTATTAAAAACCACTCTATTCATTGAACAATTTAATGATGACCACCAACTACCCTAATCACCGAAACACCCAGAAATCAACAAAAAGATCTCAAAGACTTATGGAAGATGCTCAAAGCTACGCTCTTCACAGAACACTACAAGGACATAACATGCACTGTCTAAACTCTCTCTCTCTCAGCCCACCAAAATGTAAAAATGTAAATATTTATTGTACACAGCCCACACTGTATATAGCTCACCACGCAATCAACTTCACACCACTCACACACACACATCCATTTATCACACCCAATCACCCTGGCACTTGATTTGTCTGATGTGTACCCAAGCACCCTGACACTTGATTTGTTTGATGTGTGATCCGCTTTGAAAAGGATTAAAGGTATAATAAATCCTTTTAAATAAATAAATAAAATAAATAGGAAAGCAGTAGATCAAAGAACAGGCGGAAAATTAGAGAATACAAAGCAGGCACATATAGAGGGGGGAGGTGAAAGGGAATGGCTGGTGGGAGGGAGGGAGCCTAGGGGTCGGGGGAGGCGAGATCAAACGCAAGGTGAAACAGATGGATTTTCAGCATTGCCTTGAAATGGGGAAATGAGGCCTCAGTGCGCAGAAGCTAACAATGATTTTTCTGCAGCCCCTGCAGGCAGTAAGCTATAATTAAGTATATGCTCCTTAGGGCCCCTACAACCCATTTAACCATTTGAATAGGATCAGGAGGCCTAAGTCACCTGTACATTCGTATGCATGTTCTGCATTCATAGCAACCATTGTCATGTGCAAATGGCTGTCGCTGCAGTGTAGTTCCACTATGTGCACACCTGTAATAAACATGTTTCCTACACTGGCAACTGGGTTATACTTCTTCATGTGCGCAAGCTGATGAGCCTCACTTCTTCATCTATGCATGCTGTGTCTGTGTAAGTGGCCCGCCACCTAACCCATGTCTGCTTACCTGTGTTAGTGCCCATGGGCCAACACATCCCCTGGACCATACAGTGGATATTGGCAGTCACCCTGTGGATCAGTGAATATGTGTCTTGGGTGACAGAGGATATGTATGGGTTGGTCACCTGCCCTGTGTTTCTGAGCCAGGTACTTGAGTGTGCATGTGGTCTGCTATGGCTGTTTACCTTGTACTAGACATGTGCTCTTGCCTTTGTATCTCCAGGGTGCCCTAGGGTAGATTGTAATCCTGTCATTAGCTGGGTTCCCATCATAAAGCAGAAAGCTAAATGCATAACAGTTCTGTCTATTATCAGAGAAAAATTAAATTTTACAAAATGGTTAATTATAACCCGCCTACTCACAAAGTTTAAGGCAGATCCTTAATTTTTATCTGTTTCTTTCCAAAAGCTGGGAATTTGTTATAACCCAGATCACCCTTTCAGATTCAGCGATGTACACAACCGATAGGAGTGGTCAAGAGGAATCTTACAGAAGATAGAATTCCTGAGCAATTCTGATTCTATATGCTGTCCTGAGGAGTAAGAGAATATATGTTTAGATCTATTTGTCTAATCAATGAAATTAGATGCAAAACAGAATTAGACTAGGCTGCCATCATTATTTCTTTAGAGCTTAGCTCTGCCTTAAATCTAGTAAATTCAACTATTCTACTGAACTGTCCGTCAAAACCGGGCACAGAAAGCAGGATATGGACATGGTTCTCATTGTCAAACCTAGAGTTTCACTGTGTAAGTAGGTACCTACCTTATCCTCTCAGACTAATACTCTTTCCCTTGGAGTACCCCAGGGAACCACTCACACCAACCTTATTCAATATATTTCTAGTTCCCCTGGCTACCATCATTCAAAGTCTAGGACTTTGCATTTATATATTTGTAGATGACTTTCAGATCTATTTTTTTCAATTAGGCTTCACCAGCTCTTGTGCACCTTAATGCATGTTTTGAAACTGTAGCCCATTGCCTATCACAGAATGGCATGATTGTAATTCCTGCTAAATCCAAAGCCATATGGCTTTCTCATTCCCCCCTCCCCAACACTTCTCCATACAGCCTACATCAATCAATACTGGTCCATGAATGTGACACAATACTAGGATATAAAACAGACTCACTCCTAACCTTTGACCCATCAATCTCTGCAGTCCTGAAAGCATCATTCTATGAGCTTAGACAAAACATATTGTCAGGTCCTTCTTTTCTCCAAACTATCTAAATCATTAGTCTTTGTCTTATTTTTATTTGACTAGATTTATTATAATGCACTTTGAAATGGTCTATTTACTGGCTGTAGCTATTACAGAATATGGCTGCAAGGCTTATTACAAATAGTAGGAAATTCAACCATATTACACTGGTACTCAAAAACCTTTACTGACTCCCAATAGACTCAAGGATATATTATAAAATATTACTTTTGATTCACCAGATTCTCCACATGGGCAACACAGAATACCTTTCCAGTTATATAATACAACTAAGTGCCCCTAGGTCTTCATGTTCCCAACAAATAAATCAATTGGTTATACTCTCTCCATCTAGCCATCACCTAGATGACACTAGATGTTCTGCCTTTTTGTGCTTTGATCTATTATTCTGGAACACCTTGATCCCTACCCTAAAAGTAGAATTAAGCCATACCCAATTTCTCCTTTGTGCTGTCAGATACAGTAGATTGTTAGAAAGTACACGCTGTGTCATGATTTGGATCAGCCAGAGCCTATGGAAATAGGAAAAACTGAGCAGAACAGTTCTAATAATGACAGGCTAGAGCAGCACAGGGAGCAGAGTTGCTATAGGCAACGTACACAAACTGAATTACCAGGTGTGAGAGCATGCCCAAGCAGTAGGTTACCTCACAGCCCATTAGGTAATGAGGGACAGCTGGGAGGAGGCGGGGCTCAAGGAAACACCAAGAGTGACGCAGTTAAAATTCACTCACTGGAGGTTAGAGTGAGAGCCGATTGGGGAGCCGACAGGAGAGCTGATTGCAGAACTGATTGCAGAACTGATCAGAGAGCTGGACAAGGGGCCAGAGCTTCACATGGAGTCTTACACAAAGTTCTAGAGGAAGAAACCCAGGAGAGAATACCAGGGATTTGCCTCAGAGAGCAGTGCACAACTGAACAAAAGCCCAGTGGACTTTGCCACGAAGGTATTTCTGGAACCAGGCTGAGAAAGGCTGTGGGAAAGAATCTTCCTTGTAACAGGTACAAGGAGGGCAAGAGTTTTTATCTTGAGGATACTTTTGTGCCCAAAAAAAAGCAGAGAGAAAAAGCAGTGAGAGGCTTTCATCTTGGCAAAGCTCCGTTAAGTTCCCTGTACCCAGAAGCTCCGTGAGAACTAAGCTGGAAGGTAGGCTTATTCCTTCTAGTATAAGAGAAGCTGAAAGTAAGAGTTTTACCTACACTTATCCAAGAGTGTGTGGCTCTCAGGAAGGAAACTCTACTGTGTGTATTAACCTCCCATTTTACTCTAGCAGAGAGGAGGAGGGGCGCTCTCTTAACCGAGAAGAGGGACTGTTTAAAAATAGCCTAAGTTACAATCCTAGGGAGTTTAGCTCCGCAGAAGCATGTGAAGAAATGCAGTGTGATTTCTGTGAGGAAACATCTTCTGAGTCTTGCATGGATTGTACGTTAATAATTTCTGATGAGATTTCTTCATTGTGCTGAAGTGTCTACAGAAAATCTGTTTAAGGAAAACAGCAGTGAAGAAACTTGCTTGTTTAAGAAAAGGACTGTTTGAATTACCTTTTGTTTATTGCCAATCTGAAGATACAAGCATTTATTTTGTTCCAGTAGTTTACCTTTATTTTATGCCAGAAGTATGGTTTTTGTCTTTTGTTCCAATGTGCTGAAAATTCACCCGGGAAGGGAAAATAAAAAGTCCTCTCTTTAAAGCCTTGCTACTCGTCTACAACTACATTCTTATATTAGCTTGTGGGACTACAGTTCCCAGGGGGCATTTCAACACCTTCTTGGTACCATCCCCCGCTGTTTAAGAAGAGGCCCCACTGTAGCTCCCATGCTTTAAGCCTCTGGGAACCTATAGGTGGGTGACAGCTGATATTGCAGGCTGTCCCAAATCTTAGGAAGAGGCAGGAGAGGTTTGTGTTCCTACGTGGTTGTAATCTTAGTAAGTTCAAAGTTGTTTGCTTAGTTCCACTATACCTGAGGAATTTCCATTAGGGCATCAGCAATATGGTAATTTGTTTTATGATGCTAAACATACAGTGTTTCTCATATCATGGAAGAAATTATGATTTGTGTCATTGTTGTACATCGGTCTTTGTGGTCTTTGGTATTTTTCTGGCCTTGTACAAAACTTAATGTTGGAAAAAGAACTCGTCCTTTTTGGACTAGCATGTTAGAGCATAAAAGTAGGTTGGCTTGCAGTATTTTGGAAGCCCCGTTGGTAAAGCATTGTAAGTTGCGGAATCATGTTTTTTCAGATCTCCACTATTTCTGTATTGAACGAGTGAATCCCATTCTGAGTGACAGTGATAAAAACCTCTTGCATTGTGAACAGAAATGGATTTTTTTGGCTAGATACCATAGAGCCTAATGGTCTTAATTCCAGCATTGATTGGAGTGTCTGCTGGTAGCTCATCTCTGTTGTTTTTTTTTATTGTATTTTAATTAGTAGGTGGGTGGGCTTGTTATTCTTTTGCAGGTGGTTGATTGGTAATGTATAGCTTTTGTACCAGCAAGGTGTGGCTCTTTAAATTTTTAAATCAAGCGGATAGAGGTAAATGGTGATTAGGGTATATAGTGCGCAGGCATGGCATTCTTCTTTGTTGAGATTTGGTTCAGTTTGGATTCAAGACAGATATAACCACGGAAGTGTTTGGCAATGTAAATGGGTAAGCATAGTTGCTTTTGGGATGATTTTTTTTTTTTTTAAACTTTTATTTTCATTTTGGAACATCGAAACAAAAGGACATACAGAATAGAAGATATGAACAAATAATATTATACAATCACGGACAGTAAACCCCCACCACCCCCCTCCCCCCCTGCTTCTTCTCTGGGATACGTAACAATCCAGTATCGGTGTATATACACATTATTATCTTTCGAGATAATATAATTATCTGCAACATGATGAGTGTAGCTATACGGCTATATTGGAGCATCTGGCAATCTGAACATAGTCATTAAGCATCTGCCACTTAGACAAGTGAGAGCAGTCCTGAACCTGGAATGCCATCCGACGAGGTATCTGCTCATATGTACTATATAAGCAGACAGAATTCCACCATTCGGTAAACGTTAGGCGGGAGCCATTCTTCCAATTTTTCGTGACTAAGCATACAGCCATACCCAACATAAAATCCAGGAGGAAGCGGCCTGTCCTGGGAAGAGAGGGGATCCCCGCCACAGAGCGGAGTCCCACAATCTTCCAAGAAAGGGGCTCCCGGAAGTGTAGGATACTTTGTATCCGGTCCCAAACCCGCCCCCAATATTGCTGTAGTGCTGGACATTCATAGATAACATGGGCGAAGGTACCCACCGCTGTATGGCATGACCAACATCGATAGCTTGTATTGACATTCCATTTGGCCATCTTCTCAGGAGTATAAAAGCATCTGTGGGCAAAATAGAAGAGCGTTTGAGTGACAGAGGCGGATCTAGAGACCCGCACCACTTTGCTCCAGACTATCTTCCATTGCTGGGGAGTTAAAGTGATGTGCAATTCGCGCTCCCATGCCTGCTGGGCCCTAGGGGTGTCCCTGCCTGGACTATGAGTGAGTATTTTATAAAAGTTAGATGCCACCCCTGGTAGACTCCCGATACAACGAATCACCTCTGACAGCCCTTCCACGCTAGTATCAGAGCGCGGAATGACCCGAGCGCCTTTAAGGCAATGTTGGAGCTGCACCCATTGAAAGTAATATTTCGCTGGTAGACCAAATTCCGTTTGTAAAGCATTAAAGGTTTTCCAGCGACCCCCAGCAAACAGCTGCTTAGGTGTCCAAATCCCCCTGGAGTACCAGGGTCTCCATGCTATCGTTTTTTTGTTAATTTGAAATCGAGAGTTATGCCATATCGGGAGATGGTCCAGGGGGCACGCCTGCGGGCCCAGAGATTGAATGAGGGCATTAAAGACCACTAGAGTGTCTACAACCATTGGTGAATGGCGGGAGTCTGAATGATGGCACATTCCGGGGAAGTAGGCCAGCGGAACTGGTCCACTAAGCTCTTCTTCAATATCTAGCCACACCGGGTGGCCTGCTGCCGGGGTATCCAACCAACGGGCACCTTGCTTTAAGAGGAAGGCTTTATGATATTTGAGAAAATCTGGAAATCTAGCTCCTCCTCTCGCTTTATCAGATTGCAAGTGTTGTTTAGCTATCCTGGGTGTTTTACCCTGCCATAAATAACGGATAAGAAGGCCTTCTATATCTTTGTAGATGTGTCGTGGCAGTAAACATGGTAGCATTTCGAGAATGTAGTTCACTTTAGGAACTATCATCATTTTCACTGTTTCCAAGCGGCCCCACCATGTAAGGGTTAGTGGAGACCACCGATTGGTAAGTTCACGGACTTTGGAGATTATCGCCTTGGCGTTGAAACTAATAGTGTCCTCTAAAGGATAGCAATAATAGACCCCGAGATATTTCACCATACTATGCTGCCAGAGAAAGGGAAAGGCTTGCATGTCGGCCGCATGTACCCGGTGGTTAAGTGGGAAAGCAACCGATTTGGTCCAGTTGATCTTATAGCCCGAGAGCTGCGAATACCTGTCTAGTAATTCGAAGACTACTGGGACCGAGTCCAAAGTTATAAAAAGCATAAGATCATCTGCATAAGCGGAGAGTTTGATCTCTCTGTGTCTAAAGGGGGCACCTCGGATGTCTGCGGACTGCCTAAGTAACAGGGCTAGAGGTTCGAGCGCTAAGTCAAAGAGCAGAGGAGATAGGGGGCACCCTTGGCGTGTACCTCTTTGAAGGCTGAATGGCTGAGATTTGATAGCATTCACACATATACTGGCTGTGGGTTCGGCATACATGACTTGAAGAAACCAGAGAAAGCCCTCCCCAAAGCCGTACCAACGGAGAACAGCAAATAAGAAGGGCCATTCTAGACGGTCGAAGGCTTTCTCGGCGTCTAGGGAGAGGCCAACTAGTGGTAGATCTAGGCTTGCAGCATTAGTCAAAACATGACATAAAGTCCTAGCGTTGTCGGCAGTGGATCTTCCGGGTATAAAACCACATTGATCAGGGTGGATTAGTGTAGACATTTGGTCAGATAGTCGAGAGGCTAAGATAGTCGCAAAAATTTTATAGTCTGCGTTAAGAAGGGAGATTGGGCGGTAGTTAGCTGTTAACAGCGGATCCCTCCCTTCTTTTTCAAATACTACCACAGTCGCCGCCGAAAAGGATCCCAAGCAAGATGTGTCTTCAGCCAGAGCAGTGAAATAGAGTTTTAGGTGGGGGGCTAGATCAGCACTGAACGTTTTATAAAATTCGGCCGGAAGACCGTCAGGGCCTGCGGCGCGTCCCGAGGCCACACGTTTAAGGGCAGAGTGAATTTCATTAGTAGAGAAGGGTTTATCCATCGCAACCCTATCCTCTTCAGAGAGGGTCGGCCGTTGGATTCCGGATAATAATCGCTCAAAAGCCTCTGACGTGAAGTCACATTTTGATTTATAAAGACGAGTATAAAAATCCCGGAAAAGCTCTACTATCTCTGTATTATTTGTCACTATGTCCCCTCCTACCGGGTTTCGGAGAGCCGCTACCCGTTTGGCTTCTTTTTGACCTTTCAGGGCATTAGCTAAGAGTCTACCAGCACGGTTGCTTTCCCGATAGTACATCCCTTGCTGCGATGCGATATTTTTAGAAGCTGCAGCAGACAGGATTGAGTTATATTGAAAGCGTAGGCGTTGCAATCGTAACAACACACAAGGATCAGTGCGGGAAGTAAGAACCCGTTCCCCAGTTTTAATTTGTTGCTCTAATATTAATAACTGTTGCTTACGCTGTTTCCCCAAGCGAATTTGATAGCTAGTAATGGTTGCACGAATGGCAGCTTTAAAGCCCTCCCACCAAGCCCAGCCCATGGTATCATGTGGTAAGTTAAAATGGAAATAGTCCTGAATGGCGGCCCGAATGTCTAACTGAAACTCTTGTTGCTCTAGCAGGGTCCTATCAAAAAACCAATTTCCCGGATTCCCACTGGGCAGGTTAGCGTGCAACTGGAAGGAAATGGCAGCATGGTCTGAGATATGTAATGGGTGAATCATCGCTGTGTCTACCTGAGATACCAGCACTTTAGATATTAGGAAAAAATCTATTCTGGACTGTGATAGATGGGTGGGAGAATAGAAAGTAAATTCCAGTTCAGCAGGATGCAACAATCTCCAAAGATCCACTAAAGCGAGATCTTTGATCAAGGAGGTGAGTATGAGGGAGCTCTTGGGCAGGCCACTCGTTCTAGGCGGTTGCCTGTCTATCAGAGGATCGACGACTTGATTAAAGTCGCCACCTATTATCAGTGAGGTGCTAGCAGAGGCCTGCGCAACCTGAGCAATGGTAGCAAAAAAGGCAGGATTATCCACATTGGGGGCATATATACATATACATGTTAGTTCAAGGTGTCCAATTTTAAGATGGACGCGGGACCATCTGCCCTCCGTGTCAGAGCTAGTGGCAATAATGGTGACAGGCAAGGATTTCCTCACCAGAATAGCTACCCCACATTTCTTAGAAACAGCCGGAGAGTAGGCAGCTACCATGTAAGGTTTAATATTGAGTTTCAGAGTTTCGGTAGAATTTAAGTGCGTTTCCTGAAGAAAAACCAGATCCGCCTTTTCATGACTCAAATAACTAAGGATTTTCTTTCTTTTAATCGGGTTGTTGATTCCCTTTACGTTCAATGAAAAAACCTTACATAGGGCCATAAGACATTGTCATACATTTGAAGTAAAAGCGCAGGCGAGTATGGAATATATACCACATCTGTACATCTATATCATACACATCAATTAAGATACCAGATACACCCCATATGAGAAAACAAGCACCGATGTGCCCCAGAGAAGAAGCATAACCCCAAATATAAATGGCGACCATATGTCTGCCGGAGGAGGCCCAAGAGAGTGCGATTGTAATATTTGAACCCTTCTGTTATTATAGTCTCCGATCTCCACCGAAGTAGCTGTGGGCATGATAGAGCAGGGCCATCAAGGCTAGTGAAAGCCAAGGCTGTGAATTGCCAAGGCAGTCTCTAAGGTAGAGAGCGTCCGAAAACAATATGGCGGGTTTTACCAATATAAGGTCAATTAGCTAAGTGTTCCTTGGATCAACGCATCTGATCTGCCTCTTTGGACTCCAAAAATTCCGCAAGTAATTCAGGATCATCAAATGTTCTGGTCTGGTTGTGCAGCGTTACCCTGAGTTTAGCTGGGTACATCAGGCCATAGCGAGCTTGCAGTTGTTGTAGCCTCAGTCGAAATTCCAGGAATCGCTTTCTACGATCAACCGTGGGCTTAGCCAAATCAGGAAAGAAGGATATCCGGTGGCCCTCAAACTCGATGGGGCCTTTTGCGCGAGCGGCATTCAGAATTTGCTCAACATGTTGGTATCTTAAGAGCCGAAAGATAATAGGCCGCGGGGTCTTCCGATTGAGCGCCATATTTGAGGGCACTCGATGAGCCCGGTCAATCTCCAGGTCTTTAGCAAATGTGATCCGAAGTAGGGAAGGAAGCGCCTTACAAAGAAACTCCTTCATGTCTCCAGACTCAGCTCCCTCCGGTATGCCCACGAGCCGTATGTTATTGCGGCGGGCCCGATTGTTGCCATCTTCCACTTCTTTCTGAAGGGCCCGTATCTGGCGCTCTACTTTGTCAAGTTTCGCCAACCGGACCGTGTGAGTCCAGTATGCCTTCCATTTTGTCTTGTCGTAGGGAAAGCCCTTCAAGTTTGCTTTGCAGTATGCCGAAATCTTCACGCAGCGCTCGGAGTGACTCCCCGTTGGATTGCACAAGGTCTTTTACCCCTCGTATTTCAGTGAGGATCTCCTGCTGCATCTCGGGACCTTCCCGAGGTGCGGGCTGCTTCTGCGGAGACGGGGGCTCAGTTTTGGAGCGTTTACCATGGGAATTCGTTGGGGTCCCGAAATCTAGACGTGCTGGTTTGGTCCCCGCCATCACCCCAAGGTACCCCGGTAGAGTCAAAGCAATATTCAGAATTAAAACGGTTCAAAATTCAGGAGTCTTGGTAGGCCTCTCGGGAGCCTCAGCGCTATGCGACTATCCCGCTGGACATCAGGCTCCGCCCCCCCGCTTTTGGGATGATTTTAACATTGGTGTATTTGTTTCTTTTTCATAGTTTGTTTTTCCTTCTTTTTTTTTGTAGTTTGGGCTAATATGCAGTTTTAAGATTCCCTGGACTATGCTTATAAGGTGAAGTTGATGGGTTTGGATTTTTTTTCGAAAGAGGACTTTGGGGTGTATTAATTTTTCTTTTGTTTTCTCATTGTAGAAAGTGTGCATTTGGATACATCACTCCCTGATAAAGCTCTTTGAGTGAAATGCTCAGGCACTGGGTAAGGCTGGAGTAATTCAGAAACTCTTTGAGATGACTCCTCGGTTAATGGATGGGAACTCTTTTCAGAAGACTCAACTATTGATGAGTTTTGATTTCTTTTAGGAATTTGAAGGATTTTGGATGTTTTGAATAATTTTTAAGGTGGAGTTGAAAAATGTTTTTCCTCTTGGTTTTGGGAGTATACTATTTTATGCTTGTGTGGATTCGTCAGTTTTACTCCTTGAAAAAAATTTTTTTTTTTGGTGTAGTAAATACCCAATTTAAAGCAATATTAAAAACCTACAGCATGTACCCAATCTTCAAAGAATTTATGGTCCTAACTTTGAGAGTTATGCTCCTAAATTTACCTCTGAAAATATACTAGGGCTGAGTGCCTATATATGTTCTCAAAATTTCACTAAACGCCTAAATTTAGGAGCATAAAAAGTGGGTAGCAACCGGGGCAGATTTAGGGCAGGGAAAAGATGTTGGGAGCTTAGCAATGATTTTCAGCACCAGGCACCTAAATTAGGCTCATAACTCTAGACAAATGAATGGGTAGGCTTAAATTTAGGAGCAAAAATTTTAAACTCCTAAATTAGGATGAATTTTCATCTGAAAATTTAGGAGTATGTTTACTAAATGGTGGTAAGAAGCCGCTACCACCATTTAGTAAACATGAGTCCGCGGCTCCGATAACAATCGGAAACCGCTACCGCGGCTTTGTAAACAAGCCCCATAGTCTCCTAAGTGTGACTGAAAATTGGACACAAATTTAGGTGCTTAACATACAGTAGAAGTATAAATTTAGGAACAGGTTTTTTTTTGGCTAATATCGGGCTCCTACATGTTTAACTTTGCAAATGGAAACTTTTGACTATCAACATCCTCCCCTTACAGCTCTTGTTTCCCCTACCAAAGCATTGCACATCATTCCCCTTCCATTTTCTATCCTGATAATTTCCATTATCTTCTTTTCTCCTGTCCTACATGGAGTGGTGGGTCCACCCCTAGACAGAGACATGGGGAGGGGTGGCCTGCACAGAGTGACAGGTGCACCTACTCTTGCCGTATTGCTGGGCAGACTGGATGGACCATGCTGGTCTTTATCTGCTGTCATTTACTTTTACTATGTTACTATGTTCTTGCCATTATATTGTAATATTGTTCCTTTCCTTTCCCACATCTTTGATTCGCGATGTAAACCACTTTGCTGAGTCTTACCAAAGCCAAAAACCAGAACAGAAAATAACTGACTAAACTAAACTATTGGATCCGGATTGCAACTGGAGCCTGTTAGCTAGCATAGTCTCTTTGCACTAAGGGCAAAGCTAATAAGTTATGTGTCTTTTTGAAAGAGTAAGGTTTGAAGCCTTTGGTGAGTGGGAAGAAAATGACAAACTGCTACTATCCACTGTGAATGGGCTCAGTATGTAGAATCTATTTATAGCATCAGACTGAACCATCTATGACTATATTGTCTGGGTCAAAGAGAAAAATCTGAGAATTCTGCAAGGTTGACCTGGCAGTGATCAGTTACTAGTGTTAACTACCTGGAGCGTATACTCTTGGAATTCACTTAAGTCCTGGGTTAGGTCTGTGTGTTTGTTTATTTATTTGTTATTAGTATTTAGTTCACACCTTTTCCAGAAGAAGATCAAGGCAAATTACTTTCAGATACAAGTATTATGAAGCAGAATAAATTGTGTATTGTCTATGATGATCTGAAATTAAAGATTTTGTTCCTGAGTCTGAACTGGAGGCTAATTTGTTGTATTTCAAGTGTTTCTTCTGTATACCACTTTGGGTCACTGTATATAGATGGTTAATAAATTTTTAAAAAGTTATTATCTACTTCCAATTAGAGCATGCGTCTGGGCAACTGTCAGATATTTTATCTAAGTCAAGCTTGTTTTGTGCTGTTCCTCCAGAAAAGGTCTGATCTGATAAAAGCCTCTTTTCTGAGACTAGAAATGTAGTCATGTCAGGCCTGTATCTAGTCTTTGAAAAACACAGCTACCAAAGCACATAGAAAAACAGACAAAATTCTATACAACAGCGTATGAAGGTTTGCAATATATAAAGTAGCTACATCGTGTCCAAAACTAAATAAATTCAAAACTGTGCTTAAAAAGTATTTGAAGAAAAATCACATTTTCCAAAAAAAGAAAATTCCATAATACTAATCAATTTTACTACATGCCACCACCATCCTCTCCCTCACAAAGAGCTACTTAGCACTTTCTATGAGTTATTACACCCTAGGGAATTATGTGCCAAAAAAACTGAAAATTATGCACCAAAAACTGAAAATTATGCAGAATTATTCAAAAGTTACTGCTATAATTTGTCCAACAATGTTTTAAATAGAACGATATTTCAAGAATCTTTGAAACATGTACAGGTGCTTTAATATAGTGTAAGAACGTGATAAGGTTTATAGCATTCCAAATAAGCAAAGACAAATTCTGGGAACAAATTCCTCAGGACATTTATACACTGTTCATCTCTCACGTGTATGTAAATGCACACACAGACTTGCATGTGGCTGCCTTGAAATTTCTGTATCTAACATGGTACCTTGACACTCTATCACTTCAGTGCAGCAAATTAATTTTAAGTTGCATAGAATAAATATTTTAGGGGAAATTTTATAAAAGTTAGATGCAATATCCGTGCCTAGTATGGACATATACAGTTTCAGGTGTTACTGTTTTAGACTCATGTCATGGGCCAACTCTATTGAAGGGTCTTCCCTTCCCCCAAGGATTCTGACATCCTCCAGTAGTTGATGGTATTCTCCCCCTCCTCCTTATCAGGATGCTAACTCTCTACATCCACCTTATCTAGTTTGTGGACTCTCTCTTGACCAGCCTCCAGTTCATGGTCCGCTTTGTCACCGTCCTCTGGGCCCTGGGTTTCCTCATCACCAGCTTCCAGTTCATGGGCCTTTGGCTCAAGATATGTTCTCCATTGCCTGGTCCATAGTGGAGGGAGAGGACTGTGGTTGATGTCTTTGCCCTTGACATGGATTGAAGGGACCAGCTTCCTCATCACTACTGGCCTCAGCTTCTCTGGTGAGTAGAGATCTCAGTCCAGTCACTTGTCTTCTGACTGAGATGAATCTGTGATCAAATCCTCTTCTACCTTGTTTGAATCTATTCCTATTTCCAAACTGCATACACTTGGCAGCCTATTTAGCTCCTTTTTAAAACATCTAGTTAACTTGTCATTGCACCAAGGCACAGTTCCCATTGAGTTGAAGAAAACCATTACTCCTGTTTTGATAAAAGACAAAAGCAAGAGAAATGCATGTAATGTTTTTCTTCCCATTTCTAACCTCTCATTGCTAGCTAATGTATTTGAGAAAATGGTTTTAAATCAGGTTTCCCAGTTTATAAAGGTAAGCCAGGTGTTACAACCTATGCAGTCAGAGTACAGACAGTTTCATAGTACTGAAACGGTTTTACTAGTATCAGGACAGCATCAGGTTTAAGTTAAATCAAGGCTATAATGCTCTTTGGTTGTAACTGGATCTTACTGCTGCATTTGATACATTCTGCCATGGCCTATTGCTATCATTTCTGTGTGAGCTGGGGTTACAGTGAATTGTCTTGGAATGTTTTAAGTCTTATCTTTCTGAATGAATCCAACAAATTTGCTGGGATCACTCATCAGCGTCTAGGGAATTGACAAGCAGGGTCCCTCAAGGATCCCTGATGTCACCATTGATATTTTATCTCTATTGATTTCTTTTAGTGAGGAGTCTTGAGAGGTCTAATATAGAATTTCATGTTTTTCCTGATGACATTCAGCTGACTTTCTTCATAAAGGACAATCAGCAGGAAGCCTTTGCGAATGTAAACTCTGTGTTGACCTATATTGAAGAAGGATGTACCAGTCATTTGTAATGCAATGCAATGCAATGCAATGCAATGTGCACCTTTGAGTCAATGCCGACTCCTGGTGACCCAAGAAGCTCCTGGGTTTTCTTGGCAGTGTCACTGGAAGTAGATTGCCAGGCCTTTCTTCCGAGGCAATAGAGGGTTAAGTGACTTGCCCAAGGCCACAAGGAGTGCTAGTGGGAACTGAACCCTGGTTGCTTGGTTACCAAGTCAGTGTTCTAGGTTACTCCTCCATTCCGTACCAGTCATTATATGCTGCTTAATTCAACTACGTCCACAAACATGTGGATTT
Source organism: Ichthyophis bannanicus (assembly GCA_033557465.1). NCBI lineage: Eukaryota > Metazoa > Chordata > Amphibia > Gymnophiona > Ichthyophiidae > Ichthyophis > Ichthyophis bannanicus. The sequence goes on along the minus strand of CM066040.1, from coordinate 99,155,054 downwards.
AAAAAAGGACAGCCCACTAACGGCTGTACCTACTCTGATGGGCCAGCTTCTACTGTTCAGCAAGGAGGCTGTAAGCTTGGGGTTGTGCTGTGATAGAAGCCTGTCGCTTACTTCTCAGATTGAAGTGGTTGTTCATTCTTGCTTGAGGCTAACAATGAATTCATCAGTTGTGGCCTGTGTTAGATCATGCCACAGTGACCCACTGTCTTGATTTTTGCAACTCATTATAATCTGGTCATCTGAAGAATGAACTTTCTAGATTACAACTGGTTCAGAACACAACTGCTGCTAAGCTGATTTTGGGGGAAAGAAATTCAACCTATCCTTGCTGATTTGCACTGGATGCCCATCTCTGCATGAATTTCCTTTCAAACATTTTGTGTTACATAAAGCATTACACACCGGGCTTCCTCTATACCTATCCAGCAGACTCATAGGCTATGTGCCATCTTGTCCACTGTACTCATCCCAATAGAGAATGCTGTCTCTTCCTTCTTGGCTGAAATTAGTTGATAACCACTAGAAACAAAGTAGTCAGCTATTTAAGGCCCCTTCTGTGGAACTCTTTATCGACTGAACTATGTGCTATTAGTAGCTACTTGCCATTTAGGAAGGCTCTTAAGACTTGGTTGTTCTTCTTGTCTTATTGTTGATAAGTGTACAGTTTTGAGTGCTAACTCATAAGCACATAAGAACATAAGATATGCCATACTGGGTCAAACCAAGGTCCATCAAGCCCAATATCCTGTTTCTAACATTGGCCAATCCAGATCACAAGTACCTAGCAAGTTCCCAAAAAGACACACAGCTTCCAAAATTCTTGTATTGGGTCAAGCAGCAGATTTCCCGGGTCCTCTTTAATAATGGTTTATAGACCTTTCCTCCGGGAAATTCTCGAAACCTCTTTAAATCCAGCTACACTAATAGCTTTTATTACATCCTTTGGTAACAAATTCCAGAGTTTGATTACACGTTGTGAAAATATTTTTTCTCTTATTATTCTTAAACAGGTAACACTGTAGCTTCATTGCATGTCCCCTAGTCTTTCTACTTTTTGATGGTATAAACAATCATTCTAAGTTTACCCATTCCACTCCATTCATTAATTTATAGACCTCTATCATATCTCCCTTCAGCCTTCTCTTTTCCAAATTGAAGAGCCCTAACCTTTTAAGCCTCTCTTCATAGAGGTATCCTTCCATCCCATTTATCATTTTGGTGGCTCTTCTCTGTACCTTTTCTAATTCTGCTATATCCTTTTTAAGAAATGGCAACCATAACTGCACACAATATTTAAGGTGCACAATGGAACAATGCACAGGCCATTATAATATTTGTTTTATTTTCCATTCCTTTCCTTATGATTTCCAGCATTCTAATTGCCTTCTTGCATATTGGATGGAGGGTTTCACATGTTATCCACGATGATACCTAAATCTTTTTCCTGGGTGATGGTTCCTAATGTGGAACCTTACATTGTGTAACCATAGTTTGGGTTATTCTTTCCTAGGTGCATAACTTTGCACTTGTCCACATTAAATTTCATCTGTCATTTGAACATCCAGTCTTCCAATTTATCAAGGTCCTCTTGCAATTTTTTACAATCCTCTTGGGTTTCTACAACTTTGAATAATTGTGTGTCATCTGCAAATTTCCTGACCTCACTCATTATTCCCTTTCCAGCTCATTTGTGAATATGTTAAAAAGCAGCAGACTCAGTACAGATCCCTATTCACCACTATTCACCTTTCTCCATTGGGAAAATTGGCAATTTTGCCCTACCCTCTGCTTTCTATCTTTTAACCAGTTCCAGATCTACAGTTGTATACTGCTTCCTATCCCGTGACTTTTTAATTTCATCAAGAGTCTCTCATGAGGGACCTTGTCAAAGGCTTTCTGAAAATCTAGATACACTATATCGACTGGCTCACCTTTGTCTTCCTTTTTCTTCAAACCTCCATTACACTGACGCAGTCGAGACCAGAGTAATAGAAATCACCCATTATTATTACTGTGTTGTAACTTTTGTTAACTTCTCTTATTTCTTTGAGCATTTCTTCATCTATTTTTTCATTCTGGCCAGGCAGACGGTAGTAAATCCCCATTGCCTTCTCCCTTTTACATGGAATTTCAATCCATAGAGATTCTACAGTGTATTTTGTTTCCTGCTAAACTTTAATCCTGTGTGACTCAATACCCTCTCTAACACAGAGAGCAACCCCTCCACAAATTTGATCTACTCTATCATTGTGATATAATTTGTACCCAGGTATCACAGTGTCCCATGGTTGTCCTCCACCAGGACTGGTTGTCTTCCACCATGTCTCTGAGAAACCAATCATATTTAACCTCTAATTTTGAGCTATATATTCTAACTCTCCCATCTTATTTTTAAGACTTCTAGCATTTACATACAAGCATTTTGGAGGTTGTATTTTATTCATATTAACCTGGTTATTGGTAGACGAGGGTAATTTAGAATCTTTAAGCTCTGTCTGCTTTGTACTTAAGGGCTTTTGGGTTACTTTTGTTTTTATTGGAACCTCTCTGTCAATATGCCCTAACTTCAATCTTTTGCTAGTATCCTTCAAGGTATATCCTTCTGAACCATGTGCTCTTGGGCAACTGTTGGCTTTCCCCTTTTATCTAGTTTAAAAGCTGCTCTATTTCCTTTTTAAAGGTTATTGCCAGCAGCCTGGTTCTATCCCGGTTAAGGTGGAGCCCATCCCTTCGGAAAAGCCCCTCCTTTCCCCAGAATTTTGCCCAGTTCCTAACAAGTCCAAAACCCTCTTCCTTGCACCATCATCTCATCCATGCTTTGAGACTCTGACGCTCTGCCTGCCTTTTGGGTCCTGAGCATGGAACGAGAAGCATTTCTGAGAATTCTACCCTGGAAGTTCTGGATTTCATCTTCCTACCTAAAAGCCTAAATTTGGCCTCCCTACCACACTTTCCTATGTCATTGGAATCAACATGTACCAAGGCAGCAGACTCCTCCCTAGCGCTATCTAAAACTTGAAATACTAAAAACATAGAAACATGACATCAGATAAATACCACATGGTCTATCTAGTCTGCCCTTCCATGTCAACTACTGATGTATTAATATCCTAAGGGCCCGATTCCACTCAAGACATAGATCTCCTTTGTATGATCGGACTGACCCAGACGTACAAAGAAGATCGCAATTCTGATCCCATGGGACACGTCTAAACCCACAAAATCAAAATCACGAACAGCACTGTACGTGCAGGCCGGGACTGCAATTCAGCCCAGCCTCCAACCCCCAATCTGGCCTCCTTAAGCCAGGGTCGGGCTGCGGGGGATTAACTCTGTCCCCCCCCCATCCCCTTCCGCGTCCTGAAAAAAAAATGCCCAGGGAAGTTATTGTGTTATTCCCATGTGTTATTTTCCCTGTTCATTGTAAACTCAATGTTGCCTGTATGCATTGCAGTATGTTTTGTTCGATGTACACCGCGCTGATTATAATAGCGCGGTATAGAAAAAATGTCAAATAAATAAATAAATAATAAATAAAATAAGTTATTCCACACCAGGGGTGGAATAACTTCCCCGGACATTTTGCCGGCCCTGGACGTACAGGGCAGACATTAGAATCTGCCCTGTATATCCAGGGACAGCAACCGCCTGTCCACTCTCCGCCCCCAGACCACCTCTTCCCCGCCCCCAACTAACCTCTCTGCACAACCGTTGGAACATCCATTCCTGCTATTGGCTCAGAATAACCCCCTAAGTGTTTTTTAAATTATTATATTCTACTAATTGTATTGCTTGCTTTTATTCTGTAGGCCATTTCAGTGCTTGCAGTAAATAGTATATCAAGTCAATAAATCAAATCAGATCAAATCAAGGGATATGTAATGATTGAGCTTGGGCAGTATAAAGCTCTGTTGACTGGTCACTGGCAAGCAATAGCTGGACCTCTGCCTGTAACCTGCAGGAAACAGCATTTATGCTGCAGTGTCACATGCAGTATAAAGGCCAAAACTCCTGAAACATGACCACATTCTCAAAGTTCTCCCAGTGTCGAGGATACTTTGGGAATGGAAAGGTAGAAATAGCAGCTGGGGGTCATGCACTGTAGAGTTTGGTAGAAGTGTGGTACCTTTATATTATGTGCTCCTTCATGGCATGTCAAACTGTAGGTGGTACAGGTTGAGAGACAGTAGAAGGATGACGACACTTATGACACCATATAGCACCTGAAGAAAAACCTAGGGCTGTTAGAGCTATAAGGAGGAACTTGGTTTTACTGAAATGAGTGGATCAAAATCTCCAAGATATCTATATTTTTTAAAAAGGTGATGCGTTTGTAGGTTGCAAGATAGGAAGAATTAACAGGTTTGTGAGGGAGGAGGGTAGAATAGTGATGATTTTAAGGGATAATGTATATGAAATGTATACCGCTGTTATTATCCAATCACACGAGGAAGCAGGAGAGCAATGTTAGAGATGATGTCATTTAATCAAAATCACATGAACTTTATTATTCAATGGTTATAATCAGAAATGTTTGAGGGGTATGAGGTGGAATACATGGTTTACAGCCTACATCTAGGGTATCTACCACCATCTTCATAAGGGGCAAAGAAGGGGATATCCTAGAGCAAGCCGCACCTGATCGCCTTGAGATGTCACGTTGGCCCACCCCTAGCAACATTTGAATGGTCACAAACTGATAGTATTTCACTCTATTAGTGTGAGTGTAATTTGGCTGCCAGTATTTCCCTGCTATTATGATAAAGGGCATTTAATTTGTGGCAAATGCCATGCCATATAGGTGCCTTTTGGTAAGGATTTAATCATGTACCTACTGCTTCATGGAGCACATTTGTAATGCAGTTTTATCTCCTTTACCAGGAGTCTCCGTTCCTCTGGTGCAAAGTTGTACTTTCCCTAGCTAGGGCCTTTCTGATCCATTGTGAAGACACCTTGGTCTAGGTGAAAAGTACACATACATGTTCCTAATAAACAGGTGCCCATTTGTTTTTAGTACCTACAATTATAAAATTAGGCTAGAATTTGGGTAGTGTGACTGTGCCCATCTAATACCAATAGTAGGCATTCATCCCTCCCTTGCTTAATTAATGGTCAGGTGACAGCATCTTTGATTAGTAAAACCAACTCTACCCAGTGGTTGGATGCACACCTATTTGACAATGCAGTTGATTTCTTCTTATTCCTATGTCCCCACCCACAATTTTGTATAAGGTTCTAGGAAGGTTCCTAGTCACTTCCTGATTGTCATTACTAAGAAAAAGGCAATGCTCTTTGCCTGGAGCCTTGGGGTCCATATGCATTCTCCCACCAAGAAGAAGCAATCTTCTGAGATGTTAAGATAAGAAACCTGTTTCGCTATGGGGTTCACAGCTCTACTTTGCACATTTGGTGTCCTGTTCCTAAAGCCTTTCCCGAATCTTCCATGCTTGTATTCCATCTGTATGGGTAGGCCACTGCTTGCATTACTGTGATGTCCATGCACCCTCCAGTCACAGAGTTGCCAAGTTATCCAGTTCGAGGAGTGAGAATTTAAAACAGTCCTGGATTTATGCAGCACCTATTTCAATGGGTAAAATCAGAGACTACAAAGGCCATACCGGATTGCAATGCAAATGTAAATCCAGAAATGGCAAAAAATCTCATTCTTGGAACTGGTGACTTGGCAACTCTGCAGTCTAGATTTTTCTTGCATTGTTACTCTACAGTTTTTAGACAAATTATGTGAATGAGTGGCATCCCTTTCACCATCCAGTTAAGGCATTTGTGACTTGTGACCTGGATTGGCCACTGTTGAAAACCACCTTCTCCTTGATACTCTGTCCTCGCTTGGATTTAGAGGCTCTGTTCTGTCCTGGTTTTCTTGTTATCTCTCTCATCACACTTTTTGTATATGTTCTGGTGGATCCTCCTCTACTGCCATCCTGCTTTCAGTTGGTGTATCTCGAGGCTCTGTCCTGGGACCTCTACTTTTCTCTCTCAACCCTCAGTCCCTTGGTGCACTTATTTCTTCCCATTGTTTTCAGTACCATCCTTATGCTGCACCTCAAATCTTTCCAGGAATCCAGCCTGGATCTCTGTCTGCTCATCTGAAATTGATGCCTGGATGTCTCACCGATGTATGAAATTGAACATAGCCAAAACTGAGATCCTTATCTTTCTCCCTAAACCCTCCCCCTCCTCCTTTATTTCTGTGGATGCCACTACACTCCTCAGCTCGCAACCTTGGGGTCATCTTTGACTCTACTCTCTCTTTCTCTATGCACATTCAACAGATAGTTATAACCTGATGCACCTTTCTCAATAACATCAGCAAAATTCATCCCTTCCATTCTACTCACATTACTAAGACCCTCATCCACTCACTACTCACCTCCTAACCTGTCCTTGCTGGTCTCCCTCTGAATCATCTCTCTCCCCTTCAATCTGTTCAAAACTCATCTGCACAGCTTATCTTCCACCAGTGTCGCTATGCTCATCTAACCCCTCTTCTCAACTCACTTCACTGGCTTCCTATCCATTTCCACATCCAGTTCAAATTTCTCCTATTGACCTATAAGTGCATCCATTCTGCGGTGCCTCACTACCTTTCCTCACTTATCTCATTCTACAGCTCTCTTTGGGAACTCTGCTCCTCTGGCATATCCCTTTTATCTCTGCCCTTCTCTGCCACTGCCAACTCCAGAATACATTCATTCCATCTTGCTGTCCATATGCCTGGAACAAACTGCCTGAGTCTGTGCATTGGGCTCCTTCTCTAGACCTATTCAAATTCAGGCTAAAAACCCACCGCTTAGAAGCTGCTTTTGGATCCTGATGCTCCTCACCCTCTTGTCAACTACTTATATGTATCTTACCATACTCTAATCCCCAGTTTTGCTATGGTGAAACAGGGGGGAAAAAGACATCTTCCTGGTGTCCGCCAGTGAGATGTCGCTCCCCCCCCCCCTGCTTTTCAATATCGTGATCAGTGTCATTATGAAGAAAATATTAGAGGGCAGATGTGGGGTCCAATATGATGTGAACAACTTCCTGACTGACTTGATGTTCGCAGATGACAGTGCCATATTTGCTGACATGGATGCAGAGGCCAACGATATCCTTTACCACAGCACCCACATCACCCAGTCTTATGGCCTAAGAATCAATGCAGACAAGACCAAAGTTATGACCACAAATGTTTCACAAGCCAACGTTCACCTTGATGGAATCCAAATCAAGCAGGTCTCAGAATTCAAATATGTGGAATCGCTGGTGCAGGAAAAGAAGGTGGCATCTACCAGCAATGTCCACAGCAGGATTGACCAGGCAACAGTAGCATTCACCTCACTCAAACTTATCCGCTGCCTTTGATCTTGTAGACCACCACACCCTTCTAGCTCGGTTACATAACATTGGTCTCTCCGGTTCTGTTCTCTCTTGGTTTTGTTCCTTCCTTTCCCATAGGTCTTTTGCCGTTTCCACAGGTTCCTCATCTTCTCCACCAACCCCTCTTCCTTGTGGTGTCCCCCAGGGCTCAGTCCATGCCCCCCTCCTATTTAATGTCTTCCTGGCCCCCCTTGCCCTTCTGATTCAGCAGCATGGTATCACAGCTTATTTTTATGCAGATGATATTCTTCTCCTTCACCACACTGACCCTACTACCTTGGACCTAGCTCCTCTCAATTCCTGCCTGACATCGGTGGCTACCTGGTTCTCCTCTAATTTCCTGCATGTAAACTCATCAAAATCTTTTGCCATATGGTTCACCTTCGGTGCTCCCGCTCCATCCCTCGCTCCTCTTTTGTCCTCCACTCCTCTCCCTCTCGTCCCCTCCCTACGTTATTTGGGGGTTATCCTGGATTCTGCCTTGTCTTTCAAAGAGCACGTTTCCGCTGTGGTGCAACGGTGCTTCTTCACTCTGAGACAACTTTGCGCAGTTCGCCCTTTCTTATCCGTCCCCGCTATGACCACACTACTCTTATCCCTGGTGGTATCCCGTCTGGATTATTGTAATGTCGTCTTGGCCGGCCTTCCCCAGTCACAATTGTGGAGATTACAACTGGTTCATCACACAGCAGCACAGCAGTCTTCTGACGCATGCTTCACGCTTTGATCACATCACCCCTCTTCTGATTCACTTGCACTGGCTTCCACTTCCCTATCGCATACAGTTCAAGGTGCTTATTCATGTACATAGATCTATTCACACCGGTGTCCCCCTTTACCTTGCAGATCAAATTCGTCTTCACTCCTCTCATCGTTCTCTTCAGTCGGTTCATCTGAACCGCATGTCCCTTCCTTCTCCGTCACAGGCACATCTTGAATCCACCTGCTCTTCTGCTTTTTTCTTCTTAGGCCCTCGGCTCTGGAACTCACTCCCCCTGGCCCTCCGTCTCGAACCTTCCTACAAAACCTATAAGACCCTGCTGAAGTCCCACCTGTTCTGCACGGCTTTCAACCTTCCCCCTACCCCTGCCCTCTCCGTTCCCCCACATCGTTGATCTCTTAATCCCACTTTTGCCTTGTTGTTTTACTCTCTCCAATCTCGTACCATTCTTTCCTGTTAATTATGGCGTTCCTTTCCTTTTCTGCAGCCTTCTAATTTTTATTATTGTAAACCGCTCTGGTACCTTGAGTGTGAGCGGTATATAAAATGTTTTAATAAAGATAAAGATATCGTGATCAATGTCATTATGAGGAAAATATTAGAGGACAGATGTGGGGTCCAATATGATGTGAACAACTTCCTGACCGACTTGATGTTCGCAGATGACAGTGCCATATTTGCTGACATGGATGCAGAGGCCAACGATATCCTTTACCACAGCACCCACATCACCCAGTCTTATGGCCTAAGAATCAATGCAGACAAGACCAAAGTTATGACCACAAATGTTTCACAAGCCAACGTTCACCTTGATGGAATCCAAATCAAGCAGGTCTCAGAATTCAAATATGTGGAATCGCTGGTGCAGGAAAAGAAGGTGGCATCTACCAGCAATGTCCACAGCAGGATTGACCAGGCAACAGTAGCATTCACCTCACTCAAATGGTGCCTCTGGAAGAAGACCAATATTTCCATCAAGACAAAATTCACCTCTTCTGAACACTGATTCAGTCAATTTTCCTATAGGATTGGAAACATGCCTCTGCTCAAACCTGACATGAACAAGCTCAAAGTCTTTCAAATGCAATGCCTGAGACAGATTTTATGTGTCTCTCTGTGATTGCCATCGAAACGAGACAATTCAGACAAGGTGATACTATCAGCCTTCAGTCAAAGAACAAATCTAAAAATGCATACTGCAATGGTTTGGCCATGTTTGCAGAATGAACACCAGTCAGCTGCCATAAAACTCATCTGGCGAGAGCAACCTGTCCACTACAGGGTTCAACAAGCAGCACCAAAGAAAACGTGGCTCAGATACATCAAGGAAGACCTAAAGAACCAGCAACTGACCATCGACAAGACTAGAAATATTGCCACTAAGCACCAAGGTTGGAAGTATATTGTAAACAACACATGGAATCCAGCAGCATCTACAGCAGTGTATTGGTTGAGGGGACAACCTGGTTTTGTCTTGATTAGATTATAACCTCTGATGAGAAGGGGCTGTACTTTACATCTATATGTACAGTTCTGCATTCGTCTTGTAGTGCTATACAAATTATTATTAGTAGTAGAAGTGAGATGTAATTGCAGCCATTTAGAGACTGCCTCTTTAAGTTGTTGAGTATTTTATTCATGTTGTTGTTAAGTGCTGTCGAGTTAGTATCGACTCATTGCGACTCTCTGGATAGTTGTCCTAAACTGTGTTTAGTCTTCAGTCAGAGAGCTCATTGTTGACAGACTGGAATCCCTAGCTGCGGTTATTCGATCCATCTCATTGCTGGCCTTCCTCTTTTGTGTTGACCTTCTACTTTGCCAAGCATGATGTCTAATGATCTCTCTCTTCACATGGTATGTCCAAAATATGGAAGTCAAAGAAAGCTTAGGTTTGACCTCCTCTAGTACTGACTGTTTTTTTTTCTTCAGGCAGTCCATGGTATACACAGTATTCATTGCCAGCACCATAATTCAAAGGCATCAATTTTCTTCCTGTCTATCTTTTTCACTGTCCAACTTTTGCAACCATATGATGTTATTGAAAATACCATGGCTTGAACGAGTCAAATCATTGTATAGAGAGACAGCTTTGCTCTTGAGAATATTGTCCAGGTCCTTCATAGTCATTCTGCCAAGAGCAATGTGTCATCTGATTTCTTGACTGCTTGTTCCTTCTTTATTGATAGTTGATCCAAGTAGGTTAAAGTTGTCCATTATTTCACTTTCTTCTCCAACGATGAGCTTATTGATTTTGCTATTTGTCAGGATCTTTATCTTCTTTACATTAAGTTGCAGGCCCATTTTAAGACTATGTTCATTGATCTTGAGAAGCAAATGTTTCAGATAGTCTTCACTTTTGGCCAATAATGCGGTATCATCAGCACAGCGAAGGTTGTTGATGAGTCTCACACCAATCTTCACACCTCAGTTGTCTTCATATAGTCCTGCTTCTCTGATGATTTGTTCTGCATATAAATTAAAGAGATGGGGGAAATAATGCAACCTTGTTGTGCACCTTTGGTGATTTTAAATCATTCTGTTTCTCCTTGTTCCGTTCGAACTGTTGCTTCTTGATCAATGTAAAGTTTGTGCAAGAGAACAATCAGGTATTTTGGTATACCCATGCTTCTTAATGTGCCCCGGAGTTTCTTATGGTTTCCACAGTCAAAAGCCTTGCTGTAGTCAATAAAACACATATAGATAGCCTTCTGGTATACTTTTGTCTTTTCAAGGATCCATCTCACATCCAGAATGATGTCTCTCGTTCTTTGCACTTTCCTAAACCCTACTTGCACTTCAGGTAGTTCTCATTCCAGGTATGGTTATAGTCTGTTGAATAATATTCAGTAGAATCTTGCTGGCATGTGGGATCAGAGCAATTGTGTGATAATGTTCAAAGTCAGTTGGATTAACTTTCTTTAGTATTGGTATAAACACAGATCTTTTCCAATCAGTTGGCCATGATGTTGTCTTCCAAATTTCCTGGCAGAACTTTGTAAGTATGGTAACAGCTGAATCAGGTTGCTGTAATACTTCTATGGGAATGCCATCAATGCCTGGTGCTTTGTCCTTTGATAAGGCTTTCAATGCTGCTTTGACTTCTTCTTTCATCACCAGTGATTCCGGATCATAAGCTACAGTTTGAAATGGCTGTTGATCTACTTCATCTTTATCTTATAAGAACTCTTATATTCTTTCCACCTTTTCTTGATCTTCTCAGCATCCTTCAACATGGATCCTTCAGCATCTTGTAACATTCCAATTCAAGGTTGAAATTTTTTCTTTAACTCTTGTAGCTTTAGGAAAGCTAATCTTCTTCCTCTAATACTTTCTGCTTCTATTTCCTTGCATGCATTATTTTAATAGTTCTCCCTGTCTTGTTTTTATGTATGTTAGAAATCTCTGTTGAGTTCTGTGATTGTCTCTCTCTTTCTCCTCTGGCTTTAGCTTCTCTACGTTTCTGGGCAATTTTCAGAAATTGTTCCATCATCCATTTTGGCCATTTTTGCTTTTTCACCTTTTGTAGTGATTTCTCACTTTCTTCCAACACAACCTCCTTGATGCCATCCCATAACTTTTCTGAAGCTCTGTCATTTGTATTTAAAGCAGCAAATCAATTTTGCAGGCAGTCTTTTTTTTTTATTTAAACTTTATAAATTTTACAAATAAATCCAAATGTAAATACGCCTGTAAGGAAAATTGGGGTACAGACACGAAAGAAATTATAACTTACAATGTACAAAGGAAAAATATCAAGCATGAAGAATGTAGAAGTCCCTACCTCACGCCAGCCCACTATAAGAGAAGATCCAAAGGAAAACAAATAATTTTTACAAACATGTAAGAAAAAATAACTGATGTCTACAGTCAAGCCAAAACTATTTGCAGAAGTACCAACTAGTCTGCCTCAACAGAGCGGTGCGAGTTCATAAAGGCTAATAACTGTGAAGGCTCAAAGAAAATGTATGAAACTGACTGGAATTTAACCAAACATTTACAGGGGAATTTCAGGAAAAATTGAGCCCCCATTAGCAATACCCCTGGATGAAGCAACAGAAATTATTTTCTTCTCTTCTGGGTTTCCCTAGCCAAATCAGGAAAAACACGTACTAATAACCCTTGAAATATCAAAGTATGCTTACGAAAAAACATTCGTAAAAACCAATCCCTATCAGAAGAGAGTGCAAAAATAGCGATTAAAGTAGATGGAAGAACAGAATCCTCGAGAGAAGTTTCCAAAATACCAGAGACATCCAAAACATCAGCATGGTTAACCCCAGGCATTACCCCCACAGATAATTTTTTCTTTTTCCCAACCGGTAAATAATATACTTTGACCATTGGAGGGTGAGACTCAACAGGAACCCCCAAAATTTCCAAAAGATATTTTTTAAACATTTCTTTAGCGCTAACTACTGACGATTTAGGAAAATTAATCAGACGCAAATTATGATATCTAGACATATTCTCTAGCATTTCAAGTCTCGTGTTCAATCCCAATACATCCTTCTGGAAAGACGAGACCCCATCTTCGAAGAGACCAGTTTTTTGTTGCAACTCAGTCACAGAGGATTTCAAAGCAGAGATCTCAAGTGTATGCTGCTGCAACAAACTCGTATGCGACTGAGACTGGGCTGCCAATGTAGAAACCTGTGGAGCCATAAGTTCCCCGAGCTTCATAATTGCAGACCAAATTGTCTCTAAGGTGAATACAGCCGAACGCTCAAGGCAAAATGTTACCCCAATGCCAGGCCCTCCAGAAATGGCCTCTGAACACTGCTGCTCCATTACAGTCTTTCCATCTGTAGCGGGGGTCAACTCAGATCCTCCAAGATGCCTCCGTATCGACAAATCCTCAGGAGAGTGAGGGAGAGGGATAGAACCATCTCCACTCCCCAGCCACACAGTCAGCCCTCCACTCCCAGCAGACTCCACCACTTGGAAGGGTCGCACGGTCGATGACTGCGTCTGACTCTGTTCTGAGGTAGGCTGTTTAGGACGCTGCTTCTGCGCCGGGGAAGAGATGGAAGGCCCCGAACCTCCCGTCGAGCTGCTCAGCTCCGGCAGGGAATCAGAGAGGCTCTGCTCCACTGGCTCACCAGACTGCCTCGGCGTTGAAGAAACAAAAGCATCAATTGGACTAGACACATGAAGAGGGCATAAAGAGGACGCCGCTGGGGTAAGAGAGGGCTTCTTCGCCCCTTTGACCTTCCGTTTACCCATATAGGAAAAAACAATGCCGCACCCGACATCAGTCCTTGCAGGCAGTCTTTAAATTCTGGTGGTATATTCTCAAGGTCATACTGTATTTTGCTACATTCATGAGTGGTTTGCTCTTTTTCAACTTTAGCATGAGTTTGCATACTAGTAGTTGGTGATCTGTACAACAGTCAGCTCCAGGTTTTGTCTTTGTTGATGTTATAGAGCTTTTCCATCGTTGAGGTCCACAGATGTAGTCAATTTGATTTTTGTACAATCCATTAGGTGAAACCATGTGTACAGTCACTACTTGTGTTGCTAGAAGAAGGTATTTGAGATGAATAGATTGTGGTTTTTCAGAACTCTATCAGTCTTTTTCCAGCTTCATTTCTGTTGCCAAGTCCATATTTTCCAACCATTTAGCCGCCTTCTTTGTTGCCAACATTTGCAGTCCAGTCACCCATGACTATCAAGATATCCCGTTTTCATGTTCTGTCAATTTCAGCTTTTATTTATGTATAGAACTCATTGATTTCATCCTCCTCTGCAGCTGTTGTTGGGGCATATACTTGAATTATAGTTGTGTTGATAGGCATTCCTTGTAGACAAATAAAAACTTAAGCATTCACAGATTGCATTGTATTTCATTTCAGTACCTGCAAGTTTCTTCTTATGTAACACCATTTCTTCTTTGTCTTTCATTTCCAGCATAGTAGACCTTGTGCTAATCAGATGCAAAGTGCCTGATGCTAGTCTATTTCAGTTCGCTGACACCCAAGAGATCGAATTGTACATGTTCTATTTCATTCTTGACCACTACAACATCCCTTGGTTCATGCTTCATATGTTCCATGTCCCAGTATGTAAGACATTTTTGCAGCTTCTGACTCTTATTTCATGTGTAGCTATATCAGCAGACAGATTTATTTTTATTTATTTATTTATCTATTACTTCTATACCGCCCCTTCCAGAGATCAAGGGCGGTTCACATGGAACAAGTTAACATATTATGTATACGTCAGTATACATTTACATTGAACAGAAATTTTCTAACTTTATACAAATAACAATAAATGCGATAAACTGTCCAAACTATTTACATAGGTTATTTACAAGTGGTTATATACAATGTGTTACAGAATGATCATAGGTCATGTGTAAGTGGTGGAATTTATTTCCATTTTTCATAAGTTTTTTGTGTGTGTGGGGGAGGGCTGTGTGGGGTTAGCTAATTGCGGTTTTGGGAGTTTTGAGTTTGTGTGTTTGTGGATGCTGTGGGACGGGACTTGGGGTAGGGGATTTGGAAATGTTCAGAGAATAGGTAGGTTTTGAGTTCCTTCCGAAATTGGGAGAGGTCTTTTATGATACGGAGGCCTAATGGGAGATCGTTCCAGAGCATGGGGGCAGTGAACGTGAAGGCTCTGGCACTTGAGGATTTTTTAGTCTTCGTGAATGTTTTTGGCATATTGAGTGAGTGGGCTGCGTTTTGTCTGCGAACTCTAGATTCGGATGGGCTTTGATGTCCCAAGGGCTTTGATCCACATTATAATGCTGGCTTTACTCTGAAAAGTCTTCAGCTCCTCCGCAATAGCCAGTTGAGTGCCTTCTAACATGGAGGTCACATCTTTCAGCACTATAGTGCAATTTGTTTTGTTATGACTATCCACTGGGTTTTCATGGCAAGATACAGAAGTAGATTGCCAGGCCTTTATTCCATACAGTTTAAGTTTAGTGTTGCTATCGTTGTCACAGAAATGCAATCCTCCACCACCAACACCATCCCATTCTGCTGCTGCCCAAATGGGTGCTTTGTCTTGGTCTGGGACCTCAGCTGAGACCTGTCCATCTTGGGAGATCCTGTCAGTAGTTAAGCTAGGCTACCAGTAGCATCACTGATGCACACAAGCCCTCACAGCATGACAAGCTACAAACCATGGAGCTTCCACTGAAAAGAAAGTCCAGTCAGCTGTGACCTGTCACAATAAATAGTTAAAGGTATGCAGTTGGACTTATTGCAATTGTTTCAATAACCTTAAAACTGTGAGAACAAATTGATAGTTTCTAACAAGTTGGGCAGGGCACAAGTTGGACAAGACTAAAAGAGCAGTATGTCATCCACATATAAACCTTCAGTGCACTGCAAAAGTATTCATCCCCTCTGTGTTTGTCCTGTTTTGTCGCATTACAACCTGGAATTAAAATGGAATTTGTGGGGAGTTAGCACTATGTGATATACACAAAATGCCTATGACTTTGAAGGTGCAAAATATCCTTTATTGTGACACAAACAATAATTAAGACAAACCAAATCTAAAAGCAGGAATGTGCATATGTATTCACCCCGTAAAGTCAATACATTGTAAAACCACGTTTTGTTGTAATTACAGTTGCAAGTCTCTTGAGGTATGTCTCTATTAGCTTAGCACATTAAGCTACTGGGATTTTCACCCATTCTTTAAGGCAAAACTGCTCCAACTCCTTCAAGTTAGATGGGTTGTATTGGTGTACAGCAATCTTCAAGTCATGCCACAGATTCTCACTTGAATTGGGGTCTAGGCTTTGACTAGGCCATTCCAAGACATTTAAATGTTTCCCTTTAAACCAGCTTTAGCAGTATGTTTAGGATCATTGTCCTGCTGGATAAACTAAAGAGCAAATCACCTGGGCCGGATGGTATACACCTGGGCCGGATGGTATACATTCAAGGGTGTTGAAAGATCTGAAATATGAGATTGCAGACCTGCTATTAGTAATCTGTGAACTATCATTAAAATCATATCTAATACTTGAAGACTAGAGGATTGCCAATGTAACACCAATTTTTAAAAAGGGTTCCAGGGGTGATCCGGGAAACTACAGACCGGTGAGCCTGACGTCAGTACCGGGAAAACTGGTAGAAACCATCATAAAGAATAAAATTACTCAGCATGTAGATAGTCATGGCCTAATGGGAGACAGCCAACATGGCTTTAGACAAGGAAGATCTTGTCTTACTAATCTGTTATGTTTTTTTGAAGGTGTGAATAAACAGGTGGACAAAGGTGAGTCGGTTGATATAGTGTATCTGGACTTTCAGAAAGCCTTTGACAAGGTCCCTCATCAGAGACTTTTGGCAAAACTAAAGAGTCATGGGATAGGAGACAGTGTACTATTGTGGATCAGGAACTGGTTAAAAGATAGAAAGGAGAGGGTAGGGATAAATGATTAAATTTAACCAATGGAGAAAGGTGAATAGTGGTGTACCCCGGGGATCTGTGCTGGGTCCGCTGCTTTTTGACATATTCATAAATGACCTGGAAAGTGGAATAACGAGTGAGGTTATCAAAAAACCAAGAGGATTGTGGAAAATTGCAAGAGGATCTTGATAAATTGGAAGACTGGGCATCAAAATGGCAGATGAAATTTAATGTGGACAAGTGCAAAGTTATGCACCTAGGGAAGAACAACCCAAACTATGGTTACACGATGCAAGGTTCCGCATTAGGAACCACCACCCAGGAAAAAGATTTAGGCGTCATTGTGAATAACATGTTAAAACCCTCGGCCCAGTGTGCAGCGATGGCCAAGAGAGCAAATAGAATGCTAGGTATCATAAGGAAAGGAATGGAAAATAAAACAAAAGCTATTATAATGCCTCTATATCGTTCCATGGTGAGACCGCACCTTGAATATTGTGTGCAATTCTGATTGCCGAATCTTAAAAAGGATATAGCGTTATTAGAAAAGGTTCAGAGAAGAGCCACCAAAATGGTAAAGGGGATGGAAGGATACTCCTATGAAGAAACGCTAAAAAGGTTAGGGCTCTTTAACCTGGAAAAGAGACGGCTGAGGGGAGATATGATAGAAGTCTATAAATTAATGAACGGAGTGGAACGGGTAAACGTAGATCGCTTGTTTACGTTATCAGAATATAGAAAGACTAGGGGACATGCAATGAAGCTACAGGGTAAATTATTTAAGACTAATAAAAGAAAATATTTTTTCACTCAACGTGTAATCAAACTCTGGAATTTGTTACTGTAGGATGTAGTAAAGGCTGTTAGTGAAGCCGAGTTTAAAAAAGGTTTGGACAAGTTCCTGGAGGAAAGGTCCATAAACCATTATTAAGAAGGGACCCAGGATATCAATGCTTGACCCAGTACAAGCATTGTGGAACCTGTGTCTTTTGGGGAAACTGCTAGGTACGTATGACCTAGATTGGCCACTGTTGGAAACAGGATACTGGGCTTGATGGACCTTGTTCTGACCCAGTATGGCATATCTTATGTTCTTATGGAATGTGAACCTTCGTCTCAGTCTCAAATCTCTGGCAAACTGAAACAGGTTTTCCTCAAGAATTGCCCTATATTTAGTGCCATCCATCGTTCCTTCAATCCTGAGCAGTTTTCCTGTCTCTGCCACTGAAAAACATTCCCACAGCACGATGCTGCTACCAACATGTTTCACTGTGGAAAAGGTGTTCTCAGGGTGATGGGAAGTGTTTTGTTCGCATCACACATGGCGTTTCGCATGATAACCAAAAGATTCTATTTTCATCTCATCTGACCAGAGAACCTTCTTCAATGTGTTTGGGGGGGGGGGGGGGGTCAGGCACATGCTGTTGTGCAAACTCCAAACATATTTTCTTATTTTTTTCTTTAAGCAATTGATTTTTTCTGGCTACTCTTCCATAAAGCCCCACTTTGTGGCGTGTATGGCTTAAAGTGGTCCTATATAGCGATATAGCAGAAGGGCTGTCGGGTAAGGTTTGCCTCTTTGCGGATGACACCAAAATCTGCAATAGAGTAGACACCCAGGAAGGTGTAGATAACATGAGGAGGGATCTAGCTAAGCTTGAAGAATGGTCTAGAATTTGACAGCTGGGATTTAATGTTAAAAAATGTAAGGTCATGCATTTGGGCTGCAGCAATCCAAGGGAGCAATACAGTATAGGAGGTGAAGTACTTTTGTCCACTAAAGAAGAGCGGGACCTAGGTGTGGTTGTGTCTGATGATCTTAAAGTAGCTAAACAGGTAGAAAAGGCGACGGCAAAAGCTAGAAGGATGCTTGGGTGCATAGGGAGAGGAATGGCTAGCAGAAAAAAGGAGGTGATAATGCCTCTGTATAAGTCTTTGGTGCGACCTCATTTGGAGTATAGCGTGCAATTCTGGAGACCGCACCTTCAAAAGGATGTGAACAGGAAGGAGTCGGTGCAGAGGGTGGCTACTAAAATGATTAGTGGGCTTCATTATAAAGCATATGAGGACAGACTTAAGGATCTTAATATGTACACCTTAGAGGAAAGGCGAGATAGAGGTGATATGATTGAGATGTTTAAATACCTCCGTGGCATAAATGTTCAGGGAGAGAGCCTCTTTGAATTGAAAGCAAGTTCTGCTACGAGGGGACATGGGATGAGGGTGAAGGGAGATAGATTCAGGAGTGATATGCAGAAATATTTCATTACGGAAAGAGTAGTGGATCCATGGAATAGTTTCCCAGTGGAGGTGGTAGAGATGAGGACAGTAACTGAATTCAAAAAAGCATGGGACCAACACAGAGGATCTCTAAAGGTAAAAAGTGGACTGTTGTAGTTGTTGATATGGAAGGACAGACTAGATAGGCCATGTGGTCTTTTTTTGTCATCATGTTTCTATGTTTCTATGGACAGATATGCCCATCTCCACTGTGGATCTTTGCAGCTCATTCAATGTTATCTTTGGTATTTTTGTAGCATCTCTGATTAATGCCCTCCTTGCCAAGTCTGAGTTTTGGTGGGCGGCCTTCTCTTGTCAGGTTTGTAACGGTGCCATATTCTTTCTATTTTGTTATAATGGATTTAATGGTGCTCCGTGGGATATTCAGAGGTTCAGATTTTTTTTTAATGCACTATCTATACTTCTCCACAACTTTGTCTCTGACCTGTTCAGACTGCTCCTTGGTCTTCATGTTGCTTGCTTAGTGGTGTTGCAGAGTCAGGGGCCTTTCAGAACAGGTATATTTATACAGACATCATGTGACAGATCATGTGATACTGATTGCACACAGGTGGACTCTAATCAACTAATTATGTGACTTCTGAGGTTAATTGGTTGGACAAGTCCTTATTTAGGGGTTTCATAGCAAAAGGGACGAATACATATACACTCACAACTTTTCAGTTTTTACTTGTTTTTTTATATATACAAGGTATTTTATTGCCATTTCACTTCACCAATTTGGACTATATTGTTAGGTCCATTGCCTAACATCCAAATGAACCTCCATTTTCATTCTAGGTTGCACATAATGCAACAAAACAGACCAAAAACCAAGGGGATGAATACTTTCACAAGACACTGTAGCAGTAGATATTCAGACCAGGCTGCTAGAGTGCCTGACCACCGAAGCCAAAAATGAAAATGGATATTCAGCGCTGAAGCCTATCTGGCTGAAGATTGGTCTTGCTATCCGGTTAGCGATGATATTCAACTGCTAACTGGATAACAAGATTAATACAAAGTTAGGACAGCCATTGACCTGTCCTAACTTTATGTGGTTTGACAATCTGGTGAGTAGCTGAATATCACCAACAGGATGGGCACCAGAATCATCCAAACTCCTCCTACAGACTGTGCATATTTAGAGAAGTCTGGTTGGCAGAGTAGGGTTTATATGTTTTGCAAATCTTGCAAACCACATAGCCCCCTTTTGAATATCAACCCCATATTTTATATTCTTGCTCACCTAGCTTTATCCATGGGATGTCCATCTTCCCACACATCATCATAGCTAATGGTTCATGTGCAAAATGAACAACAGGGGTAGCAGGCATCCTTGTCGAGTACCATGATACAAACTAAATGAGGGGGAAATAGCCTTATTTATTATAAGACTAGCCGAAAGGTTGGAAAAAAGGATAGTCACCATTTTACTAAACTGAGAACCAAAGCCCATCAAAATACATGAAATAAATACAACCATTCAATATAATCAAAGGCTTTTTCAGCATCTAAAGATGTGGCTAGCATTGGGATTTTTGCATTCTTTGCAGCCTGAATAATTTCACAGAACAATCTAATGTGATCTACAGAAAAACAGCCAGGTGTAAATCCTACCTGGCTTTACACCTGGCTGTATCTGGCTAACACCTTATCAATTCTGTGGACTAAGATTTTGTGAACATCTTTGAATTCAAGTTTAATAAGGAAATTGGACAGTGATTCTGACAATATTTATTTTATTTAACATTTCTTATATACTGCCTTTCATGATATAAAGGCGGTTTACATTGAACAAACAAATTACATTGAATGGGGCATTATAACTCGGAGATAACTATTTTACAGGGAACATGGGCAATGGAAGGTTAAGTGGCTTGCCAAGACCACAAGGAGCAACTATGGGACAAGAAGTATAGAGGATCCTAACCTGGTTTAGCCAGTAAAACAATGACTGCTTCCAAAAACAATCCTTCTGCTGTACCTCTATCAATAAAATATTTATAGAGCTCCAGCAGAAACGTGTTTGTATAAGTCAATAGAAAAGCTACCCCTCTTCCCCCCCCCCCCCCGAGCCTCTGAGGTTTAAGATCTTTTATGACCTACCTGATGCCCAATTTCCTCCACCTCTGTTGAATTTTCCAAGGATTGCATCAAGAAAGGTTCAACCATTGGAGGTGTCTGTTTTCCCCCAAATCTCTCCATACCATTTGTATCTGATGAGGCAGATGACCGATATATAGACCAATACAAAGCATGAAGCTGTTTCATAATCTCTGCCTCATCATGTACCAGAGTCCCCTTTTCATTACACAGTATTGCCTCAGCCATAATTTGCCAGCTCTATCGACCTCAGAATAATATTTAGAGTTAATTATGGCTAATGCCCCTCGCACCTTATCATTCATAATCTTATTATACTGTATTTTAGCCTGCAGAAGGTCTTGCAAAAGCAATGTTTATTGCCACTTATTTATACGTTATCTCTAAACTATGAATGTTTACGAGACACTTCAAGCTTCTACTCCTCACTTTATTTTGCTTGGATGTATATGAAATTATCATCCCCCTCCCTCAACTATGCTATGCAAGTGCCCCATAAAACTGGAAAAGGATGATCGTTATCCTGATTAATTTCAAAAATATTTGCAGCTCATTCGTAAACTGTTCTGAAAACTCAGCATCAGTAAGTCAAGATTAAATCTCCAAAATCAGCTTTGCACAGATTTGAAACTCTAACTGTAATTTCAGAGTGATGCAAGCAGGCTTGGAAATCATTTTAGGTTCTATATCTATATGCAAGACCTCTCTAAAAAGGAAATTAAAAATTAATCTATACAGCTATACATATTATGGAACATAGACTGAGGACAGACTTAAAGATCTTAATATGCATACCTTAGAGGAAAGGCGGGATAGGGGCGATAGGATCGAGACATTTAAATATCTCCATGGCATAAACGCACAGGAGGGTCTCTTTCAATTGAAGGCAAGCTCTGCTACGAGGAGACATAGGATGAGAGTGAAAGGGGATAGACTCAGGAGTTATATGCGGAAATATTTCTTTACGGAAAGAGTGGTAGATGCGTGGAATAGTCTCCCAGTGGGGGTGGTAGACAGGAGGACAGTATCTGAATTAAAAAAGCATGGGACAAACACAGAGGATCTGTAAAGGTAAAAAGTGGACTATTGTAGTTGATATGGAAGAGCAGACTAGATAGGCCATGTGGGCTTTTTCTGCTGTCGTGTTTCTATGTTTCTAAATTCAATAGAGAACAATATGCCCCAGAAGGCCAAAATCTGCAGTTAGATTTGAGGTTCAGATCCCCATCTATAAGAAAATTAAAATCATCCTTTATTAAAATCACAACCAAAACAGCACAATGTCAAGCATGCTACAGCAAATCTTACTAGATTCCATCAGGGCAACTATATTCCCATACTTTAAAAGAGAGACCAAACAGGTCCTACAAGCTTAGTATAGTCTACAGCCAGCCATCTTTCCAACAGCACTGTGCTCGCAACTCTAAAGAACCTCTTCAGATAAATTTCTCAAACAGGATTCTTTCCATTTCTTAGGACAGATGAAAACCAGTATAAAAGCTTCAGCAACTTTTTCCCTTGCTTTGCTTTCCAAAAATCCAGTGCGCGAGGGGAGGGGGTGCTCACAAGCCCCTTTCTTTGTGCAGGTAGCTACAGCTAGAACACACTACAGATTACATGCCGCCTGTTGTTGATACAAGGAACATTTTTACATGATAGCAGCACAGCTTCAATCAGTAACAGCAGTCATAGCAACACATTTTAATCATTTATTTAATATGATTGAATATCATCTAGGAGTAACATAGCCGTGTATAAATATGTGAGACTATCATGATCTATAGGGAGATTGTCAATCAATTTCTCCACTCATTAGAATCATTACAGAAGCTAGTGTCAATGTTTCACATTCTGCCACGTCCCCTGAAACATCACATGCTTGTAATTATTTTTATATAGTCATTAATCCAATTTAAAGCTAAGGTTAGTCTCCTGTGCAGTAATAAGAAAATGAGCTGATTGAACAGAACTGGCTTAGAAAAATGAGGCTACTGAGTGTGGATATGTTTTATAGTCCTACCTGTCAAATTCCTTGATGTAACCCTAAGTTATTTTCAGAAATGCCATTTAAAAATTATTCCCTGACCTACGGCATGATGATATTCCCAATCTACTTTGCCTGGGTTATTTATTCGTGAATGGTTTGTGGTTTAACCAAGTGTTGATAGGTTAAAAAAAACCACATCATGTATGGAATAGATAATGTACTGTAGTTTGTCTTTGTGCCTGCATATCAGGAGGAGCCGTGCTTGAACTAAGGATCTGGAAATGCTTCAGCAAAGGAACCTTGCACAATTCGTTCTCTCTCCCAGCTGACCTGAATTCTTTTAAACTCTGATCACTAAGAGCTCTGGTTAAGCTAGCCCTACGCGTGCTATTGACTCTCTGGATACAATGCCTGATTGGTCAAGATAACTGTACTGCCAGTTTCTGCCTAGCCCAATTAGTTCAGAAGCTTTTAAAGAATGACTAATGTGGGTATTTTTATTTGTATGGAGCTTTACAGAAACGTTTAAAAGAGAGTTCATGCTCCTTGGAGTTTACAATCTAAGCAAGTCAAACAGACAAGACACGTGGAGGCACATTCCAACCTGGCTATCCAACCCTTTGCGTAGCCGACCAGAAGCGGGATGCCCAGAGGTAGACCCGATTCTGATCCCACGGGGGCTAGAGTGCCTGCAGGATCAGAATCGGATCTATGGCCTTAACGTGCAGGCCGGACCCTGATTCTGATTGGCCTGCATGCCCAGCAGATACCCGGCTACCTCAGTCAGGCTCCTGAATGGAGACACAGTGCCATGCCGTGCCATTGCCGTGGCACCGTGGCTCCATTCAGGAGCTGCAAATGCCGGCCGCTGCAGATTTTCTTCATTCCCCACAGCCGGACCCTCGATCCAGCCTTCCATGGCCAGGGTCTGGCTGCAGGGAACTTATTTGACCCCCCCCCCCCCCCTACCATTTTGTACCAGCCTGGCAACAAGATCCCCTGATGACTAGGGGGACTTATTCCACCTCTGTGGTGGAATAAGTCCTCCGTCTATGTTCATGGCCCCAGATGTACAGGGCTGACCTCAGAATTGGCGCTGTATGTCCAGGGTCATGGCCCACTCATTGCCCCCCTCACTCTGCCTCATAAAGCCCCCTCCCACCCCCATCTAAGCATCCTCGTACAAATGCATTGTTCATACGGGGAGGCATTAGCTAGGGCCGGCAGAAGAGTGACTAGCGGGGATGGATGTCCAATCCAGACGTCCATCCCTGCTATTCACTATACTGAATAACCCCCATAGCAAAGAGGCAAATATGAGGTTTAGAGTTTAGAGTCTATCAGACCGCTCACATGTACGTCCACATTAGGGATGTCTGTGTTCCATAAATCAGCTGGAGACAGACATCCCTGGAATTTTTCTCCACCTTCTGCTCTGGATGTCCCCAATTTAATTTGACACAAACAATAATTAATCAATTTCAGAGTGAAACAAACTTAGTATAAAAAAAAATCACTCTACTATAATACAAATAGGCCAGGTGTCAGTATTCAATAATAGCATCAATAAACTACCTTACCACAGCTATTAATAAAGGAGAAAAAAGGCTTCCGATTACACGGGTCAAGCAGACATGACACAGCATGCCTATGCCATCTCCATCACATCAATAGCCAAAAAACTCCTTATCAGTAATTATAGTTTTCAATTTTCAATATTTACCACAATTCTATCAAATTGTCTAGACACCGCTTGTCCCAACATTCTTAATTCTCAAACAGACTGCCATCTATGTGTTCAGATGGGTGGGAGGGAGGATCAATTTTTTCCGTTTCACATCGCTGTATGGATTAGGATTTTTGAAGGAACAGCGTTTGTATAATGGTGATGACATGGATCTGGCATAAGACGCGGCTCTTCTGCTGATTATGTAAACATGCTGATTGGTGCATTTTGAGCCAATTGGATTTAGGCGGGTTTTATTTCATCTCTGCCCATGGTGGCATTTTGTGATCGTTCTGAGCTTTGTAGCATGTCAGGCGGCACTGACAGTCAGTTGGGGTGAGTGCACTACTATCTGTTGATTCTTTCTTCGTCTGTGGGAGATGGGAGATCTGCAGTTTAGCTGTTCTTTTGTGAGGTGGGAGCTATATTCAACTTCTGGCTGTCTCTCAACCTGTTGCTGTAGGGAATGCTTTGTTTATTATACAGCTGATTTGTATCATCGTTAACATGGGGGTAGTCTGTCTGGAAGCTTTTTGCACAGGTTTTTAAAATATTTTCTCTTACTCTCTTCTACAACATTTTTTGTGATTATTGAAACCCCTTGAGAAAGTGCACTGCAAAACGCTTAGTCGACAAGATGGTTGGCATCGGGGTGTATGGATTGAAATCTTTACGACTTGAAATACGCCATGGAGACCACTTCTTAAGCTTTATTGATGGCATGCTTTAGAAGAGAGTATTGTTTGTTTTTTGATAGAATTGTGGTAAATATTGAAAATTGAAAAATATAATTAGGTAAAATATTGAAAATTGAAAAATATAATTACTGATAAGGAGTTGTTTTTGGCATGCTGTGTCATGTCTGCCTAATCCATGTAATTTGAAGCCTTTTTTCTCCTTTATTAATACCTGTGGTAAGGTAGCTTATTGTTGCGATTACTGAATACTGACACCTAGCCTATTTGTATTAGAGTGATTTTTTGTTTTTTTAAACCCAATTTAACTTGAACATCCTTTCTAAAATAGCCCTCTATATATAATTGCTATTTGCTGGTTTTAAAAAGTTTATTTATTTATTTCTTTTCTGATTGTATCAGGTTTACATTACACAGGTTTCTTGCAAGAGAAGTGAGCCATAAGATAAAGAGGATTATGAAAGTTCTCTTTAGCTAATCTACACTATTTCTGTTATAGCTTCACCATACAGATGTTATAGCCTATAAAAGCTAGAGTTTTGCATGCTAATCATACGTGCACTACTGAGGGAAGTTTTTAAGACATGACTTGAAATAAATTAGTACACTGCATATTCTGGAGGTAATTTTATGAGGAGCTGCCTAGATTTAGACAAGAACACTCACCAATAGGGGTATTTTTG
Source organism: Ichthyophis bannanicus (assembly GCA_033557465.1). NCBI lineage: Eukaryota > Metazoa > Chordata > Amphibia > Gymnophiona > Ichthyophiidae > Ichthyophis > Ichthyophis bannanicus. Next base: position 99,129,094 of record CM066040.1, on the reverse strand, counting down.
TCATTTTGCACGTGTAAAATGGCCACTCTTGCATGTAAATGAGTGTGCGCACATTGTATCCCATTCTGTAAGGATCTGTATAAACACAATGGTGTATACTTAAACTGTGGGCATGCACAGGAGTAGAGTATGGGTAGAACATAGGTGTAAAGTGTACTCACGTAAATTATAAAATACTACAATTTATGTGCATTCTTTTGAAATCTAGGCATAGACAATTAACATTCATTCTAGGGTTCCTAAACTGGTCTCTCTGAAAATTTAGTAGAGTGCCTTAAGTTTTTTCTTAAAATGTCACTAAACTCCTAAATTTATGAGCACAATAAGTGGGCAGCAACGGGGCAAATTTAAGGTAGGGAAAAAAAGTTAGGAGCTTGGTACTGATTTTCAGCACAAGGCACCTAAATTAGGCTCGGAAATCTAGGCAAAAGAATGGCAGGCCTAAATTTATGAGCATAAATTTAAGCTCCTAAATTAGAATGAATTTCCAGCTGAAAAAGTAGGCTTCTACTGTAAGTGTAGCTGAAAATAGGGCACAAATTTAGGAGTATAACTTAAGAGTTTAAATTTAAGCACACAGCTTTTCTTGAATATCGGTCCCGAGTTGTTTAAATTTATAAATTGATTTTTTAGGGTCAATTATCTCTAAAGGACCCATAGGGGTCTGTTTACTAAACGGCGCACATGTACGGGGCGCACATGAGCGCTCTAAAAGATGTATGTAAGTGCTCTTAAGCGCCCCGTACGAGTGCGCGGCACATTAACGGGTCCCGCAAGCGTGCGCCGACAACGCGCACATTTGCGGGGCGGTAATGTGCGAAAGAGGCGTGCCAAGGCGAAATGAGGGCGGAGGAAGGCCCCCTAGGGGCGGAGAGACGGGGTCAGTGGGCGGAATGTGGGAGGGGAGAGACTCGCCGCACAGGAGCGTGCCCGAATCTGCAAAGAAATTTACCGCCAGTGAAACACTCGCGTTAGAGGTGCTGTGCAGGGAAAAGAAACCGTTTCCGTCAGCAATGTGCAGCACAATAGTGGAAGCCCAAAAACCGTGAGCAGTGTGATCTATGTGCACAGATCAAACGCCGTAATGTCACAGGGCACTAACCACACGGGCGCCGCGCACCTTAGCGCATCTGTCAATCACAGCTTCTGTTCTTCACGACGGAACGCCCACTCCTTATACGGCACCCGCTCGGTACCGCGGACCGCACAACACCGGCCTTTAGTAAACAGACCCCATAGTGGGTTATACCTCCTTGAAGTATAGATATAATAGATGATATAAGTCTCATTTTACAAAATATGAGATATGAATCTCTTCTTTGATATCTAGAGTATGTTTACTAAAGGGTGTTACAGTTGTGGTCAACATTATTGGCACCCTTGTATTTTAGGTATGTTGTGTACAATATCTTGATAAATAATTGGAAATATTCCAACTGGTGATTGAGATGTTTAAACACCTCCATGGCATAAATGTTCAGGGAGAGAGTCTCTTTCAACTGAAAGCAATTTCTGCTACAAGGGGACATGGGATGAGGGTGAAGGGAGATAGATTCAGGAGTGATATGCGGAAATATTTCTTTATGGAAAGAGTAGTGGATCCGTGGAATAGTCTCCCAGTGGAGGTGGTAGAGATGAGGACAGTAACTGAATTCAAAAAAGCATGGGACAAACACAGAGGATCTCTAAAGGTAAAAAGGGGACTGTTGTAGTTGTTGATATGGAAGGACAGACTAGATAGGCCACATGGTCTTTTTCTGTCATCATATTTCTATGTTTCTATGTAACTGTATGTCATCATAATATAAGCACCCGGGTTACTCATAGAATGTTAGAATGGTCAGTTTCCCCATACGGTAGATGTCTCAGGGGTTCCAAAGGATAAATAAGCACAACCATTAAATCTCCTAGAGCTCAGGTGTTAAGAAAATACCTTCTTCCCACTAGAATACCCTAGAGGGAACAGAGTTGGGAAACAAACTAATTATTAAAAGATTCAATTCATGTGTTGGGAGCACTTAGTTGTTACAAATAAAATTAGATTAATTCCAAAAATATGTGAGTATTAGATAGTTAAGTATCTAGTATAACTATTTATTTAGATATGTATAGCATAACATGAATATGCAATGCAGATACAAATAATTATAAATAAAAGGTTTTCTCATCTCAACCCTTGCATAGTTTCAGCTTATTTGAGCTCAAAGAATGATGTCATTTCAGATCCCAATGAGGTCTTCATGTTGGGGCTCATTCTCCTCTTTTTCTCTTTGGTCTCTGGTCTGGTCTTTCAGATTCCAGCGATGAGAGTCTCGTGAACTCTGTAGGCTTTTAGCAGGTGACCTTGGAGTCTTCTTCCAGAGTTCTTGCCCGACTTCCCTCTCTAGACTCCTTCCTGAAAATGTATCTTTTCAATCTAAAAAACTGTTGCCAGCTTGCATATGCTCTTCTTAAGTGTACATTAATCTCTCTAGCACAGAATACGTCCTAGTCCAGCACTCCTCTGCACACTCCTCTCCAGCCTTTGCTTACTTACTCCACTCTTCCCATCCTCTAATCTCCCACTCTCATTCACCGTTCTTTGTCCCTGTTTCCTCAGACAAGTTCTCACCTCTCAATCTCCACCACTTATCTACATTTAAACTCAGGTGCATCTATGAAACCTAATTTTCTTAATAGTCTATCTTTCCCTTTAATATCTATAGGCACTTCTCCTTTCATTTAAACTGATGTCCTTTACCAACAGCCCTAACTTTTGTTACCCTGGAAATGGAATAAAAAAATAAAACCCTCAGCTGTTCTCTCTAACCTGTATTCCTCCTCCTCTTTCCTTCCCTAAACACTTTATCTTCTTCCTGTATCATTCATTCCCAATCACACCTCACTTTCACCAAAAAAACCCTTAAAAATCAATTAAAACCTCTCAAACTCAGTCAATCCTTTCATATCCTGACTCCTACCCTCAAACATTCCTCATACATCCACAAAAAAAAAAAAAAAAAATTATTCAGGTCCAGGACCTCAGGCACTCAAATACACATCCTCCGCCTCAGTCATCCACTCATCAACTGCCACAATTCCACGCAGTCACTGACATTCTCATAGTGCTTGTCCACTCCCTGATGTCATCAAATATTTCCATTCTATTAAAAAAATAAACCTTAATTTCCCTTTCTTTAATCCAACTACTTTTCATCCATCCTTTCCATCCTCAAAAGAAATTTTCTGTGCTGTCTCTTTACAAGTATGTATCTTCTTTGAAATTCCTCCACTCCCCCTTCTACATCGTGGAATCCAGAAAGTTTTAAACAGCAGTTTTTAGTAGGGATCAGCTCTAAAGCATTTGGTCAGCATAATATCCAACTTGCAGGCAGTTTAAACCTCATTTGCCTGCAGCATACAAACTCACTCACTTTTGGGAGCAATATACATTATTTAAAAACACTTCCTCCTAGTCCCCAGCCCTCAGAGATCTGTATTCATGACCCTAAAAAAACATTTAACATTGTAAAATTTACACTTTTTAAAATCGGAAGTGGGCCCCGCCCCCTGCATTTTAAAATGCCTCCATTTTGCAAAATAAACATTATTTTAACAAAATAAATACTTTCCCAATCTTCTCAACCCCTCCTCTTTCAAACTTACCCATTAAACTTTGAAAATTCTAACTTTTTACATACGGACGTTTTTTTCATATTTAAACCCCTTTACAATAGATATCCCATATCTTTGCAGGACAGCCCTTAGGTTTGCCTGCATACTCTTTGGGCTTCTTTTTGCCCCTTTTTACTTATTTGTAGCCTTTAAATCTTCTAAACAATTTATTAAATATTTTTTTCTCTCTGGGATCTCTTCCCTGTCCTTTGCCCTGAGCCCTAGCTCCTTTTTTTAACTTTTTATTTGTTTTTCCTGGCATTCTAAGGGCAAACTACTTTACACCTAGGGCTTTCCAGGCCCCCTGCCATACTCCCTTTAGGGCCTCTCAGTGGCCCGCCCTCTCATCCGGCTCATCAGCCCCCACCACTAACCCTCAGGCTCACTGGCCCAGTTTCCAAGGCCTCCTGCCCTTTTACATCACTCCAGGCCTTACCCAAGCGTCACGGAGTGTCAGCAACCAGCCCTGGGTCCTTCCCCCTTACATCTGGGAAGATCGCGGGCACCCGCAACACCCCTCTCAACCAACATCAGGAATGTCCCAGTTTTTATACTATTTCCTATTTCCTTTTTTTAATTGGTCTTTTTCTATTTGATTCTTTTATGTGCCAAATGTGTGCATATATAGTCCAAAGCCACTTCATTGACCACTTTTTTTTTTAAGGAGATATTGGACATCAAAGGGTTGAACTGCAAGAGTGTCAATAATGTTGACCACAATTGTAGCTGTTACTGCGATACTAGCGTGGAAATAGCAGCCAGCGCTAACAGCTAACATGGGAAAAATGCAGACACTGCAGTGCTTTTCTACAGTGTCTGCATATGGCGCAATAGATGCAGGTTTGGGTGGGATTAGGCAGATGTTACTATTGCACATTTAATGGCCAAAGTTTGCAGGCATTGCAGATGCACCTAACGCCATTAGCTGAATCTATGAAGTAGCTACCCCACAATCCCTAGTTTTTTTCCATGGAATCTTCAGGGAACATGCTTGGAATGCTCCCTGCAGATACCGCGGGACCTGTGCAGCTAACGCTGGCTTTTCGCAGCCATCGCCCAGCATTAGCTGCAAAAGCCTAATGCATCTTAGTAAACATACCCCTTTGATTGGTTATCTTTATTTTTATAGGCAATGAAAGTGCTATCAACTTGAAATACTGCTGCATATTGAAACAATGTATGTAATGTTTTACCCCAATGCAAACTCTAGTTTATTATTATTTGTAGCTTTTATGAACTGATTGAATTTATAGTGGAAAGATCCTAAACCCCTTTTGTACTAATTCCAATAAAGCAATCGTTTCTCCTATTTTCTACTTTATTATTCGTGCTTTTGTATTCTGTCTTATAAAATTAAATACATTCTCCACAAAATACATCCCTTCACTATAAATTACTAACCTGCTTTGCTTTCTAAAAGCAGCTGGCTAAACAGATTGATTTTTAGCATTTTGCTAAAGGGCAAGTAGCTCAACTCAGATCTGATATCCTCTGTCAGGGCATTCCTGACCATTGAGACAGTAACCTATAAGGTAGAGGGCATGAGTGACAGGTAATCCAAAAAAATTTTCTATTTGGATTTTCAGTCAAGTTTCTGACTGTGTGCTTAGGGATCTATTTTGTCATATCATTGTATGTACCTAGATAGGTTGGACCTCCCCCCCCAATACAATGATTTTTCAGCATCAAGATCTTCAACAAACTTCTAAATTTTATTGGGAGTCAATGAAGAGATTAGTGCTTCAACACAGAAGAATATGCATATTTTCATTCTGAAAATGTGTGCTGCATATAACATTCTCCATCCCTGTAACAAATTTTACTATAACATCTAAAAATACATCAAGATATCCACCTAAGTATATCCCAGTGCGGAGATTGCTGTATCAATTTGAAGTTCAGTATATAGTGAATAGTTTAATTTTTGCTTTGTGTAATCCCCTTCTCTGAATATGAATAATGTTTAGATAAGTCACTTGTATGCAACGAAGACCTCTGCCCCTGCTGCTGACAGTGGGAGCAAGTGCTGTGATATCACATTTTAAATCCTTGCAACTACTGTAAAAACATGGTATCACAGCAGTTGCCCCCACTTGCAGCAGTGTGGGTGGAGGACATCCGCACAGCCGTGTAGAAATGTTGCTTGTGTGAATTCTCTTTGTTAAGAAAGTCACTCAAATGTATTTTATAGTTTTGGAGGTTTATGAGAATTGATGAGATGATTGTGAGAGAATCTCTCAATTTAAAACTGTTCCAATATCTTGGATTCTAACTCCACTTCCCCAGTTTCCATACCTTTTTCCAAATAATCAGCTTTTACTGAGACTGTCCAAGCTGAGAGGAAAGGTAAAAAAAGAAGAGGCACCCAGGCGTATCACAAATAAACACCAAAACAAGAATAAATGCAAAACAAACCTACAAATCCATGAATACAACATAACAAGGGAACAAAAGAGGCTGGCAGGTGATGACATCTTTAGGAAATGGTGCGTTGAAACTCCAAACACGCCTTTTTCCTCAGTGATATTAAAAAGAAGAAAGAGACAAGTCAGAGAAGGTGTGGTATCTAGCTTTGGGAGATACAACAGAACTGCTAAGGTAGATCAGTGGTATTGCTAAAGCCTTTATGAAAGCTACATTGATTTAAGCCCTAGTGAGTAGAGCAGTGACCTTGTTAAAACTCTATTGCAAGCAACATTGACTTAAGCCCTGAGGAGGCATGCAATGGCCTTGTTAAAAATATGCCGCAAGCAGCATTAGCTTAAATCCTGTGGAAGGGAACACAAACCTTACTAAAACTATGTTGCCAGCTGCATAGATTTAAGTCATGCTGAGAGAAGTGGAGGCCTTGTTGAACTCTGCTGCAGGCTGCTTTGGTCTGAGTCTAGCAAAGGGATGTTGGGTTCCTTGCTATAACTGTGCTACAGACACCTTTAAATTAAAGTCTACACAATCCGGTGTAGTCCGAGAGCCTGATGAAGACACTGTGCATGAGCATGCATTACGTGATCCTGAATGGTGCTTTGTCGAAGTTTATAGATGCAGTAGCTTAAGAAAGTGAAGACTGGATCAGAGAATTGTAAGTATTTATTTGCTTCAAGTTCTGTGGAGAATTAGGTTTCTTAGACTGGCAGAGCAGAAGGTTTCAAGAAATAAATAAATCCATGAGAACTCAGAAACAACTCAGAATAACCCTGTGCAATAGAGAGCACTGGAAGGACATATTACTAAAACTCCCAGATAAGGCCGACTGATGGTCATGAAAATTAAAAAAAAAAAACCTGCAGCTCTGAATACAGACTTTTGGTGAGAAAGATAAATAGGATGTGTGTTCATTTCAAACAAAAAGGGTAATATCAACTAAATTTCCATTTCACATTTTAATCCAAAGCCATGCTTTTGTGCCAGAAAGTTTGTCTCTAATAATATTAATTAGCTAGGCGCATATACCGCTTTTCTATGAGTCAAAGTGGTGTACATTCAGGTACTGCATATATATTTCCCTTGTCCCCAAAGGGCTCACTATCTACATTTGTGTACCAGAGGCAACGGAGGATTAAGTAGCTTGACCAAGATCACAAGGAGCACCTGTAGGACTAGAAACTCTAGTCCTTCCAGCCCAAGGTTGCTGTCATCTAGCAAGAGCTGAACCCCTGGTCCTCTGGCTTGAGGTAACTTGTCCCAACCACTAGGCCAATCCTCCTTCCTAATATTCTTCTAAGCTCATATCCTATACGGTACATAAAACTGTGTTAACCTCACAGTCACTTAATTGTGAGAAAATTAACAGATGAGGGGAACAAGGGGGGGGGGGGCTAGAATTCTGACCCTTCATCACTCCCTCTGTGCACTAGCCTCTTAGCAACCCACACCCCCTTCCTTTTCAACATAAGGCTACTCAGATGTTTATTCATGGCAGAACAAGTCAGCTTAAACCCAACTCCTTACCCCAAACCTCTTCCATTTCCCCCAACAAAGCTGCGAAGAACCTCCAGAAACCCACATGATGCCCCCAAATACACACGCAGATCTAATCCCTTATAGCTCTCTAAAGGCAGAATGAGGGGTATTTAGCTTTTGTTTTCTTGCAGAACACACTCAAAATCATGCTGGCTGAATATATGTAGGTTAAAGTGTGAAGAAGGACTTGGCCAGCATAATTTTGACAGCAATGGGATAGCAAGAGATAAGCAACTTTCTCTAGCTAAGAGGAAGGGATAGAGAAAGTGGGAGGCCTGTGTGCCCTGAAGAGGTTGAGGGGTCTGGGTGGCTTTGTTGCAGGCAACTCAAAATGGATTGTGAACCTCAAGGAATGAGTGGCTGAGACTCCAGCTCAAAGTAAATTATGTTTCAGATATAATAGCTAGGCTCCATCTCAAAAGAGCATATACCGTAAGTTTGTACCTGAAGTACTTGAGGGGAAGTGGCTGCCCAAGGTTAGAAGGAGTGTCAGCAAGATTTGAACCCCAGATTCCATGATTTTCTGCATACCACTAAAGCTATTCCAAAAATTAGTGTATATAATCCCTTCCAGGCAAAAAAACCCCAACCATTTAATAAATGTTGCAGAAAATAGGACAAACATAGACAGAGCTCTGTAACAAGCTAGTATCAGTTATTACATGTAAACATTTTCAAAATGCAAATATATTCCCAAAGCCTTCACATGCCAATCTCTATCTGTAGCTGTCTCTATTGCCTCTCATTCCTAGTCTCAAGCTTTGATTCTCTTCTCTCAACCCTTTTCTCTAGGTGTCTCTGACTTTCTTTGCACCAGTCTCTGTCCCTGCGGCTTTTGTAAAACAAGTCTATCCTTTCTTAGAAACTCTCAGGAAACAACAAATTTACAGGGTTGGTGAAGGTGTTAAAGTAAAAAAGAACATAAAATGCCTTTGAGCTGGTACATGTAACAGCTTCCCTGTACATCCCCCGGGTGACTACTATATCTGTTCTGGATTTTCCTCTTAAAGATTGTGGGTAAAGAGGGTACCAATAACTGTTGAATAGTGTATAGATAAAAATTGATAAAGAAATATTGGAGATGGAAAAAGTACTTTAAGTCTTTCATTTTAAATAAAAATAAAAATTTAAATAAAAAAGCCAGTTTTTTAAGCCAGTGATGAGTATTGTATTTCCCCTAAGGCTGTGATTTGCTGCATAGAGGGATGTGATAATGTCCTGAGGCTTTTTCTCCCGTTTGGTGAAATGCTAAGATTTGCATGATTGGCTAATCTTTCTTTCTTTCTTTCTTTTTAAGACTGGATCAATACAGCAGGTGGCTTTTTGGGCAATTTTAGTCCTATTGAGGTATCAATGTTGATAATTTGAGGTATCGAATGACTATGGAAGTGTATTAATACTCTTTTTGTAATGAATATGCATGAGATATGTGCATGCACTGTCCCCATTGTATTCAAATTTATCTTATGAATATCATTAGGGATATCCCATAAACCTGATTGGTTTGGTGCCCTCAAGGACCAGAGTTGGAGACCCCTACTCTAACATATAAATTAAAATCTTTAAGCCTGTCTCTATATGCTTTATAATGAAGACCACTAACCATTTTAGTAGCCACCTTCTGCACCAACTCCATCCTGGTTTATATTCTTTTGAAGGTGTAGTCTTCAGAATTGCACACAATTCTCCAAATGAGGTCGCACCAGAGACTTATAGAGAGGTACTATCACCTTCTTTTTTCTGCTGGCCATTCCTCTCCCTATGCACCCAAGCATCCTTCCGGCTTTCACCACCACCTTTTCTACCTGTTTAGCCACTTTAAGATCATTAGAAACAATCACATCCAGGTCCCGCTCTTCTTTTATGGACAAAAGTACTTTGCCCCCTACCTTGTATCACTCCCTTGGACTTTGCAGCCGAAATGCATGCCCCTGCATTTTTAGCATTCATTCTCAGCTGCCAAATTCTTTACCATTTTTCAAGCTTAGCTAGATCCCTCCTCATTTTATCTACGCCTTCCTAGGTGTTTACTCTATTGCAGATTTTGGTATCATCCACAAAGCGGCACCTTACCTTCCACAATATCACTAACAAAGATGTTAAAAAGAATTGGACCAAGGACAAATCCCTGCATTATATCATGGGTAACATCCTTCTCCTCAGAGTGAGCTCTATTTACCTGTACCCTTTGTCACCTCCCACTCAACCAATTTCTAACCCAATCAGTCACTTTAGGATCTATCCTTAGGATGTTCAATTTATTTATACATCACCTGTGCGGAATGGTGTCAGAGGCTTTAGTGAAATCTAAGTACACCACATCTAGGGCTCTCCTTCAGTTCTACTCTCTGGTCCCCCAGTCAAAGAAATCAATCAGATTTGTATGATAAGACCTGCCTCTAGTGAACCCATGCTGCCTCGGATCCTGCATTCCATTGGACTCCAGAAACCTCACTATCCTCTATTTTAGCAGCATTTCCAATAATTTACTCACCACAAAGGTCAGACTAGCCGGCATGTAGTTCTCAACTTCATCTTTACTTCCGCTTTTGAGTAAATGGACCACATGTGCCTTTCTTCAGTCCTCTGAGACTACTACCAACTTTAAAAAAAGCATGGAAAGGGTCAGTCAGTGGAGCAACTAGAACTTCCTCAAGTTCCCTCAATAATCCTGGATGTATCTCATCTGTTCCCATCGCTTTGTCTACTTTTAGTTTAGCTAGTTCCTCACGAATACAGTCTTCTGAAAATTGTTTAAGATCACCTTCATTTCTGTTCTTATTTGTGGACATTTTCTGGAGTCCTGCTCCTGGCCCTTCATCTGTGAACACAGAACAAAAATATTTGTTAAGCAATTCTGCTTTATCCTCATAAGCTTCTACATATTATTTCCCTTCACCCTTGAATCTGACAATACCACTTTTGCATTTTCTCCTCTCGCTAACATATCTGAAAATTGTCTTGTCCCCACATTTTTTGCATTGTTTTATTATTCTTTTTGTATCTTTGCTTTCCTGACTATTTTCCTAGAGTCTCTAAGTTTCTCCAAGTATTGATGCTTGTCTTTCTTTCTCTATGATTTCTTGTATTTTATGAAGGCCACCCTCTTTTTCTTCATTTTTTCAGCTACTTTTGAGAATAGTGGCCCCCTTTTCCTTTTACATTTATTTACCTTTCTAACAAAAGGTTTGTTGTGCTTAAAATGACTCCTTTCAGTTTTTCCCATTGCTTCTTCCAGCTGTCCTCGTCCCACTCACAACTCCTTGAGGTATTATCTCATCTTGGCAACGTTAGTTTTCCTAAAATCTAAGACCTTCGCTTTTGAATGGGGTTTATTACCCTAGTCCTAATATTGAACCATCTAGTGATCAGTGAATGTGAGATGATCTCCCACTATATCACCAGACACACTGTCCCCATTGGTAAGCACTAAGTCCAGTATGGCCCCTTCACATGTGTGTTCTGTTACCAGTTGCTGGTAGTGTTTGGAATAAAACAGAGCTTCTGAAGGAATTTCCCAATCACAGGTCCTGTCACAGAAGCAGATACTAAATCATTCAAATGACTTAAAAATATATATATTTATAAAATACACACATGCACACCTTGGGCACTAAAGTAAACAAAACTATCATGAAAAGCAGTGCCTGATGAAGTTGTTTATTTTCACACATGGTAGAAATAAGGCTGTTCTGTTCTATGTATCTTTCAGGACCTGACAAGCTCAAGTTGGTGATTCATTGAAATGCTTACTACAGCTAGCACCTGGGAGACAGGATAGCTCCATCTGTAAGCTGCTTGCTTTACAACAGAAGTCCACTGCTTTGAGTCTAACCTCTGACTGTGAGAAATAAAGCCAGTTGGCAATTTTATGGGCCTGAAACCTCCAGGAACCTTTCAGCTATGTTCCCCTTTGGGCAGCAGTCACAGCTACTTCTTTATTAACAAAATTGCCCTGAAATGAAAATTTATAAAAACGTTCAAAACAAAATGAAAATGTATTAAAATGAAAAAAACCCCTTCCCCTAAAACCTGCAAGCCAAACAGAAAATTAAACCAAATTAAATTTCTTTGCCTACACACTCCTAGTGCTGTCTAGTTTCCAGTGGATATCTTTAGCTCAATATGTAAAAAAACTTTTTAAAAATTTTAAAAGAAAAAAACCCCTCCTTTCCTATTGCCTTTCTTCTGCTGCTGTTGCTTCTTGCATCACTGATGCCACCTCTGTCAGTGCCTACCCTGTTGCTGTCTGGCCTGTTCTCATGATTCATTGCTCTGCTGTATTGTAGTTAATGTCACTAACTGCTGCTGCTGCCACTGCCCACACTGCTCTCTTGGTTCACTGTCCTGCTGTTTTGCTGCTTTTGAGACCTTTATCCCAAGCATCCTCTCTCTGTATCTAAATCCCTCAGGATCTCATTCTAAGCAGTCCAGCTTAGGGGGATCTTCTTCTATACTTAAGGATCCTATGCTGGGATAAAAGTCTCCAGTGCCAGAACTCTAACTTGCAGATATATAATTTGGCTGACCTCACCCAGACTCCCCCTGCCTGGTTGTTGCAGCCTATCTTGCTCTGAGTTGGCCCTTATCTGGTATTTTACAGCCTTCAGTCTATCTTGGTGCTGTGTTAGAGTTCTTCCAGACATTCTAGGTGGTGGTCTCGTCTGGTGTTCCTACATCTTCCAGTTAATGCCTTGGGGTCAGGTGGATTGTGCTTTTGCTGCTTTACTACTCTGTCAATGCTTTGGAATCTTTCTGACAATGCTGGTGCTGTTTCACCCATCTCAAAATGCCCTGGAGTTCTTCTCCTGCCAGTTTTTCCTTCTTCTATTGTGTGGGATGTTCATTCTGTTCTTTGTGCTGCTTTGTCCTTCTGATGGTGGCTTGAGATTTTCACACCACTGTTGTCGCCCTTTGTACCTCTTCTGGTGCCATGTGGTGTTTGTGACACTCTGGGTGGCTTGTATTGCTGTTGCCTCTGTTGAAGATGGCTCATAGCAAGTTTCAAGCAGGTTTTGTTGAAAATGGATAATGCCCACTGTCACATAATGAAGTGTTTTGTCCTATAGACTTGCATGGGGATAAATGAAACAAATGATTCTGTCTATGAAGATGAAATGAATGAGCTTCATGAATGAATACTAACTGATATGAACATTTTTGGCATGTACATCCCTAGCAACTAGTACCTGAGCTTGGAAGCAGGTGCCGCTATGTTGGAAAATGGCACCACAGGGTCAGGAATGACTGAAGATCACTCTTGCCTTCCAATCTGATCAACAGAGGAAGCATATAGTCTGCCAGACAGACCCAGCTATGTGAGTACCTGCAAGTTCACCGGCACATCACTTTTAATGTTCTTGAACCCTGTTAGCCAGACCCAGTTACTAATTACTTCTATCATCTCAGCATTCCAGATAGCGACATGAATGCCTTCCTTATTATCCCTCCAGTCCAGACATGCAACTCTGGGTAGTGTACCTTCTCCAGCAGCTTGGAGACTGAGCATGTCACATTTTGATGTCACTGGTACTTATCCTGTGGGACCGCCCAAATTCACCAGTATACTCAGTCTCCAAGCAGCTGGAGGAGGTGGTGAGCCAGGGTGCTGGACTCACTGTAGACGACAACTAAGGAGCTAGAGTTTAGAGTTTAGTTTAGCTTTGAGTTTTTTCTTTGAGTTCCTTGTCTGTTTTCCTTTCTTTGACAGACTAAGTTTAAAATAAAAATAAAAAAAGCACATTTGGCAAAGGAGCAGCCCCCTCCCCTCCCCCCCCCCTTCCAGTGTTGTTCAGGGGTGGTGGGGTTGAGGCTTCTGTAGAGCAGTGGCAGTTCCCGAGCCCTTCGGGGGGTGACGAGACGCTGGAGCTGACAGCCAGCAGGTGATCAGAGACAGTCGTCCTCCTGAGGCCCCTCCTGCAGCCGAAGCCGCACTGACGGCTGAGTTCGGGAGTGTGGGTAAGTGCTGGTGCCAGGGCCCGAAAGGCAAGTCAGAGATTGTTACTGTGAGCGGCGGCATTCATTTGAGTGGTGAGTCTCTTCGGCGTGGCCTGTTTCCTGCTGAAGCCTGCAGCTGCATGGTCAGTGCTGCAGAGCGGTGCGGTTTGAGAAGCGCCAGGCGGCTGCAATCTTTTTTCTTTGTTTTTGCTGCTAGTTTACTTTTGTTTCTTCGGCCGGGGTGAAAGTGGGCTCCGGGTCCCTGGGAGTGTTCAGGGCGGGTTGAGACCCTTGCTGCCAAAGGCCCGTATGTCAAAAAGAAAAAGAGCAGTTTTGTCTCTTATACAGCAGCCTTGCAACTTGATTGGGGCTGGATTTCTGGAGGTCGGGGCCCGGCTGGAGGACTGAGGGCCCTTGTGGTAGCATTATGCCGGCTAGGCATCAGTGTCTTGTCTGCAGATCGTGTCAGGGCGCAGTCTCTGCGGAAGGCGTTTGTATGGGCTGTGCGCAGGAGGCCACCTCCGTGAAGCAGTTCCTGCTGGGCAAGGGGGTCAGGAGACTTCTCCCTCTATTTCTCTAGTAGTGGATCAAGAGTCAGTGATGGGGCTGGTAGGGCAGGAGCCCGCCATCGGTTCTCCAGCAACCTCGGGACCCTCCACATCTTCAAATCCAGGGAAGACAGACCTTCCAGGTATGTTTTCCCTGGAATCTGTGCTGCTTCTTCATAGGGCCTTCTGCTTGTGACAACAGGGCATGGCAGAGATCCCCTCAGTGTCCTCACAAGGTTCTAAGTGGCCAGGAGACTTGGACTGTGAGCCGGGCATGCCACTGGGGAAGAGGGTATGGCCCGAGGTAGAGGGACATGGTCAGCCCTCATTGTCCAGAGATCCGGAGTAGGACCTTGATACAGTGTTTGATGGAGAAGATGAATTGGAGGACAGGGAGATCCCCGATCAAGAGGACCAGGCACAAGTGGTGCGTGTTTTTTGGAAGGAGGAGCTACCGGTACTCATATCTGAGTCACTGAAGGCTTTGAATATGGCCTCAGTCCTCCCTGCGACAGAGGAGTCTTTGGAAGACCCTCTCATACAGGCGGTTTGTAAAATGCAGAGGGTGTTTCCCCTGCATCGCATGGTTCGGCAGATGATTCAGGACAAGTGGGATCTCTCAGAGGCAGGCTTGAGAGGCTCTCGGGCAATGGTGCGTCTCTATCCACTGGCAGATCAGGATCGGGAGCTTTTCCAGTCCCCAAAGGTGGATGCAGCAGTCTCGGCAGTTGCCATTAAAGACAACGATCCCGGTTGAAGGTAGTAGAGCCCTTAAGAATGTTCAGGATTGGAGGTTGAACACCCTCTTGAAGCAGGCTTTTCATGTGAGTGCTATCTCGCTGCAGGCCTCAGTGTGCGGAGCCTGGGTGGCTAGAGTCTGTCTGCGCTGGTCACAGCAGCTTCAGCCACAAGGAGAACCAGAGCAGATGGCGGAGGCAGCCAGATTGGAGTCGGGGGTGGCTTATCTGGCAGATGTTCACTATGATCTCTTTAGGAGTCTTTCAAACAGCATGGCTTCCATTGTAGCAGCTTGCTGTTACTTGTGACTCCAGAACTGGGTGGCGGATTCCTCGTCCAAAGTCCGACTTAGCAAGCTCCCCTTCAGAGGAAGGTTACTATTCGGGGAGGACTTGGACAAGCTGGACAAGGAACTTGGGGAGTCCAAGGGTGGGCGGTTACCCAAGGATAAGCAGAAACAGTCCCAAGGGGCCTCAATGGCCAGAGGGCAGCCAGCTGACTTCAAGCGTTTTTGTTTCATGCATTTTCCGCTTTATCAGAGAGGCTGGCTACCAGCTAGAGGACAAGGGTTTCGAGGCTTCTGATGAGCAGGGTGGGGGTTTGCCTCCGGACCCAAGAAGACACAATGATGCGAGAGGGGCCCAGGCTGCAGTGCAGCCCATAGGGAGTCGGCTGTGGAGTTTTACCCAGTCTGGGCCCAGATTACCTCCGACCATTGGGTGTTGGAGGTTATCCGTGAAGGGTATGCCCTCAATGTAGCTCAGCCGGTGAGCAACACGTTCATGCTATCTCCCTGCAAGGTGCCTGCCAAGACAGCAGTGGTAAGGGAGACCCTGTCTCGGCTGTTGCAGCTTAAGGCCGTGGTTCTGGTTCCCCCCGACCAACAAGGGTTCAGTCGATACTCCATTTATTTTGTGGTGCCAAAGGAGGATGGGATCTTTCATCCCATCCTCGACCTCAAACAGGTCAATCACTGTTGGCGTGTCCCACATATCCATATGGAGACCTTGCAGTCGGTCATAGTCGCCATCTGGAGAGGGGAATTTCTGACATCCCTCAATCTCATGGAGGCATATCTGCATATCCCCATGCGGTCATAACATCAGCAGTTTCTTCAGTTCGCGGTGCCCATGGGGCATTTCCAGTTCCAGGCACTTCTATTCGGTCTAGACACAGCCCCTCGCACTTTCACCAAGGTCATGGTAATGGTGGCAGCTGCGGTCCGCAAAGAGGGGGTGCTGGTGCATCCGTATCTCGATGATTGGCTCATCCGTGCAAAGTCCAGGGACGGGAGCATGTGAGTAACGTCACGAGTGGTGCAGTTTCTCCAGAGTCTCAGTTCGATAGTCGACCTTGCCAAGAGTCAATTGACTCCATAGCAGGATTTGGAATATTTGGGGGCATGCTTCAACACTCTAGTAGGGAACGTTTTTCTCCCAGATATACACACCCAGAGTCTGCAGAGGCAGGTGAGGCTCTTTCTGGGGATGCCGAGCCAACAGCTTGGCATTATCTGCAGGTTCTAGGTATCATGGTGGCCACCCTCGAGCTCATTCCATGTGCAAGGACCCACATGCGTCCTCTCCAGACAGCATTGTTTGGGCACTGGTTGCATCAGACACATCCCCTGTCCTAGAAGTTATCATGCCTGTGGGAGGCCAGGCAGTCACTCTGGTGGTGGCTAGTTCCAGAGAATCTGCGGAAAGGTATGCCCCTGCGTGGGTTCTGGTGATGACGGATGCGAGTCTATCTGGCTGGGGAGTCCATTGCAGGGGACATTTGGCTCAGGGGCAGTGGACTTCGCTGGAGGCAACTTGGTCGATCAAACGCCTGGAGATGCAGGTGGTTGCACTTGTGTTCTGGGCCTTTCAAGCAATGGCTGCAGGAGAAGGTAGTTCAGGTTCTCTCGGACAATGTAACTATGGTGTCCTACATCAATGGGTATGGCGGTACAGGCAGCGCGGTCCTTGAGGAGGAGGCCGGCGAGCTTTTGGCTTGGGTAGAGGCTCATCTCCAGGTCTTGTCGGTGGCTGATGTCGCAGGGGTCGCCAATGTGGCAGCAGACTACCTGAGTCGGGTATGCATGGCCCCATTGAGTGGAAGCTCAATCAGGAGGTGTCTGTCCAGGTGGAGTGTCGCTGGGGTCCTCCTGTGATGGATCTGATGGCAACATTCGCAACCTCCAAGGTGAACCGGTTCTTCAGCAGGCAAAGAGAGCAGATGTTAGAAGACTTGGATGCCCTGGTGCAACAATGGCCCGTGGAGGGACTACTCTAATTGTTTCTACTGTCGGCGCTCATAGGTCACGTTGTACAGAGAATCAAAGCTCATCGGGGTTGGTCGTTCTGATCACTCCGGATTGGCCATGGTATGCCAACCTCGTGAGGCTTCTGGTGAATTGCCCATGGCGGTTGCCAGGACAGATGGATCTTCTAAGGAAGGGTCCACTGCTGATGCCTCAGGTGGATAAGTTCTCACTTATGGCCTGGCTCTTGAAAGGGTGAGGCTGAGAAGGAAAGGTTATTCGGCCTTCATGATTGCAACCATGTTGAAGGCACAGCGGCGATCTACTCCTCTGGCGTATGTTTGGGTCTGGCACATTTTTGAAGTGTGGTGCACAGATGGGCTCATTCGCCTGGCCGCTGCTGCCATGCCTGATATTTTGGCCTTTATGCAAGAGGGTTTTGAGAAGAGCCTAGTGACCAGCTCTTTGAGAGTGCAGTTGGTGGTGATTGCCTGCTATCGTGGCAAAGTTGAAGGGATGGCGTTGGGTATGCATCTGGATGTGGCGCATTGCATGAGAGCGGTGAGTCACCTTCGCCCCCCTCAGTGTTCTGTGGTTCCACCATGAGACTTCAATTTGGTGTTGGCGGTGTTGTGTGAAGAGCCTTTTGAGCCACTGGATCGAGCTTCATTGAAGGACCTGACTCTTAAGGCAGTATTCCCCGTGACGATATGTTTGGCGTGCAGGATCTCTGAGCTGCAGGCCCTGTCTTGCCAAGAGCCGTATTTTTCCTTTTCCTGGGAAAAGGTAGTGCTGCGACCAGTGCCTTCCTTTCTGCCTAAGGTGGTTTCCGTATTTATTTTGAACCAGTCGGTTCCTCTGCCGATCCTGGAGGGCACCAGAAGTGGTGCAGACGGTGGTCGGTTGCGGCTTTTAGATGTGCATCGCGTCCTCAGGAGGTACTTGCATAGGACGTCTTCCTTCCACAGGTGTTGTTTGGAGGGCCGCGGAAGGGCGAGGCGGCAGCCAAGGCCTCAATTTCTAGGTGGATTAGAGAGGAGATTGCATCTGCATATGTCTTGAAGGGTAAGCATGTTTTGGTAGGGTTGCAGGCCCATTCCACTAAGGCTCAGGTGGCTTCTTGGGAAGAGTTTGCCTTGGTATGCCAATTGAAATTTGTAGCGCGGCTACTTGGCCTTCGCTGAATACCTTTGCTAAACATTATCGCCTGAATGTCCAGGCAGCAGGGGATGCCTATTTTGGGTCGGCGGTGCTTCAGGCCGGCCTAGCAGGTCCCTCCCATTAGGTTGATTGCTCTGATACATCACAGAGGTGCGGTACTGGACTGGAGGGACGATAAGGAAGACAAAATTAGACTTACCTGCTAATTCCTTGAGGAACTCCAATCCAGTCCCGGATCCCACCCAGTCTGCAAGTTTTAGGAGTCTGGGGCCTGAAAAGGTTTTTCTTGAGGTGCTGTGGGCCAAGGGCAGGGGTGAGTTCCGCGGGCTATGGGGAGGATGAGGCGGAGTTTATGCCAGAGGGGTCTTCTGTCTCGTGTTCGTGTCTCTTCAAGGGCTCCTAGTGGAATGACGGGTACGCTCCCTCTTTCGGGGGAGGGGAAAGCGTCTCTCTCTGATTGGAGAGGGGGCTTTTGTATGCTGTAAGGAAAGTTATGTTTTCAAATATATAAGAAAATGTGTTTGTCTACTTGTTTTTTGCTCCTGTGAGTCTGCTTTGTCAGTAGGTTATTGGTAAATGTGGGCGATCCCACGGAATAAGTACCAGTGACATCAAAATGCACAGTCTCCAAGTCTGCCAAGTGATGGCAGTGGGAGTATACTATCGACCGCCTGGGCAGAATGAACAAATAGATGATGAAATGCTCAAAGAAATCAAGGAAGCTAACAAAAGTCACAACAGAGTAGTAATAATGGGTGATTTCAATTACCCCGGTATCGACTGGGTCAGTGTCACGGCAGGACAAGCTAAAGAGATAAAGTTTCTAGATGGAATAAATGACTGCTTCTTGGAGCAGCTGGTTCATGAACCGACCAGAGGGGAAGCCATACTGGACCTAATCCTTAGTGGAACGCCAGATCTGGTGCAAGAAATAAGGGTGTTGGGACCACTTGGCAATAGTGATCATAGTATGATCATGTTTGATTTAATTAGTGGAGGACAGATAGTAAAGGAATCCACAGTATTACCTTTTAACTTTCAAAAGGGAGACTATGATAGAATGAGGAATATAGTTAGGAAAAAACTAAAAGGAGCGGTTCCAAAGGTTAAAGACTTACAGCAAGCTTGGGTGTTATTTAAAAATACTATCCTCGAAGCCCAGACCAGCTGTATTCCACGCATTAAGAAGAGTGGAAGAAAGTCCAAAAAACTGCCAGCATGGTTTAAAGGTGAGGTCAGAGAGGCTGTTGCTGCCAAAAAAGCAACCTTCAGGAAATGGAAAAAAGAGCCAAATGATGAAAACTGGAAACAGCACAAGCACTGGCAAGTTAAATGCAAAGCATTGATAAGGCAGGCAAAGCGGGAATTTGAGAAGAAACTTGCTACGGAAGCAAAAACACGAAATAAAGACTTTTTCAAGTACATTCGTAGCAAAAGGCCTGTGAGAGAGTCAATTGGACCATTAGATGATAGAGGGGTAAAAGGGGCAGTAAGAGGAGACAAGGCTATAGCGGAGAGACTGAATGAATTCTTTGCTTCGGTCTTTACTGAGGAAGATGTAGGGATGTTACCCAAGACTGAAGTGGTATTTAAAGGTGATACTGCAGAGGAATTGAGAGAAATATCGCTACACCGGGAAGATATATTACAACTATTTGATAAACTGAATAGTAGCAAATCACCTGGACCGGATGGTATACATCCCAGAGTGTTGAAAGAACTGAAATATGAGATTGCAGACAAGCTATTGGTAATCTGTGGACTTTCATTAAAATCATCTGTAATACCTGAAGATTGGAGGGTCGCCAACGTAACACCAATTTTTAAAAAGGGTTCCAGGGGTGACCCAGGAAATTACAGACCGGTGAGCCTGACGTCAGTACCAGGGAAAATGGTAGAAACCATCATAAAGAACAAAATTACACAGCATGTAGATAGTCATGGCCTAATGGGAGACAGCCAACATGGCTTTAGACAAGGAAGATCTTGTCTTACTAATCTGATATGTTTCTTTGAAGGTGTGCATAAACAGGTAGACAAAGGTGAGTCGGTTGATATAGTGTATCTGGACTTCCAGAAAGCTTTTGACAAGGTCCCCCATCAGAGACTTTTGGCGAAGCTAAAAAGTCATGGGATAGGAGGCAGTGTACTATTGTGGATCGGGAACTGGTTAAAAGATAGAAAGCAGAGGGTAGGGCTAAATGGCCAATATTCCCAATGGAAAAAAGTGAATAGTGGAGTACCCCAGGGATCTGTACTGGGTCCGCTACTTTTTGACATATTCATAAATGACCTGGAAAAGGGAATAACTAGTGAGGTTATCAAATTTGCAGATGACACAAAACTGTTTAAAGTTGTTAAAACCCAAGAGGATTGTGGAAAACTGCAGGAGGATCTGGATAAATTGGAAGACTGGGCATCCAAATGGCAGATGAAATTTAATGTGGACAAATGCAAAGTTATGCACCTAGGAAAGAACAACCCACACTATTGTTACACGATGCAAGGCTCCACATTAGAAACCACCACCCAGGAAAAGGATTTAGGAGTCATCGTGGATAACATGTTAAAACCCTCCGCCCAGTGTGCAGCGGCGGCCAAGAAAGCAAATAGAATGCTAGGTATCATAAGGAAAGGGATGGAGAATAAAACAAAGGATATTATAATGCCTCTGTATCGCTCCATGGTACGACCGCACCTTGAATATTGTGTGCAATTCTGGTCACCGTATTTTAAAAAGGACATAGCGTTATTAGAAAAAGTACAGAGAAGAGCCACCAAATTGGTGAAGGGGATGGAAGGCTACTCCTATGAAGAGAGGCTAAAAAGGTTAGGGCTCTTTAGCCTGGAAAAGAGACGGCTGAGGGGAGATATGATAGAGGTCTATAAATTAATGAATGGAGTGGAACGGATAAACGTGGATCAATTGTTTACGCTATCAGAATATAGAAAGACTAGGGGACATGCAATGAAGCTACAGGGTAAACTATTTAAGACAAATAAGAGAAAATATTTTTTCACTCAACGTGTAATCAAACTCTGGAATCTGTTACCGGAGGATGTAGTAAGGGCTGTTAGTATAGCTGGGTTTAAAAAAGGTTTGGACAAGTTCCTGGAGGAAAGGTCCATAAGCCACTATTAAAAAGGGACCCAGGATATCAATGCTTGACCCAGTACAAGCATTTTGGAACCTGTGTCTTTTGAGGATATTGCTAGGTACGTATGACCTAGATTGGCCACTGTTGGAAACAGGATACTGGGCTTGATGGACCTCGGTCTGACCCAGTATGGCATGTCTTATGTTCTTAAGCTGCTGGAAGAGGGACATTACCCAGAGGTGCGGGACTGGACTGGAGTTCCTCAAGGAACAACAATTAGCAGGCGAGCCTAATTTCATCTTCATTTCTGCTAGGACTTCTAGTTTTAGTTATTACCATGCAGTCTGCTAGTTGCTAATCTATTTCATCATTGCAGCCTGCCAGAGAGATCCAAGTTACTCCAAAGAACAGTCTGTGCCAAAGAAAAGAAAATAGGGGGGGGGGGGCAGTTTTCAGCCAACTTGGTCACTAGTTTAGGTTGAACATCAATGCTTCCTTTAATCTATATATTCAGCTTATCTATCTATCCATCCATATCAACAACAGTGCTGAATATAGATATTGGCCGGTGACAGTCCCAGTACTATTCATTTGATTTAGGCCTACTATTTTGCAGATAAGCCAATTGGGTCTTTGTATAATTGGCTTTAAATATTAGCCTGATGATTTTTAAATATTTTGCTATGGTAATTTAACAAGAAGAATATTTTCTTCTTTTATGTTTACCTAAGAAAACCTGTTCAGACCTCTGTAGTAAAAAAACCCCCACTTAAATAGCATTTTAATCCCTAACTGAGTAACTCCTCAAAATAGAGCTCATCAAGTCAGTACACAAAACGACAATTTCAGCTTCATGGATCCTTATCAAGACTGCACAGAACTGCTGCAAGCTGATGAAACAACAGTAGTTAGAATCATTAAGTGGGATATTTTGATTATAACCTGTAAAAAATGAAAACTGTTACAGTGATTAATTTTTTTTAATAATCGCAGTGTTTCAAGACTGCTATAATAATAGGGCAATCATGCATCACTGTTGTGTTCCAACAGAACGATTACTGTCTGTACAATGTTGGTGTAATTACAGCATAATGGTTTACACTATTAGAACAGCACTAAATAGTTCACTAAACTGAAGAAATAGAAATGAATTTAAACGGTTCCCAAGTACTGAAATGGTTTTGTCTTCAACTATGTTCCATTATCATTTTTTTTTATTTTCCTTTGTTGATTAAGCATACAGTAACTATGAACATGATTGGGGTGGCGGTTTCAAGACATGAAGCATAAAGAAAGAAAAACATTTTACATACTTTCTCTAAAATTTACAATAAAGTAACCTACCGTATTTTAACCAAACTTAGACTGTAAATAATGAAGAATACAGGAGACACTGTACTCCATGACCAGTACAAGTCTTTAACAAGTCTGATTCCAGTGCAGAGGCTTAAAGCACTAGACCCTTTAAAGAGAAAAAGCGAGAGCCTTCCATCACTGAACGTTCCACGACCGAGCCAACCAGTAGAAGTGTAGAGATAGGAAAGATGCTCTCAGTTCCTAGCACACTATCCAGGGAGTACTTTAAAGATATTTTCTTTTCTATTTCTGCTTCTTGAAAAGAAAATTGTTTTAAAATCAATGTCACAAGAGAATGCTCTAAGATGGTTTGCTCTAATTTTAAGGTAGTTCAGTTCCCAGTAAGACTAACACATGAGATTTTCATTTTCAATTATTTATGCCAAATTTGTGGCTAGAATACTGCAAGAGGAGATGCCTTGTCGTCAAGTCAAATGAAAATGGAATGGATATGGATTATATTTCCACAGGGCAACATCCTTAAGATTTAGAAATGCAAAGGGGGCTTGCCACCTCTTTACTAGTGTCTATGCTTCCCCAATGAATGGAATTACAGAGAAAGAGGAGTACAGGAAGGACAATACTATTTTCCTTGGTACTCCATCACCAGAGTACAATGGGATTACATCTTATGAACACCTGAAGGAGGCTTTCTTTGGCACGATGCAAGTGCTATGCTGAGCATTAGCTGTAAATCTGAGAAACTGAAATCATACTCCACATACCTTGGCTTAGGAGTAAGGTTCATTATTATCATGGTATGTGCAAAACTAACCCATTTGTAGACATTGCCCTGAGAAGTAGAATCCAGAAGGTTGGTCACTATGGCCATATGAATAGCAAGGATTTTGAGAAAGTCCTTGAAAGCAGTTTTAGAAAGAGGAAGGATGGAACAAAAGATGTTTTCTACCTCTCTTTCTTGCCGGGTGGGATGGGAGAGACTGCAGCTGCAGACCTGGTCCCAGTTCTCACCAAAGAGAAGGACAAAGGAGTCGGTGAAGGATAGATTGTCTTTGTTCTGAGCCCCTGTTGCAGTGGAAGTACAGGACCCTTAAAGGAATATTCAGACTAGAGGTGCTTATGATTTTTGCACTAGTCCAAAGTTGTAGTTTCCAAGGTGTCTATAAAGTGTAGGAGAAAGAATAAGGCTATCCACCTGATACTTCTTCCAGGAAGTCAAGAGATACCAAGAGGAGGAGAGGAATTTCAGAGAAGAGAGAAAAAGCATTGCAATATCAGGTATTAGAAAGGTCTTTGGAGGGACAGGGAGTTCAAAGAAATTAAAAGGGAGGCCCAGAAGTGTATGGCAGAATGGATCCAAATCTTTATTCTTTCTTATGTGAGAGTTTGCTGTAATACTGCATTGAAACCTCTCCAAGTTATTATTTTCTGCTTTAAGGAAGTTAAACAGTAAAGCCATTGGGCCCAGTATTCAGCGGTGCTGGTTAGTACTATGAACATTAGACCCCGATATCTAATGCCGGGGCCATATCTGGGTGCCACCATTGAATATCCGGGTTGCCCGGATTGCGATGAAGATAACTGGGCATTGGCGATATTCAGTCGCTGCCTGGTTAGTTTCAGCGGTGAAAGTTAGGCCAGCCTTTGCTGTACCTGACTTTCACCACTTTACGATAACTGGGCACCGGCTCTATATCACTGCTTCCCAGTTTCACTGGAGCGACCCCCCCCCTCCCCCTCTGGAATGCCCTAATGCTAACCGATTAGAATTGAGGCATGTAGTGGAAGCACCCGCGGATATTCCTTAGCGCTAACTGTGTTACTGCCACTGAATATCTCAGACAAGGGAATTAACATTGTCTGCTAACCATTTTAATCCCTTTGAATATTAGGCCTATTTAAAAAAAAAACTGCAAATGTATCTGGCATGTGTCTGTTAACTACATTTAGGGGCTTGTTTACAAAGCGGCGGTGGTGGTTTCCGATCATTCACCATTGGGGCCGCGGCTCCGATAACGATCGTAAACCGCTACCGCTGCTTTGTAAACAAGCCCCTTATTATGCCTTGGGTCATGAACAGGGATTTGCGTTCATTTTGTTTTTGATCTGAAATGGAAAAAAGAAACCCCTCAAATTTCCTCACTTTCCATCCGTTATAATTAGTGTGTACTATTGGCAAATAGGGCATGCTATCACAAAATAGTCAGTGCTATGGATAAATAATGCACACTGCTGAGTGACAGTGCACACTATTCACATATGTGTGTGTTATTGCACAATAGTGTTCACTATTTACCCATAGTGCACATTATTGAGTGACCATGCACACTTAACAAAATTTTCCTCAAAACCAAATTAAAAATCAAAACAAAATAAAATGAAATATCTTGCTAATTACATGAGATACTAAACAAAATAAATTTTTTTTGGCCTGCACACCCCTAGTCCTGAAGTAGCTTATCTTTTCCCCCCAGAAGCCCAAAAATGGAAACCTGGATATATGTGAACCCTCTAAATCTGAAGAGAGCCTAGAAAAGAAGCTACACCAATTTTGCACCTTCTCAGTCCTTAGTATTACTCCTGCCATTATCCTCAGACCAGTTTCTGGCACACAGCCTGCTCTAGCTGCAGAGAGCAGCTTATTGTTATTCAGACTGATTTCCCCACTTTATAGTAGCCGGCCCAATTAGTTTGCTAATGAGCCACCTGTATTCTTCAGGTGGTTTATAATTACATCCTCATTTTAATAATTTGCTTTAACATTTTAATTATGAATGCTTTGAATTAAAAATATCTTCCCCCTAAAGGTAATATAAAATCACTTAATATAGATTCTAATTTCAGTTTTCTTACACTTCTCATATATATTAGGGTGACAAGCCCCAGACTAAATGATTCTGCTGGTTCAGGAATTATTTAAATTTAAAATATGATATGCAATTCCTTACTTCAGTGAGAACATCATATGCTAGCAAAAATGGATGGCAACCTGGTAGCATGAAGAGTATGTCCCCTTGCAAACTACAGCATGTGTATGCTGTTGAGTCAATGCTGACTCCTAGTGACCCAGCCCCTGGATTTTCTTGGCAAGTTACAACCAGAAGCAGATTGCCAGGCAGTAAGTCTACAGCACTAGGTATTTAAAGGTACAGTAGTTCTCCCATCCAAGTACTAGCCAGACCCAACCCTGCTTAGCTTCTGAGATCACCCAAGATTAGCCATAGTACAAACTCCAGTGGTGTTAGACTTAATCAGAGGAGGGCGTAATTTTATAACAGGCTGCCTGACTTGTACTGTAACCACAACACAACCTTCAGCACAAGCACTGGGTGAAGTGGCTGTGAATGTATATAGATATTTTAGGGATCATCAGAATGGAGCCATATTTATATATCTCGGTGAATCACCTCATCTTCCCATATCAGTCATCAATCCCATTAAAAGTCTCTGATATTCACTTTATTCAAACTGTAGGTGAAAAATATCTTTTTTGTTTTTTTGTAATTTTCTTAAAAAGCACTTCTTCACTATCAATAAATTTAATAGCTTATACACCCATGGTTAGCTAGCTGCTGTTTCCATATTTCATTCAATGAAGCCACAGCACTTTGAAAAAAATGTGAATTGGCACTTATCTGGACTCAGCAAATAAAAACGGTCTCAAAATTCACAAGCGCAGAAGATTACCATTTATAACTCTCTTCGCCTGCACTTTATATGTGTCTGGCCATCTGGTTTTAGTCTGCTTCAGGGACGGGCGAAATTCTGCAAAAATAAACTACAGTCAGCAATATGCACATAGATTAGTACGGTGCAAATGGCTGAGGTCAGCTTCTCAAAATCCCGGGGCTGATTACATCTATGTTGGGTATGATGATGTGATGGCATGATGGCAACACAATAGGCTTTACTGAAATGCACAGTAGTGTCTCTGAACAAGTTTTTAAACGATACAGTTCTACTCTATATCATAAATTTAGCCCTTGCGGTTTACTGTTTGTAATTCAAAAATCCAATACTGTTCCTTATAAGATAAAATAACCTTCCGATCCCCCCCCTCTCCCATTGCAGTACTGGCACATGATCAATCACAAACCAAATTAAATCCACAAAGGGATGGTTGCTTGATAAGCAATAGGCCTCCAAAGAAGCAGAGTACTCCAGCTGTTAGCTGAGTCATGCTCGTTTAGGAGCACCTTAATAGGTTGAGTGGTTTTGTCCAAATAAAGTATCTGATGCAGGCCCAAAATGATATAAATAATAAACAAGGCCATGCACTTCAAAGTAAACTTCAATGTATATAACTGCTGAGTCTTATCCACTGAACACAAAAAATGGTCTGAGCACCCATGCCACACTGGTTATATGGAACATGTCCAGGAGTCTCCTTATTGGGTGACATCATGACATCATCATGTACAATCTTGTCCCTTATATTCCATCCATGCCTAGCTATGCAATGGCTCTCCTTAAAGATATCATATAGGGCCAAAGTGTACAAATAATTCTAGTCCCTTAGGTGGAAAGAAGAGAAAAATGCAGCACACAAATACTTACATAAGAACATAAAAGACATGTCATACTGGGTCAGATCAAAGATCATCAAGCCCAGTATCCTATTTCCAACAGTGGCCAATACAGGTCACAAGTACCTGTTAGGTTCCCAAAAAAGATACACAGATTCCATAATGCTTAATCCAGGGTAAGCAGTGGATTTCCCTGGTCTTGTTTAATAATTTATTTATTTATTTACATTCTCTTATATACCATGCTATTCTGCATCAGTGCGGTTTACATTGAACAAACTGAAATTACATTGAACAGGGCATTATAACTTAGAGATAACTATTTTACAGGGAACATGGGCTATGGAGGGTTAAGTGGCTTGCCCAAGACCACAAGGAGCACCTGTGGGACTAGAAACCCCAGTCCTTCCGGCCCAAGGTTGCTGTCCTCTAGTGGGATTTGAACCCCTGACCTTCCAGCCTGAAGTACCTTGCCCCAACCACTAGGCCACTCCTCCACTCCATAATGGTTTATGGACTTTTCCTCCAGGAACATGTCCAAACCTTTCTTAAACCCAGCTACACTAACAGTTTATAATACATTCGCTGATAACAAATTACAGAGTTTGATTATTCATTGAGTGAAAAAATATTTTCTCTTATTAGTCCTAAATGGGATACATTGTAGCTTCATTGAGTGTCCCCTAGACTTTCTATTTTTTGAAGGAGTAAACAACTGATTTACGTTTACCCATTCCACTCCATTCATTGATTTATAAACCTCTATCATACCTCCCCTCAGGCGTTTCTTTTCCAAGTTGAAGAGCCCTAACCTTTCAAGCCTTTCCTCATAGGGAGGAGTGGCTCAGTGGTAAGAGAGGAGTGGCTCAGTGGTTGGGACAGATTACATCAGGCTAGAGTGCTAGGGGTTCAATTCCCATGTAGGGACAAGTAACCTCAGGCTAGAGGGGTTTCTAGTCCCATAGCCACTCCTTGTGGCCTTGGGCAAGCCACTTAACACTCCATTGCCTCAGGTATGCTTAGATTGTGAGCTCTTTGGAAACAAGGGAATAAAAGTGCCTGTTAGAATATATCTGTAAACCGCTCTGATGCACACAGTAAAGGGTGGTATATCAAGTGCCTAAAACCATAGGGGTATCTTTCCATCCCCTTTACCATTTTTGTCGCTCTTCTCTGTACCTTTTCTAATTCTGCTGTATCCTTTTTAAGATACGGTGACCAGAACTGAACATAATATTCAAGGTGCAGTTGTACCATGGAAGGCATTATAAGATACTTAGAAACACAGAAATATGACGACAGAAAAAGACCACATGGCCTGTCTAGTCTGTCCTTCCATATCAACAACTACAACAGTCCCCCATTTTCCTTTAGAGATCCTCTGTGTTTGCCCGATGCTTTTTTGAATTCAGATACTGTCCTCATCTCTACCACCTCCACTGGGAGACTATTCCACAGATCCAACACTCTTTCCATAAAGAAATATTTCCACGTTAAGTTTATTCTCCATTTCTTTCCTTATGATTCCTAGCATTCTATTTGTTTTCTTGGTCACGGCTGCACACTGGACGGAGGGTTTCAACATATTCCAGGATGACACCTAAATCCTTTTCCTGGAAGGTGGTTCCTAATATAGAGCCTGGCACAGTGTAACCATAATTTGGGTTGTTCTTCCCTAAGTGCATAACTTTGCACTTCACCGCATTAAATTCAATCTGCCATTTGGACATCCAGTCTACCAATTTATCAAGTCCCTCTTGCAATTTTCCACAGTCCTCTGGTGTTTTAATAACTTTGAATAATTTTGTGTCATCTGCAAATTTGTTAACCTCATTCATTATTCCTATTTCCAGGTCGTCTATGAAGATGTGGACCCAGAACAGATCCCTGGAGTACTCTACTATTCCCCTTTCACCACTGAGAAAATTGGCCATTTAGCCCTACTCTCTGTTTTCTATCTTTTAACCAGTTCATGATCGATAATAGTACACTGCCTCCTATCCCATGACTTTTTAATTTCACCAAGAATCTCTCATGAGGGACCTTTATTTATTTATTTATTTAACAGTTTTTATATACCGACTTTCTATAATTCAAGTCGGTTTACAGGTAACATAACAGAAAGTATATTTCAACTGAGTACATTGTAACAATAATATCAATCAACTAAGTACATTGTAACAAAGAAGATCAAAGTATAATAAGATTAACAAGCAAGCTACCCTTTGTGAAGGTTTAAAACTATTTACATGGAGGCTTAACATGTTATTTACATGGAGGAGTATATAGGGGGGAAAAGTGTTCCTGGAAGAGATGGGTTTTCAGTTTCTTCCTGAATTCAGGGTGATTGGTGCAGTTCCTTAATTCGTGTGGTAAGGCATGTCAAAGGCTCTCTGAAAATCCAGATACACTATATCGACTGGCTGAAGTAGGTCTTCCCTTGGCGAAATCCATGTTGGCTTTTTCCTATTAAACCATAACTATCTACATGTTCAGTAATTTTTTTTTATAATGGTTTCTACCATTTTGCCCGGTACTAACATCAGGATCACCCTGGAGTCCTTTTTAAAAATTGGCATACATTGGCCATTCTCCAGTCTTCAGGTACTGCAGATGACTTTTCCATAGCTATACAGTAGATCCTTCAGCAAAAGATTACAATTGGTATACAACGCCCAAGTATATACTCTTTTTATAACCACATCTGGATAGCCACACTGAGAAAGCCTATCCCACTGTGCCACAGCTTTAATCTTGTATTCAGTGACTGTAGAACAAACTCATCGGGATCTGGAAAACTGAAGCACAGGTAAAGATCACCGTAACCCAACAGGATGATAGCTAGAAAATAACAAAAAAACTGGTCTTATCTACAGGTTTATGGTATATAGTTGTAAACATATGATCATCTCTCTCGTTAATCTGAAGGCCAGAAATTGACTATATGAAGAATGATATGAAATTAGTGTCCAAAGAATTCAACCAGGAAACAAACTGTAATAAATGGTCCTCAGTGGATGACCAGATGAAATAAACATCAGGTCCGACATTCAAAGGCATTTACACGCTTTTATAGATCTCTAAACCAGGCAAACAATCTGAAGCAGGATATTCAGTGGAGAGTATCATAGTTGGTGCCACTAAATATCCCTGAATAATGCTGCTTAACATTGGGGCATCTCGGGTTTTCAGAGGTGGTATCCGGTGATATTCAGCTGCTGCATGGTTATCCCTCAGCAGTGAAAGTGGCCGGATATTGCCCCGGATTGAATATCTGGGGTTAAAGTCCATCAGCAATGGCTATGTGCCTTAGAGGACGCATCATCTATAAACCGGAACCAGAATACTAAATGCCTGACCCATAGTGAAAAATACAAAAATTTCTTTCAAAACTGGCCACATGGGGACCATTACCACGCCAATGACAGTGCCATGCACCTGTAGATAAAAACGGTCATCAAATTAAAAGTAGTTGCTTCCCAGCACTAATTCTGTCAAAAACATCAAAACCAGGTGGGGATCCAGCAAGGTTGTGGGAAGGGCTCCAATATTTGGCAAACTATATCCATAACAACATTTTAAGGGATACCGGTGTACAAGGCTTCAAAGTTCAAAGTTACCAAAATCCTGTCACTAATAACATGTAATTTCAAGGGGTGTGCAGGGAAAGAAATTTTGTTTCTTTTTTGTTGAGGGTTTTTGGGATTTTGTGTCTTCATATTATTTGTTTAAAGAGTGTGCCTCATTGCCGCTTTCATTTCAAAATAAATCACATCCTTTGTAATTTCTGATAGATGTCATAAAAAATATGTTGTATTGCATAGTTAGGACGTCAAAGGGATCAATGATTTTAAAAATTAGTTCACAAACCATGGCAGGGGTTCTAAAACCAACCCACAAAGGGATACAATCGGGCACCTGGGGCAGATATGATAGACTTGTGCACTTTCAGAAGCAAGACAGATACAGGTATTTTTCCTTATGATTCCTAGCTTCTCCCTTAGTCAAAAACCCTTGACACAAAGCCTCACCAACTAGTTTTTTTTCATTGGATCAACTCACAAGTGGGTCTCCGCTCAACTGCTAATATTATACATTATTCTGTTGTTGCAAAGCTTCGCCCAAATACTGTTGGTGATCCCATAATACAGTATTCCTGAGCCACCATTATCAGCTGCACAGATAACTGTCTCAGGATGTTCAAAAAGTTCATGTAAGGCATTACTCTCATCTTTAGTAAGATTGGTGTAATATCTAAATGAGGCACATTCCTCCAAGTGTGTAATATCATTCAGCACCAATCTCTAAACATAGATCGAGGGAAGACCCACTGGGATTTTGATCTTAAAATTGACAAGTGTGGATGGCAGCAGTTGACTTGTGCTGAGTGCACGAGTTTTCCTGATGATGATGAAGCGTATTATTCTGTCTTGATTCGACAGCTTTATCCATGTAATCTTCCCCGCTTCTGATCGCTGGAAGGAGCGATATACAAATGCTTGCTAAATAAAAAAATAAAATAAAAATAAAGATGGGCCATTGCCCTCTCATCCCCCTCTTACCTCTACGCTGCTTGCTTCTGGTGTTACTGGATCCTTTGGACTCTTACTTGATTCATGCGTCTCAGGATCAGGGGAGGTAAGCCAAGCTGCAGTTTCGCCGGAGTCGGAGGGCTCAGCTGCTGCTTTGGCATTATCGCTCTCCCCTGGTTTGAGGTCGGGTGTCAAAAGTACCCCACTACCAGCCATCACCTGAGGGATTCCTGGGATCAGAATTTCCCCTTGAGTAGGAGGGGTTCCCAGCACCGAGAGGGTCAGGATCAGAGGGGCTGTTGGCAGAGGATCGTGTTGCCCCTGACCAGCATTGCATAGCGGAACCTGTGGCAAGCTGCAGGGAACCCTCTGCACACCCTCACCTCTCTTCGGCATGTCCCGGATCTGGCATCCTCATCCATCTAAGGGGACTTATGCCACCTCCAGAGTGGAATAAGTCTCCCGTACAAATGGCCAACCCCGGATGTACAGGGTTGACCTCGGAATGAGCCCTGTACGTCCAGGATCATTGCGCCACCCACAGCCCACCCTTGCTCTGCCTGTGGCCTGCCCCCTTCCTGCCCACAAACAGAGCTCCCCACACAACTCAGATCTACAATGTGTGGGGAGCTCTGTTTCCTAGATGTGGGCCAGGCGTTTAGTGAGTCTGGACATCTGGATCGGACATCCAGACTTGCTATTCACGGATCAGAATAGACCCCAAAATGAATAACCACAACACAACCTTCAACACAAGCAATGGGTGTGTGGCTCTTTTCCACAAAGATAATTACAAAACATGTTAATATCTATAAATATTTTAACCACCATCAAATTGGAGCAATATGTATACATGTTAGTGAACAACATTGTGGGTGTTATTTCAAAAGTGCTATGCATAATTTTTACATCTGCAAACAAGCATGCAGATATCCAAGTCATAGAGACATCCCCAGTGCCATATTAGATGCTGGGTCTGTGGACATTCCCAGTACAAGAATGTCTAAATCTGAATGGGGACATGGCCAGGGTATTTCTACAAAATTAGACCTCCTGCCTGATCTCAGAAATGTCCTGGCTTTCC
Organism: Ichthyophis bannanicus; assembly: GCA_033557465.1. Taxonomy (NCBI): domain Eukaryota; kingdom Metazoa; phylum Chordata; class Amphibia; order Gymnophiona; family Ichthyophiidae; genus Ichthyophis; species Ichthyophis bannanicus. The sequence continues at coordinate 99,096,294 of CM066040.1, read as the reverse complement.
CAAATTCTCTCTAAAAGTTATATCTGCTCCAGGCATGAACAGGTATCTGAAAAGTGCTCATTTTGTCAGGCAAATGTCTGACAGGTATGGAGAAGGGGCTACACTAATACCCGCTGTATTGTACACTATGAAACTGATTCTATAATGTGCACGTCCAGCTGGCAGAAACATCTAAAGTGAAAACATGCACATCATATACTGATTCCAAAACCGCGGAGACAGACGCCCCCGTGGTTCTGGAATCAGGGAGATATACATTCCCAGCACAGCATAAACAACATGTCAGGGGTAACATGGGCCCATGCTGCTATCCTAGGACATGGGTAAATGCAGCAAACGGCATGTACGTCCCCATGCTAGCAGCATTCCAAAAAGATAGACGTGTGTGATGCTGCCCAACTCCATGTAGCCAAGCCTCCACAGGCAAAATGAACTTCTCTGAAGCTGATGCGCACACTGACAGTGTAGTGCTCATGCAAACAAAACAGTAATATTGATGAAGCAGATTAGGACATGCAACCCAGGCTATATATACAACTCTGTTGCATGTCCACAACACTACATAATCATCTACATGCACCAGAGCTCTTGAACAGGCAAGTGGAAAGGGTGATGGTTGTCCTGATAGACCCTGCAGCAAAACAGACATGGCATGTGATGAACACCTTAGTCATTTATTCAGTGATCATAGCTGAATACAGTATGTGCAATGTGAGGAATGGGCCAGAGAAAACTGAAATGGGTCTGTATATCTATATCGCAAAACATCTCTGGAAATCAAGGAAACCATCAGGATGCTAGCATGCAATATTGCAACCATGAGAAAAAACATGCCCAAAAGCACCATCTTCTGTCCCAACAATGGCACAAATTTTCGAGACCTCTGATGGTGCATTTGGACATGCATTAGTGCCATCTGCACTGCAGCATGCCCCCACTCCAAGGCTACCCCACCATTCACAGGGACATGTCCTGCTATGTTGCTGCAGATCAGATGTACGGAGGTTACTGCCCATTTACACAGGCACCTAGTGATGCTTCAGACAGCCCTATGGTCCAGGTACTGGCCAGGCATACATGTCCAACCTGAGTTGGGTATCAGAACATCAGGATCTCTCCTGCAGCCCTCATACATCCGATAGAAACACACACTCTTGCTTGCAGTCATAGATAACATACCTCTGCCACAACCATGCTCTGTACCTATACGCAACTGCTGCTACTTTATAATTGCATGGCATCTCTGGACTGCACATCTGATCTGCTTTGCTCAACCTACACATACCATCCCTACAGCTATGTTCCCATTTTTCCAAGTATTTGTTGGGGAGGCCTTGCATAGCCCCTTTGGCACATATGCAGAAAGCAGACTATTGCAGTGCTTTACATTTCTGTTGTTTACTGTTATTTTAGCATACCAATGTCCCTCACCTGTGCATTGTATTCGTTTCCACTGCATCCTTTGCTCTCCCAGATAGACACACTAGATCACTACAGACATATCATAGCTATTCATTTCTATGGGATGCACTGGAGTTCGGAGTGAGATTTTTTTATAAGTCGTTCATTTATTCCACGTTTCAGCAGGTATAAAGTGGACTATGGGTGATATGCCGGGGACGTACACAGGCCTTTCCTGGATATGCTTTATACATCTCTGTGCCTGACCACACCCATGTCCCACCCCCTCCTGCCCACATCCCGAGATCCTGTTTGAGTGCCGTGTATGTGCAGGGCCTCCTGGTGTCAGAATATGGGTCTAGACATTTTTGAATGAAAAACATGTCTATCCTGTATGTATACAGGGCTTATTTGTGTTTCAGAATGCCCCCTATATGTCAGTGAACACTGCCTGGGAATGGGGGTTCATGTTTTTACTTTGCTATGCTGCAGGATGTCCCCTTATGCTGGCTTGCTGAGGTGGGCGTTCCCGACCCAAGCATTCCTAATGGGGACGTCTATGTGGCTGCCTGAATGAACATCCATGTCGGGGACGTTTATGTTCCTGAAATCAGGCAGATACATAGATATCTCTTTCTGCACATTCTGCCCTGGGCATCCTTTCTAAAATCACCCTCTATTATAAGGGGAAGCACTAGACTTTTGAATTACAAACAGTAAAACTGCAGGGGTGAAATGACTATATAGAATGGAGCTTTATAATTTAAAACCATATCTCAGGGGGACTGGTGCTGTGCATTTCAATAAAGCTTATTGTGTTGTCATGATGTCATTATGCCCATGAGATGCCTGGGACAGGGGCTGTAATAGATGCAATCTGCTCCAACCCACCCAGTCTCTGCCACAACCTAGGCTAAGCTTTAAAATGGAGGGGGGCAGGAGAGGTAGGCCATGATCGCACATGCACGTGGGCAATTTAAGGCCCGACGCAGCTTTGAAGTGGCTGTTTAGCTTCTGCCGCTTCAGCGCAAGGTAGGAGGGAGAGAGGGAAGGAAGTCGCATGGTAGGCTGGATGGCATCATAGTCTCTTGGGAAGGTGGTGATCGGGAGGGTCTGCCTAGGGCAGCAGATACCCTTGGACCACCACTGGTTACTGTGATAGGCTTAGTGTACAGTAAACTTTGCAGTATCCATTAGTGTGGTTTAATAAACATGTCCCTGTACTATTATAACACAGGTACACTACCAAAAAACTGCCTCCAGTTTTGCAACTATAGATTTTGGGGTGCTGAATCCAGGAAAAATAGCCAAAATGTTCCATCATGTCACGTTTTCTTGCAAAATTAGATTTCTTACCCATATAAGGAATGTTCACATAATTTCTTTTTAGCCGACTGCAGTTTATTTTCTTGGCCCAAAATAGAGGTTGTAATAGTTAACTAACTAGAAACACTCCCTCATGATATTTTAGAGTGTTTTGTATTCATTTTATACATTAACAGGACAATTGGGAGGCGGGGGGCTAAATCCAGTACTCGTGCTGGCGCATGTTCTTTCCTGTTCGCCTCGCCTCGTTCGCTCGCTCAAACACGGTGGTTGCGACATGAACGTTCCTGTCAAATTTCAGTTTCTTGCAAGTTCATTATTACCTTTTGTTTGCTCAGTCGTAATCCAGCTTTATTCCGAAGTGGTTCACTACAGTTGTAGTTTGCAGTACTGTGTATTTGTGATGGCTCACAGAGCCAGAGGTTGCGTCAACTCTCCGGACAGTTTTTGTTTTATTTGTGGGGAATATACCGTGAAAAAGCAGCAGAGGAACATTTCTGCATTTATTAAAAAAGTATATTTCGCCTATTTCGGTTTGAAGTTAGGCGATCAAGACAAACCGTGGGCTCCTCACAAAGTGTGCAAGACATGTGAGGAAGATCTACGCTTATGGATGAAAGGTAAAAAACAAGCATTTCGTTTCGGAATACCTATGATGTGGCATGAACAAAGAGACCACAGCAGTGACTGCTATTTTTGCTCTTGCATTGTGAAGGGATACAACTTAAAAAATAAGAACGTATTAAGTTACCCCAACCTTCCCTCAGCAATTAGGCCTATGCCTCATAGCAACGAAGTACCTGTGCCTGAACCACCAAAATCTTTGGATCATATTTGTGTGGACGGTTCTGATCATGATGAGACTCATCAGATGACTTTTCCCGATGAGTCCAGTACTTCCGAGTTTGAAACTGAACCAGATCCGAAACCTGAACTTTTCTCTCAAGCTGAATTGAATGATTTAGTCCGGGATTTAGGACTCCCAAAAGATGCTGCCCAACTGCTAGGTTCTCGGCTTAAACAGAAAAATCTATTGTCACCAGGAACAACTTTTTATTGGTACCGCAACTGCGAGACACAATTTTTGAAGTATTTCAGCAAAGAGGAAGATTTGGTATTTTGCAATGATATATACGGAGTGATGGAAAAGTTTAAACTCAAGTATGATCCTGCTGAATGGCGGCTGTTCATTGATTCGTCAAAAGACAGCATAAAAGGTGTTCTTCTTCATAGTGGCAACACATTCGCTTCAGTTCCTATTGCTCACTCTGTTATTCTCCAAGAAAAATACGAGAATTTGGCCCTGATTCTTCAGAAGATTCGTTATGATAAGCATAAGTGGATGATTTGTAGAGACTTTAAAATTCTATCCATGCTATTAGGGCAGCAATCCAGTTTCACCAAATATCCCTGCTTCCTTTGCTTGTGGGATAGCCGGGCCCGTGACCTACACTGGGGGAAAAAAGACTGGCCAATTCGGGAGTATTTGAGACCCGGTGAGAAAAATGTTCTTCATGAGAGCTTGGTACCTCGTGATAAAATTCTATTACCACCTCTCCACATTAAGTTGGGTCTCATTAAGCAATTCATCAAGTCCCTTCCAAAAGATGGTGAGTGCTTTCAGTACCTTTGCTCAAAGTTCCCCCGACTTTCTGAAGCAAAGCTAAAGGAAGGAGTGTTTGTTGGCCCTGATATAAGGAAACTCATTTCAGATGGAGCATTCGCTGAAACGATGTCTGAGAAGGAAAAAGAAGCCTGGGATTCCTTCAAGGATGTTGTTCTCAAATTCTTGGGGAACAGGCGGGATGAGAACTATAAGGATATTGTTGCCAGGATGCTCAATGCCTTCAAAGAACAAGGCTGTAACATGAGCCTGAAAGTCCATTTCTTGCACTCCCATGTGAACTACTTTCCCGAAAACTTGGGGGCGTACAGTGAAGAACAAGGTGAAAGGTTTCACCAGGACATCAAGGACGCAGAGAGAAGGTACCAAGGAAGATGGAACACCACTATGATGGCTGATTTCTGCTGGTTGCTGCTGCGGGAAACCCCAGATGAAAAATACGCCAAGCAGCGCACCAAGAGAAGCATTCGGGGGAAGAAGAAACGAGCCCACCAGGAGATTGATTGACCCAAGAATGACTTTAAAATCTAAACTGTGTTGACAAATTTCGTGTTTTTACTAAACTTTGAAATAAAAATTTGCTAGTTATTACCACAGTGTCGGATCTCATTTATTAAAATTTTATTTTCACACCATCGGGTGTTTGTCTTCATGTATTGCAATGGTGCGGTTTGCGTTTTCTATTCTTACATACATACCTGTATAACATTTTTTGCACATTTCTTTGCTTTGCTTTGTGTCTAACCTCGCTCTTATATGCTCAATGTTTGTGCACATGTATGTGGCTGTTTTAAGTGCAGACAATTTTGCTACCATCACAGTGTGTTTTGTTGACATTACTCTATTCTTATGTGCTGCCTTGTTACAATTTTCTTTATTCTTATTTGAATAACTACTAAACAATTAGTATAAAGAATTCATCCAAGAAACTTGTATCTCGATCGCACTCAATCTGAAACGTTCACCTCAAACTGCTAACCCAATGTAGCAAAAAATCTGTACGTGATGGAGCAAATTGGTTACCAGATTTGGATTCAGCACACCAAAAAACGTAAAAATCAATCGAAACATTAGAGGCAGTTTAAAAAAAAATTTTTTTAGTGTACCTGTGTAATTATTATTGGAAGACACAGTCTAGGGTTGGTTTTATTATTATTATTACTATTATTGTAATTCTTCAGACTATGTGCAGAACACTAGGTGGCTAATATTATTAGAAATCTTGGATCCTATTAAAACCATACATTAATGCAGAGCCTTCTGTATGAGTGCGTATTTAGTCATCTGCCTTTGGATAGATGAAAATGAGTCCTTGTCTTTAACTAAGAATTAAGTATTGTAATTGCTATTTTAGCCTTCTTGTTGTGTATTTATAGGTGATAAAAAGTATCATTTTTTGTCCCTGGTTGCTTAAGTCTATTTTCACAGCAATTTGCTCACTCAAAAGAGTGATATAATAGTGCCCATCAGCCCCGGAGGACAGCTACTGCACAGTAGGAGACAGGTGGTGAATAAACAGGACTATTCAGCCATCCCAGCCAATGCTTCAAAACAAGATTGGGAGAGACATTTTAGCAGAAAATGCAACACAGTTGGATATCATGCGAGTGATTTTCAAAGCCTGTGGGGAGCTTGCAGCCCACTGTTATTTTGCACCCATGGGCCTGCAAGCTTATTATCAAAAGGAAACCTCATGCACTCTCCCTTTGCAAATATGCACCAGCACACAAATCCAAGAGACTGCTATCCATGTGCTTGCTTTGAAGGAAGTATAAGTACACTCTTAAAAGTACACAAAATGAAATCCTTCACATATTTTTATGTATCTGCCTTTAGCACCACTCCCTTTTGGTGCAGCTAAATGTGCTATCATCCAGTGTAGGGTTTTTAGTTACATTCACAGGAAAACATTCCAGACATCCTTTCTTATTACATAGGTAAATAGGGTTTCCCATATAAAAACTTTTCAAAATTACCCTTCGTAATCAAACAGGTGCAAAAACAGCTTCACATTGGCATATCACAGAAAGAAAGAGTAATTTTACTATGAATCTGGGTGAAGGCTTCTTCAGGAGTCATCTTTCTGCCATAGTCCTTAATTCAGTTTGTTTAGAGGGGCTTTACAGGATGCTCTGAACTTCTAGAAGTTCCCTCTTTACCCCTTTTCTCTACTTTCAGATATCTCAGGGTTTTTATCAGTGAAGATGATGGCCAAGTATTCTTTCTTCTCTCAAGCTCGATTTTTACAGCCTTTAGTAGGGTGTCTGAAATCTCTCAGTATCTTCAGTCCCTCCCAGGGAGTAGATTCTGGTTTGGAGTTTTAGGGAATTATAACACAATTTTCCTCAAGATCTCTCCTATCTTGATAGTGAACAATAGGGATGAAGGCATGGCAAAAGGTTTTAGTGCCTTTTTGGTTCATTTGGGCTCTTGTCCTGATTTTGGGGATTTTTTTTCTTTTTGCTTTACACATTCATTTTAAGGAAACATTTTTAGCACACATTAGAACTTTTTAATACATGTTAATTATCTGAATGTGCACTAATTCAAAGATTAACACACATTAAAATCAACTTAACACATGCTATGGGGCCTTTTTACTAAAAGGTATTGGGTGGTTAATGCATATCTTAGCATGCCTTCACTGTCTGCAGTGACCCCTAAAGTGTGGGCATGACAGTGAGCCATCGCTAAATTGCTCATTAATCAGCCATCAAGTCCTAGGGTGGCAAGTGAGCAGATTAGGGGCAGAGAGGGGGTGTGGGGAACATATTGGGGGTCATTCTGATCTGTATTTAGCAGGTCTGGACATCCATGTTTAAAAAACATGGAAAACGCATAAATGGCACTTTGCATGCTAAAAACCAAAACATTCTACATTATTGTAAATAACATGTACAATGTGCCATTTCCAAGGTTTTCCACACAAAACTCAAGGTCTGCAATAGCAGTACATTCAGATTATCCCTAATCTGAGGTTCACTGGATCAGCAATACTGTCTTTCAGTGCTAGAATTTTCCACTGCAACTCAAAAAACTCTTTGCTTCTCAGTGGAAAATCTGACCTGGATTACAGGAAAAGGGTATATATTCAGTGTAACAGGCTCACATCCAATTATAAGCACACATTTAGCTGCCTAACACACCCCTGCCAGTATGCATCTTACATTAAATCTTCTTTTGATCACCCAAGACACATGTACAGTATTCTTTATGTTTCCCTTTTCTGCATTGATTTTTATGGCCTCCAGCCATATAAGTTCTTTGAACATATTTAAATGAGGTGCTGTGTTGATTAAAGTATGGACAAGCATTTTGTATCTTCTCCTTTATCTGAACTGACATAAGAGATGGAGCTTGCTCAGTGGGCTATCTCGGCCTGATCCCAGATCTGGGTAATGCGATGAAAGGGACTTTGCATATGAAAAAAAGGTTAATGAATATTGTACAATTCAGAGCAAGGAGTAGCAAAAAAAATTCATGTAAAAGGGTTTATTGGTTTTCCCAGGAAATGCAGAGTCTCCAAGATACTTTTTAATATTAAATGTGGCTATTTCTATTTGCCAAGAAAGTTTTCCAAGTTTTGAATTTACTTTTGAAGTTATTGAAGTGGGCTAATTGCAGAAGATATTTTTGGATTTTACTGAATCTCAAGAGGGTAATTCCCAAAGCTACTGTGTTTCCATGGGTAAATAAATGTTTTCCGCATGGAAATGGGCTTTTACAAAATTACCCACCCGATGAGTAGTAAAAATATACACATGCAGGCTGTAGGTTTGGAGAGGAATTTGCACTTTTGAGCATATTTTTCTGAAAAATCAGATGAACACAAATAATTTTTCATGGAAACATTACGAACAACCCTGAGTACCATGCTCATTCCTATAGGCCTTACTTTTGAAAAGATATTGATGGGATGGAAGCAGCTGAGTAAAGAGTTACGACATAAAGGAACATGTTTACTGAAGTGCACTAATGGTTAGCATGGGGTTTAGTGCAATGTAAGCCATTAGTGTGGGGCCATTATAACCATTACTACATGCTAAAAATAACAGTGGAGTAAAAGTACTAGGCTAACTGCTTAACATGTGACTGGGTGTGGCCTGGAAGGTTAGGGGGGAAAAAGTGGGCATTGACTGCACATTGCAATTAGCGCAAGCATCATTAGCATGCACCAATCATCAATGTTGAAATTAGCACTGATGCAATTACTCCCACCTCAATGAGTGGCGGAACGTATACCCATATTAATTATGGTCACAAGTTTAGCAAGATGTGGAGTTTTCCACTGTGCTAATTGCATGAGGACTTGCTTGGAACACCCCAAACAATGCAGGTTGACCACAACTTCCACGTTAATTTTTCTCACTAAACATGCTCTCAAACACCTAAGGCTTTCAAAATAAACTTGCTAGATTCAAGGGCAAAAAATTATGAAAAGAAGTTGGAAGGAAGAAGATACATTGGAACGTAAGAAGATATTTCTTTATTGAGAAAGTGGAATACTGTCTTTACCACACAGATACCATGTTGGATTAATCCACCAAGTCATTTTTTACATTTTTCAAAACACTGGGGTTAAATTCCGATAAGGAAAAAAAAAGAAGAGCATGTTTGGCTTTTTGTATGAATTCTGAAGAATTTTTATTAGATTGAAATAAAAATGTAAATGTAGGATTGATATGCACAATGTGTAGACACTACTAGGATGCTGCACTAAGAGCAGTAGCACCATCCAGTGTCCCTCCTAAATAGTACAAGGAGTTGAGAGAAAAGTCTGACATTTTCCAGAACAGGCGAGGTTCTTGCTGCGAGTCATTTAACATAGTAAATGAAGGCAGATAAAGACAATCATGGCCATCTAGTCTGCCCAGTAAGGTGCCAAAATTGTAGAGTTATACGTGTCACTCCAGGCAGGTTACCCCTCTTGGTTCAGTTTCTCCATTTAGAAGTTAGCAAGAGAATGGGATCAAAACAAACTATGTAGTTATCCTCTGTGTCTGTCCCATGCATTTTTGAATTTCATCAGTTCTGGCCAAAACCTACCTGAGCTCCTTCAGTATCCTGGGATGTATTTGATCCAGTTCCAAGGCCTTGTCCACTTTCAGTTTTGCAGGCTGTTCACAAAATATCTTCTTTTGTGAAAGGTATTACATCCTTGTTACCTTTGTCAGCTACGTGTGGCCCTTTTCCAGGATTTTCTTTTGTGAACAAGGAACAGAAGCATTTCCTTTATCACTTTTCAAAAATCAGTCCTCAGCATCTTTGAGTCTTGCAATTTCACCTTCATCCTTTCCCCAATATATCTGAAAAGTCTCGACACCTCTTCACATCTGCAGACATTTTTCTTCCACGTGTGCTTTTGCCATCCTAATTTTTCTTTTTGCCTATCTCAGTTTAATCTGGTATGCTTTTCTGTGTTCCTTTTTAGGTGTTCTCTGAAAATTATGAGTACTTCCATTTTTGCCTTTATTTTTGTAGCCACTTCTTTCAAGAACCATATCGGTTTTCTTTTCCTCTTGCTTTTATGTATTTTCCTTGTATATAGATCTGTTGCCCTTGTTATGGCCTCTTCCAGTTTAGCCCACTGCCCTTCTACTTCCCTTATCCCCTCCAACCCTGCCAGCTCCTCCAGGATACTGAAGTCAGCATTTTTGAAATCTAGTACTTTGAGTTTTCTGTGATTGGACTCTGCCTTGGCTTTTACCTCAAACCAAACCATGCATTGACCACTGTTGCTCAAGTGGGCACCTCTCCAGATATCAGAAACACTGAGCATGAGTCTAACATGCACGTTAGGCCTGCAGACATGTCTAAATCAAAAACAGGCCCCCTTTAAACCTAATTCCAAATCCGCAGGTCTGGACATGCCTGCAGGTTCAGAATCAGGGAGATAAAGTAAACGTTTTGAGCATCCCCCGCACCCACCGTGTTCTGAAATGTTACATTTTTCGGATCCTGACTGTCCCCACAATGTACCCGTGGAGGCCACACCCCTTGGGAAAAATGTGCATTTCCTAAACTGCACATCACAGACAGTAGTTTTCTGATGCACACTAGACAAATACCAATGAGAAATGATAGCTGCTGCAGCCTAGACCAGGGTCCCTCTCATACCCTGAAAAGTCCTAGGTAAGACCAGTGCACACCAATATGGTATACCAGAATGTAAATATGAACATGTATGTCAGGACATACCTTGCATCAAAATGGTATGTGGCATTAGGAACCAGTCTCAGTGATTCCTGGTCATCTCTATTGAGATGCCTTAAACTGCTAGGGATGGCCCTCACCAAGTGCACAAAACCCCCAACTAACATTGCAGGTCCCCAAAGTTTGTGCTGACGGTCTATAATTGCACTCATTCTGCTGCTCTGCACTACTATTACCCTCTTATATTTCCCTACACCCCTCCTTATGAACACCGCAGAACTCAGTTAGTGATATTGTAACCTATTTAGGTATAGTATTTAGGGTTGGAAAAGTTCTTAGCCTAAGTCAGACGAAAATACAGTATACTTTCTTGTTTTTGTCCAGAGTACGTTTTTTTTTAAAAAAGAGCAATATTACTCTGCTACTAAAGTGACCAATTTTTGCTTGTGCCCTATCACACTGCCAACAATATCTGATCGTATCACAGTACCCTCTATAAAATGATCCAGAAGGAATCAGCATAGGTTTCCTATGGCTCAGTGTCAAAACATATCCCTGTCAATAATAGGGACCCTCAGAATAAGAGCATTCAGCAGTACAAACAGCACTAATACATGCTCAACAGCAACACCATTTGTCCCACAAAATGTCCATTATGGGCATGTATCAGTGCTGTTTTCACTGTTCAGAGCCCTTATTCTGAGGGTCCCTTAGCAATGACAGGGCTATGTTTTGACATTTAGCTATGGCGAACCCTCTCTGAGTTTGACTGCCCAATCACACTGGCACCCGATGAAGCTGCAGTCATCCTTTCAGTCCAGGTACTGGCCAGGCTTTCATGTCCCCCCTGAATTGCAGATGAGCACACCAGATCCCCCCTGTGCACCCCTCAAACCACACACGCACACACATACACACCTTCCCTTTCTGTCACAAAAATATGATTCTGCCATAAAGATGCCCTGAACCTATACATAACAGCTATTTATGTATTTTATTTATTTAACAGGTTTTTATATTGTCTTTCTAAAAGTCAAGACGGTTTACAAGTAACTCAGTGTTGTAACATGAAACCGTTCAAACAGTAGTGCACGGAACATTGAACATAATAAATACATTGTAGCAAATGCTACTAAACTCTCAAACAAGTAGCCGAACCGTGTACATGTTGTGATGCAACAATATAAATTGCTTAGGGTTCAAGGTGTATGTTCTGTGCGTGGAGATGCTGTGCTGGTTAAGTGTCGTTTGTTGTTGGGCCATAGTATTCTGTGAATAGGAGGGTTTTCAGGGATTTTCTGAAGTCTTATAGGAATTGAATGTCTCTTATTTGTGGTGGAAGTGAATTTCATAGTGCTGGGGCATATAGCAAAAAGTCCCTCATTGGTTCTTTGGCTGTGTTTTGTTTTTTCTGCTTGGATATTTATGACGTATGGGATAGCTATGACATAACTTCATTGCATGGGGTACGATGACTACATATATGATCTCCATTTCTCACTCTAAAAAGGAATCTTTTCCCTGCTCATGCCCATACTATCCCTGCATCAGCAATCCCATTTTTCTGAGCATGGGACTTGTTAGGGTCCCATAGATTGGCTCCTTTAGCACAAACAGCACATTAGTTCATAGTCTGAATAACTACTATTGCTTTTCTTAATATTTCTTTAAGGATGTTTATTAATGTGTCTATACCTTACAACATTCCCTCACCTCTGCTCCCTGTACCTTACGACTGCATCTTGTGTTTTTTCCAGACTGCCAGTTTATGACATACTTGTCACAACCATTCTTCGTATGGGCCAGATTGCAGAAGATAGGAGAATTGTTTTAAGTCCTGGCCTTAATCCACATTTCAGCAGGAATAATGTGGATGTTTCCAGGAAACACTTAGTATGTACATGGGCCTTTCCTGAATATGCTTTTTACATCTCCGTGGCTGACCATTCCCCTCTTCTGCACTCTCCCGCCCACAGTCTGAGATCCCCCATGCTAGCACCATGGACATGCAGGTCAGCAGTGTTTCAGAATATGGTCAGGGATGTTTTTGGCACATAAACATCTGCAACGCATGTACAAACCTTTTATTAGTGTTCTAGAAGGACCCCCACTATCTACATTAGTGAGCACTAGATCCAGTGTTGACACTTTCATGGTGGGTTCCTTCACCAGTTGCCTGAGCAAAGCCTCTTGTAGGGCATCCATAATCTTCCTGCTTTCCATATTCACAGATGGGATATTCCAATCCACATCTGGCAGATTAAAGTCCCCCAGTATCACCATCTCACCCTTTTTTACTACCTTTACAATATCATTGATCAAGTCTCTGTCCATTTCTTCCATTTGTGTTAGAGGTATGTAGACTACAGCAGCATGGAGGTAGAACTATCTCCTCTTTCCAAACCAATCCATAGGGCTTCTTCTTTTCCCCAAGTCCCCTGCATTTCAACTGCTTTAATATTTATTTCATGCTAGCAGGAGATTCCTCTTAAAGGAAAAATCCTATTTGGAATACTAACCACTCCCAAAGACATAACTCTGTCTTTGGCACACAGCCACTGTATCAAGCAGGACTAAGGCCTCTGCTCCATGGGGCAGGAGCCTTTTGGCACCCAATCATTGCATCAGAGGGGAGAGGTCTTTTTTCACCTTGCCACATCATATTATCTAAAGAGCGCAACAGGCTTGGCACAGCAGAGGTTCCAAGAGCTGTACCAGCAACTACACATTCCAGATCACCAGAGCCAAGAGCCTTGCAGAGCTGTTCTGAGTGGCAAACAAGTAAAATTCACTAACTAGGGCACAAGAGTGGTAAAGTGATAAGTGAATGATCAGCTTAAAATAAAGAGTAATTGAAGGAAAGGTTGTAATTTTCCAAACGAAGAAGAGAAAGGGATAATATGCAAGTAACCAATTTTGTAAAAGAGGAAGGCATTAACTGCTCATAACATAATTCTGGTTCATTGTTCCTGCCAATTATTATTGGGGGGGTTTCAGTAATCCTTGGTTCAGAACTCTATTTCAGCACTATTTGAGAAGGGAGTGGTATGAGTGTCAAGTGCAAAGGGCCTTCTACACTTGCCAACGAGATATGCCCCACTGATCATGATTTACAGCGGCACAATCCAGACAGTGCCCCTCAACATCACCACAGAGCACCTCAGCACTTTCAGGGTTATGCTGGGGCAGTGTAGGAGCAGAACTGAGGCGGAGCGGGAAATTATCCAGATAGCGGCAGATTTTCAGTGCCGCTCTCCAGATAATTATCCAGATAAAAGGAAGAAAGAAATAGAAAAGAAATTAAAGCAGCTAATACATCTATTTGAACCTAAGCAAAAGAAAAGAAAAAAAAAAGAGAAAGAAAGTAAATGCCGTGCTGATATCCACTCCACGAGCCTCAAAAACGTAAAATTGAGCTACTGGGAAAGGCTTGGGGGAAAAAATAATTTTCAGCAATATTTAACATTTTTTTAATGAAGTTTCAAGTCAAATATAGAGCGGTAACATGTTCCATAGGCGAGGGGTCAGAAAATAGAAGGCCGAGTGACAAGTTGCTTGTAGTCTAGCTTGGCTTGGGGTGAAGGTAGAATAAGAAGTGGTGTAAGGCAATAGTAAATTGAAAAGATAATAGGGTAAACCAGAATGGAGAGTATCGAAACCAGTAAAATAATCTTAAATTTGACCTTGCATGTAATGGGTAGCCAACGTTCATTAATATGAAGTGAAATGAAATGAACATAGTATCCGGCATATGAAATTAGTTTTACTGCAGCATTTTGAATAGTTGGAAGGCAGTTTATATTACTATAAGTGAGTCTATTATGAAGTGATTTATAATAGTCCAATTTACTGATAATTAGCACATGTACTAAGACAGTCAAAGCTTCTTTAAATATGCTCCAGTGGACAGCTTAGACTTTCCAGCCTTCGTAGCGTCTTCCAAAGACGAGATTGCAGCTCGTTTTACTTTGATAGTTTCTTGTTTATCAGAGATGGACAAAAATTTAATTTTAAAATTGTATTTTCAAAAACATAATGAGGTTTTCTGTGGACAACACATGACAATATTTCCTGATATCACTTTCTCCACTCAGCTGCGACGTAAAGTGTTCCTAGTGCTAAAACCAAATACTTATCAAAGTATTTGGAAGATTTTCTTACAAACAATGAAGCTTGACTCATTTCGGTTTGGAAGGTATAGTTAATATTGGCATATGTTTTATTTTGAAAAAACCCTGGTTCCAGGGCATCTTTTCTTTTGTTTATTTAGGGCCCTCTCGATAATGAGGACTTGTTGCATTTGTTTCGATTAGTTCTGTAATTGTGTGAATGCAGTTTTCCTGTACTTTCTTGTTTATTGCCTACGTATAATGGAAATGCTTATTTATTTATTTAGCAATGCTTATATACTGCTTTTCATTTGGTCAAAGTGATGTACATTCAGGTATGGTATATTTATCCCCTTGTCCCCAAAGGGCTCACAATCTATATTTTGTATCTGAGGCAACAAAAGGTTAGGTGGCTTGCCCAAGGCCACAAGGAGCGCCTGTGGGACTAGAAACCCCAGCCCTTCCAGCCCAAGGTTGCTGTCCTCCAGCAGGATTGAATCCCTGGCCCTCTGGCCTGAGGCAACTTGCTCCAACAACTACGCCACTCCTCCCCCTGCCAGTACCCAGATAGGAGGGCCTCAGATGCTTAATAAAAAATGAATACATAAAAATAAATAAATACAAAAAAATAAGCATGATTTTATGGACCTGATTTGCTGTAAGGAATAGGAATAAGATTTTGTAACAAATAAAATGTGATGATAGAACTTTGAGTGAGAATCCAGAAAACAATCCAGTACTCTAAGAACTAGTTGAAGAAAGTGAACGCCCAGGTATAGTGGGAGACAAAGTGAGACTTGATTGATGATCAGTTATCCACATGGCCTGGAACTTTGAATGGTTCTGTTTTAAATTATTTTCTTGCAAATCAATATATTAAGGAGTAAGGTCAGGTTTGAGTGGATTTATAAAGGCGATCAAATATATATTATCAACAAAATAAAACACACTGTGCTCGATATTTCAAGACATTTACACGGTTTACAGAGTTGTAAATCATGTAAGTGAATATGCCAGACTAAATTCACCATACACCCCCGATGTTAACCGCTTAGCATCGGGGCATGTTGGGCATGTTCTGGGGCAGAACATAGGCGGAACCAATCGCAAACTGGGCAGTGATGATATTGAGCCGCTGCCTGGTTTGAAATCCACATGTAAAGATAGGCCAGCTTTTGCTGTGAGAGCTAACCAGGCAGCAGCTCACTATTGCCACTGCGTGGTTAGCTTCTGTGGTATCGGAGGCTGTGTGGCAGCCCCAGGTATTCAGTGCCGAGGCCGAATATGACCCCGGCATTGAATATCTGGGTTTAATTTTCAGCGCCAGCGGCTAGCCACGGTAATCACACTAGCCACTGTAGCTGAATATCAGTCCCACTGATACCATACAATTGGACTGTGCCAGCTAAAGGGCTTTAAAAAATGTTGAAAAGAATGGGTGCCAATGTGGACCTTGCAGGACCAAAGGAGAAAGAGCAATACTCCAAGGAATAACCTATTAGTTTAAAAAAAAAGTATTGAAGGGCATAGAGATCTAGTTGTATGAAGATTGTGTCTTTTCTGTATAGTTTTTCAGTCACGATCTATTTTATCTTCTCAGTTACTGCTCAGTGAAAGAGAATTTATTTATTTATTATTATTTATTTACATTCTCTTATATACCGCGCTATTCTGCATCAGTGTGGTTTACATTGAACAAACTGAAATTACATTGAACAGGGCATTATAACTTGGAGATAACTATTTTACAGGTAACATGGGCTATGGAGGGTTAAGTGGCTTGCCCAAGACCACAAGGAGCACCTGTGGGACTAGAAAGCCCAGTCCTTCCGGCCCAAGGTTGCTGTCCTCTAGTGGGATTTGAACCCCCGACCTTCCGGCCTGAAGTAACTTGCCCCAACCACTAGGTCACTCCTCCACTCCGAAATGATCAGATCAGGTTTTTTCTCCATGTTCATGAATGTAGATTCAAATTGGGCTGTCTCAGACAGAAGCTCCCACCATGCCGTGCCATGCCATGCCATGCTGCCCCATCCCCTCTGCTGCTGCCACTACTGCCGCCATAATCCCCCTCCTGCCACCACTACCCTCAAATCCATTTTCTCATCTTGTGATGGTGGCACTAGTGGCCCGTCTCAGTTTTCAGCCACCACCACTTTCAAAACAGAATCGGGCTGCTGCTGCCGCCGCAAGATGA
Organism: Ichthyophis bannanicus; assembly: GCA_033557465.1. NCBI lineage: Eukaryota > Metazoa > Chordata > Amphibia > Gymnophiona > Ichthyophiidae > Ichthyophis > Ichthyophis bannanicus. The sequence goes on along the minus strand of CM066040.1, from coordinate 99,079,484 downwards.
GGAAGACAGATTCAAGGGACAGCGGCGGACAGACTCCATTTTGAAAGCAGCAGCTTTGTGCTGCCACTTTCAAAACAGAGTCGGGCCACCCACCAGGATCTACCATCATAGGTGGCCACCTAATCCGCCTTTGACCCTTATGACACTCTTATACTTTTACTTCCCATCCAAACCAACTTGAGCAGCCTCCCTTTTCCTCCTCCTACTTCCTTCTGTGAGAACTCCAGCCCTAGGGCTCTGCACCATTCTTTAGTCATGCATCATGCCTGGCCTCATACAGTCTTCTACCTGGGATACTTCCATACCGACCGATAAAAATCTGGATGTGAGGAGGCCGGATATAGTGGTAAAGGAGAAAAACACCAGAACAGCATTGATTATAGAGATGTCAGTTCCAAGTGACTACTCTGAATCGCATAGAGAGGAAGAAAATATTCAAGTACCAAGAAATGCAGTCAGAGACCAAGAACATATTAACATAGTATATGATGGCAGATAAAGACCAGTATGGTCCTTCTAGTCTACCCAGCAAGGCGGCAAGAGTAGGTGCACCTGCCGCTCCATATAGGTCACCCCTCCCCATGCCTTTGTTGACGGGTGTACCCACACCTCTGTATAGGTCACCCCTACTTGTTGAGATATGACAGTTATGTTTATTTTGGTTTTATCCTGTTGCTATAAAAAGGGATCCACTGTGTCTGTCCCATGTCTTTTTGAATTCTATCATTGTATTTGCCCCCACTACTTCCATCGGGAGGGCATTCCAAGCATCCAACACCCTTTCAGTGAAAAAGTATTTCCTGACATTGCCTTTCAGTTTATCCCCTTGCAGCTTCATGTTCTGCCCTCTAGTTTTGCAGCTTCCCAGTCTTTGGAAGAGGTTTGTTTGTTCATTAATACTCTAAGTATTTAAAGATCTGAATCATATCTCCCCTGTCCCTCCTCTCCTCCAGAGTGTACATATTTAGGGCTTCAAGTATCTTCTCATAAGTCTTCTGATGCAGGCTCCAAATCATTTTTGTCGCCTTCCTCTGAACCGTTTCCAGTCTTCTTATATCTTTTGTGAGATATAGTCTCCAAAACTGAACACAATATTCCAAGTGAGGCCTCACCAGCAACTTGTACAATGGCATTAGTACCTCTTCCTTTCTGCTGGTAATTCCTCTCTGTATGCAATCCGGCATCATTGTGGCTTCTGCCACTGCCTTGTCACACTGTTTCACCACCTTGTGATCCTCAGAAACAATCACACTGAAGTCCTTCTCCTGGTCCATGCACACCAAGCTCTCGCCCCCTATCACTTACAAGTCCCTTAGATTTCTGCTTCCCAAGTGCATGACATTGCACGTCTTCACATTAAATCTTAACTGCCAAGCATTAGACCATTCTTCCAGCTTTTGTAGATCTTTCCTCATGTTATCCACCCCCTCAGGGGAATCCACTGTGTTGCAAATTTTTGTGTCATCTGCAAAAAAACAGACTTTCCATTCAGTACTTCAGCAATATCACTCACAAATACATTGAACAATACCAGTCTCAGGACCGAGCCCTAGGGCACACTGCTAATCACTTTCCTTTCATCCGAGTGAGTTCCGTTTACCATCACCTTCTGTCGCCTGTCAGTCAACAAATTTCTGATCCAGTTCACCACCTTGGGATCCATCCCCAAGCTGTTGAGTTTATTGATAAGCCTCCTATTATGAACAGTATCAAAGGCTTTCCTAAAATCTAGGTAGATCACATCCATTGCATGCCCTTGATCTAGTTCTCTGGTCACCGAGTCAAAGAACTCAATCAGATTTCTTTGGCAAGATTGTCCTTTGGTAAAACCATGTTGCCTCGGATCATGCAACCTGTTGGTTTCAAAAAAGTCCACTATTCGCTCTTTCAGGAGCACCACCATTACTTTTCCTGCCACCAAGGTAAGGCTTACTGGCCTGTAGTTTGTCACTTGTTCCCTATTACCACTTTTGTGAAGAGGTACCACATCAGCCCTTCTCCAGTCCTGTGGAACTTTTCCTGTCTCCAAGGATCTGTTAAAAACATCTTTTAATGGCCCTGCAAGAACCTCTCTGAGCTCTTTCAGTATCCTGGGATGTATCCCATCCGGTCCCTTGGCCTTGTCCACTTTCAGTTTTGCAAGCTGTTCAAATACATGATCTTCTGTGAATGGTGTGGCATCTATTCCATTCCTATTTGAGTATTTGTCAATCACAGGTGGTCCTTTCTCCAGGATTTTCTTTAGTAAAAATAGAGCAGAAGTATTTGTTTAGGATTTTCACTTTTTCAATGTCACTTTCCACAAATCCGTTCCCAGCACTTTCGAGTCCTGCAATTCCACCTCTGATTGTCCTCCTCTCCCAGATATCCCTGAAAAAAAAGTTGTTGCCACACTTCACATCTTTATTCATCTTTTCTTCTGCCTTTCATTTTGCTATCCTTATTTCTCTTTTTGTCTCTTTTAGTTTGATCCTGTATTTTTTTCTGTGTTCCTCTGTTTGTGAGCCTCTGAATTTTGTGAAAGCTGTGTTTTTCCTTTATTTGTGCAGCCGCTTCTTTGGAGAACCAAATAGGTTTCCTTATCCTCTTGTTTTTATTTACTTTTCTTATGTATGTATCTGTTGCCCCTTTTATTGCCTCCTTTAGTTTAGCCCATTGCAATTCCACTTCCCTTATTCCCTCCCACCCTGCCAACTCCTCCTTCAGATACTTGGCCATTTTACTGAAGTCAGTATTTCTGAAGTCTAGGACTTTAAGCTTGCTGTGATTGGACTCCACCTTGGCTTTTATCTCACACCACACTGTATGATGATCCCTACTGCTCATATGGGCACACACCAGGATATTTGACACACTATCTCCATTGGTGAGCACTAAATCCAGCATCAAGCTTTCCCTGGTCGGTTCCATCATCATTTGTCTAAGTAATTCATCTTGGAAGGCATCCACAATTTATTTACTTCTTTCCAGATTTGCAGAAGGAATACTCCAATCCACATCAGATAGATTAAAGTCATCCAATATGATCACTTCTCCCTCCATGGCTATCTTTGCAATATCAATAAGCAATTCACTATCCATTTCTTTGGTTTGAGTTGGAGGCCTGTAGACTACACCAGTATGAATGACAGTGCCATCTCCTCTTTCCAATGCAATCCACAGCGCTTCTTTTCCCCACATCCCCTGCATTTCAACAGCTTTAATATTTCTCTTGACATATAGGGTTACTCCTCCTCTTCTACCCTCTCTCTCTTCTAAATAGATTATAGTCAGCTATGGCTATATCCCATTCATGTGACTCATTAAACTATGTTTCAGTAATGGCCACAACGTCCAAGTCCATTTCCACCATTAGGGCTTCCAGGTTAGGAACTTTGATGGCTAGGCTTCGAGCATTTGTGCTCATTGCTTTCCAGCATTTGTTGACTGGCTTGTTTGTATTTTGCATAGATTTTATTCTACATGCCTCTTCTCACTTGCCATTGATGTGTAGTTTAAAAGTGTGGCTGTTTCCAATGCTATTATGCTTTTGCTGGGAGTGACATCCTGAACTTGTCCTTCTCCATACGTCACCCCCTTTCCCTAGTTTAAATGCCTGTCCACATACTGCCTGAATTTTTCAATTGGGATCCTTTTCCCTGCGACAGAGGGATGTAGTCCATCAGCACAGTATAGCCTCTTATTGATTCACCTGTTTCCCTAGTCGCCTATATATCTAAATCCTTCTTGTTTGCACCAAGTTTGTAGCTATATATTAGCTGTTTATGTGATGCAGACTTTCTGTCCCCTTACCAAGAACAGATGGAACTTCTGAGAATGCTATAGTGTTAACAATGGGCTTGAGTTTCTCCCCCAGAGTCTGGAAGTCCCTTTGAACTGGAGAGGCACTGTTTCCAGCTAGGTTATTTGTACCCAAGTGGATGACATCAATTTTGGAGTGCTCACTTTCTGCACTAACTATACCAACAATTTGTTTTGTATTCCTGCTAGCTGAAAAGTCTGAAAGGCATTTGACCATCTTTTCTCTTTTGAGCTATGTTCCCAAGTGCTTCTGATGATAGAATCTCCAAGTAGTAGTCGTTTTCTGTTTTGTGATTTTTTTCATCATATTTGGTGCATTATCAGTAGCTTGGGCATTGACTCTCTCATTTAAGGGCACTTCAGTTTCCATGGATTGGGCACCATCATTATCCAAGGCAGAGAAGATATTATGCAGGAATATCTTTTGATGTATAGGGTGTCTCCGCGTTACAGGTCACAACCTACCAGAGCCTACTGTGATCCATTTGTTTCTGGGCTGTTTGATTCTTTGTGGTAGTGGTGGTGGATTTTGTTCAGTTGGTAATCTAGAGGAAGTGTGTTTAATTGCAGCTAATTCTTCCCTTAGTAGAGTCAATTCTTTATGCATAGCAGCTAACTTGAGGCATATAAGACAAGCTCTTAGGTTCCAATGATTCTTCTCAGAATGAAAGCACCACAGTTATTGAATTGAATACACAATATGCTGATTAAGCAGTCCTAGGAGAAGGAGAAAAGGTGGGTGTAACACCTAATTAAAGGACAGATGTCAATGTATATGATGACTATATAGGCAATGCAACCCTGGGGTGGGTGGGGTGAGGGGTAGTGTAGGGGGGAATTTAAGTGTCCCTAGTCAGTAGACCTTATATGAACTGAGGGCATACTCAGATATCGGATTTAAAGGCTATGATTGGAATGTAGGCAGTCTGAATATTCCTAAAAGCTTATATCCAACAGTTAAAATTTATATTAAAAAACAGGCAATTGTAAAGTCTGAAAGCTTAGCTGTGTGTAGTCTCTTGGAGCTGTGATGACCAGACTGGATCAGATACTTCTTCAGGCTGTAGAGTTGATTCCAGCAACCCCACCCTGTGAAGCAGGCTTGTAAGAGACAATGGAAACTAAAATATCCAAACTGATATGTATCAGCCCACTATGCAAAGGTCCCTGTATGTATCAGCCCACTATGCAAAGGTCCCTAAAAATGTATCTATGCTGAAAAATTAAGTAGAAGACCGGGTCTCTGCAAATCTAAAAGCAAATGTGTACTTCTATTCCAAATAGCTATATCTCACAAGTATCCCTAGACCTTATATGAACTGACGGCACACACAGATATCTGATTTAAAGGCTATGCAAGGAATGTAGGCAGCCTGAATATTCCTAAAAACCTATATCCAAGTTACAATTTATATTTAAAAATGTGGCAGAAAGATACAGAGTTATTTCCCATCATTTTGGGTGCCACGGGCCTAATTCAGAGGAATTTCCAAGCGCACCTTGATAAATTACCCATACACATAACATCTTACAAACTCCAGACGGAAGCTCTCTTTGGCATGATGCGAGTACTGCGCTGAGCATTAGCAGTAAATCTGAGAGACTGAGATCATACTCCAGATATCCTGGCCTAGAAGTGAGGTTCATGACTGTCATGGTATGTGCAAAACTCATCCATTTGGAAAAATTGCCCCTTCCAACCCCCTTCCACTTCATGGCCCTGTATTGCCACTCTTTCTCCCCCCCCCCCCCCAATTAACTGAATGTTCACAGTGCAATACATATCCTACTGCAAGATGAGTCCGTCAGAAAAAGAAGCAGCTGTGGAATCAAACTGCAACTAATGTGAGAAATCAGCAATTTGAGGACACTCGCAAGAAAGACCCAGAGAGAAGCAGCCTTGATCATGACAATATATATAGACAGTTCTATTCCTGACTACAAAAATATGACCTGATTTTACTAAAGTAGTTTATCCCCTAATTTAAGTGTTGGGGTCATCTTCATACAGTCATGAACAGCCTTCTCTGAACTAAGTACAGTCAGTTTCATTAGCTAATTTTCTCATTTATGCCCATGAATCTCCAGTTCAGTTATGTCTTTCCACTCTGCAGATATATAAATCATATGACAAGTCTTAATGCTCCACAGATAATTCTCAAAATAGTATACATGGCTCTGAAATGGAGGAATCCAGCAGGAAAAAAAGAAGATAAAAGAAATGGTTCAGTCTGGTTTCCAACACAGCAGGGCACAGCCACCTAATTACTTGACTAACTTTCCAAAGAAAGCAAGCTAGAACAGTAAAAATCAGGTCAAACGTTTCTGGATTATAGTACAGAATAAAAGGACAAAGGTTTTGGGGGGTCTCTGCTGAAAACATTGGTATTAATGCCAGCACTTAATGCAGGTTAATGTACAGTACCTCAATACAGCCATTACTTAACACCCCAAGTACAACATGTGTTAACTTTAGTATACATACAAATAATATATCGCATGATAACACAATGTGCATGCAAATGACCATTGAGAAAATTAAGTTAATGGTTTCTGGTATTAATATTGAATAATGCATTCAGCAAAAACACCTAACTGGCTTATTTGAGCCCTACATAGGTCCTTTTCCCCAAATTCAAATAGGACTTCTGGACCAATGAACTTCCTTGTCTACATCTTGTGATCTCAAAATGGCATCCAGAGCCCTCTGGAACTCTTTCACCCCATTCCAGACTTTTGATTCCTTCTAGAACCTCCCCTCAGAGATGGAACTTAGAGGACCACAAACGCACCTACTAACCACCATATCCTCACAAAGGTTTCCTCTGAACCCTCTAAATCATCATTGAAAGGAAAAAAAATGATTTCCTTCCTAAATATCACAATGCCAAAGTCAAAAGGATTGCACTGACATTTTGGCCTCCATGCCAATGTATGTGTGTCTAGGAATGCAAAAAATACAATTTTAGATCTGTTGCCATCACTTCAAGGAAGAAACCAGTTGCCTTCTGGTAGTGAGGATGATGTAAACTAGCATTTAAGAGTGAATAAGGGGATTTTGTAGACACAGAAAATCCATTTTGATCAAAGAGGCAGGATGATTCTGAAAGGTCCCTAAAGTTCATGTTGAATGCAGTTAGAGGAATTACAGACAGGGCCTATTTTGGACTTGGAGCAGGTTTGGAAGGACCCAGTGTCATTTCAAGACTGGGATATTGGTGTACAGGAGCTTCAAGGGCTACAAAATAACTGTTTTGAATTAGAGGGGGTGGAGCAAGATTTCTCCATATTAACCAGCCCTTTCATTAAAAAAAAAATATATATATATATTTATATATATTTATTATAGAGAGATAGAGAGAGATACCATAGAAGCAATCACAAGATAAGGACAATATCGAATATCTAGAATTTTGCAGCTGGGATTTAATGTTAAAAAATGTAAGGTCATGCATTTGGACTGCAGCAATCCAAGGGAGCAATATAGTATAGGGGGTGAAGTACTTTTGTCCACTAAAGAAGAGCGGAACCTAGGCGTGGTTGTGTCTGATGATCTTAAAGTAGCTAAACAGGTAGAAAAGGCGACGGCAAAAGCTAGAAGGATGCTTGGGTGCATACGGAGAGGAATGGCAAGCAGAAAAAAGGAGGTGATAATGCCTCTGTATAAGTCTTTGGTGCGACCTCATTTGGAGTATAGTGTGCAATTCTGGAGACTGCACCTTCAAAAGTATGTGAACAGGTTGGAGTCAGTGCAGAGGGTGGCTACTAAAATGATTAGTGGTCTTCATTATAAAGTATATGAGGACAGACTTAAGGATCTTAATATGTACACCTTAGAGGAAAGGCGGGATAGAGGTGATATGATTGAGATGTTTAAATACCTCTGTGGCATAAATGTTCAGGAAGAGAGCCTCTTTCAATTGAAAGCAAGTTCTGCTGTGAGGGCATATGGGATGAGGGTGAAGAGAGATAGATTCAGGAGTGATATGCGGAAATATTTCCTTACGGAAAGAGTGGTGGATCTGTGGAATAGTCTCCCAGTGGATGTGGTAGAGATGAGGACAGTAACTGAATTCCAGAAAGCATGGGATAAACACAGAGGATCTCTAAAGGTAAAAAGGGGACTGCTGTAGTTGTTGATATGGAAGAACAGACTAGATAGGCCATGTGGTCTTTTTCTGTTGTCATATTTCTATGTTTCTATGAATAAAATTCCAGATCAGCAAACCCCAAAAAATGAGGACAGCCACATACAGTAGGAGGAGTCATTTTACAAAATCTGCATGTTTCAAAAATCAATGAAGGAAACTCAGCAATTTACATGTGTAATTTAATAGTATCAAAATTTAAAACTATGAGAAATGGAAAACCTCTACTTAAAAAAATAAACTTTGGAGTTACATCTCGACAAGACAACTACTCTCCTCGCAAGGTAATTACTTGGAAATCCCTAACACGATGTTTACACATAAGACAACATGGAGATCTAAGGCATTCAGTGTGAAGTCCTGATTGATGGAGCTTTATCAAGGAGCTAATAACTTTACTATCTCCAGCAGAATAAGATTGAGTGACTAGATATCTAAGGTTAGTCCTCAGTAATCATGATAACATTTTCTGAACATTGATCTGTTCTAATTTCTTATACTCCAAACTTTGTCTGTCTTCTTCTTATGTAAGCCATTTGAAATGATGTACGAGATGTGACAAAAAATGAAACAATACTGTCCCATAAATGTTTTATTACAAAATCTACAGAGAAATTATGCATTGTCCCCTTCAAAGTAATCCCTCCCAGAGTTAATGCACTTCTGCATTCGCTTCTGCCACATAAGGAAGCACTCCTTGAGATCCCTCAGCTCCCTCATCACAGTGGCCTTGATCTCTTCTACAGAAGTGAAATGAGTTCCTTTGAGCACAGTCTTCAGCCTGGGGAAAAACCAGAAGTTGCACGGTACGAGATCTGACAAATAAGGAGGGTGGTCGAGAGCTGTGATCTGTTTGTTGGCCAAGTACTGCCTCACACTGAGCGCATTGTCGTGGTGGAGCAGCCACGACTTGTCTCTCCACAGAGCCCGCCTGCTGTGCCGTACCCGGTCATGGAGGCGATTGAGGACCTGCTGGTAGAAGTGCGGGTTGACTGTCTGACCATCAGGCACAAACTCACGATGGACCATTCCCTTCTGGTTGGAGAATGCAATCAGCATAACCTTGATCCTTGATTTGGACATGCGCGCCTTCTTGGGTCTGGGTGACAGTCGAATCTTCCACTGTAGGCTCTGTCTTTTGCTTTCAGGATCATACTGGAAGACCCAAGTTTCATCTCCTATGATGACTCTGCCAACAAACTCTGGATCTTCTCCGATCTTCTCTAGCAAGTCTCGACAAACATTGACCCGGTGCTCCTTCTGGTCATCCAATAAAAGCTTGGGCAACATCTTGGCGCACACCTTCCACATCCCCAGCTCCTGCACCAAAATGGTCCTCACTGATTCCCTGTTCTTGCTATGCTCCTCAGCTATCATCTGCACCATCAATCTGTGATCACGCCGTACCAGCTGGTTCACTCTATCAATGTTCTCAGCCATCTTTGTCGTGGAAGGCCATCCTGACTTGGGGTCATCCTCTACCTCCTCACGGCCAGTCTTGAAGCGTTTGTGCCACTCGAAGATTCGCGGCCTTGACATTGCATCTTCTCCATAAGCCTTTTGGAGAAGTTGGAGACAATCATGTGGGCCCTTCTCCAACTTAACCAGAAATTTCAAGTTGATTCTTTGCTCCATATTTCTGCCACCTCCAGTTGCGTGACAAAGCAATGGAGCAGTGTGCTACAAAAAAACTTGAAAAAGAAAAACAGTGAGAGAGATGAAAAATATTATAGTAGAATAGTGGCGAGATGTTGCACAGCACAGTGACATAAGCGGTTAGCCAATTGGCATTGAGTCATGGGCATGGCTGCCACAGTCTCGTTTCTTTTCTGTCACACCTCGTACATTACAAAGATGGTATAGAAAACTTTAGAAATAAATAAAATAAATAAGTGGCAGCATTTCACAACTTACATGAGTAAAGGTTGACACAAGTGCATGTGAATCATTTTGCAAACTTAGGTATGTAGCTGCAGCTTGTTAATTTTAACTAATTTCAAATTTGGAAGGGGACAAAGTAGGGAAGATTAAAGGAGGGCTGGCCGGAACACAGACTTATTCAAAACTTACATGTGCTGGGAGCAAATCCGGACATGGAGAGTTTTTTGGCTTACAATACATGGGCATTCTCATTATGAAATAAGGAATACACATGTAGAATGTTGTCCTGTCCAGGCCACACCCCCCTGACATGCCCTCTTGAAACTTCCATGTAGAGAGGATAACCCCTTTTAAAATGCTCATTTACATGTAGATGTGATTTCCATGTGTATATGCCTGATAATACATGTGTAAATCCAGAAGAGGACTTTGAAATTAACTCTCTATATATCCGATTAATTTCATACTTAACCATTCCTGTTTAATACTGGTTAGTACCTAAACCTCTTACTCTGCTAGTAGTTTCTGTAGAAAGGAATAGGCCAGGGTCAGTTTCTCTTGCAGTGCATTTTGCTTACATGGACAACTGGATGAATTGCATGAAGCAGCCTGGCATGAACAGTACTTTTCTGGTATAAACAAGCTGGGAAGTAAAATAGTTTTCTTTGGCATGCTATTGCTATGTTTTGTGACGACGGGCAGCTGAAAGGTACCTGGTGAATTAGATTTAAATATATTGTATTTATTCATGCTATTACTGGATCAGGGTTAGATTTTAAAAGGGTGCACAGACATTTCATTTCCTAAGGAAATGCTGGCTGCCTCATTAAGCATCGCTAGCAAGAAAGAGCTTACTTTTCCTGGTGATACATGCGACTAAATGTACGTAACTAATGGGAAATTTTCAGCCTCAAAAGAAGTGGCTTTCAGCTTCTTTAAGTTACAATTAAACAATCATTATAGCTAAAGATGTGAAATGGGTAGTAGAAGAAAACATTTGGGATAATGTTCAATAATAATTTGCATATTAAAGCTAAATATTTAAAGATAAAATACCGAGATTCTTTAAAGGATAGTAGAAAGGGGAACTCAACAGGAAAAGTAATAAGAATTAAAAGCATAAGAAATGCCATACTGGGTCAGACCAAGATCCATCAAACCTAATATCATTTTTCCAAGTGGCCAATTCAGGTCACAAGTACCAGTCAGGTTCCCAAAAAGGTACACAGGTTCCTCAATGTTTGTTCTGAGGTAAGCAGTGGATTTCCTGGGTCTTCTTTAATAGTGATTTATGGACCTTTCCTCCAGGAACTTGCCCAAACCTTTTTTAAACCCAGCTACACTTATAGCTTTTACTACATCCTCCGGTAACAAATTCCAGAATTTGATTACTCATTGAGTGAAAAAAAATATTTTCTCTTATTAGTCTTAAATGGGTTACATTGTAGCTTCATTGTGTGTCCCCTAATCTTTCTACTTTTTTGATGGAGTGAACAACTGATTTACATTTACCTATTCTACTCCATGCATTAATTTATAGACCTCTATCATATCTCCCCTCAGTCATATCTTTTCCAAGTTGAAGAGCCCTAACCTTTTAAGCCTTTCCTCAAAGGGGCATCCTTCCATCCCCTTTCCCATTTGGTGGCTGTTCTCTGTGCCTTTTCTAATTCTGCTATATCTTTTTTAATGGAAAGATAGATTAAGAGACTCAAACTAAAGGAAGCCCATGTAGTGTTAGAATAGAACAGCATTTCTCCACACTGTCCTAGTATACCCCCTAGCCAATCAGGTTTTCAGGATATCCACAATGAATATGCATGAGAGAGTTTGCATATGCTGCCTCCATTGCATGCAAATCTCTCTCATGCATATTCATTGCAGATCTCATGAAAATCTTACTAACTAGGGGGTATACCAGATTAGGGTTGAGAACCACTGGAATAGAAGAAACAGTTGGAAGGGGTCAATAGTCCAATGCAACATGAAAAGGTAAGGAAAAATGGTTAATGTTCAAACTGTAAAAAATCACAAAATGAGAAAAACAATATCATCTGGCAAACGAAGACACACAAACAAAATATGATGTCTCATAAAAACCAAATGGCTTATCCAGTCTGTCCATCCATACCAACTACTAACTCTATAGTTCTGTCCCCTCCTTTAGAGAGCCTCTGTGCTTCTCCCATATTTTATTGAACTCAGATACAAACCTCATCTCTACTACTTTTGCTGGAGGCCATCCCATGAATCCACCACTCTTCCCATAAAGAAATACTTCCTCAGATTGCTCTCGTCTATTCCCTTTCACCTTTATTCTACTGTATGTCCCCTTGTTCCAGAGCTTCCTTTAAAATTAACGAGACTAGCCTCCACGACCTGTGTGCCATGGAGATATTTAAATGTCTCTGTAATGCTTCCCTTGTTCTGCTTTTCTTCCAAAGTATACATACAGAGATCTTTAAGTCTATCCCCTTATGCTTTACGATAAAGGCAAACCGACTATTTTGGTAGCCACATTCTGGACGGACTCCATCCTGTATTTCATCTTTTTGAAGATGAAGTCTTCAGAATTGCCGACAGTACTCCAAATGAGGTCTCACTAGAGACTTACACAAAGTGGCACTATCACCTCTCATTGTCCATGCTGATCATTCCTCTCACTATGCAGCTAAGCATCCTTTTGGCTTTTGCTGTTTTCTAACTAACTGTTTGGCCACTTTAAAGTCATAGTAACATAGTAAATGATGCCAGATAAAGACTAGTATGGTTCATCTAGTCTGCCCAGCAATATGGCAGGAGTAGGTGCACCCCTTCCCATGTCTTTTAGGGAGTAGGTGCACCCCTCCACATGTCTTTGTTTCTTTGTTTATTTAGGGGTGAACCCACCGCTCCTCCCCCCCCCCCCATCACTCCATGTAGGACACCTTTATTTGTTGAGAAATTAGATGGTTCAGTTTATTTTGATTTAATCTTGTTGCTGTAAAGTGATCCACTGTGTCTGTCCCAGGCCACTTTGAATTCCATCACTGTGTTTAACCCCACTACCTCCATCGGGAGAGCATTCCAAGCATCCACCACCCTTTCAGTAAAAAAGTATTTCCTGACATTGCCTTTCAATTTACCACCTTGCAGCTTCATGTCATGCCCTCTGGTTGTACAGCTTCCCCGTCTCTGGAAGAGGTTTGTTTGTTCATTATTTCTCTTTAAGTATTTAAAGATCTGAATCATATCTCCCCTATCCCTCCTCTCCTCCAAAGTGTACATATTTAGGTCTTCAAGTCTCTCCTCATAAGGCTTCTGAAGCAGGCTCCAAATCATTTTGGACGCCTTCCTCTGAACAGCTTCCATTCTTTTTACATCCTTTGCAAGATACGGTCTCCAAAACTGAACACAGTATTCCAAGTGAGGCCTCACCAGAGACTTATACAGTGGCACTAGTACCCCTTCCTTTCTGCTGGTAGTTCCTCTTCGAATGCAGCCCAACATCCTCCTGGCTTTTGCCACTGCCTTGTCGCACTGTTTTGCCCCCTTGAGATCTACAGAAATAATCACACCGAGGTCTTTCTCCTGCTCCGTGCACACCAAGCTATCGCCCCCTATTGCGAACATTTCCCTTGGATTTCTGCTACTCAAGTGCATGACACTGCACCTCTTCGCATTCAATCTTAATTGCCAAGCATCAGACCATTCCTCCAGCTTTTGCAGATCCCTCCTCATGTTAAGCACTCCCTCGGGGGAGTCCACTCTGTTGCAAATTTGTGTGTCATCTGCAAAAAGACAGACTTTTTCATTCAGTCCTTCAGCAATATCACTCACAAATACATTGAACAGTGCTGACCTAGGACTGAACCCTGAGGCAACCTGCTATTCACCTTCCTTTCATCTGAGTGAGCTCCATTTTTCATCACCTTCTATCGTCTGTCAGTCAACCAATTTCTGATCCAGTTTACCACCTTGGGACCCATCCCCAAACTACTGAGTTTATTGATAAGCCTCCTATGAGGGACAGTATCAAAGGCTTTGCTGAAATCCAGGTAGATGACATTCATCACTTGTCCTTGATCCAGTTCTCTGGTCAACCAGTCAAAGAACTCAATGAGATTTGTCTGGCAAGATCGTCCTATGGTAAAACCATGTTGCCTCGGATCCTGCAACCCGCTGGTTTTGAGAAAGTTCACTATTCGCTCTTTCAGGAGTGCCTCCATTACTTTTCCCGCCACCGAGGTAAGGCTCACGGGCCTGTAGTTTGACACTTCTTCCCTGTCACCACTTTTGTGTAGAGGTACGATGTCAGCCATTCTCCAGTCCTGAGGAACCTCTCCTGTTTCCAAGGATCTGTTGAAAACATCCTTTAACGGCCCTGCAAGAACCTCTCTCTGCTCTTTCAGTATCCTGGGATGTATCCCATCTGCTCCCATGGCCTTGTCTACTTTCAGTTTTGCAAGTTATTCTAAAAACTCATCCTCTCTGAATGGTGTGGTATCTACCTCATTCCCATTTTTATATTTGGGAGTCACAGGTGGTCCTTCTCCAGGATTTTCTTTAGTAAAAACAGAGCAGAAGTATTTGTTTAGTAATTTTGCTTTATCAATGTCATTTTCCACGAGTCCATTTCCAGCACTTCTGAGTCCTGCAATTCCACCTCTGATCTTCTTCCTTTCCTGAATATACCTGAAGAAAGTTTTGTCGCCGCACTTAACATCTTTAGCCATCTTTTCCTCTGCCTTTGATTTTGCTATCCTAATTTCTCTTTTTATCTCCTTGAGTTTGATCCTGTATTCATTTCTGTGTTCTTCTGTTTGCAAGCTTTTGAATTTTGCGAAAGCTGTGCGTTTTGCCCTTATTTGAGCAGCCACGTCTTTGGAAAACCAAATAGGTTTCCTTCTCCTCTTGTTTTTATTTACTTTTCTTACATATTTATCAGTTGCCCCTTTTAGTTTAGCCCATTGCAATTCCACTTCCCTTATCCCCTTCCAGCCTGTCAGCTCCTCTTTAGGTACTCAGCCAATTTATTGAAGTCAGTGTTTTTGAAGTTTAGGACTTTGAGCTTGCTATGATTGGATTGCACCTTGGCTTTTATCTCAAATCACACCGTGTGATGATCACTGTTGCTCACAGGGGCACTCACCCAGACATTAGACACGCTATCACTGTTGGTGGGCACCAAATCCAGTGGTGAGCTTTCCCTGGTTGGTTCCCTCACCATTTATCTAAGTAATGCATCTTGGATAGCGTCCACAATTTTTTACTTCTTTCCAGATTTGCAGAAGGAGTAATCCAATCCACATCGGGTAGATTAAAATCACCCAATAGGATCGCTTCCCCCTTTGTTGCTATCTTGGCAATATCTATAACACAGGTACACTACCAAAAAACTGCCTCCAGTTTTGCAACTGATTCCTATAGATTTTGGGGTGCTGAATCCAGGAAAAATAGCCAAAATGCTCCATCACGTCACGTTTTCTTGCAAAATTAGATTTCTTACCCATATAAGGAATGCTCACATAATTTCTTTTTAGCCGACTGCAGTTTATTTTCTTGGCCCAAAATAGAGGTTGTAATGGTTAACTAACTAGAAACACTCCCTCATGATATTTTAGAGTGTTTTGTATTCATTTTATACATTAACAGGACAATTGGGAGGCGGGGGGCTAAATCCAGTACTCGCGCTGGCGCATGTTCTTTCCTGTTCGCCTTGCCTCGTTCGCTCGCTCAAACACGGTGGTTGCGACATGAACGTTCCTGTCAAATTTCAGTTTCTTGCAAGTTCATTATTACCTTTTGTTTGCTCAGTCGTAATCCAGCTTTATTCCGAAGTGGTTCACTACAGTTGTAGTTTGCAGTGCTGTGTATTTGTGATGGCTCACAGAGCCAGAGGTTGCGTCAACTCTACGGACAGTTTTTGTTTTATTTGTGGGGAATATACCGTGAAAAAGCGGCAGAGGAACATTTCTGCATTTATTAAAAAAGTATATTTCGCCTATTTCGGTTTGAAGTTAGGCGATCAAGACAAACCGTGGGCTCCTCACAAAGTGTGCAAGACATGTGAGGAAGATCTACGCTTATGGATGAAAGGTAAAAAACAAGCATTTCATTTCGGAATACCTATGATGTGGCGTGAACAAAGAGACCACAGCAGTGACTGCTATTTTTGCTCTTGCATTGTGAAGGGATACAACTTAAAAAATAAGAACGTAATAAGTTACCCCAACCTTCCCTCAGCAATTAGGCCTATGCCTCATAGCAACGAAGTACCTGTGCCTGAACCACCAAAATCTTTGGATCATATTTGTGTGGACGGTTCTGATCATGATGAGACTCATCAGATGGCTTTTCCCGATGAGTCCAGTACTTCCGAGTTTGAAACTGAACCAGATCCGAAACCTGAACTTTTCTCTCAAGCTGAATTGAATGATTTAGTCCGGGATTTAGGACTCCCAAAAGATGCTGCCCAACTGCTAGGTTCTCGGCTTAAACAGAAAAATCTATTGTCACCAGGAACAACTTTTTATTGGTACCGCAACCGCGAGACACAATTTTTGAAGTATTTCAGCAAAGAGGAAGATTTGGTATTTTGCAACGATATATACGGAGTGATGGAAAAGTTTAAACTCAAGTATGATCCTGCTGAATGGCGGCTGTTCATTGATTCGTCAAAAGACAGCATAAAAGGTGTTCTTCTTCATAGTGGCAACACATTCGCTTCAGTTCCTATTGCTCACTCTGTTATTCTCCAAGAAAAATACGAGAATTTGGCCCTGATTCTTCAGAAGATTCGTTATGATGAGCATAAGTGGATGATTTGTGGAGACTTTAAAATTCTATCCATGCTATTAGGGCAGCAATCCGGTTTCACCAAATATCCCTGCTTCCTTTGCTTGTGGGATAGCCGGGCCCGCGACCTACACTGGGGGAAAAAAGACTGGCCAATTCGGGAGTATTTGAGACCCGGTGAGAAAAATGTTCTTCATGAGAGCTTGGTACCTCGTGATAAAATTCTATTACCACCTCTCCACATTAAGTTGGGTCTCATTAAGCAATTCATCAAGTCCCTTCCAAAAGATGGTGAGTGCTTTCAGTACCTTTGCTCAAAGTTCCCCCGACTTTCTGAAGCAAAGCTAAAGGAAGGAGTGTTTGTTGGCCCTGATATAAGGAAACTCATTTCAGATGGAGCATTCGCTGAAACGATGTCTGAGAAGGAAAAAGAAGCCTGGGATTCCTTCAAGGATGTTGTTCTCAAATTCTTGGGGAACAGGCGGGATGAGAACTATAAGGATATTGTTGCCAGGATGCTCAATGCCTTCAAAGAACAAGGCTGTAACATGAGCCTGAAAGTCCATTTCTTGCACTCCCATGTAAACTACGTTCCCGAAAACTTGGGGGCGTACAGTGAAGAACAAGGTGAAAGGTTTCACCAGGACATCAAGGACGCAGAGAGAAGGTACCAAGGAAGATGGAACACCACTATGATGGCTGATTTCTGCTGGTTGCTGCTGCAGGAAACCCCAGATGAAAAATACGCCAAGCAGCGCACCAAGAGAAGCATTTGGGGGGAAGAAGAAACGGGCCCACCAGGAGATTGATTGACCCAAGAATGACTTTAAAATCTAAACTGTGTTGACAAATATCGTGTTTTTACTAAACTTTGAAATAAAAATTTGCTAGTTATTACCACAGTGTCGGATCTCATTTATTAGAATTTTATTTTCACACCATCGGGTGTTTGTCTTCATGTATTGCAATGGTGCGGTTTGCGTTTTCTATTCTTACATACATACCTGTACAACATTTTTTGCACATTTCTTTGCTTTGCTTTGTGTCTAACCTCGTTCTTATATGCTCAATGTTTGTGCACATGTATGTGGCTGTTTTAAGTGCAGACAATTTTGCTACCATCACAGTGTGTTTTGTTGACATTACTCTATTCTTATGTGCTGCCTTGTTACAATTTTCTTTATTCTTATTTGAATAACTACTAAACAATTAGTATAAAGAATTCATCCAAGAAACTTTTATCTTGATCGCACTCAATCTGAAACGTTCACCTCAAACTGCTAACCCAATGTAGCAAAAAATCTGTACGTGATGGAGCAAATTGGTTACCAGATTTGGATTCAGCGCACCAAAAAACGTAAAAATCAATCGAAACATTAGAGGCAGTTTAAAAAAAAATTTTTTTGGTGTACCTGTGTAATCAATTCGTTATCTCTTCAATTTGAGTCGGAGGTCTGTAGACTACAGTAGTATGGATGACAGTGCCATCTCCTCTTTCCAACGCAATCCAGAGCGCTTCTTCTTTTCCCCATGCACCCTGCATTTCAGTAGCTTTGATATTGCTTTTGACATACAAGGCTACTCCTCTCCCTTTTCTATTTTCTCTGTCTCTTCTGAATAGATTATAGTCAGGTATGGCTATATCCCAATCATGCGATTCATTAAACCATGTTTCTGTAATGGCCACGATGTCCAAGTCCTTTTCAACCATTAGGGCTTCCAGGTCCAGATGTTGGCTAAGCTTCGAGCATTTGTGCTCATTGCTTTCCAGCATTTAACTGGCATCAGATATGATCACACCTATGCTTCACTCTTATTTTTTTTTTGTACCAAAATACTTCATCCCCTATATTGTATAGCTCTCCATGGTTTTAGCAGTCCAAATGTATGAGCCTGCATTTTTTAGCATGAGATGTTAGCAGCCAAATTCTAAACCATTCTGAGCTTTGCTGGATCCTTTTTCCTGTTATCTATATCTTCCACAAAGTGACAGACCTATTCCAATAGCCCTTCTGCAAAATTGTTTATAAAAATATTAAAAAGAACCGGACCAAGGACCAATGCCTGTGTACACCACTAGTAATGTACTTATCCCAAATTGGGGGCCTTCTAAGATTGCGAATCCAAATTGCAGGTGAAATTTAACATGGTTCAGTGCAAAGTGATGCACATAGAGAAGAATAACCCAAATTATAGTTGAATGATGCTAGGTTCCACATTAGGAGTCACACCCAGGAGAAGGATTTAGTTATCATTGTGGACAATACATTAAAATTATCTGCATGGCCAAAAAGGCAAAACAGAATGCTTAGAATTATTAGGAAAGGAATAAAGAATAAAATAAAGAATACTGTATTGCTTTTGTATCACTCCATGGTGCGATCACACATTGAGTATTGTGTGGAATTTTGACCTCCTCATCTGAAAAGAAATATAGTAACATTAGAAAAGGTACAGAGAAGGGGATCTCTCCTCTTTTCCATTCCCTCATGGTCTGAGATTTCCCTTCTCTCTTCCCTCCCTCCTATAGTCTAGCATTTTCCCTCAAAGCTCCCTCCTTACCTCACCTTGATATACACACAGCAATGGCTACAATAAATACTAGTGCAAGCCCGAAAGCCATTAAGTCTATGCACCCTTGAAGCTGGGCTATATGCCCTCTGATGTATGAGGATGAGATGCAGCAGAGAGGGACACTGTGATACCTGGGTGCAAACTATATTGTAATGATAGAGCTGTTAAAATTGGTGGAGGGGTTGCGCTCTATGTTAGAGAGGGCATGGAGTCACAAAGGATTAAATTTTTGAAGGAAACAAAATTTGCTGTAGAATATCTATGGATTGAAATTCTATGTAAAACGGGGAAGGCGATGGCAGTGGGGGTGCACTATCAACCGCCTGGCCAGAATGAACAAATGGATGATGACGTGCTCAAAGAAATCAGGGAAGCTAACAAACATTACAGCACAGTAATAATAATGGGTGATTTCAATTACCCCGGTATTGACTGGGTCAGTGTCACGGCAGGATATGCTAGGGAGATAAAGTTCCTAGATGAAATAAATGACTGCTTCTTGGAGCAGCTGGTTCATGAACCGACCAGCAGTGAAGCCATTTTGGACCTAGTCCTTAGTGGAACACCAGATCTGGTGCAAGAGGTAAGGGTGTTAGGGCCACTTGGCAATAGTGATCATAGCATGATAGCGTTTGATTTAATTAATGGAGGAGGGATGGTAGGGAAATCCACAGTAATATCTTTTAACTTTCGAAAGGGAGACTATGATAAAATGAGGAAAATAGTTAAGAAAAAACTAAAAGAAGCAGTTGCAGAGGTTAAAGACTTACATCAAGCTTAAGTATTGTTTAAAATTACTATCTTTGAAGCCCAGACCAGCTGTATTCCACACTTTAAGAAAAGTGGAAGGAAGTCCAAAAACTGCCAGCATGGTTTAAAGATGAGGTCAGAGAGGCTGTTGTTGCCCAAAAAGCATCTTTCAGGAAATGGAAAAAAGAGCCAAATGACGAAAACCTGGAAACAGCACAAGCACTGGCAAGTTAAATGCAAGGCATAGATAAGGCAGGCAAAGAGAGAATTTGAGAAGAAGCTTGCTGTGGAAGCAAAAACACATAATAAAGACTTTTTCAAGTGCATTCGTAGCAAAAATCCTGTGAGTCAGTCAGTTGGACCATTAGATGACAGAGGGGTAAAAGGGGAACTAAGAGGGGTCAAGGTCATAGGTGAGAGACTGAATGAATTCTTTGCTTTGGTCTTTACTGAGGAAGATGTAGGGATGTTACCCATGACTGAAGTTGTATTTAAAGGTGATACTGTGGAAGAATTGAAAGAAATATTGATACACCGGGATGATGTATTACAACTATTTGATAAACTGAAGAGTAGCAAATCACCTGGACCGGATGGTATACATCCAAGGGTGTTGAAAGAACTGAAATATGATATTTCAGACCTGCTATTAGTAATCTGTGAATTATCATTAAAATCATCTGTAATACCTGAAGATTGGAGGATGGCCAATGTAACGACAATTTTTAAAAAGGGTTCCAGGAGTGATCCGGGAAACTACAAACTGGTGAGCCTGACGTCAGTACTGGGAAAAACGGTAGAAATCATCATAAAGAACAAAATTACTTAACATGTAGATTGTCATGGCTTAATGGGAGACAGCCAACATGGCTTTAGACAAGGAAGATCTTGTCTTAGTAATTTGTTATGTTTTTTTGAAGGTGTGAATAAACAGGTAGACAAAGGTGAGTCAGTTGATATAGTGTATCTGGACTTTCAGAAAGCCTTTGACAAGGTCCCTCATAAGAGACTTTTGGCAAAACTAAAAAGGCGGCAGAGGTTATGAAGTTTGCAGATGACAAAAAACTGTTTAAAGCTGTGAAAACCCATGAGGATTGTGGAAAATTGCAAGAGGTTCTTGATAAATTGGAAGACTGGGCATCTAAATGACAGATGAAATTTAATGTGGACAAGTGCAAAGTTATGCACCAAAGTAAAGAACAACCTAAACTATGGTTACACAATGCAAGGTTCCACATTAGGAATCACAACCCAGGAAAAAGATTTAGGCGTCATTGTGGATAACATGTTAAAACCCTCCATCCAGTGTGCAGCGGCGGCCAAGAGAGCAAATAGAATGCTACATATCATAAGGAAAGGAATGGAGAGTAAAACAAAGGATATTATAATGCCTCTGTATCGTTCCATGGTGCGACCACACCTTGAATATTGTATGCAATTCTGGTCACAGTATCTTAAAAAGGATATAGCGTTATTAGAAAAGGTACAGAGAAGAGCCACCAAACTGGTAAAGGGGATGGAAGGATACCCCTATGAAGAGAGGCTAAAAAAGTTAGGTCTCTTCAACCTGGAAAAGAGATGACAGAGGAAATGTGATAAAAGGTCTATAAATTAATGAATGGAGTGGAACGGGTAAACATAGATCGGTTGTTTACGTCATCAGAATATAGAAAGACTAGGGGGCATGCAATGAAGCTACAGGGTAACCTATTTAAGATTAATAAGAGAAAATATTTTTTCACTCAACATCTATTCAAACTCTGTAATTTGTTACCAAAGGATGTAGTAAAAGCTGTTAGTGTAGCTGAGTTGAAAAAAAGGTTTGGACAAGTTCCTGGAGGAAAGGTCCATAAACCATTATTAAAAGGGACCCAGGATATCACTGCTTGACCAAATACAATCATTGAGGAACACATGTCTTTTGGGGAAACTGCTAGGTACTTATGACCTAGATTGGCCATTGTTGGAAACAGGATACTGGGCTTGATGGACCTTGGTCTGATCCAGTATGGCATCTCTTATGTTCTTATGTAAAGTCTTTGAGAGCACATTGGTTGAGGAGCTCCATGATACATGCTAGTATTTCTTTCATGGGCCCAGCAAGATGCAGCAACAGTAACAATGGCAATGACAATATGGGGATGGATGCAGTACCATGGACCAACAATTTGTATGGGCCAGAGCCCATGTGGCTCACCCTCTGTCAACACCCCTGTTCACAAAATAGCCATCTCGGAAACAGAAAACTTTCATGCCTAGTCTGCTATGTGCAAAAGTAACTAACTGTCTGTATTAATGAGCTGCAGTGATGAAAAATCAGAACAAAGCAGCATATTAACTCTGAATCCAATGAAAATCTGTGTGCTAAGACATGTACTTATCTTTTTTCAGCTATTCCAGGAGCTCGGGTTTTCTTGCGCATTTTTCCCCAGCTCATTTGCATGAGTGCCAAACTTGAGCACAAATGAAGCTGCTGACCCAGAGGAAATCCCACAATTATGTATATCAGCATTGAAGGATCACAATCAGTTAATAAATATAAAGGAATCAACTGTTATTGTATGCTGACAGTTACATGTTGTACTTTAGGACCGATGAAGTACAAATGGATGTGTTATAAGTATGTGTGCTATCAAGCAGGGAAGTGAATTAATATGTTTGTATTGGGTGTGTGTTGAGAATTAATACTATAAAATACTGCAATGAAGTATATAAATAGTTTTAATTACTCCTGTCTATTACTGAATATGTGTTGTCTTACAATATATGAGAGGCATTTTAGAAGGAACATCTAGGAAGAATCTGGGACATCCAGAGCAGAACGTCCAAAAACCAGGGGAGCGGCAGCAGTGCTTTCTGAAATCGCTCTGTCTCTACCCTAAAAAATGAACCACCCAGAAACCACTTCTGGAGATGGGCCCTGTGCAGATAACACGGCCTGATAAATGCATGGATATAGGCCATTTTACAAATATGAACATCCCCAAGTGCACGCCCGCAGAACCGGCTACTTGGACACCCCAGCCTGAATAGGTGAGAAGGTGGGGGGAGGGGGGGAGGTGGCTTCTATGTTACGAGATTAACACATTTCAGAAATGCCAATGTGTGATGGTGGCTCAGTAATATGTATGAAGTATGTATTTATAAGCAGGTTTCTTCGGTCAAGAAATATTAACCACGTTGATGTAAGCACATTTTGCTCTTCACTCTGAAAGCATTGCAGCCATGCAAAAAGGACTTTTTTTACACTTTATTCATGGTCAGGAGCAGGTAGAGGTATGGACACCTCAACAACCAAGGCCTGATGTGCTTGCGCCATTCTGAAATTACACCATGCAGTGCAATTCTCTTGCTCCTGCCAGGGTGCGCTTACACCATGCTCCCGTGCTATATGGCTGTCCTCGCCCTGTGGACGTCTATAGACTTCACTTTCTAAAATCACTCTGGGGACATCTCCATGATTTGCAGTTTAAGTGTTCATTTTCAGACGTCCAACTCATGAACAGACTAAAATGACTCCCTATATGTATATATTTGATCTTCCTAGAATCTTGGTGATCCATAAGTCCGTGCATATTTTTAGACAACACAAGGTTTGCATTTGTGTAAAATGGTTTGCATGGAGTGTAAGTCTGAGTGTTAGAAGTATACTATAAGTGAACGTGTCTGTTAAAGAAGAAGCTAAAATGGAATGAAGTCAAACTAAGAGTATGAGGAGAGAGCACTTTTGCAACAAAAAGTCATGTATCCCTGGAAATCTATTTTCAAGAGCATAGTTATTTTTTCAGTCATATTTCATGGAGCTCAATGTAATGGAAAGAAAAATCATAATAACACAGCTGTAATATCCAAAAGTCATAATAGACAAAAAAGTCTCATAAAGCTGTACAAGCAAGTGTTCTCGTCAATGCGGTTGATTGAGTCTCTGAGGTGAAAAATGTCATTGTTGTAGGATTTCTTTTCAAAACTTAAGTACCAACCACCATCTGGCAATATTTAACAACCTTCTATACCAATCATTCTGTCTTTTGGCAATAAAATAGATTTTTCTCTTCTTGGCACAGAGAAATATCAAAGCACAAGTTGGTCTTTTTCATCATTATATAACAGCTTACAATGATGCCAGCAGCAGGCGAAGCAGAAGCAGAAGATCTTTTTAAAGCTCAGGTTAGAATAACGGGGGGAAGGATATAACTATTAGACTAAGGAATGTCAAAAATGATATCAGGAAGGTAAAGTTAGTCCCCAGACCTCCCCCTTCTCCAGTGAACACCCTTTTGCTCAGCCATAGATAGACGTGGAGGCCAATTCCATACTGTGCAAGTCCGGGCCATCTGGACACCCACAATATGGACGGGGCACAGTTGTATCTGATTCTGCAAATGCGGGAGCTATATGTTCCTGGGGCTTCAGAATCACCTAGCTTGGACGGGTCGACATGCTCAGGATTCTGAGTGGGGAGACGTACAGCATGCTGCCCGACTTCACCGCTCAGTGCTCCTGCTGGTGTACCAGGGCTGTGGCATCCCACTGCCCTGGCACCGGGACGCCCAGCAGGAGCATACATGCCTGACAGCAGGTTATTTCTCTTTCCCCCACTTCTCAACTCTTGGCGGAGTCTGCCAGGTCCAGGATTGGGAGGAGGGACTTCACCTGCTGCAGTTCCTTGTGTTGTGGGGGGAGGCTGCCTAGCTTGATTGCCACCTTTGCTGAGAATTATTCCATCTCCAAGGTGAAATAAGTCTGACGTCCATCCTGCACTTGTGGACATGCAGAGGCCTGCCTGGAATGGCCTCTATATGTCAGGGTGCCCGGCCTCTCCCCCACTCTGCCCTCATGACCCCCAGTCAGCGCCCCCATCTGGCATTCCCCACACAAAGGTCCTGTGCGTGCAGAGAGCAGGAGAGGCAGCATACATTCCCAGGCTTGTTCAGGGGTTGTATGCCCAGGCCGGACATACAACCCTGCTAAAGCTGTCTCTGAATGTCGGCCACAGAGGGTTATTTTAGAAGCATACCCATGTGTGTGGCATTTACATATATAGATTAGAATACATGTGTACATGTGATTTTAGAAAAACACTATTTACACGTGGTGAGCAACACTGTGTCCAGAGTTCAAGGGGGCGTGGTTTAGGCTTGGAGAGGGAGTCATTTGGACAGGCCTACAATATTGATGAATATTACCAGTTTTATAAGGTTAATCATGCTGATATAAAAAAAGTCAGCATTTAGAGCTGCCCTGAGGCATGAACAAATACCTGCTTGAAGGTGCAGGTGTAATGGCCAGGGTCAGCTACCTTCATTTACCCACCTGACATTATTCCCCTCCTCCCAAATGACATCCGATCTCCCCCAATGCCCTCTCCAGCATCCAATCCCCCTGATAGCTTCCCTATGACATGTGATCTCACCCATCCGACCACCCCTCCACAGATTCCCTACCTGGACCCCAGTTGGCATCAAGAAAACCCCCGATGGCCCCATTGACAGAATTTCCCCCACTTCTTAACTTCCCCCAGTCCCGCTCCAGTTCTAACCAGGGTCCTTGGTGTCTAGTGGGAACAGGAACGATCATGAATGAAGAGATTATGATCACCTGGGACATTCCCCATTCTGATGGATAAAAAACTGGATACAAGGAAATCTGACAGAGGTAAAGGAGAAAAACAACAGAATGCATTAATAGAGGTTTCAGTTCCAAATGATTTTTCTTGAATCATGTGGAGAGGAAGATCCTGAAGTACCAATAAATGCAGTCAGAGACTAAGAAAACGTGGCAGAAAGATACTGAAATATTTTCCATTGTATTGGGAGCCAAAGGCCTGATAAAGAAGAATTCCCAGTTACATCTAGACAAACTACCCTTATGAACTCCAGAAGGAAGCTCTCTTTGGCACAATGCAAGTACTACGGTGAGCATTAGCAGTAAATATGAGAGACTGAGATAGCCTAGCTTAGGACTGAGGGTCATGACTGTCATGATATGCACAAAACTAACTCATTTGTAGAAATTGCCCCCAAGAACAGATTATGTTAAGAAGCGTATTTTCTATCCATAAATATGTATCTACCTGTAGTAGATATACCAAAAAAATGTGGTCTCTATATCCCTTACAAACAAAGGAATTCAAATATATGTGACGCAGCATTTTAGAAAGGATTTCCAAGCTTTGGGGAGGACTTGCAAATAAGAATGTTCTGCAAATGGAAGAGATTTCAGAACCAGGCCTGTGAACATGCAGGCACCATCTGAAATTGTCCTGCTGACATCCAGAAATTTGCACGTAGGCTGCTGAGATGGCAACAGTACATGCAACCAGGCCAGTCCAAGGGTTTCTGCCACCCTAGGCAGAAACCCCAGCCTCGTCACCTCCCCAGCTGACATTGCCCCCCCTGCAGCTGATGCCACCCCCCAGCTGCTCCAATTCTGTCTCTGGGAGGGGGAGATGGGCAGTTTGTAGTATTTCCAAAAGCGGCAGCTTTTTGCTGCCGCTTTTGGAAATGTTTCCGCTGCCCACTTCCCTCCTCAAATGGAATTGGCGGCAGCTGGGGGAGGTGGTGCGGCTAACCATGTGTGCCACTGCCACTGCTAACCACCTGGGCCAGCCACCTAACTCTCCTATTGGATGGGCCGGCCCTGCATGCAACCCGTGCAAAATATGGTATTGCCTAACAAGGATGTGCATGTGCATGTGCATGTGGGATGCAACATACACTGCCATACAGAGCCCTAGTATGAGGATACAGGCAGATGAGAGAGATATGGCAACACAGCAACCACACTTGTCTTGTGTGGAGATCAAGAGGCTTTGTCTCCTGGTTGTACAGCATGAGGAGGGCAGTCTACCACCAGAGGAATGGGGACAGGGAGTGGGCAAGGAACACAAATCAGTAGGTATCCTTGAATACACTGGTGACAACTGTAATAAGTACAGCAGTCACAGTGTTTCCAAAATGGGAGTGCACAGCACTGTTGCTCAGCGAATAAGGGGAAAGGTGGCCGTTGTCATTCTGGACATAGCAGAGGCATGTGCTGGCCACAAAAGAGTGAGGGAGAAAGTAAGGGTACAGCTAATGTCAGAACCTTGAAAGTTGGTAGGCCAGCATGGGCACCTGGAGTTCACAGTGCACGGCAGGAAGGAGTCTGTGGATGAACACAACACAGAAATAAAACATATGCACCCACAGAAAGACCTCTAAAAGGTAGCACAGAGGGATACGTAGCCAGCAGTGCACAGAAGGTTCCAGAGGACTTGAGGTAGATTAGGCATGGTGTCCCCCCAGAGGGCTGTGTGAGAATCACGGACCACCAGCAACATACCAGGCAATGTGGTCCCAGAGCAAATGCGGCCGATTACTAACACATGAAGTGCAAGAGAGGAATGATAGGGAAAGGCATAGTTGGAAAATGACTCCACTGAACATGTTTTGTATTTCTCTTTCCCACAGGCCATCAGGTAGCCATGGTTCCTGCAGCAGCTCCAGAGGGAGTGGCAGTAGCACCATGATATGAGGTATCTCTGCATCCACAACGTTGCCACTAGATACAGGAGCCCTGTATGATGGAGGTTCCAGGTGAAGGCTGTAATGGCAAGGAGCAAGTGCTATTGCTAGCACACCAAGGGCAAGGGCACCACAGTAGCAGAGACAAAAGGACATCAAATGCAGGATCTAAATAAGGGATAACTTCTGCATAGGTTTGTGGAAAAGGCATTTAAAGGCATGCCAGACATGGGGGCGCTGATGGCAGCATGAGAAGGGTGGAGATTACAAGAGGAGCTGGAAATGTCTGCTGATTCAGATCCTGCATCTCAGTGCACAACCAGCAGCACAGGGACCCCTGTATGAGGGAATGGCAGGGAGATAGATGTGAGTTGCAGAGTGATGTGCAAGCATCACTCAGATGTCACTTAGAATAAGCTAACAGGACAGGTTGTGCATGTTCAATCAATGACAGTCAGATAGAATAAAAGAGTGGCACAAGTGAAAAATGGGCTAGAAGACCAGTGGAGCAGGTCAAGGAAGTGATAGCTGGAAGATGATGCAATGGAGGAAAGTAATTTTTTATGTAATAATCCAATGTGGAAATCCAGGAGATTGTTCTCTTGGCTGTCCGTGTGGGAGCATAAAGTCATCAGAATCCATGACATATGGTTCCATTCCACAACATTGGAGAACAAAGTAGTTCTCCAGTCTTTGGGCTGTTGAGGGCATCCTGTGTATTCTTAAACCTCCTCAGTCTTTGACTGACTGAAGAGACAAACCATGCAGGATACATTTCTTCATGTATAAACCTGAGCTCTGCCTTTTATTTAAACTCCTTTGTGAGGTACTGAATTATAAACAGTCCTGGTGTAATGAAGGGCGATATATAAAGTTCAGTGATAAAGATAAAGTTAGCTCTTAGGGCATATATTGTGTTGCCACCTATAACACAGGTACACTACCAAAAAACTGCCTCCAGTTTTGCAACTGATTCCTATAGATTTTGGGGTGCTGAATCCAGGAAAAATAGCCAAAATGTTCCATCACGTCACGTTTTCTTGCAAAATTAGATTTCTTACCCATATAAGGAATGTTCACATAATTTCTTTTTAGCCGACTGCAGTTTATTTTCTTGGCCCAAAATAGAGGTTGTAATGGTTAACTAACTAGAAACACTCCCTCATGATATTTTAGAGTGTTTTGTATTCATTTTATACATTAACAGGACAATTGGGAGGCAGGGGCTAAATCCAGTACTCGCGCTGGCGCATGTTCTTTCCTGTTTGCCTCGCCTCGTTCGCTCGCTCAAACACGGTGGTTGCGACATGAACGTTCCTGTCAAATTTCAGTTTCTTGCAAGTTCATTATTACCTTTTGTTTGCTCAGTCGTAATCCAGCTTTATTCCGAAGTGGTTCACTACAGTTATAGTTTGCAGTGCTGTGTATTTGTGATGGCTCACAGAGCCAGAGGTTGCGTCAACTCTCCGGACAGTTTTTGTTTTATTTGTGGGGAATATACCATGAAAAAGCGGCAGAGGAACATTTCTGCATTTATTAAAAAAGTATATTTCGCCTATTTCGGTTTGAAGTTAGGCAATCAAGACAAACCATGACCACAGTCACCATGTATGACCAACACACAATAACTCTACCCTACATTCATATTGTTACCTATTTCAATGTTCCACACATGTAAATAGTTTCCCCTGTTATCCAAGTTGATTGCTCCTGTTCATTGTAATGACCTAACTCTTGTTTATTGTCGGATACTTTTAGTTTTATGTAAACCGCGCTGATCGCAAATAGTGCGGTATATAAGAAATGTAAATAAATAAATAAATAAATAAACCGTGGGCTCCTCACAAAGTGTGCAAGACATGTGAGGAAGATCTACGCTTATGGATGAAAGGTAAAAAACAAGCATTTCGTTTCGGAATACCTATGATGTGGCGTGAACAAAGAGACCACAGCAGTGACTGCTATTTTTGCTCTTGCATTGTGAAGGGATACAACTTAAAAAATAAGAACGTAATAAGTTACCCCAACCTTCCCTCAGCAATTAGGCCTATGCCTCATAGCAACGAAGTACCTGTGCCTGAACCACCAAAATCTTTGGATCATATTTGTGTGGACGGTTCTGATCATCATGAGACTCATCAGATGGCTTTTCCCGATGAGTCCAGTACTTCCGAGTTTGAAACTGAACCAGATCCGAAACCTGAACTTTTCTCTCAAGCTGAATTGAATGATTTAGTCCAGGATTTAGGACTCCCAAAAGATGCTGCCCAACTGCTAGGTTCTCGGCTTAAACAGAAAAATCTATTGTCACCAGGAACAACTTTTTATTGGTACCGCAACCGCGAGACACAATTTTTGAAGTATTTCAGCAAAGAGGAAGATTTGGTATTTTGCAACGATATATACGGAGTGATGGAAAAGTTTAAACTCAAGTATGATCCTGCTGAATGGCGGCTGTTCATTGATTCGTCAAAAGACAGCATAAAAGGTGTTCTTCTTCATAATGGCAACACATTCGCTTCAGTTCCTATTGCTCACTCTGTTATTCTCCAAGAAAAATAAGAGAATTTGGCCCTGATTCTTCAGAAGATTCGTTATGATGAGCATAAGTGGATGATTTGTGGAGACTTTAAAATTCTATCCATGCTATTAGGGCAGCAATCCGGTTTCACCAAATATCCCTGCTTCCTTTGCTTGTGGGATAGCCGGGCCCGCGACCTACACTGGGGGAAAAAAGACTGGCCAATTCGGGAGTATTTCAGACACGGTGAGAAAAATGTTCTTCATGAGAGCTTGGTACCTCGTGATAAAATTCTATTACCACCTCTCCACATTAAGTTGGGTCTCATTAAGCAATTCATCAAGTCCCTTCCAAAAGATGGTGAGTGCTTTCGGTACCTTTGCTCAAAGTTCCCCAGACTTTCTGAAGCAAAGCTAAAGGAAGGAGTGTTTGTTGGCCCTGATATAAGGAAACTCATTTCAGATGGAGCATTCGCTGAAACGATGTCTGAGAAGGAAAAAGAAGCCTGGGATTCCTTCAAGGATGTTGTTCTCAAATTCTTGGGGAACAGGCGGGATGAGAACTATAAGGATATTGTTGCCAGGATGCTCAATGCCTTCAAAGAACAAGGCTGTAACATGAGCCTGAAAGTCCATTTCTTGCACTCCCATGTGAACTACTTTCCCGAAAACCTGGGGGCGTACAGTGAAGAACAAGGTGAAAGGTTTCACCAGGACATCAAGGACGCAGAGAGAAGGTACCAAGGAAGATGGAACACCACTATGATGGCTGATTTCTGCTGGTTGCTGCTGCGGGAAACCCCAGATGAAAAATACGCCAAGCAGCGCACCAAGAGAAGCATTTGGGGGAAGAAGAAACGGGCCCACCAGGAGATTGATTGACCCAAGAATGACTTTAAAATCTAAACTGTGTTGACAAATATCGTGTTTTTACTAAACTTTGAAATAAAAATTTGCTAGTTATTACCACAGTGTCGGATCTCATTTATTAGAATTTTATTTTCACAACATCGGGTGTTTCTCTTCATGTATTGCAATGGTGCGGTTTGCGTTTTCTATTCTTACATACATACCTGTACAACATTTTTTGCACATTTCTTTGCTTTGCTTTGTGTCTAACCTCGCTCTTATATGCTCAATGTTTGTGCACATGTATGTGGCTGTTTTAAGTGCAGACAATTTTGCTACCATCACAGTGTGTTTTGTTGACATTACTCTATTCTTATGTGCTGCCTTGTTACAATTTTCTTTATTCTTATTTGAATAACTACTAAACAATTAGTATAAAGAATTCATCCAAGAAACTTTTATCTCGATTGCACTCAATCTGAAACGTTCACCTCAAACTGCTAACCCAATGTAGCAAAAAATCTGTACGTGATGGAGCAAATTGGTTACCAGATTTGGATTCAGCGCACCAAAAAACGTAAAAATCAATCGAAACATTAGAGGCAGTTTAAAAAAATTTTTTTTAGTGTACCTGTGTAATCTGTCAGCCTGTCTCTGCCTCTATCTTTCACTCACAGTAGCAGCAGCAGTAGAGGTGGCAGCAGCTACACAAGAGGCCCTAGGAATGGAGCTGGAGGAGAGATGAGGTGCTGTAAGCAGATGGTGATGAGGCAGAAGAGGGAGAGTGTGATGGGGTGGATGAGATAGCAGCAGTGGAGAGCCAACAACCTTGAGCTCCTCAATCGTGAGCAGCTACTGCCTCATCATCAGCACCTCCATGAAGCCAGAGGAGGAGGAAGAAGAGGTGGAGGAGGAGGTGCTAACAACTTTGGACATGGCTGAGCAGTTGATAGTTGGACAATTCCACCCCCTGCATTGTGTAGACACCCCAGAGCTGGCCATGAGACCCTTAACATTGGACTCTGTGGCAGTACACAACCTGTCTGAGATGGAGCAGAATACTATGGAGTATATTGTGTTGAAGAGAGAGGGGCAAGGAGGGATAGGGCTGGGAGGGAGAGATGGTGGGGAAGAGTAAGGGATGGGCTGGGGACAGATAGGGTGTGGGAGGCAGAAGAAAGGATGGAGGGATGGCACACAGGGCCATGCTATGCTATCTCATGCCTTTAAGCTTGACCAACCGGATTTCTCAGCAATAACAAAATGCTTCGATGCAGTTTCTGAATGGCTCCTCTCCCAAAACTTACGCATTAATCACAGCAAGACCGATGTCCTTTTTGTCACTCGAAATCAGAAGTTCATACCACCGCCATCCCTTCGAGTCAACAACTTCGACCTCACAGTCAAACCTACCATCCGGTACTTGGGCATCATCCTCGATCAAAAGCTGGACATGTCACCGCATATCAAGAATATCACTAAATCTATCTACCACAAGATACGGTCAGTACCCCACCTTCGACCACTACTTGACCCTTCTGATTTCCGCTCTATATTCCAAGTACTGGTAACCCCCCACCTTGACTTTGCCAACATTATCCTCCTTGGGCTCCCACAAGCAACATTGAACCCGCTTAGGCTAGCCATGAATTCTGCAGCAAGAATACTCACCGGAACATCTAGATCGGACCACATAACTCCAGTCCTGATGAGCCTACATTGGCTGCCTCTACATGCTAGAATCATATACAAAGCCCTCGTTCTAACTTTCAAGGCCTCAAAAATCAGCCCCCCACCATGCTCACCAAGCTCATCCAACCTATGCCACCCAACAGAAGCAGACGCTCGTCATGTTTGAACAAACTAGAAATGCCTAAAACACTCACGAAATGTTCAAAGACAACATCCAATAGAGCCTTCTCACTATTTGTACCAGGAGCATGGAACTCTCTCCCCCCAGAAATTCGTTCCATCACTAATATCATTTCATTCAGAAAGGCCATCAAACATCATCTGTTCCTAAAATACTATTCCAAACTCATTCCCCCCAGCCAATCCCAACATAATACACATCTTCACCAAAACTCACACTTAACACAACCCCAACTAGAAAATTTGTTAGCCTGACACTCCTGTTACTTATCCATTTTTCACATTACAATGCCTAACCATGCCCTTCATATGATGTTTAAACCTCTACTTACATAACACTGTACATAGTTTTTCTCCCCTGTTCATCCAAGTTTGTATCCCCTGTTTATTGTAAACTCAGTGTAACATGTTACATTGTTGTATACTTTGTTCAAATGTAAACCGCACTGATTGTAATAGCGCGGTATATAAGAAATGCAAATAAATAAATAAAATAGCAGTGATGCAGCATGACCTCTGTGCCCATCCAGCAAGTGCCCCAACATGAGGCCTCCCCTGGGTTTTAGTAAGCCAGAGGTCCTGCTGCACACCTTGTATTCATTCAGCAGGAGAAGCAGCAGGGCTTTAATACCATCACCTGGACCTAAGACCTTATGTTGGGTCACCTAAGGGAATACAGGCAACGATACATGCCCAGTCAGCCTGTACAACATCTGCTGGCATGCATCTCTGCCCTTATTCCCTCATCACACAGAAGGGAGGGCTCTGATAGGGGGGGTATGAAACATAGAAACATGATGGTAGATAAAGGTCATATGGTCTGTCCAGTCTGCCCTTCCATACCAACTACTAAGCTTTACAGTCCCTTTTTTTCCTTTAATCCTCATCACTATCATCTCCACTGGGAGACTATTCCATGCATCTACCACTCTTTTTGTAAAGAAATATTTCTGCAAATTATTCCTTTGTCTATCCCCTTTCACATTCATCCTATGCCCTTATTGCAGAGCTTTCTTTCAATTGAAAAAGGCTCTCCTCCTGTGCATTCATGTATTTAAATTATTTAGCATATCTCCTCTCTCCCACCTTTCCTCCATATGCCTTATGACAAAGCATGCTGACCATTTTCTTAGCCACTCTCTGCACAGACTCCATCCTGTTTATATCTTTTTGAAGGTGTGGTCTCCAGAATTACACACCATACTCCAAATGAGGTCTCACCAGAGGCACTATCACCACCTTTTCCACATTGGCCATTTCTCTCCCTATGCACCCAAGTATCCTTCTGGCTTTCACTGTTACCTTTTCTACTTGTTTAGCCACCTTATGATCATCAAAAACAATCACTTCCAGGATCTGCTCTTCTTTCATGGTCAGAAGTACTTCACTCCTATACTGTACTGCATCCTTGGATTTTTGCATCCCAAATGCATGAACCTGCATTTTTTAGTCTTAAATCTCAACTGCCAAACTCTCAACCATTCTTCAAGCTTTGCTAAATCCCTCCTCATGTTATGTACTCCTTCTTGGATATCTACTCTATTGCAGATTTTGGTATCATCTGCAAAGAGGCAAACCTTACCTGACAGCCCTTCTGCAATATCACTTACAAAAATGTTAAAAAGAATCGGACCAAGGACATATCCCTGAAGCACATCACTGGTAACATTCTTTTCCTCAGAGTGAGCTCCATTTACCTGTACCTTTTATTGCCTCCCATTCAACCAATTTCTAATCCAGTCAGTCATTTTAGGGTCCATCTCAATTTATTTATAAAAGTCGCCTGTGCGAAACTGTGTCAATAGCTTTACCAAAATCTAAGTAGACCACATCTATGGCTTTCCCTCTGTCTAACTCTCTGGTCACCCAAGTAAAAAAAACTAACTAGATTTGTTTGATAAGACCCGTCTCTAATGAAACCATGCTGCCTCAGATCCTGTAATCCATTGGATTTCAGAAACCTCACTATCCTCTATTTTCGCATCATTTCTATTAATTTACTCACCACAAAGTCAGACTAACTAGCCTGTAGTTCCCACTCTCCTCCTTATTTCTGCTTTTGTTTAGAGAGAGCTCATGCACCTTTCTGCAGTCCTCTGGTACCACTCTGAACTCTAGAGAAGCACTGAAGAGGTCAAACACTGAAGCTGCTAGAACTTCCCTAAGTTCCTTCAATACTCTCAGATATATCTCAATGGCTCCATTGCATTGTCTATTTTTAGCTTAGATAGCTTCTCACGAATGCAGTCTTCTGAAAACCATTCAAGATTTGCCTCACTTCTGGTTCCTGTTTGTCAGTATTTTCTGAGGTCCTGCTCATGGACCTTCATCTGTGAACGTGGAACAGAAATATTTGTGAAGTGATTCTGTTTTATCCTCATCATTCTACATATTCCTCCCCTTCACCCTTGAGTCTGCACTTCCTACTTTCACTAACGTATCTGAAAAATATTTTATACCCCAATGAACCGTATTAGCTATTTTTAATTCCATTTGTATCTTTGCTTTCCCGACTACTTTCCTAGATTTTATTAGCTTTTCCAAATATTGATGCTCGTCTTCCTCTTGCTGTGATCTCTTGTATTTTATGAAGGGTACCTTTGTTATCTTTGCCTTTACAGTTATTTCTTTCAAGATAGATGCATAGTGTGATATATAAATAAACCAACAAGGAGACATTGAGAGACTGGCAGATGCACAGTGAGGACTGTTGAGGACACAGGGGGCACATTGGCAGTAGCCACAAGAGATGGTTATCAGTGGTGGGATTTGGTCAGTTCAGCCTTGTTTGCGTGAACTGGTTCCTGCCAAGGGGCGCATTTGCTGAACTAGGCTGAATACAGTGTCCCAGTGCTGCTGTACTGGTGGGAATCCTCCCACCTGCCAGCGGTTTGATGGCATCGGGGGAAGTCCCCAATGCCGTCAAAGAACTGGTGAGTGGAGGGGCTCATACAGTTAGGCCACTAGGGAGTTGCTATCCTGCGGTGACTGCCAACAGCTTGAACTGTTCTGTCAGTGATGGGATAGATCCAAAGCGGTACCTGTTCGGTTCGAATCCCGCCACTGATGGTCATTATGTGGAAATGACATTGGACATAGAAATACCATTTCCAATCAAATTGTTTTCATTCCCAACATGACACTGTCAAATCCACTATGAAGTGTCCTCCTCAAGGTCATCACAGGCAGATCTCAAATCTGACACCTCTGGATCCAAATGCAGGCATCTTGCAGAGGAAACATCACTTCTCCATAGGTGCTGGCCCTAGTCAAACTGCTCTTACCTCTGCTATTGCTAGCGAGTTGCCTTCCTGTTTTCTAATGGGTCCCAAGTGTATCTGTTCTGAAGCTTTGTAAGAAATGCAAAACCAGATATATTGCTTTGTGAACCTATAGACTCCTGCTGTTGAGTTGTACTCCAAAGACTTTGTTGGTTCCATATTCCTATTCCAGAAATACCATGAAACCATGTTTACGTAACTATCAGAGACAATTGCCAAACAGAATCCTGATCCTGGGTGCCCAATGCAAACTGGGCAACCAGGATCAGCATTAGGGTTATTGCAGTCTCCAATAGCCTACATAGACAGGGATGCACAGAATGTCTAACTAGATAACATGGCAAATGAGAAATCTCTGGAGTACATTGCAACAGCAGGAGTCTATAGGCTCACAGTACAAAAATCCAATTTAGCATTTCTCACAGGCTACCAGACCAGACACACTTTGGGCCAGTCAGGAAACAGGAAGGTAGCTCACTAGCAATAGCAGAGGTAGGAGCAGATGCCCGCCTTCCAACCCAAAGGTCCCAGGTTTGAGATCAGCCTTTGGCAGGTGAAAAAAAAAGCCCGTTGGATGACTGAGATTTCTAATAATCAGTCAGCTATGTTACCAGTGTCAGCAGCAACTACACAGTCAATATTGCCCTGACATGCATATTTTCAGAAAGTTAAGGAAAATGCCTATTTGTATATACCCTACACCAAACAACATGAATAGACCCACAAGCAACACAGAAAAACAAAGGAAATAAAAAGAGTTGTCTACAAACCCCAAGTAGCCAGCTCATGGGAATACCAATGGGTGTTACATAGAAATATAGAAACAGAGAAATATAACGACAGAAAAAGACCACATGGCCTATCTAGTCTGTCCTTCCATAACAACAACTACAACAGTCCCCTTTTTACCTTTAGAGATCCTCTGTGTTTGTCCCATGCTTTTTTGAATTCAGTTACTGTCCTCATCTCTACCACCTCTACTGGGAGACTATTCCATGGATCCACCACTCTTTCCGCAAAGAAATATTTCCACATATCACTCCTGAATCTATCTCCCTTCACCCTCATCCCATGTCCCCTCTTAGCAGAACTTGTTTTCAATTGAAATAGGCTCTCTCCCTGAACATTTATGCCACGGAGGTATTTAAACATCTCAATCATATCACCTCTATCCCACCTTTACTCTAAGGTGTACATATTAAGATCCTTAAACCTTTCCAGGCCGAGCCCAAAACTCTTGGGATCCAAAATTCTGACTAAATATTCCTATCAAATGGTATATAATACATGACCATAGGAGAAGGAAAATCACTATTAGAACATATTGAATAAGACGGGTACAATTTTCCTGAAATATGCAAAAATTACCCCGGCTGCAGAATGTAGATTAAAAAATTTAAAGTAGGCCTTGAAAGGGTTAAGTCTGTCCTCATATGCTTT
Source organism: Ichthyophis bannanicus (assembly GCA_033557465.1). Taxonomy (NCBI): domain Eukaryota; kingdom Metazoa; phylum Chordata; class Amphibia; order Gymnophiona; family Ichthyophiidae; genus Ichthyophis; species Ichthyophis bannanicus. Next base: position 99,042,086 of record CM066040.1, on the reverse strand, counting down.
ATAATGAAGACCACTAACCATTTTAGTAGCCACCCTCTCCACCGACTCCATCCAGTTCACATCCTTTTGAAGGTGCGGTCTCCAGAATTGCACACTATACTACAAATGAGGTTGCACCAAAGACTTATACAGAGGGACTATCACCTCCTTTTTTCTGCTAGCCATTCCTCTTTGCATGCACCCAAGCATCCTTCTAGCTTTTGCCGTTGCCTTTTCTACCTGTTTAGCTACTTTAAGATCATCAGACACAACCATGCCTAGGTCCCGCTCTTCTTTAGTGGACAAAAGTACTTCATCCCCTATACTATATTGCTCCCTTGGATTGCTGCAGCCCAAATGCATAACCTTACATTTTTTAACATTAAATCCCAGCTGCCAAACTCTAGACCATTCTTCAAGCTTAGCTAGATCCCTCCTTATGTTATCTACACTTTCCTGGATGTCTGCTCTATTGCAGATTTTGGTATCATCCGCAAAGAGGCAAACCTTACCTGACAGCCCTTCCGCTATATCACTAACAAAGATGTTCAAAAGAATCGGAACAAGGACAGATCCCTGGGGCACACCACTGGTAACATCCTTTTTCTCAGAGTGAGCTCCATTTACCTGTACTCTTTGTCACCTCCCACCTAACCAATTTCTAACCCAATCAGTAACTTTAGGGTCCATCCCTACCGTGTTCAGTTTGTTTATAAGTCGCCTGTGAGGAACAGTGTCAAAGGTTTTACTGAAATCTAAATACACCACATCTAGGGCTCTCCCTTGGTCCAACTCCCTGGTCACCCAGTCAAAGAAATCAATCAGATTTCTCTGACAAGACCTGCCTCTGGTGAATCCATGCTGCCTTGGATCCTGTAATCCTCTGGACTCCAGATACCTCACTATTTTCTCTTTTAGCAGCATCTCCAATAATTTACTCACCACCGAAGTTAAACTAACCGGCCCGTAGTTTTCAACCACATCCTTACTTCCGCTTTTGTGTAAAGGCACCACATGAGCCTCTCTCCAATCCTTTGGCACTACTCCTGACTCCAAAGAGGCATTGAAAAGGTCAGTCAGTGGAGCTCCTAGAACATCCCCAAGTTCCCTCAGTATTCTAGGGTATATCCCATCCGTTCCCATCGCTTTGTCTACTTTAAGTTGAGCTAGTTTCTCACGAACACAGTCTTCTGAAAATTGTTCAAGATGTCCCTCGCTTCTGTTCCTGTTTGTGGGTGTTTTCTGAGGTCCTGCTCCTGGTTCTTCATCTGTGAACACAGAAGAGAAATATTTGTTAAGCAATTCTGCTTTATCCTCATCAGCTTCTACATATTCCTCCCCTGCACCCTTGAGTCTGACAATACCCCTTATGCCCTTCCTCTTCTCACTAACATATCTGAAAAATGTCTTTCCCCCCATTTTATTGCATTGGCTATTTCCTCCTCTTTTTGAATCTTTGCTTTCCTGATTACTTTGCTAGCTTCTCTAAGTTTTTCCAAATATAGATGCCTGTCTTCCTCTCTCTGTGATCTCTTGTATTTCATGAAGGCCTCCCTCTTTTTCTTCACTTTTTCAGCTACTTCTTTCGAAAGCCATAGCGGTCTCATTTTCCTTTTACCTTTATTTACCATTTTAACAAAAAGGTTGGTTGCCCTTAAAATATCCCCTTTCAGTTTTGCCCACTGTTTTTCTTCATCCCCCAGCTGTTCCCATCCCACTAACGACTCCCTGAGGTATTAGCCCATCTTGGCAAAGTTTATCTTCCTAAAGTCTAAGACCCTCACCTTTGAATGGATTCTAGCAACCCTAGTCCTAATACTGAACCACACCATCTGGTGATCACTGAATGCAAAATGATCTCTCACTACAACATCAGAAACACTTTCACCATTGGTAAGCACCAAGTCCAGTATGGCCCCTTCACGTGTGGGGTCTCTTAGCAATTGCCTGAATAGTTCTCCCTGTAGATAATCCAGGATCTCCTTACCTCTAAATGATACTGCAGTAGGAATGTGCCAATCAACATCTGGCATATTGAAATCCCCTATCAGTAGCACTTCCCCTTTCCTAGCAATGCTGCGTATGTCTTCAATTAACTCTGTCCACCTCTTCCTCTTGTGAGGGAGGTCTGTATATCACGCCAATGCAAATAGATTTCTCTTTCCTTCTTTCTAGTTTAACCCACAATGCCTCCTCTCTCCCTTTTAAGCTCTGTAATTCCAAAGCTTTAATAGTATTTTTTACATACAGTGCCACTCCTCCCCTTCTTCCTATCCTGTCCTTTCTGAATAAAGTATAGCCTGGTTTACTGTTACATCCTAGGCATGGTTTTCTGTGAATCATGTTTCTGTAACTGCCACTAAATCCAAGTTAGCTACTCCCACCAAAGCTTCAATATCAGGGATCTTATTTCCCATGCTACAGGGATTTATACACACTGCTTTCCATATGTTACCCCTGTTACCCATTTCCATAAAGGTATTTAATGTATTTTTATTTTTATTTACATTCTCTTATATACCGCGCTATTCTGCATCAGTGCGGTTTACATTGAACAAACTGAAATTACATTGAACAGGGCATCATAAAACTTGGAGATAACTATTTTACAGGGAACATGGGCTATGGAGGGTTAAGTGGCTTGCCCAAGACCACAAGGAGCACCTGTGGGACTAGAAACCCCAGTCCTTCTGGCCCAAGGTTGCTGTCCTCTAGTGGGATTTGAACCCCCGACCTTCCGGCCTGAAGTACCTTGCCCCAACCACTAGGCCACTCCTCCACTTATTACTTACCTGGGGGCTTTCACTTACCTGGGGGCTTGTATAGATTTCAATAAACATGACCAACACGGTGCCTGTCAACCTGGAACAGAGAACATGCACATTTGGGAACTACCCTGGACAGACAGACTGTCCCACCACTTCCCAATAGCCTGTGTGCAGTGGCTGCATGATACAGATCTTATCAGGATGGGAACATAGATGTGTTCTCAGCAGACATAATAGCTCACACAGATGGTTTTAGGGATATTCATAACCTGAGGCCTACACACTGGTGATCAATAGAGGGTGTCCAACATGGACCCTTGTTGCAGGTAAAGCACCAAATATACACAGTCCTTGGCCACTGCTATCCCAGACACACAGCAGTAAATAAGAAGTCATGTGAATGTGCACACAAAGCCAGAGCCTAGCCACACTATCCTCTGTACATGCAACTACACAGAAAGATTAAAAAATGAGGAGAAAGTGTCAGACATACTGTAGATCCACAAGCACAGGTACTACCCCATCTCACTGATAACACTGAATTTATGTCCATTTTACTCTAGTATCAAATAAAAAGGGAAATGTGCAATTGCCCAGAACTTGCTACCCATTGCCTGCATACAACTTGCTACCCACTGCCTGCATAGAACTTGCTACCCATTGTTTGCCCAGAACTTGCTACCCATTGCTTGCCTAGAACTTGCTGCCATTGTTTGCCTAGAACTTGTTACCCTTGTTTGCCTATTGTCTCTCTTCCTCATCCTCCACAACTGCCTCCCCTCCTACCAACACTCTCCCTCCTCTTCCCCCTCCCCTCCCCCTACCTTCCTCACTTCTCCCTCCATTCTGTCCTCTAGCCTAGCATCTGCTCTCGAGTTTCAACACACCATCCCCCACATTCAACCAGACCCCTCCCTCGCTTCCGCCGTACTATCTCCACTTTACCATGCTCTCTAATACTCATTCGCCTTCTCTCATCAGGTAATATCAACCCTAACCTTGCCCCCCCCCCCACCACGATTTCTTTCTCACCCTAAGAAAAGTTCCTCACGTACCCTATCTAATCTCATCCACATCCCACTCCTCCCCCTTCCGCCCTCCCTCATTCATCCCACAATCACTCATCAGAGATATCAATACCAACCCTACCTCCAAAAATAAATCCTCACATAACCTACCTGATACCATCAATTTACCCCTCACTTCCCCTCCCTCATGTCCCTCTTGGAGATCACAAACATCCAGACATTCCCACCCACACCCTTCTTCCTCTAAATCTCGGCATTACCCTAAAAATAGACCCCCACATTACTCCAATAAGAAATCCACACGTAACTTATCCATCCCTATCCATATCCCTCTCCTTCCCCCTTCCACTCTCCCATTTTCATGTGCCCTATGGAATTCATGCTCAGTCAATTAAAAAACTCCTTTTATTCATGATCTTTTTTTCATCTCTAATGTCCTACACCTTCTTGTCCTGACCGAGACCTGGCTCCCCCCAGACGACACCGCATCTATTGCCTCTCTCTCTGCTATGGGGGCTACCAGTTCTCCCATATACCTCGATCTACTGGCCGCGGTGGTGGCGTTGACCTCCTACTCTCTCCCTCGTGCCAATTCCAACCCCTCCTGTTACCCCATTCACACTCCCCCCTCTCCTTCAAAGTCCATGCCATTCACCTCCTCACACCACTTCCTCTCCGAGTAGCTGTTATTTATCGCCCACCCGACAAATCCAAATCAACCTTCCTCACAGACTTCGACACCTGGCTTGCTGCCTTTATGGATTCCTCCTCCCCACTCTTATTCTTGGCAATTTCAACATTCACATAGACAACCCCTCCGACCCCCATGCCTCAAAGTTCCTCGCTCTTACCTCCTCGTTCGACCTCCAACTTTGCTCCACCGCCCCACCCATCTACACGGCCACTGCCTTGACCTAATACTCTTCTCCAATTGCTCTCTCTCTCAAACTTCCACAACTCAATCCTTCCCTCATCTGACCATCATCTTTTAACATTTACTCTTCAGCTTCTGCTGTCCCAACCTCGTCCTGTCTCCTCCGACCTATTTAGAAACCTTCATAATATTGATTTCCTGACTCTCTCCTCCACCATTTCTCCATCTCTTTCCTCCATTATATCCTCAAAGTCCATCAATGAGGCATTATCTTCATACAATGCTACACTATCCTCAGCCCTTGACACTCTTGCCCCTCCCACCCCACATCCTGTCAAACGATCTACTCCCCAACCCTGGCTTTCACCCTCAATCTGTTACCTACGCATCTGCGCCTGTTCTGCCGAGCGAGCTTGGTCCAAATCCTGCTCCCCGGAAGACATTCTACACTTCAAATTCATGTTTGGCTCCTTCCAGTCAGCCTTAGCACTTGCCAAACAAGACTACTACATCCCTCTGACCAACTCCCTCGCCTCTGATCCTCGCCGTCTCTTTAATACCCTCAATTCTCTCCTCAAGGTCCCCCTGCCCCCAATCCCGCCCTTCATTTCTGCCCAAACCCTAGCCGACTACTTCCGTGACAAAATCCACAGTATTACCCTCCAATTCTCCATACCATCATCTACCTCCCCTCCTCCCCAATTCCCCCCCATCCATACTCCCTCTGCTACCCTCTCCTCCTTCCCTCCGATCTCTGAAGAAGAAATCGCACTCCTTACCTCCTCCAAGCCCACCACCTGCTCATCAGACCCTATCCCCACTCATCTCCTACATTCCAACTCCCTCACCATTGCCCCCTCCATCTCTCATATCCTCAACCTTTCACTCTCCACTGCAACTGTCCCCGCTGACTTCAAACATGCTGTTGTCACACCCCTCCTCAAGAAACCCACACTTGATCCCACATGCCCTTTTCTATCGACCCATCTCCCTCCTTCCCTTCATATCTAAACTATTAGAACAAGCAGTTTCACCGTCGCTGTCACAACTTCCTCACCTCCCAGGCCCTCCTGGACCCACTACAATCCGGCTTCCATCTCCTACACTCCACTGAAATGGCTCTCACAAGAGTCACTTACGACCTCTTCCTGGCTAAAGCTAAGGGCCTCTATTCTATCCTCATCCTTCTTGACCTTTCCGCTGCCTTTGACACAGTTGACTACAACCTTATCCTCACCACCCTCTCCTCGCTTGACTTCAAGGACTCCGTACTATCACGGTTCTCCTCCTACCTCTCCCATCGCTCATTCAGTGTATGCTCTGGTGGCTCCTCCTCCTCCCCTACCCCGCTCCTCGTAGGTGTATCCCAGGGATCCGTCCTGGGCCCGCTCCTTTTCTCTCTCTATACCCAAGGCCTTATTTATTTATTTATTTATGCTTTTCTTTTATATCGCTCTTTCCAGAGATCAAAGGCGGTTTACACTTAACATATAATGAACATGGTTTTACATGGAACAGCGTTTTTCATAACTATGTACAATTAACTTTTCATGAACAATAACATGGAACAGTGTTTTTTCATAACTATATACAATTAACATTGGCTAGTAATGCTGTAACTATTTACATTAATCATTCATTATTAATCGTAGTTTGTAAGAGTTGCTTTTTTCTTAAGTGTATTGAGGTTTGAGGCTTTTTGATCTGTGGTTAAGGAGGATTGTTATGGAGGTGTAGTGTGCGTGATGGAGGGGATTCATTAAGATTTATAAAGTGTTCTATAAACAGAAATGTTTTTAGTTCTTTCCGGAATATATGGAGATCTTTTATTTTGTGGAGGCTTAGCGGAAGTTTATTCCACAGGGTGGGGGCTGCATATGAGAAGGCTCTTGAGCTTGTGGTTTTTTTTGTTTTTCGGATGGATTTTTTTATGTCTAGAGAGTGGGTTGCGTTTTGCCTGCGGGTTCTAAGTTCTTTTGGAGCATGTATCAGAGTAGCTAGATGTGAGGGTGAGATGCCGTTGATAAGTTTAAATGTGATTAAGAGTATTTTGTACGATATTCTACTATTTATGGGAAGCCAGTGTAGTTCGGCGAGGATGGGAGTTATGTGGTCAGTGAGGCGAGTTTTTGCTGTTACTCGAGCACAGATGTTTTGAGCTCGTTGGAGTATATTGGTATTTGTGAGAGGGAGGCCGATAAGTAGACTATTACAATAGTCGAAGTGTGGAGTGATGAGTGTGCTGATAACAGATCTGAAGTCATGTGTGTCTAATAGTGGTCGTAAGTGTTGAATGGTCCTAAGTTTATAGAATATGGTTTTCACTGTTTGTTTTATGTGAGGGAGCATACTAAGTGTGTGGTCTATTATGATGCCTAGGTATTTTACTTCTTTTTTAACTGGGATTATTGTGTTGTTAATTGTTATAGTTTCAGGGAGAGTAGTGTCTGGTTTTCTTGATACGAACATTGCTTCAGTTTTTTTAGGTTGATGCTGAGGTTATTATTTTCTAGCCAAGTATTTGCTTCACTGATACAGTTTAGTAAGTTCTGGTAGGTGGGATTATTTGTGTTTATCGGTAGTGTAAGCATGATATCGTCTGCGTATATGTAGTGGTTGACTTTATATTTTTTAAATATATTTGTGATGGGTTGAAGATACAGGTTGAAAAGGAGGGCTGATAGGGCCGAGCCTTGTGGAATACCTTGTCCTTGTGTGAAGGGTTCTGAGGTGCTTTGGCCTAATTTAACGCGTATCAGTCGGTTTGTAATGTATGATATAAACCATTGTAGAATTGTTCCTCCTATTCCTAGGTTTAGGAGTCTGTTAATGAGTGTGTTGTGGTGGACATTGTCAAAGGCACCAGCTATATCACCTTGGCACCCTTATCTCACCTTGGCACCCTTATCTCCTCCCATGGCTTTCAGTACCATCTCTATGCTGATGACTCCCAAATCTACCTCTCTACATCTAATATTTCTCCAGCAACCCAATCCAAGATCTCTGCCTGTCTTTCAGACATCGCTGCCTGGATGTCTCATTGCCGATTGAAACTGAACATGGCTAAGACTGAACTCCTTATCTTTCCCCCCAACTCCTCCCCTCCTCTTCCCCCTTTCTCAGTCTATGTGGATGGATCTACTATCCTTCCTGTTCCCTCGGCCCACAATCTAGGAGTTATCTTTCACACCTCTCTCTCCTTTTCCACTCATATCCAGCTTGTAGCTAAGACCTGCCGCTTCTTTCTCTACAACATCAGCAAAATCCGCCCCTTCCTCTCTGAACACACTACCAGAATGCTTATCCATTCCTTAATCTCCTCTCGCCTCGATTAATGCAACCTACTCCTCGCTGGTCTCCCCATGAGCCACCTCCTTCCCCTTCAATCTATATAAAATCACGCTGCTCGACTAATTTTCCGCCAGCCTCGCCATGCCCACACTGCTCCTCTTCTCAAGTCGCTTCACTGGCTCCCTGTCCAATTCAGCATCCAATTCAAACTTCTCCTACTGACCTATAAATGCATTCACTCCATGGCCCCTCAATACCTCTCATCTCTTATCTCTCCCTACGTCCCCTCTCAAAATCTGTGCTCCGCTAACAAATTACTGCTATCAATGCCTTTCACCCGCACCGCGAACTCTCGACTGCGCTCTTTTCACCTTGCTGCACCATATGCCTGGAACAGCCTACCTGCGTCTGTATGCCAAGCATCCTCCCTGGCCCTCTTCAAGTCCAGGTTGAAGACCCACCTCTTCACCGTTGCTTTCAAATCATGACTTCCATCCTCATCTTATCCTAACCCCCATCAACATTTATGACCAAACTGTATAGACCATACAGTACCTTGCGCAGAACTGACTAATGCTCTGTACTGTTCTGATTAGATTGTAAGCCCCGATGAGCATGACTCTAATGGGCAGGGATTGTCTCTTGTATGTTGGCTACCTCTTGTAGGTTAGCTGTACAGTGCTGCGTGTGTGGCGCTTTATAAGTGCTGAATAGTAGAAGTAGTAGTAGTAGTAGTAGTGAATATTCAATAATTTGTCTCAGACTTTTTCAACTCAACCAATATATTAACTTCCCTCTCATTCTAACATTCCTAAGACCAATCTCTGAGAAGTTCTTTCATGAGTAATGAGGGGTCTCAGCGTGCAGGCTCAAGGCTGACCAGCAGCAGTATATTAGCTTAGCACGGAAAGCTCCAACGTTCATGCCCATTCATTTCATTTAATGACCTCCCTCCCCAGCAGTTTTATTTTTCACAATTTTCAAATGCATTTAATAAAGAGAAAAAACACTTAGCTGTAACTTGGAACTTCCCAGATAGGTGAACAGATGCTGTATGCGCAATGAATGAGATGAAGTGACCACCATTCTCTCCAAAGAGCCACACCTGATCTCCTTTCTCGCAGTCCTTCTGCTTGCTCTCTATGAGCACATTATGTAGGTACATTGTTCTGGGACTGCTTCAGGTCTCATCTTATATAGCCTACCCACACTGTACACCTGTGGCATAGGTTTTTTTTGTGTGCTTACCTAGGAGCCAGCCTCCAGTGATTTCTCCACTGGTGAAGTGTCCATATATGCCTGACTGTGAGAGGCAGATGCGGCCCAAGAGTTTCTGCCCCCACCTAGGCAGAAATCCTGGCCTCACCGCCCCCCTCCTGATACCCTCACCCCAGCCGACACTGCCCCCCCCCCCCCTCAGCAATCACACACTGCTGCCGCCCACCCAGGCCAGCTGTCCTAGGCAGCCATATAGCTCACCTAGTGGATGGGTTGGCCCTGGTGAGAGGATATAGAAATCATGGCAATGGCATGATCCTGGGAAGCATGGAAAGATATTGGTAATTTCACCTGGGCTTTGCAGACCACCTGCATATTCACAGAGTCGCAGGCCTTCCTATTTCTTTTGGTGGCTTTCCTCTCTTTTGGGAACCTGAGGGCCAAATGTGTGAGGTCAATAACACCCAGCACTATAGGGAATCCCAAGACCTCATGGAACTGCAGTATGGTCAGCTGCCTCTGCTGCACAGTGGTAGGAAAGGCTATGTAGTCCGCAGTTCTAGTGAGAAAAGCTGCCAAAAATTGGGAGATGCATTGGAACAACACTGACTGGCTCAACCAGGTCAAGATATTGGACTCAGTACATCCTCTGGTAGGAGCATTCTCTTCTTCCTCCTGTGCTCCCTGTGGGCATCCTCCTGCAGAACCACTGCAAACCAGTCAGACACAGCATCCATGTTTTCTACCCACCACTGATAGCCTTGTGCCACCACCACCAACACACAGATGGATGGTGACACACATTTGCTGCTACTCTCATTCATGCCACAGGCTACTCACATACCTCCTCTTCAGCATGCCAGGCTTATACACACTCACGGTATAACATCATAGGCACAGATAGCAACACACGGGCTATGGGGAGGCACAGGGAATGCACAGTTGCAGGACATGGGCAGGGTAATAAGGGTGGTTGGAGATAGGGGTTGGCAAATGGGAAACAATGGGGTACAGTGAACACTGCTGGGGAGGAGAAATGCACAACAGAGATACAGAGGATATGCTACAAACACTGTTCAGTAGAAACAGATGACAGGTATGCCAATCTCTCTCCAGTACAGCCCCCTCCAGCCACAATCACAAACCATGGACTGCAAAGTCCGTCACCTATTCATGATTTATAGCAGGTGTAGAGCGGGAAGTATAGCTACTGCGCCTGACATCCCCCAACAATTATGCAAAATAAGCTTTGGATGTGTGGCCACTAGCTCCACCTAGCGGTGCTCAGAAATGTCCCCAATCATACTCTCCCAGGGACATCCATACTTGGATGTGGCTGGGACATGCTGATTTGGCCAAATCTAAAATCATCTTCAGGACATACCAGCAATTGTGACATCCCTGTTGACATTTTTTGGACATCCATCTCACATTTAACTTTATTTGGTTACTTTAAGACATTTATACCGCCATATGCACACACATTCAAAACAATGAACAATAAAAAATACAGCACACAGCTCCACCATCCCCAACCCACCCCCAAATAAATAAGTACCTGCCAAGCCTAACACAACCTGCCAGAATTAGGGAGGAAACAAAACGTTCTTCAACGCCTTCCGGAAAACAGCCAGATCGGGATCCCTCTGCAATGCTTCCAGTAGCGTATTCTACCATGTGGGTACTGCCACTGTAAAAACACGTGCATGCCATCTCTGCAGCCGTAACTGACCAAAGTCAGGAATTACAACTGCACCTGACTGGATTGTAGCGTTCTCCCTGGCCGATATGTGCATAGGCTGTTTTAGTTTGCTTTTCTCTGATCAGAGAAGGGCTGAACTTTTACAGAGCTCTGCTAGTGAGTGGATATTTGCCTCCTGGGACATCTTACTGTGAGTTCTAGCTGTTTATTTAATTATTTACTGTTTGTCTAACTGTTTGTTTAATTATTTATTGTTTGTCTTAGTGGTGTGCTAGTTCAGCCTTCTCAGCTGTACTTACCTTGCCTCCCTCAACTAACTGGGCTTTGTGTGGTAGCCATTTTGAATTAAATCTCTCTCCCCAGAACCTGCTGTTTGTTGAGCTTTTTTCCTGTCCTTGCCTGCCTGAGTGAATCCTCCCCCTCCCCCCTCCCCCTGAGGTATTGTGTAGCCTTCTTCCTGTTTTCTCCACGTGTGCATAGGCTGTTTTAGTTTGATTTTCTCTGATCAGAGAAGGGCTGAACTTTTACAGAGCTCTGCTAGTGAGTGGATATTTGCCTCCTGGGACATCTTACTGTGAGTTCTAGCTGTTTATTTAATTATTTACTGTTTGTCTAACTGTTTGTTTGTTTAATTATTTATTGTTTGTCTTAGTGGTGTGCTAGTTCAGCCTTCTCAGCTGTACTTACCTTGCCTCTCTCAACTAACTGGGCTTTGTGTGGTAGCCATTTTGAATTAAATCTCTCTCCCCAGAACCTGCTGTTTGTTGAGCTTTTTTCCTGTCCTTGCCTGCCTGAGTGAATCATCCCCCTCCCCCCCCTCCCCCTGAGGTATTGTGTAGCCTTCTTCCTGTTCTCTCCACGTGTGCATAGGCTGTTTTAGTTTGCTTTTCTCTGATCAGAGAAGGGCTGAACTTTTACAGAGCTCTGCTAGTGAGTGGATATTTGCCTCCTGGGACATCTTACTGTGAGTTCTAGCTGTTTATTTAATTATTTACTGTTTGTCTACCTGTTTGTTTGTTTAATTATTTATTGTTTGTCTTAGTGGTGTGCTAGTTCAGCCTTCTCAGCTGTACTTACCTTGCCTCTCTCAACTAACTGGGCTTTGTGTGGTAGCCATTTTGAATTAAATCTCTCTCCCCAGAACCTGCTGTTTGTTGAGCTTTTTTCCTGTCCTTGCCTGCCTGAGTGAATCCTCCCCCTCCCCCCCTCCCCCTGAGGTATTGTGTAGCCTTCTTCCTGTTTTCTCCACATGTGCATAGGCTGTTTTAGTTTGCTATTCTCTGATCAGAGAAGGGCTGAACTTTTACAGAGCTCTGCTAGTGAGTGGATATTTGCCTCCTGGGACATCTTACTGTGAGTTCTAGCTGTTTATTTAATTATTTACTGTTTGTCTAACTGTTTGTTTGTTTAATTATTTATTGTTTGTCTTAGTGGTGTGCTAGTTCAGCCTTCTCAGCTGTACTTACCTTGCCTCTCTCAACTAACTGGGCTTTGTGTGGTACCCCCATCCCCCTGCTGAGGGTTCAGGACAGGGTACCTTGTAACTGCCCTCTTTAATAGGACTTATCTCCCTCCCTCCCTCCCCAGCACCCTCCCACCCCTGGGGTAATTGTAGTTTTATAGGTACTTGCACATCTTATTTATTTATTTATTTATTTATTATTATTTATTTATTACAATTTCTTATATACCGCACTATTGTCAGCGCGGTTTACATACAACAAAATGACCATAACAAACTGTTTGGCTTCACATAGAACAGGAGAAAACAACTTGGATAACATGCTTATGCTTTACATAGAACAGGAGTAATAACTTGGAAAACATGCTTATGCTTTACATAGAACAGGAGTAATAACTTGGATAAACGGGGAATGCAAACTAAGGAAAGGGGCTGCTCTCAGGTGCAGCTCTTAATCCAAATCAGTCATACACAGAGAACCTGAGATTAATTAAGCTTCAGGTACACAGGGTGTATTAGGGGTATTAGATACACTTTTATTAGTATAAGCATCTACACCAATCCTTATTATATACCGAATTTAAAAGACCTAAACACAAGCTTTAAACTAAGATGCAGACAGAGGTCCAGCAACGAGATGGGGGTTCTCCAGTCTTTTGCATTGAGTGTCACATGTATGATTTTCTCCCAGTTGGTGAGAGGTCCTACATATGCACTAAGTGCAGGGAGCTCTTTGCTCTCAGGGAACGAGTCCGTTCTCTAGAGGCTAGAGTAGCAGACCTGGAAGACATAAGAAAGACAGAGAAGTACATGGACGAGACCTACAGGGATATAGTCCTGAAGTCCCACCTCCAGTCTGGCAGCATCCCTGTTGCCATGGAGGAGAGAGGTCACGTGACAGGAGAGCATCACCCTGGTGTGGCAGGAAGTGATCCTGTAACTAGGACCTGTCCTCCAGGTGATGTAAAACCCTCTCGCACCGAGGACGTTTCTCCAGGGCCATGTCCCCATGAGGGGAGGGTCAGGACAGCTGTTATAGTTGGTGATTCAATCATTAGGAATGTAGATAGCTGGGTGGCTGGTGGACGTGAGGATCGCCTGGTAACATGCCTGCCTGGTGCGAAGGTAGCAGATCTCACGCACCGCCTAGATAGGATCATAGATAGTGCTGGGGGGGAGTCTGCTGTCTTGGTACATGTTGGTACCAATGACATAGGAAAATGTGGTAGGGAAGTTCTGGAGGCTAAATTTAAGCTTTTAGGTAGGAAGTTGAAATCCAGAACTTCCAGGATAGCGTTCTCCAAAATGCTTCCTGTTCCACGTGCAGGACCCAAAAGACAGGCAGAGCTCCGGAGTCTCAATGCGTGGATGAGACAATGGTGCAAGGATGAGGGTTTTGGATTTGTTAGGAACTGGGGAACATTCTGGGGAAAGGGGGGGCTCTTCCGAAGGGATGGGCTTCACCTTAATCAGGATGGGACCAGACTGCTGGCATTAACCTTTAAAAAAGAGATAGAGAAGCTTTTAAACTAGAAAATAGGGGAAAGCCGACAGTCACCCAGGAGCGCATGGTTCGGACAAAGGTATCCTTGAAGGATACTACCAAAAGCAGTGAGGTTCCAAAAGGGAGTATAGTAGCCCAAATGCCCTTGAGTAAGGAGCAGACAGAGCATAAGGATTCCCAATTACCCATGCCTACCAATAGCCAGATTAATATTAATAAAATACAGTCTCTAAAATGCTTGTATGCCAATGCTAGAAGTCTAAACAATAAGATGGGAGAATTAGAATATATAGCACTAAATGAGAGGTTAGATATGATTGCACTCTCAGAGACATGGTGGAAGGAGGATAACCAGTGGGACACTGTGATACCTGGATACAAACTATATCGTAATGATAGAGCTGATCAAATTGGTGGAGGGGTTGCGCTCTATGTTAGAGAGGGCATTGAGTCAGAAAGGATTAAAGTTTTGCAGGGAACAAAATTTGCTGTAGAATCTCTATGGATTGAAATTCCATTTATGAAGGGGAAGGTGATGGCAGTGGGAGTATACTATCGACCACCTGGCCAGAATGAACAAATGGATGATGAAATGCTCAAAGAAATCAAGGAAGCTAACAAAAGCCACAACAGAGTAGTAATAATGGGTGATTTCAATTACCCCGGTATCGACTGGGACAGTGTCACAGCAGGACAAGCTAAAGAGATAAAGTTTCTAGATGAAATAAATGACTGCTTCTTGGAGCAGCTGATTCATGAACCGACCAGAGGGGAAGCCATACTGGACCTAGTCCTTAGTGGAACGCCAGATCTGGTGCAAGAAATAAGGGTGTTGGGACCACTTGGCAATAGTGATCATAGTATGATCATGTTTGATTTAATCAGTGGAGGACAGATAGTAAAGGAATCCACAGTACTACCTTTTAACTTTCAAAAGGGAGACTATGATAGAATGAGGAATATAGTTAGGAAAAAACTAAAAGGAGCGGTTCCAAAGGTTAAAGACTTACAGCAAGCTTTGGTGTTATTTAAAAATACTATCCTCGAAGCCCAGACCAGCTGTATTCCACGCATTAAGAAAAGTGGAAGAAAGTCCAAAAAACTGCCAGCATGGTTTAAAGGTGAGGTCAGAGAGGCTGTTGCTGCCAAAAGAGCAACCTTCAGGAAATGGAAAAAAGAGCCAAATGATGAAAACTGGAAACAGCACAAGCACTGGCAAGTTAAATGCAAAGCATTGATAAGGCAGGCAAAGCGGGAATTTGAGAAGAAACTTGCTACGGAAGCGAAAACACGAAATAAAAACTTTTTCAAGTACATTCATAGCAAAAGGCCTGTGAGAGAGTCAATTGGACCATTAGATGATAGAGGGGTAAAAGGGGCAGTAAGAGGAGACAAGGCTATAGCAGAGAGACTGAATGAATTCTTTGCTTCGGTCTTTACTGAGGAAGATGTAGGGATGTTACCCAAGACTGAAGTGGTATTTAAAGGTGATACTGCAGAGGAATTGAGAGAAATATCGCTACACCGAGAAGATATATTACAACTATTTGATAAACTGAATAGTAGCAAATCACCTGGACCGGATGGTATACATCCCAGAGTGTTGAAAGAACTGAAATATGAGATTGCAGACCTGTTATTGGTAATCTGTGAACTTTCATTTAAATCATCTGTAATACCTGAAGATTGGAGGGTCGCCAACGTAACACCAATTTTTAAAAAGGGTTCCAGGGGTGACCCGGGAAATTACAGACCGGTGAGCCTGACGTCAGTACCAGGGAAAATGGTAGAAACCATCATAAAGAACAAAATTACACAGCATGTAGATAGTCATGGCCTAATGGGAGACAGCCAACATGGCTTTAGACAAGGAAGATCTTGTCTTACTAATCTGATCTGTTTTTTTGAAGGTGTGCATAAACAGGTAGACAAAGGTGAGTCGGTTGATATAGTGTATCTGGACTTTCAGAAAGCTTTTGACAAGGTCCCCCATCAGAGACTTTTGGCGAAGCTAAAAAGTCATGGGATAGGAGGCAGTGTACTATTGTGGATCGGGAACTGGTTAAAAGATAGAAAGCAGAGGGTAGGGCTAAATGGCCAATATTCCCAATGGAAAAAGGTGAATAGTGGAGTACCCCAGGGATCTGTACTGGGTCCGCTACTTTTTCACATATTCATAAATGACCTGGAAAAGGGAATAACTAGTGAGGTTATCAAATTTGCAGATGACACAAAACTGTTTAAAGTTGTTAAAACCCAAGAGGATTGTGGAAAACTGCAGGAGGATCTGGATAAATTGGAAGACTGGGCATCCAAATGGCAGATGAAATTTAATGTGGACAAGTGCAAAGTTATGCACCTAGGAAAGAACAACCCACACTATAGTTACACGATGCAAGGCTCCACATTAGAAACCACCACCCAGGAAAAAGATTTAGGAGTCATCGTGGATAACATGTTAAAACCCTCCGCCCAGTGTGCAGCGGCGGCCAAGAAAGCAAATAGAATGCTAGGTATCATAAGGAAAGGGATGGAGAATAAAACAAAGGATATTATAATGCCTCTGTATCGCTCCATGGTACGACCGCACCTTGAATATTGTGTGCAATTCTGGTCACCGTGTCTTAAAAAGGACATAGAGTTATTAGAAAAAGTACAGAGAAGAGCCACCAAATTGGTGAAGGGGATGGAAGGCTACTCCTATGAAGAGAGGCTAAAAAGGTTAGGGCTCTTTAACCTAGAAAAGAGACGGCTGAGGGGAGATATGATAGAGGTGTATAAATTAATGAATGGAGTGGAACGGATAAACGTGGATCAATTGTTTACGCTATCAGAATATAGAAGGACTAGGGGACATGTAATGAAGCTACAGGGTAAACTATTTAAGACAAATAGGAGAAATATTTCTTCACTCAACGTGTAATCAAACTCTGGAATCTGTTACCGGAGGATGTAGTAAGGGCTGTTAGTATAGCTGGGTTTAAAAAAGGTTTGGACAAGTTCCTGGAGGAAAGGTCCATAAACCACTATTAAAAAGGGACCCAGGATATCAATGCTTGGCCTAGTACAAGCACTGCAGAACCTGCGTCTTTTGGGGAAACTGCTAGGTACGTATGACCTAGATTGGCCACTGTTGGAAACAGGATACTGGGCTTGATGGACCTCGGTCTGACCCAGTATGGCATTTCTTATGTTCTTATGATATCAAGTGACCGCATTCTGCAAATAGCTAGGCCTCAAGCCCCTACTTTAAAAGTCAACACCAGCAACTTAAAAAATACACCGCTGCTGAATTGGCAGTCAGTGCAACTGGTGAAGTGCCTCCAATGCCAAGTCCCACCTACTGAGCCCCCACAGCATTCTGTACCACCTGCAGCTTTCTTACCAAATACACTGGTAATCTAGGGTTACCAACTTTTTCACCGAGAAAAACCCGACACCTGTGGCTCGCCATGCTCCACCCATTCTCCGCCCCTAGTCCCACCCCTGCCCCGCCCCCAGCCCCACCCACAAAAATTACCGAGGATACGTGTAGGCTAACTTCCTTGGTCAGATAATAATTAAACTGGGAACCCCAAAATCCAAACATGAAATGTACAACACTGGAGAAATAAAACTATAAAGTAATTTCCTCTTGCACTAAACAAAAACGCAAAGATGTTAGCAATACACACTTCCCAGACCAGACATAGTCCAGTTAATAAATTCAAAATAAAAAGTATGTTTCTACCTTCTGTTTGGGCGTTTTATTTTTCAGTTGCAATTGCTCCAGTCACTTTCTTCTGGTTTCTTCGTGTCTTCTGCGAGCTATCCATTTGTCCTTTCTTCTCTTTTAGATGTTTTCCATTCTCTCTCTATTTCTGCTTTAACATACTGATTGTTTCCCTTTTGCTCTTTCCCCCAATTCTTTCCTTATTCCTTTATCATCCATTTAAATTTCACCCTTCCATTCTCAAGCCCCTCTTACTCTCCCAATACCCAGCCCATCATAGACTTTTCTTCCACACAAAATATTTTTCCCCTCTCCATTCTCATTCCCCATCTATTCTAGTCCTCCCCCAAAATCAGTTCCCTTATAGTTCTAGACCCACCCAGCATCCACTCCCTTCTAATCCCATTCTCCCATGCCCCACATCAGCCCATTTCCAGTGCTAGCCCTCACATCACAGACCATTTCCAGTCCTAGCCCCCCCCCCATCACAGCCCATTTCCAGTCCAAGTCCCCCATCACATCCCATTTCCAGTCCTAGGCCCCCCCATCACATCCCATTTGCAGTCCGAGTCCCCCCGCACCATCACAGCCCATTTGCAGTCCTACCCCCCCCCCACCATCACAGTCCATTTGCAGTCCTAGCCCCCCTAATCACAGCCCATTTCCAGTCCAAGTTCCCCCTCCCTCCAACATAGCACATTTGCAGTCAAATTTCCCCCTCCCTACTCCTTAGCCCATTTTCAGTCCAGGTTCCCCCCCCCCCCATAGCCCTTTTCCAGTCCAGGTCCCCCTCCCCATCACAACCCATTTCCAGTCCATGTCCCCCCCCCCCTAGCCCTTTTCCAGTCCAGGTCCCCCTCCCCATCAAAACCCATTTCCAGTCCATGTCCCCCCCCCCTCACATAGCCCTTTTACAGTCCAGGTCCCCTCCCATCACAGCCCATTTCTTTCCAGTCCAAGTCCCCCCCCCCCTAGCCCTTTTCCGGTCCAGGCCCCCCCCCCCCATCACAACCCATTTCCAGTCAAATTCCCCCGCCTAGCCCATTTCCAGTCCAGGCCCCCTCCCCCCCTCACAGCCCAGGCAGTCCTTGGCCTCCCCCTCCCAAAACCGCGGCTGTCTGAGGCTTTAGAGGGAGCCGGGGAAGCCCGCGCGAGGCCCCGGCTCCCTCTGAACAGCCACCAGCGTGAAGAGCCTTTTCCTTCACGCTGGCGGTTGTTCCTGTGAAGCCGTGAATGCTGGGAAAGGTTAAAGGGCAATGCCCTTTAACCTTTCCCACCAATTGCGGCTTCACAGTGAAAAAGACAGACAGGAAGAAAATTGATGCCTTTGAATTATGGTGCTGGCGGCGAATACTGTATATACCATGGACTGCCCGAAAAACAAACCAGTCGGTACTAGAGGAGATCAAACCTAAGCTTTCTTTAGAAGCTCAGATGACAAGACTTCGACTTTCATACTTTGGACACATCATGCGAAGAGAGAGATCATTAGAGAAAGACATCATGCTTGGCAAGATAGAAGGTCAACGTAAAAGAAGAAGGCCAGCAATGAGATGGATCGATAGAATAACAGCAGCTACGGGTACCAGTCTGTCAACAATGAGCCGCCTGACTGAAGACCGAACACAATTTAGGATAGCTATCCAGAGGGTCGCCATGAGTCGACTCCGACTCGATGGCACTTAACAACAACAACATGAGACTGAAGGCTGCATATAAAGCCAAAGTAATCACCAAAGACACCCTCCCATTATCCTTCGCCCTACCCAACAATTCCATAACAGACACCAGTAAGGACTCCATGCCCAACTCCCTATAAAAACATGCCTGCCCCCAATCCAACCCGCCCCTCCAAAATAAAAAAAAAATGAATTGCCGCAACATAGCCTTCTCCACAATCTTAGCAAAACACATCAAGGAACTCTTTATCCTCACCCAGGCCAGATTTCCACCAACAGCACTCCAGATGGCACACCTCCCACTTTGCCTCCCATAGCTTCTTAGAAAACCAAGCCCTGTTCCGCAATTTTCACTCTTGTACCTGCACCTGACACAACGGCACTACCTCCTCCAAGATCCCCCTCATAGTGCCACCCACTCTGACATCTGATCACCTATCAACCCTCCCTGCTCCCCCATTGTCTGCCCCAGGGTGCCTTTCCAAAGCCTACCCTAATCAATTGTCCCCCTCCGCCAAAAAAACACCTCCCTTCTATCCCCCTCCCCCTCACCCCACTGAAAATGAAAAGGCATCACATAATGATCCAACCAAGGCACCCACAATCCACCTTCAACCAACAAAGCCAACCTATCCACTAACTCAACTGAACCAAAAATCAAATCCAAGATGTTACTCCGACAATGTGTAGGGCCAACCACCAACAGAGAAGAAAAAACTGTTTCTATCTAAATTCACCAAATTAAAATTTTCCAATACAATCAAATCCTGATAATCCAACTGTGTCACCACAATTCTATTCCCCACTGGTCCTGAGATAACCTTGAGGGACAGTTCAACAACAGAAGTCCCATCTCTTTTAAAATAACCCCTTTTGTATTTAATTAAGGCGGTTAATGGACTATTTTTGGTGATATACTGAGAGTTGACCCTAAGAAAATAAAATCAATCATTAAATATCCTGAAAAGGTACTGAAAATTTGTTTTTTTTGGTGGATAACACACAAACTGAACACCGCACAAACGTAGCAAATGAGAGAGAGAGAGAGAGTTCCAGCAATTTATACCATGCTGCCCTTGCCAGTTTTTGTCAGCAGCACATACTGCTCATTTCTTTGGAAGCAATTTCAAGTGAATGGAATATCTGCAAAATTCATGATCAGACAGTGGTTGCTAATATTAGATATAGTCCCTTCCTAAACTGTTAGTCTATCAATGACCATTTGATGGGTTCTTCTCCCATACAAAAGGAACATTTTCTTTTGCTACGGCTATTTGAATTCTGAGCGCTGCTCATTTGTGCTAGTCTTCAGTTATAAGATGCTGCTCAAGTTTGCTAGACAGCACAGTCCTTAAGAACATTTCCTGCATACAAAGCAGCTAAATCACATTAAGTGCCCACATATATTATTTATCAGGCGTCAAGATTTTAGAATATAATTTATGCTACAGTCGTCTACCTTTGTATCATTTATTATTCATTTGTTTTTAATTATGTCTCTCCCATTATATGCCACATTTTTACAGAGTTTAGATATTCTTCAAGAAAGGTAAAAAACCATACTAGTTGTGTAAATACTGATTGCTTTATACCGATTTCACCATACAGCAGCAATGAACTGTTAGCTATGTCCTCATGGGGTACTATATCTGAGAAACATGATACCACCCTGTTTAAAGGACTATGCTCAAGAAATGGCCTCTTTTCTATTTGTGAACTTCACTGGGGTAATAATGATCAGTTTAATTTCATTTTCACTTAAAATAAACATTGTAAATTCTGAGAAATATAATGATTTTTCCCCCCTGGATAAAAACATTTTCATGTACAGCCTGTTTCCATTGAGAAATTACTTCTTAAGGGGACAATGTTAGCACGCATATTTAAAGCAAATTCTCAAAGACCAACTATCTGAATTGCTTCTCTTTGAAAATTAACAAGCTCAAAATGTACATATGAAAGCCATTCATCTACTTTGCACCTGCTATTTTGTATAGGTGGTGGAGAGCAGGGTTGGGGCTAGGGTTTGTGGCACCCCCCCCCCCTGCAACCTACAGATCGGCACCCCCTCCCTCATTACTAGTACCTTTTCCCAAAAGTCCTTTCTGAACTCTGATCACATGATGCTGGCATTTCTCTTTCAAATATTTGCGTAATGTGTACATGTGCTAACTTTTAGTAAACATGCCTCTTAAGTGTCTAGATAAAGAAAGACTACCAGATTTCTACATTACTATACTCAAGTGCCAATCGTCAGGCACATTAGGAAGTACTACAAACACTGCCCATTTAGAACCCATAGCAAACCCACCATATCATAACAGCACTACCAGGACTCACAAGCACCATACTCTACCTATCAAAAGGCAACACTGCAAATATTAAACCAATACATTTCAGAGAATACCAATACATCTCCTACTGGGGAAAGAGAACAAGTGGTACTGTCAAATAGAATCTACATAAACAGGATACCTCAGCTTGGTTACACCTGCAGACCGTCACAAAACAAAGAAAAAGGGATCACAATTTAGAACTAGGAAGACAATTAAACTGGGAACCACAAAAGCCAACTTAGAATGTACAACACTAGAAAAATAAAACTATAAATTAAATTTCCTCTTCTACTTAACAAAACACAAAGATGTTAGCAATGCACATTTCCCAGAGCTGACATATTCCAGTTAATAAATTCAAAATAAAGTATTTTTCTACCTTTTGTTGTTTGGGCATTTTATTTTTTAGCTGCAATTGCTCCTGTCACTTTCTTCTGGCTTCTTTGTGTCTTTGGCTAACTCTCCATTGTCTGCTGTCCATTTTTCCTTTCTTTTCTCTAGTCTTTTCCCATTCTCTCGCTACATCGGCTTCAACATACTGATCTTCCCCTTTTGTTCTTTCCTCCATTTCTTTCTTTATTCCTTCTTCATCCACTCAAATTTCACCTCTCCATCCTCAATCCCCACTTACTCTCCCAATACCCAGCAAATTGTAGATTTTTCTACCCTCCCACACAAAATATATTTCCCCTCTCCATCCTCACTCCTCCAGCCCCATCCCCTTCTAGTCCTCCTACAGCATCAGTTCCCTTCTAGTTCCAGCCCCACCCCGCATCCGCTCTCTTCTAGTCCCATTCTCCCATCCCCCTATCAGCCCATTTCCATTCCTAGCCCCCCCCCATCAGCCATTTCCATTCCTAGCCCCCATCAGCCATTTCCAGTCCTATCCTAGCTGCCCATCATCCCTGCATCAGACATTTCCAGTCCTATCCTGCCCCCCCTATCATCCCATTTCCATTCCTAGCCCCCATCAGCCATTTCCAGTCCTAGCCCCCCCATCAGCCATTTCCAATCCTATCCCAACTTCCCATCAGCCCGTTTCCATTCCTAGCCCATCAGCCCATTTCCAGTCTTATCCCAGCCCCACCCCATCCCGAAGAACCCCGTGCCTGTCTGAGTGGCTTACGAGGGAGAAGATAAAGCCAGAGGCCCCAGCTCGCCTCTGCACAGTTCCAAAGAGCAACATGTTCCTTCACTCTCAATGTTTTCACGTGAAGCCCACTGAGTGCCGGGAAAGGTTAAAGGTCATTTCCTGTTTCCCGGCATTCAGTGGGCTTCACGTGAATACAGCATGAGTTAAGGGGCATGCTGCTCTTCACTCCAGCACTGTGCAGAGGTGAGCCTGGACCTCTGGCATCCCCGGCTCCCTCTGAAGCCAGTCCTGCAAACCCCGCAGAATGAAGTTCACACAGGGCCCCCTGAAGCATGAGGCCCTGTGCGAACAACATTCTTGTTCAATGGACGGGCCAGCCCTGCTGCTGCCCAAATAGTATCTCTCTTCCCCAGCACCTCCCTACATATAGAAAAAAGCAAAGGGGGCTTAGCAGTCCAAATGTAACATCTCCTCCCTCTCCCCTGCAGACATGTCAGGGGTTCAGTGATTCCAAGATAATATCCCCTCCCCCACACTCACATAATATCAATGAGAGCAGGTATATTATGAAATAATAAAAAACCGTGCAAAAAGATCACTCACAGTCTAAATCAAACCAGCCAGACCATAACAGCACCAACCCTACCTATGAAAAGGCAGTACTGCAAGTATTACTCCAGGACCTAGAACACTTCAGTTCATGCTTTTCTCATTCCAATCAGCCATAGCACTTGCCAAACAAGCCTACTTCACCCAACTGACTAACTCTCTTGCCTCTGATCCTCATCATCTCTTTAATACTCTCAATTCTCTCCTCAATGTGCCTCCACCGCTGATTCCTCCCTCTCTTCCTGCCCAAACACTAGCTGATTTCTTCCATGACAAAATCCATAAGATTACCCTCCAATTCCCCATTACCCCTTCTACCTCACCTTTCTCCCATCTCTCCCCACTAACATCTGCTACCTCTCCTCCTTCCCTGTGGTCTCTGATGATGAAAC
The DNA here is from genome assembly GCA_033557465.1 of Ichthyophis bannanicus. NCBI lineage: Eukaryota > Metazoa > Chordata > Amphibia > Gymnophiona > Ichthyophiidae > Ichthyophis > Ichthyophis bannanicus. Next base: position 99,018,439 of record CM066040.1, on the reverse strand, counting down.
ACTCCTTTCTTCCTCCAAACCCACCACCTGCCTCCAAACCCACTACCTGCTCCTCCGACCCCATCCCCATCCGTCTCTTATGCCTCATCTCATCCTCTATTGTCCCTTCCATTTCTCATATCCTCAACCTATCCCTCTCCACTGCTACCTTCCCTACTGACTTCAAGCATGCCATAGTCACACCCCTCCTCAAGAAACCCTCACTCGATCCTACCTGTCCATCTATCGACCCATCTCTCTCCTTCCCTTTATCTCTAAACTACTTGAGCGTGCTGTCCACCTTCGCTGTCTCGATTTCCTTTCGCCTCATGCCCTTCTTGATCCTTTACACTCCAGCTTCCGTCCCTTGTACTCCACTGAAACAGCTCTCACTAAAGTATCAAATGACTTGTTCCTAGCCATATCCAAAGGTCTTTAGTCTGTCCTCATCCTTCTTGATCTCTCTGCTGCTTTTGACACTGTTAACCACAACCTTCTTCTTACCACCCTGTCATCACTCAGCTTTAGAGGCTCTGTACTGTCTTGGTTCTCCTCTTATCTCTCCCATCGCTCTTTTAGTGTGTGTTCTGGTGGCTCCTCCTCCTCTGTCACCCCACTCCCAGTTGGTGTTCCCCAGGGTTCTGTCCTGGGACCGCTCCTCTTCTCTCTCTATACCCAATCTCTTGGTGCTCTTATCGCTTCCCATGGCTTTCATTACCATCTCTATGCTGATGACTCTCAAATCTATTTCTTTTCGCCTGATATCGCTCCAGCAATCCATGACAAGATCACTGTTAGCCTTTCAGACATTGCTACTTGGATGTCTCACCACCGCTTGAAATTAAATATGGCTAAGACTGAACTCCTTATCTTTCCCCCCCATGCCTCCCCTCCTCCACCCCCTTTCTCAGTCTCTGTGGATAACTCTTTCATCCTTCCTGTCTCTTCGGCTCATAACCTGGGTATTATCTTTGACTCCTTTCTCTCTTTCTCCACTCATATCCAACTCGTAGCTAAGACTTGCCGTTTCATCCTTTATAACATCAATAAAATCCGCCCCTTCCTTTCTGATGACACTACTAAAATGATTGTCCACTCCTTAATCACCTCCCGTCTTGATTACTGCAATATTCTCCTTGCTGGCCTTGATGCGAACCATCTCTTTCCCCTTCAATCTATTCAACATTCTGCTGCTCGACTAATTTTCCGTCAGCATCGCTTTTCCCATATCACTCCTCTTCTCAAGTCCCTTCATTGGCTTCCCATCCACCTCCGGATCCAATTCAAACTCCTCCTCTGGACCTATAAATGCATTCATTCTTCAGCCCCCCACTACCTATCATCTCTTATCTCTCCTTACATCCCCTCTCGCGTTCTTCGCTCTTCGTCTATCTATGCCCTCCACTCGTACTGCTCATTCTAGACTTCACTCCTTTCACCTGGCTGCACCCTTTGCCTGGAATAATCTACCTCTGTCTGTGTGCAAAGTGCCCCCTCTGGACCTCTTCAAGTCCAGATTGAAATCCCATCTCTTCTCTATTGCTTTCTGTTCTTGATTCTTGTTTTTGCTCTCTTGTTATTGTATACTTTGTCTTACTTGATTGTATTTGTATTTTGTGATCTTCTTGACTAGATTGTGAGCTCTGATGAACAGGGAATGTCTCTTCTTCATGTATGTACAGCGCTTCATACATTTGAAGCATTATATAAATGTTAAACAGATAGATCTAGAACACTTCTAACTGAAAAAAAAACAGAACAAGCAGAGCTGCTACAGATCTGTTCACTGAACCTACACACTACAGTACCAAATCCCTCACTGTAGTCACACATGCAAAATATAGACAGATCTGAACAAATGCAAACAAAAATTCATCTGGAGCCCTTAGGAAATCAGACTCTGCATGCAGTGCAGAACCGGGAGATGTAGACAAAAATGAATTTCCTCCTGCACTGAGCAAAATGCAAAGACCAAAATGAAGTCCACGATGTATATATAATTTTTTCAGTATAAGTTTTTAAATAATTTCTTCAGGGTGTCAGATTGTTTGTGAGATTCACATCCTTTTCCTTTACATGGATTGTTTATCCAGAATACAAAGACTTAAGAGATACACATTTAACTAAAGCTGCCTTATTCCAATTTACTAAATTCAGAATAAAATACATTTGTTTACCTTTATTTTCTGGAAATTTTATTTTTCCTATTCTTATTAGATCCAGTCTCTGCTTTCCTCTGTCATCTCAACTCTCTTTTCAGGGTTTCATGTCTATTTTCCATTTCTTCTCCTGTCCTCTTCTTTGCCTCCCCTGCATCTGTCTCTGATGATGATCTTTTCATTTCAGCTCTTTCCTCCATATTTTTCTTTTCTGCCTCTCAATAAATTCACATTTCACAACTCCAGTTCTCAAACTTCCTCTTTTAATCTTTCACCCACATTCCTCACCTCCTTCCTAGCTCATTTAGTTTGCTCCCTTCTCCCCATCCCTAGCCTCATGTCAGCCCCCAGCCTCTGCCACTATCTCCCACCCCCATCCCAAGCATCTGCCAGCATTACCCCTCCTTCTCTCTGTCTGCACCATATCCAGAATCTGCCCTTTGTCTCCCTTTTCCCCATTCCTCCCCTCCCTCCCCCCCCCCCCCCCGCCTATGGGTCCAGCATTTCCCTGTTCCCTCTCCTCCCCATCCTATTGTGTGGTCCTGAATCTCTCCATTTTTTACCTTCTTTCTCCCCATCCTTATCCCATAGTCTTGCATCTTCCCTCTTCCCCTGCCACTATGTTCCAGCATCAATCTGTTCTCTTCCTTCCTCACCCCACCCCACTCCCACCCCCTGGTCAACTGTTTACCCGTCTCTCCTCTCTACCCACTCTGTGGTCCAGCATCTACTTGTTCTCTTTTCCAACTCCCCACTCTGTAGTTCAGCAACTCCTAATCCCTCTCCCCTCTCTCCCATAGGCTGGCATCTCATAAGAACATAAGAACATAAGATATGCCATACTGGGTCAGACCAAAGTCCATCAAGCCCAGTATTCTGTTTCCAACAGTGGCCAATCTAGGTCATATGTACCTAGCAGTTTCCCCAAGAGACACAAGTTCCACAATGCTTGTACTGGGTCAAGCATTGATATCTTCGATCACTTCTTAATAATGGTTTATGGACCTTTCCTCCAGGAACTTGTTCAAACCTTTTTTAAACCCAGCTACACTAACAGTCTTTACTACATCCTCCGGTAACAAATTCCAGAGTTTGATTACATGTTGAGTGAAAAAATATTTTCTTTTATTAGTCTTAAATAGTTTACCCTGTAGCTTCATTGCATGTCCCCTAGTCTTTCTATATTCTGATAAGGTAAACAATCGATCTAAGGTAAACAATCGATCTACAGTAAACAATCGATCTCCTTGCTCTCTTCCCTCCTGCCCATTCCATTGTCAATCATCTCCCCTTTGCTTTCCTCTCTCCCTACTCATTGGTCCAGCAGCTATTAATTCTCTTCCCCCACCCCATACTGTAGTTCCAACAGCTTCCTCTTCTCTTCCCTCTGCACCTTCCCCCATGGTCAAGTATCTCCCTGTTTTAGCCCCTCAGCCTCTCCTCCCTTTGATCTAGAACCTATCCTCTTTTCCTTGCTGCATTCCCCCCCCACACCCCCAATCCTGTTGTGGCATCTTCTGGGAAGGTTAACCCCCCCCCCCCTCTCTCTTTCCTACCTCCCTAGACCCCATCTTTGGTCCAGCATTTAACCTCCAATGACAATGAGGAAGTCTGTCCATCCCACCTTTCTGTCACTGCTGCTTCAGTGAGATAAGCCAGCAGCAGCAGTGATGGTAGGAAATAAAGCATCACTGCAGAGCCATCATGTTCCGCTTTCTCTAACGCCTGGTCCTGTCAGACCCCTTTGACGCTACTTCCTATTGGGGGCAGGACATCACCGGACCTTAGAGAGCATGGAACATGATGGCTCTGCAGCACTGCTTTCTTTCCTATCACTGCCTCTACTTCTTTGGCTGCCACCAACTCAGCTCACAGAAGCAGCAGTGACAGAAGGAGAGAAGGACAGACTTCCTCTTCTGTATTGCTTCAGCTGCCACCTGCCCAGCCCGAAAGGACTCTTCACTACTTCTGGATCTCCGCCCATGCAACCATCTGTTAAATTCTGACTGCAGCCATCCCTGACACTTTTGAAACTTACAGTCGGGACAGCCTGCTGATCTCGGGCGATGAACAACAGTAAGTCCCACAAAAAAAGTTCCGAAAGCATTGGGGATGCCTGCAGTCTGAATTGAACCAAGGAACTGGCAGAGCAGTCGGATGCGGAGGGACGGATCTCGGTTTCTCAGTCGGCAGGACTAAAGGTGAAAGTTAACAGCTATGGTGCCCTTGAACATAGGTTCCTCCCTGCCGTGCTTACTGCACTTACCACACTGCACTGGCCCGGGTGGAGAGAAAGCAAAATAGCAGCTGTTAATTGGAAAATGGAATGTGTGTGTGCCATTTCCCTCCTCGACCTAATCATGCCTAGAGGAAGGATACTTCTTCCCTCAGCTAAAAGGACCCATGCTATGGAAAACATACATACATACAGATTTAGTCACATTTCAGCAAGGAAAGTTTTAGGGTCCCTTTTACTAAACCCCAAAAGCAGATTAATGTGCATTTTAACGCACAGCAACGGCCATTTGGGAACACTAATCTGCAAGCATGTCTGTCATGACACGCTAAAATGCATTCAGCGATTGTGGGCTAGGCATGGAATGGGTGTAAAGTGGATGTGGAGAATGCATCACTGCAAACACCAGCACAACTGCCGTGTGCTCAGCAGCAGGGCAGCTTTTAACATGGTTTCATCTAATGACTCCTCTATGGGAGTCATTAAGTGAACCCGCCTTAGCAGAGTGCACCTTCAAGTGGCCTATTGTGCATTAACTGCTGGAAACATACTGGTCATACTGTGCTTGTGATAAATACCAAATCATAAATCCAGAAGGGAATTTTACAAAGTAATGAAACTTGTCAAAAAGAAAGAGGCAAAAGGAGACAACTGTATATACCTACAAATTAACTCAGGGCCATACATCATCATCCCTGGGCTTCTAGGAATTCTGACAAGTGCGACTTTCTGAATGCATTTTGGTGGGGGAGCACCAAGTTCACAAGTTGCATAGCTAGCTTGGTACAGTCCTGATATGAAGTTGTTGGAATGCCTGGAATTCCATTATTTACTATACTTTAGCCAAAGAATAAGAAATAATAAATATATTCTAGTTCCATGTGTTGAGGAGTAGCCTAATGGTTAGAGTACTGGCTTGATAACCAAGCAACCAGGGTTCAATTCCCACTAGCACTCCTTGTGGCCTTGGGCAAATCACTAAACCCTCCATTGCCTCTGAAGAAAGGCCTGGCAATCTACTTCTGGTCACAGTGCCAAGAAAGCCCAGGAGCTGCTGGGCTGCTAGGAATCAGCATTGACTTGAAGGCATACAGTGCTTCCATTCTAGTTCTGGTATCCTGAAAATATGGAGCACCAAACATATATATAAAAATAACAAATTGATTCAGATAAAGCCAAGGATACAATAGATCTCTCCTTTCGTTAGAAATTCACTCACATCTTTACAAAAATGTTTTAGATTAAGAACCTATTAAGGCCTATGCAATAAAATTTCAGCAAAACCAAATTTGCTTTGGGCTCACAGAATTTTAAATGGGCTCATTAGAAATCCATTTAAAGAGACATGCAAGATTTAGCATTTCATGGTATAAAAAAAATGACCATGCTATTTTCATGCTTAGAAACTTGAAAATGCATTGGCTAAATAGCATGATTATACTAAACTGGCAAACAGAGCAGTAAGTGGGATGATCAAATTTGTCACTGACAAAAAATTATTTAACATTTTTAATCACAAGCTGATTGTAAGGAGCTGCAGGAGGACCTTTGGGAGTAATTTTATGTGGAGTCATTTCCAAGCATATGTGGCGTCATATACGTGCAAATGGCCTCATAAAAGTCTGACCAACATAAAAGAATATGCATTGGCATGAATGTGCTTATTCCGCCCATAGGCCTAGCCGGAGGCATGGTCTGGGTGGAGCACATGCAGAGTTTGCAAGCACACACGCCGATTATGAAATTCCTTAAGCAAAATACCCACTTGCTAATTTTACGCACATTCATTTACACCTGCTCTTGAATAGATATAAATGTTCATGCCTGTATTTAGGCACAATCTCTGCTTCTTATGTCAGTGTTTTATAAAGACATATAGGTGCCTATGTGTCTTTATAAAATGGTGACTATTTTCCCCTCTTAATCTTATAAAATTATCCTCAGTAAGATTAGACTACTATTCGTCTTCAATGGCAGATGAAGTTTAATGTGGAGAAAGGCAGTGATGCACATAGGGAAAAATTAATAGCAACTATATAGAATCAATGCTATTAGGTGTCACCACATAGAAAATAGATCTTGGAATCATTGTAGATGATTCAATGAAATTCTCAGCTCAGTGTCTCACAGCAATAGAATGTTATGAACTATTCAGAAAGGAATGGAAAATAAAATGGGAAAATGTCATAATGCCCTCAACAATGCATAGCGGAATTAGAAAGAGTCTAGAGAAGGGCCAATGAAAAGATAGAGGGGAGAGAAGTCAAGTGATGTGTTGAAGGAGAGCAGATGTGCTTGTCTCTCTCTCTCGGGGGATCTCCCCCTTATCGAGCCCAAACATACCGCTAGCAATCTGATTTTTACCCCCGGACAGCAAGGAACAACCGGCATTGGGGATCGGCTCTCTCTTGAAGGATTGGCGTGATGGGGTGAGATAAAATCAGCATGGTGCAAAAGAGAGAGCGTGGGGCTGGCACCATCCAAAATGTTGGAGGCACCATCTTTCCTGAGCTCGCCGACTCAAACCACACAGGTGAAGGAAGTGACCACAGTAGTGGTGGACGCCCTGACTACCAAGTTCAATGCCCTAACCGGCAAACTCGATGGCCTTTACCCTACTTAGGTATTCAATTGCTCAGGTCCCCAGTCAGCTCTACCAGTTGAATTACACCACTCTACTTAAAAAACTGCAGGTCACCATGCGGGATTGGATGCCCTGCCCCTGCCTATGCTTGGGAGAGTGGAAGCCTTCCACATGACTCTCTTTCCAAGGATGATGTATTTTTTTCAGATTATCCCATTCCTACTTCTTAGGCAAGATATTCTGGTGATAGAGCGGGAGATTCATAGGTTTGTGTGGCAAGGATGTTTGGCGCGCATGACATTGGCAAGGCTACAGGGAGGCTGGTGGCAGGGAGGGGTTGGATTGCCCGACTTCAGAGCTACGCGCTGGCATGTCAGATGCATCATCTGTTAGAGTGGCTAGAGTTGACATCCATGTTCACGCCTAGGGCTATCGAGGAAGACTTTGTTTCCCCTCATAGTTTACTAGCTGTGTTACATGAGCATAGTCGGGCACTTCCTCCACACCTCTGATGTAGCTTGCTGATTCGCCCAATACAGAGTACGTGGCACTATCTCTGTCCTCAATGGCAGGTCTCAGCAGCGGTAATGGGATTCTTGCCCCTTAAGGGTAACATTCAGCTTCAACCAGGAATGGAAGAGAGTCCCTTCTGTGAGTGGGAGGGGAGGGGACTGTGGTTACTATGGCAAGTAGTGTATACTATAGGGTCTATGAGGCCCTTCCAGGACCTCTGAGAAGAGTTTAGCTTAGCGGGACATCATCTTTTTGCTTATTTCCTACTCTGCCACTATGTCTGTTCATTCCCAAAGGACACTCATCTGGGGTGGTGGAACGGGTGATAGCCTTTTTTGAGTTGGAGGATGGGGACCCTATCTATCTTGCAGTACAGTCATAAGGTTTTGAACTGGAGTCTGCCTCATGATTATTCTGTCTTCGAGGCCCGCTGGGCGAAAGAGCTGGGAGTAGAGGTGAATGCCAGTACTATGCTTGGTACTATGTCACGTATTCCAGGGTTAGCACAGTCGGTGCGTTTGCGTGAGATTCAGTATCGGGCGGTATGCCAAGCCCAGTTCTCCCCATTACGAGCACAGCGGAATAGACTCTCAGAGGGGGAGCTGCCCTGGTGTGCGTGACCTCAAGCAGATCTGGCCCATATGTGGTGGTGCTGTGCACAGGTGTAGTCGTACTGTCAGCAGATACAGCCTATATGAGTGGGTTGCTTGAATAGCAGTTGGGACTGAATGAACACTTTATTCTTTTTGATATTTTGTGCACGGTTTTGCTGAGGAGGCGCGTTGACTGAGGCTGGTGCTATGGAAATCTTGTCTGGTGGGGAAGCAGCCGATTCTTAAGCACTGGCAGGATGGGAGTGCTCCCTCGTACTGGGAGTGGTGTAGCCTCTTCATAAGCATCAAATTATGGAAGCAGCTAACAGTGTGTGGGGTTGAGAAGAGGAAGGAGGCTTTTCTGGAACTTTGGGGGGATATATTGCTACTCGGGCTCCATGGGCAATAAATGAGCTGTTGACAATGTAATAAAGGGGGGGGCACTTGGTCGGAGAGGCTTGGATAGTGTGGATGGCCAGGGATGGGTGTGGACTGCCATGTTGGAGGGGGGCTGGTGAGTGGAAGAGGTTTGAATGGTTGTTTGGAGGCCTACTGACTTGGTTATTTCACAGGATGGGTGGAAGGGCTGCAACCAGATCCAGTTGCCTGGAGGGTGGGGAGGGGGAGGTATGGGTTTGGGGTTAAAAACTGGAAAAAGTTCTTTGTCTGTTTTATCTATGGTGCTTGGAGTTTGTGTGTTTGTTGCTGTTCATAAATACAATTATAAAAAAAAAAAAAAGATAGAGGCGATGAAATGATAAAGAAAAGCTAAATAGGTAAGGAATCTTTGACTTGAAGAAGTGACAACTGAGTGGAGGGCCGGCCCCATAGATGCTTCAAGGCTTTGGCACCCTAGGCAAACGCTAAGCTTTACACCCCCTCCTGGCTGTCAAAATCTATTGTTTAGCTTTGAATGCCCTTCTCTTTCCCACCCTCCAGAAGTTGCTACCTAGGCGACTGCCTACTTTGTCTAACGGTTGGACCGGCCCTGACTGAGTGGAGATATGATAGTGATCTATAAAACCCTGCATTGTTTACCCTTTCAAATAATACTAAAAAGGAACACATCATGAAAATAACAAATAGCATATCAAGCCAAATCCACACCAATAATGCACAATGGACTAGAAAAACAGAACTATAGGAAAGCAGGAACACTAGGACACGTTGCTATAATCCTAACAACAGATTTTAAACACATGTTTTCACTCAATGCACAATCAAATGGTAGAAATTATTGCTAAAGGATGTGGTCGAAACATCTGTCAGATCTGGGTTTAAAAGAAGATTTTGATAAAATTCCTGAAGAAAATGTCCATAAACCATTATCTTTCATGCAGATTTGGAAAAGCCTCCACTTAATCTCTGGGAATGAGCAACAAAGAACGGGATCTACTTTTTGGGATCCTTTTGGGTACCCGTCACCTGTAATGACTGCTGTTGCTGGAGACAAAATCAGGACCACTAAGAATATGACACACCCCAGGGCGTCCGATCATCTCGTGTAGGCGTTCTATTTTGGAACCGGCTTCAAAGTTTTGTGATCATTTTTTTCAACCATTGACTGAGGGGGTTCGGTCCTTTATTAGGGATTCTTTCCATTTGTTATCTTTGGTGTCTTGTTTAGTGATTCCCCCTGGTTCCTTTTTAGCAACTTTAGATGTGGTATCATTGTATACCAATATCCCCCAAGTAGCAGCCTTTGATGTCTTAATGGGTCTAGATATCCAGCTCCCTTCACGACTACCAAAAGTGCTGATAGGGGATTTGCTACGGTTAGTTCTTTTTCATAACTATTTTGTATACGAATCTAAATTTTACCACCAACAGTTTGGGATAGCAATGGGGGCTACTATAGCCCCCTCGGTAGCGACTTTGTATGTAGCGGACTTTGAGGAACGGTTGGTTTATAATTTGGTTACCTTTTCTCAGGTATTGTTTTGGAAAAGATTCTTAGACGACATTTTTTTCATTTGGACAGGCTCGGAACAGGAGTTGCATCTATTTTTGATGTGGCTAAATTCTTTAAATGAAAATTTGCAATTTACCCTTAAGTACCATCGATATGAGATTGAATTTTTGGATCTTTTACTGACTATACAGGGCACATCGTTGCAAAGCACCTTATATAGGAAACCTGTACAAAAGAATGTATTATTAAGATATACTAGTTTTCATCCACCTGCCTTACGACGGGGTTTACCCTTTGGGCAATTTCTCCGTATTCGGAGATTATGTTCAACGATAGGAGAATATAGACAACATGCACGGGATTTATCCCAATGATTACGGGCTCGGGGTTATCCAGAAGCATTAATTTCCCAGGCATTTAAAAGAGCTTTATATAATCATCCGGGTTGGTGGGAGGGCCAAACCTCCCGAGTACAAGATTCAGAAAGTAAAATCATAGGGGTTATTCCATTTTTGCCAAATGCATCCCGGGTAGTCTCCATTCTTCAGCAGCATTGGTCTACATTGGCGTTACACCAATGTTTCCAAAAACCATTAATGATTTGCTTATAAAAGATCTCAGACTCTAGGAGAAAAGCTTATGAGGACTCGCAGTGAGGGCGCCTCTTTAACATCTATATAAATAGGAACATGTTAAGATGTTCTATGTAAAAATTAAGATGTTCTATGTAAAACAAACTTAGCTTTGTTAATTGTTGTTGTTTGTACACCGCACCTGATCTCTGGAAGATGCGGTATAAAAATGAGTGTTAAATAAATAAATAAATAAATAAAATAAAATCTACTAGAGGTCATTTTGCCTGTGGCCATTGTGATTTCTGCGGTTCCACGGTGCAAGGAGACAAATGGACTGATCCTGCTACAGATATCTCTTATTCTTCTCAGTTTGATTCAGATTGTTATACTTCTTTTGTGGTGTATTTGTTACTTTGCCCCTGTAACATGAAGTATGTGGGCAAAACTACACGTCCAATATGAAAACGACTACAAGAGCATCGCTCTCGTATTAATGCCTGTCAGCCTGCAGCTCCTCTAGTCCCTCATTGTCAACAATTTGGACATCGTTTTGAGGACCTTCGTTGGAGAGTTTTGGATGTTGTGCCCCCTTTGGTGTTGGGGGGCGATCGCCACATGAAACTTCACTTTAGAGAACAATGGATTTTCCGTTTGGGTTCTATAATTCCTGCTGGTATGAATATGGACATTGATTGGTGGAGCCTTCGAATTTGATAGGTGGTGGTTAGTTGAGACTGTGTTTTATTGGACAGTTACTCTGACGTCACTTTTTGCTCCTTTAAATAGGAATCACGTGTGGGTATGATTCATTAGCCTGAAGAAGAGCTGCAAAGCTGGGCGGCTTGAAACACTGATTAGTGTTGCGTTATGAATCATACGACTCCGGTACCTGGGGAATATCTTTGAAGAGCATTCAGACAGTCCCGGTTGCTGATAGTGCCCCACAGAAGTTGCGGTGAACATCTCCAGTTCTTTTGTGCCCTCTAGATGGTGAAGATTGTTGGAAGGGCCTGGCCTTGTGCAGATGAGTATCTGTTTTTGCTATAAAGAACGACACTGCTAGCTGTTTGGGACATCTTTATAAGAACTTAGCCTTCGCTTCATGGTATAGGAGCGGCAGCTCGTTAGTGCTGCAGCACCTGGTGTTTGACCTGTGGTGGGTCGACTTGACCTGTGATGGGTCGTTTTTATAAAATTTGATTAAAATGGAGGGCTCACTCCGAGAGTAGAAAGGTTTCTGCTCACGGTGAGTTATCCGACAAAAAATTCAGTGTTAAATGTTTGTGAGTGTTGATGCACAACGTATGCTGCTTACATTTAAATAGAAATCAAGTAGTTTATGGCATTTAGAACCCATAGCAAACCCACCGTATCATAACACTACCAGGACTCAAAGCACCAAACCCTACCTATCAAAAGGCAACACTGCAAATATTAAACAAATACATTTCAGAGAATACCAATACATCTCCTACTGGGGAAAGAGATCAAGTGGCACTGTCAAATAGAAACTATATAAACAAGATACCTTAGCTCGGTTACATATGCAGAACACAGACCATCACCAAACAAAGAACAAGGGATCACAATTTAGAAATAGGAAGACAATAATTAAACTGGGAACCCCAAAAGCCAAACTTGGAATGTACAGCAATACTGCAGAAATAAAACTATAAATTAACTTCCTCTTCTACTAAAATAAATGCAGGCGTTAAATACGCACATTTCCCAGAGCTGACATATTCCAGTTAATAAATTCAAAATAAAAAGTATTTTTCTACCTTTTGTTGTTTCTGCATTTTATTTTTCAGTTGTGATTGTTCCAGTCACTTTCTTCTGGTTTCTTCTTGTCTTCTGCTAACTCTCCATTCTCTTCTGTCCATTTGTCCTTTCTTCTAGTTTTTTTTTTCCATTCTCTCTACATCTGCTTTAACATACTGATCTTTCTTCTTTTGCTCTTTCCTCCATCTCTTTCTTTATTCCTTTTTCATCCACTCAAATTTTATCCCTCCATCCTCAATCCCCACTTACTCTCCCAATACCCGGCCAATTGTAGATTTGTCTTCCCTCCCACACAAAATATTTTTTCTGCTCTCCATTTCACTCTTCCAGCCCATCCCTTTCTAGTCTTCCCCCAACATCAGCTCCCTTCTAATTAAAGCCCCATCCAGCATCGGCTCCTTTTTAGTCCCTGCATCAGCCCATTTCCAGTCCAAGCCTCCCAACTCAGCCCATTTCCAGTCCTAGCTCTCTCCCACTCAGCCTATTTCCAATCCAAGCCCCATTATGAGCCCATTTCCAGTCCTAACCCCCTAACAGCCCATTTCCAATCCTAGCCCACCCACTCAGCCCATTTCTAGTCAAAGCTTCCCCCACTTAGCCCATTTCCAGTCCTAGCTCCTCCCCCAATTTCCAGTCCAAGACCCCCCACTCAGCCCATTTCTCCAACCCCCCTCCCCATCAGCTATTTCCAGTCCAAGCCCCCCTCCACTCGTCCCATTTCCAGTCCTAGCTCCCCCCCCCCCCCAAATTTCCAGTCCAGGTCCCCCCACTCAGCCCATTTCCAGTCCTAGCTCCCCCCCACAATTTCAAGTCCAAGCCCCCCTCACTCACGGCTGTCTAAAATGCTTTAAAGCGCGCCAGAGAGGCCCTGGCTCACCTCTAACAGCTGCCGAAGTGAAGAGCATCTTTTTTCTTCACTTCGGCAGCTGTACTGTAGTTTATGACACTGCCACGTTGAGGTCAAAGGGGACTTCCTGTTTCCCGGCGCTCAGCGTGGCAGCGTTCTAAACTACAGTACATCTGCCAAAGTGAAGAAAAAAAGACAGACACTCTTCACTTCGGCAGCTGTTAAAGGTGAGCCGGGACCTCTCCGGCTCCCTCTAAAGCCGCCCTGCCTTGTGGTATTCAATGCGGGATGATGTTGGCCCGGGGCCCCCTGAAGTACGGGGCCCTGTGTGAACAACATTCTGGCACAATGGACATGAACCTAGACAGAATGCTAGTCTGATGAACGTTTGATCTGACACAGCATGGCATGTCTTATGTTCTTAACTAAACATATCCAACTCTTTTCTTCTTGATTCTGTGTGCTGGCTTTGAAGCAGTATAAATCAAGGGACCCTTTCACTAAACTCCCCAACCAGTTAACATGGGATCTAGCATGCGATAACTAGCTGCAGTGAACACCAGTGCATGGGTATGTCAGCTACTGGCTGCTAAAATGCACAGTAATCAGGCATCATGCAGTACAGTGGTGAGTGGATAGGTTAGGGATGGAGTGTGAGCGTGGAGAGCACATTTCCACTAAGCACACGACAATTGCACTTGCGCTAGTGGAAATGTGATAATTAGCATGGGTGCACCCAACAATATATCTTGGATTTTGCTAGGTACATCTGCATACAGTAATTGTGCTGCACATTAACGTATGCATGTTAACTCCCAGGAAAATGTTGGTTGCATCCCCCAATGGTTAACATGGAGACTTTGCACTTACTATGCGTTAAAAACACACATTATTGCAAAACGTGGGAGCTGCTTGTGAGTACACAGAGAGGAGAAGAGAAGCTAGTTTATTCTAGGTGAGGAGGTCAAAGAAAAGTAGACTCTAGGAACGCTGAAGACTGACATGACAATGTGTTTAGAACTATCTGTCATGTCATTAACGATCTTCAAAGAGCACTGTCAAAGATCACGATTGGGGAAAGTCAGATGCATATGAAGAAGGAATTCAGCCCTGACTCAGCATGATATATGTATTTGAGCACTTCCCCTCTATGACCAATCTACAGATTATGAACTGCAATAGTTGCATGCCAAAGTCCGCTACTACCATCAGCTCTGCAGTCAAACCTAAACAAATGAATAGTTGAAAAAAGCTTTTGAGGTAGCATTCTACATGCAAAGGCTTTTTATTTTATTCCATTTTCTATTTCTCTTACTTTCATTTGACTTGTGGCATTTTTTATTTCATTTTGATTTTGTTTTTTTAGCGAGCTCTATTTGCAAAAAGTGAAAGTAATTTTATAAAGGTTATGTAGCAAGTATGAGCATATGTTGAGGGTTATGCATTGAATATCATTTTATTGAGATATATGCATGTGAATGCACATTTTAGATAGAAAGTGGAGATCAGAATTCAGAATGACGTACTCAATTCCAATGGTATTTTAGGAACAGCTCTGCTAAACATAGAACAGTTTCTAAAATACAAATCCACATGCAGGGGAGGAGCCATTTCAAAATAAACAAGATAAAAATCGAACAGAAGGAACTCAGTGACTTACACAGGCATTTCATAGTGAGCATGTGTAAATGTTGGCACTTACACGTGTATCTTGCCCATTTTTCAAGCATGGACGTGCCGATGTTCCTAATTAAGTACAAAGGACTCTCATGCCTCCATTTCAATTTAGAAGGGGGAATAAACCATGGCAGATTAATCCTCCTGTAAAGGGATAGCTAAAAGGAATACTTTTTACATAGAAACTTGAAAAAGACAATATGACCTATCTAGTCTGCTCTTTTTATCAACCACTATGGTCCCTTCTTTCCTTTAGAGCTCTTCTGTGTTTGCCCCAAGCTTTCTTGAATTTAGATACTGTCCTCTCTACTACCTCCAATGGGAGACTATTCTATGCATCTACCATTCTTTCCGTAAAGAAATATTTCCGCATATTACTCCCGAGCCTATCCCCTTTCACCCTCATCCTATGGCCCCTTATTGCAGAGCTTACTTTTGAATAAAAGAGGCTTTCCTCCTGTGCATTTATGTCATGGAGGTATTTAAACATCTCTATCATATCTCCTCTATCCTGTCTGTCCTCTAAAGTATACATATTGAGATCTTTAAGTTTGTCCCCATATGGTTTATAACAAGGACCACTGACCATTCTGGTAGCCACCCTCTGCACCAACTCCATCCTGTTTATATCCTTTTGAAGGTGCGGTCTCCAGAATTGCATACAATACTCCAAATGAGGTTGCACCAGAGACATATAGAGGCACTATCACCTCCTTTTTACTTCTGGTCATTCCTCTCCCTATGCACCCAAGCATCGTTCTGGCTTTCGCCATCGCTTTTCTTCCTATTTAGTCATTTTAAAATCAGCAGAAACAATCACACCCAGATCCCACTCTTCTTTCATGGACAAAAGTATTTCACCCCTTATACAGTACCACTCCCTTGGATTTTTCTAGCCCAAATGCATGACCCTGTATTTTATAGCGTTAAATCTCAGCTCCCAAATTCTTGACCATTTTCCAAGCTTAGCTAGATCCATCCTCTCATGTTATCTACTTCTTCCGGGCATGCCCCTGACACACTCCCAACACACTCCTGTCTACTTTTGATGGGGTGCAGTCCTCCATGTGCAAATTTCACCCTTTTTAAAATCGCAACTTTCACATGGGAATGAGTTATATGTGTATATACTGTAGCTGCTTACACACGTTTAAATCACAACTAGGGCTTTTAAAATAACCCCCATAATGAATAGCAGACAGAAATATCTACACCCACAGAAGCAACAACATAGAGGATTCCAATACTATAAGTCAGTTAATGCTGTCTCATAAGCTCTTTGAAAACAATTTTAAATATAAATATAGTAATAACTATTATAACATTTATATGACCATCAGAGAAAGGCTAAAAACATTGTGTATTTATACTTATAACTATAGCCAAAAGCACCATCATCTGGTCTCCATATCCTGTTCTTCCTGTTTGAGATCATTTATTGAATTTACACCTACAGAAGGGCATGTTCTGAGTCAGGAATGGGTGTGCACAAGCGGGCATATTCTACTTATTTAATAATGCGAGTATGTGCTTATATCATCAAACATCAGCATATTCTTTTACTTCTGTTAGAAATAACAATTAACTTGCAACAACTTGCCCTTTAAGATCTGGTGAGTGGATCAGTGATTGGTCCTAGGGATTTGCTTGGAAATCAGTGTTCAGTCAATGATGCTATACACACTTCTTTGCCCTTTAGCTCCTCTTACTTTCCTTTTTATTCAAAGGGACCCATTAACTAAACTATGGTAAGAAGCTACAGTACCATGTGAATTAGTGCACAGTAGCTGTTAGCACATAGTCATGGTAGCAATTACTGCACCATGCTACCATGATGCTTAAACGGTGCTAATTCAGGTATTAAAAGTGCATACTGTGGAAGGGGGCAGGAAATGGGAAAGTTATGGGCATCAACGGAGCCTTGCAGTTAATGCATAATAAACTACTGTGCACTGTCACTGCTGCAATAGTGTGCATGCACTTACCACTTCCTGAAGAGGAGGCATTAAGGTGCATCTGCACAGTCAGAAATTCATTTTACCTGCAGCAGCCACAGTAAGTGTGTCTCGTACTCCATCAAATGACATGCCATAAACCTCCCACCCGCAACATCCCCTCACATCTCCAATTATACCACCCTGCCCTAGCTGGAATTTTCTGGTGACTAGTTAGGGGGGGGGGGGAAGCAATCCCTGTATATTCCTACTCCACTGATGCCCAGGTTCAAAAAGGGCAATTCTGACTTTTAGCAGTAGTTTTGTGGTACTACCACTAGGAGTCAAGCTGCTGAATATTGATGTGCACTCCTTTGGCAGTTCAACTCCTAGCAGTATTACTACTAGACTAGGTCTTCCTCTTCTACCGCAGGAGTAAGAGGATCCATGTTTAACCAGAGTTGCCAATGAGACAGTAGTATCCAAGATCACGCCTGTACACCCCCCCCCCCCCCCCCACTAGTGACCAAGAAAGCCCTGGTAAAAACCAGGGAGGTCTGGGGTGGGAAGTTTATTGGAGATGTTGGGGGTTTGGGGAGTGGGAGGTTTTATTGGAAATGTCGGAGGGTTGTCAGGGGGTATTGGGTATTATTGGAGATCACTTTTGTGGAGAGGTACCACATCAGCCCTTCTCCAGTCCTGTGGAACTTATCCTGTCTCCAAGGATCTATTAAAAACATCCTTTAAAGGCCCTGCAAGAACTTCTCTGAGCTCTTTCAGTATCCTGGAATATATTCCATCTGGTCCCATAGACTTGTCCACTTTCAGTTTTGCAAGCTGTTTTTTTTTTTTTAATTCAGTATATTTACATTTTACACTACAAACATAACACAACATAACCAAACTCCTAGTACACATACACTTATTCAGGCATTAAGTAACATCCCACCCCCCTCCCCCCGACACCTTGCAGGCCCATACTACCCCCACCACCTAGCACCCATCCACGTTCGAATACCTATCTAGTGCAGACCACTTTTTTCCTTCCCCTACAATGCCCCTGGAGGTATAAATATTGTCGTATGCCTTTTCATATCGGCTATATAGACAGACTAAATTCCACCAGTGCAGCCAGCTTAACTTCGCAGGATCCTTCCACCTCATGAGAATTACTTTTATAGCAAGCGCCAACATAAAGTTTAGCTAAAAGAAATTCTCCTTATCAAGATTGGGTATTCCTGCTGTAGCTCTCAACACTTCTATCTTCGAGGACAGTGGCTGCGTAAAGTTTAACACCTGCTGAATCTTCTTCCAAACGGCCCCCCAGTACGTCTGAAGGCTTGAGCAATCCAATATCATATGTCGTAACGTTCCAAGCTCCTTGTGGCACGTCCAGCAATATTGGGACGCTCCTATGCTCCACTTAGCCAATCTGACCGGCGTGAGGAACGCCCTATGCGCCAAGAAAAACATTGATTGTGTAAGGGAGGCCGATCTAGATGATCGCACCAGTGGCCTCCAATTGGAGAAACAGTGATCCTGAGGTAGACATGTATCCAAATCTTCTTCCCATACTTTCCGTAATCCCAATGTTTGGGCTGGCATCTTGCTTCTGAAGAATCCATATATATTTGATGCTCTGCCTTTCTGCAAAGCGAGCTCTCCTACAAACTCCTCCAAACCCCATTTGTCCATCACTAGCCCAGGATTTTTTATTTTCTACCCCACACAGTACTTTAGCTGAAGCCATTGATAAAAGCAAGAAGTTGGCAGGTTAAACTCCTCGTGCATCATTTAGAAGGACTTCCACTGAGCATTTCATAACATCTGTCCCAGTCACCAGATACCACATTGTTGCCAGATTTTCCAAGCAACTGTCCGATTATTTTAAAGTCAGGATTATTCCAGATGGGCATTCTTCTAGATAGGGGGTTATTAGCACCCAGGCAGAGGGAGAGACCGTAAAAAGCCGTTTGTGTAGATAGAATGATGCACCCCACCTTAAAGGTCTCTGGCAGATTTATCCCCATAGCCAGATTAATTGGACGCGGAGAGATCAAACGCTCTTCTACCTCCAGCCACATAGGTCTCTGGATACCTTCGCCCTCAGCTACCCACAAGACACCTTGGCTTAATATTGCTGCCTGGTGATACAAGTAAAAATCCGGGAATTGCCCACCCCCGACTTCTTTGGAGGCTTTCAATTTCTTCAGCGCAATCCTAGGTATCTTCTCCCTCCAGAGGAAGCGACAGAGAATCCTCTCAAGCTCTTTGTATAAAGATTCCTCAAAGAATACTGAAACCATCCTCAAGATATAATTTAGCTTCGGCACTAGCACCATCTTCAGAGTCCAATCGACCCCACCACGTGAGATGTAAAGGAGACCATTTTTCTGTAAAAAGACGCGCTGTTTCCTTCAGTCACTCCCTGTTTATTCTAAGAGTTTCTTCCATTGGACTGCCAAATTGTACCCCGAGATACTTGATTGTTGCTGGCTCCCATTGGAAATCAAACTGTTGTACCATCGACCGGGTCCCATACTTATTGAGAGGGAATGCTACTGATTTTGTCCAGTTAACTTTATAACCAGAGAAGTCGGAATATCGCCCTATATGATGTAACGCCGGGGAGACAGAGTCCGGGGTGAGGAACAGCAGCAGGTCATCTGCGTACGCAGAGGCCTTCATCTGAAGATCCTCGATTGCAACTCCTCTTATCTCCTCCGACTGTCGCAGCAGTAGCAGCAGTGGTTCCAATGCCAGATTAAATAGCAGGGGAGACATAGGACAACCTTGCCGCATGCCTCTGTGTAAGGAGAGGGGTTGAGACAGCACGCCATTAGCCAGGATCCTAGCCCCAGGCTTGGTGTATAACAACTTCACCATTCGACTAAAATGAGGGGGGGGGGGAATTCAAACCATTCCAACACTTGGAATAGGAAAGGCCACTCCACCCTGTCAAAGGCCTTCTCAGCATCTAATGAGAGTCCGATGTAAGGGGAATTCAAACCGTTAGTGATCTCCAGGATGTTACATAATAGCCGAGCGTTGTCCACAGTGGACCTTCCAGCAACAAAGCCACACTGATCCGGAAGAATCAGTAGCTTCATGACCTTCTTGAGTCGTGTAGCAAGAATGGAAGAATACAGCTTATAATCGGCATTCAGCAGCGAGATGGGTCTGTAGTTGCCTACCCGGCTTGGATCTCTCCCAGGCTTCGGTAAAACCACTATGGTGGCCTCTGCAAAGGCTCCAGGGAGACATGCCTGGTCCTGAAGCCGCTGATAAAAAAAACAACAGCTGTGGGCCCAGGTCCTGGAGAAACATCTGATAAAACTCTACTGGGATTCCATCGGGGCCCGCTGCTTTCCCACTCTGCATCTTGTTTAGCGCCAACTTGAGCTCTTCTAGCAGAATCGGTTCCCCTAGTGCGGCTTTCTGGTCCGGTTCTAAACAAGGGTGATCAATCTGTTCCAGAAAGCTTCGTATCTCAGCCTGCTCACTGACTCCCTCAGACACATATAGCTGATGATAAAACTCAGAAAAAGCATCCGAAATGTCTTGATCCTTATACAAGGGGCCTGCTTGCTCATCTTCTATTACCACAATGCGAGCTCTATCAGCACGAGGCTTGAGCTGTGATGCCAAAACTTTCCCTGCTTTGTTTGCCTCCACATGGTATCTCACTTGCAGAGGGAATGCAGCCCGTTCGACCTCTGTGCTGAGAGCTGAATTATATGCATATCTTAACTTTTGTAGCTGGGTCAAGACCCTGTTGCTGAATTGCCGCTGTAGGATTCTCTCTCCAGCCCGAATCTGTTGGTCGAGGGCTTTCGGCTCATTCCGACCGGCCTTGTTTTTGGCATTCACATAGCTAGTTATCTGTGCTCGCATTGAGGCCTTAAACGCCTCCCACCAGGCCCATACAGGGGTATCACTTGCCAAATTACTCCCAAAGTACTCTTGTATAGCTTTCTGGAGATATTCCTTAAATGACTCATCAGCTAACAAGTACCTCGGGAAGAACCATGATTCTTTTTTTGCAGGATTCAGCCTTGAGGTCCAGGGTGATCACTATAGCAGCATGATCAGAAATATTGGTACTGAGTATTTCAGATACACTTATACTTTGAACTAATGCTTTGGATACTAGGAAGAAATCAATTCTCGAATGAGAACCATGCGGGTGTGAGAAGAATGTGAAATCAGCTTCTGTTGGGTGGTGCAGTCTCCATATAGCCACCATTCCAAAGGTCTCCATGATTGAATGCAGCACTTCCAGGGCTCTCTCCCTCCTGCGCGGTCTGCTGGGTTTGCGATCAATTAGGGGGTCTAAAGCCAGATTGAAGTCTCCCCCAATGATTACTGGGTGACTGGCATACTCTTGAACAACATCCGCTAACGACTGGAAGAAGGAGGGATTGTCGTTATTAGGTGCATACACATTAAAAATACTCAACTGTTGACCCTCCAGGAGGAGGTGCACCCCAGCCCATCTGCCCGAGATGACAAAATTTGATACTTAAGTTTCCTCCTAATCAGGACTGCCACTCCATTCTTCTTCATACACGCAGGCGCATGAGCCACTAGACAAAATTTGCCTAGTGCCATCTTTAGCGTCTCTTTGGAAGACAAATGAGTTTCTTGTAAAAGAATTACATCAGCATATTGTTTTTGACAGTATAATAATATTTTTTTACGCTTGATAGGGTGATTTATTCCCTTAACATTTAGGGATAAACATTTAACTAAACCCATCCTTATCAGCACAGGTCCTTATCTCGCACCCTTCCCTGGCCTGCACCCCCTCTCCAGAAATTTCTAGGATGACCAGGCAATGAAAACAATAGCCAGGCCTGCAAGGTGTCATCTGTGTCTCCAAAGAGAAAAACATAATGGGTGAACTCGCACAGCTAACAAGATAGCCCTCAAGACCCCAGCCACCCCCCGGTCATAATAGAAAACAAAATAAACATATTTCACGAGAGAAACCCTGCCTTCCTAAACATCAGTTTCTATCTATCTATTTACAGACATATCATCCATAATCATACTTGATTGCCTATTATCATTGCCCTTTATAGCCCACATCCAACTCGCATACTTAACCCCTGCCTTGATGTATTGGGGCAAGGGACTGTACAAATAAAGGGATAAGGAAAGCAAAAACACCTCCCCTTCAATATTTCATTTTCCTTGAGCAACCACCTCATCCCAGTGCAGAGGAGCCAATATTATTCCCCCCCTCCCACACTGAGCAGAACAATCCAAATGTCCCTTTGTATATAGACTGCCAATGATTGTCCCAGATACCAAATTGCTGCGGCCCAGAACAAGGGGTACCCCATCTTGCTGACAAAGTAAATATACCCACAGTTTCTGGGGAACCAAGAAAGAAGAAACCATGGTCCGCAGCAACCTCTGCTCCCAAATCAGTTAAGTCTTACATCCCAGCCTAAACAGTTACTGCATCTGCAGGACTTCTTGCTCTTCAACATACTTTGCCGCTGCCGCCGGGATGTCAAAGGACTTTGCTTGATTATTTAAAGTAATCTTAAATCGGGCAGGATAAAACAGCCCGTACTGGGCCTGAAGTTGCTGAAGGCGGGGTCGTAATGCAAGAAACTGCTTCCGCTTTTCTACCGTTGCCCTGCAGAAGTCAGGGAAAAATAGAATCTTGTGACCCTCAAAGGTAATTGACCTCAAAGTCCTTGCGCTTCCAAAATCTGCACCGCTTGTTGGTATCTCAGCAGACAAAAAATGATCGGTTGCGGACCCCGGGCGTGCAGGTTAGGCTGCGCAGGGATCCTATGCTCTCTTTCAATGTCTATCGAGCCTGTTGTTTTCAAATGCAGCATCGAGGGTAGGGCTCTTGCCAAAAAAGAGATCATGTCTGCCCCCTCAGCACCCTCCGGAACACCTAGCACTCTAATATTGTTTCTTTGATTCCTGTTGGCTACATCGTCCAAGCTTAATTCCAGCCTCTCCAGCCTTTTTGCCATCTTGTCCACACGTGCGAGTTTTTCCTCGTGAGCAGCCACTGTCGTCCTGATAGAGTCCAATCTATTAGTGAACCTCTCCATTTGCTCCCTAATGTCCTGCATTTCAACTTGCACCTTTCCTATCGCCTCTCCATTCGCCAGCACCAACTCCTTCACCGATCGCATCTCCCCCAGCAGCTCCCGAATCATCTCCTCCGACTCCCGTGTGGCGGCCATCTTGGAAGGAGACAGGGGATCAGACGTTGCCCTCTTGGATCCCAAGTTACCGCCTGCCCCAAAATCCAACTTCGCGGGTTTAATGTTAGCCATATCAATATGCATTTGCCGAAGCAGTTTTAGCACCTACTTGACTCCCTAATCGCAGAGTTTCTCACAGGATTCGTGCCGGGGTCCGGGGAGCTAAGCTCTCAAGCTGCCACCTTGCATTCGTGCAGGCTCCGCCCCTGCAAGCTGTTCTAACACATCATCTTTTGTAAATAGTGTGATAACTACTCCATTCCCATTTGTATATTTGTCAATCACAGGCGGTCCTTCTCCAGTATTTTCTCTAGTGAAAACAGAGCAGAAGTATTTGTTTAGTATTTTCGCTTTTTTTTTTTTTTTTGAGTAATTTTGTTGTTTATTTTTTTTTTCATATTTTCAATTTTTATTGAAACAGCATAGATACAGAACCAAAACACATAACCAAAACATTCAACTACAACATCCAACATGGCTCACATATGCCCCCATCATATTTTATCCCCTCAATCCCCCCGAACCACAACCCCACCCACCCCAATCCCCCCCCTCCTCAGGTCTTAAACAATTACTAAATTGTGTATGCCAGGCATTAAGACCCCATATGTACCCCCCCACTCCCTAACCCCCCCTCCCCGCTATGCAGCTAGTACCCCCCCTCCCCCTCAAACCCCCACCAACCTCCCCCCCTTCCCCCCCTTAAGGGGCTACCCCCCCTTGACCCTTTCTATCCTACCCCTAGGACGTGACACAGCTTCCCCCAAACCTTATTAAACCTCTCCCCCCTCTGCTTCTTGATAGCCGTAAGTTTTTCCATAAAGACAATGGCCTTCAGCCGAGCCTCAAATTGTTCTAAACCCGGCATTTCCTTTTGCTTCCATGCCCCAGCCACCGCACCCCGCTCTGCACATAAACAAGCTAGTACCATTTTACCCCCACGCCCTTCCCCCCCAATCCCCCACCAGGACAGTAAGCATATAGTTGGAACTAAATCCACCTCCATCCCTAACTTCCCTTTAATCCACTCCAACACCCTTCTCCAATAGGATTGGGCTTTGCTGCAACTCCACCAGATATGCCAGAAGGTCCCCCTTTCCCCACACTCCCTCCAACACATAGAAGAGGCCCCAGTGTACATCCGACTCAGTCGGTTCGGTGTATAATACCACCGCATCAGTACTTTATAACAGTTCTCTTTGATTCGTAACGCGCTGGGACCTCTCCGAATTTGGTCCCAAATCCCTTTCCAATCCTCTGCCATCAGGGGCTGCCCTAAATCTTTCTCCCACTCAACCATATACCTATGTTTCCCAGCTCCCCCTCCCCGGACCCCTTTATAGAGGCCAGAGATCAACCCCTGCGTCCCCCTCTTACCAAACCAAACTGCCTCCAAACTGGAAACCTCTCCACCCAGACCTTCTTTCTTCAATTCTTTTAAAAGGAAGGAGCGCACCTGAGCATAAGCAAACCTATCCCCTACCCCCAGCTCAAAATCCTTACTCACCTCCTCAAAACTCTTAAGCTCTCCCTCCTCCATAAGTTGCAAACTGCATTCCAACCCTTTCTCCCGCCAACTATCAAACCATCCTCCCTCCCACCCAGGCCTAAAGCCCCTCCACCCCCTCCACGGGGTCATCACAGAAAACCCCGTGCCCCTTACAGCAATTTCCGGCTCCCTCACTTTGTCCCAGATCTTCGCTGCCTGCCGCATTGCTGGAGTCCCATCCCCAAGCTCCCTCCTCATTCCTTTCGACGCCCACACCCATGCATCCAACCTCCCCCCCTTAACCTGGAGTTTCTCTAAGCTAACCCATGTCTTCTCCTCCCTACTATCCCGCCATCCCAAAACATGGGTCAATTGGGCCGCTCGATAATAAGCCCTGATATTGGGGACCCCCAACCCTCCCTCCTCTCTGGCAGCATACATCACTGCTCGCGCAATACGTGGGGGCCGTCTCTTCCAGATATAGCAAAACATCTTCCGCTGCAAAGTCCTTAATGTGGTCTCTGGAACCTCCACCGGCAAAACTTGAAACAAATACAGTAAGCGCGGAACAACATTCATTTTCAAAACCGCTATTCTACCCACCCAAGATGTTTCCAAGCGCATCCAGCCCTCTATATCTTTGCATATCTGCCCAATTATCCGCAGGTAGTTAGCCTGAAACAACTCCTCATAACGCTCAGTTAATCGCACCCCTAGGTAATCTATCGAGCGACGCACCCACTTCAGGGGGAACAGCCTCCTCAACCTTTTTTCCCCCCCACGACTCAGCCGCACCTTTAGCACTTCGGTTTTATCAATATTCATTTTAAATCCCGAAACGGCCCCGTATCTTCCAACTTCGCCCAACACCTCTGACAGGGTCTCCCCCGGGTTGCTTAAATACAGAAGTATATCATCAGCATATAAAGAAATTTTATGATGCTGATCTCCCCTCACCAGACCAGTTATCTTTCCATTCGCCCGGATCTTTTCTGCAAACGGTTCCACTACCAGTGCAAAAAGTAACAGGGATAGGGGACACCCCTGATGGGTCCCTCGCCCTAGCTCAAAATCCGCCGAGTACCTACCATTAATTTTGATTCGCGCTCTGGAGCCTGCATACAAACTTCGTACCCACCTCAAGAAATTAGGCCCGCACCCCACCTTCTCCAACACCTTCATCAGGAACCCCCAGTGTACCCTATCAAAGGCCTTCTCGGCATCTATGGACATCACCAAAAACTCCCCAGGATCCTGTCGGGCCACCCGCATCACCTCAATCGCCCTCTTAATATTATCCCCCGCCTGCCTTCCCATAATAAATCCCGCCTGATCCACTCCAACGATCCCCGGCATCTACCTCGCCAAGCGCTCCGCAAGAATCTTAGCCAGAATCTTTACATCTACGTTAAGGAGCGAAATAGGCCTGTATGAACTACAACTCAAGGGATCCTTCCCTGGTTTCAAAAGAATTGTGATCCCTGATGTCAGCATATCCCTGGATAAGTCTCCCCCTGGACAGAGAATCCCATTAAAGACCCTCACGAGAAGGTCCCCCACTTCTTCCATAAAAACCTTATAGAACGGCCCTGATAGACCATCTAAGCCCGGGGCCTTCCCCCCCACCAACCCCTTAACTACCCCCTCCACTTCTAATCGGGTGATCGGAGCCTCCAAGACCCTCTGAGCCTCCTGCGGGAGACTGCCCAATGCCACCCCCTCCAAGTATTCCAAAATATCCCCCTCCCCCACCCCCTCCTCTCCTTTATACAGCAACCTATAAAACTCCGTGAATTGGTCCCTGATTTCTTCCTCCCCCTGGTGCATCGTACCCCCCCTTCCCTTAATTTGATAAATTACGGCCGCCCCTTTTTTGCTGTTTTAACCGCCGGGCTAACAACCTTCCCGCCTTATCCCCATGCTCGTACAGTACCTGCCGCGCCCTCTGCAATGCAAATTCTACCTTCGCCATCTGCAGAGCGCGAAGCTCTTCCCTCACCTCACCCATCCTTTCCCTATCCTTCCGTGCTCCTGATGCCCGGAAGGTAGCCTCTGCTGCCCTCAGCGCTCCCTCCAACTCCTCCTCCCTCCGCGCCCGCTCCTTCTTTCTCCTAGCCCCCCACATCACAAACCGCCCTCGTACTACTGCTTTCAACCCCTCCCAGACCGATGTCTGCGCCACCTCTCCCGTGTCATTAAAGCTCAGATATTCCAGTATAACTCGTTTAACATCTTCCACAATCCGCCCATCCTTAAGAAGGCTCTCATTCATCCTCCAGAACACCGTGCCACTCTTCCCCCATCCACAACTGCGTATCTCCACTGCACTATGGTCAGTCCAACCAACCACCTTAATATCTCCCTCCTCCACCTCCAACATCCATTCCTTATCCATAAGAATCATGTCTATCCTACTCCAACTGCCATGAGGATGGGAGAAGAATGTGAATGCCCTCTCCCTAGGGTGGAGCGCTCTCCACGCATCCACCAAATTAAATTGTTTCATCAATAGCTGCAAGCCCTGCCTATTCCTACCCTCCCCTCCATCCCCCTTAGGTTCCCTATCCACTCCCGAGTCTAGAACCACATTAAAATCCCCCACCCCACTACCAGCCGCCCCCCCCCCCCGCCCCTTCAATCAACCGTCCAACCTTCCTCCAAAAACCCTTCTGATTCCCGTTCGGGCCATACACCAACACAAGCACTATATCCTCTCCCCCCAATTTCCCTCGAATCCCCACCACTCGCCCTTCATCATCTTTAAAATTTTTCTCCACCTGAATCCCACACCCAGTCCTCACCCATAGGGCCACCCCCCCCCTCTTCACCCCTCCCCCAGTACAAGAATAATACTGATCCGGGTAGTGCCGATTTTTCAATCTGCCCACATCCTGGTAGTGCAAATGAGTCTCTTGTAGCATCACCACATCCTATTGGAGCCTCCACACCTCCCTTGCCAACATACTACGTTTCACAGGAGAGTTCAGGCCCTTAACATTAACAGTACCTATACGCAGCATTAATCATGCTCCTCCCCCCCCTCCAAACCCCCAGCTGTGCCAACAGTCCTACCCCTTCTCTTTTCCCCTACCCCCCCACCCCCTCCCCCCCGATGTACCCCCCCTTCCCCTCCCCCCCCATTCCCCTCTCCCCCACCACCTTCCCCATCCAAGCCCTTCCAGACGTCCTGTCCCATCCCGGCTCCCCGTACCCCCAGTTTAACCAAGTATCCCTTTTTAAAACCCCGTTATGACCACACATACGCATACCATACCAACCCCCGCCCCAGCCACCCCCTTATGTCCATCCTGGTCCCCAGACCCTCATTCGGGTGAGAAGAGGTGCTACCCTTCACCACCCGCTGCTCTCTGCCAGTCCAGTCTCTCCACTCGCTCTCCTCAGGTAGCCGGGACAGGCGTTGCTCCTTGTCGCTCCCTGGACAATCTCTGAAGCCTCTTCCCTTTTTCTCCAGCCCGCTGCCACTGCGATCCCAGAGGTGGTTTCTCCAGACCACTACCTCCTGACTTCTGGGTAACAGACCCCGCTGCCGATGGAAGGCCGTCACAGCCCAACTCCCGCAGTAGTTTCCAGGCGTCTTCCGCCATCTTCGTCCGTCTGGTCACCTCATTCGCCGACACCAACAGTCCAAAGGGGAACAACCAGCGATAATGCAGTCCTTTCCCCCGCAGGTAGGCCGTAACCTCCTTCATGGCCCTCCGTCTCTCAAGAGTGCCTTTAGAGAGGTCATTAAATACCTCCACTTCCCCGCCTTCCCAGGCAATCCGTCCAAATTTTCTGGCCACCATCAGAATCTGTTCGTTAAGGGGAAAGCTGCTCATGCAGGTAATGATATCTCGTGCCTGCCGCTCTCGGCGGGGGCCCAGGCTCCTGTGGGCTCTCTCCACTGCGATCACAGTGTCCTTTGCACCGGGGACGTCCCCCAGCTGTAGAATATGGCTGCACAGCTTCTGCACAACCGCCACATAGTCCTTATAGGCTTCCTCCTCCGGCACCCCCCGTATGCGTCGATTATTCCTGCGCTCTATCCTCGAGCTCCTCCATTTTTTCTTGCAACTCCACGTGCTGCTCCTGCAACTGGCTGTGCTGCACGGTGATTTCACGTACCTCCGCTGCATAGGCCTCCACATGACTCTCGAGGTCTTCCACTCTCTGGCCTAAACACCCGACTTCTTTTTGGATCGCCATCAGCGTCTCCTTCACCTCCTTCCGCATGGCTTTGATTTCGCCCTTCATCTCACTTTTAAAGGCATTCAGCCATTTCTTCAGCGACAGGTCACCGCACTCCTCCATGCCCTCCTCCTCCTGCGAACTCCCATCATCGACCTCCTCTCCGGAGTCGACCGCTTCTGCAGCCTCTTTCCGCGCATACAGGGACTGAAAATTGGCCAGCTTTTTCTTCGCTGCCAGCGCCATAATATTCGCCCTCTGGTCTTCCACTTTATTTCTCTGGGGGTACTGCTTTGCCACCTCAATCTCGGGATTCGGACGGAGCTAGGCTTCTAAGCTGCCATCGGCTCCGTGACCGTATTTTCGCTTTTTCAATGTCACTTTCCACGTATCCGTTCCCAGTACTTTTGAGTACTGTAATTTCATCTGATTTTCCTCCTCTCCTGAATATACTTGAAAAAACCTTTGTCGCCACACTTCACATCTTTAGCTATCTTTTCTTCTGACTTTGATTTTGCTATCCTTATTTTTCTTTTTGTCTTTTTTAGTTTGATCCTATATTCATTTTGAACTGCAGAGGCACTGTTTCTAGCCAGATCATTTGTACCCAAGTGGATGACAATATCAGTTTTGGAGTGCTCACTTTCTGCACTAACTATACCAACAATGAGCCTGGGAGGCATTTGACCATCCTCTCTCCCTTTGAGCTGTATTCCTAAGTTGGTGCCTCTGATGATGGAATCTCCAAGGAGTAGTAGTTTTCCATTTTGTAATTTTTTCTTCCTATTTGGTGAATTATCAGTAGATTTGGCATTAAGTTTATCATTTCAGGGCTCTTCAGTTTCCATGGATTGGGCACCCTCATTATCCAAGGCAGAGAAGGCATTATGCAGGGATATCTATTGATGTATAGGGTGAATCTGTGTTACGGGTCACAGCCTACCAGAGCCCACTGTGATTCATTTGTTCCTGGGCTATTTGATTTTTTGTGGAAGCGGTGGTGGATTTTGTTCAGTTTGTACCCTAGAGGAGGTGTGTTTAATTGCAGATAATTCTTCCCTTAGTAGAGTCAACTATTTATGCATAGCAGCTAACTTGAGGCATATAGGGCAAGCTCTTAGGTTCCAAATTGAAAGCAAGTTCTATTATGAGGGGACATGGGATGAGGGTGAAAGGGGATAGATTCAGGAGTGATATGCAGAGATATTTTTTTTATGGAAAGAGTGGTGGATCCGTGGAATAGTCTGCCAGTGGAGATGGTAGAGATGAGGACAGTATCTGAATTCAAAAAAGCATGGGAAAAACACAGAGGATCTCTAAAGGATAAAAGGGACTGTTGTAGTTGTTGATATGGAAGGACAGACTAGACAGAAAAATGACAACAGAAAAAGACCACATGGCTTATGTTTCTAAATGATTCTTCTCAGAATGAAAGCACCACAGTTATTGCATTGAATACAAAACATTATGTCTCAGCTGTCCTAGGAGGAGAAAATGTAGGTGTAACACCAATTAAAGGACAGATATCAATGTATATGATGACTATATAGGCAATGTAACATAGGGGAGGGTGGGGTGAGGGGGAGGGTGGGCAGGAACCTAAGTGTCCCTGGCCAGTAGGCCTTCTATGAACTGAGGGCACACTCAGATATCTGATTTAAAGGCTATGCAAGGAATGTAGGCAGGCTGAAGATTCCTAAAAACCTATATCAACAGGTAAGGTTTATAAAAAAACAGGCAATGGAAAGGTTTTAAAGCCTCAGCTGAGTGTGTAGTCTCTTGACGTTCTGATAAGCAGACTTGTTCAGGTATTTGGTCAGTAGCAGAGCAGCTTCAATTCAATTAGCCCCCACTTTGTAAGGCAGGCTTGCAACAGACAAAAGAAACTCAATATTCTCTAGATCAAGGAACACATCCAATAACATCATATGGATGTGAAAGTTGGACAGTGAAACCAATAGAAAGAAAATCTATGCCTTTGAATTATGGTGCTGATGACGAATACTGTGTATATAATGGACTGCCCCAAAAAACAAACCAGTCAGTACTAGAGGAGATCAAACCTAAGCTTTCCTTAGAAACTCAGATGACAAGACTTCGACTTTCATACTTGGACACATCATGCAAAGAGAGATCGCTAGAGAAAGATATGCTTTGCAAGGTAGAAGGTCAATGCAAAAGAGGAAGGCCGACAATGAAATGGATTGATATAATAACAGTAGCTATGGGTGCCACTCTATCAACAATGAGCCGACTGAATGACAACCAAACACAGTTTAGGTCAACTACCCAGAGGGTCACCATGAGTCCACACCAACTCGATGACACTGAACAATAGGGGAAGTTACCGTTACAAGGTACTTCAAAACACATTCAAAATCAAACAGAACACCTCTTCAGATAATCTGAAACCACTCGCTATACCTGACCGATGCACCAGACCCAGAAGGCGAGGAACATCAGACACTATCAACATACCTAGAGTCTTTGCTAAAACAAGAAAAGACACTTCAAGAAGAGCACTAGCCCTGGCCGCACCCATGCTCTGAAACTCCCACCTGACAACCTGAAAATCAACAAAAGACCTCAAAGACTTCTAGAAGATGCTCAAAACTATGCCCTTCACAGAACACTACAAGGACACAACATGAACTGTCTAAACTAACTCTCTCTCAGCCCACCAAAATGTAAAAATGTAAATATTTTCTGTACACAGCTCACACTATATATAGTGCACCACGCAATCAACGTCACACCACTCAAACACACACGCCTCCATTTATCACTGCATGCCCACTCCCAAGCACACACCACTTGATTTGTTTGATTTCATGATAAAGCGGTTTATAAATCCTTTTAAATAAAATAAGTTGGGGATAGGGACATTCTTAAGTGCCATTTAGGAAGTGGAAGGTTCTTTATAGATGCATCAGCCTCTTAGCACATTGCCAATAGCACGGATGCAACTGCTTTATTGTCAATGCACTGTGTGGTAAATACCCAGTCATGTGTCGGCAACACCCCCAAGAATTATTGCACAGACTTTGCATTAGTGAGTATAATTTTTGCAAATAATGCACAGTAACTGCAAAACCTTTATCACACTTTAGTAAAAGGGCCCTTGGACAACTTATTTGCCCTCTCATCTGTTCTCGGCCTCTTGCCTCCCTGTCTGCTTCATATTTGCCTCTGTGTCTCTTTATCTGCCTACTCTTTCTGCCTTCCTACTTGCATCACCGAGTGTACCTGTGATGTATCTCGCTTTCTGTTTCAGTATATGGTTATGGGAGTTTCTTTGTGTGTTGCCATGTTGCCTTGATGATCTGGTACTGTTGGTGGTGGATAGGTTTTCTAAAATGAGTGGTATGCATGAGTGCTTTCTGAGTGCTCTGACTCAAAGGAAACAGGTAACAGAGGAGGAGGGTACCTGCTGCAGAATATCTACAGGCTCAAGACTCAGGTCCTTGATTTACACTGTTTTTTCAACAAGGAAACCACTTTCCACCTATGTCACCAGTTAAAAACTCAACTCTAGCCTTCCACTTGGAGAAGGCACTCTATGTCAGTTGTAATGGGGAAGATCCATCCTTGGCCTTGAAAACACAGGATTCTGTGAGAATTAGGTCAGAAGCTGACAGGCAGGCAAACCACATGATCAACAGTTGTCAGGAGCAACGTAAACAGACCCAGCCACGAGGTCTGCAACCCCGCCCAACTAGCAAGCAATCCTTAGCTCCTGAAGCAAATAGTTTTCACCTGAGTGGGGGAAGTGCTAATCAGCACTATAAGAAACACTCAGTAGAGGTAGAAAGGAGGAGAGGAAGAAACAGGAAGGAACTCAGAGAGAGAGCGCGAGAAACAGCTGTGAGAGTCAGTTTGCTGTGACGCAGTTTGGATCTCAGAGGCAGCGTGCTTTGCAGAGTGAATGGAAGCCTGAGAGAGTGGAACCGTATGTATCTGAGAATTGTGACCCTGGATGTGATTCTGAACCAGACTTAAGGAAACTTACTGGCAGCAGAAATACCTGGAGAGTTAATGCTCAGAAGCCCCGTGGGAAAAGTCCAAGGCTGGTGCCGTGCTGGGAAGGC
Organism: Ichthyophis bannanicus; assembly: GCA_033557465.1. Classification (NCBI taxonomy): domain Eukaryota; kingdom Metazoa; phylum Chordata; class Amphibia; order Gymnophiona; family Ichthyophiidae; genus Ichthyophis; species Ichthyophis bannanicus. Next base: position 98,985,644 of record CM066040.1, on the reverse strand, counting down.
CGCCAGAAGGATTTAACAGGAGAGCTATCGTGGGAGCATTTACAAGCCCCAGAGGGGGAGAGGTATTGTGTAGAAGATATCTGCATGTCAGAAGAAGAAGAGTTTGAAAAGCATAAACCTCAAAGGAAGCTTCCAAGGGCAAAACCCTTTGCTAACAGGGTAGAGCAGCTCCATTATCCTCAGCCAAAACCTGAAGGTAGGACAAGCAAATACTTTAAAGGGAAAAGCTCTTATAAAAAGTTATATGCTGAAAATCCTGGAAGGTGGGTTTCTCCTCTCTCACACTCTGATATATATGGTAACAGTAATTCTTACCTTAGAGAGGGCTGGCTAGATAAGCCCCGTGAAGATACAGTAAAAGGAGGTTTACAAACGTTGTGCAATAAAGAAAACGTTTGTCCAGCTGAAAGTCAGCAGGAGCCTATGATAATTGATTCTGCTAGTGAGGATTCGTTTGATGATCCAATGGATTGTACGCTAACCATTTCAGACAAGATTACTTCTTTGTGTTAAGCCAGCGTTTGTGCTTTGCTTAAAGCTAACTGTAAAGAGCGCAAGATTTGCTGTTCATTTGCAAAGGAACTGTATGCTGATAATATTGTTTCCTGTGGATATAATTTGAGTAAGAAGCAAGAAGAAGCTGTCTTTCATTTTCCTTTATCACACGCCAGAGTGTATGGCTTTATTGTCCTAAGTTTGTTGTGTTGTATATTTGAAAATCCAACCCCGGGAGGGGAAATAAAATCCTATTTTTACCTGACCCATTCGTGTCCACAACTACTCCTTCATCGAAAGGGTCATCAGGCGGACAGACCCACTCTCCCTAGGCGGTGGACTGACCACTTCCTGACACAGTGCACATGAAGATTGCCTTGGCCCTTACCTCTTATTGGCTACAGACAGCTTTCTGACCATTTGGGAGTAACAGCAGGCATAAGCCAGTTGATCTTCTCAATCTGCATTACTCAGTTTCGGAGAGCTTTTCTCAAGAAAGCTAATTAATATGCTGATTTCCCTGAAACAGCAGATGCATCAAACTATGACAGAAGTTTTTGAGCTGGCTCAATTTCTATCAGCTATGGGGGCAAATTGATCACACACACCTTGCAATCAGGCCACCTAGGGGAAATGAGAAGAGCTCTCTCAATCACAAGACCTTCCACTCTCTCAATACGCAAGTAGTCTGCAGTGTTACTGGTCTCAATTTTTTTATTTCTCATTTTTATATACTAACTGTCACCAAAGGCTCTGAGGTGAACAACATAATAAAATACATCACAATACATACATAAAAATACACTAATTTCAAATATCAAAAGCCCACAACAAAGAACCATGCTTTACAATGTTTCAGAAAGGCAGCAGATTCAATCATCTTCAAATCACGAGGAAGCTGATTCTAGTGCAAAGGCCCAGCACAAGAAAAAAAGCTCTGTTTTGGTTGATATCAATTTAATATTTCCTAGCATTAGAGGCTGTACATGCAAATCTATCTCATGCATATTCATTGGGGGTATCCGGAAAACCTGATCTGCTAGGTGTGTCCCAAGGGATGAGAACTCCTGATATATGTTTCTGAAGTATGTAGCCAATTAGTAGATCAAACTTTCTATTGTATGTTGGATATGGATCCTCCTGCTGAGTACAAGAGAGAGATAGACAGGGTGATACCACATGGAATTCAACCTGATTCAACTAAGAACAAAGGACCTGATTTATTTATTACTGAAAATTTCAAATATTTGTGGACCCCCCCCCCCACCCCACCGGATGCCCTACTATTTGATCAAGGGTTTCTTTATTAGAACCATTATCCATGTTTATGGATCATATTTTATGTCACTGGGCTAACCATATTTGAGAGATTCTATGCATGCGATACAGTTGTTATTTAGGGTATATTAATGTACTAAAGATGATTATTTTACCCAAGCTGCTTTTCCGTTTTACACAGCTACCAGTTTCCAAACCCAGGTGCTTCTTTCAGGAAGTACAAAAGCGCTTCATTAGTTTAATTTGGCAAGGCAATAAGACTCAGTTGGCATTTAAGATCCTTTCTATCCCTATAGAACTGAGAGGAGCAAGTCTTCCAGCTATTTTCTTATACTATTATAAAGCATGTTTGGATGCTATTAAATACTGGAATCAGGGCCAGCCCAACCACTAGACAAATTAGGTCTAGTGGTTCATGGCAACTTCTGGCAGGCATCCATTCCCAAAAAGATTCTGATATAAAATTTTCCCTACTAATTGACTTTTTTTGTCGGAGCTAGTCAACCAAGTGCACAGAAGACTTCTGTGTACCGCTATGACATCTCCTTTTTATTAACTTTCTCAAAACTAAATACCAGGCTTAGCTGTTTTTGACTTAGCTTTTTTTGAAGATTTTGCAGACAAGCAACACCGGCTTGAATAACCGTGCCAGAATGTAGAAACGACGACGTGTCACACGTTTCGGGTTGATTTCAAACTTCATACAACCCTGCTTCAGGTCCATCCGTTACTGGCAGATTGTAAAGCTTCAACATGAAACAAGAGCAGGGAAACACCTTGCCTTAAGAACTTCGGTGTCTGACATCAGTTTTGACAGAAGGGTGCCTCCAATATTTTTTCTTCAAAGCCTGTGTTTGAACAGTTAAAAGTTCTTGCTCCTGTATAGACCTTTCAATAAGTAAAGCAACCAGATCAAAACTGCTTCGTCGAAATTGTTCATCTCTGCAAGAGTTTTATCTACATGCTGAGGAATTGAAATTGCGTCTGGTCCAAAGGGGATACCCCCTTCCAGTGATTCGAAGGGCATTTAAAAGGGCAAGATACATGCATCGCGAGTGGCTTCTCACTCCTACAACATCTAATACCACTGATGTCATCACGGGGGGTTTTCCCTTTACTAGGGATATGACAAGGGTGGTCAAGATACTACATCATTTCTGGCCCATTTTAGGGCTACATCCCTGTTTTCGGGAAAAATCACTACAAATCGCTTATTCATGAAAGGCAAATTTCAGAGCTCTTATTATGAAAACTACACATAGGCTGGACTATCCCCTGCATGGACATGACGTCAGAGGACATTTTGCTTGTGGAAACTGTGCTTCTTGTTCATTTTCTTTATTGGGTTCAACTTGGACTGATGTCCACACATCTAAGATCTATACTTCAATCTGGTATACGGACTGCTCCTCTATCTATGTGGTATATTTAATTGTCTGCCCCTGTTCATTTTACTACATTGGTCGCACTAAGCGCACAATAAGAACGCGACTTTCTGAACATGCCTCAAGTTTGCGGACTAAGTCCCTTTCAGCTCCTATGGTGGAGCATTGTTTCGAATATCGTCATGATTTCAGTTCCCTGCATTGGAGGGTGTTGGATTTCATACCTTTGGATCCTAGGGGAGGAGATCGTGAACAATGATTACAACTACGAGAGCAACAATGGATTTATTCATTAAATTCAGTCGCTCCTAGAGGTCTGAATTCACAGATTGACTGGTATACTATTGTTTGACTTGGACTCATTGACTTTTTTCGTTGTCCAATAGAGGGTTTCTGTGTTTAGTGGGACTATCTATTAGTTGCAACAACTGCGGATTTGATTGGTAGCTTGCACCCTTCTGTCAAAACTGACGTCAGATGCCGAAGTTCTTTTTTTTTTTTTTTAATTTTATTTTTATAATTTCAACTTTTTACATCCAAAGAATACAATGAATGAAAGAAAATCATGGATACTCCAGTAATATACAGGTAATAGATAAACAAACAAAATATATGCCCATTACTTTCAGACCACAATAAGGAAATTAGGGGGAACAATAAAGAAAATAAATAGAAAGGAAAAAATCCTTTACCCCCATATTTAACAATTAGGCATTCGAAGACTTATGTGTCAGCCGTGTGGGATGGATCTGCTACTTTAACAATTACAACCTCTCTCACCTCCAGAAATTGCAGAAGTTGCCTAGGTTCAAAAAACAAAAATAAATTTCTGCTTATAAGAAACACAACATTTAGTGGGAAATTTCAACTGAAAAGTAGTCCCAAGAGCCAAAACTCTGGGGTGTAGGACTAAAAAATACTTCCTTCTCATTTGTGTATCTCGAGACACATCAGATAAAATTCTCACTTTAGAACCCAGGAAATCTTCATTCATATTCTTGAAATATAATCTGAGGATATAAAATTTATCCACTTCCAATGCCATAGTCACCAGGAGAGTAGATCTTCACGTTATGACCTCCAGGGAACTTTCCAGAAACCCTGTGAGGTGCTCTATCCCAGAAGGAACAGGAGGAGACCCAGATTCCTGATTTCTAGAGCTCAAAGTTAGGTACTGTGCCCTAGCCATAGGAGGAAATTGATCTGGAGAAATTTTTAAAACTTCCCCAAAATATTTCCTCACCATCTCCACTGCTGACAAAACCGGAGATTTAGGAAAATTCAGAAATCGCAGATTACATCTGCGAGCCTGGTTTTCCAGATATTCAACCTTTCTAAGAGTCACAGACCTATCCCTAACTTGGGCTGAAGTCAGTTCTCGCAGGCGTTCCACTTCCTCCTCCAATCTGGTAATTTTTTCTCCATGAGACACTTGGGCATGAGACATAGAATCAATCACAGCTTTAACCCCAACTGAGTCCATATGCATCCATATGCATATGGATGCATATGGCCGAAGTTCTTAAGGCAAGGTGTTTCCCTGCTCTTGTTTTATGTTGAAGCTTTGCAATCTGCCAGTAACGGATGGACCTGAAGCAGGGTTGTATGAAGTTTGAAATCAACCCGAAAAGTGTGACACGTCGTCGTTTCTACATTCTGGCATGGTTATTCAAGCCGGTGTTGCTTGTCTGCAAAATCTTCAAAAAAAGCTAAGTCAAAAACAGCTAAGCCTGGTATTTAGTTTTGAGAAAGTTAATAAAAAGGAGAGGTCATAGCGGTACAGAGAAGTCTTCTGTGCACTTGGTTGACTAGCTCTGACAAAAAAAGTCAATTAGTAGGGAAAATTTGATATCAGAATCTTTTTGGGAATGGATGGATGATTAGATGATTCTGATTGGTTTCTGATTTTTGGCATTCTTTGAACTTCTGGCAGGCAGCAAAAGCAGGGCATTCAAATCTCCATAAACAAATTCTGACAGCCAGAGAGGGTATAAAGCTTGAGGTTCACCTAGGGTGCCAACATCTTGAACCAACTCTAGGGCCGGCCTGGACTGGAATTATCATACAGGGGCTCTGGCCTGGGTCAGAATGGAAACAATGTGGCACCAGCCAACTCTGTTTTCTATATACATTTTTTCTAGTCATACGGAGCTGAACCATGGATGCATGACCACCTTCTTCTAATTCTTATAGGTAAATGTTGGTTTCATGTACACAAGTCAAGAAAAATCTCTCCCTAGGTATCTCCCTTTACCTCTTGGGGGGAGGGGGGGGGTCGCAGACGTTTTTATGAGAGATGAGTCAGTATAGGCAAGGGAGGATAAAAGACAATTTATATTTCTTGAAATGTTTTGAGAATAAATATCCTTCCAACCAAGAAAAAATGGAAGAAAATAGGCAAACACATTTATGACTTTCAATATTTCCAACTGCGATGTTTTCTGTCGAGGCCGGAGAATAAAGGGATATTCACTAAGACTCCTAGCAGTCTGAAGAGGGTTCTTTTTTCTAGAGAAAGCAATAAGAAAGTAGCTGCAAGCTGTACAGAACTCTTGCTCGGGTCTTTTACTCACAACCTCCTACTTATCAGAGATGTTGGGATCAGGTCTTAGGAGTGAAAGAAGAATTTCTGGTTAAGTATAAGATTATATATCAGCAAGGTACCTGTATCATTAAACTTGGTTGGAATGCAAAATTAGATCTTGATGACACTATAACTTTCTTCTGCCAGGATATATAAATGGGACCCCACTGCCTCTCTTCTGTGCTGGCGAGGCTGTGGATTAAATAGTGATTTTGACCACTTGTGGTGGAGTTGTCCTCTCATAGGCTCTTATTGGAGGGAAATACAATAGGCTATAAGAGTGATATTTTTTTATTTATTAGTATTTAGCTCATGCATTTTCAGGAGACCAAGGTGAGTTACATTCAGGTGCAGTATGCATTTGCCTGTCCCCAAAGGGCACACAATCTAAGTTTGTACCTGAGTCAATGGAGATTTAAGTGGCTTGCCCAAGGCCACAGGAAATATCAGTGGGATTTGAACTCTGGTCCTTCTGGCTCTAGGCTACTGCCCCAACCACTATGCCACTCCTCAAATATTGAGTTACCTTTATGTATGAAGTTCTAATATTAGGAGGAGAAAGGAGTTCTGTATCCTGCAGTTATGATCTGCAACTTAGTTGTTGTCTATAGCTGCATGATGTGTACTAGCCAGACATTGGAAGCACCCTATACCACCTACAAAGGGGGAGTGGGGCAGTTTCTCCAAATGGGTTAGTTTGGCATATTCCATGACAGTCATGAACCTCACTTTTAAGCCAGGGTATGTGGAGTACGATCTCAATCTCTCTAATTTATTGCTAATGCTCACTGTAGTACTTGCATCATTCTAAAGAGAGCTTCCTTCTGGAGTTCGTAAGATGTAACATGTTTGAGTAATTTGTCAAGATGTGCTTGGAAATTCTTCTTTATCAAGCCTGTGGCTCCTAATACAATGGGAAATATTTCTGTATCTTTCTGCTCCATTTTCTTGGTCTCTGACTGCATTTCTTGGTACTTCTGCCTCTCCACGTGATTCACAGAATAATCACTTGAAACCAATGCCTCTATTATCAATGCCGTTCTGATGTTTTTCTCCTTTACCACTATGCCGGGTTTCCTTGCATCCAATTTCTTATCTGTCAAAATGGGAATGTCCCAAGTGATCATAACCTCTTTATTCTCTGTAATTCTCTTAGGGTCATGATCCCAGTGCTTTTCAGGCAGAATGATGTTGTAGTGTTTACAGAGTTTCCAATGTATGAAGCATGCTACTTTGTCATGCCTTTCTGTATAGAAACTTTCCACCATCAGAACTTCACAGCCAGATATGAGATGAGTCACTGTTTCCAGCTCATTTTTACAGAATCAACATATGTCTGTTTTGCCATTTTTTTCATTGATCTATGCAAACCATCTTGTCCATAATCCGCTGTCCTGGGCTGCAGCTATCAGTCACTCATTCTTTGGTTTCAGTTCACCGCTCCTTAACCATTCATGTGTCCATTCTTGTTCAAAGAGTTCCTGGAGTAACACTTTGTATTTCCCACTGTATTTGTGCATTTGACACTTATTTTTCCTTGTTTGCTGATCTAATTCTTTGAATCATTTTTTCTCTTGTTTTGCAAATTCTAACTTCTTTTCCTCTGTGTGCTTGTGGATTCTCACTCATTCCTTCTAATCATCAGAATGCTTGTCCAAGTTTGACGATGGAGAAAGATTCTGGATATTTACTTTCACATTTCAGCATTTTTTGCTTATTTTGATCTGATGATACTGTTAGGTAGGTCTGGAGATCTATGATATACTTATAGAGTTACTAATTAATCTCCATGAGGCCTAGCCATCTTTCAGCTCTAGGAATGTACAGTCTTGGCATACACTGCTTCTTGTGTGTGCATAAACATGGAGTTTACTTATTCGTGCATTTGGTTTTAAAGGGGCCAGTCTACAATACTAAAGCTGTATGAGAGTATATTTATTTATTTATCTAGCTGTGCTTATATACCATTTTTCACCGGGTCGCAGTTTACAGATATATGCTAACAGGCATTTTTTATTCCCTTGTCCCCAAAGGGCTCACAATCTAAGTGTAGCTGAGGCAATGGAGGGTTAAGTGGCTTGCCCAAGGCCACAAGGAGTGGCCATGGGACTAGAGACCCCAGTCTCTCCAGCCTGAGGTTACTTGTCCCTACATGGGAATTGAACCCCTGGCCCTCCAGCCTGAGGTAACCTGTCCCAACCACTGAGCTACTCCTCCCTATCCTCCAAACCAAAGAATGAGTATAGGAATTGCCAGCTGATTGATGACTTGTATCTTATTCCATGATGTTAAGGCACTTTTCAAGAATGATTTTAATCTTCTATAGTATTTTTTACTGAACTTTTCTTTCAGTAATTTCTGCTTGAGTGTCGTTTCTTCCTCTACTCAAAGATATTTATGATATTTACATCTGCCTTCCTGTTCAAGTTCATTGATGTCACAGCCCTCAGCCAGGGAGATGTTTTCCATTTTGCTCAATTGTCATCTAAAAAAAAAGTTGCCTTGGCACATTTGCCTAGGCCAATATTCACCCTGTCATCAGAAAAGCATTTCACTACATGGAATTGCTCTACAAATAGTTTATCACTGGAACTGTAGAAGTTCATGTCATCTACAAGTAGTAAATGGGATGTTACCTCTGGGTGGTTACCTTCTTTAGGATTCAGGCTAAATCTGTATCCCAAAGAATTGATGAGAATGCTCAATGGATTAAGCCCCATACAAAACAGAAGTGGCAAGAGGGAATCTTCCTAAACTATTCCTTGCTGGATCTTGATGTTAGAAATGATGTACCGACATCTTCATATTTCAAAAATAGAGTGGTTTGCCACATTGTCATGGTGAACCTAATGAAAACACAGTCCAAAACGTGATACAGGTGGAAAAACTTTATTCAATCCTAAGACCTAAAGCAACCCGACACAGGCCGTGTTTCGGAGACCTTCATCAGGGGTTGTCGGAATAGGTACTATAAATACAAACATACATATATTAATAGGAGAAAGAACAAATAGTTAAAACAAATACAAATAAATCACCTTTCAAGACGAACATACACATACAATTTAAATATTAAAAATGTGGATACGCAAATACATTAAAAATGCCACATGGTTAAATTAATTACACATAAATTAAATAAATAAAGGTAAAATGCATCAAATTAGACTAGAATAGAATAACAAAATCAGACAAATTAAGTTAAAACAAATCTGGAGCTCAAGGGATGTGACAAGCCTCATGACCTAATACCTTAATTGTAGATATGTTGGCCAAGTAATCCTCTCGATGAGGCAACAACACTAAAACAAAGAAAACCAAGTAAGGCATATATGTATATAATATAGTTCTTGATTTTGCTCACTCATAATCATCATAAGGACAAAGATTAATAATAAATAACCACTCAGAGGGAAAATAAATTATAAAAACCACTAGAAGGCTATATGGGAAGGAAAACAACGGGTACTAGTATACAAAACAAAGAAAAGGAGGTCAAGCTCTAAATTTCCATAGCATTGCTCAGTGTAAATTTTTAAACTGAAAAAATATTATATAAAAATATATTAAAAAATATTATATCGCCCAAGATGGCATCGGGACATTCAAATGTCAGCAATGTCTTTTTATGGTATTAAAATGCATAATAAAAGGAAAGGTAAAAAGGAACTGCATCTATTTCTTGTATGGCCAGATCACACCGGAGAGAATACAAGATGCTGTATAAACGGGGAATTACCCAGCAATGTAAACTAACTATTTAATACAAACTAACTGTTTAAATAAAAAGTATTTTAAAAAACGGCGATCATGTGAAACATCGTACACTTACCAAATTAAATCTCTGCCAAGGTTTAGTACTTTGCGCGACCGGCAATATGGATGTGCATTCTATCACAAGCCAGCTTCAAACTAAAAAACGCCGGTACATGCGCGAACCTTAAGATCTTGTGCAGAGCGGGAAAAAGAGGGGGCGTGTCTAAGGCAGAGTTAAAGGTCAGCCAAATGTGAAATAAAGCCTTACTGAAAATTTTTTTTAAAAAGACGGTTGTAAAATAAAATGATCTGATAAGACAGTCTTGATTAAATAAAAATTAAAAAATAATAAAAAGTCTTAATTCCATAAAAAGTCTTGATTGAACCTAATGTACTCTAGCAAACCAGGAGTTATCTTATACATCTCAAGGTAACTTATTATCCAAGAGTGTGGGACCCTGTCAAAAGCTTTCTTATAATCAAGCCATGCTATACTGAGATTTCTGTTTTACTTAGTGCTGGCCATGATGGCCTTATTTAACATTAGGTAGTGTTTGGTTCCATATGCTCCCCTCGTATTGCTCTTTTGCTCTATTGGCATGATATTATTGGATTCAATATGATCATATATTCTGTCTGCATTGATTGTAATGAACATTTTATAGATTGTACATAGATACCTAATTGGTCTGTAATTTTTGGGACTGCTACTTGGGTTCCCCTTTTGGAAGAAGAAATGTTCTTCCTGTTATAAGCCATTGTGGTGTTAAGTTTGGCTGCTTGATCAATTGTTTTTTGCAATTTGCCAGGTCTTGGTGGAGTGATGCTAACTGTTTGAGCTAAAAGTTGGTTAATCCATCTGGGCCAGGGCTCTTCCAGTTTGGGCCTCATTTTAACCTGTTTTCCAGATCTTTTGTTGTTGTTACAGGCCATTCCAAAGGTTTGATGTTTGATTTATCTAAATATCCCCTTTAAGCAGGCTAACCATTCTGCTTCTTGATTGTGCTCTATGGGATCCTCGTATAAGCTTCTCCAGAGGTTTCTGTTGCAGCTTTGGTTGGTGATGTTTTTACCATATTAATATTCTCTCTCAATTCCCTGTAGAACTGTTTTGGGTTCTCTCTAAATAGTTTGAGTCCGATATTCGAAAGGCATTTACATGGTTTACAGCCCTGTAAACCATGTAAATGCCGCTATCTGGGATATTCAACGATGAATATCCCCTCTCTTCTCCCTTACATGTCCTGATGCTAATCACTTAGCATTGGGGCATGTCGGGGCATTCTGGGGAGGAGTGGAGGTGATGACAAATGATAACCAGGCAGCAACCTGTGCCTAAAAGATAGGTGAACTTTTGCCTCACCTATCTTTAAATGCAGGAACTAACTGGACAGCAGGGCCGGCCTGTCCACTAGGTAAGCTAGGGTGCCACCTAGGGTGGTCAGCCTGGGTGGGCGATGGCAGTGGCAAGCATGGTGGCAGCAGCAGCACACATGCGCGGCCACGTGCCCCTCCCCCAACTGCCACTGATTCCATTTGGGGTAGGGAGGCAGGCAGCAGCAGTATTTCCAAAAGTGGCAGCAAAAAGCCACTACCACTGCCTGCCTCCCCCTCCCCCTCCCAAGAAGGAATCGGTGGCAGCTGGGGGGGGGGGCAGCAGCAGCTCAGGGGGGCGATGGCAGTGGGAGGAGCAGTGAGGCCAGGGTTTCTGCCTAGGGCGGCAGGAACTCGTGGGCTGGCCCTGCTAGGCAGCATACAATAATCACTGCTGCCCAGTTATCGACTGCGGCTGAGATGCAGTGTGGCGATCCTGGATATTCAATGCCGGGGCCTCATATAGCCTCAGCATTGAATATCCAGTGATAGAGATCTGTGGGGAGGGCTATGTGCCAAAAGGGCACATAGTCCTCCTAGCTCAATATCGGACCCTTTATTTTTATATCTTTCTTTTCTGTTTTAATCATATCTGCAGTTTCTGGCTTCTGCTGCTACTTTCAATTTCTTGTTGGAACATATAAATTTCAGCTCTTCTTATGTTAATGCAGAATGCTTCAGCTTCATATCTTGGATCTTCCTCAATATTTATTTATTTAAAAACATTTGTATTCCATGCTACACCCTAAGTGGATAGCATAAAACATACATAAAAATTATAAAACAAACAAACATTCCAACTCATGCCTGCAAAACCCCTAAACTTGCTGTCTTCCTAATACTTAGGAAAGATCCAGAGAAGAACTGCAGATTACCTAATTCATACAACAGCTACAAAAGCCTGTTGAAATAAATGTGCCTTCAATTTTTTTCTGGAACACCAAGATATCTGAAATGCAATTCGGCAGGCGAGGCATTCCAAATGCATGGAACAACCATAGAAAAATTTTTTATTGCAAAATATTAGGAAGTGAATCCACCAGAATGATGGAACATCTAATAACAATGTATCCTGTGAGTATAAAGCATGAGAAGGACAATAAACCCACAAAGAACCTGATAGACTATGCAGCACTTGATGATTAAGAAATTTGAATACCAACATAATTTTATATAATATTTGAAACTTAATGGGTAGCCAAGGTAGTTTATATAAATTAACAAAAGTGTGCTCAAACCAGTAAGAAGACACGCCGCAGCATTCTGTACAGACTGCAAAGGTCAAACATCATATGACGGAATGCCGAGAAACAAACTGTTACAATAACTAAGTGGTAATAAGACCAAACTTTGAACCACAGTATGCAAATGTTTAGCTGATAAATCAGTTTAAGTTTTTGAAATAAATGTAATTTAAAGAAGGCAGCCTTAGTAAGTTGATGATCTTAGTCTTATTAGATACCCCTCTATTGGGATACCTCTGCACGCAATATCCAGCCTATCTGTAATATCATCCAAAAGAATGACACTCTACAAGCTGTACGCCAACGACATTATGATATACACCTCCATTAACACTGAGAAACCCAAATGCTCAACAATAACCAATGGTTTTACAGACATGAATAAATGACTCAGCAGCCACAATCTCAATATAAATTACAAAAGAACAGAAGCACTCATAATCACACTCAACATGCTCTACACCCTTCCAAGTATGATACAACTACAAAACACAAGCATAAGTGTCAAAAAGGAGATTAAGTATCTTGGAGTCACCCTGGATCAGAACTTGAATCTACACTCACACATTAACAAGACAACAAAATCTGCAAATCATAAAATGAGGGAACTGAAACCACTACTTAGCCAGACGGACTTCCGCACGGTGATTCAGGCTACCATAATGCTGATCTTAGACTATTGTAACTCACTATACTAAGGCCTACCAATTCAAACAATCCACCTTCTTCAAATGGCTAAGAATATGGCTGCACGTGTCATCATAGCCACAGCTAAACATGATCACATTATGCCCATATTACAACAATTGCACTGGCTCCCAATTAAGAATTGCATCAGGTACCAGGCTACTCTTAACATCTTCAAATTCCTGCACGATAGTTCAGCTGAAACACTTCATAACGAGGGAGCCTGAAAACTGCCCAAAAGAACAAATACGAAGAACAGACTTTGATGCAAACTGAACAAAAATCCACTACCGTTCCCACAAAGAATGAAACACCCCAGGCACAAATGGATCACAGTGGGTTCTGGTAGATTGTGACCTGTGACACAGAGGCATCCTATGCATCAGGAAATATCCCTGCATAATGCCTTCTCTACCTTGGCGAATGAGGATGCCCAATCCAAAGAAACTGAAGGGCCCTTAAATGAGACAGACAATGCCCAATCTCCTGCTAACGGACCAAATATGAAGAAAACCTCACCAAACAGCAAACGTGGCGATTCCATCCTCAGTGGCACCAACTTGGGAGCACAGTTCAAAGGAGAGAAGATAGTCAAGTGCCTCCCAAGCTATTCAGCCAGCAGGAATACAAACCACATTGTTGAACTACTTAGCGCAGAAAGTGAACACTCCAAACTTGATGTTGTTATCCACTGGAGCACAAATGACCTGGCTAGAAACAGTGCCTCTACAGTCCAAAAGGACTTCCAATCTCTGGGAGAGAAACTCAAGCCCATTGTTAACACTGTTGCATTCTCAGAGGTTCTACCTGTGCTTGGTAATGGGGCAAAAAGGCTGCATCGCATTAACAGCTTTAATACATGGCTCCAGACCTGGTGCAAACAAGAAGGATTCAGATTTATTGGTGACTGGGGTAACAGATGGAACAAGAGACTATACTGTGCTGATGGACTACATGTCTCTGTCGCAGGGAAAAGAATCCTAAATGAAAAATTCAAGCAATATGTGGATATGCATTTAGACTAGGAAAAGGGGGTGACGGATGTAGAAGGTCAAGCTCTGGACGTCACCCCCTGCAAAAGCAGATTAAAATCAGAAACAGCCACACTTTTAAACCACACATCAAAAACAAGTGGGAAGATGTAGGCAGAACAAAATCAATGCTAAATACATACAAGCCAGTTAAATGCTGGAAAGCAATGAGCACAAATGCTCGAAGCTTAGCCAACAAAGTTCCAGACCTGGAAGCCCTAATGGTGGAAATGGATTTGTACATTGTGGCCATTACAGAAACATGGCTAAATAAATCTCATGATTGGGATATAGCCATACCTGGCTATAATCTATTCAGAAGAGACAGAGAAAATGGAAGAGGAGGAAGAGTATCTTTGTATGTCAAAAACTATATTAAAGCTACTGAAATGCAGGGGGCATGGGGAAATGAAGAAGCACTCTGGATTGTGTTGGAAAGAGGAGATGGCACTGTCATCCATACTGCTATAGTCTACAGACCTCCAACACAAATTAAAGAGATAGATAACGAATTGATTATAGATATTGCCAAGATAGCCACAAAGTGGGAAGCGTTCATATTGAGTGACTTTAATCTACCTAATGTGGATTAGATTACTCCTGCAAATCGGGAAAGAAGCAAAAAAATCATGGATGCTCTCCAAGATGCATTACTTAGACAAATGGTGATGGAACCAACCAGGGAAAGCTCAATGCTGGATTTAGTGCTCACCAACGGTGATAGCATGTCGAATGTCTGCGTGAGTGCCCCTGTGAGCAGCAGCGATCATCACACGGTGTGGTTTGAGATAAAAGCCATGGTACAGGCCAATCATAGCAAGGTCAAAGTCCTAAACTTCAAAAACACCGACTTCAATAAAATGGCCGAGTACCTAAAGGAGGCGCTGACAGGGTGGAAGGAGATAAGGGAAGTGGAATTGCTATGGGCTAAACTAAAGGTGGCAATAAAAGGGGCAACAAATAAATATGTAACAAAAGTAAACAAAAACAAGAGGAGAAGAAAACCTATTTGATTTTCCAAAGACATGGCTGCTCAAATAAAGGCAAACAACACAGCTTTCGCAAAATTCAAAAGCTCGCAAACAGAGGAACATAGAAATGAATACAGGATCAAACTCAAAGAGACAAAGAGAGAAATAAGGATAGCAAAATCAAAGGCAGAGGAAAAAATGGCTAAAGATGTTAAGTGTGGCAACAAAACCTTCTTCAGGTATATTCGGGAAAGGAAGATGATCAGAAGTGGAATTGCAGGACTCAGAAGTGCTGCGAACGGACTCATGGAAAGTAACATTGAAAAAGCGAAATTGCTAAACGAATACTTCTGCTCTGTTTTTACTAAAGAAAGTCCTGGAGAAGGACCACCTGTGACTCCCAAATATAGAAATGGGAATGTAGATACCACGCCATTCACAGAAGATGTGTTAGAACAACTTGCGAAACTGAAAGTGGACAAGGCCATGGGACCGGATAGGATACATCACAGGATACTGAAAGAGCTCAGAGGTTCTTGCAGGGCCGTTAAAGGATGTTTTCAACAGATCCTTGGAAACAGGAGAGGTTCCTCAGGACTGGAGAACGGCTGATGTCATACCTCTACACAAAAGTGGTGACAGGGAAGAAGTGTCAAACTACAGGCCCGTGAGCCTTACCTCGGTGGCGGGAAAAGTAATGGAGGCGCTCCTGAAAGAGCAAATAGTGAACTTTCTCAAAACCAACAGGTTGCAAGACCCGAGGCAACATGGTTTTACCAAAGGACGATCTTGCCAAACAAATCTGATTGAGTTCTTTGACTGGGTGACCAGGGAGCTAGATCAGGGGCATGTCATCTACCTGGATTTCAGCAAAGCCTTTGATACTGTCCCTCATAGGAGGCTTATCAATAAACTCAGTAGTTTGGAGATGGGTCCCAAGGTGGTAAACTGGATCAGAAATTGGTTGACTGATAGACAACAGAAGGTGATGGTAAATGGAGCTCACTCGGAGGAAAGGAAGGTGATTAGCAGGGTGTTTCAGGGGTCGGACCTGGGCCCGGCACTGTTCAATGTATTTGTGAGTGATATTGCTGAAGGACTGAATGGAAAAGCCTGTCTTTTTGCAGATGACATGAAAATCTGCAACAGAGTGGAATCCCCCGAGGGAGTGGTTAACATGAGGAAAGATCTACAAAAGCTGGAAGAATGGTCTAATGCTTGGCAATTAAGATTTAATGCAAAGAAGTGCAGAGTCATGCACTTGGGTAGCAGAAATCCAAGGGAAATGTACACGATAGGGGGGCGAGAGGCTGGTGTGCACAGATCAGGACCTTGGTGTGATTATTTCTGAAGATCTCAAGGGGGCAAAACAGTGCGACAAGGCAGTGGCAAAAGCCAGGAGGATGTTGGGCTGCATACAAAGAGGAATCACCAGCAGAAAGGAAGAGGTACTTATGCCACTGTACAAGTCACTGGTGAGGCCTCACTTGGAGTACTGTGTTCAGTTTTGGAGACCGTATCTTGCAAAAGATGTAAAAAGACTGGAAACTGTTCAGAGGAATGCGACCAAAATGATTTGGAGCCTGCGTCAGAAGCTTTATGAGAAGAGACTTGAAGACCTAAACATGTACACTTTGGAGGAGAGGAGGGACAGGGGAGATATGATTCAGACCTTTAAATACTTAAAGGGAATTAATGGACAAAACAAACCTCTTCCAAAGACGGGGAAGCTGTAAAACTAGAGGGCGTAACAGGAATCTGCAAGGTGGTAAATTGAAAGGCAATGTCAGGAAATACTTTTTCACAGAAAGGGTGGTGGATGCTTGGAATGCCCTCCCGATGGAAGGGATGGGGGCAAACATGGTGACGGAATTCAAAATGTGATGGGACAGACACAGTGGATCCCTTTACAGCAACAGGATAAAATCAAAGTAAACTAAACCATCTATTTTCTCAACAAATAGGGGTGCCCTGCATGGAGTGGTGGGTTCAACCCTAAACAGGAATATGGGGAGGGGTGGCCTGCACGGAGCAGCAGGTGCACCTACGCTTGCCATTGTGCTGGGCAGACTAGATGGACCATGCTGGTCTTTATCTGCTGTCATTTACTATGTTACTATGTTGATCACTCCCAGTGATTACCCCAAAGCAATGCAGTCAACAATTAACACAGCAATCTCACTGAATGACCAAAGCTATGGAACGCCCTCATGGACAGACTTTGAGTATTACACAATATCAAAGACTTCAGAAAGAACTTAAAAACCTCTCTGTTCATAAACCACTATGGGGGTCATTCTGAGGCACAAATAGTGGGGATGGACGCCCTCCTATTCATGCTAGCTCTTGCCCCTGTATAACTTTCCTGCCGGTTGTGAGGGGAAGTTATACGGGGGTGGGGAAGGGGTGGTACAGGGGAAGAGAGTGGGCGGGCAGTGGGCAGTCACCGGGTTTAGATGTACAGGGCCAATTCTGATGTCAGCCCTGTATGTCAAGGTCCGGTGAAATGCCCAGGGAAATTATTCCACCCCCAGCATGCAATAACTTCCCTGGACGTTTCTTTTAGAAACATAATTAACATGATGACAGAAAAAGACCACATGGCCTATCTAGTCTGTCCTTCCATATCAACAACTACAACAGTCCCCTTTTTTCCTTTAGAGATCCTCTGTGTTTGCCCGATGCTCCTTTGAATTCAGATACTGTCCTCATCTCTACCACCTCCACTGGGAGACTATTCCACGAATCCACCACTCTTCCGTAAAGAAATATTTTCGCATATCACTCCTGAATCTATCCCCTTTCACCCTCATCCCATGTCCCTTCATAGCAGAATTTGCTTTCAATTGAAAGAGGCTCTCCTCCTGTGCATTTATGCCACAGAGGTATTTAAACGTCTCAATCATATCACTTCTATCCCACCTTTCCTCTAAAGTGTACATATTAAGATGCTTAAGTCTGTCCTCATATGCTTTATAATGAAGACTACTAACCATTTTAGTAGCCACCCTCTGTACTGACTCCATCCTGTTCACATCCTTTTGAAGGTGCAGTCTCCATAATTGCACATGATACTCCAAATGAGGTCGCACCAAAGACTTATACAGAGGCATTATCACCTCCTTTCTTCTGCTGACTATTCCTCTCCCTATGCACCCAAGCATCCTTCTAGCTTTTGCTCTTGCCTTTTCTAGCTGTTTAGCTACTTTAAGATCATCAGACACAACTACACCAACCCGCTCTTCTTTAGTGAACAAAAGTACTTCACCCCTATACTATATTGTTCCCTTGGATTGCTGCAGCCCAAATGCATGACCTTGCATTTTTTAACATTAAATCTCAGCTGGTCTGGATCAGGGCACGGAAGGGGCTGGGGGGCAAAACTAATTCCTCGCAGTCTGACTCTGGCCTTAGGAGGCCGGATCGGGGGTCATGCTGCGGGGAATTAATTAGCAGGCGTCTAGCATTGTGGCTTTTAAATGGAGCCATGGTGCCATGGCAACATGATGCCATGGCACCATGGCTCCATTTAAAAGTCCTTGCCGGGTTAGCCAGGTTGTGCCTCTCTGTGCAGCCTGGGACTGAACCGCAGTCCTAGCCTGCACATAAAGGCTTGTTCGAGATTCTGATCCCGCGGGGCTAGACGTGCCCCGTGGGATCAGAATCGCGGTCTCCTTTGTACGTCCGGGTCAGCCCGGACGTACAAAGGAGATGTACATCGGGATCAGAACCGGGCCCTATGGAACATAACATAAAAAGGTTGATTGGTAAACCAACCCACTGCCTGTCAATACCTGATCGCTATATTCCATATGTACATAGTATCCTGCATACTGAACTATCTAGTCTAGTACAACCCCCTTCAACACTTTGTTCTGTTTAACTTGCACTCGTTACCCCCACTTGATATGTTTTATATAAACTGAAGGTTATAATGGAAACCTCTCTGACTTAAGGAAAAGGTGGTATATAAAACTTGTTAAATAAATTGTAGTTTTCCTTCAATGCGCTTTTTTCAAAGAGGAACTTCTAGTGTTCTCTTTTTCTTCTGTCCCTGCACTTTAGTTGGTAGTATTCTTGCAATAGTAATTTAAGCTGCACAATATTGTATTTGATTTATTTCAGTGATTTCAATAAATGATCTTTTATACTGGATATGGTTTTGTTCATCTTCATACTTTTAGCCTTAGTTGTTAAATTGAACTTAATCTTTCCCTTGCCTGGGACTTAGTACTATGATTATTTATGTACAGTGCTACAAGGTATATGCAGCACTGTACAGATGCATGTAAAACCGGTCCCTATTCGTGTGAGTTTATAATCTCGTTAAGACAGCCGAGGACAAAGATACAACTAGGTAATGGTAAAGAGAAACATACAGAAAGAGATTAATCGGATCAGGATCCAAAAGCAGCCTCAAAGCATATTCATCTTTTTCCATGTGGACTAGGAGTTCAATCTTGAATTCCTCCACCTCCGAGTCTTTCTCCTCCCTTTCTTCTTCCTTTCTTTCATTCATCTCACTCTCCTGCAGTTCCAGATCTCTCAGCTCCATCTCCCCCTCAACTGCTCTTTCTTTTTCTGTGTATTCCTTTCTTCTGGTGCTCTCACCTAGTTCTCCTCCTCCTCCCTATACTTCTTTTTCCACAGAAGCCCTTAATTGATTCAAGATGTTGTCATTCGCATACGTCTTTTACTTTGAGCTGTGAAATTAAAGATCTTAAATTTGCATCCGTTGCTTTTTGCAGTTTTTCTTGTTGAAAATGTTCCTCTTTCTTCCAGTTTGTGGTGGATTCTCTTTGCATACCCTCTTGATTTAGAGTTTGTAGCACAAAAGTAGCAGTACATTATCTCCTCTTTATCTCCAGAAATCCACTTAACCTTAGTTAATCCTCTAAGGAGCCGGTTAATCCGCCTTGGATATGTAACCCCCGAACAGGCCCTGGACGCTATTCCCATTGCAGCGCTCCTGCATGTATAGAGGGTTTGTGCGGGGAGTGCTGGATAGGAGTGGGAGGGGGGTGCTGGAACAGAGCGGGGGAGGGACCAGGCACCCAGTCATACAGAGGCCATTCCGGGCAGGACCTAGACACCTGCTGTATTCCACTCTAAAGGTGGAATAAGTGCTGGGCGCAGGGCAGATCTGACCCTGCATCTCCCCCAACAACATTGCACCACCAAGGGAGATGTCCCACCACCTGATCCAGGTCCTGGCTGCCCCTGCTGAGGGTCAGAAAGCAGGGAAAGGGGTTTCTGTGCTGTTGGGCATTGGGCACACCAGCTGGAGCATTGAACAGTGGGGACAGGCAGCCTGCTGTTCGTCTCCCCGCTCTGAATGCTGTGCATGCTGATCCATTTGCCCTGATTTCTCAACCGCGGGAACGTTCATTTTCTGGACGTCTATGTAGATGTGCACAGGTTAGAATCAACTTCTTAACGCTTTCATTAATTTCTGTGGTTTATCTTCTGCCACAGTGGGTCCATGAACACGCTCACCATGGCCTTTATCCTTGGTGGGGATGTTACCTACACCTGCAGTGTCTGCACGATCGCTACAGCCACGGTTAACCCTAGTGCGGAGGCTATGGCTGGGCACCTTTTTATCCTGGGTGACATGTGGCATTATGTATTTTTCTTTTTCTTTCCCATCGTACTTCAATTGTAGTTCTGCCTGGCTAGAATTTAGTATAGACTTTGTACAACAGGGTCACAACGTGAAGGTACCCAGCAAGACTTGGGGAGGGAATTATATTCTCTCCCCCTAAGAGATGCACAGCAATTCACCAACCACAGCTAGTAAATTTTATGCTGTACTTTACATAACCATTCCCCCGGGGAGGAGGGGGTGTCAAAGGAAAGGAGATATCTTTGTTAAGGAAAATTTGACATTTTTGGTGAGAGATAAATTGCTCAAACTCAATTGCATTTGGGCCCCTTACATATTTTACTAGGAAATAGTGAATTTCGATGTTTAAGTAACTCACCTTCCCCTCTTTCTTTTTCTGACATTTTGAAGTTTTTCTGATGTTCCTTTATGTTGTTTTGTGATATCTATTCCACTTGGAACCTGAGTTATCTTTCCCCAGGTGGGTGATTTCTAGGGCTTACTGTGTATGTGCTGAAGTTCAGAAGGCGACTGGATAATGTATTTTTTTTACATCTCTGCTCTTATATATTTTGGTAATTTTGGAACCACCATCTCTCTGTGACATCCTATAGTTCAGATCCTTCCAGCCTTGGGAGTAGGGGAGATATGGGTATTGGACTGTTATAAAAGATTTCTTGCATTTATGCCTGTTTTTTTCTGGCGCATTTAAAGCGGACGTACTGTAAATACTTTGAGACTGCTTATGACTTTTGTGCCACCTCTGGTTACTTGATTGCATAATAAAGAGATTTAATAAAATGCAGAAAGCGGTTTTAAAAAATTGTAAATATCCATTATGTTTACTCCAGAAGGTTATATTTTTAATTACAGCTGACATTACTGCACTTCATAGAAATAGACCACAAGATCAAGCTTGGAGTATGATTGCAGAAGTGTTGGAGTGCTAGACATTGAAGTCAATACCAATGGACTTTTATTTAATTTGGCAATATTGGTTGCGACCAAAAGAAATGGGCTGTGATGGGGGCCATCGTGCCCCCTGTTGTGTCCCTCCCTCTTTATTGGGACACTGGTTTTGCATTTTTTTTAAATGTTCTGGATATATCATTTTCTTTTACCTTATAAAATATTTTGGCATAGACATGCTATTAAATTGGCAGGGTACTGAAGGGAAACTTAAATGAAAATTTGTTTGGTTGAAAGTCCTAGTTTACAGTTTACATTTAATTTTCAGTTATCTATGATTTATTTTTTTGGACATTAGGCTCACATAGGTGGGAACTAGCTTTGATTTTTCAATTTTTGGTAAAAGCACCGATAGCAGTTGCCTGTAGCATTTTCATCCTTGACATCTTAAAAAGAAATTTGCCTCTCAGTCAGGTTTTTTTTTTTTTGACCCCTGGCTTTTCTCCTCAGATCAAGAATTCAAGATTCAAGCATGTTTGAATCCTATTGATTGTGTCCAGACGGCTTACAAACATGCTTAGTATATGAATAAGGACTTATTATTTACGGTTTTAAAACCATCTCCATCTAGCCCACTGTCTTGTTCTTCCATACTCTGAACATATTTTTAAAGTTCAGTGAGTGATTATGAAATTTTGGCATGTTTTACAACTTTATTCATTTTTTCATCACTCACCTTTGTTTTCTTTGAAAAGGGATCGTAACATAGAAGATTTTCTAGTTGATTCAAATTAGCCAATTATGAAGCTGATATGGCAAACTGTTAGGATGAGTGTTCCCATTGATTTTCATAGCCGAGACAGAGAAAACTAACGTTTCAGTTATATCACCTCCGGTTAAAAGGATTGTGCAGCTAGGGGCACACTTCACTATTCTGACTCCAGCAGATGGTGGTTGCCAGACTGGTATAGCAAGTATTTTCTTTGTAGTGGTGGATCTTGGGGCTACGGTCTTCAGACTGTTCTCTGCAATTGAGCCATATCAGGGGTCTCTGCGCTCCCAGGATGTAGGGCTGCAGGCTACCTCTCCGAGTTGAGTCCCATCCAGGCTAGCTCCCAGATTACAGATGTGGCCGAGTAGGCCGCTTGGTGGGCCTCCCTGCATGCTGATGCTGCAGTTTGAGGCCAGGTCCAGCACAACCATCAGGAGAACTAGTAGACGGCCTAGAGTGCCAATGTTCTGGGGTGGCCTATTGCCACCACTGCCACCCATTTCCAGGACCTGCAGTGGCAGCAATGGTCTCAAACAGCCTTGCAGTGCTTATCTTAAGCCTCCAGCAGTATGAGGATTTTTGACTACTGTCCCACCAAGGACCAGTGCATGATCCTGAGAAGGGCAGCAGTGGCGGCAAACACACTTGACATGGGGATGGGGGAGGGGAGGGGAGGAGTGGGCGGGGTGGGAACAGGGGAGCGCAAGGGATGAGGTTTACCTAGGGTGCCTCATCTCCTTGCATCAACCCTGTGTGGGGACGTATGACGAGTGCTCCCTATGGCTGACTGGACCTTACCAAAGCTATGGCTTCCCTCTAACCTAATGTGTCATACTATGAAAAATTGTATCTTTTGCCTATTGTCTCTCTCTATGGTTGTTGGGTCTGTTTCCATCCATATTTTTAATGTTGTACCTTTAACGTTGAACATGTAAACCACTTTGCATGTAAACCGCTTTGATATACTGCAAATCAAAGGGGAATATCAAATGAATAAAAGTGAAATATGGCAACATACCTTAGTTTAGTACCATGTAACCAGTGACAAATTTGTCTACAAATCATTATGGGAAATCCAGTGCAACTTCCTCACTGGTCTCCTTTACATGCGAGTCGTTCAGGAGACTAACATGATGGGCAAGTTTATGCTGCCATTTGCTCTTGCTCATTGATCTAAATTGGGAACATTCTACATAAGCTGAAAGTCCATATGGCAGAACACAAGAACAGGTTATTAAAACAATTAGACACTCCAATGGTGGCACATTTGCATTCAGCAGCATCATTCTTTCTCACAATTGCAAATTGCTGTTGTGGAGTAGATAAAACCTTCGAGAGGGGAGATTCTGATTGTTGTTTACTGTAGGGCGAACAGTTTTGAATTTATATTCGTCAAGCAATGTTTTCTTTTGGGTTCAACTGAGATTTGGAATTTACCTGTTTTTATTAATTTATTCATTCATCAATTTACCAATTTACATTAACGGAAATCATTATTCATGGCTTTTGTTAGTTGATATTGTTTAGGCATTTGTATGTTCCTTTCGGGAGGAGGGGCAGGAAATGATTTTGATTGGATTAAACAGCAGATACGACGTCCATCCCTTGCTTGATTTACAGTTTCTCTTGCTGTGAGGGCTTGTGTGCATCAGTGATGCTGAAAGCTAAGCTATCAGTAGCTTAACTACTGGCAGGGTCTCCCAAGATGAACAGATCTCAGTTGAGGGGCCTGATGAAGACAAACCACTCATCTAGGCAGCAGCAATATGAGACAGTGACGGCAGCGGAGAATCACATTTCTATGACAACAGCAACAACACTGACATTACCCACACAGATGAAAGACCTGGTATTCAACTTCTGTATCGTGCCATGAACACCCAATGGATAGTAACAACAAAAGAAATCATAATATAATGTTGAAAGATGAGACACTCAGGTTGGAAGCACTCAATGGGCTACTGGGAAAGAGCTGAAGACACTTCAAAGTAAATCTAGCATTTATGATGTGATTGAATCAAAGTCCTCAGGATGTCTGACTGCTGATGTGGCTCCACATGAAATAGCAGTTTGAAGTTGCAAACATGTCTTACATACTGAGACCTGGAATGTACAAAGCATGAACTAAGGGAATATGGAGGTGTAAGAATAAAATGAAACATGTACAACTCAATCTGTGGGGTATCAGCGAACTAAAATGGACTGGCATCAGGCACTTTGAATCTGATAATCGCATGGTATACTATGCCAGAAATGAAAGACAAAGAAAAAATGGTGTTGTATTTATAATTAAGAAGAAACTTGCAAGAACTGTAATGAAATACAGTGCAATCAGTGAATGCTTAATTTATATTCGTCTCTGAGGAATGCCCATAAATACAACTATTATTCAGGTATACGTGACAAAAGCTGAATACCAGAAATTGATCAATTCTATGAACAAGTACAAGCTGAAACTAACAGACCATGCAAATAAGATATACTGATAAACATGGGTGACTGGAACACAAAGCTGGGAACAAAGAAGAAGGTAAAGTGGATGGAAAATATGGGCTTGGCAACAGAAATGAAGCTGGACGACGACCGATTGTTGGTCATGGAGAATTCTATCTATTCATCTCTAACACCTTCTTCCAGCAACACAAGTGGCGACTATACACATGGAATTTTCACCCACTTGATTATTCAAAAATCAAATTGACAACATTTGTGGAAGTCAACAATGGAAAAGCTCAACAACATAAAGACAAAACCTGGAGCTGACTGTGATACAAGATCACCAGTTACTAATATGCAAACTCAAGCTAAAGCTGAAAAAGAACAAGTCACTCATGAATGTAGCAAATTATGATCTTGAAAATAAACCACCAGAATTTAAACATTGTCTGCAAAATTGATTCACCACTTTAAATACAAATAATAGAGCACCAGAAAAGTTATGAGATGAAATCAAGAAAGTTGTGTTAAAAAAAACACAAAGCGTTTCTGCAAAGGTGAAAAAGCAAAAACGGCCAAAACGGATGACCAAAGAAACAGTGAAAATAGCCCAAACATGCAGAGAAGCTAAAGTCAGAGGAGAAAGAGAGACAATCACAGAACTTGAGAGATTTCCATCTTGCAGCAAGGCGAGTACTACAATGATGCATGTAAAGAAATAGCATCAGAAACTATCAGAAGAGCAAGATTAGCTTTCCTAAAGCTACGAACATTAAGGAGAAATTTCCAGCCTTGAATTGGAATGCTAATAGATGCTCCTATTGATGCTGAGATCATAAAAAAAGGTGAAAATAATACATAGTCATTACATCATAAAGATCAAGTGGATCAACAGCTATTTCAACCTTATGATCAGGATCCATTGGTGATGAAAAAAAAAGTCAAAGCAGCATTGAAAGCTTTATCAAATACCAAAGCACCAGGAATTCATGGCATTTCCATTGTCGTATTATAGCAATCAGATGCAGCTGTTATAGTACTTACAAGGCTCAGCTAGGAAATTTGGAAAACAACATTGTAGCTTATTGACTAGAAAAGATCTCTGTTCATACTAATAGTGAAGAAAGGTGCTTTGACCGACTATGGAAATTATTGTACAATTGCTATGATCGCACATGCCAGACAAATTCTACACAAGATCATTCAGCAAAGACTACAACCATACCTGGAACAACAACTACCTGAAATGCAAGAAGGGTTCAGGAAAAAGCAAGGAACAAGAGAAATCATCACGGATGTGAGATGGATCATTGAAAAGACAAAAGAATATCAAAAGGATATTTATATGTGTTTTATTGATTACAGCAAAACCTTTGAGTATATCATGAAACACTTTAGGGCCACATTAAGAAGCATGAATGACCTTTACTTTGATCAAGATACAACAGATCGAACACAATACTGCTTGGGTTATAAATTGGTTGAGAGGGAGGCGACAAAGGGTAAAGGTAAATGGAGCTCACTCTGAGGAGAAGGAAGTTACCAGTGGTGTGCCCACAGATCTGTCCATGGTCTGATTCTCTTTAACATCTTTGTTAGTGATATAGCAGAAGGACTTTCAGGTAAGGTTTGCCTCATTGCGAATGACACCAAAATCTGTAATAGAGTAGACACCCAGGAAGGTGTAGATAACATGAGGAGGGATCTAGCTAAGCTTGAAGAATGATCTAGAATTTGGCAGCTGGGATTTAATGTTAAAAAATGTAAGGTCATGCATTTGGGCTGCAGCAATCCAAGAAAGCAATATGGTATAGGGGGTGAAGTACTTTTGTCCACTAAAGAAGAGCGGGACCTAGGAGTGGTTGTGTCTGATGATCTTAAAGTAGCTAAACAGGTAGAAAAGGCGATGGCAAAAGCTAGAAGGATGCTTGGGTGCATATGGAGAGGAATGGCTAGCAGAAAAAAGGAGGTGATAATGCCTCTGTATAAGTCTTTGGTGCAACCTCATTTGGAGTATAGTGTGCAATTCTGGAGACCACACCTTCAAAAGGATATAAACAGGATGGAGTCAGTACAGAGGGTGGCTACTAAAATGGTTAATGGTCTTCATTATAAAGCATATGAGGACAGACTTAAGGATCTTAATATGTACACCTTAGAGGAAAGGCGGGATAGAGGTGATATGATTGAGATGTTTAAATGTTGTTGTTGTTAAGTGCCGTCGAGTCGGAGTCGACTCATGGCGACCCTCTGGATAGCTATCCTAAATTGTGCTCGGTCTTCAGTCAGGCGGCTCATTGTTGACAGACTGGTACCCGTAGCTGCTGTTATTGTATCGATCCATCTCATTGCTGGCCTTCCTCTTTTGCGTTGACCTTCTATCTTGCCAAGCATAATGTCTTTCTCTAATGATCTCTCTCTCCGCATGATGTGTCCAAAGTATGAAAGTCGAAGTCTTGTCATCTGAGCTTCTAAAGAAAGCTTAGGTTTGATCTCCTCTAGTACCGACTGGTTTGTTCTTCGGGCAGTCCATGGTATACACAGTATTCGCCGCCAACACCATAATTCAAAGGCATCAATTTTCTTCCTATCTGTCTTTTTCACTGTCCAGCTTTCACATCCATATGATGTTATTGAAAATACCATGGCTTGAACAAGTCAAATCTTTGTATGGAGAGAGACATCTCTGCTCTTGAGAATCTTATCTAGGTCTTTCATAGCCATTCTGCCAAGAGCAATGCGTCGTCTGATTTCTTGACTGCTTGTTTAAATACCTCCTGGCATAAATGCACAGTGGGAGAGCCTCTTTCAATTGAAAGCAAGTTTTTCTATGAGGGGACATGGGATGAGGGTGAAAGGGGATAGATTCAGGAGTGATATGCGGAAATATTTCTTTACGGAAAGAGTGGTGGATCCGTGGAATAGTCTCCCAGTGGAGGTAGTAGAGATGAGGACAGTATCTTAATTCAAAAAAGCATGGGACAAACACAGGATCTCTGAAGGAAAAATGAGGACTGTTGTAGTTGTTGATATGAAAGGACAGACTAGATAGGCAGTCTTTTTCTGTCATTATGTGTCTATGTTTCAGTAAGAGTAAAAGAATGGTTTAAAATGAAAGGTGTAGGAAAAGGCTGTATACTTTCCCCATATTTATTTAATTTATATGCAAAACAAAATCACTACTGTTGCATTTATCATTTGTTTATTTTTATCCTAAAATGTATACCTACAGAACAATGCACTTTAGTAAATATACCCCTAAATGTTTTATATTCAATTAATATATTTTTGGGTGTCTTGGCCTGGCTTTTGGTGGTGTTGATACTGTGTGGGAATTTTTAGCCTTTTATGATTGCTGGTCACAAGAGCCTAAATGAAGGCTGAAGGCTGAACTGATAAGCCTAAGAGCAATCATACCCAACTGAGAACTGCAAGTCAAAGGAAGCTTAGAAAATGGCTATTTTTCTTTGGAAATGGTTAATATCTCTTCTCCCTTGGTGGTGCTGCTGGAGGAGGAAGTACACTTGCACTGTGTTGCATTTGTGGGCTGAGAAGCCCCGGGACTTCTGTGTACTACTGGAGATACTCCACTAAGGGGATTTTTTTTCCTACGTACAAAACCTAATGTGCTCTAACACACGCTTAGTGCAAAAACTGTGTGTTAAGTGTAAAGCCTCCATAGCAGCTGTCAAGGTGTAACCAGCATCTTCCTGACAGTTACCGCATAGGTAAGTACCTACCACACAGCGCTATTACCGAAGGTGCTTTTACCTGTCGAGCAAGCATTAGTTGCACCAGCGCAGATTGTAACATTGACTGCACATGATACGTACTCCAGTGCTAACTAAATTTGCTCACCATGCCTACTCTGCACCTCTACCACATCCATTCAGCACCCCAGTTACAGTATCAATCAGTATGCACTAACTGTTACATGCCAACGGTAAGCATTACTTTGGGCTTGAGCAAGCAGTTACCAACACACAAAAGCATGCATTAGCCACTTAGTGCACTTTAGTAAAAGGGGGGGCCCTAAAGGGACAAGTAGCATTTTTGTTCCTTTTGGCCCACAGTGAAGTTACTGCAGGTGAGGATGATACCTATGGGCATAGTTTGGGGGGGTGAGGGGACATTGCTGCCCTGAATGAGCTGGATCTCTCATCTATTTGGCATCTGCCTCCCCCTCCACCCATGCCTCCGCTCCTTTTGCTGCTTCTGCAGCGGCAGCAGGGGTTTCCAACTTAAAAAACTAACCAACAAACTACAGGGTCTTTTTCATTGGGAAGACCGGTGCTGTCCTGCCCCTCTCTATTGCAGGCTTGGCATCAGAGGGCTTGGGACCAGACCAGCCTTCCTTGCATAGTACTCTATGCTTTGGATCTGACAGGTAGAAAATCGGCATGGAAGTGTGCATGGACCCTTAAGGATATCCGTCCCCTCATAGTCGCTGG
The DNA here is from genome assembly GCA_033557465.1 of Ichthyophis bannanicus. Lineage (NCBI taxonomy): Eukaryota > Metazoa > Chordata > Amphibia > Gymnophiona > Ichthyophiidae > Ichthyophis > Ichthyophis bannanicus. The sequence continues at coordinate 98,956,666 of CM066040.1, read as the reverse complement.
GTGACATATTTGGTTTGCACCCCCACTAAAGCATGCTAATGCATATGACACATAAAACCGCTGCTCTCTCTCTCATGGGGGCTATCAGTTCTCCCACACACCTCGTCCCACTGGCCGTGGTGGTGGTGGTGGTGGTCTTCTACTTTCTCCCTCCTGCCAATTCCAACCTCTCCTGCTGCCTCAGTCTCACTCCTTTCTCTCTTTTGAAGTCCACTCCATCTGCCTTTTCACTCCACTTCCTCTCTGGGTAGCTGTTATTTATCGACTTCCTGACAAATCTGCTTCTACCTTTTCACCGACTGACTCGTGGCTTTCCTTCTTTCTGAATTCCTCTTCCCCCACTCTTATTCTTGGGGATTTTAACATTCATGTTGATAACCCCTCTGATCCTTATGTTTTAAAAGCTCCTCTCCCTTATCTCCTCGTTTGACCTCCAGCTTTGTTCCACTGCCCCCACTCACCAGCATGGCCACTGCCTTGACCTGGCATTTTTCTCTAGTTGCTTACCCTCGAACTTCTGTAGCTCAGTTCTTCCCTTATCTTTATTTATTTAGACAGTTTTTGTATACCGTCTTATCCTTCAATCAAAGCGGTCACAACACAATTGGGGGATACATTTAACACGTGGGGATATGAGACACATACACTAATACTTACAGTATCTGATGGTCAGATACCTACAGTATCTGACCATCATCTGCTAAGTTTCACTCTTCATCACCCATCACCTCAACCTCATCCTGTCTCCTCCAACCTATTTAGAAATCTTCATGATATTGATCCTTTGGTTCTCTCCTCTAGTTTTCTTTATCTCTTTCTTCCACTATGTCATCCAAGTCTCTTGACAAGGCAGTAACTTCTTACAATGCTGCACTCTCCTCTGCTCTGGATGCTCTTGCTCCGCCCATGCCACGTCCTGTGAGACATTCTGCACCCCAGCCCTGGCTCTCATCCACTACCTGCTATCTATGTTCCTGTGCCCATTCTGCTGAGCATGCTTGGCTCAAATCCCACTCCCTTGCAGACTTTCTACACTTCAAATTCATGCTTGTCTCTTTCCAGTCAGCCATAGTTCTTGCCAAACAAGACTATTATGGCCATCTGATTAATTCTCTTGCCTCTGATCCTCGCCATCTCTTTATTTATTTATTTGTGTGCTTTTTTATACCGCCCCTTCCAGAGATCAGGAGCGGTTTACAGAGAACATGTCAAAAATTAACATTAACATTACATGGAACATTAACAGTGTAAAATTCGTTACATAGGAAACTAAAAATACAAATTGTAAACGTATTAACTATTTACATTGATTGAGAGAGATTAATCATACTGAGGTATGTAATTCAACAGTAAAGAGATTATTTTACAACTCATACTAGGATTGACTAACATTCAGTATGAGTGACAAATGAGAAAATGTGTTTTGGGTTAGGTTGGGTATGCTTGTGATATTAGAGTTGCATAATCTTGTGCTTTTTGTTCGCTTGTAGGTTGTAAGTCAAGAAAGTGCTGGGTGAACAAGTGTGTTTTTAGTTCCTTCCTGAAGGAACTAAGGTCCTTAATCTCTCTCAGATTGCAGGGTAATTTGTTCCATTGACTGGGGGCGTAGAAAGAAAAGGTGGTATTAGTTGTTATCTGTTTAAGCTTTTTCATAGAGTCGGGAATTAGCAATGTATTGAGGTTTGCTCTTCTTCTTAGTCTAGTTTCTGAGGGGGACTTAATTAATGTTGATAGATGTGAAGGAGCTATATCATTGACAAGCTTAAAAATGGTGACTAGTGTTTTGTATTGAATCCTGCTATGAATAGGTAGCCAGTGAAGGGCGTATAAAATTGGAGAGATGTGGTCAGATAATTTGGCTTTAAAAATAATCCGGGCAGTAACATTCTGGGCCCTTTGAAGGATGAGTAGATTCTTCTTGGATGTACCCTGTAGTAAGCCATTACAAAAATCTAAGTGTGGCATTATCAAGGCCTGGACAACTGATCTAAAATCACTAATGTCGATAAGTGGTCTGAGATGTTGGATAGTTCTGAGTTTAAAGAATATAGTTTTGGCAGTCTGTTTTATATGCTGTGTCATGCTTAGGGTTTTATCCAGAGTAACTCTTAGGTATTTTACTTCGGATTTGACTGGGAGAGTAATGTCTAATAGATTGATAACAGATGAGGGGGTAAAATTAGAGTTTCTGGATACAAAAAGTGCTTCAGTCTTTTTGAAATTTATATCCATATGAATTGAGCTCAGCCATTGTGCAGCTTCAGTGATACAAACTGCGATTACATCGTAATTAGAGTTAGCTACGTCACAAGGTGCGAACAACATGATATCATCTGCATAGATGAAGTATTTTAGATTGTGGCGTTTGAAGATTGAGCAGATGGGTTGGAGATAAATGTTAAAAAGTAAAGCCGAAAGAGATGATCCTTGTGGGATACCTCGCTCTTGTGGGAATGGGAGAGAAGGGGAATGATCAATTTGGACATATTAGAAACGGTTAGAGATGTAGGATTTAAACCAGTCAAGTGTTTTATTTTTTTAAACCTAATTGTGATAGCCTGGCTAAGAGGATGTTGTGATTTACACTGTCAAAAGCTGACGAAATGTCAAGGAAAATTAGCAAGAAAGCCTGCTTGGAATCATCCATGCCCTGGATTAGTGAGTCAAATAAGGATACAAGTAACGTTTCCACCCCATAAGGGCAGAAACCGTACTGATGTTCATCTAAAGGAAAGTTAGTGTCAATATGGTGTTGCAACTGTATTTGAATTACTTTCTCAATGATTTTAGCTAGGAAAGATATACTGGCTATGGGACGGTAGGAAGAGGGGTCGTTGATGTTAAGGGATTTATTTTTTAGAAGCAGGCAAATTGCTGTGTATTTAAGGTCATCTGGCATGAAGCCTTGAAGTAGAGATTGGTTTACTATTTTAAGAATGTATGAAGCAAGTTCAGACTTTGCTGCCTTAATCCAATGTACTGGGCAAGGATCAAGTAGTGAGGTGGTAGTATTGAGATTTGATATGATCTCTAGAAGTTGTTTGCTTGAGATTAGATGGAAAGAGCTCCATTCAGTGATATTTGCTGTGGTAGGTATCATGATAGAACCTGGACGAATATCATGTTTAAGCTTGCTAGCAAAATGCTTTGCTAGGAGTTGGGGGTCTATTAGTGTTTTGTTCATGGTGGGATCTGGAACTTTGGATAGTGATTTAATAATCTGGAAAAGCTCTCTTGGCCGGTTGATAGCTTTTGATAAAGTTCTAGTGTGATATAACCTTTTAGCGGTATTTATAGCTTCCTTATATGCTTTGAGGTTTGTGAAGTATTGTGCTCTGAGTTCAGGTGTTTTTTTATTTGCGCCATTTAGCTTCCAATTTCCTGAGATCTTTCTTTAGTGTAGCAAGTTCTGAAGTGAACCATTTCTCAGATAAGTTTTTTCTTAGTCTTATTTGATGGCAAAGATTTAGCTTCCGCCTCTATAACAGAGTTCCAAGTTGATACTAGATCATTGAGATTGTTTGAGTCATTGTCTAGTTTTGTAAGGAGTGATTCAATAAAGTTTTCCTTGCTAAACTGGCAGAATCTTTGTTCTATGGGTTTGTTATTGGTATGTGCTGAAATGGTGTGTTGGAAAGGGAGAGAGAAATGTATCAAGAAATGATCGGACCATGGAACCTGAGTCATAGTAGATGGAATAAATTGTGGTAATTGTGTATAGTGTGAAGGGAGGAATATTAGATCTAGAATGTTACCTTTGCAGTGCGTAGGGTGGGTAATTATTTGTCTAAAATAATTTACTACTTTATTACTCTCAGCTCTCTCCTCAAAGTGCCTCCACCTCTGATCCCTCCCTCCCTTTCTGCCCAAACCCTGGCTGACGATTTCCATGACAAAATCCACAAGGTCACCCTCCAATTCCCCACAAAGTCAGCTACTTCCCCTCCTCCCCCACTTCACTCCCAACTCCCCCCTCCCCCTCCTACCTCTGCTACCCTCTCTTCCTTTCTTGTGATCTATGAAGAGGAAACTGCACTCCTTCTTTCTTCCTCCAAACTCACCACCTGCTCCTGTGATCCTATCCCCACCCGTCTCCTAAGCCCTATCTTCTCCACCATTGTCCCTTCCATCTCTCATATTCTCAACCTATCACTCTCCACTACAACAGTCCCTGCAGACTTCAAGCATGCTGTTCTCACACCTCTCCTCAAGAAACCCTCACTTGATCCCACCTGTCCTAATTATTGACCCATCTCCCTCCTTCCCTTCATTTCTAAATTACTTGAACGTGTGGTTCACCGCCGCTGCCTCGACTTCCTCTCCTCTCATGCCCTCCTCGATCCCTTACAGTCTGGCTTTCGTCCTTTATACTCTACTGAAAACGGCTCTTGTCAAAGTCTCCAGTGACTTCTTCCTGGCAAAATCCAAAGGCCTTTACTCTGTCCTCATCCTTCTTGACCACAAACGTCTCCTCGATACCCTGTCCTCGCTTGGTTTTAAAGACTCTGTACTATCCTGGTTCACCTCCTATCTCTCCCATCGCTCTTTCAGTGTGTGTTCTGGTGGCTGCTCCTCCTCTGCTATCCCGCTCTCAGTTGGTGTACCTCAAGGATCTGTCTTGGGTCCACTCCTTTTCTCTCTCTATACCCAGTCCATTGGTGCGCTTATCTCTTCCCATGGCTTTCAGTGCCATCTGTATGCTGATGACTCCCAAATCTACCTCTGTACGCCTGAAATCTCTCCAGCAATCCAGACCCAGATCTCTGCCTGCCTTTCTCACATTGCTGCCTGGATTTCTCACTGCCGCTTGAAATTGAACATGGCCAAGACTGAACTTCTTATCTTATCCCACAAAACCTCCCCCCCTCCCCACCTCCTTTCTCAGTCTCTGTGGATAGCTTTGTACTCCTTCCTGTTTGCTCGGCCCGCAATCTTGGAGTTGTCTTTGATTCCTCTCTCTCTTTCTCCACACACATCCATCTGATAGAAATGGCAGGTCTTGGGGGCGGAGCCTGATGTCCAGCGGGTAGGACGCTTTGCGTTGAAGCTCCCGAGAGGCCTACTCAGAATCCTGACTTAATACCTATATAAATTTACTATTTTGCTCCGAGCTGACCGGGGCACCTTGGGGGGGATGGCGGCCCATAAACCAGCGCGCTTGGACTTCGGGTCTCCTTCTTCTTCTCACGGAAAACGCTCCAAAACAGAGGTGTCCTCCCCACAGAAGATGGTTCCATTTCGTGAAAACCCCGCAATGCACCTGGAGATTTTGGAGGAAATACGCGGCGTGAAGGAATTGGTGCAGTCCAATGGAGAAGCGCTTCGAGCCATGCGAGAAGACTTTGGAGTGCTCCAGGACCGACTTGAAGGTCTTTCATTACGGCAGGACAATATGGCGGGGGTCCTCGACTCGCACGAGGTGCGCTTGGGCAAACTGGACAAGGCTGAGCGCCAGATACAGACTCTTCAAAAGGAGTTGGAAGATAGCAATAATCGAGCCCGTCGCAACAATGTGAGGCTCCTCGGAATGCCGGAGGGGGTGGAAGCAGGAGATATAAGAGAATTCTTGCTCAAAACTCTTCCCTCCTTGCTGAAGATCACTTTTCACAGAGAACTGGAAATCGATCGAGCACACCGTGTTCCTGCCCGCATGGCGCTCAACCGCATTATCTTTAGCTTGTTACGATATCAACAAGTGGAACAAATTTTACATGCTGCCCGAGCGAATCATCATTTGGAATTTGAAGGTCGTAAGGTCTCCTTCTTTCCTGATTTGGCAAAGCCTACCGTTGACCGTCGGAAGAAACTCCTTGCTCTTCGCCCTCGACTTCAACAGCTACAGGCTCGCTTTGGCCTGTTGTATCCAGCGAAGCTCCGAGTGACTCTCCACAACCAGACCAGGACGTTCGAGGATCCTGATCTACTATCAACATTTTTGGACTCCAAAGAAGCAGAGCAGATGCGCTAATCCCAAATCTTGGACTCTTATCTGCCGGCTCTGTCCGCCATTTTGAAGGGCCCGATGCGGCGGTCATAACCAAGCACAGAAATAGCCTGGACTTTCTTTCTTTCTCTGTATGACTTTTGTTTTTGGTCTCCTATCCCTTCATGATGTGTGCCTCGGTCGGATTCGGAGCACGCACAGTCCTACAGGTTATGTGTTTTTTCAATTTCGGCCTTCTCTGGGGTTTCTCCCCGCAGACACATGGTCGCCAGTAATTTTGGGGTTTTGCTTCTCCTCTACCGTACTGCGGTTTTCTTTGTTAATGTGGGGCGCTTCATTGTATTATATTAGCTTATTTTTCCTATGTCATGTGTACAGCCAGATACAGTCAGTTTGAGGGACACAGTGAAATTATGTGTGCTATCATGCTCAGAATTTTTAACTTTTCTGAATGGCCTTATGTAAAATCTTATTATTCATCGTCAAAGGCATTACTGGTCCACTCAAAGGAAAGAAAATCCTTAGCTATCTTAGCCACGAGCATGTTGATTCGGTGTTTCTTCAGGAAACGCATTTCACTCTGCTGAAACACTGAAACTCAATGCTAGGCCTCACATGGTAGCTGCCTATTCTCCCACCGTTTCCAAATGGTACGGGATAGCCATTCTGGTTAAGAAGTCTTTGCACGCTACTGTACCTGATATTAGCGCTGACATGGAGGGTAGATGGGCCCGTGTACACCTTGAGGTTGGAGATAGTGAATTCACGTGTATTTGCACTATGCCCCGAATGTGGACAACCCTGCTTACTATGCAAGTTTTGCGCAGTTGGCCTCGGCCTCCGCCAATGCTCCATTAATACTTGGTGGCGATTTTACTCAAGTGTTCCCTCAATCTTTCTTCTCAAACAAGGTGCTCGTTGGTTGGAAGATCCAGTACCGAGCAGACCTGTGTGGCTAGATATAGTAGCGGGCCTTTGCTAACCGATTCCTCTTACCTTTCTCCCTGGTATGACTCTCCCATTAGACTCCCACTATCCACCAATGCTTTTCGACACTTTAGGTGCCTTTAATACTCTTATGCAAACTTTAGACTCCCGACTCTGGTCAGTGCAACTTCAGCATTGCATTCGGAGCACTAGAGTACTCCCGCCATCGGCATTCTCTGCATAAGGTTGATTGGAGACTTCCGATCTCTCGGTAGTTCACCGGGTGTAGCATCCAATTTTACTAAACCTTATGTAATGCTATCACTAGCGATACCTCTATAGCGCAGAAAGTATGGGAGAGAGAATTGTATGTGACTTTGACCTCGGAGCAATGGAGCCTTATCTGGAGTAGAGGGCCACGGGTTCCCGACCCGCCTCACTCACTCAGACCCTCTTCTTTCTAGCCCACCGGTGTTTTTACACACACACACTCCTCACAGATGAGACAAATGGAACACTACTCAGGGTAATGGTTGCTGGACACGTCCTGCGGCCATTGGTTTATTGCTTCATGTTATGCATGAATATCCCGCACTACAGTATTACTGGCGTCGGGTCTGGGGTCGTATCTAGTCTATCTCGCACTCTCAGGAGTCCCTTTCTTGGAGGATAGTGGGACTTCGCCCAGTTGCGGGGATCCCCTCTCTCCCAACATGGCTTATCTCCTATCGAACTTTATGCTTGGCATTGCTATTTCCCTAATTAAGTAATACTGGGAAATTAGTTCCCATCTGAGCCCCAATGAATGGTGGAATCATGCCTGTCTCTACAGTAAATATGAACAAATACCTCGTCTGTTCGCTTCCTCCGTTCAGACTCCTTCACATTGGTCTCAATGGAAGATGCTCAATGAATATGTACATTTTGCTAAATGCTCTCATCTGACTGTTTAACTTTGTATATATCTCTGTCCCATGATCATGCTGTATTGTGGATACTTTTTTGATCGTTTGATGTATAATCACTGTTAATTGGAAGCGCTCACATGCTGATATAAACGGGTAGAGAAGAAGCATCGGGGAGGGGGGTAATGGGTTTACTTTTCCTTATTGTATACTTGTTTTGTCTCTTTTGGTGTGTTGTTTCTTTTGTTTGTTGCAAAATGAAAATAAAAGTTTAAAAAAAAAAAAGAAATGGCAGGTCTTAGCTTTCTGTATAACATCAGCAAAATCCGTCCTTCCCTTTCTGAACACACTACTAAGATGCTTATCCACTCCTTGATCACCTCCCATCTTGACTTCTGTAACTTACTCCTTGCTGGTCTCCCTTTAACTAAGAACATAAGAAATGCCATAATGGGTCAGTCCAAGGTCCATCAAGCCCAGTATTCTGTTTCCAACAGTGGCCAATCTAGGTCATACGTACCTAGCAGTTTCCCGAAAAGACACAGGTTCCACGATGCTTGATTTGGGTCAAGCATTGATATCCAGGGTCCCTTTTTAATAATGGTTTATGGGCCTTTCCTCCAGGAACTTGTCCAAACCTTTTTTAAACCCAGCTACACTAACAGCTTTGACTACCATCCTCCGGCAACAAATTCCAGAGTTTGATTACACGTTGAGTGAAAAAAATATTTTCTCCTATTTGTCTTAAATAGTTTACCCTGTAGCTTCATTGCATGTCCCATAGTCTTTCTATATTCTGATAATGTAAACAATCGATCTACATTTACCCGTTCCACTCCGTTCATTAATTTATAGACTTCTATCATAGCTCCCCTCAGCCGTCTCTTTTCCAGGTTAAAGAGCCCTAACCTTTTTAGCCTTTCTTCATAGGGGTATCCTTCCATCCCCTTTACCATTTTGGTGGCTCTTCTCTGAACCTTTTCTAATAACGCTATATCCTTTTTAAGATACGGCGACCAGAACTGCACACAATATTCAAGGTGTGGTCGCACCATGGAACGATATAGAGGCATTATAATATCCTTTGTTTTATTTTCCATTCCTTTCCTTTCTTTTCCATTCTATTTGCTCTCTTGGTCGCCGATGCACACTGGGCCGATGGTTTTAACATGTTATCCACAATGACGCATAAATCTTTTTCCTGGGTGGTCGTTCCTAATGTGGAACCTTGCATCGTGTAACCATAGTTTGGGTTGTTCTTCTCTAGGTGCATAACTTTGCACTTGTCCACATTAAATTTCATCTGCCATTTTGATGCCCAGTCTTCCAATTTATATCAAGATCCTCTTGCAATTTTCCACAATCCTCATGGGTTTTAACAACTTTAAATAGTTTTGTGTCATCTGCAAATTTGATAACCTCACTCGTTATTTCCTTTTCCAGGTCATTTATGAAAATGTCAAAAAGCAGCGGACCCAGCACAGATCCCTGGGGTACACCACTATTCAACATTCTCCATTGGGAAAATTGGCCATTTAGCCCTACCCTCTGCTTTCTATCTTTTAACCAGTTCTTGACCCACAATAGTACACTGCCTCCTATCCCATGACTCTTTAGTTTTGCCAAAAGTCTCTGATGAGGGACCTTGTCAAAGGCTTTCTGAAAGTCCAAATACACTATATCAACCGACTCACCTTTGTCTACCTGTTTATTCATACCTTCAAAAAAACATAACTGATTAGTAAGACAAGATCTTCTTGTCTAAAGCCATGTTGGCTGTCTCCCATTAAGCCATGACTATCTACATGTTCAGCAATTTTGTTCTTTATGATGGTTTCTACCATTTTTCCCAGAACTGACGTCAGGCTCACCGGTCTGCAGTTCCCTGGATCGCCCCTGGAACCCTTTTTAAATCTCTCACCCCTTCAATCTGTTCAACACTCTGCTGCACGGCTAATCTTCTACCAGCCTCATCATGTCCATATTACTCTTCTTCTCAAGTCATTTCATTGGCTCCCTATCCGTTTCTGCATCCAGTTCAAACTTCTCCTGCTGACCTATAAATGCATTCACTCTGTGGCTCGTTACTACGTTTCTTCTCTTCTCTCTCCTTACAACCCCCCCCCCCCCCTCAGGAACTCTGCTCTTGTAGCAAACTGCTTCTATCTATGCCCTTCTCTTTTATTGCTAACTCCAGACTTCGCTCCTTTCACCTTGCTGCACCTTACACCTGGAACAAACTACCTGTTTCTATATGCCAGGCACCTTCTCTAACCCTCTTCAAATCCAGGCTGAAAACTCACCTCTTCGCTGCTGCTTTTGGATCTTGACTCACCTGATCTCCTTTTTTCTTTTTCTGTCCCCCTTGTTTATCCCTGCTTACACCTTCTGTGTTGTCTGTCTTGACTAGATTGTAAGCTCTGATGAGCAGGGACTGTCTCCTACATGTCTGTGCAGCGCTGCGTACGACTTGTAGTGCTATACAAATGCTCAGTAGTAGTAGTATGCACACAAATGTGTTAGCACACATTTCTCCACGCATAGGAGATCCACCTATTTTATGAATGGCACATCTTCCTTTACCCAGTTTAGAAAGTGCTGACAGACCTTTAGATGACTCCATTTTCTTGCACACAAGGAGGCATGACCTATATATAATTAGTCTCAGTGCATGGAAAATGACAGAAATGACAAAAATGAAATTCCATTCCTTTTTCCCCATCACTTTATTTAGAAAATGACAGAAAGGGTAATTTTATAACAGGGTGCCTAGACTGTGAAAGTACATAGATGCATATTTTGAGCCTATTTTACAAAGGCAACATGCATCTAGGGATATACTTGTGTGTGATTTCAATGGGGCCGCAGCTCCGATATCGCATGGAGTCCATTTAGTAAACACCCCCCATAGTTTAATGAGTCCCATGAATGGGACACTGCCATACCAGGTTAGAGAGAAGATGAAGAAATAGCCCTGCATGTAAGAAACAGTATTAAAGCATCTGCATTGCAGGTGGCTTGGGGAAATGAGGAAGCAATATGAAACATCTTGAAAAAAGAGATGGTGGAATTTCCATCCACATAGCCTCACAGCTAACCAGGCACCTATCTGGCCACTCTGGATATTCTGTGTCAGCGGCCAGATATGGCCTCAGCATTGAATATCTTAGTTTAGAGTTCAGTGGCAACAGCTAGTCGTTTTCCCAAGTGCTAGCCATCACTGCTGAATATCCTCTACATATAGTGTTTACAAAGAGCACAAGAGGAACACAAAAAGAATACCAGATAAAGCTCAGAAAGAAAGAAATAAGGATGGAAAGAGTGCAGGCAAAAGAAAAAAAGTATAAAAGATGCAAAGTGTGATTCTAAAACGTTTTTCATGTAACATAGTAAATGACGGCAGATAAAGACCAGTATGATCCATCTAGTCTGCCCAGTAAGATGGCAAGAGTAGGTGCACCTGCCGATCCATGCAGGTCACCCCTCCCTATGTCTTTGTTTAGGGGTGAACCCACCGCTCCATGTAGAACACCCCCGTTTGTTGAGAAATTAGATAGTTAAGTTTATTTTGATTTTATCCTGTTGCTATAGAGGGATCCACTGTGTCTGTCCTAAGCCATTTTGAATTCTGTCACTATCTTTGCTCCCACCACTTGTATATCAGGAGAGGAGAAAGACTAGAGGTGGAATTGTAAGTCTAAAAGATGCTGAAGACATCTGTGTAGAGAGCGATGAGTTAAAAAAATAGAAATGCTAAACAAATATTTTTGTGTTATGTTCATGGAAAAAAAAACCTGGAGAAGGATCACAGTTGGCTGACAAAGGTGCATATTGGAATGGAATAGATACTACACAGTTCCTGAAAGAAACTCTTTATGTACAACTTGGAAAACTAAAAGGTGGACAAAGCCATGGGGCTGGATGGGGTACTTCCCAGAATGCCAATGGAGCTCAGATAGATTCTGGCAGGTCCTCTTAAGCAGGACTGTATCTAGCCCTATGCTAGCAGTGTGGCCGCACAGGGCGCAAAGGCTTAAGGGGTGCATATCAGCTGTCTGCCGTTGCCTGTCACCACCACTTTTCTCTCAGTGGCAGCATGCAATGGCAGACAGCTGAAATGCACCCCTTAAGCCTTCTCGTGGCACGCTAAGCAGGTCTGGTCCCTCCCTCCTCTGATGCGGCATCAGAGCGAGGAGGGACAGATATGCTTAGCGTGCCAGTGACTGCACATCGGGCGCACCTTTTCTCTCCTGCCGCCGTCCAGAAAGTAGCTAGATGGAGGTGTGGGGGGAGGGGCGAGCCCAATGTGCAAGTCGTGCCCCACCCCTCGCATCTCGGTACGGCCCTGCTCTTAAGGATGTGTTTAATAGATGCTTACAGACAGGAAAGGTTCCATAGGACTGGAGAAGGGGTGATGTGATCCTACTTCACAAAAGTGCTAACAGAGAAGAGGTGGAAAATTACAAGCTGGTAAGTCTTACCTCAGTGGTTGGAAAATTAATGGAGATGTTGCTGAAGGAAAGGATACTGAATTGTCTACAAGTCAACGGATTACAAGATTGAAGGTAACATGACTTTACCTAAGGCAGATCATGGCAGACAAATCTGATTTATTTCCAGAGAACTGGATCAGGGGTGTGTGCTGGATGTGGTCTACTTGGATTTCAACAAAGCTTTTGATACTGCTCCTCAAAGGAGGCTCGTGAAACAGACTGAACAACCTGAAGTTAGCACCCAAGGTGGTGAACTGGACTGGAAATTGGTTTACAGACAGATTAATTCACTCAGATAAAAGAAAAAGTTTAGCAGTGGAGTGCCTCAAGAATCCGTCTTGGGGCTGATTTCATTTAATATCTTTATGTGTATCACCACCAAAGGGATAGAAGGAAAAGTTTACTTTTTAGCAAATGACACAAAGATTTGCAACAGGGTAGACATCCCGGAGGGAGTTGACAACATGAGAGATCTACAAAAATTAGAAGAATGATTTAATGCTAAGAAATTTAAGTGATGCATAAATCCAAAAGGCACATTATGCAATAGGGGCAAGAGGCTGACATGCATGGATGAGGAAAGAGTCCTCTGGGTAATAGTGTCTGATGATCTCAAAGTGGCAAAACAATGTTTAAATGCAGTAACCAAAGCAAGAAGGATGCTAGGCTGCATGGAAAGGGGCATAACCAGATGAAAAGAGCAGGTAATAATACCTCTGTATAGGTCACAGACGATGCCTCACTTGGAGTACTGTGTTCATTTGGAGGTTCTGTCTCACTAAGGATGTAAAAAGACTTAAAGCAGTTCAGAGGAAAGTGACCATATATTATGGGATTTGCACCAGAAGCCAACTGAGAAGAGATTTGAAGACCTGAATATGTATACCTTAGAGCAGAGGTTCTCAGGACACCCTTAGCCAGTCAGGTTTTCAAGTTAACCATAATGAATATTCATGAGAGAGATCTGTGATAAGGAAGCTTATCATATTTCAGGAAGGAACAATACAAGAGGTGAATTGGCTCTGAACAAGCAACCTGTGCTTGCTGGTAAAAACACTAAAGCAGAGTGTTTGCATAAAAGACTACCAGACCCAGAATGCACTAGGTTACAGAAAGCCTCTAGGAGAGCTGAAGTGGGGAAACGTGTACCTAATCAAGGAAGCTTTGAGGTAATCCCTAAACAAATGCTATCCTGAGAGTGATCAGTTAGAGAATTCCTCTGAGCCAGAGCATGATAATGATTCCATGATATTTCAGGAGCAAGGGGAAATATAAAATGAGCAAGTAGAATGCATGGATTGCTCTCTGTCTAAGCTGCTGTTTTAAAGTAATCCTCAGTAAAGCAACAATCACCAAAAGGAACTGTAATGTGTCTTTTTAACTACCCAGAAAAGTTTCTTTAAGTGAAAGCTTTAGGGTAAGTTAGAGCCACGTAGAGAGTGGATCAGCAAGGGTTTGCAGCTGGTTAATTACCTGTGATTAAGCCAGGCACAAGTGCACATGAGCTCTGGAAGGAAAACTTCTTCATTGTGTGAATGGAAGAAAGTTGTTTTGGATAAAGAACATTTTTCCTTTTGGGTTTGTTTTTCATTTTAAGCACTGCTAAGAAGGTTATTAGCAGGGGCTAGCAGAAAGACCTTTTCTGTTCCATCAAGGTCTTTATTGAGTTATTGCCTAAGAATTTCAGTTGCCTTATACAGATGTTTTGTTTTCCTGATTACAATACCTGAAGAAAGTATCCTATTGATGTTACCAAGCATATCTGTGCGAGGGAATAATCCCCATAAATAAAATCTGTTTTCTGCTTACACTCGAGCAACTACAATTCATTATTTTGTTGAACGGCTGATTTTGGTGTGAATGAACTACAACACCCACAATCCTTTGCAAGTCATATAAAATTCTGCCTTTGCCAAGATTGTGGACTTTCACAACCAGCACCCCCGTTTACAGATCTGCATACAACAGAGGACGTGCATGCAAATCTATCTCATGCATATTCATTGTGTTTATCCTGAAAACATGACCGGCTAGATGTGCCCCAAAGACTGACTTGAGAACCCCTTCCCTAGAGGAAAGGAGGAACAGGAGGGATAGGATACAGACCTAATGAACAATTAGGTATTAATGAACAAACCTTTGTCAGAGACACGGAAGCTGTAAAACTAGAAGACATGCAATGAAGCAACAAAGAGGTAAACCTATTTGGCGACCACTTGGATATGATTGCTTTGAGCAACTGATACCATCCAGTGTCCCTACTAGAGTACTACAATATAAGCTGAGGAAGAACTAATATTTTCCAGAATAGTGGAGGTTTCTGAGTGCCCAGTTACATTATTCTGGGAGGAGACTCTGGGAGGGAAAATCCAAGTCATCTATAAACCATTCCCAAAGGTAAAACTCTGTTTCTGGCACACAGCCACTGTACTATGTAGATGTAAAGCATTTGCCCTTAGGGGCAGATGAAGGGCGACTATTCCTCAGCTCCAAATGCCACCCTGAGAGCTACAGGAAAGGAGAGATCAATGGGAGGGTGACTGTGCAAAACCTGCCAGCACACCCGCTGGCTCTTAGGACAGCGTTGCTGCCTGTAAAGGGAATAGAGGAAGCCACATCCTTAGGAGGTAAAAGAGAGGGTTCCAAGGTATATATTCAAGCACAAGAGCAATTACAGAGCAGCATCAAGGACCTGCATCTACAGAAGCCACCAACTCCAGAGAAAGCACAGTTACTTACCTGTAACAGGTGATCTCTGGGAACAGCAGGAATAAGTCTTCATATATGGGTACATCGGTACCGATGGAGCCTGCGCGGGAACGCTCCCCAGCTTCCCAAAAAGGAAAGCTTTTGGGAGCATCCCACAGCGCCTGCGCGCTGCCTTCCCGCCTTTCCTAACCAACTCTCCTCAGTTCGAGTTTAAAGCTGAGACAATAGAGAGAGAGAGGAAAGGAAAGATAGAAAAGAGATACAACTCCTAGGGAAGGTGGGTGGGTTGTGAAGACTTATTCCTGCTGTTCCCAGAGATCACCTGTTACAGGTAAGTAACTGTGCTATCTCCAGGAACAAGCAGGAATGAGTCTTCACATATGGGGACTCCCTAGCTAAAATGCCTGGGAGATCCCCAAGGATATGAGACCCTGAAAGGGGTCTGCGTCCTCCTATGGATCTCAGGCATCCATCCAGGGAAGGAGGGCAGGAGTTGTTTAAGAATGGAACAGGTGTCTGAGGACAGCCTGACCAAACAAGGCATCCCGGCAGGAGTCCTTGTCCAAGCAGTAATGGGCTGTGAAGGTATGAACCGAGGCCCAGGTGGCTGCTCGACAGATCTGGTCGATGGACACAGAATTTAGATGAGCCATAGAGGTGGCCATGGCCCTCACATTATGAGCTGTGACATGGCTCTCCAGAGAAAGGTTCTTACTCTGGTAGGCGAAAAAAATACACTGAGCAATCCAATTGGACAGTGTTCTCTTAGAGACTGGAAGTCCCAGATGAGAAGGATCAAAAGCAACAAAAAGCTGGGAAGACTTTCTATGTTGCTGTGTTCTTTGTAAATAAAAAGCAAGAGCTCTTTTACAATCCAGAGTATGAAGATTCCTCTCTGCACTGGATGCATGAGGAGCTGGAAAAAAGACAGGTAAATATACCTCTTGATTAAGATGAAAAGGAGAGACCACTTTAGGCATAAAGTGTGGATTTGTCCTAAGGACTACCTTATCATGATGGAACCTTGTATAAGGTGGATTAGCCACTAAGGCCTGCAGTTCACTGATGCGGTGAGCAGAAGTGACTGCAATGAGGAAAATAACCTTCCAGGAAAGGAATTTCAAGGAGGTAGTGGCTAAGGGTTCAAAAGGGGGCTTCATAAGCTGACCAAGAACCAAATTTAAGTCCCATGCCACCGGAGGAGGCCTAATGGGAGGTTTAGTTAAAGTTAGGCCTCTCATGAATCTTGCAATGAGGGGATGAGAGGAGAATAGGTTGTCCATTAATGGGCTTAAGGGACGCTGCAATAGCACTTAAATGGACTCTTACTGAATTTGTCTTAAGTCCTGCATTGGACAGATGCAGGAGATAATCTAACAGAGAAGTTAAAGGTAGTGCTAGAGGGTCAAGACCCTTTTCAGCACACCAAATGGAAAATCTTTTCCACTTAAAAGTATAGGAACGCCTAGTGGAAATGTTTCTGGAAGCATGGAGGATATCCTTCACTTGCTGAGAAAGATTCAAGTCTTGAAGGTCTAGGCCTTCAGCAACCAAGCTCTGAGGTGAAGGGACCTGGGGTTTGGGTGCCACAAAGTCCCTTCCTCCTGGGACAGGAGGTCTGGAACAGCTCCCAAGTCCAGGGAGGGGGCTTGGGAGAGATGCAGAAGTAGAGGGTACCACACTTGGCGTGGCCAGCGTGGAGCTATGAGGATCATAGATCCTTGATCCCTCTGGAGTTTAAATAGAGTCTTGGGAATCAAGGGAATGGGTGGAAAGGCATACAGGAAGTCTTGACCCCAATGAAGGAGGAAGGCATCCTTGGCCTGAACTCCCTGACACGGAATTCTGGAACAGAACCGGGGAAGTTTGGCATTCCACGGACTTGCAAAGAGGTCTATATCCGGGATTCCCCATTCTTGGAAGATTCTGAGTACCTGATCCATGTGCAGGGACCATTCGTGTGGAAGCAGAACTCGACTGAGTCTGTCTGCCCAAGAGTTTTGGATACCTGGGAGGTATACTGCCAGGAGATGGATTTGATGCTCTCTGGCGAAGGCCCATAATCTTAGAGCTTCGTTGCAAAGTGACAGAGCGACAGTTCCTCCTTGCTTGTTTATGTAAAACATGGCTACTTGATTGTCCGTATGAATGAGGACTGTCTTGTAGCTGAGGAGGGTATGAAAGACCTTGAGAGCTAGAAATACTGCTCGAAGTTCCAAGTGGTTGATATGAAGAGAGGTCTCCTGTGGGGACCAGGTGCCTTGGGTGGAGAGGTCTTGTAGATGAGCTCCCCAACCTGTTTGGGAGGCATCTGTTGTGAGGGTTGCTTGGGGTAACAACTGTTGGAAGGGGGACCCCAGCAGCAGATTTTGAGTGGACATCCACCATTGGAAAGACCAAAAGAGACGTTTGGAGGTTTCTATTTGGTCTGAGAGAGCTCCTGAAGCTTGAGTCCACTGGGTGGACAAAGTCCATTGAGCTGCTCTCATTTGTATGCGAGCATAGGGTACCACATGCACTGTGGAAGCCATGTGGCCTAGCAGTTGTAGCATCTCCCAGGCAGTTAAGTGGCTCTTTGACTGAATCTGGGAGGCTAACTGCACTAGACGTAGGCAACGGGCCTGAGGAAGGTAAGCCCTTGCAGTAGTGGTATACAACCAGGCCCCTATGAATTCTAGAGACTGAGTAGGGGTGAGCTGAGACTTTGGGGTGTTTACCACAAGTCCCAGATACTGCAGAATGCTCCTTGTGCGGTTCAAGGAATTCTGGGCCTCTGGCTGAGATGGAGCTCGAATGAGCCAGTCATCTAGGTATGGGAAGACAAATATTCCCAGAGTTCGTAGAAATGCAGCAACTATTGCCATGCATTTGGTGAACACTCTTGGAGCAGAGGCCAGACCGAAAGGAAGAACTCTGTATTGGTAATGTTTTCCCTGGAAAAGAAACCGTAGGAATCTTCTGTGAGAGGGATGGATGAGGACATGGGTGTACGCATCCTTGAGATCTAGAGAACAAAGCCAATCCTGACTTTGAAGGTATGGAAGGAGTGCCCAGAGAAAGCATCTTGAACTTCTCCTTGTATAGAAATTTGTTCAATTCTCTGAGATCTAAGATGGGTCTGTATCCCCCTGTCTTCTTTGGAATGAGAAAATAGGGGGAGTAGAACCCTGACCCTTATTTATTTATTTATTTACATTCTCTTATATACCGCGCTATTCTGTATCAGTGCGGTTTACATTGAACAAACTGAAATTACATTGAACAGGGCATTATAACTTGGAGATAACTATTTTACAGGGAACATGGGCTATGGAGGGTTAAGTGGCTTGCCCAAGACCACAAGGAGCACCTGTAGGACTAGAAACCCCAGTCCTTCCGGCCCAAGTTTGCTGTCCTCTAGTGGGATTTGAACCACTGACCTTCCGGCCTGAAGTACCTTGCCCCAACCACTAGGCCACTCCTCCACTCCTTCCCTTGATGAAGAAGAGGAACTTCTTCTATTGCCCCTTGGGCAAGAAGGGTAGCTACCTCTTGACCTAGAAGGTCGAGAAGAGATGTAGGAGAATTGAAATGTCTCACCATGGTGTGGGGAGGAAGGTCTGAAAAATGAAGCTTGTAGCCCTCTCTTATGATGGAGAGGGTCCACTGCTCTGATGTGATTTGCTCCCATCTGGGAGCAAAATGAGCTATCCTTCCTGGAATGGTGAGAGGTTCTGGCTGTTGTAGAGCCAGAAAGGCTAAGTTCTCTAGCATCAAGTCAAAAACCCTGAGGAGGTTGGGACTGCTGAGTTGCAGCAGCCCCTGTAGACTTAGGCCTGGCCTGCTTAGGTTGCTGACGCTTAGTGGCAAAGCGACCTGTGGAAGATTGTTGGCCAGTAGTAGAAGGAAATCTGCCCTTTTTGTAAAAAGACTTCTTAAAAATCTTTTTCTTGGCAGGAATGGAGGTTGACTTTGAAAGTCTATCCAGAGCAGAGATCTCTGCATCCATTTGAGTGGCTTTTATTTGCCACTCTTTGCCAAATAGATTTTCACCTGTACAGGGCAGATTTCCTAAGCCATCTTGAACCCAGGGTTCTAGATCAGAAGCCTGGAGCCAAGCAATTCTGCAAGCAGCTATGGCAATGCCTGATGCTCTGCTGGCACCTTCAAAGCGGTCAAAAGCTGCCCTGTTGGAAAACTTTGAAATGTCTTGAGTATGCTGAAGCCAAAGGAGGAATTCGTCCCTTTTATCCTCTGCAAGAAAAGGGAGGAAGTTGTGCAGTTTTTGTGCAACCTCTTTTAGAAACATACCCATGTAAAGGCTATATGAGTTGATTCTGGCAATAAGCATACTGGCTTGGAAGATTTTCCTACCAAAAGCATCCAAGGTCCTGCATTCTCTTCCTGGAGGAGCAGAAGTGTGTCTCTTTGTACTCTTTATTCTCTTCATAGCTGACTGCACCACAATGGAATGGTGAGGAAGCTGAGTTTTCTGAAATCCAGGACAAGGAGGGACACGATACATAGAGTCCAATCTGCGAGAATGAGGAGAGAGAGTGAGAGGAGTCTCCCATAAATCAATCATGTGTTCATGAAGAATCTCATGAATTGGTAAGGTGACAGCCTCTCTAGGAGCCTTAGAGTACCCTAAAATATCTAATTTTTTTGCTCTAGGCTCTGATTCAGAGGTTACTGAAATAGAAAGTCCTTTAGCTACTTCTCTTATGAAGTCTTGAAAGGACAAGTCCTCTGGAGGAGACATTCTTCTTTTTGGAGAAGAAGGCTCTTCAGGAAGGGCTATGGATACTTCAGGAGACTCATCTGATGAATCAGAATCATCAGAGGAATCGAAGTATCGCCTGTCCGGGTGCTCTTCTAACGCTCGATACGGGTATTGAGCGGTATCGACATCGGGCGTCCCCGGTACCGGATCGGTACCGAGAAATAGCCCTGGACAAGGAACCGCTGCAGTCGGTATCCTGGTCGATGTCGATGCAGTCGGTACCGGCATCGGTGCTGGTGCCGGAGCAGATACCGACAACGGAGCTCGTTGCGGTATCATCGGCGTCGCAACTTGAATGAAGGCCTTGATAGCCTGTTGCATGGACAGAACATTCTGATCCATCGACGCCATGAAAGCCTGGATGTCGGTACCGGGAGAAAGTGCCGGTACCCCAGATCAATCTAACAGGTGATCGGTCGAGACCGTGCCATCGATGTCAATCTGTAACCCCATAGGAGGAGCTTTGGAAGCCGGAGCTTCCCGCCGGGGTTGTTTGGTTGGTGCAGGATCCTCGAGGGCAAGCCCGGAGGCATCTCGATGCTTAGAGGGAGATCTACCCTTCGAAGACCTGCTAGGTTTATGTTTGGTTATCTGAGATCCATCAGGAGAAGAAGACCTGGCAGATGTTGATGCTACCGCCGGTGCATCAGCGGGAAACAGCACATGGAGCTTAGCTGCTCGGTTCTGTAACCCCCGTTTTAGACATTAGAGAGCAGGACGGACAATCCGGAATGGAGCGTTCAGGACCCAAACATTTAAGACACCATTCATGGGTATCTAACAGAAATAGTACCGCTACACTTAGTGCATTTTTTAACCCGGAGGCTGGTTTTTCCATGAGGGAAATTTTCTTGTGGGCCCTGAGGCCTAAGAAGAAAAATATCAATATATATATTTTTTTTTTTTTAAAGAAAGAAAGAAAGAAAAGACCGGCGGTACCGGTCCGGAGTCGGGGAAGGCAGACACGCGACCAAAGAAATAAAATAAAATAAAGAACTTCTTCAGCGGTGACAGGGCTTGACCTGCTGGCTCCGCGGCAAAGAAGAACTGAGGAGAGTTGGTTAGGAAAGGCAGGAAGGCAGCGCGCAGGCGCTGTGGGATGCTCCCAAAAGCTTTCCTTTTTGGGAAGCTGGGGAGCGTTCCCGCGCAGGCTCCGTCGGTACCGACGTACCCATATGTGAAGACTCATTCCTGCTTGTTCCTGGAGATATTCAGATTCTCATTAGTAACCAGGGACACCGGAGCGAGACCCAGGACAGTTCTGGGGGACGTGTTCCTGCATTATCACCAGCTCCAGATACAGAGAAACATATTAAGTTCAGGGAAACCACAAGAGGTACTGCAAGTGTGGCAGCCAATGAAAAAGAGTTGGATTTTCTTATCCAGTCTGAGAAAAAAAAAAAAAAGTACTTCAACTCAACTGAGTAATCTAACACATTGAGAGAAAGAAAAACAAACAATGTGCTTGTAATCATTTTTGGAGTAAAGAGGAGGGAAATATTGCTTGTACTATAGTTATATTTTTTTTCTCTCATCCAGTTGCTGTTCTTGCATCAGTGACCATAAAATGTAAGCAAACCTTTGGTTCAGAACACAAACTCTGGGCTGGATGCAGTTGTCTGAGAAAGGAAGACATGTAGATGGCGTTTAGTGTCAAGGGTGTCCCAGCATATGCTGTTCTCCATTCAAAGAACCCTGGTATTTAAATTTTAGCCTGAGTGACTGTATTTGCACCAGAAATTGCGTGACCACCTGTCCGCCAAACAGCGTAGGAACCACTGTAAGGACCACAGACAGAGGGGTGGGTTACACTTAAAAGCAACATCAGGAAGTACCTTTATATGGACATGGTTGTGGATGCCTGGAATGCCCTTCCAATGAAGTGAATGAATTCATAAAGCAATGGGATGAACAGGGAGGATCCATACATAGCAAGAGGATCATTTCTGCTTAAGGCATAACTTAAAATGACTTCTACACTTCATAAAGACACAGAGCAGGGGTAATCTGCAGAAAGCGTCAGTTACAAGCACGGAGAGGGGGTAACCTGCACAGAGCAGCAGCTACAACCCAAAATAAAAGCACCTTACCAGACAGACTGGATGGGCTGTGCTGGTCTTTATCTGCTGTGATTTACTATGGCTCCAATATTCATTTGGGCAGGCTATGCGCTGCTACAGCACATAGCCATATCGGCCAAACCTTAACCCTGGATATTCAATGTTGCACATGCCCAAAGGTCACAGTAGATAACCGGGCAACAGTGGTATTGCATGCTGCCTGGTTAGTTCCTGCAGCCTAAAGATAAACCCTCACCGCACTCCTTGTGACCTTGGGCAAGTCACTTAACCCTCCATTGCCTCGGAAGAAAGGCCTGGCAATCTACTTCCGGTGACACGGCCAAGAAAACCCAGGAGCTTCTGGGTCGCCAGGAGTCAGGACTGACTCAAAGGCACACATTGTATTTGCATCTTTTAGGCGCAGGTCCCTAATCGGGCAGCATGCTTAGGAACTGTCGCTGCCTCTGCTTCTCCTCAGAATACCCCCGACACGCCCCAATGCTAAGCGGTTAGCGTCTGGGCATGTAAGGGAGAAGAGAGGGGATATTCAGATCCGTAAACCACGTAACTGCCTTTCGAATATCAGGCCCTATGTTAATATATTACTAGATGTCCTGTTATAAGTTTATTCTCATATCACATAAAAATACAAGCCATTTTTCTAGTGCCTACTTTTATGCACGAGTATGCTGGGGCAAGTTTATAAGCTTCTACTTGACCATGTAAAACATTGTTCTACATGATCAAGACATCTTTAGGTGGTGTTATCTGCAGCCAAAATGGGCAGCCAGTTTTGGCAGTCACTGCGTGATAAAGTTTTGCACGATAGCCGTCAACAATGATCACATCTAGAGAAACGTGCCTGTGATATCTGCTTTTCTCTTGCATTAGCAGCTACTGCTGGGCAATAAACCTGCATTAGCTCTGTGGTAGCAGCTAACGCCCTTTAGTAGACATTCCCTAACAGTAAATAGGCCCGATTGATAGTAATGAGGCTTGCATTAAATAATGTGTGTTAAATTGCATTAATTCACATTAACAAGTTAATTCACATTAGTTAATCTATCCATAAGTTTTTATCTGGAGCAGGACCGGCCCATCCATTGTTGTTCGCAGAAGGCCCCACACAAACTTTATACTCACACAAATGAATGGCTTCAGAGGGAGCCAGGGAAGCCCGCGTAAGGCCCCAGCTTGCTTTGCTCTTTAGCCTTTCCCAGCATTCAGCGTGCTTCACTGAAACAGCCGCCAGCGTGAGGGAAAACACACTTCATGTTGGCGTCTATGCAGAGGGAACAGGGGCCTCGCACGGGCTTTCCCAGCTCCCTCTGAAGCCCTTTAGACGGCCGCGGGGCTCTTCGGCAGGCAAGGGGGGGGCTAGGACTGGAAATGGGCTGTGATGGGAGGGTAAGCTGGGATTGCAAATGGCTGATGGGGAGCTGGAATAGGACTGGAAATGGGCTGTGATGGAGGGCTGAAATAGGACTGGAAGTAGGCTGATGGAAGCTGGAATAGGGCTGGAAATGAGCTGATGGGGGGAGCTTGGAGTGGAAATGGGCTGATGGGGGGCTGGAATGGGACTGGAAAGGAGCATATGGGTGGCTAGGACTGGAAATGGGCTGATGTGGGGGCATGGGAGAAGGGAGCAGATGCTGGGTGGATCTAGAGCTGATTTTGGGAGAGGACTAGAAGAGAATGTGGATGGATGGGGAATGAGCATGAAGAGGGGAAAACATATTTTGTGTGGGAAGGAAGAAAAATCTACTATTGGCCAGGTATTGGGAGTGTAAGTGGGGATTGAGAATGGAAGGGCAAAATTTGAGTGGATGATAAAGGAATAAAGAATGAAATGGGGGAAAGAGCAAAAGGGGAAAGATCAGTATGTTAAAGCAGATAGAGAGAGAATGGAAAAAATATAGAAGAGAGGACAAATGGACAGCTCGCAGAAGACATGAAGAAACCAGAAGAAAGTGACTGGAGCAATTGCAACTGAACAATAAAATGCCCAAACAAAAAGGTAGGAAAATACTTTTTATTTTGAATTTATTAATTAACTGGAATATATCAGGTCTGGGAAATGTGTATCGCTAACTTCTTTGCATTTTTGTTTAGTGAAAGAGGAAATTAATTTATAGTTTTATTTCTCCAGTGTTGTTGTATATTTCATGTTTGGCTTTTGGGGTTCCCAATTTAATTATCATTTTCCTATTTCTAACTTATGATCCCTTGTTCTTTGTGTGGTGACGGTCTATGTTCTGCATGTGTAACCAAGCTGAGGTATTCTGTTTATGTAGTTTCTATTTAACAGTCCCACTTGTTCTCTTTCCTCCAGTGAGATGTATTGGTATTCTCCGAGACGTATTGGTTTAATAGTTGCAGTGTTGCCTTTTTGATAGGTAGGGTTTGGTGCTTTGTGAGTCCTGGTAGTGCTGTTATGATACAGCGGGTTTGCTATGGGTTCTAAATGGTCAGTGTTTATAATACTTCCTAATGCGCCTGGCGGTTGGCCCTGGAATATAGTAATTTAGAAATCTGGTAGTCCTTTATCCAGACACTCATTAAGAGGCATGTTTACTAAAAGCGCATGTTAACATTATGCAAATATTTATGCAAAGAAGGCTCCATAATGAATCTCCGCACATGGCCCCGCAGTACCCTTGGGCTGCCCCTGATCTGGAGTGTCACCAAATTTAGGGAATGGTTTATAAAAAACTTAATTCATTTAGGGACCTAAGCTACAGTAGGTGAAAATCAGTGCTAACTACCTAACTGTTCTCATTACCCTAAATTTGCTCCAGAGCCACCCACTTTTTAGAACCTTAATTTTAGTAATGGAATGAAACTAGGGGGATGATATTCAAATGCACTTTTCCCATTAATGCAGGCCAGCAAGATATTTAGCAGCTCTACCTGCATAGAGCCACTAAATATTTCCTATGATGGCCTCGGCACTAATACTGGGGTGGTCCATGGAACGTCTGATTAGTAGCGATATTCAGCCGGCTAACCAGATAACTACCCTCACAAAGAACAGAAAATGGCCTCACTGTTTCCGGTCAGCTATCCAGATTGCAGGCTGAATATCGCCACTATCCAGATAGCGGTGCCAGTCACTGCTGAATCCTGATATTCGGTGCCGGCCACTATCCAGATATTGGAGTTGACCCCCACAGCTGAATTTAGGCCCAAGGAGCCTAAATCAAGCACTCTGCCTTAGTTTATTTTCAAAGGAAAAAAAGTTTGGAAGTCTAATTTCCAAAGGCCTATTTGTCTTCGGTCAACTTATTGCTTGGAAGTAGGCTCACCATAAGGAAAGGTGAATATATTTTTAAAAAGTGTTCACATAAGTTGCCTTGATCATAGCCTTCTCTCTGTCATTCATTTCCTTTCCTCCATGTTTCACCTGTTTTACTGATATGCTGTGGAAACTTTCTTTTCACATTGTATGGGGATAGGGGAAGGAATGGGGACCATTGGTTAATCCCTGGTGGGAAGCCCCTGCATGAGACACTCCTTGCTTGTGTGTGTATTCAGGGAGTGGGGTCAGTGCTCCTTAACATATAGACCGAGCTGCTAATTCTGTTATCTTTTCACAAGTAAGAATTCACTGTGTTCATCCCAGCTGTTGACGAGGGCATGGGATAAGCATAGCTATTCCTTAGTTGCAAAAAACGCTACATTTTTACCAACAATGTTGCCTTTCAGATGCATGGGAGTCCTCGTTCCACATTCCTGCAGATGGAGGTAGGATTTAATATTGTGTTTTCAATCATGAAGCTGATATACTGGGAGTGCTGCAGAACCTACCTGCCCCTCGTGATTGAAAACAGAATACTAAATCCTACCTCCATCTGCAGGAATGTGGGAAGAGGACTACCATGCAGCTTACAGGAAATGTTGCTTACCATTTAGTCTCTCGAGGGAAAAATAAAACCGAGCATGCTCAGTTTAGTATAATCACACAGTTTAATTGCACCTTGGTTAAAAACAGGCTCATGTTAAGCTCACCTTTCAACGTATTTTGTATGCATTCAGTAAATGGCCACTATTTAATACCTACCTAAGAATGGGCTTAACGTGAGCCTGTTATTAACTAAGGGGAAGTTAAACTGTGTAATTATACTAAACTGAGCATGCTCGGTTTTCTTTTTCCCTCGATTCCTCCTGTTGGTTTACTTGTTAGTGCATAGAGAAGATTTGGGAGACTAATTCCAATGCTCATCTTTCAAGATATTTTGCATGCATTCAGTAAATAAAAGATCATCATATACTGAGCATACTATGCCACTCTTACAGTTTATGATGTCCCTTTATTTGCATGCTTACAGTAACATCTTTAGGACTCCTTTTATGGCCTTAGCACACAGTTCACTGTTTATCATGCATATCTCCAGGCCTGAATAATACCACAAACATTACTGTGCGGCATAATCCATTGTTGCAAGTGACTTCTGCTCAGGCTGCATACTCTGTTCCCCAGTTTTGGGATGACTCTTAAAAAGAAACATTCATCTCTTAGGCTGATTTTAATCACCATTAAGGAATATGAGCTCCCTCTACAGACTAGAAATCAATGCATCAAGAAATAAAAGCAAGTGCTCTCTAGTTTTAATCAGCAATACTAACTAGATTCTTCCACATATCTTATACCTCTGCCTATTTCTTGAGTCCATGTGTGTCCTTTATCAGTCTTAGTCTCCGATCTCCTTTCTTTTTTTTAAAACATATCTTATGTCTTATAATTTCATATTCTTTTGAATAAAAAAGGAGGCATGTCCTTTGTTAAAATCTTTCTACTGAGACCACTTTTCAGTTGCTCAGGTTTGTACTTGGTTTGCAGATATCAGTGTATGGCGTGCATGGGGTTCTCATAACGATAACCTCAGAAAATCCAAAAATTACTTACATTTATAGCAATGAGAGTTGGGAACAGAAGGAGTTAAAAATTAATATCCCTGAAGGAACGAAACAAAAATTAGAATTACAAATAGATATTTAGTGATTTAGGTTTATTAATTGTCTGATGAATTACCCAAATCATTTTCCTAGTTCTACTGCTTATCATGATTATGGATAAGGTTATTAAGATACTGTTCAATAAAATTACAACCATATGAAACTGTTGAGAGATACAGTTATTTGTGAACCTAGGGAGAAATGTGGAGGAATTAATCCCCCCCCCCCAGAAGCCACAAAAGAGGGGCAAAGAGTTCAGACAGTGGTAGGACAAGTACCAGTAAGAAGGGCAAAGCAGTACAAAGGGTACAATGATAGTGGAAGAGGGCAAAGAGGCACCACAATTGATGGAAGCACAGCAAGGCACTCAGAGGAGTAAACTGGCAAGGAGACCAGCACACCACCCAGATCAGATGCAAGGTCCTAAATTATGCCAAAAGGACCAGCACAGCAGAGAACATAGAAACATAGAGACAGAAAAAGACCACATGGCCTATCTAGTCTGTCCTTCCATATCAACAACTACAACAGTCCCAGAACCTGGATTGCCTGGAAAGCCCTAAATTATGCAGGACTAGCACAGTACCCAGATATGCTCGCCCTGCTGTCAGAATGTAAGGCTTCAATCACAACACCAAGATTGCCTGGAAGTCCCTAAATTATGCCACATTGGTTGAATGGCACTAAGCACCAGAGAATAGCCAATGCAACAGCAGAAGAGATGGCAGGAGCCCAGACTGCAGGAATGGGGCAAGTTCAGCTAAGCTGTGTACCTGTAAGTTAGAGTCCTGGCATTGAGGATTTCTGTCCCTAAATATGAACCTTAAGTATAGAGGAAGATTGCACCCCCCCCCCCCACCCCCAGGATGCATAGATGACACGCAGAGGGACAAAGAAGGATGCCCAAGAAGCAGTGGGAGGGGGGCAGCAGCAATGGCGAAAGTCAAGAAGAGCTGAGGAAGACCAAACACAGCAGCAAGATAGGTTTGAAGCTCCCTATAATAAAATACTAATAGCTGTGGCAAAAGACTGATAGTCAACAATTATTGTAATGGTGGATAGTGAATGTGAGGGCATTCTATCACCTCATGATTGCTGAATCAACCCTACCTATCAGGATTGCTGGGAAGGGACTCCCCTTCCTCCATCAGCATTCCATACCCGTCCCTCTTGATAGAAATACTATTTGTAAAGAACTTTGAAGAAACAACTGAAGGCTCATTAACTGTGGTAGGCTGGTAGTGTCCCCTCCCCCTGAAGTGTATGCCAAAGCGGGTAGCAGAACACTCAAAGAGGTATATAATAAGAAGCTAAAGGCACACACATAGATGCAAAGCAGGAAGATTATGAAGAACAGTGACCCAGATGGGTGCAGAGCCACGGAATTAGAAGGGTGACATGAAACACCCAAATGAGCAGGAGAGAGGCTGAGGGCGACAGTGAGGCAAATCCTAAACATGAGAACAGAGTGATGCAGAAAGTAGCAGAAGAAAGAGGCAAGGGGAAGAGAGGTCTCATTTTTTTTTCTTTCCTGTTTTTGTTTTGGGGTGTTTTTAGGCCATGTAGGCCTAAACAGATCCACTGGAAATGAGCTAGCAGGCCACAGAGCAGATATGCAGGCAGGAATGGGATTTGCCATTAATCTCAGGAGCAGGCAGGCAAAGGGGCAGACTGTGATGGTCACTTTCAGCAGAGCCCCTTTTTCAGTTCTTTTCTTCTCCTTTTGTTTTGATTTTCTCTTTGGTTTTTTTTTTCTTGCTTTTTTCCTTTACGTTTCATCATGGGTAGCCATTGGAAATGGGCACCATCCTGGAAAGACTGCAATGCAAAATGTCAAACACACAGCTAGTAGATTGAAGACAGTGTCGGTAACTGCCCCTCAGCATAGCCCTACAGTCCTTCTTCCTCCCAGTTTCAGGACAATAAAGGGAAACTAAGCAGGGGGGGGGGGGGGTTGTCTTCAGAAACACTCAGTTTTCCACCAAATCCAGTGTAGCTGTGAACAATAAGAAGCCATGATATCCCTATAATAGAGGGTATACATTCACTGGACACTGGTCGGAGGGCAGGACAGGAAAGCTGTGCAACCTCTGCCAGGTCTGGTCAGACTGCCAACTTGTGTGCATAATATGCCAAGGGATCTCTGTGCATGGCCTCGATGGGCTAACGGAGCATGCGACTGAATTCCATGCAGGAGTCTGCCTTGTGGCAAACTGATCTCTGCAGCTTAGCACTGTAGCTAGGACTTTGGTCATCAAAGGTTGTCCCTAACTGGGGCTCATGGATCATGAGCATATATAGTTAAATCTGTTTATTAAGAAACAACACACATAACAAAAATAAGCCACTTGGATAGAGGACTCTTACCCATACCAAAGGTCAATCAATCAATACCAACATCATACAATTTTCTCATTTTTAGCCCCCCATCTCAGATCCCCCCACCACACTTCTATCTTTTATAAACAAAGCTAAAAAAAACCCCTTACAGATCATTTAAGTTGTCATCCAAGAGGTTCCACATTAGGAATCGGCACCCAGGAAAATGTTTTAGGCATCATTGTGGATAATATGTTGAAAGCATCTGTCCAGTGTTCAGCAGTGGGCAAGAAAGCAAATAGAATGCTAGGAATCATAAAGAAAGGAATGGGAGGATAAAATCAAAGATGATATAATGCCTCTGTATTGCTCAATGGTACAACCGCACCTTGAATATTCTGTGCAATTCTGGTTGCCATAGCTTAAAAAGGATATAATAGAATTAGAAAAGGTACAGAGAAGAGCAACCAAAATAATAAAATGAATGGAAGGATATACCTATGAGGACAAGTTAAAAGGTTAAGGCTCTTCAGCTTGAAAAAGAGACGGCTGAGAGGAGACATGATAGAGGTATATAAAATCATGAATTGAGTGGAATAGGTAAACACTGATCGGCTGTTTACTCCTTCAAAAAGTAGAAAGACTAGGGGACATGGAATGAAGCTACAATGTAGTACATTTAAGACAATGAGAAAATATATATTTTTTCTTAATATGTGATCAAACTCTGGAATTCATTGCTGGAGGATGTAGTAAAAGCTTTTGGTGTGGCTGAGTTTAAAAAGAGGTTTGGACAAGTTCCTAGAAAAAAAGTCCATAAACCATTATTAAAGAGGACTGGGGAGATCCACTGCTTACCCCTGGGATGAGCAGCATGAAACCTGTCTACCTTTTGGGAACATGACAGGTTCTTGTGACCAGCATTGGCCACTTTTGAAAACAGGATACTGGGCTTGATGGATCTTTGGTCCGACCCAGTATAGCATGTCTTATGGTCTTATTTTGCACCGTTACCAAAAGGATGGGGGTTTAGATGCTTCCACACCAGGAGAATCCCTTGCAAACTGAGCAGGCATGTCTTCTGGGTAAACCATTTGCCTCCTTTTCCCTTAACTCTCACTCCTCTGAGATCACCAAGCAAGATCCCAACCAGTTGCAAACCAACCACTTGTTGCATAACCATACCTAGCTCACCTAAAAGCTCATAGTGAATCAATATGGGACAAAAGGAAGGAATTCCACTCCGAGCTTTTTCGCCGCTCACTAAACAAGCCCAGGGACCTCTTCGACTTAGTAAAATCCTTAACCAATGAATCAGTAGCTCCTCAGCGAGAACCAATACAACCCCAGCTATATGCCAACTACCTTCAAGCCAAATCCATCAAAACAACCACAGCCTTGAATCCCACACCTTGCCACATCCCCTACCTTCAACCTCCGCTCACTGAACTCACACCTCCATCTGTGGGAAACATCGAAGATATTATTGCCACCATCAACTCCACCACTGCACCAAATGACCCATACCCAGCCTACTGGATCAGATCAATGCGTTCGGAACTCAGCCCAATCATTGCCGAGATCATGAGACTATCCTTCGCTACAGGAACATTCCCATCCACTCTTAAGCAGACATCCATAAGACCCCTACTAAAGAACAACCATCTGGATCCGCAGAAGGTTGAGTCATACCGGCCAATTTCAAGCATTCCACTATTAGCCAAAATACTCGAGAAGGTCGTCCAGAAACAGATCCAGCAACATATCGACACTACAGCCCCCCTAGATCCCTGCCAACACGGATTTAGAGAAGCCCATGGAGTGGAGACTCTACTGACTGTACTAACCAACACCCTAACCAGAGGAATAGATAACATTAAAAACAGGTTTGCACTTATCTTCCTAGACATTGCCGCCACATTTGATTCAGTCAATCATGCCCTGCTCCTAACACGCCTCCATGAGAAGGGAATCCATGGCCTTGCATGGAAATGGTGTAAATCCTACTTAGAAGACAGATGGCAACAAGTACGGATGGGGTCCAACACAGCTGAACCGTTCCAGCAAAGTCAAGGGGTACCTCAGGGCTCCTCCCTCTCCACGTTGCTCTTTAACATATACATGCAGCCAATATGTGAAATCATCCACTCCTTTGGAATCTCATGCCTGATATACGCAGATGATGTTCTGTTTACACCTATCAATGTTATACTTCTTGATTAAACTGCCCAAGTGAACTGTTTCAACGCAATCACAGACTGGCTCCATAATCAGAACCTCCGGATAAAATTTCAAAAAAACCGAGGTCTTGTTCATCACAAAGAACAAAAACTTCTCACCCCCCAGCGCCCTAAAAGTGAGAGACGCAGAACGCCCAAGCAAGCCCAACATATGCTACTTGGGTGTTATATTTCACCAACAACTTGACTTTATAGCGCATATAAATAATACGGTCAAAGCTATATACTACAAGATCAAGACTTTACGTCACCTTAGACCCATGGTCGCTCCAGATGACTTCTGTACAATTTTCCAAGCTTTAGTAACACCCCATTTCTACTATGCAAACATCATACTCCACGGCCTCCAAAAGAGCACCCTAAACCCCTTACAATTAGCAATGAATGCCGCTGCCCACGTGCTCGGAGGAGGAACCAGAAGAGACCACATATCCTCCATCTTAAGGGATCTACACTGGCTGCTGAATCTCATACAAGGCCCTCCTCATTACCTTCAAATCCTTCAACAAGATAGCCCCCTCCTCCATCTCCGACCTCCTGACCCACACCCCCAACAATAGATCCAGGAGGTCACTAGCCTTCAACACGCTGATCATCCCGAGGGAAACCACAAAATGTACTCAGTCAACTAACAGAGCCTTTGCTCTCTACGCCCCTAGATGCTGGAATAACCTCCCACTGAACATCAGATCCATCAAGGAACTCAAGCAATTCAGAAAAGCCCTCAAGCACCCTCTATTCCTTCTCCACTTCTCGCTTCCCAACAGCATCGCCCTACCATCCTCCATCCAACTCACTCCAGCTGTGCCTCACACATCACAGACGAATTAGACCAGTCCCATCTCATACCCTTTGCCTGGATATTAAAATGATCTAGTAAAGTGTTAGATAGCAAAGACTAACACCACAATAATATACATCAATGAAAGCTGTAAGTAGATGTACGTTCCTATACTGTAAATGTATAGAAACGGATATGCCTCATTGTAAATAGCTAACCTATCCGCACCTGTCTGATTTAAATATACATAGTTACCCCAGTTATAGTTATATTTCCATGTTACCTTTCCTGTTTAATGTAAGCATAGGGCAGAATTTGCACTTGCCCTGTACTAATATTTGTTGATTGTATACCACGCTGATGATAAAAAGTGCGGTATAGAAAAGCTTTAAATAAATAAATAAATAAAATACCAACATATCCTTGAGTCTTATTTCAATAGACCTGAATGTACAGTACACTCCCAAAACATTATTTCCCAACATATTTCTACTAGCCCGGCACATACTACAGCATCCTTTCATTACCAAAACAGTTCAATACACTTGGATGTGGAAAATATGAGCCCGTGACATTACTTCTCTAGAGGCTAGAGTAGCAGACTTGGAAAACATAAGAAAGACAGAGAGGTACATAGACGAGACCTACAGGGATATAGTCCTGAAGTGCCACCTCCAGTCTGGCAGCATCCCTGTTGCCATGGAGGAGAGAGGTCACGTGACAGAAGAGCATCACCCTGGTGTGGCAGGAAGTGATCCTGTAACTAGGACCTGTCCTCCAGGTGATGTAAAACCCTCTCGCACCGAGGAAGTTTCTCGAGGGCCATGTGCCCATGAGGGAAGGGTTAGGACAGCCATTATAGTTGGTGATTCGATCATTAGGCATGTAGATAGCTGGGTGGCTGGTGGACGTGAGGATCGCCTGGTAACATGCCTGCCTGGTGCGAAGGTAGCGTACCTCACACGCCACCTAGATAAGGTCTTAGATAGTGCTGGGGAGGAGTCTGCTGTCTTGGTACATGTCGGTACCAATGACATAGGAAAATGTGGTAGGGAGGTTCTGGAGGCTAAATTTAGGCTTTTAGGTAGGAAATTGAAATCCAGAACTTCCAGGGTAGCATTCTCCAAAATGCTTCCCGTTCCACGTGCAGAACCCAAAAGGCAGGCAGAGCTCCAGAGTCTCAATGCGTGGATGAGACAATGGTGCAGAGATGAGGGGTTTGGATTTGTTAGGAACTGGGGTACATTCTGGGGAAAGGAGGGGCTCTTCCGAAGGGATGGGCTTCACCTTAACCAGGATGGAACCAGGCTGCTGTCATTAATCTTTAAAAAGGAAATAGAGCAGCTTTTAAACTAGATAATAGGGGAAAGCCAACAGTCGCCCAAGAGCGGATGGTTCAGAAGAATGTATCCTTGAAGGATACTACCAAAAGCAGAGAGGTTCCAAAAAAGAGTAAAGTAGCCCAAATGCCCTCAAGTATGGAGCAGACAGAGCTTAAAGATCCCAAATTACCCATGTCTACCAATAGCCAAATTAATATGAATAAAATACAGTCTCTAAAATCCTTGTATGCAAATGCTAGAAGTCTAAAAAATAAAAGATGGGAGAGTTAGAATATATAGCACTAAATGAGAGGTTAGATGTGATTGGAATATCAGACATGGTGGAAGGAGGACAACCAGTGGGACACTGTGATACCTGGGTACAAACTATATTGTAATGATAGAGCTGATCAAATTGGTGGAGGGGTTGCGCTCTATGTTGAAGAGGGCATTGAGTCAGAAAGGATTAAAGTTTTGCAGGAAACAAAATTTGTTGTAGAATCTCTATGGATTGAAATTCCATGTAAAAAGGGGAAGGCGATGGCGGTGGGGGTGTACTATCGACCGCCTGGCCAGAATGAACAAATGGATGATGAAATGCTCAAAGAAATCAAGGAAGCTAACAAAGGTTACAACGCGGTAATAATAATGGGCGATTTCAATTACCCCAGTATTGACTGGGTCAGTGTCATGGCAGTACATGCTAGGGAGATAAAGTTCCTAGATGACATAAACGACTGCTTCTTGGAGCAGCTGGTCCATGAACCGACGAGAGGGGAAGCCATATTAGACCTAGTCCTTAGTGGAACACCAGATCTAGTGCAAGAGATAAGGGTGTTGGGGCCACTTGGCAATAGTGATCATAGCATGATCTCCTTTGATTTCATTAGTGGAGGAGGGATAGTAAGGAAATCCACAGTACTACCTTTTAACTTTCAAAAGGGAGACTATGATAAAATGCGGAAAATAGTTAAGAAAAAACTAAAAGGAGCAGTTGCAAAGGTTAAAGACTTACATCAAGCTTGGGTGTTGTTGAAAAATACTATCTTGGAAGCCCAGACCAGCTGTATTCCACACTTTAAGAAAAGTGGAAGGAAGTCCAAAAAACTGCCAGCATGGTTTAAAGGTGAGGTCAGAGAGGCTGTTGTTGCCAAGAAAGCATCTTTCAGGAAATGGAAAAAAGAGCCAAACGATGAAACCTGGAAACAGCACAAGCACTGGCAGGTCAAATGCAAGGCATTGATAAAGAAGGCAAAGAGAGAATTTGAAAAGAAGCTTGCTGCGGAAGCAAAAAACGCGAAATAAAGATTTTTCAAGGACATTTGTAGCAAAAAACCTGTGAGAGAGTCAGTTGGACCATTAGATGTTAGAGGAGTTAAAGGGGCAATAAGAGGCGACAAGGCGATAGCGGAGAGACTGAATGAATTCTTTGCTTCAGTCTTTACTGAGGAAGATGTGGGGATCTTACCCATGACTGAAGTGGTATTTAAAGGTGCGGAAGAATTGAAGGAAATATTGATACATCGGGAAGATGTAAGAACATAAGAACATAAGATATGCCATACTGGGTCAGACCAAGGTCCATCAAGCCCAGTATTCTGTTTCCAACAATGGCCAATCTAGGTCATATGTACCTAGCAGTTTCCCCAAGGGACACAGGTTCCACAATGCTTGTATTGGTTCAAGCATTGATATCCTGGGTCCCTTCTTAATAATGGCTTATGGACCTTTCCTCCAGGAACTTGTCCAAACCTTTTTTAAACCAGCTACACTAACAGCCTTTACTACATCCTCCGGTAACAAATTCCAGAGTTTGATTACACGTTGAGTGAAAAAATATTTTCTTTTATTAGTCTTAAACAGTTTACCCTGTAGCTTCATTGCATGTCCCCTAGTCTTTCTATATTCTGATAATGGAAACAATCGATCTACGTTTACCCGTTCCACTCCGCTCATTAATTTATAGACTTCTATCATATCTCCCCTCAGCCGTCTCTTTTCCAGGTTAAAGAGCCCTAACCTTTTTAGCCTTTCTTCATAGGAGTATCCTTCCATCCACTTTACCATTTTGGTGGCTCTTCTCTGAACCTTTTCTAATAACTCTATATCCTTTTTAAGATACGGCGACCAGAATTGCACACAATATTCAAGGTGCGGTCTCACCATGGAACGATATAGAGGCATTATAATATCCTTTGTTTTATTTTCCATTCCTTTCCTTATCATACCTAGCATTCTATTTGCTCTCTTGGCAGCCGCTGCACACTGGGCCGAGGGTTTTAACATGGTATCCACAATGACGCCTAAATCTTTTTCCTGGGTGGTGGTTCCTAATGTGGAACCTTCCTAATGTGGAACCTTGCTGAAGAGTAGCAAATCACCTGGGCCGGATGGTATACATCCAAGGGTGTTGAAAGAACTGAAATATGAGATTGCAGACCTGCTATTAGTAATCTGTGAACTATCATTAAAATTATCTCTAATACCTGAAGATTGGCGGATCGCCAATGTAACACCAATTTTTAAAAAGGGTTCGAGGGGTGATCCGGGAAACTACAGACCAGTGAGCCTCACGTCAGTACCGGGAAAAATGGTAGAAACCATCATAAAGAATAAAATTACTCAGCATGTAGATAGTCATGGCCTAATGGGAGACAGCCAACATGACTTTAGACAAGGATGATTTTGTCTTACTAATCTGTTATGTTTTTTTGAAAGTGTGAATAAGCAGGTGGACAAAGGTGAGTCGGTTGATATTGTGTATCTGGACTTTCAGAAAGCCTTTGACAAGGTCCCTCATCAGAGACTTTTGGCAAAACTAAAGAGTCATGGGATAGGAGGCAGTGTACTATTGTGGATCAGGAACTGGTTAAAAGATAGAAAGCAGAGGGTTGGGCTAAATGGCCAAGTTTCCCAATGGAGAAAGGTGAATAGTGGTGTATACCCCAGGGATCTGTGCTGGGTCCGCTGCTTTTTGACATATTCATAAATGACCTGGAAAGTGGAATAACGAGTGAGGATATCAAATTTGCAGATGACACAAAACTATTTAAAGTTGTTAAAACCCAAGAGGATTGTGGAAAATTGCAAGAGGATCTTGATAAATTGGAAGACTGGGCATCAAAATGGCAGATGAAATTTAATGTGGACAAGTGCAAAGTTATGCACCTAGGGAAGAACAACCCAAACTATGGTTACACGATGCAAGGTTCCACATTAGGAACCACCACCCAGGAAAAAGATTTAGGCATCATTGTGGATAAAATGTTAAAACCCTCAGCCCAGTGTGCAGTGGCAGCCAAGAGAGCAAATAGAATGCTAGGTATCATAAGGAAAGGAATGGAAAATAAAACAAAAGATATTATAATGCCTCTATACCGTTCCATGGTGAGACCGCACCTTGAATATTGTGTGCAATTCTGGTCGCCGT
Source organism: Ichthyophis bannanicus (assembly GCA_033557465.1). NCBI lineage: Eukaryota > Metazoa > Chordata > Amphibia > Gymnophiona > Ichthyophiidae > Ichthyophis > Ichthyophis bannanicus. The sequence continues at coordinate 98,919,818 of CM066040.1, read as the reverse complement.
ATCTTAAAAAGGATATAGCGTTATTAGAAAAGGTTCAGAGAAGAGCCACCAAAATGGTAAAGGGGATGGAAGGATACTCCTATGAAGAAAGGCTAAAAAGGTTAGGGCTCTTTAACCTGGAAAAGAGATGGCTGAGGGGGGAGATATGATAGAAGTCTATAAATTAATGGAGTGGAACAGGTAAACGTAGATCGACTGTTTATGTTGTTATCAGAATATAGGAAGACTAGGGGACATGCAATGAAGCTACAGGGTAAACTATTTAAGACTAATAAAAGTAAATATTTTTTCACTCAACGTGTAATCAAACTCTGGAATTTGTTACCGGAGGATGTAGTAAAGGCTGTTAGTGTAGCTGGGTTTAAAAAAGGTTTGGACAAGTTCCTGGAGGAAAGGCCCATAAACCATTATTAAAAAGGGACTCAGGATATCAATGCTTGACCTAGTACAAGCATTGCAGAACCTGTGTCTTTTGGGGAAACTGCTAGGTACGTATGACCTAGATTTGCCACTGTTGGAAACAGGATACTGGGCTTGATGGACCTTGGTCTGACCCAGTATGGCATGTCTTATGTTCTTACTTTGTTTCTCAGGACAATTTCTCCAAATGTGTTAGTTTTGTGCAAACCACGACAATCATGAACCTTACTCCTAAGCTATGATATGTAGAGTACGGTCTCAGTCTCTCAAATTTACTGCTAAATGTCTTTTCAATAAAAGTTTTCTATAACAGATTTCATATGCAATTATAAAAATTTAAAACAAGGGACCAATGATGATAATGTGTGAAATGAAAGCATTGTCTGAGTGTATATGAAGTTACATATGGACTATATAGACGATTCCAATGTGTTGATGGCCCTTGAAATTGCAATTAGATTTGATATACAATAAAAGGGGTGGGCAGCAAAATAGGTGGTCCCACAAAACTAGAAATTAAGTGGTGTTGCCTCAAATGCACTATTTGTATATGTATATATTTAGATTTAATGATAGTGCTTTGATTATATGATTTTTCTATTGGTGGTAGTTTACATGACCAGCATCATACAAGGATAGTCCCTTCTGCACTAGGATGGTTACCCCATTCTTTTTCTCTTAAGCAGCCAAACCACCCCCCCCCCCCTTAAAATGTCCAGTGGAAGGTATGAGTTAATGAATAAAAGAGTCTTCATGAGACAAACAAGTCTCTTGCAAAAAGATAACATTGGGAGCCTCTTTGTTTAGGTATAGAACTAATTTCTTTTTATTTTCATAGGATTTTTGTTGAGCCCCTTTAAGTCTATAGATAAGAGGGACCTGTCTCCCACAACATACATCCTTCTACCAGCCATGTTGTACTTTCATACATTTACCACAGCAATCTTCTTTTTTTCCTACTACTTACAAACCCAGGAGCTGCTGGGTTGCCAAAAGTGAGCATTGACTTGACGACATGCACACACAAATCACCCTTCTCTCCCTAGCAGTCATACAGCCCCTGTTTAGAAAATATTCAGCCCTATTCTGCAACTCCCTCTATGTGGCAGCCTCCTGAAATAAAACTCATCTACACCTACCTATTCATACAACCAGTCTATCGTAATACAATCACACCCCAAAAACCACTCCTACTACTAATGTAATCAGAACTTGAAATTCATTTGCAACAGCTATGCACCTCTAGGCACATAGCTGTCGCCACCAAACTTTAAAACTCAGATATTCAATCCGGGGCCATATCCAGCCACAGACATTGAATATCTGGGGGTCATTGCACAGCCACACATGGGGCAGAAGCTAATCATACAGTGGCACTATTCAGACACTGCCCAGTTAACTCCGGCAGCAAAGGTTAACACAGCTTTTGCTGCGCCTAACTTTCAACTGACTGTGGAAATTATTGCACAATCGCTCTGATCCCACATACCAGCAAGATTCTACTGAAGATTATTCAAAAGAGACTACAACCATACCTGCTTGCACTATTCATACAACTGGGCAGTGTCTGAATAGTGCAAGCAGGGTTCAGGAAAGGGCGAGGAACGAGAGACATCATTGCAGATGTGAGATGGATACTTGAAAAGACTAAAGAATACCAAAAGGATATCTATTTGTGTCTTATCAACTATAGCAAAGCTTTTGACTGTGTAAACCATGAGAAACTCTGGGCCACATTAAGAAGCATGGGTATACCAGTACACCTGATCGTTCACTTGCACAAATCTGTACATTGATCAAGAAGCAACAGTTCAAACGGAACAAGGAGAAACAGAATGGTTTAAAATAAGCAAAGGTGTTAGACAAGGCTGCATACTTTCCCCCTACCTGTTTAATTTATATGCAGAACAAATCATCAGAGAAGCAGGATTGTATGAAGACAACAGGTGTGTGAAGATTGGTGGAAGACTCATCAACAGTCTTCGCTATGCTGATGATACCACATTACTGACTGAAAGTGAAGATGATCTGAAATATTTGCTTCTCACAATCAAAGAACATAGTCTCAAAATGGGCCTGCACCTTAATGTAAAGAAGACAAAGATCATGACAACTGGCATAATCAACAGGTTCATCGTTGAAGGAAAAGAAATTGAAATCGTGAACAACTTTAACCTACTTGGATCAACTATCAATAAAGAAGCAACAAGCAGTCAAGAAATCAGATGACGCATTGCTCTTGGCAGAATGGCTATGAAAGACCTAGATAAGATTCTCAAGAGCAGAGATGTCTCTCTCCATACAAAGATTCGACTTGTTCAAGCCATGGTATTTTCAATAACATCATATGGATGTGAAAGTTGGACAGTGAAAAAGATAGACAGGAAGAAAATTGATGCCTTTGAATTATGGTGCTGGCGGCAAATACTGTGTATACCATGGACTGCCCGAAGAACAATCCAATCGGTACTAGAGATCAAACCTAAGCTTTCTTTAGAAGCTCAGATGACAAGATTTCGACTTTCATACTTTGGACACATCATGCGAAGAGAGAGACCACAATTTAGGATAGCTATCCAGAAGACCAAACAACTTAGGATAGCTATCCAGAGGGTCGCCATGAGTCGATTCCGACTCAACGGCACTTAACAACAACAACGTTCACCACTAAGGATTAACCAGGCAGCAGCTGAATAATCACTGCTGCACAGTTATCCCTGTGTACTGCCCCCAACACGCTCCAATGCTAAGCAGTTAGCATCAGAGTGTATAGCGGCATTACTCAGGGATATTCAGCGGCATGTTAGTGGTGCTGAATATCCTGCTTAGGGGCATTTACATGGTTTACAGTTCTGTAAGCCATGTAAGTGCCTTTGAATATTGTGCCCTCAGTCTATGTAATCATCCATTCCAAATCAATCTTCCCTCCACATCCTCAGTCCACATATCACACTGCACACGCGCGCGCACACACAACACAGCAAAGTCCTCCAGCAAAGGTCGGGTCACTGAAAAAGCTGCTATGCATAGGGCATCTCAATAATGATCCCGAACGATGCCAATTGCATTATGGACAGCTCCCATGAAGAACAACTCCAAATCTCCATCCAACTGGGGTCAAATTGAATGGATTTACTCAATTTCTGTACATAATCAGGAAAGCTCATGCCAGAGGCACATGTTGATCATCCTGTGCGGATTAATACCATCACAAGCGTAGGACCCAAGCGCAGCCATTCACACACACTGGAAACCTTCTCAACAGCAAGTTTTGAAGACCAAATAGCCCTCTGAAGAGATTGCCAAACTTAGAATATAATTAATCCATATCCCTGTCCAATCAAAATGTAAACAAGTGGTTTGTTTTTATTTTATTTTTCGTATGTCAATGGTTTTTCCTGATGCCTTTTGCAGAAATCATTCCAAGACCGCAGATTCCTGAAAATGTCAAGTCATATTATTCCAAGTGACCCTCATTAAAGAGAGAAAATGAAGTCCATACTGTGCATTTATAGCTTTAAGTTGTGGGCAGAATGCCAAGAATCTTTTCCTCCTATAAATATGGAAAAATTAAAATAATAGAGCCTGCACACTTTACCAGCCACTTCAGCTAGGCTCTCTGTAAACTAACACTTGCTGGTATTGCAAGCACTTAAGAACAATTGGGTGGAGATGTTTGGCTGCAGCCTGCCTTTGAGCCAGGGTTCTATTCACCTTTTTTTTATTTCAGAGGACATGTTGAAGTTTAACTCCAGAAGATTAGGTAAAAGCATTTCAAGAAAGACCACCACATCTGCCCCTTTAACTCCTTCAGGTAATCCTATTATGCACAAGTTATTGCAGTTGAATCTATTATTAAGATTCTCCAGGTCTCTGGTTAAGGCTGCAATCTTTTTACTCAGCGCTGTATCCTGTTTCCAACAATAACCAACCTAGGTCACAAGTATCTAGCAGTCTCCCCAAAAGACACAGGTTCCTCAATGCTTGTATTGGGTCAAGCAGTGATATCCTGGGTCCCTTTTAATAATTGTTTATGGACCTTTCCTCTAGGAACTTGTCCAAACCTTTTCCCCCCTCCCCCCACTTTTTTCACTTCACTCCCCACTGAGGCCCAATGCCGAATTCAGCCCCCATAAAACAGGAAGTTGGCATTAGGTCTCAGTGCGGGCGGAACTGAAACAGCCTTGCAGCACTGCATATTTAAGGTAAGCACTGCCGAGCTGTTTCATACCATTGCCACCACTTCAGGTTCTGGAGAGGGGCAGAAGTAGTGGCACTGGAGGCTGGGGGAGGGGGTGCAAGGGATGATGTTCACCTAGGGCACCTAATCTACTTGCACTGACCCTGCAACCAGTACACTTTCAGTATCTGATGATTCAGATGTAAATCCGACTCATGTGGATCCCTCATATTCTGTTTCTGCCAAAACCATCTCAATGCACTTTTCAGCAGAGAACACAATGTGCCTGCTGTGAGTTGCCTTTACCTGTTGTTTCTCTCATGTCTCCTTATTCTGCACTGAGTCAACCTCCCTTTACTCCTCTGTAGAGATGACACCAAACACATTCAGCCTGATTCCATCCCGGAAGTACATGCCCTCTCTATGCCCAGTCTGAACCAAACATACAGAAGGTGTCACGATTCTGATCCCATGGGGAACGTCTAGCCCCATGGGATCAGAATCGCAATCAGGCCTGTACATGCAGGCTAGGACTGCAATTCAGTCTGGCCTGCATGAACAGGCCTTGCCAAACTAACTCAGTAAGGGCTTTTAAATGGAGCCGTGGCGCCATGGCTCCATTTCAAAGCCGTGATCCCCGGCTGCCGCCTCCTACAGCTAGTTTCCCATAGCCTGACCCCAGATCTGGCCTCCCAGGGCCAGGGTTGGGCTGCAGGAGCCCCAAGCCCAATTATCCTGCAGAATTGGGGAAGTTATTCCCCCTCGGCGGTGGAATAACTTCCCCGTTCAAGTTGCCGGCCCCTGATGTATAGGGCAGACATTAGAATCGGTCCTGTACATCCGGGGACAATGACCGCCCAATGCCCACCCTAATGCCACCCTGATCCTCCCCTTACAACTGGCAGAGAGGTTAGATGACAGCAGGAAGGGGCACAAATAGCAGGGATGGACATCCCATTAGGATATCCATCCCTGCTATTCACGGATCGGAATGACTCCGATTATCTTTTACAGTGGCATCAGTAACTGCAGCTCTTTCTACTATCTTTTTAAAGACATATGTCTTTAGCCTGGATGGTGGATTATTTATTTATTTAACCAGTTTTATATACCACCTTATCCTTCAATCAAAGTGGTTACAAGATAAGGTATACAAATATAGGTAAAAGCAAGGAAAGGTATTGGGGAGGTATAGGAAGAATATACAATTTGTATTCCTGTTTTGTGTAAGTACATGCTTATGCTAGATCCTAAGAAGGACCATAAAATTGTATAACTAGAAAAGTCTTAAGCATTTGTCTGAAGTCTTTTAAGTTTCTCATTGCTTGCATGCAATCAGGTAACGTATTCCATAGTTCGGGAGCATATAACGATGGAGCACTTCTGGATATTGCCTGTTTGTTTTATGGAAATCAAGTGGAATAGCAATTCTGTTGTCCATGCTGTTTCTTAGTGGTCTCAAGCTAGTATGTTTAATTATTATGCTTTGAAGGGCATTGGCTGAGATGGGAAGAGTGGCCTAGTGGTTGGGGCAAGTTACCTCAGACCAGAAGATCAGGGGTTCAAATCCCACTAGAGGACAGCAACCTTGGACCAGAAGGACTGGGGTTACTAGTCCCACAGGTGCTCCTTGTGGTCTTGGGCAAGCCACTTAACCCTCCATTGTACATGTTCCCTGTAAAATAGTTATCTCCAAGTTATAATGCCCTGTTCAATGTAATTTCAGTTTGTTTAATGTAAACCACCTTGATATCATGAAAGGCAGTATATAAGAAATGTTAAATAAATATTATTGAAAATTTTAAACATATTTAATGTAGCCTTAAATTTTATATGAGCTTGTATTGACAGCCAGTGATGCACTGAAGCACTAGAGTGATTACTTTTTGCAGAATTAGTAATGATTCTAGCTGCCATATTTTGCATCAATTGGAGGGGTAAATAGATTGAATAGGGAGACCATGATAAATCAAATTTCCATAATCTAATATGGGCGTGATAATTGCTCGACATACAGTCCTAAAATGGTTTTGATTTAAAATTGGTTTGAGCCTCCTTTTGAGTTTCAATTTATAATATGCTTTAGCAGTAGTTTTCCGAATATGAGAATGTAGGTTTAACTTCATGTCTAATATGATTCCAAGGTATGTTACCTATTTTTTACTTTAATGTAGTTGTCCCAGATGCAGATTGATTTCCCTTCTACAAAGTTGTTTCCTCTGGTTATAAACATGGCCTCTGTTTTGTTATAGTTGATTGACATGTTATCACTAAGCCATGCAATCATCTCAACCAAGCAATTAGTTATGGTGGTAAAGTCAGGTGCTTGAATATTTATTGGAGTATAAACCATAATATCATCTGCATAGATGTGATATTGTATTTTATATTTTTTAGAGAAGCTTATAATCATACCCTGGGACTGCCTCGTTTCTTTCTGCGCACTTGTGCCAGTACTTCTCTTGCCTTTCCTCCTACGATCATTTAATTTAGCATATGTACCCTTCCCAAGCATTATGATACGCATGGGGTAGGTCCTGCAGTGCCTGGTAAAGCTGAGTACCTGTGCTGACACTGCTGAAAGGACCAGGAAGGGGGAACCCATTTGCCCACCAATACAGCTAATGTGCCAATGGGATTGGAACTGTCAAGGCCAGCCCAACCATAAGTCAAATAGTTCCAGATTTTCAAGCCAGGCTCTTATTAGCCCATTACATGCTGGGAATTGGGGCCAGTCCAACCATTAGGCAAACCAGGCAGTTGCCTATGGTGGTATCTTCTAGGGATGGTGGCAAAGAGCAGAACATTCAAAGCTAAAAAAATAGATTTTGGCACCTATGGGAGTGTAAAGTTTGCCTAGGGAGCCAATACCTTGAACCAACTCTGGGGCCAGCTCTGATGACTGTATTATAGCTCAAACATCCATAGTTGCTGCCACACGCAATTGATGAAGAAGATAGTTATTGCACTGTATCTTCTAATTCAACAATGGAATACAAAGATTTTGCTATAGTGATCTCTCTTCTTGCTCCCCACTCTGTGTTGCATTAAAGTGCAATTCCCTGTCTTAACCAAACCTTTCAAGCCCCAAGAAAAAAGCTTGAATTTTTTTTTTGTGCTTTGATGTAGAAAGGCAAGCAAAGTTCAGTCATATGTCCTTCCTTTAATGAATTATACACTCATTCAACCTGTGCAAGTGAAGCCACATTAGTATCCCATGAAAAAGGTCAAACGCTATATCCCTATATTAAACACCATAATCATGCTTCAATGGCGTACACATCTTGAGAATATTTTTTTGTCGGATCGTCGGTCTTGAGGATGTGAAACATACTCATTTAAGAGACCCTCCTTTTATTCAACTTTTTAAAGGTCAGCTCGACCAAATTATGCCTGAGGCTATAAACGGCCCATAGGACCAGCCCCTGCATAAATTAATGCTATGTGCAAAATCTTCACGTTCAGATAAATACTGTAACATTTAGGTTGTCCATTACATGGGGATGAGATTACTTAGCTGAGCCAAGGGAAGTACTTGAAAGACGACTTCAGATATCCACTTTTTAGGCAATCGCCGAAGGTACCCCGCCATGATTAAACTCTGTTAAAGCCAAAGAACCGGGGATCCAAAAGGCTTGTCCTTTATTGCCAATCTTCCCAAAGCATGCCCGCTATTGCGTATCCCTCCGAGACATTCCAATATCTGTTGGGTAATCGTGCGACACAAAACTTTTGTTTTTCAAGCCCACTGTCGAAATGGCTCTTTTTCAAGATGAACCAACCCAACTTCCTGTTCCGCTCAAACACGAATGACGTCATCTCGACTTTTTCGAAAGTTACATACAGCATTGTTTTTTCAAGACAAGCCATTGCTGTCTACCGATGATTCGGTATGTTATCCGGCTTCAACATGGGCCCCTCCGGTTAGCACGGATGCTTCTCTAGTGACTTTTCAACGCCTGGTGTTGCGGGACTTAGATCGGCTGGATGAGTCTTCCAAGCATCAATTTTCTAATCTGTCGGGCCCCCTTCACAGAGCTTTACGGGAATTAAGTAATGCTTCGCATTTGGTAGTCCGGCGGGCGGACAAGGGAGGGGCGGTTGTAGTACAGGACATTACCAGATATCATGCTTTGGCTACAGCCCATTTGGAGAATTTAAAAGTATTACAGGATATTACCATCTGATCTGGGTCCTCAATTGCAGTTTGACATCAAGGAGTACACTACTATGGCACTACAACGAGCCTGGATTACTAAAAAAAGAATATAACTTCCTTAATCCTAAATTCCCTAAAATTCCTATCCTGTACATGGTACCCAAAATTCACAAATCCCTGGAAAACCCACCGGGCCGTCCAATAGTTTCTTGTTGGGATTCCATACTTGAGCCATTGTCTATTTTTTGCGATAGATTTTTTCAGCCGTTGACGGTGAGCATAAGGTCATATATTAAGGATTCTTACCATTTTTTGTCTACCATTTGTGATGTTCCAATTTTACCTCATCATTATTTAGTTACCTTAGATGTGGTAGCGTTATACACGAACATTGACCAGATTGAAGCCTATTCGATTCTGGCAGTCTTGCCGTTGTCTTTGCCCTTAAGGTTACCAAAGAGTTTTGTGTTGCACTTATTGTCTTGGGTGCTGAATGAAAACTATTTTCTTTATGATCAGACATTTTACCATCAATGCTTTGGAATAGCGATGGGGGCTACTGTGGCCCCCTCGATAGCAGCCCTTTACATGGCTCATTTTGAAGACACTTATCTCTATACAGCAGTTCAGTTTGAACAAGTTTTAGTGTGGAAGCGTTTTTTGGATGATGTGTTTTTTATCTGGAGTGGATCCATGGAGGGTTTACAGCAATTTTTGCTTTAGTTAAATACCTTGCATGCACACATCAAATTTGAAGCTAAGTTTCATCATTCTCAAATTAAATTTTAAAGATATGCTCCTATATAAGGGTGATATGACGCTTCAATCAACACTGCATCGTAAACCCGTGCAATGGAATACCTTGTTGCAATATACCAGTTTTCATCCCCGCTCCCTTCGACGGGCTCTTCCCATGGGTCAATTTTTTCGCATTCGGCGACTTTGTTCCACTAAGATTGAATACAAGATACACTCTGCGAATCTGAAGAGTCGATTGCAAGCTCGAGGGTATCCCACGGCTTCAATTGATCAGGCGTATAAACGTGCACTTAATAATCATCCTGAATGGTGGGAAGGTTCCCATTCACAGGAGGAAGAGTCAGTGAAACCTTTTGTGGGGATACTACTTTATATGCCTCGTACGGTGCATATTTCCCGGATTCTTCGCACTCATTGGCACATTTTGTCTGAGCATTCATGTTTTCAGGTACCCTTACGGTTAGCCTACAGCCGAGGGGCTAATATTGCGGATCGGGTGGTCCATGCTACTACATTCCCTGCCGGAACATTGACATTGGGGAGTCATCACGCTTGTGGACTATATGACATGTGCTCTTCTACATTAGAGGGTACCGAATGGGAAGACCCCCGTACCCATACACGGTACTCGCGGCGACATGTCACTGACTGCACTTCCACTCATGTTGTTTACTTGATCATGAGTCCCTGCGAGATGTTTTACGTAGGTATGACAACTAGGATGGTTAGAAAGAGACTGCAGGAACACAGATCGCAAATTAACACCGAAGTACAAAATGCCTCGATGGTTCAACATTGCATGTATTATTCCAATACTTTTGAGCAGTTACGATGGACGATCCTAGATATGGTTCCCCCGCTACCGTGCGGAGGTGATCGTCGGGCATTGTTGCACCAAAAAGAACAACGATGGATCTTTATGCTTCAAACGGTCATTCCATCCGGAATGAAAGCGGAGATCGAATGGTGGTCTTTGACGTGAGCTTCAGTTTTTGTGTTTTTGATGGCATCATCCGGTCCTATAACATTTCTACTACGTAGAGATGACGTCAGTCGCGTTTGAGCGGAACAGGAAGTTGGGTTGGTTCAGCTTGAAAAAGAGCCATTTCGACAGCGGGCTTGAAACACAAAAGTTTTGTGTCGCACGATTGCCCAACAGATATTGAAATGTCTCGGAGGGATAAGCAATAGTGGGCATGCTTTGGGAAGATTGGCAATAATGGACAAGCCTTTTGGATCCCCGGTTCGTTGGCTTTAGCAGAGTTTAATCATGGCGGGGTACCTTCGGCGATTGCCTAAAAAGTGGATATCTGAAGTCATCTTTCAAGTACTTCCCTTGGCTCAGCTAAGTAATCTCATCCCCATGTAATGGACATCCTAAATGTTACAGTATTTATCTGAACGTGAAGATTTTGCACATAGCATTAATTGTATGCAGGGGCTGGTCCTATGGGCCGTTTATAGCCTCTGGCATAATTTGGTCGAGCCGACCTTTAAAAAGTTGAATAAAAGGAGGGTCTCTTAAATGAGTATGTTTCACATCCTCAAGACAGACGATCCAGCTTCTTTAATGAATGGCTCAAAATCAGCTATATGTGTTTTAAAATCCTCCTTAGTTGCAGGCACAGCTCTATGTCAGAAGCCACTAGCCAAGCTACTATGTTTTTGTTTTCTTTCCAATCCTACCCCAGTCAAAGCCAAATTGCTATTTCTCCATTGCATCCTAAAGCCCACAGCAGCACTCCTTGCTTACTCTGAAAAAATCAGAGCCAAAATGGTTCTCTGCCATTTTTGTTGGCTATGGGGTCTAGTCCGAGCCATGAATAGCAGATGTACACCCTGCCTGGATTACATCTCCACGCAAGGCTCCCTGTACAGAGTTGTATGGGGAGCCTTAGATGGGGATGGGAAGGGGCGGGCAGAAGTCAGTCAGTCTCAAATATTCTCAACCTCTTTCTCTCCATTGCTACTGTCCCTGCAGCCTTCAAGCATGCTGTGGTCACACCTCTCCTCAAGAAATCTTCTCTTGATCCTTGCTCTCCTTCTAATTATTGTCCCTTCTTCCTTTCATTTCCAAACTTCTTGAGCATGCAGTCCTCCACCATTGTCTTGAATTTCTTTTCTCTCATGTCCATCTGGATCCTTTTTAAGTCTGGCTTTTCTCCCTTACATTCTACTGAAACAGCACTTGCCAAAGTCACCAGTGACTTGTTCCTGACTAAATCTAAGGGCCTTTACTGTATCCTTATCCTTCTTGATTTTCCTGCTGCTTTTGATGCTGCTGACCACCACCTTGTCCTTGACACATTATCCTCACATGGTTTTAAAGGCTCTGTGCTGTCCTGATTTTCTTCTTCTCTCTCCCATTGCTCTTTCAGTGTTTGTTCTGGTGGATCCTCCTCCACTGCTATACCACTCTCAGTTGGTGTACTCCAAGGGTCTGTTCTGGGCCCTCTCCTTTCCTCTCTCTACACCCAGTCCTTGGTGCTCTCATCTCCTCCTATGGTATTTTAGTATAATTTTTATGCAGATGATTCTCATATCTATCTTTTTACACCTGATATTTCTCTGACACTCCAGGCCTGTATCTTGGACTGTCTCTCCGACATTGCCACCTGGATGTCTCATCGCCATTTAAAACTAAACATGGACAAAACCAAACATCTTATTTTCCCCCTAAACCTTCCTCTCCCCTTCCTCCTTTCTTTATCTCTGTTGATAACACTTCTACATCCTGTTTCCTCAGCCCGTAACTTTGATAACTTCTTTAACTCCTCCTTACATTTCCAACAGATAACGAAAACAATGACAGGTTTTAGCTATAACTAACAAAATTCACCCCTTGCTCTCTGAATATATTACTAAAACCTTTGTCTACTCTCTTATTACTTCCCATCTCGACTATTGCAACCTCCTCCTTGCTGGTCTCCCTCTGAGTCATCTCTCTCCCCTTCAATCTATTCAGAAATCTGCTGAACTAATCTTTCGCCATTCTCGATATACTCATATAACCCCTCTTCTCAGGTCACTTCATTGGCTTCCCTTCTCCATATCCAATTCAAACTCCTCCTTCTGACCTTTAAATGTAATCATTCTTTTGCTCCTCCCCACCTTTCCTCTCTCCTGTCCCCCTACACCCCTCCTCATGAATGCCACTCTTCTACTGATTTGCTCCTCTCTCTGCTATTTTCTTCCACTGCTAACTCTAGACTTTGATCCTTTCTCTTTTCTGCCCCTTATGCCTGGAACAAACTTCATCTCTGTTCTTTTTCAAATCTGTGCTAAAGGCTCACCTTTTTGTAGGTTGCTTTTGGATCCTGATCCCTTGTGTCTCCTTACCCCTCCCTATTCTTTTCTTATCTTGTGTCTTTTCTGTCTTGATTAGATTGTAAGCTCTGATGTGTAGAGACTTTCTCTGTCTGTTTGTACAGTGCTGCATATGTCTTGTAGTGCTTTATAAATATGTAGTAGCTCTAGTAAAACCATGAAAACTGTAAAGCAACAGTAGTTTTATCACCCTGCTCTGCATATGGTAATAGTCTTTCTTTCTGTTTAGAGCTTGCACTTATAGAAGATAATTTTATAAGGTTTATTTAGTTTAATGCACATTGTCAAGTGCATATTTTGCGTTTATTTTATAAAATAGGGACATAAGTTCTAATATATGCACTCCAAATCTAGGTGCAACCACTTACACTAGTCCTAGGCTTGATGTAAATGTCCGCAACTAGATTTATAAAAAATGCACGCAAGTTATAAAATATAACTTACATGAGTAAATGCAGGCTTCAACTACATTCTGCCCACGTTCTGGCCCTGTGCTCACCTACTCTGAAAGTGCACCATCAACTTAAAATGCATACTTACAGAATAGCGCTTGCCTCAACTATGTGCGTACACAAGAATATTAGAAATGCCATACTGGGTCTGACCAAGGTCCATCAAGCCCAGATTCCAGTTTCCAATAGTGGCCAATCCAGGTCACAAGTACCTGGAAGGGTTCCCAAAAAGGCACACAGGTTCCACAATGCTCATTCCAGGGTAAGCAGTAGATTTCTGGGTCCTCTAATGGTTTATGGATCTTTCCAAACCGTTTTTAAACCCAGCTATACTAACAGCTTTTACTATATCCTCCAGTAACAAATACCAGAGTTTGATTATACATTGAGTGAAAAAATAATTTCTGAAGGGCATGGGGGGGGGGGAGGGGGACATCAAGATGACAGCAGAAAGGATTCATGATGAGGCATCTCCATAGTGGTTATGTCTCTGAAACTCTTCTTTTCTGATTACCCTGTAATGGGGCAGAGGAAAATGGAACAAGCCAGCCTACCCTCGGGCTTGGCAACTAGCATCACAGTGGCTCAGCATACACTAGACTCATGTGACTTTCTTCCCACTGGAATCAGAGCAGCATCTTCAGCACGGCTGGTTAATGAGCATTCATCAGCCCTGAGTGCATTGAGGGTTTGGTTATCCCCAAATCAGCATTACCCCCCATCCCCCCTCTGCTGCAACCCAGAAGTGTAGCGCATGCCAAAGAAGTGCTTCTCAACAGGTTCTGACGAGTACACCGGTACAGGGGAGTGAAGGGAACACTCTGGCAGCATTGGCGACTCTTCAAGATCCAGGGAAGAGCTCTGCTGGTGACATGGGACTATTTTCTCTTTTGTTGGAGTCAGCATCCAAAATATCTGGAGGATTGCAACTTCATGGAGGTACAGGATTGGTAAAGCCTGCACATATTACACTTGAAGCACTGTGGGACTCCATGGCTGCTCTGCACTCTTCCCTTACTACTATTGCTGGAACGTTAACTAAGGATTTGTTGCAAGTTAAACAGGATTTCCATGTGGTATCTAGAACTCAAGTGGATCATGCCGACAGGCTTTCTTGAGTGGAAAAAGAACTTGGGCACCTCCGGTAGCTGCAGGTGGCCCAGGTTAAGGGATAGTGCAAGTGAAGAAAACAGAGTACATAATCAGATCCACGAACAAAATTTGAGACTATTAAATTTTCCGAGATCGCCTGTCCTATCTCCAGTGGAGATAAAAATCCCCCTGGAAGGTCTACCTTCCATTTCCTGGATACAATATCTGTCTCGGAGCATGAGTAACTGGGGTGGTGAGGCTGCATCTTTGGGTCTTTGGACCTTATAGGTTCCTTGAAGGCTCATTGGAGATGGTCACTGACAGAACCAGTCTGTTGGTTATATTGACTCTTGAACCTGATAAAGGCTTAATTCTTAGAGCATATTTTAAGAATTTCAATGAGAGGTTTTGGGTTCAGAGGTTTGAATGTTTTCTGACTTGTCTCATGCTACTCAGCTGAGAAGAAAGGAGTTTCTGGGCTATCGACCCAAGGTTCTTTCCCCAGGGCCTATGTTTATTCTGAAGTTTCCCTCATTATGTCACCTACAATAAGTCTTTTCTGTTCTTTGAGCTGAAACTACTCTTGGATTTCTTGATTGCTAGAGAAGAGCCTAGAATAGCATTGGAGTCCCCCACAGCTGGCATGTAAATCTCCATCCACCTTTAATGAGCTAGTTTCCTATTTTGTACTGGTATTTAGGGCCAAATGTTCCTGTATCCCCCCCCCTTCTTCCTTTATTTGTGGGCTGATATTTATATGGTTTGATAGCCTTTAGTTGTACATATTTACCTTCTTTTTGGTATATGAACCATTTGCTATTTCATTCATGTTGATATTTGGATATCTATAGATTAAATGCAAATAAATAAAAAAATGATCTTTATTAGTCTTAAATGGATTAGAATGTAGTTTCATTTCATGTCCTCTAGTCTTTCTACTTTTTGATGGCTTAAACAACTGATCTATGTTGTTTAAGCCATTCATTAATTTATAGACCTCTATCTTATCCCCCTTCAGTCATCTCTTTTCCAAGTTGAAGAGCACCAAATTTTTAAGCCTCTCCTCCATACCCTTTACTATTTTTGTCACTCTTCTCTCTACCTTTTCCAATTCTGCTATATCCTTTTTAAGATATGGTGACCAGAATTGCACACAATATTCAAGAGGTAGTTGCACCATGGAACGATACAGATGCATTATAATATCCTCGGTTGTGCTCTCCATTTCTTTCCTTATGATGCCTAGTGTTCTATTTGCTTTCTTGGCTGCTGATGCACACTTGGCAGAGGGTTTCACTGTATTATGTTTAATGTTTATTTATTTGATATATCGCCCTACTTTAACAATCAGAGGGGGTCACAGTATGATAATAACTCAGAAAGTAGGCACAAGGCCAGAAAGTGAAAGGAAATTACAATCAATAATAGGACACTAGTAGTAAATAGGCACACAAGACAGAGAGTAGAGTAACAATTGTAGTTGGAGGGGGGTTCAAACAAAAGGGGAGTGAAGGTCAAAGGCTAAGGAAAAAAGGTGGGTTTTTAGGTTCTGTTTGAAGGTGATGTGCTGGGGTTCTAACCTGAGGGAAGTGGGCAGTGAGTTCCAGAGTGCAGGGCCAATGAAGAAGAATGCAGATGAGCGGGTGGCGTGGAGGTGGGCAAGAGAAGGAGAAGGGAGATGAAGGTGGTTCAGATGGAATGAGCAGGGGGTATGGCTGGGGGTGTGAAATGTGATAAGATCTGCCAGGTATTGAGGGGTACTAGTGTGGAGGGCTCTATGAATCAGAGTTAGTAGTTTGAACTGAGAGCGAAAGGAGATAGGCAACCAGTGGAGGCGAAGGAGGAGGGGTGTTACATGGTCACAATAGGAAGAGTGTGTGATGAGACAGGCAGCAGTATTCTGAATTCGTTGTAGTCTACCTAGTTGTGACTTTGGACGGCCGATGAGAACAGAGTTAGAGAAGTCGACACAGGACATAACCAGTTATAGTAGAAGAGTAGTGAGAGCAGGTGGTGTGAGAAAAGGGCGAATTGCCCGAATTTGGCGAAGGAAGAAAAAGGAGGATTTGGTGATATGAGAAATGTGGGCCTAAAGAGAGAGATCAGAGTCGAAAAGAACACTCAGATAGCGGAAGCAAAACAGCCATGGGTACAGAGGATCCTGAGAATGAGGGGACCAGTGGTGGGGGGAGGACTGCCATGGGTGAACTAGATTGCAAATGTTTTAGTTAGGTTAAGGTGAAGACAATTAGAGGTGAGCCAGTCAGTGGCGTCTGCAAGACAAGAGTTGAAAGTAGAGAGATCAGGGGGAAGGGGGAAGTGTGGTGAAGAAGTACTAGATCGTCTGCATAATAGAAGGCAGAGATCCTGGATTTCTGTATCAGTAGAGCAAGTGGAGCTAGAAAGAGATTGAAGAGAAGGAGTGCCAGAACAGAAACCTGGGCGACCCCACAGGGCAGCGGGAAAGGGTCAGAGGGTGGAACAGAAGGATGAGGAAAGAACCACACAGGACCGAGAGGAGAGGAAGGAGTGGAACCACCGGTAGACTGTGTTGCAGAGACTGGCCTCACACAGATGAAGGAGAAAGAGTGATCAACTAGGTCAAAAGCAGCAGATAAGTCCAAAGATACTGCCACCGCAAAATCACCATGGTCATGGGCTGCATGCAGAGAGTTAGTGAAAGCAAGAAGAACAGTCTCATCACTGTGACCCTGTCGGAACCCTGACTGACGGGGGTGAAGAAAGTTGGTGGAATCAAGATGGTGTGACAGCTTTTTCAAGAAGCTTGGAGAGAAAGGGTAGGTTAGAGACAGAGCAATAATGAGCCGGAACTAGGGGGTCAAGTGAAGGTTTCTTGATAATGGGGCAAATGAGAGCGTGCTTCCAAGAGTGAGGAAAAGTGTCTGTGGAAATACTGGTGTTAATCATGGTGAGGATGAAGGGGATGAGTCCAAGAGAGGGAGTGAGTAGCCAGGAGGTGGGGGACAGGGTCAAGGGGGCAGTATGTCTTGTTTGAAGAGGTAATCAATTGGAGAAGTTCAGCTGTGGTGAGCAGATAGAATGAGGCCCATGTGTGTGAGAAATGGGAGATGGGAGGGGGAGATAGAACAGGAGGAGGGGACGAGATAGGAGGGGGACAATAGGGTAGTGAAGCCCTGAGGGATGAAATCTTGTTGCTGAAGAATGATGCAAGGAGTGGCAGAGGAGGGTTTGGCTGAACAGGGGCGACAGCAGAGTTGGAGCAAAGAGATGTAAGAGATTTGAGAGTGGAATAGAGGTGGCGGGTCTGGTTAGGAGCAGAAAAGATGTCATTAGAGAAGAATGTCTGTTTAGCAAGGTGGACTTTGGAGCGATAGTATAGGTGATGTGTTTTGAAAGAGGAGAGGGAGCCTTCTGCCATAGCTGTTCAGCTTGACGGAGGTGAGTGTGTAAGAGATAAAGACCACTGTGGAACCAGGGTTGTGAGGGACGATGACAAAGAGTGAGGTTGTAGAGGGGCTAGGCAATCAAGAGCTGCAGAGAGATTAGAAGACCAGAGAGAGGCCTGTGAGTTAGGAGAGAGGGAAGGAAAATCAGGGGGAAGAAGTTCTGATGCAGGTAGAAAATGCTGAAGAGTGAGTAGAGAGATGCGACGAGAGTACCGTAAAGGGGGGATGGGCAGGGGAGATGTGTTGAGTGATGAGAGGATGAGGAGGAGGAGGACTTGAAGTGGGAGCAGTGGAAGGTCAGGCAGAAGTGATCTGTCCAGGGTAAGTGGAAAGAACAAAGACTTTGCAGCAGGAGGGTGGAGGAGTTTGAGATAAGTAGGTCAAGAGAATGACCTGCAGTATGAGTGGAAAAAGAAACATGTTGCGTGAGAGATAAGTCGTGATCCCTAGAGGAAGAGGGGGAGTCAAGGTGGAGGTTGAAGTCACCTGCGAGAAGATGGGGGAAGGCCAGGGAAAGGTCAGCGACGGTTAATAAAAGGGAGTCCCAGAGATCAGAGCGAAGTGCGGGGTGGGGGAGTAGATGAGGAGGATGTGTATTGGGGGAGAAGAGTGCAAGTGAAGCAACAGTGCTTCAGGGTAGTGTAGTAAAGGAGAGAAAACTTGTGTGTGAGAAAGGGTTGAGCGCAGGATGGCTGCCAAACCACCACCACCTTTACGACCTGTGTGGGGGACAGAGATAGCTGAAAAGTCAGGAGAGAGGCAATGAGTGAGGAGAGCATCCTCCCCATCCTTAAACCAGGTTTCTGTGAGAAGAATGAGGTAGAGTGATTCACGGATGATAAGATCCTGGATGAGAAGAGTCTTAGATCTTAAGGAACGGCAATTAAGAAGGCCTAGGAAGGTTGGGGGAGAGTGGTGGGGGTTGGCAGTGAAAAACAGGCGTGGGTAGAGGATGTGCATAGGCTGAGATTCGTAGGACAACGGTAGGATGCGCTATCAATTTTCTTAAGCCTTAGAGAGGAAGAGGTATAAGCAGCTGGGCGGTTACACCATAACACGGGTATAGAGGCCATGGAGCACTGAGCAGATGAAAAGGCAAGGAGCTCATGAGAGGGAAAGAGGCAGTGAGGACAATGTACCTGAGATGGTGGAGTCCAAGAGTGGATGTTGTAGCAGAGTGAAGTGAGTAGGCAGACCAGTCCAAATGAAGAGAGGAGTATATGCGAGCTGGAAAAAGGAACTCCATTGCCGGAGTGGCCCCAAGGAGCACACCCAAGGAGCATGGTGTGCTCCTTCGGTGCGCTCCTTCCACGATGCTGCCTAAATCTTTTTCCTGGGTGGTGGTTTCTAAGGTGGTACCTTGCATCATGTAACCATAGTTTGGGTTGTTCTCGCCTAGGTGCAGAACTTTGCTCTTGTTCACATTAAATTTCCTCTGCCATTTGGACGGCCAGTCTTCCAATTTTTCAAGGTCATCTTGCATTTTAACAACTTTGAATAATTTGATGTTATCTGAATAATTTTATGTCATTTTATGGAGTGGAGGAGTGGCCTAGTGGTTGGGGCAAGGTACTTCAGGCCGGAAGATCGGGGGTTCAAATCCCACTAGAGGACAGCAACCTTGGGCCGGAAGGACTGGGGTTTCTAGTCCCACAGGTGCTCCTTGTGGTCTTGGGCAAGCCACTCAACCCTCCATAGCCCATGTTCCCTGTAAAATAGTTATCTCCAAGTTATAATGCCCTGTTCAATGTAATTTCAGTTTGTTCAATGTAAACCGCACTGATGCAGAATAGCGCGGTATATAAGAGAATGTAAATAAAATAAATCTGTAAATTTGATCACCTCACTCATTATTACTATTTCCTATGAATGTGCTAAAAAGTAAAAGGCCCAGCATCGATCCATGGGGTACTCCACTGTTCACCTTTCTCCATTGAGAAAATTGGCCATTTAGCCCTACTGTCTGCTTTCTAACTTTTAACCACTTCCTGATCCACAATACTACACTGCCTCCAGTTCCATGACTTTTTAATTTTGCCAAGAGTCTCTCATTAGAGACCTTATTAAAGGCTTGCTGAAAATCCAGATACACTATAATCAACCAGCTCACCTTTGTCTACCTGTTTATTCAGAGTTTCAAAAAATATAAAAGATTAGTAATCTATGCTAGCTTTCTCCCATTAAACCATGACTATCTACATGTTCACTAATTTTATTATATAATGTTATGTACTATTTTGCTCAGTACTGACATCAGGCTCACTGATCTGTAGGTTCCTGGATCACCTCTGCAAGCCTTTTTAAAAACTGGCATTACATTGGCCATTCTCCAGTCTTCCAGTACTACAACAGATCATCTTAATGATAGTTGACAGATTACTGCAATCTCATATTTCAGTTCTTTCAACACCCTTGGATATATACCAGCTGGTCAAGGTGATTTGCTACTTTTCAATTTAATAGTTGTAATACACCTTCCCAATTTATCAATATTTTTTTCAATTCTTTGATACATCACCTTTCTATACCATTTCAGGCATGGCTAACTTCCCTACCTCTTCTTCAGTAAAGACCAAAGCAAAGAATTCATTCAGTCTTTCCGCTATGGCCTTGTCTTCACTTAGTGCCCCTTTTACCCCTCTCTATCATCCAGTGGCCCAACTGACTCTTTCACGGGTTTGTTGCTACAAATGTATTTGAAAATGTTTTCATTACAGGCCCAATTCTGTAAGGCGACCAGTGGGGCTGTATGTCCCGGTGGGACGTGCAGCCCCACTAGCTGTCTTGCCCAAAATTCCAGCAGCCCCTCTCCATGCATGCACAGAGCCACTGTGTGGGGAAAGCAGGACTGGGCAGTACAGGAGCAGAGTGTGGGTGGGCCAAGCACTCAGACATACAGGGCCAATTCAGGTCATGGCCCTGTACGACTGGGGAGCATCAGGGGGTTGCACCTCGAAGGTGGAATAAGCACAGGGTGCCCCTCACCCCCTGCTCTCTGCCCTGGAAGTGTTATAGCCATGAAGAGAGCACTTTTGTTGTACCTTATTTGCATTCAGGAGCAGGTATAAACATGGATACATCAGCAACAAAGGCCAGACATGCTCATGCCTTTCTGAAATCAAATGGCAACATCCATCTCCCTTGCTCTGCCGTGCTACACCACGCCACCACCATGCTCCCATACTACATGGATGTGCTCACACCAGGATCATCAATACACCCAGACTTCTAAAATGACTCTGAGAAAATCTCTATGATTTACACATCTGAATGTGCATTTTCAGACATCCAGCTCACGCATAGGGCTTCTAAAGCGATCCCCCAAAATCTTTTGTAAAGCGTTTTATAATAGTTTTGCCCAAAGATCCTAAACTCGTGAATTTTTTTCCTTTTAGCAACTGCAGGAAATACAGTTTTTGGAAAAGAGAGATGTGCTAGTTAAATCTTGTAAAGCAAGCACACTTTTAGTTTGTACTTTTTTTTCTTGCCTTGTTTGTTGAAAACCTAAAGCTGGCCTTTAATCTTATACAGCCTCTGTTTGAACACTTCCCAAGCCAGAATTATTTTTCCTTTCATTAGTCTATTCTTATCTACCAAATCTTTCATCATAAGAAAATCTTTTAGAATCCATTTGCAATCGGGATATGCAGCAAGCATGAATTCAGAAAGATAACCAGAAGGGTGGTGAGTAGGGACATAAAAAAAATAACTAGAAAAAACAAACATCTATTTTACTTTAAAAGATGAAAAAAATTGAGCTAATCAATAAAACAATCATGCCATCAGACAAAAATAATTTTTGATTATATATAATGGCATCTGCTGCAAAAAACATTCTGTAGATGCAGTGCAATTGCTGTTTATATAGGGACAGCATGAAATAAACCTTGATTTCTCTGTGACCCAATGCAAGCAGCAACAATGAAAATTGTCAATAAGATATTTTCTTACATTTTATTTCCTTTGACAATAGCCATTCCATGCGATGTGATTAATATGGAGCATTCAAAAGAAATGTAACCTGGAATCATAAGTAGTAATCAGCGCTCCGCTGCAATGGGTTGCCATAGCAACAGCCCAGAAGCTGTGCACCAAAACCACTATGCTGTATCAGAAAAATCGGTCCCTGCAATTGATGGAGCTGCAGATCTCAAAACAAAGGACTCGGTTATTTGAAGGTACTGAAAAATAAGAATCTATAGAACACGTAGTGCCTAGGAGTTGAGGAGTTTAAAAACTGGCAAGTGAAATAGATTCCTTTTTTTCTTCTTGTTGATAATGCTGTAGAATGGTTTCAAGCTCAAACCGTTCCCTGGGGGATGCCTCATGGTTGCTGTGCAAACATTTCCTGAATAAAGAAGAGTTCTTCAGAATTCAGAAGGATTTTTTTTTAAAACAAATCTGTCCTACAGAGAGAGTCCCACTGATACTTGCCGTAGTTCACTGGATGCAAGCTTTGACCAAATGAGAAGGGCCTGATTCAGCCCACAGTGGTCAGCATTTTCAATGCTCCGGACCCTATAGGCAAAAGTGAAACCGGATATTCAATGACGGAATCCAGATAGCCACTGAATATCTGGTTTCAGCATGGACCGGTGTGGTGACATCTGGCCGCTCTCCAGGTAGCCAAACCACAAAGCTAGGAGAGCTGGTGAGATGACCTAATTTTATGCAGGCCCTTATCCAGTTAATAACTGAAAAGTCCTGCTAAGCAAATAAGTGCAGGAACTGCCCTCACCCTGCCCCAGAATCGTCCGGACAGTGCCACAGCAGTTAGCGGGAATATTCAGCGACACTGACCAGTTACTGCCACTAAGTATCACTTTCAGTGGGGTCTAACTGGTTAGGAGGTCATAATCAAAGCAGTTTATTTGGCGAGTTATCTGCCCAAAAGACTCTATTGATCTCAAAAGACTTGCCAATCCAAACTGACTGCACCCTAAAGTGATTGATATCAAGCTCTGCATCTTCTAGAAACAAAAATCTGATGCAAATGATCAACAATAAATAAATTAGAACTAGAACTCGCCTAGATCAAGGACTGTCAGCCTTCTTAAACTGGCAAGGAATGATAGGCTGGCTAATTTTATTTCTTATGACACAAATCATTCCATCTTAACATGGAGACGACAGGAGCAGCTGCCACAGATGAAACAACTATTGTGTTTCACGAGAAAGTCACTTTCTTATGGCTTTTTCAGTTTGGATTAGTCCAGAGGTTCTCATTCCAGTCCTCAGAAGACACCTAGCTTGTTGGGTTTTCAGGATAGCCACAATGAATATGCATGAGAGAGATGCATGCAAATCTCTCTCATGCATATTCATTGTGTTTATCCTGAAAACCTGATTGGCTAGATATGTCCCGAGGACTGGATTGAGAACCCCTGATCTAAATTCATCAATAAAAATCTGTGTAAATCCAGATCTTCAGGCTCTAGAGCTGTCCCTTGGTTTCCAGTTAAATTCATTGCTTCTATGATAGGACACGCACACTTTGGGGTTATTCTGTGCTATGAATAGTGGGGGATGGACGGCCCGATGGGATGTCCATCCCTGCTATTCATGCTGGCTCCTGCCCCCGACTAACTTCCCCACCGGTTGTGCAGGGAAGTTAGATGGGAGCGGGGAATGGGCAGCCCGGGGGTGGAGTCTGAGTGGGCAGTCACTGGCCCTAGACGTACAAGGCTGATTCTAATGTCGACCCTGTACGTCCAGGGCCAGTGACATGTGCGGGGAAGTTATTCTACCTCCAAGGTGGATTAACTTCCCTGGACATGTCTTAATTTTAATGCCAGGGTGCAGATGGGGCAGAGGGGGCCAGGGGACATTCCTCACGGCCCGACCCTGTCCTTAGGAGGCCAGATCAGGTGTCGGGCTGTGGGGAATTAACCCTTTTTTCAGGCGGCCCGCATCACGGCTCTTCAATAGAACTGCTGTGCCATGGCAACATGGCGCCATGGCTCCATCGAGGAGCCTTGACTGAGTTAGCCGGGGGCAGTCCTGTACATGCAGGCCATACTGAATTGAAGTCCCGGCCTGCATGTGCAGGACTGTTTGCGATTGTGATCCCACAGGGCTAGACATGCCCCGCAGGATCAGAATCACGATTCCCTCTGTACATCCGGTTCAGACCGGACGCACAGAGGGGGGAATCTACGTGCGGGACGGAATCAGGCCCATTGTTTTCGAATCTCCAACTGATTTTTCAGCTTGTGACATCTTGAAAGATGAAGATGTGGTCTGTTGATGGTTCTAAAGAGAGCAGAAGTGATGCAAAGAGGGGAATTTTATAATGGACATTTAAGTGCAATCTGGGACATCTAAGCCAGAATGTCTGAAAATAAAACAGGTATGTCCAGGTGTAGACATGATTTTACAATGTGGACGTGCCCAATATGCACGTCTGAGGAGGCATCTACATAGGTATCCCAGAACCTGGATGCCTAGGAATAGTCTAATGGTTAGAGTAGTAGGCTAGGAATGGGGAAGCAACTGCTGCTATCACTGAATTGTGCTGAGTAGCGGGGATGAAGGCATGCTTTCTTCTCTACACCCTCTGGAGGTTTTTCAGACAAACCAAACACTTTTCAGATGCCTGGAGAAGGTCTAAACCCATTCATTCAGACTGGGACGCACACCAACCCAGCTTCTAAAATGGCTCTGGACATCTATATCCCTGTTTTTGGACATGCAAAACATGAATAGGGCTTCCAAAATGACCTCCATATTGCTTAAAGGTCTCATTTTAACAAGATATAACACTGGATAAAGTTAATACAATAATTATGATTTCTGGTTCTGTTAGAATCCTCCCTTTGCATATGTTGTTCACCATTATTAGCAGCTCTATTAAGATGCACACCAAAGTTTCCTCAGTGCACATTTTGTTCCAAATGGAGCTTTTTCCCCTAAACTAAAATATATTTTTTAAATGAATTATTAATCTAAAATTAAATAAAAGCCATCATTCCCAGTTCTAACTGAATTAGAGCTTGCTGCTGCTGCTGCCGCCTGATTGTGCATGTAAATCAGACTATGGCTACCAGGCCATTTCTGACAGTGGTTAATTCTTAAAAGATGGCTTATTTTAGTAAAGTTGTTATGTGTGACAGTTAATCTACATCAAATAATGGACT
This sequence comes from Ichthyophis bannanicus, assembly GCA_033557465.1. Classification (NCBI taxonomy): domain Eukaryota; kingdom Metazoa; phylum Chordata; class Amphibia; order Gymnophiona; family Ichthyophiidae; genus Ichthyophis; species Ichthyophis bannanicus. The sequence goes on along the minus strand of CM066040.1, from coordinate 98,894,865 downwards.
GAAAGCACTTCCTGAACTAAAAATGGCCACTGTGTAAAATTAAAAATCACACTTAAATAATAAACAAACATTAGAACATGGTGTAAAGCAAACTGCAACAAGCAAAATCCTCCCAGGTAGGGCTAATGAGAAAGTCCTTCAGGCTTCTCTGCACATTTTCTGACTTTTTCACATTTTTTTTACACTTTTTGCCATTTAGTTGCATTTAATTCCCCATTACAATTTTCGTTCATGAACAGATCAATAGTGTGCATTTGATTATGATCTAGACTGCTTTTTTTAAGTGACAGAAGACAGCTAGGAAATAATGTGAGAGCATAGTATTTCCAGTGCAAAGCATGAAAGGGCTTAGGATTCAGCTCACACAAAAGCAAACTAAAATGAATTATCTATAACTTCCTTACAAATGTCTCACTACTTCCTAGCATCCCACTTACCTAGTCTTGGAGCTTATGTGCAAAAGAAATAGTAAAATGTCATTCAGCCAACCAAATCATTAATACAGATATTCCGAGATGCTTTGGATCTAGCACAGAAAGAAAGTGACATAGTCATATCTATTTCTATTAAATGAGCCATGGACACTGGTATGGTTCAGTGCGTGGCCTCTTGCCCTATTATCTATTTATAAATTATTTGGAGATGGTAAAAACCGATGCTACATTTCAGTCCTGGCTGGTAATAGAAAACTGGGAATGGTAGGATATACAGCAGAAGGTAAATGGGGATGGAAGGATATCCCTGTGAGGAAAGGTTTAAAAGGTTAGGGCTTTTCAACTTGGAAAAGAGACGGCTGAAGGGTGATATGAAAGAGATCTATAAATTAATGGATGGAGTGGAAGAGGTAAACAGATTAGTTGTTTACGCCATCAAAAAATAGACTAGGGGACATGCAATGAAGCTACAATGTAATCCATTTAAGACTAATGCGACAAAATATTTTTTCACTCGGCACATAATCAAATTCTGGAATTCGTTACGGAGGATGTACTGAAGGCTGTTAGTGTAGCTGGGTTAAAAAAAAAAAAAGGTTTTTGGACAAGTTCCTGGAGGAAAAGTCCATAAGCCATTATTAAAGAGGACCCAGGAAATCCACTGCTTGCCTCGGGACAAACATTGTGGAACCTGCCAGGTACTTGTGACCTTGATTGACCACTGTTGGAAACAGAACCATGACTTGATGGACTTTGGTCTGACCCAGTATGGCATTTCTTATATTCTTACATTTATCATAGGCTCTGGATACGCCTCATGGAAATGGGCCCTCTATAGGAAAGATAAAATCATGATGTCATAAAACCCTCAGCTATGAACAATCAGATTCTAAATAAGCAAAAAGGTGCTTACCAAAATGAATTAGGAGAATAATTCCAAGTATAAATAGTGGATAACTTTAAGAAGCATTCAATGCCAGGCTACCACATTGCAAGTTTACCTAAGTAGTAACATACATGAACAGAGAAGCTATGAGCACTAGGTAGGTTCTCAGCTGCTATGAGAGTGTACCGAGGAATGGGTGCACTAGTGATAAAAATTGGAAACATATGAAGTACAGTTTCCCTGAGCTTCTAACAATCTCTTCCAACACAAAAAACATCTATATTCAGTAAAACCCTATAATTATGTGTATAAGGAAGAAAGAAGAACTGGAAGCCAAAATAGAAAGCAAAGCAATGAAGAAAAATCTAGTTGAACTGCTGATTTAAGTTGATTTCTTAAAGATTAAATTTTGTGGTTGGATATTGACATTTATTTAGATTCAGACTGCCAAGGCACTGATTCAAGAAATATATCTTGGCAGGGCTTCATTTCACAAAGACTCATCTATTCCATGCCTATAGAAATACTCTGTTGAATTAGACCATTAAGCCCATGTGGCTTCTCTCCCCACTATACCCCTAAGAGAGGGGTCTCACTGAATATTAGACCTAAGTCCCATAGATGTCTTGAAAATCCTGGCATCGATTTTACAAAGCTGGAAGGAAAATTTACCTTCAGGGGGTAAGGTGTATAGCTGAAAACAAGTCCAAGGAGACATTACAAAATGTTCCAAAAATAAAGATTATAGTAGAAGAATTTCCTCAAAGCAAATAACAATTTCATTTTGAACTTCACAGGATACTGTTATTTATTTATTTAGACAGTTACTTGTATACCACCTTATCCTTCAATCAATCAAAGTGGTCACAACACAATTGGGGGATGCATTTAACATGAAGGGATATGAAACACATATGCTAATACTTACAGGGAACAAGGGCAATGGAGGCTTGCCCAAGACCACAAGGAGCACCTGTGGGACTAGAAACCCCAGTCCTTCCGGCCCAAGGTTGCTGTCCTCTAGTGAGATTTGAACCCCTGACCTTCTGGCCTGAGGTAACTAGCCCCAACCATTAGGCCACTCCTCCCCCTATTGTGTATTGTTATGAAGCACACTAGGAATTTTTAATCCTTGTTTTCACACTTGCCTGGGGCATACTTCTTTCCATCCTTTGACTGTGGGAATGAATATGGTGCTAGGCTTCCTGACCTTATTATTACTTATTTATTTGAAAAAAAATTGGTACCATCTTAGTGATAAAATCATTCAAAATGGTTTACAGTACAAATAAAGCAACAACAGATGAAAAAGATACAGAGACACAGGGTGACTGATGCCATAGGTCAGTGCTTTTATCCTGTGACCCCATTTTAACAACTGAAAATTCACGAGACCCCCAGATTATGATGAAATCAAACTGGCAGTTCTTCAGCTTCCTTCCCATCCCTCCACTCATCTAAAGAAGGAAGGAAGACAGTAGCAGCAGTCAGCACAGGGTCCCTTGTGTCAGTGTGTGCTTACAGACACCCCCCCCCCCCCCGTACTTGTTTCCAGTCTAACAGGAAGCTCACCCATGAGGGGACAAGAGCATATGAATGAACTGCAAGTCTGAACACATGCTGATTGGTGACTGCCACTATTTGGCATAGGTCACAGTGAAATCCATAGGGGAAATGGCCATGTTTCGGTGACCCCATTCATTGATGATGTGACCCCATTTGGGGTCCCAACATCAAGCTTGAGAACCACTGCCATAGATCTCCCCAGTCATTCAATTCAACCTTCAATCCAAGTCAAACTTATTATTTTCTACCAATACAACTTATTTTTCCATAGGGTTTAGGGATGTCTTGGCTCCTTTCCTATATGTCAGATTTCTCACCTCTACTAAAATTTAGTAGATTACTCCAGTTCTCTGGGCCCACCACAATGAATGCTTTTGCTTGCTAGTCTTATGACTAATTGATATTCACGGGACCTCTAAATAATTGCTTTAGAAGATCTTAAATGTCTCCTAGGAGTATAATTTTGTAATCCATTTTTCATGGATCCATGGGGTCTTAAATGTTAATACCAGCAATTTAAAGATACATCTCTCATGGATAACCAATGCGACTTCCTTAACAGAGGACAAATACTCTCCTATTTCTTACCTCCCAGCAAAAATAGGCTATTGCATTCCGCACAATCTGCAACTTCAACCATTTTCCAGATAATCCTACATAGATTGTAATAATCCATCATATTTAATAACGATTGTGTTACTAGATACAATTCCTTTCCCCCTAAATACAATTGAAGCTGTGAAACTAATTTTAAAATTTAAAAAAATACTGATCTTGTTATATTTGTAATCTGCCTAGGTCCTGTTTCATCCTTATCAATCACCACTCCTAAAAAGTGGAATGCTTGTACTGAGGGAATCTGAACATTATCGATCATAAGTAAAATCTGCAAGTCAATCCTCTCCACACCTCCCATACCCAAAATTGTTTTTTCTGTATTTAAAAACAAAATTACTCTGGTTTAACCAGACTCTAATCTTTTCCAAACACTCATTAAATATCTCTATACCTTCCTTCTTATCTCCCTCAAGTGGGACAAACAATTGGATATCATCTGATTATATATTCATATATATATTTTGTTGATTTTTTTGTCAAGTGCTGACGAGTCTGTGTCTGCTCATGGTGACCCTCTGGATAGTTGACCTAAACTGTGTTTGATCTTCAATCAGGAAGATCATTGTTGATAGAGTGGAACCCATAGCTGCTGTTATTGTATGGATCCATCTCATTGCCGGTCTTCCTCTTTTACATTGACCTTCTGTTTTGCCAAGTATTATGTCTTTCTTCAACACTCTCTCTTTTCACATGATGTATCCAAAGTATGAAAGTTGAAGCCATCTGAGCTTCTAAGGAAAGCTTAGGTTTGATCTCCTCTAATACTGACTGGTATGTTCTTTGGGCAGTCCATAAAATACACAGTATTTGTTGCCAGCACCATAATTCAAAAGGCATCAATTTTCTTCCTATCTTTTTCACTGTCCAAATTTCACATCCATATCATGTTATTGAAAATACCATGGCTTGGAAAGGTCAAATTTTTGTATGGAGAGACACATCTATGCTCTTGAGAATCTTGCCTAGGTCCATTCTAGTATATGCTCACACCATAATTATCTACCACTTTTCCTAAAGGTTGGAGATAAATATTAAATAAAACACAAGTGAAAGTGGAAAACCCTGTGGTAAAACAAACCAAATTGAAACAGTAAAATAGTAAGTGATAGCAGGTAAAGAACAAGATGACCTATCCAGTGGCTAGTGTTTCTACAAATTACCCCTCCATGCCACCTTAATAAGCACTCAATGCTTGGTTGCCAACCTCATGCTGTTTTGAGATCCCCTGTATATGCCCCATTTCTTTTGAAATCAATCATTTTTGTCTCCACCACCTACTCAGAGAGGCATTCCAGACATTCACCACTCTTTATATGAAAAAATTATTGCCCGACTTTGCTTCCGAATCTACCTCCTTGCAGCTTCATATCGTGCCACTCATTTGGAAAAGGTTTGCTTCAGGTGCTTTGATACCTTTCAAGTATTTAAACATCTGTATCTTATTCAGTTATCCTTCACCTCCTCTAGGTATACATATTTAGGTCCTCAAGTCCTTTCTGATATCTTCTAGACACACCCCATAATAATTTAGATGTTTTAATTTAGACCGCCATTACTCTCTCTATACTCTTACTGAAATATAGCCTCCAAAACAGAACACAGTATTCCAGGTGAGTCCTTACCAATGACTTGCAAAGGGACATTGTCACCTCCTTTTTTCTGCTGATTAATGATAAGAACATAAGAACATAAGATATGCCATACTGGGTCAGACCAAGGTCCATCAAGCCCAGTATCCTGTTTCCAACAGTGGCCAATCTAGGTCATACGTACTGTCACCCAGCAGACCTGGTTGAGAGAAGGGAAAGTGTTTTAAATGAAGGAAAAAGTGCATATAAGCCGCAATATCTGGAGGAACCAGGTAGAGGGAGCCAGAGAGACTCCAGAGCCACTATAGAACCACGCCCCACTGAGCATGATGTAATGCCAGCCAGCTTCCAATCCAGGTGCACAGAGGAACTTCTTAAGGAGGCTCTGGAAGACAGGAAGGGGAGCAGAGTGAGCAGAAGGAGCAGAGGGAGCAGAGGAAGTGGCAGCAGATGGAAAGGCAGCTGTGAAGACAGTTGGAGTGACGGCTGGAGAGGAAACAGCAAGAGTAAATGCAGCAGGACTGTGTACAGCTGGAAGCAAGGCAAGACAGAGGGAAGGTTGGAATGCAAACCTGAATATCCCCTTGCCAAAAGATCACCTAAAGGGAAAGGTGATGGTCTGAGAGCTAAGGAGGAACCGGAGGAGGTTTCAGCTCCAAAGAGGTAAAAGCTGTTTGTCCAGAGTGGTCAAGGCATTACTGCAGTTGTTGTCCAGAATCCACAGGGTCACAGCAGGAAGCCCTAAGATGTGCTAAACAGGCCAGCCAAAGGAGAGACTGGTATAGGCCTCAACCTTCACTGGAGTTAAAGAGGCCAAGCTCCCAAGGTAAAGCTTTTATTGAAGCAAGATATAGAAAAAGCTTGTATGATAAGAAAGGCTTGGATAATAGATGTTTGTATAAGACTGCCACAAAAGCTACAAAGAGAGAGAACTTTCCTCCATGTAGAATACGCCCTAAGAATAATCCAGAACATTGGGCTGTGCTGGAAAAGCTATACAGAGAGCCTGAGTATAGGATACCTGAACCCAGGGACTCAGAGTCCGAGGTGTCCACCTACGAGCAAATGCAAGTGGACCTGGCCAGTGAGGCTTCGGATAACGAAATGGATTGCACATATTGTACTAGTGGAAGCCTGGAGTCTGTGCCAGACTTGTATGCGACATAAGTTAATGCCTAGAATATTGTTTGAATGAAGCCCAGCGCTAATGTGAAGATAACAGTGTGTCTTTAAGCTTTTTGTTTCACTTTTCTTACCTGAATGAAGGACTTTTGCGTTTGTTGTTAACCAATCCTTTGGACCCTAGCGTAAAGGGAAATAAACGCCTTTATTTTCCCACCACTTGTGCATATGTTTCTTTGAAGATTAGGACCAGGAAACAAATAAGGCCAAAAGTGAAGTAGGCCGCAGGATTACTGGCCAATCTTCTCCCCATAATTTTTATGTCCGAGCGCTGCTTATACGCCAGGGCGGTGCTCGCGACATAAAATGGCGTAGTTCTTCGGATATTAGGTTGGAGCCTACAACCGCAGAAGAAAAGAAAATAAAACCTTTTTTGAGTTTAAAGAAAAAAAAAACCCAGTCTGGACTGTTTTGGGAAACCGGAGTGTAAAAACAAGACCCGGAGCGGATTTGCTGAAAACCTGGAATGGAATGGTTGAAATCCAGAACGGATCGTAAATCCTGAAAGTGAAAATCCTGTCGCCACCCCAGAAGTGGAAAGCTGCGGAGCAGGACAACACTTATGTTCCAGAGCTGGAGTCAACACTAATGTCAGATAAAAGTAGATAATCCTGAGTAGTGTTGGATATCCAGGGAAGTTTGAAGAAAAAAAAAAAAAAAAAAGGAAGAGCTTTTGTTAGGAGAGCCACACTTGGGTTTCTTTTTTTTCTTATCTCCTTTATACAGGTGCGGTATGGAGCCAAAGGAGCTTTGTGCGTGGATGGCGCTCCAGTTTGATAAACAGGCGGAGTTCGCACATCAACACCAAGCACAAGCCCTTCAAGCTGTGCAGGCACAACAGTTACCGGTACTGAAGATCATGGAGAACTGGTTGGCACTTCAGCGAGAGGCGATGGCGAAGGCCGACGCGGAGAAGCTGACAGCGACGGGACCAACCAGCACAGGAAGTGGACATTGGACATGCAATGACCTCATGGATGGAAAGCTAAGTCCAAGTGACGATGTGGATGATTTCCTAGACACTTTCAATAGAATTGCATGCTCAGCTAAATGGCCACCTGAGCAGTGGGCCATACGCCTGGCAGCGTCCCTTATGGGGGAGGCGCTTGCCGCATATAGGGCGATGCCCCCAGCTCTAGCAAATACCTACGAGGAGGTAGTGAAAGCGATTAGAGATCGTTTAGGTCTTACTCCCACGTCTTACAATAAGATGTTTAGAGCTACTGTCCTCAGGGCTGATGAGACGCCCAAGAGTCTAGGCCATAGGATCAGTAGTCTAGCAAATAAGTGGCTACAGCCGGAGAAGAGAAATGTAGATACTCTGATGGATGCAATAATCCTGGAACAATACATGCTAGCCATACTGAATAGAGTCCAGAATTTTCTAATTCTGCAAAACTGCTGTACTACTACAGACGCCATAGCTCTTACCGAGCGATATTTGGAAGCTGAAAGAGTCACACAACCCAAGGTGCAGACTCCCAAATTGGTAGTAGGTATGGAGGCGCAGAAATTAGAAAATGTCTCGCGACCCATGTATACTGATTCAAAGAGTTATAAACCTGTGATAAGAGATAATGTTAAGAAATGTTTTTCTTGTGGAAAAAAAGGACATGTAAAGCAACAGTGTTACTCGCGTACTGCTCTGGTCGGTGAGAACCGCAGGACGATACGTGAAGGCTTTGTGTTGGATGTCAAGATTCAGGGCATAAATGTAAAAGCACTCCTGGATTCTGGAGCTGATCAGACTATGATCTCAAAGAGATTATGGGGTATGATCAAAGATCAGGGTTCATCAGTTCCAGATCATCCAGAAGGAGCCGTAAAGATAAAATGTATACACGGAGCAGCTACCCGCTACCCCGTATATAAATTGTGGGTTAAGGGTTTAGGCATTGTGAGAGAAATGCTGGTAGCGGTGGTGCCTAGATTACCTCAAGAGCTGGTATTAGGCCGTGATTGGCCACAATTCAGAAAAAGTCTGAAGGAGGGCTTATCCCCACCAGCAGTGCTCAGTGCCACTTGCATTCGCCATAACCCTAATGAAAATCTCACCTCTCAGCAGAAAAATATCAAGGACGCTACGAATCCTAAGGAAGCGCTAGTTTCCACGCGGTCGCATACCGAGGATGCGGAAAAACCCTCGTGTTCTAGAGACACCTCCTTGGGAGACCTTCCGTCACACGACGATTTACTGGGCGACCCCTAGAAGAAGGTAAGAAAACCTAGGGCTGAGAGACGAAAAGAAAGAAGGTGCCGTTCTCAAGGTAGAGCAGACCTGGAAGCTGGGAAAGGGATGCCATGGGTTCCCGCAGAGTTGATGGAAAAATTTCCTTCCTTTAAGATGGAACAAAGGGCAGACCCTGCGTTAGCTCGTGCACTGGAGTATGCGCGAGAAGAAAAGGGCTCCTTCCCCAGATTTATTATGGAAGAGGACATATTATATCGAGAATGTAAGGATCTTCGAACTGGAATTGTGCGGAAACAGTTAGTGGTTCCAAACACTTTTAAGTCGCTGGTTTTACGCCTGGCTCATGACCATCCAGTAGGGGGTCACAAGGGAGCACAAGGAACTCTGGATCAAATTTTAGCCAGATTTTATTGGCCGGGAGTCTTCCGAGAAACGTCTCGTTTTTGTGAATCCTGTGCATCGTGTCAAAGGGTAACTCCTAACCGGCCACCAGAAATACCACTAGTTCCAATGCCCATAATCTCCGAACCAGTAAGAAGACTTGCTATAGATATAGTAGGACCCCTTATCAAAACTCCGAGAGGGTTCCAATACATCTTCGTGGTTATTGACCAGGCTACCCGTTTCCCGTGGGCAATACCACTGAGAAATATTTCGGCAAAATCCATTGCCGTAGAACTAATCAAACTGTTCTGCGAAGTCGGGTTCCCGCAGGAGGTCTTAACAGACCGAGGTAGCAACTTTTTATCAAAGTACCTTGCTCAGGTCTGGGACGCTTTTGGCATCCACCACCTAAAGACAGCCGCCTACCATCCCCAATGCAATGGCTTGGTAGAACGGCTAAATCAGAGCATAAAACAGATGCTGCGCCGAGCTCTGGATGGCCAAATGACCGAGTGGGACACCATTTTGCCATTTTATATGCCTGTAGGGAAAGGAAACAAAGTTCATTAGGTACCTCACCCTATGAGCTTATGTACGGGTGAGCACCCAGAGGCATATTAGATGTATTGAGAGAAAGCTCAGGGTCCCCAGAGGGCATCGGCACAAGCAGCAGGCTATGACCTATACAGCGCAGAAGACCAGGTCATCCCAAAACAGGGGCACATGTTAATTAGTACTGATCTTCAGATAGAGCTACCTCAAGGGTGCTATGGGCGGATAGCACCGCGATCTGGACTCGCCGCCAAACACAGTATTGATGTGGCAGCCGGAGTAGTCGATCCAGACTACAGGGGTGTACTAAAAGTTCTTCTCTGCAACTGGTCAAAGGAAGACTTTAAGGTCAAAGTGGGGGACAGGATAGTGCAACTAATTTGCGAACGAGTCGGATTCCCACGCCTTGAAGAAGTCACCATGCTAACCCCAACGAGCCGGGGAACCGGAGGTTTCGGCTCTACTGGGAAGGGGGACATGGAGGGCTATATCGCTGTGGGGAGTGAAACCCCAGAAGAAGACCTTGGACCCCGAATAGACGAGTGCCAAGACTGCCCTACACCCAAGGTGGGTGAAGAACTCTCTGTAACGCAAAAACAGGAGTTGACCCAGTTGTTGGAGGAATTTAGAGATGTGCTAACTCCTGTACCAGGAGATACCACCTTAGTCGCACATTATATACTCACACCGCCGGGGAAAAATTGTTCGGCAACGGCCTTATCGACTACCGGAGGCAAAGAGGCAGGAAGTCATTGACCAAGTACGGGAGATGTTACAGTTGAACATCATTGAGGAATCGCATAGCCCTTGGTGTAGCCCGGTGGTACTAGTACCAAAACCAGACGGTACTATGCGATTCTGCATAGACTTCCGCCAGGTGAATGCAGTATCTACATTCGACGCCTACCCAATGCCTCGAATCGAGGAGTTGTTAGACCAGCTCGGCCAGGCGAAGTACCTCACAACATTAGATATGACCAAGGGATATTGGCAGGTGCCGTTAACACGGGAGGCTAAACCAAAAACTGCCTTTAGCACCCCCCTAGGCCTGTTCCAATTCCGTAGGATGCCCTTTGGTCTACACAGAGCAGCAGCCACATGCCAGCGGCTGATGGACATTATTCTCCGACCATATCAAACCTTTGCGACGGTCTATATGGATGATGTGGTGATCCACAGTACTACGTGGACAGAACACCTGCATCAAATAGGAACAGTCTTAGAAGCCATGAGGAGGGCGGGGATAACGTTGAACCCGAAAAAATGTACCTTTGCTGCAAAAGAGGTCAAGTACTTGGGTCACCTGGTAGGACGTGGCACAGTACGCCCGCTACTGGACAAGGTGGAGAGTGTAAGGAAGTTCCCCGTGCCGCAAAACAAGAAACAACTACGAAGTTTCCTGGGCCTCATTGGCTATTACCGACGCTTCATACCACATTTTGCGGAGGAGAGCGCGGTTTTTACAGAGATGTTGAGGAAAAATGCGCCAAATATAATACAATGGTCGGCAGAAGCAGAGAAAGCCTTCCAAGATTTGAAGGCGAAATTATGTCAGGCACCTATATTGCGTGGTGTAGACTTTCATCAAACCTTTCTTTTACAGACCGATGCATCAGAGACAGGTCTGGGTGCGGTTCTCTCGCAGGTTCAAGAAGGCGCAGAACACCCTATTATGTTCCTCAGCAGAAAACTGTCACTTGCTGAGAGAAAATACGTGACGATCGAGAGAGAATGTCTTGCGATCAAGTGGGCCATTGAAGCCTTAAAATTCTACTTGACCGGGAGGAAGTTCGTCCTCATCACGGACCATGCCCCTCTGAAATGGTTACATACCATGAAGAATGAGAACGCCCGACTAACCAGGTGGTACATGGCTTTGCAGCCATATGATTTTAGAGTGGAGCATCGAGCAGGGAAGCTGCATTTTAATGCGGATGCCATGTCACGTATTACATGCTGTGCGGAAGAGGCTTCCCCAGCCCGTAATATTTTAAGAAGGGGGATGTGTCACCCAGCAGACCTGGTTGAGAGAAGGGAAAGTGTTTTAAATGAAGGAAAAAGTGCATATTTTATTTATTTATTTATTTATTTCAACTTCTTATATACCGCACTCTTTGACATCAGCGCGGTTTACAGATAACATAAAGAAACCAGAACAACAGGCTGTTATATGTAATACCAAACAGGAGTATCAACTTGGATAACATGGGAGAACTATTTACATGGAGTATACAATCTATTAACTAGATAACATGCTCAAACTATTTACATAAAATTAGCAGGAATGCTTGGAACAAGGAGAGAGACTGTGGATTGTATTAGGGAGGGGCTATTATGTTACGCGTCATGTGGGGTAGTATTTGATGAAAAGGTGCAGTTTAAGGGCCTTTCTGAACTGGGTTAGGTCGGTTATGGCGCGGAGATCAGGTGTGAGCCGCAATATCTGGAGGAACCAGGTAGAGGGAGCCAGAGAGACTCCAGAGCCACTATAGAACCACGCCCCACTGAGCATGATGTAATGCCAGCCAGCTTCCAATCCAGGTGCACAGAGGAACTTCTTAAGGAGGCTCTGGAAGACAGGAAGGGGAGCAGAGGAAGTGGCAGCAGATGGAAAGGCAGCTGTGAAGACAGTTGGAGTGACGACTGGAGAGGAAACAGCAAGAGTAAATGCAGCAGGACTGTGTACAGCTGGAAGCAAGGCAAGACAGAGGGAAGGTTGGAATGCAAACCTGAATATCCCCTTGCCAAAAGATCACCTAAAGGGAAAGGTGATGGTCTGAGAGCTAAGGAGGAACCGGAGGAGGTTTCAGCAACTAGAGAGGTAAAAGCTGTTTGTCCAGAGTGGTCAAGGCATTACTGCAGTTGTTGTCCAGAATCCACAGGGTCACAGCAGGAAGCCCTAAGACGTGCTAAACAGGCCAGCCAAAGGAGAGACTGGTATAGGCCTCAACCTTCGCTGAAGTCCAAGAGGCCAAGCTCCCAAGGTAAAGCTTTTATTGAAGCAAGATATAGAAAAAGCTTGTATGATAAGAAAGGCTTGGATAATAGATGTTTGTATAAGACTGCCACAAAAGCTACAAAGAGAGAGGACTTTCCTCCATGTAGAATACGCCCTAAGAATAATCCAGAACATTGGGCTGTGCTGGAAAAGCTATACAGAGAGCCTGAGTATAAGATACCTGAACCCAGGGACTCAGAGTCCGAGGTGTCCACCTACGAGCAAATGCAAGTGGACCTGGCCAGTGAGGCTTAGGATAACGAAATGGATTGCACATATTGTACTAGTGGAAGCCTGGAGTCTGTGCCAGACTTGTATGCGGCATAAGTTATTGCCTAGAATATTGTTTGAATGAAGTCCAGCGCTAATGTGAAGATAACAGTGTGTCTTTAAGCTTTTTGTTTCACTTTTCTTACCTGAATGAAGGACTTTTGCGTTTGTTGTTAACCAATCCTTTGGACCCTAGCGTAAAGGGAAATAAACGCCTTTATTTTCCCACCACTTGTGCATATGTTTCTTTGAAGATTAGGACCAGGAAACAAATAAGGCCAAAAGTGAAGTAGGCCGCAGGATTACTGGCCAATCTTCTCCCCATAATTTTTATGTCTGAGCGCTGCTTATACGCCAGGGCGGTGCTCGCGACAGTATCTAGCAGTTTCCCCAAAAGACACAGGTTCCGTAATGCTTGTATTGGGTCAAGCACTGATATCCTGGGTCCCTTCTTATTTTATTTATTTATTTTTATTTATTTAGCAAACACTTATATACCGCTACTTCCAGCGATCAGAAGCGGTCTGATTATAGTTTTGGGATATGTCACAAAATCAAGACAGAAAGTTTGGGGCATAGATAGCAAGAAGAGTGGTAATACACAGCACACATCGCAGGGTCTACATATAGACCTTCCGGAACTATCATACATATGTACAAAAGCGCTTATCCTTTAACTATTTACATTTGACAAACGACTATTCGTTTCTTTTTATCTTGTTGGATTCACATCTGGCCATAGTGGCAGTTGAATAGATGAGTTTTTAATTTTTTCCTGAAATCGAGTAGGTCATTTATTGCTCTCAGCTCATGTGGTAGGTTGTTCCATAAAGTGGGGGCAGAGAAGGAGAATGCTCTGCGACTAGTGCTGGATTTTACATGTCTGATGCTGTTTGGGACTATAAGTGTGTCTGCGTTTATGGTTCTCCTGCTTCTTGTGGTAGGTTGCAAGGCGATCAGGGTGGAAAGGAATGATGGGGCCAGGTTGTGAATTAGCTTGAATGTCGTTACCAATGTTTTGTATTGGATCCTGGCAGCGACTGGGAGCCAGTGTAGTTCCATCAATATAGGTGTGATATGTTCGGTGACGCTTGTTCTCATGATGATCCTTGCTGCTACGTGTTGTGCCAGTTGTAATCTGTTAGTCGTTTTCTTTGGTAGACCCTGTAAGATGGAGTTACAGTAGTCGAGGTGGGGCATGATGAGCGCTTGAGCAACTGAACGGAAGTCACATGGATCTAGTACATTCCGTAGGGGTCGTAGTACTCTAAGCTTGTGAAAGATAGCTTTGTTGGTGTTGCTGAGGTGTTTTTCCATTTTCAGTTTGCTGTCGATTATGACTCCTAAATATCTAATTTCCTTCTTAGTGTTGTAAGTATTGTTGCACAATGTGATTGTTGGTGGCGGTTCAAAGTCAGTTTTACTGGATATAAACATAACTTCAGTCTTCTTATGATTAATCGACATGTTGTTTTGTTTTAGCCATCCCAACATCTCTCCCTTGCAGGTTTCCAGCTGATCGTAATTTGGGTCAACGGTCTCAAGCTGTGTGTACAGCATGATATCGTCTGCGTATATGTGGTAGTTGATGCCATATTTCCTGAATATTTCACTGAGGGGTTGCATGTAAATGTTAAACAGTAGTGCCGAGAGTGCCGACCCCTGTGGTATGCCTTGGGTTTGAGTGAAGGCTTCGGCTTTTTCTCCGTTGAATTGGACTTGTGGCTTTCTTAATAATGGTTTATGGACCTTTCCTCCAGAAAGTTGTCCAAACCTTTTTTAAACCCAGCTACACTAACAGCCTTTACTACATCATCTGGTAACAAATTCCAGAGTTTGATTATACGTTGAGTGAAAAAATATTTTCTTTTATTAGTCTTAAATAGTTTACCCTGTAGCTTCATTGCATGTCCCCTAGTCTTTCTATATTCTGATAACGTAAACAATCAATCTACGTTTACCTGTTCCACTCCGTTCATTAATTTATAGACTTCTATCATATCTCCCCTCAGCCGTCTCTTTTCCAGGTTAAAGAGCCCTAAACCTTTTAGCCTCTCTTCATAGGAGTATCATTCCATCCCCTTTACCATTTTGGTGGCTCTTCTCTAAACCTTTTCTAATAATGCTATATCCTTTTTAACATACGGCGACCAGAATTGCACACAATATTCAAGGTGCGGTCTCACCATGAAACGATATAGAGGCATTATAATATCTTTTGTTTTATTTTCCATTCCTTTCCTTATGATACCTAGCATTCTATTTGCTCTCTTGGCCGCCGTTGCACACTGGGCCGAGGGTTTTAACATGTTATCCACAATGACGCCTAAATCTTTTTCCTGGGTGGTGGTTCCTAATGCGGAACCTTGCATCGTGTAACCATAGTTTGGGTTGTTCTTCCCTAGGTGCATAACTTTGCACTTGTCCACATTAAATTTCATCTGCCATTTTGATGCCCAGTCTTCCAATTTATCAAGATCCTCTTGCAATTTTCCACAATCCTCTTGGGTTTTAACAACTTTAAATAGTTTTGTCTCATCTGCAAATTTGATAACCTCACTCGTTATTCCACTTTCCAGGTTATTTATGAATATGTCAAAAAGCAGCGGACCCAACACAGATCCCTGGGGTACACCACTATTCACCTTTCTCCATTGGGAAAATTGGCCATTTAGCCCAACCCTCGGCTTTCTATCTTTTAACCAGTTCTTGATCCACAGTAGTACACTGCCTCCTATCCCATGACTCTTTAGTTTTGCCAAAAGTCTCTGATGAGGGACCTTGTCAAAGGCTTTCTAAAAGTCCAGATACACTATATCAACCGACTCACCTTTGTCCACCTGTTTATTCACACTTTCAAAAAAACATAACAGATTAGTAAGACAAGATCTTCCTTGTCTAAAGTCATGTTAGCTGTCTCCCATTAGGTCATGACTATCTACATGCTGAGTAATTTTATTCTTTACGATGGTTTCTACCATTTTCCCGGTACGGACGTGAGGCTCACTGGTCTGTAGTTTCCAGGATCACCCCTGGAACCCTTTTTAAAAATTGGTGTTACATTGGCGATCCTCCAGTCTTCAGGTATTAGAGATGATTTTAATAATAGTTCACAGATTAGCAGGTCTGCAATCTCATATTTCAGTTCTTTCAACGCCCTTGGATGTATACCATCCAGCCCAGGTGATTTGCTACTCTTTAGTTTATCTAATAGTTGTAATACATCTTCCCGATGTATCGATATTTCCTTCAATTCTTCCACACCTTTAAATACCACTTCAGTCATGGGTAATATCCCTACATCTTCCTCAGTAAAGACCGAAGCAAAGAATTCATTCAGTCTCTCCGCTATCGCCTTGTCGCCTCTTAGTGCCCCTTTAACTCTTCCATCATCTAATGGACCAACTGACTCTCACAGGTTTTTTGCTACGAATGTACTTGAAAAAATCTTTATTTCGCATTTTTGCTTCCGCAGCAAGCTTCTTCTCAAATTCTCTATGCAGTCCAGCATCCCTCTAGCTTTGGCCACTGCCTTATTGCATTGTTTTATTGACTTGAAATCATCAGGTACAACCATCCCAAGATTTTTCTCCCAGTCCATGGGTGTTGGCCTCTCATCCCCTTTCACATATCTTCTTTAGATTTCTGCATTCTGTTGCCAACACAGGCCAAGTATGAGGTAACATGATAGTCCACCTTCTATATTAAAGCACCTTTACTATGGAATTCTCTACCACTTGACCTACGCTTGGAACAATGTCATCATAAGACCCGTTTGGGCCTTTAAACTTGTTTGATAATGCTTTCAGCCCCCTGTGAATGCTGCCCTAGGAGGAAAAAGTCTTGTCTAAGAGCGTGTGTATTGTCTGTTTTTCTTTAACTCATTTCTTTTCATCTCTACCCTCTCCTCTCCTCAGCTTTCCTATTTACACTTTGTGGTTTCCTTTTACATGATTATGAAATCGTAAGACACTGATTTTAGAATGGTGGTATACCAAAACCGAATAAACCATATCACCCATGTCCAATAATGCTTTATTGCAAATGCTTCCCATATCTTATCCTAAAGCTGCTTCTGCTAGGAAGGATTTTATCCAAGCCATGCTTTTACTTCCAATACAAGGTGTTGACAGGGTTCCACTAAAACCTTTGCTTCGACAAAGTGAAATGCTGCCAACAAATCTGATGATACCAGTAATAGTGGAGTTCCCTTATCTAAATAAAATACTTGATCTAATATTGCTGTCAAAGTTTCAGTCCAAATTCCCACCCAATATCCGCCCTGATCCTCATCCAATAGGTTGTAGTCTTCTAAAAACCCTCTAACCTGACTTTATACTTCTTTTTATGCCATCAGTTTGGCTAACAAGGGTTTGGAAATTGGAAATTTGCCAAAAGGTTTCACATACTTCTATCTGCTCCTTCTTTTAAAAAATTGGTGACATTACAGCTTCCTTTAACCTTGGAGGTTGTTTATCAAATCTCTTACTTCCACTGTTCAGAACGTTGCTTAAAAATTGTAACAGGTGCAGGATCCAATGAGGAATAAGTATTTTTCAAGACCTTATGCAACACTAAGGAATCTAGATACTAAGGTGTGCTAATATTAATGTGCATTAATTCACAAACAAACATGCATTATTGGTAACTAGGTCCCATTGAATTAACATGAGACATCCGTTAAAATACCGTGCATTAACAATGAATTAAAGCGCATTAATTTTGGCATACCTTTAGTAATAAGACCGCTTAATCTTTCTATTGTCAGGAGGTTCAACATGTCTAACATAACCTCCCTCTATATGCCGCCTGTCTTGCTAAGCTACATTTCTGCTTCTCAGCATCTTCCTGTTTTGTTTGCTGGTGCGGTTTGTGAGCCTGTATGTTCCTGCTCCCTGAAGAAGCCTTTCTGGTGAAGCTCCTGGTGTTGGAGCTACCTATGCTGCACATATCAAGTTGAGTTTTTTCTTTATCTGTATCTTTATCCGCACCGTCCCATACTTGACTTCTGCAACCCGATCTACAACGGAATGCCAAAACAATCACTCAGGACACTTCAAATGGCTCAAAACACAGCAGTCAGAATAATCACCGGTTCTCCAACACAAGCCCACATCATCCCCATCCTAAAAGACCTCCACTGGCTCCCAATCAGCCACCGCATCAAATACAAAATGATACTAAACATATTCAGAATCAGACACAAGAGCTCTGCACTCAGCCTCCAAGCCCTCATACTCCCTGACGCCAGCAATAGACCGAGAAGAAAGACCACAGCAGACACAGCACCCCAAGCAACTACACAAAAGCAAATCCACCACACAAAGAGCCCTATCACTGGCGGCTCCAACAATATGGAACACACTCCCAGACGACCTACGATCAACTGAAGACCCTAAAGACAGTACTCTTCACTGAGCACTATGGCCCAAATGCATAGCCAGAATCTACAGACTTGGACCAACCTTAGACTCGATTGAAGTTCAATCACAACCCGCTATGGAACCAGCAAACCCATGTATATAACTGTAAAAAGCGCATACTGTAAATAGCTCACACTAATCAGCACACCCACACCCATGCACCCTCACTGTACATAAACTTATCTGACATAAACACCATTGCCATTGATTGTTTGATCTGTTCACCGCCTTGATTGAAGGATAAGGCGGGATAGAAATACCCTTAAATAAATAAAAATAAATTATCTGCTATTTGCAATATGGTGAACGCTCGGAGTCATTTGCAGCAGTTTACAGACTCCTCAGTTCTTCTGGTGTTTTTTTGGTCTGTCTTTGAAAGGATTTCCTTTGACCAGTGATGTATTCTTGAGCAGCTCTATCATTGTTTGTCATTATGACTGAAGTATAATATTTTTCATCTTTGTGAGAATGTTGAGGTCTTTTTCCTCTCATATTTCAGTTGAGGATTTATAGAGAAGTAGATATGTCAGTTAGTTCACATCATTTGATTACTCTTAATCCTCCTAACTGACCCCTCATGTTTTAATCTCCTACGTTTTGTAGAAAGACCTCTACCATCTTTTCAGCATCTTCCTCTTTAAGAACTATTTATTCGGCGACCTATCCTTGTCCCATTAAGCCACTTACACCTTTAAAAACCTTTCCAGTTTATTTTCCGGCTTCTCAATTTTTGCCACATACTTTGTTTTTAAAAATATTTATTAACTTCTCCATTTTTTTTTCTAATTCAGAATGTGATTTCAACCATATTCTCTCTAACTTTCAAACTCTGTTATTGTGATCTTAAACATTATGAGCCTGATTCCAACAGGGGCATGTCTGGGCTGTCCAGATGTCCAAAAAATGGATGGCCCCAAATCACAGCCCAGCGTAGCTCTGATTCAGCAGTGGACATCCTCTCTACAGCCTGTCCAGCCAGCCCTATGCCCCTGCTGTGTGCCAATGCCATGGCATCCCATCACCATGGCACCGGGACAACCAGCATGAGTAGAAATGCCGCAACAGAGGAAACCCTCATTTCCCCACTGCCCAACCGTCAGCACAGGCAGCCAGTGCCGGTATTGGGTAGCAGGGACAACCCTGCATCTACCCGGCTGGTTTGGTGGGGTTGCCTGGCCCGAACCATGCAGTCAGTGGGACTTATCCTACCTCTGAATAAGTCGCACATGGAATAAGTCGCATGTCTATCTCTCCTCCACCAGACCTACAGGGCCATGATCTGAATAGACTCTCTACATCTGGGTGCTTCAGCTGGCCCCTGCTCTGCCCACTCCTGCCTCTGACCCTCCCCCTCCCGCCCCTATCCAGCGCTCCCCACACTACCCCTCAGTACAAGCAGGGATGGCTGGACTCAGGATTGAGTGCCGGGCCAGAATGGGGTGGATGTCCTATCAGAACGTCTAACCCCGCTATTTGCATCAGGCCCTATGTATACCAACTCCTCTGCCCTCCTCTACAAACCTTGCAAGATTTTACTGGGGCTACTTCATCCAGGACGTCCCCGATTACTTTAAACCATTCCTCAACCTTCTCCTCTACTTATCTACATTCTCCATCCTCTGCCTATTCCACCTCTCAGGATAAGGCAGTATATCAAAAACAACAACAAAATACCATAATATTCAAATCTAATCAAGTATTGATTGGACCAAGGAACAGGGTCAGCTTCCTGAATCTTTTATTGACCATTAGTGTATTTCTTCTGAATCAAATATTAGATCTAAAATATGTCCCTGTTCATGAGAATTATTTCAGTTAGTAGACAAAATTACCCAAGCCTCTAATCCCGATAACAGCAACTGCACCTTATAATCTCCACCTTCATCCCAGACTGCTATTATGCACTCTATTAATTCCTCTCACTCTGTACTTAACACACTAAAGACCAAGATCTATTGTCTGCATACTTCAACAGCATGCACTCTACCTTGTTGGGAAAATCAATCTTTGATTCCACTTCACTAATCTCTAAAAAACAAAAGCAACTCCACCTTCCCTTTTTTTTGCTTTTGGCTCTAGAGAGTAATTAAAACCAGGTGGACATAAAAACCAATCGTATTTGGCCATCACTTCCCAGTCAGCCAGGAGATATGGCCTCAGAGTTGGTTCATGGTGTTGATGCCCTAGGCAAACCTTATGCCCCCCCCCCCCCCACCAGCTTTCAAAATCTAATTAAGCTTTGAATGCCCCACTCTTTGCTGTCTCCCCCCCCCCCCAGAAGATGATGTCTATATTTAATAAAGCAAATTCCAGTTTGTTTCTTTCTTTCTCTACCATAGCTTGAACCCTTTCCCTCCTTAAACTTTCCTATCCATCACTCCTGCCTCTGTAGCCTCTTCCCCTTCTCTTCCAAAGACCTTTATTGTGTCCGTTTCTTCAAAAGCCTGAATCACTTTGCTTTCTCACCCTTCCTCAGCTGAACTGCTTTGGATTTCTGTAGAAGGAACCAATTGGGCAGCTTGCTCTCATTTTTAAGGTTTAAACTTTATTTGATTTACTGCTCTTCATCGCCTGAGACAACCGGGTGGTTTACCAAACTAGGTGGCAACAAAAAGAGCAATGCAAGGGAGGCAGAAACACAGCTGAACAAAGGGAAAAAGACAGACATGACCTGAAAGATACACGATGGATGCTTGTGCAATTCTCCTCTGAAATACTGGTCAGTTACACGAAGGTGCAACTGCAGAGGTAAAGAGACACTATGAGCTCTGCCCGGTAGAAAAGGTATGAATGGAAAGCTGTTTTCAGAGTGAACTTGAATTGTAGGTAGCAGCACCCGTCTCTGAGCAGGGGGGGGGGAGGGGGGGGAAGCATGTTCTTATACAAGGTTCCTGAACAATGAGTGTTAAATTGCTTCAAACCTAATCATTGTATGGGGACAACAAACATAATTAAAAGTTGGCTTTGAAAACTGTCCTCTCCATCTACACATGAAAAAGCCCAAATATAAGCTATGAGATATAATTTACCTTGAGTTTTTTCAATGAATAGAATATTTTATTAGTGCTGGGATCTGTTATAGCTCAGGAATTCTTTACACACAGAACAAATTGTCCTCAAGTTCATAGGTTTCTTTTAGTCACCTTTCAGATCAGCTCATAGATAATGGGTAATTCAAAGAACGTGGAACTCGACAGTCTGATGTTTCTTTCTGCCAGACTATGTCATTATATATGTATGTATAATGGAATCTTCTATTCAATTCTGTTTGCTATACATCATTTTCAATGCATCCTGAGACTTAGAGCTGTTTCCCTACTTAGAAGCGGAGCAGCATATACTTACCATACAGAAGAAACAAAGCCAGTAGTTCCTGAAAGGCTCTCCTGGGTCATTTTATCAGGCTTGTTCGGTGACTTGCATGACACATTTGGCCTATGCCTTTCTTTGAAACTCCATTTGCCAAGCATCCTATCCTGCCAGTTGTAACGCCGTACACGGTGCGAGGCATCCAGGACATGTCGCTCCTTGATCTCTTCACATGAGCACTATAGTCCAGGCTCTGAATCCAGTCCGGGTTTTCCAAGACCCATTGAACAGTTCTCCCAATTTAACAGCAGCCCTATTGTGGGGAACCTCCCACTAGAGGCTAGCCCTAAAACCACTGCACTTACTTCAGCAACAGTGTTGGGCATGGCCTTTTCTTCTTAAAGCACAAAACATCAATAGTTCTTAAAAACAAGAAATAAGCCATCATATATCGTCCCAGCAAACAAAAGGTAACAACCTCTTCATTTCCCTCACTCACAAGTGCACAGGTGGGAAGCTTGGAGCCCTCTTCCCTTCCACAAACAAACTGGCATTACCACATTCTCTTTCTTAGGTCAATAGCAGTGTTGCTGACAATCACAGCTTTGGTAGCTGGGCAGCAGCCCTTGTCCCATCCCTTCAGGTTCTATGTACATTTGCTGAACCTGCCCCAGGGCTAAATCATTCACCGCTTCAAGCACAGTACCTCCATGGGTTCAAGAAAAATGTCCTCTTCATATTCCTGTGCTTTCATTGGTTCCCCCTGGTCTGTTCCTCTGCCCCTGGAAGCACAGGGACCTTTTCAGAAGTAGGGGCAGGCTCCTGAAGGCTGTGGTTCCCTCCTTCCTGGAGCCTCCCCTCCAACTGCAGTGCGCTGCTTTTTACACATATACTCCAGGCACAACCTAAGCCCTCCATTGCTTGCCTGCTTCCCCCATTAAGGTGACCCTTGCTTAACAGGGCTTTCAAAAACCCAGCTTCTCTTGGCTCTTCTTCTTGTGTTGCTTATTGCTGGAGCCCTCTGCCACCTGTGTGATCTCTTAATTAGATCACCTGATCTTTTCTGTAGAGGGCCTTCTTATCCTAATGGATTCTGGGACTTGTAGTATGACTGGCCCTGCCACACAGTGCAAGGTGATATTAAAAAGAAAAAATAGGACCAACTGTGACTTATAGCTGGAAATGAGTTGCCAACTCTGGTTTTTTTTTAGTTTTGGGAGCTTTACAAAACAATCAGAATCTAATCTAATCTAATCACATCCAAGAAAATGATTCTGATATTCATCAAAAAAGATCCCCCAATGGTTATTTTATTTTTTTATGTTGGAGCTACCAACCAAGTGAACAAAAGTAATTTGTACACCGTTGAGGCTACTCCCTTTTAATCGATTTAATATTTAAAATTTAAAAATGAACGCTGTACTTAGCTTTGTCGCTTGAGCTACCAACAAAAAAAAATAAAAAAATAACCATTGGGGGATCTTTTTTGATGAATATCAGAATCATTTTCTTGGATGTGATTAACTCTGTTTTGTAGGCAGAATTATAACAATTTTCTACATACAAAGTAGGCATGCAATGTGGTGGCACAAGAACGTAAAAGGTTGCTAAATGGCAGGAATGGAATAAACACTGGTACCCATTACATGCAATGAATGCAAAATTCTTCAAAACACAAATAATCATGTGGAGGGTGATTCTGTAAACCTCCCAAACAAGGCGCATCACTGTGTGTGTTGCAGCCCTGTTTATAAAGTGACACATGTGCAAGCCTCAGTAGTGTACCGATGCGCCGTATCCTTGGTGTAGGCGTAGCTGGCAGAGCCTAAATTAGCACAGAGACACATGTACATCATAGTATTTTATGTGTACTTGCTCACCCCAAGGGAAGGTATGCTCAATAGGCACTTCTGCATGCATGGAGGCCAATTCAGAACCATGCACTGCCGCCAAGATATGGATGTTCATGGGAGAAACCCTATTCTGCTCTTGCAGGGCCCAGACATACCTGTGATGGCAGAATCGGGGACATACATATCCGGGAGCACCCCGTATGCTGAGGAGATCAGTGTACGGAGAGCTGCCCTTCTGTACACCAGACCACCACTGCTGAAGTAAAGGAGCAGTGGTGTCCTTGCACCATGGCAATGAGCCATCCACTGGATGGCTCAGAATACCATTGCCCCATCGGCCCCTGCAGACCGCTGGAGGCCTCTGTGGCCTGGATCATGGCTGCAGGGGCACCGCTGGGCCAATGGCATGGGGTGCAGGGGGCTGCGGTGTGCGATTGGTGATGCCCCCAGGACTTATTCCACCATTGGGGTGGAATAGCCTGAACATCCTTGGGGATGCTGGGGAACTTACAGAGTCCTGTCCTGGATAGGCCCTGTATGTTCCAATAGCTGGCTACTCCCCTTCTCTGCTCCCGCTCCACTCCCTCCCGCCCATGTACAGTACAGCGCTACCCGCACAAACGCTGTGTACTTGCGGGGAGTACTGCTGGTAGAATAGGGCTGGGGGGCTGTGCACGGGTTGGACATCCAGCCCACATGTAGAATGCCATTATTCGGCATTTGGAATGCCCCCTTACTGAATAGCCATTGACCAAAGCATTCATGAAAGTTCTCATTCACGTCCACAAATCCTGTAGATGGATATCCTTAATTCATGAAAATTTTAAAGGTGCATGTTGGGGACATGGTCTAGGTGTAGCCTGGGTGGGACAAAAATTTGCACATGTATTCCTCATTTCATATAGGGAATTCACATGTAAGCCCAAAATTGTCTATGTCGGTGTTTACACCTGCTCCCTGGTGCATGTAGATTCTTAAAAAGTGTGTGTTTGGGGCAACCTTTTAAGGAAGTTATCCTCCTTAATCCCTTTTAGGTCATTTCTTCCTCCAAATTAAAATTTGATTGAAAACACAACCTCCATTAGTTCAGTAGCAGCATTTACACATTTATGTTTTCAGAATGGCTCACATGCACGTATAGGTGCCGACATTTACATGTGAAGGTTGTGAAATGCCAGCACTATCACATCGAATTAGCTGGGTTTCCTCTGTTGATTTTTCCCACATGTAAATTTTTAAAATAGCTTCTCCCACTGCACATGGATAACATATTAACACAGTATATGACGGAAGATAAAGACCAACATCATCCATCTAGTCTGCCCAGCGAGGTGGCAAGAGTAGGTGTACCTGCCACTCTGTGCAGGTCACCTCTCCCAATGCCTTTGTTTAGAGGTGTACCCAGCGCTCCATGCAGGTCACCCCTGTTTGTTGAGATATAAGAGATAGTTAAGGTTGTTTTGATTTTATCCTGTTGCTGTAAAGGGATCCACTGTGTTTGTCCCAAGCCATTTTGAATTTTGCCACTGTATTTGCCCCCCACCACTTCCATCAGGAGGGCATTCCAATCATCCACCACCCTTTCAATGAAAAAGTATTTCCTGACGTTGCCCTTCAGTTTACCCCCTTGCAGCTTCATGTTATGCCCTCTAGTTTTACAGCTTCCCCATCTTTGGAAGAGGTTTGTTTGCTCATTAATACTCTAAGTGTTTAACATATCTCCCCTGTCCCTCCTCTCCTCTAATACGTACATATTTAGGTCTTCAAGTCTCTTCTCATATGTCTTCTGGCGAAGGCTCAAAATCATTTTGGTCGCCTTCCTCTGAACTGTTTCCAGTCTTTTTATATCCTTTGTGAGATATGGTCTCCAAAACTGAACACAGTATTCCAAGTGAGGCCTCACCAGTGACTTGTACAGTGGCATCAGTACCTCTTCCTTTCTGCTGGTAATTCCTCTCTCTGTGCAACCCAGCATCCTTCTGGCTTTGGCCATCTCCTTGTAGCACTGTTTCGCCACCTTGAGATCCTCAGAAACAATCACTCCAAGGTCCTTCTCCTGGTCCATGCACACCAACCTCTCGTCCCCTATCACATACAATTCCCTTGGATTTCTGCACCCCAAGTGCATGACACTGCACCTCTTCACATTAAATCTTAACTGCCAAGCATTAGACCATTCTTCCAGCTTTTGCAGATCTTTCCTCATGTTATCCACTCCATCAGGGGAGTCCACTCTGTTGCAAATTTTCATGGCATCTGCAGAAAGACAGATAAACATGCACATGAGTTCCTGCACCTTGTTTATGTAGGTTAGAAACAGCTCCACTCATAGCTGGACCTTCACATCTCAATTCTGATCTTCAAGTACTCTCTAAAATGTGCTTTCCCATGTTACAGAGGGAACCAGCTTAAACAATATCAGAATAGGACAGTCAGAGCCGGAAGCTTGCTATGAATATGGCAACTAAAGCTGAGAATGTTTGTTTATTGCTACTACTACTTATTATTTCTATGGTGCTGTTACATATATGCAATGCAGTACAAATACACATAAGAGAACATGCCATTCTCAACAGAACATGCCATTTAGTTGTGATAAACAAAATGAGTAAGAGATTTGGAAATTTCATTTATTAAGACAATGATTACAACAAAAAGACGGTGATCAAGAAAACTACGGGTTAAGATTTGACAACACCCTGAAAAAAGTGAATTCAATAAATAAAATTTGCAATCTTGTGCCAATTCAAATACAGTCATTATCTTAAACATATCTGACATCCCTTTCCAAAATGTTTTTTACTTCCTGGCATTCCCACTACATGAGCCAAGTAATTCTAATGAGGTGATGATTGTGCTGGATGTTTCTAGTCTATTCAATTAGTCACCTTGTGAACACTCGCCCCATCGGCATCACCCTGCAGGCAAAATTCAGGTGACCTATGACAGCTTGCATATGCTTCAAAGTAACCTTTTTTCCTCGCTAGTTTATGTGATCAGTTCCTTCATTTTTGCTACTTTTTCCTCAGGGAGTCTGGTTAACGTGTATTGTCCATCTCAATGCTCAGAAAGGACAATATCTGCTTCAATTTTCTTCTTAGCCAAAGGCCTGGAGGCATGCTGGTCGATCCCTCTCCACTATCAAGAAGTCATTCAGGTAGTGAACAAGCCTGCCTCTTCCTACCCTCCAATCTATTATCCAAGAAAAAAGGAACTAAACCTCTCAAAATAGGTGCAGGACACGTAGAAGCTCAAGGAAAGGCATTTATTTAAAAAAACCCTTCCCTGGAATTTGAAACCAAACAAGTGGAAACTCTCTGGGTGAACAAGCAGCAGCTGGAAGGCAGACTCAATGTCCTACTAGACCATCCAAACCCTTTTATTTATTTGGTTTTATATACTGCACTATTCATAATCAGCACAGTTTACAATAGAACAACTTATTACATGGAACAGTTTACATTGAACATGTGAACATGATATAATACAATTAACAAATTTAAATTAAATAAATCATAAAACAGTAGCATATAAGAGCGGTGAACTAAATCTTGAGTCCAATATTGACAGAATCTGACAGAATCTTGAGTATAATATGGACAAAGAGTTAAGTTACATGGTCAAAAGCAAGATGGAATACATGTGTTTTGATAGCTCTGTAAAAGGTGGTCAAATCTGAAATGAGACGAATAGGAGCACGCAGGGAGTTCCATAGTAGAGGGGCGAAGAGGGAGAAGGCTCTGTTCTTGGAGAATTGGGAGCTTTTTCTAGCTAGGGCTGGGAAAGTAAGAGTGTTTGCCATATT
This sequence comes from Ichthyophis bannanicus, assembly GCA_033557465.1. Lineage (NCBI taxonomy): Eukaryota > Metazoa > Chordata > Amphibia > Gymnophiona > Ichthyophiidae > Ichthyophis > Ichthyophis bannanicus. The sequence goes on along the minus strand of CM066040.1, from coordinate 98,867,805 downwards.
TGTTCTTACTCTGTTGTCAGGAGTCCAATGTAAGAGATCTTCCAGTGAGAATGCAGAGAGGTGATGAAGATTTTTAAATGTTATCAGGAGAGTTTTGTACTTAAGTCGACTGCTTATTGGGAGCAGGGTAGATGAATTAGGAGAGGAGTTACATGTTTGTATCTAGAAGCCCTGTAAATGGTTTGAGCAGCAGTATTCAAAGCCAATTGTAAAGGATGGAGAGCATATCCAGGAAGACCATGTAGGATGATATTGGCGTAGTCGAAGAGCGGAATGATAAGAGCTTGGAAGACAGTGCGGATGTCAGTAGGCTCCAATAAGGGTTAGAGATGGCAGAGGGAACATATTTTATGATAGACAGCCTTCATGATATTACTTATATGGAACTCCATGTTTAGGCACTGGTCCAGAGTAACGCACAGATATCTAACCTCGTGATTAGACTTCAGATCAGCATTCTTAACCTGTAGGGTTGCTGGACGTATGAATGTTGAGACCTTTGTGATAAAAAGGACGTTTGTCTTTTTAAGGTTCACTTTCAGGTTGTGAGCATCTAACCAATCAGAGACAGCACTGAAGCAATAAATGATTCCAGTGAAGTTTAGGTTGTCTGTTGAAAAAGGAGTGTAGAGAAGCATATCATCTGCATAGATGTGATAAAGAATGCCGAAGAATTGTATGATCGTACATATTGGATATATATATATATATATATATATATATATATATATATATATATATTGTGGTGTAGAAGGTCCCTCTGATCCCTTAGAGAGAGGAAAAACGGAAGAGTTAGCTTCAGTAGCTGACAGAAAACAAAAGCACATGGCTCATGGTTTCCAGGGAAACCACAAGCAAAGTGAGTCACAAGAAAGGAAAACACGCCCCTGCTGCAGTTTAGCTCCACAGTCACGAGTTGAGGCAGAACACCTGCTGGGAGGAGGGGTCAGGTTAAGCCCTAGAAGGCAGAGATATAAAGAATGCTCATTAGAGAGAAGGTTAGAACAGCCGAGAGAGCAGCCAAGAGAACAGCCACAAGAACAGCTGAGAGAACAGCTACGGGAACGGAGAGAAAGACCAAAGCCAGAATAGGAGTTAAGCTCAGGAGCAGAGGAACTGCTTGGGACTGAGGACCCAGAGTAGCTGATGGTAATAGAAGATTCTCTGAGGTTTAATTCAGAGAGGGAAACCAGCAAGAGAAACAATTGGAGAACCAGTGCCAAGAAGCCAGGTAGAAACAGCCCAGGTTTGGTGCCGTGTCTGAAAGGCAGCCAAAAGGAAAGATTACCGAGAAGGCTGACTTGGGAGCACTCACAAACTCCAAGGTTTGGATCTCTAGCTGACCCTGAAGTGCAGAGAGAATCTCCTGTAAGAAAGCCAAAAGGTAGGCTGCGAGATTGGTTTAAAGACCAAACTGTTTTTAAGAAGTGGTCTTGTGTTAGCCCAGAAGGGTGGGGCTCTCCTCATAGTAAATACTGTGGTAATTCTCAACCATATCTAGCAGAAGGCTGGAGAGAAAAGTCTAGAGCTGAGGAACTGGGTGTGTGCTTGGAAACACCATGTAGCCAGTTTCAAACATTCCCAGCTGATAACCATTATGAAGCAATGGAGACAGAACCAGCTGTAGAATACATGCCAGTGGAAGAAATGGACTGTACATTATCTGTTTCTGATAATATAATACCTGTGTGCTAATACTAAGCTGTTCAGAGAGCTGCGGGAGGCAGTTGGAAGAAAAGCACAAAAGGTTTGAGCAGAGAAATGCTTGTTTAAGTTGGATTACTGTGAAACGTATGTGATGCTGATATAAGAAGCTATTTTTGTTCAATTCTTATATTATTTCCTGCCAGAAGATGTATGGCAATTTGTTCTTCATTTTCTGTATGTAAAGCCGCCCGGAGGGGAATTAAAATCCTGTTTATTTGCCTGAAACCATTCGTGCTCAACTACTCTCTTTTATTTGGATAGTAAATACTACAACTCCCAGGAGGCAGTGCTTTCCCCAAGCTCTGTTCTACTATCTAAAGAAGGGATCAGGCCGCTTAACTCTGCATGCCTAGGCTGTGGGGTACTAGCGTGTTACAATATATATATATATATATATATATATATAGCCAATATGTACGATATATGTATATATATTAAATACCATATATATATATATATTGTGATGGGGCCCGTGGTTAGAGCCCTTTTAGCCCTGTATAGGCGGTTGCCTAGGGTCTATAAGACAAGTAAACTGCTCCGGCTTTATAAATAAAAGAGTCTTTCAGAGCAAATTGAATGAAAATAAAGTGGGATTTTATTCCCCGTCCCGCTCGGACTGTCAAAAAGAACAGAAACTTCAAAACGTAAGCGAAGTAACAAAAATAGTGGCAAACATATATTCTTTGTTACATGCACAAAGTTCTCTTTTGCATTTACTCAAATATCAAGGCTGCATTTATAACACATGCTGCAATCCATGGGAATGGGCTCTGGAAGACTGCTACCATCTTCCCATATCATGCTTTCTCCAGCACTTCCCAAACTCCCTGTGTCAGACTCCTCTTGTGAACAGTGTTCAGACACAGCGTCTTGTGACAATTCGCTATAGTAATCAATGGAGGCTCTTCTCCCTTCGGGTCTATACCTCCCTCGGTAGTAGCTTCTGCCTGGGCTTTCCTCCCAGAACAACAGCTCTGAACCACCTTGCTTCGTGCGGTTATAATCAGGACCACGTCCTTGGCAGTTATAAGCTTTAAACCTCTCCCTGTAAGCATAAGGAGGTTTCTTTCTCTCTGCAGGGATTGCCTTAGTACTTGGCTCCCTATATCTTTTGGTTCTAGCCGCCCAGGCTGGTTGTGCAGAAGTATAATTGGTCCTAGCTTTACAACTACTTCTTATGCTGCAGATGTGCTTGGAGTTCCCATCCCCCGACACTTTCTTCTTACACTGACCTGTGCTTAGAGCTGGCACATACCGGTCTCTTGTGTAGTGGGACCCTCCTGGCTTTCCTTCAAGGCTATCTCTGGTAGCAGGTTTTCTCCTAGTACAGCTTGCCTTGAACCTCTCTTCCTGAGTGCTGGAGCCAGACTCACTTCCTGGTTCTCCGTGAGAAAAGTTTCCTCCCAGCACTCCCCTGGGGTTTCTGCTCAGCTGATGAGAGCCACACCTCCTGCCACTCTCTCCCCAGCTTTTGCCTTGCTCGAGAGTTGTAACGTGCCTTTCTCTCTCTCTGCCTTCATCTGCATCTGCCGGTGCAACTGCATCTGCTGCTCCCTCTGCAACTCTTCCTGCCACAACTCTTGCTGCCACCACTCTCTGACTGGAACCCTGTCTTAAGTAATCCCTAGCCCTGCACGTGACCTGGGGATTTTCAATCAGGTGTTCCTGATGAGTTTTCTGTTTGTTACGCAGTAACAATTTCCTTTGCTCAACTGATTCAGAGTGCCTAGTGCTCTTTTCCAATGCTGAATCTGAGGTAAGTTTTTCTTTTACCTGCCCTTCCATGAGCTGTGTACCCCTTGCTGCATCACAATATATATATATATATATATGTAATATATGTAATACATGTAATATATGTATATATATTAAATAGCAAGTTGGATAGGGAAGAGCTCTGCGGTACTCCTTGGGTTTGCTGATACATATCTGATGTTTAATTGCCCATACAAACTTGTTAATGATCTGTAAGGAAGCAGATTAATCAAATGGCTGTGACAGACTGTATCGAAGGCTGAAGCAATATCCATGAAAATCAAGATGAAGCCCTGTTTCAGATTATTTATGCCTAAAATCAGGTTAACAAACAGGGAGGTGAGCAAAGTCTCGACACCATGATGTTGTCGAAAACCATGTTGTTGAGAATCAAGTGGTGCGTGGGAATCAATGTGGTCTTGGATTTGTTGTTGTACTATCTTCTCCATTATGTTAGCCAAGAAAGGAAGACTAGATATGGGACGATAGTAGTTTGGGTCCTGCGAGTCTAGCTTGGAATTTTTTAGGAGAGGTATAATTGTGGCAGTTTTCAGTGATAATGGGACCAGACCCTTGTTGAAGGAGAGGTGGATAATCTTGGAGATGTGGGAACTTAATTCAGGGCAAGTAGACTTGATCCAATGAGAAGGGCATAGATCAGTGGGCGAGGTGGTATAATTAAATCCTTTTATTACATTTTCAATTTGTTTGGGGGAGTATGGGTAGAAATGACTTAGAGCAGGGATATTGGTGCTTTCAGTCAATGGAGTGTCTGTGCAGAGGTCTCCCAAATTGTTGAGGGTTACTTTGGTTTTATTGTGAAAGTGAATAGCAATGTCTTGAGGGTGGATTAAATCATTTGTTTGATGCAGTGATGTGTCCTTTGTAAGGGACTGAATTAATCTAAAGAGCTCACGGGGCTTGTTGAGGGAGCACATAAAAAGATTTGTATAGTATTCCTTTTTCCTTTGCATGATGGTAAGGTAGTGCTCTTGCAAGGTCTTCATGTATATTTCTCGGTCGTGGGGGAGCCTGGAATGGTGCCATTTTTGCGCAAGCTTCCTGAGATTCTGTAAGGATTTGCGTAGATAAGCTGTAAACCAGATAGCCATATGTGACCTATTATTCGGGCGTTTGAGCTGGGTTAGTAGTGCAGCTTGTCTTAGGGTAGAGTTCCACAATTGTATAACTTCAGCTAAATCAGAGGAGTTAGAGTTAAGGTTAGGCAGAGTTTCTGCAAGAAATAACTCTCTGTTGAATGGTTTAAAACAATGAGCAGGTGGTAATGAAGTATTAGCAGGAACCTTTGAGACCGGTATGTCGAATGGGATATGAAATAAGATAGCTTTGTGGTCTGACCAAGGTACTGGGAAGACTTGTGGTTGTACAGAGTTGTTGGTACCATAAGTGTAGGGGGGTACAAAGATAAGGTCCAATGTGTTACCTTTAGTGTGGGTAGGAACATGTATTAGTTGCTCATAATTTAGAGCAGACATAGCATCCAGAAAAGCTGTGGAGTTCTTCTTTGATAAGACAGGGAGATTGAAGTTGCCCAGAATCCAGAGAGGTTTAGCCTGTGGTGAGTAGTTACAGATGAGATCTAGTACTATGGAGAGGTCATCAGCACAAGTAGATGGGGCATGAAAGAAAAGTGCTGTTGCTAACTGCCTATTTGCTATCATGATGGCGTCGAGGCTGTTAGAATTATGAGAGCCGCTAGAAATTTAAATGTCCCTGGTTGGCCCTGATTGGCCTTGGGCCGGTGAGCGAGGAGGGAATCTCCTTCCCGCTCCCTCACCCGATGCCAGTCAGGGGGGAGGAGGTGCTGTTCCGGCAGTGCTGATGGTCTCCTCGCACCCGATGGTGCTAGAAATTTAAATGTCCCTGTTTGGCCCTGATTGGCCTTGGGCCAGTGAGCAGGGAGGGGATCTCCTTCCTGCTCCTTCACCTGATGCCGGTCAGGGAGGAGGAGGTGCTGTTCCAGCAGCGCTGATGGTCTCTTCATGCCTAATGGCGCTAGAAGTTTAAATGTCCCTGGCTGGCCCTGATTGGCCTTGGGTTGGTGAGCGGGGAAGGGATCTCCTTCCCACTCCCTCGCCCGATGCCTTTTCCCAAATTCCTTCACCATGACTACTGCCTGATCCACAGAAGAGTATGTAACCAAGCACAGATTCTGGTCAAGAAAGTCATTCAGGGTAGGAAATGTGGTGAATCAGCCTAAATTCTCCTGGCTCCTTTTTTTTGTACTAGGACTAAAGGCAAGATCCCTAAATTGTATATAGGTCTTTTCTTAAATGGGCCAGCAACTCTGCCCAGCATTACCTCCTTCTTTATTTTCTTTTCTACCACCTCCGGTTGCTAGAATATCGGTCTTAAATTTCTGGCTGACTTGGGGCCAATTGGACCCTGATAAAAAATAAAAATACCCTCCGAGAAACCCTTTCTTAACCACTGGCTTCCCCTATGTCATAGCCTGCCAACCACTGGCCCAAGGCCAATCAGGGCCAAACAGGGACATTTAAAGGCCAAGGCCAATGATGTACATAGTTTGACATGTTCTCCAAGTTCAAATTCCTGTTTATTGTAAGTCCAATGTAGTTTCCCCACACTGGACATTTGTGTTACATGTGAACCGCGCTGATGTAAATAGTGCGGTATATAAAAAAATGTTAAATAAATAAATAAATAAATAATTTACTTATCAATGCTGCAATGATGATTAGTGAATTAACCCTGCTCAACTCCCCTTTCTTACACGTGTTATGATTTCTGGAAGATGTCTCCTATTCTCTTGCTGCATCGGTTTTGAAGGTGCACCTCCCCACAAACACTGCACATGGGTTTGTACTTGCAGCTATTCTGGAATCGGCATATCCCATTGTTAAACAATCAGCACACTCCCCTGCACATGCCCCCTTGAAGCATCCCTCCATTGGTTTCCTCCCCATCCAACTGTCCCTCTGAAAGAGAAATTTTAGCCAGCCCACACTGCTTTGCTGTAGCACACCAATGTGCCTACTCCTGAGTCCCCCTTTTCCCTGTCTCTGTGTCATTAGCCATATCCATGGGTCAATATCTTTCCTGTCCCAACTCAATTCCATATTGCAATCTGAATTGTTGTATTCTAACCAAGAATTCCCCCTGTAGGTCTTATGTTTCATAGAGCATGTCCTGATATTTTAATAAATCCCTATATTTATGGGGGCATCTTCTGTCCACAATTCTTGCCAATATCCTAAACCAGTGGTTCTCAACCAAGTCTTCTGGTACCCCCAGGCCAGTCAGGTTTTCGGAATACCCACAATGAATATGCATGAGATAGATCTGCATGCACTGCTTCCATTGTATGCAGATCTATTTCATGCATATTCATTGTGGATACCTTGAAGACCCAACTGGATTAGGGATCCCAGAGGAATGGGTTAAGAACTTCTGTCCTAAACATTGTGCACCCATTGACTATGGTTCTTGCTATTGCCTGTGCTCTGCTCTTTGCATTTCAAATTATGGCTCTTGCAATCATACTTGGGCTCTGTCCGCTTATTCAGTAATACAAAGATATCAACATACTCATTATTCTATATCTTCTATTTTGTGGCTCCAGGTATGTGGCTGTCTATGGTGCTGGTCATATAAATATATTCAGCAGGCCTGCTAGTGCCCTTTTCTTGTTTCTTATCCTTTTCTACCTCTTCCATTTCTGCTCTCCTCTCCCCTTTCTCACTTCCCCCATTCCCATGCTTTACCTGTTCCCCTCCCTCCCCCATCCTTTTCCTGTTCTCCTGCCACTTTCTCCTTTGTTAAAACCTGCATAATCTTTGTTAACATGTAGATTATGTCATTCTCTTTACCATGTTTATCCCGTGATACCCCAAACATGCTTTGTCGAATTATCTGCACTACTGGATCTTCCATTGAAAGCTCCTATCCATCTCCTGCTCCGTCACTTCCCCTTGCATACCCTTCCCCTTTTTGACCATACTCCATCCTGTGTACTACTTTCCACTCCCAGTCCCACTTCCATATCGTCTATGTTTTGTACTCAAGAGGTAATCACCCTGAAACTCACCAGTCCCATTTTGCTCTGTGACGCCACCACTTTTGCATTCTTGCTCGATAATCCACTGGTCTGACTGTGGGACTAGACTGCTGCCACTGCTCAAAGCATCAGAGACCAGCTCAGCCAATGGGGTATGCAAGTGTCCCACCCACTCTGTGGACCACTGCTGCCACTCTCACCCAGTTCACTAAGTCTCTTATGCCATCATTCCTGGCTACCGCTGAAACCTGCACTCTTTCACCAGTTGTGCTGATATGATACCTAATTATCTATTTTATTTTATTTATTTATAAAAAACTTTTATACTGCATTTTCCAAACGATCAATCGTGGTTTGCAAATAGCAACATTTTGAATCGTACAAGTACATATTCAGTTTCAAAGAACAAAGTAGAACTATATACATAGTTGACGATACAAAATGTAAACTATGTACATGAATGTGCTTAGGCATTCTAAGTATAAGCTATTTACATCTCTGGGTTGATTGTAGAGTGGTATATCACTTGTAGGGATTTAGGACGCGGGGGGGGGGGAAGGGTGTGACAGAGGTATTGTGTTCTGCTTATATGCTAAAATGGATGGAGAATAAGTGGAGTTTCCCAATGCCTCTGCTGCCATCTCTGATGTACTCCACTGTCCCTCCATTTTGTAACTTCTCCACTCCATCTCCTCCACAGTCCATCGCTAGTTCCCCTAGTCCACTGATCACAGATAACTTGTTGGCTGGATGTCACTGGCCCCTTCTTTGTCTCTGACTCTGTCATCCAACTTCCTCTTCTTTCTCTGCTGTTTCTTTTCATCACAACCATAAACCTTCGTGCCATTGTCCTTACATCCTTCCTCCTCCTTTGGTTCTTCTTATTTACTTTGCTGGTGTTTCATCTTTACTTCTGATTTGGACTTGCCTGCTACTCCATGTAGCAACTTACAAGGAGGCCTAGTCAGTTGAACTGGCACTGCCCCTTTAAGCTGGGCTTACTCAGACTCCCATTCAAGATGGCGCATCCATGTGTGAGTATCAGGCCACATTAGAGCTCTCCAGATCAGAGGACTGTAGGCATCTGGAGCCCAAAGACAGGGAGGAACAAAGCCAGTCCTTCCATATTCTGGACTGTGTGTTTAACCAATCCCTCAGATTGAGTAGTATCAGTCCCTAGGTGCTGTCACAATTCTGCTCCCCAAATGCCATGGTCTACTTCTCGTCCCACTGCCTGGATCATTGCTCTTCTCCCCAATTTAAGCTGTTACTGATTCTCACTGCTCTCCTGCTCAGCTTACCAGTGCTATAGAAGCTGCACAACTCGCCAAGGCCACATCTCCGTCCTGCTTGATTCTACTCTATCTTCTGTGGCTGCTATTGCTCGGGGTTGGGAGCACTCCAGACTGCAGAATCACCCACCTTGATTGTCAAGAGCTGCTGATGTGGCTGCCCATTAGTGTAAGTCAGTCTTTGTTTCTCACCGGTATGCACAAAATGCCTCTTCTTCCCCTGGCTTCCTTTAAATGCTCCTCCCCTCCTCAGCTCCTTTGTTTACCCAGCATTGGCCCATTTGCCCTTCCCTTCTGCTCCCGGCCCTGCTCCCCACTCCCTTCACCGCACCCTGCTGCTAGCCGGGCTGCCCTCTCTCCCATCCTTTGGGATGCTGGCGCATTTTGTAATCTGGTGCTCAAGAGGGCTGAGGCTGCCTATATCTTTGGCTGACAGGCCTTGGGGATCCCCACCTGCAACAGATTTCTCTCTGCAAAGCACCAGAACAACCTGATCCAAAACTGGAGGAGCCCGTGCCTCTCCAGGCCCCAGCATGGCTATGCTCCTGGCTTGTGGTGATCACCACAAATTGCTTATTGAGTTTTCTTATTGAGTTAACACGGGTTAGTGACTCCAGTGGTAAACTAAGCTGCAATGGACTAGAAAGCTTGAAGGACTAGAAAGAGGGGCTGTTACTTCTGGAGAGAAATCTGCAATTGTGAGTATATACTTCTGGGAATTTTTCTGAAAGGAATTTTTTTTTCTTTTAAAGCTAATTAATCTGTGAACCCACTATTTTTTGTTAAATCAGTCAGGGCTTAGTAGCAGCAGTTTAAGATTCAATTTAAAACACAGAAGAGAACTTTCTGGTTACCTTTCATACCCAGTAGAGAGCTGTAGTTTAAATTTCATAGTCACTCAGGGCCTAGCATCAGCAAAGTACTTTTAGATTCAATTTAAAACACAGAAGAGAGCTTTCTGGTTAACTTTAGAATCCAGCAGAGAGCTTGTAGTTTAAATTTCATAATAGGTTAGAGCCTAGCAGCAGCAAAGAGCTATAATTTAAATCAAAAATCAGAATATAGCTTACCTCAACAGCACAGGACAGGGTACTGTGTAGCAGCCCTCTTTTAATAAGTGTTATATCCCTCCCTCCCTCCCCATGCCCACCCACCCCTGGGATAATCACAGCTTTATAGGTACTTGCACATCTTAAAAGACAGGAGGTGCTCTCAGGTGAATCTCGTTACCCAAATCAGTCATACCCTAAGGACCTGAGATTAATTAAGCTTCAGGTGAACAAGGTATATTAAACTTATTAGGTACAGTTTTATTGGTATAAATAGCCATAGCACCCTTTAGTACGTAAAGAACTTAAAGATCTAAACACAAACTTAAAACTAAGATGCAGACAGCAGTCCAGCAGCGGGATGTGGGATTTCCAGTCTTTTGCATTGAGTGTCACATGTATGATTTTCTCCCAGTTGGTGAGAGGTCTTACGTGTGCACTAGGTGCAAGAAGCTCTTTGCTCTCAGGGAACGAGTCCGTTCTCTAGAGGCTAGAGTAGCAGACTTGGAAAACATAAGACAGACAGAGAGGTACATAGACGAGACCTACAGGGATATAGTCCTGAAATCCCACTTCCAGTCTGGCAGCATCCCTGTTGCCATGGAGGAGAGAGGTCATGTGACAGGAGAGCATCACCCTGGTGTGGCAGGAAGTGATCCTGTAACTAGGACCTGTCCTCCAGGTGATGTAAACCCCTCTCGCACCGAGGAAGTTTCTCCAGGGCCATGTGCCCATGAGGGAAGGGTTAGGACAGCAGTTATAGTTGGTGATTCGATCATTAGGCATGTAGATAGCTGGGTGGCTGGTGGACGTGAGGATCGCCTGGTAACATGCCTGCCTGGTGCGAAGGTAGCGGACCTCACACGCCACCTAGATAAGGTCTTAGATAGTGCTGGGGAGGAGTCTGCTGTCTTGGTACATGTCGGTACCAATGACATAGGAAAATGTGGTAGGGAGGTTCTGGAAGCTAAATTTAGACTTTTAGGTAGGAAGTTGAAATCCAAAACTTCCAGGGTAGCATTCTCCGAAATGCTTCCCGTTCCACGCGCAGGACCCAAAAGGCAGGCAGAGCTCCGGAGTCTCAATGCGTGGATGAGACAATGGTGCAGAGATGAGGGGTTTGGATTTGTTAGGAACTGGGGAACATTCTGGGGAAAGGAGGGGCTCTTCCGAAGGGATGGGCTTCACCTTAACTGGGATGGAACCAGGCTGCTGGCATTAACCTTTAAAAAGGAGATAGAGCAGCTTTTAAACTAGATGATAGGGGAAAGCCGACAGTCGCCCAAGAGCGCATGGTTCGGAAGAATGTATCCTTGAAGGATACTACCAAAAGCAGAGAGGTTCCAAAAAAGAGTAAAGTAGCCCAAATGCCCTCAAGTATGGAGCAGACAGAGCTTAAAGATCCCAAATTACCCATGTCTACCAATAGCCAAATTAATATGAATAAAATACAGTCTCTAAAATGCTTGTATGCAAATGCTAGAAGTCTACAAAACAAGATGGGAGAGTTAGAATATATAGCACTAAACAAGAGGTTAGATACGATTGGAATATCAGAGACATGGTGGAAGGAGCACAACCAGTGGGACACTGTGATACCTGGGTACAAACTGTATCGTAATGATAGAGCTGATCAAATTGGTGGAGGGGTTGCACTCTATGTTAGAGAGGGCATTGAGTCAGAAAGGATTAAAGTTTTGCAGGAAACAAAATTTGCTGTAGAATCTCTATGGATTGAAATTCCATGTAAAAAGGGGAAGGCAATGGCAGTGGGGGTGTACTATCGTCCGCCTGGCCAGAATGAACAAATGGATGATGAAATGCTCAAAGAAATCAAGGAAGCTAGCAAAGGTTACAGTGCAGTAATAATATAATGGGTGATTTCAATTACCCCGGTATCGACTGGGTCAGTGTCACAGCAGGACATGCTAGGGAGATAAAGTTCCTAGATGAAATAAACGACTGCTTCTTGGAGCAGCTGGTTCACCAACCAGAGGGGAAGCAATATTAGACCTAGTCCTTAGTGGAACACCAGATGTAGTGCAAGAGATAAGGGTGTTGGGGCCACTTGGCAATAGTGATCATAGCATGATCACCTTTGATTTAATTAGTGGAGGAGGGATAGTAAGGAAATCCACAGTACTACCTTTTAACTTTCGAAAGGGAGACTATGATAAAATGAGGAAAACAGTTAAGAAAAAACTAAAAGGAGCAGTTGCAAAGGTTAAAGACTTACATCAAGCTTGGGTGTTGTTCAAAAATACTATCTTGGAAGCCCAAGCCAGCTTTATTCCACGCTTTAAGAAAAGTGGAAGGAAGTCAAAAAAAACTGCCAGCATGGTTTAAAGGTGAGGTCAGAGAGGCTGTTGTTGCCAAAAAAGCATCTTTCAGGAAATGGAAAAAAGAGCCAAACGACGAAACCTGGAAACAGCACAAGCACTGGCAAGTAAAATGCAAGGCATTAATAAAGCAGGCAAAGGTAGAATTTGAGAAGAAGCTTGCTGCGGAAGCAAAAATGCGAAATAAAGATTTTTTCAAGTACATTCGCAGCAAAAACCCTGTGAGAGAGTCAGTTGGTCCATTAGATGATAGAGGCGTTAAAGGGGCACTAAGAGGTGACAAGGCGATAGCAGAGAGACTGAATGAATTCTTTGATTCGGTCTTTACTGAGGAAGATATTGGGATGTTACCCATGACTGAAGTGGTATTTAAAGATGCAGAAGAGTTGAAGGAAATATCGATACATAGGGAAGATGTATTACAATTATTAGATAAACTGAAGAGTAGCAAATCACCTGGGCCGGATGGTATACATCCAAGGGTGTTGAAAGAACTGAAATTTGAAATTGCAGATCTGCTATTAGTAATCTCTGAACTATCATTAAAATCATCTCTAATTCCTGAAGATTGGAGGATAGCCAATGTAACACCAATTTTTGAAAAGGGTTCCAGGGGTGATCCGGGAAACTACAGACTGGTGAGCTTGACGTCAGTACCGGGAAAAATGGTAGAAACCATCATAAAGAATAAAATTATTCAGCATTTAGATAGTCATGGCCTAATGGGAGACAGCCAACATGGCTTTCGACAAGGAAGATCTTGCCTTACTAATCTGGTATGTTTTTTTGAAGGTGTGAATAAACAGGTGGACAAAGGTGAGTCGGTTGATATAGTGTATCTGGACTTTCAGAAAGCCTTTGACGAGGTCCCTCATCAGAGACTTTTGGCAAAACTAAAGAGTCATGGGATAGGAGGCAGTGTACTACTGTGGATCAGGAACTGGTTAAAAAATAGAAAGCAGAGGGTAGGGCTAAATGGCCAATTTTCCCAATGGAGAAAGGTGAATAGTGGTGTACCCCAGGGATCTGTGCTGGGTCCTCTACTTTTTGACATATTCATAAATGACCTGGAAAGTGGAATAACGAGTGAGATTATCAAATTTGCAGATGACACAAAACTATTTAAAGTTGTTAAAACCCAAGAGGATTGTGGAAAATTGCAAGAGGATCTTGATAAATTGGAAGACTGGGCATTAAAATGGCAGATGAAATTTAATGTGGACAAGTGCAAAGTTATGCACCTAGGGAAGAACAACCCAAACTATGGTTACACGATGCAAGGTTCCACTTTAGGAACCACCACACAAGAAAAAGATTTAGGCGTCATTGTGGATAACATGTTAAAACCCTCGGCCCAGTGTGCAGCGGCAGCCAAGAGAGCAAATAGAATGCTAGGTACAATAAGGAAAGGAATGGAAAATAAAACAAAAGATATTATAATGCCTCTATATCGTTCCATGGTGAGACCGCACCTTGAATATTGTGTGCAATTCTGGTCGCCGTATCTTAAAAAGGATATAGCGTTATTAGAAAAGGTTCAGAGAAGAGCCACCAAAATGGTAAAGGGGATGGAAGGATACTCCTATGAAGAAAGGCTAAAAAGGTTAGGGCTCTTTAACCTGGAAAAGAGACGGCTAAGGGAAGATATGATAGAAGTCTATAAATTAATGAACGGAGTGGAACAGGTAAACGTAGATCGATTGTTTACGTTATCAGAATATAGACAGACTAGGGGACATGCAATGAAGCTACAGGGTAAACTATTTAAGACTAATAAAAGAAAATATTTTTTCACTCAACATGCAATCAAACTCTGGAATTTGTTACCTCAGGATGTAGTAAAGGCTGTTAGTGTAGCTGGGTTTAAAAGAGGTTTGGACAAGTTCCTGGAGGAAAAGTCCATAAACCATTATTAAGAAGGGACCCAGGATATCAATGCTTGACCCAGTACAAGCATTGTGGAACCTGTGTCTTTTGGGGAAACTGCTAGGTACATATGACCTAGATTGGCGACTGTTGGAAACAGGATACTGGGCTTGATGGACCTTGGTCTGACCCAGTATGGCATATCTTATGTTCTTATGTTCTTATGTAATGAAATGTCAGATTTTACCATAACTTAGTAATTACTGCCCTGAATATTAGATCACCTTGGTGCTATCTAGATAGTGCTGAACTGGCAGGAGCTGGGGTCGAGACAGAGACTACCATATAGCAATGATATTCAATGCCACTATACGGATATCTATCCAGATAATTTAAGACAGCAAAAAAACAGCTCTAAAAATGATCAGGATAGCCTGATTACCACCATTATATGACTAGCGTCAGCTCACAGCATCCAGATATTTAGTACCAGTCACAATTCAGATATTGGCACTGAAAATTCGGGGGGTGGGAGGCTTTAGCTGCAGTGGATGGGGTTTAAAATATTACTGAGATCTATGGCTCAATATTGACCCATCTGATTTACTTTCTTGCAATCGAGATCTTACCCCATGGAATCACTGCCTTGATGTAACAACATGGCTGGAGAAGAATCAACTTGACTAATAGAAAGACTATTGCATCTTGGATCACTGGTAGGCTTCTACAGTTAATGTTCTCCCCCTCCTTATATGTATTGTCTATCACTGAGGCTCAAATCTCAGCTCCTGTTAAGACTACTTGCACGCCAGCAGTTTGGTTTACTCCATTCCTATCTAGATGTTCTAGATCAGGGGTGGTCAACTCCAGTCCTGGTGCACTACAATCCAGCATGGTTGTCAGGATGTCTCTAATGAATATTCATGAGGTATATTTGCATCCACTGCCTCCCCTTGAATGCAAATATATCTCATGAATATTTATTAGGGGCATCCTGAAAACCAGGCTGGATTGTGGTGCACCAGGACTGGAGTTGGCCACCCCTGTTCTAGATCACCACACTCCAATTCACGCAAGTATGATGTCTCTCTTTGAGTACTGCAACTTTGTTTATTCTGGAACTAAGACAATCAATATCAAATGACTCCCAACAATATGGAACACAGCTGTCAGAATCCTATGCCACGTGTGTAAATTTGATCGGGTGATGCCTTTATTTTTTCAGAATCATTGGCTTCCTGGGCCTTTCCAAATTCATTTTAAGCTTCTTCTTTTGGCCCACAGGACATTAAACACATGGCTGCTATCATATCTTTTCTCTTTGCTTGCACCCCACTCTCCTTCTCCTTCTTAGATCACTGCATGAGCACCTTCTGTCATTTCCTCCAGTGTTATAGGCTAGTCTTGAATCTACTAGGCAAGCAGCCTTCTTTTTTATGCCCCCTTCCTTGTAGCACTCTCTGCCTTCATGGTTTCACTCTGAATATTCTTATAAAAAGTTTTTTATTTTTTTCTATTTCAACATTGTAATAATCACAGTCTATGAAATTAAATAGCTGCTGCTGTTTTTGGGACATTCATCAAGGGAGCTCTATATTCCCATTTTATAAACAAAATTTGGGGAGGCTTATTATAATCATTATTCCAAATTATGTGCTCATTAGAAATTTAAATTAGCCTCCGATATTATGATCTAAAAAGACGTATCTATGTAGTAATGAATTCATGTTCTTAGTGCCTCTAAGTTTTGGTGCACACTGAATCAGAGAGATATAGTGTTGCTAGTTCATGCAGCAGTATACTCGTATGTTAACATGCCAGTCATCCCAAAGGGACTTAAAGAAGTTAAATAGCAAGTATTTTTGCCAATTTTCAGCACCTAAATGCATAGACTATGGAATTTGGTTTAGGCACCAGAAAAGAAGGTATAACCTGGAGCACCTAGCTAAATGCATAGTCTAAACATGTGAAGGCACATTTTAGAAATGATGTCCAGGTGCATTTTGGGATGTCCAGGTCAAAACATACTGAAAAGGGATGGGCAAGTGCAAGTTCAGGCATTATTTTAGAAACATTTACATACCCAATATGGAAGTTGTCGGGAACAGCTACATAGATATCCCCGTAATGGTATTCTAGAGAGGAGACGGGTCCCAACCTATCATTCTGCATGCAGAAACATTTGGCAGTGTGGGAACCACAAAACAGGTATCCCCAATTCCTAGCATCTTTATGGTTGTGGACAAAGCACAGTTACTTACCTGTAACAGGTGATCTCTGGGAACAGCAGGAATAAGTCTTCACATATGGGTATCGTCGGTACTGACGGAGCCTGCGCGAGAACGCTCCCCAGCGTCCAGTAAGAAAGCTTTTGGGAGCATCTCACAGCACCTGCGCGCTGCCTTCCCGCCTTTCCCAACCGCCTCTCTCTAGTTCGAGTTTTAAAGCTGAGACAAAGAGAGAGAGAGGAAAGGAAAGATAGATAGAGAGATACAACTCCTAGGGGAGGTGGGTGGGTTGTGAAGACTTATTCCTGCTGTTCCCAGAGATCACCTGTTACAGGTAAGTAACTGTGCTATCTCCAGGAATAAGCAGGAATGAGTCTTCACATATGGGGACTCCCTAGCTGCAGATGCCAGGGGAAGACCCCAGGTTGTGTGTCCTTGAAAAGGACTCTACCTCCCCCCATGGATCTCTGGCATCCAACCAGGGTAGGTGGGTAGGAGTTGATTAGGAATGGAACAGGTGTTTGAGAACAGCCTGACCAAACGAGGCATCCCAGCAGGAGTCCTTGTCCAAACAGTAATAGGCTGTGAAGGTATGAACTGAGGCCCAGGTGGCCGCTCGACAGATTTGGTCGATGGACACAGAGTTTAGATGAGCCATTGAGGATGCCATGGCTCTCACATTGTGAACTGTGACATGGCCCTCCAGAGAAAGGTTCCTACTCTGGTAGGCGAAAGAAATACTGAGCAATCCAGTTGGACAGTGTTCTCTTAGAAACTGGAAGTCCTAAATGAGAAGGATCAAAAGCAACAAAGAGTTGAGAAGACTTTTTATGTTGCTGTGTTCTTTGTAAGTAAAAAGCAAGAGCTCTCTTACAATCCAAGGTATGAAGATTCCTCTCTGCACTTGATGCATGAGGTCCTGGAAAAAAGACAGATAAATATACCTCTTGGTTTAGATGAAAAGGCGAGACCACTTTGGGCATAAAGTGTGGATTGGTCCTGAGGACTACCTTATCATGATGGAACCTTGTATAAGGTGGATTAGCCACCAAAGCTTGCAATTCACTGATGTGGTATGCTGAGGTGACTGCAATGAGAAAGATAACTTTCCAAGAAAGAAATTTCAAGGAGGTGGTGGCTAAAGGTTCAAAGGGTGGCTACATAAGCTGGCCAAGAACCAGGTTTAAGTCCCGTGCCACTGGAGGTGGTCTAATGGGAGGTTTAGTTAGAAGAAGGCCTCTCATGAATCTTGTTATAAGAGGAAGAGAGGAAATAGGCTGTCTATTGAGAGGCTTGAGGGATGCTGCAATAGCACTCAAATGGACTCTTACTGAATTTGTTTTAAGATCTGCATGGGATAAATGCAGGAGATACTCTAGTAAAGAATTCAAAGGTATTGCAAGAGGGTTAAGACACTTCTCTGAACACCAAATGGTAAATCTTTTCCATTTGAAAGCATAGGAACGTCTAGTAGAAGGCTTTCTAGAGGCATGAATAATATCTCTGACTTGCTGAGAGAGATGAAAACCTTGAAGGTCTAGGCCTTCAGCAACCAAGCCCTGAGATGAAGAGACTGGGGGTTTGGGTGCCACAACGTTCCCTCCTCCTGGGATAGAAGGTCTGGTGCAGAGCTCAAGTCCAGGGAAGGAGCTTGAGAGAGATGCAGAAGTAGAGGATACCACACTTGGCGTGGCCAATGTGGTGCTATGAGGATCATGGTCCCTCGATCTCTCTGAAGCTTGAATAGTGTTTTGGGAATTAGGGGAATGGGTGGAAAGGCATAAAGGAAGTCTTGACCCCAGTGAAGGAGGAAGGCATCCTTGGCCTGAACTCCCTGACACGGAATTCTGGAATAGAACCGGGGAAGTTTGGCATTCCACGGACTTGCAAAGAGGTCTATGTCCGGGGTTCCCCAAATTCGAAAAATCCTGGCTACCTGGTCCATGTGGAGGGACCACTCGTGTGGAAGCAGAACTCGACTGAGTCTGTCTGCCCAAAAGTTTTGAACGCCTGGAAGATATACTGCCAGAAGATGAATGTGATGCTCTCTGGCGAAGGCCCACAGTCGTAAAGCTTCGTTGCAAAGCGACAGAGAGCCAGTCCCACCCTGCTTGTTTACATAGAACATGGCTACTTGGTTGCCGGAAGGATGAGGACTGTCCTGTAGCTGAGCAGGGAATGGAACACTCTGAGAGCTAAGAATATTGCTCTGAGTTCCAAGAGATTGATATGTAGAGAAGTCTCCTGTGGAGACCAGATGCCCTGGGTGGAGATATCCTGCAGATGAGCTCCCCAACCCATTGGAGAAGCATCTGTTGTAAGAGTTGCTTGGGGTAGTGACTGCTGAAAAGGGGACCCCAGCAACAGGGGCGGCCCAAGGGGGGTGCGGGGCCATGTGCGGAGACTCGGTGCGGGGCCTCATTTGCATAAGTGGCCTTATTTGCATAAATATTTGCATAATGTTACCATACACTAACTTTTAGTAAACATGTCTCTTAATGAGTGTATGGATAAAGAAAGATTACAAGATTTCTACATTACTATAATCCAGTGCCAACCGCCAGGCACATTAGGAACTACTACAAACGCTGCCCATTTAGAACCCATAGCAAACCCGCCGTACCCTGACAGCATTACCAGGACTCACAAAGCACCATACCCTACCTATCAAAAGGCAACACTGCAAATATTAAACCAATACATTTCAGAGAATACTGGGGAAAGAGAACAAGTGGCAATGTCAAATAGGAATTACATAAATAGAATACCTCAGCTCAGTTACACATGCAGAAACTAGACCATCACCAAACAAGGAATCACAATTTAGAAACAGGAAGGCAATAATTAAACTGGGAACCCCAAAAGCCAAACTTGGAATGTACAACACCACTGTAGAAATAAAACTATAAATTAATTTCCTCTTGTACCAAACAAAGCGCAGACGTTAATGATGCACATTTCCCAGAGCTTTCATATTCCAGTTAATAAATTCAAAATAAAGAGATATCTTTCTACCTTTTGTGCATTTTTTTCAGTTGCAATTGCTCCAGCCACTTTCTTCTGGTTTCTTCATATTGTCTGCTAACTGTCCATCGTCTGCTGTCCATTTGTTCTTTCTTCTCTCTTCTAGTTTTTTTTTTTCCATTCTCTCTCTCTACATCTGCTTTAACATACTAATCTTTCTCCTTTTGCTCTTTCCTTTCCTCATTCCTATTTCATCCACACAAATTTTACCCCTCCATCCTCAATCCCCACTTACTCTCCCAATACCCGGCCATTTGTAGATTTTTCATCCCTCCCACACAAAATATATTTTTCCCCTCTCCATTTTACTCTCCCAGCCCCATCCCATTCTAATCCTTCCTCAACATCAGCTCCCTTCTAGTTCCAGTCTCATCCAGCATCCATTCCCTTCTAGTCCCTGCATCAGCCCATTTCCAGTCCTAGCCCCCATCAGCCCATTTCTAGTCATTTCCTAGCCCCACCATCAGCCCATGTCAAATCCTAGCTCCCCTCCACTCAGCCCAATTCCAGTCCAAGCCCCCCATGAGCCTACTTCCAGTTCTAGCCCCTCCATGAGTCCATTTCAATTCAAGCCCCCACCACAGCCCATTTCCAATCTTAGCTCCCCCCAACAGCCCATTTCCAGTCCTATCCTAGCTGCTCCATCAGCCCATTTTCAGTCCTAGCTCCCTTCCCTCACAGCCCATTTCCATTCCAAGCTCTCTCCCCATCATCTATTTGCAGTTCAAGCCTCCCCTTCCACTCAGCCCATTTCCAGTCATAGCAACCCCCCAACCCATTACCAGTCCTAGCCTCCCATCCACCCACTTCCAGTCCTAACCCCCATCACCCCATTTTCAGTTTAAGCCCCCCTATAACCCATTACCAGTCCTAACCCCCCATCAGCCCACTTCCATTCTTAACCCCATCAGCCCATTTCCAGTCAGCCCCCCATAGCTCATTGCCAGTCCTACCCCCCACATCAGCCCACAGCCCATTACCAGTCCTAACCCCTCCCCATCAGCCCATTTCCTGTCCTAGCCCCCCATAGCCCATTATCAGTCCTAACCCCCCCCCCATAGCCCATTAGCAGTCCTAACCCCCCATCACCTCATTTCCAGAGAGCCCCCATCAGCCCACAGCCCATTACCAGTCTTAACCCCCCCATAGCCCATTACCAGTCCTAACCCCCCAACAGCCCACAGCCCATTACCAGTCCTAGCCCCCCCATAGCCCATTATCAGTCCTAACCCCCCATAGCACATTACCAGTCCTAACCCCCCCATCGCCCCATCCCCCCCTTGCCAGTCTTAACCCCCCCCTGCCAGTCTTAACCCCCCCAGTCTTAACCCCCCCCTTGCCAGTCTTAACACCCCCCAGCCCATTTCCAGTCTTAACCTCCCCCCCTTGCCAGTCTTAACCCCCCCCCAGCCCACTCCCACCCTTGCCAGTCTTAACCCCCCCTGCCAGTCTTAACCCCCCCACCCCCCCAGCCCATTGCCAGTCTTAAACTCCCCCCCCCGCCCATTGCCAGTCTTAAACTCCCCCCCCCTTGCCAGTCTTAACCTCCCCCCCTTGCCAGTCTTAACACCCCCCCCAGCCCATTGCCAGTCTTAAACTCCCCCCCCGCCCATTGCCAGTCTTAACCCCCCCCTTGCCAGTCTTAACCCCCCCTGCCAGTCTTAACCCCCCCCGCCAGTCTTAACACCCCCCCCCTTGCCAGTCTTAACACCCCCCCAGCCCATTGCCAGTCTTAAACTCCCCCCCCCCCGCCCATTGCCAGTCTTAACCCCCCCTTGCCATCCATAACCCCCCCCACCCCATTCCCATTCTTAACCTCCCCCGCCCCCCGCCCATTGCCAGTCTTAAACTCCCCCCCCCCCCCCGCCGCCGCTTATGGCAAAATTTAAAAAAAAAAACTGGCTCTGGCTGCTGCCGCTACCACCGCGGCAGCGGCAGAATGGAGTGTCCCGCGGGGCCTCCTCTTCTCTCGTTGAGCCCCTCTGCAAAGGCTTTCAGATTCGCGAAGGGAGAAAGTCTCCCTCGCGTCTCTGTTAAGCCCACAGGGGCTAATGGGAAATTTCCCATCAGCCCCTCGCGTCTAAAGGGGCAGATGGGAAATTTCCCATTAGCCCCTGCGGGCTTAACAGAGACGCGAGGGAGACTTTCTCCCTTCACGAATCTGAAAGCCTTTGCAGAAGGGCTGAACGAGAAGAGGAGGCCCCGCGGGACACTCCATTCTGCCGCTGCCGCGGTGGTAGCGGCAGCGGCAGCAGCCAGAGCCAGTTTTTTTTTTTTTAAGTAATTTAAAAAAAAAGCAGAATGTTCTTTGCGCGGGGCCCCCTGAAACGCGGGGCCCTGTGCAAAAAACATTCTTGCTCAATGGACGGGCCGGCCCTGCCCAGCAACAGGTTTTGAGAGGACTTCCACCACTGGAGAGACCAAAAAAGGCGACTGGAGTTTGCTATTTTGTCTGACAGGCAACCTGATGCCTGAGTCCATTGGGTGGACAAAGTTCATTGAGCTGCCCTCATGTGAAGGCGAGCATATGGAACCACATGCACGGTGGATGCCATGTGGCCTAATAGTTGTAACATCTCTCGAGCAGTTAATTGGGACTTTAACTGAATCTGGGAGGCTAACTGCACCAGACGTAGGCAACGGGCCTGAGGAAGATAGATCCTTGCAGTTGTGGTATCCAGCAAGGCCCCTATGAACTCCAGGGACTGAGTAGGGGTGAGATTGGATTTTGGGATGTTTATTACTAGTCCCAAATATTGAAGGATACGCATTGTGCAGGTTAGACAAGTCTGGGCCTCTGACTGGGATGGGGCTCGAATGAGCCAGTCGTCCAGATATGGGAATACGAATAATCCTAGAGTGCGGAGAAATGCAGCTACTACAGCCATGCATTTCGTGAACACCCTTGGTGCAGAGGCCAGACCGAAAGGAAGCACCCTGTATTGGTAGTGCTTTCCTTGAAAAAGGAACTGAAGGAATCTTCTGTGTGTTGGATGGATGAGGACATGGGTGTACGCATCCTTGAGATCTAGAGAACAAAGCCAGTCCTGACTCTGAAGGTATGGAAGCAGAGCCCCTAGAGAAATCATTTTGAATTTCTCCTTGAATAGAAACTTGTTCAATTCTCTGAGATCTAATATGGGTCTGTAGCCCCCTGTCTTCTTTGGGATAAGAAAATAAGGGGAGTAGAACCCTGAGCCCTGTTGAAGAAGAGGTACTTCTTATATTGCCCCTTGGGCAAGAAGGGTAGCAATCTCCTGACCTAGAAGGTTGAGGAGAGATGTTGAAGAATTGAACTATTTCACCATGGTGTGAGGAGGAAGGCTTAAGAAATGAAGCTTGTACCCTTCCTTTATGATGGAGAGGGTCCATTGCTCTGCTGTGATTTGCTCCCATCTGGGAGCAAAGTAAGTCAACCTTCCTGGAATGGTGAGGGGCTCTGGTTTTTCCAGAGCTAGAAAGGCTAAGTTCTCTAGTTGCAAGTCAAAGGCCCTGAGGAGGTTGAGGCTGCTGGGCTGTGGTAGGCCTGGCAGCCTTTGACTTGGCCTCTTTAGGTGGTTGCTGACGCTTTGCAGCAAAATGACCTGCAGAAGATGTCTGCTGACCATGAGCAGGATAATACCTTCCCTTTTTAGAAAAAGATGTCTTTTTGAACAATCTTTTCTTGACAGGGACAGAGGTAGACTTTGAAAGTCGATCCAAAGCAGAGTTCTCAGCATCCATCTGAGTGGCCTTTGCTTGCCAATCCCTGCCAAACAGGTTTTCACCTGTACAAGGAAGGTTTCCCAACTCATCTTGGACCCAGAGTTCCAAATCAGAGGCTTGTAACCAAGCAATTCTGCGTGCACCTATGGCAATAGCCGAGGCTCTGCTTACACACTCAAAAGAGTCAAAGGCTGCATGGTTGGAGAATTTGGAAACATCTTGGGCATGCTTGAGCCAAGTGAGAAATTCCTGCCTTTTATCTTCTGAAATAAAAGGAGCTAAAGTCTGCAGATGATCTGTGACTTCTTTTAGAAACATCCCCATATAGAGACTATGGGAGTTGATTCTGGCAGCAAGCATATTGGCCTGGAAAATCCTTCGGCCAAAAGCATCTAGAGTCCTACATTCACGTCCTGGAGGATTAGATGAGTGTCTCTTTGCACTCTTTATTCTCTTCATGGCAGACTCAACCACAATAGAGTGGTGAGGAAGCTGAGTCTTATGAAAGCCAGGACAGGGAGGGACACGGTACATGGTGTCTAACCTACGAGAATGAGGAGAGGTGGTGAGAGGAGTCTCCCACATGCCCAACATGAGATCATAGAGAATCTCATGAATAGGTAAGGTAGCTGCTTCCTTAGGAGCCTTAGGATATTGCAAAATATCTAATTGCTTTGCTCTAGGCTCTGACTCAGAGGCCACTGTGATGGAGAGGCCCCTAGCCACTTCCCTAATGAAGTCTTGAAAAGACAAGTCCTCTGGAGGAGACATTCTTCATTTTGGAGAAGCAGACTCCTGAGGAAGAAGTACCGGTACCTCAACAGAAGCCTCCGACTCATCAGAGTCTTCGGAGGAATCGAAGTATCGCCTGTCTGGATGCTCCTGTAAAGCCCGATACGCGTACCGAGTGGGATCGACATCGGGAGTAAGCGGTACCGGTTCGGTACCGATGGGCATCATAGGACAGGGTACCGTTGCAGTCGACACCGAAGCCGATGTCGATGCAATCAGTACTGGCACCGGGAACAGTGCCGGTGCCGGAGTCGGTACCGGCAACAGAGATTGTTGCGGTACCGAAGGCGTTGAAGCCTGCATAAACGCCGTAAGGGTGCACTGCATGGACAGAATTTTCTGATCCATCGACGCCACCAAAGTCTGGATGTCGGTACCAGTGGAGGCCACTGGTACCCCAGAACACGGCAACAGGTGATCGGTCGAGGCCAAGCCATCGATGTCAACCTGTGACCCCATAGACAATGCTTTAGAAGCCGGAACTTCCCGCCGGAGCGGAATCCTCGAGGACAAGCCTGGAGGCATCTCGATGCTTAGAAGGAGATTTGCCCTTCGAGGACCGGCTAGATTTATGTTTGATTACCTGAGATCCATGGGAGGAAGAAGAAGCCCTGGAAGACGTCGATGCCACCGAGGCTGCATCAGAGGGAAACAGGGTACTGAGCTTGGCTGCTCAGTTCTGCCGACCTCTTTTAGACATCATGGTGCAGGACACACAATCCATGATGGAATGGTCAGGACCCAAACATTTTAGACACCAATCATGGGTGTCGGTGACAGAAATAGTACCGCCACATTTTGTGCACTTTTTGAACCCGGAAGCAGGCTTCTCCATGAGGAGAAAATATTCAGGCCTAAGGCCCAAACTGAAAATGCACAGTTGAAGAAAGAAAAGGTTTTATTTTTATTTTTTTAAAGAAGAAAGAAAAGAAAAGACCGTCAGTACCGGTCTAACGTCGAAGGCAGACGCGACACAGAAAAATAAAGAAAAAAATAAAGAACTTCTTCTGCGGTGACAGGAACACGACCTGCTGGCTCCGCGGAAAAGAAGAACTGGAGAGAGGCGGTTGGAAAAGGCGGGAAGGCAGCGCGCAGGTGCTGTGGGATGCTCCCAAAAGCTTTCTTACTGGATGCTGGGGAGCGTTCCCGCGCAGGCTCCGTCAGTACCGACGATACCCATATGTGAAGACTCATTCCTGCTTGTTCCTGGAGATTACTGGGGACAGTAGACTATCATCTCATCTAGACCCTCCAAATGCATTACAGGGAAAATGAGCATGTTTCAGATGCCTAGTCATGCCCTAGAACAGGTGTAGATCTGGACAGGGACAGAGGCATGCTTGCCGGCACATCTGGCCCCCATCCTAGATGGATGTTCCTGTACCAGGGATGTCTCCGTGTTTTGTACATTTGCATATTCATTTTCAGACATCCAAAGCTCATATAAAGCTTCTAAAATGACCTCAATAGGCACCTATTTTTGGGACTTAGATGATTTAACTATGTGCATGCACATTTTTATAGTCACTTAGCACTGATGAATATTGACATAAACTGACATCTTGTTTAGATGTTTCAGTGTATGCCCTGGACGTCCTGTTGAGAATTGGCTCCACTAGTTAATTAATAGAAAAAACTGGAGATTAGATATGCTTCAGAATTTGAGTGCCTGGCATCGTCCTAGAACTTTCAGTAGAAGCTTTTATAGACTCGCTCACCAAAATTGTATTTAAATTCCTCTTCTGGTTGGTTTAAGATAAAAGATGAGCAAACACCCTGCCTCCTGATTGTTTAATAACTCTCTCTATAAGGAAATACAGCTGAAAGTAGGGGGAAAAGACTCTATGTGTCTTCCCTTCCCCATTAAACTATTGTGCTTGAGTTGAACAATGAAAAGACAAGGTAGAAACAAGGAAAATGCAAGTGGGAGGGGAGAATGGAAGTGAGGAGAAAAAGGAGAGAGATCTTCTTAGAATCTTTCCTTGTCATTTGGCTTCAATAGAATGTGGCTATTTTTCTCCGGTAGTCAAATCAAATCTTCAAAGGGTATTATACAGTGCATTCCAAATTAATGAGATTACTCAGCAGTAGATGCACAATTAAACAACTAAGTGCCAACCGCCAAGCCAGCTATTGTATACTGTTAAAGCTTTTATTAGATTTTTCAAAGCTTTTGGAATACGAAGCTTTAATTATTCCAAACCAATAAGAGAATTAAGGAAAGCAACACTTTCATAAAACTCAATATTAAATAGAGAGAAAGGATGTTAAAGCAGCAGCACTAATTATGATTTCACTTTTTTTTCAGATAATTTGTTTTGCAGTTAAATCAAACAAAATCCTCTATGTATTGACATAAGGGGTAGAGAACAGACAGTGAGAGTTGAGGCTTCCTTACTCTGCCCTGCAAATGTGCTCAGCCCTGCTCTGCACGAACCATCTCTTAGGGTGAGAGGGTCATTTGGTTTTGCAGCCTGCCTGTCACTGTTCTCTCTGCTGAGATCATTAGCAATACTGCCAATTAATGACAAATTGTGATGTCGGATTTGATTTTTAAGCAAGATTTTTGTGCACAATCTATAGAATGAAATGAAAAATATCTTCACAAAATTCTTTAGGCACTCGCCCCCTATAACATAATATTCTAGATGTCTATGCTAAATTATTAGATTTTTACATTATTTATTTAGACAGACTTGTATACCACCTTATCCTTCAATCAAGGTGGTTATGTAACATCACAATTGGAGGGTTACAATTAACATTAGGGTACATGAAAACATTTAGACAGTACAGTTACATAAAAGCATTTAGACAGTACAATTAAAGGTAATATTTAACATGAGGGTATTTAATAACTTAGTATGATAAACTTGTGTGTGTGGATATAACATGGTATGATAAACTTGTGTGTGTGGATAGGATGGGTACGTGTTTAGTAGGTGGGGTAGGTGGTATTTCAGTTTGGGTATGGGATGTTACCTGGATGCTCATATGTTTCTATAAATAAATATGTTTTGAGGTCTTTGCGGAAGTCTTTAAGGTCATCTAATGCTCTCAGGCTCGTTGGGAGGGAGTTCCATAGTGTGGATGCCAGTAGTGATGGTGCTTTTTTGATGATGTTTGTTTGGTTTTGTGATAGCCTGCAGGTGTGCCGATCATGTTGTCATTATTGGTTCTTCTTGGTCTATTGCTGATGTCTCTTGTTATGACGTTTTGGAGTACGTCTGCTGAGAGATAGTGGATGACTTTGAAGATGATCATGATTGTTTTGTATTTAGCTCTTGTTACCATTGGGAGCCAGTGCAGTTGCTGTAGGATGGGAGTGATGTGCTCGGTCCTTGGTGTGTCTGTAATGATGCATGCTGTGGTGTTTTGTACCATCTGTAGTGGGTGGAGTGTCTGCTGAGGAAGGCCTTGATATAGTGAGTTTCCATAGTCAAGCAGTGGTGTGATGAGTGCTTGGCACACTGTGCAGAAGTGGTCCTGACGGAGCATTGGTTTGATTTGTCTGATTGTTTTCAATCGTTGATAGGCCTTGTTTGCGGTTTTGTTGATGTGGGATTTCAGGTTTAGAGCTCTGTCTAGTGTGATGTCCATTATTATAAAGTAATGTTGAGTTTGGTCAAAAATATGTATATCTTAAGATGCAAGAGCAATCTCAGAAAGTTATCACAATTCCCAGGAGTATGGCTTTTCAAATGCATAGTTGCGAGGAAAAGTCTACCACTGATATCCTGGAATTTAAAAGGGCCACATGGCCCAGCTATTTATAGTATATATATATATTTTTTTTTTTGCAACTTTATTTTTATTTCAAGGGCATCCATATTACAGAGTATTAATATATACTGCACCTCATGCAGACACTTGGGGTATGTTTACTATACTGCACTGAGTTTTTCAGGCACTCCTATATCTGCCTGGGAAATGTCATGCTGGCGGTTTCCAGTGCTGTGCAGGTGATGATGTCTTGCACTGCTTCCATCAGGCAAATCACTCTTATATATGGTTTTCTCTTCTTCTGCCAACTCCAGAATCCTTGTGTTCCATCATGCTGCACCATATGTCTGGAATAGGTTACTTGAGTCTGTTCCGTCAGGCTCCATCTGTGGTCCTATCCAAATCCAGACTCAAGACCCACTTCCTCGAGGCTGCTTTTGGATCTTGAACCCCTTATTCCCTTTTACACTCATGTGTTTCATCATTTCCCTAAAACTACCCTAGCCCCCTGTTTGTTCTGCTTGTCCGTCTTGAAGAGATTGCAAGCTCTGTCGAGCAGGGACTGTCTCTTATGTGTTTGTGTACAGCCTTGTAGTGCTATACAAATGATTAGTAGCAGTAGTAGTAGGACCTGTGTCTGCATCACCACCAGCTTTAAGTACACTGGAAAAGAGATACTAGAAATAGGAGAGAGGGAAAGCAGACTAAGTAGCAAAGGTGCAGGAATGTGTGAAGAATGGAGTAACTGTTCAGCTTAAGATAAAGAATAATTGAAGTGAATATGTTAGCACACCTAACTGAGAGGAGAAAGGAGTAATCTATCTGAAACCAATTTTAGCTACTACTAGAGTACTACTTAACATTTGTAAGAGCTACAAGGTGAACATAGCACTGTACATATACATGAGAGACAAGCCATGCTCAATAAAGAGTAGTTACTCACCTGTAACAGGTGTTCTCCAGGAGCAGCAGGAATCAGTCCTCACATATGGGTGACGTCGGCACCGACGGAGCCCTCGTGCGCAGCATTTCCCCAGCTTTCAAAGAAAGCCTTTGGGAATTGCAGCGCACATGTGCGGTCCCCTTCCCGCCCAAGGGTGCCATCTTGCTCAGTCTGATGACATAGCTAAAAGACAGCAAAATAAATCATATGACTGCAACTCCAAGGGGAGGAGGGAGGGTTGTGAGGACTGATTCCTGCTGCTCCTGGAGAACACCTGTTACAGGAGAGTAACTACTCTTTCTCCAGGACCAAGCAGGAAGTCAGTCCTCACATATGGGACTCCCCAGCTTAAGGCTACCGGAGACCTCAAGCCGAAAAAATGAGCTCCCTCTAGCTCATCAGCACGTAAGGAAGGAATCTTCTCTGAGAGCACCCCCGACTGGTAGCCCAACACCAGGGCCGGAGGGTAGGAGTTGCCTAAACCCCAAAGAGATTATGGAGTACTGCCTGTCCGAAAGCACTGTCCCTGCGGGACTCCCTCTCAAGGCAGTAATGGGCCGCAAAAGTCTGGCTTGAAGACCAAGTAGCGGCCCGGCAGATGTCTGCCAACGGAACAGAGCGGAGATAAGCCACTGACGCAGCCTTCGCCCTGACACGATGAGCCGTGACTCGACCCTCCAACGAGAGGCCGGCTGCCCCATAAGCCCAGGCGATACAGTCAGCGACCCATATGGACAAAGTACGCTTGGAGACAGGGAGCCCCAACTTATTGGGGTCAAAAGAAACGAAGAGCTGAACAGCCCTTCGATGCTCCCGCGTACGGTCAAGGTAGAAGGACAACGCCCTCCTACAGTCCAGGGTATGCAGAACCATCTCAGCCCGTTTGGCATGCGGCCTGGGAAAGAAGGTCGGAAGAACCACCTCCTGATTGAGGTGAAAATGGGAGACAACCTTAGGAAGAAACTTCGGGTGAGTCTGTAAGACTACTCTATTCTTGTAGAACCTAGTGTAAGGGGGATCAGACACTAGGGCCTGAAGCTCACTCACTCACTCGCCGAGCAGAGGTAAGAGCTACCAGAAACAAGGTTTTCCAAGAGAGAAAATGGAGAGGGCAGGTAGCCATAGGTTCAAATGGCGGACAAGTAAGCCGCTGTAAAACCACATTCAGATCCCACTCAGGGGCTGGTGGACGCAAAGGAGGCTTAAGCAGGAGGAGGCCTCTGAGAAAACAAGCCACCAAAGGGTGGTTGGAAAGAGGCCTCCCATCCACCGGCGAGTGGTGCGCTGAGAGGGCACTGAGGTGAACCCTGACAGAGTTGGACTTAAGGCCTAGATTGGAGAGGTAAAGCAAATATTGCAATACTACCACCACCAAGCACGAGAAGGGATTCTCTCTGTGTTGAGCACACCATGTGGAGAATCTACGCCACTTAAGAGCGTAGGATTTCCTGGTGGATTGCCGCCTAGAGGCTAAGACAACATCTTCCACCTCTCTAGGTAGGAGTAGGGGAGCCAGGACTACCCTTTCAGCAGCCAAGCCATCAGATGAAGGGACTGGAGGTTGGGGTGCAAGAGAGACCCCTGGTCCTGAGACAGGAGATCGTGTTGAAGTCCCAGAGGCAGGGGAGTGTCCACCGCCAGTTGCAACAGGAGTGGGAACCACGGCTGCCTCGGCCACCTGGGGGTTATCAGAATCATTGAGGCTCTGTCCTTGAGGACCTTGAACAGTGTCCGAGACACCAGTGGCGTGGGAGGAAACGCATATAGCAGGCCTTGGGACCATGGAATCAGAAAGGCATCCGCTGCTACTCTGAGAGGATGCGGTTGTCTGGAACAGAATCTCGGGAGTTGCCGGTTCAGAGGACTGGCGAAGAGATCCATGGTGGGAGACCCCACTTGAGAAAGATCCGCTGAGCCACGAAGGGATTCAATCTCCATTCGTGTGGTTGCAGGATCCTGCTCAGCCTGTCCGCCAGGCAATTTTCCTGACCGGGAAGGTAGACAGCCTTGAGGAGGATTCCGTGATTGACGGCCCAAGAGCAGAGCCGTTGTGCCTCCTGACAGAGAAGGAAGGAGCCTGTGCCTCCCTGTTTGTTCACGTAGAACATGGCAACTTGATTGTCCGTCTGGACCAGTACAGACTGGTGCAACGTGAGGTGGGAGAAGGCTCTCAGAGCTAGGCGTATCGCCCGTAGCTCTAGGAAGTTTATCTGCTGAGCAGTCTCCCAAGGAGTCCAGAGACCCTGAGTACATGTCCCTTGGCAATGTGCTCCCCAACCGAGAAGAGAAGCATCTGTCGTCAGCACTCGAGAATGCGGAGGGGGTTGAAAATCCACTCTGAGTACCAGATTCGGAAGATGAAGCCACCACTGTAGAGAGGAGACGAGCAGGGTGGATACACTCACCGAGTCTGCAAGGCTCCCTGTGGCCTGATGCCACTGAGTTCGAAGGCTCAACTGAGCAGGTCGCATGTGCAGGCGGGCATTGGGGGTGACATGAACCGTGGAAGCCATATGGCCGAGAAGTCTCAGGAATTGCCTGGCGGAGACCAGGGAATTGCTGTGAAACTGCATAGCTACCTCCATCAACCGGAGGGCCCTGTCCACTTGCAGAAAAGCCCTCGCCTGAAGAGTGTCTAGCCTTGCTCCTATGAATTCCAAGTTTTGGGACGGGAGCAAAGTGGACTTTGTGAAGTTTATGACAAACCCCAAGTGCTGAAGCAGAGCCACAGTGCGAAGGGTGGCCTGACAGACCTCCTGGGAAGACTGGCCTCTTATGAGCCAGTCGTCCAGGTATGGAAACACAAAAAGACCTTGAAGCCTCAGGTAGGCCGCCACCACTGCCAGGCACTTGGTGAACACCCTGGGAGCGGAGGCTAGGCCAAAGGGAAGTACTCTGTACTGGTAGTGGCTTCCCCCCACAACAAATCTGAGATACTGTCTGTGGCCTGGATGAATAAGGATGTGAGTATAAACATCCTTTAGATCTAAGGAGCATAGCCAATCTCCCTGCTGGAGGTAGGGCAGAAGGATTCCAAGGGTAAGCATCTTGAACTTTTCCCTCTCCAGGAACTTGTTGAGGCTGCGCAAGTCTAGGATGGGTCTGAGGCCTCCTGTTATTTTTGGAACAAGAAAGTACCTGGAATAAAAGCCGTGACCTCTCAGGTGGTGGGGTACTGGTTCCACAGCCTGGTCCTTTAGCAGACTTGCTAACTCCTGAAGGAGTAGATCCCTGTGCAGAGGGGGTCTTGGAGGCTCCCCTGGAAAATAGGAGGGAGGTACCTGGTGAAAATGGAGAAGATAGCCCTTTTGGACTATATGGAGTACCCAGGTATCTGATGTGATGGCTGACCACCTGTGGGCAAAGTGGGCCAGCCGGCCTCCTGTGCTGATGTGAGCCAGGTGAGGAGAAGAGGCTATGCTGGCTGAGTCAAAAACCCCCACCCTGCTGAGCAGGGGCCGGTGTTGGTGGCTTGGGGGCCTTCTGCCTACGGGGCCCATGACCCTGCCCCTTGGCCTGCTGACCCTGTTGGGGAGCTGCAGAAGCCTGATAATGAGGGTATGGTTTATAAGCAGATGACTTCCTCGGGTAAAAGGCCTTTTTCCCCAAGCCC
Source organism: Ichthyophis bannanicus (assembly GCA_033557465.1). NCBI lineage: Eukaryota > Metazoa > Chordata > Amphibia > Gymnophiona > Ichthyophiidae > Ichthyophis > Ichthyophis bannanicus. The sequence goes on along the minus strand of CM066040.1, from coordinate 98,835,730 downwards.
TTCTTCTGAGAAGGGGCAGAGGTTTTTCTGGACAGCCTAGTCCTGGTCAGAGTCTCGGTCTCGAGTTCTGTAGCCTTTTCAGCCATGGGCTTGCCAAAGAGGTTTTCACCTCGGCAGGGGACATCGACCAACTTGTCCTGTACCCATGGCTCGAGGTTGGATGACTGTAGCCAAGCCTGTCGGCGGACACCGATGCCAGCCCCGGCTACTCGGGCCGAAGCCTTGAAGCCATCGTAGACTGCTCAAGAGATAAACTTCGAGCACTCTCGAATACCAGTGGACAAGGCCTGGAACCTCTGCAAAGGTTCCTCAGAGACCAGCAGAGAACCCGGCAATCTCCTTTGCCAGGTCTCGGAGGTACATGCCCATGTACAGCTGGTAGGTCTGGACACGGCAAGCAAGCATAGAGCCCTGGAAGCACTTTTTACTGAGGGCATCCAGGTTCCGGGCCTCCCGGCCGGGAGGCACCAAGGAGTGCATCTTCTGACTTTTCAGTCGATGCATGGCCGATTCCACAACCATGGAGTGGTGCGGTAATTGTGCCTTTTGGAACCCGGGGCTCTTGCGGACTCGATAGATGGAATCGACCAGCTTGCTTAACACCGGCGTCGAGGCCGGGGTCTCCCACATGCGGAAGAGCAGCCGCTCCAGCATCGGAGGAACCGGAACAGTAAAGGTCTCCTTCAGGGGAGAGTCATACTGGAGGGCCTTGAGCTCCTCGGCTCGAGGCTCCTCCTCGGGATCCGCGGGGAAGGCCAAGGCCTTGGCCATATCCCGCACGAAGTCCGAGAACCGGGTATCCTCTGGTGGAGATCGTCTCCGAGGTTTGGACTCCGGGTGACTCTTCGTCCTCCGTCCTCCGTCTCCCAGCCCGACTCCTCGGAGGAGGAATCGAGCAGCTCCGGTCGGGCAAGCACTGATGCCATCTGCCCCGACGCCGAGGGTACCGGCGTTGACGACCTCGGTCCCAAACGGGAGGCCGAGGGAGACCGTGGCCGAGGATCGACTCAAGCCCGCATGGACTCGATGATCGGCTCGGCCTCCGGGGTCGACTTGGACGTCGAGGTTCCGGTGGTCGGGGCAGATGCACTGGTGAGACCGGCGATCAATGCCCGCTGCTGTTCCATGAAGGCAGCGATGCTGCTCTCCAAGGCCGTGAACCTGAGTCCGAGCTCAGGAGACCCAGCAGCCCCCGACTCGGGCCCCGACGGCATCGGGCCCGACGTCGGCTCCCCTGGAGGAGAGTCCACGAGGACTACAGCATTTACGTGTCCAGGAGACTCCATCTCGATACGAGGATGTTTGGCAGGCCTCTCCGACTCCGAAGACCCGGGACGGCTATCGGGGCTATGCGACCTGGCCCTCAAGGAACTAGGAGCATCCACCGACGCCGCCCTCATGGGTTTCTTCTTCCTGCGATGTTCCCGTGAAGGAGACCCCGCTCAGAGGAACCCCGAAGCTGCTCGGGGCCGGAGTCCCGAGACGTCGAGGTCTTTGACGAGGTCCGGGCCCGTCCGAACGCGGAGTCAGAAAAGATCCTATCCTTCTGGTGCTGCCGACTCCTCAACGCCTTCGAGGACATTTTGCCACACGGACCACAGATCATCGGGTCATGATCGGGTCCGAGGCAGCAGTCATGTGTATCGGTAAGAGACATAAGTTTCTTACACCGATCACACTTTTTAAACCCGCTGGTAGCCATCGGGGGAAAAAGGGCCCCTGTGAGGTCAAAAGACCGGGCTGCTAGTGAAAAAAGAAAAATGGCGCGAACGCTAGTCACAAAGGACAAAAAAGGAAAAAGAGAGAGTGGACCCTGATACCGGCGTATTGGTCCAAGGTGGGAAAAGGATCCGGCGTCGAACCGAAGAAAAAAGAGAAAAAATAGGGAAATCAACTTTTTGCTCGGGGAAAAACGAACTACGTCCGTCGGGCTCCGCGGAAAAAAGAAGACTGAGCAAGATGGCTTCCTTGGGCGGGAAGGGGACCATGCATGCGCGCTGCAATTCCCAAAGGCTTTCTTTGAAAGCTGGGGAAATGCTCCGCACGAGGGCTCCGTCGGCGCCGACGTCACCCATATGTGAGGACTGACTTCCTGCTTGGTCCTGGAGAAAACGTACAATCTATGCAAGAAAGAAACTACAAGAAACAAGGGACTAGGGATGGCCTTAACACACATGGGTGATAAACAGGAGAATAAAGGGTCAGAATCCAAAAGCAGGCTCAAAAAGGTGGGCTTTTAGCCTGGATTTGAATAGGACCAAAGATGGAGCCTGATGCACAGATTCAGCAGCATTTTTCTCCCAGCATGCGGTGGAGTAAGTCTGGAGATGGGAGTGGAAGAGGAGGGCTGCTACACAGTACCCTGTCCTGTGATTCTAAGGTAATCTCTGACCAATTTGCTGGGTGAATCACACAGCTCTTGCTTGGATATGGGGAGTCTTGAGTTCTAAATTTAAGCAGAAAGCTCTCTGCTGTTTTTTAAATTTAAAATGAAAACTCTTTGCTGATACTAGGCCCTGACTGATTTAATAAATACACTGGATTCACAGATTAATCAGCTTTAATTTAAAGAATTCCTTTTTCACCAGGATTTTGAAAAATTCCCAGAAGTAAATACTTACAATTGCAGATCTCTCTCCAGAAACTGCTAGGTACATATGACCTAGATTGGCCACTGTTGGAAACAGAATACTGGGCTTGATGGACCTTGGTCTGACCCAGTATGGCATATCTTATGTTCTTATGTTCAGAAGTAGTAGTCCCTTTTTGTAGTCTTTCAAAACTTCATGTCCTCCTAAAACTCATCTGCTCCATGGAATGAGTTCCATCAGCATGGAAGAAAGCCATCATTGTGCCAATTCTGAAGAAAGGTGATAGCCAGGAATGCAAGAACTACTGCAGCATCAGCCTCCTTTCAGTCGTTGGCAAGGTGTTCATGAAGATCAGGAGAGAAAGAGAATGAGTTCTCCACAGATGGGTACAGTCCAAGAACCAGGCGGAGAAGAAGAACCAGACCACACTAGAAGAAAACTTTAAAAGCCTTTATTGGTCCTCAATAAAGGCTTTTTAAGTTTCTTCCAGTGTGGCCTGGTTCTTCTCCTCCTCCTCCTGGTTCTTGTTCATGAAGATCATACAATTACGGCTGCAGAAACATTGTGAACAGACCAGCCAAGAAGAGCAAGCAGGATTTCGGCCACATTAGGACTGCACCGATCAAATATTCACCATTTATCAACTGGTAGAGGAAAGAATCAGATGTGGAAAGCGAACCATCATTGTCTTCATGACTTCAAATCCGCATTTGACTGTGCTCACTGGCCCGCCCTGTGGAGGGCATTGGAGAACAGGCACATGCCGCTGAAGATCGTCCAACTTCTCCAACTTCAACCAGCAGTGTGCAGATCTGAAATGAACTATCCAAGGAATTTCCTGTCCAAACTGGAGTCCACCGGGGAGATGTTGCCTCATTCCTGCTTTTCAATATCATAATCGATGCCAATATGAGGAAAACATTCAAGGATAGATGCGGGGTCCAGTATGACATGAACAACTTTCTGACTGACATGATGTTTACAGACGACAGTGCCATATTTGCTGACATGGATGCAGAGGCCACTGACATCCTTTACCACACCGCCCACATCATCCGATCTTGTGGCCTAAGAATCGATGCAGACAAGACCAAAATTATGACCACGGATGATTCGCAGGCTAATGATCACCTCGATGGAATCCAAATTGAGCAGGTCCTAGAATTCAAATACCTGGGATCGCTGGTGCAAGAGAAGAAGATGACATCCACCACCGAAGTCCACAGCAGGATTGGCCAGGCAACAGTAGCATTTGCCTCGCTCAAATTGTGCCTCTGGAAGAAGGCCAATATCTCCACCAAGACCAAAATTCACCCCTTTCCGAACTGATCCTGCCAATTCTCTTGTACGGATCTGAAACATTTTTGGCTGCCGCTATAGTCTGAATATCTATCCCTATGTGCGACTTTACCCATACTCCACCCTTTGCACCTCTGGCAATGCTTACTGTAAAAGTATGCACCTGCACGCAATAGTGCTGCCTTTATGGCTTATCTAATTTTATAAAAAGCCATTTTAGGGATGAATATGCTACATACACACTAAAATGAAGTTGCAAAATTACTCCCATTCTATTCTGATATAAGGCTCTCCTCCTTATAGTTGCCAGCAATTACATTTTCAGGTTCTGGAAATCAGTGCTTGTATGCATTTTGTGAAATGGCTTCTCCTACTGGGCATGCAGGCAAATACCTATGTATTTGCCAGTGTCCTCCTATGTATATTACAAACGGCTCCATGTTCGCAGAGCACATGTAAAATCCTTGAAAAATGTGGATGTCCCATTGCCCACCTGGAGCACTGATACAAAAACGGGATTTATACATGTCATTTTGCTGGAATATTGTGTTTGCCTGATAAGTTAATGAAGATCAGATTATATCTTATACAGCTCAAATCAAATTTAAAATAACCAGTACTTTCATTCTTTTAAAAGAATGTATAAAATAAATGAGACACCACATCTAAAAGACCAATGTCTAGAGCCTTCCCATCCTCAAACATTCAGGAGGCTATTGTAGAAGTCCTATTTGCAATTTAAACATGTATAAGCAGCCATATACATGTGTAAATCACATCCATATGTAAATTGCTGTTTTAAAAAGGCTGAAATTTACACTTAGCTGACAGCACCACATCAAAAATAGACGGGGTATGTCGGGCATAAGTCAGAATCGTGCCCTGGGCAGGGCAAAAATTACATATGTATTCCCCATTTCATATAGGGTATACACGTGCGAGTTGAAAATTGTCCATGTCCAGATTTAAGTCTTCTTCCTAGCACAAATAGAGTTTTAAAAAGTGTTCCTTTTGGCCTTCCCTTTAAAGAACGGATCCCCCTTAATCTCTCAATGTTTATTAACCCCCCCCCCTCAAAATTGAAATGAGAGTGAGAGAAAGTCCTTTGTACTTAATTAGGAGCATTTGCACACCCATGTTTGCAAAATGGCCCAAATATATATACCGTATTAGTATTGGCATTTACGTGTTCATTTTGAAAAGATGGCACTCGTACATGTATAAGCTGCTGATTCCCCCATCAATTTTCCCATGTGTATATTTCTGAAATGGATCCTCCCACTGCAGGTGGATGTGTATTTTAGAAAGGTTTCCATGTTTAGCAGAGCTGTTTCTAAAATATTATCGGAATTGAGCACCTCCTGACCTCAGCATCTTAATTCTGACTTCCACATCCTATCTAAAATGTGCCTTTAGCAGAAATGGAGCACTGATTGACATTTTCTGCTACTAAAACCTATGTCTTGTTGACATGTTCTAGAAAAGAGACGTAAGTATTCTTTCTGGAATGCCCAGCATGGAAACACATGCAACAAGTATTCTGGTATTGGTTTGTTCGTATCTATTTGTAACAGACAGCCTCATCCCTTAAAAATTTGACCTGAAATAAAAATTCTGCCCCAAGTTTCTGCTGTCAATTGTGCAGAAAATAGAAGATGACAGCAAAGTCCTTTCTGCATACTGAATTAGATCTCTTTCCATCATCTTCTAATGTCATTATTAGCGCTCAAATACACTGTGTCAAAATGTGTCTGTATAAGGAGATGGGCTAGACAACATTAAATTTATCTCTTAGTCAATATGACAGGCTACCTTTGACACAAACCTTTGAATACAGATTTGAAAGAAAAGTGTCTACAGTATTTTATCAAGATATGTTTATGAATGATCATACTATAGCATAGGCAGTATGGCTGAGAGCAATCCCTATGTATCTATTGATTTAGGGTCTATTATTCATTTTTATTATTTTAAATAGTTTACTACAAGAGATTATGCATATATTATAATATGATTGTTGATTGTAATTGATTAATTGTAATGTAAAATGATCCTTAAAGGAGGACATTTAAGGCCAAAGAGAGTAGAAAATCATTGCCTAGTGTCCCACTTGCTATGGCTAGAACAATGATCAGTTTGTGTCCACAGAGCGACCAAGTCGCACCACGCCCGTGCTGATCCAGTAGCAACATGCTTAAGCGGCAATGCTGCATGCTCTTTCCAGAGTTTACTAATGAGATGTTCCTTCTCCTTCTTATGCTGTGCTGCCTTTGTAAGAAAAAAACCCTGAGACACAACTTTAAAAACATCCAATATTATGGGAATTGACATTTCCGTATTCTCATGCCTGTCAAAATAGTCTTTAATATCTATTTGATACTCCCAAACAACCTTATCCCTTTCTAATAAACTATTATTAAGGGACCATCTAGATTGACCACTCATAGACCTACCCAACAAGGGGCATGGTCAGACAAACCAGATAACACTGCCCACATTGTATCTGTCACTAGACCCTTAAGTCACTGATCTGTAACAATATAATCTATCTACAGTTTCCACCCCCCCCCCCCCCCCCGAGGGTGTGAAAAAAAGTATAATCCATTTCCTGGGGTGTGCAACTCATCAACTATCCCACAGCCCCAAATCCTCCAGCTGAGTATGCAATGCTTACTGGAACAACCCAGGACTATCCACCCTTGCCCCAAGGAGCCAAGATTAGGACAAAGGCAAGTATTGAAATCTCCACCCATAATAATCTCTTCCATACAAAAGCTGCAAAAGATAATTTTACAGCATAAGAGTATACTCCTCTCCTCCCTCCAGAAGGACATTCATATAAAGCCATCACCCCTGGGGATCTCATTTGACCTCCTTCAGAGCCACACATAAAGTTGTAATTATTAAAATTAGCTAATATCATCCCCAACCCCCTTTAGCTAAAATCTGCCACTCTTTTTTTCTATAACATAAGCAAAATTCATCCTTTCCTTTCTACTCACATTACTAAGACCCTTATCCATTCACTAGTCACCTCTCGCTTTGACTATTGTAGCCTGCTCCTCGCTGGTCTCCCTCTGAATTATCTTTCTCCCTTTCAATGCACGGCTTATCTTCCGCCAATGTCGCTATGCTCATGTAACCCCTCTTCATACGTCACTTCACTGTACCCCTATCAGTTTCTGCATCCAGTTCAAACCTCTCCTACTGACCTACAAGCGCAATCATTCTGCGGCACCTCACTACCTTTCCTCTCTTATTTCACTCTGCATCCCTCCTAGGGAACTCCACTCCTTTAGCAGATTCCTTTTGTCTGTGCCCTTCTCTGCTACTCCCAACTCCAGACTTTGTTCATTCCATCTCGCTGCTCCATATTCCTGGAACAAACTACCTGAGTCTGTGCGTTGGGCCACTTCTCTAGCCCCATTCAAATCCAGGCTAAAAACCCACCTCTTTGAAGCCGCTTTTGGATCCTGATGCTCTTCACTCTCTTGTCCACTACGTATGTGGATCTTACCATATTCTAGTCTCCAGTTTCACTATGAGGTTGATTCAGAGCAGCATTTAGCGGGGATCGACATCCAGTTTGGACGTCCATCCCCACTAAATGCTTGGGTGGCAATGCAGCCCACAGAGTTCCCCCGCATGTACAGCAAAGATGTGTGGGGAGTTCTATATGGGGGCAGGAGGGGGCAAGCTGAGGGAGGCACGAGGGTGGTGATGCCTACCCTGGACATACAGGGCCAATTCCAAGGTTGGTCCTACACGTCTGGGGTCAGCCATTTGGACGGGAACTTATTCATGTCTGGACGGCCCAGGGATACACATCTCGAAATTGGCCTCCACGTGTTTTGTCTTGATTAGATTGTATGCTCTGATGAGCAGGGACGGTGTCTTACATCTATACGTATAGCACTGCATATGCCTTGTAGCTCTATACAAATGATTAGTGGTAATAGTAAAATTGCCACTCCCCCCACCTTTTACATCTAGTACTATCACACGCCATCTCTGCAAATGTAAAGTATTTATGCAGTAGCCATTGATGATGCAGATGAGTCTCTTGTAACAATAAGAGGTAAGCCGCCTCTTTAAAAAGCAGTTTATACTTCGTGGGTGCATTCAAACCATGAATATCCAATGAAACTAATCTCCACATCCCTTATGAAACCACTCACTCAAACCCACCATCCACTACAATGTTCACTCCATCACATATCACAGTCACTCTCCTTCCACCACCTACCCACTCAATTTACCCCCCCCCCGCCCCCCCCACACACACACATTATCCCAGTCCCAGTGGTTGGGGCTGGTTATATCAGGCCGGAGAGCCAGGGGTTCAATTCCCACATAGGGACAAGTAACCTCAGGCTGGAGGGACTGGGGTCTCTAATCACATGGCCACTCCTTGTGGCCTTGGGCAAGCCAATTAACCCTCCATTGCCTCAGGTACGCTTGGATTGTGACCTTTTGGGGACAAGGGAATAAAAAGTGCCTGTTAACATAAGTTTGTAAATCGCTCTGATACACAGGATAAAGGGCCTAAACCATAAACCATAAAAACATCATCTCCAGCCTCCTTCATTTCACCTCCTCCCTTCCTTCCCCATCACTCTCCAGAGACACCTGGCCTTTGTGCCCTGAAGAATAAGGAAGTATTGCCCAGCATGAGCCTCTCCCCAAATGCAGCCCACCAGAGCCAGTGCAAGGGTTTCTGCAACCCCAAGGAAGAAGTGTTGGCTGTGCCATGTTGCCCTCCCCCCTTCCACCATGTCAAGCTCAGCTGTGCCACTGCCTCCCCCGTGCTGAGCCATGTTGCCACTTCTGAACCCCCTCCAACACAACTTCCTTCGGAGGGGCAGTCAGAAGCGGCAGGCCATGTGTGTTGTGCTGTGCCTCCCACACAGGTTTGCCACCCTAAGCAGCCTCCTAGCTTGCCTAGTGGAGGGGCCAGTCCTGCAACCCATCTTCCCCTTCCAGTTCTCTTCCTAGTCATGTCAGCCCACCTCGATGGTTTCCAAATACCAGGTCTTTATGAAAGTTGCAAAAGATTACTGCTGGAACAAGTGTTCCAGCTGAGAAATGCAACTTCACATATAAACTGCAGTCTGAATAACAACAAAAAATTGAACCAATGCATCCTTTACTCTCTGCTATTGCTGTCTCTTGTTTCAGCTGAAGAACTCTTTAATTTCACCATTACATGACTCCCCTTAAGACTAGAGAGACCGCAGCTAGGCCCACCAGATGCAATACTCTCCAGTCCTCCATATGTTCCTTCAGGGAGTGCCATTTGCCAGCTACAGTAAACTTAATACAAAAGGGAAAGGACCAAGAGTATCTGATCTTCTCCTTATTTAGCAGAGTGGGCTAGCATAAATGCTGAAAGATCCTAATAAATATGAATGGAAGCATTCTGATACTTCAGGGGCCTCTTCTTGCAACTCTTTTGCAAAATAAGTCCAGCATCTTTATATCACGAAAACCACAATATAATGTCTCATGGTTAGTTAACCAGGGGTTTCCATAATGTTTGGCAAGTTCGTTCACTATCCATTGAAGTCAGCTGATCTGTAGACTCCTCATCGCTCAAAACTTCCTGACAGAGCACCCGTACTGTACTATATGTTCAACATCCTCTGGTCCCTGTGGGCTCAGGCTCTCCAAGAAATCTAACATTATTGCAGTGGCTGTGATGTGCAGTATCATCCAGGTTATACAGTAATACAACTCCTACTCTTGCTGTGCATGCTTATCCAACCTAGTTTCCAAGTTAGCAATCATCTCTGCATGATCCTCGTTTGCTCTAGCCCTCCTCTATGTGGGCCACTAGTTCTCTTATATTGCCCTTCATGTCCTCTCTTTTAGAGATTACCTCTTTGCACATAGAATAGAATTCACTTGCCATGTCTTCAAAACACCAACAAAATTCTTTCTATCAATGCAACACCCTGTCTCCACTTTCAGTGCTCTTACTTGTCAGTCACTATCCAATTACACTGATATCATCTTCGAGTGAGCAACCCCTTAGTAAATTGGCAGTCTGATGAATGCAACTGTTCTTTATCTCTCGCAGTTTTGGCCCCATCTGACATTATGCATTTCAATAAACCCAGCAAAAACTACAAAAGATTGCTGCCCAAACTTGGGGTTCACTGGTATGCTCAAATTTCACAGGTTGGGGTGTGAAGCACATGGACTAGACCATTTGGGTGGCTGATGTTACTCCTCCTCTGCATCCCGCTTTTAATGGTTCTGAATGAGCATATCTCAGGTGGTCATTACCTCTCCTTTCTTCATAATGCTCCTAGGGTTGTCGTCCCAGGGCTTTTCCAGTACAGCAATGTTGCAGTGTTTCGAATTTTGAATGGATGAGACATGCCACTTTATTGTGCCTTTCCATGTAGAAATTTTCGTCCATCAGAACTTCACAGCTTAACGGTTTCCAGCTCTTCTGCTGCGTGAAGCCGGGAAGTATGAAGTCAATATTCAGAAAGGTTTAGTCAATAGGCAGGACCTGCTAATCAGCTAACCTCCGCTCTGCCTAATATTCAGCAGCACTAACCAATTGGGTGTGCTGTAATATTACCACATGTGGTTACTTTTGCATCCAGACAAATATTTCAGCTCTAGCCAACAAAGCATAAACTGTCTTCTGTACCTGGCTTCACCCATCATTCCTTAGGTTCCCTCCCGTGACCTTTGTTCTGCTCAAGAAAGTCATCTTTGCACCTCTCCCATGTCTCTCGCATGACTCGAATCCACCAGAGTATCTGGATTTTTCTTGAATGCCCCCACTTTCTGGAACTCCCTCCCTCCACAAGTCTGCACCAAAGTTTCTTACAAGAAATGTTGTATTGCTTTGAAAACACACTTTTTTCATTCACCATTTGGGTACTAGGTCCGAATCCTGTGCTAGCGAAGACAGACAAACCCATCCAACTTTCCTCTCCATATCTGTTCTCGAATTTTGCTCTGCCTTTTCTCTTTCCTATCAAAAATGGCATTTTTTTCTGAAGAATGTGTTTATTGTAAACTGCTCTGATATTTGCTGAAAAGCAGTATAGCAAACAATTATTAAAGGTAAAGATAGATAGAATGAACAAACATTTTCTATTTGTTTTAAATGTTACTTAATCTTTGTACTTTTTAGAGAGTAAACTATTGACTCACATTTACCTGTTCCACTCCATGCAGGATCTTATAAATCTGCACATCTCTGACTTCTTTACCCTTTCTTCCAAAGAGAGTTGTTCCATCGTCTTTATCATTTCGATCACTCTTTTCTGTATCTTTTCTAATGCCGCAATATCCTTTTTAAGAGGAGGCCACCAGAATTCCACATCCCATGCTTTCTTGAATTCTGATACTGTCCTCATCTCCGCCTCCACTGGGAGACTCTTTTGTATGTTCACTACCCTTTCTGTAAAACAGCATTTTTTATATTACTCTTGAGTCTGTCCCTTTGACCATCAGCCTATGACCACTAATTCCAAGACCAACGCATGCACTTATATCTGGGAGGTATTTTAATGTCTGTATCATCTCTCCCTTTTCTTGTCTCTTCTCCAGTATATGCATGAAGAGTAATTTTATAAGGGGTGCCTAGCTTGAAGAGGGCGAGTAAGCACTTACAAACATAAGTGGCAGAAATTGCACCTTGAATGCAGGCACAGACATTTACACCTGCTTGAGAACAAATGTATAACACGAGCATGAAATTTGCAAGTACGTGCGTTAATTAAAGTATTTTATAATCAAAGTGCATGCTTGCAAATTCCACCTACACTCTATCTAGAGTAGACCTTGGCCCTGGCTTTGCCTACTGACCATTTATACATGTGATGTATGTGGCTATATACCTGAGAAAATGACTTTCTAAAGTACCACCTTTAAGTCTATCCCCATACACTTTATGATGAAGTGCATTTTAGTGGCTCATCTCCAAACCAACTCCATCTATTTTATGTCTTTTTGAAGAGGTGGTCTCCAGAACTGAGCACAGTATTCTAAATCAGCTCTTACCCTGGGACTTATACAGGCACTATTACCTCATTTTTCTTGCTGGCCATCCCTCTCCCTATGCACTCAACTATCTTTCTGGAATTTCCTATTACGTATCTGTTTGGTCACCTTGGATCACCAGGTAAAATCACCCTGAGGACCTGCTTTTCTTTTGAGTACAGAAGAACATCACCTCCTATGCTGCACTGCTCACTTCGGTTTTCAGTAGCCCAAGTACATAACCTTGCATTTTTTAGCATTATATTTTAGCTGATAAACTGTAAACTATTCCTCAAATAATTCTGCTTTTCTCTCATCAGCCTCTACATATTCCTTTCCTCCCCTTCCAAGCTTTACAGTGCCACTTTTGTACTTCCGCCTCTCACTCACATATCTAAACAAAAAGTTGTCCCCTTGTACTATTTAGGCTTTCTTTCTTCTTCTATGGATATTCACTCTCTTAAATACTTTCTCAGATTTGCCAGATATTGTTGCCTGTCTTTCTTTATTCACTTTCCTAACAAAAGGTTTTGTTGTCCTTGCAATATCTCTTTTTTCAGGTTTGCCTACTGCTCTTCTACTTCTAGATTTTTCCATCCAGCTAATAACGCCATGGGATACTCCTCATTTTAACCAATGAATTTTCACTTGTTGTCATACACCCACAGATATCACAGTATGAACATAATGGTAGGATCCAGGAAATCTAACTACTGCATCTTTTACCAGTAAGCGATAGTCACAGTACAGGCATTAGCTAAGAGAGTAATAAATTATGTTTATGAGTTTTATAAATGACCTCAGTGCAATCAAGCAGGATTGGATTAGCCTGTTCCTTATGACAAGGAGTCAGATGACAAACCTATCCTAATGCTGTCGTGTTCAGGAAGACATCTCCTATTGAAGAACGTCTAAGATACACTATCCACTATTTTCTGATCTTAGAAGTCTGTCAGTAGGGAGATTGATGTAACTGGTAAGGAACACATTGAAGATAGCCTTAAGTTTGTTTGAGGCCATGCATTGTAAGAGGCTGATGGAGATTGCTTTGTGTGAAGCTTTTGAGCATGTACTTTCCATTCTCATACTCTTCCTGTGCTAGGTTTATTTATGAGCTGCTAAGACATTCTCGTTTTGGTTGAGTGGAATCACAGCTGGCTTTATATCTTCAGCACTCCTAGACAGCCCTGCACCCAAGGAAGTATCATAGTGAAAATGGAATCTTCTCTTCCTATTGGATAGATACCTTGCTTAACATAGCTTAGTCAAAAAAGCTCAGACCCACCCCTTAAAGATACAGTGCTCCAATGTCACCAGTCCACTTTTGCACTGCAGAAGGTCCGTTCCAATAAGATCCTGCTGCTCAGGCTGAGTGACACTTCTTAGAAAGTGCTGCTAGATTACAGGAGGAGACGCCCATTCTTCCTGGCACCCCAAGCAGCTGAATGCACTGCCCAATAGGAATCATGGGTTTGGATGCAATGAATAAAACGTCAGAGCTTTAAAAAGCAGACACGGTGGGGACTGCTCCTTCTAACAATGCTAATAAAACAAGTGCAAAGCAAAGGGTACATAGGGGGATCAGCTCTTTTATGGTCATATTACATATTAGATTTCTGCACATGTGACCCTTCACCCACAGTGTTCTCTATCATTTCCTTCTGAAGAGTATTTTTCACCAGGAGTGATATTTAGATTGTTCTTCCCCCTCTCCCCCATTTTCCCCAATTGACTGTAATAGAGTTGGACAAGCACAGTAAGTGATTTTGAGCATATTTAAGTGAGGCCATGTGTTGATCAAAGCTTGGCAGGGCCGGCCCATCCATTGTGCGAGAATGTTGTTCGCACAGGGCCCCGCGCTTCAGGTGGCCCCACGCAAACTTCATTCTCACACAAATGGATGGCTGCAGAGGGAGCCGAGAAAGCCCGCGTGAGGCCCCAGCTCCCTCTGCACAGCTGCCAGCATGAAGAGTGTTTTCCCTCACACTGGCAGCTGTTACTGTGAAGCGCGCGAGTGCCGGGAAATTCCCTTTAACCTTTCCCGGCATTCTGTGCGCTTCACAGTAACAGCCGCCAGTGTGAGGGAAAACACTCTTCATGCTGCTGGCTGTGCAGAGGGAGTTGGAGCCTCACACAAGCTTCCCTGGCTCACCTCTGAAGCCCCTTAGATGGCCGTGGGGCTCTTTGGCGTTCGGGCCGGAGGGGGGCTAGGACTGGAAATGAGCTGATGGGACACTAAGCTGGGACTGGAAATGGGCTGATGGGAGGGGAAAGCTTGGACTGGAAATGGGCTGATGGGGGGCTGGAATAGGACTGAAAATGGCTGATGGGGGTCTAAGATTGGAAATTGGATGATGGGGGGAACTTGGACTGGAAATGGGCTGATGGGGGGCTGGAATAGGACTGGAAATGAGCTGACGGGGAGGGACAAGACTGCAAATGGGCTGATAGGGAGCTGGGAAATGGGCTGATGGGGGACTGGAATAGGACTAGAAATGGCTGATGGGGATCTAGGACTGGAAATGGGCTTATCTGGGGGAGCTTGGACTGGAAATGGACTGATGGGAGCTGGAATAGGACTGGAAATGGGCTGATGGGGGCTAGGATTGGCAATTGGCTGATGGGGGGAGCTTGGACTGGAAATGGGCTGATGGGGGTTGGAATATGACTGGAAATGAGCTGATAGGGGGCTAGGACTGGAAATGAGCTGATAGGGGGCTAAGACTGGAAATGGGCTGATGGGGGGAGCTTGGACTGGAAATGGGCTGATGGGGGTTGGAATATGACTGGAAATGAGCTGATAGGGGGCTAGGACTGGAAATGAGCTGATAGGGGGCTAGGACTGGAAATGGGCTGATGGGGGGAGCTTGGACTGAAAATGGGCTGATAGGAAGCTGAAATAGGACTTGAAATGACTGATGGGGAGCTTGGACTAGAAATGGGCTGATGAGGGATTGGAATAGGACTAGAAATGGCTGATGGGGGTCTAGGCCTAGAAATGGGCTGATCTGGGGGAGCGTGGACTGGAAATGGGCTGATGGGAGCTGGAATAGGACTGTAAATGGGCTGATGGGTGGGCTAGGATTGGAAATTGGTTGATTGGGGGAGCTTGGACTGGAAATCGGCTGATAGGGAGCTGAAATAGGACTGGAAAGGAGCATATGGGGAGCTAGGACTGGAAATGGGCTGATGCAGGGGCATGGGAGAGTGGGACTAGAAGAGAGCAGATGCTGGGTGGGTCTCGAACTAGAAGGGAGCTGATTTTGGGGGAGGACTAGAAGGGAATGGGAATGGGTAATGAGGATGGAGAGGGGAAAAGATATTTTGTGAGGGAAAAAAAATCTACGATTGGCCGGGTAGTGGGAGATTAAGTGAGGATTGAGGATGAAAGGGTAAAATTTAAGTGGATTATAAAGGAATAAAGAAAGAAATGGAAAGAGCAAAAGGGGAAAGATCAGTATGTTAAAGCAGGTGTAGAGAGATAATGGAAAAAAATCTAGAAGAGAGAAGAAAGGACAAATGGACAGCTCGCAGAAGACATGAAGAAACCAGAAGAAAGTGATGGAAGCAATTGAAACTGAAAAATAAAATGCCCAAACAAAAGATAGAAAAATACTTTTTATTTTGAATTTATTAACTGGAATATGTCAGGTCTGGGAAATGTGTATCGCTAACATCTTTGTATTTTTGTTTAGTGCAAGATGAAATTAATTTATATTTTTATTTCTCCAGTGTTGTACATTTCATGTTTGGCTTTTGGGGCTCTCAATTTAATTATTATCTTCCTATTTCTAAATAGTGATCACTTGTTCTTTGTGTGGTGATGGTCTATATTCTGTATGTGTAACCAAGCTGAGGCATTCTGTTCATGTCATTTCTTTTTGACAGTCCCACTTGTTCTCTTTCCACCATTGTGATGTATTGGTATTCTTTGAGATGTATTGGTTTAATATTTGCAATGTTTATTTTTTGATAGGTAGGGTTTGGTGCTTTGTGGGTCCTGGTAGTGCTGTTATGATACAGTGGGTTTGCTATGGGTTCTAAATAGTCAGTGTTTATAGTACTTCCTAATGGGCCTGGTGGTTGGCATTGGAATATAGTAATGTAGAAATCTGATAGTCTTTCTTTATCCAGACACTCATTAAGAGGCATGTTTACTAAAAGCACATGTCAACATTATGCAAATATTTATGAAAATAAGGCTCTTTATGCAAATGAGGACCGCAATGAATCTCCGCACATGACCCCGCATCCCCTTGGGCTGCCCCTGAAAGTTGGGCAAGGGTTTTTGGCTTCTGAGCTGAACTCACAGCATGAGCAGGCTCAATACACTTCTAACTACTTCCAGCGTTGATGTCAGGATATCTATTCTGTATATCTGAAAGGGAATAATAAAGGTCATGCATATTGTAGTGAACATGATAATACATTATGCAATTCAGAACAAGGACTGGTCTTAAAACCAAAGTAAAGAGGGTTTATTTGGCTTTCTTAGATACTCAGGGCCTGAGATACATTTTGTTTATAATAGGATGTGTTTATTTTTATATGCCAAAGTCAATGAATATTTTAAGGCCTAATGTAATAAGACTATATGCCCATCATGTTTCTATATGAAAAAAGTGCTTCATAAAATCAGGCTCTTTGTGGTACAATTTTTTCTAAAGCCCAGACTTTGGTGACTCTAGTGCTAACTACAAAGGAATGCCTTCTACCTTGTTCATTATTGCTTTTGTTTAGCTTTAAAAAAAATCCCCAGGGATGTTGTTTTTGCCAATACCCTATTAAGTTTGTAAGCCTAGTTTCTCAGCAAAATGAAGTGATCACATAGCAAGTAATGAGCAAAATGTGGGTACAATAGCACAGTGAAATCTGAGAAAAACCTCAATGAAAGGATAGGTGTATTGACAGTAGCGGTTTCCACTCATATGGGAACTCAATTCAGGATTGACTTACCAGTTCATTAGTGAATGTTGCTAGCTCCTCTGCAATGCTTAGAAAAATCAGCGCTAATGAGTAAATCACATTTCTCCTCCACACACTCTCTTTAGTAACTATCACTTAGTAATGTGAACCTTTTAAAAGGCTTTGGGTCCTACCTAAAAACAGTATTCTGGAAAAATAACAACTACTCGTACTTGAAGCTCCATCAGCAGCGCTCCCTGGGAATTATAGAAGGACATTGTTACTGACTCGCCAGTTTTACTAGTTATAATATGAGTTTCTTGGTATGCCAGGCTTGTTATGCTATAATATCAAAAAACTTAATTTTAAGCACTAGCTTAAATGCCCACCAAAACTGATGCATTGCAATTTATTAACAGAAAGGACAGTTGTCAAAGGAAGTTGATTAACTAACTAGAGGGAAAAAAGGGCGTACCAGGAGGCCTATAACTCAAGGTACTGGTGATTTTCAGGCAGGTTTTGCAAGATCACCATCTTGAAAGTTTTTCAACTTTTTTTTTCTCCATTGCAACTGGAGAAGGTAGAGGTTGACTTCATCATTTTTCTTTCTAGAAAATTAGCTCTGATGTAAGGACCTTAATGTGATATCTCAGAAAAAGCAGATGCAATATCTATTCAGCTCTGTCAACATCTAGTACATTCAAATGATCAAATCCTATGTGGTCAGTTGACTTGACAGATCCTAGCTCTGTGCAAATGATATCAATAAGAGGACAGTGAGACTAGACACAGAAGTTTATCAAGGGCCCCATAAATGGTCTTGTTTTCCTGTGTTGCTATCCCAATATTCGGGCAATATCATATACTATATTGTCAAGGACTGTCTACCAAATTTAGTGACAGTCTAACAGCATGCCAGTAGGCTGTCACTTACTTTAGCTTTGTGTTTTTGCATTTGTTAAATAAAAGACACTGAAGAATACTTGGGAGTGGCATATAATGACTACATCATATTATTTAGTGAGGGGCAAAACCTTTTGCCTCTACTCTTTGCCAAACATGACATCAAACACTAAAAATAAATTTGGCAATACTAAAAAATAAATTGTTGATAGATATCAGCTAATTATCCATAAGCCACTCCACAATACCAGGAACCGTAGGCCCTGACCAGCATCTTAAGTTCTGCATTTTACAAAGATGTTTTTGAAGTGCTAATGGATGAGAAAGGATTTGCAATTGCCATGATAAAGTGCTAATCTGCTTCAGAGATCCTACTACATCCCTTACCATTTATTCTAAAATGCGTTCAGTGCTTAAATCCACCCTCCAAAACTAGTAGGGGGTTAGAGCAATACCCACTGGGAAGTTACATTTGTTTAATATTCAGCCCTTTCTTGGATGAAATATTGCAGTCTATTCTCATAGGTATTTGTCAAGCCATTAGAGTAATGGTTTATAGCTATTAAATGAAATTGCAGTTCTGTTTGTAAGTTCCATTTACACAGGATAAGCAAAGTGCATTCATTTAGTTTTCAAATACCTGAAATCCCAGCTGCAGAAAGTAAGCATAGGGTATGCATGCTGTTAACTAATTCCTAGCCATTATTTTAAAAAGTATAATGAATAAAGCATCTTTAAATGCTTGTTGGAGAATGTTGAACTACATCTTTATTCAGTATGCATGCATGTAACCTCAATCTGAGGCACATAAAATGGAACCAGTTTTGTTCGCCTGGTTATTAGGGTTTATTTATTTATTTATTTAACATTTTCTTCTATACCGCCCCTTCCAGAGATCAGGGGCGGTTTACATTAAACAGTGAACAGAACATTTGTATACATCTGTATACATTTACAAGGAACATTATGTTTTTAACTATTTACAAGTGTAATTACAAGGAACATATTTTTGAACGTTAACTAGAACAGTGCTTATCAAACTATGTACAGGTTATAATAACATGGAGCACAACATAGTTGATTACCAGTGGTTATTTACAATAGTGATATAGCCGACAGTTTGAGTAGATCTTTTGCATGTTGTGTGAAATGTTTTGCATGTTGTGTGAGATATGTAAGGTTTATTGACTTAGTCGTTTGTTCTGTCTTGGGTACTGTGGATGTGTTTCTGTGATTGTTTTGGAAAGGTTTTTTGTTGATATGGGATCTCAAAGTGTTTTGTAAAGAGGTAGGTTTTTAGTTCCTTTTTGAATTGATGAAGGTCTTTTATCATGCGTAGTGTTAATGGTATTTCATTCCAGAGGGTGGGGGTTCTTTAATGTGGTTGAGCAGGTGCTACAGTAGAATGGGCCCAAGAGGTTTCTTGGTGAATTTCTTTTCCTGGATAGGAAAACCTTTTATTCCATAGCTCAATGTTTCTCAAGCAGGTCCTGGTGTACCCCCTAGCCAGTCTGTTTTTTAGGATATCCACAATGGATATGCATAAAACAGATTTACATTCAATGGAGGCAGTACATGGAAATCTATCTCATGCATATTCATTGTGCATATCCTGCAAACCAGACTGGCCTGGGGATACAACAGGACTAGCTTGAGAAACACAGCTGTAGCTGAAGCAGACATCATTTCCCCTCTTTAAATGAATGGCTCTCTACATACATATGCACTTTAGTGACCTCCATCTGAACTGAACCAAAACACCAGTGGAAGTTAAATGACTTCAGTCAATATACAGTACTAGATTGGTGGTTCCAAAAGACTATATTTATCTAGCAGAGAACTTGTGATATCTGCAATAAATGCAGTCACTATAGGCTTCCATAGCAAAAGCTTAGTCAGACAATAGCATAAAAGTTCTTACCCTTAAAACAAAATCTTTAGCATAAGGAATTCATTTTAAGCCATAATCACTTTATTTCATTTAAGGGCTCATTCCGTTCTGGACATAGATCCCCTCTGTATGTCCGGTCTGAACCGGACGTACAGAGGGGATCGCGATTCAGATCCCGCGGGGCACGTCTAGCCCCACGGGATCAGAATCACAATCAGTCATGTACGTGCAGGCCAGGACTGCGAGTCAGTCTGGCCTGCACTTATATGACCTGCCTGACGAACTCAGTCAGGGCTTTTAAATGGAGCTGTGGTGCCATGGCGTCCGATTGCCATGGTACTGTGGCTCCATTTAAAAGCCATGATGCCAGCCGCTAGATAAAAGTGTTTATTCCCCACAGCCCGACCCCCGATCTGGCCTCCCCGGGAATGACCTCCAGCCCACCCTGCCCCATCTGCACCCTGGCAGTAGAAAAAAAAAAAACGTCCAGGGAAGTTATTCCATCTCATTGGTGTCGCACATGTCGCCAACCCTGGACGTACAGTGCCGACATTAGAATCAGCCCTGTACATCCAGGGCCAGTGACCTCCCAGACTCCACCCAGACTCTGTCCCCCCAGTCGCCCCTTCCCCACCGCGTCTAACTTCCCCACACAAGTGGCGGGGAATATAGACATGGCCGGAGAAAGGCACGAATAGCAGGGATGGACATCCCATTGGAACATCCCGCCCCGCTATTCATGGCACAGAATCAGGCCTTTACTTACTCAGTTCAGAAAGTGAGATGAATTATGTCAATTCTAGGAATGTGCATTTATTAGTCTGCATTCGCTTTGTTGTTGTTAAGTGCTGTTGAGCTGATGCTGAACCCTGGTGACCCTGCAGATAGTTGTCCATGTTATGACTTTCCCCTGGGTGTTTTTTGGTAATGTGTGACCAGAGGTAGATTGCCAGGCCTTTCGTCTGCACAATGGTCCTGATATTTGAAAGGCAGTTGCACAGTTTACAGGATATTCAACGGCACTAGCATGGTTAGTGCCACTGAGTATCCCTTCTCTTCTTCTATAGCATCGGGGCATTTTGGGGGCATTGCGGGGAGCAGCGGAGGCTGCGACAGTCCCTAACCAGGAAGCAGTGATATTGCATGCTGCTCAGTTAGGGACCGGTGGCTGAAAGATAGGCAAAGAAACCCTCACCTACAGTATCTTTAAGCCGCAGGAGCTAACTGGGCAGCATGCAATATCACTGCTTCCTGCTCAGCTACTGCAGCTTCCAGGCATGTACTGCAAACCTGGATATTCAATACCGGGGCTGCATATGACCTCAGCACTGAATATCTAGGGTTAAGGGTCAGCAGATATGGCTATGTGCCACAGCGGCGTATAGCCTGCCCAAGTGAATATCGGATCCAATAAGCCTAAAATACCTGGTATTCCAAGGTGGTCTCCCATCCAAGTACTAACTAGAGCTGAGCCTGCTTTGTTTCTAAGATCTTTTCTAATGCTTTGCTATAATTAGTTGGCATTCTATTCGATCTGACAATGTGTTTTTTATGTAAACCGCTTTGTTGCATACCCACGTCTAAGGCGATTTATCAAAATTTTATTTAACATAAACATAAACATTAGACAAGATCAGGTTCACTCAAGGCAGCATAGACATAGCATTCAGCTTATTAGTATGCCTTGAAAAATTTAGTACATGATAAACTGATAGACTTACACTAACCTATACATTAACATGCGCTATAAAAATCTAACTCACTTAAAAAAATTTTATTAAAGCAAATGTGCGAAACAAACCAAGAAAAGTCTGAAATTATGAAAATCCCAAACAGTCAAAATATGTTGGGTCCAGTTTTCGAAGGCATTTACATGGGTAACTGCCCTAGTTAGCCATGTAAATGCCTTATCCGGGACTTTCGAAAGGCACCTACACAGGTAGTGCCTTTCGAAAATCCTGGATAAGTCCCTAAAGTGCCCAGATGCTATGCGATTAGCATCGGGGCATGTTGGGGGCATTCCGTGGCAGAGCAGGGGTGGAGGAAAATAAATAATAGCCTACCTAACTCAATATCAGACCCATAGTCCTTTGCACATCAGTAGTCACGCCCACAAAGCAAGCTGCTCCTTCTTCCTTTGTGCCAATTAGAGTTCTTCATAGAAACATAGAAACATGATGACAGAAAAAGACCACATGGCCTATCTAGTCTGTCCTTCCATATCAACAACCACAACAGTCCACTTTTTACCTTTAGAGATCCTCTGTGTTGGTCCCATGCTTTTTTGAATTCAGTTACTGTCCTCATCTCTACCACCTCCACTGGGAGACTATTCCATGGATCCACTACTCTTTCCGTAAATAAATATTTCCGCATATCACTCCTGAATCTATCTCCCTTCACCCTCATCCCATGTCCCCTTGTAGCAGAACTTGCTTTCAATTGAAAGAGGCTATCTCCCTGAACATTTATGCCACGGAGGTATTTAAACATCTCAATCATATCACCTCTATCCTGCCTTTCCTCTAAGGTGTACATATTAAGATCCTTAAGTCTGTCCTCATATGCTTTATAATGAAGCCCACTAATCATTTTAGTAGCCACCCTCTGCACCGACTCCATCCTGTTCACATCCTTTTGAAGGTGCGGTCTCCAGAATTGCACACTGTACTCCAAATGAGGTCGCACCAAAGACTTATACAGAGGCATTATCACCTCCTTTTTTATGCTAGCCATTCCTCTCCGTATGCACCCAAGCATCCTTCTAGCTTTTGCTGTCGCCTTTTCTACCTGTTTAGCTACTTTAAGATCATCAGACACAACCACGCCTAGGTCCCGCTCTTCTTTAGTGGACAAAAGTACTTCTCCTCCTATACTGTATTGCTCCCTTGGATTGCTGCAGCCCAAATGCATTTTTTAACATTAAATCCCAGCTGCCAAATTCTAGACCTTTCTTCAAGCTTAGCTAGATCCCTCCTCATGTTATCTGCACCTTCCTGGGTGTCTGCTCTATTGCAGATTTTGGTATCATCCGCAAAGAGGCAAACCTTATCCGACAGCCCTTCCGCTATATCACTAACAAAGATGTTAAAAAGAATCGGACCAAGGACAGATCCCTGGGGCACACCACTGGTAACATCCTTCTCCTCAGAGTGAGCTCCATTTACTTGTACTCTTTGTCGCCTCCCACCCAACCAATTTCTAAACCAAGCAGTAACTTTAGGGTCCATCCCTAGGGTGCTCAGTTTGTTTATAAGTCGCCTGTGAGGAACAGTGTCAAAGGCTTTACTGAAGTCTAAATACACCACATCTAGAGCTCTCCCTCGGTCCAACTCCCTGGTCACCCAGTCAAAGAAATCAATCAGATTTGTCTGCCTCGGATCCTGTAATCCGCTGGACTCCAGAAACCTCACTATTTTCTCTTTCAGCAGCGTTTCCAATAATTTACTCACCACCGAAGTTAAACTAACCGGCCTGTAGTTTTCAACCAGGGGTGTTCATTTGTTAGTGCGTACTTTCAATTTCAATTTGTTAGTGCGTACTCAGTTCACTAGCACACCTTAAAAAAATGAAGTGATCATTGCATTTATTTAATGTATGCTAACCTATGAATCAAAGGGGGCTAAGTTAATTGACACGCATTAAAAAGATCTACATAAGAACAAAAGAAATGCCATACTGGGTCAGACCAAGGTCCATCACGCCCAGTATCCTGTTTTCCAGGGACCAATCCAGGTCACAAGTACCTGTCAGCTTTTCAAAAAGATCCACAGATTCCACAACGCTTATCATGGGGTAAGCAGTGGATTTCCCTGGTCCTCTTTAATAAAGGTTTATTGACTTTTTCTCTAGGAACTTGTCCAAAACCTTTTTAAACCCAGCTACACAAACAGGTTTTACTACATCCTCTGGTAATGAATTCCAGAGTATGATTACTCTTTGAATGAAAACATACTTTACATACTTTATCTTACTAGTAGCTTCATAGAGTGTTCCCCTAGTCATCTACTTTTTGAAGGAGTAAACAACCAATCTAGGTTTACCCATTCTACTCCATTCATTAATTTATAGTTCTCTATTATTTCTCCCCTCAGCCGTTTCTTTTCTAAGTTGAAGAGCCTTAATTTTATAAGCCTCTCCTCATAGGGGTATTCTTCCATCCCCTTTACCATTTTGGTGGCTCTTCTCTGTACCTTTTCTATACTTTATATTTTCTGTTATATACTTTTTAAGATATGGTGACCAGAATTGCACACGATATTCAGGGTGCGGTCACACCATGCATAGTTTTGTTCTCCATTCTTTTTCTTGTAATTCCTAGAATTCTATTTGTTTTCTTGGCTGCCGCAGCACACTGGACAGAGGGTTTCAACGTATTATCCATGATGACACCTAAATCCTTTTCCTGGGTGATGGCTCCTAATGTGGAACTTGAAATCTTGTAACCGTAGTTTGCATTGTTCTTCCCTAAGTGCATAACTTTGCACTTGTCCACACTAAATTTCATCTGCCATTTGAATGTCCAGTCTTTCAATTTATTAAGGTCCTCTTGCAATTTTTCACAATCCTCTTGGGTTTTAATAATTTTTAATAATTTTGTATCATCTGCAAATCTGATCACCTCATTCATTATTCCCCTTTCCAGGTCATTTAAGAATATGTTAAAAAGCAGCGGACCCAGCACAGATCCCTGGGGTACTCCACTATTCACCTTTCTCCATTGGGAAAATTGGCCATTTAGCCCTACTCTCTGCTTTCTATCTTTTAACCAGTTCCTGATCCACAATAGTATACTGCCTCCTATCCCATAACTTTTTAATTTTTCCAAGAGTCTCTCATGAGGGACCTTGTCAAAGGCTTTATGAAAATCCAGATACACTCTTTCGACTGGCTTCCCCCCTTTGCCTACCTGTTTATTCACACCTTCAAAAAATATAACAGATTAGTAAGACAAGACTTTCCTTGGCTAAATCCATGTTGGCTTTCTCCCATTAAGCCCTGACTACATGTTAAGTAATTTTATTCTTTACAATGGTTTCTACCATTTTGCCCAGTACTGACATCAAGCTCACGGGTCTGCTTTTTCCTGGATCACCCCTGGAACCATTTTTAAAAATTGGTCTTACGGAAAGGAAGTGACAACTCCAGAGGAGATGGATGGCAAAGAAATGTGCTCTGTCGTTCCAAATCTCCGAGAAGCGGAAAATCACTGCCAGAGGAGACTTTGTGTTGAATAGAAAGGTGTTTGAAGGTGCAGAGTAATACAAGCTTATCATACCATGACTACCTGCCACAAAAACACTGATATACAGACATTTGCCTGTCTGCAATGGAAAGCAGAGGACTGAGAGCTTGGTGAGATGGTGCCAGCAGCGGGAAAAGACTACACCTCTGAAGATAGCCCTGACAGTGGAGGATTGTGACAAAGACTCAGAGGCCCATCTAACTAAAGCCAAACTCAGGGGCCAGTTTGTGGATCTAAAAAAAGAACAGTTGGCAGTTAAGGCTGAATTTGGCAGACTTGCGAAGGAAATTAAGAAGGAGGTTAATGAGCTGGGCAAGTGAGTGGCCATTGGCGAAGAATGCATGGATGGCATGCAGGCAGAGGTGGAGCGCTGCAGATGGAGAAGGTAGAGGTTGACCATCATTTTTCTTTCTAGAAAATTAGCTCTGATGTAAGGACCTTAATGTGATCTCTCACAAAAGGCATTATGGGTCCTAAAGCTTGCACTAAAAATGTTTCCTTGCACATTGCTAAAGTTTAACATACAAGCCGAAATGCTACTTAATGTGTGGTGTACTAAATCAGAGATGTGCAAAGTACAGTCTGAAAGCCAAGACAACCTGCAAGCAGGGCCATACCAAGGTCTGTGCAACTGGTACAGCTGCACAGTGTGTAGGTATGGAAGAGTGGTGATGTTATTAGTGGGCTTTCAGGAAGCTCATTGATAGTGAGTTCCTGAGCATGGCTGGCTGAGGAGGGGGTGCCAAGTTCATGAGTCGTACAGGGCACATTTCTAGCTTGGTAGAAATCTTTCATCCAGCTCCCATAGCCAATACCATTGCACCTTTTGATCCAGCCTGTATTGTCTTTCCTAGGAGGTGGGACATTGATGGCACTATTGCAGTGTTGGCCCTACAAAGCTGAGAGGACCTCTCATAGCCCAATGAACTCACCACAAAAGGAAAATGGTCAATGCAGTGCTGCCGCTCTTACAGCAGAAGCAGCTCTGTTTTAAACTTAAATTCTACCTTTCAGTGCCCTCACTGCTGAGAACACTAATGTACATGCCCCAGAGATCTCATCAGTGTTTCAATGCACTCCATAAGTCACTCAATGAGGGCCAAAGATAGGATGGTAAGGAAGTAAAGGAGGGCAGGACAGACTAAGGAAGAAAAAGACAGGAGAACAAGAGATCAAGAAGAGAAATTAGAAGAGAATAAGGGAAAATGAGGGGGAGAGAGGGCAGGGCAAGGCAAGAAACTGAAAAATGGAATAAAGGTAAGGAAGGGGACTGAAGGAAGGCAGGCGAAACTGAGAGAAGGTCTAGCTGAGAGAGTACTGTGACTCACCCAGTTCTCATACATCAGACCTCCCACCAGCTTGTGTCCCATTCATAGCAGCCCCAGACCAAAATGATTTTTCCTATCCTTACAGTAAATTTTAGCATGCATGCACCTTGAGGATTTTGTGCAATTCTAGTTACCATATCTCAAAAAAAGATATAGCAGAATTAGACAAAGTACACCAAAATGACAAAAGGGATGTAATGACTCTCCTATGAGGAAAGGCTGAAGAGGTTAGGCTGTTCAGCTTGGAGAAGAGATGGCTGAAGGGAGATATGATAGAGGCCTATAAAATCCTGTGGCATGAAATAGATATACACAAATCAATTGTTTACTCTTTCAAAAAGTACAAAGACTAGGGGAAACACCATGAAGTTACAAAGTTAGTACATTTAAAACAAATAGGAGAAATGTTGCTTCTGTCAATGCACACTTAAGCCTTGGAACTCATTGCTGGTGGATGTGGCAAAAGCAGTTAGCATAGTTGAGATTAAAAATAGTCTGGATAAATTCCTGGAGGAAAAATCCATAAACCCATTTTTAAGGTAGATCTGGGGGAAAGCCACTCCTTATCCATGGGGATAAGTCGACTAGAATCTGGCTACTTTTAGGATATGCTAAGTATTTGTGATCTGGATTGACCACTATTGGAAACAGTATGGCATGTTCTTATGTTTTTATGCTTACCTATTTAGCTGCTTTTATATGCTGCTTATCAAAGTATCAAGGCAGTTTATATGGAAGAATTTGAACTTAATATACATGGAACAGAGTAAGGTCAAAACTAGAACAGCAGCAACAAAAATAGTGAACAACGGAGTACAACATTAGTAAAACTAGTGGTATAAGTCTACATAAACCGGTGGGGTGGCCGGGGACGTGGATGAAGCATGGAGGGGGTGTGGGCGTGTTGGAGGAGGGAGTAGGAGGGGGAAGACCAGGGGAGGGTCAAAGAGGGGAGGCAACCAAAATGACAACAAGGATGTAATGATAATTCCATAAAGCCTGAAAAAGATCCTCCATTTGGTTAAAAGATGCACATGTGGAGATCGCCCTTCTGCAAGAAACACATTGGTTGGGGTGGGTTCCACAAATCCCAGCTAACTGGGTGGTGGGATGCTATGTGGCCACTAACAAGGCTAGGAAGAAAAAGGAAATGGTGATCCTGTTGGCTAAGAGTGTTGCCTTCCAATGTAAAGGTGTAGTAGCTGACAGTGAAGAATGGTACGTGGTGATTATGAGTAAAGTAGAAGTATGCCTGTATATGGTCCCAATCAGTTTAGTTTATTAAGTCTTTTCTATACTGCCTTTTGGCCTTTTCTGGATTCAGCAAAGTGGTTTAGACAATTTTGAAAAATGGAAAGGGAAAGTGCAATATCATATTAAAAGACAGGGAAAGGGAAGAAGGTTAACTAATGTTCTTAGAGAAAAGATGAAGGATAACAATCTTTTAATGGCTGAAAAAGATTGGAAAGACAGAAGATTGGTGGTTGTCCCTGGTCCCAAACTTGGTTTGCCCTTAGGTTTCTTTATTTGCAAGATTAAATAGGTGAGTTTTTAACAGGGATTTAAAATGGGTATGGCTTAATTCCCTTTGTAAGTTAGGGGGCAATTCATTCCAGACCAATGAGCCACAACATGAAAAGCAGAGCGCCTACTAACATCTAACCAATAAACTGACATGTTGGGAATACCACGATCTGGTTATGCTCAGGGAAATAATTAAATGGGAAAGATAGTCTGGGGTTCCAGGGTGAAGAATTTTATAAATCAAAAGCAATGTTTTATATTGTATTCTCTAGTTGATTGGAAAGCCAGTGGAGATTTTTAAGGACTGGTTTAATATAATCAAATCTCTTAGTATTTGTGATAAGCCTAGTAGCCATATTCTGCAATAACTGCAGTCAGTGAATAGATAACCATGTCAAACAATTAAGTAAATTTAAGGTTTGTAGATCTTTGGAAGAGAATAACTTGAAGGTACATATTTGCCATGAAGCCCAATTTTAGTAGGGCATGTCCAGGCCGTCTGGATGGCCCCAAATAGTACGAGCCCATTAGGACCCAATTCTGTATTGCAGGAGCCAGACTTTCCCATGGGTGCAGGATCAGGACCTGGGAGACAGCCCGGCATGCCCCTGCATCGCCACAGGGAAATCCTCCCCATGGCACAACCTGCACGGTGTCTTGGAGCCTCCGTTTCCCTGCCGCTTAACCTCGACGTGGGCAGCTGGGGCCTGGATCGGGCGGTGGGGACTCACCCTGCTCACCGCCATCAGGGGGCTGACCGACTGATCCAGAGGGGTGGCCAGTGCTTATTCCACCTTCAAAGTAGAATAAGCTTGCTGTTCCCCCAACGATTCACGGATGTACAGGGCCATGACCGGAATCGACCCTGTATGTCTGGGGGTCGATCCCGCCCATGCTCTGCCTACTCTCCACCCACTCTCTGACTCCATGCCACCCCATCCCCCGGAGCACACAGTGGCTGTGTGTGTGCAGGGCGGCCCAGAGGCAGCATATGGTTTAGGCGGCTAGTGGAGCTGGACGTCCCACCGGCATGTACAGCCCCACTAGTCACCTTGCAGAATTGGGCCCTAAGTGCATAAAATGATGAATTCAATACTGCCAAGTTATGTGGTTCAAAGCTAGGATGTGAGTCTCTTTTGCATCTGACAGTTGTGATGTAGTCTTGGATAGGGACTAATTTGCCAAAGACATGTGGAGGAGTGTTGGGAATAGAACAATGGGAAATCCAGCTAGCTTTAGATTTAGCAGGATTTACAACCATATCCTGCTACGATAACCAATGGGCCACAGTTTCTAGACACTTGTTGAAATGGGTAAGTTCAGGTGATATGTGGTGGGTGGGGGAGAACATGTTGAGGGTAAATAAATAAATTATGGAACATTAATCTTTTGGATCATGCTCCGGTATTTGTGGGGCTGAAGTGAGTAGATGAGTGATGGTCTAAGGATAGATGAAATTTAGACCATTTTAAAAAATCAGAAGATCTGTTACTTGATGTGGGAGAAGTGCATGGAATATCTATGCTTTAATGATACATCAGGTACCGAGGTGGGGATCTTATAGGATGCTGGAAAGGGTATGCTAAGGGGGCATCTGATAGCACTATCCTCCCATAAGAAAAAAGAGTGGGAAAAGAAATGAATTTGGATGATCCAAAAATTAAAAGAGAAAGAGAGAGCACAAGCGGAAAGAGAGAATAGAAGATTTGTGGGAATTATAGAGTCTGCAAAGTCAACTTAATGCTTTAAGAACATAAGATATGCCATTCTGAGACAGACAAGGTCCATCAAGCCCAGTATCCTGTTTCTAACTGTGGCCAATCCAGGTCACAAGTACCTAGCAGATTCCCAACAAGACATACAGGTTTCACAATGCTTGTATTGGGGCAAGCAATGGATTACCTGGTTTATGAACCTTTCCTCCAGGAACTTGTACAAACCTTTTTAAAACCCAGCTACACTAACAGCTTTTACTACATCCTCCAGTAATGAATTCCAGAGTTTACACTTTGAGTGAAAAAATATTTTCTCTTATTAGTCTTAAATGGGTTTGATTGTAGCTTCATTGCATGTCCCCTAGTCTACTTTTTGATGATGTAAACAATTGATCTAGGTTTACCCGCTCCTCTCCATTCATTAATTTATAGACCTCTATCATATCTCCCCTCAGCCGTCTCTTTTCCAGGTTGAAGAGCCCTAACCTTTTAAGTCTCTCCTCATAGGGCTATCCTTCCATCCCATTTACCATTTTGGTGGCTCTTCTCTGTACCTTTTCTAATTCCACTATATCCTTTTTAAGATACGGCAATCAGAATTGCACACAACATTCAAGATGTGGTCGCACCATGGAACAATACAAAGGCATTATAATATCCTTTGTTTTATTCTCCATTCCTTTCCTTATGATTCCTAGCACTCTATTTGCCCATAACTTTCTAATTTCACCAAGGGTCTCTCATGAGGGACCTTGTCAAAGGCTTTCTGAAAATCCAGATAGACTCTGGTTATACCCTTGACCTCCTCATCACTCCATCTGCTTCCACCTTTGTTCCTTCAATGATATCAACTCTCCATCTCCCATGGACAGATCATTATTGCGTTCGCTTTTCTCTGTAGCTTCCCCCACATCTGATCTTTCTCCTCCTCTGCAACAGGTTAAGCATCGTATCTCCTCTCTTACTCTGCAGCATTTTCCACTGGCGGATCAATTCCTCACACCAGACTTCTCCTTGCTGTCACCGGACTCACAGGCTCATACATGGAACATTGTTCTCTCCATTGCCCTTGACCTACTAGCCCCTTCTTTCTCCGCTCCAGTTTCTCATCCTCCCACCCACTGCTCTTGGTATCAACTAGGCCTCCGCCTCCTTCAGACTCATTTCCACCATGCTGATTGCATTTGGTGCTCTTGTCCCTGCCCCAATACACTCAGTATCTTTCAACAGCATCATCGGGAGTATCGCTCTATGATCACCTCTGCCAAGCAGGAATACTATTCCAACCTGATTTCCACATCTTCTCAATCTTCACAGCAACTTTATTCTGTATTTAAATCACTCTCTACTCACCACAACCCTCTGTCTTCATCATCGGTCACAGAGACATCTAGCCTAGCAGACTCTTTCTCCAACAAGGTCCTCTCTCTCCACTCAGCATTTCCCTCCTGCTCCCTTCCCTTTCACCTCCCCCCCCCCCAATCATCTCCTCCACCTCTCTCCCCTCCAGAGCCTCTTTTATCCCATATCTGGTTGTCCTTCCACCTGAGTTCTGTTGCTGATCTGACCAGAACCCTCTCCTCTTCTCTGAAGATGATCTGTGCTCTTGACCCAATCCCCTCCAATTCATTGCTCGAGTCTTCTCTTGCTCTTCTCCCCCTTCTTCTTGCAATGCTCAAGACTAGTTTCTCTACTGGTTCTTTCTCTGCCCCTTGGATGCATGCATTAATCTGCCGTATCCTTAGGAAACCCGCTCTTTTTCTCTGTTCTCACCAATTGGCACCCTGTTCCCAACTTCCTTTCCGAACTCCTTGAATGGTTTGTCTTCACTCAGCTGTCCTCTCATCTCACATCCAGTGTCAGTTGGGCTTTTGTGTGGTCACAGCACAGAGTCTATCCTTCTCTTCCTTCTCAATGAGCTCCATGTCATTCATGAACGTGGTGACCTTACTCTTGCTGTTTCCCTTGACCTCTCTTCTGCTTTTAATCTCGATCACCTCACCCTTCTTGCATGTCTCTCTGATCTTGGTATTTCTGGCACTCCTCTGAGATGGTTTTGATCCTTCCTCACTGCCCACTCATTCTCCGCTCTCTCAACAACTTCGGCCCTCCCCCCCCCCCCCCCCTATCGCTTTATCCTGTAGTATTCCCCAGGGCTCAGTTTTGTCCCCCCCCTTCTCTTCAATGTTTTTTTCGCCCCACTTTCCCTCTTAATTCAGCAGTCTGGCATTTCTGCTTATTATATAGACTATATCATTCTCCTTCGCCATACTGATTCCTCTGCTCCTGATCTTACCTAGTTGAATTCCTGTCTGACCCTCATTCATACCTGGTTGACCACCAACTACTTTAATCTCAATCCCTCCAAATCAATGGCTACTTGGGTCACCTTCGGGGGCCCCCTCTCCCTCTCTAGCCCCTGTTTTTTCATCTACCCCATCCCGTTGGTAATCAAATAAATCGAAAACTGAAACTTGAAATGTATACTAAGATATTAGCCAATAGGCTGGAAAGAGTGGTGTCTCTGTAAGATAACAGTGATCAGATAAGGCTTCAGGTGGCCAGATTATCTTGTGACAATATGTGAAGGATTCTAGGGATTACAAGAAAACCAGGAGGTTGAGTGTAAAGGAGATGCCATGGTAACCCTGAATACCAAGAAGTCAATTGACAGATCTGAATAGTAGTGTATGGAATATATTTTGCTGACATATGGGTTTTGAAATTGGATAACAGTATTATATTAGGAGGCAGTAGCAGTAGTGGTGAGTTAATGAATGTGTGCCACTATTATTTAGGTTATCATGGGGAATGCAGCAGGAATGCCTCCTACCGACCCTCTTCTTCACAGTAGTGATAGCACATCAGACAGCAGGAGAGCAGGGATAAGAATGTGAAAAACTGAGCATAAAATTAAAGTCAGAAAGTTTTATCATATTTATCAGAATTAAAAGGGATGATCCCTGTGCTCCTGAAGGTACTAGAAGAGTATGGTGCATTGTCTGGTGATAAGGTGAATATTGAAAAATCTGAAATTATGCCATTTAATTGTGAAGATCTTGAGAAGAATAAGATGGGAGTGGTATGTCCCTTTAAGTGGACCAATAATGGATTAATAGATATTTGGGGTTTAGGATCTCTGCATGGGTGGAGGATGTTGTTTCAGCTTAATTTTAGTCCCCATGAAGGAGTTTTGAGAAGAAAGATGTAAGTGGAATAAAGTTCTGTGGAACTGGACAGGGAGAGCTCACAGAATTAAAATAAGCTGGATTTCTAGAACTTTCTATTTGTTTACTACAATGCCAGTTAGAGTGCCCTCTACCTACTTTTAAGTATTGTGCTAGCTGGCATCTGAGTTTATCTGGGGATACTAGAAGCCTAAATTTAGCTTAAGTACTCTGAAAAGGACTAAAGAGGATGGGACATGAACCTTCCTAATTGCTATGATTAGTACCTAGAAGCATTATTCAATATTCTGAATCAGTGGTACTATCCTTTGGAGGACCAGCATTAGAAAGAATGGGAGAAGAGAGATGGGGAAATTGCAGGGGGGGGGGGGGATGAAATCTGGCCTGCATGGGGTAAAGTGTGGTCATGGGGTTATGTAGGGACAAGGGTGGCATGTAAGCAGTGGGTAGGAGTAACTGGGAAGGGGAGGTGGGGGGGATAGTCATAGTGTCTATTTATAGGTGGTCAGAACTGTTGAGGTTGTGGCCTGAGAAGCTTTGGGCTCAGGTGACAGAGTGGCCACTGAGGTATTTGGGGCAGCTGTTCCAGGAAAGCACTTTCTGACCCTGGTGTATATTTTGAGAGCACTTCAACTTGGGTAAATTTCCATTTTATGCCTTTTTTAAAGTGTGTGGTATGCTTAGTGAATGATAATAGGATGTGTTTTTCTAGGGCTGCAACAGAGTTGGAAAAGGAAGCATTTACAAAGAAGTTGGTGAAGGATAGTGTGGATAAGATACATAAAGCTCAGCAGCGCCATCAGGTGCTGGAACAACCCGAAGCAGCCCTCTTCAGTCCCAATTGGCATCGGGGAGGGGAGCAGGCAGGCAGGCTGAAGAGGAGAAAGAACTTTAAATTTAAACTCAGCAGTGCCATCGGGCACGCCCACACCTGGTGGGCCCTTTGGTGAGGCCCTTTGGCTAGGATCACAGCCGAGGACAGCATCAAAAAACACAATACATCTCAACAAGACAACCCGTACAATACCAATAGGGACGGTGGTACTACAAAACGAAGAAAAAAAGCCTCTACTGCAAAGTGTGAGTTATCTCTCTATCCCTCCTTAGGATGACGCCTCTGGCCTATACATAAGTAGCAGTTTTTACCCATTGTTCATTATTTGAAACCTTATTTGGAAAATTACATATTCTGCCTACTAATTGTTTCATATAAGCAATAGTGACTCTAGGAACAAGCAATTCCATTGAAAACCTCACAATAGAAGATTCTGCTCACATACACACCAACGTAGAATCCAAAATGCTCAGTTTATATTTAGAATATATAGGACTGAACAAAAGCCCAGTGGTCTGAGCCACGGAGGTATTTCTGAAGGCAAGCTGAGAAAAGCTGTGGGAAAGAATCTTCCTAAGAACAGGTACCAGGAAGGCAAAAGTTTTTATCTGGAGGATACTTTTGTGCCCAAAGAGAAATGGAAAGAGAAAGGCAGTGAGAGGCTTTCATTTGAGAAAAGCTCCGTTAAGTTTCCTGTGCCAGAAGGTAGGCTTATTCCTCATAATAGAAGGGAAGCTGAAAGTCAGAGTTTTTCCTACACTTACCCAAGAGTGTGTGGCTCTCAGGAAGGAAACTCTGCAGTGTGTGGTAACCTCCCATTTTACTCCGGTAGAGAGGAGGAGGGGAGCCCTCTTAACAGAGAAGAGGGATTGTTTAAAAGTAGCCTGAGTTACAATCCTATAGAAGATAGCTCCGGGCAAGCATGTGAGGATATGCAATGTGATTTTTGTGATGAAACACCTGCTGAATCCTACATGGATTGTACACTAATAATTTCAGATGATATTTCTTCACTGTGCTGAACTGGCCAGAGAGAGAATCTGTTTAAGGAAACAGAAGTGAAGAAGTGTGCTTGTTTTAAGAATAAGGACTGTTTTGCACTACCTTTGTTTTGTCAGGCTGAAGATACAAGCATTCATTTTTGTTATAGTAGTTTGCCTTTATTTCATACCAGAAGTATGGTTTTTGTCCTTTGTTCATATGTGCTGAAATTCACCCGGGACGGGTAAATAAAAAGACCTCTTTTGAAGCCTTGCTACTCGACTGCAACTACACTCTTAGATTAGCTTGTGGGACTACAAATCCCAGGGGGCATTTCAACACCTGCTTGAGACACCCTCGCTGTTTAAGAAGAGGCCCCACTGTAGCTCCCATGCTTTATGCCTCTGGGAACCTAGAGGTGGGTGACAATAAACATAAACAAAAAACATGATGGCAGATAAAGACCATACAGACTATCTAGTCTACCCATCTATACTAACTACCAAGCTCTCCACTCCCTTCCTCTCCCTTAGATCCTCTGTGCTTGTTCCATGCTTTATTGATTTCAGAAAAAGTCCTCATCTCTACCACCCTTCCTGAAAAGAAATATTTCCTCAGATTACTCCCAACTTTATCCCCTTTCACCTTTATCCTATGCCCCCTTGTTCCAGAGCTTCTTTTCACTATCCTTCTACTGTTATTATTTGGAATTGTCCTTCAATTTTCATTTAGTTTACTTGATGCTGTATGCATTGAGTAGAGGGTTGTTTTAATGGTGTATTTTATTTGATTTTGATGAGGTCATTAGCTTCTTTGTATTTTATGTGTGTTCAGTATATTTATATTATGTATGTCCAATATGTAACTTGCCAATAAATGTAGGGATAAGCTGGAAATTAATTTCATAATTATTATGATAGTAATATAATGCCATTTTTGTACTGACATTAGCACTAGGCCATTAGCATGTGGTCCAGGGGAACCTCTTAAAGGGGCTAATGAGAGTAGCATAAATCCCAGCCCCCTCCCTGAAATGAAGGCACCAACCCTACCTATCCACACCCCCACACTGGTACCTATTAGGGTATCTCTGGTGGCTAATGGGGCAGGAGCGATCCCCAGACAGTCCTGCTCCACCAGTGCCCTGATCCAGTAGGGCATTGATGTTTGGAATCGAATAGCCAGAGAAGTCTCTGATTAAAATTCCAAGGCATTTTTGGGCACATACACAAACATACAAATACAGGGGCTAATATTCAAACAATTTGTTTGTATAACTTTAAGAGTTACTCAGAAAAATCATTGTTTATTTTACATGTTTCCCCTGATCAAATTTATCTAATTATCTTTGGGTGGAGTTAGAGGCATGCTGAGATGCAGTCTGACATTAGCTTGGTAGCGCTGAATATCAAAGCTCTCTAGTTAAAATAACTAGCTAAATCAGATCAAATATCTATCCTAAAGTTATCGAGATAAGTTTATCTGGTTAACATTAATTGGATGAGCTCTCTGAGTATCTGATTAGAGCAAATAACATGCCACTGAAAATCAATCTCACAGGGAATAAGAACCATCTCAAGGCACTTAAACATCACCTGTTCCTACAATACTACTCACACCCAGGTCACCACACACCCCCTGCCACACCTATGAGCCCATGCAAACAATTTCCTTTTAGCCCACCAAACACCAACCTCCCTTATAAGTAGCACTGCACTCATTACACTGACAACATGCACACAACCGATCCAATATATATAGATGAATGATCCATGTACATATATTGATAGTTTATTTGCGCATAGTTACCCTGTTCGTTTGTTTCCTGTACAAAAAAACCCTGTTATAATGTAAATGCAGTGCAATCCCCCGTTCTGCATAATTGCGTTACATGTAAACCGCACTGGTGTAAAGAGCGCGGTATATAAGAAAGTTAAATAAATAAAACATATCATAATGATAGAGCTGATCGAATTGGTGGAGGGGTTGCGCTCTATGTTAGAGAGGGCATTGAGTCACAAAGGATTAAAGTTTTGCAGGAAACAAAATTCGCTGTAGAATCTCTATGGATTGAAATTCCATGTAAAAAGGGGAAGGCGATGGCAGTGGGGGTGTACTATCGACCGCCTGGCCAGACTGAACAAATGGATGATGAAATGCTCAAAGAAATCAAGGAAGCTAACAAAGGTTACAGCGCAGTAATAATAATAGGTGATTTCAATTACCCCGCTATCGACTGGGTCAGTGTCACGGCAGGACATGCTGGGGAGATAAAGTTCCTAGATGAAATAAATGACTACTTTTTGGAGCAGCTGGTTCATGAATCGACCAGAGGGGAAGCCATTTTGGACTTAGTCCTTAGTGGAACACCAGATCTGGTGCAAGAGATAAGGGTGTTGGGGCCACTTGGCAATAGTGATCATAGCATGATCGCGTTTGATTTAATTAATGGAGGAGGGATGGTAAGGAAATCCACAGTTCTACCTTTTAACTTTTGAAAGGGAGACTATGATAAAATGAAGAAAACAGTTAAGAAAAAACTAAAGGAGCAGTTGCAAAGGTTGCAGACCTGCTATTAGTAATCTGAAAACTATCATTAAAATCATCTGTAATACCTGAAAATTGAAGGATGGCCAAAGTAATGGTAATTTTTAAAAAGGGTTCCAGGGGTGATCCGGGAAACTACAGACTGGTGAGCCTGACGTCTCTACCGGGAAAAATGGTAGAAACCATCATAAAGAACAAAATTAATCAACATGTAGATAGTCATGGCTTAATGGGAGACAGCCCACATGGCTTTAGGCAAGGAAGATCTTGTCTTACTAATCTGTTATGTTTTATTGAAGGTGTGAATAAGCAGGTAGACAAAGATGAGTCAGTTGATATAGTGTATCTGGACTTTCAGAAAGCCTTTGACAAGGTCCCTCATCAGAGACTTTTGGCAAAACTAAAAAGTCATGGGATAGGAGGCATTGTACTATTGTGGATCAGGAATTGGTTAAAAGATAGAAAGCAGAGGGTAGGGCTAAATGGCCAATTTTCCCAATGGAAAAAGTGAATAGCGGAGTACCGCAGGGATCTGTGCTGGGTCCGCTGCTTTTTGACATATTCATAAATACCCTGGAAAAGGGAATAACGAGTGAGGTTATCAAATTTGCAGATGACATAAAACTATTTAAAGTTGTTAAAACCCATGAGGATTGTGGAAAATTGCAAGAGGATCTTAATAAATTGGAAGACTTGGCATCCAAATGGCAGATGAAATTTAATATGGACAAGTGCAAAGTTATGCACCTAGGAAAGAACAACCCAAACTATGGTTACACGATGCAAGGTTCCACATTGGGAACCACCACCCAGGAAAAAGATTTCAGTGTCATCGTGGATAACATGTTAAAACTCTCCACCCAGTGTGCAGCAGCGGCCAAGAGAGTAAATAAAATGTTAGGTATCATAAGGAAAAGAATGGAAAATAAAACAAAGGATATTATAATGCCTCTGTATCGTTCCATGATGTGAACGCACCTTGAATATTGTGTGCAATTCTGGTCGCCATATCTTAAAAAGGATATAGCGTTATTAGAAAAGGTACAGAGAAGAGTCACCAAAATGGTAAAGTGGATGGAAGAGAAGCTAAAAACGTTAGGGCTCTTCAACCTGGAAAAGAGACGGCTGAGGGGAGATATGATAGAGGACTATAAATTAATGAATGGAGTGGAATGGGTAGACGTAGATCGATTGTTTACGTCATCAGAATATAGAAAGACTAGGCGACATGCAATGAAGTTACAGGGTAACCTATTTAAGACTAATAAGAGAAAATATTTTTTCACTCAACGTGTAATCAAACTCTGGAATTTGTTACCGGAGAATGTAGTAAAAGCTTTTAGTGTAGCTGGGTTTAAAAAAGGTTTGGACAAGTTCCTGGAGGAATGGTCCATAAACCATTATTAAAAGGGACCCAGGATATCACTGCTTGACCCAATACAAGCATTGAGGAACCTGTGTCTTTTGGGGAGGCTGCTAGGTACTTATGACCTAGATTGGCCACTGTTGGAAACAGGATACTGGGCTTGATAGACCTTGGTCTGACCCAGTATGGCATATCTTATGTTCTTATAGATACTGGAACTGTTGCCTTCCCAGACATCCCTAAATCCATCTTCTACCTGTTCTTCCCGCCCACAACCCAACACATTTCCCCAGCCCAGACACACCCAGAACTCAACCCTGCCCCAAATCATACACAGAGTCAAAACGAGGATTAAAAAAAAACAGTTGGCCATGACCTTATTAACAATAGCTAGAAAGACCACTAAAAAATGTAAAATTGTACCAAAGCCAATGGATATATGACATATGTCCCAAATTAAAGCTAAACCCATCACACCATATTACTAGCTAGGGTAGTCCAGAGGCAGAGCAGGCCTTTAATTCATACTGGACCCTAGCTTTGCCATATTATTTGCCAAGGCTGACTATAACCCCGCCAGTGTTGGTGGCTAAATTAATTTTGGCTGCTACCAGATGATGACAGCCAAATAGCCCAAGAAGCAAACCTCCTCTTTTAACCAAAGAATTGGCTCAGGTAACTGCCAACCTTGCAGCAACAACACATAACAGCATTACAACCATAAGAAGATCTAAAAAAGCCAAGAAAAGCGTGGGATGGAAGGAGCCAAAAACCTGAGAGAGCCCAAAATACCAGCGCCCCAAGGCTATACACATCTGATAATGCCCCCTCTAGTCTCAGCCCAAATCACCCTCCCATGTCGCCCTAACACAAACACCCACTCAAGAATTGCACAACTGGGAGCAACTTCTAAACTGAAAAATCAACAAGACATGTCTCCCCAGACAAACTACTTAACCTTGTCCATAATCCTCAGCTGCCAAGATTCCAAATAAACTGAGGTATACCAAGTGACTAGGAGACTAAAACCCACTCCAGAAACCTGTTATAAATGACAGCAGGACTTTGACCAGGTGCTTTTGACATAAAATACCTTAATTATATAAGCTCTTGTAATTTTCCCTAAAGATATAGGCACTCTGCTTAGATGTAATTTTTATTTACTCAGTCACCTTTCCAAGGCTTATAACTAAAGGGCTAGATTTGCTAATGTGCGTTAATGTGTTAATAGATGTTCATGCTCATTAACACCTGTTAGTTCCCATTAACACACATTAATGCAATTTAACACACTTTATTTAACACAAGCTCCATTACTGTCTATTGGGCCTATTAGTTTAGTTCATTAAAATTTGATATAGTGCTCCTCAAGACAGGAAAGTGGTTTACAATTAAAACAAGAAATAAAAATTAAAAAATTTTAGGGTCAATATCAGCCAATGGCAGTCAGCGTTTGTAAGCACATGACCACCATGGGCAAAAGTAAAACCGGATATTCAGCACCGGCCGCTGAATATCCCCTGGTACTGCATATCCAGTTTCGCTGCTGGTCTCAGTTATTATCTAGGTCGGGCACAAGAAGAGCAAGCGCTCTTGCTGATAAAGTAGGTGTACAGAAGAGGCAAGAGAGATGGATGATCACATGTGCCTTTATTGTGTCACCACCCAAAGACCACCCCGGCAGTATCTGGATTGTAGCAAGGTGGTCTGTGGGGATTTTCAGTGGCACTGGCCGGTTACTGCCACTGAATATCAGGCTCAGCAGGGTTTATTGCCATTAGCTAGTTCTGCTAACCGGCATAAACTCTTTGGACCATTGGGTTTAATGGCCTGACATTGCAAGGCACTTACACGGTTTACAGAGCTATAAACTGTGTAAATGCCCCATCCATGTTAGTGCCACTGAATATCCCACACTAATACCACTATATGCCCCTATACTAACAGCTTAGGGGCATTCTGGGGCGGAGCCGATCACAAACCAGGCAGCGGCTCAATATCACTGCTGCCCAGTTAGCTTCTACAGCGTTGGAGTTGTGCGGTGACCTTGGATAGTCAATGCTGAGGTCGGATATGACTCCGGCATTGAATATCCAGGTTAAATGTTCAGCACTGGGAGCTAGTTGCTGTAATTGCACTAGCCACTGGCACTGAATATCGAGCCCTAAATGCCTAAGGGCCTGATTCTGAGTCACGGCTTGTGGGGCTGCCCCTATTCCCCTTCTGGCTCTCCCTGCACAGCTAGAGCAGCAGGATAGGGAGAGCCCATGGGGGGAGGGGTGCGCAGGAGGAGGCGGGGTCTGGGGGGGCGGGCGGGCCAAGGAGGCAGGACATACAGGACCGATTCAGGTCACGGTCCAGTATGTCCTGCAAAATCAGGGGGGAAATGCTGATTATTCCGCGTCAAAGGTGGAATAATCAGCACAAATGGTCCGATTTCCCCCTCCCCCCCCCCTGCCACCCAATCAAGGTCCCTGCTGGCCAGCTGTGGGTTGGGCGGTGTGGAGGAGGGTGGTCTGAGCCGCAGGAGTCAGGGGAGCTTGTGAGGAGAATGTCCCCACAGGAAGGCAGGGGCACGCTGGGCTGTCCTCAGGCCTGATTCTGTATGCCTCAGGAACGTTTTTTTTTTTCCCCGCAGTACAGAATTGGGTCCTAACAGGCCTGTCCTGCTCGGGGCCATCTGGACATGCCCCTTTCAGAATTGGACTCTTAACTCTCATCAACATAATAACATAGTAAATGATGGCAAATAAAGACCAGCATGATCCATCTAGGTTGCTCAATGAGATGGCTGGAGTTTTATCTGCCATGCCATACACGTTACTCTCTTCTATAACTTTGTTTAGGATTGTACTAGTTGTACCATGCAGGTTACACCCTCATATACCATACACATTAATGTGCATTAGTAAGGATACGTGTTAGTAAATCTATCCTAGGTTTGTTCGAAAGACACTAAAGATGCCATGACTTGTCTGTGGTCACAAGAAGCAGTGCTCGCTGAAGTGAGATTAGAATGCTGGTCTCTCTGATTCTCAGCTTGCTGCTTTAATCACTAAGCTTCTCCTCCTACTATCATACTCCTGAACATGCCTTCACACAGGTATTCATAACTCATAAAATTATAGAAAAGGCAAGGAAAATGCGTAGAGATTATTGTAGATAGTTTTATAGTAGACATAGTTACCTTGTTGTTCCCAAGTTCTAAACTCCTGTTACTTGTAAAATGCACTACAGTTTCCTGTATGTATATGTTTGTTTCATGTAAACCGCGCTGATGATAATAGTGCGGTATATAAGAGATGTTAAATAAAAATAAAAATAAAAAAAATAAAAGAGTCTAAGAACTGATCAGATGCTACTGAGTAGCAATGCGCTATAATAACACCATGAAATAATCTATTCCATTTCATTCCATTTTTTAATTTGAATTTATTTAAACTTGCACACCTGGGATTGCCCTGTTTGAATGATATATCTAGTTTACAGTGCAATTCCAGTGCAGCAGTAGCTTGTGAGAATTTTGAAAGCCATTTATGCAGGTATACAGTAATTTACCTATGTAAATTGTCCATCTGAAAAATGCCCTTCTTCAATGTAGTTAACAGATATCATTTAATTTTACATTTTCACTTTCTAAATTAAAATCTAAACAAACATCACAGTGGTCAGTCATGGAATTTCAATATCCTTTGGATATTCAGTGGCAGTATCCAGAAAGTGGCTGTCATTGAATATCCAGATGGTGTGGCCACTATCTGGATAAACGTAGCCTTATCTAAACAGTGGTGATTTTCAGCCACTATCAGGATAAGTTATCCAAATATCAACTTAAGCTAGCTTTTTTGGTGGCCCAAGCTAAATGTATAACTTAACTGAATAGAAGCTGAAAATCGCCACTATGGGGGTCATTCCAGAACCCGATTAGACTGTTTGCACACGTGTAGAAGACGTGTATCTCGTGAAAACCTCTATGGGCGTATTCCAGTACACAGCAAGTGGGGATGTCCATGGCGCTTGCATGGGAATCTCTGCCTGTGGCCGGAAGGGGTGGTTTGCCACGGAAATGTGTACAACGTATTCCAAAAAGTCCCATGTATATTTTTTTACTTCTGCACAGACGTGCTCATTATTCCTGCCGGAGACGTGGAATAAGGCCAGTACTTAGAAAATTTTCTGCTGATTTCAGGGATCCAAGATGGCTGACAGCAGGCAGGCATGCTTGAGTGGCTGGCGTTAAATGGGTAAGGAAACGGAAGGGAAAGGAGATTGGTTGCCCTTCCCTAGCTCTTCTGACCTCCTCCTTTACCTTCAGTGACTGGACCGATTGATGCTTTTCTTAGCCAACCAGCTCAGCAACCGGTTTTGATGGAGGAGTTAAGACCGATAGGATTGGTACTGGAGTTGGGTGACTTGGTGTTGTCCTCAGGCAGTGATTCTGTCTCTCCTGGAGCACGGCATCCAGTGAAAGAGAGTTTTTATTTATTTATTTATTTAACAGTATTTCTAAACCGCCTTATCTTAATAATCAAGGTGGTATCACAGCAAGCAATCAAGTAAAGTGTGTGCGTTGTACATGCAGTGAGGATGAAACTTAGTTGTGTGAGGGCTGTGTTGGGTGCTTGATTTGTTTGAGCTATGTACAAGGTGGGCTATTTACAGTGGTGCTAAAACACATTTTATATACATACAGTTGTTTAGGAGGATTGGAGTGCTGTTATCCATTCTCTTAGGTTATGTGATGTGACCATAGTGCTCTATGAACAGCATGGTTTTCAGTTGTTTTCTGAAGTCTTTGAGGTCTGGAGTTGCCCTTAGATCGTCCGGTAGATTGTTCCATATTGTTGGAGCAGCCATGGAGAGAGCTCTGTCTGTTGTGTCCTTGCGTGTGTGCTTGTATTCATTTGGGGTACTGACTCGGTTGCGTGTTTGACTTCTTCTAGGACGTGCGCTGGTTTCCGGTTGTATGAGCGTGTGGAGGCTGTTGGCTGATGTGTGCTCTTTTATCTTAAATAGGTTTATGATAGTCTTGTATCTGATGCGAGCACTGATTGGGAGCCAGTGTAAGTCCTTTAATGTAGGTGTGATGTGCTCCTGCCTTGCGGCTCCGGATATGATTCGAGCTGCAGTGTTTTGTGCCAGCTGGAGTGGTTTGAGAGCTTGTTTTGGTAGTCCAAGGTATATCGGATTGCAGAAGTCCAGTATTGGGGTTATCAGTGCTTGACAGACGGTACGGAAGTGTTCTGGGGCGAGGAGTGGTTTCATTCTCCTGATGATTCGCATCCTGTAGTAGGCTTTTTGGATTGTTTTGTCTATGTGTGGTTTGAGGTTGAGTTTACTGTCCAGCGTAACCCCAAGGTATCTCACCTCTGATCTTATCGGTATCGTGGTGCTTTGTATCTTTATGTTTGGTGGGTGTATGAAGCTTTGGTTCCGAGTGATGATTAAAGCTTCGGTCTTGTTGTAGTTTATTGCGAGGTTGTTGTTTTGGCACCACTTCGTCATTTGGGTAAGGCAGTCTGTTATCTTAGAGAAGTCCGGGTTGTCGATTGATATCGGGGAGTATACCATGATGTCGTCTGCGTATATTGTGTATTGGATGTTGTTCTCTTTCATGATGTTGCATATTGGTTGGATGTAGATGTTAAAAAGGAGTGCTGAGAGTGCGGATCCTT
This sequence comes from Ichthyophis bannanicus, assembly GCA_033557465.1. NCBI lineage: Eukaryota > Metazoa > Chordata > Amphibia > Gymnophiona > Ichthyophiidae > Ichthyophis > Ichthyophis bannanicus. The sequence continues at coordinate 98,791,730 of CM066040.1, read as the reverse complement.
GCGGTACTCCTTGTTGGACGTTTATGGGTCGGGAGGTGTCATGTCCCACCTTGACCTGTAGCTGTCTTTCGGTTAGGTACGAGTGGAACCATTTCAGAGTGGTACCGTGTATACCAGTGTTCTTTAGTCTCTCCAGGAGCATATTGTGGTCAACTGTGTCGAAAGCTGAGGAGATGTCGATGAAGATCATTATAATTCCATTCCTGGTGTTGTCAATTATTCTTATGATGCTGTCGAAGAGGTAGATCAGTAGAGTTTCGACTCCATGGTTGGGACGAAATCCGTGTTGGTTGTCGTTGAGAGTTCCGTGTTCGTCGATGTGTTCCTGAAGTTGTAGTTGAACCGTCTTTTCGATTATTTTTGCGAGGAAGGGTATGCTGGAGATTGGTCGGTATGCTGCTGGGTCCTTTTTGTCGAGAGTAGTTTTCTTTGTGATTGGTCTTACTGAGGCAAGCTTTAGTTGCTGTGGCATGAGTCCTTGAGTGAGTGAGTTGTGTACCATTTTATGAATGGTTGGTATGAGGCTTGATTTGGTGGCTTTGACCCATGACACTGGGCAAGGGTCTGTAGGAGCAGTGCTTGTGTTGATTGTGGAGATGATGTGGGATATCTGTTCTTTTGAGGGTGAGTAGAATGTGCCCCAGGTTTTGGGGTGTACGTTCGTTCTGATGGTTTCACTCAGGAGACGCCTGATGCTGAGTGCATTGGTGTTGGTGGTCGAGGGGCCACCTCAGGGCTCCAAGTTGAGTCAGTGGTTCCATCTCCGGGTCAGCAGGAAAGTTTTGCTCTTCCTGTATTATCAGTTGGAGAGCAGGCAGTAGAGGAGACTTCTGTACAGCGTCGGACACTCGAAGTGAGAGGTTCGGTGGAGTGCCCCGTTGCGAAGGAGGCATCATCGCTGGATTTCTCGTTGCAGCGCCCTGAAACCTTTACATTGGAATCAATTTGGAATGCCATTTTTAACTTTGTGAAGCTCTTCTACCCCAGGTAACCTCCTTGACTCAGACAGTTGAACAGCACCCGGGGGCCATTGAGGAAACCACAGCTAAGGTACTTTTACTTCAAAACTCCCTTGCTACTGTTCAAACTCAAGTTAAATTGGTGGAGGAGCGATCTGATATACATATTAAGGAGGCTGCTATAATTTCCACCAAGTTGGAGTACTTGGAAAATTCTGCAAGAGCAGCAAATTTACGTTTGGTGAACTTTCCTCGAGTTTCACTTATACCTGTCAAACACATGCTTCGCAGTTATTTTACAGATATTTTAGGTATCCCGCCAGAGTCACACCCGCTGATTGTTAAATCATATTATTTTTCTCATGCAAAAAAGGATAATGTTGTAAGGGATGTTGCGGGAGTATGCCAGGCTGAGGTGCTTAATCTATCTAACTTAACTGATATTTTGGAGTTCTCATGATGTTGTTATACCTTCTACTATGTTGATTACATTGGCATTATTGTCAAATAAAGATTGGTTGATGAAGATTTGTTTTAAGAAGAGGAGTGTTCAGTTTAAGGGGGTTTTGGTGAGAATGTACCCTGATTTGGCTCGAGAAACTCAGCGAAGGTGATGAGAATTTATTCTCCTACGCCCGGGTGTTCAGCAGCTAGGAAGTCTCTTTTTTCCTTAAGTAACCTTGCAAATGCTTGATTAAGTATCAAGCTTGTTCCTATATTTTTAAGAACCCTCCCAGCTGTTAACCTTTCTAAACTCCAATTGTTCAGGTGGTCCGACTGGGCCTCCCACTGAATCATCGTGATTGAGGTTACTGGTTGTTTATGCTTACAATGTTTTCCTATGTATTGGTTATTTTATTATTTCCTTATACTTGGATCTCTTCTTTTTTGTGGGCTAGAGTGGGATCTGATCTTTTGTTGCCTTGATTGTATTTTTCTTATGTAATCTTTTGCTTTATCATTTCCCAGTTTCTGTACAAGATTGTTATCTTGATTTAATTGTGAAATGCATAAAGATAAAATTTAAAAAAAAAAGAAAATTTTCTGCTGTGTTCTACCATTCGTCCCTACAAGTGAGAGATTGTGTGTGTGTGTGGTTTGAGGGTTGCATGGATGGATCTGGTGTGCTGATCTGCAATTCAGAGAGGACATGAATGCCTGGCCAGTACCTGGACCTTACGGATGACCACAGTGTCACCAGGTACCAGTGTGATAGGGCAGCCATACATCAGCTGTACCAGGCACTAGAAGACATGAATTGATGTGCCAACATTCCCCAAATTGTGCCATGAGGCCTACATCCTTACCCAGTGCAGGATCTATGCAAGCTGCGAGAGTGGTGATATATCCGGAGGCTGGCTACTTGGTATGAGGGCACATGGGTCCCCCTTCCCATGCCCACACAGCACTGACCAGGGGAGGATTACCACAAAGCAGACTGTGGGAAGGCAGACAGGGTTACCCCACAGATAGCAGATGTGTACAGACAGAAATAAGCCAAGACAAAGAGTGGCATTGTTTGGAACGGGTGTAACCACATGTAGGGAACTGCTGTGGGAAATGCCAGTACCAAGATATGTGGGAAATAGATGCCATTGCCAGAAGGCCATAGTCATTAAAAGAATAATAATATGCATCCTTTGCGGAATTGCAAAGTTAGCTTAGGTTTTGTGAAAATGGTAAGGGTCTATACTTAGCATTTTAAAGAGTGCTTTTAGAAATGAACAATAACAGGGTAGGAAGAAGGGGAGGAGGAGTGGCACTATATGTAAAAAATAATATTAAAGCTTTAGAATTACAGAGCTTAAAAGGGAGAGAGGAGGCACTGTGGGTTAAACTAGAAAGAGGGAAAGAGAAATCTATTTGCATTGGCGTGATATACAAACCTCCCTCACAAGAGGAAGAGGTGGATGGTGAGTTAATTAAAGACATACGCAGCATTGCTAGGAATGGGGAAGTGCTACTGACAGGGGATTTCAATATGCCAGATGTTGTTTGGCACATTCCTGCTGCAGTATCATCTAGAAGTAAGGACATCCTGGATTATCTACAGAGAGAACTATTCAGGCAATTGGTAACAGACCCCACACGTGAAGGGGCCATACTGGACTTGGTGCTTATCAATGGTAAAAGTGTTTCATGTTCTAGTGGGAGATCATTTTGTATCCAGTGATCACCAGATGGTGTGGTTCAGTATTAGGACTAGGACTGATAGAATCCATTCAAAAGCGAGGGTCTTAGACTTTAGGAAAGCTAATTTTGCCAAGATGGGCCAATACCTCACAAAGTCGTTAGCGGGATGGGAACAACTAGGAAATGTAGAAAAACAGTGGGCAAAACTGAAAGGGGATATTTTAAGGGCAGCCAACCTTTTTGTTAAAATAGTAAATAAAGGTAAAATGAAAAGGAGACCGCTATGGCTTTCAAAAGAAGTAGCTGAAAAGGTGAAGAAAAAGAGGGAGCCTTCAAGAAATACAAGAGATCACAGAGAGAGGAAGACAGGCATCTATATTTGGTAAAACTTAGAGAAGCTAGCAAAGTAGTCAGGAAAGCAAAGATTCAAAAAGAGGAGGAAATAGCCAATGTTATGTTAGTGAATGATCCAGCCTTTGTAGAACTGACCAGATCGATTGCAGGGAGATATCCGTAGGGGCAGCTATCAAGGGAGAGGAAGGTAACCATCTTAATATCAGAAGGACCCTTGGAATGGTTCGTCTCTTGCCAATGTTTCTTGCCCTGGACAGAATCATCTATCAAACCAATTTCACCAGCAGAGGCCTCTGTGGGGGAAGGTAAATTCTTTGGTTCATGCTGATGCCATTCTTCTTTGCCCAGTCCCTAGGTTGGGCTGCATACATCAGCAGTGCCATTGCCATGCTTCACTGGATACTCTGCCAAACCTGGCATAGTTTTGGAGCTCTTTAGCATAGTTTACACACCTCCAGGCAAACCCAACACTCCACCTAGAGGGACCGCAGTGGAATCCTTGAACACCAGAGCATTTATCTGTGGTTTGGACTGCAACAGCCCATTGATACGCTGCTGTTGAGAAGAAGTAGGGGTCCCAGCCTTAGCAAACTTGCCTGTCCCCTTCCCTTTCTTTTTCACACGCATGAGGGAACAGGTAAGAGGAAAGGTTTCAGCAGAAAGTCTGACGAGCTGCTAGCAGCATGCCACCATCTTGACTTGTACCAGCCAGCCTGCTCTTAACTGTGTCATATTGCTGGTGATCTTTTTCCATTTATCTGATTGGCCCATTTTGTCTGGTCTGGCTGTATGTAGAATGATAACTGGATTTTGACTCCTGCTGTAGGGATTTACTCCAAAGACTTTTCTTTTGTCATGTTTTTGTGCCAGAAATTTAGTTAAACCATGTCTAAGCATACTGTACCTTGGGCATAGGGTGACTGCCTAAGTTGACGGTGCACTAGAAAATTTACTTCAAAATCAAATGAAGTGCATGCTAATTATTCATTTAAGTGGGATAAGCTTCTAAGCTCATATTCTGTACACAAAAGTGTGTGAACTTCACAACCACATAATCATGAGACCGTTAGCATGGGAGGGGAATGGGGAGGTAGGAAGATGATGGCAAAAAAGGCTAGGATGATGATCTTACCTCATAGCCTCCGCCCACATTCCCCTCCTGTCCAGCATAATAAATCTACTCTCTACCTGTCTCTTACCCTCTGCAGCAGTTTCTTTCCTGTAGTTTAAGCAAAATAAATCCATCCTTTTTTAGGGACTCTCAGGAAACAAAACATTTACAGGGTTACTCAAGGATGTTAAAGTAAGAAAAGAGAATTTAAAATGAGTTTTTGAGAATCTTTCCTGTCTAGTGGTTGCAACTGACATAGGGAAATGACAGAAATTGGATTTAAATTAATAGCTATAACTAATCTCACTTTCTGTTTCCAGGAGGAATTTCAACCCACTCCCTAATCCTTAAACACTTGAAATAGGGAAGAGCTTCTGAAGAAACTTCCAAACCCCAGATCCTGTCAGAGGTGTGCACACAAATTTAGTCAAATGACTAAATCAGTCAACCTAATACATAAAAATAAAACCTTCATCAAAAGCATTCCATGGTGCAGTTTATTTTTACAGGTGGTAGAATGAAGCAGTTTTGAAATCATGGAGTTTCCTATGAGATTGAGTAGCTCTGAGGAAACAGGATCTGTATTAGGCTTGGCACATTTCTCTGGTCATATACCTAGACATGAATTTCTGGTATAAGAACATGGCAAAATAAAAATCTTTGAAGTACATCTCCCACAGTGGGAGTCTATAGATTCACAAGGCAAAAAATCAGGTTAGCGTTTTACATAGAGCTCCACACCAGACAACTTTGGGCCAGTCAGGAAACAGGAATGAAGAGCACCAGCATTATAACAAAGTTAAGAGCAGTCTGGCTAGAAACCATCCCAATAGAGCTGTAATAGCTCCACCTGCAAAATAGCTGCCTTCTAACCCAAAGATCATAAGAACTTAGAACATAAGAAATGCCATACTGGGTCAGACAAGGTCCATCAAGCCCAGTATCCGGTTTCCAACAGTGACCAATCCAGGTCACAAGTACCTGTCAGGTTCTCAAAAATGTGCATAGGTTCCACAATGAAGGGATAGTAGGTCTGCAAGCTCATATTTCAGTTCTTTCAATACCCTCAGATGTATATCATCTGGTCCACATGATTTGCTACTCTTCAGTTTATCAAATAGTTGTAATACATCTTCCCGATTTATCAAAATTTGTTTCAGTTCTTCTGATACATCTCCTTTAAATACCATTTCAGGTATGGGTAACTTCCCTACATCTTCATCAGTAAAAACCGAAGCAAAGAATTCATTCAGTCTCTCCCCTATGGCCTTGTCCTCCATTAGCGCCTCTTTTACCCCTCTATCATCTAATGGTCCAACTGACTCTCTCATAGGTTTTTACTGCAAATGTACTTGGAAAGTTATTATTGTGCATTTTTGATTCCACAGCAAGTTTTTTTTCAAATTCTCTCTGTGCCTGCCAGTGCTTATGTTGTTTCCTGTTTTCATCATTTGGCTCCTTTTTCCATTTCCTGAAAGATGCTTTTTTTGGCTACAACAGTCTCTCTGACCTCTCCTTTAAACCATGCTGGCAGTTGTTATGCCTTCCTTCCACTTTTCTAAAAGCGTGGAATATATGTGGTTCAGGCTTCCAAGATAGTATTTTTAAAAACTGCCCATGCTTGATGTAAACCTTTAACCTTTGCAGCTTCTCTTTTTATTTTTTTCTTAACTATTTTTCCTCATTTTATCATAGTCTCCCTTTTGAAAATTAAAAGGTAGTACTGTGGATTTCCTTGTTGTATTCCCTCCATCTAGTAAATCAAATGAGATCATGCTATGATCACTATTGACAAGTGTCCCTAATACCCTTATCTCTTGCACCAGATCCTGTGTTCCACTAGGGACTAGGTCCAAAATAACTTCACCTCTTGTCAGTCATGAACCAGCTGCTCTGAGAAGCAGTCATTTATTTCATCTAGAAACTTTATCTCCCTAGCATTTGCATACAGGCATTTTAAAGGTTGTATTTTATTCATATTAACAATCACAGGTCTCTTGCCTCCTAACTGAAAGGCCTCTTTATAAAGGTCTCTATAAATCATTTTTTTCTTTCTACTCAAAGATTATTTACCCTATTCTACTTTCTTTTTTTTATTTTTTATTTTCAAGAAATTAATTACAATCCAAAACATCAGGAAAAGAAAACAATACAATAACAAATCTATAATTTCCAAAAACTATCACTAGCCCACGTCTAGAGGAGACTGATACTAATAAACAAAAAAAGTTTGCACATCCACCAAAGAATTACAAAACCCATTTTTTAACTATTCCCCCCAGCATTACAATATAAACAATCAAACCACATCTTGCACCGATATTACCTGACGTTCCTTTAAAGGTTTTTCTAACTGCATTACATCAAAAAATACATAATTATCCTGCCCAAATATCACCAGACATTTGCAAGGGTACTTCAGAAAGAAAGACGTCCCAACCACCAAAACCCGAGGCTTCAAGGTCAAAAAGGCATTGTGCCTTTTCTGCGTCTTTCTGGAGACATCAGGGAAGATACTGATCTTCTGCCCACAAAATAACTCCATTTTCTTTTTAAAGAAAAGAGACAAAACCATATTTTTATCCATCAATGAATTAAATAAAACAAGGAGTGTAGCCCTAATGGAAATCTCATCCATTGATGACTCAACGTAATCTGAAATATTTAAAGTATCGACAGCATTTGATGGAGTCAGCTCTCCCGTCCTTCCTGATTTGCTGGTTGAGGTTTACCAGGCAAATAATACAAATCATCCAACACGAGCATTTCCCAACCAGCAAAACTCAAGACTACCTTTAAATATTTTTGAAATAATAACAATGGAGTAATATAACTAGTTTTAGGAAAGTTAAGCAAACGCAAATTTGTAACCCATAAAGCATTCTCCAGCATTTCCTGCTGGTGATGCAAAGCAAGATTGTCTTTAATAGAGGAGGCAGCTACATCAGATACTGAACGAACTGAAGATTCAGTCTTTTGTAATCTACAGTCTAAATCTATAAAGTACTTATCATGCTGAGCGAACGTCTCAACCACTTGCTTAGAGAAGTCTGCCAGATTAACAATAGTAGTAGAAAATGAGGCCTCCATATAGGACAAAGCAGACAGAATATCCATTAAAGTTATATGAGAAGATTGGTCTCCAGAAACTGTAGGCAATAAAGGTGCACTCGAAGAATTAAAGCTCCAGCTAAGGAAGAGCCACAACAAGGTCGCTCAAAGACTGGGAAGAATCTACTAAGGGCAAGTCCTGGGATTGCACTGACCCAGCCACAATAGGCAAGGAAAGTGAAAGACCTGGACTCGCGTTGCTGGAAGACAAGGGTGGGTTAACTTCCCCCAATACTGATGAAATCAAAACGTCCAAAGAGGAGACATCAGGACAAGTCATTACCCCAGCTCCAGAGGATTTTGTCATCAAAACCACATGGTTATCCATCGGGCCACAGCTTTAGCCGATTTGGGGTGGTTAACTGTACTCATATTAAAGAACCTCTTCTTCCTCTTGCCCATCACAAGACTCTCTCCTTAAAGTCACTCCTCCTCACTCCGAAGGGTCTCCAAAAGGGCAGGACCTGCCCATTTGACCACACCCCTTCAAACACGCCCTCGTCCGGGTCCCACGGAGTGAGCTGGTGCTTTAAGTCCCTGCAGCTATCATCAGGGGGTGCAGCCAAGATTGTCCCAGCTGAGCAGAAGCAGGGCTCTAGCAACTGCCTGTACGCCACACAGCACAGCACCCGTGGAATACCGAATCTGCAAAGGTAAGAGCTTCTCCGACCCTATTCTACCTTCTATGCTAAGCTATACTCTGATTTTGATTTAAATAAAAAGCTCTCTGGTAGTTCTAAGCCCTGACTAACTATAATTTAAATGAAAGCTCTCTGGTAGTGCTAAGACTGACTTAAGAAAAAAATAAATTCTGAAATACACAGGTTTATGAGCTTTAATCCAAGGAATTCCCTATTCCCCAAGATTTAGAGAATTCCCCATTTGGTAAATACAAGTACAGATTTCTTTCCAGTTATAGCAGTCCCTTTTGTACTCCTTCAAGAACGATTTGAGGATATACTGTGGGGAAAAATAGTCAGCTGAGTTTTTTATTTACCTGGAAACCCTTTTAGGTATGTTTTTCATCTTTAATAAGCAAAATTGTCCCAAAATGAAAATGTTTAAAAACAAAATGAAACAAAATAAAACAAAAAATAAGCGGCAAACGGAACAAATATTTTTTGCCTGGACACCTCTGCAATCCATTAGGTTGTTCCTCCACTCCATTCCCACTATTAACCCACCAGGGAAACCCCCAGTAAGTATCTTAGGGATCAGTGGGTTGAGGAAAGTCAGATGCCTCTTCAGGAAGAGTGATGTTCATGGGGGAGGGGGACTTTTTAGGGAATGTGATGCTGATCGGTGGGTGAAGAGTTGGCTGCCTCTTCATAGGTTCCTGATGGTGAGGGGTTGGTATGCTGATAGAGGGGTTTAGGGCCATTATAACTGTCTGCCGGTAACATCGGTGCGCTTAATGCCTCCTTTCAAGGTGGTGTTATGTTTATTTGCACTATCTGTAGCAGTGTCAGCGAGCACTAACTGCAAGCGCTTCCCAGGCCCATGACCTATCCGTTCTCCATCCTTTTCCAACACCCCACCCCCCTGCTATGGCAAGCATTTACTATGCAAATTAGCGCACAGTAAGTCCTGAGGCTGTGCTATTGATGTACCCACTCTAATTTCTGCAGTAACTGCTCACCATACTGTAGTAAAAGGTCCTTAAATTAAATAGAAATATCTAATCAAAAGTGTACAGGCATTAATTATTGAGTAAGTGGAGAAAAGGCTAGGAAAGGAAGGGTTAAAAATGTTTAGTATTCAATAGTTATTGGGTTTCATGGCCTCTGAAGATCAGGAACAAAATTGCTTTTCTGTTGCATAAAGTATCTTTCAAATACAATTGCTTAGCTCCTCATTCATTCAGAAAGAGTGTCCCCAGATTTATAGGAAGCAGAGCCCATAATACAAATATAGTGTATATTAAACCTACAACAGACATCTTCTGAAAAATAACCTAAACACAGTCTATTGATTTTTAACCTTCTATATCAAGGTATTCTCCAGTGGTCTTTGCTAGAGCCAGACTATGAGAAATTCCAATTATTTGAATTTCTATATACGGGATAAGCATTTAGTTATCAACATCTCCCATAAAACATTTTCAACTGTTATTGAAGTGCTTTCACTGTAGGAAATTGAATGTGTTTCTATCGTGAAGCAAACTGTCATCAAGCAACAGAGGTACCTGCCTCCATAAGAAATCCTTCGTGCCTATTTGCATAGTGTGCAGATTTTGACAATGGTGATGGGCTAACTGTGGGAATGCAAACTGAACAAAGTAAGTATTCTTCTTTTTTTTTTTAAATTCTTTATTTTCGTTTTATAACAACAAAGGAAAAGGAAGACATACAGCGAAAGACAGATACATAAAATGTAATACATACACCAAAGTAAACCCCTGCCACCCCCCTCCCCCCTGCTTCTTCTCTAGAAAACTAGTCATTCCCGAAGCGGGCGTGTACTTACATTATTGTGTTACAAAACCTAGCGGTGATCTGAAACATGATGAGTGTACATTATACAGGCATGTTGGAACAATGAGCAGATTGTACATAATCATTAAGCATCTGCCATTTAGACAAGCGAGAGTGAGTTTGGGCATGGGGAATAGCTCTCCGTGGTATCTGCTCATATTTACTATATAAGCAGACGAGGTTCCACCATTCATTGACAGTAAGTCGAGAGCTATCCTTCCAATTCCTCGTGATTAAGCATATGGCTATACCCAGCATGAAATCAAGGAGAAAGCGACCCTTCTTAGGCAGAGAGGGGACCTCCGCCACAGAGCGGAGTCCCACAATCTTCCAAGAGAGAGGTTCGTGAAGGTGTAAGATAAATTGAATACAACCCCAAACCCGCCCCCAATAAACCTGTAGTTGAGGACATTCATAAATAACATGAGCGAAGGTTCCCACAGCAGTATGGCAAGACCAACACTGGTCTCTAGCAGTTGTGTTCCATTTGGCTATTTTTTCCGGGGTATAAAAACATCTGTGTGCAAAAAAGAAGAGAGTTTGGGTAACAGAGGCAGACCGGGAAACCCGCCCTACTTTGCTCCAGAAAACGCTCCATTGCACAGGGGTTAAGGTGGTTTGCAGTTCGCGCTCCCAGGCTTGTTGGGCTCTAAAAGTGGCCGTGTCTGTACCCTGACATAATATTTTATAAAAGTTAGAGGCTACTCCATGTGTACTATTAATAGAGTGAACTATCTCTAATAGCCCGTCCTCAGTAGGGGCTGAGGGCGGCATGATTCGAGCACTTTTGAGGCAGTGTTGAAGCTGCATCAATTGAAAGTAGTGTTTCGCTGGTAACGCAAATTCCTTTTGTAAATCAGAAAAGGTTTTCCAACGAGCTGCAGAGAAAAGCTGTTGGGGTGTCCAGATCCCCCTGGAGTACCAGGGTTTCCATGCTATCGTTCTATTTAGGACTTGAATTCTGGGGTTATTCCATAGCGGGAGTCCGTCCTGAGGACATACGTTCGGGCCTAGTGATAGAATGAGAGTGTTAAAAGCCACAAGAGTATCGACAATCATTGGTGGATGGCGGGTGTCTACTTGATAGGACATACCGGGTAGATGGGTCAACGGAATTGGGCTACTAAGCTCCTCTTCTATGTCAAGCCAAACAGGTCTGCTGTCTGTTGAGGCATCTAGCCATTGGGCACCTTGTTTAAGTAGGAAGGCTTGATGATATCTAAGAAAATCAGGAAATCTGGTACCCCCTCTTTCCTTTGCAGACTGTAGTTTTTGTTTAGCTATCCTTGGTGGCTTGCCCTGCCAGAGATAACGGACGAGAAGGCCCTCAATATCTTTATAAGTATGTGGCGGGAGTAAGCATGGCAGCATTTCTAAAATGTAGTTCACTTTGGGGACTATCATCATTTTCACAGTTTCTAGGCGGCCCCACCATGTAAGAGATAAGGGAGACCAACGATTTGTGAGCTCACGGACTTTGGAGACTACCTCTTTGGCATTAAAACTAATAGTGTCTTCTAAAGGAGAACAGTAATGGACCCCGAGATACTTCACCATGCGAGATTGCCAAAGGAAGGGAAAGGCCCGCATGTCAGCCTCGTGTACCCAGCGGTTCAGTGGGAATGCTACAGATTTGGTCCAGTTAATTATATAGCCCGATAATTGTGAGTATCCGTCAATCAGATCCAAGACAGCTGGAACCGAATCGAGGGATACGAAAAGCATAAGGTCATCTGCATATGCAGAGAGTTTAATCTCCCTATGATTGAAGGGGACACCTCGAATACGTGCGGACTGTCTAATAAGGAGGGCTAGGGGTTCAAGGGCTAGATCAAAGAGCATTGGTGATAGGGGGCAACCTTGACGTGTGCCTCTTTGGAGATTAAATGGCTGAGACTTGATGGCATTTACACAAATACTGGCGACGGGTTGAGTATACATGACTTGGAGATATCGGAGGAAGCCCTCCCCAAAGCCATACCATCGGAGAACTGCAAATAAGAAGGGCCATTCTAGGCGATCAAAGGCTTTTTCGGCATCCAGGGAAAGACCCACCCATGGATGATCTAGATTGGCAGCACGGGAAAGCACATGGCACAAGGTCCGAGCATTGTCAGCAGTTGATCTGCCGGGTATAAAACCGCATTGGTCGGGGTGAATTAGGGTGGCCATCCTGTCAGATAGCCGGGTGGCCAAGATCGTTGCGAAGATCTTATAGTCGGCATTAAGTAGGGAGATTGGACGGTAGTTGGCGGTAAGTAGCGGGTCTCTACCTTCTTTCTCAAATACTACCACATTAGCTGCAGAAAAGGATCCCAAAGAGGATGTATCTACCGCAAGGGCAGTAAAATATAGTTTTAAATAGGGAACTAAATCTGCACTGAACGTTCTGTAGAATTCGGTCGGGAGACCATCGGGTCCTGCGGCACGGCCCGAGGCTGTTCGTTTTAGGGCAGATTGGATCTCTGAAGTAGAGAAGGGTTCATCCAGCGCATCCCTATCATCTTCAGAGAGGGTCGGCCGCTGAATGCCTGAAAGCAATCGCTCGAATGTCTCTGACGAGAACTCACATTCAGATTGATATAGACGGGTATAGAAAGCCCGAAAGAGCTCTACAATGTCGGAGTCTGTGGTCACTATGCCCCCTCCCTGTGGAGCTCGAAGGGCCGCTACGCGTTTGGCTTCTTTTTGACCTTTCAAGGCGTTGGCTAAGAGTCGACCGGCTCGGTTATTTTCACGATAATATGTCCCTCGCTGAAGCTCAATACTCTTAGAAGCTGCAGTTGAGAGGATTGAATTATATTGAAAACGGAGACGCTGTAATCGAATTAATACACATGGATCAGTACGTGAAGTTAGGACTCGTTCGCCTGCTTTTATTTGTTGGTCTAGTATGAGTAGCTGCTGTTTGCGTTGTTTCCGCAGGCGGATTTGATAGCTAGTGATCGTTGCTCGAATGGCCGCTTTGAAGCCCTCCCACCAAGCCCAATTCGCAGTATCCTGGGGTAGATTAAAATGGAAGTAATCCTGTATGGCTGCTCGAATTTCTAACTGGAACTCTGGCTGAGTTAACAGGGCTCTATCAAAGAACCAGGCCCCCGAATTCCCTTGGGGTGCAGTAGTGTGTAATTGAAAGGAAATAGCAGCATGATCTGAAATATGTTGGGAGTGAATCTTTGCGGTGTCCACCTGAGGAACTAACAGTTTTGATATTAGAAAGAAGTCTATGCGAGACTGGGATTTGTGAGGGGAAGAAAAGAAGGTGAAGTCAAGCTCATTGGGGTGTAGTAACCTCCATAGATCAACTAAAGCAAGATCTTTGATCAGGGAGGTAAGCGTGGTGTGACTCTTGGGGGGACCACTTGTCCTAGGCGGCTGTTTGTCGATCAGGGGATCAAGGACTAGATTGAAATCCCCCCCAATTATCAATGAAGTATTAGCAGAGGCCTGCGCAACCTGAGCAATGGTAGCAAAAAAGGCAGGATCATCCACATTAGGAGCGTAAAGGCATATACATGTAACTTCAAGGCTACCTATCTTGAGGTGAACTCTGGACCATCTACCTTCTGTATCTGAGCTAGTCGCAATAATAGTGGCATGCAAAGATTTCCTAACCAGTATGGCAACCCCACACTTCTTAGAAACGGCTGGGGAATAGGCGGCCACCATGTAAGGTTTAATATTGAGTTTAAGAGTTTCCTTCGAGTTTAAATGCGTTTCTTGGAGAAAAATCAGATCCGCAGCTTCCTGACTTAGGTAGCTTAGGATTTTCTTCCGTTTTATCGGATTATTGATTCCTTTTACGTTCAATGAGAAAATCTTACATGGTGCCATCAATCGGTAATAGACATTTTAGGTAAGGGCGCTTGAAAACATACAACATAATCAGAAGCTGTGCAACAATGACATAATCACCGAGTATGCTGGCTAATACACCCCATGTTGAAAAGTATGTACCAAAGTATCTTAGAGAAGAAGCAAAACCCCCAAGGAAAATGGCGACCATGTGTCTGCGGGAGGAGGCCCTAGAGAGGAAATAGAAGACATGAAAAAAAGAAAAGAAACACCAGAGTCCGTAATTAACCCTGTCTCTGATACTCATCGAGGCTACTGTGGGTAGATGGAGTCGGGTCACAGATATCATCAAAAGTAAGGCAAACAAACTGCCCTCGCCAGACTCTTTGCTGGGCTGCGGTAGATCCAATAGGGCAGGTACAGCAGAATATGAGAATACTTGCAGGAATATTCTGGAAGTCAGCGCATCAAGTCGGCTTCTTTGGAATCCAAAAACTCCGCTAGTAGATCAGGGTCCTCGAATGTTCTTGTCTGATTGTGAAGCGTGACTCGGAGCTTGGCCGGGTACATCAGGCCATAGCGTGCTTGTAGTTGTTGAAGCCTCGGCCGGAATTCCAGAAAGCGCTTTCGGCGGTCGACCGTGGGTTTAGCCAAGTCAGGATAGAAGGAGATCTTGTGGCTCTCAAACTCCATATGGCCCTTTGCCCGAGAGGCACTTAGAATTTGCTCCACATGTTGATATCTCAAAAGTCGAAAAATGATAGGCCGCGGGGTCTTCCTGTTGAGCGTTATGCTTGTGGGTACACGATGAGCGCGATCGATCTCCAAATCTTTGGCAAAGGTGATTTGAAGCAGAGAAGGGAGGATTTTACATAAAAACTCTTTCATGTCTCCCGATTCCGCTCCCTCCGGTATGCCCACGAGTCGTATGTTGTTGCGGCGCGCTCTATTATTGCCATCTTCCACTTCTTTCTGCAAGGCCCGCACCTGACGTTCAACTTTGTCGAGTTTGGACAACCGGGCCGCATGGGAGTCCAATATGCTCTCCATTTTGTCCTGACGCGAAGAAAGCCCTTCTAGCTTGTTTTGCAGCACACCAAGATCTTCCCGCAGCGCTCGGAGTGCTTCACCATTTGACTGCACGAGGTTTTTGACCCCTCTAATCTCTGCGAGAATTTCCTGCTGCATTTCGGGGCCCTCGTGCAAGGCCAGCCCCTTCTGCGGGGACGGGGGTTCAGTTTTGGAACGTTTGCCGTGAGAAGCCGCTGGAGATCCAAATTCCAGGCGCGTGGGTTTGGTCCCCGCCATCTCACCAATGTGCCCCGGCAAGATCAGAGTAGAAGTTCCCAGTATGTACGGTGTTAATTCAGGATTCTGAGTAGGCCTCTCGGGAGCCTCAGCGTTATGCGACCATCCCGCTGGACATCAGGCTCCGCCCCCCCATGTAAGTATTCTTCTGATGAATATGGATGTCACCTACTTCATTGAAGAAGGCACTATTTCAGTCTCAGAATTTTTTTAAAACTTTTATTATCAATTGCCATATATGAAGCTACTGAAATTAAGAAAAGGGAAACTTTGGGATCCTATTCTCAGAAGGTACCCAGCTAGCAAACTAGGACCCACTGCCAGCATTTTTAAAAATGTGGTCACCACTGCTGCTGAAAATTGATACATGAGGCAATGTCCCTGCAAAGCTGCATCGGAGTCCTCCATCCTCACAGCCAGGACTGGCGCCAGAGCTGGTTCAAGGTGTTGGTGCCCTGGACAGATCTTAAGCTTTACACCCTCCTTGGCTGTCAAAACATATTGTTTAGCTTTGAATGCCTTGCTCTTTGCTGCCCCTCCAGAGATTTCCTCCTTCAATGATTGCCTAATTGCCTAGTTGCCTAATGGTTGGGCCAGCCCTGAGCACAGCTGTTGGTGGAGGGAGGTGCCACGATATTGTGTTTACAAACATGAGAGACAGGCCTAAAAGCATGATATCGCGGCACTTCCCCCTACCAGCAGCAGCATGGGAGGATGACTCCTGCTCTGCTTCACAGGAACGTTGGTATGAAGGTTGTCACCCACCTACTTACCCCAGAGGCGAAAGGCCTGGGGCTTCAGTGAGGCTCCTCCTATGTAGCAGGGACTAGTGGTGCCCCCTGGGAGTTGAAGTCCCAATAGCTATTCAATAAGAGTGTAGTCGTGGACGAGTAGCTATGCTTATAAAGAGGTATTTATTTCCCTTCCCGGGAGAACTTTTGCAAACAGGAATTATAAAGGAAAGTAAACCATGCTTCTGGCACAACACAAAAGGGTATTACAAAATGACAAAGGAAATGCTTCTTTTCAGCTTTAAGGAAAACAAAAGTGAAAAACAGGCTTTCTATATTACAACGGCTGTAGAGTGAAATCTGTGCCCTTACACAGATTTCTCTTTTGCAGGCTTTTCTTATGCTTCAACAGAAAGAGGTCACACTATCTGAAAACACCAGTGTACAGTCCATCTGGAAATCCTCTGAGTTTTCTCCACAGAAATCACAGTCCATGGCCTCATGAGCTTCCCTGCTATTATCTTTTGTAGGGCTGTAACTTGTATCAGTGTTCAGCAATCCCTCCTCTTCCTGGCAAGGGCTTCTCTCCCCTCTATTAACGTGGAAAGGCAGGTTACCATGCAATGTGGATTTTCCCTCTAGAGGGCCATACACCTCAGGATTAGTGCAGGTAAAATCCAGTGCCCCTCTATTCCAGGGAATTGGCCTTTCTTCAGGCTTAGCTCTGTCTGAACGGTTGCAGCCGGGAAGCTGGAAACTTTTCTCCCTTTCACTTCCCCTCCCAGGACGTCTTTCTTTCAGCCGGGAAATCTCTTTTGGATAAGAGCTTCTATTCCCCAGGTACCTGCTCTCGTGGGAGTTCCCTCTCACAGCTCCTCGTTGTTTGCTGCCTGGAATCCCTCTGGGTCCCCAACCGGACTCTGGTTCAGTGCAGCCCAACTCTCTAGCACTAACCTCGGGCAATCCCTCCTGGGCAAACTCCTCCGAGGTGCTGCTGGAATCTCCGTCAGAAGCTCTCAGGTATGTATCCTGGTTCTCATATGTTCTGCTCTTCCGTGTTCCTGTTTCTGCCTCTCGTGTTCCTCCTCCAGTTCCCTCTCGTGTTCTGTTTCTGCTCAAGACTGACTTTATTTTAAGTGGGTCATTCTTTGAGCCCCTCATCAGCTCAAGTCCCTGCAGCTGTTCCTGCTCCTCTAATGAGCTATGAGGTAATGCATCTCCGGGGCGTTTACCTACACCCGGTGCTCGTGTTTTGGTTGGTTGTCCATAGCAACCCCTAGCCATGTGCTTTGAGCTGCCTGTTTTAAAACTGCCCTGCACATTTTCATCTATTTGCATAGGCACTATTTGCCTTGCGCCATGACAAGGTAAATTTTGAAACCATATTCACATCTAAAATGCTGTTCTAGGTGTGGGGATGGGCTCTTATAAAAGAAACTTTATAGTACAAGCCAGAATGTACTCTTATAGGAAGCGTGCATGGGGTGGATTTTGCATGAAGAATGGGCGGCATCCCAGACTACATGCACGTTTTACAAAATACACATGTAAGCTCAAAAGATGCAGTGCATGCTGACTTCACATCTGCTCTTGACCAAGATTAATGTCCTTGCCTGTAATTTAGGCACAATTTCTGCTGGGAGTTGCTCTAGTATTTTATGAAGAAATGCAGGTTATAATGGAGGTTCAAAATAGGTGTATTCTCCATCACCTTGCCTAGGCATCCTGTTATAAAATTATCCCAGAGGAAGGGAAAAAACAGAGGAGGATAGAAGAGGAGGTGGGGAGAGATTGGAAAAGGGAATTGGGGAAGGGATCGGATGTGATGGGGGGAGATAAAGGTTAGGGAACAGCAAAGTGATTGAGATCAAGGGATGACTACTGTGGGGGAGAGGGGCTGGTGGTGCTGAAACAGCTGGAGCAGTGATTTTAAGAAGCTGCTTCCAGGCATATGTGGGGGTATTTTTATGTTTTTCCTGTATGTGTAGATTCTGATGCAAAGACATCGACGTTCAGTCCTACATTATGGGAATTCTCCAAATACTGACCCGAATATGTGAATTCCCCTCTCCACATCCTATCTAAAATCTGCCTTCACATATGTAAATATATCCATATAACATATATAGATATTTCTATATATTTGGCATCCTGCTGAATATCAGGCTTTTTACTCATTCATTATTCAGCGGCGGGAGCTAGCTCTTGTAAAGCAGTTAGCTGTCGCCGATGAACTTTAAACTCAGATGTTCAATGCTGGGGCCATATCCAGCCACCAGCATTGAATATCCACGTCAGCCAGTTAGCTTCTTCGGCAAATGTTAGGTACCTTAAAAGCTTTGGGCCTGATATTCAAAGGCATTAACGTGGTGTGCAGGCCTGAAAAACGTGCAAATGCCGCTCTGCAGAATATTCAGGAAAACTGGTTAGTATGGGGCATTCCGGGGCGGCACCCATCAAAGCAATATTGAGCCGCTGCCCGGTTAACGATATGTGATGAAAGTCAGGCACAGGAAATCCTGACATAACTTTTACCACAGAAGCTAATTGGGCAGCTTCTGAATATCGTCACTGCCCAGTTAGCTCTGCAGCAATCCAGGTAGCCTGAATATTCAATGCTAGAGCTCTGATATGGCCCCAGCATTGAATATCTAAGGTTTGAAGTTCAGCACCAGTGGCTAGTGATAGGGAAAAAAATAAAGCTTAAAGTGTGTAGCAGGACTAAGAGGCCCGCAGGGGAAAACAGGAATCCTGTATATATCTATATATGGAAAGGAATGTGCTGTGCTAAGACAAATTGTTCTACACGGAGATGACTAACATCTGTGAAGTTACTGATAAGCTGTGGTGGGCCTCAGGGGATGAGTTGATGACATATGTATCTGTTTCTGTTAATGTATAAAAGACAGACAGCCCCTCTAACCTGTGGAATAAACGTACATACTACTTATGTGCGAGTGTTTGTTCCCCTGGAATTCCAGACAGAGAAGGTAAGGTGATTCTTCAGCCCAGAGGATTAACGGACGTCCCGAGGGTAAGTGGTATATAGTGCTGGGAAAGGAATAACCCACACTAACAGCTAGCTACTTTAGCAGCACTAGCTGCTGGTACTGAATATCGGGTCTTTTATTTTTTACCTTCCTCTAGGATAATTTTATAATGGGAAAGTTAGGCCAGCTTTTAAGGTGCCTAACATTTGCTGCTTAGGAATAATCGGGCAGCAGCTGAGTATCACTGCTGCCCGGTTATCACTGGGTTCTGCTTCCGGTCTGCACCCAAAACGCCCCAATGCTAGCCAGCTAGCATTCAGTGCTGCTGAATATCCTGGTTGCCATGATTAACCTAGAGAGTGGGTCTTGCTTTAGAACCTTTAGCTCTTTGATTTCTTTGTCCGCCACTTTTATCCCTTGAATATTAGTAGATTGTCGTAGCAAAATTGTCTGCATATGCAGATGACCTTTTACTTTTTGCTACACCTGCCTCAATATCAGTGGTACTAGACCTTATTGATCAATACTCCCGTATCTTGGGGTATAAAATTAATTGGACTAAGTCTGTGGCTTTTCCACTTAATCGAAGGATGCATAAAGCCATGATGGAGCCTTTCACATTTGTTTTGGAGCCCAAAGTGATTAAATATCTTGGTGTTCGCTACTCCACCTCTCTTATTGAGACCCTACAACTTAATGAGACTGTTATCCTTTCTATAGTGCATAATTGTACTAATAAGTGGTCATCACTATTACTATCCTGGTGGGGCCAACTTGAAACTATAAAGATGACAATTGCTCCTAAAATCAACTACGTTAGAAATGTTATCTTTCCTTTTTCCCATGTCTTTCTATGGTAAAATAGAACGGATGTTGGTACAATATTTGTGGAAAGGGAAGACTCCTAGGATAGCCACGAAAAAACTAAAATGTAGTAAGGACATTGGTGGTGTCCATTTTCCAGATTTCTGGTGGTATCATTACACTTTTCTTCTATAACAAGGTTCTCAAAAGGTGGGACATTACACGACTCCTCAATGTCCTCTATGGCCAAAGGAGTGATTGGTCATTCCTTTTCCCCCCAGATCTTTTCCCAGGTATGATTCTGCATGGTAATCTGCATTCCCCTTCAATTATTGCTGATTCACAGAGGGCCTTTCAGCTACTTGCTTGGTCACTACAAGTGGACAATAAACCCTCTCATATGCTTCCTATGTGGAATAATCCCTTTTTTTAAATACAAGGCAAGGTCATAGCCTGGAATAAATGGTACATTAGGGACATTTGGTCAATAGGACAACTCTTACAAGGTTCTAGCTGGAAATCCTTTTCCAATCTACAACTCGAATTCACCCTTTCAGACTCATGTTTTATTTCAGAGGTTACAGTTTGTGACATGGAAATCTATACAGAGCCTATGATAATAGAGGAAAAAGAGAAATTTACCTTAAAACCTGTTAGGCAGCCAGCACACACAGCTCATAAGGAGAAAAGAAACAGTGGAATAGGATTACCACACCCAAGCCATGATGCAGCAAGAAGTTTAGGATCTGATTATTATCACCTGTCCAGGAAAGCACAGGGAACGTGTAGTGGGGAGGGAGATAAAAGCTGCTGGGTAGATCCAGCAGAGGTCAGTGTGAGCAACAGCAGTGCAGGAAGCAGAGGTCAAAGAGAGAAGCCTGCTGAATCCAGGAAGCAGTGGGAGTAGCCTTGGAACAGGAAGCAGCCAGGGAAAGGCCTCAGAAGAACGTGGCCGTCGAAATGCTCAGAGTGCTAGCAACTGGAGGTCTGAGGTGAAGCCTGCTTACAGCCAAGAGGTAGAAGCTATAACTCCAGAGAGAAGGAGAGACCAAGCTGAGGTCAGAAAGCTATCCAGACTGGGAGAGCAGGGGAGTCCACAGTCCTCATTACCAGAGAGAAGACCTGTCACCTCACCATTTATACAGGTGGGAACCAAGCTTTATCAAAGGGAAAGCTAAAAAGTCTGTTTGTACCAGAGGGTCAGAGCAGTGCACAGAGCATGAACTAACTACAGGAAGATATAAAACAATTCCTAGCCGTTGGAGGTTAGAGGAGGAGAGCCAGAGAGGACATACTGCAGTAACAGGTATTCCAAAACCTTCTTGCTTAGAACTGTACCCTTGTAGTCCAACTGATTCCTCAGAGAGAGGCTTGTACAGAAACAGCTATGACGATTTAAACCCAAGTGTAACACCGGGTGAATGCTAGCTGATGCAGTGGGAAAGTAATAACAATATTCCTGAATGTGCTCCCATGGACTGCACGTTATGCTTGTCGGATGATGTTGAATCCTTGCGCTGAAGACCTGTAAGCTACAAAGGAAAAAAGCATATTTTTCTTTGGAAGTACTGTTTTTGTTTCCAAGTTTTGTTGTACCAAAAGATATCCTTGAGGGAAGGGGAATAAAGCCCTTATCTTTGTTTTGCCTTAACACTCGATTGAAGACTATTTTGTTCTGCAAGATAGGAGGGAACTATAACCCCGGGGCCCTAGGCGAAGGCCTATATGGGACCTGTGGGGTCACAAATGGCGTAGTTTTGAGGATTTTTCCTTGGATTGTACAACGGGAAACGTCTGGAAGACAGCCGAGTGGTGGCTGAGGAGCAGACCGAGTATCGTGGCTGGTATTGACCAGAAGATTCCAGAACCGGTAGAAAAAGCCCTTCTCAAAGCTCGAGTCTACACCGGCCTCAGGTAATAGGTACTTGGGCACAGGCGGTGTGGGATTCATTGGAGAAGGAGGGCTGAGAAAGCTCAGAGGAGAGAAAACCCTAGGCACTGATAATAGTGGTAGTACCGCACTTGGTGTTTTGTCTTT
The DNA here is from genome assembly GCA_033557465.1 of Ichthyophis bannanicus. NCBI lineage: Eukaryota > Metazoa > Chordata > Amphibia > Gymnophiona > Ichthyophiidae > Ichthyophis > Ichthyophis bannanicus. The sequence goes on along the minus strand of CM066040.1, from coordinate 98,769,922 downwards.
CTGTTTGCTTTACAGAGAAAACCTGGCAATGGATCCGCAAGAGGTACTTCGCTGGATGAGCTCACAAATTGAAAAACAAAGGGAACTGGCCCAGCTGAATCAAGAGCAAGCCGTTGCCGCACTACAAGCCCAGCAGAAGCTTATGATGGATCAGATACAAGCATTACTGGCAGCCCAGAGAACAATGGAGAAGACACCGATAGAACATTCCTGCGTGGTAGGACCACAGAACTGTGGAGTCTTGTCTTTTGGACAGTTAACTGTGGAGGACAATCTGGACGACTTCATTGAAGCCTTTGAAAGGGTAGCCCTTAATGTAGGATGTCCGCGTGAGCAATGGGCAGTCAGGCTTGCTACCTCCCTAACGGGAGAGGCCTTAGCGGCCTACAAAGCCATGCCCGCTGCTCTAGCGACAGAATATGACGAGCTTAAAAAAGCCATACGCGACAGGTTAGGCTTAACACCTATGGTATATAGGCGAATGTTAAGAGCCACTAAGCTTAAACCAGGCGAAACACCTAAGGCTTTGTGCCAGAGGGTGCGCAGCTTGGTGTGGAAATGGCTCGCCCCGGAGGGAAAGACCCTCGAGACCATTAGTGACGCTATCGTATTGGAGCAATTTACAGAGGCAGTTCCTCCTGAAATAAGGTCAATTCTAACTTTACAAAATTGCCAGACCTCAACAGAAGCAGCTCACCTCACTGAACGGTTTATGGAGGCTGAGTTGGCCCGGAAACCACAAGGAGGCGCTGAGAACATGTTTGGTGAGGCAAATTTTGGAAAGGCCATTAAGGAGCTTAGGCCATATGTTCCAAGTGTAACCAATTACTTGCCTAAGAAAAATGCTAAAGACACACAAGTAAAGTGTTTCAAATGCGGTAAAATAGGCCATAGGCAAAGAAATTGTGTGTTACGAACAGCGCTGATAATGGGTGATGGAAAAAGTATTCAAGAAGGTTTCCTTCTAAGTGTAACAGTGCAAGGTGTTGCAGCTAATGCATTGCTTGACTCGGGTGCTGACTAGAGTATGGTCTCAAAGAAGCTATGGCAGGCCATACAAGTCCACGGTAGATCAGCCCCGAGCCAACCAGAAGGTAGGACCAAAATCCGATGTGTGCACGGATCATCCACCTATTACCCCCTCTATAGAGTTTCCATAAAAGGGTTAGGGACTCGGAGGGAGGTTTTAGTAGCCATAGTACCCAAATTACCATACGATATTGTGTTAGGTAGGGACTGGCCACCATTTTCTAGGGGGATCAAAGAAGGCATACAGGCGAAGGGAGGTATGGTCTCTACCAGGTCCCAGACCCAAAGCTTGTGGTCTTGGGCAAGCCACTTAACCCTCCATAGGCCATTTTCCCTGTAAAATAGTTATCTCCAAGTTATAATGCCCTGTTCAATGTAATTTCAGTTTGTTCAATGTAAACCGCACTGATGCAGAATAGCGCGGTATATAAGAGAATGTAAATAAATAAATAAATAAAATAAAGCTCAGTGGTACACTCCGAACCCTCAGAGGAGGAGGCAGACCCTCTAGAGGAGGAAGAGGAGCCCCCAGAGGAGGAGGGTAGACCGGCTGATGAGGGCTTAGGAGAGTTACCCCGGTATGAAGATTTGGTTAGTACCCCTTCCAAAAACACTAAGAAAAGCAAAGCAGAGAAGCGCCGAGAAAGACACCATAGAGCTCAAATGAGGGCGGGAATGGAGGCCGGGCAAGGATTGCCCTGACTGCCTGCAGATCTGGTTAAAAAGTTCCCCTCCTTCCCTAAGGAGCAGCAAGGTGAGCCAGCATTAAAGCGCGCCTTTGAATATGCCAAAACTGAGAGGGACATTCTTCCCAGATTCCTAATCGAGAAGGAAATACTGTACAGGGAAAGCAATGATCCCCAAACTGGAGCGGTCAGGAAACAGTTGGTTGTCCCAACTACGTTTAAAGTGGTGGTCCTGAGATTGGCCCACGATCACCCGGTCGGTGGTCATAAGGGAGTACAGGGTACCCTGGACCAAATTTTAGCCCATTTTTATTGGCCAGGAGTGTTTAAAGAAAGTGCACGTTTTTGCGAGGCCTGTCCTTCCTGTCAGCGGGTTACCGCTGCAAAACCCAAGGAAGTCCCTATGATTCCTACCCCTAGGATAGCGGAACCCATACGCCGGATGGCAATGGATATTGTGTGACCCTTGGTAAAGACACCCAGAGGATTCCAGTATATCCTGGTGGTGATGGATCACGCCACCAGGTTTCCCTGGGCTATACCGTTACGAAGCATATCAGCCAGAATTATAGCACTGGAATTAATCAAGCTATTTTGCGAAGTAGGATTTCCACAAGAAATGCTTACCGATAGAGGTAGCAATTTCATGTCCAAATACTTAGCCCAAGTATGGGACGCATTTGGAATCCACCACATAAAAAACGCCGCCTACCATCCTCAAACCAATGGGCTTGTAGAAAGGTTCAACCAAACCCTAAAGCAGATGCTACGACGGGTCCTGGACGGAAAGATGGCAGACTGGGACGTCATGCTCCCGTTTGTTTTGTATGCCAGTAGGGAGCATACTCAGGCCTCATTAGGAGCTTCCCCATATGAATTAATGTTTGGCCGTGCCCCAAGGGGAGTCCTACATATCTTAAGGGAGCAATGGGTAGAGCCTGAAGGGGAAGAAATGGGGGTGCCCCATTTCCTTCATGAGCTGAGGAGTCCCTTACAGAGGACTTCTCAGGCCTCAGGAGAACATCTGCAAGCTAGTCAGAAACGCCAGAAAAGGTACTACGACCGAGGAAAGAAACCTCGTCAATTAACCTTAGGCGAGAAGGTAGTAGTAATGATAGCGGATGTCGGTCCAAAATTCGAAGCTCAATGGAAGGGTCCCTATACAGTAGTAGAACGCAAGGGCCCTGTCTCTTATATAGTGGAGAATGACAAAGGACACCGTCAAGTCTACTATGTCAATGTCCTTAAGCCTTGGCATGAGAGGACAGCGGCAGCTAGTCGATCCAAAGTGAAGGAACATAGTGAGTCCTGCTTCATGATTACGTGCTGTGAGAACGTGGGTTCACCAGCCCGTAATAGCTTTAGAGGGGGGATATGTGACAAGGAAACCTATACAGAGCCTATGATAATAGAGGAAAAAGAGAAATTTACCTTAAAACCTGTTAGCCAGCCAGCACACACAGCTCAGAAGGAGCAAAGAAACAGTGGAATAGGATTACCACACCCAAGCCATGACGCAGCAAGAAGTTTAAGATCTGATTATTATCACCTGTCCAGGAAAGCACAGGGAATGTGTAGTGGGGAGGGAGATAAAAGCTGCTGGGTAGATCCAGCAGAGGTCAGTGTGAGCAGCAGCAGTGCAGGAAGCAGAGGTCACAGAGAGAGAAGCCTGCTGAATCCAGGAAGCAGTGGGAGTAGCCTTGGAACAGGAAGCAGCCAGGGAAAGGCTTCAGAAGAACGTGGCCGTCGAAATGCTCATAGTGCTAGCAACTGGAGGTCTGAGGTGGAGCCTGCTTACAGCCAAGAGGTAGAAGCTATAACTCCAGAGAGAAGGAGAGACCAAGCTGAGGTCAGAAAGCTATCCAGACTGGGAGAGCAGGGGAGTCCACAGTCCTCATTACCAGAGAGAAGACCTCACCATTTATACAGGTGGGAACCAAGCTTTATCAAAGGGAAAGCTAAAAAGTCTGTTTGTACCAGAGGGTCAGAGCAGTGCACAGAGCATGAACTAACTACAGGAAGATATAAAACAATTCCTAGCCATTGGAGGTTAGAGGAGGAGAGCCAGAGAAGATATACTGCAGTAACAGGTATTTCAAAACCTACTTTCTTAGAACTGTACCCTTGTAGTCCAACTGATTCCTCAGAGAGAGGCTTGTACAGAAACAGCTATGACGATTTAAACCCAAGTGTAACACCGGGTGAATGCGAGCTGATGCAGTGGGAAAGTAATAACAATATTCCTGAATGTGCTCCCATGGACTGTACGTTATGCTTGTCTGATGATGTTGAATCCTTGCGCTGAAGACTGTAAGCTACAAAGGAAAAGAGCATATTTTTCTTTGGAAGTACTGTTTTTGTTTCCAAGTTTTGTTGTACCAAAAGATATCCTTGAGGGAAGGGGAATAAAGCCCTTATCTTTGTTTTGCCTTAACACTTGACTGAAGACTATTTTGTTCTGCAAGATAGGAGGCAACTATAACCCCGGGGCCCTAGGCGAAGGCCTATACGGGACCTGTGGGGTCACAAGTTGAAACACTTTTATTGGGAGATCAGGTCTTGAACTTGTACCATTGATAGATGATTTGGCTTTGCTTCGGACCACTCGGTCCATTCAAGAATACTCAGGGGTTGCATCTCAATTTTACCGGCTAATCCGTGAATGCAATCAGCAACGACCCAGTGGAATGGAGCATATTTGGGAACATCATTGTTGTTGGTGAACTTTCCTCATCGCAGCTTTGGACCAGGTTTTGGGGCTTCTTAATACGAGTGTCTCAGTCAGCTTCTCTTACCCAAGCTTTATATTTTCTTGCCCACCAGGCACATATTATACTACTCAAGCTAGCCAAATGGGATGTGACCGCTGGCAACTCCTGTTGGTCCTGTTTGGGTGCACCTGGAACATTTTCACATGTGCTATTTAAATGCCTAATGTTCAGACTTTCTGGACTCCAGTATTTATTTATTTTTTTAACAATTCTTATATACCGCGCTATTTGTTATCAGTGCGGTTTACATTCAACAACAAGAGCTCAGTGCAGACAAGACTGTTTGAGTTTACATTATAACAGGAGTTAGAACTTGGACCAAATAGGGAAACTATTTACATGTTGCGGAACGAATCCAATATGTCCTTAAATTCCAAGCTCCTTTGACTTGGAGAATTATTTTTTATCACTCCTTATCAGATATCCCTTCTTTAGGGGCAGATGGTTATTTTTTGTTAAATTTTATGGTGGGTGTGGCTTTGTATCTTATCATTGTCAATTGGAAAAATTTCTCAGAGCTCAATTGGTACTTATGGTGGAACTATTTGTGTTTATACAGTACATACGAGCAACTACATGATGCTAAGATCCATTCCCATTCTCCTATTGATAAATGGAAGGCCCTTAATAACTTCATTGCCTTTGCACGATACACTGCATATCCCTCTGTCTAATTGGGTTAATGGAAAATATATAATTTCTATGATATGTTTTCCCTGATATATCCTCTTGGGAGGATTTTGTTAGTAAACAGGGAACCGGGGCGGGTGAACAGTCATAACCTGCAGCATTACTATCTCATAGAAGCTGGGCAGTTGCACCTGCCCACAGAACAATATGAACAGAAACAGAAGGGACACCCCCACAACAAGCAAGGACAACAACAAGACAGAGAGTGGGGTAATAATAGTAGCTGTTATTGTCTATTTTATTCCCCTGCTTGGTTTGTTTTTGCACAGGAAACTACAGGCTGGACAGTTTAGTGGTCTCTTTGGTCAGCAGTTCCCCTGACATAGTCTTGAATCTGTGACCCATGCATTCGAAGGAGGTCCTCCACCAGGAGAAGCCATTGTGTCTTCTTGTGTGATCTCTGAAAGCTGCATAATGTTCCAGGATGTGGTTTTCAGGCATCCCGGAATGGCAAGAAGGTGGCTTTTTGAACTGAAAGATCTGGCAGAGTGAGTCACCTAACTTATGCCGCGGTCCACAACTGCCATGGGGCATCCTCAGTGTTTGCATGTACACTCCCACAGCCAGGCCTGTGCCAGGTGCTCGACTGAGGCCTACTGTCCTGCTCATCCCCCCTCCCTCCTCCCTGGAGCTCTACCTCCCATTGGCTACTCACTTCCGCAGGTAGAGCTGGATCTCCCTCCATATGGCCATCAATGTGCACGGGTTGGTCCTGTGTGGTCCCTGGGGTACAGCACCCCTCTGACCTTATGACCAGGGCCTCTGCCTCTACTGAGCTGAAATTTACAGTCCTCCTCCTGGACATCATGCTGCTGCTACTGTATGTATCTGGCCGGTTGGAGGGGGGCTCCTGCACGTACAGTGCTCAAATCGCATTTATGATATCATAACCAGTTATGGGCTCTATGGCCAGTGCAAGTATATCTAGGTATCCGTTCTTGATACCAGCAACCAATATTCAATGGTACAGGGTTATTGCACCACTTCACAGGTATGACAGGATATTGAAACATAGCCCACCTTTTCAGCATTGTGCAGTTATGGGGTGCCAACGGCACCCTATGCTTCTAATCTGTTTATATTTCATGTGCCTCCATTTGCACAGATTCCTCAAATATCACCACTTGTATCCCATCTGCTTACCCAAATTTAGCCGCCACCATGCACTCTCCCATATCTGCCCATTTTCTATCTTTGCCTGCATAACCGGCGGCTAGCTCATGATCCGCACCCTTTTATGAGTAGGTTCCTTTAGTTGGTTATCGGTTCCTTACGCGCCTCTTGGAATATCAGGCCCAACATGCCTAAAAATAAGACAAGAAAAAATAGGAATCAATAGAGCCATGAAACAGGCAGATTGGGTTTTTGAAGAATCTAGCCAGTGTTGCTTCTTTATGAGGCAGCCTTGATGCTTTGTGTTACCATAATCTCAAGGCAGTCGACAAACAAGTGCATTTGTTTATCTTTATCACTCTTTCTTACTAAAGAACTGGGTTTTATTAAAGAGATCAATCACCAGCATACAGCTTAATAGCCAAAGCTCTACATGTAAGGTTAAAAAAAAATGAGACCTATTTCAACAACCCCAAAGCCCCAGAAGCATTAAAGGCAGCTGTAAAATCACTTGTTTCTTTAATAAAAATACAATTTTTCCCAGCTACAGAATTTCCTGTTTGAATTAGTGATCTTACGCATATTTAATCAAAAAAGGGAAAGGATAAAAAACAAATTCTGGTACATCTGAATGCATCAAACTAGTTTTATTATTTCACAAAAGCTTTAGGATTCTAACTTGACACAAAAGAAACACTTCACATCTGTAATGTACCAGTATTTCATTATTAGGTCATATGTGGCACCAGTCATTTGAGACTTTAGCAAAGTAGAGTTATAAGGAAATTGTTCTTCTTAATGAGGAGTTCAAATACTTGAGGCCAAAGTACAAAAAGCCTTAATGGCAAAGATAAAATGTATAAATGAGAGTCTTTTGAAGATGGTGCAGTAAACTATTTGAAATATATGCACTGCCTGGGAATATGTGCACTACGAGAGCTCTCTATATAATTACAATTCCTAATCTCATTTTTAAGTATTAGAGTTCTATTCAGAAAAAAAATTAGCTCAGCAGGTGCTGAGCTGCAGAAACTCTATGGATTTCTTCAAGTAGATACCTCTGGAGTCCATTCTTGATTCCAGAGTCTTCTTTTCAAGCAATAGGTGGGCTGTCATTCTATTCTACCTCCCTACCTGCACAAAGACCAAAAAGCCGCATTTCCCTCCTAATTGGCAGATTTGAAAATACTATAGGACATTACTGGAACAAAGGGATTGAAGGACGCTGCTGAGCATCCTCAGGGAGCCTACTGATATCATTGGGGTAGACTTTAATAACTAGCAAGAGTTTCTGGACCTTTAGAGAGAAAAAAGCCTTAATGTGTGAGGATGGCTGAGTCATGAAGGAATTACTTTTCTCCCAAAAATATCTCCCATCTGTATCAGACAAAAAGCATATCTCAGAAGGATGTAATCTTCATCATAAATTTTCCTTCCCTCTATCAATGACTACTCTTTTGTCCCATAAATGAGGATTCTGGAAACCAATGTGATAGTCTGTCATTTATTCGGGCTACGGGATCAACCTTCATTTCATTCATCTTATCAATAATCTATTCTTTCTCAATAGTTCCTACATTCATTATTTTTACTAAAGTGCAACTCTTACAACATTAACCACACTGTTATTTTTGAATGACGAGAAGGTAATCAGATATATACAGATAATAATCAGAATAAGAGTCACTGGCTGGGTAGTAGCCATTATAAGATGTAAAATAAAGGCCGAATCAGTCATTTCAGCTCATTGCAGTTTCATGGACAGACTGGGTTTTATTTTTGATTAAAGACTTTATTTCTATATCAACCTGCTAGACCAGTTCAGATAACTGGGTTGTGTCCCTTTGCCAGCAGAGATGGAGACAGAGATAAAATCCAGAAGCTTCTTATGACATCGTCCCTGCAACTATAGCTGTTGCATCTAGGGGCATACTTCAGTCTTTCTCTGTCTGTCGCAGATGGTGGATGCAGTCAGATACAGCTCTCTTGAAAGACCTTTTAGCTCATGAGTAACTGCTCTGGGGCAACTCCCTCACTGGAGCTCAACAGCGAAGGTTTCCAGTTAGTATCCTATGGTGCCCTGCTAGAGTTTCCGTTAATGAGCATGTGCTGGCGTCTCGAAGAGGTGGAGAAGCCGGAAGACCGATTTCAGTTTTTGCAGTTGAATTAAGCATTGAAACAGGGCATGGAGTCTGTATTTGCCCGAAACGAGGTACTGTGTACTTCTTTATAACTGCTGTTTGTTTTGTGTGAAGTCTGCGAAGATTTATGGGAAAAGCAGTTGAGATAAGTAATGGTTTTTTGATCCTTCTGTTTGGACCTTTGCACATACACTTATAATTAATGTTTTGATGTAGGTAGCACTAATTTATGGTGATTTTTACCTAAGATATATGGCTCCGATGTGAGCTCATTAAAATTGAGCAAAATGGAAGTATAGCTTCGAGACGTCGATTTAACCTCATGGCTGATCTTCCGACATAAATACATTCACATACACGCTAGCTCACACGTTCAGATTTTTCACTCTATTTTTGTTTATGGGAATTTTTGTATAGAGTGTCAGTTATTTTGCTAGTTTCTGCTAGAGTTTCCAGCATAGAGGAAGAGAAATTAATTTAGGTCACAATCTTTAACAGGTTAAGGGCCAGTTGAGTAGCCAGGATTGTTTGGATCAAGACTCTTTGCCTTGCATAGCCTCAATGCCCCTTTCCCTTCTCCTCCCCCGTTCTCCCCTGAAGATTTGGACAGAGGTTCATTGAAGGTACATGCCTGCAGGACTTGGCGAAAGGGGAATAGTGTTGAGCCCGGAGTGGTTGCCTGTTCTGGGCTCTTCAGGTGTGAGTACCTTTTTTAAGTGCTACTAGCCATAGATTCTGTCTCAGAGAGCAATCTGACCTCATCTGTGCAGAGGTTGACCGTCGGGTTCAGGACTATTTTGATGTGAGCCATTAGTTGAGTGCAATCTCTCACACACTGGTTCCAGTTAAGTGCTCATGTTGTCTACAAGCGTTAGTATCTCTTGAGCTGTGTGTTAAGCCCATGCCCAGCACTGTGCATGTTGTATGTGCTTGGGTATCTATGGCACTGCTCGTATGCACAGATTCTATGTGCGGCACCTGCATATGCTGATTCTGCAAATGGAATCTGGGCATGTTTGCAGCACATGGCTGAGTGCCCATGCCCCTAGAACACTCACTTGCAGCATGTCAGTTGTTCGCATGCCTCTGCTGAGTACGTGGAGAGGAGTTGTTTGTTTGCCTTTAAGGCTGCTCTACCTGTGACAGGCACATGTTAACTCTGAAGAAACGCTGTCTGTCAAACCTCTACAATGGACCAAAACGTGCCTTCATTTGGCTGCTCCTCACTACCTTTCCTCTCTTATCTCTCTCTACACCCCTCCTTGGTAATTCTGCTCTTCTGGAAGACCCCTTTTATCTGTGCCCTTCTCTTCCACTCCCAACTTCAGACTTTTTTATTCTTTATTTCAGCATTTGATATACCGCCCAGGCTACCGCATCAGAGCGGTTTACAAAATCAAAGTGGTTGCAAGTATCGAAAACAGTAAAGAACTCCATTGGTACATAGGACAGAGAAGGAGAGCAGGATAGGGGGAGAGTAGGAGGGGAGGAGAGAGTATGCAGCACACTACAAAGTGAGGCGAGGATGAAAAATAAGTTGTGGGGAGGGAGCGGTCAAGGCAGCATTAGGGGAAGATCAAAAGTGAGATGGAAGAGGTGGGTTTTGAGCATGGTTTTGAATTTGGGGTAAGAGAGTTCAGTGTGGAGCATGGATAGTAATAAGTTCCACAGAGCTGGACCCAGGAAAAACAAGGTGGAATGATGGGTGATCTCGAGGTGTGCTTGAGAAGGGGAGGGGAGGGAAAAACAGTTGGCATGTAGAGACCGGACTAGATGCAGGGGGCATGGAGGTGGAGCTGATCTGCTAGATATTCAGGGGTACCTATATGAATGACCTTGTGGATGATGGTGGGGATTTTGTATTTGAACTTGTAATTAATGGGAAGCCAGTGTAGACATATAAGCAGGGGTGTAATACGGTCAGAGTGAGAGGAATGGGTAAAAAGACAAGCTGCAGTGTTCTGAATGAGTTGTAGCCGTCAAAGCTGGTATTGTGGCAGGCCAGCAAGGGCAATGTTGCAGTAGTCAAGTTTGGTCATAGTGAGGGACAGAACGAGGGTGGTTAGTGATGGGAGTGAAGGAAGGGACGGACAGCACAAATTTTTCGCAAGGAGAGAAAGCGTAGTTACTCACCTGTAACAGGTGATCTCTGGCAACAGCAGGAATTTAGTCTTCACATATGGGTGATGTCAGTACTGATGGAGCTCGTGCAGGAATACTCCCCAGCATCCAATAGAAAAGCCTTTAAGAGCATCCCACTGTGCCTGCGTTGCTGCCTTCCCACCTTTAAGACTCTCCCTCCTCAGTTGAGTTTGTAGCTGAAATAAAAGGAGAGAATTGAGAGAGAGGTCCTACAACTCTTAGGGGAGGAGGGTGGGTTGTGAAGACTAAATTCCTGCTGTTCCCGGAGATCATCTGTTACAGGTGAGTAACTATGCTATCTCCAGGAACAAGCAGGAATGTAGTCTTCACATAAGGGACTCCCTAGCTCCCAGATGCCAGAGGAAAGTCTCCAGAACTGGTAGATTTACCTCAGAGCAGACCTCTAGAGGGCATGAATCTTTAATGGACATCTGGCATCGAAATTCCGGGACGGAGGGTAAGCGTTGACCTAAGTCTGGAAGAGGTGTTGGAGTAAAGCCTGACCAAACATGGCATCCCGGCAGGAGTCCTTGTCCAGACAGTAATGTGCAGCAAAGGTATGCATGGAAGACCAGGTGTCCACGTTTCAGATTTCATCAATGGCAACAGAACATAGGTTTGCCATGGAGGCAGCCATGGCACAAACATTATGGGCAGTGACATGACCTTCAAGAGATAGTCCTGCTTTAGCATAAGCAAATGAGATGCAATCTGCTATCCATTTGGAAAGGGTACATTTGGATACTGGCAACACAAAGTGACTGGGATCAAAGGAGATGAATAACTGAGAGCTCTTATGGTGCTCAGCTGTCCTTTGAAGATAGAATGCCAAGGCACGCTTGCAGTCAAGAGTATGGAGGGTTGCCTCTGCCCTAGAGGAATGAGGTCTAGGGAAGAAGACAGGCAGGTAGACTGACTGATTCAAGTGGAAAGGAGAACGAATTTGGGCATGAAATGAGGATGAGTCCTAAGGACCATCTTATCATGGTGGAAACGTGTGAGCCACCAAGGCTTGGAGTTCACTAATATGTCTAGCTGAAGTGAGTGCAACAAGGAAGGTGACCTTCCAAGAGAGAAACTTTAGTGAGGTGGTGGCTAAAGGTTCAAAGGGTGGCTTAAAGAGCTGACCTAAGATGATGTTAAGATCCCATGCCACCGGTGGTGGCTTGATGGGGGGCTTGGTTAATAATAGCCCTTTCATGAAATGTGTTACAGGCGGTTGTAAAGAAATGGGCTGCCCATCCAAAGGATGATGAGAGGCAGCAATTGCATTGAGGTGAACCCTCACCGAGTTAGCCTTGAGACCAGAGGACAAAAGATGGAGGAGATACTGAAGGAGAGCCTTCACCGGAGATAAGAAGGGGTTAAGATCCCTTTGAGTACACCAAGTGGAGTACCTACACCACTTAAAGTCATAGGAATGTCTGGTAGATGGTTTCCTGGAGGCTGGTAGGATGTCCTTTACTTCCTGAGGAAGGTTGAGACCTTGCAAGATTACGCTTTCAGCAGCCAAGTCATGAGATGGAGAGACTGCGGGTTGGGATGGAGCAGCGCCCCCTCCTCCAGTGAGAGAAGCTCAGAAGCTGCTCCGAGGCTAAGACGGCGAGTGTGTGAGAGATGTAGCAGAAGAGGAAACCACAGTTGACGTGGCCAATGCAGGGCTATGAGAATCATGTGGCCCCCTTTCCACTTAAAGCTTGAAAGCATTTTGGGAATCAGGGGTATGGGTGGAAAGGCATACAGGAAATCCTGACCCTAGTGAAGGTGGAAAGTATCAACCTGCTGGCAACTGGACATCGGGGTCCTAGTGCAAAACTGAGGTAGTTTAGCATTCTGCAGAGTGGCAAAAAGATCTATCTCTGGAGTTCCCCAGGTTTAAAAGATGTAGGAGATTGTCTCCTGATGGAGATACCACTCGTGTGGAAGAAGGATTCGACTCATTCTGTTTGCTATGATATTTTGGTGTCCTGGCAGATATATTTATTTTATTTTATTGAACATTTTTATACCGCGCTTTCCGAAGGATCAAGCGCGGTTTACAAAAAACAACTGCTTGACTAGTACAGGTAAGACAAGTATATATTCAGTTACAAGGAACTTTGTAGAACTATATACAGATATACTACTTGGAGATGCATCTGATGAACAAAGATCACAGATGGAGAGCCTCCTTGCAAAGGGCCCAAGAGCCTGTTCCCCCCTGCTTGTTCATGTAGAACATAGCTATTTGGTTGTCCATCTGGATCAGAACCATGTGGCCCTGAAGTTGTTGGAACACTTTGAGGACATTAAAGATAGCACGAAGCTCCAGCAAATTTATCTGGAGCCATGGCTCCTGCTCTTTCCAGAGGCCCTGAGTGGAGAGGGAGTCCAAGTGGGCTCCCCAACCCAATTTGGAGGCATCTGTTGTCAGGATGCATTGATGTGGACTCTGGAGGCATCTGAAAAGGTGACCCTACAAGGAGATTTCTCAGGGTAGACCACCAGAGCAGGGAGTTCGTGAGAATATCTGTGATTTTGATCTTGTCTGAAATGGTCCCAGAGGCCTGTTTCCACTGGGAGGCAAGAGTCCATTGAGCTGTGCACATGTGCATATGAGCATATGGCACAAGAATTGTGGAGGCCATATGGCCTAAGAATTGCAGCATTTCTCTAGCCGAGAGATTGTTTTTGACCCTTCCTTGAGATGCTATCTGTACAAGGCGGGTACAACAGTCCTGGGGTAGAAATGCCCTCGATCTTCTAGTATCCAAAACAGCGCCTATGAATTCTAGAGTGTGAGTAGGAACTAGATGGGATTTTGTAAGATTTATGACAAGTCCTAGATCCTGTAGTACCTGAATTGTACAAAGGAGAGATAGATGAACTTCCTGAGAAGTGGCTGCCCTTATTAGCCAATTGTCTAAGTAAGGGAAGACGAATATTCTGAGAGTCCTTAGAAATGCGGCTACAACTGCCATACACTTTGTGAAGACTCTTGGGGCAGAGGCAAGCCCAAATGGAAGGACTCTGTATTGATAGTGATTTCCTTGGAAAATGAAGCGAAGATACCTCCTGTGTTCTGGATGAATAAGAATAAGGGTATATGCTTTTTTGAGATCTAGAGAACAGAGACAGTCCTGACCCTGGAGATAAGGAAGAAGGGTTCCTAGTGAAATAATCTTGAATTTCTCTCAAACTAGAAACTTGTTGAGGTTTCTGAGATCTAAGATGGGTCTGTATACTCCATTCTTTTTTGGTATGAGAAAGTACGGAGAATAGAAACCCATTCCTCTCTGGGATGTTGGAACCTCTTCTATGGCATACTCTGACAGAAGAGAGGTGATCTCTTGCTAGAGGACAGCAGTGAGTGGGGGTTGGGAATGATATTTCCCACTAGAGTGGTGGGGGGTATGCTTTGTAGATGAAGCTTGTACCCCTCTTGCACTATGGTTAGTGTCCACTGTTCTGAGGTTATGAGATGCCATCTGTGGGCGTAATGGCAGATCCTGCCTGCTAGGTGGAGGGGGTGGGGATTCTCCAGAGGCAGGGTGGCAATGTTCTCTAGAAAGAATCAAAAGTTGAGGAGTAAGAAGAGTAGAATGCCTTCTTCTTACCATAAAATGGCTTTTTAGCAGCTGCTTTCTTCTTGGCAGGGTAGGCAGTAGCTTTTGAAAGCCTATTTAGGGTGGTGGTCTCAGATTCTGAGAAGCCTTATCTTGCCAATCCTTCCCAAACCGGTTCTCTCCTGTACAGGGAATATTTCCCAGCTTATCTTGAACCCATTGTTCAAGGTCTGATGCCCGAAGCCAGGCAATCCTATGGGCACCTATGCAGATAGTTGTTCTGCTAATGCAGTCGAAACAGTCAAAGGTTGCCCTATTGACAAACTTGCAAACATTTTGGGCATCTTTGACTAATGTAAGGTAGTCTTCCCTCTTGTCATCTGGGAGGAGTCATTGATTCCAGATCCCTGGTCACCTCCCTAAGGAACATAGCCATGTAGAGTACGTATGAACTTCTGCGGGTGGAAAGCATGGAGGCCTGAAAACACCGGCAGCCAAAACAATTGAGGGATTCTCAACTCCCTGCCTGGGGGATTGGAGAAGTGCATCTTAGAACTTTTAATTCAACACATAGCTGATTCCACTACCATTGAATGGGGTGGAAGCTGCATTTTCTGGAATCCAGGACTTTCCGGTACCCAATACATGGTATCGAGTCATCGGGTTTGGGTAGAAATGGTGAGAGGTGTCTCCCATATCCGGAACATAAGGTTCTGGAGTATGCAGTGAATCAGGAGAGTAGTCGCCTCTTTAGGAGCTGTAGGATATTGGAGAATTTCCAACTCCTCTGCTCTAGGCCCTTTCTCTGATGTAGGAGTAATGGCTAGGCCTCTCACCATACCCTTGATAAACTCCTGGAAAGACATGTCTTCTGGAGGGGACATGTACCACTGTGGAGATGGGGAGGGCTCCTCGGGAAGACTCTTCATCTCTCTGGTACCAATCGACTCATTGTCAGAAGAATCAGAATAGGTAGATTCGAAATATCGACGAGAGTGATGTTCTTGTTCTTGTAAGGACCAGTACTGATCAAGGTCGGTTTCGGTGCGAGAGACCTGCCATGTTGGTATCTCGGAACTGGGAATGAACTCGAGTGCTGGCATGGGCGGAAGCATGCTGAGGGAAATGAAGCCCGATGCTGATTGTATTGGCATGGTCGGCTGTATCGGTGCTGACAATACCGGCGGTAATGTTTTGACTGGTACCGACACCGCTAGTAGAGCCGCAAGACTCCGCTCGATGGCGAGCATACACTGGTCCATCGATCTTGCTGATGCCTGGTTATCGGTACCAGAAGCTTGGGCTACCATTCCAGAGCATGGCACCAGGAGCTCTCCAGAGGCAGAGGCCTCGGGAGCATTCTGGACCCCTTGTAAGGCTTTGGAGGGAAGGTCCTCCCCCCAGGGTAGTTTGGCCAGTCGATCCACTTCTAGGCATCTCTATTTTTTGATAGAGATCTACCCTTAGGAGGACAGCCTGTCTTGGAAGAAGACTTGTGCTTCGATACTAAGATCCATGTGAAGAAGATGATATCCTCGATGATGTCGAAGCAAGCGAGACTGCATCTGAGGCAAACAGAGAGCCAAGTTTCGTGGCCCAATTCTGTAGGCCTCTTTTTGTCATCTTTTTGCATATGGGACATTCAGATGGCTGGTGATCTGGGCCGAGGCATTTGAGGCACCAGTCGTGGGTATCAGTGGCAGAAATAGTACTACCACACTTGGAACATTTTTTTGAAACCACTAGTTGGTTTTTCCATCGTGTCAGTAGACTGGATGGAAGACTGAAGCCTGAAATGGCGCCGAGTGCCTGAAGAATGAAGGTTTTTTTTGTTTTGTTTTTTTACAGAAAGACGAAATAAAGATGATAATTTGGTTCCGGCATCAATGGGAAGACAGACAGGACCACAAAAAATAAGAAAGAAGAAATTTTTTGCGGTGACAGGATTTGCTTCCTGCTGGCTCCGCGGAAGAACTGAGGAGGGAGAGTCTCAAAGGCGGGCAGGCAGCAATGCAGGCGCAGTGGGATGCTCCCAAAGGCTTTCCTATTGGATGCTGGGGAACGTTCCTGCTCGGGCTCCATCGGTACCAATGTCACCCATATGTGAAGATTACATTCCTGCTTGTTCCTGGAGATAAGAACTACGAACAAGGGAAGAGGTATGCTGGTGGAATGTGAGGGAGGAGTCCAGGGTGACCCCAAGATACTTATTTATTTATTATTTATTTTATTTACATTCTCTTATATACCGCGCTATTCTGCATCAGTGCTGTTTACATTGAACAAACTGAAATTACATTGAACAGGGCATTATAACTTGGAGATAACTATTTTACAGGGAACATGGGCTATGGAGGGTTAAGTGGCTTGCCCAAGACCACAAGGAGCACCTGTGGGACTTAGGAGAAGACACCAGGGGTATTAGGGTATCACACAAGATGGGAGCAAAGGAGGGGCAGGGAGCACCATAGCTGAACCAGATAGCAGTAGACTTGCATGGGTTGTTATGTAGAAATTTATCCTTAAGCCAGGCAGAAATATGAGAAAGACAGGAATCCAGGGGAGTGAGGTCAGGAGCAAGAGGACTAGTATGGAACAGGAGGATAATATCATCTGCATAATAATAACCAGAAATCCCAAACTGCTGGACAATAAGGGCAAGCAGAGGGAGGAAAATATTAAATAGAAGGGGAGCCAAGACTGAGCCCTGAGGGACACTGCAGGGTAAGGGAGTTATAGGGGAGGAACTGGAGCCCATCTGAATGGAAAAAGTGTGATCTTTCTACCTTGCTGCTCCTTCTGCCTGGAACAAACTATCTGAGTTGGTACACCAGGCTCTATCTGTGGCCCTGTTCAAATCCAGGCTAAAAACTCACTTCTTTGAAACTGCTTTTGAATCCTGATACTCCCAAGTCTTCTGTTCACCTCCATTCCCATAGATATATCCTAGTACCCAGTTGTATTGTCTGTCTTGACTAGATTGTAAGCTCTTATGAGAAGGGACTGTCTCTTACATGTCTCTGTACAGTGCTACATATACCTTGTAGTGCTATACAAATGATATTCTAAAAATAATTATTATTCATATATTCCAATAAGTAGTAATAGTAGTACTGTCCTGTGGCAAACACTGAATTACTTCATTGGGCTCCCTCTGTGTTCTTGTAATCCTTCATGGGTAATCCCCTTGGAGCCAGCAGACAAGGACACCCCGCCATCATCATACTTGCAATGAGTGGCAGTGGGGTCGGACGTGGAGAAAGACAGCACCCTGGTTTCAGATTACTCTTCTTGCTCTGTGGGTCATTCCCCACCATTTCTTTGTGTTAATCAGCAAGGGTTTATAGCAGGAAGCCTGCCCCCAAGCTGGTGAGGTGGCAAGTGCTGGCGGGGAGCTATTCACCTTTTTCTAGAAAGCATGGTCCTTCTGATAAGGCAACTCAGATTGTGAGGTCTTTCAGTCCTCATTATCACTCTCTACAAGGTCAGAAGAGGGGCCCACTGTGAAGGGTGGCCAGAGTCCTGTGAGAGCTCCTCCACATAAACAATCTTGGCAGAGATTGGAATCGAGAGCCTCATAGCATCTCCCTTCTGCTCAGGATACTGGGTTGGGCTCCTGTAGCTCTGACTAAGACTCCAGATTTGAGGAAGGTGAGCTTTCACCACCAGAGGACCAAGAGGAGGGATCAGTTGGTAGTACTGATCGCTCAATTTCTTCCTCCCTGCAGCTGGCTATGGATGAGAAGCCACATGTGCACCCCCTCTTGCAGAGGTTTGAAAGCCTTCTAAGGCTTTGCCTTCCTGGAGGTTCTTAAAAGCATGGTCCACATGGAATGGGACCTCTCTGATTCCCCGTTGAAGAGACTCAGGGTATGAACAAGCTTTACACCCTTCCTCAGGAGGATTTTGAAGCATGGCTACACTTGCGTCAGGTGGATGTGCATGTGGCTGAGGTCACTAGGCATACCTCCATCTCTATAGAGGGTGGAGCTGCTTTCAAGGACAATTAGATAGCAAGATGGAGGCCCTCCTTAAGAACCAGTTCTTGGTCTCCTCCCAGGGCCAGCCTTCTCCCCCCCCCCCCACCCCACCCCACCCCGGCATCCATCTTCTTGCCTGGGGGAGGAGAATGGCACAGCAATCCCTCCGCTGCATCGGGCCTTAAAGTGCCCGCGCTGGTGTGCACAATTTAAAGTCCAACACAGCGGAGGGATCACCATGCTAACCCCTTCCCCAGGTGAGAAGGAGGATGCCAGGGGGCAGTATAGCAGGTGGGGTGGTGCTGAACTGCTGCTTCTTTGGGGAAGGTGAAGATGCTGCCCAACAGCAACAGGGCCTCCGTTGCATCAGGTTTTAAAGTTCCCATGCTGGTGTGCTCACTTTAAAACCCAACACAGCAGAGGGATCGCTGTGCCACCCCCTCCCCCAGGTGAGAAGATGGATTCCGAGGGGTGGCATGGCAGGTTTGGGTGGTGCTGAACTGCCACTTCGCTGGGGGAGGGGCAATGATGCTGCCCACCGGGGCCTCTGCTGCGTCAGGCTTTAAAGTGATCGTATCAGCGCAAGCACTTTAAGGCCTGATGCGGCAGAGGTATCACCATACCGCCCCATCCCCCAGGCAAGAAGATGGATGCAGGAGCGTCAGCGGCATGGCAGGCCAGATGGCACTACAATCCTCAGGGGGCAGTATGGAGAGTCTGCCTAAGGCAGCAGAAACATTCAGTCTGGCCCTGCTTCTCCCTTGTCCTCCAGGCAGCAGTGTGTGAAGGACTGATGACTTGTATCCTCCTACAGTGGAAACAATTGTTCTCTCAGGATGACACCTCGGACCTTCTAAAATCAGTATGAACATTATATATGAACTGGTCCACTCTGCAGCCAAGAATCTTGTGTTCATGACAATTGTATGATGCTGGCTTTGGATTCACTATTGGGCAAAGGATACAGCTTGCCTTCAAGGGGAAGCTGTTATTTGGATAAGGCCTGGAAAAGCTGGTTAAGGAGTTGGTAGAATTCAAGCCTCATCCCCTTCCGGACAATAAGCCCAGAGAGTCTGAGGAGTGGTCAGTCCCATCTTCTTCTTTTACGTCTCCCATTATCCTCATACCTGATACCAGCATTCCCAAGTATTGCCTGGGGTAGCCCTCCTTCCCCTCTTCTGGCTCTCATTCCTAGATTTAGTCCTTTTGCAGAGCCCGTGAGCACCCTGTGATGCTGCCTTCTACAGAAATAACCCCTCCCATCCAGCACGATGAGCATGAATGGGCCTGAATTACTTCAGACTACTGGGTGCTAAGCCAGCATGGTTACATTCTGGACTGCAGGGAATCTAGCCCAGATGCCTTTATAGTCTTTTCAGATGGTTCCAAAGCTAAGAAGGCCTCACACCTGTATGTAATGCGTTTCCTTCAGAGAGCAAGACATTTGCATCCTCCCCTGCAGTCACTTGTTCCATCATAAGATATAAGCCTTGATATCTGAGCCTTTTGAGCCCTTGAGGTGCGCTTCACTTAATGATCTATCACTCAAGACAGCCTTCTTGGTCGTGGGTCTGATAAGCTTGGCATATTTCAGGATTGCAGGTCTTGTCATTCAGAGATCTATATATCTGTCATTCTTGGAGGGGGCCATGCACATTCAGTCCTTCCTTTCCTGCTTGCCCAAAGTGGTGTTGTCTTTTCATGTCAATTAGGTGATCTGTCTATCTTCCTTTCCTATAGAACAGTGCCAGGGGAAGGATAAGGACTTTTGCCTGGTGGACATCAGAAGTGTGCTTCTTCTGTACCTTAAAGTCACTAATTCCTTCAAGAAATTGGACTGTTTTTTTGTTCTCTTTGCCGTTTCATGTAAGGGTGACGTGGCCACTAAGGAAACCATGGGCCAGTGGATGAAGGAGATGAGCCTCAGCTGATCTATAGTAGAATCAGATAGCTCTGGAGAGCTTACATGCGCATTCCACCAGGGCACAGGCCTCCTCCTGGACAGAGTGTAGTTCAGTTGCTCCCATATTTTCCAGGTGGCAATGTGGTCATCACTTTCCACTTTTGCCAAGCATTACTAGTTGGATGTCTACACTCAGGCAGACACAGCCTTTGGTGCAGAGATTTTGAAGGCTGTTGTATCTTCTTCCTGCTCAGTTGAGCCATAGCTTTGGTACGTCCCACTTGTTTGGACTGATCTAGCAGGCCAATATGGAAAGTGACATTTTACTTACTGGATAATGTCCTTACATGACGTCCTGCTAGACCAATCCAGGACAGCGTAGTTACTCACCTGTAGCAGGTGTTCTCTGTAGACAGCAGGAATAAGTCTTCACATATGAGTGACATCACTGACAGAGCCCATGCGGAATGCTCCCCAGCTTCCATTGGAAGCTTTTAGGAGCTGCATCATGCATGCATACCTGCCTTCCCGCCTGCTGTGGCACCATCTTCTCCAGTCAAATTTCAAAGCAGTAGCCAAGAAACAACTTCCCGGGTAGGAGAGAGGGTTGTGAGGACTTATTCCTGCTGTCCAGGGAGAAAGTTACAGGTGAGTAACTACGCTTTCTCCTTGGAGAAGAAAGTAAGTAAGTCCTCATGTATGGGATTCCCAAGCTACAGGCTACCAAAAGACCAAGGAAACCAAGCCCAACAGGGGCAACCAAACTGGAAAATGTGAAGAACAGCAAGGTAGTCCCTCTAGGGACTCCACAGATTCAGTATCCTCAGCATACAGAAGAAACTGAGGTTGGTCAACATTCGCAGGTAGCCTGGATGGATAAAAGAGCTGTGGGCAGGAATTGGACCTAAGACAGAAGAGGTGCCAGAGCATGGCCTGGCAAAGGTTGCTGTCTCTTCGGGAATCCCCATCCAGATAGAAGTGGGCTCTGAAAGTGTGGACTGATGACCAAGTCACAGCCTTGCAGATTTCCTTCGTGGATGCCAACCACAGATTAGTGATTGAGGCAGCCATGGCCCGAACATCATGGGCCATGACATGACCCTCCAGGTTCAGGCCGATGTTGGAATATGCCAAGGTGATGCAGTCTGCCAGCCACAAAGACAGCGTGCACTTAGAGACAGCCGTCCCCAGCCTGTTAGGGTCAAAAGAGATGAACAGCTAGGAAGACCGCCGGTGGGCTTTGCTCCACTCGATGTAGAAGGCCAAAGCATGCTACAGTCCAGCATATCCCATGCTGCCTCTCCCTGTCTTGGAAGAAAGTTTACAGGACAATCATCTGATTGAGGTGAAACTCAGAGACCACCTTCAGCAGAAAGCACGGGTGCATCCACAACACTACCCGATTCTAGTGGATGCACCACCAGAGCCTGGAGTTCACTGACATGGTGGACCAATGTGACCACCACCAGAAACAGGACCTTCCAGGTCAAGTACTTGAGAGGACAAGCATCAGGCAGCTCAAAGAGTGCCTGCATGAGCTATGTAAGGACCATGTTGAGATCCCAAGACACCATAGGGGACTTCATGGGAGGCTTCAAGAGAAGCAAGCCCTGCATGAAGTGAGTCACCAAAGAGTGAGCTGAGAAGGGCCTGCTTCCCCGAGCCATGATGGTAGGCGCCGATCGTGCTGAAGTGAACCTGGATGGAAATGAATTTTAGACCCATTTCCGAGAGGTGCAGGAAGTATTCCAGCAACTGAACCACTGTGCAGGAGAAGGGATCCAGTGTCTTACCCATGCACCAAGCAACAAACTTCTACCACTTGAATGCATAAGCCTGACGTATCGAGTCCTTGTGCAATGCCAGGAGGACATCCGTGATGTCGTTAGGTAAATCAAGCTACTAGAAGATTATCCGCTCAGCATCCAGTCCGTGAGGGCCAAGGAGTGGATATTGGTGTGCAGCAGGTTCCCTTTGTTCTGAGAGATGAGATCCAGAGCGCAACCTAGGTGGAGAGGCTACCTCTGAGAGAGCTGAAGCAGCAGGGGGAACCACGGCTCTCGGGGCCAGTATGGGGCAATGAAGATCATGGTATCTTTGTCAGCCTGAAGTTTCAGCAGAGGTTTTGCTATGAGCAGAGTCAGGGGAAAGGCATAGAGCACACCCAGGCCCCAATGGAGAAGAAAAGCATCTGACTCCAGCTGATCACTGGACGGCCTCTTGGAGCAGAACCGGCCCACCTGGGCATTCTGCGACATGGCAAAGAGATCGATTGTGGGGGTATCCCACTCCTTAAAGATCCACTCCATCACCCCTCTGTGGGGGGTCCACTCATGCAGCTGGAGGACTCTGTTCATTTGATCTTCTAGGATGTTGAGCTTGCCAGGAGGTAGGTCACTCTGAGCTCCATATTGTGATCCAGGGCAAACTGCTTCCCAACAGAGGAGGTTCAAGCCTATGCCTCCCTGTTTGTTCACATAAACATCACCACTTTGATATCCATCTAGATCAGGACCATCTGATGCACCAGGTGTGTCTTGAAGGCACAAAGGGCATTTGCAATGGCCCTCAACTCGAGGAAGTTGATCTGGTGCAGGCTCTTCTATTCTGACAAAAGGCCCTGTGTCTGCAGGCCATCCAGATCAGCCCCCCACCTGAGCTTGGATTCATTGGTGGTCAGAGTCCTGTGGGGCAGCTCTGCTTGGAACAGGAGGTCCCAAAGCAGGTTCAGTACTTCCATCCACCAGGCAAGGGAATGCATCAGAGGGGTGGTGACCACCACCTTGTCCCAGAGGTGGCCCATGGCCTGCTTCCATTGCATGTAGAGGGTCCATTGGCTTGCTGCATGAAGAGGTGGGCCAAGAGGGTAATGTGTATGAAGGAGGCCATGTACCGAGCACCTTTAGCATCCCCTGGGCCGTGGTGTGGCACCAACGCCACATGCTGCAGATCATGTCTATCAGCTGCTGCATGCAGTCTAGTGGTAGAAATGCCTGGGCTCAAGTGGTATCGATGAGGGCTCCAATGAACTCCAGCCACTGCATGGGCTGGAGATGGGACTTGGGGTAGTTGATGATGAACCCTAGCTGCTCAAGGACCTGAATGGAAAGGTGAGTGGACACCCGGACAGCAACCAGAGTGGAACCTTTGATGAGCCAATCGTCCAGATAGAGGAAGATGAAGAATCCCATGATTCAAAGATAGGTGGCCACTATCGTGAGGCACTTGGTAAAGACCCAAGGTACTGAAGTAAGCCTGAAGGGGTGCACCCGGTACTGGTAGTGCTGGTC
Organism: Ichthyophis bannanicus; assembly: GCA_033557465.1. Lineage (NCBI taxonomy): Eukaryota > Metazoa > Chordata > Amphibia > Gymnophiona > Ichthyophiidae > Ichthyophis > Ichthyophis bannanicus. Next base: position 98,746,632 of record CM066040.1, on the reverse strand, counting down.
TCCCAGCATGAACCTGAGGTATTTTCTGTGATTTGGATGGATCGGGATGTGTGTCTATGCATCCTTGAGATCCAAGGAGCATAAACAGTTGTCATTTAGAAGGTAAGGGAGCAGCATCCCCAGCAAGACCATCTTGAACTGCTCACACACGAGAAACTGGTTGAGGTTCTGGTGGTCCAGAATGGATCTGACCCCTCCTGGAAGTACCTGGAGTAAAATCCCTTTCTGAACTGAGCCGGTGGAACTGGCTCGATAGTGAGGTCAGTCAATAGACAGGAAGCCTCCTCCTGCAACAGGCTTTGGTTCAGTGTGTCTATGGAGTACTCCCCTTGGACGAAGGGAGGCGCAACTGAGCAAAGTGCAGCTGGTAGCCTGTTCTATGAGCAGCAGCACTCAGGCATCTGAGGTGATAAGGGGCCACCTGTGAGCGAAATAGATGAGCCACCCACTACCTGAGGGGGAACTCTGGCAGGTGCAGGATGGTTGGCTATGCTCCTGAGGAACAAGTCAAAAGCCCTCCCCTGACTTAGGCTGCCTGGCTGGCTGGGCCTTCTGAGGATTCTCCCGCCTCTGCTGATGGGGGGGCCTACATCTTCGGCTGAACACTTTAGGGCAGCAGATAGTACCAGTGTGGGCATGGGTAGAAGGCCCTCTTACCCTGGTACTTGTTAGCCAAAGGTTTCAGTTTTCCTCGAGAGCGTTCCATGCTCTTTCTCAAGCTCGCCCACTTTGTCCTCTACCAGCCTCCCAAAAAGGTTGAACCCACTACAGGGGACATTGACAAACTTATCCTGGACCCATTGCTCCATGTCAGAGGACTGGAGCCAGGTCAGCTGCTAGGCGCCAATGCCCACCACCGCCACTCTGCAGATGGACACAAAGGCATAGTATGTGGCTCGCACAGCACACTTAAAGCAATCCTTGCAGTGACCTATCAGGGCATGGAAAGAGTAGAGGTGATCAGAAAGGACATAGGTGCAAACTCCACCAGGTCCAGCATGATGTCCTTTAGGAACATGACCATATAGAGCTGGTAGGAAAGAATCCGAGCCACCAGCATGGTGCCTTGATAACACCTCCTCCCGAAGGAATCCAGGGTCCTGGCTAATGTTCGCGCTAACCTGCGCTGGGTCCACTGCCAACATTCCTGCCGGTGGGAGGGAGGGGTGCAGAGCAATCGGCACTCTGCCCCTCCCCCCACTGGCAGGAATGCCGGCGGAGGACCCAGCGCAGATTAAAGAGAACATTATGAGGGTGCTGCGGCATGTGTTAGATCCTGTGTCTAACACACGCCACAGCACCCATGCAATGTTCTCTTTAATCTGTGCCAGGTCCTCTGCTGGCATTCCTGACAGTGGGGGGAGGAGCAGAGCATTGATCGCTCTACACCACCCCCCCCCCCCCCGGCAGGAATGTTGGCGGCGGACCCAGTGCAAGTTAACGGGAACATTGGTCCTGGCCTCCCATCCTGGGGGCACCAAGGAGTGGGTCTTGGTGCTCTTCATGCGCTTCAAGGCTGACTCAACCATGATGGAGTTGTGCCTTAGCTGGGGCTTCTCAAAGCTCGACGCCTTCTGAACCCAGTGGATCGAGTCTAGCTACAGACTAAAGGTGGAAATCATGAGGGGATTTTCCCACAACTGCAGCAGCAGCCTCTGCAGGACATGGTGCACTGGCACCATCACTGCTTCCTTTGGAGTTAATGGATACTACAGGAGCTCAAGCTCCTCTGCCCTCAGCTCATCCTCTGCCGCAAGGGAGAAGGGTCTTATCCCTCATGAAGTACTGGAAGGACAAGTCCTCCAGGGGTGATTTACGCCACTTGTATAGAGGGGACAGATCAGAGAGGAGATCTGCTGTTCGAGATGGCAGAGCCCTCCTCAGTTTCCCAGTCCTCAGACTCGGACACTGAGAGGAAATCAAAGTAGCAGTGGGTCTCTTCCCACCTCCTACTCCGGTCATGCGGAGAGGGTGGATGGCCGTGGGACCTGTGGAGCCCCAAGCAAGAGTGAGGATGTCCCAGAACATTGGAAATCAATATGCTCTACAGGGAGATTGCTGTGGGAATTGGCATCAATTCCAATCTCCCACCCAATGCACCTGCCTCCTCTGGCAGCACATGGATCTGCAGGATGGGATGGACAGAGTACAGTGATAACGCCAAAGATATCACCAAGTCTGCATGCCACAAGTCTAAGAATGCCACCATGTGAGCCTCAAGGACCTAGAGGAACCAGGGCTGGGATTGCAACTTCGGCCACCAGTGTGGATAACTCCGGTGGGGACTCCACAATGACAGGCTCATCGGAAGGCATCTGGCTGCCCTCCAGGGCTGTGGTAGTTGATTCCTCCCATCTGGGAGTTGATTCCATCTGCCAGGGAAGCTTGGTGGACAGCTCCCAGCCCTAGCTGCCCACGTTAAGCCAGGAAGGGCTGTAGTGCCGATGCACCTTTGGTTTGACCTGGTATTCGGGCACCCCTTTTGATAAAGATAGGATCAGTGTTAGTCCTTCCTTGATTCCAGTCAAGCATCAACAGAAGGTCTCCACCCGGTACCTCTGCCCCACGGTTCTAAATGTGTCCAGGCATCCTGCCCAGTTGATGCCTCTGCAGAACTCTGTGATGGCATTGCCGATGCTGGAGCTGAGGATGATAAATCTGATGTTCCAAAGAAGGACTCCTTCTGTTTTCCCAGCCCTTCAGGCCTCTCCTTGTCATCTGCAAGCAAAGGTTGCAGGAAGAAGACTGGTGATCGGATCCTAGGCACTGAAAGCACCAGTTGTGCCTGTCCATGACCGAAATGGTGCAGTCACATTTTGTGCACTTCTTAAAGCCACTTATAGGCTTAGAAATATCTGGAAGACCACACCGGCGAGAAGGGAAAAGCACCCAAAAACACAAAAAACAAAAGGAAATGAAAAAATATCGGCTGTAAGCTGACTAACCGATGACAGGCAGTGAAAATTACCATGAAAAAAAATACCTGCAGGGGATAGAAGAGAAAAAGCTTTTTCTGCTGGTGCAGGACACGTCCTATGGTCAGCAGAAAAAAGGAGACTGGAGAAGATGATGCCGTGGCAGGCAGGCACACATGTGTGGTGCAGCTTCCAAAAACTTTCCAATGGAAGCTGGGGAGTGTTTCGCGTGTGCTCCACCAGTGACATCACCCATACATGAGGACTTGCTTCCTGCTTATCCACAGAGAATCACCTTTATATTCTGCTAGGTTACTCTGCAATTTAGTCCTGCAGACCCATAGGTGTATTTTTTTTGGGGGGGGGGGCAGTAGCCCCCAAATGTTGCAGGCACTAATGGTGATCTAGTGCCCCTGCCTCCACTGCAAATATGACTTCCTTACCCTTTGCCTCTCCAAAGTAAGAAGGCAAACTACAACAATGTCTTGACATACCTTCTGTCCAAAGACTATCCTGTACATAGTAGTTATTCCTTGTTCTGTTACAGCTTCCCTTTGTTGTCCTCATGAGGTTGTATGAGGTCAGGGATTGTTGATCATGTGCTTGGATATGAATACTGAAATATGCCTCTAGCTGCATCAGAGTAGCAGGGATAATGTAATAAGAGGTTTCTGGATTTTATCTCTGTTTCGGCCTCTGCTGACAGGGGAGCATAACCCATTTGTCTGCACTGGTATAACAGGACTTCGGGAAAGAATATGATCCATTAAGAAAAATGTCACCTTATTAGTCATCCTAGCATACAAGCTTTGCAGAACTAATGGCCAAAATTCCTGTAGCCCATCCTAGCCAGAGAAACGATGGACTTTTCTGAGTTCTTTAGAGAATAACGGCCTACCCTGAGAGCTCAACAATTTCACTGCACTATTTATTCTATAATATAGTCAGGAGCTGAAAGTGCTTGAATATTAAAAACAAAGAAAAATGTGTTTATACTCTGACAGAAACTGTTTCACCTTGCAGCAGCTATAGAGTTCTGAATAAGCCCAGTAGTCGGCATGAGAAATGTTTCTAAGATACGTATTGGAAAGAAGTGTTGTTAACGTCAGAAAAAACCCTGAGACATCGGTATGCAGGGCCATGTAGAGTATAGTGCCTCAAACCCAGAGAAGACAGCAGCAGAGTTGGTTAAAAACATGGTTTGGAGGACTTTCTGAGGAATACTGTGGATGACTATGAACTATTTACTTATTTAACCTGTTTTTTATACCACCTTATCCTTCAGTCAAAGCAGTTTACATTGTAACTTCACTGTGTACGATAAACGATGAACATGGATGCGGGGGGCGAATTGGCATGTAGGGTGGGTGAATAGATTAAAACTTACTTACAGTACAACTTAACAGGTTAAACTTATTTACAGTGCAACTTAATACTATAAGTATAACATATGTACAACTTAGTTCTTAGGCTTCGGATAATCGTTGTTCATAAATGGTCTGACATTGTTGAGGGGGTGCAGAGCCTTACTTGGATGGAAGGCGACATGATGTTTCCCAAGTGGTTTGTAACTATAACATACAATTGAGTGAGCAAGTGGGGCATTGTCTGGCAAGTGCAAGCTCTGAACCAGGTTTATAAAAGTGAAGATGTCTTTAAAGAGAAATCAGAGTAAAACAGGTTTTAAAAAAGCATGGAGGCACATTTCGAACTGGCCGTCCAGCCCCTTGTGCGGCCAACCAGAAGCGGGACACCCAAAGGTAGACCTGATTCTTATCCCGTGGTGGCTGAATGGCCTGAACATGCAGGACGGGCCTGATTCTGGTCAGCCTGCATGCCCAGCAGATCCCCGGCTACCTCAGTCAGACTCCTGAATGGAGTCACAGATGTTCTTCTTTCCCCGCAGCCGGACCCTCGATCTGACCTCTCATGGTCAGGGTCCAGCTGCAGGGATCTTCCTGCGCCCCCCTATCTTTTTGCCCTGGCCCAGTGGCATGATCCCCTGACATCCAGGGGGACTTATTCCACCTCTGTCATATAGGACTGACCTCAGAATCGGCTCTGTATGTCCGGAGTCGTGGCCTACCCATGCCCCGCCCTCTCTCTACCTCTGAAATGCCCCCTCCCGCCCCCGTCTAAGCCTCCCCGTCTAAACACGCATAGGGAGGTATTAGCCGGGGCCAGCAGGAGAGTGAATAGCGGGGATGGATGTCCAATCCGGACATCCATCCCCGCTATTCGCTGTACTGAATACCCCCCATAATGAAAATGAATTTGCCAAGTCAGGGGAAATAATGTGAGATGTGTGCTTAGAGAGAATTACAGAGGAAACAATTTTAAAACTGCACCTGGGATAACTTAGAAGGAGAAAGTGTTGCAGAGAAGTACATGGTCTAAAATAGAGCAACAAATATGGGGTACAGAAAGTATAAAACCTCAGACCCAAAAGTTTTCAATTATTCACAAGTAAAGCAGATACAAAGTCTGTAAGAAAATTCATCTTTTTTGTGTGATTACCAAGAGAAATTGCCCTATGCCTGTCTGAGTATTAGGAATAAAGGTTTTGGATGCTTCTTGGAATAACTAGATTTGCTTGAAGGACTTAAAGTTCTGTGTTAATCGGTATTATGCATGTGATAGGAAATATAAATACAGGATGTGTTGCATGAATCTGAGTGAAAGAGAAAATACAATACAACAGTGAGGCTTGCTGCAGAAAAACACAAGCAATACAAACACAATAAAATGTTATGTATTGTATTGTAAAGATGTTCAGTCTCATATTAGGTATTCTGACCAGCAAGAACACATACACCATACTGTGGAAGACTAACCAGTGAAAGGGAGACCTTTTTTATTTTTGAGTGACACAATCAATCCTGGGTGATCTGTTTGAGAGAGGCTGAGAAAGCCTGCAATGTGAGACATATCCACCTGGACAGAATCAGTCTGCAATAAGCCCCTCACTCCCACAGATCAAGCTTACGGGGCCCGCCATCACTTCAAGAAAATTTTGACAAAAATACATTTCTGGAGGAAGTTATCCCTCTAATGGATGTGAACACCGATGACTTAGATCTCCATCAATAACTGGCAAGCCACTATTAGTAAAAATGTCATGACACATCGCACCAAACCAAGCAGTCCCCGCCACCACCATAAAGCTACCTGGTACACTCCTATCCTGAAAACCTCAAATGTGACCTTAGAAAGCTCAAGCAAAAATGGAAGAACATCCAAGAGGAAAAAGCCCAAAATGACTGCCTTGACATCCTTCATGACTACTGGATCAAAACAAATGAAGCTAAAAGACTTTCACACCAAATCCATAACAAAATCACTCAACAATCCCAGGGAACTCTTTGACATTGCCAAATCATTAAAGAAAGAGAACAACCAAGCTTTATCAACCACTGCCCCAACCTCACAGGATTTTGCTACACATTTCCAATCAAAATTACTCAACGTCACAAATGCTTGACCCACACTTACCAGTACAGACCCCTCTGGCATCCCCCTCCACACATTTAGCTCAACCTCCCCTAAGCAAATTGAAAACATCAGCAGCAGCCTCAACACAACCACCTCTCCACTTGACTCCTGTCCAGTGAGTTGGATAAAAGTCTCAAGGTCAGAGCTAGCCCCCATCCTATCCAAAATGGTATACCTCTCACTCTCCCAAGGGATGGTTCCCACCAGCCTAAAAACTGCCTCTATCCACCCAATCTTAAAGAATCCCAAACTGGACCCTAGTGATCCAAACTACTACCGACCAATCTCAAGCTTATCTGAAAAACAGTCCTTCATCAACTTCAAGAACACATTGACACCTTGGCACCTATGGACATACATCAGTATGGATTCCGACCCAACTATGGCATTGAAACCCTCCTAAACTCCCTCATTGACAATCTCATAAAAGGCATTGAATACTCTAAGCAGGGCTTTGTCCTGATATTTCTAGACATAGTGGCTGCCTTCGACACAATATACCATGATGTCCCCCTACAACAGCTTCATAGCATTGGTATACAAGGGACTGCACTCAACTGGTTCTATTCATTCCTGACAGGTTGTCTACAATATGTACACTTTGGACCCAACACATCCCCACTTTATACTCAAAAACAAGGAGTCCCTCAGGGCTCCGCCCTATCTGTTTTACTGGAGAGGAGGAGTAGCCTAATGGTTAGAGCACTGGCTTGGGAACCAAGAGACCTTGGTTTGATTCTCACTAGCATTCCTTGTGGCCTTTAGTAAGTCACTTAACCCTCCATTGCCTAAGAAAAATCCAAGTTATCAATGTCCCTGTTTAATGTACATTACCAAGTTAAAGTTACAATGTAAACTGCTTTGTCTCTCACTCCAACTACATATCAGAAAAATAACACAAGCTATCTACAATAAAATCAGAATCACTCAGCACCTTCAACCGCTCCTCCAACCGCACAACTTGATAACAGTCTTTCGAATCTTAATATTCCCCCACTTCGCTTTTTGCAATGCTATCCTGCAAGGATTAACAAAAGCTCTCTTAATCGCCTACAACTTGCTCTACATGTCGTTGCTCAGATCCTCCAAGTGCACCCAGATCTAGCAGTATTACCCCAATACTGAAAGATTTACATTGGCTACCTTTTCTATCCAGAATCACATACAAACTCCTCCACAGCTCTGGCCCGCAATAACTTCAGAACCTCCTGCAAAGACCTCTTGAAAATTGTCACAGAAGAAGCTCTGCAAAAACCATGCTTGCCCTTCCCCAAGAGTTAATGTGCATGCGCCTTTTCTCTGTATGCACCCAGCATCTGGAACTCACTCCTGCAGGACCTTCACATCACTCCTGATCTCACAACCTTCCACAAGTCCTTAAAAACCTTCATGTTTAAAGAACACTTTGCAGATATAATTTGATCTAGGCCTCCTATCTTCAGATGCTCCCAACTTTCCTACTTAACTGCTTGGCATCTTACTCTACCTGACCTTTCCCTGTCCACGAACCCTTATTCCCCCCAACTAGTTCTTTTCCCCCTCCCTATCTACCCCACAACAAGTTTAATGTTACCTTAAAGCTATTTATAGCTCCATGTACATAGCTATTCTATATTAAGTTGTGATGTTCTATGTTATGTTTAGCTCCTAATTGTTCTATGTAAGTTCTATATAATTGTTTAGTTCAGTTCCATGTAAACCGCCTTGACCTTTGGAAATGCGATATATAAAACCTGCTAAATAAATAAAAAAATAAATGAGTGTGCATTTGCTTATCTATATCTCCCCACCAGCATAGCAACATAGTAGGTGAAAATAACAACATAATTGGTCTATCCACTGTACAGATTCTTCAGTGGATCAGTTAAAATCTTGCTGAACTTCCTTAAAATCCTAGGATGGATCCCATGTGACCACTCAGTTTTGTCCACTTTCACTTTTGCTAGTTCCTCATAGGCCCTTTCTTTTATTTCAAGTTAATTTACTTTAGTTTATTCAGAGTTTTGATATATTGCTCCTCATACAAAGACATCAAAGCCATTTACACAATATAAATTAAAAAAGAGAGACAGTCAACAGACAAAAAGAACTTATAGCTTGCTAGCAAATGGCTAATAAGGAAGGACCAGGGTAAAAATTTAAAGAGAAGATAGAGAAAGGGAAAATGGGCAGACTGCCACTAGAGAATCCCAGGTGCCAGCCATGCATGCAGAAGTGAGAGAGGATCACTCCTGCCAACCTACACTCCTATACCACCAGAGACTTCAAAGATAGGCCCCCCTGGCCTTCAGAAATTAGGTGGGTTCTTTGGGGACACATTTCATTTATTCGATATTTCACCTGCCCTTACAAAAATCCTAAGGCAGCATGCAATAAAAACATGCATAAATACATCTAATTATATAATATTATAACAAACAAAACATACTAGCAGCAGCATGAAGAGCATCAACAGGACATCCCACAGAATTGTACTCAGTCACTCTGAGGAAATAAAACTGTTTTCACTGCCCTCCGAAACTCCAGGTCATCCAGGAAATTAGATGCCTACAGGCAAACCATCCCACATATGCAGCAGAGAACAAGTCAGTACCCTGGCCCACAACCTAACAAATGACACAAATTAGCCCTGAAGAGCATAAGGAAATGGGCATCCTGAGACTGGGTAATCCCAGAAATATTATGTAAACACAGATGAACTAGCCATTAACTTGGACACAACTGGGAGGAGGGAGGAGTGGCTCAGTGGTTGGGACAGGCTACCTCAGGCCAGAAGGCCGGGGGTTCAGTTCTCACATGGGGACAAGCAACTTCAGGCCAGAGGGACTGGGGTCTCTAGTCCCATGGCCACTCCTTGTGGCCTTGGGCAAGCCACTTATCCCTCCATTGCCTAAGGTACACTTAGATTGTGAGCCCTTCAGGGACAAGGGAATAAAAAAGTATCTGTTAGTATATATGTAAACCACACTGATTCTAAAGAGCACAGTATAAAAAATAAATAAATAAAATAAATAAACAACTGATGGAAAATTCAAAGGCAGTGACTAGCAGTTTAAATTTAATTCATTGCACAATAGGCAACCAATACAGAGTTTCCAATATAGGCATCACATGATCTCTAAGACCAGCCCCAACCTGTTGCATCCTGGGCCCTTGCAATCAATCCAAAGTCTTCACAGGGAGACCAGAGTACAAAGCATTAGAATAGTCTAATTTTGAAAAAATCAACAACTGGATAAGAACTGCCATAAATTAGTGATCTAAAAACACATACACCTTTCTCAGCTGGCAGAGGTAAAAAATGCATATCTTCACAACCTTAGAAACCTGAGGATCCAGCATTAAAGCACGATCAAGATAAGCTCCCAAACTATGTACCTGTTCCTTCACTTCCAGCTGGAACTCCTGCCCAGACAAACAAGGAGGACTATAAGAAGAACGTGCATGATGTAGCACAGAACGTCTTATTTTCTCTCATCTTCTGGTTAATATCCAACAAACAAGCCTCTAACGTCTGCATCTGAACAGCACCAGCCTTACCCAATGGCAAATATAACTGTTCATCATCCATAAACATCTGAAACTGAATTGCATGCCCCTGAATAAGATAGGCTAGGGGCTGAACATACAAATGAAACAACAATGGAGATAATAATGCCCCTGAGGAACACCAAAACATATAGGGTACACACCCAATGATTATGTCCCATCTACCACAAAGTGGCTATGATCAGAAAGAAATGATTCCATCCGCATCAAAGGTATTCTGCCATTTCCGAACGACACCAGCCACCGCAACAAAATACAATGATCTAATATATCAAAAGAGTCTGAAAGATCAATAACAAAAACAACACATCATCTCCTCTGTACAAATAAGAAATTAACTCTTCATGTATCACCATCAAGGCTGTTTCCATGCTACGAGAACACCAAAATCCCGATTGGCAATCATGGAGCCATCAGTCACCATCAACAAAGACTGAAAACTGAAGCAAAGCCACCTTCTCAATAACCTTCAATAAAAACGGAAGATTTGAGACTGGCCTGACATTCTCAAAGGATCCGACAATTATATGTTTTTCAACAATGGATGAATAGCAGTTACCTTCAGTGTCTGTGAAACAGCCCCCTGACTCAATGAATTACTGATCACAGACTGAAGTAAAACACAAATCTCATCTGGAATGAAACCTAGCACTCTAGAAGGATAAGGATCAAGCAGTGAACAAGTTGGATGCACCAATTTCACTTCTAATGATAGCAAGTGAAATTTCAAAAACTCTCCCCTTCCCTCCCAACTTTGAACAATGCCCTGCCCCATCGGGCTTAATTGGCAGTCTATCCTTTTTCTAAGTGCAATAAGTTTATCACAAAATTAGTGTGCCAGGCCATCCGGACAGCAACAAAATGCTGCTTCCCCTGCACCAAATCCAATTACTCCCCATAAAGTTTAAAACCCTCCCTGTTTTCCCAAATATAATTTTTCAAACGTTTTGCATAATAAGCCATTTTAGCAGCTACAATTACAGTCTTTCATTCACCAACCTTCACGGTCCACAACTCTTAACTTCAACATCTCACGACTTAATGCTACGGTAACTTCTCTCTAGTCTCTGGAGTCCCTGCTTTACCTCCCAACAAGCATTAGTATATCACAGTGCATGCTTATCCAACTTGGTTTTAGTCATCTTCACAGGGGTCCCACTCCCATAAATCTCATGCAACTACTGGTTCCACATCAAAAACCTGATCCTCCACAACAGATGAACAAAGCCTCTCCTAGAGATCCTGGACTGCTGAAGCCAATTGCTACATCATGCACGTACTTAAAACAAAATTTAGGTACTGTTTTAAAATAAGAATTCCTTATAACCAAATCAAATAATACCAAGGAATGGTCGGACCAAGGCTTTGACTCACCTGCACAATGAGCAGCCCACTGTCCTTCATCCTGAATGCCCTCAGAAATTAACAATAAATCTAAAATATTACTTTTAATATGGGTAGGGGCAGTCACAATTTGACTGAAATCTATATCCTGCATTGCACATACAAAATGAAGATCTGCACCACTCCCTTCCCCCCTTCCATACTGGGAAAATTAAAATCCCTCAAAACCACCAATCTTGAGCAGGGCCGGCCCATCCATTGAGCAAGAATGTTTTTTGCACAGGGCCCCACGTTTCAGGGGGCCCTGCGCAAAAAACATTCTTCATCCCAAGTTATAAAAAAAAAAAACAGCTACTTCTGCCGTGGCAGCATCAAGAGTGCCGCCGCCGCCGCCCATTACTAGTCCTAACCCTCCCCTATCAGCCCACTTCCAGTCTTAGCCTCCCCCCCAGCCCATTACCAGTCCTAAACCCCCTTCCCCCCTATCATCCCAAATTAAAAAATAAAACAAACGAGCTGCTTCTGCCGCAGCAGCATCAAGAGTGCCGCCGCAGGGCCCCCCCTGCCCGGCAGAGCCTCCCTGCATCGTAGGCTAGCTTTGAATCCCCAAACGCGGGCTTCTTTCAGAGCCGCGAGAGTTTCCTTTCTCGCGGCTCTGTTAATCCCGCCGGGGATTTCCCATCAGCCCCGGCGGGATTAACAGAGCCGCGAGAAAGGAAACTCTCGCGGCTCTGAAAGAAGCCCGCGTTCGGGGATTCAAAGCTAGCCTACGATGCAGGGAGGCTCTGCCGGGCAGGGGGGCCCCGCGGCGGCACTCTTGATGCTGCCGCGGCAGAAGCAGTTGGTTTGTTTTATGTTTTAATTTGGGATGATAGGGGGGAAGGGGGGGAGGCTAAGACTGGAAGTGGGCTGATGGGGGGGTTAGGACTGGTAATGGGCTATGGGGGGGGCTGACTGGAAATGGGCTGATGGGGGGTTAGGACTGGTAATTGGCTATGGGGGGGGGCTAAGACTGGAAATGGGCTGATGGGGAGGTTTAGGACTGGTAATGGGTTATGGGGGGGGGCTAAGACTGGAAGTGGGCTGATGGGGGAGGGTTAGGACTAGTAATGGGCCATGGGGGGTGCTAAGACTGGAAGTGGGCTGATGGGGAGGTTTAGGACTGGTAATGGGTTATGGGGGGGGGCTAAGACTGGAAATGGGCTGATGGGGGGTTAGGACTGGTAATTGGCTATGGGGGGGCTAAGACTGGAAATGGGCTGATGGGGGGGTTTAGGACTGGTAATGAGTTATGGGGGGGCTAAGACTGGAAGTGGGCTGATGGGGGAGGTTTAGGACTAGTAATGGGCCATGGAGGGTGCTAAGACTGGAAGTGGGCTGATGGGGAGGTTTAGGACTGGTAATGGGTTATGGGGGGGGCTAAGACTGGAAATGGGCTGATGGGGGTTAGGACTGGTAATGGGCTATGGGAGGGGTTAGGACTGGTAATGGGCTGATGGGGGATTAGGACTGGTAATGGGCTATGGGGGGCTAAGACTGGAAATAGGCTGATGGGGGGGCTAGGACTGGAAATAGGCTGATGGTGGGTCTAGGATAGGACTGGAAATGGGCTTATGGCGGGGCTAGGACTGGAAATGGGCTGATGCGGGGACTAGAAGGGAGCGGATGCTGGGTGGGACTGGAACTAGAATGGAGCTGATGTTGGGGGAGGATTAGAATGGGATGGAGCTGGGAGAGTGAAATGGAGAGGGAAAAAATATTTTGTGTGGGAGGGAAGACAAATCTATAATTGGCCGGATATTGGGAGAGTAAGTGGGGAATGAGAATGGAGGGATAAAATTTGAGTAGATGAAATAGGAATGAGGAAAGAGCAAAAGGAGAAAGATTAGTATGTTAAAGCAGATGTAGAGAGAAAATGGAAAAAAAACTAGAAGAGAGAAGAAAAGACAAATGGACAGCAGACGATGGAGAGTTAGCGGAAGACACAAAGAAACCAGAAGAAACTGACTGGAGCAATTGCAGCTGAAAAAAAATGCACAAAAGGTAGAAAAATATCTCTTTATTTTGAATTTATTAATTGGAATATGTCAGCTCTGGTAAATGTGCATCATTAATGTCTGCGCTTTGTTTAGTACAAGAGCAAATTAATGTATAGTTTTATTTCTACAGTGTTGTACATTCCAAGTTTGGCTTTTGGGATTCCCAGTTTAATTATTGTCTTCCTGTTTCTAAATTGTGATTCCTTGTTTGGTGATGGTCTATGTTCTGCATGTGTAACTGAGCTGAGGTATTCTGTTTCTGTAATTCCTATTTGACATTGCCACTTGTTCTCTTTCCCCAGTAGGTCATGTATTGTTGTTCTCTGAAATGTATTGGTTTAATATTTGCAGCGTTTCCTTTTGATAGTTAGGGTATGGTGCTTTATGAGTCCTGGTAGTGCTGTTAGGATACGGCGGGTTTGCTATGGGTTCTAAATGGGCAGTGTTTGTAGTAGTTCCTAATGTGTCTGGCGGTTGGCACTGGATTATAGTAATGTAGAAGTCTTTTAGTCTTTCTTTATTCATACACTCATTAAGTGGCATGTTTACTAAAAGTTAGTGTATGGTAACATTATGCAAATATTTATGCAAATGAGTCCCCTTATGCAAATGAGGCCCCTCACCGAGTCTCCGCACATGGCCCCGCACCCCCCTTGGGCCGCTCCTGATCTTGAGTATTGGCGTTATTTTCCCATGAATAATATGGTTTGTACCTGCACTAACTGGAACATTGCTGATCAGTATACTCTACTCACATGCATACTGACTACAATGTGCAGTCAACTCCCACTTTCAGCCCCAATCCCACCAAGACCCCACCCTATCACGTGATATGATGTGGTAATCATCCCGCCTGCATGGTAACATTTCCCACGGGCTCATGGAAGTGGTCAACATGCACTGAAATGCTCATGAACCACATAACACATAGTAAACAGGCCCTTAGATAAGCTCACCAAAAACAAATTGCTGCTAAAATAATATAAAATATTAAACTGAGTCTGAAAATAATATGGGGGAAAAACAAAAGAAAAAGCCATCCCTCGCTTCATATCAGCTGTTGCTGTTGCCTGTGATTACACCAATATTTCTCAGTGAACATATGGTGCTGTTTACAGCCATCAGGCAGCATTTCACAGGAGCTGTGAGACCATGTGTCCACCAACTAGCCTTCCCCGATCGCAGTTAATTAGCAAGGAGGCAAGCAGCACTTTTAAAGCAACATTTAGTCTAGAAAGATGCCTTTAGCTGCAAAGTTCTTTTTATAAGACTGGCTAGTGACAGGATAGACTTCTATTCAAACTGTAACGAGGCTAGGGTAGTGTGTTTCCTGCTGAATTTTGTCCCTGAGGAGAGACCTAATAAAAAAAAACATTTAAGAAGACTAAGAAAGGACAGATATATAATATATCAAGCAGGGCAGTGCAGAAGAAGCCTGAGAAGAGAAGGAAATGTTTAAAGACCCAATAGTGCCATTATATGGTGTGGCTTCTGGAGAAAAATGGCCACAATAAGAACTGTAGGAATTGCTTTATAGTTGGTAAAGCCAAGAGACAGTCTATCAGAAATAAAATTATATAGAAACCCATTAAGTAACTTGGACATAGGCAATAGTCTGTTTTATTCTATATATTTCATGAAGTCACACATTTTTACTTAAAAGCAAGACAGACTGTACACACTAGTAGGCATTTTCATGTTACAAAAACTGGCTTTGTTTTGTTTCTTTTACACTTTGAAAATATCAGTATTTTGTGTGTGTGTTCGTGCTTCTCATTACTGGTTCTATATAGTATTACAGGTTGAACTATATGGCAAGCTCGGACCTTACAAAATGTCTTTTATGTATATTTGTAAGGACAAGCTCAAAATTGCAGTTATACTAAAGAATTTTCAATGACTGGTTTTGTAGTGAGGTATATATTTCCCATTGTAGCATTTATATGTATGCTGTGATTATACAAGATTCCTTACTGCATATTCGTTGAGTATAATGACGGCAATGTGAAGGTGAGCAATCCAGACTACCCTAATGTTATGAGAGAATGTTTCAACAGAAAGTCTCTTCAGAACATTGTTAGGGCTTTGTCCTCAAAGCTCTTGGTAACTGACCTCGGTTGCACACTTCACTGGCCGCAGCCATTATTTTTGCATCAGGGTTCACTTACACAGAGGAGAGTGCAATACTTCCAAAGTAACACAAAAAAACAAAAGCCTAATTCTAGCCGAATGTTCCTTGATCGCTCTTTGTCTGTGAGCCTAAACTAATAAAAGTCCTGGACCATATCCATGGGCCCTGGGTAATATACCAGATCTCTCCTAGCCCTCCTTCTCACAAGCCCATTCACTCCACTGTATTATACGGTCCTAGTGGCTGTCTTTCCTCCTGCCTTTCAAGTTGTTTCTACTGCAGTCATTCTCCTTCCTAATTCAGCCTCCCTCTCTTTGTTATTCCTATTTGGGATGTGAGCCTGGAGTGCCTGCCCTCCCATTCTGGAAGTTTCAAACTTTTTGTGTCCTCTATGTTCTTAAAGTAAAACTCCCGTTTTTATTTCGCTTGCTAATTTCCTTGAGATTTCTCCAGTGTACCACATGTAACCCAACTTGGCTATGATGTCTCTTTCTTTCATCTGATTCTTGTCATGTCATTTACACACCACACCACAAATACCTAAGGCATGATCAAGGAAATAACAGTACATATAGGGGGTTATTGTAGAAGCCAAATTCACATTTTAAACGTGGATGTGGCAGCAGAAAAACATGGAGGCCACGTCCACATCTAAAATGCAATTGCAGAAAGGCCACGAGAGCCATGTTTCCACATGGGGTGCATCTATCTCTGAGCATTTCCCCGGGAGGTGTCCCAGGGCATTTTGGGGTATGGCCTGGGTGGTACCAGCACCAGCACATCCATGACATATTTCACAAAGGCTAACAAAATGCAGGGAGGATTTTTTTGAAGAAGTAATTAGTCCTTACCTGCTAATTAGTGTTCCTGAAGGAACTTTAGTCCAGTCCCTTAACTTCTGGGTTGCACAACCCTTCCAGCAGCTTGGAGGCTGAGCCCATCATCCTTTTGATGATGGTGGGGTATAAATACCCCTGGCACCACCCACTGGCACCAGTAATCTATTGTAAAAGCAGACTTAAAGGAAAGATAATAAATAACTTTTAACCATTTGACAAACTGCAATAACTAACACACCTCGTAAAACAGTAAACCTCTTTTTTTTTTTTTTTTTTTTCAGGAGGTAAAGGAAAAAGGGGAAAGGAGGAGGAGGTTTTCCTGAGGCCAGCGAAGGCCCTCCCCCCTTTCCATCTGAACCTCTTATCACGGACTGCTACTTGGAGCGGGGCCTAAGCCAGAGATCCCCCGAACCTGTTCCGTAGCCTGTCTTCGGTCCGCCGCCTGCCATGTAACCCGGACGGGATCAGGGACTGGACTGAAGTTCCTTCAGGAACACTAATTAGCAGGTAAGGACTAATTACTTCTTCCTTATCGTCACTTCAGTCCAGTCCCTTAACTTCTGGGATGTAACAGAGCAGTTTAAATCTGGGAGGAGTTCGTTATGCCGGACCGAAGTACCGCGCTGCCAAATCTGGCATCCAACGCCCCTTGGACATCTAGCCTATAATGCTTGGTAAAGGTGTGGAGAGACGACCAGGTAGCCGCTCTGCAAATGTCTAGCGGTGGCACCAAACTATTTTCCGCCCAGGACGTAGCCTGCGCTCTGGTTGAGTGCGCCCTAAGCCCTCCTGGAACTTGCTTCCCTCTGAGGAGATAAGCCGAAGCAATCGCCTCTCTGATCCACCTAGAAATGGAAGCCTTGGCCGCTGCTTCTCCCTTATGCGGCCCACCAAACTGAACGAATAAGCGTTCTGACTTCCGGAAAGGTGCCGTGCGGGCGAGGTACCTCTTCAGCACTCTATGCACATCACCCTTGAACCAAACGACTTCAGAACAGTCTTCCAGGCCATAATCATGCCCCACTTCGATTACGCCAACCCCATCCTACTCGGACTCCCAAAGAGCTCGATAAACCCCTTACAGCTTGCGATGAATACCGCAGCAAGAACCCTCTATGGCGCATCTCGCAGAGAACATATCACCCCTATCCTGAAGAGCTTGCACTGGCTCCCCGTCCAGTACAGGATCACATTTAAGATCCTCACCTTGACCTTCAAAGCAGTCAACTGTATCACCGCAAATATATTGTCAGATCTGATCCAACTTACTCCAAACAACAGATTAAGAAGAACCACATCCTGCAATACCATCCTCCTTCCAAAAGCCATCACAAAATGCAACAAATCCACCAGAAAGCGTGCCTTTGCCTTATTCGCCCCTTCTTGCTGGAACTCCCTCCCAACAGAAATCCGCAGCATAAATAACCTCCCCCAGTTCAGAAAAGCCCTCAAACTGCAATTATTTATACAACACTTTGGTAACTCCGACAGCATCACCTAGACAGTACCACATGATCTTATAGTCTAACAAGCCAACGCTGTCTAACCAATTTCCGATGAAAACTCTTCACCTCCCCCATTTATCCCCCTTAGGGCCTGTATCATAAACTTAGATGTGATGCAATCCCTGTGTATATAATGTATAAAGTTCACCTGTTACCCTTGTTTAAATCTCCCTTTGTTTGCTATGTATAAAGTTCACCTGTTATCCATGTTTAAACTCCCTGTTCTATGTAAGTTCAATGTATGGCTGTTCCTCATTGTACAAACTTGTTTATTGTAAACCGTGCTGATGCCGAATAGTGCGGTATAGAAAAACCTTAAATAAAATAAATAAATAAAATAAATAAAAGGCGCCTAAGCTTCTCTCCGTCCCCCGATTACCGCGAAAGAGGGCAGAGAAACCGACTGGTTTACATGAAAGGGAGAGATGACCTTAGGTAAGAAAGACGGAACTGTACGCAAGACCACCTTATCCCTAAAGAAGGAGAGAAAGGGAGGTCTGGACGACAAGGCTTGAAGCTCTGATACATGTCTGGCCGAGCAAATTGCCACTAAAAATAATGTTTTTAGCGTTAAGTCCTTTAGGGAGGACTTCCTCAGCGTTCGAAAGGTTCTCCAGCTAAGGCATTCAAGACTAGGTTGAGGTCCCAAGGGGGGATAACAGATCTCCGCTGGGGACGTAACCGTCTAACCGCTCTCAAAAACCTGCTCACATCTGAGTGTCCTCCCAGACATTTGCCTCGGACCTTCCCCCTATAGCAAGAGATAGCTGCCAGCTGGACTCGCAAGGAGCTAGGCGCTAGACCCTTCTCGAAACCTGCCTGAAGGAACTCCAGAACCTCGGGGACTGATGCTGAGAGGGGCCTGATTTGACGTTCTAAACACCAGGCTTAAAAGATACGCCACACTCTCACGTAAGAAAGGCAGGTGGATCGCTTACGAGCGCTCAACAAGGTTGAGATTACTGAGCCCGAGTACCCCCGCTTCAAGAACCTCGCCCTTTCAATAGCCAGGCCGTAAGCGAGAACCGATGCATGTGGGGCATGCGTACCGGACCCTGGCGCAAGAGGTCTGCCTTGCAGGGGAGCCGCCACGGCCGGTCAGCCGTCAACCTCACAAGGTCTGCGTACCACGGACGCCGAGGCCAGTCCGGGGCTATGAGAATAACCAGTCCCTGGTGGGCTTCTATCCGCCGCAGAACCCTCCCTATGAGCGCCCAAGGAGGGAACACATAGAGAAGGTCCTCTGAAGGCCAGCTTTGGGCCAGGGCGTCCAGGCCCTCTGACATCCTTTCCTTCCTGCGACTGAAAAACCGGCTTGCCTTCGCCGATGTGTACCGAGCCATGAGATCCATGATTGGATTCCCCCACCGGGCAACCACTTGATCGAACACCTCCTGCGCTAGTTCCCACTCTCCGTGGTCTATCTTGAACCTGCTGAGGTAATCGGCCGTCACGTTGTCTGTTCTGGCCACGTGCTGCACCGACAGCGCTAGCAAATGGCTCTCTGCCCACTGCAGGAGGACATCTGCCTCCTTCTCCAAGGACGGGCTGCTCGTTCCTCCCTGACAGTTGATGTACGCCACCACAGTAGCGTTGTCGGATAGGACGCGGATTGCTTTCTGACGAACCAAGAGCTTGAGAGTCTGGAGAGCTAAGGTTACCGCCCTCAATTCCAGCCTGTTGATAGACCACTGCGACTCTCTCGGAGTCCAGTGGCCCTGGGCGAATTGTCCCTCGCAGTGAGCATACCAGCCTGCTAGACTCGCATCCGTCATCAGCTGCATCCACTGAAGAGTCTCGAGTGGCATCCCGCAGCCCAGATTCCTTGGGCTTGTCCACCACCGCAGAGACCTCCTGATCCGGGGGGGACAGCGAATCCATCTGGATAGGGGGTGATGTTGATGTGACCACTGTCGCAAGAGGGTACGCTGTAGAGGACGCATATGAGCCCGGGTCCAAGGGACTACTTCTATTGCCGCTGCCATGGTGCCTAGCAGTTGAAGGTAATGCCAGGCCGAGGGGCATCTTGTTAACAGAAAACGGGAAACGAGATTTCTCAAGTCGATTGATCTCTGCTTCGAAAGGAACACCCTTCCTCTTCTGGTGTCGAACCGAGCTCCGAGGTACTCGATCTCCTGGCTGGGAGTTAGACTGCTCTTCGCCCGATTGATGACCCAACCCAATTTCTCGAGAAAGTACACGACCCTGGCAGTCGCCACGTGACTCTCCTCTTCTGACTTTGCTTGAATCAGCCAATCGTCCAGGTAAGGATGGACTAGGATTCCTTCTTTTCGAAGAGCCGCAGCCACTACCACCATTACCTTGGTGAACGTCCTGGGAGCTGTCGCTAGCCCGAACGGGAGGGCCCGGAACTGGAAATGGCCGCTTGGCACGGCAAATCTTAGGAACTGCTGATGAGACTCTCTGACTGGGATGTGTAAATATGCTTCTGTCAAGTCTAGGGATGTAAGGAACTCTCCCTGCCGAATGGCCACAATCACGGACCTCAGAGTTTCCATGCGGAAGTGAGGAACTCTGAGGCAGCGGTTGATTTGCTTTAGACCCAGAATGGATGGAAGGAACCTTCCTTCTTTGGAACTACAAAGTAAATGGAGTATCGACCGTACCCTCTTTGGTCTTGTGGGACCGGCAACACCGCTCCCAGCGCTAAGAGCCTCGAAAGGGTGATTTCCACTGCCGCCTTCTTTTCTGGTGGACCGCAGGGGGACAGAATAAATGCAGGGGATACTCTCTTTGTGAACTCGAGAGCGTAACCCTCTCGGATCACCTCTAACACCCACTGATCGGATGTGACTCGGGACCAGGCGGGAAGGAACTGCCTTAAGCGCCCTCCCACCGGCAGCACTCCCTCCTGGACCCCCGTTTTCTCATTGTGCTTTTCTAGGTGTCGAGGAGGAGGAGGAGGCTCCAAAACCTCTACCTGCCCCGCGAAACCCACGGAAGTTCTGACCACTGGAAGGATAACGGCCCCTGGGGAAAGGGTTAAGTCTGGGCTGCCGGAACCTACAGAAGTCCTTTGGCTGACTCCGCACCGGCGCCGAAGAACGACCCAGCCTTGGTCTATCCTCGGGGAGCCTACCCCCTTTCGACTCTCCCAGCTCCTTTACCAACTTATCTAGGTCTTCCCCAAACAACAGCTTCCCCTTGAAGGGAAGTCGGCTCAGGCGCGCCTTAGAAGAAGCATCCGCTGCCCAGTTATGTAACCACAAGTACCTTCTGGCTGCTACAACCGAGGCCATATTCTTCGCCAGACTTCTAATAAGATCATACTGGCTATCCGCTAAGAAGGCCGAACCGGACTCTAACTTGGCCGCCACTTCTTGGGAGTCACCTGAAGGACTGTCAGCCAGTTGCAGCTGTTGAGACCATCTCAAACAGGCTCTAGCCACCCAGGCCCCCGAAACGGAGGCCTGTAAGGCAAGGGCACTAACATCAAATGCCTGTTTTAACAGGGTGTCCAGTCTTCTATCTTGACTGTCTCTCAGGGCCGCGCCGCCCTCGACCGGTATAGTCGTCTTCTTCGTTACCGCCGAGACCGCCGCGTCCACCCTAGGCGATTTCAGGAGGTCCTTGTCCGCTTCCGGCAATGGGTATAGACGAGACATCGCACGTACTCCTCTCAGGGTAGACTCCGGCTGATTCCATTCCTCCTGAATCATCTGTCGGACCACTCTGTGGACTGGAAACACTTTCTGAGATTTCCTTACGGCTTGGATCAGCGGATCCTCCAGAGCTTCTTCTTCTGTTGGAGCCTCCGACGCCATATTGAGTACTTTTAAAGATTCACTTATTAAAGCCGGGAGCTCCTCCCGCCTAAAAACTCTGACTATGTGGGAATGCTCCTCCTCAGGGATCTCTCCCTCTTCAAGCTCCTCCCCTTCCTCTATCTCTTCCTTGTCCAAAAGATCCTCTTCAGGGAGATCCCGAGGCGGAGAGTCAACAGGATCCTTGCCCGACAGCCTAGTTCGCTTGGGGGGAGGCCCCGGCTCAAGGGATCTGGTGTTCCCTGCACCAGCGTCCATGCTGTCCCTCGCTGCTGCTGGCTCCGCCGAGCCCTGCTTGCGTAAGCAGTAGACTTTGTGCAAAAGCAGGACAAACTCGGGTGAAAATTGACCCCAGTCTCCCTCCGCCCCCAAGGGGAGAGAGGGAAGAGACTGGGAAGGGCCTGGACCCTCTGAGGACGAAGGCGGGGGAGAATGGGAATCCCTTCCCCCTTCTGGAAGGTCCCCTGACCCCTGAGGAGCTAGAGACATGCTCTGGTTGATCTCCTGCTCCACGGAAACGGCCTCTGCTGCACAACCCCTGCAGACTCCTGCTTCTGAGGCCGTCCCTCTACAAGTGCCGCAGGAAGGACACCGTAGCTTGCCCGTCATTCCTCTTTGAGCAGAGCCCCCCCCCCCCCCCCCACTTTAAAGGAAATTCAAACTTAAAATGTAAACCAAACAAAACAAATTGAATTAAATTAAATTAATTAAATAAACTAGATCAATTAAATTAAATAAAGTAATGCCTAAGACTCCCAGCACTCCCCTCCCCTCCAGCCGCACCAAAAAGATTCAAAAAACTTCAAATTTACGCTGAAAATAAATCAAATTAAGTTCAGGTGGAAAGAAGTTTGCATCCTGATACTTGCGGTTTGCTGTACTGGCGCGTAGCTGTTGCCACGAGGGAACCAGCCGTCCTCTGCCGGCTCCCACGCGGTAGGCCGCAGCCATGTGGAGGCTGGGCCTGCGGGTGGAGGAAGAACGCCGCCGAGCTAAGAGCTCTCCTACCGGGACGTGGTAGAGGAAGACACTCCACACCCGCGTTTACCCTCTGCAGCAGCCTCAAGCGCCTAGCCGCCTCGGGGCTGTAGCTCGAGGCAAGGAAACGCCGCTGCAGGAAGTCGGTGCTGCCTCTAGCACTCAGCCGCCTAGGGGGCTTCGGCACGAGGCAGTAGCAGCTGGGCCAGAAGATCGCGGCCGCGGCGTGCGCGGGAGGAGAGTTCTCCGGACCTCTCCGCAGCACGGGAAAACCCCCTCCTCCGGAGCCTCAAGATAGCAGAGGTTGAAGACGGCAGGCAGGCAGGGAGGGAGGGAGGGGGGGGGGGAGGAGGAGAAGAGCAGGAGCCTTAAAGGCACAAGCCCTCACAAAGGAACTATACTAAAAGAAGAGAGAATAAAAGAAAGTAAAAGATAGCCTAAAAATTAAATCCAATTAAATTAAATTAAATTAAATCTTAGGAAAGAATCCATAAGCACTCTGGCTTACAGGAACCCTCCAGCTGCTTGGAGGCTGAGATTACTGGTGCCAGTGGGTGGTGCCAGGGGTATTTATACCCCACCATCATCAAAAGGATGATGGGCTCAGCCTCCAAGCTGCTGGAAGGGTTGCGCAACCCAGAAGTTAAGGGACTGGACTGAAGTGACGATAAGGAACATGCCATTTATAGTACACCTGTTAAATATCTTTGTTATCTTTGGAATTGCATGTAGCATTGCTGACTGGAGGAGTTGTGCTTGCAATACCTTTGCTAATGCTCGGCATAGTACTTGCATTGTGCCAAAGAGAGCCTCTTTCTGGAGTTCATAAGATGTAATATATGTAGGTAATTTATCATGGTCAACTTGGAAAATCCTCTTAATCAAGCCTGTGACACCGAACATGATGGGAAATATCATCTGCTGCCTGCCTCCTCAGTGATAGCGGTAGTGATGGTGTCTTCTCCGGCATCTGGGCCGGATACCGCTGCAGGCAGCAGTGGTAGTGCAGCTTCTGCTGCTGCATCTGCAAACCAGATGGGACCTGTTTAGTGCTATGATTCTAGCTGGTGTATTACCAGGATATGCATATTACAGAAGTGTTCTCAATAGGACAGCTGCACAAACTAGCATGTGTCCTTCCTGACTCTGAGCTGTACATACTGATTAACAAGTATGTTACAGGGGTGTTTTTCTTATGCTATTTGGCACAATGTGTGAAGAGAGGTTGTAGCAGATGTGCATCATAGACTGCCAATGTTGGGCCCCTATGGTGCACCATTTGCATGTTGGTATGTCATACCTATCACAGCAAAATCAATGACCGAATGGTATTGTGCTTTGTGATATCGCTTGGAACGTGCACGTCCTGCTACCATTCTGGCTCTCTGCTGTCTCATTATTCAATATTTGGCCACTGCATACCATTTGGACCCAAGGTAGACGGGAGGGGCCACTGCACCTTCTGTGCTCAAGACATCTGCTACCTCTGTGACTGGGAAGGCAGGGCATGCCATGTCCATGGTGCCTTTTTCTGCTCCTGCCATCAGTTTCCCACACATTTATGGCCTATACATATGGCTGATTGCAGACAGTGGCATATGCACAGTTCTCCTGTATTCCATACCCTAATGGTGTCACCAATCACTACATATGTGCAAGCTGACCTGGCTGATTCCCTTACTCTTCTTCTTTCTGTCCCTGTGGCCCATCCTTGTTCTCTTGTGGCCCTCTCTTCCATATTTTCAGACAGCTATGCATGGTTCTCTACTGGGTGCAGGCATTCCAGCCTATGCCCTGGCTGCTGTGTTTGTACATCTGGCATTCCAATTTGGTGCTCTATATCGAGGATGCATGATGTTGGCATGCATTTCATGGCCTAGTACATTGCATATGGGCATCTATGGGACCCTCCCTATGTGTAACATGTATGTCTCATCTGCCATTACTTACTTTCCTGCTTCTGCAGTTACTAGTAGAATCACTCCAGCAATCAGGGCCAGGTCATCCATATGGCCCTGAAGCACATCTTCAGTGACTCTAGGTCCCAAAGTAGGTAGAAGCATCTGTATGAGATAGCTGGAATGCACATGTTTTGAAATCCACTTATTTAAGCACTTCATCCCCTGCCACCCTTACAACTTATCTCCTTCTTGGGGTCCTGGGATGACAGGCCTTTATCTTGAGTCTAACCTGTCCTGATAAGTGGGAATTGTGTCATGTGGACATTAAGGGCGCCAAGCTAAGAATTCCATGGCACACCTTCAACCTCTCACTTGTGACCTCCTAGTACCCACCACAACTTGTCATATGACTAGCAGTTGGAAGTGATCTGTGTTTGTATGCTATCTTAACCCAGTAGGGGTGGTGGAATTATCTCGACAGTTATCATGCTGAGAGAGTAGAATTCTAGCAGAGCATGAAAACGGACTAAAGGCTGCTGGCTGGTGCATAAACTTGCTTACTGAGGCCCGGTTGTATTTTATACAATCTTACCCACCATTTATATGTACCAGGCAACTATTTGACTCATGAGCAGAACAGACTGCCCATAAATAGTACAGACTTTTATTTACTTAATCTCATTATCTTACAAACTAAGTTTTTTCCACTGTTTTGATTAGATACTCATTGCCTTTACATATTATCTGAATTTTTCCTCCATCCCTCTCCTCTCCCTCCATCCCCATTATCACCCCCATCTTTGGTTGGACTTTCACCTCTATTTCTTACAGCTCCATACCACTTTTTTCTGATCTTTTTCTAACATTCCCTAACCTTCTCCTCTTTCCCCTTCAACTCAAATTCCCCTCTCCTAATCACCTTCTCTCTACCTTTCCCATTTCTCCTCCTATCTTCTCTTCCTCCCTTTCCTAAGCCTTTGAACTTCACCTTTCTCTTCCTCTCATTCATTCCTCTCCCATCTCTCTTAAACAACCTCATCCTCGTTTCCACCATTCCATCTCCTCCCTGCCTTGCACTCTTCTCCTTCTTTCATCTGGTGACATTAATCCTAACCATGGCACTCCAAGACCTCTTTCACTCCTGCTCCTCACTCATCCTCTCTAATCTCATCCATATTCCTCCCCTTTTTCCCTCCTCTCTCCCCTTTTCTTGTACCTTATGGAATGCTTATTCCATAGCTAACACAGGTACACTAAAAAAATTTTTTTTTAAACTGCCTCTAATGTTTCGATTGATTTTTACGTTTTTTGGTGAATCCAAATCTGGTAACCAATTTGCTCCATCACGTACAGATTTTTTGCTACATTGGGTTAGCAGTTTGAGGTGAACGTTTCAGATTGAGTGCGATCGAGATAAAAGTTTCTTGGATGAATTCTTTATACTAATTGTTTAGTAGTTATTCAAATAAGAATAAAGAAAATTGTAACAAGGCAGCACATAAGAATAGAGTAATGTCAACAAAACACACTGTGATGGTAGCAAAATTGTCTGCACTTAAAACAGCCACATACATGTGCACAAACATTGAGCATATAAGAGCGAGGTTAGACACAAAGCAAAGCAAAGAAATGTGCAAAAAATGTTGTACAGGTATGTATATAAGAATAGAAAACGCAAACCGCACCATTGCAATACATGAAGACAAACACCTGATGGTGTGAAAATAAAATTCTAATAAATGAGATCCGACACTGTGGTAATAACTAGCAAATTTTTATTTCAAAGTTTAGTAAAAACACGATATTTGTCAACACAGTTTAGATTTTAAAGTCATTCTTGGGTCAATCAATCTCCTGGTGGGCCCGTTTCTTCTTCCCCCGAATGCTTCTCTTGGTGCGCTGCTTGGCGTATTTTTCATCTGGGGTTTCCCGCAGCAGCAACCAGCAGAAATCAGCCATCATAGTGGTGTTCCATCTTCCTTGGTACCTTCTCTCTGCGTCCTTGATGTCCTGGTGAAACCTTTCACCTTGTTTTTCACTGTACGCCCCCAAGTTTTCGGGAAAGTAGTTCACATGGGAGTGCAAGAAATGGACTTTCAGGCTCATGTTACAGCCTTGTTCTTTGAAGGCATTGAGCATCCTGGCAATAATATCCTTATAGTTCTCATCCCGCCTGTTCCCCAAGAATTTGAGAACAACATCCTTGAAGGAATCCCAGGCTTCTTTTTCCTTCTCAGACATCGTTTCAGCGAATGCTCCATCTGAAATGAGTTTCCTTATATCAGGGCCAACAAACACTCCTTCCTTTAGCTTTGCTTCAGAAAGTCGGGGGAACTTTGAGCAAAGGTACCGAAAGCACTCACCATCTTTTGGAAGGGACTTGATGAATTGCTTAATGAGACCCAACTTAATGTGGAGAGGTGGAAATAGAATTTTATCACGAGGTACCAAGCTCTCATGAAGAACATTTTTCTCACCGGGTCTCAAATACTCCCAAATTGGCCAGTCTTTTTTCCCCCAGTGTAGGTCGCGGGCCCGGCTATCCCACAAGCAAAGGAAGCAGGGATATTTGGTGAAACCGGATTGCTACCCTAATAGCATGGATAGAATTTTAAAGTCTCCACAAATCATCCACTTATGCTCATCATAATGAATCTTCTGAAGAATCAGGGCCAAATTCTCGTATTTTTCTTGGAGAATAACAGAGTGAGCAATAGGAACTGAAGCGAATGTGTTGCCATTATGAAGAAGAACACCTTTTATGCTGTCTTTTGACGAATCAATGAACAGCCGCCATTCAGCAGGATCATACTTGAGTTTAAACTTTTCCATCACTCCGTATATATCGTTGCAAAATACCAAATCTTCCTCTTTGCTGAAATACTTCAAAAATTGTGTCTCGCGGTTGCGGTACCAATAAAATGTTGTTCCTGGTGACAATAGATTTTTCTGTTTAAGCCGAGAACCTAGCAGTTGGGCAGCATCTTTTGGGAGTCCTAAATCCCGGACTAAATCATTCAATTCAGCTTGAGAGAAAAGTTCAGGTTTCGGATCTGGTTCAGTTTCAAACTCGGAAGTACTGGACTCATCGGGAAAAGCCATCTGATGAGTCTCATCATGATCAGAACCGTCCACACAAATATGATCCAAAGATTTTGGTGGTTCAGGCACAGGTACTTCGTTGCTATGAGGCATAGGCCTAATTGCTGAGGGAAGGTTGGGGTAACTTATTACGTTCTTATTTTTTAAGTTGTATCCCTTCACAATGCAAGAGCAAAAATAGCAGTCACTGCTGTGGTCTCTTTGTTCACGCCACATCATAGGTATTCCGAAACGAAATGCTTGTTTTTTACCTTTCATCCATAAGCGTAGATCTTCCTCACATGTCTTGCACACTTTGTGAGGAGCCCACGGTTTGTCTTGATCGCCTAACTTCAAACCGAAATAGGCGAAATATACTTTTTTAATAAATGCAGAAATGTTCCTCTGCCGCTTTTTCACGGTATATTCCCCACAAATAAAACAAAAACTGTCCGGAGAGTTGACGCAACCTCTGGCTCTGTGAGCCATCACAAATACACAGCACTGCAAACTACAACTGTAGTGAACCACTTCGGAATAAAGCTGGATTACGACTGAGCAAACAAAAGGTAATAATGAACTTGCAAGAAACTGAAATTTGACAGGAACGTTCATGTCGCAACCACCGTGTTTGAGCGAGCGAACGAGGAGAGGCGAGGCGAACAGGAAAGAACATGCGCCAGCGCGAGTACTGGATTTAGCCCCCCGCCTCCCAATTGTCCTGTTAATGTATAAAATGAATACAAAACACTCTAAAATATCATGAGGGAGTGTTTCTAGTTAGTTAACCATTACAACCTCTATTTTGGGCCAAGAAAATAAACTGCAGTCGGCTAAAAAGAAATTATGTGAACATTTCTTATATGGGTAAGAAATCTAATTTTTCAAGAAAACGTGACGTGATGGAACATTTTGGCTATTTTTCCTGGATTCAGCACCCCAAAATCTATAGGAATCAGTTGCAAAACTGGAGGCAGTTTTTTGGTAGTGTACCTGTGTAATAAACTCCCCTTTAACAATGATCTCTTCATTTCTAACTCACTTCAACTTCTAACTCTTACTGAAACCTGGCTCCTCCCTGATGCCACTGCTTCAGTCGTTGCCTTCTCTCACGGCGGCTACCAATACCTGCACACTCCTCATGCCACTGGCCGCAGTGGTAGTGTGGGGTTTCTTTCGCCTTCCTGCCAATTTAAATCCCTCCCCTCTATCTAAGTCTCACTCCTTTTCCTCCTTCAAAGTCCACTCCATCTGCCTTTTTAATCCATTACCTCTCCGGATAGCTGCTATCTATAAACCATTTGACAAGTCCACCTCTACCTTTCTCTCTGACTTTGACTCATGGCTTTCTTTATTTCTCAATTCCTCTTCCCCTTCCTTTATTCTTGGTGACTTTAACATTCATGTCAATAACCCTTCTGACCCCTGAAGGGAGATAGATTCAGGAGTGATATGCGGAAATATTTCTTTATGGAAAGAGTGGTGGATCCGTGGAATAGTCTCCCAGTGGAGGTGGTAGAGATGAGGACAATAACTGAATTCAAAAAAGCATGGGACAAACACAGAGGATCTCTAAAGGTAAAAAGGGGACTGTTGTAGATGTTGATATGGAAGGACAGACTAGATAGGCTATGTGGTCTTTTTCTGTTGTCATATTTCTATGTTTCTATGCTTCCAAACTCCTTTCCCTTACCTCCTCATTTAACCTTCAGCTTTGCTCTTCTGCCCCCACTCATCTGCATGGCCATTGCCTTGACTTTGTTTTCTTCTCAAATTGTTTGCCGTCTAATTTCTGTATCTCAGCTCTTCCTTTATCTGACCATCACATGGTTGGCTTCACTCTTCATCACTCCCCACCCCAATCTCGCCCAGTCTCCTCCTACCTTTTTAGGAATTTTCATGCTATCGATCCATTATCTCTCTCTAATATTGTCTCATCACCTCTCCCCGCCACTTTGTCTTCTAACTCGGTTGATGAGGCCATAGTTTCCTATAATACTGCTCTCTCCTCTGCTCTGGATTTCGTGCTCCCCCTATCCTTCATCCTGTGGTATACTATACCTCAGCCCTGGCAGTCTTCAACTACCCCCTACCTTCTCCAGTGCTCATTCAGCAGAGCGCATTTGGCTCAAATCCTGCTCCCTTTCTAATTTTCTTCATTTCAAATTCATGCTTACTTCCTTCCAATCTGCCATAGCACTCGCCAAGCAAATCTACTATATCCATCTAACTCTCCTGCCTCTGACCCCCATCGTCTCTTCTCTATTGTCAACCCTCTCCTCAAGGCACCTATGCCTCCAACCCCACCACCTTCTCTTTCTGCCCAAACCCTTGATGACTATTTCCGTGACAAAGTCCACAAGATTACACTCCAATTCCCCTCATGATCAGCTTCATCCCCTCTTCAAAACCAACTTTTTCCCTCAATCTCTCTTACCTTTTTTTCCTTTTCTAAGAGGTCCAAAGAGGAAACCTCTCATCTTCTTTCCTCCTCTACACTTACTACCTGTTCCTTTGATCCTATCCCCACCCATCTCCTTAACTCCATCTCCTTCTCTGTCATCCCTTCAATCACACATATTCTCAACCTATCATTCTCTACTGCAACTTTCTCTGCAGCCTTCAAGCATACTCTGGTCACACCTCTCCTCGAGAAACCTTCACTTGACCTTACTAGATCCTTCTAAGAATGTGCAGTTCTCCACCATTGGCTTGATTTTCTCTCCTCTAAAGTCCTCCTTGATCCATTTCAATCTGGATTTCGTCCCTTACGCTCTACTGAAAAGGCCCTTGCTAAAGTCTCCAGCGATGTGTTCCTGGCTAAATACAAAAGCCTTTACCCAATCTTCATTCTTCTTCACCTTTCTTCTGCTTTTGACACTTTTAATCATCACCTTCTCCTTGATATATTGTCCTCACTTGGTTTTAGGAGCTCTGTACTGTCCTGGTTCTCTTCTTCCCATCGCTCCTTCAGTGTCTGTTCTGGTGGTTCCTTCTCTACTGCTATCCCTCATTCAGTTGGTGTACCCTCTCCTTTTCTCTCTATATATCCAGTCCCTTGGTGCACTCATCTCCTCCCATGGCTTTCAATATCATTTTTATGCTGATGACTCTCAGATCTATCTTTCTTCACCTGATATTTCTCTTACACTCTAAGCCCTACATTTGCCTGCCTATTTGATATCGCTGCCTGGATGTCTCACCACTATTTGAAATTAAACATGTCCAAAACCGAACTTCTTATTTTTCCCCCTAAACCCTCTCCCCCCCCCTTCCTCCCTTCTCTATCTCTGTTGATAACACTCTTCTGCTTCTGTTTCCTCAGCCCGCAACCTTGGAGTCATCTTTGACTCCTCCCTTTCTATCTCCACATATATCCAACAGATAGCAAAAACTCGTCATTTCCTTCTCTAAAACATTAACAAAATTCACTCCTTCCTTTCTGAACATACTACTAAAATACTTATCCATTCTTTAGTCACTTCTCACCTTGACTATTGCAACCCCCTCCTTGCTGGTCTCCTTCTGAGTCATCTTTCTCCCCTTCAATCTGTTCAAAACTCTGCTGCGTGGCTAATCTTCTGCCAACCCCAATATACTCATATAACCCCCTCTTCTCAAAACATTTCATTGACTTCCCTTCTGTTTCTGTAGCCAATACAAACTTCTCCTTCTGACCTGTAAGTGCATTCATTCTATTGCTCCTCACTACTTTTCCTCTCTTCTCCCTCCCTACACCCCTCCTGGTGAACTCTGCTCTTCTTCTAACTTGACTCTATGCTCTTCTCTTCAACAGCCAATTCCAGACTTAAATCCTTTCACCTTGCTGCTCCTTATGCCTGGAATAAACTACCTGTATCTTTACAACAAGTTTCATTTCTCCCCCTTTTCAAATCCATACTAAAGTCTCACCTCTTTCAGGCTGCTTTTGAATCTTAATCTTTTTGTTCTCCTGTCTCATTATCCTTCCCTACTGTACCCTTGCTCTCATCTATTGTACTGTCTGTCTTGATTAGATGGTCAGTTCTGATGAGCAGGAACCATCTTTTATATGTGTCTATACCGCACTGTGTATGCCTGGTAGCGCTATATAAATGACTAATAGTAGTAGTAGTCCCTTCTGGTGTGGCTCAGTGTGCCTGCACTACTTCCACCTATATAATTGTTGTGATCAGCATGTGTCCAGAACCATGTGGTGGGGCCTTGCCAGGCTAGATTCATGCCTGCAAGCATGGTCTTGCCACTCTGTGCCAATAGCTCATGGCATTTGCACATATCCCATATACCACTTCCACATCCTTATGCCCTCACCATGAGTCATCCAGGACCACATTTTGCTATTGCATGAGCTAAACCAGTAGTGTATGTACAGTATGTGTGGGGCTAAAGGAGGGAGGCTGTATTTTGGCAGGCAGCCATGTGTTCATGAGAGTGCCCTCATATCTAGGGCAGGGGAGTTGGGTGCCATGGGCAAACCCTCAGCCTAGTGCCCTTTCCCCTGTGAAAGTTTTGGTATGCTCAATGATTGTGGTCATGAGGACATCAACCCTACTACTTCCATCCTGTTTGGGAGTCTCATAGCACATATTTCAATCAAATTTAATTTAAATCTTTAATATTCCATCTATATAAACAAAGGTTCTAAACAGATTATGATCTACAAATGAAAAGTTACAATATGTAAAATACGTGCCTGGGTTAAGTTACTCTTCAACAATTTATCTCAAAGAATAGTTCTCTTGAAAGACAGAATCCTATCAAGAGTATGACTTTGACAAGCATGGATCCAGTAAGTAATAGATATGTACCTCACATATGTACCATACTGAAAATGGCATCCACAGAGATACAGATCTCTGTAGTCTCCCAATGTATCTTGTTCAATGTGGCTGGTTGGAATGGTCATTCAATCTGACTTTGGAACACATATGTATGTCATCACAACTGCCGCTCTCTGTCGAAACTCCGTACATGCACAGTGCTCAATTTTCCATCACATGCATGTACAGCTCTCATCTGCATGATTCTTTTTACTTATCAATTTTCAGGAGTGGACAGTGTCAATTTTGGAATGGCTGTGCATCAACACAGTGTCTCTTCTAAAATCGACACAGCGTTTCACATGTATTTTCTTCAATGCCCCAAACATCCCCGGAATAGCCTTTCTAAAATGTGCTTTCATGAGATAAGAACATAAGATATGCCATACTGGGTCAGACCAAGGTCCATCAAGCCCAGTATCCTGTTTCTACCCGTGGCCAATCTAGGTCACAAGTACCTAGCAGTTTCCCCAAAAGACACAGGTTCCACAATGCTTGGGACATGTGAATTAATTTCACCCAGGAGAAAAACAGGTAGATTTCAATATAGATCAGCGTTACATAAATGTGCAGATTTTGCTGGCATCTGCTATGCATCTTTGCATTCAGATGGATTTCTGTGGGTCTACCATGGACATTTGTTAATCTGCAAACTAACTCAAGGTTTGTAGGTTTTAGGAAAATGTATTGCATTAGTTTGCAAAAATGATCACATACACTTCAGCTGTTTCTAGGACATTCCATATATTCATGCTGGAAGTGCATTCGCTCTACAAACACAGCACTTATAAATCTGACATCATGAAACAACTGTAAAAATAAAAATGACTCATATTAAAGATTTTTTTAATCTCATTTTCTGACACCTTTCTGATGACCAGGAATATTACTTACCTCCTTGTGATATTATTTTACCTTCCAAAAACCTCCAGAAATTAGAACACCAACAGACTTGACATATGAAAAGAGACCATTGTAAAAAAAAGAAATTTAGACTTCTTATTTTGATCTCTAGAGCTATGAGTACTTTCTAATTTGGACACATGAAGTTTACTGCCACTCAAAAAATTTTAAAAAATGTGCTGAACCGTTTTACTAAAGGGTGTTAGCTCTGAGTATGTCTTCTGGCATGCATTAAAGACACGCTAGAACGCTAGTCAACAGCACCGATCCGTAACAGCATAGCCGGATTTCATCATTACCGATCCATGGCGTATTAAGGTTGCAAGTGGGTGCTTTACACGCCCCCGACAGTGCTATGGTTTGAGCGTTATCAGTACATTAGATGCAACACCATAGTTCTCTTTAGTAAAACAGCCCCATAGTGCTATGGTTGTAGTTTTTTGTTTCTCTTTTGCTTTCAGTATCAAACGCTCCTCTTTAAATTTGAACTCGTTTTAACATTTTAACTAAAATTATTTCATTCTTTTTGGCTGAGGTTTGGAAAGAACTGCTCTGAGCAAGTTAAAATACATATTCTTGAAATGACATCTGTATCTTGTTTTATTCCATCCATCCACTTTGCTATCTGGTGCCAGGACTCCCCCCTTCAGTGACATTTAGCACTCACATGATGGAAGTAGTTTAATGGTCCCCATTCTCAGTCCACAGGTTCTATATATAATTAAGGTCACCTGGGATTTGTTCACAGAGGCATGACATGACAGAAAGTGCAGGAGATGTTGTAATAGATGTCAAAACTATTGCGATGTGTACAATTTTTCAGTCAGCATTTGAAAAAGCTATTCTTAAATTTCCAGCTGCAGTCCTGACACCAGTTGGCAGCAAAAAACTGATAAACCATCTCACCCACCGCTGAACATGTACAATATGCTGACAATAAGATGATGATTTCTTTTTACAAATGTTGATTACTGACAGCTAGCAACTTCACCTTGCTTATATAGACATCTATATGAATAGCTTGCACATTTTTATATTTATTTTATTTATTTATTTTTAGACATGTATGTTTGGAAACTTGACAGCTGCAGCAAACAAGAACAGTATAGTGATAAAGAGGGACCTGGAACTGGGGCAATGCAGTAATCAAAAGCCAACATCAAAAGCCAACAATGAGCCAGGAAAAGGAAATATGGATAGAAAATATGCATTTTGGGGGTAAAGTTATAAGAAGGCACAGAAAATTACATGTCTTCAGAACGTGTAAAAGACATTTTTTCAGTGACTTACACATGGGGGTGGGCCTTTACATGCATACTTTAGCCAGTCACCATTCTATGAGTGCCCACGTCAAGCTGATGGCACATATTCATGTTGGGCATGCACAGGGTAATGTTTGGGCAGAACATAGGAGAAGCAAAAATAGATAGGTAGGTTATAAACTACTACCATCCATCCTTTTGAATTCTAGGTGTGGGAATGTATACCAGCCACACGTATCCAACCAGCCACTCATACCCCTATTTGATAAAGCTAGGCATGTGCGTACTTGATTTTATAAAATAGGCGGCAACTAGGCGCAGCTTTATAAAATTATTCTTCACCTGTTCAATGGTGTGTTTTATTTCCTATATTTAGCATTCTTTTGGCCTCTGGAATGCAATCTTGGGGGAGAAACATCTCAATTTCTCAT
The DNA here is from genome assembly GCA_033557465.1 of Ichthyophis bannanicus. Classification (NCBI taxonomy): domain Eukaryota; kingdom Metazoa; phylum Chordata; class Amphibia; order Gymnophiona; family Ichthyophiidae; genus Ichthyophis; species Ichthyophis bannanicus. The sequence goes on along the minus strand of CM066040.1, from coordinate 98,711,657 downwards.
AAAAGCTGATATTTGGGAGATGTTGGTCAAAGAAAATGTGTCATGAATTAAAATATGCAGGTCAATGTTAAAATACCATGGTCAGTGGGGGGTTTTAAACAGTTGTCAAAGCACTTAAATATTTTACATATATTAAACGTATATTAAACACCATCCCAATATAAATAGTTGGTGATATTTAGCCTGCAATTTTCTGGCCAATGTTTATCCTGGAATATTATGGATCCAACCCTCATTAATTCACCTCCAGCCCATACACTGACTATTACTACCACAGCATGCTGTACATAGTTAACCTTCATCCCCACCACTCCCGCTCCCTTCCCCCTCCCTCACTCCCCTTCCCCTCCATATCTGGACACTGGCATTGGATATCCAAGTCAGCCAGATAGCACAGAAGCTAACCGGGCAGCAACGATATTCAGCCGTTGCCCAGTTAGCTTCGGTGGTGAAAGTTAGGACAAACTTTACTTTGCTTAACTTTCACCACCGAGGGATAATCAGACAGCAGCTGAAGTGCCTGGATGTCCGGGGTGCTGAAATTGAGGAATGTCCTGGATTTCTAGGCCCAATGCTGTGATTCTGCTCCAGCGGGGCAGTCTAGCCCCCGTGTGGATGTCCAGACGGCCTGGACATGCACCTACAGAATTGGCCTCCATGTGTCTAGCATCTTTCCTTCCCTACCCCTGAGTTGTCCACCATCTTCCTTCCCCCCAAGGCGTCCAGCATCTCTTTCCTGTTTTCACTCTGGGGAAAGGAGGAGCTTTTCTCAACAGGGATGGAATCAGGCTGCTGGCATTAACCTCTAAAAAGGAAATAGAGCAGTTTTTAAACTAGGTAAATGGGGAAAGCTGGCAGTCACTCAAGTGCTCATGGTTCAGAAGAATGTAACCCTAAAGAAGACTATCAAAAGACTGAAGTTAGGGCAACCGATTAGAGAGGTTCCAATAAAGACAAAACTAACCCAAATGCCCTTAAGTACAGAGCAGACAGAGCTTAAAGATTCCAAATTACCTCTGTCTACTGATAACCAGATTAATATGAATAAAATACAACTGCTAAAATTCTTGTATGCAAATGCTAGGTCTAAAAAATAAGATTGGAAAGTTAGAATATATAGCGCTAAATGAGAGGTTATATATGATTGGTATCTCAGAGACACAATGGAAGGAACACTGTGATACCTGGGTACAAATTATATTGCAATGATAGAGTAGATCAAATTGGTGGCAGGGTTGCACTCTGTGTTAGAGAGGGCATTGAGTCACAAAGGATTAAAGTTTTGCAGGAAACAAAATACACTGTAGATTCTCTATGGATCGAAATTCCATGTAAAAAGGGGAAGGCGATGGCAGTGGGGGTGCACTATCGACTGCCTGGCCAGAATGAACAAACGGATGATGACATGCTCAAAGGAATCAGAGAAGTTAATAAAAGTTACAACATAATAATAGTAATGGAAGATTTCAATTACCCGAGTATTGACTGGGTCAGTGTCACGGCAGGACATGCTAGGTAGATAAAGTTTCTAAATGAAATAAATGAGTGCTTCTTGGAGCAGCTGGTTCATGAATGGACAAGAGGGGAAGCCATTTTGGACCTAGTCCTTAGTGGAACAAAAGATCTAGTGCAAGAGATAAGGATGTTGGGGCCACCTGGTAATAGTGATCATGGCATGATCATGTTTGATTTAATAAATGGAGGAAGGAGAGCAAGGCAATCCACAGTACTACCTTTTAACAGGAAAATAGTTAAGAAAAGACTAAAAGGAGCAGCTGCAAAACTTAAAGATTTACATCAAACATGGGCATTGTTTGAAAACACTATCTTGGCAGCCCAAACCAGCTGTATTCGATGCTTTAAGAAAAGTGGAAGAAGTCCAAAATCTGCCAGCATGGTTTAAAGGTGAGGTCAGAGAGGCTGTTGTAGCTAAAAATGCATCTTTCAGGAAAATGGAAAATGGAGCCAAAAGACAAAAACTGGAAACAACATAAGCAATGGCAAATTAGATGCAAGGCATTGATAAGACAAGCAAAGAGAATCTGAGAAAAAGCTTGCTGTAGAAGCAAAAACGCTGAATAAAAACTTTGTCAAATACATTCACAGCAAAAAACCTGAGAGAGTCAGTTGGACCATTAGATGATAGAAGGGTGAAAGGGGCGCGAAGGGAGGACAAGGCCATAGCAGAGAGACTGAATGAATTCTTTGCTTCAGTCTTTAATGGAGAAGATGTGGGAAAGTTACCCATGACTGAGATGGTATTTAAAAGTGATGCATTTGAAGAATTGATTGAAATATTGATAAACCGGGAAGATGTATTACAACCATTTGATAAACTAAAGAGTATCAGATCACCTAGACCAGGGCCACCCCTCAAGTTGTGTCTCCCCCTGGTAGATGCCTAGACTGCCTAGCGGTCAGGTCAGTCTTATCAAGGGGACCATATGAAAACAGAGCAAGAACTGCATGGTCTGAGTCCACAATATTGGCAGCCAAATTAGGTATTAAACCTTCAGATATAAGAAATAATTGGTATGATGAAGACTAGAATATATAATTTATTTATTTATTTATTTTATTTATTTACATTCTCTTATATACCGCACTATTCGGCATCAGCGCGGTTCACATCGAACAAAAATCTCAGTACAGTCAACATGCATGAGTTTACAGATAACAAGGGAAGGAACTTGGATCAAACGGGGAAACTATATACAGACTATTTACATATGTGGTATAACTAAATAGTAACATGTTACTAGTAACAGGTGCTAGGAATATATTCACTTGTTATATGGAATCAGCCAAGCATGCTATTGAGGTATCATGGGGTTGGGTAATTGGGTGAGGTCACAGAGGTCAATAGGTGTGGATGACTCTATAAGGAACTTGTTGAAGAGAAAGAATTTGAGGGCTTTCTTGAATTGTAATAAGCTGTTGATAGCACGGATGCCAGGGGGTAGTGCATTCCAGCACCTAGGGGCACAAAGGATAAAAGCTCTGTTGGCCGTAGAGGATGCACAGCTTGTAAGGGCCTTAGGGAGCTTTAGGGAGTTGATGGCTGAGGATCTTCTCGCTCTGTTTGGTACAGTAGAGTGAATAAGGTCAGATAAGGATGTAGCAGAGAGGTTATTAAGAGCTTTGAAAGTGAGCAATAGGGTTTTGAAGATAATTCTGGCCTGAATGGGTAGCCAATGTAATTGAATCAGCAGAGGGGTAACGTGGTCAGTTCTGGAGGCTCCCTGAAGTACCCTGGCTGCGGCATTCATTGCCAGCTGTAGCGGGTTTAAGGTGGATTGAGGAAGACCTTGAAGAATGACGTTAGCAAAATCAAAGTGGGGGATAATCAGTGCTTGGTATATTGTCCTGAAATCTTTTGGTTCCAGCATGGAGCGTAGATGTCTCAACGAGCGGATCTTGTAGTATATGGTTCTGACGGTGTTTCCTATGTGGGATTTCATATCTAGGCGTTGATCCAGAATGATTCCAAGGTAACGTATTGAGGGTTTGGATTGCAATTCAGCTTCCTTAGTCTTGAGATGTTGAGGTGGGTTGAAGTTGGGATTCCTTGTGATAAAGAGGACCTCCGTTTTCTTATGTTGTATACGGAGGTTTTGAGAGAGAAGCCAGTCAGAAACCGCATTGAAACAGTTTATTAGAGGGGAGAGATCCAAATGTTCAGTGGAGATTGGGGTGTAAAGAAGAACATCATCGGCGTAGAGCATGTAGTCAACCTTAAATGACCGTATGATCTCACAGAGTGGTTGCATGTAGATGTTAAATAGGAGGGCAGAAAGTGAGGAGCCTTGAGGGACTCCCTGATTTAGGTGGAAGGGTTCAGAAGTTCTGCCTCCTGAGCGGACATGCTGCAATCTTCCGGATAGATAGGACCTGCACCATTCAAGCGCTGTTCCAGTGATGCCCTTCTCAGTTAGTCTCGCTAACAGGAGTTCGTGATCTACTGAATCAAACGCTGCGGCGATGTCCAGAAATATGAGGGCAAAACCCTGGCGGATGTTATCTATGCCAGAGATCAACTTACTGAAGAGTATGGTGAGGAGAGTTTCGACTCCATGGAGTTCTCTGAAGCCATGTTGGCATGGGTCTAGTGGTGCAACACAGTCAATATGGTCCTGTAGCTGTCGTTGGACCACTTTTTCTATGATCTTAGCAAGTAGAGGTATGCTGGAGATGGGTCTATAGGATTCTACCTTTAGGGGGTCGAGCTTGCAGTTTTTCAACAGGGGTCTAATTGAGGTATGCTTAAGGGCTGTGGGGAATAATCCAGTTGAAAAGGAGAGGTCCTTCCTATCTAGATGAAATAGCCACCAAGGGCCATCTATTGTACCTGAGTGTAACTCACCTCAAACTACTACTGAAAAAGTGCGAGCAAAATACTAAATAAATAAATAATCCAAACTCTCACAACAACGACTGCAAAACTGAATGAAACTGACATACTTTGCCCCGACAATTGAACCGCAAGACTAGCCCAAGAATATCTGATGCTCTAGGCAAACCTTCATCTATTTGCCTCCCCCCCCCAGTGTGGCTGAAGATGCTAACCCCCTGTAATCCAACATCTCCCCTTCCCTCCTTTTCTCTTTTTTACCCCCCTGCTATGACCAGCATCACCCCTTCGCTTCCCCTAATCACCTCCTGGTATCTAGCATCTCTCTTTCCCTTCCTCACTCCCTTATTGTCCAGTATCTTCCCATCCTTTTCTTCCCCCATGGCGTCCAGCATCTGTACCATTTATATGTTATAGATGCTGTTGCTGGGATCCAAAGTTATAAAGGTGTGTAGACACCTATGTTGTCTTTATAAAACAGACAAAGTAGATGTCTTTTTAGACTTCTTACATAGATGCCCTCTTATAAAATCAAGCCCATTGAGGGTAATTTTATAATAGGGTGTCGGCATGTCTAGCCCCGTGGAATCAGAATCGCAAACAGTCCTGTACGTGCAGGCCGGGACTATGATTCAGTCCAGCCTGCATGTACAGAACTGTCCCCGGCTAACTCAGTCAAGGCTCTTCTATGGAGCCGCAGCACCATGGCATCATGTTACCACAGCACCGTGGCTCCATTGAAGAGCTGTGATGCCAGCCGCCAGACTTCAGGGACTCATTCCCCACAGCCTGACCACTGATTCATCCTCCTAAGGCAAGAGTCAGGCTGTGGGGAATGCCTTCGGGCCCCCTCTGCCCAATCCAACCCCGGGTTGCCGATCCTTTAAGTATGGGGAAGTTATTCCACCTCGGAGGTGGAATAACTTCCCCATAGGAGTTGCCGGCCCTGGATGTACAGGGCCGACATTAGAATCGGCACTCTATGTCCAGGGCTGGCGACCGCCCTCCGCCCGCCCTGCCTCCGCCTCTGATTCTCCCCTTCCCTGCCCCTGTCTAACTTCCCCATACAACTGGTGGGGAAGTTAGACACAGGCAGAGAAGGCACGAATAGCGGAGATGGATGTCCCAAAGGGCCCAAAGGGACATCCATCCCCACTATTCGTGGCACAGAATTGGGCCCTATGTGCCTAAGTGCCAATCCAGCTGCCCCCTCTACAGCATCAAAACACTGTCCCCATTCATAAGCACCAGGTTCAATATCACCCTCTCCTGCACGGGTTCTGTGAATAGTTTGTCATACAGAGAATACAGATCTCCCTACTTCCTGCAGGCACTGCAGTCGGGATGTCCAAATCAACATCAGGCAAATTGAAGTCACCTAGCAATAGCGTTTTTCCTTTCATAGCAATATTGTGAATGTTTTCAATTAAATCTCTATGTCTACCTCTTCTAGATTAACTCAGAGTACTTCCTCCTTACTTTGCAAATCCTGCAATTGTGTTGCTTGAATATTATATTTTATATATGTCACTACTCCTTCCTTTCTTCCCATCCTGTCTTTTCTGAATAGATTATAGCCCACTACAAATATATCCAAGTCTCCATGAACCATCCCTCTATTATCACCACTAAATCAGTCAGTTTCTTCCATTACAGCCTTAGATCTAGAACTTTGTTTGCCCTGCTATGGATATTAATATGCATAACTTTACAGATGTTGCCTTTTTTCTTTTTCTATACAAGTTTTTCGTGTTCATCCATCCCCATTGATCTCATGATATGGCAGCAGATGATGGGCTTCTTAGGTGCCTCTCATATGCTTGTTAGGCGCTTCTCCTGCTTCTTTTCTAAAATCACTGAGGAAAAAACTGCACATATTCTCTCCTCCTCCAAACTCATTACCTGGTCCTCTGATCCCATTCCCATCCATCTACTATGTTCTATCCCTTCCACTATAACCTATTATTTTCCACTGCAAGTGTTCCTATGGTCTTCAAACATGTTGTGGTTAAACCTTTCTTCAAAATTGTTGCACTAGACCATCCCTGCCCTTCCAATTATCGGCCCATCTCCCTCATCCCTTTCACATCCAAACTACTGGAACATGCAGTTCACCACTACAGTCTTGACTTTCTTTCCTCTCAAGCCATTCTGGATTCACTGTAATCTGGCTTTCATCATCTGCATTCTACAGAAATGGCCCTTGCCAAAGTCTCCAGTGACCTGTTCCTAGCCAAATCCAAGGGCCTTTATTCAGTCCTCATCCTTCTTGTCCTCTCTGTTGCTTTTGACACTGTTGATCACTACCTGCTCTTCGATACCCTGTTCTCGTTTGGATTTAAGGGCTCTGTTCTGTCTTGGTTTTTTCTTATTTATTTTAACACACTTACTATATGTTCTGGTGAATCTTCCTCCACTGCTATCCCACTTTCAATTGGTGTACCTCATTTTTCTCTTTATATGCATTCCTTTGGTGCCTGATCTCTTCACGTGGTTTTTAAGTACCACCTTTATGCGACTCCTCTCAGATTTACTTCTCAAACCATCAAAATTGGTGAGGGTTCCAAGATGGTTGCATGCTTTTGATGATCTCCTTCCCATGGTACTTATCTGTGTAAAACCTTTCTTTGTTATGCATAAACAAAAAAGGAAAGCTAGAAAATGCCCCGTCACCCCCCTACAAAGGCCAAGCCTGAACCTGTTTTGAGCCCAATGGATGAGCATGTTCATTGAGAAATAAGTTAAGTGTTGGTCTCTGAGCAGAACCTGCCAGGTTGCTTAGGAGAATCCACTGACATTTTTGAACAAAACATTTCATCAAGCCTGGATTCTGGAGCACTTCCACCACAACCCAGGATTAGCATTTCACCAATTGCTGAGTCTGTTTTGGTTACAAATCTATAAAAAGATAAAACTATGCCCCAAAATAATCATCTATGATAAGTAATTTTTTGTTGGAGCTCTTGCCTTGAAGGATACCTCTTTCTCGTGGCAAAACACTCCTTTTTATCTATTTAAAAGGGAATCAACCCTTTCACAGATGAAGAACCAGGAGCAGGACCTCAGAAAACACCCACAAACAGGAACAGAAGTGAGGGAGATCTTGAACAATTTTCAGAAGACTGTGTTCGTGAGCAACTACCTCAACTTAAAGTAGACAAAGCGATGGGACCGGATGGGATACACCCTAGAATACTGAGGGAACTTGGGGATGTTCTAGCAGTTCCACTGACTGACCTTTTCAATGCCTCGTTGGAGTCGGGAGTGATGCCAAAGGACTGGAGAGAGGCTCATGTGGTGCCTTTAAACAAAAGCGGAAGTAAGGATGTGGTTGAAAACTACAGGCCGGTTAGTTTAACTTCGGTGCTGAGTAAATTATTGGAAATGCTGCTGAAAGAGAAAATAGTGAGGTTTCTGGAGTCCAGCGGATTTCAAGATCCCAGGCAGCATGGATTCACCAGAGGCAGGTCTTGTCAGACAAATCTGATTGATTTCTTTGACTGGGTGACCAGTGTCAACCACCTGGCTGGCTCACGAGGCGAGAGCCTAGGGCTTCGGGGTTGCTCCTCTTTTCTGTAGCAAGGACTATGCTGCCCTCAGGGATTTTGGGTCCCTATAGCTAGTCGAAATAAGGAGGTAGTTGTGGTCGAGTAGCTATGCTTAAAGAGGCTTTATTTCCCGTCCCGGGAGAATTCTTGCAACAACATATCAAAAGCAAATAAACCATACAACTGGTATAACATAAAGGTGGGACTACAACTGGAACAGAAATGCTTAATGGCAGCTTTAACTGAACCAAAAAGAAGGGAAAAACAGGGTTTTTAATCAGGCACTTTTAACTGTGAAATCTGTCCTCACAGATTTCACTCAAGACAGCTTTCTTAGGCTTCTAACAAAATGAGGTTATGCCATCTGAGAAGACAAGCGTACAATCCATTTTACACACTTCAGAATTATCCTCATCAAAGGCACAGTCCATGTCTTCTGGTGAATCGTGATAATTATGTCTTGCTGGGTTGTATTCTGGATAAGAGCTTGTTTCTCTCCTCTCTGCTGAGTCTGAGCACCACTCCCCCCTCTCACTGTGGAGTCTTTCCACATACCATATACTATGGAGTCTTTCTTTAGTGAGCCACACGCTTCATGACCACTGGGGGTAAGGTATTATGGCTCTCAGGCTGTGCTCTGCCTGGCTCGGGTGTGAACGGGAAGTGAAAGCTTTTCTTCCCTTTTCTTCCTCTCACAGGACGCTGCTCTAAAGCATGAGAATTATCAATAGGATAAGTATTCTGGCTCCCCAGGTTCCTGCTATGGTGGATTTCTCTTCTCCCTGCTCCTCGTGGTTTATAATGTGGAGACTCCCTCTGGCCCCACACGGACCCAGGCTTAGTGCAGCCTAACTTCTCAGCACTAACCTTGGTGAGCTCCGTTTGGATAAACCCCTCTGAGCTGCAGACTGATTCCACCTCTGAACCTTCAAGGTATGGCTCCTGGTTTCTCTGAGCGCTGTACTTTCCTCTGGCTTGAGTCCTCCCTGAGTCTCTGTCTCTCTCAACATCCGAGACTGGGTCTGACTCCTCGTTGGCGTCTGTGTACTTCCTTTCTTTCCCAAGTGTGCCTGTACATTTCTCTCTACGTGGCTCTCCAGCTGAATCTCTCCGTGACTCTTGCCGTGACTCTCTCTGTGACTCTGCTCTGCTCAAGGCTGACCTATTTTTATCTGCGTCATACCTTGAGAGCTGCGTTTGCTCAACTCTATGCAGGTGTCTCTGCTTTGCTGATGAGCTGTGATGTAATGTTAACTCTGGGCGTTTCTCTACAGCCTGTGCTTTTGTTTTGCTTGGTTGCCCCCGACAACCCCTAGCCATGTGCTCTGCACTGCTGCTTTTAAAACTACCCTGAGTGTTTTTCTCTGCTTTTACAGGCGCCATCTGCCTGGCGCCACGACACCAGGGAGTTGGACCGAGGGAGAGCCCTAAATGTGGTGTATTTAGATTTAAGTAAAGCCTTTGACACTGTTCCTCACAGGCGACTTATAAACAAACTTAGCACCCTAGGGATGGACCCTAAAGTTACTGCTTGGGTTAGAAATTAGTTGGGTGGGAGGCGACAAAGAGTACAGGTAAATGGAGCTCACTCTGAGGAGAAGGATGTTACCAGTGGTGTGCCCTAGGGATCTGTTCTTGATCCAATTCTTTTTAACATCTTTGTTAGTGATATAGCGGAAGGGCTGTTGAGTAAGGTTTGCCTCTTTGCAGATGATACCAAAATCTGCAATAGAGTAGATACCCAAGAAGGTGTAGATAACATGAGGAGGGTTCTAGCTAAGCTTGAAGAATGGTCTAGAATTTGGCAGCTGGGATTTAATGTTAAAAAATGTAAGGTCATGCATTTGGGCTGCAGCAATCCAAGGAAGCGGTATAGTATAGGGGGTGAAGTACTTTTGTGCACTAAAGAAGAGCGGGACCTAGGCGTGGGTGTGTCTGATGATCTTAAAGTAGCTAAACAGGTAGAAAAGGCGACGGCAAAAGCTAGAAGAATGCTTGGGTTCATACGGAGAGGAATGACTAGCAGAAAAAAGGAGGTGATACTGCCTCTGTATAAGTCTTGGTGCAACCTCATTTGGAGCATAGTGTGCAATTCTGGAGACCGCACCTTCAAAAGGATGTGAACAGGATGGAGTCGGTGCAGAGGGTGGCTAATAAAATGGTTAGTGGTCTTCATTATAAAGCATATGAGGAAAGACTTAAGGATCTTAATATGTACACCTTAGAGGAAAGGCGGGATAGAGGCGAAATGATTGAGATGTTTAAATACCTCCACGGCATAAATGTTCAGGGAGAGAGCCTCTTTCAATTGAAAGCAAGTTCTGCTACAAGGGGACATGGGATGAGGGTGAAGGGGGATAGATTCAGGAGTGATATGCAGAAATATTTCTTTATGGAAAGAGTGGTGGATCCATGGAATAGTCTCCCAATGGAGGTGGTAGAGTTGGGGACAGTACCTGAATTCAAAAAAGCATGGGAGAAACACAGAGGATCTCTAAAGGAAAAAAGGGGACTGTTGTAGTTGTAGATAGGCCATGTGGTCTTTTTCTGTCGTCATATTTCTATGTTTCTATGATTCTTACTAGGGGACATTATATATTATCCCTTGGTATGTGGTGAGGGTTGATTCCCTTTTAAATAGATAAAAAGGAGTGTTTTGCTATGAGAAAGAGTTATCTTTCAAGGCAAGAGCTCCAACAAAAAATTTCTTATCATAGATGATTTCGGGCATAGTTTTATCCTTTTATAGATTTGTAAGTAAGTGGGGATAAGGAGTGGGGATTTTTTGTTTGGAGTCTGTTTTGGTGGCATCAAAAGTTGGTGGATTCCTGGCAGGAAGAGGGGTGAGGACTAAGTAGAACATGCATTTCCAGAGCCCCAGCAACCAAAGTCAGAACTCCCAATATGTACAATGAAGAACGAACCTTATAGAGGGATGGGCACTTATTGATATCTGCTGATAGTACCAACAAGCTAGTGCTTCATTGTTACTGGACCTGCCTATGCCTCAATTTGTGTTTAAATGACTGGAAAAGATAACCCTAGACACTACTGGAGTCATTCTGTCCCACAAATAGTGGGGATGGATGTCCTGTTTGGATGTCCATCCCCGATATTCGCCCCCCTGCAGCCCCAGCAAAAGTCTCCCCATACGAACAGCGGATTTGTATGGGGAGGCCTAGATGGGGGCAGGAGGGCGTGTTCTGGAGGCAGAACGAGGGTGGGGCATGGGCAAGCCATGACTCTGGATGTACAGGGCCGATTCAGAGGTCAGCCCTGTATGTTCAGGGCCTCGGATCTAGACGGGTGTCCTATTCCACCTCAGAAGTGGAATACGTCTCCCTGTATGCAGCATTTTGGTGATGGCCAGTAGAGACAGATGAGGCAGGGGTGCAGAATGTTCCTCACAGCCGGACCTTAGTCATAGGAGGCCAGATCGAAGGTCTGGCTGTGGGGAAAGGAGGATTTCGGTGGCGGCTGGCATTCATTGCTCCCAAATGGAGCCGTGATGCCATGGCAATGAGAAGCCATGACACTGCGGCTCCATTCAGGAGCCTGGATGAGGTAGCTGGGCATGTGGCTGGACATGCAGGTTGATCAGAATCAGGGCCCGGCCTGCACGTCCAGGCCATAGACCCAATTCTGATCCCGCGGGCACATCTAGCCCCCGCGGGATCATAATCGGGTCTATGTCTGGGCATCGCATTTCTGATCAGCCACACAGGGAGCTGGACGACCTGAATGGAATTGGCCTCCACCTGGGATACAATTGCTGACTTTGGGAGATAGTTGGTTCCTTGAGTGCAGATGCTGGCTATTAAGGTACATGACAATTCTGGTATTCTTTCACAAGTAACAAGGATAGAGACATTGAAGAACTGAATGGAATGTATTCTTTCTGCTGAAGATGATGTGTTTAAGGACTATACAAATTTGAGAATCAAAGTAGAAATGTTGGAAATTTCCATATGGAATTGTAACCTGCATATTTTGAATTTCCATATTCCCCTGTGATTTCTCCTCAGGATATGTTTAAAAATATTTAATAGATATTTTGGAAATTCTGGTTGCTAATATTCCCTTTGTTATCTGCCAAAAGGTAAGAAGGATGGTCAACAGGATAAATCAGAAGGTCCTTTGGCTATGGATGGTTTGGATATTTTCGCATAGCTAGAAGCCTCTTTCTCTGAGTTGGTGACTTTTGCCAACATGCTTGTGACTTTGGCCCTGAACTCAATTAAAGACTGGCTATTACAACATTTTTTTAAAAGGCATGACAAGTTGCGTTTTAGTTCTAAATTCAAGATGTCTCCATATATTTGTAAAAATGCACAGTAGAGGCATAGACAGTTTTTTATTTCAACCACCTTCTACCCCCCAACTTTACAATACACAGTTGCCATAGAAGCAACAAAAGGGGCGGAGGAGTTCTCATACTCGCTAAAACAGACTTCAATTTCCACCTCTCCAACAGCACCAACACAACCAACCTTGACATAGTAGTCATAGAGAATAATCACTGCTCCATCAATCTATTATACAGAGCTCCGACATCATCCCCTGATGACCTAGCCACGATAATTGAGCTGACCTGCAATACCCCAAACTTGCGCACCCCAAACTGGTTACTAGGAGACTTCAATCTGCCAACCCTACAAGACTCCCAAGCATCAGCATTTCTTGATGCACTTAAAGACCTAGGTTATCAGCAGCTAATCAACGAACCAACCCACACAAAGGGAAACATATTGGACTTGATCTTCGCCCCACTAACTGTCCATGACGCGGCTCACTTCACCTTACCAACCTATACCGCAGTACCGTGGTCCGACCATAAGCTAATCATGTTCCAAATTCCGTTGGATAATCAACTCAGGACGCCTCCGGGAAGCAAGACAAAACCCACGAGGCTGCCTTCACAAAGTTTCCAACCTTTCAACAGGGAAACATCATGAACCACACATAGCCACTCCTTGGCATGACAACAACCAACCTTGATAAGCTAGTCTCCAGCTGGAACGACAGCCTTAGTACCATTGCACTACACACAGTACACAACAAAGCCCCAAGGAAAACAGCCGCCGCACCCTGGTACTCCAACGAACTGCGGACTTCTCTCCTCAAACTTAGAAAACTCGAAAGGCGATGGAGGCGCTCACGATCCACAGAAGATCAGGAAGCTTATAACCTCCAAATGGAAATGCACCGCAAGGCGATAACTGAGAAAATGAGGCAAGCACTCACAGATACACTAATGCGTTCACTAAGAAAACCACACGACTTATTCAACCTCGTCAGGAACCTAACGAAAGAACCAGCACCGGAGCAAAAAACTGAGATCCACGCCCAAGACTATGCTGACTTCCTTCAATCAAAATTATGCCAAACCAACAAGACTGACTCACCCTCCACCAACAAAGAACCAACAAACACAACGACACTAACAACATTCACTACCCCATCCAATAAGCAAATCGTTGACACCATCTCCACAATCAACACTACTGCTCAGACCGACCCCTGTCCTGCCTTCTGGATAAAGGAACTATGGACAGAGTTTAGCCCATTCATAGCTAGATTCATTGACACATCTTTTGCTTCAGGCTCATTCCCCCTAAGTCTCAAACACACATCCATCAGACCTCTGCTGAAAAACAGCAAGCTTGACCCCCAGAAAGTGGAATCATATAGACCAATTGCCAGCATTCCACTACTTGCCACGATAATCGAAAAAGAGGTCCAATGCCAGATACAACAACACGTCAACAATGCTGCACCACTAGACCACTGCCAACACAGTTTCAGAGAATCTCATGGTGTGGAGACGCTACTCACCACCCTCTTCAACGACATATTCAACACAATAGATAACATCCATCGTGGGGTTGTCCTTATATTTCTGGATATAGCCTCAGCATTCGACTCAGTATGCCATGAAACCCTCCTGAAATGGCTTGAAGAGAAGGGCATCTGTGACTTAGCACTAACTTGGTGTAAGTCATACCTATCCGATAGATGGCAACATGTGCGAACAGAGACCTCCACATCCAAACCATTCCACCAGAAACAAGGCGTTCCGCAAGGATCCTCCCTATCAGCCCTAATGTTCAACATCTACATGCAGCCCATTTGCGACCTCATACGCTCAGTCAATGTCGAATGCATGATATATGTGGATGACGTTCTGCTCTACATGCCATTCAAGATTGACCAGATCGACCTCTCACCACTAACAAACTGTTTCAGCGCAGTGGAAAAATGGCTCCAAAATCAGAATCTCCGAATACAGCACAAAAAGACTGAAGTGCTGTTCATTACCAGAAACCCTAATTTTTCCCCACCAGCCTACCTAAAAGTTGGGGAGGTAGAGCTGCAAACCAAGCCCACAATCCATTATCTGGGTGTCACACTAGACCAAAAACTGGACATGAAGACGCACATTGACAACATGGTAAAGTCAACATATCATAAAATCAGGACACTCAGACATCTACGCCCCCTGCTACAACCAGATGACTTCAGAACGATCTTCCAAGCACTAAGCATTCCTCATCTCGACTACGCCAACGTGATCCTTCAAGGGCTCCCACAATCCACACTGAGCCCGCTCCAACTCGCCATGAACACTGCAGCCAGAGTTCTAAATGGGGCCTCAAGGTGAGACCATATAACACCCATCCTCAAAAGTCTCCACTGGCTCCCAATTCACTGTAGGATCGCCTTCAAGATCTTGCTACTAACATTCAACGCCATCAATGGGCTCTCCCCCTCGTCACTCGCGGGCCTTATGCACATGACCCCCCAACAGGGCCAGATGACCTACAGCAATAAACACCATGGTAATCCCCAAAACAATGACCCATTGTACACAGGCAACTATAAACAGGGCTTTTAGTCTCTGTGCACCCAGATGCTGAAATGCCCTACCACCCAACATACGAGCAATCCCAGAGCTAACTAAATTCAGGAGGGCATTGAAGCACCACCTTTTCCTCAAGTGCTACCCTGAGGAAGGTACACCAACTCACCCCACTCACAACAAAGTCCCATGACTACCTGTAACTATCCCTCAAAGCGATGTATATATGTGTAAATAATTATCTGTTATTCATATATGTGTAAATAGTTAATATGATTATCCAAGCTGAGCTACCTGTTATTTGTAATTACGGTGTAATCCCCCACCGTAAAATACCTCAATGCTCCATGTAAACTGCACTGATATCGAATAGCACGGTATATAAGAGAAATAAATAAATAAAATAAGGCCCATAGTTATGCAGTTGGGTGCTGTGTTTTTCCTAAAATTTCCTTAAAAGCATATAATGTGGTAAAGAGAGTCCAGCCCAGCCTGGAGAAACAAAGGAAAAAGGGACTTTTTCCTCTTTGCGGGGGATGGGTGCACCTGAACACATATACCAAACTAAAGGCAGTGAGAGAAACCACAGCTGTAAGGCTAGGCTAAAGCCCCACCCAGACTCCATAGCAACCCTAGGTAAGAAAGGGAGTTACATGGGGGTGGAGTCAGAGGGGGAGGTGCCCTGCTCAGCGTTTAAGTTTGAGCAAAGCAAGCAAACAGGAAAAAGGAGAACAAGAAAGGAGCAAGGCAAGCCAGGCAAGCCACGCGAGCAAGGCAAGGAAGCCAAGGAGGCCAAGGAGAGCCAGGACAAGAACAAAGGTAGCCAGCGCTGCAGCCAAGAGAGCAGCAGACAACACTCCCAGGAGAGGACCAAACGCAGTGGCAAGAGGGAGAGAGACAGAAGGTTGGTGTTGGAGAAGCCAAGGCAAGAGAGCTCAGACTCCTCTGAAGAAAGGCCTGTCTTCAGGCAGAGGAAACCTCGGGTAGCTGAGAGGAATTCCTACAATGATTCCCTGACTAGCTCTGAGGCAGAGATAGCTCCAGCCAGCAGAAACTCCAGCCGTGAGACTCCCACAGTAAAACTCCAAGGTAGGAGAAAGAAACCAGAGAGAGAGAATGTTTGTATCTCTTGCTCAGACTCTGAGGAGAGAGTTATATCTGGAAAAACCCAGAACAGGAGAAAGGGGTTTTTAAAGAAAGCTGAACAAGGAAAGCCTGCTAGGGTTCTGCCAAAGGAAGGGAAGGCAGTACAGTGGGATAGGCTGTTTAAGCTTTTAAAAGACATTAACCAGAAAGTACCTGAGCAGTTCCAAGATTCCCCAGCACCCAGCTCTGAAGAAAGCATGGAAGTGGATGATAGGGAGAGTGACCAGAGATCCACATGCTCTGAGATGGAGTGTGCTGTATGCATTGGTGCTAATTGAAAGAAACCAAAATGGTGGGGAAGAATTAAGGAAACTGTTATCTGTTTGGCATAGCTGAAAGCAAGAAAGAAAGGGGAGAAAGAATCCTATGTTGAAGCAATAAGATGCTTCCTACAGAATGGTGAATAGTGCAATCAAGTCTGTGCTAGACAGCTGAAACTGTTTAATTGCAAGCAGCCAAGAGAGAGAGCTGGCAGCACTGCTAATCTTGATTGTATGTTGTATCTACAGTTTCCTGAGTTAACCCTAAAGCAAGAAGCTTCTTAAAGGAAAGAGGAAAAGAAGCGATTGTAAATAATTCCACTGAGACATTGTTTTCATGTTCTTTATTTTTGGAGAAATATCCTTGTTTCTTTTTGCTAAGAGGAAAGTTTCTTTAAAGGCTGTAACCAAATTGGCTTAAACGGAACCCAATAAAATTCCTGTGCGCTTTAAACATCCACTTGGTTTTACTATGAGTCACAACTACACCTTTGGAGCAAAGGAATACAAGATGGACTCCAGTCCCTACTAGGCAACCGCCTAGGAGGGGCGCGAGCGCCACAATAATTACCAGTCAAACAAATATGTTTTCCTAGATCCTTCTCATCTACCTAGCTTTATTTCTTCGTGGTAGTACCATCTGTTCCCTCTGTATAGGCTCCTCTAGCTGAAGTCGTTCAGCTATTGAATGCTCTTTTTTTGTAACATAGCCTGTGTTAGAGTAGGCTGCATCTTTTGTCTTACTTTGACTGTGTAAACTGAACTGTCCCATTCATATTGTGGACTTGAATTTTTGTTTGGGGTAATTTTCTTACTGTTTAATTAAACTTTTCTACGATTATGCCCAACTTAACTTTTCTGTATAAGTGGTTACTTGGACTGTTTAATAGAAAATTTGCATACATAATTTTGTTTTAAAAAAGATTTCTCTGCATCTGAAATCTCTCCAGGAATCCAGACCCTCATATCTCAACCTTCTTGTCTGACATTGCTGCCTAGATATCCTGATGTCATCTGAAATGGAACATGGCCAAAAGAGAGTTTCTTATCTTTCCCCCTAAATCCACCTCCCCCTTCTTCTTTTCTCTCTTTCTGTGGATAACACTCCTTGTGGTCTTGGGCAAGCCACTTAACCCTCCATTGCTCATGTTCCCTGTAAGTATTAGTGTATGTGTGTCATATCCCCTCGTGTTAAATGTATCCCCCAATTGACCGCTTTGACCCGGTGAAAAGCGGGATATAAATACAGCTAAGCAAAATAAAATAAAAATAAATAACATTATCATCCTTGGCTCATAATCTTGGGTTCATCATTGACTCTTCCTTCTCTTTCTCAGCACACATCCAATAGATAACTAAAATCTATCATTTATTTCTCTATAACATCAGCAATATTCATCCCTTCCTTTCTGAACGCACAACCGAGATCCTTATCCACTCTCTAGTCACCTCCCATTTAGACTATTGCAACATGCTCCTTACCAGTCTCCCCCTGAATTATCTCTCTCCCCTTCAATCCTTTCAAAATTCAGCTACATGGCTCATCTTCCGCCAGTGTTGCTACTCTCATGTAACTGCTCTACTCAAGTCACTTCATTTGCTCCCTATCCATTCCACATACAGTTCAAACTTCTATTGTCCAACAAGTGCATTTATTCTGTGGCTCATCATTACCTCCCCTCTCTTATCTCTCCCTACACCTCTCCTCAGGAATGCCACTTATCAGATAAATCACTTTAATTTGTGCCCTTCTCTTCTGCTGCCAACAGCAAACTTTGTCTGTTCCACCTTGCTGCACTGTATGCCTGAAACAAACTACCGGAATCAGTTCGTCAGGCTCCATCTCTAGTCCTATTCAAATTTAGGCTAAAAACCCATCACTTCAAGGCTGCTTTTGGATCCTAACCCCTTTATTCTCCCATTTACCACCTATGTGTGTTTTAACCATTTCCCTTAGTTTTACCTTGGTGTTCCTCTTGGTTATGTTTTCTATCTTGAATAGATTGTAAATTTTATTGAGCTGGGACTGTTTCTTATTGGCCTGGTTATGAGAGGCGGCTAGTGGGGCTGTGCATCCCGGGAGACATGCAGCCCCGCTATCCTCCTGCCTGTATGCCAGTACATGATCTACCCACACAAACACAGCAGCAGTGCGAGGAGATCAGGACAGGGGCATCATGGGGGCAGAGAGGGGGCAAAGCAAGGGTGGGCCATGCACCCAGATGTACAGGGCCATTTCAGGTCATGGTCCTGTGCATCCGGCGGGTGGAAGATGGCCGTGCTGCTTATACCACCTCGGAGGTAATATAGGTAGCAGCAATGGTGGCGGAGCGGCCCAGCAGCACAGCATAGGCAAAAGGTGAGACCCCACTTACTAATCTTGGCCCTGGCAGAGCCTGCCAAGGGTTGAGCGGCAGGAAACTGGGGTCAGAACTGCAGAGGACTGGCTGTGTATCGGGAAAGATGTCTCCTGCAGATATGCAGGGGCACACCGAACCATCTCAGTGCCCAATCCTGCACCCACGGGTACATCTGACTCCCGTGGTGCAGAATCAAGTGCTGATGGGCCCATCCTGTTTGGGGCCATCCAGACAGCTTGAACATACCATCTGGGATCTGGCTCCATGAGTATCTATACAGCCCTATACATACCTTCTAGCATTGTCATAGTAGTAGGAGCAGCTAAAGTCTGAAGAATACAGGTTGGGTATGGGAGGTGACGTGGCACCAGAGAGGGACTGAAATGAGGACTGGGACATGGGGGTATGTCATGCTCTACTTTAGCAACTAGTTCAGATCATCACTGGAGTTGGCCCTTCTATATTGTGCCTGTCCGACCCTTACCCCCACATTGCAGGGGCTGCTGGGCTGGTATACCAGTGGACGTGACTTATCTTTTATGTACATATAAGACTTTTTGCATTATTTGCTCTCATCTCCTTCTTTATTGTGTGCTTTCATCTGTCACCTGTATTTTCCATAGCTTATTTCTTTCTATCTACATAATTTTCTTGGGTCTAGTGATACCTCCAAGATGCAGTAGCTCTATCTGGTACTTGCATAGAGAAATATCTAAATGCACTAAAAGTATTTGTTATCATTGCGAAAATCATTGAAAAGACAGTGCAAAGGCAACTTCAGGACCACATTGACATGAATGCCCCACTGGACATCTAACAGCATAGCTTTAAACCCCAGCACGGTGTGGAAATGCTACTCACTTCCCTCTTTGACAATCTCCTAAGAGGCATAGATAACATAAAGAACGGATTCCTGCTAGTGTTCATGGACATCTTGGCAGCCTTCGACACCGTGTCCCATGCTAGGTTACTGCAACGCCTGCAGCAGATAGGAATATGCAAGAATACTCTGAAGTGGTTTACTTCCTACTTGGAAGATCGAACGCAACAAGTCAAATGCACCCAAAAGAAATCAATGCAGTTCCCCGTCATGCAGGGAATACCACAAGGTTCAGCCCTGTCATCAATGCTCTTTAATATTTACATCTAACCCATATGCAACATCAAACGCCACAAACTTCACTATCACCTCTATGCTGACGACATCATGGTATATGTTCCAATCAACCTACTAGCTCCTGACACCACAACAATAACCAGATGCCTTGAAGACATGAATCCTGGCTCACAGCCAATAACCTGACAGTCAACTACGATAAAACTGAGGCAATGTTCGTCACCAGGTACTCCACCTTCATTCCACCACAAACTATCAGCATTCTAGACAAAACAATAGCAGTCAAAGACTGCTAGTAAGCTAATAGCTATTAAGTGCATGGGCATCACAATGGACAGAGCTCTTAATCTGAAATCCCACATCACCAAAACTGCAAACAAGGCCTATCAACGTTTGAGGATCATCAGAAAGCTCAAGCCAATACTCCGCCAGGACCACTTCCGAACTTGATTAAGGAAACTCGCTATATCAAGGCCTCCCTCAGCAGACCTTACACCCACTCCAAATGGTGCAAAACACTGTCTTTATCTTTATCTTTATTTGCAGTTATTGATATACCGCCCTTGCCGAAGCATCAGGGCGGTGTACAATAAAACAAATGTTGGCTACAGGAAGCATAGAAAAGAAAAGAATGCCAATAATGGACAGGAAAGAAGAGAAAGGAAAGAAAACAGTAAAATGGGAAAATATGAGAGGCCAGGAAAGAGGGAGGGAGGGAGGAAGTAATTACTAATTTAGAGAGAAAATATTCCTAGGTTGGTGGTAACTAAATGCTGGATAGGGGGGGGGTCAGACAAGGGAGGGTCAGAGCCATCAGCGGATGGTGGAAGGTCGAAAGCCTGACGGAAAAGGTGCGTTTTGAGGAGTGCTTTGAAGCGTGGGAAGGAAAGCTCAATGCGGAAGGAGTGAGGGAGTGAATTCCATAGAGCGGGACTCAGAAAGAAAAATGCAGAGTGTCGGGTAAGTTCAAGGTGGGCCTGAGAGGGAGAGGGGAGGAAGAGATGGTTGCCATGTGCAGAGCGGAGGAGACGAGGAGCGGGTTGAAGATGGATAATGTCGCCCAGGTATTGTGGGGTACTAGTATGGAGAACCTTGTGGGTAATGGTGAGAAGTTTATAAATGAACCGGACTTTGATTGGGAGCCAATGAAGAGAGAAGAGAGATGAGTGATATGGGCGGTAACGGGGGAATAAGTAATTAGACTGTAGCACGCATCATTACAGACACTCCAAGAACTGAGCACATCACCCCCATCTTACAGCAACTGCACTGGCTCCCAATGATGGCCAGAGCAAAATTCAAAACAGTAATGATCATCTTCAAAATCATTCACCATCTCTCAGCAGATGCACTCCAAGATATCATAACAAGGGATATCAACAATAGACCAAAAAGGACCAATAATGACAGCATGATCGGCACACCTGCAGAATATCACAAGACTAAACAAACAACTTCAAGAAGAGCTCCTTCACTACTGGCGTCCACACTTTGGAACTCCCTCCCAATGGGCCTGAGGGCCTTGAATGACATCATAGACTTCCGCAAAGCCCTTAAAACCCTGCTCTTTACAGAAACCTATGAGCAGACAGACAACAGTCTCCACCCGAACGGTAATACAACTACCTCCACCAACTCGACACACAGTCATTCCAACTAGACATACGAGTTCATTGTATAATGTTGTTAAGTACCCTCATGTTAAATGTAACCCTCCAATTGTGATGTGACCACTTTAATTTTAGGATAAGGTGGTATACAAATCTGTCTAAATAAATAAAATAAATAAATAACTCTGACAATATAATTTAATTTAAATATGACAATTTAATTTAAAGGCATAATACAAACAATATCCAAATAAACAAAATTGAACAGTTTTAGGGAACATTATAAATTAAAATTAGCCTATTAGTACTAAACAAAAATAAATCAACTTAAATCTTTAAAAGAAATATAATAGAAAGTTCAATACCATAATCCAAAATGTTATAAATATAGGGGATTATTTTAGAGGCCCTATTCAAGCACATTCATAGAAATTTCTCCAGAGGCATTTTAAAAGTTGGATCTGTGGATATCCAAGTATGAATGGGGGGCATGATGGAGGCTTGACTGGGGTATTCCCAAAAAACTGGACATTACCACCTGATCTTAGAAACATCCTGGACATCCAAAGTCATGTCTAAGGTTATACCTGCTACAAGCATGAATAGGCATCATGAAAGTGCTTGTAGTGGCCAAAAAACCTGCAGAGGATGTAGAGAAGATGGCACTCCACCATCCCCAGTATTTTTATTTATTTATTTATTTATTTACATTCTCTTATATACCGCGCTATTCTGCATCAGTGCGGTTTACATTGAACAAACTGAAATTACATTGAACAGGGCATTATTTATTTTATTTATTGATTTACAGTCTCTTCTATACCGCGCTATTCAGCATCAGTGCGGTTTACAATGAACAAAGATTACACATTTCCCGGGGTACTTTGTGTTTACAGTGAACAGTTGTTAAAAACTTGGATAACTGGGGTAACTATTTACATTTATAACATGTTAGGATTCACTTCCTTGGTCTTAGTCATGAGTGTTTTGCGTGGTTTGTGAGGTTGGTGTCATAGCTGTGTTGTTTACAGGGTAATACTGGAGGAAGAGGTGGTGTTTCAAGGCCTTTCTAAACTGGAGTAGGTCTGGTATTGTTCGGATGTCGTGAGGGAGGCTATTCCAGCATCTAGGCGCACAGAATTTAAAAGCCCTGCCCGCTGTTGCCTGGGTGCATTGTGTAATTGATCTTGGAACTACCAGGGTATTGAGTGCTACAGACCATCTGGCTCTGTTGGAAGGTGTAGTCTGGATGAACTCTGTTAGTGATGAGGATGAGAGTCCATTGATAGCCTTGAAGGTCAGAAGTAAGATTTTGTATGTGAGTCTACCTTGTATCGGGAGCCAGTGGAGGTGTTTTAGGATGGGTGAGACATGGTCTCTCTTGGACGCTCCATGTAGGACTCTTGCTGCGGCGTTCATTGCCAGTTGCAGTGGATGCAAGGTGGACTGAGGGAGACCATGCAAGACTGAGTTTGCGTAATCGAAGTGTGGTATGACCAGTGCCTGATAGATTGTCCTGAAATCGTCTGGCTCCAGCAGGGATCGTAGGTGTCTGAGGGATCGGATCTTATGGTAAACCGCTCTCACCATGTTTCCTATGTGCGCCTTCATATCCAAGCGTTGGTCTAAGGTGATGCCAAGGTATCTGATGGTGGGTTTGGTCTGGAGGTCTGCTCCCTCTACTTTTAGGAAGGGCGGTGTGGAGAAGTCTCGATTCCTTGTAATGAATAGCACCTCAGTTTTCTTGTGCTGTATCCTGAGGTTCTGGGTTTGCAGCCAAATGGATACTGCATTAATGCAGTTTGTTAGTGAGGAGAGGTCAGGGTTCTCTGTTGAAAAAGGCGTGTAGAGCAGCACGTCATCTGCGTATATCAGGCAGTTGACACTGAAGGACCGGATGAGGTTGCAGATGGGTTGCATCTATATATTAAACATCAGAGCGGAAAGGGAAGATCCCTGCGGGACACCTTGCTTTTGGTGGAATGGATCTGATGATGTATCACTGGATCGTACCTGCTGCCATCTATCAGAAACGTAGGACCTGCACCATTCAAGCGATTCCCATTCAGTGATTCCCTTCTCCTTGAGGTGTACCAGGAGATGCTCGTGGCTCACGGTGTTGAATGCCACTGCGATGTCCAGGAAGACCAAGACGAATCCTTGGCGAATGTTGTCAATGCCTGCTATTATGTTGTTGAAGAGTGTGGTAAGAAGTGTTTCAACTCCATGGGCTTCTCTAAAGCCGTGTTGGCATGAGTCCAGTGGTGCGGAGGTTTCTATGTGATCTTGTATTTGCATTTGTACTTCCTTTTCCATTATTTTTGCCAGCAATGGTATGCTAAATATCGGTCTGTATGATTCTGGCTTATGGGGGTCGAGTTTATTGTTTTTTAGTAGAGGTCTTATGGATGTGCGCTTGAGGGATGGTGGGAATGCTCCTGTTGTGAATGATTGGAGATAACTATTTACAGGGAACATGGGCTATGGAGGGTTAAGTGGCTTGCCCAAGACCACAAGGAGCACCTGTGGGACTAGAAACCCCAGTCCTTCCGGCCCAAGGTTGCTGTCCTCTAGTGGGATTTGAAACTCCGACCTTCCGGCCTGAAGTACCTTTCCCCAACCACTAGGCCACTCCTCCACTCCTCTGCACAATTACAGTGATAGCAGAAGTGGGAGTCAAACCCTGACTTCCCTAGTCCTAGCCCACTATGCTAACCATAAGGCTGTTCTTAGAGGTCCATGATCTGGAGAACTATTCTAGGGATGTCTACGTAGAAGCCTTTGCAGACATCCATATCAATAATATAAAAAAACGCTCAATTTCATCTACTTAGAACTAGAGTCTCATTACATAAATCACTTGATCTTTTATGGTTACTCAAAAATGTCTATCATTTAAGGTCTCAGACATTTGTGGCATTTATTTTCGGATTTACAATACGTCCAGTATAAGTGCCAAATCGCTACAGGAGCTCTCCAGATCAACCAACAGTAAGGATTTAAGGGTTTGTTTTATTATATTAAATTGTTAGCTCTCTGACTGGGAGCTCTTAAAAGGTTTTTTGTACATTTTTAAAGCAAGGTTACTTTCTTTTTGGTGCTTTAGTGGGACTTTCCTTGAGCACAGTAGGTGGTTGAACTCCAGTAACCTCCTCAGCTTTGGGAGCTGCTAACACCTAATCAGGAGTTAGTGGGCCTGATTACCTGAGAGCAGCTGAGGGCCTGCATAAAAGGCTCCAGTGCCCTGCCCTGTTCAGGCTTTCCTACAGGAGCTCTCCAGATCAACCAACAGTAAGGATTTAAGGGTTTGTTTTATTATATTAAATTGTTAGCTCTCTGACTGGGAGCTCTTAAAAGGGTTTTTTGTACATTTTTAAAGCAAGGTTACTTTCTTTTTTTGCTTTAGTGGGACTTTCCTTGAGCACAGTAGGTGGTTGAACTCCAGTAACCTCCTCAGCTTTGGGAGCTGCTAACACCTAATCATAAGGAAAGCGAATGGAACATGTGATGTAACACTCTCTTTTCTACCGTTGTTCTTTTTAAGAGATCCTAACACCAGTAATCTTCAGTACTCATCTAACAGCGAATATTCAACTTGTATTCAGGCTTCTTCAACACACTCCCATATCGCTTTCTGATCCCAACGTCTTCCCCTGGCGCCTCTGTTGCGTTTCACATTGAAAGTTTCATCAGGGAATCTCCATTCACTGCCCTGCAAACTCTATAAGATAAAATAAAACCCATCGCGGTAACCAATCAAGAACTAAACCCATTTAAAGTTCTTCATATACATCTCCTTATGCTCGCAAAAGTATTATATCCGAATCACCTACCAGACAAACACATGATGCTGCACACGTCTCTTATCATTCAGCAAATGCTATGTACTGAAAGCTTCGTTCAAAACCACTCATGCACAAATGCCACGCATGTGGACTAGAGAGTACAGTTCCCAATTTAAAGCTATTATAACCGCTACGCTATTGGTAGTTCTTACACCCCGCCCCCTCTCGCCGCACTTTTCTCTATTACTAACGTGGACCCCTTACTTCTACGAATACATCGATAGTCCCTACAGTCCTCTTCCAAATGACGGGATCCTCTCTAACTAAAATAAAATAAATGCAGCTCCAACTCCTAGTCCTATAGCAATATTAACATCTCTTAACATATTCACCTCAAAGTACATGTAATATATCATGTTATTTCAGCTGGAGAAGTGGTGCTATATGTCGTATTATTTCAGCTGGGAAACTATAATAAATACAGCTCCAACTCCTAAACCTATAGCGATAGGAGCATCTCTTAACATACTCTCCTCAAGGTACCTGCTATATATCGTATTACTAGCATCATATGCCATGTTATTATTCCTTATACGTTCATCCCTTTCTTAGTCTGATACTTAACTCTCCTACCACTAATAACTGGCCATGCTGAAAAAATTCCCAAAACAAAAACAATGAAAATTCCAATGGCCCCCAAAAAGACTGAAGGTCTAACTAAAAACGTTCCTCCTGCAGTTAATCACCCATCTAACTTGTACTCTCTGCTCCACTCTTCAAATACAGGAAACCCAGTCTATGCTGACATTATGGCCCCCCCCCCCCCCCGGCATTAGGGATTTCAAAATAAATATCCATTTCTGTTCCCTAATAAGTAAAGATTGTTCTTGTGATTTCCCAGTCATACCCGATTCGACCTCATCGATACAAAAACATCTTAACTGTTCAAAAATGTGGCCCTTAGTTATACAATGTTGGACCAGCGGTGCCTCTTTAACCTTACACTTTAAGCGATTTCTATGCTCCCCCATTCTAACCTTAAAGGGGCGCAATGTCTTCCCCACATAAATTAATTCACACGGGCATTGAATAATGTACACTACATTGGTAAAATCACATGTTGTAGATGTTCTTAATGGATAGATGGACCTCTGATATTCAAAAACATCTAATTCCATACTGATATCGCATATGTGGCGGTTTCCATATTTTCTATGGCCCACCCTAACATCCGATAAATTTACTGTGGAACCAGAAGATTTTAATACTACAGGACTAAGTTGTTCTTTTTAATTCCAATTCCTTTGCCATACACAGCGAATTTTTTTATCCATTAGATCCGGGAAAACTCTTAAAATATTCTCATGTTTCCTTAAGATCTTCTGAATGCCCAAACTCAATGGAGAATACCGAGTAATCAAATTAACATTATCTGAATCCCCTTTGTCCACTCTATCAGAACCTTTTGTTTCCAATAGTAAACTTCTATTATTGTAAAGGGCCCTAAAGTATGCTCGTTTCACTACTGTTTTCCCTAAAATTACTGGACAATTGCCTTGATAATTTCTTAAACTCATGATCTTCAGAACAATTCCGGAGATATCGTAAAAATTGAGAAAAAGGAAGGCTCTCCTTTAATCTAAGGGGATGCAAACTTTTAAAATGTAAAAATGTATTACGGTCTGTAGTATTTTTATGGACCGATGTTACCCATTTACCTTTTCCTCTCTGAATAGTGACATCCAAGTAAGCCAATGTTTCTCTATGGCACGTATGTGTAAACTGGATATTGGAGTCACATTGGTTTAACCATTGCAAAAATAAGTTTAACAATTCTTCTGAACCTTTCCACAACATAAAAAGGTCATCTATATATCGATTCCAAGAAATCACTTGTGGAGCATATGGAGACTGAACTATCCAAATTTCCTCGAATTTATTCATATATAGATTTGCTATTGAAGGGGCACACGTAGCCCCCATGGCTACTCCAGATACCTGTTGGTACATAACACCTTCAAAAATAAAATTACGAAAAATGGCCAAACGTGCTAGTTGTAACAAAAAAATAATCTGCATCTCTGAAAGATCTCCACGTTGGCGCAGGGCCTGTTCTACTACCTGATGCACTGCTGCTTGGGGAATATTCGTATATAAAGATGTTACGTCCAAGGTGACCAACAATACTTCTGAGTGTGCTGCCCATTATGCTTGATTATTCAAGATATTTAAAAAATGTGTTGTGTCCTTTACAAATGATGGAATATCTGATAATAAGGGACGTAAATAGGAATCCAAGAATGTGGACAAGGGTTCCAGTATCGTGCCTCTAGTAGAAACTATTGGTCTAACTGGAGGCCTATCAATATTTTTGTGCATTTTTGGAACTGTATAAAACTTTGCTGTCACAGATGTCACAGCATTCAGATATTGATACTCTTTCCAGGTAATTAGGTAGTAAGCAGTATTTTGAGACAAGAGACATCCATATCAGGCATGTCCATGTTTGTGAAATTGTGCCTGGACTTGGACTTGCTTGGGGGAGGGGGGGGGAGGTTTCAGATGTTCTGGCTTGGATGTTCCAGTTGCACTTGGACATGATTTCTAAAATGCTACTTATAGCGCATAGGTTCATGTATTATGCAGATTACAGAGCACAGTGTGGGTAAAGTGTCTCAGCTCTCCTCCTTTTCATCTGAGGCCATGCAGAAACAGCCCTACATTCATGAATGCTCTCTCTCTTCTGTAGGATCTGATAACATTCACTCCAAGAAGTCCATTGTTCAGAGAGAGCTTGGCTAAACAAAAATAAAACTTCTGCTGAGTGACAGGTAAAACAAAAGTACAAGTAACAGAAACAGTTGGTTCTGGTTACTGGAATCTACAAACCATTCTTGAGAAATGGAGGTTTCCTCAAACAAGATATTCAGCGGTATTATCACAGTTAGTGTTGCTGGATATCCGTGCTGCCACTACACACTCCGATGTTAAGCAGTTAGCATCGGGATGTTCCAGGGTTGAGTGAAGGTAGCCCCCGTTGCTAACACAGCAGTGGCAATATTGAGCTGCTGTCTGGTTAGCGACATGTGGGTAATGTCAGGCGCAGCAAAGGCTGGCCTATCTTTATCCGCAGAAGCTAACTGGGCAGCAGTTCGATATTGCCACTGCCCGGTTAGCTTCCAGGTTCTGCGGCGACCCAGATATTCAATGCTGGCAGCCAGCCACTTAACAAGCATTAGCTGCCGCTGAATATCCCACCTCATAATGGTTGGCTCTGGATACCAGGAAAGGGATACCTATTATAAAGCAGAGTGATCATGTATTAAGCATTAGCTGCCGCTGAATATCCCCCCTCATAATGGTTGGCTCTGGATACCAGGAAAGAGATACCTATTATAAAGCAGAGTGATCATGTATTAAGCAGTTCTGAGCAAGGGTGAGACCCAAACGCCACACATCAAGGCCAACTTGGTATCTAGTTTTTACAGAATAGGCAGGGCTTTTCTTTATACAGAATTTAATCATATTTATTCTCCATCCTCAAATAACATTGTACTGATAATGTTTTAAGATCCCAAATTAGTTATTCAAAAACCGAAAAAGCCAGAGTTGATTAATAAAACTCTTTTAGAAGTGAGAACTGATAATGAAAACACACAAGGAAATGGTCATCTACAGAGTCCCAAGGAGGAACTGTCACATGCAATAGGGTTAGCAACAGGAGATATTTCATCAAGCTCTTCTCCCTGAAAAAAGCTCTTGGAAATGATTTGAATATTTATGTATTTATCAGTGCACAATTCCAGTATGAAGGGATTTAAACAGCTCTGGTTTTCAGGATGTCCACAATTAAATACTGAAATATATGTTCATACATCTGAGAACCAGGTTAATTTGCATATTTTGCCTACAGAGAAAACCAAACCGTTTATAGCCTATAAGGCCCAGAGTTGTGCACTTCGGTACAAATGTATTTGATATGTGTCTCTGAAATACTGCTCCAAGAAAGATGCAACACTACTAAATATCCAGCTGTACTGCAAATAAATTCTAATAACTCCAGGAGCGAGACTATGATAGCATTTGTGTTCTTTATCATTATAACCATATAGTGATTTCCAAACCTGTCATCAGGGTCCACAGCCGGTTGGATTTTTAGTATATCCACTATGAATATACATATGAGGTATATTTCCCTACAATGGAGGGAGTACATGCAAATATATCATGCATATTTATTATAGATATCCTGCAAATCCGACTGGTTGGGAGTCCCTAATAACAGGTTTAGGAATCACTATAAGGTGGATGGCCTTCAATGTTAGTGCTAAATGCAAAGAAGGTAACTATTCATTCAGAAGTCCATTATCTTAGAGTGGTGCTTGACAAGAATCTATCAACGTGTTTTCAGATTTTGAAAGTGGTGTGATCTGCTTTTTATGATTGAAAACTATAAGTGATTTGAAAAAGTATCTTTCCTTTGAACATGTTGAAGATGTTCAACTTTTTCTGTAATTCTTGATGTTGCCACAACTTGATTCTGGCAACATCACATATCTTGCTGTTGCAAATTCTTTGTTGAAGTAATTGCACATAGTCCAAAATTCAGTCATATGTGTAATTTGACTCAGAGTCTCTCATTGACTGGGACTCTTTGAGAACAGGTTTGGCAACCAGCAACATTGAACGTGAACTGCTGGTGGTTATCATCTTACTATCCTTTTAGTCTACTCTCCAAAAGGAAGATGACTTATGAGATCTCCATGTCTGTATGTGTGCCCTGACTGCACCAGATTTTCAGTATATCTCAGAGGGTTCAAAAGGATTCTAAAAAGGCTATTTTTTTTTTCAAACCACGTATACGTGCACATTCCAGAAAGTAGGTCTCATTATTTCTGCATGATATGCTTAACTCCATCTGTCTTCCTGTATAGTTAATTCATTATTTCTGTTCTACTCCTGAGATGTTCAAAGGGAGAAGTGATGAACCAGCTAATAGCAAATTCAAATTAGGGAGAGATGTCAGAACATAAAGGCGTTATCAGTTTGCCATAGAACTCTCATTAGTGTGCATATGGAAATAACTTTTTAAAACTATGCAAAAAGTACCTTCCATTCAGGCCGATGCAGAAAGCTGGCGTTAGAGTTGTGCGCTAAAAGCCAAATGCACAGTTTTCTAGCACGAGAGTAATGCAGAAGATATGCACCTGTATGCAGCAAGCAAACGGCATGCAAATGAGGTAAGCACAAAAAGTCTGAGCTAAACTGGCAGGCACATGAGCACAAGCATCTGCATTAGCAGCGCTTAGATCCTGCATACAAAAAGGCACTTGTGCACATGTGCTGGAATTCTGTGTGGCAGGTATCTCTGCTCAGACGTTTTACTCTGAACTCGATCAGTGTCTTTGTACAGTGATATTATTCTGAGAAATATTCCGAGCAGAATGGTCGCTGTCATGTGCCACATACGATTCCATCGTAAGCACATACATTTGTTCCAGCACAGTTCCCCTGTCTGCCTTTATTTTTAAAGAACTGTTTTTAGCAGAGCCTGAAAAATACAGCTGGTATTGTCTGCTCATGAAACAAAGATAAATTCCTTCCCAGCATTGAGAGTTAATGTTATGGCGTTCAGTTCAGTCTTTGCTCTTCTGAGCACTTCTGTACATCTATTGTAGGTGCAATAACTAATTGCTTGATTTTTTTAAAGGGTTCCAGGGGTGATCCAGAAAACTACAGACCAGTGAGCCTGACATCAGTACCAGGAAAAATGGTAGAAACCATCATAAAGAACAAAATTACTGAACATGTAGATAGTCATGGCTTAATGGGAGACAGCCAACATGGCTTTAGACAAGGAAGATCTAGTCTTACTAATCAGCAATGTTTTTTTTGAAGGTGTGAATAAACAGGTAGACAAAGGTGAGTTGGTTGATATAATGTATCTGGACTTTCAGAAAAGCCTTTGACAAGGTCCCTCATCAGAGACATTTGGCAAAACTAAAAAGTCATGGGATAGGAGGCAGTGTACTATTTTGGATCAAGAACTGGTTAAAAGATAGAAAGCAGAGGGTAGGGCTAAATGGCCAATTTTCCCAATGGAGAAAGGTGATTAGTGGAGTACCCTAGGGATATGTGCTGAGTTCGCTGCTTTTTGACATATTCATAAATGACCTGGAAAAGGGAATAATGAGTAAGGTTATCAAATTTGCAGATGACACAAAACTATTTAAAGTTGTTAATACCCATAAGGATTGTGGAAAATTGCAAGAGGATCTTGATAAATTGGAAGACTGGGCATCCAAATGGCAGATGAAATTTAATGTGGACAAGTGCAAAGTTATGCACCTAGGAAAGCCAAGAAACCAGGAGAAGGAGGCCTTCCGCAGATATAGGTTAAAAGTACAAAGGAGGGCAGAAACCACGGCCAACCAGACAATAAATAATCAAATCAACTTTATTGAAGACCCAGCTTAAAAGTTTCGGCCAGGGGCCTTCATCAGGGGTCAGGAAAATGCACGAAAAACATCTACAGTGTGGAATACCACCTCTTCCCAATTGCTGCTGCTGCTGATGATGATGGAAAAGGTTGATAAGTCCCTTTTCTCAATTCTGAAGGGAAGAAAGCCAGCAAAAGTGTTAAGACAGCATCATCTGGGCAAGGCTCTCAGCTCAGCCGCACCACAACAACCCCTCCACTCTTCGCATGTCTCTCTCTTCTATCGTCCACCACCACACTGCCATCTGGAGGGGTTGTCGTGGTGCAGCTGAGCTGAGCACCTTGCCCGGAAGATGCTGTCTTAACACTTTTGCTGGCTTTCTTCCCTTCAGAACTGAGAAAATGGACTTATCAACCTTTTCCATCATCATCATCAGCAGCAGCAGCAATTGGGAAGAGGTGGTATTCCACACTGTAGATGTTTTTCGTGCATTTTCCTGACCCCTGATGAAGGCCCCTGGCCGAATCTTTTAAAGTTGGGTCTTCAATAAAGTTGATTTGATTATTTATCATCTAGTTGGCCATGGTTTCTGCCCTCTAATGCACCTAGGAAAGAACAACCCAAACTATGGTTACACGATGCAAGATTCCATATTAAGAACCACCACCCAGGAAAAAGATTTAGGCATCATCGTGGATAACATGTTAAAACCCTCTGCTCAGTGTACAGCGGCGGCCAAGAGAGCAAATAGAATACTAAGTATCATAAGGAAAGGAATGGAAAATAAACAAAGGATATTATAATGCCTCTGTATCATTCCTTGGTGCAACCGCACCTTGAATATTGTGTGCAATTCTGGTCGCCGTATCTTAAAAAGGATATAGTGTTATTAGAAAACAAGAGCCACCAAAATGGTAAAGAGGATGGAAGGATACCCCTATGAAGAGAGGCTAAAAAGGTTAGGGCTCTTCAACCTGGAAAAAAGAGGGCTGAGGGGAGATATGATAGAAGTCTATAAATTAATGAATGGAGTGGAACGGGTAAATGTAGATTGATTGTTTACGTCATCAGAATATAGAAAGACTAGGGGACATGCGATGAAGCTACAGGGTAACCTATTTAAGACTAATAAGAGAAAATATTTTTTCACTCAACGTGTAATCAAACTCTGGAATTTGTTACCGGAGGATGTAGTAAAAGCTGCTAGTGTAGCTGGGTTTAAAATGGGTTTGGACAAGTTTCTGGAGGAAAGGTTCATAAACCATTATTAAAATGGACCCAGGATATCACTGCTTGACCCAATACAAGCATTGTGGAACCTGTGTCTTTTGGGGAAACTGCTAGGTACTTATGACCTAGATTGGCCACTGTTGGAAACAGGATACTGGGCTTGATTGACCTTGGTCTGACCCAGTATGGCATATCGTACAGTGTGTTCTTATGTTGAATGAATTTACATGGGCTGTGCACCAGCATTGCATCGGTGTTGGCTTCTGCGCAGTGACTACACTTAGGCCAATCCATTTTCTGCATTGAATCTGCGATGTCTACGCTTAAAAAATATGTGCAGATATCGTGGTACCTATGCTCAGACGGCACACTAATGTTTCTGCATTGGCCCTATTCTCTTTGATTATTTAGGTAACAAATGATTACTAATACACATACCATTCTTGCAGCTTTTCATAAACAGGAATTTCTTTGATCAAGAACTGCCATCATTTGGCAGGACATCCATCCCTCGGGTTTCTGCGTGTTTGTGAAGTGTTAGGCTTTTATAATGTATTGAGGTTCTGCTTCGTTGAAAGGTGTTTTACAAAATACATTGTGTTATCATACTATAAAATCATTTAGGCTAAAAAACAATTATTTTATATGGGGTAAGTGCAGTAATTTTAGAAGCTGTTACATTTTAAAGATACATTGTATTTGTCAGGCTCCATAATGCAGTTATCCAGAGCAGCACTTAGATATCTCAAATGAGAGCGGTTGCATATTAGTGATTGACATTGTAGGCAGAAATAACAAACACTGCTTTACATTACCTCTGAAATATTTAGAGCAGTGGCTCCCAAATCTGTCTTCAGGGATCCTAAGTCAGTCGGGTTTTCTAGATATCCAAAATCACTCTATTTGCATATACTGCCTCAATCACATGCAAATATATCTCATGCATATTCACCCTGGAAATCTTAAAAACTTGACTGGCTGGGGATGCCTGAGCATAGGTTGGGAACCACTGACTTACGAGTATAATGAAAATATTGTGTGTGTATATATTGTACATTGCACTTAGAAAAACTTTAAATGTCCATTTAAATGTGCTTCTATTTATTCATTAAGGCCTCAATACACTCAAAATCTTTTGGCATCTGAAGGATGAAGAATAGAAAGAAAAGCAAATATGCAACACATATTCTAGAAAAAAATAGTCATCATGGTTTGAAAAAGACATTCAAAGATTGCAGAAAAATAATCCATCCTAGATGTTATATTTCCTCAGTAGAAGCAACTCCTGTGCCAGGCATTTGCCTCTGCCCACTATGTCCTAACTATATTTATTGCTGCTGAAGGCTAGCATAAGAAAATGCTAGAGCCCCAACCAAAGTACTACTGTTCAATTGGCTTCTTATGCAATCTGTTTTTGCAACAGAAAGGAGTAACCCCCATAAAGGTTTATAAAACCATGAGCGGAATGGAACGGGTAAAAGTGAATCAATAGTTTACTCTTTCCAAAAATAAATAAACTAAGGGACATGTTATAAAGCTACAAAGTAGGGCACTTAAAACAAACTGTAGATATTTCTTCAGTTAGCTCATTATTGGTTGATGAAGGATTTGGTAAAAACAAATAGTGCAGCTAAGTTCAGAAATGTTTTGGATAAAACGTCCATAAACTGTTATTAAGGTAGACTTAGGGAAAGCCACTGTTTATCCCTGGGGGTATGGAATCTGGCTACGTTTATGATCCTGCCAGGTACTTGTGATCTGGATTGGCCAATTTTGAGAAGAAGATACTGGACTTGATGAACCTTTTATCATACCCAGTATGGCAGTTTTTATGTTCTTATGTACTGTGGTGGAGAAGCAGGCTCAGAATGCAGGAAAAGAAAGGGGAAACAGTCTTTTTTTTCTAAACCCAAAGAAACTGCAGGCACAGGAAGGGTTAACACCCAAAGTAAAGCCAAAGATCTCCTGCAGAGGAGTGCAGGGCCAGAGACACACCCAGTTCCCATGGAGACCGAGGGAGGAGATGGGAGTGGTTCGGGGGCGGAGTCAAGAGCCATAGGATAGCCCCAAACATTTAGGCAGGGAAGTTTCACTCACAAACGCTTTACACAGAAGTGGAAGGAGCCACAGGAAGGGGTTGCACAGAAGCGGAAGGAGACACAGGAAGGGAATGCACAGAGATGGGCATGGAAAGAGAAACAGACGGGAGCTGAGGAGGAGGATGAGATTGGGAGCAAACACAGAGGCTCTGAGACAAGCAGAGTTGTGGCAGTGCCACTGGGACGAAGGAAGCTGACCAAGGACAGGAACAGAGAGGTGAGAAGGCCAGAGGAGAGCTCAGGGGAAGATTCGTCTGAGGAGGAGATATTTTCCAGAAGCTCCTGGTCTGGCCCTTCTCAGTATAAGGGACCTACAGGAGGACAACACCCTACTGGCAAGGTGAGCCCTTTACAAGCCTTAAAGAAGCTTTTAAATAGGGAAACCTTTTCCTGCCCTTCCCCCACTAGCTCACGTACTGAGAAGCATAATTGGGAACAAGTGTTGAGAACTTTACAGCGTGTAAAGGCTCCTCAGGCAGACGCTGAGGAGAGCACATATCTGAGGGAGCCCAGTGAGGAAGAAATGGAGCTAGGAGACACTTTTTATGAAAGTGGGCTTTCAGATATGGAAATTGAATGTGCTATCTGTGCCAAAGAAGAATAAGGAACTGAACAGGGTTTTAGTAACTGGAGAAAAAAAAACCAGGAGTTCTTAATAAGGACATTCTATGCAAAAGCCCATAACTTTTAGCTAGGCTGATCAATGACTGCTTGGCTGACAAAGCTGCATGGTTAACGAAGCCAGAAAGGAGCTAAAAGTATAACTTGTATCTTGAAGAAATATTATTGAATTTTAAAGCTTTTTGGTGGACCAGGGAATGTTATGCTATACCAGCTGTGAAACGAACAGTGAAGTATTGTACTGTCTCCTGGGGACCGGAGAACAGATTGCTGTTGTAAAGGATTTTTACTTGTGAAAAAGGTGTGTTTTATTGATTTATTGATTTATTTATTTAACAGTATTTCTAAACCGTCTTATCTTAATAATCAAGGCGGTATCACAGCAAACAATCGGGTCAAGTGAGTGTGTTATACATGCAGTGGGGGGAAATTGAGTGTGTGTTGTGTTGTGTGCTAGATTGGTATGAGCTATGTACAGAGTGGGCTATATACAGTGGTGCAAAAACATATTCCATACATACATTGGTTAGGCGGCATCATGTGCTGTTATTCATTCTCTGAAGTTATGTGATGTGTCCATAGTGTTCTATGAACAGCATGGTTTTCAGCTGTTTTCTGAAGTCTTTGAGGTCTGTAGCGGCCCTCAATTCGTCCGGGAGTTTGTTCCATATTGTTGGAGCGGCCATTGAGAGTGCTCTGTCTGTTGTGTCCTTGCGTGTGTGTTTGTATTCACTTGGGGTGCTGACTCGGTTGTGTGTTTGTTTTCTTCTGGGACGCGTACTGGTGTCTGATTGTATGAGGGTGTGCAGGGTGTTGGCTGATGTGTGGTGTTTTATCTTGAATAGTTTTATGATAGTTTTGTATCTGATGCGTGCACCGATTGGAAGCCAGTGTAAGTCCTTTAAGGTGGGTGTGATGTGCTCCTGTCTTGCAGTTCCTGATATGATTCGTGCAGCAGTGTTTTGTGCCAGTTGTAGTGGTTTGAGGGCTTGTTTCGGTAGTCCAAGGTATATCGGATTGCAGAAGTCCAGTAGTGGGGTTATCAGTGCTTGGCAGACGGTACGGAAGTGTTCCGGGGCGAGGAGCGGCTTCAGTCTCCTGATGATTCGCATCTTGTAGTAGGCTTTTTGGATTGTTTTGTCTATGTGTGGTTTGAGATTGAGTTTATTGTCCAGAGTAACTCCGAGGTATCTCACTTCTGATCTTATTGGTATAGTGGTGCTTTGTATCTTTAAATTTGGTGGGTGTATGAAGCTTTGGTTCCGAGTGATGATTAAGGCTTCGGTCTTGTTGTAGTTTATTGCTAGGTTGTTGTTTTGACACCAACTTGCCATTTGGGTGAGGCAGTCTGTTATCTTAGAGAAGTCCGGGTTGTCGATTGATATCGGGGTGTATATCGGGGTGTTTAAACTAAGCCAAGCCAAGGACTGTTTAACCAGGCTTACGTTTATGACTGGAGAAGTATCCTGAACTTTATGTTTTGTAGTCTTCAACATTCTTGCCAAAGAATTTAATTTGGTTGGGAAAATCTTATTTCTTGAATAAAAGAAATTTCCTGCGACCTTTGATCTTGGCTCTAATCTATTTAAGACACAACTACATGCTATTGGGCTAACTATTTATACAAAGGACGATCGGAGCCCTCTCACACTACTAGGCAACTGCCTGGCCACACGGGGGAGCTCCGACAGTACTTCATATTTTAGGACAGCATACAATCTTTTTATATAAAAACCTATTTAAAAGAGCTAGTGTTGTAGTTTCCACCAAAATTCACAGTGGTTATCTTTTATTTTTGTTAGAACCTTTGTGTATGTCTAAATTTCTTTATTAAAAAAACACATATAATCAATAAATACCAAAATACATGAATAGCAAGAGAAAGGTCTAAAAGGTACAGCACAATATTCAACTCTGTTGCGTACCTGTAATGGTAGTTTCTCTGTAGGCAGCAGAGAAATGCAACCACAGAGTCAATATGTCCGGAGCCCTCCTCCAGCTAAAATTAATTTTTTGGACTTCTCTGCATTTGCATAACTTATTCCCTCTTCCCTCAATCGGTCTTCTATCAGTTAGTCTAATCATAGCATAGATACAGAAACAAAGATTTGTTTATTTTTTGAGTGGGAAGGGGAGAGGATGAGTGTGACTGCATTTCCCTGCTATCTATGGAGAAAGCATAGTTACTCACCTGTAACAGGTGATCTCCGGGAACAGCAGGAATTGAGTCTTCACATATGGGTATCGTTGGCACTGAGGGAGCCCGTGCGGAAACGCTCCCCAGCGTCCAATAGGAAAGCTTTAGGGAGCATCCCACTGCGCCCGTGCCACTGCCTTCCCACCTTTCCCTCTTCAATTGAGTTTATAGCTGAGACAAAGGAGAGAAGGAGAGAGAAAGAGAGAGAGATAGAGATAGAGATACAACTCCTAGGGGAGGTGGGTAGGTTGTGAAGACTCAATTCCTGCTGTTCCCGGAGATCACCTGTTACGGGTGAGTAACTACGCTATCTCCAGGACAAGCAGGAATGTTGTCTTCACATATGGGGACTCCCAAGCTGAGAGATGCCAGGGAGATGACCCCAGTAAGCTGAAAAACCCAGGATGAGATTGGTCATGCTTTCTCCCATGGATCTCTGGCATCGAAACCCGGGACAGTGGGTAGGAGTTGTTCTAAGTGTAAAAGAGATGCTGGAGAACAGCCTGGCCAAACTAGGCATCCCGACAGGAGTCCTTGTCTAAGCAGTAGTGGGCTGCAAAGGTGTGTACTGAAGTCCAAGTGGCTTCTCTGCAAATGTCGTCAATGGACACTGAGCAAAGGTTGGCCATAGAGGCTACCATTGCTCTCACATTGTGAGCTGTGACATGACCTTCGAGAGAAAGTCCCTTGCTCTCATAGGCAAAGGATATGCAATCTGCAATCCAGTTAGAAAGAGTTTGCTTGGAAACTGGTAATCCAAGATGACTGGAGTCAAAGGCAACAAAAAGCTGAGAAGCCTTTCTATGTTGCTTAGTTCTCTGAAGGTAAAAAGCTAAAGCTCTTTTACAATCCAGAGTATAAAGATTCCTTTCTGCATTAGAGGCGTGAGGCCTAGGGAAGAATACAGGAAGGTAAACTGACTGGTTTAAATGAAAATGTGAAACCACCTTTGGCATAAAGTGAGGGTGAGTCCTAAGAACTACTTTATCATGGTGGAATCTTGTATAAGGAGGATCACCCACTAAATCTTGGAGCTCACTGATGCATCTTGCAGAAGTGAGGCAATTAGGAAGATTACCTTCCAAGAGAGAAACTTCAGAGATGTAGTGGCTGAGGGTTTGAAGGGTGGTTTCAAAAGCTGCCCGAGGACAAGGTTCAAATCCCATGCCATGTGTGGTGGCTTAATGGGAGGTTTAATTAAGAGGAGGCCTCTCATAAACCGCACTACAAGTGGTTGAGAGGAGACAGCTTGTCCATCAAAGGGCTTGTGGAAAGCCGCAATGGCACTAAGGTGTACCCTTACTGAATTAGTCTTAAGACCAGATGATGATAAATGGAGGAGATACTCCAGTAACACCTCCACTGGAACTGAAAAGGGATTAAGTTCCTTTTTTGAACACCAGATAGAGAACCTTCTCCGCTTAAAGGCATAGGCCCTCCTTGTGGAAGGTTTTCTTGACGCCAAAAGGATATCCTCAACCTGTTGAGAAAGGTTGATATCTTGGAATTCTAGGCTCTCAGCAGCCACGCCATGAGGTGTAAAGACAAGGGATTTGGGTGCAATAGCATCCCGTTCTCCTGGGAAAGAAGATCTGGAGCACATCCCAACTCCAGAGGCTTGGCTTGAGAGAGCCGTAGAAGCAGTGGATACCACATCTGTCATGGTCAATGTGGGGCTATGAGGATCATATGGCCCCTGTCTCTCTGAAGATTGAATAGAGTTTTGGGAATGAGGGGAATGGGTGGGTAGGCATAGAGGAAGTTCTGACCCCAATGGAGATGGAAGGCATCCCTTGCCTGACAGTTCTGAGCCGGAATTCTGGAACAGAACCAGGGAAGTTTGGCATTCTGAGGACTTGCAAAGAGGTCTATATCTGGAGTTCTCCAGATTCGAAAGATTCAAGCAATTTGCTATAGATGAAGAGAGCACTCGTGTGGCAGTAGTACTCGACTGAGTTTATCTGCCAAGAGATTTTGTGTGCCTGCAAGATACACTGCTAGTAGGTAGATTTGAAGATCTCTGGTGAAGGCCCAGAGGCATAGAGCTTCGTTGCACAGCACCCTGAGAACCTGTCCCACCCTGCATGTTCACATAGAACATAGCTACTTGTTTGTCGGTCTGGACCAGAACCGTTTTGTAGCTCAGGTGGTCCTGAAATGCTTGAAGAGCATAGAAGATGGCTGTGAGTTCCAGGAGGTTTATGTGAAGACAAGCCTCCTGCTCGGTCCAAAGATCCTGAGTGGAGAGATTGTCCAAGTGAGCTCCCCAACCTAACCTGGACGCATCTGTTGTCAAGGTGGCTTGGTGTAGTGGCTGCTGAAAAGGAGATCCTACGAGAAGGTTTTTCAGCGTTTGCCACCACTGTAGGGACAAAATGAGGTGTGTAGAGTTTCTGATTTTGTCCCCCAGGCGACCTGACGCCTGTGTCCACTGAGAGGCTAGGGTCCACTGGGCTGCCCGCATGTGTAGGCAAGCATAAGGAACCACATGAACAGTGAATGCCATATGCCCCAGCAGCTGAAGCATTTCTCGAGCAATTAGAAAAGTTTTCATAGCTGCTTGAGAGGCTAGATGGAGTATCCGAGCACAACATGGTTGTGGCAGGAAAGCCCTTGACTCCTTGTGTCGAGAAGAGCCCCTATGAACTCTAGGGACTGAGAAGGGGTGAGATGAGATTTTGGGAGGTTTATGACCACTCCCAGGTACTGCAGGATTTGCATTGTACAGGAGAGAGTGGAGCTGGCTTCTGGAGCTGTTGATGTTCGGATGAGCCTGTCGTCTAAGTAGGGGAAGATGAATATCCCCAGAGTTCTCAAAAATGCTGCTACTACTGCCATGCATTTTGTGAAGACTCTTGGGGCAGAAGCCAGTCCAAAGGGTAGAACCCCGTATTGGTAATGTCTTCCTTGA
Source organism: Ichthyophis bannanicus (assembly GCA_033557465.1). Classification (NCBI taxonomy): domain Eukaryota; kingdom Metazoa; phylum Chordata; class Amphibia; order Gymnophiona; family Ichthyophiidae; genus Ichthyophis; species Ichthyophis bannanicus. The sequence continues at coordinate 98,671,123 of CM066040.1, read as the reverse complement.
AAGAGGAATCAAAGAAACCTCCTGTGATCTGTATGAATGAGGATATGTGTATATTGTGGTGGCGCAACTGAGAGAGAGCATATAAAAAGAGGGAAAAATCAGTCATTTTCCCCAGAGAAAGGAACCAAATCCAGGAGTTTAGAGGTTAAAACTCTTGGTTCAGAAAAAAACTCCCTGCAGAAAGTTTGTAGTGAAGAGACACGCCCTAGCTCCAAAGTTACCAGCCCTGCTCATGAGGGACAGCTGGGGGAGGGGCTAGGAGGCAGAAAGGGAAATCACAGATATAAACGGCAGGAACTTGGAGAAAGGGAGTGCCGGGAGAGCCTGAGGAGAGAGTGCCTCGGGAGGAAGTGCATTGGAAGGAAGTGCACAGAGAGGAGGTGCCTTGGAAGACTGACTTCCAGAGAAGGTGAAACTTCTATTGAGAGAGGAAGGACAAGGAGGAGTCCTATTTCTGATTCTGGTGCCAGTTGGAATGGACCAGAGGCTCCCAGAAGGGGAGGAGGCCCTAGGACCTTCAGAGAACTAACCAAGGAAGGAACACGGAGAGTGAGGGGAACTTCACCAGAAACCTCTTGGAGGAAGGCAAGGCCAGCCAGAGGTATTAAAGTTAGCCCCGTGACCTGTAAGAGAGACAGGAGAACTCCGTTTAGAAGGAAAGCTTACCCAGGGGAAATTGCAAGCCATGTGAGTAGCAGAAACCATTCTCCTAAAATTTATATGGAAATCGAGCCTTCAGCAGTAAAACCTGCCAGAAGCTTACTTCCACTAAGTAAGGTGGGCAGTTTTAAATCTGATACGAATCTCCTGAAAGTTAAGAAACCTCCTAAATGTATTAGCACTCCTCAGAAGAGAGAAGAGTCTGCATTAAGCAGAGTGTTACAAATCCTAGAGAGGTTAAAGCAGGATAATTCTGAGATTGAATCCAATGCTTCTCAAATAGAGTCAGATGTGGAAAGCATGGAATTAGAAGCCCCTATGATACAGGATGTGAGCTCAGACCTGGAAATGGATTGCTCTCTAGTTTATACAAAATAAGGGAAAGCTAGAAGGTTTCTAGAGACTCTAAAAACCTGGCAGCTGCTTTCAGAAAGAGCACAGCTGAGCAGAATATGCAAATGAGGTTGCTGAGATTCTAAGCTTTGACTGTGTGTTTAAAGGACTGTTGGCTAATAAGTATAAAGTTTGCAATACAGCAGATAGAGAAACCCAATGATTGTGAGAAGAAGGAAACAGTCTGCATTAGAAGTTTGTGCATTACTGGAGAGTTGCAAACTGTTCCTGTTTTAAAAGCCACGTTGGAAGATGGTTTTTGTCTGCACAAGAGTTTCACTGCTGTTCTTGTATGAAGAAATACTTTCTGTTGATTTGATTGGCAAGCTGAATGTAGAAGCACTTTACTTTGTTGGTTACTCTGGGAAAAACACCCGCAACTTATGTTTTGATATTTTGAACTATAAATAAGCAGTTCATTTGGCTGGAGAAAAAAAAAATAAAAATCCTGCAAGCCTATAATCCTTCTCGGCTGAGTCATTTCAACCCACACAACTTCAAAATTATAGGCAATCATCAAGGGAAAGCATATTAAAGTTCGCGTCTCCAGCCCCTAGGCGACAGCCTGGCCGCCAGGGGGCGCGACATTGGCATAGTTGTTGGATTTTTTCTTCAAACCTATATCCGGACGTAAGGAGGGCGTGGAAGGAGTCCAGAGAGGCCAAGGAGGAATTACAGCAACCCTCGGACCAGACCTCCAGTGGAAGGAAGGACCGAAGCAATGTTTCCAGAGGGTGCCTACCTCGCTGAGCCTGATTCAACCCCTTCGGCAGGTAACCCGTAGATAAACTGGGGTATTTTGGGATTGCCTGCCAGGGTGGGATACTGTAGTCCTCATAAGTATTAGGAAACAGCCTGTGTGTGGAAGAGCCGCACTTGGTGTGTGTTTGTGTTTTTGTTTTTCAGCATCACCGGGAAGATGGAGCAGCCCAATCTGTTCAGCTGGGTGGCAGACCGCTTCAGGGAGCAGCAGGAAGAGGCCACTAAAGCCCAGGAGCGTGTAGCCAGCATGATGAGAGACCAGCAGCAACCGCTCCTATCCATGATGGCTGACTGGTTAGGAGAGCAAAGGAAGACCTCTGACGCTCTGAGGAGTATGACTGGTTCCTTAGGAGCCTCACAGGGACTGGGAATACCTGGGAAGGGTATTTTTTCCTTTAGCCCTCTAACCAAGGATGATAATGTGGATGATTACATGGAGGTTTTTGAGAGAGTGGCTCAACTAAGCGGTTGGCCCGAAGATCAATGGGCAGTCCGCCTCGCAGCCTCACTCACGGGTGAAGCTTTAGCTGCCTATCGTGCGATGCCCAATGATCTAGCCTCCTCTTAAGTTGAAGTTAAGAAGGCCATTAGGGATAGAATGGGTCTTACCCCCATGGTTTACAGACGCCAGTTGAGAGCGTGTAAGTTAAAATCAGGGGAAACGCCACGAGCTTTATGCCAACGCATACAAAGCCTAGTTTGGAAGTGGTTAGATCCACAAGGTAAATCTATTGATTCTCTCCTGGATTGCATAATTTTGGAGCAATTTATAGAAGCTGTTCCTACTGAATTAAAATCTTTCCTGATCTTCCAGGACTGTAAAACCTCCAGAGAAGCAACCTCACTGGCGGAACATTTTCTTGAGGCCAGGTTGGTCAGCCAGATGAAGGTGGAGGTTGGAAAAAGTCCTGAGCGTGGAGCTTCAGGAAAGATAGGGAACACTTTATCAGGGGAAATCCTTGGAGTAAAGCCCAGAAAGAAATTTACGTATGCTCAGGGTAAATGTTTTATTTGTGGGGAAGAGGGACACTTTAGTCGGAATTGCAAGGCCAGGACAGCGCTGGTATCCACCCATTACAAGGACGATGGGGAAGGATTCTTGCTGACTGTGGAGGTCGAAGGCATTCCCACAGAAGCTCTTTTAGACTCAGGTGCGGAGCAGTCCATGATATCAGCTAAGCTGTGGACTGATATACCAGCATGTAGTGGTCAGGCCCCAACCCAAGCTGAGCATTCTATTAAGATAAGATGCGTCCATGGTGCCACATCAGCATACCCTTTAACCAAGGTGAAAGTGAAGGGCTTAGGCTTAGAGCGATAAATGGTGGTCGCTATAGTCCCTAAGCTCCCTCACCCCTTAGTACTTGGGAAGGACTGGCCGCAGTTCAGGCGGGGCCTGGAAAAAGGTTTACAAAGAGAAACGGCTAACGAAACTAGTCTAACACCAGCAGAAACTGAGGGGTTAGAAAAACAATCTACGCCCAATAAGGAGGCAGTATCCTTAGGCAGTAAGGAGAAGAACAAGTTATCTGTCTCCTCTAGTAGGACCCAGGCCAAACCTAACCCTATACTAGCGCCATTGTTTGGGAAAAACCCGGAAAAAAGAATAGCCCAAAAGGAGACCTCCGATAATAAACCCAAGTTTATTTTGAAGGTCTGTAGGACTACCCCGAGCGCCAGAATACCTAAGCGAGCGACTGAACAGGCGGCCGGGTTTGATTTATACAGTACAGAGGATAGGTTCATTCCCAAACAAGGTAGAGCTCTAGTGGAAATAGGCATTCAGGTGGAGATACCTCCTGGATGTTACGGGAGGGTAGCCCCGCGCTCAGGGCTAGCCGTAAAGAACTCCATTGATGTAGGGGCAGGGGTGATAGACCCTGATTTCCGAGGTGCGATAAAGGTTTTATTGCTCAATTCATCCCATACTGATTTTAAAGTAAACACAGGGGATAGGATAGCGCAATTAATCTGTGAAAGAGTAGGGTTTCCGCCTATAGAAGAGGGAGCTAAGCACCACTCTGAGAGGGTCACGAGGATTCGGTTCCTCTGGCCAAACGGAGTTTAAAGGGCTAGCAGCCACATGTGAGGATAAAGCAGACGTCGATCTGGGCCCTCAACTCGCTGACTGAAAGACAAAGCCCACTCCCAGGATAGGGGATGAGTTATCTTGGCACCAGCAACAAGCCTTATCAAGGTTGTTGAATAGATTCCCTGATGTATTAACACCCATCCCCGGAAAGACCAACCTTGTTAGCCACGAGGTCGTAACCCCTCCAGGGGAAGTTATTCGCCAAAGGCCATATAGGTTACCTGCAGCGAAGCAACAGGTGGTAAAAGATCAGGTACGAGAAATGTTGGCCTTAGGGATTATAGAAGAATCCATAAGCCCTTGGAATAACCCGATAGTGTTGGTTCCCAAACCTGATGGCAGTACGCGATTCTGTATTGACTTTCGCAAAGTCAATGCAATATCACGTTTTGACACCTATCCCATGCCCAGGATCGAGGAGCTCTTGGACAGACTGGGCCCGGCTGTATATCTAACTACGTTAGATATGACAAAAGGGTACTGGCAGATTCCCCTCACAAGGGAATCTTGCCCGAAGACAGCCTTTAGTACCCCCATAGGCTTGTACCAGTTCCACCGAATGCCCTTCGGTCTGCATGGTGCGGCGGCCACATGCCAACGCTTAGTGGATAGGGTACTACGCCCGCACCACCAGTATGCTACTGCGTACATGGATGATGTGGTGATCCACAGCGATAGCTGGGACCAACATTTGTTTCATATCGGAGAGGTATTGGGGACCATGAGGAAAGTGGGTATTACCCTCAACCCAGCTAAGTGCTTGTTTGGAGGGAAAGAGGTGAAGTACCTCGGTCACTTAGTAGGAAGAGGGGTGGTAAAGCCTTTGATAGACAAAATTGAAGCTGTTAGAGCTTTCCAAAAACCCATGACGAAGAAACAGATACGCAATTTCTTGGGGTTAATTGGGTATTATCGGAGGTTCATACCAAATTTTGCCACAGAAAGCGCCCTTTTGTCCGACATGCTTAAAAATAATGCTCCAAACCAAGTAAGGTGGTCACCGGAGGCGGAGCTGGCCTTTGAGCAACTAAAAGGGAAACTTTGCTGTGAGCCCATTTTGAGGGGCGTAGATTTTAAACGCTCGTTTATAGTACAAACGGATGCCTCCGAGACAGGGTTGGGGGCTGTTTTATCTCAAAAACTGGAAGGGGTAGAACACCCTGTAATGTTCCTGAGTAGGAAACTCACACCACCCGAACAGAAATATTCTACGGTCGAACGTGAGTGTCTAGCTATACGCTGGGCGATAGATGCCCTCAGGTTTTATCTGGTCGGCCGAAGATTTTCTAGTCACAGATCATGCCCCTTTAAAATGGCTTAATAAAATGAAAGATCATAACCCGAGGCTCACGTGTTGGTACATGACCCTGCAGGCCTACGACTTCCAAATAGAGCATAGGGCAGTTAGGCTGCATACCAATGCTGACGCCCTTCCGAGGATTCCGTGCTGTGCCGACAGTTGTCTGCCAGCCCGGAATATCTTAAGGGGGGGGGATCTGTGGTGGTACAGCTGAGAGAGAGCACACAAAAAGAGGGAAAAATCAGTCATTTTCCCCAGAGAAAGGAACCAAATCCAGGAGTTTAGGGGTTAAAACTCTTGGTTCAGAAAAAAACTCCCTGCATAAGGTTTGTAGTGAAGAGACACGCCCTAGCTCCATAGTTACCAGCCCTGCTCACGAGGGACAGCTGGGGAGGGGCTAGGAGGCAGAAAGGGAAATCACAGATATAAACGGCAGGAACTTGGAGAAAGGGAGTGCCGGGAGAGCCTGGGGAGAGAGTGCCTCGGGAGGAAGTGCATTGAAAGGAAGTGCACAGAGAGGAGGTGCCTTGGAAGACTGACTTCCAGAGAAGGTGAAACTTATATTGAGAGAGGAAGGACAAGGAGGAGTCCTAGTTCTGATTCTGGTGCCAGTTGGAATGGACCAGAGGCTCCCATAAGGGGAGGAGGCCCTAGGACCTTCAGAGAACTAGCCAAGGAAGGAACACAGAGAGTGAGGGGAACTTCACCAGAAACCTCTTGGAGGAAGGCAAGGCCAGCCAGAGGTATTAAAGTTAGCCCCGTGACCTGTAAGAGAGACAGGAGAACTCTGTTTAGAAGGAAAGCTTACCCAGGGGAAATTGTAAGCCATGTGAGTAGCAGAAACCATTCTCCTGAAATTTATATGGAAACCAAGCCTTCAGCAGTAAAGCCTGCCAGAAGCTTACTTCCACAAAGTAAGGTGAGCAGTTTTAAATCTGATACGAATCTCCTGAAAGTTAAGAAACCTCCTAAATGTATTAGCACTCCTCAGAAGAGAGAAGAGTCTGCATTAAGCAGAGTGTTACAAATCCTAGAGAAGTTAAAGCAGGATAATTCTGAGATTGAATCCAATGCTTCTCAAATAGAGTCAGATGTGGAAAGCATGGAATTAGAAGCCCCTATGATAAAGGATGTGAGCTCAGACCTGGCAATGGATTGCTCTCTAGTTTATACAAAATAAGTGAAAGCTAGAAGGTTTCTAGAGACTCTAAAAACCTGGCAGCTGCTTTCAGAAAGAGCACGGCTGAGCAGAATATGCAAATGAGGTTGCTGAGATTCTAAGCTTTGACTGTGTGTTTAAAGGACTGTTGGCTAATAAGTATAAAGTTTGCAATACAGCAGATAGAGAAACCCAATGATTGTGAGAAGAAGGAAACAGTCTGCATTAGAAGTTTGTGCATTACTGGAGAGTTGCAAACTGTTCCTGTTTTAAAAGCCATGTTGGAAGATGGTTTTTGTCTGCACAAGAGTTTCACTGCTGTTCTTGTATGAAGAAATACTTTCTGTTGATTTGATTGGCAAGCTGAATGTAGAAGCATTTTACTTTGTTGGTTACTCTGGGAAAAACACCCGCAACTTATGTTTTGATATTTTGAACTATAAATAAGCAGTTCATTTGGCTGGAGAAAAAAACAAAAAAGTCCTGCGAGCCTATAATCCTTCTCGGCTGAGTCATTTCAACCAACACAACTACAAAATTATAGGCAATCATCAAGGGAAAACATATTAAAGTTCGCGTCTCCAGCCCCTAGGCGACAGCCTGGCCGCCAGGGGGCGTGACAATATGCATCCTTTAGATCTAGAGAACATAGCCAATCCTGACTCTGAATGTAAGGAAGAAGTGTTCGAGAGAGAGATGATCTTGAATTTTTCACAGAACAGATACTTGTTCAACTCTCTGAGGTCCAGTATGGGCCTGTATCCCCCTGTCTTCTTTGGAAGGACTAGAAAAAGGGACTTACTTCTAGAGAGAGATCTGCAACTGTGAGTATATACTTCTGGTCATTTTCTAAAAGGAATTCTTTGTAATAAAGCTAATTAATCTGTGAACCCACTATTTTTTGTTAAATCAGTCAGGGCCTAGTAGCAGCAGTTTAAGTTTAAATGTAAAACACATAGGAGAACTTTCTGGTTACATTTCATACCCAACAGAGAGCTTGTAGTTTCCATTTAATAGTCACTCAGGCCCTAGCATCAGAAAAGTACTTTTAGTTTTAAAAGACAGAAGACAGCTTTCCGGTTACATTTGGAACCCAGCAGAGAGCTTGTATTCTAAATTTAATAGTTACTCAGGGCCTAGCATCAGCAAAGTACTTTTAGCTTACATTTAAAACACAGAAGAGAGCTTTCTAGTTAAATTTAGAACCCAGCAGAGAGCTTGTAGTTTAAATTTCATAAGAAGTTAGAGCCTAGCAGCAGCTAAGAGCTATAATTTAAATCAAATCAGAATATAGCTTACCTCAGCAGCACAAGACAGGGTACTGTGTAGCAGCCCTCTTTTAATAAGTGTTATTTCCCTCCCTCCCTCCCCACACCCACCCACTCCTGGGATAATCGTAGCTTTATAGGTACTTAAACATCTTAAAAGACAGGAGGTGCTTTCAGGTGAAGCTCATTACCCAAATCAGTCATACACTAAGGACCTGAGATTAATTAAGCTTCAGGTGAACAAGGTATATTACACATATTAGGTACAGTTTTATTAGTATACATATCCCTAGCAACCCTTAGTAAGTAAAGAACTTAGATCTAAACACAAACTTAAAACTAAGATGCAGACAGCAGTCCAGCAGCGGGATGGGGGCTTTCCAGTCTTTTGCATTGAGTGTCACATGTATGATTTTCTCCCAGTTGGTGAGAGGTCTTACGTGTGCACTAGGTGCAAGGAGCTCTTTGCTCTCAGGGAACGAGTCCGTTCTCTAGAGGCTAGAGTAGCAGACTTAGAAAACATAAGACAGACAGAGAAGTACATAGACGAGACCTACAGGGATATAGTCCTGAAGTCCCACCTCCAGTCTGGCAGCATCCCTGTTGCCATGGAGGAGAGAGGTCACGTGACAGGAGAGCATCACCCTGGTGTGGCAGGAAGTGATCCTGTAACTAGGACCTGTCCTCCAGGTGATGTAAAACCATCTCGCACTGAGGAAGTTTCTCCAGGGCCATGTGCCCATGAGGGAAGGGTTAGGACAGCCATTATAGTTGGTGATTCGATCATTAGGCATGTAGATAGCTGGGTGGCTGGTGGACATGAAGATCGCCTGGTAACACGCCTGCCTGGTGCGAAGGTAGCGGACCTCACGCGCCACCTAGATAAGGTCTTAGATAGTGCTGGGGAGGAGTCTGCTGTCTTGATACATGTTGGTACCAATGACATAGGAAAATGTGGTAGGGAGGTTCTGGAGGCAAAATTTAGGCTTTTAGGTAGGAAGTTGAAATCCAGAACTTCCAGGGTTGCATTCTCCGAAATGCTTCCTGTTCCACGCGCAGGACCCAAAAGGCAAGCAGAGCTCCGGAGTCTCAATGCGTGGATGAGACAATGGTGCAGAGATGAGGGTTTTGGATTTGTTAGGAACTGGGGAACATTCTGGGGAAAGGAGGGGCTCTTCCGAAGGGATGGGTTTCACCTTAGCCGGGATGGAACCAGGCTGCTGGCATTAACCTTTAAAAAGGAGATAGAGCAGCTTTTAAACTAGATATTAGGGGAAAGCCGACAGTCGCCCAAGAGCAGATGGTTCAGAAGAATGTATCCTTGAAGGATACTACCAAAAGCAGAGAGGTTCCACAAAAGAGTAAAGTAGCCCAAATGCCCTCAATATGGAGCAGACACAGCTTAAAGATCCCAAATTACCCATGTCTAACAATAGCCAAATTAATATGAATAACATACAATCTCTAAAATGCTTCTATGCAAATGCTAGAAGTCTAAAAAATAAGATGGGAGAGTTAGAATATATAGCACTAAATGAAAGGTTAGATATGATTGGAATATCAGAGACATGGTTGAAGGAGGACAACCAGTGGGACACTGTGATACCTGGGTACAAACTATATCGTAATGATAGAGCTGATCAAATTGGTGGAGGGGTTGCTCTCTATGTTAGAGAGGGCATTGAGTAAGAAAGGATTAAAGTTTTGCAGGAAACAAAATTTGCTGTAGAATCTATATGGATTGAAATTCCATGTAAAAGGGGGAAGGTGATGGCAGTGGGGGTATACTATCGAGCGCCTGGCCAGAATGACAAAATGGATGATGAAATGCTCAAAGAAATCAAGGAAGCTAACAAAGGTTACAGCGCAGTAATAATAATGGGTGATTTCAATTACCCCGGTATCGACTGGGTTAGTGTCACGTCAGAACATGCTAGGGAGATAAAGTTCCTAGATGAAATAAATGACTGCTTCTTGGAGCAGTTGGTTCATGAACCGACCAGAGGGGAAGCCATATTAGACTTAGTCCTTAGTGGAACACCAGATCTAGTGCAAGAGATAAGGGTGTTGGGGCCACTTGGCAATAGTGATCATAGCATGATCGCCTTTGATTTAATAAGTGGAGGAGGGATAGTAAGGAAATCCACAGTACTACCTTTTAACTTTCAAAAGGGAGACTATGATAAAATGAGGAAAACAGTTAAGAAAAAACTAAAAGGAGCAGTTGCAAATGTTAAAGACGTACATCAAGCTTGGGTGTTGTTGAAAAATACTATCTTGGAAGCCCAGACCAGCTCTATTCCACGCTTTAAGAAAAGTGGAAGGAAGTCCAAAAAACTGCCAGCATGGTTTAAAGGTGAGGTCAGAGAGGCTGTTGTTGCCAAAAAAAGCATCTTTCAGGAAATGGAAAAAAGAGCCAAACGACGAAACCTGGAAACAGCACAAGCACTGGCAAGTCAAATGCAAGGCATTGATAAGGCAGGCAAAGGGAGAATTTGAGAGGAAGCTTGCTGCAGAAGCAAAAACACGAAATAAAGACCTTTTCAAGTACATTCGTAGCAAAAAACCTGTGAGAGAGTCAGTTGGTCCATTAGATGATAAAGGGGTTAAAGGAGCACTGAGAGGCGACAAGGCGATAGCGGAGAAACTGAATGAATTCTTTGCTTCGGTCTTTACTGAGGAAGATGTAGGGATGTTACCCATGACTGAAGTGGTATTTAAAGATGCGGAAGAATTGAAGGAAATATTGATATATCGGGAAGATGTATTACAATTATTAGATAAACTGAAGAGTAGCAAATCACCTGGGCCAGATGGTATACATCCAAGGGTGTTGAAAGAACTGAAATATGAGATTGCAGACCTGCTATTAGTAATCTGTGAACTATCATTAAAATCATCTCTAATACCTGAAGATTGGAGGATCGCCAATGTAACACCAATTTTTAAAAAGGGTTCCAGGGGTGATCCGGGAAACTACAGACCGGTGAGCCTGACATCAGTACCGGGAAAAATGGTAGAAACCATTATAAAGAATAAAATTACTCAGCATGTAGATAGTCATGACCTAATGGGAGACAGCCAACATGGCTTTAGACAGGGAAGATCTTGTCTTACTAATCTGTTATGTTTTTTTGAAGGAGTGAATAAACAGGTGGACAAAGGTGAGTCGGTTGATATAGTGTATCTGGACTTTCAGAAAGCCTTTGACAAGGTCCCTCAGAGACTTTTGGCAAAACTAAAGAGTCATGGGATAGGAGGCAGTGTACTATTGTGGATCAGGAACTGGTTAAAAGATAGAAAGCAGAGGGTAGGGCTAAATGGTCAATTTTCCCAATAGAGAAAGGTGAATAGTGGTGTACCCCAGGGATCTGTGCTGGGTCCGCTGCTTTTTGACATATTCATAAATGACTTGGAAAGTGGAATAACGAGTGAGGTTATCAAATTTGCAGATGACACAAAGCTATTTAAAGTTGTTAAAACCCAAGAGGATTGTGGAAAATTGCAAGAGGATCTTGATAAATTAGAAGACTGGGCATCAAAATGGCAGATGAAATTTAATGTGGACAAGTGCAAGGTTATGCACCTAGGGAAGAACAACCCAAACTATGGTTACACGATGCAAGGTTCCACATTAGGAACCACCACTCAGGAAAAAGATTTAGGCGTCATTGTGGATACTATGTTAAAACCCTCAGCCCAGTGTGCAGCGGCGGCCAAGAGAGCAAATAAAATGCTAGGTATGATAAGGAAAGGAATGGAAAATAAAACAAAAGATATTATAATGCCTCTATATCGTTCCATGGTGAGACCGCACCTTGAATATTGTGTGTAATTCTGGTCACCGTATCTTAAAAAGGATATAGCGATTTTAGAAAAGGTTCAGAGAAGAGCCACCAAAATGGTAAAGGGGATGGAAGGATACTCCTATGAAGAAAGGCTAAAAAGGTTAGGGCTCTTTAACCTGGAAAAGAGACGGCTGAGGGGAGATATGATAGAAGTCTATAAATTAATGAACGGAGTGGAACGGGTAAACGTAGATCGATTGTTTACTTTATCAGAATATAGAAAGACTAGGGGACATGCAATTAAGCTACAGGGTAAACTATTTAAGACTAATAAAAGAAAATATTTTTTCACTCAACGTGTAATCAAACTCTGGAATTTGTTACCAGAGGATGTAGTAAAGGCTGTTAGTGTAGCTGGGTTTAAAAAAGGTTTGGACAAGTTCCTGGAGGAAAGGTCCATAAACCATTATTAAGAAGGGACCCAGGATATCAATGCTTGACCCAGTACAAGCATTGTGGAACCTGTGTCTTTTGGGGAAACTGCTAGGTACTTGTGACCTGGATTGGCCACTGTTGTTAACAGGATACTGGGCTTGATGGACCTTGGTCTGACCCAGTATGGCATATCTTATGTTCTTATGGAATGAGGAAGTAGGGGGAATAGAAACCCATGCCATGTTGGAACACAGGTACCTCCTCTATTTGCTCCTTGAGCAAGTAGTGAAGTGACCTCTTGACCAAGAGAGTGGTGAAGGGGCCCCGAGAATTGAACTGTCTTGTGGTGGTGGGAGGGGGCATACTGTGGAAATGGAGTTTGTACCCCTCTGTTACAATGGAGAGAGTCCACTGCTCTGATGTTATCTGTTGCCACCTTTTGACAAAATGACAGAGTCTGTCTGGAATGGTAAGAGGCTCTGGACCCTTTGAGGTACATAAGATATGCAATACTGGGTCAGACCAAGGTCCATCAAGCCCAGTATCCTTTTTCCAACAGTGGCCAATCTAGGTCATACGTACCTAGCAGTTTCCCCAAAAGACACAGGTTCCACAATGCTTGTATTGGGTCAAGCATTGATATCCTGGGTCCCTTTTTAATAATGGTTTATGGATCTTTCCTACAGGAACTTGTCCAATCCTTTTTTAAACCCAACTACACTAACAGCCTTTACTACATCCTTCAATAACAAATTCCAGAGTTTGATTACACGTTGAATGAAAAAAAATTCTTTTATTAGTCTTAAATAGTTTACCCTGTAGCTTGTCATGATGTGGGTATTGATAAAGTTGAAAACTTGAAAAGAAATCCTGTTTCTTTTAAGAATCTAGATGTGCAATTACCTCCAGGCACAGCTAGAGGGAGCAGGAAGGAACATTCAGAAGCTAATGAGCTTGAGAAGCCTAATGACTTGCACCTGGAAATGAACCCGGAAGTCAGGCAGGAAAGATTTCCTTATAAGCCAGAGCTGAATGCTTGCAAAGAGAGTCAAGGTCCAGCAGCATTAAGGAAGTGGTGCACGGCTACACAGAGGTGTCCAACTGCAGTAAGGAAAGAGGGTCCAGCTGCATTAAGGGAGAGGTGCACGGCTGCATCAGAGAGGAGAAGCACGGCTACACAGGGGAGCACGGCTTCACCAGAGAAAGAAAAGGATCTGAGAAGGAACAGAGACAGAGGGACGTCTTCCCAAGGGGGAACAGCTCTATCAAGAGATTCATCTCCAAGAGAAGGAGTAACTGAAGAAATCCTAGAGGAGCAAGCCCACAGGTACAGGGTTCACAGGGGTGAAATCCAGAAGGGTCAGGCTGACTGGGCAGCTGGCCCAAGAAAGTTTGTTAGAGTCAGCTCTGAAGTTAGAGGCTGGGCCATGCCCTGCTCTCACAGCGTTCCTGACTCTAGAACAGAGAGACCTAAGCAAGGAGCCAAAAGGGAATGGTTTGGAGAGAAGCTTAGAGTCTCTGAGAAATAATTATGCAGTTTTACCAAGAAAGAAAGGAAAGGCAATTTATAATAAACCTGAGTTCTTACCAAGGGAGAGAAGAGAATTCATACCAGTTTTCACCAAACTGCCAAGAAGCACAGCCCTGCCTAATGCTGACAGGCAGAGAAATTGCTAAAAGGGAAAACACTGTGGATTCAAGCCAGCAAAGCTCCAGGTATGGAACCTGTATTGATGATATTGAATGTTTGAATCCTAAAGTCCCTGTTAAAATAAGTCCTCACTCTACAAAGAAGGAGAAACCATACTGGTTTAATAAAATCCCTAAAGCCCTGAGAACAGACCATTATTGGAGACAAGGCCCTAGAGGCATAGCACACCGACCCGAGTCAGACAGGGACAGTGTTTATTCCCCTGTTGATTCTAGTGAAGAAGATTGCATGGAAACAGAATGCATAAATACAGTTTCCCTATCTCCACCAGAACAGATGGAGTGTGACCTGTGCACAACCTCATGTCAAGAGTCTGTAGTCTCTGAGTAACATAGAAGAGTTTATAGAATGTTTATGCTTTTGGAATGAACTGAATTCCTGTTACCCAAGCTCTGCATTAATTGTGAAGTGTAACAATTAAGCACATGTTTATGAATACTGGTACCTTTTGCAACAAAGGACTTTCTGTTTCATTATCCATCTCTTATGTTGAACCTTTGCACTGACGGGGAATAAAAGGCCTTAATTCCCTCCACTTATTCTTGTTACTGAGTTCTTTTAGGCAGCCGGATTTGGTAAGGCCATTTTACTACGTCGATGAACCTTACGTTCCCTGTGGCTCTCTAAAAATAATCTTTGCCGTGGATCGCCCATAGGCGTAGGGGGCGCTACCCACGACAAGCTTCATTGCATGTCCCCTAGTCTTTCTATATTCTGATAATGTAAACAATCGATCTACGTTTACCCGTTCCACTCTGTTCATTAATTTATAGACTTCTATCATATCTCCCCTCAGCCGTCTCTTTTCCAGGTTAAAGTGCCCTAATCTTTTTAGCCTTTCTTCATAGGAGTATCCTTCCATCCCCTTTACCATTTTGGTGGCTCTTCTCTGAACCTTTTCTAATAACGCTATATCCTTTTTAAGATACGGTGACCAGAATTGCACACAATATTCAAGGTGTGGTCGCAACATGGAACTATATAGAGGCATTATAATATACTTTGTTTTATTTTTCATTCCTTTCCTTATGATACCTAGCATTCTATTTGCTCTCTTGGCAGCTGCTGTACACTGGGCCAAGGGTTTTAACATGTTATCCACAATGACACCTAAATCTTTTTCCTGGGTGGTGGTTCCTAATGTGGAACCTTGCATCGTGTAACCATAGTTTGGGTTGTTCTTCCCTAGGTGTATAACTTTGCACTTGTCCACATCAAATTTTATCTGCCATTTTGATGCCCAGTCTTCCAATTTATCAAGATCCTCTTGCAATTTTCCACAATCCTCTTGGGTTTTAACAACTTTAAATAGTTTTGTGTCATCTTCAAATTTGATAACCTCACTCGTTATTCCCTTTTCCAGGTCATTTATGAATATGTCAAAAAGCAGCAGACCCAGCACAGATCCCTGGGGTACACCACTATTCACCTTTCTCCATTGGGAAAATTGGCCATTTAGCCCTACCCTCTGCTTTCTATCTTTTAACCAGTCCCTGATCCACAATAGTACACTGCCTCCTATCCCGTCACTCTTTAGTTTTGCGAAATGTCTCTGATGAGGGACCTTGTCAAAGGCTTTCTGAAAGTCCAAATACACTATATCAACCGACTCACCTTTGTCTACCTGTTTATTCACACCTTCAAAAAAGCATAACAGATTAGTAAGACAAGATCTTCCTTGTCTAAAGCCATGTTGGCTGTCTCCCATTAAGCCATGACTATCTACATGTTCAGCAATTTTGTTCTTTATGATGGTTTCTACCATTTTTCCTAGTACTGACATCAGCCTCACCGGTCTGCAGTTTCCTGGATCACCTAGGATGACTAGGTTCTCTAGGAAGAAGTCAAAGCCCCTGAGGAGGCTGTGTCTGCTCAGCTGGTTGAGCTCTGGGGACTTGGGCCTTCCTCTGTTTGGGTTGCTGCTGCCCCTTTTGGGGAGCATGGCAGTGGACAGCCTGGGTGTAAGATAGATAGAATTTCTTTTTCTTGTTGAAAAAGGGTTTCTTAGCTGTCTTTTTCTTAGCTGGGTTGGCCATGGTCCTTGATAGTTTATGTTTATGTTTATTCAAGCATTTGATATACCGCCCCCTTACATCGGGGCAATTTACAATACAATAAAATACATATCAGAAAGGAAAAGGAAATTACAATCAATATAGAGAAAAGGAAGAGAGGAGAAAAGAAAAACAGTCAATGAAATTTAGTAAAGGTAGGGAGTAGGAATAGAGAAATCAGGGGGGAAGGTTAAAGGCAGAAGAAAAGAGGTGGGTTTTCAGGAGGGAGTGGAATTTGGGGTAGGACTCCTCCAGTCGAAGGGCGGTGGGTAGAGAGTTCCACAGGGAGGGACTGAGGTAAAAGAAAGCTGACTGTCTGGTTGATTGGAGGTGGGCCTGTGAAGGGGAAGGGAGGTATAGACGGTTAATGTGGACCGAGCAGAGACTACGAGTAGGTGTATGGAATGTTAGTAAATCAGCTAGGTACTGAGGTCTGTGAGAGTAGATAGCATGGTGCACTAAAGTGAGGATCTTGAAGTCTGTTTGAGGTGGTGTTTTCGGACTCAAGCTGAGAAGCTTTGTCCTGCCAATCCTTGCCAAAGAGGTTTTCTCCTGTGCAAGGAATATTCCCCAGCTTGTCTTGCACCCATTGTTCTAAATCAGATGCTTGTAACCAGGAAATGCGACGTGCACCGATAGAAATATCAGAGGTTCTGCTAATGCAATCAAAGGTTGCACGGTTCAAGAACTTAGAGACATTCTGGGCATGTTTGTCCAGAGTGAGAAAGTCGGCCCTCTTGTCATTGGGAAGAAGTGGAGCCATAAGTTCCAAATCTCTTGCAACCTCCAGAAGAAACATACCCATATAAAGTATGTAAGAACTTATTCTAGCTGATAGCATCGAGGACTGAAAGCATCGATGCCCAAAGGCATCGAGCGTCCTTGATTCACGACCTGCAGGATTGGACGAATGCATCTTAGCACTCTTAATTCTGCGCATTGCCGATTCCACCACCATGGAATGGTGTGGTAATTGTATTTTTTTGGAAACTGGGACATTGAGGTACCCGGTACATTGTATCGTCTCCTAGAATGTGGAAACACCATCAGGGGTGTTTCCCACATCCGAAGCATCAGATCATGCAAAATTCGGTGAATGGGAAGGGTAGCAGCTTCCTTAGGAGCTGCCAGATACTGAAGAATTTCTAATTCTTCAGCTCTCAGTTCCTTCTCAGGGGTCATGGTGATCGAGAGTGCCCGTGCTATATCATGTATGAAGTCCTGAAAGGACATGTCCTCCAGAGGAGAGATCCAACGCTGTGGTGAAGGAGAGGGATCCTCCGGAAGAACCGCCCCGGTACGACAGAATCCTCGGAACCATAGGAATCGGAGGATTCGAAGTATTGTCGGGCTGGATGCTCTCGTATTGCTTGTCGGCGGTATCGATCGAAGTTGGCCTCGGAATGCCTCGATACTGGACCATCGATGCCGGAGACCAATTCTAGGGCTGGCATAGAAGGAAGCATGGAGAGAGGTGCATCAGTCGATGCAGATACATTCGGTACCGGTATCGGTACGGGTAACTGCATCAATTGTAGCGGTTTTAACGGTACTGAGACGGCTAATAAAGCCACAAGACTGCGCTCAATGGCCAGGATATGCTGATCCATTGAGCCTGACGATGTCTGGGTTTCAGTACAGGCGGAGCAGGCCACGACACCAGAACATGGCACCAAGAATTCTCTGGAGGTGGAAGCTTCGGGTACATCGTGGAACCCCGTTAATGCTTTGGAGGCAGGAACCTCCCGCTGGGGTTGTTTGGCCGGTGTGTTTTCCTTGAGGGCAACGCTAGAAGCATCTCGATGCTTAGATGGAGATCTACCCTTTGAGGACCGGCCACACTTGGAAGACCTGGGTTTGGTTACCTGAGATCCATGGGAGGAAGATGAAGCCCTGGACGATGTCAATGCAACTGACATTGCATCCGAGGCAAAGACGGTGCTGAGTTTTGCACCTCTGTTCTGCAGGCCTCCTTTGGTCATCTTTCTACAAAGGAGACATTCTGATGGCAGATGGTCAGGACCTAAACATTTAAGACACCAACCATGGGTGTCGGTAGCAGAAATGGTACTGCTACATTTTGAACATTTTTTGAAACCACTAGATGGTTTCTCCATTTTGGAAGAAAAGAGGGCCTAATGCCCAAAATGGCGCCTAGCACCAAGAGGGGACAGACCCTCAAAAAAGAAGTTATTATTTTTTTTTTTAAAAGAAAAGAAATAAGAAAATAAAGGCGACACCGGTGGTACCGGTATAGGCATCGAAGGGAAGGCAGACGCAACCACAAAAAAAGAAAATTTTCTGCGGTGACAGGGTTTGCTGCCTGTCGGCTCCGCGGAAAATGAAAAATGAAGAGGGAGAGTTGGAAAGGCAGAAAGGCAGTGGCGCAGGCACAGTAGGATGCTCCCAAAAGCTTTCCAATTGGACTGGGGAGCGTTCCCACGCAGTCTCCGTCAGTGCTGACGATACCCATATGTGAAGACTACATTCCTGCTTGTTCCTGGAGATCCCCCATTACAGATAAGCAACTCTGCTTTCTCAGTTGACAAGCAGGGCAAGGTAGGCACACTATGATGAATCCAGAGCTGTAAGCCCAAAAGTACTATGAGCAGAGAAACTTACAAATAGGTTTTTGAGGACTGCCTGATGCTGCAATTGGTTCAGGCAATAATGCTTCACAAAGTTGCTATAGAGGTCACTTTTGCTCTGATCTGGTGTGGGGCTATATATTCCTGGAGGCTGCATATTTCAGAACCTGAGGCCGCATGGATTCACCAGAGGCAGGTCTTGTCAGACAAATCTGATTGATTTCTTTGACTGGGTGATCAGGGAGTTGGACCGAGGGAGAGCCCTAGATGTGGTGTATTTAGATTTCAGTAAAGCCTTTGACACCGTTCCTTACAGGCGACTTATAAACAAACTGGACCCTAAAGTTACTGCTTGGGTTAGATGTTTGTTGAGTGGGAGGCAACAAAGGGTACAGATAAAATGGAGCTCACTCTGAGGAGAAGGAGGCTACCAGGGATCTGTCCTTGGGCCAATTATTTTTAACATCTTTGTTAGTGATATAGCAGAAGGGTTGTCGGGTAAGGTTTGCCTCTTTTCAGATGATACCAAAATCTGCAATAGAGTAGAAAACCAGGAAGGTGTAGATAACATGAGGAGGGATCTAACTAAGCTTGAAGAATTGTCTAGAATTTTGCAGCTGAGAATTAATGTTAAAAAATGCAAGGTCATGCATTTGGACTGGAGCAATCCAAGGGAGTGATATAGTATAGGGGGTGAAGTACTTTTGTCCACTAAAGAAGAGCAGGACCTAGGCGTGATTGTGTCTGATGATCTTAAAGTAGCTAAACAGGTAAAAAAGGCAACAGCAAAAGCTAGAAGGATGCTTGGGTGCATAGGGAGAGGAATGGCCAGCAGAAGAAAGGAGGTGATAGTGCCTCTTGTCACCCATCCTACCTGGGCAGCGTATTGGAGCGAGGTAGGTGGGGCATAAAAATATTTATGGATGGGTTTTGGCCAATATCATGCAGGGCCCAGGGACTTTCAGGCCTGGTAGCGTTCTCTGTCACCAAAAATCCCACAGAAACAAAAGGTCCGAGTGGAGGAAAATAAAAGGCTTTTATTTCCCCTGTTAATGCACAAAGGTTCAATTGCTTGGTTACAAAAATGTCCAACACAAATTCCTTACTTCAGGTAAAAGGGAAAAGAAAGTAGTAAAGAAAAACTGTTATCTTCACATTCACTGATAAAGCAGATAAACAGTCTTAACTCCCAAGATAGCTTAGTTGCTCAGACAGGACTCTAGGCTCCCTCTCCTACAGAAGCTACAATCCATCTCATGGTCTGACTCAAACTCCAGTTGCATCGGCTCGGCTTCTGAGGCCTCTAAGCCTAAATCAGTGCTCGTGGGTAAGTTGCCATAAGGTTCTTTAAATATGTTCCGCACAACTTCCCAATGCTCGGGGTTGAAAACTGGGCGTCGGTCCTGCGCCTTCAGATACTGTGAACTGTCCTTGCTTGGCAAGAGTCTTGTCTTAGCTTTCTGTACAGCTGGGACCTTAACAAGTCTTTTAGTGGGTGCGTGTTCCTCGCACCTTATCTTACAAACATTCTCATAAGGATAATATTCTTGTGCTCCTCGCACACCCCATACATCCGCAGTTTGTACCCTGCTTTTAGTAAAATATGGGTTACCTTGTCTTCTTGGTTGGACTGCTCCGGGTGAAGCTTGAGGCCTGCTCCAGTAGGGATCCTGCTCGGCCTGAATACTAGGCCTTAAGCTCTCCAAGCGTTTGGCTGTGGGCTTCAGCTCACAGTCCCAGCCACGCCTTGGCCTCTCAATATGGCTACCACTCACTCGGGCTGGAGTTGGCCCACCTTCTCCACAGGGTCTCCTTTCTCCCAACCTCTGAGGCTGCTGCTGCCTCCTGCGAAACTGTTGGTCAGGGATTATTGCTCCTCCTGGATATCCAGCCCCTGCATTCAGCTGACCTGCCCAACCTGCTGGTTCCGCTGGTTCTCTAGGCAGTGCTCCTTTCCCAGGCCGTCCTGCCTGTACCTTTCTCCAGGGCTGTCCTGACTCCTCCGGTTCCGCTCCTGGTTCCACTCCAGGTTCCTGTAGTTCTGCTTCTTGTTCCCGGTTTCCTTCTCGGTCCTGTTCTCCCTGTTCTGTCTGTTCTGCCCGTTCTGCTTTCCAATCTTTCAAATTCCCTTTAAAAGGCACTCCTCTCTTTCTTGATTGGAGGTGGGCTCGCACTACCTCCTGACCTAGGAGGTGTGGCTCCTCTGTTCCTCAGAGGTCTCTCCTGCTCCCCCTATATGGTTCCTCGGGATATTGCAGTCGGTGTTTGACTTTTCCCGGGTTTAAAACATTTTCTTTCGCTCCCAGAGGGTTTGCAGCATCACACTCTGTATAAGTCTTTGGTGTGACCTCATTTGGAGTATTGTGTGCAATTCTGGAGACCGCACCTTCAAAAGGATATAAACAGGCTGGAGTCAGTACAGAGGGTGGCTACTAAAATGGTTAGTGGTCTTCATTATAAAGCATATGTGGACGGACTTAAGGATCTTAATATGTACACCTTAGAGGAAAGGCAGGATAGAGGTGATATGATTGAGACATTTAAATACCTCTGTGGCATAAATACACAGGAGGAGAGCCTCTTTCAATTGAAAGCAAGCTCTGCTACAAAGGGACATGGAATGAGGGTGAAAGGGGATAGATTCAGGAATGATATGCGGAAATATTTCTTTACGGAAAGAGTGGTGGATCCGTGGATTAGTCTCCCAGTGGAGATGGTAGAGATGAGGACAGTATCCAAATTCAAAGAAGCATAGGACAAAACACAGAGGATCTCTAAAGGAAAAAGGGGACTGTTGTAGTGATTGATATGGAAGGGCAGAATAGATAGGCCATGTGGTCTTTTTCTGTAGTCATGTTTCTATGTTTCTATATTTACTTGGATATAACAGAAGATGATGCAATCTATGAGACATAGTACTCTTGGATTCTGGTTTGCCTGGATCAATAGAGTTTGTGGTACTGCAGACCCTCTGCAGGCAGAAGAAAATGTTTTAAACTCAGAAAAAAGAGGCAGACACCGGCTGCAGCATCACGAGGAGCCATATAGGGGGAGCAAGAGGGACCTCTGGAGGACTGAGGAACCACGCCCTAGAGCCAATGATGCAATACCAGCCTGCACCCAATCCAGAAAGGGAAGGATTCCTTTTAAAAGTCCAGATGACTGGAGAAAGTCAGACTGGCAGGGAGTTGTGCAAGGAGTTCCAGTTCCAGATTCGCATGGAGATCCAGATCCAGGAAGGAAGCTAACTTTGGAAGGAGAAAGGAGAGCTTTCCTGGAAGGAGAGGAGGACCCAGGAATAGGAGTCCTGACAGATGGAATCGGCCTAGCAGACTCAGCAGAGCCAGGTGAAGAAACTTGCTTTAGATATCTCAAAAGGGGAGAGGACACACTTTCCAGGAGGGAAGGATACCGTGTGGAAGCTAACCCTGGAAGGAGAAGGAATGTACCAGAGAGTCCAAGGCCTGAGTTTGGCAAGGGCCAGCAACTGTTGAAAGGCGCAACAAGGAGTAACCAGGAAAGAGGTGAAAGAGGAATATTGAAAGGCAACTTTCAAGGCCCTGGGAGAAAGAAGCTGTGGTGTACGTGCGGTTTAACCCCAGCAGAAGGCCGACTTGAGAACCGGAGGCCTACCTGGGTGCCAGAGAAGCCAAGCCCCAGCAGGAACAGGCCTCAGCCCTCACCTCACTGTGATAACCTTAGAAGAAAAGGTAATTACTATTTTACTGACTATGGTTTTACGAATGCTGTGACGCAGAAGGAGCAAGGCACTGGAGAATGCTGTCCTTCTAGATGCATTCATGCTACAAAATACAAACCTATACCCAACAGGAGACTTTCTAGAGAAGGAACAGTGTGCAGGAGAGACTGTCCACATGCTAAAAGTGTACAAAGCAAAGGCTTACCTTTAGATGCTGAACATTGGGGCATCATACAAGCATTATACAAAAAGCCTGAAGGCGAGCCCCTAGACATTCCAGACTGCGAGCCAATGCAGGTGGAATTCCCGGATGATCCCTCGGACCTCCCGATGGATTGTAGCTATTGCCTGGCCGAAAGAATTGAGCCCTGAGCGGAGGAATAGCTGTGGTCTGGGGTAAAAGTTTGATTCTGTATTCCGTTTGGTATTGCTGTGAAGTTAACAGGTTTTCTGCAGTTCATGTTTCTTTTTCTTTTAATCTGGAGCAAGGACATTCTTTTGTGTTGATGTAATCTGTGCTATTTGAACCTATTTGCAACAAGGGAAATAAAAGCCTTTATTTTTCCCTACCCTCGGACTGTGATATTCTTGGGAGCTTTTAGTTACACAGAAGGCTACCAGGACTATAAAAACCTGGGCCCTGTAATTGAGCTAAACTCCTCCACAAACAAACTTTGCATGTCCACCCCCTTTCTGCTGTGACCCGCTATTGCCACCAGGGGGGCGGTGTGACAAGTTGTAAGTGATAAAGAGTTGAGATGTTGTCCTAACATCCTTTATCATTTGAAAGAGTAGAGAAGTGCATATCTGCAGTTTAATTACTGTATGCAGAGAAAACTCTGAATCTTCTATCTTAACATTAGGAAAGAATTTTGGTAAAACTATTGATCATTTCATGTGGAAAGCAGAAACATCCTTTGGGAGGAAACTGGGATGCAACTGAAGGATGGCTTGATTGTGAAAAAACTAGGTATAGGGAGGATAATATACAAGTGCTTGCAGTTCATTGACTTTCCTTGTGAAGGTGATGGCTACTAGAAAAAACATCTTCCAGGTGAGATGTTTTAAGAAGGCAAGAAACAAGGGTTCAAACAGACTGTCTATACGTTTCAAGAGAATAATCTTGAGTCTTCATATAAGAGGTGGAGATTTCAAGGGAGGCTTGGTATTCATGAGGCCTCTCGTGAATCTGGAGGTTAAAAGATTCATAGATAGGGAGTTTCCTTTAATCTAGTCATGGTAGGCCACTGTGGCTGCTATCATGCTATCAACCAGCTGTACAAAGCTCTAGCTCTTTCTTTAAATGAACAGTTACATAATGAAATTCTGCTCATAAAGCCAGTCTATCAATATTCAAAAACGTATCCAGATGCCAATAGGAGGGCATCCAGATAAGAAGATATTCAGCAACACTATCCAGATAGAGTCGCTGAATATCTTCACAGACTGCCCTGGCACTATCCAGTTAGTGAAAGGAGGTCTATGGGTGGGAAGATGGTGGTGTCAAATCTATCCAGATAAGTGTCAACTTTATCTGGATAGTACAATTTTTAGCCGGTTCTTATCTGAATAACTTAAGCTACAGGTAAAGTTGGTGTAAGTTATGATTCAGATAAGTGCCAGCTTGAAAATCACTGCTATTTGGATATGGTCGGTTTTTAAGCTGTTAGCGCGATCCACCCAGATATTCGGTGGCAGCTACAATCTAGATACTGTGCTGACTATTCCATTGATATTTAAGCACCGCAGCTGATCACTGTGACTTTTATCGGTCCTTTTGAAAATCAGGCTCTGCACTTTAAATAAACTTATATATATGATGATTCCAACCTCATATCCATATGTAATGTCTTCCAACATGAGGGTAACCTGACCTTTCAGTCATGGCAGTCTTGTAACCATAAGTCTCTAAACTCACTTGTAGTTATGTTTCTACCTCATCAATAATGAGTGACTGCAATGCAACCCTAGGTTATGGCAGCAGACAAACTCAGGAAACAAGGATTTAATTCTGCCAATGTTCCTTGTAATCTTGGGTAAATGATTTCACCCCTTTCCCATCGGGTACACACTGATGAGCCGATATTCAAGCATAGCGGTGGGCAGGCTTTTTCTTAATGCTAACTGTCATGGCTGATAAAAATCTAAATATTCAGTGGTGGTGTCCAGATAGGATAGTGGCCAGTGCTATTAAGCCTGTTATCCTGATGGCTAATCAGTTAAATGTAGGCTAGCCTTTCAGATAGCCTCATTTTATCTGGATAACTTATCAGGATAGAGATCCAAGATGGTCACCGTTTAATAGTGTCTGTGGGATCTCCCAAAGGTTGTTGCAGTATTACGGCAAAATGCAAGATCTATCTTCTCGTCAATGGGAGAACCCATATGAGTTATCAATTCTTTCTTACCCTGTAAGGAAGGAAGAGTTAGAGGTAGAAACTGCCCCATTACCAGTCCCCAGCCCAGAGTTTGTACAGATGTCAAAGCTCCCCTGGCAGTCCTCATATGTGCCTGTGCAGCCTAAACCATTTTCCCTAGTTTTTCTCAATCAGAATGACTTTCATTCAGGGTTGTCTGAAGAATTATCAGATGAGGATTTGCTAGCTAGGGGCATGATATGGAAGATTTCTTTTTAATTGACCCCTCCACTGAGCCCATAACTGTCTTTAGTGGGATGGGAACAGCAGGGGGATATAGAAAAACAGTGGGCAAAACTGAAAGGGGATATTTTAAGGACAACATGCCTTTTTATTAGAAAGGTAAATAAATGTAAAAGGAAAAAGGAGGCCATTATGGTTCTCAAAAGAAGCAGCTGAAAGGGTGAAAAAAAGAGGGAGACCATCATGAAATACAAGAGATCACAGAGAGAGGAGGCATCTATATTTGTAAACTCTTAGAGAAGCTAACAAAATAGTCCCAAAGGCAAAGATACAAAGATACAGTTTAATCCACAGTGCCTCCTCACTCCCTTTTAAGCCCTGTAATTCTATAACTTGTAAAAGGGGGTGCTTGTTATGAAGGTACCACCATCTTGGCAAGTATGCAAATTAACTGTCTTGCAAAGGATTGTGGTTATTGAAGTCCATTCACACAAAGCTTGCCTTTTTAAAATAATGAAAACTCTTGTAGTTGGTCGAGTGTAGACAAAATTAGAGTTTATTTATGGGGTGATTATCCCACACACAGATATGCTTGGTAACACCATTCAGATAACTTCTCCAGGGTTTATTCAACACAAAATAAGGCAACTGAAATAACTTGTTCAAATAAGAATCAAAGTCCTTTATAGAACAGAAAGGCTTCTTTCAGCCACTGCTAATAAACTCCTTAGCAGTGCTGGGGAAAAACAAATCAAAGAGGAAAACTTCTTTATACTAAAACATAGCTCACTTTCTCCATACAGAAAAGAACTTTTTTAATCCTACGCGTGCACGGCTTGTGCTGGGCTCTCCACCAACAGGTGACAATTAACTGTTTGATTTCAGCACATGTGCAAAACTTTCCCAAAAGCTTTTTCTTTTGGACAAAACTTTATGGGAAGCCAATATTTAGAATGTTTCCTTTTGATGTTTGCTCTGATATTTAGGATTTTCCTAAAATAACAACTTACTCAAAGAACAGTCCATATAATTATCCTCTGTATCAGTTATTGAACCTTGCTCTTGAAAGTGCATAGATTCTGTTTCTCCGTCTGACTCAGAGGGCTTTAGGAACTGACCTCTACACGGAGAGAAACTGTTTCCCTGCTGTTTGCACTGCTCAAAGCTAGAGAAACGTTCACAGTTCCTACCTGAATCCAGGCAAGGGTCAGGCTGCTTCTTCTGGTATTCTGGCCAGTATGCAATAGAGCTTCTGTGTCCTGTCCTCCAGTTGGTATCTCTGGACCTCAGGATCCTTTCTCCAGACGTCCTCCGAGAGGTATTTGGACTCCTTTCCTCCTTAGCTGCAACAGACCTCTTCCTAGGTGTTGCTTGAGGGCCCCTGGCTGTGGATCTACAGACCTCTGGCTTTTTCCAGTCCACTGAACCTTTCCCCCAGGTATCTCTCCAGGCATAGGTACTTTTCTGAGCTCCTCTCTTGGACCGTCTGCTTCCTTGTCCTTGTTCCTTCAGGTTCCGGTTGTTCTTCCTTCTGTTCTCATTCTCCTTCTGATTCCCCTTCTCCTTCTCTCTTCCTGAAGATTCCCCTATAGTTTTAAAGGGCTTAGATTGCAACTCCACCCTTGCAGTCTTCAGGTGTTGTGGATTAAACACAGGTACACTAAAAAAAAAATTTTTTAAACTGCCTCTAATGTTTCGATTGATTTTTACGTTTTTTGGTGCGCTGAATCCAAATCTGGTAACCAATTTGTTCCATCACGTACAGATTTTTTGCTACATTGGGTTAGCAGTTTGAGGTGAACGTTTCAGATTGAGTGCGATCGAGATAAAAGTTTCTTGGATGAATTCTTTATACTAATTGTTTAGTAGTTATTCAAATAAGAATAAAGAAAATTGTAACAAGGCAGCACATAAGAATAGAGTAATGTCAACAAAACACACTGTGATGGTAGAAAAATTGTCTGCACTTAAAACAGCCACATACATGTGCACAAACATTGAGCATATAAGAGCGAGGTTAGACACAAAGCAAAGCAAAGAAATGTGCAAAAATGTTGTACAGGTATGTATGTAAGAATAGAAAACGCAAACCGCACCATTGCAATACATGAAGACAAACACCCGATGGTGTGAAAATAAAATTCTAATAAATGAGATCCGACACTGTGGTAATAACTAGCAAATTTTTATTTCAAAGTTTAGTAAAAACACGATATTTGTCAACACAGTTTAGATTTTAAAGTCATTCTTGGGTCAATCAATCTCCTGGTGGGCCCGTTTCTTCTTCCCCCGAATGCTTCTCTTGGTGCGCTGCTTGGCGTATTTTTCATCTGGGGTTTCCCGCAGCAGCAACCAGCAGAAATCAGCCATCATAGTGGTGTTCCATCTTCCTTGGTACCTTCTCTCTGCGTCCTTGATGTCCTGGTGAAACCTTTCACCTTGTTATTCACTGTACGCCCCCAAGTTTTCGGGAAAGTAGTTCACATGGGAGTGCAAGAAATGGACTTTCAGGCTCATGTTACAGCCTTGTTCTTTGAAGGCATTGAGCATCCTGGCAACAATATCCTTATAGTTCTCATCCCGCCTGTTCCCCAAGAATTTGAGAACAACATCCTTGAAGGAATCCCAGGCTTCTTTTTCCTTCTCAGACATCGTTTCAGCGAATGCTCCATCTGAAATGAGTTTCCTTATATCAGGGCCAACAAACACTCCTTCCTTTAGCTTTGCTTCAGAAAGTTGGGGGAACTTTGAGCAAAGGTACCGAAAGCACTCACCATCTTTTGGAAGGGACTTGATGAATTGCTTAATGAGACCCAACTTAATGTGGAGAGGTGGTAATAGAATTTTATCACGAGGTACCAAGCTCTCATGAAGAACATTTTTCTCACCGGGTCTCAAATACTCCCGAATTGGCCAGTCTTTTTCCCCCCCAGTGTAGGTCGCAGGCCCGGCTATCCCACAAGCAAAGGAAGCAGGGATATTTGGTGAAACCGGATTGCTGCCCTAATAGCATGGATAGAATTTTAAAGTCTCCACAAATCATCCACTTATGCTCATCATAACGAATCTTCTGAAGAATCAGGGCCAAATTCTCGTATTTTTCTTGGAGAATAACAGAGTGAGCAATAGGAACTGAAGCGAATGTGTTGCCATTATGAAGAAGAACACCTTTTATGCTGTCTTTTGACGAATCAATGAACAGCCGCCATTCAGCAAGATCATACTTGAGTTTAAACTTTTCCATCACTCCGTATATATCGTTGCAAAATACCAAATCTTCCTCTTTGCTGAAATACTTCAAAAATTGTGTCTCGCGGTTGCGGTACCAATAAAAAGTTGTTCCTGGTGACAATAGATTTTTCTGTTTAAGTCGAGAACCTAGCAGTTGGGCAGCATCATTTGGGAGTCCTAAATCCCGGACTAAATCATTCAATTCAGCTTGAGAGAAAAGTTCAGGTTTCGGATCTGGTTCAGTTTCAAACTCGGAAGTACTGGACTCATCGGGAAAAGCCATCTGATGAGTCTCATCATGATCAGAACCGTCCACACAAATATGTTCCAAAGATTTTGGTGGTTCAGGCACAGGTACTTCGTTGCTATGAGGCATAGGCCTAATTGCTGAGGGAAGGTTGGGGTAACTTATTACGTTCTTATTTTTTAAGTTGTATCCCTTCACAATGCAAGAGCAAAAATAGCAGTCACTGCTGTGGTCTCTTTGTTCACGCCACATCATAGGTATTCCGAAACGAAATGCTTGTTTTTTACCTTTCATCCATAAGCGTAGATCTTCCTCACATGTCTTGCACACTTTGTGAGGAGCCCAAGGTTTGTCTTGATCGCCTAACTTCAAACCGAAATAGGCGAAATATACTTTTTTAATAAATGCAGAAATGTTCCTCTGCCGCTTTTTCACGGTATATTCCCCACAAATAAAACAAAAACTGTCCGGAGAGTTGACGCAACCTCTGGCTCTGTGAACCATCACAAATACACAGCACTGCAAACTACAACTGTAGTGAACCACTTCGGAATAAAGCTGGATTACGACTGAGCAAACAAAAGGTAATAATGAACTTGCAAGAAACTGAAATTTGACAGGAACGTTCATGTCGCAACCACCATGTTTGAGCGAGCGAACGAGGCGAGGCGAACAGGAAAGAACATGCGCCAGCGCGAGTACTGGATTTAGCCCCCCGCCTCCCAATTGTCCTGTTAATGTATAAAATGAATACAAAACACTCTAAAATATCATGAGGGAGTGTTTCTAGTTAGTTAACCATTACAACCTCTATTTTGGGCCAAGAAAATAAACTGCAGTCGGCTAAAAAGAAATTATGTGAACATTCCTTATATGGGTAAGAAATCTAATTTTGCAAGAAAACGTGACGTGATGGAACATTTTGGCTATTTTTCCTGGATTCATCACCCCAAAATCTATAGGAATCAGTTGCAAAACTGGAGGCAGTTTTTTGGTAGTGTACCTGTGGAATTCTTCTAGGGGCTGTTTCATTAGGGATGACATAATGCTTTCTCTGATTAGACACATGCTTTTCCACTCTAGCTCCCCTAGGGACTTTCTGCATACAGGTGCATTCTGGATCATGTAGTCTTTTAGGGAAACAAGCTGTTTTGTTTCTATAACCTGCCAGCACAGGTCCCTTAATCAGAGTAAATTCTCCTCTTTTGTCATTATCACAAACTTTAAGTTTATTTTTTACATATCGTACCACTCCTCCTCCCTTTTTTCCTACCCTGTCCTTCCTGAATAAAGTATAGCCTGGTATAATTACATCCCAGTCATAGTTGTCCGTGAACCATGTCTCTGTAACTGCCGCTAAATCCATGTCAGTCTCTTCCATTAAAGCCTCAACATCTGAGATCTTATTTCCCATACTACAGGCGTTATTACACACCACTTTCCAGATGTTACCTCCTTTACACATTTCTACAGAGGGATTTAATGTTTCACTTACCTGGGGGCTTTCACTTATCTGGGGGCTTTCTTTGCCCATCCCCAACAAATCTATTTTAAAGCCCTCTTCAGTAGGTTGGTCAGTCTGCTGCAGAAGACACTTCATCCCTTCTTGGATAGGTAGACACCATCTATGCTCTGCAGCCCTTGGAATGTCATACCATGGTCCTGGAAACCAAAACACTCCTGATGCCACCCCATGCAGCCATGCATTCATCTCCAGGATGCGAGCTTCTCTGCCTCAGCCTTTACCCTCAACAGGGAGGATTGAAGAGTATATCACCTGCGAACCTATCTACTTCACCCTCTGTTCCAGAGCCATTAAGTTAATGTTTATGTTTATTGTCTTGATTTACTGCTATTCAAATAACATAGCAGTTTACAAAGTCACTTTTGATACGCTCGGAGGGATACCTATCAATATCATTTGTGCCAATATGGATAAGCAATATCAGGTAATAGTCAGTAGGCTTGATGTGTCTCAGCAAACTCTAGAAAAACTTGGATTTTGGCACCTGACAGACAGCACACCTCTCTGGACATCCAATCTGGTTGGCAAATGGATGCCTCAGAACCCCTCAGAAGAGAGTCACCAATCACCACTACCCTTTGCTTCCTTGTGGTCCCTGATTCTGCAAATTTGTGGTGCTTGAGTTCTGGTTCTTCCCTTTCCTGGGATGTTTTCACCTCCTCCACTTCTCGGGCTGCATACTAGTTCTTCAATTCAATGGCTGGTGGAATTGGATTGTTGATTCTGCAGGCTCTGGTGACTCTTGTCTACTCTCTTCAATCTGTAGTTTCCCATCTTCACCTCTGTCGGACAGCTTAGATGTTTCAAGAAGCATCTCATCAATGTACTTTTCACTCTCTTGAATGCGTCTCAGCCTCACTACCTCTTCTCTGAGCTCCTCCACTTGTTTCATGAGGGCTTTAGCTCGCAGGCGTCCTGCACATGGAACTGCTTCTTTGATGGCGATCAGGTTCTCTGTCTGGATAGAGACAGAAGCTGTAATTGGGGCAACAGCTTTGGCAATACAATTAAACTAAAATAAGTTTGGATCCCTAGAATTTGATAATGTAAAGTTCCTTTCATGAACTCTGCACATACTGTAAAAAAATTATATAGCTAAGATACTACATTTTCTGGTTTCCTGCTTTGAAAAAGAAGTCATTTTAATAAGACTGACATTTAGAAAGAACAGCCATTATGATTATTATTATTATGAGATCATTATAATGAAAAAAGACTGTGTTTTATGACAGAGTGCATTAGAACTACAGTATGTTTTTCTGCTGTCACATACTGTTAAAGTGCACAAAGAGTGAGTGAGCAAAACGATGCTTAAGGAAATTACTCATGCACTTCCTAAGGAGATCTACAAAAATCCAAGCCAAGGGTTTCCCCATAAATATTTTTGCGCCAAAGGTGGCAAAACATAAGCTATGTAGGAAGATCAGGGAAGCCCACTATTACAAGTACATTATAAAACCACTAATTTATTTATTTTATTTTATTTAGCTGTATTTATATCCTGCTTTTCACTGGGTCAAAGTGGCCAATTGGGGGATACATTTAACATGAGGGGATATGAGACACATATGCTAATACTTACAGGGAACATGGGCAATGGAGGGTTAAGTGACTTGCCGAAGACCACAAGGAGTGCCTATAGGACTAGAAATCCCAGTCCCTCCGGCCTGAGATTGCTGTCCCCAGGTGGGACTTGAACCCCTGGCCCTCTGGCATGAAGTACTTTGTCCTAACCACTAGACCACTCCTCCCCTAATAAAAGGAAAAGTTATCATAAAGAGAACACGTAATAAATAATGGTATGATCTAGTCATCAATAGGTTATAATAGTGATGGTAGGAGATTATACAGAGGCACAGCAACATAGGAATTCCTACACTAACTGTAAAACAGAATTATCTTAGGTTTTTATGACAAACCTCACATTATCTTAATGCTAGAAATAGCTTTCATGGTCACATGCTAAATACAGAAAAAGACTGAATTGGCCCATCCAGTCTACCAAGGTGAAATTTTTCTTCTTCGGGTTCAGCAACAGAAATTTTCTCACTCATAAGCTAACACCAGTTCCCCATCCTCAATGCTGCTGATCTTAACTTTGAATTTTTTTCCTACTGCAACCTTCCATCAGCCCCAAGCATGTCCAGAATGCATCAAAGTCCTAGTCTCCCTCAACTCTACTGGCCTAGTTGGTATTACAATCCAGAGAAGGACAGCACTGACAGTCGCAAAAACAAAGCAACAGTACGAGGAGCTAGGTGAAATGTCAAGTAGAACCTTTTTGATCCACCCTACAGGGCCAAGTTTCGGCATGTGTCTTTGTCAGGGGTGCTAATCTGTACAAAAGAGCATTATAACTGATAAAATGATAATAAAAAAGAATATCAAATAATAATGAAAACAAATTATATAGAATCATAAGTACCTAAAAATACATAGAGATAAAAAACATAACAACTTACAATATAGTATTGTTGTGAACCCACAGGTACCCAATTGTGGGTCACAGAGAAAGTACAATTTATAACTCCAAATGGATATAAGAAGAATATTAAAAATTATAAGGTAATCAATATACAGAAAACATAGACTATTATAAATAAACCACGGTGCTTGCCATTTCTTGTAAAATATTTAGATTATAAACATATTGCAGTATGATACAAAATAACCATTGCATTAATCATATTTTAGGTATGGGACACCAAACTACTGTGATGAGGAAGTCTCTAGTGAGCATATGGAAGTAGAAGAAAAGAATGATTTTACCTTTAAGAAAAGTGACATCCCTGCAGTACACACGTTTCAGCGTTTGCCAAAAGAAAGCAAGCACAGAGAAACTGAAGCTAGGCTGCCACACCCAAGCTCTGCTGACGTAGTAGCAAGCTTGGAACCTAATTACAGACACCTGTCCAGAGAGGCAGAGACACGGCTCAGAAAGCAGGAATATAAACCCTGGCTAGAGAGAGTGTCAGGAGGAGGAGAAGGAGGACGGGGAGGACGACAAGAACAAGGAAGAGAAAGGAGAACAACGACAACAGCGCTCAAGAGGGAACACAGGAGGAGACACAGCTGGAGAAGTGGAGGTGAAGCAATTAGAGCAGAAGGGGAGAAGAGAAACCTTCAGACCCCAGTGCTGGATAGAAAGGTTCAGAGAGTTCAGAGATGGGAGCCCAGGACTCAGTCCAAGAGTCTACAAAGCCTAGCCTGGAACAGGGAACCGGGGCAGAGCTCCAGGGAGGAACTCCAACAAGGGAACCAGAGACTGTTTCCCCATAGCTGGAGAGAGATTGCTGAACAGAGCCAGAGAGGAGTCTCCACAACCTCAGGTACCTGTAATCCCTATCACATAGAGCTGTGCTCAAAGGAGACACAGAACCCCTTAGGGAAGAGTTACCCTAAGACGTATGATAGTAGCTTGAAGCAAAACACTGCAGTTCAGGAGTTGGAGGAAATGCAAGTGGACTGTAATGAGAATGATTATCATCTGAAGTACCTATGGACTGTATGTTGTGTTTAGCTGATGACATTGAATCCCTTTGCTACTGTATATTGGAGAGCTGAGGGAAGACAAAGGAAAAGAGAATATTTTTTTTTGTTGAAGGAAGCTGCTATGTTTTTCTTTATCTGTTAAGCAGTTGCACTCTTGAGTAAGGAGTGCATACTTGTGTAAATAACCAGCATACTTGTGTAAATAACCTTGAGCGAACAACTGAAGAATTATCCTGATGCAACCTGCATAGAACCTTTTGTTTGGGGAATAAATTTTGTCATCTTTGCCTTTACCACTGGTTTCACGACTATTTCTTCTTAGAAGGCAAAAGAACTACCACTCCCAGCAGGCTTAGCTGGAACAAAATAGTTTATACCACCTTCTATAAGGAGAACATAATGGCAACCCTAACCCTCTTAGCCTGAGGCGGAGGGCTAGGTCATGACACTACATATGATGAATAAAGTCATTATGGAAGCCCGAACCAAAGAACTGATTGTTATGCCACATCAGGCTGAGCTAGTATGTATCAAAGAGCATGTGCAAACTGTGGCAATATACCAAGCCTTCTAAGTGCAAACAGCTGACTGGCAAAGAAAGCTACTCTGTGAATCTAAAATCACTGGAGAGGAGGGCACAAATGTATTTCCAGTCTTTCCACTTTGGCTCTTAAATCCGTACAATCTGTAATCATTGCACTCTGTGAACTCACCAAGGAAACCTTCACTTTCACCTTTTCTAGCCTTGTGGTAACCTGTAAAGGTTTTCTAGAATTCTCCTGCTGGTTAGTTTCCACCATCTGAACCCTTTGAGTAAACTGATTAACCAGGGGCCAATCCTCACCCCAGGTCAGCTATTGCATCCCAAATGAAGTCCAGGGTTACCTTCTCCAGGTGTTAAGACAGGTGCATTGACCTCTCCAAGGCTCGACCTTTGGCACACTCCCCAGGAGCTGCTGGTTCCAGATGTTGAGGCTCCGCCACAGTTTGCCCCAAATGATTGTCAGGCTCCCTTCTTGGTAGCGATACACTCGCCTTCTGAGCTACCATTACAGGATTGGTCACTGGCAAGCTGTACAACCCCAGCTGTGGTGGAGGCACTCTGAGGTCTGGATATATTTAGCCCAAAAATGTCAGAAGTGTCTTCTGCTCCTTCCAATGCCTGCAGTAGGCTTTGCTCATGGACTGAAGTCTGGATAGTCTCCCACTTTACATGTTTGTCCATCAGACCAGTAAAAGGTACTTGCTTAGGTGAAGGGGCATACTTGCCAGCTTTCCCGTTTCGATTTCACATGTCAAAACTGCAGGTAATTGCCACATAAAGAGACAAGCTTAAGCAGTGTGTGGCCATCTTGGATCCCATCAGAATCGGTGTTGCCATATCTTGATTATGGCAAAAGCTATATCATAGTATTGCAAATTCTTGGTTGAAATCCTTACAGATAGTCCAAAATTCAACCATATGGATTATTTTTTAATTAAGAAATATGGAAGGTTACCCTTAAATTCGTGGAATTACTTTGGCTCTCTGTTAAGTCATGTATTATTTTTTAAAGTTTATATTTAATTTTTAAATGCTTACATTAAGATTCATGACCAGATTTGGCTGTTTTAATTAAAAAATATAATCCTGCTTAGCCACATTGATCAAGTCAAGCCAGATTGGCTATTTTACTGTCTATCTTTGCAACTTGAAGAGTTACTACTCACTTTTGAGCATTTTATTCTCATAAGACCTCAGATTTTGAATGAGCTTCCACTTGAAGTTTAGAAGTCTTAATTGAAAATGATTTTAAACAATTCTGTAGGAAACTGAAGACACATTTTATATAACAAATTCATCTTTGAGATCACTGATTATTTTTTGTGTTGTCTGTTTTTATTAATTATGTTTGTATGATTTCATGTTTTATTAATTATACATGCAAATATTTGTATCCCACTTAGAAGATATTTGATTTGTGGGTTATAAATTTTAATACATGTAAATGTAATACTGTAATTGAAGTGCAATAATAAAATTGTCATCTTTCTTTATGGGGCATGCTTAATAAGCCTTGTGCTGGTAGGCAGCATTATTTCACACCAGCTGCAGGGAGGCGGGTATTGTCACCCCCCCCCCCCCTATAGTTATCATATAGTAAACATGCTGTGAGAGCAACTATGCCATCCACTGAGGCGGCATTCGTTGCACTATGCTACCTGCACCGAATGCAGCTAGCACAGGCGTCAAACACCCAAGAATGCCCCTATCCCAAACACATGCTACCTGGATAGTGCAGGGTTTTTAGTGCAGGGCCCGGCACTACTTTTTAGCCTGGTGCCAATACCATGCACTAACCATGTTAATAAACACGCCCCTATGTTTCCTATAAAACTAACACAAAATTCAACACTCTTGTCCCCTTCCATGTCTTATTGATAAGATCTCGAATAAGCTACATGGCTTCTCAGACTGGCATCATCATAATCCAACACATCTTGTCTCCCATAATCATTGCGGTTTGAGTTTTAACAATTTGTAAAAGTGGTTCTTAACAGAGTCCTCCAGTATCCTCTAGACCAGTTTGATTTTCATATTATCCACAATGAATATATATGAGATAGATGTGCATGCACTGTCTTCATTGCTTGAAGATCTATCTCATGCATATTCATTGTGGATATCCTGAAAACCTGACTGGCCTAGGGGATGCAAAAGGAATGAGTTAAGAAACACTGATATAAATTGTTAAGACCCAAACTGCAATGATCATGGAAAACAAGATGTGCTGGATAATCTCGTTGCTGGTTTGAATAGCTTGTGGATTATTGGAGAGAACCACTAATTTATATGCATTTATTTATTACATTTAATTGCATCCTCTGTGCAGGTTACCTCAATAACTTCTTGGAAGCCCAATGCAGACACACCACTGCTGTTAAAGTGCTATCACTGCCATGTCTCGGCTACCCATGGACTGTGATGTCATTAGTCATGCTTTCCTGTCATTTTTGACAAGGATCCCCTGTATTTACTTTTTAAAGTTTACCATCATTTTAGCTTCTACCACCCATTCCTGAAAGGCATTTAAGCATCCACCGCCATTTCCATGAAACAATATATCGTTAGATCTTAATCTTATAACTTCTAGTTTTATAACTTCCCTCCACTAAAAAATATTTGCTTCTTGTGCATTAATATCTTTCAAGCATTTGACTACCTCTATCATATCCCTTCTCTCATTTAAGGCATGCATCTTTAGGTCCTTAAGACTCATCTCATGACTTTTGGTGCATGCCCCATCATTTAGTCTCCTTTTCTAGTCTATCTATACTGTTCTGGAGATATGTCCTCTAGATTTGAATTCAGTATCCTAGGTGGGATCTTACTAATGACCTCTACAGAAGCATTGTCCTCATAGGGTCCTCTGGTATGAATAGTCTTTCTATGTTTAATGGAGTTCCTTTCACGCTTTCTTTGTTTTGTATTTTTTTATAATGATATAACCCGATGAAAAAAATGAATGTGAATAAATAAAAGATTACCTTCCTGCTGCTGTAGGGATAGCTGCGGATGCGAGAGGTAGCAGCGTGTTTTTTTGTTTTGTTTTGTTTTGTTTTTTAAGAAAAGAAAGGACTCTGCGCTTTGCAGGAGGCAGTTGTGTTTTGGGTGGGGTTTTTTAGGTATAAACTGTTTAATAAACTTATAAATCAGAAGTCAGAAATCTGCAGTACATCTAGTGTTACATTCCTCAGTTTCCAAAAATAAGTAAACCTAATGGAATCAACCTAAATGTCCCAAAACCAAAAGATTCCAATGTTCAATACCCCCAAATATACAATTCTTTTTGTCGGAGTACGCCAGCACAGTGCCGGGAAACCAATCCAGGCACCACTGTGGCAGCTCCTTTTATTAAGACGTTTTTTGTGGATAAAAAATAGAAATCCAAAACTTAGCTTTTAAAGAGTGCCATCCAACGCAGCTGAAATATGCCAGTAGTTCAACAATGACGACGCGGCTCACGTTTCGGGTTCTTCATCAAACGTGTTATAGAACCCTGCTTCAGGTCCATCCACAACTGGCAAGAAGGAAAGCAGGAATGAGAAACCACGGGAATGAAGAACCCGAAACGTGAGCCGCGTCATCATTGTTGAACTACTGGCATATTTCAGCTGCGTTGGATGGCACTCTCTAAAAGCTAAGTTTTGGATTTCTATTTTTTATCCACAAAAAACGTCTTAAGAAAAGGAGCTGCCACAGTGGTGCCTGGATTGGATTTTCTCTAACACAATGGTATAAAATTCACTTTGGAGGCCATCAGGACCAGGGGCTCTACCTTTTAAGATTTGTATAGTTTGCTGAACTTCTAAGGGCATAATTGGAGCATTCAACTGAGCTACTTGAGTTTCTGTAATCCTCAGGAGTCCACTATCCTTGACAAACCGTACTCCCTCAGACCCCGGGTTTCCCTCTTCTTGTTAAAACAAGCGATAGAAATCCTTGAATACCTTCTCTACCCCCTTCGTTGTCTGTTGAATATCTCCTTTTGCATCTCTCATGGCCCTGACATAGCGTGGCCCTACCTGCCCTTTTATCAATGGCGAGAGGAGCTTGCCTGCTCAATTCCCAAACCGGTACAGCCAATATCGATGATGTAACAAAGACGTCTTTGCTCTTTGATGTACGAGCGTATTCAACTCTACCTGTATTTCATGTACCTCATTCTGATACTCATTCCTGGAACATTGCGCGAACCTCAATCTCATTACCCGCAATGCTCTATCCAACTGCATGATCTGGTTGTTCATTTGTTTCTGCCTGGCAACCACATACCCAATGATCTCACCCCTCATGGCCACTTTCCCAGCTTCCCAGAATAGGGATGC
Source organism: Ichthyophis bannanicus (assembly GCA_033557465.1). NCBI lineage: Eukaryota > Metazoa > Chordata > Amphibia > Gymnophiona > Ichthyophiidae > Ichthyophis > Ichthyophis bannanicus. Next base: position 98,633,249 of record CM066040.1, on the reverse strand, counting down.
ATCTCCTACATGTAAAGGCATTATTTAAAGCATAATCTTCCCATTTTGCCCTAAGAAAGGATCCAAAATGGGGGTCCCCCATAAGTTCCAGAGGAAACCGCCACGGCTGTGCACCCTTCCAATCGCCCAAGCCAGTTCCACCATTATAATAGCATGATCTGATACAATAATCGGGCCAATTTTTGTGTGTGTTGCCTTCCTAAATAAACTTGCTGAGATAAAAAAGAAGTCGATATGGGACCACGTGCTATTCATTCATGAAAGGTGAATATAGTCCTTTTCACTCAAGTAAAGTATTTGCCAGATGTCAAGTAACTCAAATCCATCGCAAATGCCTTGGATTCTGCAGACCTGTCTCCGATCCTGAGTTGCAGTAGCCTGTGACCGGCCCATTCCCAGCTCCAAAGTGCAGTTAAAGTCACTAGCCAGTATTACCAGTTTCTCCCCAAAGCCACTCAAACAACTCACTAGTTCCTGATAAAATGACATTTGATATGTGTTCGGAGCATACACGGATCCCAGAACAGCCCACAAACCCATAAGCTTACCCTCCACAAAAAAATAATGGCCTTTTGGATCTGCCTGATCATTTCAAAATCTACGTTTTTGGCTATCAAAATAACTCCAGCTTTCTTACCGACTCCTGCGGCACCATATACCTGCCCCATTCACCCCCTTCTCCATTTCTCATGCTTTGCCTCAGATTGATGAGTTTCCTGGAGGCCTGCAATGTCTATCCGGCAGGCACACAATAGTTGCAGCAGTTTATACCATTTTATGGGCAAACCCACACTACCCACATTCCACGAGGCTATATATAGCGTAGTTACTCACTTTTAACAGGTGTTCTCCGGGGACAGTAGGAATCAGTCCTCACATATGGGTGATGTCGGCACCGACGGAGCCCTCGTGCGGAGCAAATCCCCAGCTTTCAGAGAAAGCCTTTGGGAATTGCATCATGCATGCACAGTCCTCTTCCCGCCCAAGGGTGCCATCTTGCTCAGTCAAATGACATAGCTAAAAAGACGGCATAAATAGGACTGCAACTCCAAGGGGAGGAGGGAGGGTCATGAGGACTAATTCCTGCTGTCTCTGGAGAACACCTGTTACAGGTGAGTAACTACGCTTTCTCCGGGAACAAGCAGAAAGTCAGTCCTCACATACGGGACTCCCCAGCTATAGGCTACCGAGAACCCACAGCTGAAAAATAGGCTCCCTCTATGAGAGCCGCAAGGAGCCACAATAGTAATCTAACTGAGAAAGTAGCACTCCGGTAGCCTGACACAGAAGGGTCAGAGGGCAGGAGTTGCCTAGACCTCGAAATGGTTACGGAGTACAGCCTGGCCAAAAGCACTGCCCCGTTGGGACTCCCTATCCAGGCAGTAATGGGTTGCAAAAGTCTGACCTGAAGACCAGGTAGCGGCCCGGCAGATGTCTGACAGCGGAACAGAGCGGAAATGAGCCAGTGATACCACCATGGCCCTGACCCGATGGACTGTGACACGACCCCTCAACGGAAGCTCGGCTGTCCTGTATGCCAAGGCAATACAGTCTGCCACCCAGGTGGACAGCGTACGCTTGGAAACAGCCATCCCGAGTTTACTGGGGTCATAGGATACGAAGAGCTAAAAAGCCCTTCTATGGCCCTGTGTACGCTGAATATAGAAGGCTAACGCCCTCTTACAGTCCAGGGTATGCAGCACTGTCTCTGCCCGACTGGCATGCGGCATGGTAAAAAAGGCAGCACCACCTCCTGGTGGAGGTGGAATGAGGAGACCACTTTCAGAAGGAACTTGGGGTGCATGCGAAGCACCACCCGGTTTCTATAGAACCTTGTGTAAGGCCTGTCTGACATAAGGGCCTGAAGCTCAATCACCCACCGAGCCGACATGAGTGCCACCATGAACACTACCTTCCAAGAAAGGTAGCGTAGATGGCAGGTTGCCATCGGCTCAAAGGGCGACCGAGTAAGCTGCCCCAAAACCACATTCAAATCCCACTTGGTCGCCGGAGGGCGAACTGGAGGCTTCAGCAGAAGCAGACCTCTCAAGAACCAAGAGACCAAGGGATGAGCAAAGAGAGGTTTCCCCTCTACCGGGATGTGGTTTGCTGCAAGGGCACTGAGGTGAACTCTGATGGAGTTGGACTTAAGGCCCAAATCCGAAAGGTGGAGAAAATACTGTAAAACCACCGCAACCTGGCAGGAGAATGGATGCACACCCTGCTCCTCGAACCAAGTCACAAACCTACACCACTTCAAGGCATAGGTCTGTCTGGTCGACGGCCTCCTTCAGGCCAGCAAGACCTCTTCAACATTTTTTGGAAGGAGGAGTGGTGTGAGTATTACCCTTTCAGCAGCCATGCCATTAGGTTAAGCGAGCTGAGATTGGGGTGCAGGAGAGTGCCTCCCTCCTGGGACAGGTTTGGAGAGGACCCCAGGGGAATGGGGGCCTCCACCACTAGCTGAAGTAGAAGCAGATACCAGGGTTGCCTCGGCCACCTTGGGGCTACCAGGATGACCGAGGCTTTGTCCTGGAGGATCTTGAATGGAGTCCTGGCCACCAGAGGTGTCGGAGGAAACGCGTACAGGAGACCATGTTATCAGAAATGCATCGGCAGCCACCCTGTGCAGGTGCAGCTGCCTGGAACAGAACCGAGGCAACTGATGATTGATCGGACTCACAAACAAGTCCATCACTGGCCGTCCCCAGGCCTGAAAAATCCAATGGACTGCTCCCCTGTCCAGCTGCTACTTGTGGGGCTGGAGAATCCTGTCGGCTAAGCAGTTGTCCTGGCCCAGTAGGTAAACTGCCCGCAGATGAATTCCATGGTGGGCTGCAAAGGAGCACAGATCTAGGGTTTCCTGACATAGGAGGAGGGACCCCGTGCCACCCTGCTAGTTCTCATAGAACATGACCACTTGGTTGTCTGTCTGTACAAAGACAGGTTCGTGAGCTAGGGTCCGCCAGAATACTCTTAGAGCTAGGCGGATGGCACGGAGCTCCAAGAAATTGATTTGTTGTGTTCTCTTGTTTGGGGACCACACTCTTTGAGCCCCTGGCAATGGGCTCCCCAGCCCAACAGAGACACATTCGCACAGGCCACCTCCAAGTGGAGTGGTTGAAGCCACCAGTCCAGGGACTGTACTATTCACCTGGACACTGATTCTATCTCTGAGGCAGCCTGTGGTCTGTATCCTCTGGTCCCTGAGGCACCACTGAGCAGTTTGCATGTGGAGGCGGGCATCTGGTGTCACATGAACTGTGGACGCCATGTGCCTGAGAAGGCGCAGAAACTGTCTTGCTGACACTGTGGATCTGTGACCCACCTGACGTGCCAGAGCCAGATGCCTTTTTGCCCTCTCTCCCGGCAGGTAGGCCCTTGCCTGAAGGGTATCAAGCCTGGCCCCAATTAACTCTAGTTGTTGAGTGGGAACAAGGCTGGACTTGGGGTAATTGATTACAAACCCCAGATGCTAGAGCACCTGGATGGTGCGAGATGTGGCCTGATGGACCTCTCTGTCTGAAGTGCGTCTGGTGAGCCAGTCATCTAGGTAGGGAAAGACAAAGACTCCTTAAAGTCTGAGAAAGGCGGCTACCACCGCCAGGCAATTTGTGAATACCCTGGGTGCGGAGGCCAGGCCAAAGGGGAGTACCCTGTACTGGTAGTGATTGCCCTCCACCACAAAGCGCAGATATTGCCTATGGTTTGGGTGTATTAGGATGTGTGTATATGCATCCTTTAGGTCTAAGGAGCATAGCCAGTCTTCCTGGCAGAGGTAAGGCAGCAATATTCCAAGGGAGAGCATCTTGAACTTCTCCCTCACCATGAATTTGTTTAAGTTGCACAGGTCGAGGATGGGTCTGAGGCCTCCTGTACTTTTTGGTACTGGAAAGGACCTGGAATAGAAGCCCTTCCCCTGTAGGTGGTGGGGCACCGGTTCTACCACCTCATCCTTGATAAGACCTGCCAACTCCTTCAGAAAAAGGTCTTGGTGAAGGGGAGACCTGAGGGGCTCTCCTGGGAAATAAGGAGGGGGTACCTGGGCCAGATGAAGGAGATAGCCCTGATGGACTATCTGCAGGACCCAGGCATCGGTGGTAATGGCTGTCCACCTGTGGGCATACAGGGCAAGCCTTCCTCCTGTGCATTGCCTGTCCCCTGTGGGGAGAGGGGCCATGCTGTGAGAGTCAAAAGCCACTGCAGGCGTGGCTGGAGCCAGTGCCTGGGGTTTGGGGGCTTTCTGCTTACATGGGCCATGCCCCCATCCCTTGGCCTGCTGCCCCTGTTGGAGAGCCGGGGAGGCCTGAAAATGGGGGTAGCTTCAGTAAGCAGCACCCTTCCTCGGGTAAAAAGGGACCCAGGATATCAATGCTTGACCCAGTACAAGCATTGTGGAACTTGTGTCTTTTGGGGAAACTGCTAGGTACATATGACCTAGATTGGCCACTGTTGGAAACAGGATACTGGGCTTGATGGACCTCGGTCTGACCCAGTATGGCATGTCTTATGTTCTTATGTTCTTATGTAAAAGGGTGCTGCTTACTGAAGCTACCCCCATTACTGAGGAGGCACAACCAGCAACTAAAAAGCGCCGCCGCCGGCGGGAACAGCAAAAGGAACCCGCGGCCAACATCAGGCTCCCCCGATCGGGGTAGAGCACCTAAGCGGGCCGGCAAGCCCTCCCGCTGAGGGACTCCAGCCCAATCAGGGCTGTGGTAGGAGGAGCAACCAGCAACTAAAAAGCGCCACCGCCAGGCGGACCCGTGCTGGCGGGTCCGCGCCTGAGGACTTCGCTAGAGGGCCCTTTGGCGTGGCCTTTAGGCATGGACTAAGCAGCAGCCAAATAACAGCGTCTCAAGCCATCATCCATCGAAGTTAAATCCGCTGCCATACTTTGAATAGACAAATCACCGATCTTCAGTTAAGTCTGCTGCCTTGCTCTGCCTGGACAAATCACCGATTGTCAGTTAAGTCTGCTCCCTTGTTCTGCCTGGACAATCCATTGCTTTCATAAAATAACACTGTTACCTTGCCTGGACAATTACCTGCTTGTAGATTAATTGCATAGAACCTAATTATGAAACCATGCCTGGACAATCACCTGCTTGTAGATTAACTGCATAGACCTTTGCTTCAACAACCAATTGCTTGTAAACTGATCAACTGCTTGTAGATTAATTGCTTAGAATTTAATACTGATACCTTGTCTGGGCAATCAACTGTTTGTAGATTAATGGCATAGAACTTGCTATCCAATTTGCATAGCCTAATAACAATTTGCATAGCCTGGTTCATAAACAACTCACGCTACACAAACCTACTACCCCACTCAACAAACTACAACCCAGGTCAGCAAATACACGTTATAAAATGCACTCCACTACCCACTACTTTATGTCCTACCTCACATTCCTCCACGTTTGCACTCTGCACATACAGCATCAGACTAAACGAACAAATACCCCTGATAAACCTACATACCACCCAATCTAGATGCACACCGCCATCACACATACACAAAGAATGCTAACAAGCAAAGAACACAGCTCATAAACCATACAGGGACACACGTAACACACCCTCTCACCTCACAAATAATAGACATATAAACCCAATCATATCAACAAACATCAGATGTGCTCTACTAAATGCCAGATCTATCAGGAACAAACCAAATACTATCCTTGACCTATTCCAAGACAAGAAGCTTGATACAACATGTATCACTGAGACCTGGCTAGACGACTCAGACCAGGTCATATTAAATCAAGTATCCCCAACAGGATACTCAGCATTCAACTGCATCAGAGCACAAAAGAGAGGAGGAGGAGGAGGAGTACTAATACTCACCAGAAAGGATTTCAGATTCAAAACAATAGCCTCCACTAACACAATCAAATCCAACACACTCACTATAGCCAACAAATACCTAACCATCTCCCTCACATACCTACCACCTGGAACCACAACTGAACACCTATCCACAGTAATTGAAACGATATGCGCACACAACGGAAGACACAAACCTCTAGTTGTACTAGGAGACTACAACCTAACATCCGCACCCACCAGAGAAACTGCAACGTTCTTAAAAGCCATGGTGTCCCTAAAATACTGCCAGACAATTAATGCCCCAACACACAAACATGGTACAACTCCGGACATGATATTCATGCCAACACAATTGGTGGAACAGAACAAAACTACAAAATCAATAATCACCCCAGTCCCCTGGTCAGACCACCATGTAATTGAATTCACCATGACCCTGAATAACCCCACCCAACGCAAAGAATATGAAAGAATAATCAGACGGTTCAAAACATTTGACAGAGACTCATTCATCAATGAAATCAATCCACAACTTCATCATGAACAGGACAACCTAGATCTTAATATAGCAGAATGGAACGCAATAATAGCCAACGCAGCATCTGCCCCAACCAACAATGAACCACAAACATACAAAAGATCCAATGCCCCATGGTATTCACAAGAAATAAGAGTTGCAAAGCGCACACTAAGAAGACTAGAACGAAAATGGAGACAGAACAAGTCACATAACCTCCTAACACAATACAGAGACAAACAACGGGAGTATAACAATCTAATAAATGAACGCAAACAACAACACCATACCAACTGTGATGGGAAAAGGGTATCTGAGCCTATGGAACTGGAAGAAAAACAGGCTTTTACCTTTAAGGAAAGAGACAGGCCAGAAAGCAATGGTTTTCAGACTGCAGGCAAAGAGAAAAAAACACACGTAGTTGCTGGGTATAGACCACGCCCAAGCTCTGAGGCAAGCTGTGAAGTTAATGATAGGCACCTGGGGGAGGAGCACGGCCCGATAGTTCAGGCACACTCATATAAACCCAGGAGATTAGAAGAGTGGGAGGAGACCACCAAGGAAACAGAAGGAGAGAGGACCACCAGGGGTGAAGAAGGAGAAAGAAACTTCAGGGGAGCTGAAGGACAAAGAGCTACCAGGGTCAGCACCAGAGAGGAGTCCAAAGGAAACCAACACACAGGGAGCCAAGTTCCAGAAGGAAGGCAGTACTGCAGGGGGACTGCAGCTGATTCTGGAGGCAGGAGGGTTTTGCCTAGGAGAGCAAAGGTTCGATAGCAGCAGCTCATGAACCTGCTGGAAAACTGCCAACTCCCAAAAGGTGTGTGAATAGAACTGTAAATAAAAGTAATGTGAGCCAGTTAGAGGCTCTGTGCCAGTTGATGAAAGAAAAGAATCTCCATGTGCCTGCTAAGAACCCTGAGCATAAAGAGAAGTCTCATTGGAGAAAGGTCCTAGAGCTGTTAGAAGAGATTAAGCCTGAGATTGTGCAAGCTGATTTAAACCCAGCTATAACAGACACAGGTTATGAACAAATGCAAACAGAGTGTTATGATTCTGATAAGGAGTCTGTAGAATCATTAATGGACTGCTCGCTTTGCAAGAAAACAGCATAAAAGTTCTAGGTTTTGAAATGAGAAAAACCTAGAAACAAATTGTTTGAGTAAAACTGACAGAAGCAGTTAAAGTTTTATTTTGAATACTGGAAGCTTTGAAAGAAACAGCTACATATGCTTAAAGCTGACAGAAGCACTTAAAGCTTTATTTTTGAAGACTGAAAGTTTGAAATAGATAACTACATGTGCTTAAAGCTGGCAGAAGCACTTAAAGCTTTATTTTTGAATGCTGAAAGTTTAAAAGGAAACAGCTATTCGTGCTTAAAGCTGATAGAAGCAGTTGTAGTGTTCTGTTCTGGTAAAGAGGGTCTTTTTTGTTAGAATTTTGTGTGGAGAAGAATCCCATTTATTTTGCCATGCGTGAGCTTTTAAATGCTCTTTTGGAAAGGAAAAAATAAAATTCCTGTGTTTGCCTAAAACCCTCGAGTCACAACTTTATTGTTTGAGACCTCACAACTACAACTCCCAGAAGCCTCAGCTCTGGATTTCCTTATTTAAGGACAATACAAAGGCACGTCCTGGCCTATAGGCGACCGCCTGGGCACAGGGCGTGATACAGCCTAATCATGAAATCTACCAATAGACCCAGAGAACTTTTTAGCATTATCCAAAAGCTCACTAAGGATGACACGCAACAAAGCACCAACCATCTTGACCCACAAAAATATGCAGACTATATGAAGTCAAAAAACACAAGCCAAACAAACTCTGCCTCACAACAAACAAATGATCACACGATAAAGAAGAAACATCAAACATGGGAGAGCTTCAACATACCAACAAAACATCAAGTAGAAGACATTATATCTGGTCTAAACACAACAACTTCACCATCAGACCCATGCCTAGTTCATGGATCAAAGCCACAAAAAGCCAGCTCTCTCATAACATTCATAAAATCGTCAAGGATTCACTCCAACAAGGATATATGCTGCAATCCCTAAAGCATGCAATCTGAGCCCATCTGAACCAAAATCATACCATCCCATCTCTAGCCATTCCTTGCTAAAGTCGTCGAAAAAGCAGTCCAAAGGCAACTTCAGGACCATATAGATATCAATGCCCCTCTGGACGTGCATCAGCACGGATTCAAGCCCCAACACGGCATGGAAACACTACTCATCTCCCTCTTTGACAATCTCCTAAGAGGCATTGACAACATAAAGAACGGCTTCCTCCTAGTGTTCATGGATATCTCGGCGGCCTTTCAATACCATGTCACACCCTAAGCTACTGCAACGCCTACAACAGATAGGACTATGCAAGAATACCCTAAAGTGGTTTACATCATACCTGGAAGGGCGAATGTAACAAGTCAAATGCGATCAAAAGAAATCCCTACAATTCCCCGTCACGCAGGGAATAACTCAAGGCTCAGCCCTATCTTCAATGCTCTTTAACATCTACATACAGCCCATATACAACATCATCAAGAGCCATAATCTATGCTACCACATTTATGCTGATGACATCATGGTGTACGCTCCAGTCAACTTACTGGCACTAAACACCACACCAATAACAAAATGCCTCAAAGACATGAATGACTGGCTCATAGACAACAACTTAACAGTCAACTACGACAAACCTGAGGCAATGTTCGTCACCAGGAACTCCACATTCTATAATGCTATGTGTGCCTTCACCCCCACAAACCATAAGCATCCTAGACAAACACATAATAGTCAAAGAAGAAGTTAAATATCTAGGCATAACACTAGACAGAGCTCTGGACTTAAAATCTCACATCAACAAAACTGTGAACAAGGCATATCATTGATTGAAAACAGTCAGACAAATCAAACCAATGCTCCGTCAAGACCACTTCCGCACAGTATGTCAAGCACTCATCACACCTCTGCTTGATTATGGAAACTCACTATACCAAGGCCTTCCTCACCAAACACTACACCCACTACAGATGGTACAAAACACTACAGCACGCATCATTACAGACACCCCAAGGACCGAGCACATCACTCCCGTCCTACAACAACTACACTGGCTCCCAATTGTTGCAAGAGCTAAATACAAAAAATCATGTTAATCTTCAGAGTCATTCATCATCTCTCAGCGGACGTACTCCAAAGCATTATAACAAGAGACATCAGCAATAGACCAAGAAGAACCAATAACAACAACATGATCAGCACCCCTGCAGGCTATCACAAAACCAAACAAACAACCTCAAAAAGAGCACCATCACTACTGGCATCCTCAATATGGAACTCCCTACCAATGAGCCTGAGAGCTTTAGAAGATCTCACAGACTTCCGCAAAGACCTCAAAACATGGTTATTTATAGAAACCTATGTGAGCATTCAAGCAACATCCCTTACCCAAACAGCAATACTAACATCACCGCCAACTAACACACACCCCATCCACATGAACAAATTCATCACACCACGTTAGTAAATACCTTTATGTTATATGTAACCCCAATTGTACTGTCTAAATACTGTCACTTAGCTGTACTGTCTAAATGTTTACACGTACCCCAATGTTAAATGTAACCCTCCAATTGTGTTGTGAAGTGACCACCTTGATTGAAGGAAAAGGTGGCATACAAATCTGTCTAAATAAATAAAAGGGCTTCTCACCCAAGTCCTTCTTATGAGAAGGGGCAGAGGTCTTCTTTGAGAGCCGTGTCCTCGTCATGTACTCGGACTCTATTTCCGCAGCCTTGTCGGCCATGGGTTTGCCAAAGAGGTTCTCTCCTTGGCATGGGACATCGACCAACTTGTCCTGAACCCATTGCTCGAGGTCCGATGACAGTAGCCATGCTTGGAGGCATGCACCAATGCCTGCCGCAGCTACCCGGGCCGCCGATTCGAACCTGTCATAGGCTTCTCAAGTCATGAACATCGAGTACTCACGGAGGGCGGTGGACAGGCTCTTGAAGCGCTGCAAAGGCCCTTCAGAAAGACCAGCCGAGAACCCGGAGAGTTCCTTCGCCAGGTCTCTCAAGGACATGCCCATGTACAGCTGGTAGGCCTGGAGCCGACAAGTCAGCATTGAACCCTAGAAGCACTTTTTGCCGAAGGCATCCAAGTTGCGGGCCTCCCTGCCAGGAGGCACCGAGGAGTGCATCTTCTGCCTCTTCAACCTGTGCATGGCCGATTCCACAACCATGGAGTTATGTGGCAATTGTGCTTTTTGAAAACCAGGGCTTCGGCGGACTCAATACATTGAGTCGATCCACCTGCTCATCACCGGGGCCGATGCCGGTGTCTCCCACATGCGGAGCATCAGTCGTTCCAGGATCGGAGGCACGGATACAGTAAGGGCCTTCCGAGGGGGGAGAGTCATACTGTAGGATCTCAAGCTCTTCGGCTCGAGGATCCTCCTTGGACTCCGTGGGGAATGCCAAAGCCTTAGACATATCCCTCACTAAGTCCAAGAACCTCGTGTCCTCCGGAGGGGACCTTCTCCGTGGTTCGGACACGGGGAATCGGACGGGACGTCCCTGTGATGACAGGTGTCCAGGGACTCCTCTTCCTCTGATTCCCATCCCGATGCCTCCAAGGAGGAATCGATGGGCTCCGGCATCGAGGGCCCCGGCATCGAATGCCCCGGTGCAGGGAGGACCGGTGGCGACAACCTCGGTCCCGAAGGGAGGCCGAGAGGGACCTCAGCCGAGGATTGACTCAAGTCTGCATGGTCTCGAGGATCGGCTCAGCCTCCGGGATCGACTTAAATGTTGGTGGCCCAGTGGTCGGAGCGGAAGAACCGGTCAGACTGGCAATCAGCACCCGCTGCTGCTCCATAAAGGCAGACATACTGCACTCCAGGGCCAGCATTCTGAACCCGAGTCCAGAAGGCTCCACAGCCACCAGGTCGGGTCCCCCGGAGGGGAGTCCTCGACGAGGACAGTTGTTACCTGCCTTGGCTGCTCCGTCTCCTGGCATGGACGTTTCACTGGATGCTCCATCTCCGAGGATCCGGGCTGGCGCTAGGGGCTCTGCGACTGGTCTCAGGAGGGACCAGGCCGTTCAGAGCCATCCAATGATGCCGCCTTCGAGGATATTTTCTTCCTTCAATGTTCCCACAAGGGAGACCCCCTCTCTGAGGAACCCCTACGATGCTCGGGCTCATAGTGTTCCCCCCGAGCCATTGAGGCCTCAGATGAGGTCCAGGATCGCAAGGATACGGATGCAAGAAAAATCCTATCATGCTGCTCCTGGTGGCTTCTCAGGGCCTTAAAGGACATCTTCCTACACGGGCCACAGACCATTGGGTCGTGGTCAGGCCCGAGGCACCAGAGACAGCAGTCATGGTTATCGGTGAGGGACATTAGTTTTGCACACCAATCACATTTCTTAAACCCGCTGGCAGCCATGGGGGGAAAAAGGGCCCCTGCGAGGTCAAAGACCTGGGCTGCCAGTGAAAAAGAAAAAGGGCGAGAACACCAGACACGGAAGACATAAACCAAAAAGTCTAGCCGGACTCGATACCGGTGTACCGAGCCAAAGGCGGGAAGAGGAATTGGTGTCGATCCGGTAAGGGAAAGAATTTCTAAACTTTTTAAAACTTTTTCCACGGTGACACTAGGACAATGCCCAGAGGGCTCTGCGGAAAAAAGGAGACTGAGCAAGATGGCACCCTTAGGCAGGAAGAGGACCGCGCATGCGTGATGCAATTTCCAAAGGCTTCCTCTGAAAGCTGGGGATTTGCTCTGCACGAGGGCTCCGTCAGCGCCGTCACCCATATGTGAGGACCAACTTCCTGCTTCTTCCTGGAGAAAAATACTTACCTATTGCCCAGGATAAGACTCTGTTCTTCCCACTTCTTATCTGTTAGCTTGTATTTGAGGAGCAAGCCCCACCCCACCCCCAGCCTGGTGCTAGCTCCACCATCAGCGGCCATTCCCAGCCCCAACGGGTCAATCTATCCCATCCTTTTTCCCCACTGATCAATGGTCCATTCCCTAGTATCCTCCCAAGCGGCTCCACAGGCACCCTCCCTTCTCACAAACCCCCTCTTTCCCCCCTCTCCTCTCCACACCTCCCATCCTGAACGAACCAACGCCCCAGCCTGGAGTCCACCTTCAGAGACCCTGATGCACTAGGGGCCCGCCACCTCCCAGATCCTGCTAACCCTTCCTTTACCCAATGCCATAGTCTGTTTCCTTACTTCTCTTATCTTTATTGATGTGTTTGATATATCGCCCAACACTGGGGGCATCTGAGTGGTTTACAATATAAAATATAAAAAATGCTTTCCTACAGGAGCTCTCCAAATCAACCAACAGTAAGGATTTAAGGGTTTGTTTTATTATATTAAATTGTTAGCTCTCTGACTGGGAGCTCTTAAAAGGGTTTTTTGTACATTTTTAAAGCAAGGTTACTTTCTTTTTGGTACTCTAGTGGGACTTTCCTTGAGCACACTAGGTGGTTGAACTCCAGTAACCTCTTCAGCTTTGGGAACTGCTAACACCTAATCAGGAGTTAGTAGGCCTGATTACCTGAGAGCAGCTGAGGGCCTGCATAAAAGGCTCCAGTGCCCTGCCCTGTTAAGGCTTTCCTACAGGAGCTCTCCAGATCAACCAACAGTAAGGATTTAAGGGTTTGTTTTATTATATTAAATTGTTAGCTCTCTGACTGGGAGCTCTTAAAAGGGTTTTTTGTACATTTTTAAAGCAAGGTTACTTTCTTTTTGGTGCTCTAGTGGGACTTTCCTTGAGCACAGTAGGTGGTTGAACTCCAGTAACCACTTCAGCTTTGGGAACTGCTAACACCTAATCAGGTGTTAGTTCCCTCCCTACCCACCCCGACTCCCACCCACCCCTAGCGAGTAGTCTTGCTTTATAGGGCACCTCCCCATTTGACAAAGCACAGAGAATTGGACCAGCACATTTTGAATATAATTAAGGAGATTTAACTGCTTTTTCTCTGAAAGGACAGCTGGGAAACCGGCTGGTACTTGCTAGATCTCTCTCTTTTGCTTTAACAGATACCTAAGCTCCACGAACAGAACAATGGCTGGAAAAATCATATCACTAAAGCTGTTGCCCCCATTACAGCTTCTGCCTCGGTCCAGACAGAGGTCCTAATGCCAGTTGAAGGACCGGTTCCATGTGCAGGGTGCCTGCATGCTGAGGCTCTGAGGAAACAAGTGGAGGAACTCAGAGAGGAGGTGGCGAGGCTGAGGAGCATTCAAGACAGTGAGAAGTACATTGATGAGATGCTTCTTGCAGCAACCAAGCTCTCCAGCACAGGAGAAGATGGGTGCCAACAGAATGTCGATGGTTGGACACAAGTCACCAGGGTCTGCAAAATCACCAATCCAACTTCTCCAGCCCTTGAATTGAAGAACCATTATGCAGCCCTGGAAGTGGAGAAGGTGAAAGAATCCCTGGAAAGGGAAGAACCAGAGCTCAAGTACCCCAAAGTTGCAGAATCAGTGACCACAAGGAAACAAAGGGTAGTGGCGGTTGGAGACTCTCTTCTGAGGGGTACCGAGACGTCCATCTGCAGACCAGACTTGATGTCCGGAGAGGTATGCTGTCTGCCTGGTGCCAAAATCCAAGATGTTATGGAGAGTTTGCCGAGACTCATCAAGCCCACTGACTATTACCCAATGTTGCTAATCCATGTTGGAACAAATGATACTGCGAGGTATACCTCGGAATGTATCAAAAGTGACTTCATGGCTCTGGGACAGAGCGTGAAGCAGTTAGGTGCACAGGTGGTGTTCTCTTCAATCCTCCCTGTTGAGGGTAAAGGCCAAGGCAGAGAGGCTCGCATGCTGGAGATGAATGCATGGCTACGTGGATGGTGTCATCGAGAGCGTTTTGGTTTCCTAGACCATGGGATGCTGTTACAAGGGTTGCAAAGCAGAGATGGCATCCATCTGTCCAAGAAAGGTCAACGCGTCTTAAGTAGTAGACTGGCTAATCTACTGAAGAGGGCTTTAAACTAGATTTGTTGGGGATGGGTGAAGAAAGCCCCCAGGTAAGTGAAAGCCCCCAGGTAGGTGATACATTAAATACCTTTATGAAAATGGGTAACAGGGATAACATATGGAAAGCAGTGTGTTTAAATGCCCGTAGCATGGGAAATAAGATCCCTGATGTTGAAGCTTTGGTGGGAGTGGCTGACTTGGATTTAGTGGCAGTTACAGAAACATGGTTCACAGAAAACCATGATTGGGATGTAACTATATCTGGCTATACTTTATTCAGAAAGGACAGAGTAGGAAGTAGGGGAGGAGGAGTGGCACTATATGTAAAAACTACTATTAAAGCTTTGGAATTACAGAGCTTAAAATGGAGAGGGGAGGCATTGTGGGTTAAACTAGAAAGAGGGAAAGAGAAATCTATTTACATTGGCGTGATATACAGACCTCCCTCACAAGAGGAAGAGGTGGACAGAGAGTTAATTGAAGACATGCGCAGCATTGCTAGGAAAGGGGAAATGCTACTGATAGGAGATTTCAATATGCCAGATGTTGATTGGCACATTCCTGTTCCAGTATCATCTAGAAGTAAGGAGATCCTGGATTCTCTACAGGGAGAGCTATTCAGGCAATTGGTAACAGACCCCACACGTGAATCCATTCAAATGCGAGGATCTTAGACTTTAGGAAGACTAACTTTGCGAAGATGGGCCAATACCTCAGGGAGTCATTAGTTGGATGGGAACAGCTGAGGGATGTAGAAAAACAGTGGGAAAAACTGAAAGGGGATATTTTAAGGGCAACCAACCTTTTTGCTAAAATGGTAAATAAAGGTAAAAGGAAAAGGAGACTGCTATGGTTTTCGAAAAAGTAGCTGAAAAAGTGAAGAAAAAGAGGGAGGCCTTCATGAAATACAAGAGATCACAGAGAGAGGAAGACAGGCATCTGTATTTGGAAAAACTTAGAGAAGCTAGCAAAGTAGTCAAGAGGGAAAAGATTCAAAAGGAGGAGGAAATAGCCAATGCAATAAAATGGGGGGATAAGACATTTTTTAGATATATTAGTGAGAAGAGGAAGGGCAAGAGTGGTATTGTCAGACTCAAGGGTGCAGGGGAGGAATATGTAGAAGCTGATAAGGATAAAGCGGAATTGCTTAACAAATATTTTTGTTCTGTGTTCACAGATGAAGAACCAGGAGCAGGACCTCAGAAAACACCCACAAATAGGAACAGAAGCAAAGGACATCTTAAACAATTTTCAAAAGACTGTGTTCGTGAGAAACTATCTCAACTTAAAGTAGACAAAGCGATGGGACCGGATGGGATACACCCGAGAATACTGAGGGAATTCGGGGACGTTCTAGCAGCTCCACTGACTGACCTTTTCAATGCCTCGTTGGAGTCGGGAGTGGTGCCAAAGGACTGGAGAGAGGCTCATGTGCTGCCTTTACACAAAAGCGGAAGTAAGGATGTGGTTGAAAACTACAGGCTGGTTAGTTTAACTTCGGTGGTGAGTAAATTATTGGAAACGCTGCTGAAAGAGAATAGAGTGAGGTTTCTGGAGTCCAGCGGATTACAGGATCCAAGGCAGCATGGATTCACCAGAGGCAGGTCTTGTCAGACAAATCTGATTGATTTCTTTGACTGGATGACCATGTAGTTGGACCGAGGGAGAGCCCTAGAAGTGGTGTATTTAGATTTCATTAAAGCTTTTGACACTGTTCCTCACAGGCGACTTATAAACAAACTGAGCACCCTAGGGATGGACTCTAAAGTTACTGCTTGGGTTAGAAATTGGTTGGGTGGGAGGCGACAAAGAGTACAAGTAAATGGAGCTCACTCTGAGGAGAAGGATGTTATCAGTGGTGTGCCCCAGGGATCTGTCCTTGGTCCAATTCTTTTTAACATCTTTGTTAGTGATATAGCGGAAGGGCTTTCAGGTAAGGTTTGCCTCTTTGCAGATGATACCAAAATCTGCAATAGAGTAGACACTCAGGAAGGGGTAGATAACATGAGGAGGGATATAGCTAAGCTTGAAGAATGGTCTAGAATTTGGCAGCTGGGATTTAATGTTAAAAAAATGTAAGGTCATGCATTTGGGCTGCAGCAATCCAAGGGAGCAATATAGCATAGGGGGTGAAGTACTTTTGTCCACTAAAGAAGAGCGGGACCTAGGCGTGGTTGTGTCTGATGATCTTAAAGTAGCTAAACAGGTAGAAAAGGCGACGGCAAAAGCTAGAAGGATGCTTAGGTGCATACGGAGAGGAATGGCTAGCAGAAAAAAGGAGGTGATAATGCCTCTGTATAAGTCTTTGGTGCGACCTCATTTGGAGTATAGTGGGCAATTCTGGAGACCGCACCTTCAAAAGGATGTGAACAGGATGGAGTTGGTGCAGAGGGTGGCTACTAAAATGATTAGTGGTCTTCATTATAAAGCATATGAGGACAGACTGAAGGATCTTAATATGTACACCTTAGAGGAAAGGCGGGATAGAGGTGATATGATTGAGATGTTTAAATACCTTCGTGGCATAAATGTTCAGGGAGAGAGCCTCTTTCAATTGAAAGCAAGTTCTGCTACGAGGGGACATGACATGAGGGTGAAGGGAGATAGATTCAGGAGTGATATGCGGAAATATTTCTTTACGGAAAGAGTAGTGGATCCATGGAATAGTCTCCCAGTGGAGGTGGTAGAGATGAGGACAGTAACTGAATTCAAAAAAGCATGGGACAAACACAGAGGATCTCTAAAGGTAAAAAGGGGACTGTTGTAGTTGTTATGGAAGGACAGACTAGATAGGCCATGTGGTCTTTTTCTGTCGTCATATTTCTATGTTTCTAAGAAACAAGAAAGGAAAAGGAACTCCAATAACAAGATAGGGGAGGAAAGGAGAAACTTAGGAGAAAGTTTAGACTGGTGGAGGGAAGAGGAGAGGACAAACAGTGGGACAACTAAGGGTAGGGGTCTAAGTAGGAGTGGGTGAGAAGTCAAGGGCGAGAGAGAAAAGATGGGTTTTCAGCATTACCTTAAAGCGGGGAAAGAAAAGCTCAAGGCAGAAGACAGAGGTCAGATGGGAGAGAATTCCACAGGAGTGGGCCAAGGAAAAAGAAAGCAGAGGCATGGGTGAATTCTAGGAGAGCATGTGAGGTGGATGGGAGAAAAAGACGATTGGAATGAATCTGACGAAGCAAATGATGAGGGATATGGAGGTGCATTAAATCAGAGAGATATTGCAGAATGTTGGTGTGGATGGTGCAATGAACCAGTATAAGGATCTTATATTGTATGCGGAATTTTATGGATAACCAGTGCAGAGGAATAAGATAGAGACGTAATGTGATCTGAATGAGAGGCATGAGTGAGTATGCAAGCAGCAGTGTTCTAAAGAGTAGAGAGGAAGAGCGCAAGTTTAAAAAACAAAGAGGAGTGCTCTGAGGCTATGTGGAGGCTGCAGGGGGTCTGGCTGAGCAGCAGGGCCGATCGGGTCGGGTGATAGGCATCTGGGGCTGCAGGGAGTGAGTGAAGGCTGGATCGAGGGCAGCTGTGATGTTCATGGTGGTACCCGATCCCAGTCTTGGAGGGCTAGAAAGCTCCGGGTGGGTCATGGACATCATGGTTGCACTCCAGGGGAGGCCCGGTAACTGTGGTGGGTGTGGGACAGTAGGCAGAAGCTAGTTTGGGGACAGAGGGCCCAAAAGAGGAGTCGGATCATGAAGACTGGGGAAAGGGCCTGTTGGGAGGAGCTGAGCATGGAGCAGGCTGGTTAAAGGCTTAAAAGGAGGAGGAGGAGCTGGCCTTAAAGGGCCCTAACCTCCTTTAAACAGCTGAAATGGTCATGTTAAAAAATCATTTTAACATGTTTGGGGGTGCAGGGTGGTCTATGGGAGGTGTATGAGGGCTGATAAGCTGCAAACAAATGTTCTTGTGTAGTCTTAAAGTAATTGGAATTTAGAATTTGTGGTGTTTATAAAGAAAGACTAAAGATGAATTTGCAAAGTTATGAGGGATTGCTGGGGCTCTGCTAAAGTAAAAAAAATGTTTGATGTGAATCTTAAATGATTAATAAATGTTTTCTGTGAATAAAAAATGAAAGTTTATTGTATTAAAAGTACCCAGATGTTGAGGGAGGGGGAGGGATCTCATTTGCAACACTGTAGCAAAGGAGCTCAGCTGTAAGGGAGAGTACAGAGTGAGTTTGCTGAGGGAGTGGGTTTTTTAACTGCTATGTTAAAGTGATAGCTGTAAAAATTAATGTGAGACTCCTTTAGTCCTGTTATATGGAAATTTCTTGGGAATTGGAGGAATTTAAGTTTTTATTTTATATAGAATGGGACTATTAGGTGACATCAGAGAGTATAGGGACACTTCCCTGGGCAGATTGGAATGTTAGTGTGTTTAACTTTTCCAGACAGTTGGTGTTTGGATGTGAAAGAATGTGGATGTGTGTTGGTGAGTCTGAGTGCAGAGACCTCTGAGTATGTTTTTCTGAGAGATTTGAAAATTATGATCGAGTTTGGAAAGGGATGACAGGAGTGGGAGTGAGAACAAGTGGTTTCAAAGGCTTTTTTTCAGAAATTTGGCAAGAAATGGCACAGAGGCAGTTTATGTTAATTTTATGAAAGGCAAGTGAGGCAGCTTTTGGGGAAAAAAAGTCCTATTAGAGTTTTTGTAAGAGATTACTGAGAGGGAGATTTATTTTCCCTTTTTGGGAACAAAAAGGGAAGAAGAATAAAAGTTGAGATGAAGACTAAAAGCCTGTTTACTTTATCAAAAATCTCAGTTTTTTAAACTTAAAGTACCCTAAAGTGAGGTGAGTGAGTAAAATAAAAGGGTTTTCGCTGTGTGGTTAGTACTCTCTAAGGCTGGGTGCAGACTGACATTTTAGGGTTCAGGTGAGACTGTTGAGAACTGTGAGTTTGTGAAGAGTGAAAGACTAATGAAGTAGGGATTATGGAGAACATTTAAGGAGCTTGGAATATGTAGTATGATTATATGAGAGTAGCTGAATGATAGAGGAAAGGGGTAAGTGAGAGAATAAGAGTGAGGTCTGAGTTAAATGAGGAATATATGAAGATAGTGGAGAGAGAGGAGAAAGGGAGAGAAGAGAAAACAATTTTTCTTAGCAAGTTTGCTGTTCTGCCCATATTTTTCCCTTTAGTTGGGTAGGGATAGGAGTGTGGAGGTTTAGGTTAAATATAGGGCTTAGAATAAATTTGTGCTGAAATTTCATTGTAAAGAAGAGCACCATCCAGAGTTCCAGTCCAAAGTCAGTTGAAGTTCCAGTGCACTTGTTGAGATTCCTGTTCACAAGAAGATTCTTCAAATACTAGACCCCAATGAACACAAGACTTCAAACGATAGGTAGTAACACATGCACCAAAACTGGACAGATATACTATTGGAGCTCAAATACAAGCCCTTGTGGTTATTAAGGGATTGATAACTTCTAGAAATGAATTTGGATTATCACACGGTGATTCTACACATTTACAATAGAGGGGTGTACTACTCACTTCAGAATTTAAGTTTTGGGTTGTTTAAAGAAGAAATTGAACATAGAACACAAATCTGAACTTTAAGTTTATTACTTGTGAACATAAAACAATACCTGTTGAGTGTACAAACCATATAATACTTACCATATATTTGTACTTACCTAATTATTGGGGCCAAAATAAAATTTCATATTATAATATCTTATTGGTCCAAAGGCCTTTAATCCAATTTAGTTTAATTTATTATTCCTGTTGTTGTTTTCCTACTAATTGAGGAGGGGTATTCCAGGAGAATGTAGAGTTTTTTTCTGGCTGCCACTCTCTGTGAGGTCAGTAATTTAATATCACCTTCGGTCTACTGTTGACACCTCTAAGGGAAGGGAAACCCTGTTGTTTAGCTTCCTGAGACAGTGGTGACAGTAAACTGCTTTGCTGTTCTGATATGGCAGGATTTCAAATTTAAACTAAACTATGCTGACAATATCATCATATTGCATCACATCTCTCCCGTGGCACCCGATCTTTCCCCACTGAACTCTTGTCTCTCATGTATCTCTGAATGGCTTGCCTCTAATTTCTTCCACCTCAGTTCCTAGAAGACATCCACCATCTGGTTGTCCTTCAGTTGTCACTGTCCCTCCCTGGCTCCCTCTATCCAGTTCCCCAATTTCTTTAGTTACCTTTCTCCGCTCTCTCGGTATTGCTCTGGACTCTGCACTCTCCTTCCATGAACACATCCCATTGCTTATCTGACATTCATTTTCCTGCCTCAGGTAAATCAGAGCTCTTCGTCCCTTGTTAATGCTTCTTTCCTCACCACTCTCCTCCTATCTCTAGTTATATCCTGATTCAACTACTGTAAATCTATTCTCTCCAGTCTCCCTCAGATCCAGCTCCACCATCTTCAACTGATTCAAAATACTGCTGCCCAGATTATCGCCCATGCAACCTATTATGATTATATCACTCCTCTGCTCATCAACCTCCACTGGCTTCCCATTAATAACCATCTCCAATTCAAGGTTCTCATCACAGTTCATAAGGCCATCTATACACAGACCCTCTATACCTGTCTGACCTCGTTCCAACTCATCCAATACCGATAAATTGTAAATAGTTATTTGTAAACTCTATCTTTTTACCTTGTTTGAAGTATCAAGTTCAAATGTTCCATGTCTACATGTTACTTGTTTATATACCAAGTTTAATGTTCTATGTACGCTGTTCAATGTATCAAGTAGTTACAATGTAAACCGCACTGATTCAAAATAGCGTGGTATATAAAACCAAATAAATAAAAAATAAATAAATATATATGCCCTCCCATAGTCTTTACATCAACTGCCTGTAATTACCTTTCCCTTCCCACGCTCACCTTGAATCGACCCCACTCTGCCTTTTTCCACTTAGGTCCCTCTCTATGGAGCTCCCTCCCAATTGACCTCCATTTAGAATCTTCCTTCCCCAAATGTAAGTGCCTCCTCAAAACATACCTCTTTCATGATGCCTTTGACCTCCCTCCCTCTGCCCCGTGACTCTCCCCGCCTCTAACCTCTTCCTATACGACTGACTTTCTCCTTTCCTATCAGCTTTTGTAGTTCCATTCATTTTCTCAATTTATATTTTGTTGTAAACCACCCTAATGTTATAAAAGCATGGTATATAAAGTGGCGCAATAAAAATAAAGATAATGATAAAGTCCTTAACTCTGCATTGCCTCTAGTACAAAATTAGGTTGCAAACCCTTTGGGGATAGGCAAAACCTACAGTACCTGAATGTAATATGCAATGAGTCATTACTGAAAAGGGATGAGCTAAATCCAAAAGTGAGTGTCCATTCTGTTGTGCATCAAAAAACAAATCTTTCTATCTAACTTTTCTATAATATTACTTTACTTACAAAAATATTGAATTGAACTGGCCCCAGTGCTGATCTCTAAGGCACTTCCATAAAACAGTGGTGTAAATTCTGCCCAAGCAGCCTCTGCAGTACTGGATGCTCAAGAAGGAAGGGGGTCAACATAGCCCAATGACCCAGCACTGCATGGTAAGGTTAGGTGGCAAATGGTAAATTTTCTTTAAAATGTTTGCAATACTGCCACCTCCTCCTCCTGAGGCACTCCACTAAAAGGTTTTCTGGCCTGGCAGCTGGCACAGTGAATGTGGCTGTTATTACGAGCCATTGATCAGACTCATGGGGGCCCCTCATTAGAACTTACGTTGCTGCACTAATGACATGTCTCTCTTCAGAGAAAATTCCATGTAGTACTCCACTGTGCTGTCTATCATTCAGCCAGTTTCTAATCCATTTCAGCACCTTAAGACTCACCCCCAGGCTGCTCAGTTTTATTAAATGAGCTTCTTATGCAGAACAATATCAAAAGCTTTGCTGAAATCTAAGTGCATCACATCCAATGCATGTCTTTGATCTAATTCTCCCGTCACCCAATCAAAGAAATCAATCAGATTGTTTGACACAATCTGCCTCTAGTAAAACAATGTAACATTAGATCCTGCAATTTGCTAAATTGTGTGATAATTCACCATCCTTTCCTTCAGTAGATTCTCCATTAATTTTCCCACCACCAATGTAAAACAAATAGTTATGTTGTTTCTGAACTCCTTTCTTTTACATTTTTATGAAGAAGGCCCATATCTGTCTTTCTACAGTTCTTTGAGACCATTCCTGTATCCAAAGATCTATTGAACAGGTCCTTCAGCAAAGCCTCCAGAACCTATCTGAGCTCCTTTAATGACCTAGAATATATCATCTGATCTCATGCTTTGTTCACTTTCAGTGTGCTAGTACCACACAAACATTCTCCTCTATAAATGGTGTTATATTTATTTATTTATTGAACGGTTTTATATACCGCCTTTCAGAAAAATCAACCCCAGAAAAATATTAACCCCAGTCCTGTATGTACCCTTCCCAATAATCAACAGTCCTTCCTTAAATATTTCATTAACGACTATTTATTTATTTACATTCTCTTATATTCTGCATCAGTGCGGTTTACATTGAACAAACTGAAATTACATTGAACAGGGCATTATAACTTGGAGATAACTATTTTACAGGGAACATGGGCTATGGAGGGTTAAGTGGCTTGCCCAAGACCACAAGGAGCACCTGTATTTGTTTAGCAACTCTGCTTTCATCACGTTTCTCCACATATTTCTCCTTAATCTCTCTCGATCTTTCTGTTCCACTCATGGTTCTTATCCTTTCACTGGCATACCCGAAAAAGTTCCTGTCACTTCAGCTTACTTTTTTCATAATCTTTAACGCATTCTTTAGTTTGCCCTGATTTATTTCCTCATCACTTTCAGCTTTACCAGATGTTTTTCCATATATTTCTCTTTTTGAAATCCTTTCTACATGTCAAGGCACATTTTTGAAAGGCTGTTTATGTGGTTGCAGGGATGTCCAAGTGAAGAAGTTGGCAAATCTATGCTAATCTTAGAAGAGATCATAAGTCTGTAGTAAAAGCAACTTATATCCACCCCATGGATGTCTATTTTAACCCAAAGACGGAAGTGCAGGAATACATGGGGATGGACATCCATATGCAGCAGGAGACATTTCACAAATATACACAAAATTGGCATGAGCATCCCGGCAGCATGTAAGTGCTGTCATTTCAAATGGGCATGTGTATGTAAATTTCAGCACTTCCTTTTTGAAACCTAGATGTAACCCACCCACCCCTCCTAATTCCTCCTGTAAAGGACTGGTAAAATAAGCACTTTTCAAAAAGCTGTTAGTACGAGGGAGCATGTGTAAATCCACAGCTGGACAATTTCTGTCTTCCATGTGCATTCCCTATATGAAATGGGGATACATGTGTAGCTTTTTGCTCCTCCCAGAACACTCGCCAGGTACACCTTGGCATCCTTCCATGTAAATGCCGCCGTGCCGCAGGGCAGGGTCCCGAGGCCGGTTTGTAACCGGGTTCCCGGGGCCCAGATACCCCTTGCGGCAGCAGCGTGGTACAGGGCTGTTGGGGGGGGAGCGCTGACGTGCAGCAGGGGCCAGCACCAGCGTCCCACGTAAGAGGCGTGGGGCCAGGTGATTGGTGCTGGTGCCGGTTGTGGGGCGGAGCAGCGGCGTGCGAGGGAGATCGCCGGCGTGCGATCTCCCTCTTTTCAGCCTGGTCGCCGCTGTGAAAGGTGCGTGCCTGGGGGGCTCTCCATTAATTTTCTTTGAAGTCCTTTTACCTTGCTTACTGCATCGTGGTGGGCAAAAAATAAAAGGGGCGGTTTTGTCGGGTGGGTGGCTGGAGTGGCCATTACGTGACGGCGGTAGTCGGTAGTGGGTTATTGCGGGGGTGGGGGGCGGCACTGGCGAGCTCGTTTGGGCTCTAGGCCAGCAGCACGTGGGGAGGCCTAGCCACTTTGCAGCAGCGTGGTGCTTGTGCCTGCATTCTGGGCCGTTTACTGGCCGGGCGGTAAGGGGTCCCCTTAGCTGTGGGATTGTTTCTTGAGAGCTGGGCAGGCAGGGGACGGTCAAAGAAATCGCCGTGTGGGGTTTAAAAAAAAAAACCCAAACAAAGCAAACAATAAAGATAATTAAGAAAAGTAGCAGTTTGGGTATAATTTAATTAGTTACTTTGTAGCTACCTCATAGCAAAAAAAAAAAAAAAACCTAAATAAATAAATAAAAAATAAAGGGATGGGTGGGATAGCTGGGAGGGTTGCTGGGGGTTTCTGCACGTGTGGGGGGTTGTGTGCGCTAATCCTCGTCGGTCTGGCAAACAAGCAGCCGAGACAGGGGTGGGGGCCGCAGGGGCAGTTGCCTGGGGGCAAGGAGCGGGAGGGCCGGGGCGCTTCGCTCCCTTAAGGGGAGGAATGGCTTCGGTGGCATCTTGGGGTGCCCGACGGGGGCAGGGTAGAGGGAAGTCAGTGGGGGCAAGTTCCAGTGTTGGCGCCAGCGGGGCCACTCGGGTCAGTGTGGGTGTGGTTCCTCCTGAGGGCCCGGGAGAGGCAGTGCCTTTGTGCTTGGTGAGAGGCGGTGACGTGTTAAGTGGGGCAATGGTTGGGCCAGGCACTGTGGGTCACACTGTGGTTGGGGAGGCAGGGTCAGTGGTCGGTTCAAGGGGGTGGTGGAGGCGGCTCAGGCTACTGGTCGACCGGGCCGGACCCAATGGTGGGCACATACTTGGGGTTGTCCTCTTCCCTCCGTTGCCTGGGTGGTATGCCCCTGGGTTCGGAGCGGGCATTTTCCGCACTCTGGAATTTTTTTGGAGCCCCGGGTCCATGGGCATTTGGAGGTGGCACATGGGGCAGTTCGGGACAATAGGGCGGGGGGTGGGGGATTGGAGGGGGTGGGGCTAGTGGGGCTGTGAGCCCACGGGCAGGAGTATAGCGGCCTGGGAGGCTGGCAGACTCGGGTCCTCGGTGTGGGGCTGGGGCGGGGGGCTGAGCGTTGCGCCAAGCAATTTGGGGGATGTTCCTGCTGGTTGCTCTCCTTCTCTTTTGCCACAGGTCCCTCAGAGTGCAGGGCCTGGAATGGCTCTGGCCGACCCTGTTCGAGCCGGCAGCGCAGGCCTCGCGAGTTCTATGGAAGAGCGGACCAGTGCGGCGGATGGGGTTCAGAACGTCTCCGCATCGGCGGCGCCTTCCCGTGAGGCAGGTGAGTATGTTGGGTGTGTTGGCAGTGTCGAGGGTGGAGTACAAACCCCAGGTGCGGGTCTCGCAGTCGGCGGGACAGAGAGGGGAAAGCGCAAGCATGGGTGCCATTGTCGGTGGGCCTCCTCTTCTTCCTCGTCCTCGACATCATCGGCGGTTTCCTCGGTCGACTCTGCGGTTGCAGTGGGAGAGAAGGGTGAGGGCGGGGGGTCTGCAGTGGTGCGTTGCGCTGAGCTGTGGGAGGGTGTCCCACGGAAACTGCGCCATCGCATTAAGCGTTGCAAGTATATTGACATTTTCCGCTTATTGGAGGGCAGGAAGTGATTCGGGGAGAATAAAAAAAAACAAAAAACTGAAAGGCGGACAAAAAAAAAAAACAACAAAAAAAAAATGGGTAGAGTGCGGAAGGCCTCTCGCAACACCCTTAATTGGACTCGGGCCTTCTTGAGATTAGCTAGTGTTTGGGGCCATTATTTCCCAGAGCAGTACGGGGCATTGCTGGCTCATGGCGATACAATTTTGGCGGCGTCGCAGGCGCATGATGGGTGGGCTTGGCTGAACTATGACGAGGAGTTCTGGGACTTGATGGAAGAGAACAGGCAGTTATCGTGGGGCACGAAGGACATTAATTTATGGTTAACACAGATGTCCACGAGGAGCCGTGTCGTGGGGGCCGGAGGAGGGGGAGGCGTTAAGGCGGTGCCTTCGACTACGACGGCAGGTGTGCAGTCCTTTCGGGCATCCGTCACCCCGGCATCTCCATCACAAGGCGGTGCTGCGGGTGGAGATCTTTGTTGGCGTTTCAACGAATCGTCTGGCCCGTTCCCTGACTGCAAATTTATGCATGCCTGCTCCCTGGCATGCCGCCACTAAGTGTAGTCGCAAAGGGGTGGTGGGAGCCCCAGCGAGGGGCAAGTGAGGGAGCTTTCGGGGCATTGGCTCCTATGCCCGTGAGAATGGATGCCATGCACCCGTGGTTAGTAGAGTATGGGTGGTCTCAACTGGGGGGGGGGCGTGAAGTTTGTTATTCAAAGGTTTTTCGGGTTTTTTTCGGATTCCGTGGCAAGGTTCGCCGGCGGGGGGCAGGTCACGTAGTGCTGGTTCAATGAGCGCCTTAGCCGAGGTTGTGCAGAGGAAGATTGGGCCGCTGAGCCGCGTAGCGGGGCCCCCTTTTGTGAGCCTCCTTTTTCTCCGTGCATGGTGTCCCCATTGGGGGTGGTTCCTAAGAAGGAGCCGGGCAAGTTCAGACTGGTACACACCCTATCTTCCCTTATCGGAGACTCCTTGAACGATCACATTCCTCGGGAGCAGTGCATGGTGTGTTATGCTTCCTTCGACGCAGCTGTCGCATTCATACAGCAGTGTGGGGCTGGTGCTTTGTTGGCGAGGGTGGACATCGAATCTGCATTCCGATTGTTGCCCGTTCATCCTTCGGCTTTCCCCTTGTTAGGTTTCATTTTTGAATCTCGGTATGATTTTGACAA
The DNA here is from genome assembly GCA_033557465.1 of Ichthyophis bannanicus. Classification (NCBI taxonomy): domain Eukaryota; kingdom Metazoa; phylum Chordata; class Amphibia; order Gymnophiona; family Ichthyophiidae; genus Ichthyophis; species Ichthyophis bannanicus. The sequence goes on along the minus strand of CM066040.1, from coordinate 98,606,272 downwards.
GTGCATGTCTATGGGCTGTGCGATATCCTGTGCCTACTTCGAAGCCTTCAGTACCTTTTCGCACTGGGTGTTGGAGATGCAGACAAGTGTCGGTAACATAGTGCAGTCATTAGTTGGGCATCTCAATTTTGCTTGCAGGGTGTTGCCCATGGGGCGTCCCTTTGCACGGCGGTTATCGTTTGCCGTGGCTAGGGTACAGCTGCCACACCTTCAGATTTGCATTTTGGCAGGGATGCGTGTAGATTTACGGGTGTGGAATTCTTTCTTGACTGATTTCAACGGTCGCTCCATTATACAGTCACCGGAGCGGTCGAATGCGGACCTGCACTTGTTTACGGATGCGGCGGGCAGTTCTGGGTTTGGGGCTTATTGTCAGGGGGCGGGGTGTGCTGAGCCTTGGCCTTGCAAATGGGTGCAATCCGGCTTGACTCGTAACATCACCTTTCTGGAGCTTTTCCCATAGTTGTTGCGTTTTGGGTGTGGCCTGAGCGCCTGAGGGATCGGCGGGTAGTTTTCTGGTGTGACAACACCGCGGTGGTGGAGGTTATCGACTGGCAGGCGCCTCTGTGCCCGAGGGTAGCTCCCTTGATGAGGGATTGGCGGGTAGTTTTCTGGTGTGACAACGCCGCGGTGGTGGAGGTTATCAACTCGCAGGTGCCTTGGTGCCCGAGGGTAGCTCCCTTGATGAGGATTTTTGTGCTAGTCTGTCTCCGCCTGAATGTCACCGCCGGGGCGCGGCATGTGCCTGGCTCCCAGAATTCTGTTGATGTTCTGTCCCATTTCCAGTGGGATCTATTTCGGCTGTTGGCTTCGGAGGCAGATCAGGCGGCTTCCTAGGTCCTGGAGCATCTTTGGAAGGTTGGGATCCGGACCTGATGGTGCTGCTGTCTGCATCTGTGGCGCATGGTACTTGGGCCCTGTATCGGCAAGGATACCGAGTGTGTTCCTGAGTGCTTTAGGTTGGACCGGGGGGGAGGGTTCCAGGACGGTTGGGCCTGAACGCCGGTTGTGTCGGCCATGGCTGGGTTCTCCATTTTTTGTATGGCGGCGGGATAGGGGAACCCTCGAGTATCGTTTTTAGTCAAGTGCCTGTTAGCAGGTTGGGCCAGGGCGCACCCCGGGCAGCGGGACTGGCGGCTCCCGGTTTCCCATGCACTTTTGTTGTGGATCTACAAGGTGATACCAAGCGTCGCGGCCTCGAGTTTCGAGTCCGTTCTGTTCCACGTGTTGTTCGTGACTGCAATTTTTGGGGCATTTCGCGTGTGAGAATTGGTGCCTCGGTATGCAAGGCGGGGTGCATTCGGTGGTCTCCAGCCTGTGCACGTGACAGTAGCGGCATCTCAGGTCCGTATTTTCATCCTGCGGTCCAAGATGGATCAGGTGGGTGAGGGTGGTTGGGTGGTATTGAGCGCTATTTTCCCTGTGCCCTCTTGTCTGGTGCATGCCTTGCGGTGCTATTTGCAGTGGCGCTCAGGTTTGCAAGGTTCTTATTGCTTCATACACAAGGACGGCGGGCCGGTGACGCAGTTTCAGTTTACGGCTGTGTTGCGCTTGGGCTTTGCGGTCCTTGGGCTATGACGAACTGAGTTATGCATCGCATTCTTTTCGGATTGGAGCGGCCACGAGTGTGGCAGCACCGGGTCTCGAAGGGCGGGTTATCCAGTGGATCGGGAGGTGGCGTTCAGGTGCATACGAAGGGTCTGTTCGCCCTTCGGTTGTCTGCACTGGACCTGCAGGCTGGATGCAGGGCCGGTACTTGGCAGTTCTGATGGAAGGGGGAGGGGGCAAAAGGGGGGGATACTAACAGTTTCTTTCCTATTACAGAGTTGCCTGCTGGTGGCAGTCCGATTTGTCCTTTCCAGATGGTGTGTGCTCCGGTGACTGGTGAATCACTGGCCATTCCTTCATTTGCTGGGCTGAGCGACGGGCTGCAACGCAGCTGCTGGGACTTTGCACAGCGGCGGCGGCCAGTCGGGCTTCTCATACACTTGGGTGGCAACGATTTGGCGAGCTGGTCGTGCCGGCAGATCATCAGAACTGTTCAGAGGGACATCGGTCTGCTGCGGGAGCTACGATTCAAGTGTTTCGACAAGGACGAATTCATACAGGACACAATACAACACCTGAACATTACTACAGACGACCTGGAGGAACAAGTTTCCAGCTGGAACAGAATTTTAGCCAACGCCACCAAACCATCCGATGGCGGGTCCGAGAAACAACACCACAACAAGAGACAAAACAAACCATGGTACTCAGCAAAAATACGACAGGAAGAAAGGGAACTCAGGAAGATTGAACGGAGATGGAGAAAAAACAAAACAACTGCCGACCAGCATCTTTATCTAATGAAGCAAAAGCAATACAATGAACACATCAATCAATCAAAGAGGGAATTCCACACAAACATGATAAATACTTCCATCAACAAACCCAGAGAGCTTTTTGAAATAGTAAAAATCCTCACAAAAGAGCAAACAACAGAAGGGGAAGCACAAGTTGATCCACAGAAATTCGCCGACCACATCAAAGACAAATTTCACTCCACAGAACAAACAACGCCTAGTAGGACCACAAGGACGGACGTACACTCCAAATCCTGGGGCACATGCTCCTCACCCTCAACAGAACAGATATCCCACATCATCTCTACAATCAACACAAGCACCGCTCCTACAGACCCATGCCCAGTGTCATGGGTCAAAGCCACCAAATCAAGCCTCATCCCCACCATACATAAAATGGTACACAACTCACTCACTCAAGGACTCATGCCAAAGCAACTAAAACTTGCCTCAGTAAGACCAATCACAAAGAAAACAACTCTCGACAAAAAAGATCCAGCAGCATACCGACCAATCTCCAGCATAACCTTCCTCGCAAAAGTCATCGAAAAAACGGTTCAACTACAACTTCAGGATCACATCGACAAACACGAAACACTCGACGACAACCAACACGGATTTCGTCCCAACCACGGTGTCGAAACGCTACTGATCTACCTCTTCGACAGCATCCTAAGAATAATTGACAACACCAGGAATGAAATCATAATGATCTTCATCGACATCTCCTCAGCCTTCGACACAGTGGACCACAACACGCTCCTGGAAAGACTAAAGAGCACTGGTATACACGGTATCACACTGAAATGGTTCCACTCGTACCTAACCGAACGACAGCTACAGGTCAAGGTGGGAAACATCACCTCCCGACCCATAAAAGTCCGTCAAGGAGTACCTCAAGGATCTGCGCTCTCAGCACTCCTATTTAACATCTACATCCAACCAATATGCAACATCATGAAAGAGAACAACATTCAATACACAATCTATGCGGACGACATCATGATATACACCCCGATATCAATCGACAACCCGGACTTCTCTAAGATAACAGACTGCCTTACACAAATGACCAGTTGGTGTCAAGACAACAACCTCGCAATAAACTACAACAAGACAGAAGCTTTAATCATCACTCGGAACCAAAGCTTCATACACCCACCAAATTTAAAGATACAAAACACTACTATACCAATAAGGTCAGAAGTGAGATACCTCGGGGTTACGCTGGACAATAAACTCAATCTCAAGCCACACATAGACAAAACAATACAAAAAGCCTACTACAAGATGCGAATCATCAGGAGACTGAAACCACTCCTCGCCCCAGAACACTTCCGTACCGTCTGTCAAGCACTGATAACCCCACTACTGGACTTCTGCAATCCGATATACCTTGGACTACCGAAACAAGCCATCAAACCACTCCAACTGGCACAAAACACCGCAGCACGAATCATATCCGGAACCACAAGACAGGAGCACATCACACCTACCTTAAAAGACTTACACTGGCTTCCGATCGGTGCACGCATCAGATACAAAACTATCATAAACCTATTTAAGATAAAACAGCACACATCAGCCAACAGCCTGCACACCCTCATACAACCAGACACCAGCACACGTCCTAGAAGAAAACAAACACACAACCGAGTCAGCACCCCAAGTGAATACAAACACACACGCAAGGACACAACAGACAGAGCACTCTCCATGGCTGCTCCAACAATATGGAACAAACTACCGGACGATTTGAGGGCAACTACAGACCTCAAGGACTTTAGAAAACAGCTGAAAACCATGTTGTTCATAGAACACTATGGACACATCACATAACCTAAGTGACTGTATAGCAGCACACGTTACCACCTAACACTGTATGTATATAAAATGTTTTTAGCACCACTGTATATAGCCCACTTTGTACATAGCTCAAACCAATCTAGCACACAATACAACACGCACCCAACTAAATTTTCACCCTCACTGCATGTATAACACACTCACACTACCAGATTGTTTGCTGTGATACCACCTTGATTATTATGATAAGGCGGTTTAGAAATACTGTTAAATAAATAAATAAATAAATAAATAAATACTTCTGGATGTGGCCATCATTTGGTCGGACATCATTCCGCGGCGGTGGTCACGGGGCCTGGTCAAGATCAATAGGCAGACAGGGTGCTGGGTCAGCAAACAGGTGGGCGGCAGGTGTTGCATCCACGGAGGTCCAGTGCGTGGGCTTGTACCGCTTCAACGGGGTTCACCTTGCCCCTGTTGGACAAGATCTGTTGCTGTATGACTGGCATGAGGCCCTCAAGTTTTGGTGTTGGTCGCAGCTTTCTCTAGGGGGGCGGTGCAAGGATTGAGGTCTACCTTGTGCCGGTGGCGGGGTAGCGAGCTAGCGCTCGCCGACCCGGAGGGGGCATTTGAGGCAGATGCCACTTGGCAGGGGAGCGGCAGTGCTCTTTAGGTTGGGAGAGACATCACAGTTGTGGTCTCTGCCTGGTGGAAGGCAACTTGCCGGCCTTTGCTAATAACATGGCGAGGCAGGCGGTAGGTGAATGGGGGGAGGATGATGCACCACTTTGCTATAAATGGCTGGTGGGGGACATCATCCGGAAATGGAAAGGGGGGGGGGTAATGTTTGACTTAAGAATGTTCAGTTGGCTCATGTTGGGCCGGTTTGAATATCGTTAATAAAGCTGTGACCAAGTAATTGTTCACCAAAAGTTATGGCTTGTGAGTCTTTTGTTTTAGGAGATAGGGGTGGAGAGATGGGGGGGTGCTCATAGAGCAAATTTGGGCCCGGATTAAGGTGGGTGGTGGGGGGGGGGGGATGGTGGAGGTATGGATGCAAAGCTGCTTGTAGGCAAGGGATGGGCATCCGGATACCTCGGTTAATGCCGCCGTGCCGCAGGGCAGGGTCCCGAGGCCGGTTTGTAACCGGGTTCCCGGGGCCCAGATACCCCTTGTGGCGGCAGCGTGGTACAGGGCTGTTCGGGGGGGGGGAGCGCTGATGTGCAGCAGGGGCCGGCACCAGCGTCCCACATAAGAGGCATGGGGCCAGGTGATTGGTGCTGGTGCCGGTTGTGGGGCGGAGCAGCAGCATGCGATCTCCCTCTTTTCAGCCTGGTCGCTGTTGTGAAAGGTGCCCCAACCCACCCTCCCTCTTTTTATGGCAGTACCGAAAGGGTGGGGTCGTCGCAGCTGGGTATGGGGGTCATTTGTTTCAGCCGTTGTGGCGGTAGGGGTAGCGAGCTGGCGCTCGCCGACCCGGAGGGGGCATTTGAGGCAGATGCCGCTTGGCAGGGGAGCGGCAGTGCTCTTTAGGTTGGGAGAGACATCACGGTTGTGGTCTCTGCCCGGTGGAAGGCAATTTGCCGGCCTTTGCTAATAACATGGCGAGGCGGGCGGTAGGTGAATGGGGGGAGGATGATGCACCACTTTGCTATAAATGGCTGGTGGGGGACATCATCCGGAAATGGAAAGGGGGGGGGTAATGTTTGACTTAAGAATGTTCAGTTGGCTCATGTTGGGCCGGTTTGAATATCGTTAATAAAGCTGCGACCAAGTAATTGTTTACCAAATGTTATGGCGTGTGAGTGTTTTGTTTTGGGAGATAGGGGTGGAGAGATGGGGGGTGCTCATAGAGCAAATTTGGGCCCGGATTAAGGTGGGTGGTGGGGGGGGGATGGTGGAGGTATGGATGCAAAGCTGCTTGTAGGCAAGGGATGGGCATCCGTGTACCTTGGTTACTTAGATGTAGCTGGAGCAGACACGTGTAATTTGCGGTCTTTTTGAAAATTGCTTTTTATATGTGGATGCAGCTTGCATATTTTTCTTCCACCACATCCATGTGTAAAGCACAAATAAAATAATGCTTCTAAAATATCACCCTAAAATGTTTATCTGTTTTCTTTTATCTTTTCATTCACCTCTTAGAGAACTGTGCTTCCTTCCTTTGCTTCATATTTTTAGTTCTTTCTTGAAGGAAAGATTTATTACCATTAGTATAATTCTTTTTAGTTTAGCCCACTGGTTTTCTCCTCTGCCTACCTCCTTCCACCTTGTCAGTCCTTCCTTATGGTACTTGCCCATTTTACGAAAAGTCAGTATTTTTGAAATTCAGGACATCAAATTTCATGTGACTTCTCTCTACCTTGATCATTAAATCAAATCCACACTGTTTGAAGTTCACTAGTGCTCAGGTGAGCACTTACCTAGATATTAAAGATGCTTTCTCTTAAGTAGCAGATCCAGTATCACCCCAACACCATTTGCCCAAGCAGAATCCCTCTTGAAGTGACTCCATGATCTCTCTACTTTCAACCGAACCTGTTGACAGGACACAACACTCTCCATCTGGAAGGTTAAAGCCTCCTACCAACACTTGCCTTTCATTCCCATTTTGGATGTCTTTAATCATATCTCTGCCAGTTCTTCCATCAGTCAAAGCTCAGTAGACCATAATGGCCCATAGCAGACCAAGTTGGCGCACAGTGCTATTTTTTAAACATATTATTATTATTTTATTCTCCTTTTGTTCAGTTTATTCTGTTGTGCTTAGACAGAATCAGTCACTGAGAATCTGAACTTTAAAGTTTTTCTTACCTGGTCCCCACCTAATGTTAATTTCTCTCCTCAGAGGTCACAAGTCATTGTATTTGGTTTGACTTATTAATATCTTTCGTCCCACAGAAATAAACAGCCTAAATAAACAGAATTAAATATCTAATTAAAATCCATCCACAAGTCCAATCTGTCCCATCCAAATACAAAGTTCCACTCCCACTCCAACTAGTGGTTCATAGCTTTAGTTCATAAGTCCATTCCCACACCTTCTGGTCTACAGTTTAATCAACAAAAACAAGTCTTAAGCTTCTTTCTGAAAAGATAATAGTTTTGTTCTTATCTGAGGACTTTTCAAAGTTTATTCCATACTTTATGACCAACATAGCTGAAAACTCTGGCCCTTGCAGATGCTACACAAACAATAATAAGAGAAGAAGGCCCTGACAGACTCTCTTGTGACAAACAAATGGCCTTCCTGGCTCATACTTACACAACTTACAAGCCAAGTATCAAGACAGCCTCAAGCTGCATACTTAGATCTAGTTCTTTAAAAAGGCTTGTTGTTGAACTGGAAGCCAGAAAAGAATCTAAAACAAATGGCATCCAGAAGGTAAGTTTAAGGTAAGGGCTGTGGTGCCATTTTAAAAGTATTGCTGTTGCTGCACATCCCAGAGATGGGCAGCAGTAGCAGCAATGGGTGCCCTTGGACCTTTCGTGCTCTAGGCAACGGCCTAGTTCCCCCGAATGGTAGAGCCAGCCATACCCCAGATAATGGTAGGAACTATGGGCCACTGCAGCAAGCTGCTAGCCCATAATCAATCCACTATCAGTTTCTACCCCCAAACTCATCACTAGATCGCCCAAAGGACAGGCTTGTGAAATTTTAACATACAGAACTACTCCTCTCCCTTTTCTCTCATTTCTCCCATTTCTATCCTTCCTAAACAAATTATGACCATTATGGCCATATCCGATTCATGGGACTTATTAAACCACTGCAATAATACCTCGCTCCACCTCTGGAATTTAATTGCCTATACTATAAGAGTTATATGCAGTCATTTAAAAGGGTATATCCTATATTATTTTCAGTCATTTTGAAATGAAACAGCTGAAAACATGAAGAATATTTTGTTTCTGTCATTTAACAACTGCTGTATTTAAGTAGCATATACTAAAGTAAAAATGCTAAACAAATACTTCTGTATTCACGAAAGAAAATCCTGGAGAAGGATCACAAATGATTGACAAATATACAAATGGTGATGGAGCAGATACCACATCATTCACAGAAGTTATGTTTTTGAACAACTTGTAAAACTGAAAGTGGAAAAGGCCATGGGACCAGATGAGATACATAAACCCCGGCAGAAAAACTAACGCCCAATTAACGCCACGCCTATTTAAATGCATTTAACTGTATCTTAATCAGCTGTATGGTATGCAAATCATGGTATGCCCAATGCAGAGACAGGCATAGATGATTTTGCAACCAATCATAGTGCCAAAATTTTTACTTCAGGGTCTGAGGTGACTTAAACCTCTAATGTGTGCCCCTGACAATATTTTGATGGCACCAGGAGCCTTCCCCGATGCCTAGATCATCTTCTCCTCAGATGATCAAGCATCAGACAAAGCCTCCGATGCCATCAAAACACTGTTGGGGGCCGTGCTCAACAAAAAAGAATCCATGGTAGCACAGCAGCCCCATTCCCCCCACCCCAGAAAGTATTTTGATTGCATCGGGAAAAACCCCTGATATCATAAAAACACTGTCGGTGGCTGGTCAGATAGGCGCGGGGCTCTTCGGGGGGGAGGTCTAGGACTGGAAATAGGTTGATGGGGAGCTGTGATAGGACTGGAAAAGACAGATTAGGGGGGAGCTTGGACTGGAAATGGGCTGATTGGGGGAGCTTGAAATGGGCTGATGGGGGGCTTGGACTGGAAATGGGCTGATGTGGGGGAATAGAAGAATGGGGCAAGAAGGGAGCAAATGCTGGGTGGGGAGAGGACTAGAAGGGCATAGGGCTGGGGGAGTGAGGATGGAGAAGGGAAAAGATATTTTGTGTGGGATGGAAGAAAAATCTACAACTGGCCGTGTATCGGGAGAGTAAGTGGGGATTGAGGATGGAAATTTGAATGGATGAAAAAGGAATCAAGAAAGAAATGGGGAAAGAGCAAGAGGGGAAAGATCAGTATGCTAAAGCAGATGTAGAGAGAGAATGGAAAAAAACTAGAAGAGAGAAGAAAGGACGAATGGAGAGCAGACAATGGAGAGTTAGCAGAAGACACGAAGAAACCAGGGGAAAGTGACTGGAGCAATTGCAACTGAAAAATAAAATGCCCAGACAACAAAAGGTAGAAAAATACTTTTTTATTTTGAATTTATTAACTGGAATATGTCAGCTCTGATAAATGTGCATCACTAACATCTTTGCATTTTGTTTAATACAAAATGCCGTGCAATGTGTGCCTTCGAGTCAGTCCTGACTCAAGAGGAAATTAATTTACAGTTTTATATCTCCAGTGTTGTTGTACATTCCAAGTTTGGCTTTTGAGGTTCCCAGTTTAATTATTTTCTTCCTATTTATAAATTGTGATCCCTTGTTCTTTGTTTGGTGACAGTCTATGTTCTGCATCTATAACCGAGCTAAGGTATTCTGTTTATGTAGTTTCAATTTGACAGTGCCACTTGTTCTCTTTTCCCCATAAAATTGGGGTGTAAGCAGGGGTGGCCCAAAGGTGATGCAGAGCCATGTGCTGAGATTCAGTGAGGGGCCTCATTTGCATATCCACTTGGGGATAAGTAACCTGAAGCAGGGTTTTTTTTAAAGAGTAAACCCAAAATACAGGACTGTCGTTGTACTACCCCTTTGCTTGATCTCCATCTGTCAGTTAAGTAGACTTCTTTAAATTATTTTACTGCAAATGATTAAAATGGACAGGATCTTCCAGCTATGGCTTGTCCTTATCTGGTGATCAATGCCCGACAAAAATTAGTTCTCTTTGGAGATTTGATTTGATTTGATTTGGAGACCACCCATTTGTTATTTTGACTGTATGGGGAAGGTGGTATCCCATTATAGCCCTGATGATTTTAAAAATTTTTAAATTTTAGATGGGCAACATATACATTTTAAAATAAAATAAATTAAACTTACGCAAATGAGGTCCAGTGAATATTCAAATGAGGCCCCTCAATGAGTCTCAGCACATGGCTCTGCATCACCCTTGTGCCACCCTGCTTACACCCCGATTTTATAAAGTGTGCGCATACTAGACTTTATAAAATAGATGTAATTGACACTCATGGAAACGTGTTAATCTTGGAATGGTATAAAAATACCATCCTAATGTGGGGTACATTAACAACGAAGCTGTTAATGCAGACAGCAGTTGATTCAGATGGACTGTGTTCCACAGTATGAAACTCATACTCTGCCACTATAGTATTCCTCTTGAAATGGTTTTGCCTGTAGCGATCGAGGGGACAGAGCTAGTGAGAGCTCTGTATACCCAATTGCTACCAGTCCTACCCTTTCACTTGCCCTGGAGACTCACGATACCTGCATCAACAGGCCCCACAGGTCTTCCCATGCTACCTGCCCATGCAGTGACTGCGGGTCTCCGCGATGTCCAAAGCCCCCACAGTATCTATAGGGAGAAAGCTGGGAATGCCTTCTGCAGATACAGCTAGGATTTTGGTTTTATGCAGGCCATTGGCAGCTATTGCAAGAGGCTACTGCAGTTTAATAGGTATGCCACTATATTTCTTTATAAAATAGGTACCAGATCTATCCCCCATAGCACAAACATTTTTAGGTATAAATTTACATCTGCTCTGAAGAAGCTATAAATGAGTGCATGCACTCTATATGCATATTTGTGTATTTTTTAAAAACATATGGCCATCATTTATTTATTTATTTATTTATTTGTGCATTTTTTTATACCGCCCCTTCCAGAGATCAGGAGCGGTTTACAGAGAACATTTCGATAAATTATCAACTAAACATTACATGGAACATTACATTGAACAATGTGCAACTGGAACAGATACATGAAAACTGAAAACAATTATATACAATTTTATAACAAAGTATTTTAAAAACTATGTACACAATTTAAAATGTTTTACATATCTACATATTTAAGGATTCATCATTGTTTGGGTTATCATAATTTATGGTGAGTCGATTTAAGTGAGTATGTTTATGCTGGATTATGGAGGTTGGGAGGCTATAGATAAGTCGTAGACGGAGTTAGAGTAGTACTGAGTGAACAGATGTGTTTTTAGGTCCTTTCGGAATTTTTGCATATCTTTTATCTCTCTTAACTGATCTGGAAGGTTATTCCATAGCATTGGTGCTACAAAGGAGAAGGCACTGTTGCTTGTTGTATATTTGGTTTTCTTTATAATGTCAGGTACTAAGATGGTATTAAGATTCCTTCTTCGTCATATTCTATTTTCAGAGGGGCTATGGATTAGAGTGGATAGATAGGATGGGGCAATATTATTAATTAATTTGAAGGTAGTTATCAATATTTTGTATTGAATCCTGCTGGAGATGGGTAGCCAATGAAGAGAGTAAAGAATCGGGGTAATGTGGTCTGAAAGCTTAGCTTTAGTAATTATTCTTGCGGTAACATTTTGAGCCATTTGGAGAATTTTTAGATTCTTTTTAGTTATACCTTGAAGTATTCCATTACAGAAATCGAAGTGTGGGGTTATTAAGGCTTGTGTGATAGTTCTAAAATCATCATATTCTAAGAAAGGCCTCAGCTGTTGAATGGAACGAAGTTTGTAATATATTGTTCTTGTTATTTTCTTAATGTGACTTGTAAAGCTAAGCGTCTTGTCAAGGGTGACTCCAAGGTATTTAATTTCTTCTTTCACTGGAAGGGTAAAATTTAGAAGTTTGATGTCTGTTGGTGGTGAGAAATTAGTATTTCTTGTTGTAAAGAGAACTTCAGTTTTTTTAAAATTGATGGTCAGATTATTTAGTCTAAGCCATTTATCGGTTTCTATGAGGCAATTTGTTATTTTATCATAGTTGGGATCATGTACGTTGATTGCAGAGAATAACATAATATCATCCGCATATATGTGGAAATTGATCTTATGTTTTCGGAATATGGAGCATATTGGTTGTAGATAAAGATTAAATAGAAGGGCCGATAGAGCAGATCCCTGTGGTATTCCTTGATCTTGAGGAAATGGAGGTGATTGGGTTTGATTTATTTGTACATATTGTGACCGGTCAGATATGTAAGATTTAAACCAGTTTAGGGTAGTTTTCTTTAAACCTATTTGGTTGAGTCTTGATATGAGTATGTGATGGTTTACACTGTCAAATGCAGCGGATATATCAAGGAATACCAGAATGAATGCTTGTTTTGTGTTGTCAAGGCCCTTAATGAGGGTATCAGTTAGAGCTAAGAGTAATGTTTCTACGCCGTGGAAAGGACGGAACCCGTATTGGTGTTCATCAAGGGGAGCGGAGGTGTCTATATAATCTTGGAGTTGAAGTTGAATGGCTTTTTCAATGATTTTAGTTATAAATGGAATACTAGCAATCGGGCGATATGATGATGGGTCTTTTCCATTAAGGGTTTTGTTCTTTAATATCGGGCGGATAGCAGAGAGTTTGAGCTCTTTGGGTAGTACACCTTGCTGAAGGGAGTGGTTTACTGTGTCTAAGATAAAGAGGGCAAGTTCTTGTTTTGTTGTTTTAATCCATGAAACTGGGCATGGATCAAGCAATGAAGTAGTTGTGTTGATTGATGATATTATATTAAGTAGTTGCTTTTTATCAATAAGCTGGAAAGAGTTCCAAGCCTTGTTATTGTTTAATACGTATGGGGGATCAGGTATTTGTATTGGAGTTAATTTAAGTTTGTTAGCAAAATAGTTAGCTAGGTCATTTATGTTGATAGGGTCCTGTTGACAGTTATCAGTAGGTGTTTTAGCTAAAGATTTTACAATATCAAACAGTTCTCCTGGGCAGTTTAAAGCTTTAGTTAAGATAGTTGTGTGATATTGTTTTTTGGCATTGCTAGTTGCTGATCTATAAGAATTAAGAGTTGTAAAGTATAGATCTCGGAGTTCTGGTGTTTTTCTTGTATGCCATTTATGTTCTATTTTTCAGAGGTATTTTTTGAATGATGCTAGTTCCTGTGTGTACCATTTTTCTGATACTCTTTTATAGGGCCTTTTAGGTTTGGTAAATAAAGGTACTGATGCAGTTTTTATAACAGAATTCCAATTAGCAATGGCTATGTCAAGGTTGTTAGTGTCTTTAACAAGCTGAGGTATAATTGAATTAAGGAAGTCTTCTGATAAAAATGGGCGAAATCTAGGTCCTTGATATGTTTTTGATTGTTGAAATGAGGAGGTGGAAGAGATAGGGATGGCAAATTGAATCATAAAATGGTCAGCCATGGAATTTGGTTATGGTAGGAGGAGAAAAGTGGTGTTTTTTGGTCATATGTTCAGGAAGGAAAACTAAATCAAGAATGTTTCCTTTGATGTGAGTAGATTGATTAATTATTTGATCAAAACCTATGTCTTTCATTGATTCAAGGAAGGTTGAGGTTTGATTGTTATTAGAGGTTGCTAAGTTAAAATCTCCCAGAATGACGTGGGGCTTGCTTGTAGAGGCTTTACATGCCATTTCCAGAATGGTTGTTATGTTTTGCGCATCTGGTGTAGGGGGTCTGTAGCAGAGGCAGATAGCTAGGTTTCTATTCTCTATTTTCAGGATCTCTATGTTTTCTTTAGTATCACAGATGGTAGTGGAGCAGTTCAAGTTTGATTTTGCTAATATTAATACTCCACCTCCATTTTTTTTATTACGATTGCAATTGAATAGAGAGTATCCATTTGTTTTTAATTGATTTAATAAGACTGTGTCAGTGTTGGATAGCCATGTTTCAGTTAGGCACAGATAGTCTGGTTTCTCATCAGAGATGAGATCTGTAATTAATGGGATTTTATTTCTAATAGATCTTACATTGATAAGAATAATTTCTAAGTTTTGAGTGTGTGTCGTTAGTTCTTTGAGTTCATTTTCATGTTTTACTTTTATGTGGATTAATCTTCTAGTATGTGTTTCCGGGTACCGAGGTGGCAGAGTCTGATAAGAATAAGAGGATTTATTGTAATTATTAAGGTGTTTTTGTATATGGTCGTATGGTATATTGTGTATGAGCCATTCCAACTTGATCAAGGGGTGGGTATGGCAATTGAAGACATATGCTGGAGGAGAGTAGTAAACACATAGCAATACATAGAGCATTTAGGAATTGCATGGTAATGTATACAGGTTCCATTGAGAGCTAGGCTAGGACTCAATTCTGACTATACAGTGTAATAAGATAAAGGAATAAGAAAATACTAATATTTCAATTTGTAGCAGATTGGTGCTTGGTTTTGAAGCCTATTCTACTTTGCACAACAGATCAGTTAATTTAAGCAGCTACTTTGCAACAGTTATGTTGAGGTTACAACATTGTATCAACTACTTTGTTACAGCAGAACATCTACTTTGAATCAGTTACTTTGGAAGAGCTACCAAAATTACCATATTTCCACTACATACAGAAAATGCTTTATAACATTGCCCCCTAAATTTATTTATTTTATTTTATTTATTTAAAAGTTTTATAAGCTGCTTATCACCACTCCTAAATGCTTAGCAGAAGCACTTAGCAACCAGAGCAGGAAGCTTGCAAACCTATGGAAACAAAAATTGCAAATCCATAATGTCATTTAATAAATAGGGAACAAAGGTTACCCCAAATTGTCAAAAAACTAACAAAGGCACCCAGTAACTCCGACCAGCTGCCAGATATCCCCCCTGATCTTCTAGCCCGACAATACAAACAGCTTCAGCAACCGCAAAGCTCACACCACTATGCTGAAACCACCAAGACAAATTCATACCCCATCCTGAACAGAGACTGGAATACATTCGACACAACCTCGAAAGAAGAAATATCTTCCACCATCTCCTGCTTGAACACCACCACCTCCCCGCTGGACCCCTGTCCTGCCAACTGGATAAAGAAAACCAAAGAAGACCTGAGTACACCATTAACCCACATCGTAAATGAATCCTTTACCCAAGGACACATGCCAGATGCCCTCAAGACCACAATCATTCGACCAACCCTAAAAAAGCACAACCTAGATCCCCTAGACCCCACCTCCTACAGACCAGTAGCGAGCCTCCCACTCACTGCAAAGATAATCGAGAAGATAGTCCAACGTCAGCTTCAAGAACACCTGGACGTCAACAACATACTGCACCCGCAGCAACACGGATTCCGACCATTACATGGGGTCGAGACCCTCATGACCACACTGATGAACACCCTCATCATAGGAACCCAAGAGAAACACTCCGGATACATCCTAATTTTCCTGGATATATCGGCGGCCTTTGACACCATCTCCCATAACACCCTTATCCACAGACTCCAAACAATAGGGATCAAAGATACTGTACTCCGATGGTTCAGGTCCTATCTAACCAACCGACAGCAACTGATCCGCACCAAAACCTCAACCTCGCCCCCATTCCAGCAACATCAAGGAGTACCTCAAGGATCCACATTATCAGCTATGCTTTTCAACATCTACCTCCGTCCACTCTGCTCAGTCATACGCACCCACAACGTCAACTTCCACATATACGCCGACGACATAATGCTCTATGCCCCAATTACAACCACAGACCCAAAGAACAACCAGCTATCAGCCTGCTTCACCGACGTATCCAACTGGCTACAAGAGAACAACTTATCCATTAACATAAAGAAGACCGAAGCTCTTATAGTGACAAAAGACCCAGACTTCAAACCACCCACTCACCTCACCATGGGAACCACGCAAATTCAAATACAACCACACATAAGATATCTCGGAATTATCACTTACCAAGCCCTAACCCTTAAACAGCAAATCAACAAGATCACTGGAACTGTATTCCACAAGGCAAAAACGGTACAACGTCTCCGACCTCTCCTCGAACCGCAGGACTTCAGGACAGTAATGCAGGCTCTGACACTCCCTCATTTGGACTACTGCAACATAATCTACCATGGCCTACCTGCCACACAAACCAATCCCCTCCGAACAGCCCTAAACACCACGGCAAGAATAATTCACAACGCAAAGAAACGGGACCACATCACTCCAATTCTGAGAGACCTTCATATTCTCCCCATCGAAGCAAGAATCAAGTACAAAGCTCTTCTACTCACTCACAAAACCATCCACCAAACACAAGGCACCCCACTCCGCACCCTACTGCCTCGCCCAACCCACAGCAGAACAACCAGACAATCCTCCAACAGCTCCATTGCCGTCCCCCACAAAAGAACCAAGGCAACACAACGGACCTGCAACAGAGCCTTTGAACTCTATGCCCCATCCCTCTGGAACTCTCTACCAAACCACATCAGGAACAACGGTGATCTCCCATCATTCAAAAAGCAGCTAAAAACCGTCCTATTCAAAGAACATCTCTGAATAGGAACCCCTATTCTCTTCAAGATCTTCAGACCAATAACTGTGCTATCCTGTCAGTCTCTATGTCCATCCCAAAATCATTAATGTTGAGCCCCCGGTGATGCCCCCCCCCCACTATTGATTCCCCCCCCCCCTGTTATGTGTCCCACTGCTTTGACCCGGTGAAAAGCGGGATATAAATACAGTTAAATAAATAAATAAAATAAAGGAGCCGGTACCAAAGACTAGCGAAGATTCAATAATTCCTTTATTGTCCCCAATGCGTTTTGGCCTGAGCCTTCTTCAGGGGGTATGGAAAACAAGCCTCAAAAAATGCAATACACATATTAAAACATATAATATCATATAAATAAATAAATCTAGTATACCATAAACATACAATTATAAAACAAGAAAAATACATAAGATGATTAAAAATTAATAACTGATAAATTAAAAAACTAAACATAAGACCCTAGTGTAAATAAACATATATAGATAACTAGAAGCATTAAAAACATCTAAAAAATACAAAAAGTGACATGTAAAACAATGTACATCAATATGTGTGTAAATAAAATAAATATAAATACAAATTACGATTAGCGCACTTTCATGTAATAAGTTCACATATAGATCAAGAGTACAAATAAAACTTGTAAAAGAATCATAGTGATAAAACATAGACATGTTCTAAAAATGAATAACTAGATCAAATTATACATTAACTGAATAAAAAGAATTTAAAAAGTGATAAAAGGAGATGAGGAAGACATGTATAGTACCTTGAATGATCCAGCCAGTATGTAGATGGACTACACTGCAGAGGAGGCAGATGAATAAATAAATAAATCATACATAAATAGATAAATCAAATGTAATAAGGGAATGGCACAATGGGAGAGAGAGAGAACTGCTGCATAGTGACTTCTAAACAGGAACTTATAAGCCCTAATCACGTCCTACTAAAGAAAATCATATTCTAAAAATGAATGATGAACCAGAAGAAAAAAAAATAATGATAATAGTGAAAATCAAAAACTTCAGGCACAATCAATAACAAATTAAAAGTCAAAATAAATATGTTTAAAAAAATGTGTGGATTTAAACAAAACTAAAAATCGGACATCCAATGAATGTAAAACTCGAGGAAGAACTCAACAATGATACTCATATCATTTTTATAAACTTTTATACTCATTGTATTTATATTTTTGTCGAGTTCTTCCTCGATTTCACTCAGCAGTTTTCGGCTGATAAGTGAGTTTTACATTCATTTTTTCTTGTTTTATAATTTTATGTTTATGGTATACTAGATTTATTAGTCAAACCTCGGTTTTCATTATTAATCCGTTCTAAGAAGTCTGACTAAAACCGAAACGTACGAAAACCGAAGCAATATTTCCCATAGGAAATAATGTAAATTCAATTAATCCGTTCCAGACACCCAGCTCCTGTCACTTCTCTCACCTGCCCGATCGTCCACAGGACAGCAAACACACAGATATTGTACTGTACGGCACTGTAATCTGATCGCTGACTCCGTCTCAACAGCAATTTGCAAGCGTACCCTGCAAGAGAAAGAACTGCCTCCCACATTCATTCAACATCTCCTGCTTACATTGACAGCTACCCTGCTACCTCCGAGCCTGAGGGGGCGCTCCAGAGAACAGGCAGGCAGTGGAGAGATCGGGGCCTTCCTCTCTGTGCAATCCTTGGCTCTTGACAGCTACCCTGCTACCTCCGAGCCTGAGGGGGCGCTCCAGAGAACAGGCAGGCGGTGGAGAGATCGGGGCCTTCCTCTCTGTGCAATCCTTGGCTCTTGACTCTGACTCTTGCTCAGCTGACTTTCGCTTCAACACGCGATCGGTGAGTCCGGGGGGTAGTGCTGCCGGGACTGGGGAGGCACATGGAGGCTGGCAATTTGTCCACATTCCTGCCCTTGCCCATAGGAGGAGCAGCACCAGCCACTATTGGGACCATCAGCTGTTCAGTAACACAACGAAAACCGAGGCGATATCCGATAACCGAGACAACATCTCAGTCAGAAAAGACGTCGAAAACCGAAACGCACGAAAACCGGGGCCAACGAAAACCGAGGTTTGACTGTATTTATATGATATTATATGTTTTAATTTGTGTATTGAATTTTTTGAGGCTTGTTTTCCATGCCCCCTGAAGAAGGCTTAGGCTGAAACACGTTGGGGACAATAAAGGAATTATTGAATATTCGCCAGTCTTTGGTACCAGCTCCTTTGTTCCCAGTTAGGTCTCTGCAGGTACTCTGTGCTCTAGTTCATGTCCATTTAGTAAATAGGGCCTTATGTCTACTAATGGAGGTCAGTACTGAAAATAAATGCTAATACCATTATTGCATGTTCTTTATGATGGGCTTCATTTTATGCACCAGGCTCTGTGGTAACTAACGTGCAATAACAACATTAGTGTGTACTATTAGTACATGATTTCCAATGTGCACTAAATACATTTTGGGGTCCTTTTTACTAAGGTGTGGTAAAAATGTGTTATCGCATTTTAGCTGCCTAAATGACCATATGGTAACAGCAAAGCCTCTGCATGAACTACTGGTGGCATGCCAGCATCTGCCCATGCAGTTAATGTGGAGACAAGACATTTATCTTGCATTAAGTGCATGACAGATAATGTGGATGGTCTAAGCGGCACTTGCAAAGGTGGCATTAATTAATCTGCATTATCTGCTGCATTAACAGTTATTACATGATAAGTTACCATGAGTTAACTGCAACGCACAGTCCATGCCTATTTTCCATCCCTTTTCATGCTATGTATTCAATGCAGGGATTAGCATGCACTATACGGCCCTTTCACTAAAGTGCACTAAACAGCATGTGAATTACCATGCAGTAACTATTACCACATAGGCACAGTCATTGTTATGGTGCTGGCATGTATGGTGCAGTCCAGAAAGCACAGGGGCTAAAGACACTTCAAGAGCAGGAATTTCTGATAATGAATGACAGCAGAAGTTAGAACTTTCCTATCAGTCAATGACATTCAGTACACTGAGAGCAAAGAGGGTGGAGATTTGCTAATTTAAATGAGAAGGCCCAGAATTCTGAGAGTTCAGTTGCAGCCTGAAAGCCAATGGAGAAGCACTTGGAGCCTAAACAGAGCCTCAGAAGAGGAAATGGAAGAAGGCTGAACTAAGATGGGATATACTGTACACACACATAGGGACTGAGAAAATATGAGAACCACTTTAAGGTACAAGCTTCGGCTGAATTAAGTGTGTGTATGATTTATGCCCAGTGAATATGGAAGCTGATGCCTGTACTACAACCTTAGAATTATTGCTAAGGATACTTGAGAGAAAGAAGGAAAATGCTAAAACCTGGTCAGCAACTACTGGAACCGTTACAGAACTGAAGATGGAATAACGAGTCTAGCAATGGGTTAGATGGTAGCAACTATTTCAGTTGTGCTACTGAGCGTGGCTGGTGAAACTAATATACCTTTGAACTTTGCTTTTATATTGGAGTTTAAAATCTGCTATGGATTGATAGGACTCTTATATAATGGACTGTTGGGCTAAGAGTACTAACAATGATTGCTAGAAGTTTCTGTAGGAAAACATTGGTGGCCATCATGAAAAGATGGTGTTTAAGCTACTAGAAGTGGAAGCCTGAGCTATAACTACCACAGTAGAGTGTAAGATAATGGGCCTGAGAGGTAGGCCACTGCATAGGAACTGGGATACCAGTATTCCTAAGCCTGGGGAGTACTTCAATCCTAGAATCCTGAGGTTTAATACAAGGACTTTCCACTGAATTTAAAAAGGAGCCTATGACACGTCAGTCAGCATGTGCTCATTCATACACTAGCTGCATAGCCTGTTGTGGGATAGGAATGGGTATGCATTATGGTTAGTGACTGGGGCTTTACCATACACTGTCGCTCATACAGTTAAAGCAAATGTATAGAAACATATTGCGAATACCCCCAACAGTTAGCGAATAGATGCACTTATTACACATTAAGTTTTTCATCTAACAAGCGGTAAGTGCAAAATTTTAATGCACTTTAGTAAAAGGATCCCACGTGTCAAACCATTCCATTAAGGGTCCCACTTTATTACAATATGCTAATTTAGCATGCAATTCTAACCCGCACTAATCTCAGGAGATGTTTGCATATGTTCCCTGGCATTACAGCATTGTAGCTGCATGGCACCATGCTATTCTACATGATGATGCGCTTAACACTACTTTTTGAGGTGGGGTTAAGTGTACCTGTGCTAACAGCAACAGCTACAATTAGCCCACACACCAAAGATGCCCACACTAACTGCACTGTACCGTCAATGCCCATGTTCCTCCCTAACCCACCCAGTCCTGCCAATGAGATGCTCACCGGTAAGCAAGGAATTTTTACCATATAGCCCTGCACTAACCTTTAGCATGGCACACATAGTGTGTGGCAAACCCCAAACTAACGGTTAGCATATTTCAGTAAACATGCCCCTAACCACACTAAAAGCTAATTCCTAGAAGAAGTAATTAGATCTTACCTGCTAATTATTGTTCCTGAAGGAACGACAGTCCAGTCCCTTTACTTCAGGGGTTACGCAACCCTTCCAGCAGCTTGGAGGCTGAGCCCAACCTTTTTGGGATGGAGCGGTATATATACCACTGGTGCCACCCACTAACTCCAGTAACCTACTGCAAAAGCAGACTTAACCAAACTTTCGTAAATAGCTTAAAGGAAAAAAACACAAATCAAACAATATTATATGTACATCTTTTTTTTTTTTTTTTCCGGGAGTAGAAGAATGAGAAGAATAAGAAAGGATTCGAAAGAATGAGGGAGGGTCAAGGGAGGAGGCAGATTACCTGCTACTGCACGGCCCTCCCACCACAGTGACACTCCAGACAGACCTGAGTCCGCACTCGGGCCGAAGCCCCGTCCCTGAGAAAAATGGCCGGAATTGCAACCTAGCGCTAGGGAGGGAACAGGGACTGGACTGTCGTTCCTTCAGGAACAATAATTAGCAGGTAAGATCTAATTACTTCTTCCTTATCGTCACTCCAGTCCAGTCCCTTTACTTCAGGGAAGTACCAGAGCAGTACCAGCCCGGGTGGGATCCGCCATTCCGGAACGTAGAACCACATGCGCAAACCTGGAGTCCGTAGCACTCTGCACACGTCCAGTCTATAGTGCTTGGTAAAGGAGTGCAGGGAGGACCAGGTCGCTGCCCTACAGATGTCCAGCGGAGGAACTAAACTGAACTCTGCCCAAGAGGTGGCCTGCGCCCTAGTTGAGTGAGCGCACAGTCCTCCTGGAACTTGCTTCCCCTTGAGGATATAGGCGGAGGCAATCGTCTCCCTGATCCATCTGGAGATTGAGGCCTTGGCCGCCGCCTCCCCTTTGTGAGGACCCCCAAACTGTACAAACAGTCGTTCGGACTTCCGGAAGGGGGCTGTGCGGGAGAGGTAACGCTTCAAGGTCCTGTGGACGTCGAGTAGGTGGAGCCTACTATCTCCCCCTCCTAGCTCCTCCTCCGGAAGAGACGGGAGAGTGATCGATTGGTTGACATGAAAGGGGGAGATGACCTTAGGCAAGAACGAGGGTACCGTCCGAAGGACTACCTTATCCTTGAGAAAGGACAGAAAGGGAGGCCGAGAAGACAGGGCTTGTAATTCGGAGACCCGCCTGGCCGAGCAAATGGCAACCAGAAAGACTGTCTTCAGAGTCAGATCCTTCAAGGAGGCCTTCTTCATTGGTTCGAAAGGTTCCGCGACTAGGGCGTTTAGTACCAGGTTGAGGTCCCAAGGGGGGATGACCGATCTCCTTTGCGGACGGAGCCGTCTGACCGCTTTCAGGAACCTGGAAACGTCCACGTGAGCTCCTAAAGGTTTCCCGCAGACCTTACCCCTATAGCAAGCGATGGCCGCCAGCTGGACTCGGAGGGAGCTGTGCGCCAGGCTCTTGTCGAATCCGGCTTGCAAAAATTCCAGCACCTCCGGGATCGAAGTTGCCAGGGGTTTCCTCCGGCGCTCCGCACACCATGCCTCGAAGATGCGCCACACTCTCACATAGGAGAGACAAGTCGAGCGCTTCCTAGCGCTCAACAGGGTCGTGATTACTGCCGCCGAGTAGCCGTGCTTCATGAGCCGCACCCTTTCAATAGCCAAGCCGTAAGCGAGAATCGATCCACGTGTGGCAGCTGGATCGGGCCTTGCCTCAGGAGGTCCCTCCTGCCGGGAAGCCGCCAGGGTCGGTCGGCAATCATCCTTACCAGATCCGCATACCAGGGGCGACGGGGCCAATCCGGGGCAATGAGGATTACTAGGCCCCGGTGAGCTTCTATCTGCTGGAGGACTTTCCCTATCAGAGCCCAAGGGGGAAAAACATAAAGAAGACCTTCCGAGGGCCACTTCTGGGCCAGGGCGTCTAGGCCTTCGGACATCCTTTCTTTCCATCGGCTGAAGAATCGGCTTGCTTTGGCGGATGAGAACTGAGCCATGAGGTCCATGACTGGAGGACCCCAAAGAGCTACTATCTGGTCGAAGATCTCCTGATGCAGTTCCCACTCCCCGTGGTCTATCTTGTACCTGCTGAGGTAATCGGCAGTGATGTTGTCCGTGCCGGCCATGTGCTGTGCTGAGAGTGCTTCCAAACGAGGTTCTGCCCACTGGAACAGTGCGTCCACCTCTTTCTCCAAGGCTGGACTGCTGGTGCCGCCCTGGTGATTGATGTAGGCCACCGCGGTGACATTGTCGGAGAGTACCCGAATTGCTTTTCCTAGCACTGAGGTCTCGAGGGTTTTGAGTGCCAGAGTGACTGCCCTCAATTCTAGCCGGTTGATGGGCCATTGAGACTCCAACACCGTCCAACGCCCCTGGACAAACTGGTCCTCGCAATGCGCTCCCCAGCCTGCTAGACTGGCGTCCGTCGTCAACAGCAACCATTGCAGAGGCTCAAGGGGCATTCCGCGATTCAGGTTTCTTGGGCACCTCCACCAGCGGAGGGACTGCTTGGTTCGAGGGGCGCAGGGTAGCTGAAGGAACAATGGGTGCTGTTGTGGGGACCACCGACGCAACAGAGATCGCTGTAAAGGATGCATGTGCTCCCTGGCCCACGGAACTACCTCTATGGCTGCCGCCATGGTTCCCAGCAGTTGCAGGTAATGCCATGCTGAAGGGAGTCGCCTGGCCATGAACTGCGTGACTAGGAGCCTTAGGTCCCTCACCCTTGTGCAGGACAGGAAGACCCTGCCCCTGCCTGTGTGGAACCTTCCTCCGAGATACTCGAGCTCTTGGGAGGGGAACAAACTGCTCTTTGCGCGATTGATGACCCACCCCAACTCCTCCAGAACCTGTATCACTCTGGCTGTTGTCCAGCGACTTTCCTCTTCCGACTTTGCCTGGATCAGCCAGTCGTCCAAGTAGGGGTGCACCAGGATTCCCTCCTTTCGTAGTGCGGCCGCTACCACAACCATCACCTTGGTGAACGTCCTTGGCGCGGTCGCTAGGCCGAAGGGCAGCGCCTGAAACTGAAAATGACCCCGAGGCACTGTGAATCTCAGGAACTGCTGATGGGACCTTCTGACTGGGATATGCAAATAGGCCTCTGTCAAATCCAGCGCTGTTAGGAACTCCCCGCCCCTTACGGCCGCTATAAACCGCCCGCAGGGTTTCCATCCTGAAGTGTGGCACCTTGAGACATCGATTGACCTGTTTTAGATCCAGGATCGGACGAAAGGACCCCTCCTTCTTTGGGACCACGAAGTAAATCGAGTACCGACCTGTACCGCACTGGCCTGGCGGGACAGGAACCACGGCCCCGAGCTCTATAAGACGGGAAAGCATTGTTTCTATAGCCGCTCTTTTTGTTGGGGAACCGCAAGGGGACTGAACAAATGCTGGAGGTATTTGCTTTGCAAATTCGAGAGCGTATCCCTCTCGGATCACCTCCAGAACCCATTGATCGGACGTGACCCGGGACCAGGCGGGAAGAAAATGCCTCAGGCGACCGTCTACCGGCATCCTGCCCTCCTGGACCCCCGGAATCTCATTGTTGTTTCCTGGGGCCCGAGGATAAGGAGGAAGCCGAGAAACCTCTGCCTGTTCCCCGAAAACCTCGGAAGTTTTGTCCCCTACCGGGAAAACGACCCCTGAGAAAGGGGTTCGGTCTGGCCGAACGAAACCTCCGGGGATCCCTAGGTTGGTTCCGTGCAGGGGCTAAGGGCCGCGCTTGCTTCGGCCTGTCCTCCGGAAGCCTGCTGCCCTTGGATTCGCCAAGGTCCTTTACCAGCTTATCTAAGTCCTCCCCGAATAACAGCTTCCCTTTGAAGGGAAGACAACTCAGGCGAGTTTTGGAGGAAGCATCGGCAGCCCAATTCCGTAGCCACAAATAGCATCTGGCTGCCACCACGGAGGCCATGTTCTTAGCTAAGCTGCGGATGAGGTCATACTGACTATCCGCCAAAAAGGCCGTACCGGATTCCAACCTCGCCGCGTTGGCTAATGCCCCCTCGGAGGAGGCCTCCTCTGCCTGGAGTTGCTGAGCCCACCTCAAACAGGCCCGCGCCACCCAGGCCCCTGAAACTGAAGCTTGTAAGGCCAGAGCGCTCACATCAAAGGCTTGTTTTAGGAGCATGTCCACTTTTCTATCCTGGGGATCCCTCAGGGCTGCGCTGCCCTCAACTGGGATGGTAGTTTTCTTTGTTACTGCTGATACCGCCGCATCTACTCTGGGGGACTTGAGCAGCTCTTTGTCAGATTCAGGGAGAGGGTAGAGGCGGGACATGGCCCGGACCCCTCTTAACCCTGACTCAGGCTGATCCCATTCCTCCTGTATCATCTGACGCACCACTCTGTGGACCGGAAAAACCTTCTGGGACTTCCTGATGGCCTGGATTAAGGGATCCTCCAATGCCTCATCCTCCTCTGGGGTATCTGAGGCTACGTTGAGAGCTTTCAGTGAATCATTAATTAAGGCAGGCAGCTCTTCTCGTCGGAAAACTCTAATTATGCGAGAATGGTCCTCCTCGGGGATTTCCCCTTCTTCCAGCTCCTCCTCTTCCTCCTCTAAGTCCTTTTCAGAGCCCTCTTCTAGGGTGCCCTGGGAAAGAGAAGAGAGGGGCTCCTCATTCAATAGCCTGGGGCGCTTTGGGGGTATCCCTGAGTCCTGAACGCTTGCCCTCAAGGGTCTGGCTACTCTGCCTTCAGTTGTCGAGCTCCCTTCCCCTGTCCCAAGCCCCTGCTTACGCATGCAATAGGCTTGGTGTAGCAAGAGCACGAAGTCAGGGGAGAAGAAGTCCCCGACTCCCCCCTCCCCAGGGGGAAGGGCGGAGGGGGGAAGCGAAGGAGGGGGTACCTCCGAGCGTGAGGGAAGGGATAACTGGGACGCCACTTCCTCCTCCATAGGATCCGAGGACCCCTGAGATGATTGGGCCATGGACAAGCTGATTTCTTGTTCTACAGAGGTAGCTACTGCAGCACAGCCCCTGCAGACTCCTGCCTCAGATGAAGTACCCCTACGAGTGCCACAAGATGGGCACCTTGACTTGCCAGTCATGCTCTCCAGGGGAAATCCTAAATTCAAACTTAGGCGCTCCGCCTAGGCAGGCAGTTTACCAGAAACTTCAAATTAAATTAAACTTTAAATTAAACTTTAAACCCCCTGAATTGCTCTCTCCTGTATCAGAAATAAACCAGGGAAAATCCCCCGAAATAACTGGAAAAATAAAATACAATTTCAGAAGTTAAAAACTAAAACAGAAGTTAAACCAGCAATTACAATCTCATTCCAGCCCATAAGCTGGGTACTTGCGATTTTTTTTGGAGGCTTCTGCTGTTTCCCGGACTGGGGCCGCGATTCCTGAACCGTTGGCTCAACATGTGGTAGGCCGCGGCCACGTGGAGCTCTGAACGGAGGAACGCGACTGCTCTCAGCGCTTCTCTGGGCCCTCCGCAGAGGAGAAAGGACAGGAAAAAAAACAACAACGTGTCCTGCGCAGCCCGGAACGCCGTCTGTTTATCGGTGCTGTGATCGCGTCTCCGGAGCTCGCCCCTGCACTCTGCTGCCTCGGGGGGAAGAGCGATCAAGCCTGCTTGCTGAGACTTCTCTCTCCCGCTTTGCGTTGCCTCCAGCGCTCAGCCACGGGGGGGCTTCGGCGTGAGGACGCAGGCCTTTGGAGAACTGAAGAGGAGCAGACCTAACCAGCAGCGAGAGGCTCCTGATCCCCCTGCTCGCTGCTGCAGGCAAGGCGGTATCACCTCCGATCCTCGGCCCGGGCCGAGGGGGGGGGAGGGAAAACAGAAAACGGCAGAGAAATAAATAGGAAATAAAGTTGCCTAATGAAATAAAATTAAGATTTAAAGTTGAAATAAGTTAAAATAAAATAAAATTAGTAAAATTTAGGAGAAGGTAGGACTCCAGTAAGCCCTAGGCTTACGGAACCCTCCAGCTGCTTGGAGGCTGAGAATACTGGAGTTAGTGGGTGGCACCAGTGGTATATATACCGCTCCATCCCAAAAAGGTTGGGCTCAGCCTCCAAGCTGCTGGAAGGGTTGCGTAACCCCTGAAGTAAAGGGACTGGACTGGAGTGACGATAAGGAATACCTGCTTAACAACCTTAAATAAAAGTGAAAAATAAAATACAAATGAAATAACTTTTTTTTGAATGCTCATCCCTAAGGCTTGAAGCTCTCCAGCTTTTTCTCCTTGGTTTACTTAAATTTTGTATAGTCTAATACCTCTTTCTGTGTTTTTCCCCACAGACTTCATTTGATTGTCAGGGGTTACATTCAGAATCCATTCACTTCCATTTGCTAGCCCATCAATTAGGTTAAATAGGTTAAATATATCTCTCAAAGTTGCATGATCCCTATTCAATGTATACCGCATGTTTGTTATACTGTAAAATGCTTGGAATATTATGAGAAGGCAGTATAGAAAATGTATTAAATAAATAAATGCTAAATGTAACCCTCCAGTTGTGCTGTCTAAATGTTGTTAAACCCTCTCATGTTAAATGTTGTAAACCACCCTCATGTCAAATGTAACCCCAATTGTGATGTCATGTAACCACCTTGATTGTAGGATAAGGTGGTATACAAATCTGTCTAAATAAATAAATAAATAAAATAAATGCAGGTCAATATGTGATCTGAATTTCTCCCTTTCTTCCTTAATAGAAAGATGTAGGTCATCATTACAATAGACTATTGCACAGTTTTACAGGAAGCTCTAAAATACCAGTGTTACTTGAAATATAAAGGGATACATGCATTCAAATAGAATGACTTTGCTTTACAGTAACGGTCTATCTCGTGGCAGTTTCTCAAAATGGGTTAGTTTTGTGCATACCATGGCAGTCATGAATCTCACTGTGAAGCCAGGGTATGTGGAGTATGGAGCTATGTAATGAAGTTCATGAATATTCACCATAAAAGGCCATGAAGGGAAGTTAACATAAAATGAAAGCTAAATACAAGGGATAGCAACCTGACAAGCCTAAGAGCACATGTGTGAGTCACTAATCTGCCCAGTTGTTGAGATATCCTAATTTGGGTAACATAGGCTTACAATACATTGTGTACCTTCTTGCAAGATCTATCATATTCTTCAAACAAATGTGCTATTTATTTCACTTTTCAATCTTTGCAAGTGAAAATATCTCAGTACTATAAGCTCAATGCAATTCTGTTTGTCTTAAAATGAAAACAAGCGGAGAGTCAATTCTTGAAACTATCACAAAGGTAAGAAAATCATAAAAAATTCACTTTCAAGGCAGGAACTCAGTCCACAGTAGAGGCAGAATAACTGGTACAGCAATGAAAAGGAAATCAACTCTGGACATGGGTGAAATGATGTACGTATAGTTATGTGGCTGTCAGGCTTGGATGAACCCTAATCTGAATGAGATGTCATGAAGACCCATAATTGGCCGATTCTTCAGGCACAACCTCAATCAGGAGAGCAACTTAAAGCAACGGTTAGGGGTACAACATTATGGGCTCTGCGTTGCTACGATGCATAGCTATCGCCACTGAACTTTAACTCCGGATATTCAATGCAGGGTTCATATGCAGGCCTGGCATTCTATATCAGAGGTCACTGCATAGCCTCCACAGCGGCAGAAGCTAACCAAGTAGTGGCCATATTGAGTCACTCCCTGGATAGCTCCTACAGGTAAAAGATAGGCCATAGGCCAGCTTTTGCTGCACCTATCTTTTACCCACAGGTCGCTAACTGGGCAGTGGTGCATTATCGCCGCTACCCAGTTAGCAGCTGTCACCACCCTCAGAATGCCCATGACATGCCCCAATGCTAAGCAGTTAGCAATGAGTTTTGTAGTGGAGATAAATGATCGAGGCCACAGGGCCAGGTCCCGAGGCCGACAATAACCGGGTTCCCGGGGCCCAGCTCTCGGCCTCAAGCTCATTGCGTGTGGGGGGGGGGGGGAAGAGGGTGCGAGGGAATTGCGAGCATCATTTGAAATGACCCCACATCAGGCACATGGGACGATTTCATTGGTGCTGCAGGGGGCAGGGTGAGCGGAGCCTGCTGGGTCCGCGGCAGACAGCGTGTGAGCTGTGGTCTGGTGGCGGTGGCTTGTGGGTGAGTCAGGGCAGTTGTGGTGGGCTTTGTGGCCTTTGTCGGTGTGTGGGGAGAACCGGGGGGGTGCTGAAAGGGGGGGGGCTGAGTGCCGGCAAATTTGGTGTCGCCAAGTGCGAGGAGGGGCGTGGAAAGTGCCGGGCAGGTCGTCCTTGCAGGTGGTTGGGGAAGAGGGGAGAAGCCAGGCCTGTACGCAAGCTGTGGCTTGTGGGTCTGCCTTCCTCTGGGGAGTCGTGGTTTGCGATCAAGGGGGGGAGGGTGCAGCGGGGATTGCCAGTGCCGAGTGAAGGGGGTGACCAGCAGTTCGGGTCATTTCTGTGGGCCCCTTCTGTCCAGCTGGCGGCATTTAAAGAAAATAAATAAAGTGGAATAAGCAGACAGGTGTAGCAGTGGTGTTCAGGCTGCCAGTTTAGTCGGGCTGGGTGTTAAGAAAAAGACAGGAGGAACAGAGCAGAAGAGCCTCTGCAGGGCAGAGCTGAGCATGGGGCGGGTGCAGAAGGGTCCAGGTGTGAGGGGTCAGTGGGGTGATTCAGGAGCCTGGGCACGGGGGAGGGCAGGCCAGGGGCAGAGTGGGGGGTCACCTGGTGCTGTCCAGTCGGTGGCACCGAGAGCTCGTTGGGGTAGAAGGGCAGTAGGGGGGGATCCCGTGCAGGAGGCAGGGGGAGGGCTCGCTCGGCTCCTGAGAGGGGGGCAAGGGCGAGGGGAGTGGCCAGGGGTTGCCGGGGGGGGGGTGTCTCAGCAGGTAGAGCAGGTTAGCTCCAGGCAGCTGGGGGAACATGAAATTTCCGGTACGGTGGGACAGGTGTCAGGGGTAGTGGTGCCGGGAGCTGAGAGTGGGGGGTTAGGTGTGTTGGGGGGAATTCAGGTAAGCTCAGGTGCTGATTCTGGGGGATTCTGTCCAGGGGGGGTTCCTTGCCCTTCCTTGTTTCAGGGTGGTTATAGTCCATGGCGCCCTGGGGGGTACTTTATGTCTCCATCGCCTACGGGGGGTGTGGGGAGTTGGTCTGGAGAGGGGCAGCAGGGTGGAATGGGGCCTTGGGGGTATGGTTGGGGAGACTTGCCAGGGGTTGGCTTCGGCGGCGGGGGTCAGTTGCCTGGATTGGGGGTGCTGGTTGGGCGGCTAGGGGGTTGGACGCTTCTGCATGGAATTGGGGCGGTCGGGAGGGGGTAGGGGGGGTAGCAGTCCCGGGGCTGTTGCTGCTGGTGTTTCTACTTTTCTCCCTCTGCAGATACCGGTGGATGTGAGTGTGAGGTCTGGTGTGCCTGTTCTTGATCAAACCGGTGGATAAGTGTCGAGGTTGCAGAGGCCAGGGCAGTCGAGTCCAAGTGTGGAGGCGCCAGTCATGGGTGAGCAAGGCGCGGGCACTGTGGTGGACGGTGAGTGTGTGGGGGAGGGTAGTGGGTCAGGTGGGTGGTACAGGCCGCGGGGACTGCGGTTGGGCTGGGCCGCAAGGCCAAGTCTAAGCGTAGGCATGGGCGTCATTGTCGCCGCGAGTCATCATCATCATTCTCCTCTTCTTCGTCAGGGAGTTCTTCGGTCGGATCAGCAGGGGCGTTTGTCGATAAGAGCAATTGCGCATCCTCCTCGTTAGTTCGTTGTGCAGAGTTGTGGGAGGGCGTTTTGCAGAAGATGAGGCGTCAGATCCGGAGGCGGCAATATATTGATATATTTCGACTCCTAGAGGGGAGGAAGCGGTCTGGTGAGAGCCAGAAGAAGGAGCCAGGGCATTATAGGCTCATACATAATTTGTCCTTCCCGCCAGGGCAGTCAGTGAATGACCACATCCCGCATGAACTGTGTATGGTGCGTTATGCATCGTTTGATGCCACCGTGGAGTTGGTGCTGCGGTGTGGTAAGGGGGCACTGATGGCTAAGGTGGATATTGAATCTGCATTTCGGCTATTGCCAGTGCACCCGTCCGCATTTCCGTTGTTGGGTTTTCGGTTCGATTCTTTGTACTATTTTGATATGTGTTTGCCGATGGGTTGTGCGATTTCGTGCACTTATTTTGAGGCCTTCAGTTCTTTTTTGCACTGGGTTTTGGAGCAGCGGACGGGTTTGCGTTCCACGGTTCATTACTTGGATGATTTTCTCTTTGTGGGCCCAGGTCAGGTGGAGACATGTGCGCTTTTGTTGTCATCCTTTCAGGAGATGGCCAGTGACTTTGGCATTCTGTTAGCAGAAGGAAAGATGCTCGGGCTGGTGACATGTCTCTCTTTCTTGGGGACAGAGATAGACTCGGTGGGTATGGTGGTGCAGTTCCCTGTGGAAAAAGTGGAGCGGCTGAAAGGTCTGGTTTCGGCGGTGCAGTCGTCTTCCAAGGTTTCGCTCCAGGACTTGCAGTCTTTAGTGGGCCATCTTAATTTTGCTTGTCGGGTTATCCCCATGGGGCGTCCCTTTGCCCGGCAGTTGTCTTTAGCCATGGCGGGGGATAAGCGGCCTCATCATCAGATCCGCGTGTCGGTTGGAATGCGAGAGGACTTACGGGTATGGGAGTCATTCTTATAGGATTTTAATGGTTGCACTGTGGTGCAGTTACCTAAAGTGTCGGATGCAGATTTGCAGCTTTTTTTGGATGGGGCGGGTAGTTCGGGATTCGGCATCTATTGCCAAGGGTTGTGGTGCGCCGCTGCGTGGCTAGCGGGATAGGCTGATTCCGGGTTGACACGTAACATCGCTTTTCTGGAGTTGTTTCCCATTGTGGTGGCCTTTTGGATTTGGCCCGAGCGGTTGCGGAATAGGAGGGTGGTGTTTTGGAGTGACAATGCGGCAGTGGTGGAAATAATTAATAGGCACTCGCCTTGGTGCCCGCAGGTGGCGGCATTGATGAGGGTTTTTGTACTAGCTTATTTGCGCCTCAATGTTATGGCCAGGGCGCGTCACGTGCCAGGCATACAGAACTCAATTGCTGATGCTTTGTCCAGTTTTCAGTGGTCACAGTTTCATTGGTTGGCCCCAGTGGCGGACGTGGCAGCTTCGGAAGTTCCGGATCATCTTTGGCAGATTGGGACCCAGGAATGATGGCGTTGCTGTGTTCTTCGGTGGCGCCGGGGACCTGGTCCTCGTATTTTCGAGGTTACTCCAAGGTGTGTGAGTTTTTGAAGGGTCAGGGTTGGGGGGGGAAAGAGTTGATAATGGGTCATTGGGTTTGTTCGTAGTATGGGGAAAAGCTGGGGGTTGGTCCAGGTCGGAAGTCCTGTCAGCATTAGCAGGCTTTTCCTTTTTTCTGTAAGGCTGCGGGTTTGGGTAATCCTAGAGCTTCCTTTTTAGTGCGGCGCCTGTTGATGGGATGGGCAAAAGAGCATCCCAGGGGACAAGATTGGTGTCAGCCAGTGTTGCACGAATTGCTGTTGCGGATCTGGGGGGTGTTGCCTGTGGTGGCGGTCTCTGACTTCGAGTCAGTACTGTTTAGGGCCTATTTGTCATTGCCCTTTTTGGGGCATTTCGGTTTTGTGAACTGGTGCCTCGGTCCAAGAAGTGGGGGGCATTTGGGGGGGTTGGATTTTCAGCATATGGCTTTGTCGGCGATGCAGCTGCGCATCTTCCACCCACACTCCAAAACTGATCAGTTGGAAAAAGGGGGATGGGTGGTGTTGAAAGCCATCTCCGAGTTGTGTTCTTGCCTGGTGCAGAATTTGTGGCTTATTATTTCTGCACGAGGATGGCAAGCCGGTGACACAGTTTCAATTCACTGTGGTGCTGTGATTGGCTTTAAGACAGCTCGGTTTGGATGGGACGCAGTTTGCATCACATTCCTTCAGGATTGGGGCCGCTACTAGGAAGGCCGTGTGCCGAATGAGAGAGGCCCCCCCAGCCACACACAAAATGGGCCCCGTGCCTGATCAGCTTCAATGGGAACCGAGGAGGCCCGAAGACCCCAGCTGACCTCTGAACAGCTGTGGGCGTAAAGAGTGGCATTTGCCTTCTTTCCCGCAGCTGTGATAAAAAGGGAACTATCGAAATTGATATCAAAAGGCAGACTAGATAGGCCATATGGGCTTTTTCTGAGGTCACGTTTCTATGTTTAAGAAGAGAATTATGAGAAAATGAACTATTAAATGCAAAGGAGGAACCGTGGGAGGAAATAGAAACATCTTGTGAGAGCAAATAAGAGAGGAATGAGGTAGTATAACAGAAAGAGATGACAATGAGTATGTATATTAACTATAGTGTTTTTATAATATTGTAATCTATACTGATCTATGAACTATATTTTGGGATTCATTTGAATTACAAGCAAATAATTAAACTGAACAATAAACTAAAAATGAGTGAAGAAGGTGCATTTAAAATAAATTAATATAAGAATTGTTTGAGGATCTGCAAGAGGAGCCCCCACTGACTTCCATGGAGCTGAATGACTGCAGGCAGGCATCAGAGGAATTGATTTAGCCTTCCCCATGACATCCTCTCCCACTACAAGTCAAATCACTACAGACTGACAAATGCCTTTTAAGCAGAATCAAGTATCTTTTCTTGCAACATGCAAAAACTGCTACAGACCGACTAGCTCTGTATGTACAAGATAAGAGATTTTGTAGAATAGTCTTTAACATATTAGTGCACCCCTAAATCATTATGATTATCAAAAGGTATGGTGCATTAGGGAATAGACTCCTCCACTTGCCTCCTTTTTTACATGCTTCTCTAAGCTCCTCTCGCTTGCCACTGTTGGAGACAGAACGCAAGGCTAGGTGGACCTTTCATCTGTCTGGGTCAATCTTATGTTCTTAACACTTATCAATGAATGCATCTGTTTAAATTGGCCTTGTTGGGCTTAGTCGAAACAAAGAATGGCAAGTAAAATCATGCAAAACAGCCAGGGTATCTAATATGATGAAAGTGATTTCCTATAGACAGATCCTCCCCAATATATTTTAGATTACCATTCAGTTTAGAACTATTTTCTTTTTCAATAAAGACATTTTAATGAAAGCAGTCTACTGCTAGAAATGGGCTGCTTTTAGATCAGCAAATGGAGAAATAGAATAGCAATAAAACAGTATATTAAATTTAAAAAGGTCAAAGTGTACTGCAGCTGATGGGCCAGATCAATTCCTAGGTGGTTTGGAACAGCAGAAGGACAAGCATCATGAACATTTAAGATGCTAACTTCCCTTTTGCACCCAGTCTTACCGAAAACCTGTTCTTACAATCACATAAGGCTGCCATTGAATGAAATATACTATTTCATAATATGCCTCATGGACTTTCACTCTTTTTCTACATATTTGCTTAGCCTGTATTTCTTTCTTCTTTTTAGAGAAGTGGGGGCACCATTTAGAATTCCCACTGCAACAGCAGTGCTTGAACTTAAGGTCAACACAAAGGAGCAGCGTGTGCGGTCTCTATGGAAACTGTACCAGATAATGTCAGATACTAAGAAATATCGAGAATGAAGTGATAAAATCATAATTTTAGTAAGCACAGTGAATTTACAAGCATTATAAAAATTATGTCTCACTCTCTATATATACTGTATCTGTTTATACCTATCTGTATATACATATGTATGTATTGACTAGGTATTCCTTTAAAAGCAATTTTAACTTTTATTCTGATTAATTATAATATCTTTGCTTGACCATATATTCATAGACAATAAAAACATAAAATGATTTTCTTGAGCATATCCCAATCATTCAAGATGTTGACTACTTGAGGGGATTTTGATTTTTATTTTGGCGGGAGGATTCACAAATGTATATAAATAATTCTAATTAAAATGAGTACCAATGGTATAATGCTGTTTGAAAAATATTTAAAACCTCATTAAGCCAAAAGCTGCCAGCATGTTAACTCTCCCCCATTCCATTATTATATTGCACAGGTGTGGTGTATCAAATCGGTTATAATTCCAAGACTCCTTACCTGTGTTTTACATGTTAACCTTGAACAACTTCATTAATGAAGAATTATAGCATAGTATCTGACTAGCAAAGACCATTAAATGAGTTATTATTTATTCATAAGCCTCTAGCAATCTATTAGTTGTAGCAGTTGTAGGGATGGGCATAAAACAATGAGTAAGTTGAAATTGCAGGCCTGGTTGAACCTTACTGACGCTAAGTAGAAACCCCACCCCCAGCTTGCTATCGATATGGCAGGACTATAGACTGGTTCACATATTCCTGAGCTAAAATATTATGGGCCCATGCACTAAAGTTCAGTGTTCAAGCTAGGTCATATAAGGGCCCTTTTACTAAAATGCGCTAAGCAGGTGACATGGGTTTTGGTGCATATTAAGTATGCGCCGAGGTCCTGGTGCCTGTTAGTGCAGGGCTAACACAGCAGAGGTCAATTTCCATGCTGTGAACCGTGCGTTGGAGTAGTAAGGAAGCGGTTTGTGGCGGAGATATGGGTGTGGTGAACATTACACAGTGGACACAGGTGCAAACACCACACACTAACTGTGACCCTTGCAATTAGCGTAGGTTCACCTAACGCCACCTCAATAGGTGAAGTTAAGTGCATCCGCAGTAACTGCGCATGCTCCTGCAGCACGTTACAGCCTGTTGAGTATGGTAATTGCCAGAAACATTCTAGACACACCCATGGTAGTTAGCATACAGTGATTGCAACAACCACACATTTCTTTTTCCGCTAAATATGTATTAATTGCAAGACCCAGCACACTTTAATAAAAAAAAAAAACATAGTATGCTTGCCAAATTGTATGCAATCTGCTAATCCCTAAGAATTCATGCTAAAACCAGCCACAATCCATGCACAAAGTTGAATATTTCAACATGAGAGGCAAATTAGAGTGATAATGAGAAATGCTAATTCACCCCATGCAATAGGCATCATGCAAATTTGCACAAAACCTTATAGGATACTAGCACCTGTTGCAGAAGGGACAACATACTGTCATTTAACATGAGTAAAAGACTGTCTTCTCGAGACCTTCTCCAATACAAAGCCCTCTCCTCCCAAGCCAGATTCACCCTACTTTGACCCCCTGGTTCCCCCTGAATGATTCGTTCATTTATTTCATTTACTATATCACCTTGTCATGTAGATACATAAATTTAGGAAACAATAGCAGGAGAAGAAAAAAGGAAAGACGAGGCAAGAGCGCACATCGCACAGGGATAGAGTGCAAACCATGCAAACAGGTCAGCAATGATGTAGCTCATCCTTCTGATCTCCCACTGCAGAAGAGCCCCCCAAATCCCCCAACATAGTCAGATTCCTCACCTTGGCAACTTATGCCAATGTCATATTGACTCACCCCAAGCTCTGAGATAGATTCCTTCGACCCCTCTTTAAAGGCATTCTGGAGGACTTCCATCTTTACCAGCAACAGTTGATTTTCAGGCAAGGGTTTGAACTGCAGAGTGACAAGTTTCTGTTGGATATAAATGAAGTCACTGAAGCAGTGACTGGCAAAATGCAGCCTGCATCAGACAGATTTTTGGGTTGAGTTC
Organism: Ichthyophis bannanicus; assembly: GCA_033557465.1. Taxonomy (NCBI): domain Eukaryota; kingdom Metazoa; phylum Chordata; class Amphibia; order Gymnophiona; family Ichthyophiidae; genus Ichthyophis; species Ichthyophis bannanicus. Next base: position 98,569,795 of record CM066040.1, on the reverse strand, counting down.
CTGTGATCAAAGTGACTATTACACCCATGTATGACCTTGCCAATTTAAGTTAAGTAGTGAGTTATGTTTTTCAATAATTGCAGGCTCCGAGGTAACATGGTTTTACTAGAGGCAGGTTTTATCAGACTGGCTAACCTACTGAAGAGGGCTTTAAACTAGATTTGTTAGGGCGGAGGAAGAAAGCCCCCAGGTAAGTGAATGCCCCCGAGTAAGTGAAACATTAAATACCTCTGTAGAAATGGGTAAAAGAGGCAACATCTGGAAAGCAGTATAAATGCCCGTAGCATGGGAAATAAGAATCCACATGCTGAGGCTTTAATGGAAGCAAGGCCGGCCCGTCCATTGAGCAAGAATGTTTTTTGCACAGGGCCCCGCGTTTCAGGGGGCCCCGCGCAAGAAACATCTTGCATCCCAGCAAAGTTTAAAAAAATCAGAAACCGGCTGCGGCTGCCACTGCCGCCATGGCAGCAGCAGAATCGAGAATCAGCCCATTTACAGTCCTTACCACCCCCCCCCCCCCCTCCATCAGCCCAGCTAAGTTTAAAAAAAAAAACCAGAAACCGGCTGCTGCCGCCGCTGCTGCCGTGGCAGCGGCAGAATCGAGAATCCCGCGGGGCCCCCCTGTCCTGCAGTCTTCTATGCGGCCTCAGCGTCGGCTGTCAGAGCTGCGCGAAGAGAGAGAGCTTCTCTTCTCGCAGCTCTGTTAATCATGCCGCGGGGCTGATGGGAAATCCCATCAGCCCCGCGGCGGGATTAACAGAGCCGCGAGAAAGGGAAACTCTCCCTTCGCGCGGCTCTGAAAAGCCCGCGCTGAGGCCGCATAGAAGACTGCAGGACAGGGGGGCCCCGCGGGATTCTCGATTCTGCCGCTGCCACGGCAGCAGCGGCAGCAGCAGCCGGTTTCTGGGTTGTTTTTTTTTAAACTTAGCTGGGCTGATGGGGGGGGGGTAAGGACTGTAAATGGGCTGATGGGGAGGGAGGGGGGGTTCGGACTGGAACTGGGCTGATGGGGGGGTTAGGACTGGTAATGGGCTATAGGGGGTTCGGACTGGAAGTGGGCTGATGGGGGGGTTAAGACTGGGAATGGGCTATGGGGGGTTAGGACAGGTAATAGACTATGGAGGGGCTAAGACTGGAAATGGGCTGATGGGGGAAGTTATGACAGGTAATGGGCTATGGGGGGCTACGACTACAAGTGGGCTGATGGGGGGATTAGGACTGGAAACGGGCTATGGGGCGGTGGGCTAAGACTAGAAATGGGCTGATGGGGGGTGTTAGGACTGGTAATGGGCTGTGGGGGGCATTAGGACTGCAAATGGGCTATGGGGGGGTTACAACAGGTAATCGGCTATTGGGAGGTAACACAAAAAATTGGCGGTTGGGGGGATTAGGAATGGAAATGGGCTATAGGGGGGTTGGGGCAGGTAATGGGCTGATGGGGGGTTACAACAGGTAATGGGCTATGGGGGGGCTAAGACTACAAGTAGGCTGATAGGGGGTTAGGACTGGTAATGGACTGTGGGGGGGCGTTAGGACTGGTAATGAGCTGGGGGGGGTAGGACTGGTACTGGGCTATGGGGGGGTTACAACAGGTAATGGGCTATGGGGAGCTATGACTACAAGTGGGCTGATGGGGGGATTAGGACTGGAAATGGGCTATGGGGGGGTTAGGACAGGTAATGGGCTGATGGGGGGTTACAACAGGTAATGGGCTATGGGGGGGGCTAAGACTACAAGTGGGCTGATGGGGGGTTAGGACTGGTAATGGGTTGATGGGGGGTAAGACTGAAAATGGGCTGATGGGAGGGTAAGGACTGGAAGTGGGCTGATGGGGGGGTTAGGACTGGTAATGGGCTATAGGGGGTTCGGACTGGAAGTGGGCTGATGGGGGGTTAGGACTGGTAATGGGCTATAGGGGGTTCGGACTGGAAGTGGGCTGATGGGGGAGCTAGGACTGGTAATGGGATGGGGGTTGCTAGGACTGGAAATGGGCTGAGTGGAAGGGGGGCTTGAACGGCAAATAGCTGATGGGGACAGGGGCTTGGAATGGAAATGGGCTGAGTGGAAAGGGGGCTTGAACTGCAAATAGCTGATGGGGAGAGGGGCTTGGAATGGAAATGGGCTGTGAGGAGAGGGAGCTAGGACTGGAAATGGGCTGAGTGGGGGGGGGGGGCTAGGACAGGAAATGGGCTGATGGAGGGGCCAGGATAGGACTGGAAATGGGCTGTTGGGGGTGCTAAGGTTGGAAATGGGCTGTGGTGGGGGCTTGAATTGAAATGGACTCATGGAGGGGCTAGAACTGGAAGTAGGCTCATGGGGGGCTTGGATTGGAAATGGGCTGAGTGGAGGGGAGCTAGGATTTGACATGGGCTGATGGTGGGGCTAGGAAAGGAATAGAAATGAGCTGATGGGGGGCTGGGATTGGAAATGAGCTGATGGAGGAACTGATAGGACTGGAAATGGATGGGGGAGCTAGGACTGGAAATGGGCTAATGGTGGGGCTAGGATAGGATTGGAAATGGGCTGATGGGGGACTAGGACTGGAAATGGGCTGATGCAGGGACAAGAAGGGAGCAGATGCTGGGTGGGGCTGGAACTAGAAAGGAGCTGATGTTGGGGGAGGATTAGAATGGGATGGAGCTGGGAGAGGGAAATGGAGAGGGAAAAATATTTTGCGTGGGAGGGAAGACAAATCTACAATTGGCCGGATATTGGGAGAGTAAGTGGGGATTGAGGATGGAGGGGTAAAATTTGAGTGGATGAAATAGGAATGAGGAAAGAGCAAAAGGAGAAAGATTAGTATGTTAAAGCAGATGTAGAGAGAGAATGGAAATAAACCCAAGAAGACAGAAGAAAGGACAAATGGACAGCAGATGGAGAGTTAGCAGAAGATACGAAGAAACCAGAAGAAAGTGGCTGGAACAATTGCAACTGAAAAAAATGCACAAAAGGTAGAAAAATATCTCTTTATTTTGAATTTATTAACTGGAATATGTCAGCTCTGGGAAATGTGCATCATTAATTTTTGCGCTTTGTTTAGTACAAGAGGAAATTAATTTATAGTTTTATTTCTACAGTGTTGTTGAATATTCCAAGTTTGGCTTTTGGGGTTCCCAGTTTAATTATTGTCTTCCTGTTTCTAAATTGTGATTCCTTATTTGGTGATGGTCTATGTTCTGCATGTGTAACTGAGCTGAGGTATTCTGTTTATATAATTCCTATTTGACATTGCCACTTGTTCTTTCCCCAGTAGGTCATGTATTGTTGTTCTCTGAAATGTATTGGTTTAATATTTGCAGTGTTGCCTTTTGATAGTTAGGGTATGGTGCTTTGTGAGTCCTGGTAGTGCTGTTAGGATACGGCTGGTTTGCTATGGGTTCTAAATGGGCAGTGTTTGTAGTAGTTCCTAATGTGCCTGGCGGTTGGTACTGGATTATAGTAATGTAGAAACCTTTTAGTCTTTCTTTATCCATATACTCATTAAGAGGCATGTTTACTAAAAGTTAGTGTATGGTAACATTATGCAAATATTTATGCAAATGAGGCACCTTATGCAAATGAGGCCTCACACCGAGTCTCCGCACATGGCCCCGCACCCCCCTTGGGCCGCCCCTGAATGGAAGAGGCTAACTTGGATTTAGTGGCAGTTACGGAGACATGGTTCACAGACAACCATGACTGGGATATACGTAATTATACCAGGCTACACTTTATTCAGACAGGGTAGCAAGAAGGGGAGGAGGTGTGGCACTATATGTCAAAAATAATATTAAAGCTATAGAATTCCATGGCTTAAAAGGGAATGAGGAGGCACAATGGGTTAAACCAGAAAGAGGGAAAGGGAAATCCTTTTGTATTGGGGTGATATGCAGATCTCCCTCACAGGGAGAAGAAGTGGATGGGGATTTAATAGAAGACATATGCAATATTGCCACAAAAGGAGCAGTGCTACTGATAGGTGATTTCAATATCCTGGATGTTGATTGGCACATCCCTGCTGCAGTGTCATCTAGAAATAAGGAGATCCTAGATTCTCTACTGGAAGAACTATTCCAGCAACTGGTAACAGAAGCCAGACGTGAAGGGGCCATACTGGACTTGCTGCTTACTAATGGGGAAAGTATTTCTGATGTCATAGTGGGAGATCATATTGTCAAGCAGTGCATATCCTGGGTCTTCTTTAACAATGGTTAATGGACCTTTCCCCAGGAACCTGTCCAAACATTTTTTAAACCCAGCTACACAAACAGCTTTTATTACATCCTCCGGTAATGAATTGCATGGTTTGATTACGCTTTCACTGAAAAAATATTTTTATCTAGTAGTCTTAAGTAGGTTACACTGTAGCTGCATTGCATGTCTCCAAGTCTTTCTACATTCTGATGGCAAAAACATTCAATCCACTCCAGTCAATAATTTATAGACCTCTATCATATCTCCCCTCAGCTGTCTCTTCCCCAGGTTGAAGAACCCCAACCTTTTTAGCCTCTCCACATAAGGGTATCCTGCCATCCACATTACCATCTATGATGTCCGTCATGATCCCACAGTGACAGTGGTGGTACACAGACATGCTACTGCTGCGGAAAGGAGATATTCCACATGGGGCAGTCCAAGGGTCCTGGTACTCCAGGCAGAGATCCCAGCTGGACCCCCTGCTGCCATTGCATCCAGCTGTGGGGGGAGAGGCTGATAGTGCCAGCAGCTGTAGCCCTCCAAGTAGTTACAACATGCAGCTGCTCAGGGGACTACCACAGCAGTGGCTTTCATCCTCCCCCCCCCCCCCCGAGACGTATCATTGTGGTCCCTGCAGAGGCAGATGGTTGGGGGAGGCTGTGTGGCCATCCATGTATGCCTCTGCCCCCCCATCTGGACCTTACACCCTAGGCACCCACCAACCCACATGTTGGATGGGCTGGGACTGCACACCACCAACACTACAGCATACGGTCATGTCAACATGGTGTGGGAGTGTTGGTGGAGGAGGCAGCGGCACCCGCCTGCAGCAGACCAAAGCCATGTCCTGGTCCTGTGCACAATGCACATTACATAATGTGCAATGGTCTGTCTTATGGGAAGCATATCAGCCGTAGGAACAGTTGCATCCATCTGCCAGCACTGTGACTCAATGCACACATTTGGTGTGTACATGAGTGGAGGGTTACAAGTTTAGGTCCCATCTGTGGATCATGCTTTGCATGTCCCTGTGGCTAAACGTTAGCCTACAGTGCAGATACAACACCAGCATGTGCAGCCCCCTAATGAATCGGCCAGCAAGGGAACAAATACCCATCAGCCACACAGGCTCCATTATCCACAGCTGGATGGAGAATCAGGCTAAATACACAGGCACACTGAGTCGGCATTAACATCAGAGTGCGCTACTAGCTCCTGCACAATCAGCACACATTAACAATGCTTGAGCTGCTATGGAGGCCAAAGTGGCAGACAGGAATGCCAATCATCCCCAGTTTTGCACAGCGTGGCAATATGATTGTGTGTGTGTGTGTGTGTCTGTGTGTGTGTGTCCCCATTCTTTTTTGGCCTTCTACACCTCACTGAGACTTGCATTGCCTAAGCTGTTTCCAGCATTAGTCTGCAAATGTGCATGATGAGGAGCAAAGTATTGTGGGTATGGCCTGAAACAGGGTGGATTGGCTAGGATGTGTCTGCATCAGAGGTGGAGTCAATGGCCAAGATGTCATAGTGCCTGTCTGCCATGTGCATGGACTGGGTAGCCACAGCATGCCATGCTAGGAGGGCACTCTCACTCTGACCGAGCAGTGACCATGGCACAATTATGTATCCGCATAGTGCTCATACAGAGTCTGGTTCCAGTGATATGGGTGCACTTCCTGTCCTGGGGGCCCAATCACTGAACCAATTGCTGGCTGTTTATGCCATATATGGGTGCATATGGTCACCCTGTACACATGCAATGTGTGCTGGCCAGCAGACTGTCAGCAGTAGGCATGTGCATAGCTGGAAAACCCAGTGTGGGCAGCAGGTGCAGTCTGACTGTGCTTGCTGTGTGTGATTGTTAGACCTAGGTGATTGAGACAGGTGGTGTTCCACACCTACTCGCTGTGGTAATGGTAGGGCCAACAGGACTCTAATAACAGCCCCATGGTAGTTGGCAGGCACTGTTCTAGGTGGGTACCTGTCCAACTGGGGCAGGACAAGCTGCCAGATGTGAACGACGCATTCAGCATGCTGCAATTGTGCAGGAAACAAGGTGACTAGCATAACACACTGCCAGCAATACCTGCCACACACTGGCAGTGATATGGATCTACAGCATGGTCAGCAGAGACCATCTCTAAGTGCAGATTCTGAGGATCAGGTGCTGAGCACTCATCCTCATTCTGAGTGAACGCAGAAACTGCTCGGTGCTTATATCACACTCTGTCAGTGCATCTTATGAAACTGAGGTGATGGATCAGTGCATTCTCCATTTGGTGGTCAGCTGCAGACTGCTGTTCTGCATGTGCACAGCAACATGGGTACTGGAGGGGCTAGCCTGTACCTGCACAAACAGCAGATATTTTAGACAGTGACAGAATTAATGTAATGAATAATAAAAAAACAAAAGGGGCATGTACTGCGTGAGGTGTTGAGGGAGTCCTCTTCACCTTGCGGTTTATGCCCGACAAAAAGTATATAGCATATGGTGATTGTGGTTGGGGTTTGGGTATTCTTTTAAATAGTGATACGTGTGGGAATACCTTTTTGGGACTTTTTTCCTTTGATGCACATACCAACAGCAGACAATCCACTGGTCAGCACACATTGCATGTGCATAGAGCAACCATGTGCACCCAGGCTTGGGATAAATGGCATGGAAAACCAGCATTCGGTTCAGTGATTGTGCCCCAGGACAGGAAGTGTACCCACATCACTGGAACCAGACAATAAATAGCACTATGTGGATATATAGCCATGCCATGGTCACTGTTCGATCAGAGTAAGAGTCCCCTCCCAGCATGGCATGCTGTGGCCACCCAGTCCATACATTAGTTAGTGTAGCTGGGTTTAAAAAAGGTTTGGACAAGTTCCTGGAGGAAAGGTCCATAAACCATTATTAAGAAGTGACCGAAGATATCAATGCTTGACCCAGTACAAGCATTGTGGAACTTGTGTCTCTTGGGGAAACTGCTAGGTACATATGACCTAGATTGGCCACTGTTGGAAACAGAATACTGGGCTTGATGGACCTTGGTCTGACCCAGTATGGCATATCTTATGTTCTTATGTTCTTAGGTGGCAGACAGGCACTATGACGTCTCAGCCATTGACCCTAGCACCGATGCGGACACATCCTGGCCAATCTACCCTGTGTCAGGCCATATCCACAATACTTTGCTCCTCATCATGCACATTTGCACACTAACGCTGGAAACAACTTAGACAATGCGAGGCTCAGTGAGGTATGTTGTTGTTAAGTGCCGTCGAGTCGGAGTCAACTCATGGCGACCCTCTGGATAGCTATCCTAAATTGTGTTCGGTCTTCAGTCAGGCGGCTCATTGATGACAGACTGGTACCCGTAGCTGCTGTTATTGTAGCGATCCATCTCATTGCTGGCCTTCCTCTTTTGCGTTGACCTTCTATCTTGCCAAGCATGATGTCTTTCTCTAATGATCTCTCTCTTCGCATGATGTGTCCGAAGTATGAAAGTCGAAGTCTTGTCATCTGAGCTTCTAAAGAAAGCTTAGGTTTGATCTCCTCTAGTACCGACTGGTTTGTTCTTCGGGCAGTCCATGGTATACACAGTATTCGCCGCCAGCACCATAATTCAAAGGCATCAATTTTCTTCCTGTCTGTCTTTTTCACTGTCCAGCTTTCACATCCATATGATGTTATTGAAAATACCATGGCTTGAACAAGTCGAATCTTTGTATGGAGAGACACATCTCTGCTCTTGAGAATCTTATCTAGGTCTTTCATAGCCATTCTGCCAAGAGCAATGCGTCGTCTGATTTCTTGACTGCTTGTTGCTTCTTTATTGATAGTTGATCCAAGTAGGTTAAAGTTGTTCACAATTTCAATTTCTTCTCCTTCAACGATGAACCTGTTGATTATGCCAGTTGTCATGATCTTTGTCTTCTTTACATTAAGGTGCAGGCCCATTTTGAGACTATGTTCTTTGATTGTGAGAAGCAAATGTTTCAGATCATCTTCGCTTTCAGCCAGTAATGTGGTATCATCAGCATAGCGAAGGTTGTTGATGAGTCTTCCACCAATCTTCACACCTCTGTTGTCTTCATACAGTCCTGCTTCTCTGATGATTTGTTCTGCATATAAATTAAACAGGTAGGGGGAAAGTATGCAGCCTTGTCTTACACCTTTGCTTATTTTAAACCATTCTGTTTCTCCTTGTTCCGTTCGAACTGTTGCTTCTTGATCAATGTACAGATTACGCAAGAGAACGATCAGGTGTTCTGGTATACCCATGCTTCTTAATGTGGCCCAGAGTTTCTCATGGTTTACACAGTCAAAAGCCTTGCTATAGTCGATAAAGCACAAATAGATATCCTTTTGGTATTCTTTAGTCTTTTCAAGGATCCATCTCACATCCGCAATGATGTCTCTCGTTCCTCGCCCTTTCCTGAACCCTGCTTGCACTTCAGGTAGTTCTTGTTCTAGGTATGGCTGTAGTCTCTTTTGAATAATCTTCAGTAGAATCTTGCTGGCATGTGGGATCAGAGCGATTGTGCGATAATTTCCACAGTCAGTTGGATCACCTTTCTTTAGTATTGGTATAAACACAGATCTTTTCCAGTCAGTTGGCCATGATGTTGTCTTCCATATTTCTTGGCAGAGCCTTGTAAGTACGGTAACAGCTGCATCAGATTGCTGCAATACTTCTATGGGAATGCTATCAATGCCTGGTGCTTTGTTCTTTGATAAGGCTTTCAATGCTGCTTCAACTTCTTCTTTCATCACCAATGGTTCCTGATCATAAGGTATAGGTTGAAACGGCTGTTGGTCCACTTGATCTTTATCATATAAAAACTCTGTATATTCCTTCCACCTTTTCTTGATCTTCTCAGCATCATTCAACATAGAACCTTGAGCATCTTGTAACATTCCAATTCGAGGCTGGAACTTTTTCTTTAACTCTCGCAGCTTTAGGAAAGCCGATCTTGTTCTTCCTCTAATAGTTTCTGCTTCTATTTCCTTGCAAGTGTCATTGTAGTACTTTTCCTTGTCCTGTCTTGCTGCACGTTGGAAATCTCTGTTGAGTTCTGCGATTGTCTTTCTTTCTCCTTTGGCTTTAGCTTCTCTGCGTTTCTGGGCAATTTTCAGAGTTTCTTCTGTCATCCATTTTGGCCGTTTTTGCTTTTTAACCTTTTGTAGAGACTTCTCGCTTTCTTCCAGCACAACCTTCTTGATGTCATTCCATAACTCTTCCGGAGCTCTGTCACTTGTATCTAAAGCAGCAAATCGATTTTGCAGGCAGTCTTTAAATTCCAGTCGTATATTCTCAAGGTCATATTTTGGTGCATTCATGAGTGGTTTGCTCTTTTTCAACTTTAGCTTGAGTTTGCATACTAGTAGTTGATGATCTGTACCACAGTCAGCTCCAGGTTTTGTCTTTGTAGATGTTACAGAGCTTTTCCATCGTTGACTTCCACAGATGTAGTCAATTTGATTTTTATACAATCCATTGGGTGAAGTCCATGTGTACAGTCGTCGCTTGTGTTGCTGGAAGAAGGTGTTTGCGATGAATAGATCATTGGTCTTGCAGAATTCTATCAATCTTTCTCCAGCTTCATTTCTGTTGCCAAGTCCATATTTTCCAACTACTTTGCCTTCTTCTTTGTTGCCAACTTTTGCGTTCCAGTCACCCATGACTATCAGGATATCCTGTTTGCATGTTCTGTCAATTTCAGCTTGTACTTGTTCATAGAACTCTTCAATTTCATTCTCTTCTGCAGCTGTTGTTGGGGCATATACTTGAATTATAGTTGTGTTGATAGGCAATCCTCGTAGACGAATAGAGATTAAGCGTTCGCTAACTGCATTGTATTTCATTACAGTTCTTGCAAGTTTCTTCTTTATTATAAATGCAACACCATTTCTTCTTTGTCTTTCATTTCCAGCATAGTAGACCATGTGATCATCTGATGCAAAGTGCCCGATGCCAGTCCATTTCAGTTCGCTGACACCCAACAGATCAAGTTGTACACGTTCCATTTCATTCTTGACCACCTCCAACTTCCCTTGGTTCATGCTTCGTACGTTCCATGTTCCAATGTGTAAGACATCTTTACAGCTTCTGACTCTCATTTCATCACTGATGCACGCAAGCCCTCACAGCACGACAAGCTGCAAACCAAGTGAGAGCAGTGAGGTATAGAAAGCCACAAAACAGTGGATAGACATAGACATATACACACACACTCACATTGCTGCGCTGTGCAAAAATGGGGATGGTTGGCATTCCTGTCTTCTACTTTGGTTCCGATATCAGCTCAAGTATTGTTAATGTGTGCTCATTATGCAGTAGCTAGTAGCACACTCTGGTGATAATGCCCGCTCAGTGTACTAGTGTGTTTAGCCTGACTCTCCATCCAATTGTGGATAGTGGAGCTTCTCTATGTGGCTGATGGATGTTTGTATCCTTGCTGGCCGATTCATTGGGGGTTGCACATGCTGGTGTTATATTTGCACCGTAGGCTAAAGTTTAGCACAGAGACATGCAATGCTTGATCCACAGCCAGGACCTAAACCCATGACCATCTGCTCATATACATACAACTATGAGCATTGAGCCACAATGCTGCCTTATGGCTACAAAAGTCCCTGGGGCTGACATGCTTCCCATCAGACAGACTTTTGTACATGTTACAGTGCACAGGACCAGGACATGACTTTGGTCTGCTGCAGGCTGGTGCCGCTGCCCCCTTCGCCAACACCCCCACACTATGCTGACATGTCCGTGTGCTGTCAGTGTTTATTTATTTATTTATTTATTTATTTAACAGTCTTTTCTATACCGCCCCTTCCAGAGATCAGGGGCGGTTTACATTGAACATTAAACAGAACAATTGTATACTTCTGTATACATTTACAAGGAACATTATGCTTTAACTATATACAGGTGTACTTACAGGGAACATATTTTGAACATTAACTATGACAGAGCTTTTTCAAACTATTTACAATTTATTTACATGGAACGCATCTTAGTTAGTTACAGTAGTGAAATAGTCAACTGTTTGAGTGGTTCATTAGCGTGTTGTGTGGGGTTAGTGAAATTTCCTGTGTTAGTCATTTGTTCTGTCTTGGGTACAGTGTATGTGTTTCTGTGATTGTATTGGTGAGGTTCTTTGTTGGTAGGGGATTTCAAAGTGTTTTGTAAAGAGGTAGGTTTTAATTCTTTTTTGAATTGGAGAAGGTCTTTTATCATGCGGAGTGTTAATGGTATTTCATTCCAGAGGGTGGGGGCAGCAAAGGAGAAGGCCCTGTCACTTGTTGTCGCTTTAGTTTTTCTAAAATTTGTTTTTATGTTGAGGGAGTGGGTTGCGTTCTGTCTGCGTGATCTAGTATCTTATGGGGGGTGTATTAGGGTGGATAGTTGTGATGGGGAGATGTTGTTGATGATTTTGAATGTAGTTAGGAGGATTTTATATTTTATTCGGCTGTTTATAGGGAGCCAGTGTAAGTCTAGTAGAATTGGGGTCACATGGTCTGTTAGATTAGCTTTAGTGACCATCTTGGCGCATATGTTTTGGGCTCTTTGGAGAAGGTATATGCTTTTTAATGGAAGTCCATTTAGGAGACTATTACAATAGTCGAAGTGGGGGGTTATGAGAGTATTAACTACAGATCTAAAGTCATCGGTGTTGAGTAGGGGTCTCAGATGTTGTATTGTCTTGAGTTTATAAAATATGGTTTTTACTGTGTGTTTTATGTGTGGAATCATGGAGAGTGAGTGGTCTAAGATTATTCCAAGGTATTTTACCTCCTTTTTAACAGGTATAGGTGTATTATTTATTGTGATTGTATTGGGGTATTTGTAGTCAGTGTCTGATTTCCTCGTTATGAACATTGCCTCTGTTTTTTTGAGGTTAATGCTCAGGTGGTTGTCTTCAAGCCATTTAGTAGTCTCGTTCATACATTGGAGTAGGCTATCATATTTGGGATTGTTGGGGTTTATGGGGGTGGCAAGCATGATATCATCTGCGTATATGAAATGGTTAATTTTGTGCTTCTTAAATATGTTTGTAATGGGCTGGAGGTATAAATTGAAGAGGAGGGCTGAGAGGGCTGATCCTTGGGGGATGCCTTGACCTTGTGGGAAAGTTTCGGATGTGTCGTTACCTAATTGTATCCGTATTAACCTGTTTGAGATGTATGATTTGAACCATTCAAGGACTGTCCCTCCTATTTTTAGGTATTCTAGTCTGTTAATGAGGGTATTATGATTGATGCTATCGAATGCAGCAGACAGATCTATGAAGAGGAGAAGGAAGCCTTTGTTGTTGTCATTGGTGCCTCTGATGAGTAGATCTGTTAGGGCAATTAGGAGAGTTTCAACTCCGTGGAAGGGTCGGAAGCCAAATTGATGCTCATCAAGGAGTTTTTGTTCATCAATGTAGTCTTGTAATTGGAGTTGTATGGTCTTTTCTATTATTTTGGCAATTAGTGGTATGCTAGCTATTGGCCTGTAGGAGTTGGGGTCTTTTGGGTCTAGTTTATTGTTTTTTATTATGGGACGGATCGAGGAGAGTTTTAGGGCATTGGGCATGGTTCCTTGAGAGAGTGATTGGTTTACTATATGTTGGATATTTTCTGCAAGAAATTCCTTAGTATGTTTGATCCATGATACAGGGCAAGGGTCAAGCGGTGAGGTTGTGGTGTTAATCATTGTTATAATATTAAGGATGTGCTTTCTTTCAATCTTGTGAAAGGTTGTCCATTCATAATTACTGACATGTTTAGGTATTGTGGTGGTTGGCGAGTAAGGTTTTACCTTTAGTTTCTCAGCAAAATGTAATGCTAAGGTTTGTACACTGATTGAGTCTTGGTTAAGTTCGGGGTTTTGTGTTTTTGTTAGTGTATTCACAATTGAGAAGAGTTCTCTTGGCCGATTGATAGCATGATTTATTAGTTTGGAGTAGTATTCCCTTTTTGACTTATTGATTGCTTCCTTGTATCTATTCAGTATGTTTATATATTTAGTTTTGTTATCGTGTGATTTTGTTTTTCTCCAGATTTTTTCTTGTTTCCGTAGTTGCTTTTTTAGCAGGACAATTTCTTTAGTGAACCATTTTTGTGATTCCTTCTTTATCTTCTGCATTGTTTGGGTGGGGGTTGCTGCTTTTTGGATAGTTTGGTTCCAGTTCTCTATAGTTTGTTCTATGTCATTTAGACTTGTAGTGAGTTTAGGTAGTACCTTGTCAAGGAATGTGTCATTATCAAAGTGGGGAAAGCGTGAGATATGTGATATTTTGTTTGTGGACTGTGATGTTGTTTGAGCTAATAGGTGGAATGTTATCAAATGGTGGTCAGACCATGGTACTTCCGTAGCTATCGGGGAAGAATGGAGTTTATGTAGGTTAAAGGGGGTAGGGAGGAAAACAAGATCAAGTGAGTTCCCTTTATTATGTGTGGGGGTATGGACTATCTGGTTAAATCCCATGTGGGACATTGAGTCAATGAAGTTGTCTTTTTGGGATTGGTTCAGAGATGGGAGGTTAAGGTCACCTAAGATTATGAGGGGTTTTCTCTGAGACGTTGTGCATGCGAGTTCAAGGATGGGGGAGAGATTTTTGTGATCAGCTGATGAGGGTCTATAGATTAAGGAGAATGCTAATGTTCTGTTTTCAATGTTTATTATGTCCATTCCTTCGACATTGTTTGAGTTCATTAGGGTGTATTGTAGGTTTTTTTTAGTGATGATGAGTGCACCACCTCCTCTTTTTGTGTCACGGTGGCAGTTGAATACATCATATTGTGAAGTGTGAAGTTGGTTTAATAATATTGTGTCTGTAGGTGTTAGCCATGTTTCAGTGATGAAGAGGATGTCAGGTTGTTCGTCTCTTATTATATCATTTACTATTGGTATTTTGTTCCGAATAGAACGAATGTTTATTAAGATCAATTTTAGTTTGGTGTCCGTGCAAGTAGAGGATATTTTGTGGTCATGGTTTTTACAGTTTATCTGGATTACTCTAGGAGGATGTCTGTGGGAACTATTGTTTGGTGGCGGGTTGTATGAGTGATAGTGTAGCGGAGAGCGTGTTAGATTGCGGTTGGGGTTGTGGATGATGGGGATGCTATTACAAGGGGGGTTGTTGAGTTTATATGTGTATGTTAGTTGCAGAAGGAGGGCTATTAGAAGGAGAGTGGTTGGCAGTGACTTTATTTTTAGGTAGGCCATTATTTTGTATTTTGTTTTGTAAGAGAGAAGTGTTTCTGGCGGGCTATGCAAGAGGGCTTGTGTGTGGTTGCATTGAGTTGTACGTGATTAGGTTAGAACAGCAAAGTATCGGTTAGAAGAGTTAGAACAGTAAATAAGCTTTTGGCTGGCTGTTTGTCACAATTGTATGGGATTGTTACAATGTATCAGCTATTTGTAACAGCAGTGCAATGATTTGTAAGTGTAGCTTTATGAGAATATTGCTGACAACAATAATGCCATGGGTAGTAACTATTACAGGCTAGTTATTAACATCCTTATAACAGTACTAGTTATGGGTATACTACTGACAACAGTAAGAAAATGATACCTATTGAAGGATGGCTACTGGCAACTGACAACGGTGGCAGATTGAAAATATTCTACTGACAGTAGTAAACTTTGTGCTAGATAGCTACTGGCAACAGTACTATATGATGGTAATAATCTTTTGACAATAGTAATAAACTGTGGGGGCTACTAACAATAGTAGCACAGTAACAATATTCTATTGACAATGGTAATAAACTGTGTGGGGCTACAATAGTAATAAACTGTGGGGGGCTATTAACAATAGTATCACAGTAACAATAGAAATTATTGTTTTGTTGCTTGTTAATGTTACTTGATATAATATCTGGCTAGCTACTAACAACAGTACCGTATGATGGAATTAAAGTATTCACAATAGTGGTAAAACTGTGGAGGTTACTAACAATAGTATTTAGTGTAGCTCAGTGCAGCAGATAACTGTTAACATGTACTTCTGATTGTCACTTTATAGATTGAGGCAGAGTAGTGTGGTAAACGTTCAGGTTTTAGGCTGTTAATTATATACATTAATAGTCCATAAATAGCAATTGTAGGGGAATACTTGCTGTGCTTGATGAGAGGATGAGGTAGGTGAGCTCGACCTTGGGGATTTAGCTGTGCTCTGTGTGGTTGATGATTCTGCGGTGAGAGTTTCTTCTTTGTCTCTGCTGTGGGTGGGTAGGCTTACGTGCCTTAGCCGAAGGGCCGTGCCAAAGGGCCCTCTTGCGCGGCCCTCCGGCGCGGACCCGCCTGTTGGCGCACTCTTTTAAAGCGCCAGGGACTGCCCAGATTGGACAGCCGCTTCAGCGGGAGGCGGTCCGGAGGCTCGATCCCTCTAGGTAGAGCGTTCAGCGGCAAGAGCCTCCGGAGAGCTGTTGCTGGTGGCGGGGCTCAAAGGGACGGCTCCCGACGGCGTGCTGCCTTTAAAGGCCTTGATCCTTTGCCCGATTGGGCCTCGTGGGCTGCAGGCTCCTCCTGCCGGCGATGGCTCGATCCCCAGGGAAGGGGAGAGCTGTTGCTGGTGGCGGGGCTCAAAGGGACGGCTCCCGACGGCGTGCTGCCTTTAAAGGCCTTGATCCTTTGCCCGATTGGGCCTCGTGGGCTGCAGGCTCCTCCTGCCGGCGATGGCTCGATCCCCAGGGAAGGGGAGAGCTGTTGCTGGTGGCGGGGCTCAAAGGGACGGCTCCCGACGGCGTGCTGCCTTTAAAGGCCTTGATCCTTTGCCCGATTGGGCCTCGTGGGCTGCAGGCTCCTCCTGCCGGCGATGGCTCGATCCCCAGGGAAGGGGAGAGCTGTTGCTGGTGGCGGGGCTCAAAGGGACGGCTCCCGACGGCGTGCTGCCTTTAAAGGCCTTGATCCTTTGCCCGATTGGGCCTCGTGGGCTGCAGGCTCCTCCTGCCGGCGATGGCTCGATCCCCAGGGAAGGGGAGAGCTGTTGCTGGTGGCGGGGCTCAAAGGGACGGCTCCCGACGGCGTGCTGCCTTTAAAGGCCTTGATCCTTTGCCCGATTGGGCCTCGTGGGCTGCAGGCTCCTCCTGCCGGCGATGGCTCGATCCCCAGGGAAGGGGAGAGCTGTTGCTGGTGGCGGGGCTCAAAGTGTTGGTGGTACGCAGTCCCAGCCCATCCAACATGCGGGCTGGCGGGTGTTTAGGGGGCAAGGTCCAGATGGGGGGGCCAGAGGCATACATGGATTACCACACAGCCCCCCCCAACCATCTGCCTCTGCAGGGACCCCATCACTGCCTGCCAACAATACATCTCGGGGGGAGGATGATAGCCACTACTGTGGTAGTCCCCTGGATGTCTGCATGTTGCAGCTACCTGGAGGGCTACAGCTGCTGGCACTATCAGCCTCTTCCCCCACAGCTGGGTGCAATGGCAGCAGGGAGTCCAGCTGGGATCTCTGCCTGGGGTGCCAGAACCCTTGGACCTCTCCTTTCCGCAGCAGTAGCATATCTGTGTGCTGCCACTGTCACTGTGGGATCATGACGGATATCACAGATGGTAATGCGGATGGCAGGATACCCCTATGTGGAGAGGCTAAAAAGGCTAGGGTTCTTCAACCTGGAGAAGAGACTGCTGAGGGGAGATATGATAGAGGTCTATAAATTATTGTCTGGAGTGAAATGGGTAAACGTAGATCTACTGTTTATGCCATCAGAATGAAGATAGTCTAGGGGACATGGAATAAGGCTATAGTGTAACCCATTTAAGACTACTAGGAGAAACTATTTTTTCATTCAGTGCATAATCAAACTCTGGAATTCATTACCGGAGGATATAGTAACAGCTGTTAGTGTAGCTGGGTTTAAAAAAAAGGTTTGGACAGGTTCCTGGAGAAAGGTACATAAACCATCGTTAGAGAGGACCCGAGATATCCACTGCTTGCCCCAATACAAGCATTGTGGGACCTATGTGTCTTTTGGGGAAACTGCTAGGTAATTGTGACCTAGATTGGCCACTCTTGGACACAGGATACTGGACATGATAGACCCTGGTCTGACACAGTCTGGTATATTTTCTAATCTTATGTTCTTTTGTGCCACCTGGGCAGCTGCCTGGTCTGCCCTGTGCACCAGCAATCCCCACTGCATGACCCATATGCCAGCTCCTTTGCCCCATTTGCACCATTAACATAGTGCCCTTTCATACTTGGGCATTATGCTGTTGCTGCTAATGGAGCACTGCTTTCACTCTCTTGGACTCCCCTGTCTGTGAATCACATTGCAGATGTTAAAATAGACGCTCTCTCCTCAAAATACACCCTTTCCGCATGGTTTTACTTTAAATTAAGGTTCCCAGTGTTAAGGCGCTTTAGGACACTTTTATGCAACACATGTTAAGGGAACACCCTTGTTAATGCCCTCTCTCCGCCCCGTTAATGCCCATTTTCTGCCCACAAGGCACTTTACACTACTGGCGTCTTTAACACCCGTTAAAACAGTATTTTCACAGCGTAAAAGACACACTGGTTCCCTTAACGCGCTTTAGTAAAGATACACCTAAATATTTTCAACTGTTTTGATTAGATACTCATTGCTTTTACATATTATCTGAATTTGTTTCCTTCATCCCTCTCCTCTCTCTCCATCCCCATCATCAATCCCCATCTTAGGTTAGACTTTCACCTCCATTTTTTATGGCTCCATACCACTTTTTCTTCCTTTTTCTGCCACTCCTTAACATTCTCCCCTCTCACCTTCAACTCAAATCCCCCCTCCTTATCACCCTCTCTCTACCTTTCCCATTTCTCCTCTTGTCTTCCTCCCTTTCCTCAACTCTCGAACTTCACCTTTTTCTTCCTCTCATTCATCCCTCTCCCATCGCTCTTAAACAACCTCATCTTCGTTTCTGCCGTTCCATCTCCTCTCTCCATTGCACTCTTCTCCCCCTTCTCCTTCTTTCATCTGGTGACATTAATCCTAACCTTGGCCCTCTAAGACTTTTCTCTCACTCCTGCTCCTTACTTTTTATTTATTTATTTATTTAGCAATGCTTATATACCGCTTTTCAGGTCAAAGCAGAATATATTCAGGTACTATGTATAGTTTTCCCTTTTCCCCAAAAGGCTTACAATCTATGTTTTGTACCCGAGACAATGGAAGGTTAAGTGGCTTGCCCAAGGCTGCAAGGAGCTTCTGTGGGACTAAAAGCCCAAGGACCTCCAGCCCAAGGTTGCTGTCTTCCAGCAGGATTCACACCTCCAGACCAAGGCAACTTGCCCCAACCACTAGGCCACTCCTCCATTCAACTGTTCTAACCTTATCCATATTCCTCTCCTTTCTCCCTCCTCTCTCCCCTTTTCTTGTTTCTTATGGAATGCTCATTCCATAGCTAATAAACTTCCCTTTACCAATGATCTCTTCATTTCTAACTCTCTTCAACTTCTAGCTCTTACTGAAACCTGGCTCTTCCCTGATGACACTGTTTCGCTCACTGTCTTCTCTCATGACAGCTACCAATTCTCGCACACCCCTCATGCCACAAGTCATAGTGGTGGAGTGAGATTTCTGCTTTCTTCTTCCTGCTAATTTTAACCCCTCCCTCTACCTCAGTCTCATTCCTTTTCCTCCTTCAAAGTCCACTCTATCCACCTTTTTAATGCCTTACCTCTCCGGATAACTGCTATTTATAGACCACCTGACAAGTCCACCTCTACCTTTCTCTCTAACTTAGACTCATAGCATTCCTTATTTCTCGATTCTTCTTCCTCTTCCCTTATTCTTGGTGACTTTAACATTCATGTTGATAACCCTTCTGACTCCTATGCTTCCAAACTCCTTTCCCTCGCTTCCTCATTTAACCTTCAGCTTTGCTCTTCTGTCCCTACTCATTAGCACGGCCATTGCCTTGACCTCATTTTCCTCTCTGTTTACCCTCTAATTTCCATATCACAGCTCTTCCCTTATCTCATTCTTCACTCTTTATCACTCTCCACCTCAATCTTGCCCAATTTCCTCCTACCTTTTTAGAAATCTTCATAGTATCAGTCCATTAGCTCTCTCCACTATTGTCTCATCACCTCTCTCCTCCATTTTATCTTTTAACTCGGTTGATGAGGCCATAGTTTCCTATAATACTGCTCTCTATTCTGCTCTGGATTCTCTTGCTCCCCCTATCCTATGTCCGGAGAGGTGCACTATACTCAGCCCTGGCTGTCTTCAACTACCGGCTACCTTTGCTCCTATGCCCGTTCAGCTGAGCACATTTGGCTCAAATCCCACTCCCTTTCTGATTTTCTTCACTTCAAATTCATGCTTACTTCCTTCCAATCTGCCATAGCACTTGCCAGGAAAAACTACTATGTCTATCTAACTAACTCTCTTGCCTCTGCCCTTGTCATCTCTTCTCTATTCTCAACTCTCTCCTCAAGGCACCTCTGCCTCCAACCTCCCTTCTCTTTCTGCCCAAACCTTTGCTGACTATTTCCACAACAAAGTCCTCAAGATTACACTTCAATTCTCCTCAAGATCAGCTTCATCCCTTCTTCCACCTCTTCAGTACCAACTTTTTCCTTCAATCTCTGTTACCCTTTCTTCCTTTTCTAAGATCTCCAAAGAGGAAACCTCTCATCTTCTTTCCTCCTCTACACGTCCTACCTGTTCCTCTGATCCTATCCCCACCCATCTCCTTAATTCCATCTCCTCCTTTGTCATCCCTTCCATCACACCCCTTCTGAACCTATCATTCTCTACTGCAGCTTTCCTTGCAGCCTTCAAGCGTGCTCTGGTCAAACCTCTCCTCAAGAAACCTTCACTTGACCCTACTTGTTGTCCTAATTATCAACCCATCTCCCTTCTTCCCTTCATTTCCAAAATTCTTGAACGTGCAGTTCTCCACTGTTGCCTTCATTTTCTCTCCTCTCAAAGCCCGCTTCGATCCATTTCAATCTGGCTTTTGTCCCTTACACTCTACTGAAACAGCCCTTGCTAAAGTCTCCAGTGACTTGTTTCTGGCTAAATCCAAAGGCCTTTACTCAGTCCTCACTCTTCTTGACCTTTCTGCTGCTTTTGACACTCTTGACCACCACCTTCTCCTTGATATAATGTCCTCACTTGGTTTTAGGGGCTCTTTACTGTCAAGTTCTCTTTTTTTCTCTCCCATCACTCCTTCAGTGTCTGTTCTGGTGGTTCCTCCTCTACGGTTGGTGTACCCCAAGGATCTGTTTTAGGCCCTCTCCTTTTCTCTCTCTATATTCAGTCCTTTGGTGCTCTCATTTCTTCCCATGGCTTTCAATATCATTTTTATGCTGATGATTCTCAGATCTGTCTACACCTGATATTACACTCCAAGCCCGTATATATGCCTGCCTATCTGACATCGCTGTCTGAATGTCTCACTGCCGTTTGAAATTGAACATGACCAAAATTGAACTTCTTAGTTTTCCCTCTAAACCCTCTTCCACCCTTCCTCCCTTCTCCATCTTTGTTGATAACGCTCTTCTGCTTCCTGTTTCCTCAGCCCACAATCTTGGAGTCATCTTTGACTCCTCCCTCTCCTTCTCCACACATATTTAACAGATAGCAAAAACCTGTCATTTCTTTCTCTACAATAACTAAATTCATCCCTTCCTTTCTGAACAGATTACTAAAACACTTATCCACTCTTTAGTCATTTCTTGCCTCAACTATTGTAACCTCCTCCTTGTTGGTCTCCCTCTGAGTCATCTTTCTCCCCTTCAATCTGT
The DNA here is from genome assembly GCA_033557465.1 of Ichthyophis bannanicus. NCBI lineage: Eukaryota > Metazoa > Chordata > Amphibia > Gymnophiona > Ichthyophiidae > Ichthyophis > Ichthyophis bannanicus. Next base: position 98,548,888 of record CM066040.1, on the reverse strand, counting down.
TCAAAACTCTGCTGCATAGCTTATCTTCCATCAGCCTCAATATACTCACATAATCCCTCTTCTCAAATCAGTTCATTGGCTTGCCTTCTGTTTCTGTATCCAATACAAACTTCTTCTGATCTATAAGTGCATTCATTCTATTGCTGCTCACTACCTTTCCTCTCTCCCTACACCCCTCATGAACTCCGCTCTTCCTCTAGCTTGCTTCTTTCTATGCCCTTCTCTTCAACAGCCAATTCCAGACTTCGATTCTTTCATCTTGCTGCTCTTTATGCCTGGAACAAACTACATGTATCTTTACGTCAGGTTTCATCTCTCCCCTATACAAATTCATAGTAAAGGCTCACCTCTTTCAGGCCGTTTGTTCTCCTTCTGTCTCATTACCCTTCCCTACTGTACCCTTTTTCATATCTATTGTACTGTCTGTCTTGATTAGATTGTAAGCTCTGATGAGCAGGGACTGTCTTTTATATGTGTCTGTACAGTGCTGTGTACGCCTTGTAGCGCTATATAAAGGATTAATAGTAGTAGTAGTAAGATGGAATTAGCAATGGAAGTCAGAGGCATAGAAAAGAGCAGTTTACCCAAAGAACTGAAGTCATGATGAGAGACAGGGGGAAGGTACAAGAGGAGAAATAGCATAGAGCTACAGTGAATGACCTTGTAGGTACGAAGAAGCTGTTTGAACTGAATGCAAATGGCGAGGCAATCTAGTGCCATGAGAACCGCAATTACATGATTGCAACAATGTCCTTGCTCCATTTAGCATGTGCACATATGTGAAGGGATCCTGGCTGCGATGTAGGCAGCCACTGGGAAAGTCCCCTTAATATTAAGCAATAATGTCAGCCTCACGATTCAGTTTAAAGACAAGTTGTAACTTTCAGTTTAAAGTTTTCAGCTTAAATTCAGTTTAAAGACAAGTTTTAATAGTTTAAAGACAAATGTAACTTTTATTTGAGTTTTGGTTCATATTATATGTAAATTGCTTTGAATCCTATGATAGGATGGTATAGAAAAACTGTTAAATAAATAAAATAAATAATGTTTGATTACACTGGCTTTAAAAAGACAAGGAGGTGCAATACAATATCGACCTTTGGTGCCATGGACAAGTTCACTGCACTCACCCTTGCAGAAGTCCATTAATCCATATAAGGTTCAGAAAAGCATGAAGCATAAAGCATGAGTCCACAGAACATGAGACAAAGCATCCAGGAATACAAGGTCAGCGGGAATCTAGAAGCAAGGCCTTCTTGAAAAGCTGAGGTTGAACACGGAATTCAGAAACACGGAAGCACAGATAAAAACACAGATAACACAGATAATAGTCCAACCCTGAACTAGAAGCAGGGCAGATCCATGGCCAACTCTCATTCAGTCTAGTCAGGGGAAACAAGAACATAGCTCCTCCTAGTGGAACAGAGGTAAATGCCCAGCTACAGCCAACCAAATTCAGACTGGCTGCCCGTCTAGGTATTCTCCAGCTCCCTCTTGCCCTACAACACACTGCATTTCTAAATAAATTTTTAGCATACATGCCAAAAAATTCTTTAACATTAGTTTTAATGCATGGGCTCCTGTATGTTAAGCTAATCCCTCAGAAATGCCTTTATTGTAGCGATGAAGCTTTACTATGCTTACTAGAATGTTTTGATATTTGGCAAGAGGGGAGGGTTTGCCTTACTATTTCCATTTAAACAAGTGAGGAGCAATAAATATACCTAATTGTTTATGTTGCAAAAAAAAAATCAATGTTCAATTGTAAGCAGTTATTTCTGTTACCTTTTAAACTACTCTAAAACATTTCCCGTCTGATGGACATGCAGTATTTGCTTTACAGAATGTGTAGGTCTCTATTGATTTCTTTATGTGATCCCGTCAAGCTGACAGCAGCGAGCAAAATACTATGCAGAAGTTGCCTCTGGTCCTCCAATCACATATCTACACGCAGCCTTGAGTATTTTAAGGATTATAGTTGTAACTGCCAGCTTCTCTTAGAAATCCCAGGGCAAAAGGACAAGCTGACCTAATCGGTGGGTCGTTTCAATAGATTTTACAGGAGCAAGGCACAACTAATCCCTGGCTGACATTCCAGCCTGGCGAATTCTCTCATCCATGATTAATGGACTTGACATCCATGTTCCCATAGCTTTTGCTAAACATTCAGTTCAAAGCTTATTATTAAATACCATTGAGATCGCAGAAAACTAAATTCTTATGACAGTGAAAGTGCTATGCCGGAGGGCACTTCTTCCTTAGAAAAAGTATTAACTTGTACCTGCAATCTAAGAGAATAACAGGAAAGTAACAAAATAGTTCAAACAAGTTTTGCTCCTCAGACCAGATGTCAGATTTCTTTTAGACTAAATGACCTTTCTAAATGAAGAATGGATTATGAGAACTAATAAATCTAAAGATAAAATATCACCTGAAGTTACAGCACTGAGATGAAGCTGACCTTTTATTTTACTAGTTTAAATTTTTAAAAAAATGTACCTATACAAAATATAAAAGGCAGTTTGTGTGTTTAGGTGATGTTTACCCACTTGCTGTGTACATGCATGAATGGATAGCACAGTGCAGACCAACTGAAAGTCAGAAAACTTCACCCAACCATAGAAACTGCTGCTTTGTCAGGACTGAACCACCTAGTGTTGGAGGAATAGAACTACGTCACAAAGAAGCCAGGCTCACTAGTAGAAGAACTTCAAGTCAGAACAATAGCAAGGAGGTCAGGCTTCTCCTTAGTCAAGGATAGGCTTTTCCAGTAGTGAATAGATAAATGATACTAATAATCGTGGCTTCAGTTCTGTGGGAATAGCCTAGAACACAGTTCCCACACTTTTTTTTCAGACTCCAGAGAAGCAGGGGTGTTCGGTTTAGAGAAGAGCAAAGAAAAGACCCTTTACTCTCTAATCTAGCCTCTCTTTTCCTACTGCCCCTGCCCTTGATCTGTCTGCCTCTTCCCCCAGCTCCACAGCTACATTTCCTTCTTGTCTACAAATTAAGCCCCACTAATAATACCTCAGCACCGCATGGCATACAATTGTTATATGAATCATTCAAGCCTGTTATTTTGTTATTTGTAATGAAGGCTATTGCCAAGATAGCTGGCAAACCAGAAGATAATCATATGCAGTCTTCTTCTATTTGCAGACCTGCCAGTTGTATACAGTTCATATATTACTGTATGACTGTCCTATAACATAGGCAGGCGGGACGTTCTTCTGCCTCCTCCCCCAGTTATCAAGCTTTTTGCCCTCTTGTCTTACAACCCAACAAACACCCTACTCACTGTTGTGGATTAAAATTGGCCGCAGCTTTATTATCACATCAAAATACTTCAATGTAAATATATGCAACAGACTTAAAACAGGGGTGAGGTTCTGGTCTACGCACTTGAACCAGTGTGCGATGTGACATTCTTCCTTGTCATCAAACTGGCATCACATGGGGCTGGGACTACTTTGTCAAGCTGAGCTGGGCCGATCCCTGTATCAGCAACCTTGCCATGCTGTCTTAGGGGTTCGCCTACACCGGGTCAACTGTCGTGTGGGGAGACTCGCTGGGGTGTCCTACCTTGGTGTCAGCTGGGTGCCCTGCCCCTTGTCTGTGCTCTGCATATGCTTGTGGCCTGGCTCAGATAACCGCTGGATAGCTGCAACGAGGCTGATGCTATGCAGCCCCTGGCTCCCCTCCCTCCCCCCGTCTCGGGAGGCAGTGCCAGTAAGGGATACTGGGTGGATGACATGATTACAGAGGCGATCCAGAAGGAGGATCGTTCTGCCCTGCTCCCTTATATCGAGGGCCCTGATCCCGCCCGGGTGACATCGCACCATGACCAATTGCTGTGATGCTCAAGCCACGGTGGAAAAGTTTCCTGCCGCAGCCCTGGTGAGATCGCGGCCCCTGATTGGCAGGGAGAAGGGAGCAGATGGGCCCACTGAAAAGTTAAGTAGTGGGCCCATTGCACATACGCTCTCACCCTTGAATTTTGGGGGACAAGTAAGCAGATAACTAAGGCTGGATGATGATGGAAAGAAGCAAAGAAGGAAGGGTCAGATTGGTTAATTATTGATAAATAAATAATAGTAGATTGCCAAATAAATGTATGTAGACATATGTAGATGATGTATATAGTTGACGATGCTGTTAAAATGTATCTTTTTCTATTGTTTGATGTAAACCCGATGAAAGGCGGTATATAAATGCAGCTAAATAAATAAAACTTGTAAATAGTTCTAAACTCTGTTATGCTAGATAATTTGTATATAATTTGATTATAGTTTGATGTATCTGTTATATATTACAGGACCAACAAAGAAAACAGCTCTAACCACTCAATAGGGCAGAAACCAAAACAGGAAGCGGCAGGTTCAACACCCAATGCTTTATTTTTACAAATTAAGTGGCCTAAACCCAACACAGGACCGTGTTTCGTATGTCACTTCATCAGGGGTTTTCAGGTCACACTAAAAAACATATAAATAATAAAATTACATTAAGAAATAAAACAATAAATATGTTCAAAGAAGGGCTAAAAACAATAAATATAAGCATAAATAATACACATAAAAAAGACCAAATCGGACTATACCAAACATCTTAGGTCTCAAATATAACCCAAGGGTTAAAAAATTCACTTATCACAACAACTCTAGTTGAACTTGAGAAGGACGAGTTACAATAAAAATTATAAATAATGCATATATATATATATATATATAATCTATCAAATATCAACCACAAACATAAGAAATTAAAAAATAATAAAATACAGTTAAAAATACAGAGAAATGAAATTAAAAGATCAAAGGGAATAATATAAGTATACTAACCGAACACTTATACATGATCCTATATAAAGAAACAGAGAGACAGAAGGGATGAGGAGACCAGATCTAAATGAAGAAATAAATATGAGGCAACCATAAACTAAGAAGGAACACTTAAAAATATATAAAAACGGACATTACCTGAAGGGTGTGTGGTGTTCAAAGACTTCACAATGCTCTAAGGAAGTCACTAAAATCCTAAAAAACTTCTGTAAAAAAATTTTTGTACAAAATGTTAATGCTACCTCAATCAAATAAAATATCTCATACAAAGGGAGCAGTATTAAAAAATGAATAAATAAATAAAACTCTTGTAAACTAATGGAAAAACCAATGAAAGGTTTTAATTGAAATCCTCAAAAAATCACTGTAAACCAAGAGAGCCCATAAAAAGAATGAGTAAAATTTTTAATTTTTTAAAAAAACAAAACAGTTAGATTAAAAAAGGGGGGGGGGTGTTACTTAAATAAGACACTCATATATCGGTTCAAAAACCACACTATAATGCTGAGTTTAACACAATGGGGACGGCTAGCAAAGGGTCTAAAAATTATTATTTTTAAAATTATTTTTAAAGACTTTATCCAGAATGATAATATATTTATATAAGGGCTGAGAGAGAACCTTACCTCACAGACTAACTGTATAAAATATTTGAGCTACATTTTTGTGAAACAATTGAATTCATTGAAACGAATGTCTAAAAGAAAAAAGAAAAAACCGGGCACAGTTGTGCAATCAACTCAGGGTCAAGACCGCACATTAAGGAACTAAGATTTATCACACTATTATGAAAACTGCTAAGGGGCTTCTATAAAACGCCAAGTAATACCTATTAAAGGTATATGCCTAACCAAAAAAGAATATGCACATTCGAACATATCAAAAATCATGCCTATATAAAGACTGGAAACATACCCCTATGACACCTATTTCACTTTGAACAAGTATAACGATGCTGCTGAATCATTTGGCCTTAAAACAGCAAGTGATAGAATTATCCCTTACAAAGATCGAGGTTGCACTATTGGGTACAAACCAGGGAACCGCTATGAGCTGCCACATATCCCACTTCAAACAATTGCATCAAAAGCGCTAGTGATACTAACCTTTAAAACAGCGAATGTTTCAAAAACCGTCCCTTATGAAATCGCGATTTCATTATAAATGAAATAAACTCGAGCAGTTTACCTATTGAAGGATTCAAAAGTCACGACCGCAAACCGTGTGTAACTTCAAGTGCTTAAAAAACGCCGACGCATGCGTATAAAAAAAGGGGCAAAACCGGAAGTTTAAACATGTAAAACAATAATGCTTGAGATAAACGTGTTCCTGATGACGTTACTGTCTCTTAAAGAACAAAGGATAAACTTCAACTAGTTACCTATCCGGGAACAACAATTGCACAAACTGCAAATCAAATGTTGTTGCTTCAAGGGCTCAAGAAAACAAACGCTTGCCATTAGAAACAAAAACGGAAGTGTTTAAAATAAGTGGCAAGTTGTGGTATAGAAATATTGCAAAAACATTATATTGAGACGCTATTTCAATCCTTTAACTCAAACTTGGGCATATGGTTAAGGAAAGTTAAAACAAACAATGACCTATACTTGGACAACCATTGAAAAAAGGGGATTAACCCTCTGAAAATAAAGGATGTTTCAGACATTTAAACATCCCTATATAATAAAATAAAAGCATGGCCGAATTATAGGCCAAAACAAGGACCCTGAGAGAACAGCCCAAATGGTAACAAAGGGTCATAAATGTGAAACAAAATCAGACTTCATCCTCAGAAATTGATTAAAGGGGAACCATACAACTTATGAATACTATAAATAATAAAAAATAATAATTAATAATAAATAATAATAAAATAAACTTGAAGATAAGATTTTTCCTACAAAAATACAGACAAATCTCTTTCTAAATTCAATCCCCGAGGGAATAGAGTATCCATCAGAAAAATATACTTCTGTTCAAGTCTCAACAATGTCTTATCATTATCTCCACCTCTCCAATTGTGTATAACCTTCTTAATTACGAAAAATCGTAAGTCAGATATTTTATGGTCCTTCTCAAGCCAATGTTGGACAAGCGGTTTGTCCTCTAATTTTCTCCTGATACTACTCTTGTGTTCAACTATTCTGACACGTATATTGCGTTTGGTCTTCCCAACATAAAGCATCTTGCATGGACACATGATGATGTATATCACATTTGCAGTCTCACAATTGGAGAAATCATGTATATAGTGCTTCTTATGTGTGATGGGATGTGTAAAGAACTTCCGAATTGGAAGAGTGTGCGTACATACTGAGCAGTGTCCAAATTGGTATTGACCTTTATGCTGTGAGAGGGGTCTTCTCTCGGTGAGGGCTGAGGAGACAAGAAGGTCTCGAAGATTTACATTTCTTTTATGTGCTATCATTAGATCCATCTTTTCGAAACCTGGAATGGCTTGTATCAAGTGCCACTCTTTTTTCAGAATGTCAATAATCCTATGTGATTCCAAGGAGTAGTTTAAAGGACAAACAAATTTATCTTGGCCATTTTTTTTAACACGTGGTCTAAGTAAGTCAACCCTTGATGAATCCCGTGCTCTACCGTAGGCTTTATTTATAGCACAAAGGGGATATTTACGCTCCTGAAATCTCTCTTGTAGAACAGTGGATTGAATTTCAAAATCCTCATCCAAGGTACATATCCTCCTAGCTCGTAGGAATTGTCCTACCGGTAAGTTGTGCTTAAAAGAGGGGTTATGAAAACTTGAATAATGGAGTAAGGTGTTGCGATCTGTTGGTTTTCTGTATAATGTGGTAATGAATCCTGAACCTTCTCTCTTTATGAGTAAATCCAAATATGATATCTTAACCCTATCATAAGTAACTTGAAACCGTAAATTATCATCCAAGCTGTTGACCCATATATTGAAATCTGTCAATAATTCTACTGAACCATCCCATATGATCAGTATATCATCTATATATCTTATCCACAACCGGATATTTTCTTTGTATAGATGATCCTTCAAATATAGTTCTTCAAAACTATACATATAAAGATTTGCAATATCGGGCGCAAACGAAGAGCCCATGGCTACCCCTTTGATCTGTTGATAAACCAACTCTCTGAAACAGAAATAGTTATGGCAAAGTGCAATTTCTGCTAGTGCAAACAAAAAAGCGGTGGGAATACGTTGATGAGTTTCCCTATTCAAAAAGCATTCTTCAACAATGCGTAGGGCTTCTTTTTGTGGCACGTTGGTATACAGTGATTCTACGTCTAAAGTAACCATGATGGTATTGGGACCCAAATCATCAAAGGAGGAGAGAATCTCTATCACATGAGTTGAGTCTCTAACATATGACCACATTTTGAACACAAAAGGTCTAAGGATAACATCTAAAAACTTCGAGACTGGTTCTAACAGGGATCCTATGGCCGAAACTATGGGTCTCCCAGGGGGATTGTCCAAAGATTTGTGTATCTTTGGTATCACATATATAGTGGGCATAATAGGATTTTTAACTATAAGAAAATCTTTCTCCTTTTTCGTTAAATGTCCAGTTTCGTAGGCAATAAGAACTAAATTGTCTATATTGCTTTTAAGAACATTAGTAGGATCTTCATTTAATCTAAAATAAAACTCTTTGTCATGTAGTTGTCTGTTAATCTCTGCAATGTATTTATCTTTATCAAGGACAACAACTGCGCCCCCCTTATCTGCTGGTTTAATAATAATATTGGAATTAGATTGTAAAGATTTTATAGCTTTCCTTTCACCCAAAGTCAGGTTGTTGAATGGTAAACGAGTATTGACTTTTAAATCATGTACTTGTTTAAGTACAAGTTTCTCGAAAGACTCTATTAAAGGGTCAGTTTGTGGGGGAGGCAGCCAAGTTGAAGCCCTACTAATAATGATGGATAAAGTATCTGTTGAGGTAGCATGATCCTTAAAAAAAACCCGTATTCTAATCCTACAAAAAATTTTTTATAAGTCTATTTCAGTTTCAAATGGATCAAATTGATGTACTCGTACAAAGGATAAACCCTTAGCAAGAACTGAGATTTCATCGGATGTGAGAGCATAATTTGAAATATTAATTACGTTATTTTGATCTAATTTCTCCTCCCGTAGGAGCCGTCTCTCCCCCATCCTCCCCTCCCCCGACCCCGACCCCTTCCTCTCGCGGGGAAGTGGTTGTAATACATCTGGTCGTTGTCCATCCATGAGTTCCGGGAAATTGATCTTGGGAATTGGCGGTATATAAAAGAATTGCAAATAAATAAATAAAACAATCTGAAACCCCAAAATGCCAGACTCGTGATGCTGTACACCACATAGAGAGATAGAAAGAGATGCATATGCCCCAGTACAGTGCAAAATATAAAGATAAAATATGTAAATTCCAGACTGACATATTCCAATTTTTAACTTAAATATAAATTTAATTTTTCTACCTTTGTTGGCTGGACATTTTATTCTCTAATCATGTTACTCTCAGCCTCTGGTTTCTGCTTTTTTCTGTCTTCTCTTATTGTTTATTGTTTATTGTTTATATAACATTTGATATACCGCCCCCCGTTGCATCGGGGCGGTTTACAATATGAATAAAAACATCAAATCAAAAACAGAAAGAGAAAGTTACAATGACTTGAAGAAGGAAGAAAGGAAAGCAGAGGACAGGGGAAAATAGAAAAATAGAGTCAGGAGAGTCAGCTAGATCCAGGAAAGGCACAGGAGAACAGATGAGTTTTGAGAAGGGAGCGAAATTTAGGATATGATTCTTCCAGTCGGAGGGCAGTGGGTAGTGAGTTCCAGAGGGAGGGACCAAGGTAGAAGAATGCTGATTTACGGGTGGATTGGAGATGTGCACGGGAAGGGGCTGGAAGGTGAAGGCGATTGATATGAATGGACCGGAGGCTGCGAGAAGGGACATGGAAGGAGAGCAAATCGGAAAGGTATTGGGGTCTATGGAGGTAAATGGCTCGATGGACCAGGGTAAGGACCTTGTAAGGGATCCAGAATTGTAGTGGCAGCCTGTGAAGGTGTTGTAGAAGGGGGGGTGACGTGATCGCGTGAAGAGGCATGTAGAAGCATCCGGGCAGCCGTGTTTTGAATTAACTGTAGTCGATGTAACTGATACTGAGGGATACCGGCATAAATAGAATTACAGAAATCTAATCGTGTTATGACTAATGAAAGAAGAAGGGTAGTGAGTGCCTGAGGAGATAGGAAAGGTCGAATGGCACGAATCTGCCGAAGGCAGTAAAAAGAACGCTGAGAAATAGAGGAAATGTGATCGTGAAACGTGAGTGCACTATCAAGAATGACACCAAGATACCTAAGTTTGGGTACTGTGAAAATAGAGACACCAGAAAGAGAAGGTGTAAGAGGCGGAGTGGGGGAACCATGGGTGAACCAAACAGCAGCCATTTTGGAGATATTCAGAACTAGACAATTTGAGGAGAGCCAAGAGGAAACTGAGGATAGACAGACCTCCAGTGGAGTGATATCAGGATGGGATGAGGAAGTGTGGTGCAGAAGGAGAATATCGTCAGCATAATAATAGCCCGAAATACCCAACTGCTGGACAAGGAGTGAAAGAGGGGCTAGAAAAAGATTGAATAACAAGGGAGCCAAAATAGAGCCCTGAGGAACACCACAGGTGAGAGGAAAGTGATCTGAGGTGGAAAGACCAGAAGTAACTGCAAATGAACGAGAAAATAGAAAAGTATGGAACCACCGATATACAGCACCACGAATACCCGCATCCCGCTTAATTTTTATTTATTTATTTATTTATTTATTTATTTATTTCTCTTATATACCGCGCTATTAAAATCAGTGCGGTTTACAATTGAACAAAAAACATACTGCAATGTCACACGACAATTGAGTTTTTACATTGAACATGGACGAGATAACCTGGAGGTAACAGGGGTAACTAATTACAGAGTAATTATTCATGGAGTATGGTAAGAAATTATACATATAGTATGGTGAGAAATTATGCATATAGTATAGCTTAGTTTCAACATATTTATAAGAGGTTTAATCAATAAGATGTGTGATCAGTACCAATAATAAATAAGAGAGGGGATATGGTGGTAGAGCTAGTCATTTTCTTTATGGTGTTGGATTTTGGGTGGGGTGGAGTAGGGTGTAGGATGTGAGGATGGGTGGTTGTTTCTGGGATTGGATTCTGGGTAATGGATGAGGAAAAGGTGCTGTTTGAGGGCTTTTCTAAATGACAATAGGTCTGGGGTGGAACGGAGCTCAGTGGGGAGGGCATTCCAGGTCATGGGTGCAAATAGGGAGAAGGCTCTATTGGCAGTAGCCTTTTTGCACTTAGTTAGAATGTTGGGGATCTCTAGAGTGTTTGCTTGATTAGATCTCCTGATCCTGTTGAACGGCCGTCTTTGAATGAGTTTGCTGATGGGTGAGGTGATCTGGTTCCTTAGGGCTTTGAATGTTAGTACTAGGGACTTATACTGGATTCTAGCCTGAAGTGGAAGCCAGTGGAGATCCATCATGACTGGGGTTATATGTTTAGCTCTTGATGTACCTGCAAGTACCCTTGCTGCAGCATTCATTGCAAGGCGAAGAGGTCCTAGTGTTGACTGAGGGAGGCCATGAAGGATAATATTTGCAAAGTCTAGATGTGGGAGCACCAAGGCTTGGAAGATAGTTCGGTAATCATTAAAGTCCAATAGGGGGCGCAGGTGACGTAGTATCCGGATCTTATGGTAAATTGCTTTCGTGATGTTCTTCACATGTGTAAACATGTCGAGTCGTTGGTCAAGCGTGATGCCGAGATAGCGGATAGTTGATTTTGCTATCAACTCAATATTGTTTACTTTTAATGTGGGGGGTGGGGAGAACATCTGGTTCTTGGTGAGGAATAAGACATCTGTTTTACTATGGTTGATCCTTAAATTTTGTGTTGTAAGCCATTGTGATACAGCTTCGAAGCAGCTTGATATAGGTGAAAAGTCAGGTTGATCAATCAGGAATGGTGAGTAGATTAGGACGTCGTCTGCGTAGACTAGGCATTGGATGTTGAAGGAGCGGATTAGGGTACAAATTGGTTGCATATATATGTTGAACATTAATGCAGATAGGGATGAACCCTGAGGTACACCTTGATTGAGAGGGAATGGGTGAGAAGTCATGGGACCTGTTCTGACTTGTTGCCATCTGTTAGATAGGTAGGACTTGCACCATGCTATAGCTGAGCCTTGTATTCCTTTCTCCACAAGACGGAGTATCAGAGTTTCATGGTTGACTGAATCAAAGGCTGCAGCAATATCCATGAAAATGAGGACAAATCCCTGGCGGATGTTATCAAGTCCTGTAACTAGATCATTGAAGAGAACTGTGAGGATGGTGTCGACACCATGAGCTTCTCTGAAGCCATGTTGAGATGGATCCAGTGGAGCTACATCGTCAATATGTTGTTGGATTTGTCGTTGAACTACCTTTTCAATGATTTTGGCGAGTAGGGGGATGCTTGATATTGGGCGAAAGGATTCAACTTTGGAGGAATCAAGTTTGTTGTTTTTTAATAATGGGCGGATTGAAGTAAATTTCAGACTTTGTGGGAAAGATCCTATGGAGAGGGATTGGTTTGTGATTCTGCTTATAGCGGGACTAAGTTCTTGGTGTAATTCTTTGATCCAACTAGCTGGACATGGGTCACTAGGGGCAGTGGTAAGATTAATGGATGTGATAATATCTTGTATTTCTTTGTTGGATACTTCGCAAAATTTGAGTAGAGGGGTTTTACATGTAGTAGAGGAGATTGTGCAGGTTGATAACTTGTTGGCTTGGATTATCTTTGATTGTAGGTAGTTTGCATAATCTTGTGGGTGAGGCATAGTTGTTTGGGCGGGAGCTGGGTCACCTGTTAGGGACTTAACTATGCTGAACAGATCATGGGGTTTGTTAAGCGATCGCTTTAGAATATCTGCATGGTATTGTTTTCTTTTTTCCATCGTCATTGCTCAATGAGATTGTAGATAAGAGGTGTATGTACGTAGAGATTCAGGGGACCGGGCGTGGCGCCAGTGTCTCTCTAGTTTACGTAAGTGAAGGAGCGACGCTCTAAGGTCATTGGTGTACCATGGAGCATGTTCTCGCTTCTTGATGTTTATTCTTGTGGTTGGAAGGGAGGCAGCTGATTTAAGGGCGTGGTCCCAGTTGGAAACTAGTTTATCTGGGTCAGATAGTGTGATAATAAGGCGAGGTAAGATTTCCTCAAGGGCTTTATCCTTAACAAAAGGCTTAAAACGTGTAGATAGAGAGCTCGGTGGGGCTTGTGCCTTGATAGTGCTGTTAGTCTGATGGATGGTGGGTATCTGAAATGTGATAAGATCATGATCAGACCAGGGTACTGAAGTTATTGATGTGACAAAGTGGTGAGCTATATTTGTTGCTATCTGTGGGGCGAAGATCAGGTCAAGTGTGCTTCCCTTGATGTGGGTAGGTGATTTAATAATCTGATTGTATCCCAGATCTTTCATAGCATCAATGAAGGCTGTTGCATGTGCAGTTGTTAGAGAAGGCAGGTTAAAATCTCCCATTATCCAGCTTGGGATACTGGAATTGCAAGCAAGATTGATTATTGTTAGTAATTCGTCTGGTGAGGGTGTTGGAGCTCGATACAAAAGGTTGATAGAGCAGAGTTCATTTGTTATAGTAATCATATCAAGGTGAGTGGTGCTGGATGCATTGCTTGTTTTGAACTGGAGATTGGATTTTGTGAGGATGAGTGTACCTCCTCCTTTTTTATTAGATCTGTGGCAAGTGTGGATGGTGAAGCCAGGTGGTGACATCTGGTGGATGAGAGCATTATCGCAGTCTGATAGCCAAGTTTCGGTTATCATTAGGATATCAAGATTGTGTTGAGATATCAGGTCGTGGACCACTGGCCATTTTGAACGTATAGATCTTGCATTTATGTGCACACCTGATTGGATGTTGGGATTTGTTTTTCTGGCTATGGTCCTTTTTGAGGTTTTGCAATGGGATGTATAGTAGGTGGGGGTGGGTTGTGATGGGTCTTGATGAAGGGTGACGGGGGGTTTCAAACCATTTTCTTCCCGTGTAGCGGAGAATTGGGATGAAGCTGGTGTCAGGGTTAAAGGCGTGAAGAAGGTTGGGGTAGTGGGAGGTAAGGAGGAGTAGGGTTAAGCTCAAGATTGAGTGCATTTTTGGTATCTTGAGTGAAGGGTATATATGTGATTGCAAGGTAGGTAGATTTTAGGATAGTAAATTAGAAAAGGCCTGAATGTCTTAGTAAATCTGTATTATTGTGAAGTAAATAGAAGAGACTATAGGGTGTCTATAATGTGGTTATGACTATGGGTTACAAGATATATACTATAAGTACATTGTACACATTTGTATAGTATGTTTATGTTTATTTGAATTTGATATACCGCTCAGACCAAAAGGTATTAGAGCGGTTTACAATACTACATCATTTAAGGAAATAAGATAGCAACATTAATTAAAGTAATGCAAATATAAGGAACAGTAATTGTATAAGTAATGGTGGTAACTAAATATAGATAGTCAAACTAACAATGGAACACCAGTGTAAATAGCATTATTGATAAAAGGATCAAATTATAAAATTACATTAGTGTGGTAGCATTATTAATTAAACTAACATAGTAGGCAGTAACAGGTAGACAAAGGAGATAACATTAAACATAATGTTGATTTAAGGTAGTGAACCTGGTTGCAGAAATTTGCTCAGTGGTGTTGGTTCAGAAGAAGATTTGAGTTTGGGATTTGATTTGAGATTGGGCAGCAGGTCTGATGGCTGTTAGCTGCTGTTTGAGATTGGGCAGCAGGTCTGATGGCTGTTAGCTGCTTCAGCTATGCAGATGGAATCACAGATCCCCAGAGGGGACAGGAGCTGGAGAGAGTCTCTGTCACAGAGCCTGATGGTGCTTCTTATTTAAAAAGCAAGCTGGAGCTTTGATTGGGCAGCAGGTCTGATGGCTGTTAGCTGCTTCAGCTATGCAGATGGAATCACAGATCCCCAGAGGGGACAGGAGCTGGAGAGAGTCTCTGTCACAGAGCCTGATGGTGCTTCTTATTTAAAAAGCAAGCTGGAGCTCTGATTGGGCAGCAGGTCTGATGGCTGTTAGCTGCTTCAGCTATGCAGATGGAATACTTTTCTGAGGTCTCTGGCCCATCTGCCACTTCTCTCTTCTCCTGTTTTTTTTTTCACTTTCTTACATCTTTGGCAATAATCTTTTCCTTTTAGCAATAATCTTTTCCTTTTGGCAATAATCTTTTCCTTTTAGCTTTCTTCCATTTATTTCTTCTCTATCAACTTCTCCTTCTTACCAGCCAGTCCTCAATCCCCTCTTGTTACTACACCTACCACTTTTCAGCCCTTAACATAGCCCTCTCCTTCCTCAGCCTCTTATTCCCCAATCTTTAACTAACTCTTCCCTTTCTCTCTTCCTTCCCCCATGTCCAGCATCTCCCTCCCTTCTCTCCTCCCCTATCTCTCTCTCCTCAAACAAGTGCCTCACCCCCATTTTTTACCCCACCATGTCTACTATTCTCTTTCTCTCTTTATTCCTCCCCAGTATCATACATATATCCCTCTTTTTCTCCCCACACCCCATGTACAGCATTTCACATTTTCTTCTCCTTCTCCCTTACCCTGTGTCCACCATCTCTCATCCCCCTCATTCCCTCCCACTGTGTCCACCATCTCTCCTATCTCTTCCTTTCCTCTCCTCAGTATCCACTCTTTACTCCCCTATCTCCACTCCATGCCCAACATCTGCTCTCCATCTCTCTATGCCCGCCACCGCAAGTCCAGCATCTACTCTCCACACCCATCCCATATCCATCATCTATCCTCCATTTCCCCTACCCTGTGGCCACCATCATCCCTCTGCCTCCCTACTTGTGGTCACAATTTGCCTCTGTCCCTCTCCCCCCAAAACCAGCATCTGTCCTCTACCTCCACACTGTGTCCAGTATCTGGCCATTCTCCATCTCTGCCCAATGTCCAGAGTCTGTCCTTCATTCCCAGTGTCCAGTATCTGCTCTCCATCTCCCTATGCTCCCACCCTGAGTCCTTCATCTGCTGTCTAACCACATCTGATGTCCACATCTGTCCTCCACCTTCCCCACCCCATGGCCACCATCTGTCCTCTACACTCTACTCCCTGTCCACCATCTGTCCTCCATACCCCATTCTCCCCCATGCCCAGTATCTGGTCTCCATACCCCTATGCCCCCCATCGAACCCTACTTTTGAGGCCTTCCCTCAACCTCCTCCTCCCCCTCCCCTCTTACAATAGGGATTTTTCTTCATAGGGTTGGAATAATCTTTATTCCCCCACCAGTATGACTAGCCAGTTGGAGCAGACACAGATTGGCACAATTTTCTTGTGCCAGAAATTACAAAACCAGCACAGGCCTTGGCCTGCTGGCACCATTAGCCACACCAGACAGTCTAGTTTTTGCCCTAGCCATAGTACAGAGATTATCCTAACCACTTTACTTAATGACATCCATAACACTTTTGATCTTGACAATATCACTCTTGCAGTTTCCTTAGATGTATCTTCTGCTTTTGACCTGGTAGATCACTCTATTCTCTACTCTCGCCTCTATGATTTGGGTTTCTGAGGACCAGTTCTCTCCTGGTTCCATTCTTTCTTAACTGATCATTCCTTCTCAGTCACATTTGGTTCTTCCACTTCTTACCTCTGGTGTTCCATGGAGTTCTGTTCTTATCCATTCCTTTTTAATATCTTCATTGAACCTCTTGCTATTATAATACAGGATACTAAAATCACTGCCTACTACTATGCAGATGACGTCCTTCTTACTTTTCATACCCGTCCTATCTATCCTGATGTAGCTTCAATGAATGCTTGCCTATCCAAGGTGGCCTCTTGGCTCAGATCCAATCTACTCAAGCTCAACATCTCTAAGACTTCAGTCATGTGGTTCACAAGAAATTCCACTACTCCGACCACTTCACCTGCTTTGGACGGTGTTCCTCTTCCACTCTCTTCTTCCTTCAGATATCTGGGTGTAGTACTTGACTCTGGCCTCATATTCCATGATCAAATTAGCTCAGTTATTAAAAGTTAATTTTATTCCTTGCATCAAATTTGTTCCCTCCACTCTTTCCTTAGTCCCTCTTCATTAATCACACCCCATTCTCAACCTTGTTATTTCTAAAATGCACTACTGCAATATCATTTATGCTAGCCTTCCCAACTACAGTTGAAGAGGTTACAGGTGGCCCAAAACACTGCCATCAGATTACTTGTGCATGCTTCAAGATTCGATCACGTCTTTTCTTTAATAATTCAGTATCACTGACTTCCAATTGCTTTCCGGATTCCAATATAAAATTCTAACCATCACACACAGTTCTGTTCACACCGGTATACCTTCTTATCTTTCCTCTCTTATTATTCCACATTCCTCGAGGCGGACTCTTCACTCTATCCATACTAAGCGACTCTTTCTCCCCCTAGTCTCAAAAGCTCATTATAACTCAACCAGACAATCTGCTTTTTACTATTGTTCTTCTATTCTCTGGAATTCACTCCCAACTGACCTTCATCAGGAATCTTCATACTGCAAATTTAAGTATGACCTAAAAACATACCTTTTCCAATAGGCCTTTAACACTGAATTGTAGTCCTTCCTCCCATATTGTCCTCCTGCTGTTTATACAGGAGGACAATATGAGGGAGGAGTAGCCTAGTGGTTGGGGCAAGGTACTTCAGGCCGGAAGGTCGGGGGTTCAAATCCCACTAGAGGACAGCAACCTTGGGCCGGAAGGACTGGGGTTTCTAGTCCCACAGATGCTCCTTGTGGTCTTGGGCAAGCCACTTAACCCTCCATTGCCCATGTTCCCTGTAAATATTAGTGTATGTGTCTCATATCCCCATGTGTTAAATGTATCCACCAATTGTGTTGTGACCGCTTTGATTGAAGGATAAGGCAGTATACAAAACTGTCTAAATAAATAAATAAATATACAGGGCGGCCCCAAAAAAGTGAGAACATCTCGTAGCATATAAGTTATTTAAAATTTCAAAAAGACAGATGTAAACGATTGACAAATTAAAAATACAAAGATGGCGACCAGAAATTGTCGAAATAAAGACGTTATATAGCTAAAAAAGGTAAATAAGTAAACTATTTAAGCTTCTAATTTACGAGATATTCTCACTTTTTTTGGGCCACCCTGTATGTATTTATATATACGTGCTTTGTGTAGACTTGGCCCCACTGGCTTATTTTAATTAGCATTCCTTTCCCTCTCTTTTTGATTGTTTTTTTTTTATTTGTAAACCGCTCAGATGTTTGAAGGGCAGTATATAAAAGTTCCTAATGAACCATAAGCCACACCGGCAGGGCAGAAGAGATTGGGGATCACCCCTTCACTTTGAAGAGAGACCCTTAAGGTAAAAAGGGCTTGAAGGACCCAGAGAAAACCCAGAATTGTTTAGGGGGGATTTTGTGGTGGTGGTGGTGGTGGTGGTGAACACTTGAAATTTTGTTTGCTATTTTTTTGTTTTGATTTTAAAACACATGGAAACAAAACCGGAAATATCATTAAAATTTATTGTTTTCTTTCGAGCAAGCACCAACTGGCTTCATTTTTCAGAGTAAATAGATCTGGCCCTGATTTTGCCCCATGGCATGCAGGAACTTATAGTTCTGATTTCCCTATTGCATTCCCTAAGAAAAGAAAGACTTCTGTTCCCAGCATGCAATGGGCAGATTTATAGTTCTGATTTCCCTATTGCATGCCCTAAGAAAAGAAAGACTTCTGTTCCCAGCATGCAATGGGCAGATCAGCCTGTCCTGAAAACCTGGAGTCAGGTGGCAATCCTAATCGGAAAGGAGAAGGCAAAAGCGAAAAGTTGATATTTTGTCTTTGGCATTTGAAATGTAGTAAAAGAGACTCTGGAGCATGGGATAGCATTTCCATATATGGCTTCTCTGTTCATGCTTGTGACATCAATCTTATCAGAGGGTATGTTTTATGGAAGCTTGCTTGTTCAGAAAAAGGATTGGATCCTAAAGAGAAGCAAGTAAAACACAGTTTGTGTTGGCAGGGGCACCACAGAGAGGAAGAGCAGCATTGTCGTTTTATATGGATTAGAAAACAGCTGTGGAGCTGTCAGATTGTTGAGAGGCAGCTTGTTTGTGCTGTATGGCAGAAGCAACCAAATACATTCCAGAAGCATCAGACTGCTAATTTCTTGCACCTCATGTAATTAAATTGTATTAATAAAGATGCAGCCACTTTGTACTAGATTAATTGCCTCACTTGCTGATATGTTTAATGGTTTGCAACCAGAAAAGAATAGGAGTCTTAGAGGCAGCAGGATTTAAGCACACTTGTCAGAATTTTTTGCTTCTGTAACCATTCTTCCTACCGCACGAGCCCTTTATCTTTGTACTTTCTGGACAATTGTGTTCCAAGATGAATGTTAGCAATATGAACCCAGAGAACCCATACTCATTCCAGCGTCAGATAAGAGTTATGAAAAAAGTCCATATAAAGTACTGTGACGATACCAAGACTCAAAGGATATTGTTTAAATAATTAACTCTGCCTGAACCCTTCCTGCATTTTGACTAGGAAAGCTGCCAGGCCTTAATTATGGTATTCCTTCAACCTGCAACATATTTTTCTGCATCTTTCAGATATCTTGCCAACAAAGTCTGTGCATATATTTTTCTTTTAAGAAAAGTCTTCTTAACTGGTGATTTCATGGGAAACTATGGACCCCTTTTACTAAGCAGTAGTGAGTAGTTACCACAGAGTTTAAATGCATTTAACTCCTGCTGTAACCGCTACTGTGAGGCAAGAGCAGACAGCACGGTCTAAAAACAGCATTCTCTGTACTTGCTGAAGGTGGTTGGGAGTAGGACTCAAAGGGAGGATTGTCAGCCGGTGATAGCTAGTGCACTCCACAATGCTGCGCGCTGTCACAACTGTCGATAGCACAGTTGCAATTACCATCACCTCCGCTGCTGATCGGGTCCTCCAATGATTGCCCCCTCCTGTGATCAACCCTCCCCCAACACATTCCCCTCCCCCAACAACTTCATCCCCCTTCCCCCAAAAATCCCCCTCCACCGATTGGCACTCCTTTTCAGGACCACTATGGCCGGAAAGCTTTCTGGCCATAGAGACTCTGCGAAGCCCCCAAAACACTCCGCACCCATCCCTACCAGCCCCAGTGATCCCCCTCCATTCCTGCTCTGGCTCTGGCAGTCTTCAAAATGGCACCAGGATCACCCTGTGCTAGTACTGTGGAATCACCACTAGGGGTCGCAAGACTAGCACGAGGTGACTCCAGCACCATTTTGAAGACTGCTGGAGCCAGGGCAGGAGTGGAGAGGGATCGCTCCTGCCTTGATCACCCCTATATCACTAGAGCATGACCCAGTTGGATACCAGGTAAGTGCTGAGGGAGTGTTTAGGGGAGGAGGGCTTGAAGTCCCTGCGTTGGTGGTCCTCTTTGTAGACCCTCCATGGCTGGAAAGTTTTCATCCATAAAGGTCCTGAAAAGGGGTACCAAATTGGAGAAGGGGGATTTTGATGAGGGACAAAGTTATCAGGGAGGGGATGTGCTGGGGGATGGTTGACCATGTAGGGGCAATGATTGGGAGGGGTTGATCGACCCGCAGTCTGCATTCCTTGCCTTAGCAGGGAACATAAATGCTCTTGCACTCCCTGCCAAGGCAGGGTTTGTGGGCCCCTGTGGTATTTGGCAGCCCCACGCACTAAATGCAGGACACATTCCCTTGCATTTACCACACAGGCTTTGGACCTAACATGTGGTTTTTCCTGCAAAACACCCATATAGGTGCAAAGCCCTACCGCACTTTAGGAAGACCCCCTATGTGTTTCTAATCTGTTCCATAGAGCACGTTATCTCTGGCATTTTTCCTGCATCACAAAAGTCTTTATTGGAGGGGAGAAATGGCATGCCCAAACAGATCTATTTTTCACATATGATTATTGCCATACTCATATCAACATCCTGCTATGTAGCCCAATAGATCAATTTAAGCAGATTAATAAAAAGAAAATAATGGACCTTATTTAAAAAGGACTTTTCTCTATCCTGTATTGGAGAAGGCCCAGCATGTTGAGCAACGTATTTTAATGTCTAATATATTGAAAGGGTCACATTTTTGATAGAATACCTTGCAGGATATCTTAAAAACAGACTTACAGTACCAAACTTCTGTTTTGATGCCCTTTAGTTGCATGGATTAAGTTTTCTTGAAATGAAACCAGATGAGCTAAAGCTTTGAAAATGGAGAAAAATAAGAGGCAGTAAAGGTATTCATCTATACAACACAGATCCTTTTTCCAAAAGAATTTGTCCCTGTTGTGTGCCTATGGTAAACGTTTTCATTGAACTATAGGACTTTCTGTTTCAAACTTTTTCTAATAATTTCAGCTACTACAAAATATCTATCCTCATTTGTCAGTAAACATGCATTTATGTAACTTACGTCAATCCATTTGACATTCCTGGACTTCTCAGAAGAAAGGTATGACCGGTGTCGCAGGGTCTCCTTTTGCTGTACTGAATGGAAATAAAAATTAATAAATAGAAACCCTCCACAGCAGTGCTATGGCGTCAACCCAGCAAAAAACGGCAGACATCCGCGACTGTGCATGTCAGGGCCGCGAGGACCCCGAGGCCAACATGTCAGTCATGGCGGATGATGTACCTCTCAAAAACAGAGTCAAAAAGCCTAGTTCATCGAGTTAAAGCAGGAGATCAGAGCTGTGCGGATTGAGTTGTGGCATGGTGGGAGAGTTGCGGGCTAAACTGCAGGAACTCGGTAAGAGAGTGGAGGATGCAGAGGGGCTGCTGGAGGAGTGTCAGTTGGAACAAGAGCAGCTCCTGGAGTAGGTAAAACGCTTGGAGGAGGATTTAGAGGACAGGAGCCGCCGGAGCAACTTGCATACTCAGGAAGTCCTGGAGGACCTGGAATATCAAGACTACAAAGCAATGGCAGCGTCCATCATACAGGCACTTTTGAGAAAAGCAGAGGGAGAAATTATGGCCCCCGAAATATGCCTGGACAGGGTGCATCAGGCACTGGGACCCATATGGGGAGAACACCCCATGGGCATTGTCACCTGAAGCAAAATGCAGCAAGTGGGGAGGTTCCTGTGGCAAGGACACTTGGTGCTGGTTTATGCAGACCTGTTCTCGGGGACCTTACAAAGATGAAAGGCGTTTAGCCCAATTACTGAGTGCCTCCAAAAAGAGCAGATCAAGTACCGGTGGGGCTATCCCTTTGGCTTGGCTTTCACAGTAAACTGAACAACCAGACAGGAGGCAGTATCAGCGATGGAAGCTGTGGTGCTGACAGAGGCACAGGATTTGCTGTCACAGCAGTTGTAGGAGGAACCCTGGAGGAGAATCTGGACTCTGGTGGAGAAGGGAGACCGGCAGAAAAAGAAGAAGGAAAAGACCCCAACATGAGTGGACTTTGGACTGGAGTTTGATATCCTCTTTTTTTCTGAGATGAGAGCAGAGTTTTTCTGAGGGAGACAAAGGGACAGCAGGTTCTTGAAGCCTGCAAAGAGTTTGTGGGATATGGATAACACAGCAGGGGGCTGCCGGGCTCATGTTTGTCCAGTTTTTCTTTAGTTTGAAGATGTTTAAGGGCGGAGTAAGGGTGGGGAGGATGGATGCCTGAGGAGGGGCTACATATGGAGGGGAGATGGGAGAGGTGGCGGAATGAGGGGTTTGCAGGGAGCTAGATTGTGAGAGGGGTTTGGTAGCAGGAATAAGTATGAGGGGCTGTTGGAGAGGGGGTAGGGGTCCGGGCCAGACTGGGAGCATGTATCACTACTCCTGGTTAGATGCCAGCAAGTCTGGATTGCCAGGTTGGAGAGGTAGTGGGAGGGGAGAGGTGGGGGTGGAGAGGAGGGAGGGGGAAGGAGCAGGGAGGAGGGGAAGGGGTGGGGTGACAGCAGGGGGGAGGGGATGGCTGGGGAGCAGATGTGTGTTGTGTGTTCTGGTTGAAAGAAAGGTGAATGCAACATGTGTGACTTAGCTATGCCTAACAGGGAAGAAGGAGAGATAAAAGTGGTGACTCTGAACATCCATGGATTGAATTCCTGGGAAAAAAGGTCCTTGTTAGTTAAAGAGGGCCGGCACCTCTGGGTTGGTGGTACAGGAGACCCACTTGAAAAAAAATCCTTTGAGGGAAGTCTGCGGGGGAGGGCTTATCCTCATATTTTTTTAGTTGTCAATATAGTACAACCTAAGAAGGGTGAATTGGGATCTTATTTTTGTATAGGTTGGGAATTGTCATTGACATTGTCATACGGGATAGGGAGGGATGGTATATGTATTCCAAGCAATGGTGAGGAGGGCAAGGATGGATTTCATAAATATTTGTGTGTCAAACATTGGTCAGGATGACTTTTTTCAACACTTGGGGAAAACTACTGGGGAGCTGGGAGAGGGAAGATGTATTGTGGGAGGACGACTTTAATTTCATGGTGAACCCAAGGTTAGATAACTCCCAAGGAGAGGGTAGTGGGCAGAGGAGGGATAGGCAAAGTATGGTTGAAATGCTGCACACTGCAGATTTAGTGGATGCCTGGTGACAACGTAATGGGGCCAAAAAACAGTATACCTTTTACTCCAACCCTCACGGGACCTATAGTCATATTGATATGGTATGAGTGGATGCAGTCCTCTCACCACAGGTTTGGGAGGTCGACATCGATACCTCTGGTATCGTCTGATCATGCTTTTGTGTGCCTAATGATGGAGGTGGGCAAGGAGGATGGTGGACTACATTTTTGTGCCTTAATAAGGGTTTGCTGGCACAAGGGGATGCTAGGGAACAGATGTGGGTGGCTCTGCGGGACTATCCAATTCTCAATAAGAGGGGTGAGACTTCGGCCCAGTCCCACTGGGATGGATTGAAGGCAGTCATAAGGGGGCATTTTTTGGGCTCACAGTCTTCCAGAAAAGAAAGCAGGAGAAGAGGGAAAGAAGTATACAGGAGCGCCTTTGTGTCCTCCAACTTGAGCATTTTCACGAGGCCACCTGAAGAAGCCTGGTGGAACTGGAGCGTCTTCAAGCCGAGCTCTATCCGCTGCATTTGGGGGATATAACTTATCAGTTGAGTCAATTACAGCAGAGATATTTTGAATGGGACAACAAGGCGGGAAGAGTGCTGGCATGTAAATTGAAAGCCTGTCAGAACCAGCAGCGGGTGCATAAAGTTAGGGACTGGCAGGGGGAATTACAGTATTGCTCGGTGGAGAAAGGAAGTATTCCGGAAGTGCTGTACTAAGTTGTATGCCTCAGAGGTGGTGGGAGGGATAGTCCGAGCTGGCACTACCTGGAAGGGTGTGGCTTGCCTCGTTTAGAGGCTGAGGACTGCGAACACTTGGACAAAGAGATAACATTAGTAGAGGTCAAGGCGGCACTTAAGAGTTTCAAAGAGGGTAAGACTCCTGGTTTAGATAGGCTCACTGTGAAATTTTATAAGGTCTATGTAGAAGAGGTGGGAGAGGTGCTAGTGGAGCTATTTAATGAGGTGGGGGATGAGCTGCTGCCCCACTCAATGGTGGTAGCAGGTATCATGGTGCTCCCTAAGTCAGGAAAGGATGTTATGCAATGTGGGTCCTATAGACCCATCTCATTGATTAACATTGATGCAAAGATGTTTGCAAAGATCCTGGCGACCCGGTTGCAAAATTATCTTGTCTTTGATGCAACAGGACCAGACAGTATTTGACGGATTTTGAATATTATATGGAGGGCGCAGGAAGAACAACAAGATACCAGTCTTATGGCGGTGGATGCTAAAAAGGCTTTCGACCGTGTGGAGTGGGGGTTTATGTTTCAAGTGCTGGAGAGGGTAGGGTGGGCCCCCATTTCCATCGCTGGATGGGAGCCCTTTACCAGAAGTTGAAGGTCCCAATTCAGGTAAATGAGGGGTATTCGTAGGAGTTCAGCCTGGGGTGGGGAACTCGACAAGGGTGCCACTCTCACCACTCCTCCATTTTGATGATCGAAGTCCTGGCAGATCACATTAGGTGCAATCTGGATGTGTGGGGGGTGGTGGTGGATGGTAACAACCATTGCATCTCCCTGTTCACGGATGATGTTATTTAAACTTTGTGGACCCCTCAGATGTCTCTGCCAGTACTGCTCCAGGAGGTGGAGGAGTATGGGAAGGTGTCTGGTTACAAAGTAAACTAGACTCAGAAATTCTCGGGATGCAGATAAGAAGGGAGTTGGAGCAGTAGCTCAAGGAGGACTTTCCGTTCAAGTGGGTATCAAGGGCCCTGTGCTATTTGAGGGTACAGGTAGAGAAACATTTGCAGGACCTGTTTCAATTGAATTATGGGCCCCTGCTGAGAGCCCTGGTAGAGGATATGAATCAGTGGGGGAAGGGTTGGAGAGGGTGGCAGTGATAAAAATGAACATTCTGCCCCAGTTATTGTTCTACTTTATGGCACTCCCAAAGGAGGCAGCTACAAAGAAAGATATTTACCTTCATTTGGAGAAAGAGATCCCCTGGTTGGCACATCAGGTGTTATGGAGGGAGAAGATGCAGGGGGATTGAGGGTACCGCATTTGCAAATCTATTATGAGGCAGCCCAGGTGTGCAGTATTTTTGGCTGGAAGGGTGGGATGGCTGAGAAGAACTGGGTGACCTTAGAGCAGGGTTTCTTGGGTAGAGGGTCCCTGAGGGATGCACTCTGGTTAGGCAAACTAAGGTGGGAGGTAAGGCAGGGGATGAGCCCTTTATGGCTTTGACTCTCCAGGTATGGAAATCTTATAAGAAATGACTAATGGGGGTGATGGGAGAGGGGAGGTTGACTCCTTTGTGGGATAATGAGGCTTTCCCTCCTGGAAGTAGGGAACCCTCGAGGGTGTCAGTGGGAAAACAATGGTATCTGGTGGCTAGATCAGGTAAGGAGGGTGGACCGGGGGAAGAAATCCTTCAAGGAAGTGATAGAAAAAGGAGGGCTCTTAGAAGTGGATAGGTTTCTGTATCAGTAGATCCTTCATTTTGGGGGAAGCAGAGGGGTGAAAGTGAAGGAGGGATTACAGATGGGCTTTGAACAGCTTTACCAGACTAGCACTACCTCCAAAGGACTGCTTTCAGCTTTATAAACTTGGGATGGAAGGGGATAATTCACGGCTGAGGTTTCAAACTTCCAGGGAGGAGGATTTGGGTGGTCTCCTATCTCAATGGCAATTGGTCTACATTCTGACTAGATGGGTCTTAGTCTCTGTCAAATTGAAAGAGAATGCATGTAAAGTTTTAGATCGTGCCTATTTAACCCCAGTACGCATGCATAAGATGAGGGGAGGAGGGCAGTGGTAAGGGCTGGAGAGGAAGGGGATTTAATTCACATGTGGTAGAAGTGTGTAAAAGTGGTTGAATTGTAGCACTGGGTCTTTTTAGGAATGTCAGTGGAGCAGAGGTGGAGTTGAACCCTTGGTACATGCTTCTGAACCTACACCCAGAGGATATAGAGGGGTTTCTGGCACAGTGGGGTGGGCAGGTATGGTTGTCAGTGCAGATGAAAGTGGAGGAGTTCTGGAAAGCTGAAACCTGGGGGGCAGGACATCTTGCGACAACTGGACTACTGTATATTGAAAAGATGGGGGCCTTAATAGCTTATAAACATCAGAAGCATTCCCAGCATCTGAAGATGTGGGAGCCCTACCGGAAGTGGCAGTATAAGGAGAAAAGAGAGAGGATGGATGGAGATGCCACCAGGACAGAGTGTGATGAGGAGTGGTCAATGGTGGGGGGGGAATTGGCCAGACCTGAAGAGTCACATGGGTTAAGAGTTCATGGTATACCCTACCCCAGTTTGGGACAATGTTTATCTCTCAGGGGGATTCTATAATATGAGAAAACATTTTGGAGGGCATCTAGTCTATTGGAGTGTATGTGATATGTTATCTGTTGTAGCCACAACCATGGTTGTGTGACAGGGGGAGGGGGGGTTGTACTGATAAATTTGCTTTTTTTATGTAATAGTGCATTTAGTACGTTTTATGATTGTATGGTTTGTTGATCTGGAACTGTTGCAATAAAATATTAATTTAAAAAAAAAAATAAAATATATATATATATATATCTTGCAAGAGACACATACATGTGGTGCATACTTACATATGTAAGTACCAAATTTTCAAACACTACACCTACAAAAAAACCATTTAAGAAGCCAACTGAAATAACTCTTATTTCAAGGTGGTCAGTGCAATTCCCTCCTCAATCACTTCTGAAGACCCCAAGTCCAAATGAGCAAGCAGCTGATACGTGTGCATGGCACGGAGCAGGTGCGAATAGAAAATAGGAACGTTTTAAAAATGTAAGTATATTCTCATCCTAAAATGGGAAATAAAAGCAAAAGGGTCAATATTCAGAGGCAGCGGTCAGTGTTTTTATGCCGCCACTGAAACTAAACCAGATATTCGGCAGCAGAGCCTATCCAGCACTGAATAGTAGGTTTTGCCGTCTATACCTTTTCTATCCAGTTAGCATGTTCAGCTGCTGACTGGAGAGCGAAAACCAGATAGAACAGCCATTGATCCAGCCTAACTTTATCCGGTTTAGCAATATGGCTACAGCTAAATAATCCCGCTGTAGATACCTCTCAGCCATTCTAAAATGTCCTCCTTTCTGACTAGCTTTCTCTAGTTACAACCCCTCCCTCAGGTCAGGAAGAGAATGAGCAAAAGAAGATAATACTAGAAAATAGAAATAAGGAATAAAAGCATTCCAGTAATAGTCTGAAGGGGAAAAGACAAGGGGGTGGGGAGGAAGGACAGATGGATGGATATCTGGAGGTGACCAAGCAGTAGAACTTTATGGTTTATTATATGAAAAGAAACTCAGGTCTTTGTTAAGTTCTTTCTTGTTCGTTTTCAAGTTTCTGATTAATTTAAATTCAAAAGTATTACACTCCTAGATTGTTTTAAAATTCCTTTTGAGTAACATGATCATAAGGTCATTGATGCAAGTGCCCTGGTCTCAAGACGTGCTCCCCCACCTTGGTCTGCTTTGTGGTATATGATGTCAATGCAAATTGATTCTTGTCTTGTCAGATACGTTGAAACTGACAAGAAAGCTAATCCAATAAAAAGGTATCATCTTGTACTCTTATTTTGTTTTTATTTATTAACCTTTATTTCTATACTTTGACGAGGATGAATATGACACCTACCACACTACTGTAGTCAATGGCAAAACAGAGTGCTGAAACTTGCATAGTAGTATCTCTCCACATGTAAGTGCTAGAAATCTTTACAAACAGACATAAATTTGGCTCCAGACAGTCCTGTAGACATGCATTACTAGGTTAAGGAAATAAAGCTGTCAGAGTCATATGGGAAATCTTGGTAGTGTTATCCCCAGTTGAGTCGTTTGCCAGGCTTCATTTGTATGAACAAAGTGACTCACCACGCTTTTGCTGGATTAGTTTCTTGGCCAATGCAAAATGTTATATTCCAAACTAAGAGACCAATGCAAGCAAATGAGTAAAAAATGTGCACTAAGTAATTTTATAAACTTTCTTCCCATGTAACAGGCCTCTTATAAAATTAGGTCATGCCTACAGGAACACACAGTGCACAAAGGCATATATCTGTAGAGCAGGCATGCTCAAGGGAAGAGTTTGGGCTGAGCATGGGCAGTGTTGTGATTTACAAGTGCGCATGCACGTACTTTATGCGCAAAGATTTTTGCCTGCTCTCAAGCAGGCATAAATGTAAGTACCCACAGTCTAGGCACTATTTCTGACGGATGTGCTAATATTTTATAAAGACGCATAGGTGCCTTGTGTTCTTCTAAAACAGGCTAAAAATAGGAATACGTGTTGACTGAAAAAATATTTTCACCTAGAAGACCCAAATGGGTTACACTGTAGCCGCATTGCAGGTCCCCTAGTCTGTCCACAGTCTGACGGCATAAAAAAGCGACCTACATTTACCTGTTCCACTCTGGTCAATGATCTCTATCATATCTCCCCTCAGCCGTCTCTTCCCCAGGTTGATGAGCCCCAACTTTTTTATACTCTCCACAAAGGGGTATTCTGCCATCCGCAGAACCATCTGTGATGTTCGTCATGATCCCACAGTGACAGTGGTAGCACACAATAATGCTACTGCTGTGGAAAGGCAATGTGCCACATGGGGTGGTCCAAGGGTCCTGACAACCCAGGCAGAGATCCAGGCTGTTTCTCCCCCCCCCCTCCACTGCTGCAGAACCCAGTTGTGGGGGAAGAGGCCAATAGTGCAAGACGCTGTAGCCCTCCAGATAACTGGAAAATGCAGGTGCCTGGGAAAATGCTACAGCAGTGGCTGCTATCCTCCCCCCACGACGTATCAGTGGCAGATGGTGATGGGGCCCCTGCATGAGCAGCTGGTGGGGGGGGCTGCATGGCTGTCCATGTGTGCCCCTGCTCCCCTCTCCAGCCTTGTGCCCAAGGCACCTGCCAAACCTGTATGTTTAACATGCTGGGACTGCGACCACCACCACTGACAGTGCATGGGCATATCTGCATAGTGGGGTGTTGGTGATGGCATGGGAAGTGGAACCAGCTTGCAGCAGACAGAAGCCTTGTCCTGGTCATGTGCACCATGTGCATTGCAACATGTGCCAAAGGTCAGCTGAATGGAAGCATGTCAGCAACAGGAGCTGTTATCCCCATAAGGCAGTACTGTGGTGCAACACACACAGTTGGTGTGTATATGTGCGGCGTTTCAGGTCCCCACTGGGGTTTCTGTATTGCATATTCCTCTGGACAAGGTTTAGCCGACAGTGTAAGTACAGCGCCAGCATGTGCAATCCCCAAGGAGATGGCCAGCAAGGGTAGAAACACCCACCAGCAGCATTGACAGGCTCCACTTTCCACAGCTGGTTGGAGGCTAATAACACACGGTAATATACGTGCAAACAGAGCACACATCATCAATCTGTGGGGATGGCAAGGCATGGTATTATAGCAAGTGCAAACAGAGCACACATTATCAGTCCTTGGGCTGACATTGAGGTAGGAGTGTCAAGCAGGAATGCCAGCCATCTCCACTTTTGCTCAGTGTGCCAATGAGAGTGTATGCATGTGTGTGTATGGCTCTCCTTTGTTCTGTGGCTTTATGCACTGCATTTTGGCTCACATTGTCTGAGGTTTTCCAGCCTGTATGGAAAAGTGAATAAGGCAAGGCAGAGGTTTGTGGGTATCGCCTGAAACAGCGCAGATTGGCCTGGATGTGTCTGCCACAATGGTAGGGTCACTGGCTGAGATGCCATTGTGCCCATCTGCCATGTGCATTGCCTGGGTGGCCACTATGTCATGCTGAGATGGCACTCTCACTATGACCAAAAAGTGACCCCCTGAGCACCAAACTGCCCCTTTAAAGTTGACTATACTGCAGGTGCACTGAAGCCCCATTGGTTCAGCATTGTTTAGAGTTTCCTCATTCATTTTCTGAACTTAAATACATTTGTATAGATAGTGTGTCTGAGAGTGCAAGCGGAGGGAGTAGAGAACAGAACTTGATTGTGTGTGAGCAGTGATGGATTTTTCAGCTAAATGCTGTTTCTCCTGGGGGGCTGAACTCTCAAATCAACTGGGGCTTGTGTATATAAGGGGATTCAGTGATTTGGTGCTCGGGGGGGGGGGGGTTAAGTAGATAGGAAATGTCTCTTTAAAAATCTTTGGTTTGGTCTTATTATATAAGGCACATGCACGGCTTCTTTTGGAAGGACGCGTTGTTGAAGATTCACGTATCATGTCGGGCTGGTGTGCAATGGTATGCACAGGTACTCGTGAGATTATTTAGCATTTCTATATGATTCATTGAGGGGTTGTATTGTGTTCTAATTTATTTTTAATTGTATGGCTGCTTTAGTGGAGATGTATAGGGGGTTTTCTGATATATCACATTTCCTTTGCAGTTGTGTTTTGGTGATAATATCCGCTGACGAAGCTCTTAGCGAAACGCTTTGTTGGACATCCAAAGGGGCGTTGGGATAAGATGTGTTGGAATAGAGGAAAGTGAGCCACAATTGGAGTTCAGATAAGTAGTGGCTACTCCTCTCTATGATTTTGAAATTAAAGGCTGTGATTATGAAAAATATGGGAGTTTTTCTGGGTCACTGATGTGAAGGGGTAGTGTGATAGCATGAACATCCTGAAAGGCGTCAGCAGTGAAAGTTATTCACATGACAACACCCCAGAAGTTCTGAGACTCATTTTTCTCCTGCGTTTTTTCTTGAGTTTTCCCTCTTTTTCTATAAGCTGCTGTTAAGTGGTGAATTTAGTAGTGTTACATTTTCCTTTATATAGTGTTTTTATTGTACACTCTGAAAGTGACCATTATTAGTACTGTATGTTCACAAAAAGTGCCAACAACTGAGCATGGTTCCACGTGCGACAAGGACCCAGTAAGAAACGTGGAATGCAACAAAAAGACGTGAAGTAAAAAGCTTTTTATTTCTTTATTCCACTCCAGCCACCGGCCCGGTGGCTGGAGTGGAATAAAGAAATAAAAAGTTTTTTACTTCACGTCTTTATGTTGCATTCCACATTTCTTACTGGGTCCTGTTCACAAAAAGTGACCATGGCACGGCTATGTATCCATATAGAGCTATTATAATGTCTGGCTCCAGTGATGTGGATGCATTCTTTGTCTTGGGACGCTAATCACTGAGTAAATGGCTGGGTGTCACTGCTGAGTATCCCAAGGCAGAGTGCTCATGGCCACACTATGCACATGCCGTGCATGCTGACCAGCAGACCTACTGTAGTTGGTTTGTACTTGGATGACACAGCCCAGTGAAGGGCAGTGGAGCAGTCTTTCTGCCCCTGCTGTAGTCAATTGTTAGTCCTCAATGGTTGAGACAGCAGTCGTTCATGGCCTACTCACTGGGGTCCTGATAGGACTGTAGCAGTAGCCTCACCCCAGCCTCTACACCCCCACTGCAGTGGCTGTCCATGGCAGCAGCATATTGACACTGGCCACTGACCTGCATTGTTACTGGAAGGTTAGTGTCCAATGGGCAGAACACAGGGTCGAGCTGTTGCCGTTGCTGTCACCATGCAGGAAACAAGGGAAAAAAGCATAACACACTACAGACAATACCTGCTAAACACTAGCAGTGATGTGGACCTAAAGCATAGCCAGCAGAAATCATCTCTAACAGTGCAGGTTCAGTGGACCAGGTGCTAGGCACCCCTCCTCACCCTCAGGGTGACAGCTGAAACCGCTCTGCAGCATGGCTTGCTGTTATGTGCATGTAGCACTTGCAGCCAGTGAGCCTTACTAAGCTGATATGCTGGATCAGTGCATTCTCCATTGGTTCTTCAGCTGCAGACTGCTGTTTTGCAGTGCAGTGCCTCATGGGTAGTGGAGGGCCCAACCTATGCTGGCAGACAGCAAACAGTTTGATCAGAGATCTGCAGGCTCTATACATCTGCATAGAGCTGTGTGGAGGTGTAGCCTACTGGTTGGTGCAATGTCTTCATGGGCAAAGATCCAGGGTTTGATTCCCACTTGTTCATCTTGTGCCTGGGTGCACTTGCACAGTCCTGGCTCTGGTTCAGCATTGCCTGCTGTGACCTGCAGACAATCATTCTTCTACATTTCTATGCATTATGGCCACATGTTGGGTAGCCCAACATGGCATTCCCCATCATGGACATCTGTGAACATGGCTTTAGTGGCTCTGCCACGGTGTATTACAGCAGGTCAGTGATGTATACGCAGCAGATATCTGGGTCGACTGGTATGGATGCGTTTTCTGTTTTACCATCATCGTGTCCTCCCAGCTTTACGTAAAGAGGATATATCTCGTACATTCAGCCACCCAACACTCATTGCATAGCCATTCCCCGCACTGTTCTGCAATCATTACTTGCCCCACATGGGGCAAATGGGTTCAACTTGTCCCTTTCTATCATGCCACTCTGTTGGGTGTATTGTCTTGCAGTTGCACAGGCTGAGGCACCAGTCCCACCCGCACAAATGGTGTTTCATGTAGCCCATGGCACTTCTACTTTTGGTTCACATACACCAAATGCTTTTGGCCTTTATTTATTTAATTGTTTAACATTTTTTATATACCGCCTTTCATGATATCAAGGCAGTCTACATTGAACAAACTGAAATTACATTGAACAGGGCATTATAACTTGGAGATAACTATTTTACAGGGAACATGGGCAATGGAGGGTTAAGTGGCTTGCCCAAGACCACAAGGAGCACCTGTGGGACTAGAAACCCCAGTCCTTCTGGCCCAAGGTTGCTGTCCCATACATCCACCCACCACACAAATTGCACTCTTTGCTTGGAAAATACATGAAACAGCCCTGCACCCACTATTTGACCATCAGGGAGATTCATGGTGGGGCAGCTTAGTGGCAGTAAACTGCCCCACCATGGCCATCAGGGGTCATTTGCAGCAGTTAGCCATATCATGCACACCTCTCTTGTGACTGCTCTACATGAGCACTCATGGACAATCCTCACTTTGCTGTCCACATCAGGAACATGCTGCCTCTACCCAGACACTGTCCTGGCCTATGGAATGCCACACACTGACAGTACATCTGGATACATGTCCACACCTCACAGACACTATGATGTAGCTTACAGCACGGTGTATGCTTTTAGGAGCATCTAGGACTGCACGCCTGTCACAGTGCCCCCCACTGCTGCATCCCCTCCACTGACTCCACTGCCGCCTCCACCCACCCATGACACAGCCAACACCCACACTGATCATCATCACTAGACAGCCGCCTATCTTGCCTAGTCAACAGCATAGGCCACATTGCCAGGCATCAGGTGAGTCAGCTCCATCAGCTAGCAATTGTGCTTGCATCCATACCTTCTCCAATGGCTTCCCTGTCCCCCTTTCAGAGTTACAGTGGCTTGCCTGCATTAAGGTATATGCAGACACCTTCCCGCAGCATGTCCCATTACCACACAGTAAGTGTACACTACCACCCTTTAATGCAGCATGTGCTGTTACCACACGTGTCCACTAGCACCCCTTAACGCTGGAACGCCTCTGACACGCCCAGCACACTTACCACACAGTGACCCCTTATCGCTGCCATTAACACACGGAAAAGACTGCTCCTTTACCGCGGTTTAGTAAACATACCCCTGAATGTGGAATGAAGGGTTGATGATAAGCGATTAGTTTAGCAGATTCATTCAAATATTTGCAAACTTGAACCTTCATTAGGATAGGGCTGGAGGAGATTTTCTCATGAGTACTATGAAAGGGAAGCAAAAAGAACTTCTTTAAACTATAAATGTTTTATAAACCCAGTCATAAGCCTTTACAAATTATTATTGTCAATTGTAGTGATGAAGCATTTTCACATTGCTGCTCAATTTATTTACCTTGGAGACCAATTTACTTCACTACCCCTCTGCTAACTGTTTGCATTGACAGCCAGGTCTTCTTTGAACAAGCAATTCTGACAAGTTGTTCATTGAACTATGAATTGCATGATTCTAAACAATGGCTTTATTTAATTATGAGATCCTGTGTCATCATTATAGCCCCATGTGCTTTAGAGCACCCCTTTGAAGATCATTTGGATCCTTTTTTTCATCTCGTCTGAAAGAAATATGCTCCAAAATCTAGTTTACATTATGCTGCATGGCACCAACAGAGGCATGGGCACCTCAAAGTTGCACAAGAGGTTCAGTGATATTGAATTATTTCAGAGATAAAATAAGAAAGAAGAGCCCTCCTGCACCAACAAGCCTGCTTTCTAAGATACATGCATGTGTGGCCTCAGGGTCATAAAGTGTCCCAGTGGTTGATTGATTGTTATTAACAGGGTGCCTTTCATTCAATAATTTGTTGAATTTACATACCAGCTGTGAGAAGCCCTGGTTCCTATATAGAGGTATAACTCTAAGATACAATTTTCTAACTTGTTTCTCAAGTTTTATAGCCAGGGGAGGAGCTAGAGAGGTGCCAGAATAGATAAAAGGAGAGCGAATTGGAGGGAAACTTGTCTTTTTACTGCTGCCCATAAGAGGCTGAGTGCTCGTGTATTGTGGATAGTAGATTCCAAGTCTTGGCATAAATGAAACAAAGAGCAAAACTTGGGAGAGCCCAGAAAGGAGCACCATACAAGGAGGATCCAGGGAGGATCACCAAAAGAGAAAAAGAGAAAGATGCTCTGAGAAAGGAATTTGAGGCTTTTCTTCTTGTTCAGACAACCTGACTGTCCAGGTGGCAGATCTCCCTTTGTCATGTGAGGTAGGGTACTGACCAAGGCCCACACCAAAACAGAAGAAATAGGAGCCGAGAGAAATCTTCTTTCCAGTGAAGGGAAAATTGGAAGAAGAATAGTGCAATATCCACACCACTGTGAAAGAGTGGACGGAGTGCTAAGCATCTAACCAAGTAAAAGGAAAACAAGTCCTATCAGAATATAACAGAAGAAGAACAGAGAGAATCTGAGTTTCAGAATTCATGTTACAAAAGTGTAGCAGGTTACAAGTGCCTTAGAAATGTCGAGAGGAACATTCCAGGTCCCTGCTCCAGAGTGGTGTCACTCAAACTTAATGAAGGGTAGTCTAATCTGGAATTCTGCAGCAATAAGAGTCCCCAGTTTTAGCAGGAAATTTATATTCTACTCTTATGGGAGCGGTACTTTGCCTTTCATGCAGTTACTCACCTTGCAGCTGGCTGTAAAGTTCTGATGGAAGAAATTTTCTATATAGAAAGGCACAACAAGGTAGCACGTCTCATCCATTGGAAACTTAAGCATTATAATGTCACTAGAAAAGCACTGTGATCATGACCCTAAGAGAATTATGGAGAATGAAGAAGTTATGATAACTTAGGACATTCCCATTCTGATGGATAAGAAACTGGATGTGAGGAAACCCAACTCAGTGGTAAAGGAGAAAAACATCAGAATGGCATTGATAATAGAGGTGTCGGTTCCAAGTGATTATTCGCTGAATCATGTGGAGAGGGAGAAGATCCTGAAGTACTGTCGGAGCTCCCCCGTGTGGCCAGGCGGTTGCCTAGTGATACGAAAGGGTTCCGATTGTCCTTTGTATAAATTCAGCCCAAATAGCATGTAGTTGTGTCCTTTAAAGGATTAGAGCCAAGTGCAAAGGTCGCAGGAATATTTCTTTATTTGAGAAATAAGGATTTCCTAACCAAATTAAATTCTTTGGCAAGAATAGTTTGAAGCTTACAAAACAAAGTCAGGATACTTCTCCATATAAACACAAGCCTATTGAGCAGTCCTTGGCTTGGTTTAGTTTAAACCTTTGTTCCACATGTAAAAACGTTTTTTACAACAGCAGTCTGCTTTCTGGTCCCCAGGAGGCACTATAAATCTCCACTGTTACTTTCACAGCAAGGTATAGCAATATTCCCT
Organism: Ichthyophis bannanicus; assembly: GCA_033557465.1. NCBI lineage: Eukaryota > Metazoa > Chordata > Amphibia > Gymnophiona > Ichthyophiidae > Ichthyophis > Ichthyophis bannanicus. Next base: position 98,512,566 of record CM066040.1, on the reverse strand, counting down.
GGTCCACCAAGAGACTTTCCAAATGCAGTAGTATTTCTTCCAGTTACAATATGAACTTTTAGCTTCTTCCTGGCTTTCTTATCCATGCAGCTTTTATCAGCCAAGCTACCATTAAAAGCCTAGCTAAAAGTTATGGGCTTTTCATAAAATATCCTTGTTAAGAACTTCTGGGTTTTCTCCAGCTAAACAAAACCCTATTCAGTTCTTATTCCTCTAGCACAGATAACACATTCAGTAATCAAGAACTCCTGGGTTTTCCTCCAGCTCATTAAAAACCCCTATTCAGTTCTTTTACTCTTTCTTGGCACAGACAGCACAGTCTATCTCCATATCTGAAACACTGCTTGCATCCACACTGTCCCCCAGGTCCATCTCTTCCTCGCTAGGCTCCTTCAGATATCTGCTTTCCTTAGTATCCGCCTGAGAAGCTTTTGTAGGTTGTAAAACCTTCAAGACTTGCTTCCAGCCATGCTTTGCAGAACGTGAGCTTGTGGGGGAAGGGCAGGAAAAGGTTTCCCTGTTAAGCAGCTCTTTTAAAGCTTGTAAAGGGCTCACCTTGCTAGTAGTGCTTTTCCTTCCTGTAGGCTCCTTGCAGTGAGAAGGGCTAGGCCATGAGTTCCTGGAGAATATCTCCTCTTCTGAGGAATCCTCCCCTGAGCTCTCCACTGGCCTTCTCAGCTCTCTGTGCCTGCTTTCAAACTGCTTCTGTGCAAGCTGCTTCTGTGTCTCCTGTTTCTCTCGTATCTGTGTCTGTGACTCCGTCTCTTTCTCTCTCCTTCCCTCTCCACGTTTCCTTGCCTTTGCCTTTTCCTCTGCCTTTTCCTCTGCCTCTGCCTGTTTGTGAGTGCAACTTCCCTGCCTAAATGTTTGGGGCTGTCCTATGGCTCTTGACTCTGCCCCCAAACCACTCCCATCTCCTCCCTCTGTCTCCATGGGAACAGGGCGTGTCCCTAGGTCTGCACTCCTCTGTGGGGAATCTTTGTCTTTAGTTTGGGTGTTAACCCTTCCTGTGCCTGCAGTTTCTTTGGGAAAAGAAAAAAAAGGCTGCTTTTTCTTTCTCTCTCTGCATTCTGAGCCTGCTTCTCCACCACATAACCCCCCCCCCCCTTTAAGATATTTCGGGCTGGCGTCTCTAGCGCACAGCACGGAATCCATTTTTGGGTCTGTGGGCCTGCAGGATACCCATCTAGCCTGTCCTCTCTTGCAGCCAGCCGGGCAAGTGCTACTCTTTCATGCCATGGCTGCAGCACATTAATGTGGAAGATTTGTTCCTTCCCTCTCCCAGTCCCTACGGCATAGGAAACTGGTCCTACCCGTCTGAGAACTCTATAGGGTCCTTTCCACCTGCTCTCGAATTTTGAAGTAGGTCCTGTCACCGTTACCAGCACCTTTTCACCCACCTCCAATTGACGTGGCCGGGTGTGCCGGTCATAGTAACCCTTCTGGCGGGCTTGGCTCGCCGTCATATTGTCCACCACCACCTGGGATGTCCACTCTAAGCGTCCCTTTAAATCCCTTAAAAAGTTTGGTACTTCTATCTCTTCTAGCTCAGGTTCCACCCACTGCTCTCTTAAGATATCCAGTACCCCTCTGGGAGCTCTCCCGTACATCAGTTCGTACGTAGAGACACCCATTGAAGTCTGCCGGCGCTCCCTACAGGCATATAAGGTGAATGGCAACATTACATCCCACTCCGCCATATTGCCTTCCAGACTCCTCCTCAACATTCGTTTGAGGGTCTGGTTCTGTCTTTCCACCAGGCCGTTAGTTTGCGGGTGATAGGCAGCAGTTTTTATGTGTCTGATGCCAAAGGCATCCCAGACTTGGGCAAGGTAACGTGAGAGAAAGTTACTGCCCCTGTCTGTTAAAACTTCTCTTGGAAAACCAATTTCGCAAAAGAGCTTTATAATTTCCGTGGCCTTGGTCCACGCTGACACATTGCGTAGGGGAATGGCCCACGGAAAGCGCGTCGCCTGATCCACAATGACCAGTATATACTGATATCCCCTAGGGGTCTTAGTTAGGGGCCCCACTATGTCCATAGCCAATCTGTCCACTGGTTTGGTTACCAGGGGCAAGGGAATTAATGGCACCTTTTTGGGATGAACCATGCTAACCCTCTGGCACGCTGGGCAAGCTTCACAAAACTTTGCAGTCTCTTTAAATACGCCCGGCCAATAGAAGCGGCCCATGATTTGATCTAGGGTGCTATGGAAACCCTTATGCCCCCCTACTGGGTGGTCATGTGCTAACCTTAGAACCAAATTTTTAAAAGTAGTGGGGACTACTAATTGCTTCCTTATGGTTCCTAAGTGAGGGTCTAAACTTTCACGGTAAAGTATTTCCCTGTCTAGCACAAATCGTGGCAATGTCTCTGAGCCCGTATTGGCATACTCAAACGCTCGCTTTAGGGCAGGATCCTCCCTTTGCTCATTAGGGAAAGAAGGGAACTTTCCTACCAGCTCTGCAGGAGCCCATGGTAATCCCTCTCCATTGGCTAAGTCAGCCCGATTCTGAGCCCTGGCCTGCCTTCCACGGCGTTTATCTGCCTTACTCTTTCCTTTCCTTTCCCTAGAGGGTGTTATTAACTCTTCGTGTGTGGGTAAACTACACCTGGGATCTCCACTCGAGTCCTCTTCTTCCTCCCTAGCCTTGGTTATGGCCCTCGTAGACACTAACCCGGTCTTGGCCTCTAAACCCTTGGCTAGCCCACGTTTGAACTGTGGCCAGTCCCTCCCTAAAACTATTGGATATGGAAGTTTTGGGACTACGGCTACAGTGATAGTTCTCTTCAAGCCTAGGCCTTTCACTATAACTTTCTGTAAGGGATAAGCTGATGCTGCGCCGTGTACACATCGAATCCTTATGTTCCCTTCTGAATGTTTTTCTGTGTGACCTCCTCTCCTGGCTTGTATCTCTGCCCACAGCTGTTGGGAGACCATTGACTGGTCGGCGCCTGAATCCAAGAGCGCCTGCACTGGGATGTCCTCCACCTCCACTGACAGCAGAAATCCCTCTCCTCTTTCCTTGGAGGGGTTTGTTATTAACACTGTCCTAGTGTGACAATCTTTTTTGAGATGGCCCTTATTTCCGCAACCGTAACATTTGCGCTGCTCATACCCTGACCTTCCTAGGGGTTTTCCTCGGGTAACCTCTCCTAGCATGGTCCTGCTCATTCTTTCCGGTTCCCTTAAACTTGCTTGGCTCAAACCTGCTCCCTTCACTTGGCCTACTACTCGAGCTTCTAAGAACCGCTCTGCCAAAGAAGTTGCATCTTTTGTGCTTTTGCAATCCTGTAAGACCAGGAAAGATCGCATTTCCTGTGGCACAGCCTCTATAAACTGTTCTAGAGCAATCATATCCAAAATGGCATCAACAGTTTTTCCTTCAGGCAATAACCACTTGTACATTAATGCCTTGAGGCGCTGACACAAAGCACGAGGCGTCTCATCTGGCCTCAATTTACAAGCCCTGAAAAGACGGCGGTAGACCATTGGAGTCAATCCTAATCGGTCTCTCACGGCCTTTTTTACCTCGTCATGTGGAGGCAAGCTCAGCAGGCACGGCCCTATATGTTGCGAGAGCTTCCCCTGTAAGGGAGGCTGCTATACGTATGGCCCACTGCTCTGCTGGCCATCCACTTAGGACTGCCACACGTTCGAAAACCTCAAAGTAGTCGTCTACATCATCCTCTGGGGTCAAAGGCCCAAATGAAAAAGTTCCTTTACCACCATGTTCCAGTCCTAGTAAAGTTCCTGAGGAACTAGACACAGTCCTTAGCTCCTCCGACATCTTCTTCTGTTGCGTCATCCATCCGGTCATCATGTCCAGGAGCGGCTGTTGCTGTTCCCTTATCATGGCAGCCATCCGTTCTTGCGACTTTACCGCTATCTCCTGCTGTTGGCGGAAGCAGTCTGCCATCCAATTGAGAAGCTCGGCACGCTCCATACTGCGATGCTGGAAAGAAAACAGAAAGAAAAGACACACCAAGTGTGGCCCTTATCACAGCACCCCCTCTCCTCCACCTGCAGAACCTCCCCCCTTGCAGCAATCCTGGATTAACCCCTTTAAATACGGGTTTACCTGCTGCAAGTGGTGAATCAGGCCTCTCAGCACCGTCGGTACCAGCTGGGCTTTCCAACTCCAGTCCGCTCTGCAGAGTCTCCGGTCCGGGTTCTCTCTGCAGAAACTTTGAGGAAGGCTTTCACGATGTCTCTCTGGCCACCTTGTAAATCCTGATGTTCTTTGTAGCTTCAGTTGGTAGGTTTTTTCCTCATCCAATAACTACGCCACCTGTCGGAGCTCCCCCGTGTGGCCAGGCGGTTGCCTAGTGATACGAGAGGGTTCCAATTGTTCTTTGTATAAATTCAGCCCAAATAGCATGTAGTTGTGTCCTTTAAAGGATTAGAGCCAAGTGCAAAGGTCGCAGGAATATTTCTTTATTTGAGAAATAAGGATTTCCTAACCAAATTAAATTCTTTGGCAAGAATAGTTTGAAGCTTACAAAACAAAGTCAGGATACTTCTCCATATAAACACAAGCCTATTGAGCAGTCCTTGGCTTGGTTTAGTTTAAACCTTTGTTCCACATGTAAAAACTCTTTTTACAACAGCAGTCTGCTTTCTGGTCCCCAGGAGGCACTATAAATCTCCACTGTTACTTTCACAGCAAGGTATAGCAATATTCCCTGGTCCACCAAGAGACTTTCCAAATGCAGTAGTATTTCTTCCAGTTACAATATGAACTTTTAGCTTCTTCCTGGCTTTCTTATCCATGCAGCTTTTATCAGCCAAGCTACCATTAAAAGCCTAGCTAAAAGTTATGGGCTTTTCATAAAATATCCTTGTTAAGAACTTCTGGGTTTTCTCCAGCTAAACAAAACCCTATTCAGTTCTTATTCCTCTAGCACAGATAACACATTCAGTAATCAAGAACTCCTGGGTTTTCCTCCAGCTCATTAAAAACCCCTATTCAGTTCTTTTACTCTTCCTTGGCACAGACAGCACAGTCTATCTCCATATCTGAAACATTGCTTGCATCCACACTGTCCCCCAGGTCCATCTCTTCCTCGCTAGGCTCCTTCAGATATCTGCTTTCCTTAGTATCCGCCTGAGAAGCTTTTGTAGGTTGTAAAACCTTCAAGACTTGCTTCCAGCCATGCTTTGCAGAACGTGAGCTTGTGGGGGAAGGGCAGGAAAAGGTTTCCCTGTTAAGCAGCTCTTTTAAAGCTTGTAAAGGGGGCACCTTGCTAGTAGTGCTTTTCCTTCCTGTAGGCTCCCTGCAGTGAGAAGGGCTAGGCCATGAGTTCCTGGAGAATATCTCCTCTTCTGAGGAATCCTCCCCTGAGCTCTCCACTGGCCTTCTCAGCTCTCTGTTCCTGCTTTCAAACTGCTTCTGTGTCTCCTGTTTCTCTCATATCTGTGTCTGTGACTCCGTCTCTTTCTCTCTCCTTCCCTCTCCACGTTTCCTTGCCTTTGCCTTTTCCTCTGCCTCTGCCTGTTTATGAGTGCAACTTCCCTGCCTAAATGTTTGGGGCTGTCCTATGGCTCTTGACTCCGCCCCCAAACCACTCCCATCTCCTCCCTCTGTCTCCATGGGAACAGGGCGTGTCCCTAGGTCTGCACTCCTCTGTGGGGAATCTTTGTCTTTAGTTTGGGTGTTAACCCTTCCTGTGCCTGCAGTTTCTTTGGGAAAAGAAAAAAAAGGCTGCTTTTTCTTTCTTTCTCTGCATTCTGAGCCTGCTTCTCCACCACAGTACTAAGAAATGCAGTCAGGGACCAAGGAAATGTGGCAGAAAGATACAGAAATATTTCCCATCATATTGGGAGCCAAAGGCTTGACAAAGAAGAACTTCCAGTCACATCTTGACAAACTACCTATGTATACATGTTACATCTTATGAACTCCAGAAGGAAGCTCTCCTTGGCACAATGCAGGTACTATCGCAAGTGTCAGCAGTAAATTTGAGAGACTGAGATCATACTCCACATACCCTGGCTTAGGAGTGAAGTTCATGACTGTCAAGGTATACGTAAAATTAGCTCAGGAAGAGGACCATTGGTTGCTGTATGAATACATAAAACTAACCCATTTGGAGAAATTGCCCCAAGTCAAAAAATTTAGGAGATGGCAATCAGGGATTTTCTCCAGAAAGGAGGGGCCCAAGAGAGGGGTGCTTTCCTCAGTAAGCCACTGGAGAGAGGAGTCAGTGGTAAAAGCTCTATAAGCTTAGCCCAGAGTACAGAGTGCTCATAAAGTGACAAGGACAAGGGATCAAGGAGAGAGGATCCAATAAAAGAGAAGAAAAGGAGTCTATAGTGAGCTGACAAGTTTTCAGCCCCAGGTAGAAGTGGGGGCTGAAGTGTGGAATTGAAGAATATAGAGTTCTGTGAGGAAGACCTCAAGAGCAAAGAAGAAGGTAGGGTGCATCATGCTGACTAAGAGCCAAAAGGTGGTCGGACGATATTTATTGCGAGGAGTTAATACAAAAGTGAGAGGAGAGAGAAAGAGCGAGAGAGATAGGTGGTGAGAGTGGGACTGCATCTGGTGTGAGAACAATTTGCACTGGGAAGAAGAGGTGATAGGGGCCTTCCGTCCCACATACTTCCTGAATGAAGGAGAAGAGAGTTGAGGTGGAGAAAAAGGAGAAGAGATATACTGCAAAGGCACCTGACTACATTGGAATTCCAAAGGAGGATAGAGTAGCGGAGTATAAAGTGCCTTCTAATCAAGGAAGCTGCTTGGAAGAAATGCCTGAGAGAGCAGGGGAGCACCAAAAGACTGTGAGCATGCTTGAGGCCCTTTGTCATCACGTTACATTAATTTTATAGACACCGAGGGTAATTCTATAACAGCACACCTGAGGCAGATGCATATATGAATATCCCAGTGCACCAGTTCTGTAAAGTTAAGTATGTTTTATAGAAGAGGGCATAGGTGGCCCAGTTCCAACCCTGTACACACCCACCCAGCAGGTACATGTGATGGCACATATGCATGCACTTACAGAATAGTGGCTGCTTGATATTCGCACATATGTGTCCATCTGTATCTGCAAGTCACTAGAATATTGTGACTTATGCATGTGGATTGCACGTGCCTTTGGGCGCCCTCATTATGGAATTACTCACCGTGGATGGCATTCTGAACAATGAATAATGGGGCTGAATGCCTGGAATGGACATCCAACCCATGCTCAGCGCGGAATGCTATTCCAGTCCCAGCACTCCCTGAACATACAGAGCATTTGTGTGGGGAGAGCTGGATGGGAGCTTACGGAGGCGGGATGGAGGTGGAACAGAGGCAGAGCAGGGATGCAGCCATGCGCTGGGACGTACAAAGGCCATTCAGGTCGGGCCTCTGTACGTCCCCCAGCAACTGGATGGACACCTGCCTTATTCCACTCCGATGGTGGAATAAGTGCCAGGTAGTGCGCAGATCGCAGCCTGCAACCCCCCTTTCCACATTGCAATGCTGCAGGAGAGTTCCTCCCGCCTGATCCCGGCCTTGGCTGTTTCATTCAACCCCATGCGGAAGGGAGACTGGCCAGGTTAGAGCAGAAATGGATATTCATCCTGAACGCTATACAGCCAATGGGATTGAATGAAACAATTGATTGGGTGTCAGCGCTGTGATCCCATTGGCTTCAGTCTGTTTGCTACTCCCTGTGCTTTTCTTTTAAAACCACCAAGGCTGGGGTTTAATTTCACTCATAGAGATGAACTTTATAGACCTGTCCTGATGCAGCCCTGTGAAATTTGAAAGGGCAAAACTCGAGTTGACTGGAGGTCTTACAGTGACAAGTGTTCTGTGGTGTGGGAAGCATAGCAGTTGTCAGTTAAGTGTTTTGCAATTCTTTCAAATGCATTTAAAAAATTGTTAAAACACATTTTGGTGGCCTATGAATAACAATTAGGGTGTAACGCTAGTGGACTGCAGCAGTGAAGAAACACATACCGCAAGCACAGCCACTCACCCGAGTGCTGAGGCCCCTCTAGCTTCTTCACCCAGACACTTAGGTTTGTTATCAGGTTACCTAGCTTTAAAGGATGCGGTATTTGAAATATTTGGAACTGTGAAGTAACCTTCTGGTGCTTTTCCTTCTGAAGTTACATTGTTAAATAAGCTTTTGGTAACATTGCTGTGATTTATGAGGGCAATAGGTTTATGTTTTTTAAACCTTCGCACTTGACCGTGTTTATTACCACTAGGACTGTAGTAGAGCCATCTCCTCCACCTATACTGGGGCCTGCATCCTCATAGCAGTGGGGTTTGGAGGGGTTTCCTTATAACTGCTTGTTTTCTCTTTGGTGTCATCGAGAGCATTTTGGTTTCCTAGACCATGGGATGCTGTTCCAAGGGTTGCAGAGCAGAGATGGCATCCATCTGTCCAAGTTAAAGTCAAGGCATTGATAAGGCAAGCAAAGGGAGAATTTGAGAAGAAGCTTGCTGCGGAAGCAAAAACGCATAATAAAGACTTTTTCAAGTACATTTGTAGCAAAAAATCTGTGAGAGAGTCAGTTGGTCCATTAGATGATAGAGGGGTTAAAGGGGCACTAAGAGGCAACAAGGCGATAGCAGAGAGACTGAATGAATTCTTTGCTTCGATCTTTACTGAGGAAGATGTAAGGATGTTACCCATGACTTAAGTGGTATTTAAAGGTGTGGAAGAATTGAAGGAAATATCGATACATTGGGAAGATGTATTACAACTATTAGATAAACTGAAGAGTAGCAAATCACCTGGGCCGGATGATATACATCCAAGCGTGTTGAAAGAACTAAAATATAAGATTGCAGACCTGCTATAAGTAATCTGTGAACTATCATTAAAATCATCTGTAATGCCTGAAGACTGGAGGATGGTGAATGTAACACCAATTTTTAAAAAGGGTTCCAGGGGTGATCCGGGAAACTACAGACCGGGAAAAATGGTAGAAACCATCATAAAGAACAAAATTGCTGAATATGTAGATAGTCATGGCTTAATGGGAGACAGCCAACATGGCTTTAGACAAGGAAGATCTTGTCTTACTAATCTGTTATGTTTTTTTGAAGGTGTGAATAAACAGGTAGACAAAGGTGAGTCAGTTGATAAAGTGTATTTGGACTTTCAGAAAGCCTTTGATGAGCCTCCCAATGGAGAAATGTGAATAGTGGTGTACCCCAGGGATCTGTGCTGGGTCCGCTGATTTTTGACATATTCATAAATGACCTGGAAAAGAGAATAATGAGTGAGGTTCTCAAATTTGCAGATGCCACAAAACTATTTAAAGTTGTTAAAAACTAAGAGGATTGTGGAAAATTACAAGAGGATCTTGATAAATTGGAAGACTGGGCATCAAAATGCCAGATGAAATTTAATGTGGACAAGTGCAAAGTTATGCACCTATGGAAGAACAACCCAAACTATGGTTACACGATGCAAGGTTCCACATTAGGAACCACCACCCAGGAAAAAGATTTAGGCGTCATCGTGGATAACATATTAAAACCCTCTGCCCAGTATGAAGCGGCGGCCAAGAGAGCAAATAGGATGCTAGGTATCATGAGGAAAGGAAAGGAAAATAAAACAAAGGATATTATAATGCCTCTATATCATTCCATGGTGAGACCGCACCTTGAATATTGTGTGCAATTCTGGTCGCCATATCTTAAAAAGGATATAGTGTTATTAGAAAAGGTTCAGAGAAGAGCCACCAAAATGGTAAAGGGAATGGAAGGATACTCCTATGAAGAAAGGCTAAAAAGGTTAGGGCTCTTTAACCTGGAAAAGAGATGGCTGAGGGGAGATATGATAGAAGTCTATAAATTAATGAACGGATTGGAATGGGTAAACGTAGATCGACTGTTTACATTATCAGAATATAGAAAGTCTAGGGGACATGCAATGAAGCTACAGGGTAAACTATTTAAGACTAATAAAAGAAAATATTTTTTCACTCAACATGTTATCAAACTCTGGAATTTGTTACCGGAGGATGTAGTAAAGGCTGTTAGTGTTGCTGGGTTTAAAAAAGGTTTGGACAAGTTCCTGGAGGAAAGGTCCATAAACCATTAATAAAAAGGGAACCAGGATATCAATGCTTGACCCAATACAAGCATTATGGAACCTGTGTCTTTTGCAGAAACTGCTAGGTACGTATGACCTAGGATGGCCACTGTTGGAAACAGGATACTGGACTTGATGGACCTTGGTCTGACTCTGTATGGCATATCTTATGTTCTTATGAAAGGTCAACGCGTCTTCAGTAGTAGACTGGCTAATCTACTGAAGAGGGTATAAACTAGATTTGTTGCGGATGGGTGAAGAAAGCCCCCAGGTAAGTGAAAGCCCCCAAGTAACTGATATATTAAATACCTTTATGGAAATGGGTAACAGGGGTAACATATGGAAAGCAGTGTGTATAAATGTCCGTAGCATGGGAAATAAGATCCCTGATGTTGAAGCTTTGGTGGGCGTGGCTGACTTGGATTTAGTGGCAGTTACAGAAACATGGTTCACAGAACACCATGACTGAAATAAAACTATACCTGGCTATACTTTATTCAGAAAGGACAGGGTAGGAAGAAGGGGAGGAGGAGTGGCACTGTATGTAAAAAATACTTTTAAAGCTTAGGAATTACAGAGCATAAAAGGGAGAGAGGAGGCATTGTGGGTTAAACTAGAAAGAGGGAAAGAGAAATCTATTTGCATTGGCGTGATATACAGACCTCCCTCACAAGAGGAAGAGGTGGACAGAGAGTGAATTGAAGACATACGCAGCATTGCTAGGAAAGGGGAAGTGCTACTGATAGGGGCTTTCAATATGCCAGATGTTTATTGGCACATTCCTGCTGCAGTATTATCTAGAAGTAAAGAGATCCTGGATTCTCTACAGGGAGAACTATTCAGGCAATTGGTAACAGACCCCACACATGAAGGGGCCATACTGGACTTGGTGCTTACCAATGGTGAAAGTGTTTCTGATGTTATAGTGGAAGATCATTTTGCATCTAGTGATCACCAGATGGTGTGGTTCAGTATTAGGACTAGGGCTGTTAGAATCCATTCAAAGGTGAGGGTCTTAGACCTTAGGAAGACTAACTTTGCCAAGATGGGCCAATATCTCAGGGAGTCGTTAGCGGGATGGGAACAGCTGGGGGATGTAGAAAAACAGTGGGCAAAACTGAAAAGGGATATTTTAAGGTCAACCAACCTTTTTGTTAAAATGGTAAATAAAGGTAAAAGGAAAAGGAGACCGTTATGGCTTTCGAAAGAAGTAGCTGAAAAGGTGAAGAAAAAGAAGGAGGCCTTCATGAAATACAAGAGATCACATAGAGAGGAAGACAGGCATCTATATTTGGAAAAACTTAGAGACATTAGCAAAGTAGGCAGGAAAGCAAAGATTCAAAAAGAGGAGGAAATAGCCAATGCAATAAAATGGGGGATAAGACATTTTTCAGATATGTTAGTGAGAAGAGGAAGGGCAAAAGTGGTATTGTCAGACTCAAGGGTGAAGGGGAGCAATATGTAGAAGCTGATGAGGATAAAGTGGAATTGCTTAACAAATATTTCTGTTCTGTGTTCACAGATGAAGAACCAGGAGCAGGACCTCAGAAAACACCCACAAACAGGAACAGAAGCGAGGGACATCTCGAACAATTTTCAGAAGACTTGTGTTCATGAGAAACTAGCTCAACTTAAAGTAGACAAAGTGATGGGACCTGATGGGATACACCCTAGAATACTGAGGGAACTTGCGGACGTTCTAGCAACTCCACTGACTGACCTTTTAAATGCCTCATTGGAGTTGGGATTGGTGCCAAAGGACTGGAGAGAGGCTCATGTTGTGTCTTTACACAAAGGCGGAAGTAAGGATGTGGTTGAAAATTACAGGCTGGTTAGTTTAACTTCCGTGGTGAGTAAATTATTGGAAACGCTTCTACAAAGAGAAAATAGTGAGGTTTCTAGAGTCCAGCAGATTACAGGATCTGAGGCAGCATGGATTCACCAGAGACAGGTCTTGTTAGACAAATCTGATTGATTTCTTTGACTGGGTGACCAGGGAGTTGGACCGAGGGAGAGCCCTAGATGTGGTGTATTTAGATTTCAGTAAAGCCTTTGACACTGTTCCTCACAGGCAACTTATAAACAAACTGAACACCCTAGGGATGGACCCTAAAGGTACTGCTTGGGTTAGAAATTGGTAGGGTGGGAGATGGCAAAGAGTACAGATAAATGGAGCTCACTCTGAGAAGAAGGATGTTACCGTTGGTGTGCCCCAGGGATCTGTCCTTGGTCTGATTCTTTTTAATATCTTTGTTAGTGATATAGCAGAAGGGCTGTCGGGTAAGGTTTGCATCTTTGCGGATGATACCAAAATCTGCAATAGAGTAGACACCCAGGAAGGTGTAGACAACATGAGGAGGGATCTAGCTAAGCTTGAAGAATGGTTTAGAATTTGGCAGCTGGAATATAATGTTAAAAAATGTAAGGTCATGCATTTGGGCTGCAGCAATCCAAAGGAGCAATATAGTATAGGGAGTGAAGTACTTTTGTCCACTAAAGAAGAGCGGGACCTAGGCATGGTTGTGTCTGTTGATTTTAAAGTAGCTAAACAGGTAGAAAAGGCGACAGCAAAAGCTAGAAGGATGCTTGGGTGCATACGGAGAGGTATGGCTAGCAGAGAAAAGGAGGTGATATTGCCTCTGTATAAATCTTTGGTGCAACCTCATTTGGAGTATAGTGTGCAATTCTGGAGACCGCACCTTCAAAAGTATATAGACAGGATGAAGTCAGTACAGAGGGTGGCTACTAAAATGGTTAGTGGTCTTCATTATAAAGCATATGAGGACAGACTTAAGGATCTTAATATGTACACCTTAGAGGAAAGGCAGGATAGAGGTGATGTGATTGAGATGTTTAAATACCTCCATGGCATAAATGTTTAGGGGAAGATCCTCTTTCAACTGAAAGCAAGTTCTGCTACGAGGGGACATGGTATGGGGGTGAAGGGGGATAGATTCAGGAGTGATATGCAGAAATATTTCTTTATGGAAAGAGTGGTGGATCCATGGAATAGTCTCCCAGTAGAGGTGGTAGAGATGAGGACAGTATCTGAATAAAAAAAAAGCATGGGACAAACACAGAGGATCTCTAAAGGAAAAAAGGGGACTGTTGTAGTTGTTGATATGGAAGGACAGACTAGATAGGCCATGTGGTCTTTTTCTGTCGTCATATTTCTTGTTTCTATCTCTGCTTTGTCACCTTGCTCCCCCACACTTGTGGACTACTGAGCCGCCATTCCTTGTTCCTTTATGAGATTTGTATGTATGTTTGTTTGTTTTTTATTTTGGCTCTTTTCTGTAAAGCAATTGTTTTGCTGATAATTTGTAAAAGTTACAAATAAAATATTTAAGAAAAAGGTTTATGTGGATAGGCACCAATCAAAAAAGCTTATTAGGGAAACACACAAAAACACAGAACGAACCCCCCCCCCCCCCCCCCGGATGATAAGCAGTTAGTATCAGGGCGTGCCGGAGCTGCACCCATTGCTTACCAGGCAGATGCAATATTGAGACACTGCCTGGTTAGTGATACGCAGTGAAAGTAAGGAGCAGGAAAGAGTGGCCTAACTTTCACTGCAGAAGCTAACCAGGCAGCAGCTGAATATGGCCACTCCCCAATTAGCTTTGCAGCAATCCGGGCAGCCCAGATGTTCAATGTCAGAGCCCAGATATGGCCCCAACATTGGATATCTGGGTTTTAAATTTAGCACCAACAGCTAGCCACTTTGGAAGTGCTAGCCACCCGCACGGAATATTGGGTCTCTTGATTCTATCCATTGAAATTAATACTGCAGATCCCACAATGCATCAGGATGGGGTTGTCAGAACTCCACAAATGACCTAAAAACTCCTTTTTAGAACTTGGAAACTTGGTAGCTCTTTGTGAATTTCCCAGTTACTGTTACATTACACTGGTCAACAAATTTTTACAAAAGTCATGTTATTGAAATAAAAATAGTCATTTCTTATCAATTTTTATCGGCTGAACACAAATATGACAGTGAAATTGCAAAGTTGGCTCTAGTATTTTTGTAATCTACAAGAATTAATGTTTACATCATGAAATGTATGTCAATAGTAAATATAATAGGCCTTCGGTTAATACCTGTAAAAAAACAAGTCATAGACTACTTCTTAGATTTTTTCGCCTGTCTCTTGTACAGCTGTTCGGGAGCTTCTCTGGGGAGTGTCCAGCAGTAGTCAGCCAGCATTGTAGTGGACCATTTTCCCTGGTATCTTTGCTCCATCATTGCGATTTCCTGGTGAAAACGTTCGCCCTGTACATCACTAACCATACCACAGTTGTCAGGAAAGAAATTGAGATGGGAATCAAGGAAATGGATCTTTAGAGACATTGCAGCCAAGTTTCTGATACTGCATCAGCATGTCTTCTACTAGTTCCTTGTAGTTTTCTGCCCTAACATTCCCGAGAAAGTTTGTTGACACTAGGTGAAAAGCATTCCATGCTTGTTTCGCATCACCCTGCAGCAAGTTTTTGAACCGGTCATCTTTGAAGAGCTCTCGAATCTGAGGACCCACAAAAACTCCCTCTTTAATCTTTGCTTCGCTGAGTCGAGGGAATTTTTCATGCAGGTATCAGAAAGCTGGCGAAGTGCGGTCCATGGCTTTCACGAAGTTTATCATCAAACCTAGTTTGATGCGAAAGGGTGGGAGCAGGATTTTGTGAGCCTCAACCAGAGCTGGGTGCTGGATATTCTTCTCTCCAACTGTTACATTTTGCCTGCGATTCCATTCCTTCCACAAGTAGTGCCAATCCCTTGCTCGGCTATCCCACTCACATAAGAAACACATGTATTTTATATAGAAACATAGAAACATGATGACAGAAAAAGACCACAAGGCCCATCTAGTCTGTCCTTCCATAACAACAACTACAATAGACCACTTTCTACCTTTAGAGATCCTCTGTGTTGGTCCCATGCTTTTTTGAATTCAGTTACTGTCCTCATCTCCACCACCTCCACTGGGAGACTATTCCACGGATCCACTACTCTTTCCGTAAAGAAATATTTCCGCATATCACTCCTGAATCTATCTCCCTTCACCCTCATCCCATGTCCCCTCGTAGCAGAACTTGCTTTCAATTGAAAGAGGCTCTCTCCCTGAACATTTATGCCACGGAGGTATTTAAACATCTCAATCATATCACCTCTATCCCGCCTTTCCTCTAAGGTGTACATATTAAGATCCTTAAGTCTGTCCTCATATGCTTTATAATGAAGCCCATTAATCATTTTAGTAGCAACCCTCTGCACCGACTCCATCCTGTTCACATCCTTTTGAAGGTGCGGTCTCCAGAATTGCACACCATACTCCAAATGAGGTCGCACCAAAGACTTATACAGAGGTATTATCACCTCCTTTTTTCTGCTAGCCATTCCTCTCCGTATGCACCTAAGCATCCTTCTAGCTTTCGCCGTCGCCTTTTCTACCTGTTTAGCTACTTTAAGATCATCAGACACAACCACGCCTAGGTCCCGCTCTTCTTTAGTGGACAAAAGTACTTCACCTCCTATACTGTATTGCTCCCTTGGATTGCTGCAGCCCAAATGCATGACCTTACATTTTTTAACATTAAATCCCAGCTGCCAAATTCTAGACCATTCTTCAAGCTTAGCTAGATCCCTCCTCATGTTATCTACACCTTCCTGGGTGTCTACTCTATTACAGATTTTGGTATCATCCGCAAAGAGGCAAACCTTACCCGACAGCCCTTCCGCTATATCACTAACAAAGATGTTAAAAAGAATCGGACCAAGGACAGATCCCTGGGGCACACCACTGGTAACATCCTTCTCCTCATAGTGAGCTCCATTTACTTGTACTCTTTGTCGCCTCCCACCCAACCAATTTCTAACCCAAGCAGTAACTTTAGGGTCCATCCCTAGGGTGCTCAGTTTGTTTATAAGTCGCCTGTGAGGAACAGTGTCAAAGGCTTTACTGAAATCTAAATACACCACATATAGAGCTCTCCCTCGGTCCAACTCCCTGGTCACCCAGTCAAAGAAATCGATCAGATTTGTCTGACAAGATCTGCCTCTGGTGAATCCATGCTGCCTCGGATCCTGTAATCCGCTGGACTCCAGAAACCTCACTATTTTCTCTTTCAGCAGCGTTTCCAATAATTTACTCACCACTGAAGTTAAACTAACCGGCCTGTAGTTTTCAACCACATCCTTACTTCCGCTTTTGTGTAAAGGCACCACATGAGCCTCTCTCCAGTCCTTTGGCACCACTCCCAACTCCAACGAGGCATTGAAAAGGTCAGTCAGTGGAGTTGCTAGAACGTCCCCAAGTTCCCTCAGTATTCTAGGGTGTATCCCATCCGGTCCCATCGCTTTGTCTACTTTAAGTTGAGCTAGTTTCTCACGAACACAGTCTTCTGAAAATTGTTCAAGATGTCCCTCGCTTCTGTTCTTATTTGTGGGTGTTTTCTGAGGTCCTGCTCCTGGTTCTTCATCTGTGAACACAGAACAAAAATATTTGTTAAGCAATTCCGCTTTATCCTTATCAGCTTCTACATATTCCCCCCTGCACCCTTGTGTCTGACAATACCACTTTTGCCCATCCTCTTCTCACTAATATATCTGAAAAATGTCTTATCCCCCCATTTTATTGCAATGGCTATTTCCTCCTCCTTTTGAATCTTTGCCTTCTTGACTACTTTGCTAGCTTCTCTAAGTTTTTCCAAATACAGATGCCTGTCTTCCTCTCTCTGTGATCTCTTGTAGTTCATGAAGGCCTCCCTCTTTTTCTTCACTTTTTCAGCTACTTCCTTCGAAAACCATAGCGGTCTCCTGTTCCTTTTGCCTTTATTTACCATTTTAACAAAAAGGTTGGTTGCCTTTAAAATACCCCCTTTCAGTTTTGCCCACTGTTTTTCTACATCCCCCAGCTGTTCCCATCCCACTAACGACTCCCTGAGGTATTGGCCCATCTTCGCAAAGTTAGTCTTCCTAAAGTCTAAGATCTTCACCTTGGAATGGATTCTAACAGCCCTAGTCCTAATACTGAACCACACCATCTGGTGGTCACTGGATGCAAAATGATCTCCCACTACAACATCAGAAACACTCTCACCATTGGTAAGCACCAAGTCCAGTATGGCCCCTTCACGTGTGGGGTCTGTTACCAATTGCCTGAATAGTTCTCCCTGTAGAGAATCCAGGATCTCTTTACTTCTAGATGATACTGCAGCAGGAATGTGCCAATCAACATCTGGCATATTGAAATCTCCTAGCAGTAGCACTTCCCCTTTCCTAGCAATGCTGCGTATGTCTTCAATTAACTCTCGGTCCACCTCTTCCTCTTGTGAGGGAGGTCTGTATATCACACCAATGCAAATAGATTTCTCTTTCCCTCTTTCTAGTTTAACCCACAATGCCTCCTCTCTCCCTTTTAAGCTCTGTAATTCCAAAGCTTTAATAGTAGTTTTTACATATAGTGCCACTCCTCCTCCCCTTCTTCCTACCCTGTCCTTTCTGAATAAAGTATAGCCAGGTATAGTTACATCCCAGTCATGGTTTTCTGTGAACCATGTTTCTGTAGCTGCCACTAAATCCAAGTCAGCCACTCCCACCAAAGCTTCAACTTCAGGGATCTTATTTCCCATGCTACGGGCATTAATACACACTGCTTTCCATGTGTTACCCCTGTTACCCATTTCCATAAAGGTATTTAATGTATCACCTACCTGGGGGCTTTCACTTACCTGGGGGCTTTCTTCACCCATCCCCAACGAATCTAGTTTAAAGCCCTCTTCAGTAGATTAGCCAGTCTACTACCAAAGATGTGTTGACCTTTCTTGGACAGATGGATGCCATCTCTGCTCTGCAACCCTTGGAACAGCATCCCATGGTCTAGGAAACCAAAACGCTCTCGAAGACACCATCCACGCAGCCATGCATTCATCTCCAGGATGCGAGCCTCTCTGCCTTGGCCTTTACCCTCAACAGGGAGGATTGAAGAGAACACCACCTGTGCACCTACCTGCTTCACCCTCTGTCCCAGAGCCATGAAGTCACTTTTGATACGTTCCGAGGTATACCTGGCAGTATCATTTGTTCCAACATGGATTAGCAACATTGGGTAATAGTCAGTGGGCTTGATGAGTCTCGGCAAACTCTCCGTAACATCTTGGATCTTGGCACCAGGCAGACAGCACACCTCTCTGGACATCAAGTCTGGTCGGCAGATGGACGCCTCAGTACCCCTCAGAAGAGATGGGGTACTGCTGCAGTCCCATTAAAAGAGCAACTACCTTCAAGTCACCACAGAGGTGCCAGCTGTACTTGTTATAGTTAATGGAAGTCAGTAGATGCTTTAAGTTATCGTATGTCTATATCATGTGGACAGCATTCGCTACTGGAATAGATGGAAGACGGTTTCCATTGTTC
The DNA here is from genome assembly GCA_033557465.1 of Ichthyophis bannanicus. Classification (NCBI taxonomy): domain Eukaryota; kingdom Metazoa; phylum Chordata; class Amphibia; order Gymnophiona; family Ichthyophiidae; genus Ichthyophis; species Ichthyophis bannanicus. Next base: position 98,494,099 of record CM066040.1, on the reverse strand, counting down.
AAAAGCACAGCCTTTAGACTCAGTTTCAAAGAGTCTATAAATAGTCTCCAGTCTTGTGAGTCATTAGTGATTTTTAAGGCATTCATGAGGCTTTCAATATCGGAACAGAATACCAGATTACTTTCCTTTCCGACTGCGTATAGTACACTGCTGATGCCAGATGGCTTCAGCAGCCGTCTGGCAGCAGTACTGCATTGCATCAGAAAATGATGCAATCAACTCTGGATGATGTGTGCACAGGGCCGGCCCGTCCATTGAGCGAGAATGTTTTTTGCACAGGGCCCCGCGTTTCAGGGGGCCCCGCGCAAAAAACATTCTGATCCTAAAGTCAAATTTTTTAAAAAAAAAAAAAGCTGTCTTCTCCCGCTGCCGGGGCCGCCGCGGCAGAATCGAGTGTGCCGCGGGGCCCCCCCTGCCCAGCAGAGCCTGCCCTCCCCTGTATCCGCTCTCTCGTACAGCTGCCTGCAGTCTCACGCGCCGACTTTCAGAGCGCGAGGGAAGAGTTTCTCCCTCGCTGCTCTGTTAAGCCCGCGGGGGCTGATGGGAAGTTCCCATCAGCCCCCGCGGGCTTAACAGAGCCGCGAAAGGGAAACTAGTCCCTTCGCGCTCTGAAAACCGGCGCGTGAGACTGCAGGCAGCTGTACGAGAGAGCGGATACAGGGGAGGGCAGGCTCTGCTGGGCAGGGGGGGGCCCCCGCGGCACACTCGATTCTGCTGCGGCGGCCCCGGCAGCGGGAGAAGACAGCTTTTTTAAAAAAAAATTTGGCTGGGCTGGGCTGGGCTGGGGGGTGGTTAGGAGTGCTGATGGGCTGGGGGGGGTTAGGAGTGCTGATGGGCTATGGGGGGCTGGGGGGGGTTAGGAGTGCTGATGGGCTATGGGGGGCTGGGGGTTAGGAGTGCTGATGGGCTGGGAGGGGTTAGGAGTGCTGATGGGCTATGGGGGGGCTATGGGGGGGTTAGGAGTGCTGATGGGCTGGGGGGGTTAGTAGTGGTGATGGGCTATGGGGGGGATTGGGGGGGTTAGGAGTGGTGATGGGCTATGGGGAGGCTGGGGGGGTTAGGAGTGGTGATGGGCTATGGGGGGGCTGGGGGGTTTAAGAGTGGTTATGGGCTATGGGGGGGCTTGGGGGGTTAGGAGTGGTGATGGGCTATGGTGGGGGTAGGAATGGTGATGGGATATCGGGGGGCTGGGGGGGGTAGGAGTGTTGATGGGCTATGGGGGGGGTGGGGGGGGGGTAGGAGTGGTGATGGGCTATGGGGGGGCTGGGGGGGTTAGGAGTGGTGATGGGCTATGGGGGAGCTAAGTCTTTATATGGGCTGATGGGATTAGGACTGGAAGTGGGTTGATGGGGTGTTAGGACTGCTAATGGGCTATGGGGGGCTTAAACTAAAAATTGGGTGATGGGGGATTAGGATTGGAAATGGGCTGGTGGGATTAGGACTGGGAGTGGGCTGATGGAGAGGTTAGGACTGGTAATGGGGTATGGGGGGGCTTAAACTGAAAATTGGGTGATGGGGATTAGGACGAAATGGGCTGATGGGGGGGTTAACACTGGAGGTGGGCTGATGGGGTTAGGACTGGTAATGGGCTGTGGGCTGATGGGGGGTTAGGACTGGTAATGGGCTATGGGGGGGGGTTAGGACTTATAATGGGCTATGGGGGGCTAGGATAGGAAATGGGCTGATGGGTAGGGGTTAGGACTTGAGGTGGGCTGATGGGGTTAGGACTGGTAATGGGCTGTGGGCTGTTGGGGGGGTTAGAACTGGTAATGGGCTATGGGGGGGGGTTAAGACTGGTAATGGGCTATTGGCTGATGGGGGCTGTCTGGTAATGGGCTATGGGGGGGTTAGGACTGGTAATGGGCTATGGGGGGGCTAGGACAGGAGATGGGCTGATGGGGAGGGGTTAGGACTTGAGGTGGGCTGATGGGGTTAGGACTGGTAATGGGCTGTGGGCTGATGGGGGGTTAGGACTGGCAATGGGCTATGGGGGACTGACTGGAAATGGGTTGATGGGGTTAGGACTGGAAGTGGGTTGATGGGGGGGCTAGGACTGGTATTGGGTTGGGGGGTTGCTAGGACTGGAAATGGGCTGATGGGGGGCTAGGACTGGAAATGGGCTGATGCAGGGACTAGAAGGGACTGGATGCTGGGTGAGGCTGGAACTAGCAGGGAGCTGATGTTGGGGGAGGATTAGAATGGGATGGGGCTGGGAGAGTAAAATGGAGAGGGGAAAAATATTTTGTGTGGGAGGGATAAAAAATCTATAATTGGCTGGGTATTGGGAGAGTAAGTGGGGATTGAGGATGGAGGGGTAAAATTTGAGTGGATGAAATAGGAATGAGGAAAGAGCAAAAGGAGAAAGATTAGTATGTTAAAGCAGATGTAGAGAGAGAGAATGGAAAAAAAACTAGAAGAGAGAAGAAAGGACGTATGGACAGCAGATGATGGAGAGTTAGCAGAAAACATGAAGAAACCAGAAGAAAGTGGCTGGAGCAATTGCAACTGAAAAAAAAATGCACAAAAGGTAGAAAGATATCTCTTTATTTTGAATTTATTAACTGGAATATGAAAGCTCTGGGAAATGTGCATCATTAACGTCTGCGCTTTGTTTGGTACAAGAGGAAATTAATTTATAGTTTTATTTCTACAGTGTTGTTGTACATTCCAAGTTTGGCTTTTGGGGTTCCCAGTTTAATTATTGCCTTCCTGTTTCTAAATTGTGATTCCTTGTTTGGTGATGGTCTATGTTCTGCATGTGTAACTGAGCTGAGGTATTCTGTTTATGTAATTCCTATTTGACATTGCCACTTGTTCTCTTTCCCCAGTAGGTCATGTATTGTTGTTCTCTGAAATGTATTGGTTTAATATTTGCAGTGTTGCCTTTTGATAGGTAGGGTATGGTGCTTTGTGAGTCCTGGTAGTGCTGTTAGGATACGGCGGGTTTGCTATTGGTTCTAAATGGGCAGTGTTTGTAGTAGTTCCTAATGTGCCTGGCGGTTGGCACTGGATTATAGTATGTAGAAATCTTTTAGTCTGTCTTTATCCATACACTCATTAAGAGGCATGTTTACTAAAAGTTAGTGTATGTTAGCATTATGCAAATATTTATGCAAATAAGGCCACTTATGCAAATGAGGCCCCGCACCGAGTCTCCGCACATGGCCCCGCACCCCCCTTGGGCCGCCCCTGTGTGTGCATGCTGGTATTATGCAATGTGATGCAATATTACATCATTCAAGGCTTATTTGGGATGTTGTTGATGTCCTGGATAAATTTACACAGTGAAACGTCAAAAATGAACTACATGCAATATCTTCAAAACGAGAGCCAATAAAATTTTTTAATGTTATATTCGTGTTCAGCTTACCAAGATACTACAGATTAGGGCCTTTTAAAGTCAATAACGATTTCAATGTTGACCAGTGTTATCAGATACCAAGCCTACTCCACATCCTGGTTGACCAACTAGTGATCCCGTTCAGAAATTCTGTGAAACCATGTCTATGAATATGGCACAAGAAAAGTCTTTACTGTAAGGGGGCATTTTCAAAATGGTTTAACCAGTTAGCAAACCTACTAACCAGCTAAACAGAGATCAGTGGGATATTCAATGGTCCTATACCTTTTAGTAATGCTGAATATCCCCTGCTAATGGGTTTGAACATCCTGATGCTAAGCGCTTAACATCGGGGCATTTGGGGGTGGATTGGGGGCAGCAACAGTGATTAAACACACAGTAGCAATATTCAATCACTGCCCAGTTACCCTAACTGGCTAACATTAGGACAGCTAAATGGTTGTCCTAACTTTAGCTGCTTTTACAATCTGGCCTGCAGCTGAACATTGCCACTGACCAGATTGCAATACTGCAATCCGGCCAACACGAATATTCAATGCCAGTGGCCAGAAATGGTGCCGGCAGTGAATATCTGGTTGAACGTTAAAGTGGCAATGGCCAGATGCTTTCATCGGGCAAGCCGTCACTATTGAAAATCCCCCCATAAACGTATCTAGTACAGGCATCAATAGATTCACAAGGCAGAAGAATCCAGAAAGGTTTTTCCACAGAGCTTAAGACCAGAAAGGTAAACTTGGGCCAAAGAGGAAGCATGAACTATTACTAGAAATACAAGACATAGCTAATTGTTTTCTAGCTAGGTTCAGGCTCCTAGGAGACATAATAGCTTCTCTGGAAGACCAGTGCCTTCCTGTCTAAGGGACAGCTGTTTGAGGCTAGGCCAAGCCAGTCATGATGACAATGGGAAAAAACAAAATTTGTGGATTTTTCATATCATTTCCAAATAAAAAAACATGAAAGAATATGAGAAATGCTGATATCCCCATGTTGTTTCAAATGACTGCATATCCCTAAGTTACATTCAGGTATTTCCCTGTCTCTGGAGGGCTTACAATCTAAATTTGTATACAGATCAATGGAGGGTTAAGCAACTTTCTCAATACCAGAAGAAGCATCAGTGAGATTTGTACCCTTACCTCAAGCCCACTGCTCTAGCCACTAGCGTTCTCCTCCACTCCATCAAGGGATCTAATGCACTGGATGTCAGTACATTTTTCTGACACTGAACAATACAACAGATCCATCAACAAGCCAAACTGTCAAAGACTGGACGCCAAGATGACAGACCAGACCAAAATCTGTCCAAACTACAAATAATAGAGCAGTAAACAAAATGAAAAGTGATCCAAGAAAGCCCAATGAGTGGTCAAATAGTTCCCAGCCAAAATTCATTCCCACAAAGAGCAACATCATGCTTTAAAGATGCAAAAATTTGAGGGAGCACAGCGGCAAGGATGAGAGGGCAGTGGTGGTGGTGGAGGTGGTCTGAAATACTGATATGCACTGACAAGGAGAGACACTCCGGGGTGACCATGTCCAAATCCTAAAGCAGTCAAACAGTGTCACAAGGCAATGACCAAAAACAGAGGGATGCAGGAGCACAACGAAAGAGGCAAAACCAGCAGAAAAAGACGGCAACAATGATCTATTTACTAAAGTGGGTTAAGGTTTTGCTGTTTCTATATGGCAATTGCCAAAATGAGGCATGGTAACTGCAAAACCTCTCCATTAATGTTTGGGGGTATTCTCATAATTTTCCCATTCAGTTAATACAGAGAATGTCTCATGAGGAAGGTTTCTATACCTAAAAAGCACATATGGGGTAATTTTATACAAGCTTATTGGCATGTAAAGCTTGTTCTAAACATGGAAAAAGCCTTTGATAAAATTACCCAACAATATATGCACATATTTTATACAAAATAGCACTTATTTACGGCATGCCACTTGTAAGCATTCTGGTTGTTTGGGTGGAGCAGGAACAGTGCCACGATGTAGAGTACCAGCATATTTCACAAAATACATGAATACCTTCATAAAGTGCCTGTGCCGCTGTAGGGTTAAAGGAGTGCATCAGCATTTACGTGCTATAGGAGCCGGTTCTGGGATCCTATTTTATAAAGCCTACAGGAGCATATTCCGTGGTGGTGGCAATCATGATTAAAGTGGCTTGCCATGCCACTTTAATTAATGCCTGGATATTCAGTGCTGTGGCCATATCTGGTTTGCCCAGATAGCAATTTAGCTATCCAGTAGGCAGTGATATCCAGCTTCTGGCTGGGTAGTTAAACCAGCTATAGTTAGGCCAGATTCTTTTCTGCCTAACTGCAGCTGGTTTAGGTTAGCCAGTTAGTGGCTCAATATCGCTGCTGACTAGCTTACTTCGGTTGCTGTCTCTTCAATGCCCCAGTGGAAGTGGTTTGCGTCACCATATTCAGATGGCTTAGGAGGGGATATTCAGTGGCTGACAGAATATGTACTGCTCAATAGCCTGTTTAGTGGGATTAACATGGTTTACAAGTCTGCAAAGCACGTTAATTTTTTATTTATTTTTATTTATTTACATTCTCTTATATACCGCGCTATTCTGCATCAGTGCGGTATTTATTTATTAATTTTTATTTAGCAAGCATTTGTATACCGTTCCTTCCAGCGATCAGAAGCGGGTAAAGATTACATGGAAAAAGCTGTCGAATCAAGACAGAATAATTTTGGTTTGTACATAAAGATTCGAGAGGTTAGCACGTCACGCAGAAAATTATTTACTTCTTAGCTAAGGGTATATAATTCCTTTGAATATGCCCCCCTCCCCCAATTGTAAGACAGTTCAATTCCCAAACCTCTGCAGACAATCTACTGGATCAAGAAGTCTCAACACTCCTTGCCCAAGAAGCAATAGAGGAAGTACCCATTCTCCAACAGGGTACAGGGTTCTACTCCCCCTATTTTCTTATTCCAAAGAAAACAGGGGGACACAGACCCATTCTAGACCTTAGAGAATTGAACAAATATCTGTTCCGAGAAAACTTCAAAATGATTTCTCTGGGAACTCTTCTGCCATACCTTCAAAGTCAGGATTGACTTTGCTCTCTAGATCTAAAGGATGCATATACTCACATTCTGATCCATCCAGATCACAGGAAATTCTTATGATTCCTTTTCAAGGGAAAACACTTCCAATACAGGGTTCTTCCTTTTGGTCTGGTTTCAGCACCAAGAGTATTCATGAAATGCATGGCAGTAGTAGCTGCATTCCTGCGAACCCTAGGGATATTTGTCTTCCCTTACTTGGACGACTGGCTCATTCGAGCCCCCACGGTTGCAGAAGCCAGCTCTGTACTATCTCGCACAATGCAAATCCTCCAATACTTGGGATTGGTAATAAACGTCCCAAAATCCCAACTTGTTCCTTCCCAGTCCCTGGAGTTCATAGGAGCTTGTTTAGATACCAGGCAGTCAAGGGCTTTCCTCCCATAGCCCCGGTGTCTTTGCATAGTGCAACTAGCTTCTCAAGCAGAGGGAAAATCCTCCCTAACTGCTCGAGAACTGCTACAATTACTGGGACATATGGCATCCACAGTTCATGTAGTTCCCTATGCTCACCTCCACATGCGAGCAGCCCAGTGGACCCTATCCACACAGTGGACATAGGCCACAGGATGTCTGTCGGACAAGATATCAAACTCTCGACGACTGATCTTGTCCCTACAACGGTGGCAATCACTGGAAAATCTTTTAGTGGGGTCTCCTTTCCAACAACCCCTATTCCAGGCCACCCTAACAACAGATGCATCACAAGTGGGTTGGGGAGCACACCTGCACCATCTCTCTACCCAGGGTACCTGGACTCCACAGGAGGCTTGTCTTCACATAAACCTAGAATTAAGAGCAATCTATCTAGCTCTTTGAGTATTCCATGCCCAGCTTAGCTACAAGACAGTCCTAGTCCAAACGGACAATCAAGTAGCCCTGTTCTATGTGAACAAGCAGGGCGGAACAGGCTCTCTGTCGTTATGCAATGAAGCTTTACGACTATTGGCCCTCACCAGAGAGCATCAAATTCACCTTCTCGTGGTATATCTTCCAGGCATTCAAAACCTTTGGGCAGACAAACTCAGCCGAGTACTGCTGCCTCACGAATGGTCTCTCCATCTAGACCAGGTGACAAAGATATTTCAGATCTGGGGGACCCCAGACATAGAACTCTTTGCAAGTCCACTGAATGCCAAACTTCCCCGGTTCTGTTCCAGGATTCCAGCTCACAATTGCCAGACAAGGGATGCCTTCCTCCTTCACTGGGGTCAGGACTTCCTCTATGCCTTCCCACCCATTCCCCTCATCCCCAAAACACTCTTCAAGCTTCAGAGAGACAGAGGTCATATGATCCTCATAGTGCCATGGTGGCCACGACAAACGTGGTATCCCCTGCTCCTACATCTCTCTCAAGCTGCACCTCTGGAGTTAGGGTGTGCTCCAGACCTTCTCTCCCAAGAGAACGGGATGCTATGGCACCCGAATCCCCAGTCCCTGCATCTCAGGGCCTGGTTGCTGAAAGCCTAGACCTGCAGGATCTTAACCTTTCCCAACAGGTAAAGGATATCCTTCAAGCTTCTAGAAAACCTTCCACAAGACGTACTTATGCCTTTAAGTGGAAACGTTTTACTATATGGTGTTCTCAAAAGGGCTTAAACCCCCTTGTGATATCTTTGGAATCGGTACTAGAGTACCTACTTCATTTATCAAATTCTGCTCTAAAGACCAATTCAGTAAGAGTCCATCTTAGTGCAATTGCAGCTTTCCTATAAGTCTCTAAATGGACAGCCAATTTCCTCTCATCCACTCATAGCGAGATTCATGAAAGGTCTTCTATTAACAAAGCCTCCCATCAGGCCACCACCGGTGGCATGGGATTTAAATCTAGTTCTCGGATAGCTCATGAAACCGCCCTTTGAACCTTTAGCCACTACAACGCTAAAGTTTTTATCCTGGAAGGTCATCTTCCTGATTGCAATCACCTCCGCACGTCGCATTAGTGAATTGCAAGCTTTAGTTGCTGACACTGTTCCCTCTAAGCTGTGCGCGTGTGCGCGCGCACACACCTCGCCGAGCGAGCGCACATACTTTACAACAGAGCGCACAAAAATTACAGCTCTGATTCTGATAGAAAACAACACAGACATCTTAAAATTTAAAAGTTATGATTGTAATTACTAGAAATTTCCTGCTTCATTCAGTAATCGTCTATTTTCATTTAATTTGATTAACATCAATGTGGTGCACATACTGTATTCTGACGTGTAGTCAAATTTTAAAGTATATAACTCCGAGTGTCATTATGTGGCGCACAGAAATTTAACCTTCCTTCAAAAGCTGCACACAGCTGATATTTTATGCGCACACAGCCTACAGAAAATTAGAGGGAACATTGGTTGCTGATCCTCCTTATACAAGGTTTCACCATGATAAGGTTGTTCTCAGAACTCATCCACATTTTATGCCAAAGGTGGTTTCGCCTTTTCATTTAAATCAATCGATTTATCTTCCTGTATTCTTTCCGAGGCCTCGTGCCTCTAATGCAGAAAAGAACCTTCATATTTTGGACTGTAAAAGAGCCTTGGCTTTTTACTTACAAAGAACACAGCAACATAGAAAGTCTTCTCAACTTTTTATTGCTTTTGATTCTAGTCATTTGGGACTTATTTATTTATTTATTTATTTATTACAAATTCTTATATACCGCGCTATTTGGCATCAGCGCGGTTTACATTATAACACAACAACCATAACAACATGCTGTTTGGTTTTACATCGAACAGGGGTCCAAACTTGGATAACAGGGGTAACTATATACATGAGATTTTTACATAGTAAAGAGTAGCTTGGATAACAGGGTTGATTATATGCATGAGATATTTACATGGCAATGAGTAGGTGAACTTCCAGTCTCCAAAAGAACTCTATCTAAATGGATTGCACAATGCATATCCTTTGCTTATGAGAGTAAGAGTCTTCCTCTCCAAGGCCATGTCACAGCACATAATGTGAGAGCCATGTCAGCCTCTATGGCTAACCTTCACTCTGTGTCTGTCGATGACATCTGTCGAGCAGCCGCCTGGGCTTCGGTGCACACCTTCACAGCCCACTACTGCCTAGATAAAGCCTCCCGTCGGGATGCCTTTTTTGTCCAGGCTGTTCTTCAACATCTCTTTCAGATTTAATTCAACTCCTACCCACCAAACCTGGGGGGATGCCAGAGATCCGTGGCAGGAAGCATGGCCCACCTCACTATAGGTGGCAGCTTCCTGGAGCCATCTCCCCGGCATCTTCAGCTAGGGAGTCCCCATATGTGAAGACTACATTCCTGCTTGCTCCTGGAGATAGCATAGTTATTCACCTGTAACAGGTGATCTCCGGGAACAGCAGGAATTTAGTCTTCACAACCCACCCACCTCCCCTAGGAGTTGTCTCTCTATCTCTCTGTCTCTTTCCTCTCTCCCTCTAGCCTTTCTCTCAGCCACAAACTTAACTGAAGGACAGTTGGAAAGGTGGGAAGGCAGCGCGCATGTGCTGAGGGATGTTCCCAAAAGTGTTCCTATTGGACGCTGGGGAGCGTTCCCGCGCAGGCTCCATCGGTAACGAAGATACCCATATGTGATGACTACATTTCTGCTGTTCTCGGAGATCACCTGTTACAGGTGAGTAATTACACTTTCCATACTGGGTCATACATAAGGTCCTTCAAGCCCGGCATCCAGACCCCAACAGTAGCCAATCCAAATCAGAAGGACATCTAGAACTATGCAGTGACTTTCACAGGTCTCCATGGTTAATAATGAACTTTCCTTCCAGGAATTTATCTAAACTTATTTAATTCAGCTATAATAACAGCCTTGACTACATCCTCCAACAACAAATTCCACACCTTAATTGTGCATTTGGTTGAAAAAATAATTTATCCGATTCATTTAAAAAGTGCTACCTATTCATTTCATGAAGTGTTCCCTCACATTAGTACTATTTGAAAAGGTAAACAAGCATGCTATATTTGCCCATTCTGTCCCAGCTATGATGTTTTGGATCTCTACCATATCTACTCTGCCATCTCTTCTCCAAGCTGAAGAACCCTAACCTCTTAATTTCTCCTCCATGTCTCCATCCTTACACACTCTCCTGCTGTCTTCTCTCACCATCTTCCTACTTAACACTCTCTTCTCTTTTGCCTCTCACACACTCACACTTTTGCTAAACATCCCCCTCCCCCTCTTGATCTCTCCCTTACTCTCACAATCTCTTGCTTTCTCATTTCTGTACCCCCTTTCTTACCCAGTTCTTGCTCTTTCCTCCCTCTACCACCCCCCCCCAAACAAAACATTCACAGAACATGCACACACATACACAAAATCCCTTGATCTCTGCTCTCTATGCCCCACCTCAGCTCTTGATTTCCCACTTATACTCTTACACACAGACACACACACACACACACACACACACACAATCTCTCTCTCTCTATGCCTGTCTCTTCTCCCCCACCACTCCAGGGTTGCCACAGGAACCTGAGAGATTTTTAACCAGCAAGGGCCCAATTCTGCAAGGCGCCTATAGCGGGGCTGCACGTGCATATCCCAGGGGGCATGCAGCCCCGCTAAGCTGTCCTGCCCCGATTCCAGATCCCTCCTTCCCTGCACAGCCAGATCCGCAGTATAGGCAGAGCTGGCAGGGGGCGGGAAGGGGTGGAGAGTGGGTGCAGCAGGGCAGGCAGAGGTGGCAGGACGTACAGGGCCAATTCAACAGGGCCCTGTACGTCCTGTGGGGCGGACTGAACATGACACTTAGTCTACCGTGGAGGTGGAATAAGCAGTGAAGAGGATGGTGATCGGGCCCAGGAACGGCACACAGGACCAGGACAGGAGTCAAATAGGACACCGCTGCGCAATCCGGGCCCTGGCTGCCCAACCCAGGGTCAGGTGGCGGGGTAACAGGGGATTGATGCTGCAGGGGCTGGAGGGACATGCAGAGAGGATGTCCCTGCTTGTATGCAAGGGCACACCCGGCCATCTCAGGGCCCGATCCTGCCCCCGCGGGAATGTCTGGCTCCCGGGTGCAGAATCGGGTCCTAATGGGCTCATCTTGCTCGGGGGTGTCGAGATGGCCCGGACGTGCTCCTTATAGAATTGAGCTCCATGTGTTCCAACCAGCAAAATGAGCCAATCAGAAGCAGAAGGCAGGGAATTAGCAGCACCAGCAAGCAGAGAACTTCCTCCAGGCTTCTACCTCAGCCTCCCATCCTAATTCCTGCCCTGTATTTAGCCTACACTATCAATGCTATGTGCTGCAGATCCTGCTCCTGCCTTTTCAGCTTGAGTTTTGAGAAGGCTGAGGCTCCCCAATCATCTTATGCCAGGCATACCGATTGGCATCATTCATTGGCTCATTTTAATAAAGTAGCAGAGAAGAAGAAATGCTTATGTAAAACCACCCCGCTAAGAGATCCCTGGTCATTTGAAACTATAACAACATTTTATTTATTTTTATTTATTTATTTATTCAAAAATTTGGTATACCATCATTCAAAAAAATGACAACATGGTAGTTTACAAAGATAAAATGGGACTGTGTCCAAAGCGGTTACAATTTATAAACAGAAAAAAACCCCCACTAAAAAAGGACTTAAAACATTGCTCTTCAATGAGTCCTAACAAGCTTTTTAGATTCCTGTTATTTTTTATTATAACCAAAGATTTTCCCTAACCTCTTATTTCTGTTGTGCTATGTATCCCTTCCCATTTGTCTCTATGTCTTTTTTTTTATAACTTTTTAAAGAAAGATTCCATTCAAAGATCTTGTGAAAGGGAATTCCACAGATTTGGTGACCAATAACCAAAAGCTGCATCATTCCTCGGCCTAGCTCCTATGATATGTGCGATCACTAGTGCTTTTGTTCCAATCTGCAGACTTAGATGGTGGGCAGAATATTATTTTTGTCTTAATGTTTCAATGTCTGCCCAAAGACTTTGTTATTCCCTACAGAAGCAAGATGGAGGTAAACAAAATGAATTGCATGATAAATTTAACTTTATGAACTGAAATTGGCAACGAAAACAAATAAACCTCTTTGGAAAATGTTCTCACCTTGGTAGCATTTAGTGTCAGAAGACTGGCTGCAATCACAGGCTGTTTTCTTCTGTTGTTACCAAGTTAACTTTTCCAGAATGGCTTTATTTAGTCATTATGAGAGGAACCTAAGAGTTTAACTTCTCTATAAATTTGTCTTTTTCCCCTCTTGCTCATAAATAACTAATTTCAGATGATTTACATCTAGTAGACAACTTTTTTTATACCGCTACAATATGAATATCATGAAAAATAAAACTCTGCTGTTGGGGATATATTCCATTACTGGAAAATTTCCAGTGTTTTCATAAACAAATTGTTAAAAGACATGCAGATTTATGCCCATAAAGGAAAGCCTCTGATATATATTTAAACATTTCTTATATGCAATGTCTCAAATATTTTTCAAATAGGAGATCAGGGTGTTCTGCCTGGCATGAATGTGCTAATAGGAAAAAGACTTTATATATGTGGCCCATATAAGTACAAATGGTTAATATGTGTAAATTCTATTGTATGAAATGTACTCATTTCTGATTCATCACTTGAAATTTTACCTACTGGATTTATAATCTTTTCACCAGTGATATGGTAAATCCCTATTGGTAGCCTGCTGTGAATATCTTGTGAAACCCATTAAAATATTAATGGAAATTAATATTAATTACATAAAAATATTTTAATTTTAGAACATAAATATTTCATATTTTACAATGGTATGCAAATTTGGAAAACCATTCCAATGGCTTTTTGACAAGCTGTCCAGTTTTATAGAGCACATTTCAGCGCTTTCCTCTCTGCTCGCCTTAAGAGATGCTTAGGACAATGATTATGTTTATTCAAATCCCAAATGAATGCAAATGAAATGCGGAACCTAGTGAGGCAGATGAAAGTTTACCTTGTCTAATAGAATTTATAGTTTCCCTTGCCTATCTAGCATACTCTTTAAGGGAGCCCAGCACAATCTTACAGGTTAATCCCTTGTTCATACTAGGGTTTGACTCATATCAAACCTGGCGTGCTGAGACACCTGAAGGCTGTCACTGACAAGGGGCTGTAAGGAGATGGACTGCCACTGATTTGCTCTAAATGAGCCAGTTGCACATAGCTGATAAACCCAGAGATTTACCGGAGCAGACAGGGTTGAGTTGAAACAGGCTTCTCTCTCTATTGAAACACTGTCTGTCAGTTTAATCAGTCATCTCACCTGTCAGACTCAGACTGCTAAAACAATGGAGTGGTGCCTGAGCTTTACTGGCAAAGGGGCAGATGTCAGATAACAGATCCTGATGTGCTGTCCTGATCTATGGGGGCCTCACCAGCTCAATTTTCCCTTACTTGATTCTGATGGGGTTTCCAGTGCTCACAGTGCTAAGTAAAAGACAAGGTAATGAATTATGGAGAAAAGGTATTGGACAATTCCGTTTCGATAATAGGACTGGTGGCTAGTAGCTACAGCAGTAATGTTTGGTTTTATGACATCATTTGTCTTCGTTGCTTTTGAGATACTCCCTTCCCCTCTATCATTTTATGAGCTAAACTCTGTTACAGTACATATGTCCATCACAAGTGCCAAATAAATGAATGACTGAACTATTGTACAGGCAGACTGTCTGCAGATTCCTTTATGATAAAAAATACTATAGGGAGATGGTAGGTAAAACGAAATTAGAATGCATATCAAAGAACAAGAGATTATGACCATGCCTAGCAGCAGGTTTCCTGATTACACATGCAGCAGATAACATTCAAACAGAGGGAAACAAACCATTATAAGTGTTATGTATTTTGCTTTTATACTTAAAACAGTGCTTTCCAAGCCTATCCTGAGCACATCTGAAAATGCCCACTCAGACATCCCAAAAATCATTTTAGAACATCCCGAATATATACATGTCCAGTGCAATCATGTCTGTCATATGGGTTGGTGACAGACCCATGGCCAGGGAGGTACAAAAAAAATACACATGTGCACCTGAGTTTAGAATGGCGTGGCACGTCTCAATTTGACAGTGGAGACTTCCATGTTGATACCTGCTCCAGAGCATCAATAGGAATCTGAAAAAGTGCTTGTTTCAGCAAACTGACAACTGTGAGGAGAAGTGGAGAATGCCCCTTCATTCTCTAATACTTTTCACTCCTTCCAAAAAGGCATGCCAGTAAGTAGACAGGTATTTCTCCAAGCTCCCATGCCACTACATATCCCTGTTTTCAAGATGGCAGGTCAGGATATCTATGTAGTAAGATATACATGGGCATGTTCTCAAATAGGGCCATAGGCACACAAAACTGTTTAAAGTTGTTAAAACCCAAGAGGATTGTGTAAAACTGCAGGAGGATCTGGATAAATTGGAAGACTGGGCATCCAAATGGCAGATGAAATTTAATGTGGACAAGTGCAAAGTTATGCACCTAGGAAAGAACAACCCACACTATGGTTACACAATGCAAGGTTCCACATTGGGAACCAGCACCCAGGAAAAAGATTTAGGAGACATCGTGGATAACATGTTAAAACCCTCCGCCCAGTGTGCGGCGGCGGCCAAGAAAGCAAATAGAATGCTAGGTATCATAAGGAAAGGAATGGAAAATAAAACAAAAGATATTATAATGCCTCTATATCGTTCCATGGTACGACCGCACCTTGAATATTGTGTGCAATTCTGGTCACCGTATCTTAAAAAGGATATAGCGTTATTAGAAAAGGTACAGAGAAGAGCCACCAAAATGGTAAAGGGGATGGAAGGCTACTTCTATGAAGAGAGGCTAAAAAGGTTAGGGCTCTTCAACCTGGAAAAGAGACGGCTGAGGGGAGATATGATAGAGGTCTATAAATTAATGAATGGAGTGGAACGGGTAAACGTAGATCGATTGTTTACGCTATCAGAATATAGAAAGAATAGGGGACATGTAATGAAGCTACAGGGTAAACTATTTAAGACTAATAAAAGAAAATATTTTTTCACTCAACGTGTAATCAAACTCTGGAATTTGTTACCGGAGGATGTAGTAAAGGCTGTTAGTGTAGCTGGGTTTAAAAAAGGTTTGGACGAGTTCCTGGAGGAAAGGTCCATAAACCATTATTAAAAAGGGACCCAGGATATCAATGCTTGACCCAATACAAGCATTGTGGAACCTGTGTCTCTTGGGGATACTGCTAGGTACGTATGACCTAGATTGGCCACTGTTGGAAATAGGATACTGGGCTTGATGGACCTTGGTCTGACCCAGTATGGCATATCTTATGTTCTTATGCTCCCAGGATGGCAGACAACCATATCTGACATGTGTAGGTTCACGTGGCCCATTATTCTGCACATTCTCATTTTCCCTTTTCTTTTGTGAACATGTGAAACTTTCAGGGTGGAGAAAGGACAACTTTACAGAGCACATACATGTGCTTGCCTCCTCTGCTGCCCCTCCCACTGACTTTCAGACATTGTGATTTGGATATTCCAGATTTCACCTATACAGCCTTTCTAAAATGTGCCTCTAAAGAAGCAAGCTTCAGATCCTGCTTCTCTCACTGACATGCTTTGTGACCTTGAGCAAAGCACCTTACCTACCCTCAGATACATAGAAACATGTCAGCAGAAAAAGACCATGTCACTTACCTAGTCTGCCCTTCCATAACAAATACTATAGTCCCTTCTTTCCCTTTAGAGATCTTTTGTGTCTGTCCCATGCTTTCTTGAATTCAGAAACTGTCCTCATCTCTACTACCTCCACTGGGAGACTATTCCACGTATCTACTACTCTTTCCATAAAGAGATATTTCCACATATTACTCCTGAGTCTATCCCCTTTCGCCCTCATCCTATACCCCCACATTCCAGAGCTTTCTTTCAATCAAAAGAGACTCTCCTCTTGTACATTTATGCCACAGAGGTATTATAACATCTCTATCACATCTTCTCCATCCCGCCTTTCCTCTAACATATACATAATAAGATATTTAAGTCTGTCCTTATATGCTTTATAACGAAGACCACTGACCATTTTAGTAGCCACCCTCTGCACCAACTCCAACTTCTTTATATCCTTTTGAAGGTGTGGCCTCCAGAACTGCACACAATACTCCAAATGAGGTCACACCAGAGACTTATATAGAGGCACTATCACCTCCTTTATTTCTGCTGGCCATTCCTCTCCCTATGAACCCAAGCATCCTTCTGACTTTTGCCATCGCCTTTTCTATCTGTTCAGCCACTGTATCATCAGAAACAATCTCGCCCAGGTCCTGCTCTTTTTTCGTGGACAGAAGTACTTCACCCCCTACATTGTATCACTCCCTTGGATTTTTGCAGCCCAAATGCATGACCCTGCATTTTTTAGCATTAAATCTGAGCTGCCAAATTCTTGTCCATCCTTAAAGCTTAGCTAGATCCCTCCTCATGTATCTACTCCTTTATGGGTATCTTCTCTATTGCAGATTTTGGTATTATCCGCAAAGAGGCAAATCTTACTCGACAGCCCTTCCACAATATCACTAACAAAGATGTTACAAAGAATCGGACCTTGAACATATCCCTGCGGCACACCACTGATAACATCTTTCTCCTCAGAGTGAGCTCCATTTACCTGTAACCTTTGTTGCCTCCCACTCAACCAATTTTTAACACAGTCGGTCACTCTAGGGTCCATCCCTAGAGTGCTCAATTTATTTATGTTGAACGGTGTCAAAGGCTTTACTGAAATCCAAGTACACTACATATAGGGCTCTCCCTCGGTCCAACTCTCTGGTCAGCAATGCAAAGAAATCAATCAGATTTGTCTGAAAAGTCCTACCTCTGGTAAACCCATGCTACCTCGGATCTTGCAATCCATTGGACTCCAGAAATCTCACTATCTCTTATTTTAGCAGCGTTTCCTTTAATTTACTCACCGCAGAGGTCAGACTAACTGACCTGTAGTTCTCAACTTCAACCTTACTTCCGCTTTTGTGTAAAGGGACCACTTGTGCCTTTATCCAGTCCTCTAGGACCACTCCCAGGCCCTAAAGAAGCATTGAAAAGGTCAGTCAGTGGAGCTGCTAGAACATCCCCAGGTTTCTTCAATATTCTCAGATGTATCCCATCCAGCCCTATCGCTTTGTCTACTTTTAGTTTAACTAGTTCCTTAGAAACACAGTCTTATGAAAATTATTCAAGAGCCCCTTTATGTCTACTCCTATTTGTGGGTGTTTGCTGAGGTCCTGCTCCTGGCGTTTCATCTGTGAACACAGAACAAAAATATTTGTTAATCAATTCCGCTTTATCGTCATCAGCTTCTACATATTCCTTCCCTTCCCCCTTGAGTCTGACAATATCACTTTTGCACTTCCTCCTCGAACATAACTGAAAAATGTCGTGCCCCCATTTTATTGCATTGGCTATCTCTTCTTCTTTTTGTATCTTTGCTTTCCTGACTCCTTTCCTAACTTCTCTTAAGTTTTTCCAATGTTTTTCAGATGCTTGTCTTCCTCTCTCTGTAATCTCTTGTATTTTTTGAAGGCCACCCTCTTTTTCTTCACTCTTTCAACTACTTCTTTTGAGAACCATAGTGGCCTCCTTTTCCTTTTACATTTATTTATCTTTCTAACAAAAAGGTTTGTTGCCCTTAAAATATCTTCTTTCAGTTTTGTCATTGCTTTTCTATATCCCCCAGCTGTTCCCATTCCGCTAGCAACTCCTTGAGGTATTGTCCTATCTTGGCAAAGTTAGTTTTCCTAAAGTCTAAGACCCTCACTTTTGAATGGACTTCATCATCCCTAGTCCTAATACTGAACCACACCATCTGGTGATTGCTGGATGGAAGATAATCTCCCATTATAATATCAGAAACATTTTCCCCATTGGTATGCACCAAGTCCAATATGGCTCCTCCCACATGTGGGCTCTGTTACAAGTTGCCAGAATAGTTCTCTCTGTAGAGAATCTAGGATCTTCTTATTTCTAGATGACACCACAGCAGGAATGTGCCAATCAACATATCAGTAGCACTTCTCCTTTCATGGCAAAATTGTGCATGTCTTCTATTAAATCTATGTCCACTTCTTCTCCCTCTGAAGGAGATCTGTACTGTATATTACATCAATGCAAATTAGTTTCCCGTTCCCTCTTTCTAGTTTAACCCACAGTGCCTCCTCGCTCCCTTTTAAACCCTGTATAGTACTACTCCTCCTCCCCTTCTTCCTACCCTGTCCTTCCTGAATAAAGTATAGCCCAGTATAATTACACCCTGGTCATGGTTGTCCATGAACCATGTCTTCATAAACGCCACTAAATCCAAGTCAGCCTCTTCCATTAAAGCTTCAACATTTAATTTCTTATTTCTCATACTATGGGCATTTACTAACATGTAGCTCAAGCTGTCTGTGACATAGCTCATAAGAATAAAATGTAGCAGATAGCTTGAGCTAAGCATTAGTAAAAGGGGCCAAAATACATTGTAAACCATTTGGGCAGACAAAAAAAACCTCATGAATATGTAACTTACCTTGACCTCAGATTTGTAAAATATGAGTAATAAATTTGAAATCCAAATCCAATTCAGGGCTCCATGAGGTGGGCTCCTGGTGTATGGGAACAGTTTGTGTTTGTGGGAGAATGTGAACATAGGGATATAGAAGTGGGGTAATATAAAGTATGTGGGAAAGGGAGGTAGGGTGGCATGGAGGATGTGGGAGTACAGTGTGCAGGAGAGTGTGGGAAAGAGGACCTGGGTAAGGGAGTGGATTGATTGAGAAGTTTAAGAAAGGTAGCTTGCAAGTTGTCATTTTTGGCCAGCTGCTTCAGTTTCATTTTAGCTATCAACATTCTGCAACCTACTGTAGTCTAATAAAGCAATGAGGAATGTTTAAGGAATTTTCCTTCTTCGAAAATACAGATATTTCTAGTTTTTGTTGTCATCCAAACTCCATTCTCTTCCAATGAGTCAAATTTGGCAACTTTCTATCTCTTCTTTAGAAAGTTATTTTACTCCCCAATGGCCAGACAGACAGACATGAATCTCTTATATAATTCCTGCCGATATTCTGTATGTAGGAAAGCATGGAAGATCCAAACCCAGTCTGCATGAGGCAGCAGCAGCAGTAGTAGTATACCCCTCTTCTTCCTCTTTAGACCTCTGGTCTGCTTCCTTGGTTGCCAATCTAGCCTCTACCATTTTGCCCAGCATCCTTCCTCTACTTCAATCTAGCCTTTCTACCAGCTCTATGCCAGATGCCTGGAAGCATGCCCTCCTTCTGAAGAAACCACCTCAGGATCCTACAGACCCTTCTAACTTCCACCCCATTTCTGTCCTGCTCTTTCTAAAATTCTCAAAGTTTCATTCTTTCAAAGTTGTCACCTTTCTTAGACAAAACCTTTGCACTTCCACTGAACAACGTAACTCGGTTCTTCTTGTCTCACTCCATCTGTCCTCCGATTTCTACTTAGTCAACCACAGGCAGCTAATTCACTATTTACTAGAGCTCAGACTCCACACTACTATTCTGAACTGGTTCTCTTTTTATCTCTCTTGCTGTTCCTTCCCAGATTTCTTCCATTTCCCCTCTGTCTATCACACACTTCATTTCCTGAGGGATTCTACAAGACTCCCTGCTTGCTCCCTCCCTTTTCAACATATTTTTAGCTTCTCTCCCACATTAGCCAATCACTTGGCTGCAGCCCTTCTTTATAGATAGATGACCTCCAAATTTTTTTTGTTGTTGATGCCCCTCTCCAAATATTTCTCCTCTTAAAATGTGTCTTCAAGCTCTGGTAAGTAGTTGAAAGATCATAATCTATTTCTAAATATTTCCAAATATGAGTACATACATTTTACATGTTCATGGGCTCTCATTCCTTCACACTCTCTAATTAATGCAACCACCCTGATATATCAGGATTCTATTCACATCTTTGATTCTACCCTTTCTTTTCTTGATATAAGATCCTCCTTTTTCTCTTTGTGTCATATTAAGTCTTTGGGGCATGTTTACTAAACCGCACTAAAGGAGCAAATGTGTCATTAATGCCCGCTAATGTGCTGTTAGCGGGCGTTAATGTCGCTTTAGGGTGTGTTAAAGGTACTGGCAGTGGTAAAGCGCCCTGTGAGCGGAGTGTAGGCGGAGAGTGGGGGGTCAATGTGCAGGGAGTGGGCAGGAGCAAGGCCTGCTCTCTTAATGTCAGCACCTTAATGTCAGGAACCTTAATTCATATCAAAACCTTGCAGTAAGGGTGCAGTTTGAGGAGAGAGAACCTATTTAAATGTCTGCAAGGTGCTGCACAGACAGGTGAGCCCAAGAAAGTGATAGTAGTGCTCCATTAGCAGCAACAGCATAGTGCCCTAGTATGAAAGGGCACTATGTTGATGGTGCAAAATGGGGCAAAGGAGGGTGCATGTGGGTCATGCAATGGGAGCCACTGGTGCACAGGGTGGACCAGGCAGTTGTCTAGGTGGCACATAGGGAACATAAGACCTGAAAATATGACAGACTGTGTCAGAGCAAAGTCCATCATGCCTAGTATCCTGTGTCCAACAGTGGCCAATCTAGGTTGCAGGTACCTAGCTGTTTCCACAAAAGACACACAGGATCCACAGTGCATGCAGAAGATATTCTGGGCCCCTCATTAGTAATGGTTTATGGAACGTTCCCCAGCCTTTACAACATTCTCCGGAAATGAATTCCAGAGTTTGAATACGCGTTGACTGAGAAACCATTCACTCCCAGTAGTCCTCAATGGCTCACACAGTAGCCGCATTGCATGTCCCCTATTCCTACTATATTTTGATGGTGTAAACAATCAATCTATGTTTACCCAATCCACTCCAGGCAATATTTTCTCGACCTCTAACATAACACTCCTCAGCTGTCTTTTCCCCAGGTTGCAGAGACATAACATTGGCAGGCAGTAATGGGGTCCCTGGAGAGGCAGATGGTTGTGGGGGGATGTGTGGCCATCCAGGTATGCCTCTACACCCCCCCCCCCAGACCCTGCGCCCTAGGTACCCGCCAACCCATATGTTGGCTGGCCTGGGACTGTGCACCACCAACACTGACAACACATGGGCATGTCAGTATTGCGTGGGGGCTGTTGGCGGAGGGGGCAGTGGCACTCGCATGCAGCAGACCAAAGCCATGCCCTGATCCAGTGCGCCATGTGCAGTGCAACATATGCCAAGGTCTGTCTGATGGGAAGCATGTCATCTCCAGGGACTGTTGTAACCATGTGGCAGCACTATGATGCACTGCACACAGTTGGTGTGTATATGAGCACAGGTTTGGGTCCTGGCTGTGGATCATGCAATGTATGTCCCTGTGGCTAAATTTTATCCCACAGTGCAGGTACAGCACCAACATTTGCAACCCCCAATGAATAGGCGAACAAGGGTACAAACACCCACACAGACAGGCTCCACTATCCTCAACTGGAGTCAGGCTGACAGAACCGGAACACTGAGCGGCCGTTAACATCAGAGCGCACTACTAGCTCCTGCATAATGAACACACCTTAGCAATGCCTGAGCTGAGAATATGACCAGAGTGGCAGGCAGGAATGCCAACCAGGCATGCCAACTTAGGCCCCTCATTCTGAAACTCGTTACCTCTCTACATATATGAGTAAAGCTCTTTCATTAAGTTTATAAAGGCCATTAAAACTTGGCTATAGTATTTCATCTCATGTTCAATGAGGATCTTGTAGCTGAGAGGTGATGTGGCCTCCCTTACTATCCTTGATTCCTCTCTTAACCCCTCTTCTTTTTTCTCTCCCACTCTTTCCCATTGTTTCCTTTTTGTTCCTGACAAGCTGATTACTTCTTTTTATGCTGTAAAACACTTTGATGTGCTCCCATACCTTTAGGAAAATCTAACAAATGAGCATAAATAAATTGGTGGGTGATATTCAAAAGCAGTGCCAGCCAGCATGATATTCAGCAGCACTATCTGGATAGTGCCATTGTATAGTTCCTCTGGCCACCTTGATACCATCTGGATAGTACTGGGGCAGTCCACGGGCAGGGCACAGGAAGTTAGAGGTGATTTTCTTTCAGCTAACCAGATAGGAAGCCATATAATGTTAGGCCGAAAAAAGCAGGCCTAATTTTATGCAGTTTTGCTGTCTGAATATCACTGCTATGAGGGTCATTCAAAAATGTTTAATTGTGGTTTTGACGTCTTCAGACATGCATGCGGACATTGAAATCACAGACATGTCTCCATAACCATTCCACAAATGCCATTCGCAGATGTCTCCAGCCAGGGATGTTCAAGTAGGCACATGGTGGAGGCATGTTTGGGGAGAAGCAATGGACTTACACGTCCTCATTTGATCCCAGAAGCAGTGGAGCCATCTGCAGGCACATGCATGTTTATTCCTGCTCAGGGCACAAACAGGTATCAGGAAAGTGTTTGTTTTCACCTTAAAACATACAGAGAGTATAGAGAATTAAGTGACTAGCTTTAGAATACAAAATCCCACACTGGGATTTGAACTCTGACTACCCAGCTCTTAAGCCACTACTCTAACCGTTATGCAATTAGATGTTTTGGTTCTGAAAAAGTTCTCCTGGGGATGTCTATAAAGACATTTGATACAAGTGCATATCAGATATGTCCATGTTTCTGGAATTTGTACCTGAACTTGCATGTACCTGCCTTTCTTTTCAGATGTTCTGGCTTTGACGGTCCAGATTGCACTTGGACGTCCCATTTGAAATGTGCCTCTATCCAAATAGCCTGCAGTGGTTACAGCTGAAACACAGTATTCAACAGAAGCTGCTACCTGGACACTTCTGCTGTGTATCAGGTTTCATTTATTTTATTTATTTAACCAGTTTTCTATACTGCCTTATCCTTCAATCAAAGCAGTTTACATTATGTAATCACTACAAACAGGTACTAGATACATTCCCTTGTCCCCAAGGTGCTCACAATCTATGTGTACCTAAGGCAACGGAGGGTTAAGTGGCTTGTCCAAGGCCACAAGGAGTGCCTATAGGGCTAGAAACCCCAGTCCCTCTGGCCTAAGATTGCTGTCCCCAGGTGGGAATTGAGCCCCTGGCCCTCTGGCTTGAGGTACCTTGTCCTAACTACTAGGCCACTCCTCCCCATTTTGCCTGCAGTGGCTGGGGTTTAAAACAACACTGACTGTCATGGGCTGAACATTGACCCATGGGTAAAGAAAAGTCAGATGGTCTTGACCTGAAAGAACGGTGATTGGTTTTGGGGAGTTTTTCCATAACAGCAGGACAGAACAAAATATAATCTATGGTACCAATATTCAGTTTGAGTCCCCAATTACTAAAGCATGCTTATGTTTTGCAATTCACACATGTTAATTTATTTATTTAATAGTATTTAGCTCGGGCCTTTCCAGTAGCAGTTCAAGGTGAGTTACAATCAGGTACAGCTCCATCAGGTGCGTGGAAGCAAGGCAACCAGCACCACTGGAACATCTTCATCCCCCTGACTGGCCATTGAGTGAGGGAGCGGGAAGCCAGTCTCCTCCCCGATCCTTGGCCCAAGGACCAATCAGGAGCTGCAGCGGAAACTTTTAAAAGTACAGCTCCATCAGGCAGGCCTGCACCTAAGGGCCTCGCCAGAGGGCCCTTTGGCATGGCCCTTAGGCGCGGGCCTACCAGGCGGAAGCAAGATCAATTCTGCCTGTATCAATACAACATACTCTATCCGCCACATCCCACCAGCGCTTAAACAAAGGAACACCGCTCTATGACCTTTCCTATCAACACGACTACTAAAACCTATGTGAAACCAACGCTGAAGAGAAAATCACCCTGATCCAGAATGAAGGTAACGCTGGAAACAATATGCTCAATGAAACAACTTTCCAGCCATCCATTTCCCCATCTCAATGAACAATCCTGCCTGGCTCTATCTCCCTCTATTCAAATAGCCACCTTCCACTCTACCTCAACATGTCTACCATACACCACCTCCATGTGGCTGTCCTCCTGCTACACCTTTTTCTTACAAACAATACAAGAACTCTAAACTAGGCAGACAGATCAACAAAAACAAAAACAACAAAAACCAAAAAAGTGAGACAGGAGTCACCGTGGGAGTGAGTGGCATAGAGGAAAAAAGGGGGGGGGGAGAGGACCTCAGTATACCTCCGTACAACAGCAGAAGAGAGAGTCTCACAAGAGGGTACACGACCCAAGCCAAATGAAAAGACTCAATTCACATCAGGGGTCCAAACCCAAAAACCCCTAAAAAAACCTCTGTAATGCACACTCAAAACTCCAACAGGTGCATGAAAACATAGCAATCAACTAGAGGCAAATCAGCAGCAAAAGACAAACTAAAGCTTATCTGAAGTCGAAGCAGGAAAAAAAACTGGAACGAGCTCCGACCTGAGCCCCGACACCAAGTGTTTCGCCTCGCGGCTTCTTCAGGGAGCTACAGTCGATAGAGAATCACATCTCAAAGAATTGCTGATCTGCATAAATGTGCCTTGACACATTGTTTTAGTTTTTCCTTCTGCCGTTGCCATGGTCGTTGAGCGCTTTTGTTTTTGCTGTTCTTTTTAGTATGGGACCTCCCTCTGACGTCATGGGGTTTTCCTTTTTTAGCGCATGCGCTCTTTTCTTTTTTTGGCGTCTTTTTGCTATTTCTGCGACGCCGTGATACCGCACAGCTTCTCGCTCCGCTCAGGCAACTTTTGCAGTAAGCTCCTGGACTTGATCTTTTGAGAAAGTGTGTTTCTTTTTGTGTTTTTGTGAGACAGATTTTGGGGGGGGGGGGGTTATGTTTTTTTTATTTATGCAGATCAGCAATTCTTTGAGATGTGATTCTCTATCGACTGTAGCTCCCTGAAGAAGCCGCGAGGCGAAACACTTGGTGTTGGGGCTCAGGTCGGAGCTCGTTCCAGTTTTTTTTCCTGCTTCGACTTCAGATAAGCTTTAGTTTGTCTTTTGCTGCTGATTTGCCTCTAGTTGATTGCTGTGTTTTCATGCACCTGTCGGAGTTTTGAGTGTGCATTACAGAGGGTTTTTTTAGGGTTTTTTGGGTTTGGACCCCTGATGTGAATCGAGTCTTTTCATTTGGCTTGGGTCGTGTACCCTCTTGTGAGACTCTCTCTTCTGTTGTTGTACGGAGGTATACTGAGGTCCTCTCCCCCCCCCCCCCTTTTTTCCTCTATGCCACTCACTCCCACGGTGACTCCTGTCTCACTTTTTTGGTTTTTGTTGTTTTTGTTTTTGTTGATCTGTCTGCCTAGTTTAGAGTTCTTGTATTGTTTGTAGGTTTTTTGGCTCTTTGAGGATATTTTCTTTTTTATAGTTTGACACCTTTTTCTTAAGCATATGGTAGCCACCTTGCCACCCCCACACTAACAACCATGTCACCACCACCCAACAATGTTTCTTTACAATCCCCTCTGGCAGACCTCAAACAAACGCTCCAGCAGGAAACATCTTACTCACATTCATACCAACTCCTTGATACAACCACACTTGCTACATAAGCATACCTCACTACACCCCTCAATCAGCACAGAACTAATCAATGCTAGATCGATTAGGAACAAAATCAACACCTTAACTGACCACCTTCAATCTCAACAAACCGATATCGTCTGCATTACTGAAACCTGGCTGTCTCCCACTGACCAGGTTTTACTCAACCAACTTACCCCACCAACACACACTGCATTCAACTGCCCACGTACACACAAACAGGGAGGAGGTGTCCTAATCCTGACAAGAAGTACTATAAGATTCAAAATCCTAGCAACAACAAGCACAGAACAATGAAACTCAGTTATTATATAGAATATGCATATCGCTATCTCCCTAACCTACAGAGCACCAAACGCCACCACCAATGAGCTCTCCACAACCCTCGAATCAGTTTGTGCAAACACCCCCCACAAACCCGTACTACTACTTGACTATTTTAACCTCGGATACACTTCCGCAAAAGAGTCAGAAACCTTCCAGGCTGCAATGGACTCCCTACAATATACCCAACTCATAATTGCTCCCACACACAGACTTGGCTCATCTCCAGACCTCATGTTTGTAACCAATCAACTCCTCAAATGCAACAACATATCAACATCAACAATAACCCCAGTACCATGGTCTGATCACCATATGATACAAATAACTCTCCATACCCACCACATGAACTGAATAGATTAACTCAGACCTGGAAGAAGATTCAAAAACTTCAACAAGGAACAATTTCTTAAAGAAACTCTCCCATACCCGAGGCAAGACCCCAAAGAGCTCGATTATCTAATTGAAAACTGGAACACAACCATCTCAGCAACAACAAGACCTCCAGACACAAGGAACACCAAACCTCTATGCAGAAATACCGGATCAGCATCCTGGTATACTGAAGATATAAGAAAAGCAAATAAATTATTACAAAGGCTCGAAAGACGCTGGAGAAGATCCAATTCCCAAAGCACCAGACTGCTCTACCAACATAAGCAACAAGAGTACAATAACCTCATCCACTAATGCAAACAGGAGTACCACACAAACCTTATACTCAAATCTCTCAATAAACCCAGGGAATTTTTCAAAATAGTTCAGATTCTCACTAAGGAACCTGACCTCAAAGAACAAGAAAGGGGACATGGGATGAGGGTGAAAGGGGACAGATGGAGTGGAGGGGTGGCCTAGTGGTTGGGGCAAGGTACTTCAGGCCAGAAGGTCAGGGGTTCAAATCCCACTAGAGGACAGCAACCTTGGGCCAGAAGGACTGGGGTTTCTAGCCCCACAGGTGCTCCTTGTGGTCTTGGGCAAGCCACTTAACCCTCCATAGCCCATGTTCCCTGTAAAATAGTTATCTCCAAGTTATAATGTCCTGTTCAATGTAATTTCAGTTTGTTCAATGTAAACCACACTGATGCAGAATAGCACAGTATATAAGAGAATGTAAATTCAGGAGTGATATGCAGAAATATTTCTTTACGGAAAGAATGGTGGATCCGTGGAATAGTCTCCCAGTGGAGGTGATAGAGATGAGGACAGTAACTGAATGCAAAGAAGCATGGGACAAACACAGAGGATCTCTAAAGGAAAAAAAGGGACCGTTGTAGTGGTTGATATGGAAGGACAGACTAGATAGGCTATGTGGTCTTTTTCTGTCATCATATTGCTATGATACATCTGCAAACATTCACCAAAAACAAGTCTTCTCAACAATGCACCCTTAACAATAATACCAAACCCATACAAAACAATCAAATCTGGGGCCAGTTCAGCATCCCATCCATCAACCAGATATCCCAAACCATCTCAGCACTGAACGCAAGCACTACTCCATCAGATCCTTGTCAAGTAACATAAATAAAATCAACAAAAGAAGATCTCTGCCCATTCATCTACAACATAGTACGCTCAACCCTATCCCAAGGCTACATGCCAAATGCCCTCAAACTTGCCACCATTCGTCCAATACCCAAGAAGACAACTCTAAGCAAAAATCACCCAGCTGCATATCGCCCCATCTCTGCACTTCCCTTCCTCACTAAGATCTTTGAAAAAGCAGCGCAGCTTCAACTCCAGGATCACTTTGACTCTCAGGCCCCACCAGACCCTCATCAGCATAGCTTTTGACCTGTTATACCTTGGAGCCACCCTGGACAGCAATTTGAACCTGCATTCCTACATCAACAAAACAGCCAAATCTGCCTATCACAAAATGAGTGTTCTCAGAAGACTCAAACCATTACTCAACTATGAACACTTCCACACCATTTTCCAGAGGATTATCACGCCCATCCTGGACTACTGCAACCCCATCTACCTCGGACTACCCAAACTAGCACTCTGCTCTCTACAAATGATGCAGAATATCGCAGCTTGCATCAATCATAAATGGCTCATCAAAACATGACCACATCACCCTCCTCTTGAATCAGCTCCACTGGCTCCCCATCAGCTCCCACATCAAGTACAAGGCTGTGCTGAACATCTTCAAAATCATACAAAACACTTATGCTAACATATTGAAAGCTCTCTTCACCACGGAGTCAAGCAACGGACTCAGATGACGTATCACCAGTCACACCATCACCACCCCCAAAGCCTATACAAAATCCAAACAAGCCACATCTAGAAGAGCTATTTCGTTGGCTGCACCTCCCCTTTGGAATTCACTCCCTGACCACCGCAGAGTCATTTCTGAATCCAAGGACTTCAGGAAAAAGCTGAAAACAACCCTCTATACTGAACACTTTGGTGACATTACCTAATGTACAACCCTAATTCTCATCCCTGCTGACTCCTCTCCATGTACTCTCCCTCCCATAACGCTGCTGTACATAGTTCTTTGTATATAAGTTAGCTTGAAATATCCCCCACATGCCCCCCTTGTTCTTTGCATATACATAAGTTCATTGTAAACCGCTTTGATTTTAGGATAAAGCGATTTAAAATCCAACTAAATAAAATAAATAAATCAGGTAACCTGTCCCTGGTGAGCTTACTATCTACTTTGTACTTAAGGCAAAGGAGGTTATGGTGACTTGTCCAAGGCAGCTTGTAGTTAATTTTATAAGGAGGCATATACTTTAGGTGATAAAGAGACAATTTTAATCTCTTATGAGTATATGTGGCCACATTTGTGCATAAGAGCTATTATAAAATAATGCCCAACATTATAGTACACGCTTTGAATTGATGGTGCAACGTGCATACTTTTCCAGTGGCTGTGCACATGGGTAGAGTTTCTGCAAAACATGGGAGGAGCATGCAAATATGTGCATAGATTATAACAGTCTAAATTATGGGCATTTTTGAAAAATACAGACACTTTACACAGTCTTTATGGTTGATGATCAGCCAGATTTAAGTTTTGGCTCCAAAATTCAGAAGCAGTTGGGGGAGGGGGAGGGCAGTCCCCACCAGAAATTGTCTTTCCCTATGGCCCCAAAATAATCCATGTACCTCTTCTTTCCTTGCCCTCCCTCACCATTCTGCTCTTTCCATTTTGTCTTCTCCCAGGCCCAAAACAATCTTTCCTCACACTCTCCCCTTCCCCCCCACATTTATCTGCTATATTTTGGTTTAAGTCAGTGTTGACTATCCCTGTCTGCACACAGGGGCGGCACAAGGGGGGTGCGGGGCCATGTGCGGAGACTCTGTGCGGGGCCTCATTTGCATAAGGGGCCTCATTTGCATACATATTTGCATAATGTTACCATACACTAACTTTTAGTAAACATGCCTCTTAATGAGTATATGGATAAAGAAAGACTAAAAGATTTCTACATTACTATAATCCAGTGCCAACTGCCAGGCACATTAGGAACTACTACAAACACTGCCCATTTAGAACCCATAGCAAACCCGCCATATCCTAACAGCACTACCAGGACTCACAAAGCACCATACCCTACCTATCAAAAGGCAACACTGCAAATATTAAACCAATACATTTCAGAGAATAACAATACATGACCTACTGGGGAAAGGGAACAAGTGGCAATGTCAAATAGGAATTACATAAACAGAATACCTCAGCTCAGTTACACATGCAGAGCACAGACCATCACCAAACAAGGAATCACAATTTAGAAACAGGAAGACAATTAAACTGGGAACCCCAAAAGCCAAACTTGGAATGTACAACAACACTGTAGAAATAAAACTATAAATTAATTTCCTCTTGTACTAAACAAAGTGCAGACGTTAATGATGCACATTTCCCAGAGCTGACATATTCGAGTTAATAAATTCAAAATAAAGAGATATCTTTCTACCTTTTGTGCATTTTTTTTTCAGTTGCAATTGCTCCAGCCACTTTTTTCTGGTTTCTTTGTGTCTTCTGCTAACTCTCCATCGTCTGCTGTCCATTTGTCCTTTCTTCTCTCTTCTAATTTTTTTCCATTCTCTCTCTACATCTGCTTTAACATACTAATCTTTCTCCTTTTGCTCTTTCCTAATTCCTATTTCAGCCACTCATATTTTACCCCTCCATCCTCAATCCCCACTTACTCTCCCAATACCTAGCCAATTGTAGATTTTTCTTCCGTCCCACACAAAATATTTTTCCCCTCTCCATTTCACTCTCCCAGCTCCATCCCACTCTAATCTCCCCCAACATCAGCTCCCTTCTAGTTCCAGCCCCACCCAGTATCCTTCTAGTCCCCGCATCAGCCCATTTCCAGTCCTAGCCCCCCCCCCCATCAGCCCATTTCCAGTCCTAGCTCCCCATCCATTTCCAGTCCTATCCTCCATCAGCTCATTTCCAATACCAGCCTCCCATCAGCCCATTTCTAGTCCTTTCCTAGCCCCACCATCAGCTCATGTCAAATCCTAGCTCCCCTCCACTCAGCCCATTTCCAATCCAAGCCACCCATGAGCCTACTTCCAGTTCTAGCCCCTCCATAATTCTATTTCAATCCAAGCCCCCACCACAGCCCATTTCCAATCTTAGCTCCCCCCAACACCCAATTCCCAGTCCTATCCTATCCCCCTTCATCAGCCCATTTCCTGTCCTAGCTCCCTCCTCTCACAACCCATTTCCATTCCAAGCCCCCCCCCCATCAGCTATTTGCAGTTCAAGCCCCACTTCCACTCAGCCCATTTCCATTCCAAGCCCCCGTCCCCATCAGCTATTTGCAGTTCAAGCCTTCTCTTCCACTCAGCCCATTTCCAGTCCTAGGAACCCCCCAACCTATTACCAGTCCTAGCCCCCCCCATAGCCTATTACCAGTCCTAAATCCCCATCATCCCACTCTCAGTCCTAATCCCATCAGCCCATTTCCAGTCCTAGCCCCCATCACCCAATTTTCAGTTTAAGCCCCCCCTCCATAGCCCATTACTAGTCCTAAACCCCCATCAGCTCACTTCCAGTCCTAACCCCCATCACTCCATTTCCAGACTTAGCTCCCCATAGCCCCAGTCCTAACCCCCTATCGGCCCTCTTCCAGTCCTAACCCTATTAGCCCATTTCCAGTCCTAACTCCCACCCCAACAGCCCAGGGAAAATTTAAAATAAAAAAAAAAGCTGTCTGCTGCCGCTGCCGCCGCAGCAAAAGCAGAATCGCATATCCCGCGGGCCCCCCCCCCCCGACAGAGCCTGCCCTCCCTTCATCAGCTCCATCGGCTTTCAGAGCGCGAAAGGAGAGTTTCTCCCGTGCGGCTCTGTTAAGCCCACGGGGGCTGATGGGAAAGTCCCATCAGCCCCTGCGGACTTAACAGAGCCACGGAAGGGAAACTAGTCTCCCTTCAAGCTCTGAAAGCCGACGGAGCTGATACAGGGAGGGCAGGCTCTGTCGGGGGGGGGGGGCCCACAGGATATGTGATTCTGCTGTTGCCGTGGCGGCAGAGGCAGCGGCAGCAGACAGCTTTTTTTTTTTTAAATTTTAAAATTTACTTTGCAAGCAGAATGTTCTTTGCGCGGGGCCCCCTGAAACGCGGGGCCCTGTGCAAAAAACATTCTTGCTCAATGGACGGGCCGGCCCTGTCTGCACATGGCCTGGCAACCTGGACAGTGTAGGATACAGCCTTAGGATCTCCCTTTGAGCAAGACAGGCAAACACTGCAGCCGTGAAACCTGCTCTGATGACCTGACCTGACCTCATTCAAGTCACACCATATGAGTTGACCAACCGCTTTGCTCAGGCTGTGCACAGCACACATTTGCTGCAGCCACATATGCTTTCTCAGTCATAATGTACTGAGTTTCTGTCAGGAACCAAGGAATTCTCTGATGGTTTTTTTTGTATTGCTACTCTTAAGCACTTTTGGCAGGAGGCACTGACGCAGTGCCTTCTAAGTTTTGGTGTTGGAGGCAAGTGGCTCTGTTGCCTATGCATAAATCTCTGCCACCGATACTAGTACTTTATAAACTAAAATGAGCACCAACTTTCACCTAAGTGAGCACCTCCTTATAAAATTGCCCTCATTAGCAGGGCCAGCCCAAGGTTTTCTGCCGCCCTAGGCAGAAATCCTGGCCATGATGTGCCCCCCTCCGCACTAACGCTGTCCCCCCTCAACTGACACCACCTCCCAGCAGTTGCTGCCACTACCCCCACCCCCCAGCTGCCACTGCAGTTGCCCCCCCCCCCCCCCCAGCTTCTGCAGATTCCGCTTTTGGAAATGCTACCACAGCCCACCTTCCCCCCCAAAACGGAATCTGCGGCAGCTGGGGGAGCGGTGTGGCTGCCCATGTGTGCCACTGCTGCTGCTGCCCACCCATGCCACTACTGGCTGCTCTAGACAGTCACCTAGCTCACCTAGTGGATGGGCCATCCCTGCTCATTAGCTGCAAAACCTCTGTGGTAACAATTAGGGGCATTCCCAGCACTTTTGGGATGGCCACCAACTAGTTAACAGAGCAAAATGCACAATGGCTCATTAACTACACAGCAAATAATATGGAATACAGTTAACTATATCTCTAGAGGGGTTACTGGCTGCATCGCATTATCTGCTGCGCTAGCCATTAACAAATGGTAATGATCAAGAGGTTTGGGACTACTCATTCATCCACTGAGCATCTTTTTTGTTTTGTACATATAGTCAAAAATGTCAGATGCAACTCTGAAAGCACCATAGCAGAATGTTTTTAAGTTACTTTACAATTACAATTGTTCCTTTTCTTTTATCTGGCTTTCTTTTCATTTATAAGATATTCATCGCTGAAAGTTTAGAAAGGGAATCTAAGGCCACTCTTTACCAAACTGTTTAAAGTGAGAATAAATTCATGCTGTCAGTGGGGCATCACATTAAGAGTTAATGCAGCATGTTCACTGTGCTAATGCAGTAGCTGCCATTTTGGGGTATAGAATGGGCAAGTAATAGATGGAGACTGTGGCTCATAGTTAACAGAGTTTTTACTGTATGTCTCTACTGCTTGAACAAACTTTCACAGAGAAACTTAAGCCCGAAGGCATATCAATGCTCTAAAGATCGGCCATCTCCCAGAACAAAATGGGTATACCAAAAATATCCAGAATTATTTTGTTTCATAGCATGCAGATATTAAACTAAAACAATATATTATCCTGTAGTGCCACATGTGGTAGCGATGGGAAGTGCATATGTTTGGCTTTTCCTCACTCTAGTGAAGCAATTCAAAAGGTCACTAACCCCAAAATAGCATTTTTATTTAAAGAAAGTTTATTTCCCTAGATACAAGGGTTTTTAATTTATTTTTTTATTAAACAAGCCAACATCCAAAGATGAAACAACAAGCAACTAGAATATCATAATCCATGCATTATAGGTAAGTTCTTATTTATGAAATCATGCAAGCAACGCTGGAGATAGGCATGACAATCATTTATTTATTTACATTCTCTTATATACTGTGCTATTCTGCATCAGTGCAGTTTACATTGAACAAACTGAAATTACATTGAACAGGGTATTATAACTTGGAGATAACTATTTTACAGGGAACATGGGCTATGGAGGGTTAAGTGGCTTGCCCAAGACCACAAGGAGCACCTGTGGGACTAGAAACCCCAGTCCTTCTGGCCCAAGGTTGCTGTCCTCTAGTGGGATTTGAACCCCTGACCTTCTGGCCTGAAGTACCTTGCCCCAACCGCTAGGCTACTCCTCCACTCCATGTCAATGTTAAGTGTATCATGTAGGCTATGGCTTTAGGTTGTTTTTAAATATATTATACTGCTATTATTTTAATATGATGCTTGCCACTACACTGCTGTAAAGCACTTTGAGGGGGTCATTTTATAACAGGGCATCAAAGTTAATTCGGTAGCAGGTGCCTAATTTAAGTCTATTTTGTAAAGATAAGCAGGCTCCGATTTGTCTTTAGAAAGTGTTCGCGTAAATCCTACACAAAGCAGTATGTTTAATGAAGTCGACACTAGTAACACATGTATGAGCTGTTACCAGCACAAGGGCCACCGTAACTGCAGCAAGCGTATGCATCCACCCCCCCCCCCCCCTACAGTTAGCACAGCACTAAGATGCAGCACCACACAAGCCGGCGCTCAGGTGTACCTATTACCACCCATTGAGGTAGCATTAAGTGCACCCATGCTAAGGGCAGCAAACACAGTCAGCATGAGCTAATAACGCCTGCATTAACCACAAATTCCCATCAATGCATTCATTCTGCCTCGACCTGCCCAATCCCCACTCCATCATGTGCTACTTGAAGGATTTTAGCCTGGGGTCTGTACTACTTTTCAGCATGATGCCTTTACCGTGCACTAAATCATACTTCTGGGTAGCACAAAAGGAAATGCCCCCAATTGCAGCTATATTCCAGGAATGGGCATTATACCAACTTGAGAGCAGGTGTAAATGCACATGTCAATGTTAAATGTAGTTACTCACCTGTAACAGGTGATCTCCGGGAACAGCAGGAATTTAGTCTTCACGTATGGGTAACATTGGCATCAATGGAGACCATGCAGGAACACTCCCCAGCGTCCTATAGGAAAGCCTTTGGGAGTACTCTACTGCACCTGTATGACTGCCTTCCTATCCACTCTTCTGATTCCTTTTCCTCAGTTGGGTTTGTAACTGAGAAGAAAGAGTAAAAAGACACCTACAATTCCATGGGGAGGAGGGTGGGTTGTGAAGACTAAATTCCTGTTGTTCCCGGAGATCACCTGCTACAGGTGAGTATCTTTATCTTTATTTGCGAGTCTTGATATACCGCCCGTGCATAAGAGTTAGTACGGTGTACAATAAAACATAGGCTGCCAGAAGAGAAAAAGCGAGAAAGGAACACCATTAAATTACAGGAAAGAGGAGACAGAGAGCAAAAGGGAGAAAAGAAAGGGAGAGAGAGAGAAAGAAAACATCAGACACCAGTTTGCAGAACAGGGAAGGAGGAGGGCAAGGGCAAGGATCTACGGACAGGGTGTAATCTCAGTGGTAGAACCCACAGCTAGGGGGGAGTCAAGGTGGTCCGAGGGGGAGGGGAGGTGAAAGGCCTGGTGGAAGAGGTGGGTCTTAAGAAGGGCCTTGAACCAGGGGAAGGATAGTTCTGTGGGAATGGCATGTGGGAGTGAGTTCCAGAGGGCAGGGCTTAGGAAAAAGAAGGCTGAGTGGTGAGTGAGTTCAAGATGAGCCTGGGATGGCGACAGAAGGAAGGGTGCAGAATGGAGGAGGTAAGGAATGGGTAGAAGGCGGATGAGATCAGCAAGGTACTGGGGTGTACTACTGTAGAGGACTTGGTGGGTGATAATGAGCAACATGTAAATGAACCGAACCTTAATGGGAAGTCAGTGGAGGTTGAGGAGGAGAGGGGTGACATGGTCAAATGAGGAGGAATGGGTGATGAGACGGGCAGCGGTATTCTGGATATGTTGAAGGCATCGCAGCTGATACTGTGGAAGACCTGCAAGAGCCAAGTTACAATAATCTAAGCAGGAAATTACGAGAGAAAGGAAGAGAGTAGTGAGGGAGGAGGGAGGGAGAGAAGACCGGACAGCATGGATTTTGCGAAGGTGAAAGAAGGAATTACGGGTGAGCACAGAGATGTGGTGGTGGAAAGAAAGCGAGGGATCCAAGGTAACACCGAGATAATGGAGGGTGGAGACAAGAGGGATGGGAGAGGCGGATAGAGTAGGGGATAGGGAGGGAGAGGGTGCACCGAAGGAAAACCAGAGAGCAGCAGACTTGGAGGGGTTCACATGAAAGAAGTTGCCAGTAAACCAAGTGGCGATATGGGCAAGACAGATATCAAGGGCAGTGAGGTCAGGGCCCAAGGTGCTAGTGTGATACAATAGCAGGATGTCGTCCATGTAATAATAGGTGGAAATTCCAGACTGCTGGATAAGCAAGGCAAGCGGTGCAAGGAAAACACTGAAAAGAAGAGGGGCAAGGACGGAACCCCGGGGAATACCACGGTGAAGAGGAAGTGAAGGAGAGACAGTGGTGCCTGACTGAACCACAAAAGTGCGGGATGAAAGAAAGGAACAGAACCCACTAAAGAACAGTGCCATGACCTCCAAGATCTGACAGGCGAGCAAGAAGGGTGCGGTGATCAACAATATCATAAGCAGAAGAGAGGATTAGCAAAGAGGAAGCAATAGAGAGGTCACCACGGTCATGAGATTGATAGATCTCGCTTAGGAGTGCCAGAAGGGTGGTTTCATTGCTATGACCAGATCTAAAGCCGGATTGACAGGGGTGAAGTGAAAGAGTTGAGTTGAGTCGAGGTGCATGGAAAGTTTTGTGAAGATGAGTTTCTCAAGAACATTGGAAAGGAAGGGGAGGTTGGACACTGGATGCCAGTTTGCTGGGACAGCAGGATCGAGACTGGGCTTCTTCAGAAAAGGACGGACAAGGGCTTGCTTCCAGACAGAGAGAAAGCAACCAGAAGTGAGACTAGTGTTAACCATGAGTAAGATGTAGGAGAGGAGTGTGAGTGAAGGGTCAAGAAGCCAGGAAGAGGGAAGGGGATCAAGTGGACATGTGGTCTGTGGGAGGAGGCAATGACCTTGGTAAATTCACAGAATGTAACAGGACGGAATGTGTGCCAGGTGTGAGGAAAAGTATGAGATGAGGAAGGGGAGAGCGAAAGGAAGAGGATGAGGAAGGAGAGGAGGGGGAGAGAGGGGAAGGACAAGAGAGAAAGGAGGAGCGGAGGGACTGAATCTTTTTGGTGAAAAAAGAGGTGAGACGAACTGGGCTAGGAGCATCAACAGGAAGGGTCAATGATGCAGGGGAGGCAGAGGGCGAGGAGAGGAAATGCAGGACCTGATGGAGACGCCTAGAGGAGTTAGAGGAGGAGGAGATGAAGTTTGAATAATACGATTGCTTGGCAGTGGTGATCATAGATCAGTAGAACTGATGACAGTGACGGAAAGAAGCAAGGGAGTCAGGGGAGGGGCGTTTGCGCCAGACATGTTCCACACGGCGAAGCTGAGTACGCTGCAGGTACAAGCCGGGGTGATACCAGGGATGGTGAGAGGATGGCCACGAGGGAACGGGATGGAGGGGAGCTAAATTGTCGAGGGTGGAAGAGAGGGTGGAACTCCAAGTGTCAACCTGCCTGTCCGCTTAGAGGGTAGAGAAATCTGAGGGAAAAAGAATCAGTTGGGGGGAATCATTGAAGGGTAAGAAGAGTTATATGGGCTTGAGATGCTAGGAAAGAAGGGCAGTGGTCTTCTTCTTGGTGACCCACACGGGAGGAAAAGAAAAGGAAAACAGAAGACAAGGATGATCAGTCCAGGGAAGAGGGAAGGATGAGACATGGGAGGGAAGGTAAGGGGAGCGGATAGGGGTAAGGATAAGATCCAGGGTGCGCCCCGAGGTGTGGGTTGGACAGGGAACATGTTGGGTGAGGGACAGATCATCAAGAAGTGATAGGAGAACCTTGTCCCACTGCCTAGTTGGGGAATCAAGGTGGACATTGAAGTCTCCCAGGATAGCAAGCTGGGGGGACAAGAGAGATATTTTGGAAAGAGAACGGAGGAGGAAATCCCAGAGATCAGAGCGGAGTGAGGGAGGAATGCAAAGGAGGAGAAAATACATGGGAGATGGGGACCCAAAAAGCAGAAGAAGGGATTTGGGATACCGGGGGGAAGGTGAGACAATTGTGAAGGGGAGAGAAGCCCGGTAGATGACTGCTACGCCCCCACTGCTACTATTGAGGCGCGGGGCATGGTAGGCAGAATATCCAGGGGGAAGACAATGGTGCAAGAGGTCATCCTCCACCTCACGGAGCCAGGACTCCATGAGGAAGAGCGCATCTAATGAGTATTGGGTCACTAAGTCGTGTACCAGGTGAGTCTTTGCACGGAGAGAGCAGCAATTCAGGAGGGCGAAGGAAAGAACCAGCATTGAGGAGGCTGCTGAAGGTGGAGGGGGAAGTGGGGTGAGGGATTGGGCAGGTAAGCAGAGAAGGAGATTGATTACGTTGCGAGCAGTGGGACCTGGCAGAGGATAACAAGTAGGAGGTGAATGATGACCCCAGAGGACCGGGATAGCAGCCATGGCGGTCGATGGCAGACAGGAAGATGTGGGAACTGAGGATACAGACAAAGACTGAGACTGACAGAATGGGAGGCACAGGGCGGCAAATAGTAGCAACAGAAGAGTAGCAAGACCAAAGGATGCTGGAGCATGGGAAGAAGAGAGAAATTACCGCAGGTGGTCGGCACCCCAGTCATCGTCCCAAGGAGCTCACCCAAGGAGCACTTCCTGCTCCTTCGGCGCATGCCCATGGCATGGGATGCCGCAGTCAGCTTTCTTTTATGTTTTATGTTGTGGAGTACCTAAATACAGACGCAGACACGTCACTTCCGGGAGGTGGGACTAAGCTGCGGGCAGGCACTGAAGGCACAGGAGGGCAGTACAGGACCTGAGGAAAGGGGAGACAAGAGAAAAACACCATACAGGTGATGATTCAAGCAGGTGCAGGCAGGCAGGACACAGCAACTATGCTATCTCCAGGAACAAGCAGGAATGTAGTCTTCACATATGGGACTCCCTAGATCCCAGATCTTCAGGAGACTTGGAAGCCAGGTCAGAGTAGTCGGGCTGGGTTCAGCTGGAAATAGACATCCCCACCATGGAGATCCAGAATAAACAGTGTGGGTGGGGGGAGGAGTTGTAGCTATGTTCCAAAAAGATGTTGGAGGACCACTTGGCCGAAGGCCACATGCCAGCGGAAGTCCTTGTCCAAGCAGTAGTGGGCGGCAAAGGTGTGGATGGAGGACCAGGTTGTTGCCCAGCATATTTCATCAATGGCTATTGAGCATAGGCTGGCTACAGAAGTTGCCATGGCTTGGACATTATGAGCAGTGACATGCCCTGTGAGAGTGAGTCCTGTTTTATCATAAGCAAAAGTCATGCAGTCTGCTATCCATCTGGAGAGGATGTTACAGGAAGCCCCAAGTGAGTGGGGTCAAAGGAAATGAACAATTGTGAGGATTTGCGGAGATCCTGAGTCCTCTGCAGATAGAAGGCTAGGGCTCATTTGCAAACTAGAGTGTGCAGGGTTGCTTCTGCATGGGAAGAGTGAGATCTTGGGAAGAAGACTGGAAGTATTACAAATTGATTGATGTGGAAGGGCGATAACACTTTTTGTAGAAAGTGAGGGTGTGCCGTAGGACGACCTTGTTATGATATAATCTGGTGGATGGTGGATGGGCCACCAAAGCTTGTAATTCACTAATGTGCCTGGCCGAGGTCAGTGCAACTAGGAATATGACCTTCCAAGACAAGTACCACAGGTAAGCAGTTGATAGGGGTTCAAACAGGAGTTTGAGAAGCTGAGTCAAGACCACGTTGAGATCCCATGCCACTGGAGGTGGTCGAATGGGTGGCTTAGAGAGGAGGAGGCCTCTCATGAAATGTGCCACTAGGGGGTGCGCAGAGATGGAATGACCATGAATAGGCTTGTGAAAAGCCGCAATGGCACTGAGGTGAACTTGAACGGAATTGGTCTTTAGTCTCTTGCACAACCTTTACATTGATCAAGAAGTAACAGTTCTAATGGAACAAGGAGAAACAGAATGGTTTAAAATCAGCAAAGGTGTACGACAAGACTGCATACTTTCCCCCTACCTGTTTAATTTATATGCAGAACAAATCATCAGAGAAGCAGGACTGTATGAAGACAACAGAAGTGTGAAGATTGGTGGAAGACTCATCAACAACCTTCGCCATGCTGATGATACCACATTATTGGCTGAAAGTGAAGATGATATGAAACATTTGCTTCTCAAGATCAAGGAACATTAAAATGGGCCTGCGCCTTAATGTAAAGAAGACAAAGATCATGACAGCTGGCAAAATCAATAAGTTCATCATTGATGGAGAAGAAATTGAAATAGTGGACAACTTTAACCTACTTGGATCAACTATCAATAAAGAAGCAACAAGCAGTCAAGAAATCTGATGACGCATTGCTCTTGGCAGAATGGCTATGAACGACCTAGACAAGATTCTCAAAAGCAGAGATGTCTCTCTCCATACAAGATTCGACTTGTTCAAGCTATGGCATTTTCAATAATGTCATATGGATGCGAAAGTTGGACAGTGAAAAAGATAGACAGGAAGAAAATTGATGCCTTTGAATTATGGTGCTGGTGGCGAATACTGCGTATACCATGGACTGCCTGAAGAACAAACCAGACAGTACTAGAGGAGATCAAACCTAAGCTTTCTTTAGAAGCTCAGATGACAAGACCTCGACTTTCATACTTTGGACACATCATGCGAAGAGAGAGATCATTAGAAAAAGATATCATGCTTGGCAAGGTAGAAGGTCAACGCAAAAGAGGAAGGCCAGTAATGAGATGGATCGATACAATAACAGCAGCTACAGGTGCCAGTCTGTCAACAATGAGCCGCCTGACTGAAGAACGAACATAATTAAGGACAACTATCCAGAGGGTCGCCATGAATCGACACCAACTCGATGGCATTTAACAACAACAACTCGAAGAGGACAAGTGCAATAGATATTGAAGAAGTGCAGACACTGGTATGTTGAAGGGATTGAGGTTATCTCATGAGCACCGTGATTCAAATCTGCACCATTTGA
Source organism: Ichthyophis bannanicus (assembly GCA_033557465.1). Lineage (NCBI taxonomy): Eukaryota > Metazoa > Chordata > Amphibia > Gymnophiona > Ichthyophiidae > Ichthyophis > Ichthyophis bannanicus. The sequence continues at coordinate 98,453,189 of CM066040.1, read as the reverse complement.
ACGAGTAGGCCCATCTGGTGGAAGGTTTTCTGGAAGCCAGAAAAATGTCCTTTACTTCCTGAGGAAGGTGGAGATGCCGAAGCATCACCCCTGCAGCAGCCATGCAGGCAGATGGAGAGATCGCAGATTGGGATTTAGGACTGTTCCATCATCCTGGGATAGAAGACCTGGATCACAGCCCAAATGGATTGGTTGCATCTGTTGCAGCCGACGTAGAAGGAAAAAACAGGTTTAACGGTGCCAGAAGGGAACTATAAGAATCATAGTGCCTCCGTCAAGCTGGAGTTTGAAGAGGGTCTTTGGTATTAGGAGTGTGGGGGGGAAATGCATAAAGCAGTCCCTGACCCCCAATGTAGGTAAAAAGCATGGTTTGCTTGGCTTAGCTTGGACAGAACTCTGGAACAGAACTTCAGGAGTTTGCTATTCTGTGGAGTGGCAAAGAGGTCGATGACTGGAGTTCCCCAGGTTTTGAAGATCGGTGCCACTGAGTGAGGGTCTAGATTCCACTCGTGTGGTGGAGGATGTGACTGAGCCTGTCCACAAGGTGATTCTGATCGTCGGGAATATACACTGCACAAAGGTGTATGTGGTGAGAGATGGCAAAGTTTCACAGGCAACAGGCCTCTTTGCAGAGGGGAAGTGAGCCTATCCTGCCTTGCTTGTTCACATAGAACATTGCCACCTGGTTGTCTGTCCTGATGAGCTGTTCGAGAGGTGGTGTTGAAACACTTGCAGGGCATTCGTGATTGCCCAACGTTCCAACAAGTTGACCTGTAAGGATGACTCCTCAGTCGTCTACAGGCCTTGTGTGGACACTGACTCCAGATGGGCACCCCAACCCAGTTTGGATGCCTCTGTGGTTAGGGTGTGTTGAGGTCGAGGCATCCGAAAAGGTGACCCTTCCAGCAGGTTTGCTGAGGTGCACCATCATAGAAGGGATTGGACTAGTGAATGGATGATCTGAATGATGTCCCGTAGGTGTCCTGTGGAATGCTAGGGTCCATTGCGCTAGGCCCATATGTAATCTTGCATATGGCATCATGTGTACTGTGGATGCCATGTGGCCTATGAGACAAAGGAAGTCTAGAGCTGTCAAGCTTGTCTGTTAATGCATGTCGATGACTAGGGTTATAAGTCGGTCCATATGGACTAGTGGCAGAAAGGCTCTGGATAGCTGAGTGTCTAGCACTGCTCCTATGAATTTCAGTCTTCGGGTTGAGGTTAGATTTATTTATTTATTTATTTTATTTATTTAAAGTTTCTTTTATACCGCACTATTCGGCATCAGCGCGGTTTACATAGAACAAAAACATCTCAGTACATTTAACAAGTATGAGATTACAGATAACAGTTTAAGAACTTGGATAACTGGGATACTCTATTTGTAGAACCATTCCATAAACTATTTACATAAGATCAACAAAAACATATGTATTTAAATTTACATGAGATCAACAAAAACATAAGTATTTCTAAGTGTATATACAACTGCATTGCGTAATTCTAATACATTTGGGTTTTTGTTAAGCATTGGAGGTATATGTTGCAGGTGATCTATGTTACGGTGGCTGAAAGTATTCCGTGAATAAATAGTGCTTGATAGCCTTTCTGAATTGTTTAATATCTCGTATTGCTCTAATATCTGGGGGGAGTTTATTCCAGCATCTAGGAGCAAAAGAATTAAATGCCCTGTTGATCGTTGATTGGGACCAATTTGTGGATTCGCTGGGTATGACTAGCATGTTTTCAGTGAGAGGTCTTCTTGCTCTTGTACTAGGTGCTTGACAGATGAGGTCAGCGATCGTTGATGGCGAAATTTTATAGAAGGCCTTGAATGTGATAAGGAGCACTTTATAAGTAATTCTGCATCTTATTGGGAGCCAGTGTAGGTCCATTAGGATTGGCGTAATATGGTCTCTTCTTGATGCACCAACTAAGAGACGTGCCGCAGCATTCATTACTAGTTGCAACGGGTTGATGGTGTTCATTGGTAGGCCATGTAAGACAATATTTGCATAGTCAAAGTGAGGAGTGACTATTGCCTGGAATTTTGAATGGAAGTCATTCGCTTCTAACATGGGTTTTAGGTGGCGTAGGCTTTTTATCTTAAAGTAAATCGTTTTTACTGTACTTTTTATATGCTCAGTAAAATCTAGCCGTTGATCTAGTATAACACCTAGGTAGCGGATTGACTTCTTGATTGGGAGCTCAGCGTCTCTTACTTTGAGTGAAACTGGTGGGGAGAATAGCTTGTTTCTGGTGACAACCAAGACTTCTGTCTTTTTGAGATTAATTCGCATGTTTTGGGCTAAGAGCCAATCTGTTATTGCATTGAAACAGTTGGTTAAGTTAGTGTAATTTGGACTCGTGGTGTCAATCGGAGTGAAGATAAGCACATCGTCTGCATAGATGAGGCAAGATACATTGAAGGATTTGGTGATTTGGCAGATTGACTGCATATATATATTGAAAAGCAGCGCAGAGAGGGAGGATCCTTGTGGGACTCCTTGCGTTTGGAGGAATGGTTCGGATGTGTTTGAGCCAATGCGAACTTGTTGCTGTCGATTTTCCAGGTATGATTTACACCAGTTCAATGCTAGACCTTGAATACCCTTTTCAAAGAGTCGTGATAGTAGTATCTTGTGGTCGACCGAGTCAAATGCGGCCGATATATCGAGGAAAATCATTTCCACACCTGACTTTATGTTATTGATCGTGATGATTAGTGTATTGATTAAGGAGGTCATGAGGGTCTCGACGCCATGTGCTTCCCTGAATCCATGCTGGCTCTGATCTAACGGGGAATATGTGTCAATATACTGCTGTATTTGGCGTTGAGTCTCCTTCTCCAGTATTTTGGCAAGTATCGGGATACTGGAGATTGGACGATAGGATTCTTCCTTCTTTGGGTCCATTTCATTGTTCTTTAATAGTGGTCGTATTGAAGTTTGCTTGAGTGCGACTGGGAAGGTTCCTGATGAAAAGGAAAGGTTTGCAATTTTGGCTATGTATGGACTGAGATCCGATCGCATTGATTTGATCCAGTGTGCTGGGCATGGGTCATTAGCTGCAGTTGTGGTATTCAAAGTAGCAATAAGATCTTCAATTGTTTTAGATGATGGAGGTGAGATACTGAGGAGCGGTTCTTGAGGTTGTGTGGACTGGGGGGAAACTTGTAAAGAAGTTGAATTTGTTCTGACTAATTTGGATTGGATATAGTTAGCATACTGTTGAGGTTGGATATGTTCTTGCTGTTGAGGTGACGGCTCCTTGGATAGTGCTTTAACTAAGTTGAATAACTCGCGTGGTTTATTAGACGAGACTTTGAGAAGTTTACTACAAATCCCAGGTGTTGCAGCATTGCGAGGGTCATTTTCAGTGAAGTGCAGAGTTCTCCCGGAGAGTCTGCCTTTATCAACCTAAGTAAGGGAAGACAAAGATCCCCTTGCCTTGCAGGTGGGCTGCTACTACAGACATGCATTTTCTGAACACCTCCCGGTTCCCCACAAAGGCTTTGGAGGCAAAGTCCTCCCACTGGGGGCATTCAGTTTGACGGCCAGTGTCAGATGAGGTCTTTGGAGAGTCTTTGTACTTTGAATGGAATCTCTCCCTCGATCCTCTCGATGTCTCTTTGGACTCCTTGGATGAAGCTCGAGACTCCTTCAGATCCTGTAGAGATTTTTGTAGGGATCTAAGTTTTCTTCCTCTTAGAGTCCGAACTATGCTTTGAGGTCTTCAAGGTTTTGGATATCTTTGAAGCCAATGAAGTTCAGGAGGATATCAATGCCAACGAAACTCAATCCGATGAGAAAAGCTCTGACAACTTTCTGGCCCGGTTTCCTAGTCCTCTCTTCATCATTTGCTTACAAAGAGAGCAAGTGTCTGGGTCATAGTCGGGACTGAGGCACTTGAGGCACCATTCATGTGTGTCCATGACAGAAATTGTCCAGGAACACCTGATGCATTTTTTAAAAACGTTAGGGTGTTTCTCCATGAGAGGGTAGGCCTACGGCCTATGAGGGGCCCGAGGCCCTCAAAGAAAAAATAAAGAAAAGAAACGAAGTACAAAGAAATAAAAATTAAAGATACCGGAATCAGGGGTGATGTGGAGTGAAAAAGGGAAGGCAAAAGCACTATTCCGAGAAAAGGTTTTGTGCGGTGACAGGAAAGGATCCTGATGGCTCAACAGAAAAAGAACAACTGAGGAGAAGGAGTCAGAAGAGTGGGAAGGCAGTCAGGCAGGTGCAGTGGAGTACTCCCAAAGGGTTTCCTATAGGATGCTGGGGAGCGTCCCCAAGCGGGCTCCATCAGAGCCGACGTCACCCATATGTGAAGACTACACTCCTGCTTGTTCCTCAGATTAGAATATACCCATGTAAAGGAATTTCATAATCTACATGTGTAATTCCCAATCTTTCTCATGCTCTACCCAAACTCTGCCCCTGTTCACACCTACACCTACACCAAAAGTACATCTGGCACAATTTTCTGAGTTATTTTATATATGTATATTGCAACATATGAGTGAAAATAACTTTTTAAAATTACTCCCTGAATGACCTAAAAAGTGGTATATAAATGTACTGAATAAATTAATGTGGCCCGGTCACTCCATTGGGCCCTCATTTTTTCCCCAAGCGTCAATTAGTGGGATGCGAGAGGCAGAGAATGGAAAAAAGGAAAGTGATTCCTTGTTGGTCTTTCCCCAATGAGAAGTGGAAAGAGAGAATCCAGGATGTTAATAAGTATAAATAGAGGTGTTTTTAGAGCTGCCTAGGTGACCACCTATGGTGGCAGGCTCTTGTGGGTGGCCTGGCATGATTTTTGAAGGCAGCAGCTTTGTGCCGCCGCTTTGGTATCTGCAGCAGGCCATACACTTTGACGCCCACAGTGCACACTCATGGACTGTCACTCCTGCTCCCCTCCGATACAACTTGGAGGGGGCAGGAGCGGCAGGCCGTGAATGTGCCATGCACACAGAGGCTTTAAGGCCTGCCATGGGTACCAAAGCACATGGCCTACTGCTGGCACCACTGCCTTCCCCCAAGGTGAGATGATGGATGCGGGAAGGAGGGGTAATGCAGTAGGAGTACAGTGGTGGCCTGCCTAGGGCAGCAGAAACCCTTGAGCCAGTCCTGGGTGTTTTATAGGGAAAATTGTCGTTTTCCTTCCTCTTTTTTTCTGTTTTCCAGAAACTAGCTGACAGCTTAGCTGCTCAGAGCCCTTGCCTGGAGATGGGGTGGATCCCAAAGCCTTGAGGTAAATGAAAAAATGATATACTACAGAGAAAAGAGCATTGCTTTTCTGGTCTTTTGCCTTCTTTTGGCCTTACTAAAAGTTGAGGGGAAGACTGTGCAGCACCAATGACCATTTAGCGGAATGGAGGGGAGAGGACTGGCTGTCAGAAATATTTGAGCTTAAGGCTTATGATCAGCTGTAGAGAGCTGAGTGAGAGGACTTGCAACCATAAAGATTTGGGCTGAAGGTTTATGACCTGCTGTGGAGAGCTGAGCAGGACTTGCAATCAGAAACAATTACTGAAGGGCCTATGATCAAACAACATTTCGAAAGACATCCAGTAAGATTTTCATCAAGGGATCCTTGATAATGTTGATATATATCCTTTTTTGGTGAGTTTGCCATAGAGGAATCCCCCTTATTTTGGGGAACCCACAATTGTGAGAGTGTGAGTGATTTCATTTCAGATCCCAGCAGTGGTGTTCTTAGCCCCCTTGGTACCCAGGGCGGGCACCCCTCCCCTTTCCCATTCTCCCAGCTGGCACCTGGGACTGGCTACACCCACCACCTCATCCTTGGTATGCCACTGGATCCCAAAAAGAGAGAAGAGAGAAAACAAGAGGTCCTGTTACAGGATTTCAAAGAAGCTTTAAAGGCATAGAAGACATAGAAGATCTTTTATTGGCCTGCAGAAAACTGTAGTTGTGTGTTAGTCCACTCGGATATGTACAAATAAAGATCAACAAACAAGCTGTAGGTGATACATTTCTATTGAACCAACTTAATATATTTTTTACAAATGTTTGAGAGCTATACTCTCTTCATTAGGTCTAAGAAGGAGCAATGCAGTTATACTGTGTTTACATTAACTCATCTGATTCAGGGTAGTCTGCATATGCCGTTAAATATCAAAACCAAGTGTGGGAAACAGTGACAATTTACATCACATTACAGCTTAGGCAATCTGCATAGGTCATTAAATTACAATGAAAGACATAGGTGAGTCTATGCATCGGGCTTCTTCTCTAACCCTATTCAAATCCTGGCTAAAAACCCACCTCTTTGAAGTCGTTTTTGGATCCTGATGTTCCTCACTCTCTTGTCCACTACTGATGTGTATCTTACCATACTCTAGTCCCCAGTTTCACTATGAGCCCAATTCCGAAATGCAGTTTGCGGGGCTGCACGTCCCGACGGGATGTGCAGCCCCACAAGCCATTGGGACCCCATTCCCCCTCTGGCTCTCCCTGTATGTCCTGTGCATCAGGACAGGATGAGTCGGCGGAGTGGCGGGATCGGGGTGTAGCAGGAGCGGGCCAGCCCAGCAGGATGTACAGGGTCGATTCAGGTCATGGCCCTGTACATCCTGCCAGGCCCATGGAATAAGCAGTGAAAACCCGGCAATCGGGCCTGGGGATCCCCCTCTGTGCTCTCTGCCACTTGATCCAGACCACGGCAAGCCAGCCTTGGGTCAGGCTGCAGGGAAAAGGGGGAACAAGGATGCTGGAGTCGGGGGCACCTGCAGGGAGGACATCCCCGCAGGCGGCAGCAACACACCGGGCCGTCCTCTGGCCCGATTTGGACTACCACGGGAACGTTTTGTTCCTGCAGTCCGGAATTGGGTCCAAATGGGCATTCTTGCCTGGGGCCATCCGGATGGCCCAGATGAGCCTCTACCGGAATCAGGCTCCACATTTTCCCTATAAACCCACACATCCTTCTATCTTCCACCGCTGCCTTTTCTACCTGTGGTTTTGGGCAAGCCACTTAACCCTCCATTGCCCATGTTCCCTGTAAGTATTAGTGTATGTGTCTCATATCCCCGCGTGTTAAATGTATCCCCCAATTGTGTTGTGACCGCTTTGATTGAAGGATAAGGCAGTATACAAAACTGTCTAAATAAATAAAATAAAATACCTAATTGATTGCATTAAAATCATCAGAAACAATCACCCCAGGTCCTGCTTCACCTCCTATACTGTACCACTTTGTGTCAGCCAATCTACATATGTAAATGCTGCTTTTTTTAGACATGGGACTGCTTCTAAAATATCCCCTATGATGTATTTAGACTTTCAGAAAGCATTTGACAAAGTTCCGCATGAAAGACTTCAGAGGAAATTAAAAAGTCATGGCATAGGAGACATTGTCATGGAAAGACAGGAGTCATTTTAAGCCTCTGAAGAGTAGCTGTGAAGTTTTAATACAGAGAAATATATATCTATTGTTTCTGCAGGATGATCTGCTTTGATCTGAATCTTGTCAAGCACGGTGAAATATTTACACCTTGGATCATAGGATATTGTTTCTACAAAGCATTTGAGTCATAAAGAGCACAATTTGGCATACCAGTTCAGGTCAGTTACCTCCTGCCTGATGCTCTTAATAGGATCATGGCAATCTCAGGTTTACAATCACAAAGCTGATAAATAACTTCTCATACAGGCAAGTTAAGATATGTAAGACACAACTTCCACAGCAAAACAAGTGCATAAAAAACAAGGCACATTTTCACAAAAATATACTTTTATTTTTAATACTAACATATTGGTTGCTATCATTTTACGTGGAGTTGGATTCCGGTAAAGGCACGTCTGGGTTGTCCAGACAGCCCAAGCAAGATGGGCCCATTTGGACCAGATTCTGGACCATGGGAACAAAATGTTCCTGCGGCAGCCCAAATCAGACCTGAGGGCAGCCCAGCGTGCCCCTGCTTCCTGCGGGGACATCCTCCCCGCAGGCACCCCCGACTCCGGCGTTCCTGGCCCCTCTTTTCTCCATCACCCGACCCAAGGCTAGCCTGCTGTGGCCTGGATCAGGCAGCAGGAATCACCCCATATCTGGCCCCGACCCTGATCGTAGCAAAAGTGCTGCTTATTCCACCTTTGAGGTAGAATAAGCAGCAAATCCCACGGGCCCGGCAGCATGTACAGAGCTGTGAACTGAATTGGCCCTGTACTTGCTACCAGACTGGCCTGCCCCCACTCTGCTCCAATCCCGCCCCCTCTCGGCTCTCCACGTCCTGATGCATAGGGCGCACAGGGAGAGCCGGTGGGAAAATTGGGCTCCGACAGCTTGCAGGGCTGCACGTCCCAATGGGATGTGCAGCCCCACAACCCATGTTTCAGAATGGGGCCCATAATTTTTCTAGTTCGGGTGGTGAAATGAGCACAATGCCAGTTAAACAGTCAATCTCTCTCAAATCATACAATCTTCCATGATTTATATGAATTATCTATAACTTCTCTTTTAGTAGGAACATAAGAATATAAGAGATAAAGAGCCGGCACAAGAAGATGAAGTGCCCTAGTGAAAACTCATCCCTTATGCCCCACTCCCTCCACAGCATGCCCCAACCCCCGTGGTGCCCATTGACACTACTGCCACCCCCTGTAGCTTCCCTTCAAGCATCGGCGCTGCAAGGCTGTTTGCTTCTGCCGCTCTCTGCCGCCTAATGCCAACTTCCTGTGCAAAAAGGAAGTCGGCAAGAGTCGACAATGGGTGACTCCGGAGGGCCGGCACTCTAAGCAACCACCTAGTTTGCCTAACGGTAGCCCCAGCCCTGAAGAGATGCCATTCTGAGTCAGACCAAGGGTCCATCAAGTGCAGTATCCCATTTTCAACAGCAGCCAATCCAGGTCACAAGTACCTGTCAGGTTCCCAAAAAGGTACACAGATTCCATGCTGCTTATCCCTGATCCTTTCTAATAATGATTTATGGGCAATTGCTATCTCGTAAGCATGCATGTAGTCCGAATACATGTACTTTCATTGTGGATGTGCACAAGGGCACAGTTTGAGTGGAGCATAGGTGGCATGCAAACTTAAATGCATATGTTACAGCTACTAAAATTTACATGCATGCTTGAAAAATCTAGGCGCAGGCATTTACACTTGTCATAGGGCACGTGTAAGTGCTTGAACTAGTTTACATGTATCTTAATACCAGTCATGCATCGAATTTATAAAGTATGTGCAAACCTTACTTACAAAATAGGCCTCAAATATGCACACGTCAACTCCACAGGAGTTTATGAAATTATCTTCTAAGGTGGCAATTTTACAAGGAAGTGTGAAAAGTTACATACCATCAATGCACCTAAGTCACATATTTTTCAGTGACATTGGCATACTACTACCACTACTACTGATCATTTGTATAGTGCTACAGGGCATATGCAGTGCTGTACAGACATGTGTAAAAGATGGTCCCTGCTCATCAGTGCTTACAGTCTAGTCAAGATAGACAACACAACAGCAGAGGACAAGAATATATGTAGGGAATGGTAAGGAAACACATAGGAGACTAAGCAGATCAGGATCCAAAACTGGCCTTGAAGAGGTGAGTTTTCAGCCTGGATTTGAAAAGGGCCATAGATGAAGCCTGACATACAGACTCAGGTAATTTGTTCCAGGCATAAGGAGCAGCAAGATGGAAGGATCGAAGTCTGGAGTTGGCAGTAGAAGAGAAGGGCACAGCTAGAAGGGATCTGCTAGAAGAGCGGAGTTCCCGAGGAGGGGTGTAGGGAGAGATAAGAGAGGAAAGGTAGTGGGGAGCAGCAGAATGAGTGCATTTATAGGTCAGTAGGAGAAGTTTGAAATGGATATGGAAATGGATGGGGAGCCAATGAAGTAACTTGAGAAGAGGGGTTATATGAGCATATCGAGGCTAGTGGAAGATTAGCCACGCAGCTGAGTTTTGAACAGATTGAAGGGGAGAGAGATGATTCATAGGAAGACCAGCAAGGAGGAGGGAGCAATAGTCTAGACAGGAGGTGACTAAAGATTGGATGGGTGTCTTAGAAGTGTGTGTAGAAAGGAAAGGACAAATTTTGCCAGTGTTATAGAGAAAGAAGCGACGGGCTCAATATTGAAATGTATTTACACAGTTTACAGAGCTGTAAACCATGTAAATGCCCCTAAGTGGGATATTCAGTAGCACTAACATCGTTAGCACTACTGAATATCCCCGAGTAATGCCGCTATACGCCCTGATGCTAACCGCTTAGTATTGGGGCATGCCGGTGGTGGTACCAGGGGATAATCATGCAGTGGCGAGATTCAGCCACTGCCTGGGTTATCCCTCAGTGGAAATTTAGGTGCAGCAAAAGCTATCCTAACTTTCACCACCAGAACTAACTGGGCAGCAGCTGAATATCGCCGCTGCACAGTTAGCTTCTGCGCCATGTACGTGACCCTGGATATTCAATGCCTGTGGTCTGATACGGCCCTGGATTGAATATTCCCTAAATTCAAGCGAGGACAGGGTATTGACCGGAAGGTGATGATCAACAGTGTCAAAGGCAGCAGAAAGATCAAGAAGGATGAGATTCGAGTAGAGGCCTTTGGATTTGGTGAGGAACAAGTCACTGGAGACTTTGGCAAGAGCCGTTTCTGCGGAATGTAAAGAACGAAAGCCAGATTGCAGTGGATTTAGAAGGGCTTGAGAGGAAAGACAGTCAAGGCAGCGGCATGTAGATGAGCCTTTGTGCACATACTTTAGCCAGACACTATTCTATAAGAACATGTGTCAAACCAATGGCAAATACTTTCATTATGAGCATCTGCATGGGTGGAGCTTGGGAGGAGCACATGTTTACACATGTACATTATAAAATACTACAGCATACACGGGTTCTTTAAAACTCTAGGTACAAGCATTCATGCTAACTTTAGGAATGGTGTAAGACCTTGCATCTAGATTTAAAAAACATGTTTTTGGACACTTACACCCCTATTTTATAAAGAAAATAAGTGCCCACTTTTCTTTATAAAATAGGCTTTAGATGGGTGCCTTAAACTAGGCGCCCAGTCATAGAAACATAGAAACATAGAAATATGACGACAGAAAAAGACCACATGGCCTATCTAGTCTGTCCTTCCATAACAACTACAACAGTCCACTTTTTGCCTTTAGAGATCCTCTGTGTTGGTCCCATGCTTTCTTAATTCAGTTACTGTCCTCATCTCTACAACCTCCACTGGGAGACTATTCCACGGATCCACTACTCTTTCCGTAAAGAAATATTTCCGCATATCACTCCTGAATCTATCTCCCTTCACCCTCATCCCATGTCCCCTCGTAGCAGAACTTGCTTTCAATTGAAAGAGGCTCTCTCCCTGAACATTTATGCCACGGAGGTATTTAAACATCTCAATCATATCACCTCTATCCCGCCTTTCCTCTAAGGTGTACATATTAAGATCCTTAAGTCTGTCCTCATATGCTTTATAATGAAGCCCATTAATCATTTTGGTAGCAACCCTCTGCACCGACTCCATCCTGTTCACATCCTTTTGAAGGTGCGGTCTCCAGAATTGCACACCATACTCCAAATGAGGTCGCACCAAAGACTTATACAGAGGCATTATCACCTCCTTTTTTCTGCTAGCCATTCCTCTCCGTATGCACCCAAGCATCCTTCTAGCTTTTGCTGTCGCCTTTTCCACCTGTTTAGCTACTTTAAGATCATCAGACACAACCACGCCTAGGTCCCGCTCTTCTTTAGTGGACAAAAGTACTTCACCTCCTATACTGTATTGCTCCCTTGGATTGCTGCAGCCCAAATGCATGACCTTACATTTTTTAACATTAAATCCCAGCTGCCAAATTCTAGACCATTCTTCAAGCTTAGCTAGATCCCTCCTCATGTTATCTACCCCTTCCTGGGTGTCTACTCTATTGCAGATTTTGGTATCATCCGCAAAGAGGCAAACCTTACCCGACAGCCCTTCCGCTATATCACTAACAAAGATGTTAAAAAGAATCGGACCAAGGACAGATCCCTGGGGCACACCACTGGTAACATCCTTCTCCTCAGAGTGAGCTCCATTTACTTGTACTCTTTGTCGCCTCCCACCCAACCAATTTCTAACCCATGCAGTAACTTTAGGGTCCATCCCTAGGGTGCTCAGTTTGTTTATAAGTCGCCTGTGAGGAACAGTGTCAAAGGCTTTACGGAAATCTAAATACACCACATCTAGAGCTCTCCCTCGGTCCAACTCCCTGGTCACCCAGTCAAAAAAATCAATCAGATTTGTCTGACAAGACCTGCCTCTGGTGAATCCATGCTGCCTCGGATCCTGTAATCCGCTGGACTCCAGAAACCTCACTATTTTCTCTTTCAGCAGCGTTTCCAATAATTTACTCACCACCGAAGTTAAACTAACCGGCCTGTAGTTTTCAACCACATCCTTACTTCCGCTTTTGTGTAAAGGCACCACATGAGCCTCTCTCCAGTCCTTTGGCACCACTCCTGACTCCAACAAGGCATTGAAAAGGTCAGTCAGTGGAGCTGCTAGAACGTCCCCAAGTTCCCTCAGTATTCTAGGGTGTATCCCATCCGGTCCCATCGCTTTGTCTACTTTAAGTTGAGCTAGTTTCTCACGAACACAGTCTTCTGAAAATAGTTCAAGATGTCCCTCGCTTCTGTTCTTATTTGTGGGTGTTTTCTGAGGTCCTGCTCCTGGTTCTTCATCTGTGAACACAGAACAAAAATATTTGTTAAGCAATTCCGCTTTATCCTTATCAGCTTCTACATATTCCCCCCCTGCACCCTTGAGTCTGACAATACCACTTTTGCTCTTCCTCTTCTCACTAATATATCTGAAAAATGTCTTATCCCCCCATTTTATTGCATTGGCTATTTCCTCCTCCTTTTGAATCTTTGCCTTCTTGACTACTTTGCTAGCTTCTCTAAGTTTTTCCAAATACAGATGCCTGTCTTCTGCTCTCTGTGATCTCTTGTATTTCATGAAGGCCTCCCTCTTTTTCTTCACTTTTTCAGCTACTTCCTTCGAAAACCATAGCGGTCTCCTGTTCCTTTTGCCTTTATTTACCATTTTAACAAAAAGGTTGGTTGCCCTTAAAATACCCCCTTTCAGTTTTGCCCACTGTTTTTCTACATCCCCCAGCTGTTCCCATCCCACTAACGACTCCCTGAGGTATTGGCCCATCTTCGCAAAGTTAGTCTTCCTAAAGTCTAAGATCCTCACCTTGGAATGGATTCTAACAGCCCTAGTCCTAATACTGAACCACACCATCTGGTGATCACTGGATGCAAAATGATCTCCCACTACAACATCAGAAACACTTTCACCATTGGTAAGCACCAAGTCCAGTATGGCCCCTTCACGTGTGGGGTCTGTTACCAATTGCCTGAATAGTTCTCCCTGTAGAGAATCCAGGATCTCCTTACTTCTAGATGATACTGCAGCAGGAATGTGCCAATCAACATCTGGCATATTGAAATCTCCTATCAGTAGCACTTCCCCTTTCCTAGCAATGCTGCGTATGTCTTCAATTAACTCTCTGTCCACCTCTTCCTCTTGTGAGGGAGGTCTGTATATCACTCCAATGCAAATAGATTTCTCTTTCCCTCTTTCTAGTTTAACCCACAATGCCTCCTCTCTCCCTTTTAAGCTCTGTAATTCCAAAGCTTTAATAGTAGTTTTTACATATAGTGCCACTCCTCCTCCTCTTCTTCCTACCCTGTCCTTCCTGAATAAAGTATAGCCAGGTATAGTTACATCCCAGTCATTGTTTTCTGTGAACCATGTTTCTGTAACTGCCACTAAATCCAAGTCAGCCACTCCCACCAAAGCTTCAACCTCAGGGATCTTATTTCCCATGCTACGGGCATTAATACATACTGCTTTCCATATGTTACCCCTGTTACATTAAATACCTTTATGGAAATGGGTATCACCTACCTGGGGGCTTTCACTTACCTGGGGGCTTTCTTCACCCATCCCCAAGGAATCTAGTTTAAAGCCCTCTTCAGTAGATTAGCCAGTCTACTACCAAAGATGCGTTGACCTCTCTTGGACAGATGGATGCCATCTCTGCTTTGCAACCCTTGGAAAAGCATCCCATGGTCTAGGAAACCAAAACGCTCTCGATGACACCATCCACGCAGCCATGCATTTGTCTCCAGGATGCGAGCCTCTCTGCCTTGGCCTTTACCCTCAACAGGGAGGATTGAAGAGAACACCACCTGTGCACCTAACTGCTTCACCCTCTGTCCCAGAGCCATGAAGTCACTTTTGATACGTTCCGAGGTATACCTGGCAGTATCATTTGTTCCAACATGGATTAGCAACATTGGGTAATAGTCTGTGGGCTTGATGAGTCTCGGCAAACTCTCCGTAACATCTTGGATTTTGGCACCAGGCAGACAGCATACCTCTCTGGACATCAAGTCTGGTCGGCAGATGGACGCCTCAGTACCCCTCAGAAGAGAGTCTCCAACCACCACCACCCTTCGTTTCCTTCTGGTGACTGATTCCGCAACTTTGGGGTACTTGAACTCTGGTTCTTCCCTTTCCAGGGATGCTTTCACCTCCTCCACTTCCAGGGCTGCATAATGGTTCTTTAATTCAAGGGATGGAGAAGTTGGATTGGTGATTTTGCAGGCCCTGGTGACTTGTGTCCAACCATCGACATTCTGTTGGCACCCATCTTCTCCGGAGCTGGAGAGCTTGGTTGCTGCAAGTAGCATCTCATCAATGTACTTCTCACTGTCTTGAATGCTCCTCAGCCTCGCCACCTCCTCTCTGAGTTCCTCCACCTCTTTCCTCAGAGCTTCAGCATGCAGGCACCCTGCACATGGAACCGGTCCTTCAACCGGCATTAGGACCTCTGTCTGGACGGAGGCAGAAGCTGTAATGGGAGCAACAGCTTTAGCAATACGATTTTTTCCCAGCCATTGTTCTTTTCGTGGAGCTTAGGTATCTGTTAGAGCAAAAGAGAGAGATCTACCAAGTACCAGCCGGTTTCGCAGCTGTCTTTATAGAGAAAAAGCAGTTAAAACACTTTAATTACATACAAATGTGCTGGTCCAATTCACTGTGATTTGTGAAAGGGGAGGCGCCCTATAAAGCAAGGCTGCTCACTAGGGGTGGGTGGGAGTCGGGGTGGGTAGGGCGGGAACTAACACCTGATTAGGTGTTAGCAGCTTCTAAAGCTGAGGAGGTCACTGGAGTCAGCAACCTACTGTGCTCAATTAAGGTTCCCCTAAAACAGCAAAAATGAAGTAACCTTGCTTTTAAAAATATACACAAAACCCTTTTAAGAGCTCCCAGTCAGAGAGCTAGCAATGTAATAAAAACAAACCAAACAAAGAAACCCTCAAAACCTTACTTACTGTTTGATGTGTGGAGCCCTGGTTAGAAAAGTCATAAAATTATCCTTAAAAAGTGTGATTCTAATTAGGGCATGCAGGACAATGTGCATGAGAAAAGCGTGTAAGCCCCTATTTTCAGGATACCGATGTAAGCGTTGCAATTTAGGGCCAGACATACCTAGGTTCCAGCACACCTGTACACCCTTAATTTGTAAAGCAAAGCACGCATATGCTTTATTTTATAAAACAGACTCAAACGGCGCGCGTGGCACCACACATTGTCTGCGCAGGACTATGCAAAATTATCCTCCACGCATGCATTTTTCTACTTATTATTATTATTATTATTTCTCCCAATTTTTATTGGATTCTACTTTGGCTTTTTGAAGAAGAGCAGATAATCATATAACAAAAAATAAAATAAAGCTAAGATCAATTAAAAATGATTTTATGTCAGACATGACACTGAGATAAAACTAGAAGATGTAAACAGAATACTAGCTCATGGACCTTCTGGACATTCCTTATTCCATCAAGTCAATGAGTACAGTGCAGAGAAGGTTGCAAAATAATCATGGATCACGTCTTCACCTTTTGACAGACTTCTAAAATCTTCATCTTAAACTGCAAATTGTATGCACGAGTGTGTGTTTGATGAGAGCTTTAATGAAAAACTGAGGAAATTCTTCAGCAACATCCTATGCAAAAGAGGTTGACATAATTTAAATCTGACCTGAAGCCATTTTAAATTAAAAATGAACTAATATTAGTTAACTTGAGAGGAGGAAAGATACATGGCACTTGTTTTTGGTATAAAATGCAACACCTTGATTCAGTGTCTGCCTTTACTGAGGCATACCCAACCATCCTTATTTTCCTGTTTCACCATTGCTCTGATTCTCCAGTATGGACTAAGGTCTGACTATTCAGTAAGCTTCCAAATGTATAAAGTTATGGATAATTTTGCTTTATAGCTTTATAACTTTATAAGGATTTTTGGCTATGCTATGTGCGGAACCCTGAATATTGAAAATGCTGGCATATCTTTATCTGAAAATTTGTGTGTATAATGTCATTCCTGCCTTATCTGCATCCAGAGTTAAAGACATATTCAAAAGGCATTTATACGGTTAACAACCCAGTAAAGCACAGTTACTTACCTGTAACAGGTGATCTCTGGGAACAGCAGGAAAAAGTTTTCACATATGGGTACGTCGGTACCGACGGAGCCTGCGCGGGAACGCTCCCCAGCGTCCCAAAAAACGAAAGCTTTTGGGAGCATCCCACAGCGCCTGCGCGCTGCCTTCCCGCCTTTCCTAACCGCCTCTCTCCAGTTCGAGTTTTAAAGCTGAGACAAAGAGAGAGAGAGGAAAGGAAAGATAGATAGAGAGATACAACTCCTAGGGGAGGTGGGTGGGTTGTGAAGACTTATTCCTGCTGTTCCCAGAGATCACCTGTTACAGGTAAGTAACTGTGCTATCTCCAGGAACAAGCAGGAATGAGTCTTCACATATGGGGACTCCCCAGCTAGAGATGCCTGGGAGATCACCCAGGTTGTGAGACCCTGGGAAGGGCTCTATCTCCTGCCATGGATCTCAGGCATCCAACCAGGGATGGAGGGTAGGAGTTGATTAAGCATGGAACAGGTGTTTGAGAACAGCCTGACCAAACAAGGCATCCTGGCGGGAGTCCTTGTCCAAACAGTAATGGGCTGTGAAGGTATGAACCGAGGCCCAGGTGGCCGCTCGACAGATCTGGTCGATGGACACAGAATTTAGATGAGCCATAGAGGTGGCCATGGCCCTCACATTGTGAGCTGTGACATGGCCCTCCAGAGAAAGGTTCTTACTCTGGTAGGCGAAAGAAATACACTGAGCAATCCAATTGGACAGTGTCCTCTTAGAGACTGGAAGTCCCAAATGAGAGGGATCAAAAGCAACAAAGAGTTGAGAAGACTTTCTATGTTGCTGTGTCCTTTGTAAGTAAAAAGCAAGAGCCCTCTTACAATCCAGGGTATGAAGATTCCTCTCTGCACTTGATGCATGAGGACCTGGAAAAAAGACAGGTAAATACACCTCTTGGTTAAGATGAAAAGGTGAGACCACTTTAGGCATAAAGTGTGGATTGGTCCTAAGGATTACCTTATCATGATGGAACCTTGTATAAGGTGGATTAGCCACTAAGGCCTGCAGTTCACTGATGCAGCGAGCTGAGGTGACTGCAATAAGAAAGATAACCTTCCAGGAAAGAAATTTCAAGGAGGTGGTGGCTAAGGGTTCAAAGGGTGGCTTCATGAGCTGACCAAGAACCAGATTCAAGTCCCATGCCACTGGAGGTGGTCTAATGGGAGATTTAGTTAAAAGGAGGCCTCTCATGAATCTTGCAATAAGAGGATGAGAGGAAACAGGTTGTCCATTGAGAGGCTTGAGAGATGCTGCAATAGCACTCAAATGGACCCTTACTGAATTCGTTTTGAGGCCTGCATGGGAAAGATGCAGGAGATACTCTAGTAAAGAATTCAAAGGTATTGCTAGAGGGTTAATACCCTTCTCAGCACACCAGATGGTAAACCTTTTCCATTTAAAAGCATAGGAACGTCTAGTAGAAGGCTTTCTGGAAGCATGAAGGATATCCCTTACTTGCTGAGAAAGATGCCAATCTTGAAGGTCTAAGCCTACAGCAACCAAGCCCTGAGATGGAGAGATTGGGGGTTTGGGTGCCACAACGTTCCCCCCTCCTGAGACAGGAGATCTGGAGCAGACCCTAAGTCCAGGGAGGGAGCTTGGGAAAGATGCAGAAGTAGAGGGTACCACACTTGGCGTGGCCAACGTGGAGCTATGAGGATCATAGTCCCTCGATCTCTCTGAAGTTTTAACAGGTTCTTGGGAATTAGGGGAATGGGTGGAAAGGTGTACAGGAAGTCTTGACCCCAATGAAGGAGGAAGGCATCCCTGGCCTGAACTCCCTGACACGGAATTCTGGAACAGAATCGGGGAAGTTTGGCATTCCACGGACTTGCAAAGAGGTCTATGTCCAGGGTTCCCCAAATTCGAAAGAATCTGACTATCTGGTCCATATGAAGGGACCATTCGTGTGGAAGCAGAACTTGACTGAGTCTGTCTGCCCAAGAGTTTTGAACTCCTGGAAGGTATACTGCCAGAAGATGAATTTGATGCTCTCTGGCGAAGGCCCACAATCTCAGAGCTTCGTTGCAAAGCGACAGAGAGTCAGTCCCTCCCTGCTTGTTCACATTGAACATGGCTACTTGGTTGTCCATATGAATGAGGACTGTCTTGTAGCTGAGCAGGGTATGGAAGACTCTGAGAGCCAAGAAGATTGCTCTGAGCTCTAAGATGTTGATATGTAGGGAGGTCTCCTGTGGGGACCAAATGCCCTAGGTGGAGAGGTGTCTTACTTCAACAAAGGCTAACACCTTGTAATGAAGACGTGCAGTTTATTTACAAACAAAGTAAGAAGACATTCAGAAAGACAAGTAATTCTCTTAGTTACACATGAGTAGTTAGAAAAGATAACTAGAATGCACACTTAATTACAATACTGAAAGAATTATGAGAGAATGTAGCTATGTACAAAGAATATACTTCACCAAACTTGTCATAACCCCTTTACACATCAGCTGGGAGCGCTCAGCGAGAGGAACTAATGACAGTCTAGGATACTTCATGCTTGGCCAAGCAGATCTACGCTCTGTCTTGTTCTGGATATTCTCTGTACTTATATGTTGCAGCCAGCTCTCACCCATGAGCTTCTCTCCAGCTCTCACCCATGAGCTTCCCCACCCCATCCACCTTTTTTGCTTCGGTTTCCGGGCAGGCTTTTGATTACCCCCTTTGGTGTTAGAAGCTCAAACTTACACAGTCAGACATGGTCAGACATCTGAGAATGCTCAAAGGACACATCCTCCATGGCCTAAGTGTTCTTTTGTTATCATTAATGGGTCTCTGTCAAGGGAGACACCCAAAAGCATCTCAAAGCTTTTACATTATAATTGATGAATTCTTATCCTGTCCAAGAGAATTGTTCAAAGGCCAAGGGAAGAATTCTGTCTCCCTCTCTGATCTCTTAACACTCCCCAG
Organism: Ichthyophis bannanicus; assembly: GCA_033557465.1. Taxonomy (NCBI): domain Eukaryota; kingdom Metazoa; phylum Chordata; class Amphibia; order Gymnophiona; family Ichthyophiidae; genus Ichthyophis; species Ichthyophis bannanicus. Next base: position 98,433,730 of record CM066040.1, on the reverse strand, counting down.
GCTAGATGTGCAAAAATCTCTCATCTCTGGAGCAAGTTGGCTCAAATAAAGTACAATATCCTTTGCTGATCCAAAAATCCATATAAATCTTTAATTAGTAATACATTCCACCCTTGGATCAACAAGGATATTGTACGTAAGCAATGGCTGAATCGCATTTGTAATTCATTTAGAAATACAATAACAACAACATGGGCTTAAACATAGTGGATAGCATTAAGGCAAACGCTGGAGGGGACAAGCCTCAGTGTAATTTGGGTGATATTTTCCCATTCCCCCCCCCTCAGCATTACAATTGTCAAAGCCAAATGGCTTGTAGGTCTCAGCTATCTTTATCAGTTCCCCATGCAGTGGGGGACTCATTTCACCTGCACATTCAGAACTTTTTCCCACTGTACATCTGCCCCATAGACTCTAATAACTAAAATCTGGGGAACAGGTGACATAAGCAATTGGGCACATGATGTTCAGCAGAAAAAATCTGAGATACTAAAATTACAGTTACTTTCCAAGGAAACAATAACAATACATAAGAAAAAAAAATCATTCACAAAAGTCCACAAAAGTCCAATAGTCCTTTTCCTATTTTCAGATAATTTGGCCTGCTTCTCAGCAGTTTTTCAGGACTCCGTAGCGTCTTTTTCACCTTTCTCTGAAGTTTAAACTTGGCCTCTCTCAACAGTTGAACCTCTCATTCTCGTAGGTGGACATCTTGGCCTTTCTTTCATTGCGACACATTGAAGTAGATAGGGACTTCCTCACACGTTTCTGCGGTGTGTAGTCCAGATCTCTCGGGATGGTCTGCTCCATCTGGACTCTGGTCAATTCCCTCCGCCAGACTCTCCGGCTTGCAGTTGGTGACATGGCACCAGGCCTCATTCAGAAGAGCAGCGCCAATATTAAATGAAAAGACTAAAAAAAATTCTAGGTTAGACTTTACAATAAGACAAACTTAATTTCATCTATATTTACTAAGATCATATCCTACAGATAATAAATATTACTTTTATAAACTTTCAGTGATCTAACTATCTCGTATGGTGTCAATCTTATCTCGCAGTTTGATTAACTCCTTGTCTCTCTATCACTGGAAATTCATTTTGCTTGTAGGAAATATTCCATTTTGCCCTTGAATGACCTTTACATGTTTCAGATCAGACAAGCTGCACATACGTGTTCTGCAATTTTGACAAGTTTTAGAATTATACCCAATTGTGTGAGAATTTGTCATCAAATCATCCCCCTTTGCCTCTGCATGCCTGGCCAGGACATACAGAGGAAAAGTGAGGCACAAAGCATCCAGAAGTACCACATGGCCAGTGTGGGTTTTCCAAAGCTCATCAGGGTGCAAGGTGCACCTAGCCTGTCTCCAAATATCTATTTCTTCCAATTGTTGAGTATGACTTCCTGAATTGAAGCTTCTGGAGACGGCATAGTTGAATAAAGTGCTCATAATTTTTTTTTTTGTTTACATATTCATTAGGCAGATACATCACTTCAAATTACCTTCATCAATTTCTTGTCTATCACAGTTTCCCCTTTAATATTCCACTTCATCCCTCATAACACAACACTTTTTCATCACCTGCATCATTCCACCAACTACTTACATAGGTCCTTTTCCTGTTTCTTTTATACAACACTATTGTATCCTTATTTGGCAAGGCTGCTAAGAATATCAAACAATTGTTAATAACTTAAATTTAGATTCTTCTCAATAAGATAACAGTATGAGTAAACAGTGTCCCTTTCCCATCAACTTAATTGGTCCAGTGCTAAGTAGACATATGCTCATTCTAAAATAGGAACAATCTGGGTAAAATCCTTACAATATAAAAGTATTATTTTGCAGCATTCTATAACATCAACCCCAATAGAAAGAAATATGGCTCATCTCTCACGTATAACTAGAATCTATCGTATACCCTGTCCTCAGTGAGAGTGCTGTTAGACTGATTTTAAAATTGCAGTGTTCACAAGGATTTGTATAAGCTACTCATTAATTATGGTGTCAAAAAGAGATCCTTTTGAGGTGAGAGATCCGAGAGGGTACAAGGCATTGGTGGCTAGGCCTCATCTTCAGGTCCTTCTTGGATTGCAAGGCATTCATGACTATCCTCGAGTTCTTCTCGGCCTATGCTCCCCCTGCCTATCTATGTCTCTTCAGAGGCATAAATATGCAAGGTTCCTGTTCTTCAGGCCTTGTGGGTCCTCAAGGAGTCTTAGAGCTTGGTAGCCCAGATCATCACACTGGAAGCAGCACATTTAGCTTAGGCTGTGGCCTCACCTTTCTGCCTCTCTCTCTCTCTCTTATTCTTTTTCTCAAACCTCCTGGATCATTGCTGACAAGCAAGATTTGGTTTTATCCAATCAACTCAAGTTCTCATTTTCTGGGAACTCAGTTCCATCTTTAATCTATATTTGTTCTATATAGCTTGAGAAAAGAGCAATTTCATATCAGCCTCTGTCTAAAATTTCATCAAACTTATAAATATTTTAATTGCTGTGTGTGTACTGGACCTCTGCGTAATGTACTATTACCACAAGTGTCATAAGTGCAAGTGTATAAACTACCAACTTAATATCTCACAATGCTGCAACATATATCTGTTTTATATCTATTTTCTCAGGAACTGTACTGAAAATGAAATATAAACTTTTAGAACAAAGTACACTTTTTCTCTAAAATTCAAATACAGGAAAACAGGTGTCCCTCAGTCGTTAGCACAAAGCTTAAAGTAATTATCTTGAAGCTCACAGTTCAGGCTCAAGTGAGGTGAAACTTCTAAGAGGTGTTACTTTTAAATTAACATGTTATCTTCAACACAGCCAGTAGAACAAACCATTGTCTTTTGTCCTTCTGGCAGATGTGACTGAACAATTAACCTATAGTTATAGCTGTTTATGTTTAACTATGCCCCCTGGGGTGCTTGCCACAATTAAAAAAAAAATCCTCCTTTAACTTTTAGGTTTGCCTGGTAGCATATACAGTCAAAGACAAAGAACAGATGCATAACATATTAATGACAAAGATCACCCTCTCACCTACTCAGGATTCAATGCCCCACCGTCCTGTCAGGATTCTCAACCTCCACTTTGGAGGAAAAAAGTTTGCCTTGTTTATTTGGGCTAGTCACTTCAGCATTCAGGGACTATAAAATCTACTGGAATAGCCAGTAATGAAAGAAAAATAAATTTTTACTACAAACATTTGAATACAGAACAAATCAAAGCTTACAAGTGCTTTATACCTAACAGCTTATCTGATCAGAGTTTCTCTTAACCAGGGACCTTAAAAAAAAGGTCTTCACTTCTTCATAATCTTATAAGGATTTTCCATAACAATTAATACTAACTGTACAGGATAGGCATTTTGTTCAAAGCACTGAATTATCTTTGCAGCACAAGGTTACATATTTTTCCTAAACAAAACTGATCTTGTATCAGTGGGTCAGAACCAATCATACAGAACAAATCAAAGCTTACAAGTGCATTATACCTGATCTTGTATCAGTGGGTCAGAATTAATTCCCCGTCTCCTACGGTATTTATACTGAGCCACCCTCTCAGCAACTTGCTGATAAATGTCTATTTTATCTGTCCATGCAATCAAATCTAATTTGCTAGAATTTGTCTGATGCATCTTACAATATGCAGACAACAAAAGCAATCTCCTTCTCCCTAAGTTATGCAATTCTGTTCCTTTTTCAACAGGTATTTTTTGCAAGCATGTAAGGGAATTAACAGGTTCATCATCTTTTAAAACAGATTCCGAATTCTCACTTAGACCTGACCCATAATAACACTCTCTAGCTAATATTTCATAAAAAGCCTGATACCCGCTATGAATATTTACAATATTTACAGTATTTACACTATTTCCTTTTCTTTTCAACATTGTCCAAGCCTTTTTTTCCGTACCCCACTTCTGGTACCAATTGTCTTACTTCAACAAAGGCTAACACCTTGTAATGAAGACGTGCAGTTTATTTACAAACAAAGTAAGAAGACATTCAGAAAGACAAGTAATTCTCTTAGTTACACATGAGTAGTTAGAAAAGATAACTAGAATGCACACTTAATTACAATACTGAAAGAATTATGAGAGAATGTAGCTATGTACAAAGAATATACTTCACCAAACTTGTCATAACCCCTTTACACATCAGCTGGGAGCGCTCAGCGAGAGGAACTAATGACAGTCTAGGATACTTCATGCTTGGCCAAGCAGATCTACGCTCTGTCTTGTTCTGGATATTCTCTGTACTTATATGTTGCAGCCAGCTCTCACCCATGAGCTTCTCTCCAGCTCTCACCCATGAGCTTCCCCACCCCATCCACCTTTTTTGCTTCGGTTTCCGGGCAGGCTTTTGATTACCCCCTTTGGTGTTAGAAGCTCAAACTTACACAGTCAGACATGGTCAGACATCTGAGAATGCTCAAAGGACACATCCTCCATGGCCTAAGTGTTCTTTTGTTATCATTAATGGGTCTCTGTCAAGGGAGACACCCAAAAGCATCTCAAAGCTTTTACATTATAATTGATGAATTCTTATCCTGTCCAAGAGAATTGTTCAAAGGCCAAGGGAAGAATTCTGTCTCCCTCTCTGATCTCTTAACACTCCCCAGGCTAGATGTGCAAAAATCTCTCATCTCTGGAGCAAGTTGGCTCAAATAAAGTACAATATCCTTTGCTGATCCAAAAATCCATATAAATCTTTAATTAGTAATACAAGAGGTCTTGAAGATCAGCTCCCCAACCCTTTGGAGAGGCATCTGTTGTAAGGATTGCTTGGGGTAACAACTGTTGGAAGGGGGACCCCAGCAACAGATTTTGAGTGGACTTCCACCACTGGAGAGACCAAAAGAGGCGCCTGGAGGTTGCTATTTTGTCTGACAGACCCCCTGATGCCTGGGTCCACTGGGTGGATAAAGTCCATTGAGCTGCCCTCATGTGAAGGCGAGCATAAGGGACCACATGCACAGTGGATGCCATGTGGCCTAGCAGTTGTAACATCTCTCGAGCAGTTAGATGGGTTTTTAACTGAATCTGAGAGGCTAACTGCACTAAGCGTAGGCAACGGGCCTGGGGAAGATAGGCCCTTGCAGTTGTGGTATCCAGCAAGGCCCCTATGAACTCCAGAGACTGAGTAGGGGTGAGTTGGGACTTTGGAATGTTTATCACCAGTCCCAGATACTGCAGAACACGCATTGTGCAGGCTAGGGAAGTCTGGGCCTCTGATTGGGATGAAGCTCGGATGAGCCAGTCGTCCAGATATGGGAATACAAATATTCCTAGAGTGCGTAGAAAGGCAGCTATTACTGCCATGCATTTTGTGAACACTCTTGGAGCAGAGGCCAGACCAAAGGGAAGCACCCTGTATTGGTAGTGCTTTCCCTGATAAAGGAACCGAAGGAACCTTCTGTGTGCTGGATGGATGAGTATATGGGTATATGCATCCTTGAGAGCTAGAGAACAAAGCCAATCCTGACTCTGAAGGAATGGAAGGAGAGTACCTAGAGAAATCATCTTGAATTTCTCCTTGCTTAGGAATTTGTTCAATTCTCTGAGATCTAATATGGGTCTGTAACCCCCTGTTTTCTTTGGAATTAGAAAGTAGGGGGAGTAGAACCCTGAGCCCTGTTGAAGAAGAGGTACTTCTTCTATTGCCCCTTGGGCAAGAAGGGTAGAAATCTCTTGACCCAGAAGGTCGAGGAGAGATGTTGGAGAATTGAACTGTCTCACCATGGTGTAAGGAGGAAGTTTTGAGAAATGAAGTTTGTACCCTTCCCTTATAATGGAAAGGGTCCACTGCTCTGCTGTGATTTGCTCCCATCTGGGAGCAAAGTGAGCTAACCTTCCTGGAATGGTGAGAGGCTCTGGTTCTTTTAGAGCCAGAAAGGCTAAGTTCTCTAGCTGCAAGTCAAAGGCCCTGAGGAGGCTGAGGCTGTTGGGCTACAGTAGGCCTTGCAGCCTTAGGCTTGGCCTGTTTAGGTTGTTGACGCTTTGCAGCAAAACGACCTGCAGAAGATGTCTGCTGACCATAAACAGGATAATATCTTCCCTTCTTGGGAAAATATGCCTTTTTGAACAACCTCTTCTGGACAGGATTAGAAAGCCTATCCAAAGCAGAATTTTCTGCATCCATTTAAGTGGCCTTTGCTTGCCAATCTTTGCCAAACAGGTTTTCACCTGTACAAGGAAGATTTCCTAATCCATCTTGGACCCAGGGTTCCAAATCAGAAGCTTGTAACCAAGCAATTCTGCGTGCACCTATGGCAATGGCCGAGGCTCTGCTGGCCCCCTCAAAAGAGTCAAAGGCTGCACGGTTAGAAAATTTGGAAACATCCTGGGCATGCTTAAGCCAGGTAAGAAAGCCTTCCCTTTTATCTTCTGGAAGAAAAGGGAGGAAAGTTTGCAGATGATCTGTAACTTCCTTCAAAAACATCCCCATATAGAGACTATATGAGTTGATTCTGGCAACAAGCATACTGGCCTGGAAAATTTTCCTGCCAAAAGCATCTAAGGTTCTACATTCTCTTCCTGGAGGAGCAGATGAGTGCCTCTTTGCATTCTTTAACTTTTTCATAGCAGACTCCACCACAATAGAATGGTGAGGAAGCTGAGTTTTATGAAATCCAGGACAAGGAGGGACACGATACATGGTATCCAACCTACGAGAATGAGAAGAGATGGTGAGAGGAGTCTCCCATATGCCTATCATGTGGTCATAAAGGATCTCATGAACTGGCAAAGTGGCTGCCTCTTTAGGAGCCTTGGGATATTGCAAAATATCCACATTTTTGGCTCTAGGCTCTGTCTCAGGGGCTACTGAGATAGAAAGCCCCTTGGCCACTTCCCTTATGAAGTCTTGAAAAGACAAGTCTTCTGGAGGGGACATTCTTCTTTTTGGAGAAGAAGGCTCCTGAGGAAGGAGTACCAATGCTTCGACAGAGGCCTCCGATGCATCAGAGTCTTCGGAGGGAATCGAAGTATCGCCTGTCTGGATGCTCCTGTAAAGCCCGATACGCATACCGGGTGGTATCGACATCGGGAGTCATCGGTACCGATAGGCATCATCAGACAGGGTACCGCTGCAATCGACACCGAAGCCAATGTCGATGCAACCGGTACCGGCACCGGAACCGATATCGGAGCCGGTGTCGGAGCAGGTACCGACAACGAAGCTTGTTGCGGTACCAGCGGCATCGCAGCTTGTATGAATGCCGTAATGGTACGCTGCATGGTCAGAACATTCTGATCCATCGACGCCATGAATGTCTGGAGGTCGGTACGGGCAGATTCCACCGGTACCCCAGAACATTGCAACAGGTGATCGGTCGAGGCCGTGCCATCGATGTCAACCTGTGACCCCATAGGAGGAGCTTTGGAAGCCGGAGCTTCCCGCCGGGGTACTTTTGCCGGTGCAGGATCCTCGAGGGCAAGCCCGGAGGCATCTCGATGCTTAGAGGGAGATCTACCCTTCGAGGACCGGCTGGACTTATGTTTGGTTACCTGAGATCCATAGGAGGAAGAAGCAGCCCTGGAAGACGTCGATGCCACCGAAGCTGCATCAGAGGGAAACATGCCACTATGCACCTTCCTTTCTTCTGAGTGAGTTCCATTTACCACTACCTCCTGTCAATCAATTTCTGATCCAGTTTACCACCTTGGGACCTATCCCCAGGCTGCTCAGTTTATTGCTAAGCCTCCTATTCAGAACTGCATCAAAGGCTTTGCTGAAATCTAGATATATCTTCTTTATCTTTATCTTTATTTGATTTCTTGATTTACCGCGCCTTCAGAAGCCATTAGGGTGGTGTACAATAGTATAAGACCAAAAAGGAGGCCGGAGCCAGCAAATAGGAAAGGAGCTACAATTTTTGGACAGGAAAGCACACATTCACACCAGAGTGAAGGAGAGAGGAGCTTAGACAAAAGGTTAAGGGGAACCGAGGCGGGGGGGGGGTCATAAGCGGCATTAAAGAGGTGAGTTTTTAAAAGTGACTTTAACCTAGGGTAGAACTGCTCTTGGCGAAGTTTGGAGGGAAGGGAGTTCCAGAGGGAGGGAGCCAGGAAGAAGGCGGCAGAGTGATGGGTTTGCTCAAGGTGGGCGTGGGCTGGGGAGGAAGAGCAGGGCAGTTGACGTGTATGGACCAGAGACTATGGGACGCTGTCCAAAACTGTAAGGAGCCAGACAGGTGTTGAGGAGTGTGCGTATAGAGGGCTTTGTGAGTCAGAATCAGTATCTTGAAAATAATATGATGGGAGACTGGTAGCCAATGTAGCTGATTGAGGTGGGGCGTGATATGGCTGTGACGGGAAGTGAGGGAGAGGATTTGGACAGCATTATTTTGAATCACTGAAGGTGGTGGAGTTGATATTGGAGGAAGCTGGCATAAATTATGTTGCAGTAGTCCAATTGCGAGATTATCAAAGATAGGAGGAGAGTTGTGAGGGACGCAGGGGGCAAAACTGCACTAACAGAACAAATTTGTCGAAGGTAGAAGTATGAGCAAAGGGTTAGGGCAAAAATATTTGCATGAAAGGACAAGTCAGAATCCAGCATAACCGCATGATACTACAGCAAAAATACTAGTGGGATCGGCACGTTGAGGAGAAGAGGGGCAGATGTGGGACAGGAGTTACTGAAGGTGAACCATATCACCAATGTCTTAGAAGGGTTAAGATGAAGGAGATTAGTGGTCAGCCAGTGAGCAACGAGTGAAAGACAGGTGTTTCAAAGGTAAGAGGTCAGGCTTGGTAGGGGAGGTATAAGAAAGAAGAATGATATCATCGGCATAATAGTATGCCAAGATACCAGCCTGTTGTACCAGAAGAGTAAGGGGGGGCCAGAAAAACATTAAAACACCACAATGTAGAGGTAGAGAGGCAGAGGTGTGGGAGCCAGAGACAACAGAGAAAGAATGTGAATGCAGAAAAGAGTGAAACCGACGACTGTACCCCGGAGCTCTGCATCTTAGAGACGAGAGAGGAGGAGGGAATGGTCAACAAGGTCAAAGGTGGCAGAAAGATCTAGAGACACTACTGGAGAGATGTCACCACAGTCGTGAGAAATGTGTAACTCATTAAGAAAGAAGAAAAGGATGGACTCAGTGCTATGGCCAGGGCAGAAACCGGATTGACGTGGGTGAAAAAAGTGGGTGGAATCCAAGTGAATGGTGAGCTGTGAAAAGACTGCTTTCTCAAAGATCTTAGAGATAAATAGGAGGTTAGATACAGGGTGGTAATGGGCAGGGTCAACTGGGTCACGTCCATTGCATGCCCTTGATCTAGTTCTCTGGTCACTGAATCAAAGAACTCAATCAAATTTGTTTGGCATGATTTTTCCCTGTAAAACCATGTTGCCTCAGACCACGCAAATTTCTTGAAATGATGATGGAACTGTTTACTGGTTTGAGGCTTGTTATTATGTATGATATTGAATTGAATTAAGTAATGGTCAGACCATGGCACAGGTAGAGTATTTATTGGGATCATTTGGTTGCGATTTTCAAGATGAGGTCCAGTGTATTTCCCTTTATGTGTTTAGGGAAGTCAATAATTTGCTGATAGCCTAAGTCGTCCATGGCTTAAAGAAATGGTATGCTTTGAGTGGAAGGTAATGAGGAGAGATTGAAGTCATCTAGTATGATATGGTCCTTCCCAACTGGAGTGTCAGTGCAAGCAGATGAGAGAATGTTATCTAATGAAATGGGATCAGGTGATGGGGACCTCAGTGGCAACTCAAGGCAATCTGCTGCCTGAGGCAAAGAATGAGATGGCGCCCCCCCCCCCCCCCGTAGAGGGGGGTGGGGCTTTTTCAGAACTCCAATCAGGGACTGAATCAAACCAAAAACCCAATTAAATTATATGGAGGGAATGCAAGATGTTTGCATACAGAGCCGTACCAAGCTGCAATCGTGCCCTGTGTGACTTGCAGCTCGGGCACACGCCCCCCCTCCCCCCCCCAATACTTCCATCCATCGTTGCCTGCTCTTTCCCTGCTGCTACCACCCTCTGTTTTTTTTACGGTGACACTGGCAGCAGGGAAAAAGCAGGCAGCACTGGACGGAGATATAGGGAGGAGGGGGGGGCATGCGCCCAATCTGAAAGGCGCCGGCACTATAAGCAGATCTGTCCCTCCCTTCTCTAACATTGCATCAGAGGAGGGAGGGACCAGACTTGCTTAAAGTGCTGAGAAAAGGCTTGGGGGTGCATTTCGGCTGCCTGCTATTGTCCTGCCAGCGGCAGCAAGGCAACAGCAGACAGCCAAAATGCACACCCCCCCGGTGCAGAGCAGAACCAGGACATTCACCCACAGAACTCAATATTTTTTTAAAAAAATCTGATTCTGATCATCTCACTAACAACAACAAACATTTTTCTCCAGTACGAGGCATATTGTGAACTAATACAAAACCCTACAACAAAGAGCAAACCTACCATACCATACCATATCAGCACAAACTTCCAAAACTCACATAAGGAACCCATCCAAGAAATGCATCACTGTAAATACTACAGTGGGCCCTGGAACATCCATACACCTATTTATAAAGCTGAACAAGTCAAATTACTACAGTTCAGTATAGATCTTTATGTACAAACTCTATGGTAACAGAACACCTGGCCTCAGTCACACACTCACAACATCGACCCTCACCAAGTACAGAATAAGTAACCACAATCTAAAGTAAAAATAAAAATCTGTAGACAAAATTTAAACTGAAACCCCAAGAAGCCAGAGTCCACATGCAGTGCAACATCAGATAAATAATAGATGCAGTTCCGCCATACTGTGTAAAATATAAAGATAGCACAAAGTCCAATCACTAAAATGAAATAAAATTATTTTTTCTACCTTTGTTGTCTGACCAATTTATTCTCTGATCATGCTGGTCCCAATCTGAGGTTTCTGCTTTCCTGTCTTCTCTTAGCTCTCTTTCTGTGGTCTATGGTCCATCTGCCATTTCTTCTCTTCTTTTGTTTTCTTCACTTCTTTCCATCAGCCTATTTCCAGTTCCCGTAACACTTCCCAGTATCAGCCCCTTTCCAGTCCTCCCTCCCAATACCTTCTAATGTCAACTTGCATTCCCATGACTGCCACTGGTGTCCATTCCTTTCCAGTCCCCCTCCTTCCCCACCGACCAGTCCCTTCTAGTCCAAATACCATGGCAGCCCCTCTCAGCATCCACTCCCTTCCATTCCCATTATCCCATCCCCTCGCATCAGCCCATTACCAGTCCTAGCCTCCACTAATCAGCCCATTTCCAATGCTAGCCCCCTCAGTCCATTACCAGTCTTACCCCCCCCATCATCCCATTACCAGTTCTAGCCTCCCCTAATCAGCTCATTTCCAGTGCTAGTCCCCCCTCAGCCCATTACCAGTGCAAGCCTTCCCTAAACAGCCCATTACTAGCCCCATCCCCCATCAGCACATTACCAGTCCTAGCCTCCTCTAATCAGCCCATTTCCAGTCCTAGCCTCCCTGATCAACTCATTTCCAATGCTAGCCCCCCATTAGTCCATTACGAGTCCTACTTCCCATCAGCCCATTACCAGTCCTAGCCTCCCCTAATCAGCTCATTCCCAGGCCTAGCCTTCCCTAATCAACCCATTACCAGTCCTAGCCCCCCCCCTGATCTGCTCATTACCTGTGCTAGCCCCCCCCCCATCAGCCCATTATAATCCTAACCCGCACTGTCTCCCTTTTGTCCAGCATTTATCCCCTCTCTGTCCCCTTTGTCCAGCATTTGCCCCCTATCTCTCCCCTTTGTCTAGTACTTGTCCCACTGTCTCCCCCTTTGTCCAGTATTTGTCCCCAGTCTCCCCCTTTGTCCCCCGTCTCTCAACTTTCTCTCTCCTTGTCCTCCTCCTGTCCCCACTCCCTCCACCTGCACCTCTCATCCAGCGGCGGCGGCGGCACTCTGGCTGCTTTAATTTTAAATTTTGCTGCCTCTGCCTTCCTGCTGTGTTTTTTTCCTCAAGTGCTTGCAGCACAAAAAAAAAAAGTAGCAGGAAGGCAGAGGTGGCAAAATCTAAAATTAAAACAACCAGAGTGCCGCCACCGCACAAATCAGCCTGATCACTTGCAGCAATCAGGCTGATTTGTCCAACACCGGCGTCACTCCAGTTGTTCCTGCTGGATGAGAGGGAACCCTTTGTCAGTTCCCTTCCAGCCTCCTCCTCCCCCAGTGTCAGCCCCCTCCTCCCCCAGTGTCAACCCAGTTGCAGACCCCACCTTCCTGTCATGTCAATTCCCTTCCAGCCCCCTCCTCCCCCTGTGTCATCCCCATTGCAGACCCCACCCACCTTCCCCTCATATGAATTCCCTTCCAGCCCCTCCCCTGTCAGCCCAGTTGCAGACCCCACCTTTCCCTTGTCAATTCCCTTCCAGCCCCCTTCCTCCCCCCCCCATGTCAGCCCCGTTGCAGATCTCACCTTTCCCTTGTCAATTCCCTGCCCCTTCCTCCCCTCTCCCCGTGTCAGCCTGCTACCACCCCCACCTTCCCCCGTGTAGTTCCTGTGCCTCCTTCTCCTGAAGCTGCGGCTCCCTGCCTCTTAGGGAACCGCGGCTGTGCTGGTAACTGCAATAGAATGAAAAGAGAAGCCAGTGCGGAGCCTTCCCGTCTCTCGAAGGACTCCGTGTAGCATTGTCCTGCCCCCAAAGGAAGTTGTAAGGTGCTGGCTCTCTGCTCCATGTTCTCTGCCTGTCCCCCACCCTCTTTTTCCCTTCCCTCATCCTCTGCCCCTACCCTGCCTGTCCCCCACCCTCTTTTTCCCTTTCCTCCCCTCCTGCCCCTACCTCAAGATTCTTCCTTTCCTCACTGCTGGCTTTCCTTTAACCCTTTCTCTCTCGTTGATTGTCAGAGGCAAAAACACTTCATTCTTTCTAGTTACTAACTTGTTTCTAAGGTCACTGATTACTCTAGCCACCTCTATCATTGAGATTTTTGAGACTCAATTTTTAAAGTCGCATTTTGGAAAGTCACTGTCTGACTGTGCAAAAAGTACAGCCAAACCTCTGCTGATTCATTCTCAAAAATATTTTTGATGATAACTGGACATTTTTCCTGGCTCACAAAATAGATTTCAGTGGTTGGAACATTTTAATTAACCTCTCTATGGCTGGTAGTAAAGCCAGCCACCTAGTGTTACTGTATCCAAGAAGCTATTTATGCTCACTCTCTACAAAGTTACACATCTCTAAGTTTTTCAATTCTCACTATATAAATGTGAAAATGTCTGAATATCTTGTCAACATTAATTTCAATGTCAAATGGCAGGCATTTGGCAGCAGTGCTGCTACAATTGTGAGCAATGTGAGCTGCACAGTTTGCAACAATTAAATTACTTCCTAAATCATTTTGCAGCTTGTAAAAAAATATTGTTACTGCCCCTCCTAGTGGGCCCACCAAAATTGCAATTGGTATTGTCAGCACACAATGCCAAAACTTTGGATCGTAGCCCATTGGATACAACTTTATCAAGAATGCACTTGGAAAGAATGTCTGAGGTTTCACCTTTGACTTAATGGACATCAAGAACTTTTACCTGAACCCCTTTCTCAGGAAGAAAGTACCTTACTAAAACAGAGCACACTAATTCTTCAATGATTTCGAGCAATCACAAAAAAATGTTTAAAAACTTGTCTCAGAAAGGTCTCTCTTGAGGGAATCGATAGAGTCAGGTCTGAAAACATTACAGATGATTGCTTCCGTTTGGTTCACGCACAAGAGTATTTTTCATCAAAACATTTATTCAACAACTTTGACGACCGAAAAGAATGGTTGTGGACAACACAGTGATAAGCCCATGTACCCTCAGTTATAGCCAGTGACTGAGTTTTCTCATCAGAAGTTAGACTTTTAAAAAAAGAAGTCACAGTTCTACTTGAAGAAGCACTTATATCTGCTGTCTTGTGTTTGTCCATCCTTAGGTGCTGAACAATGTCACCCTTTCCTGCATGTGCGATTGAAAAGGAAGACCGGCATTTGTTACAAAACACCGTGCTATCACCAGAATGTTTCTTAAAGAACGGGTATTCATTTTGTAGTTGGTTATTAAAAACACACTTTCATTTTGATATTTTAAAATGAAAATAAAGTCTAAAGATGAAATAGAAACATGCACCCTAGGCTGAGCCTACACAGACGACAGAATCAATGAAATCAGCTGACCACTGACCATGATACTGATACTGATGTTGGTCCCAGGATCATAGGCACCAGCTCTGTGGGTACTCTGGGTGCTTAAGTGCCCCCCCCCCCAATATTTTCTCCTGTAGGTCTGTATATCTATAGCAAAAAAAAAAAAAAAAAACACCATACTCCAGAGCTGCAGGAAAAGGGAGAAAGGAACGTTTCTGTATCCTAGCTACTGTTCCCACTTCTCTCTGCTCCATATTGGCCGGTTGTGTCTGCTGCAGCCTGTGTTGTCTGGCTTTGTCTGACTGATGGTGGCCTGGGTCCTGGGGAAGAAGCAGAGCCAGATTTGTCAGATGTGCTGAGGACTCAGGAGTTTAGAATTGCTGACCATCAAAATTATGTTAGGATTCTACAACTTTGTAAAGTAGTTGTCTTAGTCAGAATGATGTCTAAATTGTCTGGGTATCTTTTTGGAGTTTAGCTCTATGGCTCGTCAGTGCTCTCTCCTCACTGTACAGAGTAAGTGGTAGGTTCCAGCCAATGGAAAGGCTGTACTAGTCACAGGAAGGGTGGGCTGATTTTCTACACAGGGTCTGGGAGAAAGTCAGTGGAATAAGTGGGTTTCTTGGTAGGGGTGAGTGGGGTTGCTGAGAAAGGGTAGAAATGTAAGAGGAATGAGGTAAAGTATGAGGAAGCTATTGCAGACTGAGAAAAAGAACTGGTAGCAAAAGCAAGAACTGGGGGCAATGAAGTAGAGGAGTGCACAAGCAGCACAGCACCAGTAGATAGTCGGAGACAGAATCTGTCTGTCCGAAAAGTGCTAGTGTGCAAGTGTGTACCTGATTTGGGGGGCGGATAAATGCATGTGCATGTGTGTGTGACTGAAGTACAACAGAGTGCATGCATGTGTATATGTTTCTGTATCTCTGATGGAAATAGTCTCATATAAATAGAGTTTCCCTTTGAAAATTTCAGCTGGAGTAGAGATGTCCGCTGGTACAAATGTGGAGGAGTGTAGGGTGGGACATGTGTTTTAAAATAGGGGACATTTAGGCATCATGACTGAAGTAATACAATTCCAGGGACAAATCCTTAACATATGGGACTGTCCCATATAATACAGGACGGTTGGTCACTTTACAAAGAATGAACCTGTGTAGTATCAGAGATGAGGTTGAAAATTATGAACCTGAAACTAGACTTAGTCAACTAAAAGAATTGTTTTACTGTGCACTTCTAATCCAACTGTAACACCGACAAAATGAAGAGTCTTGTCTTGTCAAAGCTCAAACTATATGGCCACAGTAAAGATTAAGGGGATTGTTTTAGAAATTCTATTTGTGTTTTAGACATCTGAAAATGGGTACACAGATGTCCAGTTCACAAAGGTCTCCCTGAAGCTGTTTTAGAAACAGAGTATATGGACGTCCTTGGTATGAAGACGTCATGTAGAATTGGGTCATGCCAGAGGAGTGGCCTGGATGGAGCAACGAAGATGCATATCACAATGAGATTCCAGAACCACCCAAGCATGTCTGGTCCTGGTTCTTGAGGTGTCTGTACGTATACCTGCTCCTGACCATGAATAAGGAGCAAAAAAGTGCATTTTTTCATGGCAGCAATGCTATGAGGGGGAAGAGCACAATGCACTGTCATCATTACTGTCAATATTTCCTGGGCAAAGAGAGCGTAGTTACTCACCTGTAACAGGTGATCTCCGGGAACAGAAGGAATAAGTCTTCACATATGGGTACTGTCGGCACTGATGGAGCCTGCGCGGGAATGCTCACCAGCATCCCAAAAAGAAAGCCTTTGGGAGCATCCATCACGCATGCGTGCTGCCTTCCCACCCAACTACCTCTCTCACTTCAGTTGAGTTGAAAGCTGAGACCAAAGGAGAGAAGTAGAAGAAAAAATAGAGGATAGAGAAAGACAACTCCTAGCGGAGGTGGGTGGGTTGTGAAGACTTATTCCTGCTGTTCCCGGAGATCACCTGTTACAGGTGAGTACCTACGCTATCTCCAGGAACAAGCAGTAATGTAGTCTTCACATATGGGGACTCCCCAGCTAAAAATGCCTAGGGATGACCCCAGCATGTTGCGGATCTAAGTAAGATGGGCCATGCTTCCTCCCAGGGACCTCAGGTATCCAAAAGTGGAAGGAGTTGATCTAGGAATGGAAGAGATGCTGTAGAACAGCCTGACTGAACAAGGCATCCCGACGGGAGTCCTTGTCCAAACAATAGTGGGCAGTGAAAGTAAGAACAGAAGCCCAAGTTGCTGCTTTGCAGATCTCATCAATAGCAACTGACCAAAGATTAGCTGTTGAGGCTGCCATGGCTCTAACATTGTGAGCCGTGACATGGCCTTCAAGAGGGATTCCTTTACTCTGATAGTTAAAGGAAATACAGTCTGCAATCCACTTAGAGAGAGTTCTTTTAGTGACTGGGAGTCCTAAATGACTGGAGTCAAAAGCCAGAAAAAGCTGAGAAGACTTTCTAAATGGCTGAGTTCTGTGAAAATAAAAAGCCAGAGCTCGTTTACAATCTAAGGTATGAAAATTTCTTTCCGCACTGGAGGCATGAGGCCTACGAAAGAAGACTGGAAGATAAACTAATTGGTTTAAATGAAAAGGTGATACCACCTTTGGCATAAAATGAGGATGAGTCCTCAAGACTACATTGTCATGATGAAACCTCGTATAAGGTGGGTCAGCCACTAAAGCCTGCAGTTCACTAATGCGTCTTGCAGAAGTGATAGCGATTAGGAAAATGACTTTCCATGAAAGAAACTTTAACTCCGAAGTAGCTAAAGGTTCAAAGGGCGGCTTCATTAGTTGACCCAGAACAAGACTAAGATCCCATGCCACCGGAGGTGGTTTGATGGGAGGTTTTGTTAAAAGCAGACCTCTCATAAACTCTGAAACAAGAGGATGAGAGGAAATTGGTTGTCCATCGAAGGGCTTAAGAGATGCAGCAATAGCACTAAGATGGACTCTAATAGAATTGGTCTTAAGACCAGAAGCCGAAAAGTGAAGGAGATAGTCCAGAAGGGACTCTACTGGTACCAAGAGCGGATTAAGTCCCCTCTGGGAACACCAGACTAAGAACCTCTTCCACTTAAAAGCGTAAGAATGCCTTGTGGAAGGTTTTCTGGAAGCTAGAAGAATATCCTTCACTTGTTGTGAAAGGCCTAGATCTTGAAACTCTATGCCTTGAGAAGCCAGGCTTTGAGATGAAGGGACTGAGGATTGGGGTGCAGAAGGGATCCGTTGTCCTGGGACAGAAGATCTGGAGCACTCCCCAACTCTAGGGGAGTGACTCGAGAGAGACCTAAGAGAAGAGGATACCATGTTTGCCTTGGCCAACAGGGAGCTATGAGTATCATGCGACCTCTGTCTCTCTGGAGTTTGAATAGGGTTTTGGGGATTAGGGGAATTGGAGGGAAGGCATAGAGAAAATCCTGGCCCCAATGGAGCAGGAATGAATCCCTAGCCTGACAATTTTGAGCTGGAAGTCTGGAACAGAACCGGGGAAGTTTGGCACTCTGTGGACTTGCAAAGAGGTCTATGTCTGGAGTTTCCAGACTTGAAAAGCTCGAGTAAGTTGATATGAGTGGAGAGACCACTCATGTGGTAACAGGTCTCGGCTGAACCTGTCCGCCCAAGCATTTTGAATGCCTGGAAGATATACTGCCAACAAATGAATGTGATGCTCTCTGGCAAAGGCCCATAATTGCAAAGCTTCATTGCATAATTGCAGAGAGCCTGTTCTGCCTTGTTTGTTTAGGTAAAACATGGCCACTTGATTGTTGGTTTGCACCAGAACTGTTTTGTTTATGAGATGGAAGCAAAAGATTCAAATAGCATTGAAAATGGCCCTTAGTTCTAGGTGGTTTATTTGTAGAGAAGCCTCCTCTGGGGTCCAGAGACTCTGGGTAGACAGATTGCCCAAGTGGGCTCCCCAACCCAACCTGGATGCATCTGTCGTTAGGATAGCCTGAGGTAGGAGTTGCTGAAAAGGAGAGCCTACTGTAAGGTTTTCCAGAGATTGCCACCAATGCAGAGACGCAATCAGGCGTGTGGTAACCCTGATCTTCTCTGACATGCATCCTGAGGCTTGAGACCATTGGGATACTAAGGTCCACAGGGCCGCTCGCATGTGAAGGCATGCATAAGGAATCATATGGACTGTAGATGCCATGTGTCCTAGAAGCCAAAGCATCTGTTGAGCAGTTAGGAAGGTTTGTAGCACTGCTTGAGATGCTAGTTCGATGATGCACAGACATCGAGGCTGAGGCAGGAAAGCCTTGACTGCTGTGTGTCCAAGCAAGCCCCTATAAACTCGAGGGATTGAGATGGGATGAGCTGGGACTTTGGAAGGTTTATGACCCATCCCAAGTACTGCAAAATTTGCATTGCTCGGGAAAGAGCATGACTTGCCTCTAGAGCTGACGGTGCTCGAATGAGCCAATCGTCCAAGTAAGGGAAGACAAAAATTCCTAGAGTCCTCATAAATGCTGCTACTACTGCCATGCATTTTGTGAAGACCCTTGGAGCAGAGGCCAGTCCGAAAGGAAGGACTCTGTATTGAAAATGCCTTCCCTTGACTAGGAATCAAAGGAATTTTCTGTGATCTGCATGAATATGGATATGCATGTAAGCGTCCCTTAAATCTAGAGAACATAGCCAATCTTGCTCGTGGAGGTATGGAAGAAGTGTGCCGAGGGAGATCTTGAACCTTTCTCGGACTAGATATTTGTTCAGTTCTCTGAGGTCCAGGATTGGTCTTAGTCCCTCTGATTTCTTTGGAATGAGAAAATAGGGGGAATAGAATCCTGTGCCCTGCTGGGACATTGGAACCTCTTCCATAGCTCCTTCAGCCAGAAGAGTCATGACCTCTTGCCACAACAGGTCTGAGGCCGGTGGTTGAGATCTCAACTGCTTTAATAACGTGGATGGGGGCAAGCTGAGGAAATGAAGCTTGTATCCCAGACTCACGATAGATAGAGTCCAATTTTCTGATGTGATTTGTTGCCATCTTTTGGCAAAATGGCAGATACGGCCTGGAATATTTAAGGGCTCTGAGCTTAGAAAAGGAAGAATGGCTAAGTTCTCTAGACAACAGTCAAAGACCCTGAGGTAGCTGAGCTTGCTGGGTCTTCTGAGGTTGTGCCTTTCTTTGTCTAGTTTATTGTTGCCCCTTCTGGGGAACATGTGTTTGTTGGGTGGAAGATGGATAGAATTTCTTCTTCTTAGAGAAAAAAGGTTTTTTGAAAAACTTTTTCTTGGCTGGGTTAGCTGTAGATTTTGACAATCTGTCTAAAGTTGTATTATCAGTGTCAATTTCGTTAGCCTTGAGCTGCCAATCCTTGCCAAAGAGATTTTCTCCTGTGCAAGGAATGCTTCCCAGCTTATCTTGCATGCATTCCTCTAAGTATGAAGCCTGGAGCCAGGCAATACGACGTGCTCCTATGGATATAGCAGACGTTCTGCTAATACATTCAAAACAGTCAAAGGTAGCACGATTCATAAATTTAGAGACATTCTGAGCATGTTTGACCAAAGTCAAATGATCTGTCCATTTATCCTCTTGAAGAAAGGGTTCAAAAGTTCTAAGTCTTTTGTAACCTCTTCAAGAAACATTCCCATGTATAATATATAGGAACTGATTCTTGCTGACAGCATGGAGGACTGAAAGCATCTACGACCAAAGGCATCCAGTGTTCTAGACTCACAACCTGGTGAACTGGAAGAGTGTCTCTTAGCACTCTTAATCCGTCTCATGGCGGAGTCTACCACCATGGAATGATGTGGTAACTGAGTCTTTTGAAACCCTGGACAAGGTGGTACTCGATACATAGTGTCAGGACGTCTAGAATGTGGAGATACTGTTAAAGGAGCTTCCCTCATCTGTAACATTCGATCATGTAAGATCTGATGAATAGGAAGCATAGCTGCCTCCTTTGGAACCAAAGGATATTGAAGAATTCTCAATTCTTCTGCCCTAGGCTCCTTTTCAGGTACTACTGTAATGGCAAGACCCTTTGCCATGTCATGTACAAAATCATGAAAAGACATGTCCTCAAGAGGGGACATTCTGCGTTGAGGAGAAAGAGTTGAATCCTGCAGGACTACAAAAGGGGACTGTTACTTCTGGAGAGAGATATGCAATTGTGAGAATATACTTCTGGGAATTTTCTGTAAGGAATTCTTTGTATTAAAGCTAATTAATCTGTGAACACACTATTTTTTGTTAAATCAGTCAGGGCCTAGTAGCAGCAGTTTAAGTTTAAATTTAAAACACAGAAGAGAACTTTCTGGTTACATATCATACCCAGCAGAGAGCTTGTAGTTTAAATTTAATAGTCACTCAGGGCCTAGTATCAGCAAAGTACTTTTAGTTTACATTTAAAACACAGAAGAGAGCTTTCTGGTTTAATTTGGAACCCAGCAGAGAGCTTGTAGTTTAAATGTAATAGTCACTCAGGGCCTAGCATCAGCAAAGTACTTTTAGCTTAAATTTAAAACACAGAAGAGAGCTTTCTGGTTAAATTTAGAACCCAGCAGAGAGCCTGTAGTTTAAATTTCATAATAAGTTAGAGCCTAGCAGCAGCAAAGAGCTATAATTTAAAATTTAAAATCAAATAAGAGTATAGCTTACCTCAGCAGCACAGGACAGGGTACTGTGTAGCAGCCCTCTTTTAATAAGTGTTATTTCCCTCCCTCCCTCCCCACACCCACCCACCCCTGGGATAATAATAGCTTTATAGGTACTTACACATCTTAAAAGACAGGGGGTGCTCTCAGGTGCAGCTCGTTACCCAAATCAGTCATACACTAAGGACCTGAGATTAATTAAGCTTCAAGTGAACAAGGTATATTAAACATATTAGGTACAGTTTTATTAGTATAAATATCCATAGCAACCATTAGGAAGTAAAGGACTTAAGGATCTAAACAAAAACTTAAAACTAAGATGCAGACAGCAGTCCAGCAGCGAGATGGGGGCTTTCCAGTCTTTTGCATTGAGTGTCACATGTATGATTTTCTCCCAGTTGGTGAGAGGTCTTACATGCGCACTAGGTGCAAGGAGCTCTTTGCTCTCAGGGAACGTCCGTTCTCTAGAGGCTAGAGTAGCAGACTTGGAAAACATAAGAAAGACAGAGAGGTACATAGACGAGACCTACAGGGATAGAGTCCTGAAGTCCCACCTACAGTCTGGCAGCAACCCTGTTGCCATGGAGGAGAGAGGTCACGTGACAGGAGAGCATCACCCTGGTGTGGCAGGAAGTGATCCTGTAACTAGGACCTGTCCTCCAGGTGATGTAAAACCCTCTCGCACTGAGTAAGTTTCTCCAGGGCCATGTGCCCATGAGGGAAGGGTTAGGACAGCCGTTATAGTTGGTGATTCGATCATTAGGCATGTAGATAACTGGGTGGCTGGTGGATGTGAGGATCGCCTGGTAACATGCCTGCCTGGTGCGAAGGTAGCGGACCTCACGCCCACCTATATAAGGTCTTAGATAGTGCTGGGGAGGAGTCTGCTGTCTTGGTACATGTCGGTACCAATGACATAGGAAAATGTGGTAGGGAGGTTCTGGAGGCTAAATTTAGGCTTTTAGGTAGGAAGTTGAAATCCAGAACTTCCAGGGTAGCATTCTCTGAAATCCTTCCCGTTCCACGTGCAGGACCCATAAGGCAGGCAGAGCTCCGGAGTCTCAATGCATGGATGAGACAATGGTGCAGAGATGAGTGTTTTGGATTTGTTAGGAACTGGGGAACATTCTGGGGAAAGGAGAGGCTCTTCAGAAGGGATGGGCTTCACCTTAACTGGGATGGAACCAGGCTGCTGGCATTAACCTTTAAAAAGGAGACAGAGCAGCTTTTAAACTAGATAATAGGGGAAAGCCGACAGTCGCCCAAGAGCGGATGGTTCGGAAGAATGTATCCTTGAAGGATACTACCAAAAGCAGAGAGGTTCCAAAAAAGAGTAAAGTAGCCCAAATGCCCTCGAGTATGGAGCAGATAGAGCTTAAAGATCCCAAATTACCCATGTCTACCAACAGCCAAAATAATATGAATAAAATACAGTCTCTAAAATGCTTGTATGCAAATGCTAGAAGTCTTAAAAATAAGATAGGAGAGTTAGAATATATAGCAATAAATGAGAGGTTAGATATGATTGGAATATCAGAGACATGGTGGATGGAGGACAACCAGTGGGACACTGTGATACCTGGATACAAACTATATCGTAATGATAGAGCTGATCAAATTGGTGGAGGGGTTGTGCTCTATGTTAGAGAGGGCATTGAGTCAGAAAGGATTAAAGTTTTGCAGGAAACAAAATTTGCTGTACAATCTCTATGGATTGAAATTCCATGTAAAAAGGGGAAGGCGATGGCAGTGGGGGTGTACTATCGACCGCCTGGCCAGAATGAACAAATGGATGATGAAATGCTCAAAGAAATCAAGGAAGCTAACAAACGTTATAGCGCAGTAATAATAATGGGTGATTTCAATTACCCCCGGTATCGACTGGGTCAGTGTCACAGCAGGACATGCTAGATGACATAAATGACTGCTTCTTGGAGCAGCTGGTTCATGAACCGACCAGAGGGGAAGCCATATTAGACCTAGTCCATAGTGGAACACCAGATCTAGTGCAAGAGATAAGGGTGTTGGGGCCACTTGGCAATAGTGATCATAGCATGATCACCTTTGATTTAATTAGTGGAGGAGGGATAGTAAGGAAATCCACAGTACTACCTTTTAACTTTCGAAAGGGAGACTATGATAAAATGAGGAAAATAGTTAAGAAAAGACTAAAAGGAGCAGTTGCAAAGGTTAAAGACTTACATCAAGCTTGGGTGTTGTTGAAAAATACTATCTTGGAAGCCCAGACCAGCTGTATTCCACGCTTTAAGAAAAGTGGAAGGAAGTCCAAAAAACTGCCAGCATGGTTTAAAGGTGAGGTCAGAGAGGCTGTTGTTGCCAAAAAAGCATCTTTCAGGAAATGGAAAAAAGAGCCAAACGATGAAACCTGGAAACAGCACAAGCACTGGCAAGTCAAATGCAAGGCATTGATAAAGCAAGCAAAGGGAGAATTTGAGAAGAAGCTTGCTGCGGAAGCAAAAACACGAAATAAAGACTTTTTCAAGTACATTCGTAGCAAAAAACCTGTGAGAGAGTCAGTTGGTCCATTAGATGATAGAGGAGTTAAAGGGGCACTAAGAGGTGACAAGGTGATAGCGGAGAGACTGAATGAATTGTTTGCTTTGGTCTTTACTGAGGAAGATGTAGGGATGTTACCCATGACTGAAGTGGTATTTCAAGGTGCAGAATAATTGAAGGAAATATCGATACATCGGGAAGATGTATTACAACTATTAGATAAACTGAAGAGTAGCAAATCACCTGGGCCGGATGGTATACATCCAAGGGTGTTGAAAGAACTGAAATATGAGATTGCAGACCTGCTATTAGTAGTCTGTGAATTTTCATTAAAATCATCTGTAATACCTGAAGATTGGAGGATTGCCAATGTAACGCCAATTTTTAAAAAGGGTTCCAGGGGTGATCCGGGAAACTACAGACCAGTGAGCCTCACGTCAGTACCGGGAAAAATGGTAGAAACCATCATAAAGAATAAAATTACTCAGCATGTAGATAGTGTCACCGCCTCCCTTGCCCAGGCGGTTGCCTAAGGCTTGGGAACGGGCAGTCAATATATTTATTTGTTCTAAGTGCCAATTTCTTGTAGTTGTGTAATAATCCAGCCGAGATGGTAATTATAGGCACACAGGATTTTTATTATTTTCAGCCAAAGGAACTTTAAAGATTCCAATTATCAGGATAAGGTAAGGATATTTTCCAACAGCATCAAACAAAGGCAAACTTGCTTCTCTTCAGCTTTGGCACTTAAATGAAAACACAGTATTTCCTCATACTATAAACAAACACAGCACTAAAACTCTGGTGCAAAAAGAATTTGAAAAAAAAACCCCATCTTCTTTCATAGCTTTAAAACAAACAGAAGTTGTTACATTTCCAAGCAGGCAAACTTCTGTTACACATTGGTTTTTCTTTCTTTCCACCAAGTAATTCCTTCAGCTTGTTGTATCTCAGGCTTTCCACTTTCTAGCATACAAATGCTCACACATTCAGCTACGGCTTAAAACTTCAGGAACCTTATTTGCATATTTCCCAGCCGTGCTCTCTTGAAGAAGTAGTTACCAGGTTTAAAGCTCCTGCAAATGTTCTAGCCTTTCTCAATGCCTAGAGGCTATTAAACATTCCATTTCCTCATCAGAATTCTCCTTTATTAAACCAGGCATCTCTATTTCCATACTCTCGAGGTCAGAGTCTGCTTGAGAGGCACAGGATTCAGACTCAAAACTATCTGGCTTTAATCCCTTCAGGATCTCTAAGACTTTAGTCAAGGCAGTGTCCTTTCTTCTCTGAGGAATAGTATAGCAGTTAGAAAGTCTCTTAGCTTTTAAGGAGTTAATAGAAGGCTTTAGGCTGCTCACCTTATCTTTTGGAATTGAGCACTTAACAGGCTTTACTGCTGAAGGCTCATGCTCCATGCATACTTCGGGGGAAGGGCTTCTGCTGCCAACATGGCTGACCAACTCCCCTGGGTAAGCTCTCCTTCTAGAAATATATATCCTGTCTCCCTTACAGGGCTCTGGGTTAGCTCCAAATCCTCTGGCTGGCTCTGCCCTTCTCCCAGAGGTTTCCAATGAAGCTCTCTTGACTCCCCGGGTACCTTCTTTGCGTAGTTCTCCAAAGCTTCTAGGACCTCCTCCCCTCCTGGGACGTTCTGGCCTGTTCCAAGCTGCACTGGAACTAGAACTAGGAATCCTCATCAAGCGTTTCCCTTCACAGTTCTCAGACCTCTCTCTGAGTTCAGGCTTCCCTCTGAGTTCAGACTCCTCTCTGTCCTCCTCTGCTGCTTCCTCTCTTTTGAGTTCACTCTCTGGCAGTTTATATGAGTGCTTTCCCCTTCGGCTTCCTGGCCCCACCCCCAGCTGTCCCTCATGAGCAGGGTTGGTAACCATGGAGCTGGGGTGTGTCTCCTTGCTACCTGCTTTCTGTGGAGAGTTTTTTTCTAGTTCAGAAGTTTTAACCCTTAAACTTCTGGTTCTTTTCCTACTATCTGGGGAAAATGCCTGTTTTTTCCCTCTTTCTCTATTCTCTCTGCTTTCTGCGCCATCACAATAGTCATGGCCTAATGGGAGACAGCCAACATGGTTTTAGACAAGAAAGATCTTGTCTTACTAATCTATTATGTTTTTTTGAAAGTGTGAATAAACAGGTGGACAAAGGTGAGTCGGTTGATATAGTGTATCTGGACTTTCAGAAAGCCTTTGACAAGGTCCCTTATCAGAGACTTTTGGCAAAACTAAAGAGTCATGGGATAGGAGGCAGTGTACTACTGTGGATCAAGAACTGGTTAAAAGATAGAAAGCAGAGGGTTGGGCTAAATGGCCAATTTTCCCAATGGAGAAAAGTGAATAGTGGTGTACCCCAGGGATCTGTGCTGGGTCCGGTGCTTTTTGACATATTCATAAATGACCTGGAAAGTGGAATAACGAGTGAGGTTATCAAATTTGCAGATGACACAAAACTATTTAAAGTTGTTAAAACCCAAGAGGATTGTGGAAAATTGCAAGAGGATCTTGATAAATTGGAAGACTGGGCATCAAAATGGCAGATGAAATTTAATGTGGACAAGTGCAAAGTTATGCACCTAGGGAAGAACAACCCAAACTATGGTTACACGAGGCAAGGTTCCACATTAGGAACCACCACCCAGGAAAAAGATTTAGGCGTCATTGTGGATAGCATGTTAAAACCCTCGGCCCAGTGTGCAGCGGCAGCCAAGAGAGCAAATAGAATGCTAGGTATGATAAGGAAAGGAATGGAAAATAAAACAAAAGATATTATAATGCCTCTATATCGTTCCATGGTGAGACTGCACCTTGAATATTGTGTGCAATTCTGGTCGCCGTATCTTAAAAAGGATATAACGTTATTAGAAAAGGTTAAGAGAAGAGCCACCAAAATGGTAAAGGGGATGGAAGGATACTCCTATGAAGAAAGGCTAAAAAGGTTAGAGCTCTTTAACCTGGAAAAGAGACGGCTGAGGGGAGATATGATAGAAGTCTATAAATTAATGAACGGAGTGGAACAGGTAAACGTAGTTCGATTGTTTACCCTATCAGAATATAGAAAGACTAGGGGACATGCAATGAAGCTACAGGGTAAACTATTTAAAACTAATAAAAGAAAATATTTCTTCACTCAATGTGTAATCAAACTCTGGAATTTGTTACCGGAGGATGTAGTAAAGGCTGTTAGTGTAGCTGGGTTTAAAAAAGGTTTGGACAAGTTCCTGGAGGAAAAGTCCTGTGTCTTTTGGGGAAACTGCTAGGTATGTATGACCTAGATTGGCCACTGTTGGAAACAGGATACTGGGCTCGATGGACCTTGGTCTGACCCAGTATGGCATATCTTATGTTCTTATGTTCTGCAAAAGTTCAGCTCTGGTACCGGTGGAATCATCCGAGTCATCAGAATCAGAAGACTCAAAAGGAGGAAGCACCGGGTTCTCCCAAAGCCGATGGCGTTGGTACCGCTCAATGTCGGTACCAACACGAGTCGGTACCTGATCCCCCATGCTAGAGAGAGATTCCAAGCTCGGCATCGGGGGAAGCATGCCTGTCGAAACAGGTACGGAAGGCACTGGCACTGGTACCGGCATCAGTACCGGTGCCTTCGGAACCGTCTGCAGTGACCTTAGCGTTACCGAAGTAGCTAAAAGAGAGTCGCTAGACTGCATTTGATAGCGAGGAGTCTTTTGTCCACCGCTACTGCCAATGCCAGGGTGTCGGTACTGGTGGGAGCGGCCACAACCCCCGAGCATGGCACCAGTAGTTCCATCGAGGTTGAGGCCTCTGGAACATCCTGGAGCCCAGATAAAGCTTTGGAGCTCGAAGACTCCTGCCGGGGCTGTTTTGCCGGTAAATTGTCCTCGAGGGCAACACCAATGGCATCTCGATGTTTAGAGGGAGATCTACCCTTCGAGGACCGGCTAGTCTTAGAAGACTTGTGTTTAGTTACCTGAGATCCCTGGGAAGAAGTCGAAGCCCTGGAAGACATCGATGCTACAGACGCTGTGTCTGAAGCAAATAGGGCACTGAGTTGATTTGCTCGATTTTGAAGACTTCTCTTAGTTAACTTCCTGCAGGAGAGACACTCTGCCGGGCAATGGTCAGGACCTAAACATTTAAGACACCAGTCATGGGTGTCGGTAATAGAAATTGTACGGACACATTTTGAACATTTTTTAAATCCAGTGGCTGGTTTTTCCATGGCTACTGAAAAAGAGGGCCTAATGCCCAAAATGGCGCCAAGCACCAGAGCAGGGAAGAAATCCCTGAGAAAAAGCACTAAAATTGAAAAAGTTTTAGAAGAAAAGAAAGAAAAGCACTGGTGGTACTGGTAGGCGTCGACGGAAGGCAGACGCAAGCACAAAAAATATAAAAATAAAAGAAGATTTCTGCGGTGACAGGGGACACATCCTGTCGGCTCCGCAGAAAACAAAGAACTGAAGTGAGAGAAGTAGTTGGGCAGGAAGGCAGCACGCATGCATTGTGGATGCTCCCAAAGGCTTTCTTTTTGGGAGGTGGGGATCGTTCCCGCGCAGGCTCCGCCGGTGCAGATGGTACCCATATGTGAAGACTACATTCCTGCTTGTTCCTGGAGATACCTGCATATAAATACAGACCTCAAACAGATTACTAACCTGCCACCACATGTCTGAGTGTCTACAAAGTCACTGAACATGGACATCCCCCTTCTGGAATACGCTGGTCTGGACATCCAAGAAGCTATTTCTGCAGTCATCAATTTGGGGACATCCAGGGCCGTATCAAGCTCTATGCACCCTGAGCAACTTGTGAACCTGGTGCCCCCCTCCCATACCCACTTGACCTCATTTACATAAATTTAATTTTAAAAATGTATTTGCAGCCCATCTAAAATTTTAGGAGGCTTCCAAAGGATCTCTTCACAAACCTCTTTTTTGTCCCAGCAATGAATTAGGGACATGTTTACTAAATATTAATGTACATTAAATGTCACTACACCCATAGAAATAAATGGGTGCTGCTACACTTAGTACATGTTAACATTTGTGAATACGCATTATCCTTTAGCAAACATGTCTCTTAATGGATGGACAGTGAGGATAAAGAAAGGCTACCATATTTCTACATTACCACTCTCCAGTTCCAGGTACATTAGGAAGTACTACAAAACCCTGCTCATTTAGAACCCATACCAAACCTGCCATATCATAACAGAACTATCAGGATTCACACAGCACCAAACTTTACATATAAAAAGGCAGCACTGAAAATATAAAACCAATACATCTCCTTCTGGGAAAAGAGAACAAGTCGAACTACTATACAAAAACTACACAAACAGAATACTGCAGCTCGGTCATATATGCAAAACATAGACAGACCATCATCAAATACAGAATAAGGGATCACAATTTAGAAATATGAAGGCAATGATTGAACTGGGACCCCAAAAGCCAAACTTGGAATGCATCACAACACTGAAGAAATACAACTATAAATTCATTTCCTCTTGTACTGAAACACAAAGACATCAATGATATACCTTTCCCAGAGCTAACATATTCCAGTTAATAAATTCAAAATAAAATAATTTCTCTCTACCTTTTGTTGTTTGGGCATTTTATTTTTCAGTCACAATTGCCCCAGTCTCTCTCTTTTGCTTTCTTCATATAGTCTGCTAACTCTCCATTGTCTGTCCATTTATCCTTTCTTCTCTCGTCTTAATTTTTTTCACTCTACATCCACTTTCTTTCTTCCTTCTTACACAAAATATATGTCCTCCTCCCCATTCTCACTGCCCCAGCCTTTTTCTCCACCCTAATTGCAGCATCTTCCCTCTTTCAGCTCCCCAGAATCATCCCCTTCCAGGTCTCACTAGCATCAGCTCCCTTCCAGCCCCAGCTCCTCCCAGCGTCAGTTCACTTCCAGTCCCTGTCCCTCCTAGCATAAGCTAGTTTCTTGTCCCAGCCCTTCCCAGCATCAGCTCCCCTCCAGTCCCTGTCCCGTCCCAGCATCAGTTCCCTTCTAGACCCTATCCCTCCCAGCATCATCTCTCCTTCAGTCCCAGTCCCTCCCAGCACAAGTTCGTTTCTTGTCCTAGCCCTTCCTAGCATCAGTTCCATTC
The DNA here is from genome assembly GCA_033557465.1 of Ichthyophis bannanicus. Taxonomy (NCBI): domain Eukaryota; kingdom Metazoa; phylum Chordata; class Amphibia; order Gymnophiona; family Ichthyophiidae; genus Ichthyophis; species Ichthyophis bannanicus. The sequence goes on along the minus strand of CM066040.1, from coordinate 98,404,297 downwards.
CAGTCCCTGTCCCTCCCAGCATCAGCTCTCCTTCAGTCCCTGTCCTTCCCAGAATCAACTCGCTTCCAGTCCTTGCCCCCAGCAGCAGTCCTTCCATGCCTCCCCCCCAAGCAGTAGTCCTTCCATGCCTTTCCCCCCAAGCAGCAGTACTTCCATGCCTCTCCCTGCAGCAGTCCTTCCTTCCATACACCCCCCCCCCCAGCAGCAGTCCTTCCTTCCATGCCTTCCCCCCCAGCAGCAGTCCTTCCATGCCTTCCCACCAAGCAGCAGTCCTTCTATGCCTCCCCTTCCCCCCAAGCAGCAGTCATTCCCTCCTTAGTTACTCACCACTTATCCTCCTGCCTACCGGTGGACTGGACCTCTCCATGGCACTCACAGTCACCACCCAGCTGTGGGACCTTTCTCCTTCAGTCCCACAGCTGTACTAAACTACAGCCACTGGCACGATCGCATTCCCCACGCTGTTAAAAGTGAAACTGAGAACTTCCTGTCTCTTGCACAAGAGACAGAAAGTCCCCAGTTTCACTTTTAACAGCAAGGGCAATGCGATTGTGTTGGCGGCTACAATTTAGTAGAGCCGCAGGATCGAAGGAGAAAGGTCCTACGGCTGTGTGGCGACTGTGAGTGCCATGGAGATGTCATGGAGATGTCCAGTCCACCAGTAGGCAGGAGGATAATAAGTGAGCAATTGAGGGGGGAAGGCACAGAGGTCTGACGCTGAAACCCTCACCGGAAATAAGGGCTTGATTTCTGGTTCCCTTCTGAATGTGCCCCTAGATTTTTGCAACCTGTGTGGCTGCACCACTCGCAAGGGGCTAGATACAGTCCTGGAGACATCCATGTTTCTAAAATCGAGTCAAAATGTTCATGTCCCTGGGGTTTCTCAGATGTTTTGCCCTGGATGTCCTTTCTAAAATGCCAATTTAAACATATTCCTTTGGGTAGAGGCTAATTTCAGATAGAAAATTCTAAAGATAGAAGGCATGGATTCTATGGTACAATGCGCTGCAGTTTGCAGTCAGTTGCTGTAATGCAGCAACAGATTATTACTAAATGTTAGAACAGAGATGACAATCTACATTCACAGGCCACATGTGGCCAGTGAGTGTTTTCATGTGCCTGCAGTGGTGAAAGGAAGAGGCATGGCTTTGTCTGCCCAGAAGGAGATATCACCGGCATGTGTGGCATCAAGCAGGATATAATGTCACATTGATCTCTAGAGGCTAGAAAGAAGAAGTTGTAGCTGAACCAGCTTGTGCTAGTTGCAGAGTGTGTATGTGAGACAGAGACAGGGCTGGCTTATCTGGGGGCAGCAAAGCAAAATGTCCATTTATTTTGATAAATGGCTTTTGGAAATTGCCCTCATTGGAAGTAATTTTATAAATTCATTTTCACGCATGCATGGCCACATAGACATATAAATGACCTGTTATAAATTCCAAGTGACATAAAAGGGGGCGCATTGATATAAATGTACATGTGTTGCTGGTAGGCGTAGCCAAGGGTGCAATCTGGCAGAGGCCTGGAAGGACTGCTGCTGGGGAAGGACTGCTACAGGCAAGTAGGCACTTTGATTCTAAAATACTTAAAATTTACAAGTGCACTCACTGATTAATGTATGAAAATTTATACCTGCTCTCAAGCAATTGTAGATGTCCGTACCTGCATTTGAGGCGTGATGTCTGCCACTTACACTAGTATTTTATAAAGACACATAAGTGCCTCTGTGTCTTTAAAAAGTAGCATTTAACTAGGCACTACTAGCTCTCTTAAATTAGGTGCCCCCTCATAAAATTGCCTTCATTAAGGGTGAGTTTACAAAGGTCCGCATAGTTGGTGCGCATTTTTCTGCACACATTTCACACCCATATTATAAAGTAAAGTGTGCACATTTTTTATTCTGTAAAATAGGGACATAAGTGGTCAAAATCTAGATGTGATCACTTACAACAGCATCAATTACATGGGTGTAAATGCCCGTGCCTAGATTTATCAAGCATGCACATAAATTATAGTATTTTATCATTTATGCACACACTTGCACTAGCTACTCACACTCTGCCCAAACTGCGCACAGTGAAAGTACACACCATTGGGCTTATGTGCCTTCCTACATGCCCATTAATGTGCATAAATCACAAAAATACCATGATTTATGCATGTAGATACCACATAACCTCACTCTGCTCTTTATAAAATTACCCCCATTATGTGCATATGCTGTAGGAGTACCAGCATAAAGGGATATGCACAAGAGAAATTTTCATTTCACTTCAGTGTTTCTCTTTGTTTGCCCTCTTCTGTCATTTCATTTATTTTGATCTCCAAGTTATTTTGTTTCAATCTGTTGGTTATTTGTTTTTCCTTTAAAGTCAAAGGGAGAAGCAATTCTTCCTATTTAACACTCTTAGCACTGGGCAGGGCAATATTTCAACTTGGGACTGGCTCAGCCATTAGGCAAGACTACGTAATCACCTAGGGCAGCAGCTTCTGAAAGACGACAAAAAGCAGCAGTAATAAAAACAAAATAACAGATCCCGATAGCCTCAGAAATTCAAAGAGCCATCATTACCTGTAGAGAGAGTGGGCACACACCTACATACAAAGGAAAGTTTAATATGTCCGATTATGCATTTTTACAGGATTGCTGTGGAAGGGATGGACCAAGAATCCCCTTGTCTGGGATATTCAGCAGCACTAACATGCTGCATGCACTGATGCTAGTCGGTGTTCTGGGGAGAAGTCCAGGGGCATCACCCTGTGATAACCGAGCAGCGCATTATTGAGCCGCTGCCCAGTTATAGCTAAGTGGTTGAAGTCAGGCGCAGTAAAGACCGGTCTAAGTTTTGCCGCTGAGGCTATGGCTCTGGCATTGAATATCCAGGTCTAATGTTCAGCAGCGATGGCTAACTGCTTTACTGTAGCAGCGCTAACCGCCACCGCTGAATCTCAGGGCCTAAATGTTTATGAGAGATGCACAAATGGGCAGGAGGTAGGGCTGAATCCTTGAAGATTGGTGTTATAGTTCACAAGTTTCTAACATGGACAGATATGACTCAACTGGTCACTTCCCCAATGCCAACTTATTGAGTACACATTGTTTTTTGAAAACAAGACCACATCCTTATTGTAAGCAAAAGGAAATAAGACTTTCTGCCAAAGCCCGTTCTCTAGGGAATAACTAAATTATCAAATAGTCCTTACTGCTAGTCTACCATGCTTATTATGACCTATCAAAGCCTTTGTAAGAACTCACCATGTTTCCAAGCCTGAAAACCCTCCAGTGGCATGAATGTAACCAGATATACCGCACTGCCTCACACATTCTCCCTTCCTCCAGTGATAAATCCCACCTCCTTTATCATTTCTGCCATCCAGAGGTTAGAGAGAGACTTTTAATCTTAGCTTGAAATCTACCTCTTAACTGATGTTGTTGTTAAGTGCCGTTGAGTCGGTGTCTACTCATGGCGATCCTCTAGATAGTTGTCCTAAATTGTGTTCGGTCTTCAGTCAGGCAGCTCATTGTTGACAGACCGGTACCCGTAACTGCTGTTATTATATCGATCCATCTCAATGCTGGCCTTCCTCTTTTGTGTTGACCTTCTATCTTGCCAACCATGATGTCTTTCTCTAATGATCTCTCTCTTTGCATGATGTGTCCAAAGTATGAAAGTCAAAGTCTTCTCATCTCAGCTTCTAAAGAAAGCTTAGGTTTGATCTCCTCTAGTACTGACTGGTTTGTTCTTTGGGCAGTCCATGGTATACGCACTATTGGCCGCCAGCAGCATAATTCAAAGGCATCAATTTTCTTCCTGTCTATCTTTTTCACTGTCTAGCTTTTGCATCCATATAATGTTATTGAAAATACCATGGCTTGAATGAGTTGAATCTTTGTATGGAGAGAGACATCTCTGCTCTTGAGAATCTTGTCTAGGTCTTTCATAGCCATTCTGCCAAGGGCAGTGTGTCATTGGATTTCTTGACTGCTTGTTGCTTCTTTATTGATAGTTGATCCAAGTAGGTTAAAGTTGTCCACGATTTCAATTTATTCTCCTTCAAAGATGAACTTATTGATTTTGCCAGTTGTCATGATCTTTGCCCTCTTTACATTAAGGTGCAGGTCCATTTTAAGACTATGTTCCTTGATTGTGAGAAGCAAACATTTCAGATCATCTTCACTTTCAGCCAGTAATGTGGTATCATCTGCACAGCGAAGGTTGCTGATGAGTCTTCCACCAATCTTCACACCTCTGTTGTCTTCATACAATCCTGTTTCTCTGATGATTTGTTCTGCATATAAATTACAGGTAGGGAGAACGTATGCAGACTTGTCATACACCCTTGCTTATTTTAAACCATTCTGTTTCTCCTTGTTCCATTCAAACTCTTGCTTCTTGATCAATAAGAACATAAGATATGCCATACTGGGTCAGACCAAGGTCCATCAAGCCCAGTATCCTGTTTCCAACAGTGGCCAATCTAGGTCATACGTACCTAGCAGTATCCCCAAAAGACACAGGTTCCACAATGCTTGTATTGGGTCAAACATTGATATCCTGGGTCCCTTTTTAATAATGGTTTATGGACCTTTCCTCCAGGAACTTGTACAAACATTTTTTAAACCCAGCTACACTAACAGCTCTTACTACATCCTCCGGTAACAAATTCCAGAGTTTGATTACACACTGAGTGAAAAAATATTTTCCCTTATTTGTCTTAAATAGTTTACCCTGTAGCTTCATTACATGTCCCCTAGTCTTTCTATATTCTGATAGGGTAAACAATCGAACTACGTTTACCGGTTCCACTCCATTCATTAATTTATAGACCTCTATCATATCTCCCCTCAGCTGTCTCTTCCAGGTTGAAGAGCCCTAACCTTTGTAGCCTCTCTTCATAGGAGTAGCCTTCCATCCCCTTTACCATTTTGGTGGATCTTCTCTGTACCTTTTCTAATAACGCTATATCCTTTTTAAGATACGGCGACCAGAATTGAACACAATATTCAAGGTGCAGTAGTACCATGGAACGATACAGAGGCATTATAATATCCTTTGTTTTATTTTCCATTCCTTTCCTTATGATATCTAGCATTCTATTTGCTTTCTTGGCCGCCGCTGCACACTGGGCGGAAGATTTTAACATGTTATCCACGATGACTCCTAAATCTTTTACCTGGGTGGTGGTTCCCAATGTGGAACCTTGCATTGTGTAACCATAGTGTGGGTTGTTCTCTCCTAGGTGCAGTTCTTCAAGAGAACGATCAGGTATTCTGGTAAACCCATGCTTCTTAATGTTGCCCAGAGTTCATGGTTTACACAGTCAAAAGCCTTCCTGTATTTTATTTTATTTTTTTATTTTATTTTAGCTGTATTTATATCCCGCTTTTCACTGGGTCAAAGCGGTCAATTGGGGGATACATTTAACATGAGGGGTTATGAGACACATACGCTAATACTTACAGGGAACATGGGCAATGGAGGGTTAAGTGGCTTGCCCAAGACCACAAGGAGTGCCTACAGGACTAGAAATCCCCGGCCCTCCGGCCTGAAGTACCTTGTCCTAACCACTAGACCACTCCTCCCTGTAACTGTAGTAGATAAAGCACAAATAGATATCCTTTAGTCTTTTCAGGGATCCATCTCACATCCGTGATGATGTCTCTCATTCCTCACCCTTGCCTGAACCCTGCTTGCACTTTAGGTAGTTTTTGTTCCAGGTATGGTTGTAGTCTCTGTTGAATAATCTTCAGTAGAATCTTGCTGGCATGTGGGATCAGAGCGATTGTGCGATAATTTCCACAGTCAGTCGGATCACCTTTCTTTGGTATTGGTATAAACACAGATCTTTTCCAATCAGTTGGCCATGATGTTGTCTTCCAAATTTCTTGGCAGAGCGTTGTAAGTATGGTAACAGCTGCATCAGATTGTTGTAATACTTCTATGGGAATGCCATCAATGCCTGGTACTTTGTTTTTTAATAAGGCTTTCGATGCTGCTTCAACTTCTTCTATCACTACCAATGGTTCCAGATCATAAGGTACAGGTTGAAATGGCTGTTTGTCAGCTTGATCTTTCTCATATAAAAACTCTGTATATTCTTTCACCTTTTCTTGATCTTCTCAGCATCTTTCAACATATAACCTTGAGCATTTTGTAACATTTGAATTCGAGGATGGAATTTTTTCTTTAACTCTCATAGCTTTAGGAAAACTGATCTTGTTCTTCCTCTAATAGCTTCTGCTTCTATTTCCTTTGATGTGTCATTGTAGTACTTTTCCTTGTTTTGTCTTGCCACATATTGGAAATCTCTCTTGAGTTCTGCAATTGTCTTTCATACTTTCTCCTCTGGCTTTAGCTTCTCTACATTTCTGGGCAATTTTCAGGGTTTCTTCCATCATTCATTTTTGCTTTTTCATCTTTTGTAGAGACTTCTTGCTTTCTTACATAAAAACATAAGATATGCCATACTGGATCAGACCAAGGTCCATGAAGCCCAGTATCCTATTTCCAACAGTGGCCATTCTAGGTCATACGTACCTAGCAGTTTCCCCATAAGACACAGTTTCTATAATACTTATATTGGGTCAAGCAGTGATATCCTGGGTCCCTTTTAATAATGGTTTATGGACCTTTCCTCCAGGAACTTGTCCAAACCTTTTTTAAATCCAGTTACATTAACAGCTTTTATTACATCCTCCAGTAACAAATTCCAGAGCTTGATTACATGTTGAGTGAAAAAATATTTTCTCTTATTAGTCTTAAACAGTTTACCCTGTAGCTTCATCGTATGTCCCCTAGTCTTTCTATATTCTGATGATGTAAACAATCGATCTACATTTACCGTTCCACTCCATTCATTAATTTATAGACCTCTATCATATCTCCCCTCAGCCGTCTCTTTTCCAGGTTGAAGAGCCCTAACCTTAGGCGTTGGACCGGGGCGATGCGCATTAATAGTATGGATTGGATCATGATGCCTGCATTCGTGGTAACTTGCTGTCTCTATTTATCTCCTCTTCTTATCTGTTTGCCTGTTTCTTTGTCTATTCTGTCCTGTCTAATAATGGCGTTCCTTTCCTATTTCCTCAAATGATAGTATTGTAAACCGCTTTAATGCCTTTTGGCCTAAGTGGTATATCAAATGTCTAATAAATAAATAAATAAAATAAATAAATAAATAGGGGTATCCTTCCATATCCTTTACCATTGTGGTGGGTCTTCTCTGTACCTTTTCTAATAACGCTATATCCTTTTTAAGATACGGCAACCAGAACTGCACACAATATTCAAGGTGCGGTCGCATCATGGAATGATACAGAGGCATTATACTATCCTTTGTTTTATTTTCCATTCCTTTCCTTGTGATACCTAGCATTCTATTTGCTCTCTTGGCCGCCGCTGCACACTGGGCGGAGGTTTTAACATGTTATCCACGATGTCACCTAAATCTTATTCCTGGGTGATGGTTCCTAATGTGGAACCTTGCATCGTGTAACCATAGTTTGGGTTGTTCTTTCCTAGCTGCATAACTTTGTACTTGTTGACATTAAATTTCATCTGCCATTTGGATGCCCAGTCTCCCAATTTATAAAGATCCTCTTGCAATTTTCCACAATCCTGATGGGTTTTAACAACTTTAAATACTTTCGTGTCATCTGCAAATTTGATAACCTCATTCGTTATTCCCTTTTCCAGGTCATTTATGAATATGTCAAAAAGCAGCGGAGCCAGCACAAATCACTAAGGTACTCCACTATTCACCTTTCTGCATTGGGAAAATTAGCCATTTAGCCCTACCCTCTGCTTTCTTTCTTTTAACTCGTTCCTGATCCACAATTGTACACTGCCTCCTATCCCATGACTTTTTAGTTTTGCCAATAGTCTCAGATGAGGGATCTTGTCAAAGGCTTTCTGAAAGTCCAGATACACTATATGAACCGACTCACCTTTGTCAACAGATTAGTAAGACAAGATTTTCCTTGTCTAAAGCCATGTTGGCTGTCTCCCATTAAGCCATGACTATCTACATGTTCAGTAATTTTGTTCTTCATTATGGTATCTACCATTTCTCCCAGTACTGACGTCAGGCCCACTAGTCTCTGGTTTCCTGGATCACCCCTGGAACCCTTTTTAAAAATTGGCACTATATTGGCATCAAAGCTCTTGGAAAAGGCAGTTTTCTCCCAGCTCTCACACCATCTAGATTCCACGCAATTTCTTCACCCTCGGCAGTCCGGCTTTAGGACCAGATATAGTGTCGAAACCATTATTACAGCAGTTCTGAACGAAATTCACTCATCTCACGATTGTGGTGACATCACGGTGGCAGTCTCTTTAGATCTTTCTGCTGCCTTTGATCTGGTGGATCACTCTCTTCTTCTTGCTCGATTACGGGATGCAGGTCTCCGGGGTACTGTTTACCATTGGTTCTATTCTTACTTACACTCTCGGTCATTTGCAGTCACTTCCTCCTCTGTCACTACTGATGCCTTTCCTCTTTCTTGCGGTGTCCCCCAGGGCTCTATATTGGCTCCTCTTTTATTTAATCTTTTTCTGACCCCCCTTGCCCTTTTGATAAAGCAATCGGGTATTTCGGGTTACTACTATGCAGATGATATTTTTCTTCTACACCACACATCCTCTTCCCAACCTGATATTGCTCCCCTTAATGCCTGTCTATCTATGGTCTCCTCCTGGCTTTCTACAAATTGTCTTGTGTTGAATATCTCTAAAACCGCGGCTATATGGTTTCCTCACAGCTCTACTGCTCCATCACTTCCTCCATCTTTTTTGGGTACCTCAATATCTCTAGTCTCTAAGCTTCGGTATTTAGGTGTCTTTTTTGATAGTAATCTCTCGTTTCATGATCACATTTCCCAGGTGTCCCGTCGCTCTTTCCATTGCCTTAGACGAATCCGTGCCATCAGACCATTTCTCTCCCCTCAGGCTCTTTCCACCCTTTTACTTTCTTTAGTTATCACTAGGTTAGATTTTTGCAATCCTGTTTATGCTGGCATTCCCCAATACCAGCGCCACCGATTACAACTCATACAGAATACTGCAGCTCGGATGATCCTCCATGCCTCTCCCCGTGACCATATCACCCCCATTCTTCAGCATCTTCACTGGTTGCCCATAAACTTTCGAATTCAGTTTAAGATCCTCACTCTTGTCCATCGGGCTATTTATCTGCACACACCTCAGTACTTATCCGATCTATTAACCTTTCACACTCCCACCCGCAGTCTCCGTTCAGTTCATATTAATCACTTGCACCTCCCTTCTCCCTCTCAAGCTCACCTTCACTCTACCCGGCAATCAGCCTTTTTTTACATTGGTCCTGCTCTCTGGAACTCCCTCCCCACTGACCTCCGTTTAGAACAGTCCATTCCTACTTTCCGCTCCCGTCTCAAAACACATTTTTTCTCTACTGCTTTTAATCTTTTTCAGTGATTTCTGCTTCTCCTATGATTTGCTCCTATTTGCAATATATCTTCTCTATCCTGACCTTCTTTTTCTCCTATCCTTTTTAAGAAAAAAAGTATTTTTAAAGTATTGTTATTTTCCTTTACTTTTTAATCATTTTATATATTTTATAGTTTTATTGTAAACTGCCTCGATGTAATGGGAGGCGGTATATCAAGTGATTATAAACAATAAACAATAAACAATCTTCTGGTATTGCAGATGATTTTAATGATAGTTCACAGATTATTAACAGCAGGTCTTAAATCTCATATTTCAGTTCTTTCAACACCCTTTCAGATTTACTTGAAAAAGTCTTTATTATGCGTTTTTGCTTCCACAGCATGCTTCTCAAATTTTCTCTTTGCCTGCCTTATCAATGCCTTGCATCTAACTTGCCAGTGCTTGTGCTGTTTCCAGTTTTCGTCATTTGGCTATTTTTTCCATTTCCTGAAAGACGCTTTTTTGGCAACAACAGCTTCTCTGACCTCACCATTAAACCATGCTGACAGTTTTTTGGACTTCCTTCCACTTTTCTTAAAGTGTGGAATACAGCTGGTCTGGGCTTCCAAGATAGTATTTTTAAACACCCAAGCTTGATGTAAGTCTTTAACCTTTGCAACTGCTCCTTTTAGTTTTCTCGTAACTATTTTCCTCATTTTATCATAGTCTCCCTTTCAAAAATTAAAAGGTAGTATTGTGGATTTTCTTACCATCCCCCCTCCATTAATTAAATCAAACGCGATCACTATTGCCAAGTGGCCCCAGCACCCTTATTTCTTGCACCAGATCTGGTGTTCCACTAAGGACTAGGTCCAAAATGGCTTCCCCTCTGGTCAGTTCATGAACCAGCTGCTCCAAGAAGCAGTCATTTATTTCATCTAGAAACTTAATCTCCCTAGCATGTCCTGCCGCGACACTGACTGAGATAATACCGGGGTAATTGAAATCACCCATTATTATTACTGTGCTGTAACTTTTGTTAGTTTCCCTGATTTCTTTGAGCAATACATTATCCATTTGTTCATTCTGCCCAGGCGGTTCATACTACCCCCCCCCCTCCCCCCCTGCCATGGCCTTCCCCTTTTTACATGGAATTTCAGTCAATAGAGATTCTACAGCAAATTTTATTTCCTGGAAAACTTTAATCCTTTGTGACTCAATGTCCTCTCTAACAGAGAGTGCAACCCCTCCAAAAATTTGATCAGCTCTATCATTGTGATATAGTTTGTACCCAGGTATCACAGTGTCCCACTGGTTGTCCTCTTTCCACCATGTCTCTGAGATACCAATAATATCTAACCTGTCATTTAGTGTTATATATTCTAACTCTCCCATCTTATTTTTTAGACTTCTAGCATTTGCAAATAAGCATTTTGGAGACTGTATTTTATTTATATTAATCTGGCTATCAGTAGGCAGGGGTAATTTGGAATCTTTAAGCTCTGTCTGCTCCATACTCAAGGGCATTTGGACTACTTTTGTCTTTATTGGAACCTCTCTACTGATATGCCCTAACTTCATTCTTTTGGTAGTATCCTTCAAGGATACATTGTTCTGAACCATGCGCTCTTGGGTGACTGTCAGCTCTTCCCTATTATCTAGTTTAAAAGCTGCTCTATCTTCTTTTTAAAGGTTAACACCAGCAGCCTGGTTCCATCCCAGTTAAGTTGAAGCCCATCCCTTCAGAAGACCCCCTCCTTTCCCCAGAATGTTTCCCAGTTCCTAACAAATCCAAAATCCTCATCCTTGCACCATCATCTCATCCACGCATTGAGACTCCGGAGCTCTGCCTGCATTTTGGGTCCTGTGCGTGGAACGGGAAGCATTTCGGAGAAAGCTACCCTGGAAGTTCTGGATTTCAACTTCCTAACTAAAAGCCTAAATTTAGCCTCCAGAACCTCCCTACCACATTTTCCTATGTCACTGGTACCGACGTGTACCAAGACAGCAGACTCCTCCCCAGTACTATCTAAGACCTTGTCTAGGTGGCATGTGAGGTCCACTACCTTTGCACCAGGCAGACATGTTACCAGGTGATCCTCACGTCCACCTGCCACCCAGCTATCTACATGCCTAATGATCGAATCACCAACTATAATGGCTGTCCTAACCCTTCCCTCATGGGCATATGGCCCTGGAGAAACTTCCTCAGAGCGAGAGGGCTTCACATCACCTGGAGGACAGGACCTAGCTACAGGATCACTTCCTGCCACACCAGGGTGATGCTCTCCTGTCATGTGACCTATCTCCTCCATGGCAACAGGGATGCTGCCAGACTGGAGGTGGGACTTCAGGACTATATCCCTGTAGGTCTCATCTATGCACCTCGCTGTCTTCCTTATGTCCTCCAAGTCTGCTACTCTAGCCTCCAGAGATCAGACTCGTTCCCTGAGAGCAAAGAGCTCCTTGCACCTAGTGCATACGTAAGACCCCTCACCAACTGGGAGAAAATCATACATGTGACACTCAATGCAAAAGACTGGAAAGTCCCCATCTCGCTGCTGGACTGCTGTCTGCATTTTAGTTTTAAAGTTGTGTTTAGATATTTAAGTTCTTTACTTACTAAGGGTTGCTGGGGATACTTATACTAATAAAACTATACATAATATGTTTAATGTAATTTGTTCACCTGAAACTTAATTAATTTCAGGTCCTTAATATATGCCTGATGAGGATAAACAGCTGCACCTGAGAGTGAAAATGGCACTTCCTTTCCTTTAAGAGGTTTAAGCACCTATAAAGCTATGATTATCCCAGGGGTGGGTGTGTGTTGGGGAGGGAGGGAGGGATGGAGGGAGGGAAAGAAGACCTATGAAAAGCTGGCTGCTACACAGTACCCTTTCCTGTGCTTCTGTGACCAATTTCCAGGGGGAGTCCCACAGCCCTTGCTTGGATAGAGGGAGTCTTGGGGTCTAAATTTAACCAGAAAGCTCTCTGCTGTGTTTTAAATTTAAACTGAAAGCTCTTTGCTGCTACTAGGCCCTGACTGATTTAACAAATACACTGGGTTCACAGATTAATCAGCTTTAACCTAAAGAATTCCTTTTTCCCCAAGATTTAGAAAAATTCCCAGAAGTAAGTACTTACAATTGCAGATCTCTCTCCAGACATAGCAGTCCCCCTTTTGTAGTCCTTCAAGACTAACACAACCTTCTCGTTGTCATTCCATAGCTCTTCTGGAGCTTTGTCATTTGTTTCTAAAGCAGCTAATCGATTTTTCAGGCAGTCTTTAAATTCCAATGGTATATTCTCAAGGTCATAATTTTCTACATTCATGAGTGGCTTGCTCTTTTTCAACTTTAGCTTGAGTTTGCATACTAGTAGTTGGTGATCTGTACCACAGTCAGTTCCAGGTTTTGTCTTTGTTGATGTGATAGAGCTTTTCCATCTTTATTATAAATGCAACACCATTTCTTCTTTGTCTTTCATTTCCAGCATAGTAGGCCATGCGATTATCTGATGCAAAGTGCCCGATGCCAGTCCATTTTAGTTTGCTGACACCCAACAGATCAAGTTGTACACATTCCATTTCATTTTTGACCCCCTCCAACTTCCCTTTGTTCATGCTTCGTACATTCCATGTCCCAATATGTAAGACATCTTTACAGCTTCTGGCTCTCATTTCATGTGCAGCTACATCAGCAGTCAGACGTCCCGAGGGCTTTGATCCAAACACATCATAAATGCTGACTTTACTCTGAAACGTCTTCAGCCTATAGTGCAATTTGTTTTGTTGTGACTATTCATTGGGTTTTCATGGCAAGATACAGAAGTAGATTGCCGGGCCTTTCTTCCACGCAGTTTAAGTTTAGTGTTGTTGCCGTTGTCACAGAAATGTGATCCTCTGCCGCCAACACTGTCCCATTCTGCTGCTGCCCAGATGAGTGGTTTGTCTTGGTCTGGCACCTCAGCTGAGACCTGTTCATCTTGGGAGACCCTGCCAGTAGTTACACTACTGATAGCTTAGCCCTCAGCATCACTTATGCACACAAGCCCTCACAGTACGACAAGCTGCAAACCAAGTGAGGGCCTTAAGTGATATACCCCACCATAAGCCAAGAGTTGTCATTGACTTGCCCTGGCCCCATCCTTCCCAATATAAACTTTGACTAGGGCTTAATGCATCATGATAATACCTCGAAGATCTCCGTTAAACCTGTTTTTTGTCATTTCCCAATTGCAGGATTATATTATCTGTATAAAGAAATGAAAAGGAAGGCCCACTCATGCAGAATCTCCATCCTAGCTAAACCCAAACCCAAAACAGATTTACCTGTTTACATCCAAGTCCCAGTTCCATAAACCCTGGATTTACCCTATGGTAGCAGGATAACATTGTAGTACCCTCCCCCCCCCCCTCACCCCTTGGTTATGGTGATCCAAACTGTCATTTAGCATTGTGGAAAATATACAGCAAAAATTCAAGAAGGATTATCAAGATGGAGCCAACCTAGGCTGGGTCTCTTAAAATACAAGGGCTGGCCACACCATGGGTATATTAGTACTCATGGGCTTGGTGCCTACTGTAAAGCAGGTGCAAAGCTGTGGGCAGGGATTTTTAAAAATTAAATTTGCATTTGTCAACTGGCCCTTTTCATCACAGGGAAATGCACAGGAGCTATGAAATAGCACAAATACTTTTATCCACAGAGGGGGTGTCAATTTTCTCACATACACACACACCCACACACACCTCATTTTACCTGGGTAACTACTTTACAATGATAAGTGAAGACGAAAGGAGAAGAGAGATGTTTAAAGTGTTAGTGATCTGAAAGTGACAGACAGGGAGATTTTGTGACAATTGCTAATCGTTTGAAAGTTAACAGTAAAGCATCCACCTGCCATTTGTGAATACAACAGAGTGGGGCCAAAATAGCAAGTGTGCATTTGAAAATCAAATGCTTGTTTTACTCCCTAAAACTAAACACCCCCCTTACCCCATTCCTAGGTAAAATGGTACACTTTATGTAAGACAGAGAGAAACGATTTTCAGCCAAACCTTTTTATCTGTTTAAATAACTACCAGGTAAAGGGCTTTGAAAAATGCCCTTTCCAAAAAAACACAGGATTGAGTCTGAAACACAGTGAGCAGGATCACACCACTCACTCTGAAATACTATTCATTTTTTAGACCTTTCCAGTTCTAAGCTGGAAAGTCCATATGCAAAGGGTAAATCCATTTGGAGACACAGTAATTTACGTGCCAAGAGAGTAACAGGGAGGTGGCAAGGAGAGGAAGGTTCACCGTGGGCCTGGCATCTACTCTAATGAAAATGACCTGGACCTGATTAGGGTGAAGTCATAGGACAAAAGTTAAAAAGTGCTCCAAATATAAATCTATGCATGATTTGGTCTCCCATGTTGTGCGTGTTAGCACTATAGTTTTTAAAGTATGTGAAGGAAACATATACTACTTGCTTTGTTGACCCTGTCTTTCCTAAGGACCCGATTCTGATCCCGACTTGCATCTCCTTTGTACGTCCCGGCTGACCCCGACGTACAAAGGAGATCGCAATTCTGATCCCATGGGGCACATCTAGCTCCACAGGATCAGAATCGCAAACAGGCACGTACAGTCATAGCCCGGCTAACTCAGCCAGGGCTTTTAAATGAAGCCACAGTACAATGACATCCTGTTGCCATGGCACCATGGCTCCATTTAAAAGCCGTGATGCCAACTGCTGCTAAAAAAGTTAAATTCCCCACAGCCCGACCCCCGACACAGCCTTCTAAGGCCAGGGCCAGACTGCGGGGTATTAACTTTGCCCCCCCCCCCCCAGTCCCTTCCGCGCCCCAAATCCACCAAAAAAGAAACGTACAGGGAGTTATTTCACCCCGGGGATGGAAAAACTCCACCAGCCATTTCGCCGGCCATGGATGTCCAGGGCTGACATTAGAATTGGCCCTGTACGTCCAGGGCCGGCGACTGCCCACTCTCCGCCCCCGGGCCACCTCTTCCCCGCCCCCAACTAACTTCCCCGCAAAACCAGCAAGGAAGTTAGTCGGGGCATGCAGCCGACATGAATAGCCCCCTGAGTGTTTAGTATTTTACTGTAGAGTCTTAAAGGACAGAATGCAGGAGGGGAAGTGGAAATGATCCCATACATGATGCTTTATTAACAACACAAAATGTCCTTCCCTGCTGCTTTTATCGAGTTTACTCTTCAGGTTAAAGAGGGTGAGGTTAGCCAATTATAAATGCAAGTCACATTTGACTATTTCATTATCCATGTCCTGCAGCACCATAGCCTCAGAATACCTTAGTAAACTTCCAGAGCAAATGCAGCTGGCTGAACAGAATGAACAATGTTACAAATGGGGACATGTGGTGAGAGGCCTGGTGAAAAAAGAGTCTCCAGGAAATGGTATGGATGTAATTACAGAACACAGACGAAGTCTCGGGTGGCTTTGAGCGATTGTAACAGCCTGCAGCGGCTTACATTTTCCCAGCAAGCTGGAATGAAATCATCCACAGACAGAGACAAATATTTATGATACATGACACGTAACCAAAGTCATTGTCTGCTTTTATTACTTGATTTTTCATGTAGATTTAATGCCTAAAATAACTACAACAGTGGCAGATCAATCAGGGAAGTGGATTAATTGGTACCTGCAATTTGGACAACAGAATCATCAAATCACATCATGTAGAAATGCTGGAAAAGTTTGTTCTTTCAGAGCTGTTTGCTAAGATGTTTACTTGTTGAAAAGAAAAGATCGCCAACATCATGTTTCAAGAAGCATGAATACATTAAGGGGACAGTTTTGTAGCTGAACACAGGCATCAACAGCCCACCCATACTTCTCCCTATGAGGATACCACAATTTTCAAAACTTAAGTAGGCATATGCCACTGCTTTGAAATTTTTCTCAGGGAATTTATGCGCTCCTGACTATGCACCTGTTCTTGACTATGCACAAATTTGCCAGATTAATTGATGCGCATATTCTCAGCATGTAGCCTCTAGGCCCTCCTGTTCCCCTACGCATCAGGAGTGCTTCCACTCAGTTTGAGTAAACATAAGTACATAGGACCGTCCACACATAAGCTTACACATATACCGGGAAGACAATCTTATAACACTATTTCTGCATGCAAAGCATTGCCTTCCCAGCAGAAATATTTGGGAAAATTTGCCTCTGAACGACCAGAGAGAAAAATGTTCAAATTGTTTTGCTTTATTAAAAAGGAATAACAGTAGTAATTGTTTTGAGGTTACCTTATTTCAGCTGGTGTCTATCCAATATTTTCTTTGGGTAACGAAATCTACATCATAAGGCAAGAACATGGTGCCTGAAGAAACATGATTTGGAGTCCGATTTGCACGCGGAAGGATGAAAGGTCTCTTAAAGGATTCTGGTCAGTAAATTATGCTGCATTGCTTAGAAACTCATAGGAAAGAAATGGTCTAGCATTTATAAGGCATGGACCATGAACCTATACAGAAACACAGTATGTAGGAGCCAAAATAAGAAAAAATCCCCTGCATCATTATTTTTATGCTGAAGGTGTTGTTATTGTAGTGAAACTCTGACAAAGAATTCATTCAATTTGGGAATTCACTGTTTCCCCTCCGCCCCAAGTTATAACTGCAGTGTAGCAAAAGTCAAAGATTATTGAGCAAAGATTACATGCGCAGACACACAAACATTTCAAAACTCACAGGTACTGTACCTTCTTCTTAACAAGTTAGATACAAATTACATTTGTATCAGAAGAAAAATACATGGTAGGAGCTTATTTTAAAGCAAGCTGTCCATTAATATTAATATATGCTGTCTGCCTGCCAAGTGGTTCCTTGCTACAGTCAGAGTGCTGCTCAATATAGCAGGCTTCTTGTCTACTGAATCACAAGTTGGCTGTTATACAAGGGTAGAATGGGAAATTCATTTTATAGGGTTTACATTTCTGCAGGGTTGAGAAAGGGATTATGGTTGCCCCGAGCATAACACAGCAAGGAGGTTCATCAAACAGTTTTTATGCAGGCAGCCTACCAAGCCAAAAATGGCAGTAGACTGTTGCAGTACAACCTCTGAACCCAATATATCACAGCTGCTTCAAACCTTGCTTTTTGCTCTCAATGCCAGGATTACAGTGGACAAGGGAGGGTGCCTGCATCAACGTCCCCTGCATCTGTGGAGCAGCCTACAGAGTGTGGGATCCCAGCAGTATGCTGCAGCAGCTACATGGATGACCTAAGGGAAAGGACCCGGCAGATACAATGATGGTAGGAAGGAAGAAGAGCCTAAGCCAGTGGGATGGAGGAAATCTGGGACCTGCAGAGACAGAATGAACTTACGGATCATAGCCTGGTTCATGCTCTTGGGTTTGAGGTGGGGTGGAGTTGAGGACGAAAGGCCATACTGAGTGAAGGGGGAATTAAAGTTTTCCAAAGCAATCAAAGGCACTTGTATTTAGTCAGGCATACTCATCGGGTGGGCATATCCCATATTACAGGCACTTATTTACAATAGGTTAATTGTTTTGTATTTGTCTGGGTGCTTTCTTAATTTATGGTTTTATGTTATTTTAAACTTTATGAGTGTTTTGTTGCAATCAATTTAGATATTAATAAGTACAATATAAATCTTGCAAGCAAGCAGGCAGAAAGAAAAAGAGTGGTCGAGAGAATGCTGAATAATAGCAGAAAGAAAGAGAGAGAGAGACAAATTCCAGATAAGGGCTCGGTAAAGAAAAAGAGAAAGGGGGATGCTGTCATCAGTGGGAAAAAGAGATAAAAAAGGATACTTAGTAGAGGGAAGGAAAGGGATATGATGATTAGGTGGAAGAAGTAGAAAAGATAAGGGGATGGGAAAGACAGAAGGGAAGATAATAGATAAAAGGAGAGGAAGAAAGAAAGGTGGATGCTGGGCAGGGAATGGAGAGACAGACAGACAGAGAGGTGAGGGACAGAAAGAGCAGTATGCTAGTCAGGGAGAGGATGAGAGAAGGATACTGGGCAGTGGAGGGATAGAGGGTATTCCGTCCATGAAGGATGAGAAAGGGGGGTGGAAAGAGAAAGAGGTTAAGTGGAAAATAGAGAGAGGGGGATGCTGGCTATGGGCATGCAGAGGTAGAGGAGGGTAGCGCTGGTCAGGAGGAAAGGAGGCAGTGAAAGAGAGAAGGTTACTGAAAGGGGAAAGAAAAATAGAGGGCATTCTCGGGAAGCAGGAAAGAGCACAAGGAGAAATATTTACTTATTTTTATTGACTTTGGTTTTATTTTTAGCTACTATTACTGTTATCATTCTTAATGCTCATCCCAAGTCTTTTCAAGGGGCAGGTTATCAAAGGAATATCTCCTTGAATGTGGAGTGCCTCAAGGCTCTTTGTTAGCTCCTACATTTTTTTAATATCTTCATCGCTCCCCTTGCCCTTCTGATCCAATCACACTACATACAGTATATACCTTTATATAGTTCAATGTATTAATTGCCCCATGTAATCTTCCAAGTTTTACTACCTGTTCCATGTAAAAGCATGTTGCTATGTTGTTCAATGTAAACCGCTTTGAATCAATGATAAGGCGGTATAAAAAAAACTGTTAATAAATAAATATACAGATTATATTCTAATTTTATTTTTTGTTGATTCCCAGGCAATAAATATCTCAGCCTTAGAAGCCTGCCAAAATATAGCCAAGTGGAAGGTCATTTGGTTTAGTAGATCTTTCCCTCCCTTCACATATTTACACAGAATGTCTCCTGGTAATCAAGGAACCCCTCTCTCCCTCTCCCTTTGCAACTCAGCTCACAGCTTGGGTGTTATATTAGACTCCACGCTTATGCTGAATCTTCAATACTCGTCAATAGTGAGATCCTCTTTCATGGCCTTGTGCAGAATCTTCTCTCTGTGCAGGATCTTAATATTCTTCTGCATTTATTAGTCATCTCTAAAACTGATTAGTGTAATGCACTATATAATGGCCTCCCTGGAATTCTCCATTGTCTTCATCTCATCCAGAGGAGAACAGTTAAAATATCGATGGGTGCTCAGAAATACGACTGTGTCTCTCCCCTTCTTGCAGCATATTGATTACTGGTAGCCTATTGTAAACTGTGTTTTTCAAGCCAGCCCTGGTGTATCCACTAGCCAGTCTGGTTTATAGGACATCCACAATGAATATGCATGAAACAGATTTGCATGAAATAGAGTGCATGCAAATATATCTCATACATATTCATTGTGGGTATCCTGAAAACCAAACTGGCTAGCGGGGTTACACCAGGACTGGCTTGAGAAACACTAATTATAAGATCTTGGTTCTAGCTCACCGAGCACTCCACACTGATCAGCTGACTACCTAATTCCTTATCACTCCTCACAGAAACGTAGGTCCTCACAAGCCTCTTTACTTAGCATTCCTCCAGTCTCTTGGTTCTATCTGGAAAGTACCCATCATTCCACCTTTGCCCTTCTGGTCCCTTCACTCTGAATTACACTCCCACTTTCTTTGCATCAATTTAAACATAAAAACATGGGGGTCAATATTCAATGATGGCATCCAGCACTTTTAAAACAGTTGGCCATTGCTGTTCTAATGTAAACCCAGATATTCAAGGCTGTTGAACTTATCTTTGGTTGATATTGTTCATCAACACCTCATCCCTTACATTTCTTTCTCTTGTCTCCTGTGAAAGATTATACTCCGTGTTTGTCTTTTTTAACCTGCTTCCCCACTGAATTGTAAACTGCTAAGATGTTGTATGCCTTTAGTGGTTTACAAATTTTGCAAATAAATAAATATCCAGCCACATGCATTGAATATCTGAGTAGCTTGATTAACGATTTAGCAAACCGGTTATCTGCAATATTCAATTGTTAAATGGTTATCCTTAACTAGGTAAATTTAGGACAGCTTTTTTCTGGCCTAATTTTACCCAGTTATGGATAACTGGTTATCGACTATCACATACTAACTGGTTATCCTTGGGCGCTGCCCCCACTCCACCCCAATGCTTGCTGGCTAGTGTCAGGGCATTGAGTGACACAAACCGGCCATATTTCTTCTTCTTCTTCTTTTTTTTTTTTTTTTTTTTTAAACTTTATTTATTAACCATCATAAACATAACAATCGGTACAGTAAGATAAAATAAGCAACACGCTACAGCAGAGTGGACTCTGATCTCCGCTGGAGCTACAGCTCTATACAGTTATGTATCTAGATCAATACTTAATTCACAGTATGATACAACCATGGTTAGAGAGTTTTTCCCCGTTTTTGATGATAGCTGTGCCCCCCTACCCCTTTCCCCCCCCATACCCTTCTACGCCCCCCCTCCCTCCCCCCCCCCCGGGTCCCCGCACCCCAATTCCACATACAATACAACAATACCCTCTCCAAGATCCCATTTCCTTCCTCCACTCCCAGTATCCCCAGACCCTAGTGGCCCACATTTACTATGTCGCTCCGGCACCGGGCGCTTAAACTCTGAATATAGGGTTCCCATATCAACATAAAGGTAGACCATCTCTTCACTGAACCCCGAGCCCTCCATCGCTCGGTCAATAGCAGCTGGTGAAAACTATTGCGCCACTCCAGGAAAGTAGGTGGGTCCCGATCCCTCCACCGGCGTAGGATCGGACCTTTCCCCACCAAACATGCCTTACGCACCAGTAACCGCCCCCACCGCCCTGTGGGTAAGGTTCGGTGCAATTGGTCAAGGGCGACCAATGCTCCCGTCCAAGGGAACCGCTGCTGCAGTAGTCTCATAATATATCTATGGATCTGGGCCCAGTAAGGGAGGATGCGCCTGCACTGCCACCACATGTGTGTTAAAGTGGCCATTGGACTAGAACATCGAGGACAAGACCCATCTTGCGTGATATGACTCCTCAGGGCTCGGCGCGGTGAAAAATGCACCCGGGTAAGGGCTTTATATTGTACTTTCCGCCATCTTGCTCCCTCCACTAATTGCACAATCCGCCCTACCGCCTTGCGAATCGTGCCAGGTTGTACTTCCCGTCCCATTTCTCCCCCCCAGGCCATTTCCACCCTCCCATAGTCAGGTAAACCCCCAAAGCACTCCAGCCGGGCCTTCAATCCAGCTATGGTCGGGTGGGCCTCTCCCCCGAGTTCGAAGAAGTCGATGATCTGCGCCGACCTGTCCTCCCCCAATTCCTCCCTAGGTAACGTCGCCACATAGTGGGTGAGTTGAAGATACGCAAAGTAGTGAGTGGGAGGTAGCCGGAATTCCTCCCGTAATGCCGAAAACGGTTTGCATTTACCCGTAAGGTCTACCACATGCCCTAGATATCGTAGCCCCTGTCGGTGCCATGTCTGAAACATCTGAGTATCAGAACCCGGTAAAAAATGTACATTGCCTCGTATAGGCAGCCAGCAGGACACCTGCCAGTTGCGTTGCCAGTAATTATTTAAATGTCGCCAGGTACGTCTCAGCGCAGTTAACATAATATTGCGCGCGAGTCGAGTTGGCAAGCGTGCACTATCCACATGAAGAGCCCCCACCGGTGAGAAAGGGGCCACCAATGCCGCCTCCAAGGCCCGTGGTGTAAATACCTCCGTGTCCCCCAAGTAATCGCCAACATGCCTCGCTTGACATGCCAAGGCATAAAGTCGCAAATCTGGCAGCCCCAGGCCCCCCCTGCACCATTTACCAATCATATGGGACATCGGGATTCGCGCTTTGGCCCCCTTCCACAGAAACCTTTGGATCTCCTTTTCCAATCTAAGCAAATCCCGACGTAATAACCAGACAGGTAACATTTGTAACCAGTAAAGAATGCGGGGTAGAATTACCATTTTAACTGCCGCGATTCTCCCCAATAATGATAGCGGCAGCGGGTTCCAAGCTCTCAATTGACGCCGCATCCCAGACAAGACTTTTTCCAAGTTAATATGATAGAGATCCTGCGGTAATCTCGTCAACACAATACCTAAGTATTTGAATTGATGATCCGACCATTTCAAGGGAAAGTCTACCCCCCAGCCCTCCCGCAGCCGACCTGAGACATCCAAGGCCTCCGATTTGTCGGCATTTATAGTAAGACCGGCAAAACTACCAAACCTCCGAAATTCGGCCATTAATCTCGGCAAAGATTCCCGGGGCTCCAGCAAGTGTACTAACATGTCATCCG
Source organism: Ichthyophis bannanicus (assembly GCA_033557465.1). Taxonomy (NCBI): domain Eukaryota; kingdom Metazoa; phylum Chordata; class Amphibia; order Gymnophiona; family Ichthyophiidae; genus Ichthyophis; species Ichthyophis bannanicus. The sequence continues at coordinate 98,381,723 of CM066040.1, read as the reverse complement.
CGAAGGCCGACGTCTTAAATCCCTGCTTGCCCACCTCAACCCCGCGAATCTGTCGGTCCAATTCGATACTCCGTATTAATGGATCCAACGATAGGACAAATAGTAAGGGGGACAGTGGGCAGCCCTGTCTAGTGCCCCTATATAAGGGAAAGGGAGCCGATAAGACCCCATTGCAAAGTACCTTAGCTGTCGGCGTATCATACAAACTCTTAACCATATCACAGAATGCCTGCCCGAGACCGTATAATGGTAGTAAATACTCTAGGTATGTCCAATCGACTTTGTCGAAGGCTTTTTCGGCGTCAAAACTCACTAGGAGTGACTGCAACCGGTGACAGTGCACCCACTCCAGAGATGTAAGTATTCGGCGTATATTACGCACTGCATAACGGCCTCGTACGAAACCCACCTGTGATTCATGAACAACGTCACCTAAGATTCCCGCTAGTCTCTCGGCCAGAATCTTCGCCAGCAACTTCATATCGTAGTTCAACAAAGAAATCGGTCGGTATGAGGCGGCGTGCGTTAAATCCTTCTCCGGCTTGGGTATCAGCGTAATATAGGCCTGATTATCCCCCCAGCGCCTACCCCCCCTCCCTATTCGCTGGTGATATGTATCTACCAATACTGGGCCCACCCAGGACGATAGGAGTTTATAAAACTCCGCCCCATACCCATCCGGGCCCGGGGTCTTAAAGCAACTAGCCTGTGCAATTACAGACTGTACCTCCTGTAAGGTTACCGGTAGTCCCAACTGATCCCATTGCGCCGCCGTCACCTGTGGGAGCTTCAACCTTTGGAGGTAGGCCTCCATAGTAGAGGGACTACACGCTCCTGGAGCGTATAGTTTTTGAAAAAAGTCTTTGAATATGGCATTAATCCCCTCCCGGCTTTGCTGGAGTTTCCCCCGGTCATCTCGAAGAGCTGCCACCCCCCTCCCTCCTCGTGGACCCCTCAAACAACGTCCCAGTAGCTTCCCCGGTTTGTCGCCAAAACAATATAACCGATATTTATAATACAGCAAAGATTTCTTGGCTCTCTGGTGGAGCAATTCATTTAGGGCCACCTGCAGTTCCCACAAACGTTTTCTATTAAACACGGTAGGCGCGCGACCACTGAGTATACGCGCTTGAGATACCTGTTGCTCCAACCGAACAATTTGTTCTGCCAACAGTCTGCGTTTCCGGGCCACAAACCCGATTATGTCACCTCTCAACACCACTTTGGCAGTCTCCCAAACCAATTCCGGGTCTTCTCTGTGTACCTGATGGTTTAATTCAAAATCATGCCAGCGTTGACCCAGAAATTGCCGAAATTGATTGTCATGGTATAAGTCAATGGGGAACCGCCACAGGCGGGATGTGCCAAGTCCTCCCCCCCATTGCACCTCAATCCAGGCCATGGCATGGTCCGAAATCTCCAAGGGTCCTATCTGCGCTTCTTCCACCCGTGCGAACATGCTGTTAGATAGCAAAAGATAATCTATCCTCGCGCTAGTCCCATGCGCCCTCGAGATATGCGTGAATTCCTTCTCGGAGGGGTGCAACAATCTCCACGGATCTATGAGGCCCAATCGGGTCCGAAGTCGTTGCAAAACCTGCGAGCCTAACGTTCTATCTCTCGTATCTCTGCCACTGGAGGTGTCCAGACCCACTTCAAATACCCCGTTAAAATCTCCCCCCAGCAACAAAGGTACATCAGGCAATTGCTCCACTTTGGCAGCAAAACGGTCAAAAAACTCCCGATCCAGCGAATTGGGACCGTACACATCTCCCAATACTATCTCTCGGTCCTCCAATAGGCCATGCAGTAACACAAATCTCCCATGGGGATCGGCCACCTGTCGTTGCATCGTGAAACGCACCCGTTTATGAATTAAAATGGCCACACCCCCTTTTTTCCCTAGTGCAGGCGCTCCCCACACCTGCCCCACCCAATCTCTACATAATTTAGCATGTTCTTCAGCAGTCTGGTGAGTTTCCTGGAGTAGCGCAATGTCACAATGATGCCTAGCCAGAGCTTTAAGTATTTTATATCGCTTTATGGGGCTGCCCAAGCCACATACGTTCCAAGTTATGACTCTCAAAGTACTGTAATAGTTTTACGGCTTAGCTGCCAACACAACGTGCTTGGGGAGACCCTCCCAGCCAGGAGCCTTCCCCCAGTGTCACCCAGGTTTATTATACTGTGTATCCACTTAGAATTCAGGGTGCAGAGACCCCCCTCCCACCCTCCCCCACTCCCCCCCCGTCCCCGCCCCCCCTCAATCCCACTACTACCTCCTCCCCCATCCCCCCCTCTCTCCATCCTAAACCTCCCTACCCCTCCTCTATCCCCCCCTATCCCTGCTCCAACTACTCCTCCTAACTACAGGACTCCCTACTCCTATCCCCACCCAGGAAGTCCTCAAGAAACCCCTCTGAGCGTGTCACTGCACCCCAGGCCTCGCTGTCTATCATCCTTCCACAACTCAACAGTCTCCCCTCGATTAATCGAAGGAAGTATTCCTCCTCGTAATGCCCAGCACCTACCACACCCCCGCGGCCCGGCCGCCGTACTTAGTATCCCTTCCCCTCCCCCCTTCCGACCCGGCCTAACCCGCCTACCCCCCCCCCTCCGACCCCACCCCCTGCTCCTCTTCCTCGCTTAATGTCCCCCCCTCCCCTCCAACAGCCCCTTCACAATCTCAGCAAACGTGCCGTCTCCTGCGGGACACAACAAATGCTGGGGCGGGGGGAGGGAGGGGGGAGGGCCGCCACCCGCGCGCCGCCAATATCCAGGCCTGAGTGGCCACCCACTCACTCGGCCTAGTGTAGGCCCCTCCGCCTAGCCAGCAGCCCCCTCCACGCTAAAATACTCCCCCCCCCGCCCCGCCTCCGCCCAGCTGCCTCTACCGTCTCCCCCACACACCGTGCCGGGGAGACGGAAGGTGACAGCAAAGGAGACTGAGGAGCCATAATCCCTGTACCCCCTGGCTAGGCCGGCTGGAGAGATCCTTCCCTCCTTACCCAATAAGGGGAACTGCAGCGCCCACCGCCACCTTAACAGAGATACTCATCTCGCCCCCTGCCTGAATTAACAGAGTATCTCTGTTGGCACCATATCACCCCATCAGGGAACCAAACATATGTCATCTACAGCCCCAGTTCTTATCAGGGGGAAAGGGAGAGAGATGTGTCAGAAATTAAGCAACTTTGTTACCTTACCCCATTACAGGCAGTTAAGTAGTCAAAAGGAAACAAAAACCACCACAATGTTACTTGTAATGGCCAGCGCCACAATGTATTCCCCCAGTCTACACTCCCCCAGGGGAGCTTTCTCAGTCAGGCAGTCCAAAGAGCTCCGGGAGGCTTCAGGTGTGGGGCGCTGCCGCGGCCTTCCTTTGGGTGCAGATCTGGTGCACATAATCTCCTGCTGCAGCTGCCGATTCAAAAGAGCGGTGAGCACCATCACAGAGCACGTGAAGCTTGGTGGGATACTGCACGGAGAAACGGATTCCGGCTTCGATCAGTTTACCGCATAATGGGGCATACTCCCGTCTCTTCTGGCTCAGTGCCATGGAGTAATCCTGCGCCACCGGATTTTAAAATTATTGTAAGTCAGTTCCCCCGTCCGCCGCGCAGCCCTGAGAATCAGTTCCTTTTGCGGGTAGTGCAGAAACTTCGCTAAGACGATTCTGGGGTGAGGGTCACGCACTTGTTTCGCGCCCACCCGGTGCGCCCTTTCAATGTGGATCTTCTCCCCGAGCTCCCCCTCTGCCACAATATGCAGGACTAGCTTCTCCAGGTAATTTCTTAGATCGGCATCCGTGACTGTTTCGGGATCCCCAAAAAAACGCAGATTATTTCTTCGTGACCTGTTTTCCAGGTCATCAAGTTTGGCGGCCTGTTGGGTTAGCTGAGACTTCAGGCCCACCACCTCTGTGGTCAGCGTATCCACCTGCTCCTCCACCCGGGCCACGCGGGCTTCAGCCTCCTGCACCCGATTGCCCAGCAGATCCACCGATGACCGTATCCCATCCATTTTACTGTGCAGGGCATCAAACTGAGGCTTGAAAGCCGTCGCCACAGCTGCTGACAGCTCCTCCAGTGAGGTCGGAGACCCGGGTGAAGCCGGCGTCGAGGGTGCATCCGCCATCTTACTCGAGCCGGCTCCCCGCTCTCGGTCCTTTCGCAGCGCCTTAATTGCTGTCGCCATGTGTTTGAGTCACTCCAACCACTCCGGGAGGAACCGCAGGCACTCCGAAGCAGGTTAGTTACCTTCTTGGCAAAGCAATGTGGGTTTAGTACGGTACTTATCGCCGGCTCAGGCCAAAGGCTGCAGGACACTCTCAAGATGCGACCTCTACCCTGTCCGCATCACGTGGTCTCCCTCTTCTTCTTCTTCTTTAATCCTTAGCTGGTGTTTTGGGGAGCAGGTCATCCTCTCAACCAATACATTGCTGTAGGTGCTGCTGGATTCCGTGTGTTGTTCACAATATGCTTCCAACCTTGGCGATCGGTGGCGATATTTCTGGCCTCATCAATGGTCAATTGCTGGTTCCTTAGGTCTTCCTCAATGTGCTTGAGCCATGTTTTCTTCAGTTCTGCTCACTGAACTCTCCAGTAGACAGGTCGCTCTTGCTAGAGGAGTTTGTATGGCAGCCGACTGGTGCTCATTCTGCAAACATGGCCAAACCATCACAGTCTGTATTTTTGGATTTGTTCTTTGACTGAAGGTTGATGGTTGCACCTTGTCTGAACTGTCTTGTTTTGATGGAGATCACAAAGACAGACACCTAAAATCTGTCTCAGGCATTGCATTTGCAAGACCTTGAGCTTGTTCATGTCAGGTCTGAGCAGAGTCCATGTTTCCATCTGTACAGGAGAATTGGCAGGATCAGTGTTCGAAAGAGGTGAATTTTGATTTTGGTGGAGATATTGGCCTTCTTCCAGAGGCACCATTTGAGCAAGGCGAACACTACTGTTGCCTGGCCAATCCTGCTGTGGACTTCAGTGGTGGATGCCACCTTCTTCTCCTGCACCAGTGATCCCAAGTATTTGAATTCTGGGACCTGCTTGATTTGGATTCCATTAAGGTGCACATTGGCCTGTGATCCATCTGTGGTCATAACTTTGGTCTTGTCCGCATTGATCCTTAGGCCTTAAGACTAGGTGATGTGGTAAAGGATGTCAGTGGCATCTGCATCCGTGTCAGCGAATATGGCACTGTCGTCTGCAAACATCAAGTCAGTCAGGAAGTTGTTCACATCATACTGGACCCCGCATCTGCCTCAAATGCTTTCCTCATAATGATGTTGAATATGATATTGAAAAGCAGGGGTGACTGCAGTTTGGATAGGAAATTCCTTGAATAGTTCATTTTGGATTGGCACACTGCTGGTTGAGCCATTGTAGGATGCTTGGAGAAATTGGATGATCTTCAGCGGCACATGCTCGTTCTCCAATGCCCTCCACAGGCTGGGCCAGTGAATACAGTCGAATGTGGATTTGAAGTCAATGAAAACTATGATGGTTTGCTTTCCCTACCTGATCCTTTCCTCCACCAGTTGACGAAGGAGAATATTTGATCAGTGCAGCCCCCGATGTGGCCAAATCCTGCCCACCTAAATCAGTGGGTCAGTTGATGTAGTGCATATGGATTTTCAGAAAGCCTTTTACAAGGTCCCTCATGAGAGACTTTTGGCAAAATTAAAAAGTCATGGGATAGGAGGCAGTGTACTATTGTGGATCAGGACCTGGCTAAAAGCTAGAAAGCAGAGAATAGGGCTAAATGGCCAATTTTCCCAATGGAGAAAGATGAATAGTGGAGTACCCCAGGATCTGTGCTGGGTCCGCTGCTTTTTAACATGTTCATAAATGATCTCGAAATGGAAATAATGAGTGAGGTACTCAAATTTGCAGATGACACAAAATTACTCAAAGTTGTTAAAACCCAAGAGGATTGTGAAAAATTGCAAGAGGACTTTAATAAATTGGAAGACTGGACGTTCAAATTGCAGATGTATACAAGTGCAAATGTATACAAGTGCAAAGTTACACACGTAGGAAAGAACAACCCAAACTATGGTTACATGATGCAAGGATCCACATTACGAACCACCACCCAGGAAAAAAGATTTAGGCATCATCATGGATTACACGTTGAAACCTTCCGTCCAGTGTGCAGTGCCTACCAAGAAAGCAAACAGAATGCTAGGAATCATAAGGAAAGGAATGGAGAATAAAACAAAGAATATTATAATGCTTCTGTATCATTCCATGGAGCGACGACCCTCGAATATTGTGTGCAAATCTTGTCAACGTATCTTAAAAAAGATATAGCGGAATAAGAAAAGGTACAGAGAAGAGACACCAAAATGGTAAAGGGGATGGAAGGTACCTCTATGAGGAGAGGCTAAAAAGGTTAGGGATCTTCAATCTGGAAAAGAGACAGCTGAGGGGAGGTCTGGAAAAGAGACAGCTGATAGAGGTCTATAAATTAATGAATGGAGTAGAATGGGTAAAAGTAGATTGATTGTTCACACCATCAAAATGTAGAAAGACTAGGGGACATGCAATGAAGCTACAGTGTAACCCATATAAGACTAATAAGAGAAAATATTTTTTCACTCAATGTGTAATCAAATTCTGGAATTCGTTATCAGAAAATGTTGTAAAAGCTGTTAGTGTAGCTGGGTTTAAAAAAGGTTTGGACAAGTTCCTGGAGGAAAGGTCCATAAACTATGATTAAAGGGGACCCAGGAAATCCATTGCTTGACCCAATATTCTAGGGAAACTGCTAGGTACTTATGACCTAGACTGGCCACTGTTGGAAACAGATACTGAGCTTGATGGACCTTGGTCTGAACCAGTATGGCATATCTTATGTTTTTATGAGCTGTAAGGGAGATTCCAAGTGACAGTTTTTGGAGGGAAACTTGTCTTCCTTTCATCTTTATGTCAAGCAGATAGGATGTAGCACTGCGCTCCCTAATCAATGAGGTCCTAGGCGCTAGATTAGGCACAGGAAAAGAGGAAAGTGAGTTTTTTTCCCCAAGGTTACTTCTTTCCTGTCTCCCAAACCAGTTTGCAGTTTAACCCTTTCCATGCCAAGCCCAAAACTCTTGGGATCCAAAATTCTGACTAAATATTCCTATCAAATGGTATATAATACATGACCATAGCAGAAGGAAAATCACTATTAGAACATATTGAATAAGACGGGTACAATTTTCCTGAAATATGCAAAAATTAACCCAGCTGCAGAATGTGGATTAAAATTTTAAAGTAGGCCTTCAAATGTTAAAAAGTGAAGACCTCAGGTCCCACAGAGGATGGATTCTCACCATGCCAAATCAGTAGAGGAAAAAAGGGAAAAGAAAGATGTATGATAGAAAAGAACGAAGGAGGTGAAGGAGGCTTCAACAGGCTTTCTATCATTTTACTTGCAAGAGAAACTCTGTGAGTGAGAAACTGTATGGGAGTCTAGGACCAGCTGGAGGAGAGGACCTGCAGTCAGAAGCATTCACAGATGGACTCATATGGAGAGGTTATCCAAACAGATCTCTGGAGTCAAAGAATACTTGACCTATCTTTTGGAAAAGTACCAAATAGGAGTTCCTGTGGGTTTGGAGAACCCACAGTTGTAAGAGTGTATAGAGTATCATTTCCTTAGAGAAGAAGAGGAAGAAAGACTCTGCCAGAAGATCAGCCAGGAGTTGGAGAGAAGATATACTGAAGAAGATCCTGCCTAGATGAGCTTAAGGGGTCTGTTTAATAGTGTGGTAAATTTCTGCAGGTATCACATCTTAATTGCAAAACGTAATACACAGTAAATGCAAAGCTTATGCAGTATCTGTTGGGGACATAGCCAACATCTGCCAATGCAGTTATTGCACAGGGCAAACATTTAACTCACATTAACAGCATTGCCAATAGTGCAGTTGCAGGCACACGATCGGCAAAACACTAAGGGGTTGGTGCAGCAGGAATATCCCCCACCCCCTTTAGGTCTTCTGACATCCTTCCAAACATCCCCTCGGTCCTCAGGAATCCCTCCCCCCCCCCCCCAACATCTTTCCAACCCCTCCAGATTCCTTGGCATCTTTCAAAAATTGCCCCCCCCCCCATGAAAAAAAAAAGCAAAACAAAACCCTGGCTCCTACTCTGGGTTCCTGGAGTCTAGCTGGGAGCAGAAACAATTCCTAGTCACTCCTGCCCTATCAGCGCCTCTGCCCCCAAGCAGTAATCTACTACCTATGGTCACTAGGGGTCAAGCTGCCCAATGTCTCTAGCATATCTCCCCATCTTACTTTTTTGCTCAGGCACACATGTTTAGATCTTTCAGTCTGTTCTCATACGGTTTATGGAAATGAGCATCCTAGACTTGTTTAGTCAAAAGTACTTTGACGTGCTATGGAGATGCATAATTATTTATTTATTTACAAACACTTATGTACCGCAGATCTCACCCCTTCTCTGCAGTTTACAATAAAAACATAAATAATTAAACACACAGACATACTATGGACAATACAAAATATCAAGGCTTCTTTTCAAATTAGTATCTTGAAAATACAAACCCATTTTCTCTTTTAGCTTTTTGTTGTTGTTTATTTTAATTAAAAATGTTTCCTTTTTGCCATAATATTTGTAGAATCAGGGTAAAAAGATAATGTCTGTGCATACACTGGCTGATTTCAGCCACTAGCTCCTAGATAAAATATTAAAACAGCTGAACTGACAAGGCAGATTGAAAATCACTTCTTTTGCTACAGTGTTACAAGTCATGCTTGGTTACCTAATGCATTATTAACATACACACACAGTATGACCATCAATGAAGAAAGGAAGGAAGCTTTATTATTTCCAATTGTGGAATCTGTAAATGTTGAAAACACTATAAAATCTGCTACCATTGTCTTCATTGTTGGGCGATCACTTTACAGGTGAAGGCACGTTTTACAAATGACGCCTAGGTGCAATTTGGGACGTCCAGGTCAAAACATATATAAAAAGTCTGACCACATGCAAGTTTCACCCAATTTTAGAAATGTGTACACGCCAGACATGGACATTGGTGGCACAGCCACATAGACATCCCTGTGACAATAATTCAGAATAGGTACTGTACATCTATCCCATGCTGCGTACACGTCACAGGCAGCAAACCCGCACAGCACAAGTTTGTTTGCTCAGTTGAGTTGTGAAAGGTCCACATTAAAAGATTTTTGTGTATGATTATATAGTGGCTAGCAATTATGAAATCAATCATTTGTGATTTGCGCTCTATGGAGTAGAGCTAGCTGGTTGTGACGTTGGACTGCTGGATTGGTTAATGAGCGTTGGGAGGGGTGTTTCAGACAGTTGCTTTTGCGCTTTTGGCAGTGGTTTGCTGCCTGCATGCAATTATACCCTACTGCATTCGGCAAATAACTAGTTGTGCTTGTGGCAATTGGTTTTCTGAGATTGTGAGAATTATGCAGCACCGAGTCATTATATTGTTACTGGCATTTGTTCTTAGGAATGGTTGAAATGTTGTTTGTAAATTGAACATGGGTAAAGGGTTTTAGCTCCCTGAAGCAGCGATAGCAAAACGCCCGTCATTGGAGTTGAACTGCAGCTATGTTGGAAATTGGCATTGGCAGTCAGCAGCTAAGTACAATGTCACATTTTGCTTAAATGGCTACGTAATATTGGGGTTTTAAAAGTTTAATGTACTCATAACAGGGCCTTTTTTGTGAGTGCAAGGTGATTTGTGCTGGAGGATTTTTCTGACCTATGATGGTGAGATATCATTAACCTGTTTGTGAGAAGCCACTGTTGGCTGACAGAGATATTGAGGGCCATTGTGTTGGCTTAATATTCTGAGGTCTTTTTCCTCCAGCAGTTTTGCATTATTAAGATTTGGAGCTGTGTATTATATATAAGAAGGATTTGTGGGGAGATCCAGTTTTTGAGGTTTGCTGGAGCAGGAGTAGACATGGATGTCACTGCTGGTGGGTTGAGACGTGATGGCCATTTCTGAAATCAGGTGAACATGTATCTTTTACACAATGACCTGGACAGCCTCCATCAGGCCCCCATGTGACATGGATGTGATCGCTCCTGAGACACCCACATACCCGGCTTTCTGAAATGGCTCCAGGGACATCTTTGTGATTTGCACATCCGAATGCCCATTTTCAGATGTCCAAATCATGAACAGAGCTCCTACAATGACCACCATGGGGTGAAAGTTTCATGTCTAATTAATTCATAATAAGATCTTATCAAACAGAAAGACCAACAGAAAGTGATGTCACCATATAGGTCAATTTGGAATAGATGTGTTCTGACCAGCGCTTCCCTGCTCCAATGTCCATGAGTCTCATCTCATTCTGAAACAAAGAATATGCAATTATATGCAAACAATTCAGTTTAGACAAACTATATACAAATTATCTCTTGCATATTAATTGTGGATATCCTGAAAACAAGAACTGTTTTAGGGCCATGAGGAATAAAGCTGAAAACCACTGAATAAAATGGTATATGTAAGATAAATCATGCTGTAAGCCTGGAATATTGTATTTTTCAAAATGAACATCAGAATAACTTGTCATAGGCTATATTTTCAGCAGTTGTAATTATATCAACCTTATATTTTTCCAAGGCTGGTCAGTATGCATTGGCTGCCTGTAATGGTGAACTTTAAGACCTTGCTTATGGCTTTTAAGATCTTGCAAGAAAAGATCCCAAAGTATCTCGGGGAGAAATTACAGAACTCCGTGCCTCGCTAGATGTTTGGGTCTCAGCTGTGCATTCTCCTCAGTAAAGAAGTGCACACAACTGGGCATTTTCTCATTGTAGTCCAGCTTAAGAACATAAGATATGCCATACTGGGTCAGACCAAGATCCATCAAGCCCAGTATCCTGTTTCCAACAGTGGCCAATCTAGGTCACAAATACCTAGCAGTTTCCACAAAAGACATAGGTTCCACAATGCTCGAACTGGGGCAAGCAGTGGATATCCTGGGTCCCCTTTAATAATGGTTAATGGTGGATTGAGGGGCAGAGTCAAGATGGCGGCACTATAGGAGAGTGGCGTCTCTGCTTTTCCTCTCGAAAAGAGCTAGCCTTTTTTCCCATGCCTCCTAAGCGACGCAGAAACCCCAGAGCCAAGCCGGCCAAGGGTGTTTCTTCCGCGGCTGATCAGCAGCAGATAGAGGCACTCCTCCTTAAAGCCCTGGCGCTAGAGAAGGCTGCAGAGGGCTCGTTGCTGAGGTCGACGATTGGGGAGCCGGCCTTGGCTGAGCAGATTTCAACCTTCCCGCAGCCGTGTTCGGTGGTTCCATTGGAGTCGGAGCCTGTGGAATCAGGCTCCATTGTCATCGCTTCACTTACTTCGTGAGAAGAAGAAGGTTGAGCTTTGGGCCTGCCTGAGTCCTTCTCAATGCCGCTTCTTGTCCCCTCTGTCCATACAGTGAGACTTGAGGAAGGTCCTGAGTCGGCCGTTGAGCCAGTTTCTGGTGCTCCTTTAGCAGCGGTGGACATTTCTCGCTTGAATACGCCCCCAAGTTCCCAGCAGCAGCGTTTGGGTGAAATCTTCTTGGAGTCTATTTGGAAGATGTTAGTGAAGCTGGATATGACTGTCGCTAAGTGTGCAGCTGATGTCTCCGCTCTGGTGCAGGTAGTTGCTCAGAACTTGATGCAACTTTCGAGTTTTGAGACGGACACACATGAGAAGTTTGTTGCTATTACTAAGGACGTCAGCGACTCTAAATCTGTGACTGATCAATTGGTGAAGGATAAAGTAGCTGTTCATCAGAAGCTAGAACAATTTGAAAACAAATTCAGGGGTTTAAATTTAAGAATTTTAAATTTTCCTCAGGTAGTTAATATGTCTCCTTTGGATACCTTTAAGAAGTATATGTAAGAAGTGCTCACAATTCCTGATTCTGCATTTCCTCCTATAACTAGGGCCTATTTCCTGCCAGTAAAGAAAGTTGGGCAAGATATTCCTTCTTTACCTGTTCCTGATAATCTTACAGATTTCCTTGAATGCTCTTCTCTTTCAGTGCAGGCTCGCTCTACATTATTGATATCTTTTGTATTTGACACTGATCTCTCTAGAGTGTTGTCTTTAATATTTCAAAAAGCTTTCTACTCATTTTTTGGGTGAATGTGTTAGAATTTTTCCAGATGTGAGTCGAGTCACAAAGGAGCGTAGACGGCAGTTCTTGATCATGCGGCAAGAAACAGTGGCCTTGGGGCTAGTTTTCGCTTGCGGTATCCCTGCAAATGTTTTATTTCATATTTGGGGGTTAAATATATTTTCTTTGCACCTGAACAGCTACGGTCTTTTCTCGACCTTAAGAAACTCCTGACTGTGACTAGTTTAGGGGGAGATGGCGTTTGATTCAGGATATATAAGAACTTCACTGGCTTCCAATCAGCTCACGCATTAAATACAAAACTATAATTAATATATTCAAAATTAAGCATCATATTTCAGCCAACAGCCTGCACTCCATCATTCAGCCAGACATCAGTACTCGACCAAGAAGAAGTGGAACTTCCAATAGAGTTAGCACCTCAATTGTCTTTAGAAATTCATGAAAGATCACTACAGAAAGAGCTCTCTCCCTGGCTGCTCCAAAAATTTGGAACTCACTCCCAGACGATTTGAGAGCAACAACGGACCTCAAAGACTTCCGAAAACTGCTGAAAACATTGCTTTTTTTCGAGCATTATGGTCCTGTCACTTAACCAGTAGTTCTATCTACTCACCCCTATAAAGCCTGTTAAAATTTGTTCAGTGTCCCTTGATTTTTAAAACTATTTATATTTAACCTTATATCCACTCACATGCAAATCTTTTAACCTCCTTCTCTGTTTTAATCACACTCTCTTTACGTTTGTTTATATTGTTGTTACACCGCCTTGATTTTATGATAAGGCGGTATAGAAATACTGTTAAATAAATAAATAAATATAACACAGTGTATTGAGAGTGCTGGGGTGAGTGCTTAGTGCTTTTTTTCTTGGATTTCTTTTTTCATTTATATTTTTCCCCATGTGTCACTCTGCCCCCCCCCCCTTGTTCTATATTGGGGTCTATTTTTAGAGTTGTATTTGTTGTTAATTAATTGAGGTATTATTAATTGCCTGTGCTTTTCATGATTTATATCCTTTACAACTCTTATGTTTCTGTCACAAGATTTATGCTTGTAGAATTTGTTAAAACTTATAAATAAATAATTTTAAAAAAACAAACAAAAAAAAGATTAATGGACCTTTCCTCCAGGAACTTCTCCAAACCTTTTTTAAATCCAGCTACACCAACAGTTTTTACTACATCCTCCTGTAACAAAGTCCAGAATTTGATTACACGTTGAATGAAAAAATATTTTCTCTTATTAGTCTTAAATAGGTTACCCTGTAGCTTGATTGCATGTCCTCTAGTATTTCTATATTTTGATGGCGTAAACAATCGATCTACGTTTACCCGTTCCACTCCATTCATTAATTTATAGACCTCTATCATATCTTCCCTCAGCCGTTTCTTTTCCAGGCTGAAGAGCCCTAACCTTTTTAGCCTCTCTTCATAGGGGTATCCTTCCATCCCCTTTACTATTTTGGTGGCTCTTCTCTGTACCTTTTCTAATAAAGCTATATCCTTTTTAAGATACGGCGACCAGAACTGCACACAATATTCAAGGTGCGGTCGAACCATGGAACGATACAGAGGCATTATAATACCCCTTGTTTTATTCTCCATTCCTTTCCTTATAATTCCTAGCATTCTATTTGCTCTCTTGGCAGTTTCTGCACATTGGGTGGAGGGTTTCAACATGTTTTTCACGATGACCCTAAATCTTTTTCCTGGGTGGTGGTTCCTAATGTGGAACCTTGCATCATGTAACTATAGATTGGATTGTTCTTTCCTAGGTGCATAACTTTGCACGTATCCACATTAATTTTTATCTGCCATTTCGATGCCCAGTCTTCCAATTTATCAAAGTTCTCTTGCAATTTTTCACAATCCTCATGGGTTTTTAACAAGTTTGAATAATTTTGTGTCATCTGCAAATTTGATTACCTCATTCGTTATTCCCATTTCCAGGTCATTTATTAATATATTAAAAAGCAGCGGACCCAGCACAGATCCCTGGGGTACTCCACTATTCACCTTTTTTCATTGGGAAAATTAGTCATTTAGCCCTACCCTCTGCTTTCTATCTTTTAACTAGTTCCTGATTCACAATAATACACTGTTTCCTATCCCATGACTTTTTAATTTCATCAAAAGTCTCTCATGGGGGACCTTGTCAAAGGCTTTCTGAAAGTCCATACACTATATCAACCGACTCACATTTGTCTACCTGTTTATTCACACCTTCAAAAAAACATTTCATATTAGTAAGACAAGACCTTCCTTGGCTAAAGCCATGATGGCTGTCTCCCATTAAGCCATGACTATCTACATGTTCAGTAATTTTGTTCTTTATAATGGTTTCTACCATTTTTCCTGGTACTGACGTCAGGCTCACTAATCTGTAGTTTCCTGGATCACTCCTGGAACCCTTTTTAAAAATTGGCGTTGCATTGGCCATCCTCCAATCCTCAGGTATTACAGATGATTTTAATGATTGTTCACAGATTACTAATAGTAGGTCTGCAATCTCATATTTCAGTTCTTTCAACACCCTTGAATGTATACCATCCAGTCCAGGTGATTTGCTACTCTTCAGTTTATCAAACTGTTGTAATAAGCAACTTTAATACCTTTGTCATGTAGAGTTATAATTGACATTTCGCCATTAGTTGAAAACATAGCTATTTCTTCATTGCAGATGGTGAAGGGGTAATGTTTTCAGGAGTCTGTTGAATAGTGAGAATTACATTTTTTGGCTGTGGGGTTTTAAATGGGAAGTAAATGCTCGATGCTGGAGAAATGTAAGAATTTGGAACAATGGTGCTAAATTTTAAATAGCTTGGAGTGGCTAAGAATCTGCTATAGTGGAGTCAGGGGGAATAAAGTGAGGAAAATGGTTGAATCAGAGCTAGAATAACAGGTTCTCTTTGGGGTGAATAAGAGGTGGGAAGGATTAGTAGAGAGTTTTAAAGCAGCATGGAGAACTGCCATATTTTTTGGAACTCAAATTTTATTTTGGGAAATGTGCTTGGGAGGTGCCTGGCCTTACTGTCTTTTCTCGGTTGGTTGGTTCCCCCACTAGAAACCTTTGATTTCCCCTCTCTCATTGTCCCTAGGCCTAGCCACAATTGGAAACACCCTTGCTTCACCTCGTACATGCCCCTCCTTTGTATTTGATTTGTAGGGCCATTCTCACTACAGAGGATCGAGAAGCCGGCCTTCCAAAGACAAGTTTCAAATAGAAAACTAGGCTGAAACAAACAATCAAAATTCAGTATACTTATATAACTGGGTTCCTTCTCACAGATAACTCCTCATCACTGGGGATTCCTTGCAGGCAGTGGCATTTCGGGGTTTCCTATATAAAGTGATCTATTTTGGTAGAACATGCAATTATTTTTCAAATACGGCACATACAAAATATAAAAATAAATGTTTACACAGTATCTAACTTGAAAATAATTTTTCCACCTTTGCTATCTGAACTCTTTTTTCTCATAGTAGTTAGAAAACTTATTTATATTTCTAATTTATGAAATCAAAAGAAAAGGAATGAAAAGAGAATATGCCAAAAATAAACAGCACAGTATTATTGAGCATAAAGCTGCTGAGCAAAGCCTAAAACAGAAAGATAAAAGTAAGGGATGTTACCCTCTGAAGTGAACTTTGGTTGTTTATCTTCCATGCTATAGAAAAGTTCCATTAATAATTTCATTTACTGCTCACTGTGCCTTGGGGAATATAGATTTTGTCTTCCAATATGACTCCAGCATGCATAAATCAACATTTATCATACCATTTGTGTAAAAAAGCTGATGCTGTATGAATTATAATAACTCTAAAGAATAAACTACATTCACATGTGTTTGCTATCTTTAAACAGCATGGGAGGCAATGTTCAAAAGGTCTTACTTTGGGAGTCAGTTCAGTCACTGTTTTTGAACAGTTTTTTCCTCTGGCCTGTTTAGCAAACTGTGTTAGGTGTTTAACAGGGGTTTTAATGCCCGCTGGGGCATGCTTAATAAAGTTCATTACTGGAAAGCACAGTCTTCAGCAGGCACTAACTGCGCTGCGCTGCACTGATATTCCTAACAGGGTTTTGCGCTAGTGAACCCTTGCTAACTAGTTAACACATTAGTGGGCGGAGATAGGGCAGGATAGGGGCGTAACATGGGCTTTGATGGTGCATTGTGGTCAGTGCAGGCCTTATCGGCCTGTGCTAACTGGGCCTGTTGCCATTAGCACAGGTGTATTTAATGCCACCTCAATGGGTGGTGTTAAATGCATCTGTATGCCAATTAGCACATTGACTCATGACAGCAACGCATTGTTAGATGGGAGAAGGAAGCATATGCCCACAAGCTTTACCAAAGGCATCCATGTTGATACCATGTTGCAATCATGCACTATCGGCATGGTCTTTAATAAACATGCCTCACTCTTGAGTGAGGTAAGTCTTACTGTATAGTCATGACAGCGTAAACTAACTGCATGCTGTGTTATGGGATGGAACAGGGCAGGTTATGAGCAGAGAATGGGCATGGACTGCACATTGAGTTAGCACATAATACTTTACAAGTATTGTCACCGTTGCCGATAGCACAATCGCACTTAAGGCCTCCTCAAGAGTGTACGCATGCTATCGGCATGCAGGTTTGCAGCTTGCTCTGTTTTTTAAAAAAACACGATCCCTGCTGATCAGTATCTCCACTATCCCCCAGCCCCCAATCAGCATTCAGACACTCCCTCTTTATCAGGCTCCCGAACACCCCCCCCCCCCCCTTTCATCTGCATCCAGAATCCCCAGCCCTGCCAAGAATGTCCCAAACAGTTACTGGAATGATTTCGTAGCCACTTCAGATTAGTTTTAGCAGTTAACCCATGTTATCTGCAAAACAGTTTAGAAAGTCCTGCATAGTAAACGCTCATATTTCACACCTCAAGTATGTGCATAGAATGTAAGAATGAATGGGTGAAAACACATATTAATTTAAGACATGGTCGCCTACACCAGCTCCATGGCAAAGGTGAAAATGACAGAAAGTAAGGGAAGGGGCAAGTAGGTCCAGAGATCCATGGGGAACGGGGAAAGACTGGAAGGGTGAGTGATACAGAATCAGGAGAAGGAAGATTAATGATGTGAGAGCCAGAAAGGAAAGGTGAGGCACAAAGTGAGTAAGAAAGATAGAAATTTGGTGCTGAGAGGGCAAAAGATCCAGAGGGGATAGGGAAATGGGGTGACCTGAAACAGGGCAGGCTAGAGAGCACAAGTATCCAAAGTAAAATATTTGCATGTACTCCCAGATTCTTCCTCCTTCGCTTTGACTAGAGTGGTAGAACTCAAATCTGATGTTCTCCATACAGTTTATGCCACCCCCACTTCATCCCCAGTCTCTCTATGCCAGCTCACACTTGAGCATCTCTCACTCAATGCATTTGTTTACCTCTACCTCCAGCATAACTGGAGCACCATGAGCTCAGCCCCATAACTAACATACTAGTTCCCCTCCAACTCTATAATGTTCCACTTGTTGCCAGTTTCAAAACTTGCAAACCAGCAATTCCCACTTAGATCTCAGCATGATGACCCAAAGCCCACGAGACAGCAAAAATGAAAGCCTGGCGAGTATGGGTTCCCACCACTAGGGTGGAGGAGGACAGGAAAGTGGCATAAGTATCCTGCATCTTATGGAAGAGTCCCAAGTGCTCTTCATTTCTTAGTGGCTCCTGTATTCAGAAATAGGGATTGAAGATGGCTAAGAATCTGTGTCCTTATCTCTACCAGACTGCATAGACCACATGGTCTTCATCTGTCATCATTTTCTGTGTTTCTATATTATGAGTGGTATTGTTCCACCCAGGGAAATTAGGTGTGCGTCTTACCACAATACAATATGAATATTTCAGTTTTACTGTACTGTATCTGTGAGTAGCTACTTTTGTGGCTCTCTTGTTCCAATTTGCCCTCTAGGACAAAATTTCAGAATTCATCATTGCTTTGGGGCACCCTCCCTATCACATCTGAACCTCAGCATCGGTATCAACCAGGAGAAATAGAGAAGGAGATAAAACAGTGAGAAGGTGAAAGTGTAGTGGCACAGAGACAGAAACAAAAGAAAAATATTCAGAGATACATACTAAGCAGAAATAAGGAAAGAATGAGGAATACATACAATTATAGAAAGTGTGGAATGGAGACCAAGAAAGAAGACATGAGAAGAGGAACAAGGGAAAAGGAGAACATACGATGATGGAAAAGACAGCAAAGATAACACACACTTTATTTTCAGTTTAGATGGTGGTATATGACCTTTTTAAGGTTTGAAATTTTAAACCTACAATATTTTAAAATATTCTAAATAATTGCTACGTGGCAATGCTTTATTCATGATAGGTCAGCCTCCTGCATTTTTAATGTTTACATGTCAAACACATAGGCAGTCATTTTGGAAGCCTTATTTGTGATTTGGACATCCGAAAATATGCATGTGGCTGTCCAAAGTGCAAAGATGTCCCTGGAGGCATTTTACAAACCGTGTCGCCAGAGCAGGGATGTCCAAGTAGGCAGGAGGAGTCGCGGGAGGCGTGTCCAAGGAAAGCAACAGACACAGACATCCCCGATCGATTTCAGAACCTTGGGGATGTCTGCGCCCTCGTTCAAGTTTAAACCTACTCCAGGCATGACTAGGCATTGGGAAAGTGTAGAGAAGATGGCATGCCACCATCCCTGGTGCTCTCCACAACCACAATGAGATTTGCAGTGCGACAGGGACGTTTCTGCTATACAGTATCTGAACCACCACTGCAGGT
Source organism: Ichthyophis bannanicus (assembly GCA_033557465.1). Classification (NCBI taxonomy): domain Eukaryota; kingdom Metazoa; phylum Chordata; class Amphibia; order Gymnophiona; family Ichthyophiidae; genus Ichthyophis; species Ichthyophis bannanicus. The sequence goes on along the minus strand of CM066040.1, from coordinate 98,362,793 downwards.
CTCTTAGACGTCCCCAGTACTGAATATCTATGTAGGCAGCCTCACAGTCATCCATATCGGGCATGTCCACATTTACAAAATTGTGCCTGAACTTGGATGTGCCTGGCTTTGTTTATGGACATTTTGGTTTGGACGTCCAAGATTACAATGGGACGTCCTTTATAAAATGTGCCTTATAAACAGGGATGAGAAGGGGGCAAGTGAATGTGTAATTGGCTGTAAGGTTTGAGCTGTTATAGACATGAAATCAATTTTTTTTCACCTTTGAACACACATAGGGTGGAGAAATTGCCATGGAAAATTCATACCTTTGTCTCATAAGCAAATGGGCTACTTACAACACTATATTTTAAGCAGTGTTTTAGCTAATACCATGAGCTTTGTTTTAGCATGTTAGGTTAGCAAACAAAGGAATGGAATATAATTTTGGTACAGAAATAGTTGACAGAAATCACTTGCTCTTATCAACCAGCAACATAAATTAGACTTCTTTCTGGGTTCCCTATTGACTGTGCAGAATGCTTCTCTGTTCCACAACTGAATTTTAAATTTGAAAGAGCCTGCACTGCAATCTTTTAAATTCAGAAAATAACTAATCCCAGTGCAACTCAGAAAACACAACAAATATAAAAAGTCAAGTTTCTCTGAAAATGGTACTGTTCATTAATTTTTATCTAGGTAGCAAGCTTTTTTTATGTTCACCAATTTGGAAGAAATTCAGCCATATTTACATTCAACCCCAAATTATCCATCCCTGGTACTAAGAAAGAAAATTGTTTCTAACCTCCTACAATACTATGAGTTCATATAGAAAATGGAAAATAAAAATTAAGCTACTTGTAGTTCTTGTCATAGGACATAGATCACTTTTTCTTGTATCCTATGAGACCTGAAGTCCTCTGTTCCCTGTTGAATTTTCTATTTGGAAGCTCACCAGCCTGTAAATTTGGAGACAGGGCAGAGAGAAACTGTCTGCTCTAGTCAAGAGAATAACTTTACAAAACGGCATCATTGATCTTGGGATGACATTTAGCCATGCACTCTCATGTTTGGGGTAAAAAATTATTGGTTCTCCACTGTGTAATTAGTTCTGTTCTTGGGAGGCCAGCAGGCTCTGAATACTGAGAGCCTGTGCTCCCTGACACTGCAGCTTTCTGATGGACAATAGACATTACTAGGGTCACCAACTAAGAGAGTGCTAGGAAATTTACTTCCCAGAATATAGTTTGACATCTTAGCTTTAGTTTAGCAAGTTTGGGTATGCAGTTTTAGGGAAAGATATTCAAAAGGGGTCCTGCTAACCAGCTAAACCACGGTGATCCCAATATCTCAAAAGTGCCACTGATTATCACCACAGATTGCAGAAAAGACACCCAGTTAAACTGTGATGGTCTCTGAGTGGCGCAGAGTTGGTTTCAGCGGCTATCCAAACTAGTAGTGATAATCGGATAGCTAAACCACAAAGTTAGGACTGGCCAATGGCTGTCCTAACATTATATGTTTTTTGCTATCCAGTTAGCTGCTGAATATCGTCACTGACCAGATAGCAATCTCACTGTCCAGTGAAACCAGTTAAACTCCAGCGCTAAATATCTGGTTTAAAGCGCCAGTGGCCAAGTGCTTTAAAAGCGCTAACCGCTGCCACAGAATATCAGCCCCTTATTGTCTACGTAGATGTGACCACAAATGTATTCAGAGACCTGGGTGTGCAGTAGACTAATATTATATTCTTGTACAAGAGATACCTTATACATGGAGTGCACCTGGTGAAAAAAATGTGTAAGCTGTTTCCCAAATTAGAGATCCAAATGTGTTGTTATCTCTGTCTAAGCAATAACAGGTGGCAGCAGATAAATCATATGAAATAGGGTGAAAAACATCTATCAGATAGAAAGAGATTCATACTATATGATAACAGAAATATGGTGCCTGGGACTACAGACTAGTCTATGGTTAGGAGATCTTAGAGAGGAACAAAATGGAAGGGCTTAAGGAAGTCCCAAGGAAAAGGGAACCAGGAGACTTAGAGTGAAATTGTTTTGTATCCTTGACATCAAGAGGTGAAAACGAGCAGAGAAAAAGGAGAATGCCTGGAACTGGTGAAAGGAAAAAAAAACTGCTCCACAACTCCTCTCGGCTTTGTGAGTAGAAATGGGGTCTCACCGGAGACTTAATACAGAGGCACTATCACCTCCTTTTTCCTGCTGGCCATTCCTCTCTCTATGCACCTAAGCATCATTCTGGCTTTTTCTGTTGCCTTTTCTACCTTTTTGGATACCTTAAGATAATCAGATATGATTACCCCCAGGTCCTGCTCTTCTTTCATGCACAGAAGTGTTTCACCCTCTATCCTGTACCATTCTCTTCGGTTTGTTTAGCCCAAATGCATGACTCTTCATTTTTTTGCATTAAATCCTAGCTACAAAATTCTCAATCATTCCTCAAGATTCACTAGATACCTCTTCATGTTATCTATGCCTTTCAAGGTGTCTATCCTATTGCTGGTTTTGGAAAGAAGCAAACCTTACTCAACAGCCCTTCTGCAATATAATTTACAGAAATGTTAAAAAGAACCAGACCAAGGGCTGTCAACCTGCCATTTATACTTGCAAAAGTCATGAAGCCCTTCTAAAATGTCTTCCTTAGTGTGTTTTAATTAAGTGCAGTCAAGTCAGTGCTAACTCCTGGCAACCCAGAAGTTTCGGGGTTTTCTTGCCAAGGTATAACCAGAAGTAGATTGCCAAGCTTTTTATTCCTAGGCAAAGGAGGGTAAAGTGACTTGCCAAGGTCACATGAAGTGCCAGTGGGATTCAAATCCTGATCTCTTGGATACTAGGCTGCTGCTCTAGGCTACTCCTCCACTCCTTTCCTTAATGTAACAATGTGACCAAGGAGTTGAACCGAGAGAGAGCCCTAGATGTGGTGTATTTAGATTTCAGTAATGCCTCTGACACCGTTCCTCACAGTCGACTTATAAACAAACTGAGCGCCCTACAGATGGACCCTAAAGTTACTGCTTGGGTTACAAATTGGTTGAGTGGGAGGCAACAAAGAAGAGTACAGGTAAATGGAGCTCACTCTGAGGAGAAGGAGGTTACCAGTGGTGTGCCACAGGGATCTGTCCATTGTCTGATTCTTTTTAACATCTTTGTTAGTGATATAGCGGAAGGGCTGGCGGGTAAGGTTTGTCTGTTTGCGGATGATACCAAACTCTGCAATAGATAGACAACCAGGAAGGAGCAGATAACATGAGGAGGGATCTAGCTAAGCTTGAAGAATGGTTTAGAATTTGGCAGCTGAGATTTAATGTTAAAAAATGCAGGGTCATGCATTTGGGCTGCAGTAGTCCAAAGGAAGCAATATCATATAGGGGGTGAAGTACTTATGTCAACAAAAAAAGAGCAGGACCTATTCATGATTGTGTCTGATGATCTTAAAGTAGCTAAAAAGATAGAAAAGGCAACAGCGAAAGCTAGAAGGATGCTTGCGTGTATAGGGAGAGGAATGGCCAGCAGAAGAAAGGAGGTGATAGTGCCTCTGTATAAAAGTCTTTGGTGCAACCTCATTTGCAGTATTGTGTGCAATGCTGGAGACCGCACCTTCAAAAGGATATAAACAGGTTGAAGTCAGTACAGAGGGTGGCTACTAAAATGGTTAGTGGTCTTCATGATAAAGCATATGAAGACAGACTTAAGGATCTTAATATGTATACTTTAGATGAAAGGTGGGATAGAGGTGATAAAGGTGTATATAGTTACCCCGTTTCTCCAAGTTCTACTCCCTGTTAAATGTAATGACCAGACAAATGTATATTGTCGGATGTTTCTGTTCAATGTAAACCGCGCTGATGGCTAAGAGTGCGGTATATAAGAATTGTTAATAAATAAAAAAATTAAAAAAAAATATGATTGAGACGTTTAAATACCTCCTGGCATAAATGCACAAGAGGAGAGCCTCTTTCAATTGAAAGCAAGCTATGCTACGAGGGGACATAGGATGAGGGTGAAAGGGGATAGACTCAGGAGTAATATGCAGAAATATTTCTTTACGCAAAGAATGGTAGATGCGTGGAATAGTCTCCCAGTGAAGGTGGTAGAGATGAGGACAGTATCTGAATTCAAAGAAGCATGGGACAAACACAGAGGATTTCTAAAGGGAAAAAGGGGACCGTTGTAGTGGTAGATATGGAAGGGCAGACTAGACAGATCATGTGGTCTTTTTCTGACATCATGTTTCCATGTTTCTAAATAAATGAAGAAACTAGGGCTGATGGTGGAGAATGGGGGGACTTGGACTAGAAGGAAGAGGATGCTAGGAGGGACTGGGACTGGAGGAGGACTGATACTGGGTGGCTAGGACTGGAAATGGACTGATGCTGGGGGATGGGGGGGTCTGGGGCTGGAAGGAAGATGATGCTGGGAGGAACTGAGACTGGAGGAGGACTGATGCTGGGGAGATATGGAACTGGAAGGGAGCTGATGCTATGGGGGGTCTGGGACTGAAAGGTAACTCATGCTGGGAGGAGCTGGGAGTGGAAGGGGCATCCAGCTGGAAGGGGCTGAGACTGGAAGACAACTGATGCTGGGGGAGGACTGGAAGGGGGTGATGCTGAGGTTGGGGTCAGGGTGGGAAAAAAACAGAATTTGGGAGAGTGAGGATGATATTGTGTGTGGAAAGGAAGAAACAAGGTCATATAGAGGGAAAGGTTGAGAAAGAAGGCATAAGAATAGATGTTGTGGGGAGGTGAAAGGCAGGGTTAATGAATATCAGAGAATGAAAAAGCTGGGTGAGTGTGAGTAATAGATGTAGGAGGCAGGAGGGTAGGTACCAGGGATAGGGAGATGGGGGAAGCAGGGACTGGAACTTAGGTGAAGGCTTTAAAGTTGGGTGGGAGGAAAGAATATGACAGACTAAAATTGGCTAGGTATTGGGAGAGTAAGTGGGGACTCAGTCGATGGGCCCAGGGCAGGCACTGCTCATTGTGCATGCAGCCCTAGCAGCACCATGGAGCACCATCCACAGTGTCATCTTTCTTTCTCCAAGTCAGCTTGCAGCAGTACCATTGAACTGCACACAGCAAGTGGATGCCACAGGCAGCAGTGGCTGCTTCATGCTGACTCGAAAAAGAAAGATAAAGCTGGGGATGGTACCGCATGATATTTTTGCCACAGGGGAAAGGGGGAGAGAAGAAGAGAAAGGGAGATCTTGTGTTATAAGAGAGAGAAGGGATATGTTGGATTGGGAGAAGGATAGAAACAGAAAAAAAGAATGATTTTGGATTATGAGAGAGAAGGGATACATTTTACTGGGGATGGGGAGGGAACTGGGGGGAGAGAAGATGATGGGCTAGGAGGGGAGATAGGAGAGATGTTGGAACTCTAGAAGGGGAGGCTATGCAGAAGTGGAAGGAGATAAAAAGCTGTTGGTTTATGGAGGGGGAAGGGCTGGGGAGATGGAAAAGAAAGAGAAAGATGCTGGACCTTGGTGGTAAAGGAGAAGGATGCGGGGATTGAGAGATGAGGGAATTGGGGTGGTGAGAGAGAAAGAGAGAGGAGATAGTGGGCATGGTGGAACTATGTGAGAGGCCATGGAAATTTAGCAAGGAGATGAGTGAGAGAAGGATGGTGATTACAGAGGGTGGAAATGTGGTAATGGGGAATGGGTGAAAGCCAAAAGGGAATAAAAGGCTAGTGAAGGAGTGAGATGGGAAATGAGATAATGGGGGCAGGGGCGGCCCAAGGGGGGTGCGGGGCCATGTGCGGAGACTCAGTGCGGGGCCTCATTTGCATAAGGGGCCTCATTTGCATAAATATTTGCATAATGTTACCATATACTAACTTTTAGTAAACGTGCCTTTTAATGAGTGTATGGATAAAGAAAGACTAAAAGATTTCTACATTACTATAATCCAGTGCCAACTGCCAAACACATTAGGAACTACTACAAACACTGCCCATTTAGAACCCATAGCAAACCCGCCGTATCCTGACAGCATTACCAGGACTCACAAAGCACCATACTCTACCAATCAAAAGCAACACTGCAAATATTAAACCAATACATTTCAGAGAACAAGAATACATGACCTACTGGGGAAAGAGAACAAGTGGCAATGTCAAATAGGAATTATATAAACAGAACACCTCAGCTCAGTTACACATGCAGAACATAGACCATCACCAAACAAGTAATCACAATTTAGAAACAGGAAGACAATAATTAAACTGGGAATCCCAAAAGCCAAACTTGGAATGTACAACACTGTAGAAATAAAACTATACATTAATTTGCTCTTGTACTAAACAAAGCACAGACGTTAATGATGCACATTTACCAGAGCTGACATATTCCAATTAATAAATTCAAAATAAAGAGATATTTTTCTACCTTTTGTGCATTTTTTTCAGCTGCAATTGCTCCAGCCACTTTCTTCTGGTTTCTTCGTGTCTTCTGCTAACTCTCCATCGTCTGCTGTCCATTTGTCCTTTCTTCTCTCTTCTAGTTTTTTCCATTCTCTCTCTACATCTGCTTTAACATACTAATCTTTCTCCTTTTGCTCTTTCCTCATTCCTATTTCATCCACTCAAATTTTACCCCTCCATCCTCAATCCCCCACTTACTCTCCCAATACCCGGCCAATTGTAGATTTTTTATCCCTCCCACACAAAATATTTTTCCCTTCTCCATTTTACTCTTCCAGCCCCATCCCATTCTAATCCTCCCCCAACATCAGCTCCCTTCTAGTTCCAGCCTCACCCAGCATCCATTCCCTTCTAGTCCCTGCATCAGCCCATTTCCAGTCCTAGCCACCCATCAGCCCATTTCCAGTCCTAGCAACCCCCCAACCCAATACCAGTCCTAGCCCCCCATCAACCCACTTCCAGTCCTAACCCCCTATCACCCCATTTTCAGTTTAAGCCTCCCCTATAACCCATTACCAGTCCTAACCCCCCAACAGCCCACTTCCAGTCCTAACCCCATCAACCCATTTCCAGTCAGCCCCCCATAGCCCATTGCCAGTCCTAACCCCCCCCCCATCAGCCCACAGCCTATTACCAGTCCTAAACCCATCAGCCCACCTCAAGTCCTAACCCCTCCCCATCAGCCCATTTCCTGTCCTAGCCCCCCCCCATAGCCCATTATCAGTCCTAACCCCCCCATAGCCCAATACCAGACAGCCCCCATCAGCCCACAGCCCATTACCAGTCTTCACCCTCCATAGCCCATTACCAGTTCTAACCCCCCCAACAGCCCACAGCCCATTACCAGTTCTAACCACATCAGCCCACCTCAAGTCCTAACCCCTCCCCATCAGCCCATTTCCTGTCCTAGCCCCCCCATAGCCCATTACCAGACAGCCCCCATCAGCCCACAGCCCATTACCAGTCTTAACCCCCCCATAGCCCATTACCAGTTCTAACCCCCCCAACAGCCCACAGCCCATTACCAGTCCTAACCCCATCAGCCCACCTCCCGTCTTAACCCCCCCAGCCCTTTTCCAGTCCTAACCCCCCCGCCCCCCCCCCATCGGCTCAAGTAAAATTAAATTTTAAAAAAAACGCTGGCTGCTACCGCTGCCGCTGCCGCCGCGGCAGCAGCAGAATGGACTTCCCGCGGGGCCCCCTCTGCCCGGCTGAATCCCTCCCTCCCTCCCTCCACGACGGCTGAGCCCCTCTGTGCCGGCTTTGAGAGTCGCGAAGGGAGAGTATCTACCTCGCATCTCTGTTAAGCCCGCACTCTCCCTTCGCGACTCTCAAAGCCGTCACGGAGGGGCTCAGCCGTCACAGAGGGAGGGAGGGATTCAGCCGGGCAGAGGGGGCCCCGCGGGACAGTCCATTCTGCTGCTGCCGCGGCGGCAGTGGTAGCAGCCAGCGTTTTTTTTAAATTTAATTTTGAAAAAAGCAGAATGTTCTTTGCGCGGGGCCCCCTGAAATGCGGGGCCCTGTGCAAAAAACATTCTTGCTCAATGGACGGGCCGGCCCTGAACGGGGGAGATGGGCTGGGCTGGGCTGGGCTGGGCTGGAGGTTAGAGTAGTAAATGGAGGGTTGATAGGTGAAAAGTCTAAAGGGGATTGTTGGTGGGAGGTTGAAATTTCAATGGATGAAGAAGGAGTAAAGAAAAAAATGGAGGAAAGAACAAAAAGGGAAAGATTAACATGTCGGAGGCAGATGTAGGGAGAGAATGGAAAGAGAGAGTTAGCAGAAGATACGAAGAAAGCAGAAGAGAAAGTGGGGCAATTGTGAACGAAAAATAATATGCCCAAACAAAAAAAGGGTATTTTTTCACCCTTTTTTTGTTTGGGTATATTATTTTTCGGCCGCAATTGCCCCACTTTCTCTTCTGCTTTATTTATTTAATTTATTTTGAATTTATTAACTGGAATATGTCAGCTCTGGGAAATATGCATCACTGATATCTTTGTTTTGTGCAGTAGAAAAGGAAATTAATTTCTAATTTTATTTCTCCAATGTTGTGATATATTCCAAGTTTGGCTTTTAGGGTTCCCAGTTCAATTATTGTCTTCATATTTCTAAATTGTGATCCTTTGTTCTGTATTTGATGAACTTTGTGTCTGTGACTGAGCTGCGGTATACTGATCATGTAGTGTCTGTATAGCAGTCCCACTTGTTTTCTTTTCTCCAGTAGAAGATATATTGGTTTAATACCTTTAGATAGACAGGGTTTGGTGCTGTGTGAGTCCTGATAGTGTTGTTATGATATGGCAGGTTTGCTTTGGGTTTTAAATGAGCAGAGGTTTGCAGTACTTCCTAATATGCTTGGCAGTTTGGCAATGGAGGATAGTAGTGTAGAAATCTGGTAGCCTTTCTCTATTCTCATTGTATATGCAAATGGTATTCAGATACTCATTAAGAGGCATGTTTACTAAAGGTTAATGTGCAATCACAAATGTTAACGCGTGATAAGGGCAGCAGCACCATTTATTTCTATGGACACAGTGGCACTTTATTCACATTAACGTTTAGCAAACATGCCCCCAAGTCATTATTGGGACAAAAAAAAAAGAGACTAATGAAGGGCTCCTTTGGAAGCTGCCCAAAATTTCAAACAAACAGCATATAAATTTTTAAATAAAATAAATTAAATGTATGCAAATTAGGACACCCCCCCCCCCCAGTGAGTCCCCGCACATGGCCCTGCATCACCCTTGGGTCACCCCTGCCTCCCGCAACACTCTAAAATACAAGGATAACATCTTAAATATGCTCCTTTCTCAAATAGGGAAACCATGAAACCAACAGAGTACATCAGCCACGGAATACCATCTCCCATGGCTGGATAAAACCCATGCAGCACCTTTTAGATTACTTGCAGACTTCAAACCAAATAGTCCAGCAATCCCATATACTACACAATAAGTCACAGTAGTCCAAAACTGAAATTAGCAACACCAGTAACACAGCATGCATAACCTCCCTCATCTAAAAATAAATGTAAATACCCATAAGACATTCAAACCACCTTCAATATCTGGGCATGAAAGACAACTCTGTGTCAAATCATACACCCAGATTCCCAATTTCTAACCTATGACCCCCAATACATGGCTATTCAGCCACAGCTGAAGGATCAAGCTCTCCACAAACCAATACTTCTGACTTCTGAACATTGAATATAGCATAGGATTATGTATTTCACCAATTAACTACAGAGGCTACAAGCTGTAATTCATTTCAATTTGGAGGGTGAAATAAACAACGGGGTATTAAGAAGGATAACATTAAAGGGCTGGCTGAAACAAGCACTTTTTCAAAACCTATATGTGCCAGGGAGCAGCTGTAAATCCCAGCATGGATAATTTTGGTCATAAGTATGCATTCCCTATAAAGAAATGAGGAATACATGTGTAGATTTTTGACCCATCTAGGTCATGCCCTAACCATACATACCCCCCTTCATGTCCCTTGTAACTGCTATGTATCGGGGTAATTTTATAAGGATCCACCTAGATTTATGCAGCAAGAACAGACATAAATGTCAGTATTTTAATCACGTATTGCACATAAGAGGCCACTTATGTGTGTAAGTGACCTTTTATAAAATATCGGCTAGTGCAGAAAGTACATTGTTTGCATTGTGCATACTTTTACTGCAGGCGTGCACATGGGTGAGGTTTTGGCAGAGCATGGGTGGTGGATTATAATAATCCTTAATTTGCACGTGTATTTACAAAAAGTAGACATGGTCATTTACACCTTAAATTAAGGCATGCACTTATGTGCTTACGCTTTGTTGACGTTATAATATAGATGTGGTGTCCACGTGCGAAAACGCATGTTAACTAGGTTCATCTTTAAAAAATGATCCTCCATATGGACAGCCATGTATAAATTTAGCCCTTTCTAAAATCGCTGTTTCTATGCCATTCGATTTTCCACATCAAAATTGCAAATAAGGCTTCTAAAATAACCTTTATTGACTCAAAGTTTGATATTTTTTTGTGCTGTCAAGTCAATGCTGACTCCTGGCAACCAGCAGCCCCTGGCAAGGTATGAGCAAAAGTAGATTGCCAGCCTTTCCTTCTGAGAAAATGGAGGGTAAAGTGATTTGCCCCAAGCCACAAAGGGTGCCAGTGGGAATCAAACCCTGATTTCTTGGATAGTAGGCAATTACTCTAACTAGGCTACTCCTCCACTCAAAACAATAAAAAAAATCTGATAAATCAGCCTCTAATTTCTCTTAAGGATATATGAAAGCAATACCTAAAGTACATATAGATATTTCAGAAAAGAAAAAGCCACTTTATAACCTACCAATTATAAAAGTGAGAGGGACTCCACTGGACTAGCTTCCCTCTTATACTGCCAATGAGTGAAGAGATCTAAAGCTTATACTTGGACTTTTTATTAAACTTTTACCTCTAATTTCCCATTGTTTATGCTCTGTCCTATTTTCTTCATTTGAATCCACTTCCCATTTCTTGAAAGATGTTATTTTCACTTTAATAGCCCCTGCTTTGAAGAGGCACCACTGTGCACTATGGCCTTCCTCTGCTCCTCTTCTGGCTTTCCAAACTTTGGGATCCTGATACCCTCCCCTCCCATCTTCCCACCATTCTCTGGGATCTGATGCCTGGTCTTGTCTTTGGGAGCCAAAATCTTAAATCCAGCCCTGTTAGGCAATAACCAAAGAGAAGTGGCTTTGTCGCACCATAGGTTGCTCATTATTTACTTCTAAGAGGGCAAATTTCAAAGCAATTTCTTCAGGCGCAACTTTATTACTCTGCAGTAGGGCTTTTTGAGGGGGTACGCAGTGGTACAGAGTACAGGACCTTTTTCATTGCCTTAAAATTGACCCATGGTCCTTATGTATTAATGGAAGAGCCCTGCATATGACTTCCGGCACCTTTTCTTCTAGGAAAAGTGGACTGCTAAGTGGAAATAAGCCATTTAAAAACTGTGCATCTTCCCAGTGGGCATATGTCTGCACATTGTTCCACAAGGCATGTCATTTTGACTGCAGTGAGTGGAGGTGTTCCTAGAGGCAGAGTTAAAGCAAGGATTGCAATAATATGTAGTTTTGAATTTCGCAAACTATGGGGTCTGTTTACTAAAGGCCGGTGTTGTGCGGTCCGCGGTACCGAGCGGGTGCCGTATAAGGAGTGGGCGTTCCGTCGTGAAGAACAGAAGCTGTGATTGACAGATGCGCTAAGGTGCGCGGCGCCCGTGTGGTTAGTGCCCTGTGACATTACGGCGTTTGATCTGTGCACATAGATCACACTGCTCACGGTTTTTGGGCTTCCACTATTGTGCTGCACATTGCTGACGGAAACGGTTTCTTTTCCCTGCACAGCACCTCTAACGCGAGTGTTTCACTGGCGGTAAATTTCTTTGCAGATTCGGGCACGCTCCTGTGCGGCGAGTCTCTCCCCTCCCACATTCCGCCCACTGACCCCGTCTCTCCGCCCCTAGGGGGCCTTCCTCCGCCCTCATTTCGCCTTGGCACGCCTCTTTCGCACATTACCGCCCCGCAAATGTGCGCGTTGTCGGCGCACGCTTGCGGGACCCGTTAATGTGCCGCGCACTCGTACGGGGCGCTTAAGAGCACTTAAATACATCTTTTAGAGCGCTCATGTGCGCCCCGTACATGTGCGCCGTTTAGTAAACAGACCCCTATGTATATTCTAGCTATAGAAAGCACCCACTGTGAAAGTAGGGGTAAGCTTCGGTCTTTACTGAGGAAGATGTAGGGATGTTACCTATGACTGAAGTGGTATTTAAAGGTGTGGAAGAATTGAAGGAAATATCGATACATTGGGAAGATGTATTACAACTATTAGATAAACTGAAGAGTAGCAAATCACCTGGGCCGGATGGTATACATCCAAGGGTGTTGAAAGAACTGAAATATGATATTGCAGACCTGCTATTAGTAATCTGTGAACTATCATTAAAATCATCTCTAATACCTGAAGATTGGAGGATCGCCAATGTAATACCAATTTTTAAAAAGCGTTCCAGGGGTGATCCGGGAAACTACAGACCGGTGAGCCTGACGTCAGTACCGGGAAAAATGGTAGAAAACATCATAAAGAATAAAATTACTCAGCATGTAGATAGTCATGGCCTAATGGGAGACAGCCAACATGGCATTAGACAAGGAAGATCTTGTCTTACTAATCTGTTATGTTTTTTTGAAGGTGTGAATAAACAGATGAACAAAGGTGAGTCGGTTGATATAGTGTATCTGGGCTTTCAGAAAGCCTTTGACAAGGTCCCTCATCAGAGACTTTTGAAAAAATTAAAGAGTCATGGGATAGGAGGCAGTGTACTACTGTGGATCAGGAACTGGTTAAAAAATAGAAAGCAGAGGGTAGGGCTAAATGGCCCATTTTCCCAATGGAGAAAGGTGAATAGTGGTGTACCCCAGGGATCTGTGCTGGGTCCGCTGCTTTTTGACATATTCATAAATGACCTGGAAAGTGGAATAACGAGTGAGGATATCAAACTTGCAGATGACACAAAACTATTTAAAGTTGTTAAAACCCAAGAGGATTGTGGAAAATTGCAAGAGGATCTTGATAAATTGGAAGACTGGGCATCAAAATGGCAGATGAAATTTAATGTGGACAAGTGCAAAGTTATGCACCTAGGGAAGAACAACCCAAACTATGGTTACACGATGCAAGGTTCCATTAGGAACCACCACCCAGGAAAAAGATTTAGGCGTCATTGTGGATAACATGTTAAAACCCTCGGCCCAGTGTGCAGCAGCGGCCAAGAGAACAAATAGAATGCTAGGTATCATAAGGAAAGGAATGGAAAATAAAACAAAAGATATTATAATGCCTCTATATCGTTCCATGGTGAGACCGCACCTTGAATATTGTGTGCAATTCTGGTCGCCGTATCTTAAAAAGGATATAGCGTTATTAGAAAAGGTTCAGAGAAGAGCCACCAAAATGGTAAAGGGGATGGAAGGATACTCCTATGAAGAAAGGCTAAAAAGGTTAGGGCTCTTTAACCTGGAAAAGAGACGGCTGAGGGGAGATATGATAGAGGTCTATAAATTAATGAACGGAGTGGAATGGGTAAACGTAGATCGATTGTTTACGTTATCAGAATATAGAAAGACTAGGGGACATGCAATGAAGCTATAGGGTAAACTATTTAAGACTAATAAAAGAAAATATTTTTTCACTCAATGTGTAATCAAACTCTGGAATTTGTTACCGGAGGATGTAGTAAAGGCTGTTAGTGTAGCTGGGTTTAAAAAAGGTTTGGACAAGTTCCTGGAGGAAAGGTCCATAAACCATTATTAAGAAGGGACCCAGGATATCAATGCTTGACCCAGTACAAGCATTGTGGAACCTGTGTCTTTTGGGGAAACTGCTAGGTACGTATGACCTAGATTGGCCACTGTTGGAAACAGGATACTGGGCTTGATGGACCTTGGTCTGACCCAGTATGGCATATCTTATGTTCTTATGTTCATATGCAAGTAATTTTTCCTTTGGCAATTTTCAAAATGAAAGTGTGCACATGCTTTCACTTTGAAAATTAATGCAAAATCCACAGTTAAAACATACCCATAGATTTTTCAACAATGTATGAAAATAGCTTTCAAAGGGACCTCCTCTAGGTTGGACAGTGCCCTCCCTGTCTTGCATTTGTCTAGTGTTCACTTAAATGCCTTTCTCACAGTGGCACTGAGATGTGGATTTGAAGCTCCTAATTCTCAGATGCTCTCTTGAACTTAGAACATAATGGGGTAAAACATAATTAGATAAAATGGACAAGAATAGCCTCTATCTATGCATCCAAAATCAAGCATTCAAGAGGAGAAGCATGTGAACAGTTCACTTTAAGGAGAATACGTTTTTTTACTGATCAATCAGAAGAACTGTCTGTCTATCAATTTATTCCTCATACTAAAAATTGAAATAGTTGACAACTTTAACCTACTTGGATCTACAATCAATAAAGGACAAGCAGTCAAGAAATCTGATGACGCATTGCTCTTGGCAGAGTGATTATGAAGGACCTAGACAAGGATCTCAAGAGCAGAAATATCTCTCTCCATACAAAGTGTCAGACGCTTGCTACCATAGTCCTTATTAGGCAGTCGCCTAGGGTGTGTTGTGCAAACTGCCTTTATAAAGAAAACTCTGTAGCCGTGTTTAAGGCAAAATTATAATGATGAGGATTTATTCCCTTTCCCATGTGGATTTCTGTTTTTCTCATACAGCAAACAAAGGATTAAACAAACTGTTTCTTCACAGCAAAATAACCAAAATGCACCGTCTTTCACAAACAGGTATAACCAGGGCCGGATTTACCTTGAGTGAGGCCCTACGCCAACAAAAATTGTGGGCCCCCAGAAAAGATAAAAACGAGCACGCCGGATCAGCTGCGCGCTGTTGGCCCTGACGTCATAATTAAACTGGGAATCCCAAAAGCCAAACTTGGAATGTACAACACTGTAGAAATAAAACTATACATTAATTTGCTCTTGTACTAAACAAAGCTCAGACGTTAATGATGCACATTTACCAGAGCTGACATATTCCAATTAATAAATTCAAAATAAAGAGAGATTTTTCTACCTTTTGTGCATTTTTTTTCAGCTGCAATTGCTCCAGCCACTTTCTTCTGGTTTCTTTGTGTCTTCTGCTAACTCTCCATCGTCTGCTGTCCATTTGTCCTTTCTTCTCTCTTCTAGTTTTTTTCCATTCTCTCTCTACATCTGCTTTAACATACTAATCTTTCTCCTTTTGCTCTTTCCTCATTCCTATTTCATCCACTCAAATTTTACCCCTCCATCCTCAATCCCCACTTACTCTCCGAATACCCGGCCAATTGTAGATTTTTTATCCCTCCCACACAAAATATTTTTCCCTTCTCCATTTTACTCTTCCAGCCCCATCCCATTCTAATCCTCCCCCAACATCAGCTCCCTTCTAGTTCCAGCCTCACCCAGCATCCATTCCCTTCTAGTCCCTGCATCAGCCCATTTCCAGTCCTAGCAACCCCCCAACCCAATACCAGTCCTAGCCCCCCCATCAACCCACTTCCAGTCCTAACCCCCCATCACCCCATTTTCAGTTTAAGCCCCCCCTATAACCCATTACCATTCCTAACCCCCCATTAGCCCACTTCCAGTCCTAACCCCATCAACCCATTTCCAGTCAGCCCCCCATAGCCCATTGCCAGTCCTAACCCCCCCCCATCAGCCCACAGCCCATTACCAGTCCTATCTCCATAAGCCCACCTCAAGTCTTAACCCCTCCCCATCAGCCCATTTCCTGTCCTAGCCCCCCATAGCCCATTATCAGTCCTAACCCCCCCATAGCCCATTACCAGTACTAACCCCCCCATCAGCCCACAGCCCATTACCAGTCATAACCCCATCAGCCCACCTCCAGTGTTAGCCCCCCCATCAGCCCATTTCCAGTCCTAGCCCCCCCCCCCCCATTTCCCATCAGCCCCTGCGGGCTTAACAGAGACGCGAGGGAGACACTCTCCCTTCACGCCTCTCAAAGCCGGCACGGAGGGAGGGATTCAGCCGGGCGGTGGGGGCCCCCGCGGGACAGTCCATGCTGCCGCGGCAGCAGAGGGGGCCCCGCAGGACAGTCCATGCTGCCGCGGCAGCAGCCAGCGTTTTTTTTTTTAAATTTAATTTTAAGAACCCTAACAATTTTTTCAATTTTTGTGGGCCCTTGTCTGCTGTGGGCCCTACGCCACGGCGTAGTTGGCGTAAAGGTAAATCCGGCCCTGGGTATAACAATGCTCTTGTTTCCTTGATTAACATAAAGAGGTAATCTCATCCGAGATACAGAGCGTGCAATCCATTGGGCTATAATCAATGTCCTGATTAGTGCTCTCCCATTGCATCTGCTCAGCGTCTAAACTTGTAAGTGGGTAACACTTTCCACATCTATCATTCACAGAACTCTCTCGAGAGGCAGCAGCTCTTGGGGCAAGGAACCGTTCTGTATATGGGAAGTCCTGGTGACCTGTACTGGAGCCTATCTCTCTGAGGCTTCCTCTTTCCCTCCACCAAGGGTTTTCCTTCCAGCAATTAGCCTTTGCTTTTCTAGCCGAGCCCACCTCTTGCCCTCTGGAGAAATTGGTGTACTTAGCTTTGTTTCTTGGATCACCAGCTTCCACTCCTTCCTCTCTTAACCAGGCACCTTTACTTGGGCTGTAGTTCCCCTCAGCAATTGTCTGGTCTGGGCTGTGGTAACCTCCAGGAAAGGCTTCCCTTTTGCTGTTCCTTACTGCAGAGACACACCCGATGCTTCCTGGTCCTAGCAAGCTCTCCTGCTTGTGACCTCTGCCCTCCAGCTGCTTACTCACTGTCCTTGGGACGATGCCCCCTCTGGCTTGGGAGATCTGTGCACGAGCACCTCCCTTGCCTTCCAATGCACCTCCCGTGGCACCTCCCCCTACTGGGATTTCCCAGCCACTTTTATTCTCCTGGCTCCTGCACTTGTACGTGCTTCCTGGCCCAGGTGGACGTAATTAGTTTCCTGGCTTTCTACTGCGTCACTGCCAGTGTAGGGAAAGTTTGTTCTACTATTTTCTGGAACCTTACAACCTGAATGTGCTTTCTGGCTTTCTGCTGCGTCACACTCAGTGCAGGGAAAGCTTGTTCCATCATTCTCGGGCTTCTCATAACCTGAACCTGCTTTCTGCCCTTGTGACTGCAAGGTAAGCTCTTCCTTTTTTCCTGTACCCAGGGGTTCTGTGCTGGCCACTGTATCACAAAAGATTCAATTCATTCAAGCCATGGTATTTTCAATAACGTCATATAGATGCGAAAGTTGGACAGAGAAAAAGATAGGCAGGAAGAAAATTGATGCCTTTGAATTATGGTGCTGGCGACGAATACTGTGTATATCATAGACTGCCCAAAGAACAAACCAGTCAGTACTAGAGAAGATCAAATCTAAGCTTTCCTTAGAAGTTTAGATGCCAAGACTTCCACTTTCATACTTTGGACACATCATGCGAAGAGAGAGATCATTAGAGAAAACATAAAGCTTGGCAAGGTAGAAAGTCCACGCAAAAGAGGAAGGCCGGCAATGAGATGGATCGATACAATAAGAGCAGCTATGGGTGCCACTCTAAACAACAATGACTGAAGACCGAACACAGTTTAGGTCAACTATCCAGAGGGTCGCCATGAGTCAACAATGACTCAAAGGCACTTACCAACAACTAAAAATTATTGGGAGTTGCTGCTTTCCATATATAATGCTTTCCAAGCATTTCAGAACACATCACCCCAATATTAATCGACCTACATTGGCTTCCAATTGCAGCTAGGATACAGTACAAGATGCTAGTAACCACATTCAAACTTATCAACAACATAGCCCCCTCTTTCCTGGCCTCACTTATCAGCACACAACCTGCAAATAGGGACAGAAGAGCTACCAACTTGGGCACCCTACAGGTCCCCACCACCATCAGAACTGTGAAAACAAGTACATCTCGCAGAGCCTTTTCATTCTCTGCACCAACTATATGGAATCAACTCCCTTCTGAGCTGCGTTTAATCACCGACATTACAATCTTCAGGAAAGAGATAAAAACCCACCTTTTCAAATGCTACTACAATCAGCCATGACTATGAATATGCAAAAATGTGTAGTCCAAAATGTGTAATCCAAATATGTAAATATGTAAAAATGTGTAATCCAAAAAGGTGTAAATGTACAATTGCCAGCCAGAAATGTGTAAATATGTATGTATAAATGTAAATATGTATAATTCTTCCCCCAAGACACTAAACCTGTGTGCTGTGACCTCCCATCAGATCTATGTATTTACTGTACCCTCCCAGTCCTGATTTGACGCCCCCCAAAAGAAGAATCAAACCGCTGCTGATCGCTGGAAGCAGCGGTATATAAGTGTGTATTAAATAAATAAATAAAAAAAATAAAATAACCAATTCCCTTCATAGTCTGAACCTTCTTTGTATCTGTTCATTGGAAGGCCAACTTTCAAAGTGTCTCCTATGGGTAAAAGTGGGCAAATCTCTACCAAAAATTGCTCATTCCCCTCTGTCGGTAAAAATATCTATGTTGATCACAGTGGACCCGATTCCCATCGGGGCACGTCCAGCCCATCCAGACATCCAAAACTGGACAGGCCAGATTTGCACCAGATTCTGCACCCGCGGGAGCTAGACATTCCCATGGGAGCAGAATCAGTACAAAGGGCCTGGACAAGCAGGACCTACTCCAATTCACTGCCACTAGACGTATGCCTCCCACCCCATATAACCCAGCTGGGGCGCCTTCAAAGAGCCCCGATGCCATGGCATCTTGTCACCATGCCACCGAGATGCCATGCAGGAGGCCTGAAACCCCGCGACTGCCTTGCCGTGCAGTTCCCACAGCCTGACCCCCCATAGGACCTGTCAAGGCCGGGATCGGGCTGTGGGGAACCACCTGACCATCCTTACCACTTCGGAAGGGGGGGGTCCACCATCGCTGATTGCCTCCCACAGGGTGGCTTATTCCATCTCTGAGGTGGAATAAATTAACCCGTTAGCCATGACTGCTTGGATGTACAGGGCCGTAACCGGAATCGGCCCTATATGTCCGAGGTCAGGGTCCCACCTCCACCCATGCTCCTTCTCTGGCCCTCCCCCGCCCCCACCTCCACCCCTGTCCAGAGCTCCCCGCAAATCTCCTGTGTATGTGTGGGGAGCTTTGGGCACAGAATTGAGCCCAAGCGTTTGGCAGGAATGTACATCCAAAACACACATACATCCCCGCTAAACTCCCAGTGCAGTTGCTTTTACTCATGTCAAAAACAGAGTGGAGTCTGGGCAAAAGGAGGGAAAGTCTGCACTGGAATTTAATTTTGAAAGCTCTGTGCAGACTTTCCACAGATGTCATCATGCCTGCTTTAATACAGCCTCATTCTCTCACAGGCCACTTTTTCAGAGATATGGGGGTTTCCCTTGATAATGCAACTGAGGTTCTGTGTTGCCCCTGTAATCTATTGCACCTGATTCCCTAGTCTCAGCAGATACCTCCCTCCTTCCCTTTATCTCATCATCCCAAGCTTCTCTCAATGCTAACATGACTTCTTTGGTCTTACTTTAGAAATCCTTAGTATTATGTGCCAAAAATTTCTCTGCTTTCTTAAACACTTTGGCACATTACAATAATACTGTAGTTTTAATTATTTTTTAGCTATAATCCCTAAATCCATTCCTCATATTGTATACATAATATTTTCCAGCGCTGACAGTGCAAGTTATTTAATTATGTTATGCTCACAGAGGTTTGCCATTTCCTGAGCAGACCCTTATTTCTCCTTTTCTTCCCTTACTGACTGACACCTTTTTTTGTGTGTGTGTCATCAGCAAACTTCTTTTCCCTTCAACTAGGATATCGTATTGGTATCCATCAACAACTTTACTCACTTCTGATCTTTCCTGATAATTCCATTCTGTCTCTCTCTCCAAATCCAACAGCTCACTCCCATTGGTGCCAATTTACTTCCACTGTTGTGTCAAACATCCTCTTAGAACCCAGATCGTAAAAGCTAAGATGTTGCATACTGTAAGAGCTGTTATCGTATGCAAATATTACCTTGCGTGCATTTGGCAGAAAGACTAAGAAATGAGGAGAACTGGTCTGTATGCCAAACTAGCAACAAAGGCACACTTATACAGTAAAAGATACTTTCCATGGGAAATATAGAGCCTGCATTTATAATAAAGGCTTCTGGTCCTGAGTCATTAGCAGTGTGAGCAGCATAAAATGGCCGCCAGTTAGCTTGGAGCTCCCCTGTTCTTCAACAAGGTTTTCCAGTTTCTCTTTTGACTTTGAATGAAATGGCATAGGGTTGTCTAGGTGAGAAAATGATAAATGAATCTCTTTCTGATCCTTATGTCTTGTTCATGGGAACCAGGCAAAAGAGAGGATGAGACTTCAAGAGACTGGATAGGATAAAGAGGACAGGATAGGACCAGTTAACATATCCTTGTCCTTGAGTGCAATATGCCCACTCTCTCCTTTGGATAGGCTATCTTCCTGTATAGCAGGGATGATTTTGTTACAGGTAGAAGAAATGCCAATTTAGAAACAAAAACAGAGAAACATGACAGCAGAAAAAGACCACATGGCCTATCTAGTCTGCCCTTCCATATCAATCACTACAAAAATGCAAATGCAATGTGTGCCTTTGAGTCAGTCCTGACTCCTGGCAACCCAGATGCTCCTGGGTTTTCTTGGCAGTGTCACCGGAAGTAGATTGCCAGGCCTTCTTCAGAGGCAATGGAGGGTTAAGTGACTTGCCCAAGGCCACAAGGAGTGCTAGTGGGAATCAAACCCTGGTTGCTTGGTTACCAAGCCAGTGTTCTAACCACTAGGCTACTCCTCCACGCCTATCAATCACTACATCAGTCCCCTTTTTCTCCTTTAGAGATCCTCTGTGTTTGTCCCATGCTTTTTTGAATTTAGATACTGTCCTCATCTCTACTACCTTCACTAGGAGACTATTCTATACATCTACCACTCTTTCTGTAAAGAAATATTTCTGCATATTACTCCTGAGTCTATCCCCTTTCACCCTCATCCAGTGTCCCCTCGTAACAGAGCCTGCCTTCAATCGAAAGAGGCTCTCCTCCTGTGCATTTATGCCATGGAGATATTTAAACATCTCTATCATATCACCTCTACCCTCTAAATCTCTATCATATCACCTCTATCCTCTTTCCTCTAAATACATATTAAGGTCCTTAAGTCTATCCTCATATGCTTTATAACGAAGACCAGTACCTATTTTAGTAGCCACCCTCTACACCGACTCCAAGCTGTTCATATCCTTTTGAAGGTCACCAGAATTGCACACAATACTCTAAATGAGGTTGCACCAAAGACTTATTTATTTATTTTTTTATTTATACATCTTTTCTATACCGCCACTTCCAGAGATCAGTTTTATTTATTTATTTTATTTATTTATGTATATATTTCTATACCGCCCCTTCCAGCGATCAAGGGCGGTTTACAGGGAACATTTTAACAACTGTACACAGATGTATACATTTACATTGAACAATTAGATTTAACTATTTACAATGAACGGTTGAGTTTAACTGTTTACATTGAACAAAACTTCAACTTCAAGTTGTACTAATAATACAAAACATCCATTAACTTATTTACATTGGATATTTACAGTGGTTGTGTATGTTATGGAATTTATTTCCTTTTTTGACGTAAATCGGGGAAGTGTTTAGGGTTAATGACAGGGGAGTTAGTTTTGAGTAGGGGGGTTCGTGTGTGTATTACCATGGTTATGGAGGTGTTTTGGGGAATATGGGATTTCAAAGTGTTCAGTAAAGAGGTAAGTTTTTAGCTCTTTCCTGAACTGATAGAGGTCATTTATGACGCGAAGGTCTATTGGGAGGTCATTCCATAGCGTAGGGGCAGTGAAAGTGAAAGCTCTGGAGCTAGTAGTTTTCTTTGTCTTCCTGATGGCTTTTGGTGTGATGAGAGAGTAGGCTTCATTTTGTCTGTGTGATCTAGTTTTGTTTGGTGATTGCAGAAGTGTGGATAGATGTGAGGGGGCTATGTCTTTTATGAGTTTAAAGGTTGTTAGGATAGTTTTGTATCTGATTCGGCTGTTGATTGGGAGCCAGTGTAGTTCTAGCAGTATTGGGGTTACGTGGTCTGTTAGACGTGCTTTGGCTGTTACTTTTGCACAGATGTTCTGAGCTCTTTGAAGAAGGTATGTGTATTTTTGAGGGAGGCCTATTAATAGACTATTGCAGTAGTCGAAGTGGGGGGTGATTAGTGTATTTACTACAGATCTAAAATCTTGTGTTTCTAGGAGTGGCCTTAGATGCTGTATAGTTTTTAGCTTGTAGTAGATAGTTTTTACGGTTTGTTTTATGTGTGGTAGCATGGTGAGTGTGTGATCTATTATAACACCTAAATATTTTACTTCCTTTCTAACAGGTATGGATGTTTTGTTAATTGTGATTGTTTCAGGGAAGGTGTTCTCTGTGTTTGATGACCTCGTTACGAACATTGCTTCCGTTTTTTTGAGGTTGATGCTGAGGTAGTTATATTCTAACCAGGAGGAGGTTTCAGTCATACATTCTGACAGAGTATCATATGAGGGGTTTTTAGTGGTTATAGGGATAGCGAGCATGATGTCGTCAGCGTAAATAAAGTGGTTAATCCTATGTTTTTTAAATATGTCTGTTATTGGTTGTAGATACAGGTTAAACAGGAGGGCGGAGAGGGCTGACCCTTGGGGTATTCCTTGGCCTTGAGGGAATGGTTCTGATGCTTCTTGGTCGATTTGTACGCGTATTAATCTGTTTGATATGTAGGACTTGAACCAATCCAGTACAGTCCCGCCTATACCTAAGCTTTGAAGTCTGTTGATCAGTGTGGAGTGGTTAATATTGTCAAATGCGGCAGAAATATCTATAAATAGAAGTAGGAAGCCTTGGTTGTTGTCATCTGTACCTCTGATGAGGAAATCCATTAGGGTGATTAGTGGCGGTTTACAAGTAACAAACATTAATAATAGAGCACTATTATTTTACATAGAACAGATTTAGAACAAAGAACATTCAACTATTAAGTGTAACTTAAAAATACAATGAGATAACAGGAGGGGTAGGAACATTTGAACTGGGTATGAATTAGATAATGTTTCAAAACATACTACCAACAGTATATCAACAGTAAAGTCAAATATTTACATTAAATTACAGTTATTCACATTAGCGACAAGCAATTGCTTTCTAAGGGTATAGAGGCACTATCACCTCCTGTCTTTTGCTGGCCATTCCTCTCCCTATGCACCCAAGCATCCTTCTAGCTTTCGCAGTCGCCTTTTCTACCTGTTTAGCTACTTTGAGATTGGTGGGATAAAATGTCTTTGCTTTAAAGAAAGGCTCCGCATCTATAAGCTTGTAAGTAAACCAGAGATACATTTCAGTGGTTGTTCCAACTGGAAGCTTCCTGCATGAGGTGAGAATATAGAGATAAGCAAGCAGAGCCTGCATTAGTCATCTTAGAGGGTAAATATTTGCACTTACCATGCAGTAGATACAAAGCTTAAGGCAAAGTCTGTGCAATAGCTGTTGGAGGTGTGGCCAGCATTTGACCAGCAGTTGCTGCACAGGGCAGACACTTATCACAGAGTAAATGCATGAGCAGATAACATGGTAAGTATATCCACCTATCAGCCAAAGCACCTACCATAGCCCACTGCATGAAAAAAGACAATTCCTTAATATCAGGCTTCAGATCCCCCACCCTCTCCCCTAATCAGCATCCCTCCTTCCTTTACCCTATGAGGCACCCTTCCTCCTCCCTCCCAATGCACATAACCCCACTCTCAGACACCCTGATGAGGCATCAGACCCCTTCCAACATATATACCAGGGTGTCCCTGGTGGGTTAATTGGGGGACAGAAGTGATCCCAGAGCACTCCTGTCCTGTTGTGGGCCTAAATTGAAAATGGTGGCTCTAACCCCCTTGTGGTAGTCTTGTGGAACTACTACTAGGTTTCAAGATGTCTTCTATCTGGGCCCTGCATTGTGGAACTCTCTGCCTCCTACCCTACATTCTGAAACCTCCTTCGCAAGGTTTAAAGCACTTTTAAAAACTTACCTTTTCCTTACTGTGTTTGATCTCCCTCCTACCCAGCAGGACATCCTTAGCCCCTCTCTCCCCTCATAGTTTTGACGTGTTCCTCCTGTCCCGCCACTGTCCACTTTCTGTCTCCTCTTTCGTCTTTCCTTTCTAGGCTGTCCAGTCACAACTTTGGCATTCCTTTTCACCTTTCCTTCAGCCACTATTTTTGTTTTTATTATTATTATTATAAACTTCTCTGATGCCAGGGCCGCCTGGGTGGTATATCAAATACTAAATAAAGATAAAGATGCCAACTATAATAAGGGCTATCGGTAGCAGTGAGAATTAGCATGCACTAAGGCACCATGCGTCATGTGCAGTTCATGGTCATTCTTCATCCATAACCCACACAGTTCCCACTCCAAAACATGGCTTGCAGTTAGAGTGCAAATTAATGTGTGCTCTCTTGCCTACAGACTTACTGCATGCTAATTGCTTAAACAGGCTCCTTACGAGGGCAGGACAACCATTAGGCAAGACTAGACAGTCATCTAGGGCAGAAACGTCTTTGGGGCAGCAAAGAACAGCAGCAGCAGTCAAAGCAAAACAGTAGATCCTAACAGCCCCACAAACCCAAAGAGCCATCGGCACATTCTTTTAACCAGAGGGAGAGCAGTCACCCATATACTGTGCCTTGGAAAAGTATTCATCCCCTCTGTGTTTGTCCTGTTTTGTTGCATTACAACCTGGAATTAAAATGGAGATTTGCGGGTTAGCACCATGTGATTTACACAACATGCCTACAACTTTGAAGGTACAAAATATCCTTTATTGTGACACAAACAATAATTAAGGGAAAAAAAATAGAAATCAGGAGTGTGCATATGTATTCCCCCCTCCCCCCCCCCAAGTCAATACTTTGTAGAGCCACCTTTTGCTGCAATTACTGCTGCAAGTTTCTTGGGGTACGTCTCTATTAGCTTAGCACATCTAGCCACTGGGATTTTCACCCATTCCTTAAGGCAAAACTGTTCCAAATCCTTCAAGTTAGATGGGTTGCGTTAGTGTACAGCAATATTCAAGTTATGCCACAGATTCTCAATTGGATTGAGGTCTGGGCTTTGATTAGGCCATTCCAAGACATTTAAATGTTTCCCTTTAAACCAGCTTTAGCAGTATGTTTAAGGTCATCGTCCTGCTGGAAGGTGAACTTTCGTCCCAGTCTCAAATCTCTGGCAAACTGAAACAGGTTTTCCTCAAGAATTGCCCTGTATTTAGTGCCATCCATCATTCCTTCAATCCTGACCAGTTTTCCTGTCCCTGCAGCATCCCCACAGCATGATGTTCCCACCACCATGATTCACTGTGGGAATGGTGTTCTCGGGGTGTTGGGTTTGCGGCACACATGGCATTTCCCATAATGGCTACAAAGTTCAATTTTGGTCTCATCTGACCAGAGAACCTTCTTCCATGTGTTTGGGGGGGGGGGGGGTCTGCCACATGCAGTTGTGCAAACTCCAAATGTGTTTTCTTATTTCTTTCTTTAAGCAATGACTTTTTTCTGGCCACTCTTCCATAAAGCCCCACTCTGTGGAGTGTACAGCTTAAAGTGGTCCTATGAACAGATACTCCCATCTCCACTGTGGATCTTTGCAGCTCCTTCAGTGCTATCCTTGGTGTCTTTGTAGCATCTCTGATTAATGCCCTCCTTGCCCAGTCTATGGGCGGCCTTCTCTTGTCAGGTTTGTGGTGGTGCCATAATCTTTCCATTTTTTTATAATGGATTTAATGCTACTCCGTGGGATATTTGGAATTTGGGATTATTTTTTTTTATAGCCCAACCCTGATCTATACTTCTCTACAACTTTGTCTCTGACCTGTTCGGAGTGCTTTTTGGTTTTCATGTTGTTTGCTTAGTGGTTTTGCAGTCAGGGATCTTTCAGAGCAGGTATATTTATAGAGGCATCATGTGACATTGATTGCATACAGCTGGACCCTAATCAACTAAATTATGTGACTTCTGAGGTTAATTGGTTGGACCAGATCTTATTTAGGGGTTTCATAGCAAAAGGGATGAATACATATGCGCACACAACGTTTACATTTTTACTTGTTTTTTTAATATATATAATGCATTTTATTGTCATTCCACTTCACCAATTTGGACTATATTGTTAGGTCCATTACCTAACATCCAAATGAACCTCCATTTTCATTCCAGGTTGTACATAATGTGACAAAACAGGACAAAAACCAAGGGGATAAATACTTTTGCAAGGCACTGTACATACAAAGCAAACTTTCATATTTAAAGATATGGGGGGTCATTCCATCCTGGACGTTCAGGCCCTCTGTGCGCCCAGTCAGAACCGGACGCACAGAGGGAGTCACGATTCTGATCCCGCAGGGCACGTCTAGCCCTGCGGGATCAGAATCGCAAACAGGCCAGAATGTGCATATTCTGCTATCCATAGATGTGGTAACACCGACTATGCAGCTGCTATACAGAGTTGGTGATATTCAGCTGCTCTCCTTATAGCCACGCAGTTTAATTGAGGACAGCCTTCTTGCTTCCCTAAATTAATTCATGTAGCCATACAGGTAGTAGCTGAATATCACCAACTATCTACAGAGTTCAACAGAACGCCCACTCTTAGCCCTCACTCCACCTTGGCACTATCTGGATAGTACTGGGGCAGTGGGTAAGAGGTTTCAGCGACACTGTCCATATAGTTTGATTAAAAATTCACAGATGTGGGTTTGTACGTTTAGCAATTGCCACTAAGAGGATAATTTTATAAGGACTTTCGGGTTTTAGGTAACAAGAACATCCATA
Source organism: Ichthyophis bannanicus (assembly GCA_033557465.1). Lineage (NCBI taxonomy): Eukaryota > Metazoa > Chordata > Amphibia > Gymnophiona > Ichthyophiidae > Ichthyophis > Ichthyophis bannanicus. The sequence continues at coordinate 98,335,867 of CM066040.1, read as the reverse complement.
AATGTCAGGATTTTAGTCATTTACATGGTTAAATGACCTTCTAAAATACCAACTAGCATGAAAGTACATGCCTTGTTTGCATAGCGCCTACTTTCAGTGTGGGTGTGCACAAGGATAGAGTGTGGGCAGTGTCGGCTAGTATGCACCTTGATTATAGAATACCATCATTTACATGCAAAACGTAGGCATCGTGATTGCATTTTTTTTTTTTGAAACTTTTATTTTCATTTTACAACAAGCAAACGAAACAACAGACCAAAGGAGACAAATACAAATATACACATAAGGAAAGCAACCCCAATTACCCCCCACCCCTAAGCTTCTTCTCTGGAACTGAGGAGTATCATCAAAGAGGCGTATACATATGTACATCCAAACAAACAAAAGAGTATCAGCAATATAGACTGATCAGGTGAAATAGATTTAAACAGTCAGATGGGAGCATTTAGCATTTTAGCATTTCAAACATAATCGTGGAGTATCCTCCATTCAGATAAATGATAGAGAGTCTGAACGGAGAGAAACCAACAGATGAGGTATTTGTTCACATTTACTGTATAGACTGACAGGATGCCACCATTCATTGAAATTAAGAGGGGACCTATTTTCCCCCAGTAGTTTCCAGTAATATTGTAGTACCGGGCATTCAAACATAATATAAGTTAGGATGTGAATGGCCGTGTGGCATAACCAAAATCTGTTGCTCTGGGTAGCGGTCATTTGACTAACCTATCAGGAGTATAGAAACTTCGATGGATTAAAAGAAAAAAGTGTCTGAGTAAGTGAGGGAGATCGAGAGATCCAGGTCAACCAGCTCCAGGCTGGGCTCCCATGCTCCGGGGTCAAAGCTACATGCAACTCCCGCTCCCAGAATTTCTGTGCTGTCTGAGCGCATTGGTGAATAATGGGAGCGAGGGGAGAAGCAGCAGCCTCCATATATCTTCTAACGCAAAAGCTGTTATCAAAGCAGTAAAAGAATCAAGACTCTTGGGTGGACCACTCGTTCTGGGCGGCAGCCAAGCTGTCAAGGGCTCAAGTACTTGGTTGAAAGCGCCGCCGAGCATTAATGGAGGGCTGGCAAATGACTGTGCTAACTGCATAATACTTGCATAAGAAACAGGATTATCCACATTCGGAGCATAAATACCATTACACGTAAAGTACAGTCTCAACCTGAAGATGTGCACGGGCCCATCCACCCTCCTTATCAAAGCTAACATTCAGTACAATAGTTTGCAGAGACTTCTTAACCAAAATGGCTACCCCACACCGCTTGGAAACAGCGGAAGAGAAGGCAATCGCCATATTAGGCGTGGTATTAAGTTTCAATGCCGCAGCGGAATTTAAATGCATTTCCTGAAGAAACATTATATTTACATGCTCATGATTAAGATAGCTAAGGATTTTCTTTCTTTTGATTGGACTATTAATGCCATTTACGTTTTATGAGAAGAACTGACACAAGGCCATCAAGAAAGATTATAAATTCTGAGAAAGAACACAATAAGGCACACAGTTTCCCAATGTCCCTCATCTTAACTAAGTATGACTGTGCACATAACCTAATAATCAATGGGTTAATGAAAATCATGGAAACGCCCCATATAAACAAATAAGCACCGAGGTGCACTAGAGAAGAAGCAAAACCCCAGAAATTACTGGCGACCTAATGTCTGCGGGGAGAAACTCCAGAGAGGGCCCAAGCTAAAACATATAACCTGTAAAACTATGCATGTTTCGAATCCCACCGAGGTGCACATCATGGAGGGAGAGAAGGCCAAGTAAATTATAGATAGAAAGAAAAGTCCAGGCAGTCTCTATTCCAGGCTGGGATCACCGCGTCGGGCCGTTCAAGATGGCGGGCAAATCCGGCGAATTACAGATCCAAATTGTTGAATCATAGTGGTTGGATTAGCGCATCTGATCTGCGTTATTTGGAGTCCAAAAACCTTGCTAGTAGATCGGAATCTTCGAGTGTTATGGCTGGGTTATGGAGAGTCACTCTGAGCTTCACTGGATATATTAGGCCAAAGTGAGCCTGCAGTTATTGAAGTCCAGGGCGAAAAGCAAGGAGTCTCCTCCGTCGGTCAACTGTGGACTTTGCCACGTCAGGGGAAAAGAAACTTTAGGACTTTCAAATTCAAGATGATAGTTCGCCCGGGCAGCAATACGAATTTGCTCTACTCACTGATATCGCAATAATCGAAAATTGAGAGCCCGAGGGGTCGTCCGATTGAGCACCATATTAGCAGGAACACGAACACGATGCGCTCGGTCAGTCTCCAGATCTCTGTAAATAATAATCTTTAGCAAGGGGGGGAGAGTTTTGACCAAGAATTCTCGCATGTCTCCTGCTCTCACATCCTCCGGTACTCCAATGAGCCCCATATGGTTGCAACCAGCTCGATCATTGCTATCCTCCAGCTCTTTTTGAAAATTCTGTATCATACGCTCAGCCTTGCCCAATTTCACCAAGTGCACCGCGTGCGAGTCAAGGACCTCCGCCATGTTGTCCTGTCGTAGTGGGAGACTTTCAAACCGGTTCTGAAGTGTGCCAAAGTCTTCACGCATGGTTCGGAGCGCCGCTCCGTTGGATTGTACCAGCTCCTTCACACCACGTATCTCCTCCAAGATCCCCTGTGGCATTGCGGAGTTTTCACAAAATGGGGCCATCTTTTGTGGGGAAGAACTCTGTTTTGAAGCGTTTTCGTGTGAAGAAGAGGGAGACCCGAGGTCCAGTCGCACTGGTTTGTGGCCCGCCGTTCCCCCCGAGGCACCCCGGTAAGTTCAGAGCAAAAAAATGAAATTTATACAGGTATTAATTCAGGATTCTGAGTAGGCCTCTCGGGAGCTTCAACGCAAAGCGTCTATCCCGCTGGACATCAGGCTCCGCCCCGTGATTGCATTTTAATTTAATATGTGTTCTCTGCCACTCACATGCATCTCTGACTTTATAGAATAGGTGAAAAGTAGGCATGCAAAAACACCCATTAATTAGTCAGAACTTTAGAAAATTACCCTCCGCACCTTTTGACTATCTACCCAATTTTGTTTAAGGTATGCATCCTTGAGTTTATGACAGCCAAAGATACATAGAGTACCTTGCAGCTGAAGTAGCATGCTATACCCAGAACATAAATATAAGATTATTAATGCACAGTATTATCAAAATGATTATTATTCATTACAATTTATATTCCACAAAACCCAAGCACAAGTTCAATCTAAGCAGAGTACAGCATATCTGAAACTACATACATAACACAATGAAATACATCAGACAAAATAAAACAAACATCGCAAAATAAAATCAATAAAAACCTGACATAAATAATACCAGTTTATTATGGACCCAATTCTGTAAGGTGACTAGCGGGGCTGTAAGTCCCAGTGGAACTTACAGCCCCACTTGCCGTCCTGCCCGAATTCCGACAGCCTCTCTCCCCACATGCACAGAGACACTGTACAGGGAGAGCAGGATGGGGGCGGCATGGGGGGCAGGCATGGGAGAAGCATGGACAGGCTGAGCACACAGACATACAGGGCTGATTCAGGTCATGGCCCTGTACTTCCAGGGATCACCAGGGGGACACACAGCATATCCCACCTCTGAGGTGGAATAAGCACTGGGTGCCTGTGCTCCCCAGCCCGGCAGCCCCCCCACGAAACAGAGCCACTGTAGGTAATGCCGTGCCACCCAATCCTGGCCCCGGCAGACCACCGGATATCAGACAATGGGAGAGATGGTCAGGGGAGTGTCCATCACCAGCGCAGCAGCGGGAGCAGGGGGAGGCCTGGCCATCCTGCCAACTATATGTCCCCTGCAGCTGCTGAAGGAGTATGCTGGGCTGTCCCGTTGCTGTCCCATTGCTCAATCCTACTACCGCGGGAGTGTCTTGCTCCCGCGGTGCAGAATCAGGTACAACGGGGCCTGTCCTTGTCTGGGACATCTGGATGTCCTGGACGTGCCCCTTCCTGGATTGTGCTCTATGTGAATTTAAAGTAAAATTGCAGACTCTCTCTCTAATACTGGTGTATCAGTAGTTTATATGCCTTTGTTCCCTTTTTTATGCCTTTCGGAGCCTGTCAGCCTATGAGATCAGGCTAACCTAGAAAAGGTAAAGTGCTGCTTCTCCTGGGTAAAATAAACATTTTCTTTACCATCTGAACTACCACTACAGTACCTTCACAGGCAGGAAAGATGTTAAGCGATTAATGAGCAATATACTGCAGACGTGCAATGGCTTATGGTTTATTTATGTTTTATGGTTTATTTAAAAACTTGATATACCACCTTTCTACAGCATAGCGTGTCAGAGCGGTTTACAATAAAAACAGCAAGAATAAGAAAAGGAACGCCAATTAAATAAGTAAAGGAGTTTGAAACATATAGAGGAAAACAATAGACTGGGGAAATACTACCAGCGTGGAGAGCATAATATGCTGTCATCATCACTGTCAATATTTCCTGGGAAAAGAAAACTGTATGTAAATACAAACCCCAAACAGATTGCTAACCTGCCACCACACATCTGAGAGTCTGCAATGTCACCGACATAGACATCCCCCTTTGGAAAACACTGGGTGGGATGTCCAAGAAATCATTTCTTCAGACATCCATTTGGGAACGTCCATGTGTCTAAAATCAAGACAAAATGTAAAGTCCCCAGGGTTTTCTCAGACATTTTGCCCTGGACAGCCCAGATTGCACCTGGATGACCTTTCTAAAATGCCACTTATGTTCTTCTAAAAAAAAAAAAAAACAAAAAAAAAACACACTTCTTAGAGCCATCTAATAAGGTGCTAGGCACCAGAAAAGGAGAAAGAGAATTGGTCTAAAACCACAAATGGAATGTGTTTATTTGGCTTTTCCAAGATGTGAGACTCTTGTCAGTTTTATTTTGATCTAGGGATAGGAATAAATTTATTCTCCCAAGACAGTGAATATTTTTTCTGTCCTGAGTGAAGAGTGGCTTTCCAACATTTTTCACTTGTGTTTTATTTTTATTTCATTTTATTTTTTATTTATGTTTTGTTTCTTTTATTGCTTGTTTTGATTCTTTAAAAGAAAACAAACATAAAAAAAAAAAAAAAAAAAAAGATCAGATTCCTCCCCACCACCATTTTTTTTAATCAAAAAAGGCACTTGGGTCCAGGAGGACCCACCTACCTGGGTTTCCTTTTTTATGGGCTTTTTTTTTGTTTTATTTCAAAATTCTTTAATAATAAAGCAGGAAAAATTTAACAATACTAGTCCACGTCAAGGAGGATATTTTTTTTTAAAAAGTACCCTCCAGGGCCAAGACTTGAGACTTCAAACCCAAAAACGCTTTCTGGCATTTCTGGGATGCTTTACAAACTTCTGGAAAGATTTGAATTGAACTTCCACAGAAGTTGGTGTTCTTATTAGCAAAATACAAGCACATAATCAAATTCTTATCTGTAAGTGAAAGAAACATCACAAGCAATGCTGCACGAGTAGTGATAGCATCAATTGAAGACTCCAAAAAGCCAAAACATCAAAAGAATCAGGAGAGCTGGATAAGCTCGTCCTCTGCCGATGCCATAGTTTTAACCCCTTGAGAAACATAATAAACATTTGAAAATGTACATCCTCAATGCCAAGAATTTCTTTAAGGTATGTTTGCAATAGACTTAGTGGGGACAAATAATGGAAAGTTAATGAAGCGCAGGTTCTTGGCCCGTGCTACATTTTTGAGCATCTCAAGCTGGTGATGAATAACCAAACTATCCCGGACTGATGATGAGAGTGCAGCCTAGGCCAAGAATATGTGTCCCTCCAATTTAACTCATGACGAATTGTAAGCATCTTGGTCAGTGAATATTTCAACAATGTCCGTTAAAAATTGAGCAACCTGAGATAAAGATAACCTCAAAGAGACTTCAGTACATGTTACCACTTCCCAAATGTCTTGTAAAGAAATATCCTTTGGTGCCACAACTTTCTCCACGGACTTTGGAAAAACCAAAGGTAGTGGCATCTTCACTGACTCAGAAACATTCATTCCTTCAGACAAATCAGAAGCAACTAGCTGGGAAACAGAGACCGGACTCTCCATCCCTTCCAATTCCACAGGAGGGGTGCCTGACCCTTGAAGTTCAGAACCCATCTGGCTGGGCGGGGTAAGATCCATTTGAGCTGGAGGCATGAAATCAGAAGGAGTACTCACAATTGGAAAATCAGCTCCAGATGTAGAACCCCCAGCCAGAGAAACCAGCTGGAAGTGATGATCCATAGGATCGATAAACCTTGACAGCTTTTGCCAAGGATACTGAGCAAGACTTCTTCTCTCTTTTCCCCATACAAATCACTTCTATTTCCAGGCTCCTCCAGGCTCTGAAGGGGCTCAAAAGGGGCAGAACATGCCCCTTTGGTCACGCCTCTTCAGAACATGCGCCTATGGGAACCCGCCTGTGGTCACGTCCTGCAACAGGCCAAGCTGGCTGAGGACATGTCAGAGCTGAGCTCCTCCTCGCAGCATTCAGGGCTCCAATCAGGAAACAGAAAGGTAACGCAGGCTCCTCCGACTACCTGGTTTCCCAACCCACTGCTTACCCTATCCATGGCAAACCCTACAGCTCTATTCGCAGCAGTGATCTGCCCTGCCCTGCCATTTCTAGTTTTCAAATTGCTCTGACAGATCTACTATACAAGAAAATGGTGCTGGTTTCAGGTCCTCTGGCACCATTTTTTAAAAATAGTAGCAGTGGAGCAGGAATGACAGAGGAATTGCTTCCACCAAAGCCCTGTAGGGTAGCACAGATAGGGTAGGCAGTGGGCTGGGGTGGAGGATCCCAGAGGATTGGCCCTGAATCTGTGGGTTGGGGGAGGGAGGAGTGAATGCTTATTAGGGTCCACAGGAGATGAAAAAAGGGTAGAAACAAAATAAAATGAAAATGAACATTTTATCCATTTTTCCTTCATTTGATTTTAAAAAGAAAGTGAAATGAAATAGGTATGTCACTGATATTTCCTGTTTTGTTTCTGAACATTTCCTTCATTATATTCTTCTTATTTTTTTCTATAATCTATTAGTCGCTTGCCGCCTGCACACATGCAAAATGATACCATTAAAACATCTAAAACTATTCTGTGGGCTGCAATATCTAGTCCACTTAATACATCACTGTTATTAATTATATTCCAGTGGAAGCCACAATTACAGCACTCTGTGTCACTAATTAGTTCCATTTATTAAATCCATGGAAATAATGTTAACCAGGATGCATTTTTCTTTTACTTATGAGACTATATCTGGAACGAGAAGATCTGTTTTAATTCAGCAATAATTCCTGGGTAAAGCCTAAGTTGCAAGCAGAAAAGAAAAACAACAAAGTGTAGGTCACAAAGTCCCCCATTATAACACTAATAGCTTTTATTGCACTACAGAGCAGTAAAGATATATGTACAGTAATCTACTTTATACCCACAGCAAACATCAAACAGATGAGGGATTACACATACTCACCGCAGTCCCTTCAACTTTAATAATGAACAGCACACTACAGTACACAATCCCACTTACCCAGCCTTCATGGAGGAAGAATGAGATGAAGCATCCTACTGACTAATGAGAAACATCTTACCAAAACACAGATTTATTTCACGTTTATGCTTTGTATCATACTACCAAGTTATGCAAAGCTCGAGATAGAGATTTCCATTTGAAAACACACTTGGGTTATTTTCTCTGCCAGCACCTCCGGTAATGCGCCCATTACCATAGGAGCCTGATAAAGACAGATGGGTAGGAGAGCTAGCTCTGTTAGCCTGGGAGGCTAACTCCATGCTCAGGAAGAAGGCATGGGAACTGCTGAGAGAGCACCACTCCAGAGGTTAGAAAAAATTACACTCGTTTTGATTAATCCAAAGAAACCATAGGGTAACCAGGAAATGTAAAGACAGGCAACAGCCACCAAACTGTCAGAGCCCAGTAACGGCTGCTAGAAATACTATAGTACCTAGGTAATAACTGTTGTTATTAATCTCCAAACAAAAGCCCGCACAGGGAACTGTCCTGTGGTACAGAAAGTATACCCATAAACAGTCGCTCATCGTGGGCTAAGCTTGCTATAGATCACACTCACTGGAGCCCATGTAGGAGAGTATGCTGAATTAAAAAATATAAATGTTATACAACAATCTTTACAAGTATGGATAAAGCCATCCTTAAAAGGCTAAGAGCAAGAGATAAACACTCTACAGCATTTAAAAGTGACTCACTTCTTTAGTAAAGAGCAGGTTACTGGAAATGTCATTGGGGTGTTTGTTTCTTGCTACTTGTAATAATACATAATGACTTCAGGCAAACTGTTGCTCATTTGCCTTTCTTATTGAAAAATTTGGGAGGTCATTAAATATCACGATTCAACATGAAAAATAAATAATTTCTTTTCTCAAATTATTAAAATCAAAACATGTACAAAAGTTGCTCCTACCTTGAAACAAGTGTGCTAATATATGTGGCAATGCTGTAGCTTAGCTGGTTTGAAATTATTTCACTCATCAAAAAAATCTTTTCTGTGCCACTTGATGTATTCTAAATTGATCCAACAGATCTGCCTTTATATTTCTTTGGGACTTTAGCAGAGACTTCCCAGTTCTTCGGTACACTGCAAAATTGATCTGAATTTGGAGGTCAGCCCAATAGCTCAACAGCACTGGAATCCTCTGCTCAGTTTCTGCTCAGGTCACTCTATTATCCAACAGTTGTCCAGAGCTTGACTTGAGGACATTATTTTCACTAAGGTTACCAGTACTGTGAACGAAGATTCTCAAGCTTTACAGGACGGCTGTGCTGATCTTTGTGGTTGGGAAGCCAGGATCTCTAGTGACAAAGTAAGAAGGAGCAATTAGGCAAATGGAAAGCACCACAAGGATAAATGTGGTGTACAAGTAGTCCAGAAAAAGGCAATCAAAATGTGGGGTTGACCGCAAAAGCCACGTGGCAAGAGACTTACGGACATAAGTTCGTATACCCTGGGGGAGAGAAGAAATAGAGGAATATGACAGAGATAGTTCAAAGATATTAATAATGTACAAGAAACAGACCTTTTTAATGGAAAATAAGCTATACAACTAGAGGGCATGGTACAAAGAACCAAAAAGGTAGAATCCAAAAAATGTCAGGCAATATTTGTTTTAGGGACAACTACCTCAAATGCCCTCCCAAAGAAGGTGGTGGAGACAAACACAGTGACAAAATGCAAAGAAGCATGGGATAAACACAGAAGATCCCTATGAGAAAACGGATGGTAGCGAAGCACTGGGGTAACTTGCAGAGTAGTGGTTCCCCTCCAAAACATCAATGACATGACTGCATTGTTTCCAAGAATTCACTGGGGTAATCTGCACAGAGTAGTGGTGCTAACTCTAAACAGCAGTGGTGCAATAACACTGGAGTGTATGGAGGGACCATGATTAGAACCCAGACTTCAATGAGCACAAGGAGGCCAGACTTTCACAACAGCCTCTCTAACCTTGGCTTCTGTGCAGATTACAATAAAACTTGGTAAGAAGACATAGAGGAAGTGTAAGAAGTAAAGTTTCATTCATTTTAAGTAACAAAATTATCAACACTGCAAAAATTCATAAAAACAATAACGAATTGTCAGTTCATTTCATTTAGTAGTTATTTATAAATTACATCCCAAGAAACCAGTAATAGCCCCCCAAAAACAGCATACATAAAAACAAACACCAAAATACAACCAAAATTGAAAACATCAGTCCTTCATTGTCACATCTCCTGCCCCTAGACAATCCAGAAACGTCCCCTAAAAATCTCCTCAGCCAGACCCCAGTCCCAATTTACAGCCCACCAACAGGATATTATCAGTCTCCTGTCATTAACCCAACCAGCTAATATTTTACTTTTCCATGAGAGACAATTAATTCACTTGTGCTCTAATAACATCAGTTAGGCTATTTCACAGTATTGGAGCAATTATAAAAAAAGCCCTCACACAAGTGGAAATGCAAACAATGATTTCTGAGACCACAGCGTTTAGGTAGGCACATGCCTGCAAAGTTTATTGTGAAGGTAGATTGGAACTCTGTCCCTGCAAAGACTGGACTGTAAACATAATCTTACAGTTTACCCAGCCTTAATGTCAGTAACCAAGACTATAAATTACCAAATATCACAAACTGCAAAATCTCAAAATACCAAATATCATAAAATACAAGTCATAAGATACATGGAGTCCAATTTCGCAGAGGGTGCTAGGTAGGAATTGGGACATCCATGTCAAGACATGTACAGTTCCCCAAGTACTTTACAAGAGATTCACTGAATGTGAGCTTATGTAAAATATGCCTAAGGATGCAGGGAAATACATATGCGGCATCACTCAGAGCACTGAAAATGTAAGTGGCAATTCCACAGCTTACATGTGTGTCAGCAGATATGGTCTATGGTTATTTTTCTATTTGATATATCCTCTTTAGCCAATGGCAGCAAAGCAGTTAATGCGTAAGCACCAAATTTTACAAACCTGAGCATCCACGAAGAGTGAAAACACTTTCTTTGACTTTTCTGAAATTGTTTTAAACAGGTAAAGCATAGTTACTCACCTGTAACAGGTGATCTGCGGGAACAGCAGGAATTAAGTCTTCACATATGAGTATTGTCGGTACCGACGGAGCCTGTGCGGGAACGCTCCCCAGCGTCCAAAAGGAAAGCTTTTGGGAGCATCCCACAGCGCATGCGAGCTGCCTTCCAGCCTCACTGCCTCTCTCACTTCAGTTAAGTTTAAAGCTGAGCCAAGGAGAGAGACAGAGAAAGAGATAGAGAGAGACAACGCCCAGGGAAGGTGGGTGGGTTGTGAAGACTTAATTCCTGCTGTTCCCGGAGATCACCTGTTACAGGTGAGTAACTACGCTATCTCCAGGAACAAGCAGGAATGTAGTCTTCACATATGGGGACTCCCCAGCTGAAAGATGCCAGAGGAATGACCCCAGCAAGCTGTGAACCAGTGTGAACAGGGTCATACTTCCTCCCATGGATCCCTGGCATCCTACTGGGATGGAGTGTAGGAGTTGCATTAAGTCTGAAAGAGATGCTGTAGGACAGCCTGGCCAAACGAGGCATCCCGACGGGAGTCCTTGTCCAGACAGTAGTGGGCTGTGAAGGTATGTACTGAAGCCCAAGCAGCCGCTCTACAGATATCATCTATAGACACAGAGCGGAGATTAGCAACCGAGGCTGCCATTGCTCTGACATTATGAGCTGTAACATGGCCCTCGAGGGAAAGACCTTTACTCTCATAAGTGAAGGATATGCAGTTTGCAATCCACTTAGGGTTCGTTTGGAAACTGGAAGTCCCAAATGACTAGAATCAAAAGCAACAAAGAGTTGAGAAGACTGCCTATGTTGTTCAGTTCTTTGAAGGTAAAAGGCTAAAGCTCTTTTACAATCTAAGGTATGAAGGTTCCTTTCTGCACTGGAGGCATGAGGCCTAGGAAAGAATACAGGAAGGTAAACCAACTGTTTTAAATGAAAAGATGAAACCACCTTTGGCAGAAAGTGTGGATGAGTCCTGAGGACTACTTTATCATGGTTGAACATTGTATAAGGAGGGTCAGTCACTAAAGCTTGCAGTTCACTAATGCATTTAGCAGAAGTTATTGCAATTAGGAAAATGACCTTCCAGGAAAGGAATTTTAAAGTTGTTGTGGCTAAAGGTTCAAAAGGCGGCTTCATAAGGGACCACCGGTGGCGGTTTTATGGAGGGCTTTGTCAATAGTAGACCTCTCATGAATCTTGACACAAGTGAATGAGAAGAGATTGGTTGTCCATCTTGTAGCTTGTGAAAAGCCGCAATAGCACTGAGATGGACTCGCACTGAATTTGTCTTAAGACCGGAATTTGAAAGATGGAGGAGATACTCCAGAAGCAACTCCATGGGCACGGAAAGGGGGTTAAGCCCCTTTTTCGAACACCATATAGAAAACCTTTTCCATTTGAAAGTGTAGGAATGCCTTGTGGAAGGTTTTCTCGAAGCTTGAAGGATATCCTTCACTTGCTGAGAGAGGTGGATATCTAAAGGTTCTATGCCTTCAGCAGCCAGGCCCAGAGGTGCAGGGACTGAGGATTGGGATGCAGAAGCTTCCCGTTCTCCTGGGAAAGGAGATCTGGAGCATATCCAAATTCTAGAGGAGTTGCTTGAGAGAGACGCAGAAGCAGAGGGTACCACAATTGCCTTGCCAACATGGAGTTATGAGAATCATATAACCCCTGTCTCTCTGAAGCTTGAAAAGAGTTTTGGGAATTAGGGGAAAGGGTGGGAAGGCATAGAGGAAGTCCTGACCCCAATGGAGCTGGATAGCATCGTTTTCTAGACAGTATTGAGCTGGAATTCTGGAACAGAACCGGGGAGGTTTGGCATTCTGTGGACTTGCACAGAGGTCTATATCTGGTGTTCCCCAGGTTTTGGAACACTCGAGCCAGTTGGTCTGACTGGAGAGACCACTCGAGTGGCAGCAGTATTCAACTGAGCTTGTCTACCCACAAGTTTTGAATGCCTGGGAGGTATACCGCTAGAAGGTGAATTTGGAGCTCTCTGGCGAGGGCCCATAGTCACAAAGCTTCATTGCATAGCGACAGAGAGCCCATTCCGCCTTGTTTGTTTATGTAAAACATGGCAACCTGATTGTCGGTTTGGACCAGAACTGTCTTTTGACTGAACTGGGCCTGAAGTGCTATCTTAGCTCTAAGAGGTTTATTTGAAGAGAGGCCTCTTGTGAGGTCCAGAGACCCTGAGTGGAAAGATTGTGCAAGTGGGCTCCCCAACCTAGCTTGGATGCATCTGTTGTCAGGGTGATCTGGGGCAATGGTTGCTGGAAGGGGGAACCTACCAGGAGGTTTTCGAGGGACTGCCACCACTGTAGGGGCAAAACGAGACATGTTGAATTCTTGATTTTGTCCGTTAAGCGACCTGTGGCTTCTGTCCACTGTGAAGAGAGGGTCCACTGAGCCGCTCGCATGTATAGGCAGGCATAAGGGACCACATGTATAGTGGATGCCATATGCCCCAGCAGTTGAAGCATTTTCCGGGCAGTTAGGAGGGTTTTCTTTACTGCTTGGGAAGCCAATTCTATTATTCGCAGACAGCGTGGCTGTGGCAGGAATGCCTTTGATTGCTGTGTGTCTAAGTGAGCCCCTATGAACTCTAGGGATTGAAAAGGCGTGAGATGAGACTTTGGGTGGTTGACTACCAGACCCAAATATTGGAGAATTCTCATGGCACGAGAAACAGCTCGTTCTGTTTCTGGAGCTGTTGGTGCTCTGATGAGCCAATAGTCTAAGTAGGGGAAGACGAATATCCCCAGAGTTCTCAGGAATGCTGCTACTACAGCCATGCATTTTGTGAAGACTCTTGGGGCGGAGGCCAGCCCAAATGGAAGGACTCTGTATTGGAAGTGGTTTCCTGGAAAGAGAAATTGAAGGTAATTCCTGTGATTTACATGGATGAGGATATGTGTGTATGCATCTCTTAGATCTAGAGAACATAACCAATCCTGGTTCTGAAGGTATGGTAAAAGTGTTCCGAGGGAGATCATCTTGAACTTTTCTTGTAACAGAAATTTGTTCAATTCTCTGAAGTCCAGGATAGGTCTGTATCCCCCTGTCTTCATTGGGATAAGAAAATAGGGGAACTAGAACCCCCTCCCCCATTGGGATATGGGTACCTCTTCTATTGCTCCCTGAGCAAGAAGTGAAGAGACCTCCTGACACAGGATGTCAGTGACAGGGCCTTGAGAATTGAATAGTTTTATGATTGTAGGCGGGGGCATGCTGAGAAAGTGAAGTTTGTACCCCTGTCCTACAATGGACAGAGTCCAGTTTTCTGATGTTATTTGTTGCCATCTTTTGGCAAAATGGCATAATCTGCCCAGAATGGTCAAGGGTTCTAGACCCTTCAGAGGCAAAATGGTTAAATTCTCTAGGTAGAAGTAAAAGCCCCTGCGGAGGCTGTACTTGCTGAGCTGGTTGAGCTCTTTGAGCTTGCGGCTTTCTTTGTTGTCTAGTTTGCTGCCCTTTCTGGGCAGCATGAAATGGACAGTGAATTGGATGGGAATAAGAGTGGTAAGATTTTTTCTTTTATGTTAAAGAAAAACCTCTTGCCTGTTTTTTTCTTTGATGGGTTGGCTGTAGACTTTGATAGTCTAGTCAAGGTGGTATTGTTAGATTCAGTCTGATTAGCCTTGGTCTGCCAATCCTTCCCAAATAAGTTTTCACCTGTGCAAGGAATGTTTCCTAACTTCTCTTGCACCCACTCCTCTAAATCTGATGCTTGGAGCCAGGCAATGTGCCGTACTCTGATAGCAATAGCAGAGGTTCTGCTAATAGCTTCAAAGCAGTCAAAAGCTGCACGGTTCACAAATTTGGACACATTTTGAGCATGCTTGAGCAGAGTGAAGTACTGACCCCATTTATCTTCAGGAAGAAGAGGGCTCATGCGTTCCAGATCCGCTGTAACCTCCTCAAGAAACATTCCCATGTGAAGGGAATATGAGCTAATCCTAACTGCTAGCATGGAGGATTGAAAGCATCAACGCCCAAAGGCATCGAGTGTCCTCGATTCACGGCCTGGAGGGTTGGAAGAATGCATTTTAGCACTCTTTATTCTCTGCATGGCTGATTCCACTACCATGGAATGGTGTGGTAACTGATTCTTCTGAAACCCTGGAGAAGGTGGGACTCGGTACATGGTATCGAGGCATCGAGAATGCGGTGACACCGTTAAGGGAGTTTTCCACATTCTGAACATAAGATCTTGAAGGATCTGATGAATGGGCTGCATCGCTACCTCTTTGGGAGCCATAGGGTATTGCAGAATTCTTAGTTCTTCTGCCCTAGGTTCCTTCTCAGGAGTAAGCGTGATTGAAAGCCCTTTAGCTACATCACGTATGAAATCCTGAAAAGACATGTCTTCTGGAGGAGACATTCTGCGCTCAGGAGAAGGAGATGGATCCTTCAACAGAACTGCTCTTGTATCGCTAGAGTCATCGGAATCGGAAGACTCATCGGAGCTTTGCATCAATCGATGCTGCATCAATCGATGCTGGTACCGATGAATATCGGTACCGTTGCATTTCGGTTCCAACCCCTCAATGCCGGAGAAACTCTCGAGGCTCGGCATGGGAGGAAGCCGTCCCACCTGAGTGGGTGCTACTGGAGCTGGTACCGGGGTCGGTACCGAGCTCATTTGAACCGTCAGTAGCGGTCTTAGCAGTACCGAGGCAGCTAAGAGGGACGCTAGACTGCATTCAATAGCAAGGATTCTCTTATCCATTGCTAATGCGATGCTTGGTTGGTACCGGTGGAAGTGGCTACGACCCCAGAACATGGCAAAAGAAGTTCTGCAGAGGTGGAGGCCTCTGGAACATTCTGAGACCCTGTTTGTGCTTTGGAGACCAAAGACTCCCGCCGGGGTAATTTTGCCGATATACTTTCCTCGAGGGTAGTGCCAGTGGCATCTCGATGCTTTGCAGGAGATTTACCCTTCAAGGACCGGCTAGTCTTTACAGACTTTTGTTTAGTTACCTGAGATCCATGAGAGGAAGATGAAGCCCTGGAGGACGTCGATGCAACTGACATCGTATCAACCGTGAAAAGAGAACCAGCCTTTGCAGCTCTGTTCTGCAGGCCCCTTTTGGTCATCTTTCTACAGGAGAGACACTCCGCTGGACAATGTTCAGGACCTAAACATTTGAGACACCATTCGTGGGTGTCGGTGATGGAAATAGTACTGCCACAGTTTGAACATTTTTTAATACCACTAGTTGGCTTCTCCACGTCTGGAGATTTTTGGGCCTAGTGCCCAAAATGGTGCCTAACCCCAGGAGGGGTGAGGCACTGAAGAAAATAAGAAAAGTTTCTTCTTTTTTTTAGAAGAAAATAAGAAAAGAGAACCAGCGGTACCGGTAGGCGTCGAATGAAGGCAGACACGACCACAAAAAACAAGAAAGAAGATAAAGTTTTCTGCGGTGACAGGAGAGACGTCCTGTTGGCTCCACGGAAAACGAAGAACTGAAGTGAGAGAGGCAGTGAGGGGGGAAGGCAGCACGCATGCGCTGTGGGATGCTCTCAAAAGCTTTCCTTTTGGACACTGGGGAGCGTTCCCATGCAGGCTCCGTCGGTACCGACGATACCCATATGTGAAGATTACATTCCTGCTTGTTCCTACAGATACACAGTTAGCCCCTCACTCGCACTTGCCTCAGAGCAGGTGTCAATGCCTGCATCTTATGTGTGCATTGCCATTGCGAAATCTGAACTTCATGCATACTTTTATGGCCCACCCAAAACACTCCCACAACATGCCCCCTTGAAAACTGTGCTTTGGATCTATGCTTCTAAATAGCCGATTTTCTAAAATAACTATTTAGCACACATTGGTCATTTACAGTTTAAAAGCCATGCAAGCCTCTGAAATTACCTTTGAAATTCTCTTAACAAAATACCAGAAAAATAGGAGCGGCAATATTCAGAACTACTTCTCAAATTAGTATCGGTGATCTGCAAAAGTGGTGTTTTATTTCATTTTCAGCCGTTCCCGCTGAATATTATACTCAGTAGAAATAAGCATAAACAGTCACAAGATTACTAGTAAGACTTAGGGTCTCAAATCAAAAAAAGTGTAATCCACAACTGTAAAAAACAATAACCAGCCCTAATAAAAAAAAAAAAAAGATATAACATTAAGGGCTATATACTTGAAACAAATAAAGGGCTCTTTTATGAAAAGCCGCAAACTAATTAACACAAACTTTAGCGTGCGGTAACTATCAGTGGAGAAAGCACATGCCGGCTGCCGGCAGCTATAATGCACAGCTAAGAGTTAGGGCTCAGAGTGAGCAAGTTAGGGGCAGAGTGTGGGCATGAAGCATTCATTGCTGCTAGCAGACGGCACTTGCAATGCACTCAGTGACAATGTGGCAATTAGCACAAGTGCACCCAACGATACTTTTATGGACATCGTTAGACGCAGTCACGTTAATCGCATTGCACATTAGGATTTGCAATTATGCACCAACTGCTGGAAACGTGATGGGCATGCCCCCCAAAGGTTAGCACACGCATTCGAAGGGGCAATTATGCTTAGCCTCCCAATACTTTATTCATCATTTAAAAAGTCAAAACTTGTCATTCAGAACATTGCTCACTAATAGGCGGCACTTACATGTTTACTTCATTACAAACCCAAGGGTCCTTTTACTAAAGTGCATTATTAACGTGCAATTTGGCATGCGTTAACGGTGTACTCGGGCTCACTGTAACATTTACCATAACAACATGACAGTTAAAACATGCCAGTTCTTGCACTAACTGCCAATTGCACAGTAGGATACCGAATGGGCAGGTTAGGGGCAAGACTGGGGATGGTAAGCACATTGCAGTTAGTGTGTGGAGGGGAACAAATTGCATGTCAATGTTGCTGTTAGCCTGGGTTTACCAATACCACCTGAATCGGTGCTGACAAGTGCGCCCACAATAACTGCCCCACATGTGAGAGTGCACATCTGCATGTTAACTGTCGGGAACATGCTTGTTATACCCTGACAGTTACCTTGGAGGCTTGCATGTAACACACACTTGTTTTTGTGCAAAACCCTAATGCACTTTAATGAAAGGGCTCCTTAGACTGTAAGCCATCAGGGGGTAGGAAAATACCTGTTGCAACTTGCTTTCAACTTCAGAGAAAGGTGTGAGCTAGCTCCAATTTCCTTTCCCTTTCCCTACTCTTCTGGACTAAGAGTCCTTCATACATAGTGGCCAATGACTGCACATATAGAGTTATGTTTATTAAGATGTCCTATAGAGCTTCTAAAACAAATATCAAAATGGTTTACATCAAATTAAATGAATAAATTGATGAATTAGAAAAGAACTACGATCCTTGATAGGAAAGAAGAAAAGAAGTTATACACTGGAAGAAGAGCGCCTATAGAATACAGAAGAGAAAATGAGTGGCTAGGAGAAGAGTGCAGAGAACCAGTCTGTAGTGGTTTGAAAGCGCGAGTAAGATTGGGAAGAGTTAGCATCAGGAAGAGAAAGCGTCATGGAGCCATAGAAGACAAATAGAAATCTGAAGTGATGGTATAACCTCCATCCAGGGCCAGTGCAAAGATTGTACCCCTCCATCCTGCCCGCTTCACTCTGCTCCCTTTGCTGCCACTGCTGCCCCTCTCTGAGGCCTGTAGCAGCGGTAATAGCTTAGAAACGGCGATGCAGCGCTTACCTTAACTCGTTGGCGCAGCTTGACTGTTTCTGCCCTCTACCATCAGCCTCTTCTGCTCCCCGCCAACGCAGACGTCTGGTTTACCTACCATTATTTGTTAGATTCCACTGCAGACCTGATATAATGCAGCTCAATATAATGTAAGATTGCTTATAACGCAGTAAAGGGTTGGACCCTGGTTTTTTTATTTTTTGTGTTTACATATTACACTGTAGACCCGATATAATGTGGATTTACTTATAACGCAGTCAAATATTTTGGATCTCAATGTCCTTATTTTATAGGGTCTACAGTGCACGTTACTAGCTCTAACTGCCAATAATTATTATGTTACTGTGTTAAATACAGAGTCCCCAGAGTCAAAAATCCAAATAAACTCTTAGAACATTTATATTAAATCCACCTTACTCGAGAGAAATCAGAATTGTTCTAGAGCTATTCAGCTGTCCTGATGCAGAGTTATTTCCACTCTTGCTGCTAGTGACATACACATACTGAACTGTAAATTGTACTGTTTAGGTGGCAGAACTGCTGTGATAGCTTTTCAAACCTAAATGCTAATGTGACTGGCAATATAGTGAGTGCAGAAGAACCTATTATAGTCGAGTCTCAGTTCACCTACTTCTTTGCCAATCTCTGCTGTAGCATTTCAGTGCAGTCAGCCTACTCCTTCCCTTTCAATCTTGTCACCAATAGCACTGTGCTGTGACCTACTCACAGAAGCTGTTACTGACAACCTTGACAAACCCAAGGGCTACCTCACAATGGGCCAGATCCACTGAACTTTTTTTCCTATAGCCATAAAATGCGAAAAAAAAATCACTGCATCTGGTCCAATTATTACAAAGTTGCTAGTAAACTGAACAATTTTTTTAAGATAAACCGCAAGAGCCACTATGCTAATGCATCAAACACATGTCCCATACCTCCCCTTTCCAGCTCACAGCAGCATCATAACATAATTTATAATTCTAGTGATTATAGGTAAAATAGCAGATTACCAAACAAGTAGAACTTTCATTATTTTCATCTATTTTAAGATAGATAAATTGTTAGTATGTTTTATGGTTTAATTAATTTGTTTTTATATTGTTTTATTTATTGTTTTATGCTATTTTTATTTGCTAGATGACAACATGTCTGTTATAACCATTGTATTATGATTGCAAATCGCTTAGGGTTTACTTAAGTAAATAAACAGAGTCCATTTTTGTTCTGATTTGCTCATATTGTTGTCATTTGATAAAGAGCGTGTCAGGTCCCAAAAGCTAGTCAAGAAATGAATTAATCAAATAAAAACTATGTGATAAGGACTAAAATATGTTTATTTCCATGATAACTGAGCTACCTACATTCTTATTAAAGTAAAATTAACTTTGCTTATCACAATAAGCAGTGCTTTTCCCAGTAAAAAAGGTGCTGGCACTCATATGCAGAGGTTTTTCATTAATACAGGAGAACCAATGCTCAATTTTAGCAAGCAATGGAAAAGGTGCTAGTATTCTGTACCTCCATGTAGCCCCTCAAGTCTGCAGCATAATATCCATTGACCATTTGGGCCTTTCAGCTCTGCTACAATGTAAGTTCAAGGGCAAATGACTTAAATGCATATAGTTGCTCAGTATACAGGGTGGCCCAAGAAAAGTGAGAACATCTCGTAGCATATAAGTTATTTAAAAATTCAAAAAGACAGACGTAAACGATTGACAAATTAAAAAACAAAAGATGGCGACCGGAAGTTGTTGAAATAAAGACATTATATAGCTAAAAAAGGTAAATAAGTGAATTATTAAAGCTTTTAATTTATGAGATGTTCTCACTTTTTTTAGGCCACCCTGTATATTGCAGCCTTGCAAATAAATAAATACATGTTAGACCCAATATTCAGTGCCAGGATCATATCCAGCTCCAGCACTGAATATCCGGAGTTGCCGCAGGGGCCGCTCACTAACTGGGCAACAGCAATATAGAGCCACTTCCCATTTAGCAATACACAGCAAAGGTTAGGCCAGGGTTTCCTGCGCCTGGCCTTTGCCCCATACTGCTAACCAGGCAGTGGCTCAATTTCGAGCCCAGTATTTTTAAAGAACTCATTAAATATTCTTGATCAAAAAACTATTCCAAATTAAGGGATAGGTTTACTAAAGTGTACCAGCGGTTAACGCAGTGCGCTTATCGAGCTGTGCTAACTTACCATGTGGCAGGACAGTAAAACTCCATGCTAACCGCCTGGGGTGGTAGACTGGGCAGGTTAGGGGCAGAGTGTGGGCATTAAAGGCACAGCGTGGTTAGTGCAAGCATCATTGGTACACACTAACCATAATGCTGTTGGCATGGGTGCACTTACTGCCTCCTTAATGAGTGGTGCCAAGTGCACCCATGTTAAGTAGCCTAATGGTGGAGTCGCCTAATGTTTAGAGCAGTGGGCTGAAGCTAGAGTCTGACTCTCACTGCTGCTCTTTATGATCTTTGGCAAGTCACTTAATCCTCCATTGCCTCAGGTCAAATACAGATTGCAAGGCCTCCAGGGACAGAAAAATACCTACTGTACCTGAAGGTAACTCAGGTACAGTGGGTATTATCGAGCTGTGCCTCGCCTTGAGAAAGGGCGGGAACTAAATCCAATTCCTTGCAGTTTAATGCATTGAGTGTGTCTCACCCAATAACTGCAGGAGGACATGCTGGATCATACACCCCCAACCGTTAGCATGAGTCTGCTTCAACTGCCGCACTAACCTTTGGTGCTTAATGTGTGCTACAATAGCGCTTTTTAGTATGCATGACCCTTAATTACCTTTCTCCAAGGAGATAGTACATGCTGGTGAAATATGTAAGCGGAATAATTCTAAGGATAAGGTAAAAGGCTCCCAATAAAATGTGCCGTGTACCTCCTTGCCATGATTTACATTATCCTGAGTTAAGTTGGAGGGCGGTCCATCAGAAAGATCAAAGAATATGCATAAACGTGACAATTTTGTTCAGCTATGCAGAAAAATGTATCTTGGAGAAAACTAAAAAATAGTTAAATTGCATACTTTTATCATATTTATTTTACTTGCCAATCTTTCCTCACTGTCGCAAATATACATTTATTTAGCATGAAAAAAATTAAAAAAGGAAAAACCATGATTAACTTATTAAGGACCATTTAGTGCATAATTACATGGGTTCTGTTACATTAAGATGCCAATTCCTTTAAAGGCAGAAATAATACCTACTGAAAGTTTAATTATTGAAATGAGAAGAGAAAAAGGCATGTTATCTTCTCTGACAAAGATGAAAATCAATTTAATTGCCTCTCTGCTGTCTTGATGTGATTCTAGCTGTGAGTCAAAGAACCAAAAAAGGGAAATTAATACTGCAGCTGTTAATCAAGTGATGCTCCCCTGCTCCATCCTCTGACAGTGCAGGGAACAGACGAATTGCATCTTCTTACTGCTTATATTCCTGTGCGGTGTTTTATGTATCTTTTTCATGTAATGATAAAGGCACCTAAGTTACAAGAAAGAATCTCTGCTTTGAGTGCAGCCTGAAATAACTATGTTTCATGGTTAGTGTCCCTAGTAAAAACTGTTGTCAGGACTGAGGCTTGCTTCAAATTAAATTTGCCCTGAGGTGCCTGATTCTACAGTCTATGGTGTGAAATTATGAAGACACACACACACAACACATACACACACACACACTCAAAAAAGGAATGTGGATAAGATTGATGTTTCTTCGTGCATGAAGCATAGCAATCTATTTTCAAGGAAGACAGCAGCAACTCCTAGAGGTCAAATATCAACTACTCCACTAAAATTAGAACATGCATTTGGAAGCAAGTGCCAGTGACGCGTGCATCAGAACTTCTGGCTCAGCTCTCTACCGATTTCAAATATTTATCCTTGCAGTGCCTTTGTTAAGCTCTAGCACTGAACAAATATTCAGCGGCAGCCACACTCAGCAAGCTAATGTATCTGATTGCAAGAAAATGGCAGTGTGAAATATTTATGAGTTCTGAAATACAAACCAGTACAGTGGCTCATCATATGTTATCAGCCCTTGTTAACTTTACAGATGATGAGAAGCACCGGAATAACTGAAGCTGTCAAAACTAATAGAGCTCATAGACTTTCCATAAACATAGCTGGGTTTCATCCAGGGCCTTACTCGCAGGGAACATTAACCGCTTCAGTTCCAAGTATTGACTAGCACCACTTGCATTCAAAGAAACAAATCAGCAGCAAGTCGCATATAGGCCGCCTTTGAACTGTCCCTTGGTGCTCTCATCTCTTCCCACGGCTTTCAGTATCATTTTTATGCTGATGACTCTCAAATCTATCTATCTATCATCTATCTATCTACACCCGACATCTCTCCTTCACTCCAAACTCGTTTCTCTACTTGCTTATGTGACATAGCCACCTGGATGTCTTACCACCGCCTAAAACTGAATATGGCTAAAACTGAAATTCTTATTTTTGCCCCTAAACCCTCCTCTCCCCTTCCTCCTTTCTTTATCACTGTTGACCACGCTCTTCTTCTTCCTGTTTCCTCAGCTCGCAACCTTGGGGTCATCTTTGACTTCTCCCTTTCCTTCTCCACATATATTGAACATATAGCTAAAACCTGTCATTTCTTTTTCTACATTAACAAAATTCATCCCTTTCTCTCTGAACACATTACTAAGGCTCTTGTCCACTCTTTGGTCACCTTCTGTCTTAATTACCGCAACCTCCTCCTTGCTGGTCTACCTCAGTGTCATCTATCTCCTCTTCAATCTATCCAGAACTCTGCTGCGCAGCTAATCTTCCACCAGTCCGAATACACTCATATAACTCCTCTTCTAAAATCACTTCACTGACTCCCTTTTTGTTTCCATATCCAATTAAAACTGCTCCTTCTAACATATAAATATGTTCACTTTACTGCCCCTCATTACCTTTCCTCTCTTCTCTCTCCCTACACGCCTCCTCATGAACACCGCTCCTCCTCTGGCTGTCTTCTCTCTATGCCCTTTTCTTCTTCTTAAAACTCCAGACTTCGATCTTTTCACCTTGCTGTTCCTTATGCATGGAATAAACTTCCTCTGTCTTTACTTTCAAGTCTCTTCTCTCCCCCGTCTTCAAATCCCTGCTGAAGGCTTACTTCTTTGGAGGCCACGTTTGGATCCTAATCCCTTGTTCTCCTTGTGTCTCCTTCTCTCTTTGAACCCCTTTGTTTCTCTTGTATATTTCTGTCTGTCTTGATTAGATTGCAAGCTCTGTCTTCTTTATATTTTTGTACAGCGCTGCGTATGCCTTGTAACAGTAGTACAGGAACTCTATTTTCTTTTGAAAGATGGATGACTAGGGTTTGAGCAATGCCTTCAAATCCTGCACTATTTCAACATTCGGATGCTGTCTGCTGAGCAGATTTGTTCCCTGCCTGCTGCAGGAATGTGATCTCCTGGGTAAAATGTGCCCTTAGAGCTACATGGGAGCCATGTCATGGAGAAGACAGCTTGGGTCAGAAGGGCGGAAGAGTAAAAGGAGCATTCACTCATTCCTGTACTTAGTTCATGGCATTTACAACACGCCCATCAGTATTTTCTGGGCGGTACACATATCAACAGACAGCTGTAAAATACCACCCAACATTAGCTATCTTCTACAAGTGCTGCAAGAATTTACTGTGCCAAGGAAAGAATCAGCTTTTGAAATAAATTGCTTTTCTAAGCAGCAAACTAGAATCATTACTACAGGATGGCTTTTTGAAGCAACAGTTAACATAACACAAGTTCTCCATTCTGTGATTCAGTGTTGTGCACGGACCCAGAATGCATTCCATAATGAAGTTGAAAACGTGCTTCCATATATTCTCCTTCGCCAAATGCTGTTAAATGGTTATAACATAGTTATGATCAATGTACTATCTTAAAATTCTATAGAATTAATATTATAGCCATTAATCCACTAGTACCATACCTCTGTCTGACAATGCAGGTAGAAATGAAAGTTCTGTGGGGCAAAAACAAGTTTCATCACAACCTTCAATGCTGCAAGTAGAAGAAAGCTAGACTGTTGTTTTGTAACACAACAAAATCTAAGGGGGTCTTTTACTAAAGGGTGCTATCTGCCAACACATGTTCTGGAATGCGCTGAAGACACATTGGGACACACATTGACAGCTAGCGTGAGGCCATAGCAGCATGGGCCAATTTCTGCACTGTGAATCTCATGTTGGGGTGGTAAGGGGGCAGGTTAGGGGCAAAGAGTGGGCGTGGTGAGAACTGCTTATTAGCACAGGAGTAAACACTGTATGCTAAGTTCAACTTTTGCAATTAGCACAACGCCAATAGGAACCTGCTTTCACACCACTGACAGTGCGGTGGTTTTGAGACTAATGACACTTCAGGTGCAACACCATGGCACCCTTTAGTAAAAGGAACCCTAAGGGAATCGTTTTGAGCCACAAACTGTTGTGGTCTGCATGGAAAAGAAGCTTTGATGCTATGAGGATGATGCAAAGGTTCCCCCTAGGCTGAAGCAATGTGAATATTCCACTGGCTGGTATTTGACTATTTATGCAGATAGGTAATAGAAGTTTATCTCCTCTTTTTATGCTGAAAGAAATGTAGATATATAATCAGTTGTGGACTCTTGGCCATGAACTGTTGCAAATACACATAAAATGTGAAATTTATGTTATTAGATTTTTTAAATTTGAAAATTAACTGTTGCAGAAGTTTTGAAAAGTTGGCTGGTGAATGAGTGTGGGGGCTTGTTTTCAGTTTGGTGTTGCCCTTCCGATTCAGGACATACATCCTAATGAAAAATAGAACATTTATCAGATACTCGTGTAAATGTCAAAATGTTATGGTAAACTATCACATTTTACAGCAGCTCAGCATATTGCTAGAGTCACTAAACTTCTGGAAATCAGTGTCACATATTAGTTACAACTATGGTAAAAGAATAACACAACTTGCGATCAACCTCACAATTTGCATTATTTTTACTCTCTGAGCGCACTAGTGACCCAATGCTCCAGGGAAACTTTCTAAAAGGTCAGTGAATAAAATAAGATCCCCAAATCCCCCCTGGCAGAACCCCTCCAAAGGTATTCCCTGACCTACCCCCCCTACTTCCGTCAGGACCCCAGCCTCCAAAGGTACCCCAACCCCTAGCAACGATTCCCTAAACCTAAAGGCACCCTCTGGATCTATTGCCCTAATCCCTGGTGTCTATTGGTAGAAGCAAGAGTAATCACTTGTTGCCCTGGCCAATTGAGGCTGCTGGGTTCAAAATGGTGCTAGTTAACCCCTACTGGTTGTCTCATGGTATTACCACTAGGGATCAAGCTGCCAAATAAGGGCATGGTGCTCCTTATTTGGCAGCTAGACCTCTAAAAGTAGTACCACAAGACTATTGCTAGGAGTCAATTGGTGCCATTTTGAATCCAGAAATCTAAGGGACAAGAACAACTGAGGATCATTCCTACCCCTACTAGTAGACACCAGGAATTGTGGTGGTAGATATAGGGAGTACCCTCAGGAGCAGGGTTGGGGAGGGGTTTGAAAATTCAGATGTCTGCTTGTAAATTAACTAAGACAATCCGTGCATGCCAAACAGCAGGTTTAAATGTGTGCGCCCAATTTCCCTGCGGTAATTTCCAAAAGAGAAGTACCCATGGATTTTTGCCTTGAAAATCTAACCAAGAGCATACAGACAAAATTATCCACATACGTTTTATTTTTTTTACCCATATAGGCAGCAGCAGAATGGGACAGTGTTGGTGGCAGAGGATCACATTTCTATGACAATGGCCACAACACTAAAATTAAATTGAGCGGAAGAAAAGCCTGGCAATCTACTTCTGTATCTTGCCACAAAAAAACAATGGATAGTCACAACAAAACAAATTGCACTATAGTGCTGGAAGATGAGAGCCCCAAGTTGGAAGGCATTCAAATGGCTACTGGAGAGGAGCTGAAGACTTTTCAGAGTAAAGCCAGCATTGGTTGGATCAAAGCCCTCAGGACATCCAACTGCTGATGTAGCTGAGCATGAAATGCAAGTCAGAAGATGAAAGATGTCTTACATATTGGGACATGAATTGTATGAAGCATGAACCAAGGGAAGTTGGAGGTGGTCAAGAATGAAATGAAATGTGTACAACTTGATCTTCTGGGTGTCAGTGAACTGAAATGGACTGACATCGGGCCCTTTGCATCTGATGATCATATGGTCTACTATGTTGGAAATGAAAGACAAAGAAGAAATGGTGTTGCATTTATAATCAAGAAGAAACTTGTAAGAATGGTAATGAAATACAATGCAATCAGTGAACGCTTAATTTCTATTCGTCTATGTCGAATGCCCATCAGCACAATTATAATTCAGGTAGATGCCCAAAAAAACAGCTGCAGAAGATGAAGTTGATGAGCTCTATGAACAAGCACAAGCTGAAACTGACAGAACATGCATCAGGATATCCTGATAGTCATGGGTGACTGGAACACAAAATTTGGCAAAAAAGAAGAAGGCAAAGTGGTTGGAAAATATGGACTTGGCAACAGAAATGAAGCTGGAGAAAGACTGATAGAATTCTGCAAGACCAACGATCGATTCATCTCAACACCTTCTTCTAACAACACAAGCAGTGACAGTACACATTGATTTCACTCAATGGATTGTTCAAAAATCAAATTTACTACATTTGTGGAAGTCAATGCTGGAAAAGTTCTAAAACATCAACAAAGACAAAATATGGAGCTGACTGTGGTACAGATCACTAACTACTCATATGCAAACTCAAGCTAAAGTTGAAAAAGAGCAAGCCACTCATGAATGTAGCAAAATATGACCTTGAGACTATAACACTGGAATTTAAAGATTGCCTGCAAATTTGATTTGCTACTTTAGTTACAAATGACAGAGCTCCAGAAGAGTCATGGGATGGCATCAAGAAGGTTGTGTTGGAAGAAAGTGAGAAATCTCTACAAAAGGAAAAAAAAACAAAAACAGCCAAAATGGATGACCGAAGAAACTCTGAAAATTGCCCAGAAATGCAGAGAAGCTAAAGCCAAAGAAGAAAGAGAGGCAATTGCAGAACTCAACAGAGATTTCCAACATGCAGCAAGACAAGGCAAGGAGAAGTAATAAAATGACTCACGCAAGGAAATAGAAGCAGAAACTATTAGAGGAAGAACAAGATCAACTTTCCTAAAGCTATAAGAGTTAAAAAAAAAATTCCAGCCTTGAATTGGAATGTTACAAGATGCCCAAGGATCCAGGTTGAATGATGCTGAGATGATCAAGAAAAGGTCGAAAGAATATATAGAGTTATTAAATGATAAAGATCAAGTGGACCAACAGCTGTTTCAACCTGTACCTTATGATCCAGAACCATTCATGATGAAAGAAGTGGAAGCAGCATTGAAAGCCTTATCAAAGAACAAAGCACCAGGCATTGATGACATTCCCATTGAAGTATTACAGCAATCTGATGCAGCTGTTACCATACTTAGAATGCTCTGCCCGGAAATTTGGAAGACAACATCATGGCCAACTGACTGGAAAAGATTTGTGTTTATATCAATACTAAAGAAAAGTGATCCAACTTACTGTGGAAAATTATCGCACAATCGCTCATAAGAGCATAAGAACATAAGATATGCCATACTGGGTCAGACCAAGGTCCATCAAGCCCAGTATCCTGTTTCCAACAGTGGCCAATCTAGGTCATGCATAACCAGCAGTTTCCCCAAAAGACATAGGTTCCACAATGCTTGTATTGGGTCATGCAGTGATATCCCGGGTCCCTTTTTAATAATGGTTTATGGACCTTTCCTCCAGGAACTTGTCCAAACCTTTTTTAAACCCAGCTACACTAACAGCTTTTACTACATCCTCCGGTAACAAATTCCAGAGTTTGATTACACGTTGAGTGAAAAAATATTTTCTCATATTTGTCTTAAATAGTTTACCCTGTAGCTTCATTGCATGTCCCCTAGTCTCTCTATATTCTGATGACGTAAACAATCGGTCTACGTTTACCCATTCCACTCCATTCATTAATTTATAGACTTCTATCATAGCTCTGATCCCACATGCCAGCAAGAGTCTACTGAAGATTATGCAGCAGAGACTACAACCACACCTGGAATGAGAACTGCCTGAAGTGAAAGCAGGGTTCAGGAAAGGGCAAGGAACAAGAGAGATCATCGTGTATGTGAGATGGATCCATGAAAAGACTAAAGAATACCAAAAGGATATCTATATGTGTTTTATTAACTACAGCAAGGTTTTTGACTGTGTAAACCATGAGAAACTCTGGGCCACATTAAGAAGCATGGGTGTACCAGAACACCTGAACATTCTCTTGCACAGCCTTTACATTGATCAAGAAGCAACAATTTCAAATGAAACAAGGAGAAACAGAATGGTTGAAAATCAGCAAATGTGTATGACAAGACTACTTACTTTCCCCCCTACCTGTTTAATTTATATGCAGAACAAATAGAGAAGCAGGACTGTATGAAGACAATAGAGGTGTGAAGATTGGTGGGAGACTCATCAACAACTTTTGTTATGCTAATGATACCACATTACTGGCTGAAAGTGAAGATGATCTGAAACATTTGCTTCTTAAGATCGAGGAACATAGTCTTAAAATGGGCTTGCATCTTAATGTAAAGAAGACAAAGATCCTGACAACTGGAAAATTAATAAGTTCATCGTTGATGGAGAAGAAATTGAAATAGTGGACAACTTTAACCTACTTGGATCAACTATCAATAAAGAAACAAGCAGTCAAGAAATCAGACAATGCATTGTTCTTGGCAGAATAGCTATGAAGGACTTAGACAAGAATCTCAAGAGCAGAAATATCTCTTGCCATACAAAGATTCAACTCATTCAAGCCATGATATTTTCAAGAATGTCATATGGATGCGAAAGTTGGACAGTGAAAAAGATAGACAAGAAGAAAATTGATGCTTTTGAATTATGATGCTGGCGATGAATACTATGTATACCATGGACTGCCCAAAGAACAAACCAGTCAGTACTAGAGGAGATCAAACCTAAGCTTTCTTTAGAAGTTCAGACGACAAGACTTCAACTTTCATACTTTGGACACATCATGCAAAGAGAGGCCATTAGAGAAAGACATCATACTTGGCAAGGTAGAAGGTCAATGCAAAAAAGGTAGTCTAACAATGAGATGGATCGATACAATAACAGCAGCTATGGGTGCCACTCTGTCAACAATGAGCCGCCTGACTGAAGAGCGAACACACAACTATCCAGAGGATCACCATGAGTTGATACCGACTCGACGGCACTTAACAGCATAACACACATGAACACATTTATAAAATTTCCCTTTCTCTCTCTTTCTCTATATACACACACACACACACAGCCATCTTTTTTTTTAATTTGTCAATCGTTTACATCTGTCTTTATTAATTTTTAAATAACTTATATGCTACGAGATGTTCTCACTTTTTTTGGACCACCCTGTATATATATAGGATGGCCCAAAAAAAGTGAGAACATCTCGTAGCATATAAGTTATTTAAAAATTCAAAAAGACAGATGTAAATTATTGACAAATTTTAAAAAAAAGATGGTGACTGGAAATTGTCGAAATAAAGACGTTATATAGCTAAAAAAGGTAAATAAGTAAACTATTTAAGCTTTTAATTTACGAGATGTTCTCACTTTTTTTGGGCCACCCTGTACATACATACAGTATATAAATTAATGCAATCGCCATGCATGCTAAACATTGGTCTGATGCTGGCATTTAACCACTATCAATGTAGATAGCAGCTCTAAATATACATATAAAGGCTCGCTTAGAAAGGTTGTAGAGAGGAAAATTGAAACATCCAGGTAAGGACTTGCCCACATACTCTGTATTTTAGAAAGGCTCTGCCAAATACGGAGTATCTTGTAAAATACAGGAGTGCACATATACCTCCAGCAGGGAAAAAAGAGTGTCGTGCTTTCCCCAATTGTGCTTGGAAGCAACTTTTTAAACTCACTGCTCCCAACAGCATTGATCCCCTGATATCAACCCTCCCTCCAACATGCAGATCCCCTGTCACCTCCTCTGACATCCAGACTTTATGACAATCAAATTCCCCCCAACTCGCAGATCCCCCCCCCCCCCCCGTTAGCCCACACAGATATCAATTTCCCTTCTCCCCTCCCCTCAATCCCACACTGACTCTTATCAGAGGTCTCAGGTAGTCTAGGGGTAGCAGGAACAATCCCCAGTCACTCCTGAACATTGCAGCTCAAAATGCTGCTCTTGATGCTTAGAGGTAATGTCATAGTATTACCTGGGGAGAGGACCAATTGGAGGGGGGAACATTTGTTGATGTTAGGAGGGTGTCAAAGGTAGATCTGGACCATAGTGCGGTCACCGTGTCAGCACTATCTATTTAAATTAGGTCTGCTACACACATACATACACATATTTGTTTGTATTTGAGGATTTTTTCCAAGTGCTTTGTTATTTGAACTATTATATAAGTGCATAATTGTGAGGACATTTTCAAAAGCCATTTACCAACGCAGCTATTTATCCGAGTATGAGATCTGCTTGAATATTGTCCACTTTTTAAAATAGCTAAAAGTGCACACAGGGTTCCATAATGCACATGCTTTCAGACACATTAGGAGGTGATCTTCTTTTCAAGGAGTGATGTGTGCTAGGAATATCCTTTCACCGGAAACAAAAGAGGGAATGGTAATGATATGTCCTGCTTTGGTTTGGTTTGATTTGAAAACACAAAAGTGAAAGCAACATTGTATTCATTTTCATTTGCTCAGCCCTAGTTCCCCACCAAAAAAGCCTCTTCTAAGCTAATGGCCAGTGTATCAGGCTATCCCACTCTGCCTGTTACCCCATCCACTGGTCTTTACGAGGCAGAAGCAATTTTGCCCTGCCAATGCTGTTTCTAAAAATGATACCAGCCAACCCGATTCCAGTACCATTTTGCTGTATGTATGGCGAAAGCCTCATGTTGGCCAGCACCATTTTCAGAAGCAGCACTGGGGAGAGCAGGAGCGACTCAGAATTGTTCCTGCTCTATGAACATCCACAGATAGGGGTAAGTCGTAGAGTGGTGGGGCCTGGGAGTGAGGGGGGGTCTGGGAGAGGCCCAGATTTGACACTTTTTCTTTTTTATTTCTTTGTGCACTTTGTTTGTGAAACCAGAACAGTATAACAAAATTAAAATAAAAAACAGCGTGCACCTTAGTGTTTAGGTCAGAGAGGAAAATAACGCATGTAGCTTGCATTTTCAGATCAACATTTGTTATTTTGCATTTCAAGAGTGCCTGCAGAAAATGTAGGTGCAAATGCCCATAGATACTTTGTTCTAGTGTCATTTTCCAAAGTATACTTACGCTTTGAAAACTGGCATAAAGATCACAGGTAAAAAAATTCCCATGGGCTCTGTAGCAGTGTGAGCAGTTTAAATATTGTCCCATTAATACCACTATTAAGAAGCACCAATCAAAAGCAGATCATGATCCTCACAGATTGTGCTTCCCTGTGCATGAATCTCATGGAATTGTACAGGTTGAAGCCTGATAATACTGTAGTTTTCACCCCCTTCACGAAGATAGGCCTTGCTCTTCTGTTTCCTTTTTCTAGTGAACTTTGCTCTCTGTGGAATGTACCATATTGCTAGTACTGGAAATGAAATGTTTCCATTTATTCACAGAGCAAGAAGAGCAAGAGTACTTGAAGTCTAAACAGCCCTGCCAATCTACCTCAAGCTCGTTCTGGAATAAGAGGGCAATGCAAATCTCTATGCTCTTGCAATCTACGGTTTCTCCACCGAGACTGCCAGCAATGGTGCCTATTAGCACCACTGACATGATGGTTTTTAATGATATGGGCATTTATCCACAGGAAACAAACTCAAGCTACTAATCCATTTCAGGTACTGTATGCCACTGAATGGATGACAATTGTTTATCACTACCAATCTGAGTCCAATCTAATCTGATGATCTATAGCGAAAGGCTCTATAAGCATGTGGAAACACCCCAGGTTAGCCAGTCCCTGTGCCCATGCCTTACTCATAAATCTTCTACTAGAAACCAGACAACATTTGTCCACACTTTTAGTGGAAATTCTTCATCAGCAGAAGTAAAACTCCAGAAATAAGTTCCCACACTCTTCAATTTTCTTTCTTAAGATTGGCTAGGTCAATTGATTTGAATATTTATTTTGCCACTAATAGAATAGAATGTGAATTTCTTTTTTAAATGAACTTAGGAATCTGAACAGATGCCAAATGCACCTTTAACATGCTGTCTTCACCTCCTATAGTATTAAAGTATTTCCCAAGTATGACATGAATCTTTGCACATAGGAAAAAGAAGCAGCTACACTGTCCACAAAATGCATTCATTACAGGCTGATAGCACAGTGAATATAAGCACCAGAGGCTTGGATAAGTGGCAAGTCAAGAAGGATGTTTTTAGAGGGAAATCAACAACATGGCACATAATGAAGCCGAGGATTAATGAAGACACATACCACAGCTTTTGCAGCAGACACCCGCCTCACAAAGTACAAATTGGCTATGTGTCTTCAATAAAAAATAATGTTGTAGTGTTAACCTTCAAAAACAAGTCTTAAACCTTAATAGATCCTCCTGTTGCTAACAAGCTTGAATTTGAGAGAAAGAAATAAAGTTAATGCCAGTAAGCCAAAAGATAGCGTAGCTAAATACCCCCTGAAACCAATAAAAATCAAATCTTCCTTTTCCACATTTAGGGGGTTGATTGCATTTTATCGCAGCTTATTTTACTACAGGAGTCACCTGCAATAATTCAGTACCTGCGGGTTAGTGAATCTCATGGTAAATGAATACTAGGACTTACAATCAACCTCCCAAGCCACTACTTTCCAGGAACCATCTTAAAGAGGGAGCTGCAAAAATAAATTGCCATGGATCCAACAATCCACACTCCCTCCCCCTCCCCCAGAGACATCCTGCGGACTCTCTCCCCCTGGAATAAATCCCGCCTGATGAAGAACTTTCTGAAGACCTCCCACACAAATGTCCTCCCCCTAAAGAACACCCCTTCAAAGATCTCACACACCCCTGTAGGTCCCTTCCCCTAGGCTTACCATATGAAATCCCTGCTGGTCTAGGGTCAGCAGGCAGAAGTGATACCTAGTCTCTTCTGCCCCACCTGGTTCTGAGTTCAAAATGGTATTTGTTTATCCATAGGGGTAGTCTCGTAGCACTACTGCTAGGGGTCAAGCTGCCAAATAAGCTGTCTTATTTGGCAGCTTGACACTAATGGTAGTACTGCAAGACTTCAGCTATACAGTAGGAGTTCAAACAGCACCATTTTATACCTGGCGATGAAATCTGGGAATATCTCTGCCCACTGACCATAGACCACCAGGGATTTCATTCAACAGGCTCAAGGAGCCTTCGGGAGGGGAATGAAAATAACATGAATTACAAATGTAATCCAATCTTAACACCAAAAAGACAGATATACCACTCTTTGGAATCAAATGTTGAATATTACATGCTTTAAAGAACCTCAGAACAATGAAAAATATTGTAGTACTAATGTTCATTGCTTTTGGTTGTAATTAGCAATCCAAGACTTTCCTTCAACCTGCAACCCCTGCCAGGCTGTATGTCCTTTGTAACAGTTACGAGGGACACAATATCCAGGAGTCAGACTTGCCCTGCAGATTCGGCTCCCAGGATTCTTGAGAGGGGACCAGTACACACGAAGATGTCTATTGCACTCTTAGCTCACACTTTCCACTCCTTTCACATCAAAAAAGGAGGCTGGCAGCTGTATTCTTGTGAAGCATGTGAGTGCCAGGAAAGGCCCTTTAACCTTTCCCGGCATTCAGTGCACTTCACTAGAACACAGCTGCCAGCATGAGGGAAAACACCGCTCTTAACCCTGGCAGCTGTGCAGAGCTGAGCCAGGGCCTCGGGCGAGCTTCCCTGGCTCCCTCTGAAGCCACTTAGACAGGCATGGGACTCTTCGGGGGGACTAGGATAGGCCTGGAAATGGTCAATGGGGGGCTAGCATTGGAAATGGGTTGATGTGGGGCTAGGATAGGACTGGAAATGGCCAATGGGGGGGGCTAGGATTGGAAAAGGGCTGATGGGAGGCTGGAAAAGCACTGGAAATAGTTGATGGGTGGGCTAAGACTGGAAATCGGCTGGGAGAATGGGTCTAGAAGGGAGCGGATGATGGGTGGGGCTGGAATAGAATGGAGCTGATGTTGGGGAAGGACTAGAAGGGGATGGGGCTGGGGAAATGGGGAAATGGGGATGGAGAGGGGAAAAGATATTTTGTGTGGGAGGGAAGAAAAATCTATGATTGGCTGGGTATTGGGAGAGTAAGTGGGGATTGAGGACAGAAGGGTAAAATTTGAGTGGATGATAAATGAATAAGGAAAGAAGTGGAGGAAAGAGCAAAGAGGAAAGATCAGTATGTTAAAGCAGATGTAGAAAGAGAATGGAAAAAATCTAGAAGAGAGAAAAAAGGACAAATGGACAGCTAGCAGAAGACACAAAGAAATCAGAAGAAAGTGACTGGAGCAATTGCAACTGGAAAGTAAAATGCCCAGTCAAAAGGTAGAAAAATACTTTTTTATTCTGAATTTATTAACTTGAATATGTCAGCTTTGGGAAATGTGTATCGCTAACATCTTTGCGTTTTTGTTTAGTACAAGAGGAAATTAATTTATAGTTTTATTTCTCCAGTTTTGTTGTACATTCTAAGTTTGGCTTTTGGGGTTCCCAATTTAATTATTGTCTTTCTATTTCTAAATTGTGATCCCTTGTTCTTTGTTTGGTTATGGTCTGTGTTCTGCATGTGTAACCGAGCTGAAGTATTCTGTTTATGTTTATTTGACCATGCCACTTATTCTCTTTCCCCAGTAGGAGATATATTGGTATTCTCTGAGATGCACTGGTTTAATATTTGCAGTGTTGCCTTTTTGATAGGTAGGGTTTGGTGCTTTGTGAGTCCTGGTAGTGCTGTTATGATACGGCGGGTTTACTATGGGTTTTAACATAAGAACATAAGATATGCCATACTAGGTCAGACCAAGGTCCATCAAGCCCAGTATTCTGTTTCCAACAGTGGCCAATCTAGGTCATATGTACAGAGCAATTCTACCCAAGCTGCTCGCTGGGCCCAATGAGAGAACTGTGTGAAACAGAATAGGTCAGTCCACCCCCCCCCCCCCGGTCAGTGGTCAGTGTTTATAGTACTTCCTAATGTGCCTGGCGGTTGGCACTGGAGTATAGTAATGTAGAAATTTGGTAGTCTTTATCCAGACACTCATTAGGAGGCATGTTTACTAAAAGTCAGCGCATGTTAAAATTATGCAAATGTTTATGCAAATGAGGCTATTTATGCAAATGAGGCCCCACGATGCGTCTCTGCGAGTGGCCCCACACCCCCCTTGGGGACTGACCGGCTTAAGAGGGAGCCAGTGAGGCCCGAAGCCCGGCTCCCCGGCTCACCTCTGCAAAGCCACAGAAGTGAACAGTCACTGGAGCGTTTTCCTTTATGGGAATAGGTGGGGCTCTTGGATTTCCTGAGCAAAGACAAAGGAGGTCATTTTGGTGTCCCTGCGGTGCTTGCGAACCAGTGGGCACTATACAGTATACTCTGTAGAGTTTTTCTTACAAAATACACTGCAGGTATCTCTTACCCCACATACTTTGCAGATATAAAGTACACAAGGTCCAGCCTGCACCAGGATTTCAAAATGAAATCCTAGCAAATATCTCAGCTGGCCCACCCCCAACCCGGCAGCACACATACCTTTCCACATGGAGGGCACAGGGAAATTTTGAAAGGGTTTAGTTCCATAAGTAAACACCTGTTTATATTTGGAGAATCTCTTCAAAAATTACCTTCACAGGGATAATTTTATAACTGTGCACACATAAATATTATGCACACCAGTGAATTTTCTCCTTATATTACATTGACTAAGAATGTCAATGGCATTAGTTGAGGACAATAATGCTGTAAAATAATCTTGGTTTCCATGTACACGAATTAATATAGAGATTTTGTTTATTTTTTACAGAAAGACATCAAATGTTTAAGACTTTCAGTATGCTAATAGAAAATGAGTTATATTGATACTGTGTAGAAAAATATTTATAGAGCAAGAGAAATTAAATTGATTACTTGGAACTCCAGAATGTTAGTGCTGGAACTCTGATCTTTATTTCATTCAATAATATCTGCTTCTTTT
The DNA here is from genome assembly GCA_033557465.1 of Ichthyophis bannanicus. Taxonomy (NCBI): domain Eukaryota; kingdom Metazoa; phylum Chordata; class Amphibia; order Gymnophiona; family Ichthyophiidae; genus Ichthyophis; species Ichthyophis bannanicus. The sequence continues at coordinate 98,299,333 of CM066040.1, read as the reverse complement.
TATGTAGCATTGTGCTATCAGTTTTCAAGAGGGGGACTGAAGATATCAGCACACTGACCTAATGTGCTGCGGACTTCTTTGGTGTTCCCGCCTCTTAGGTCTGCTATTATTAATGTTCAGCCACTCTTAATGGGATAACACAAGACCATACAGTACTTTTATTCCTTTCAGAACCAGATGCCACTGGGAACAAAGAAGCATTTCGTGATACATGCCACTGGCATCAGCAACCCATCAGATGTCTTGACCCCTAGCACCAATATGTCAGTGTTTGGAATATTTGTCATCCCTCCCCCCCAAGCCCAGAGGTGTTGCAGTTGGTTAAAAACACTCATCTGGTCATGAATCCTGCCAGCTCTGCAGTGATAAACCCTGTGACTGTACAGCTTAGCAGGGGCTCTTTGGGTCTTTTCTCTGGAAAGGCAGTCTTTTGTGTTCAGTAATGGGGTGAATACTGCCACAGAGGAATCAGTGGAAGGAGGAGAGCTGTTAAAGTGAAGAACTTCCTCAGCAATGAGCATGCTGGGTTCCTTTACAATGCCACCATCTGGGAGAGAGCAGAAAGTGGTCATGGCTAAGCAGAAGCAGCACTGCTTATCCTCTGTATAAGGGAAAATGTGTGTTATGCCTGTGGCAAAAGTTCTGCTAGGAATTTCCTGAATCAGACCCTGCAAACTCAAAATCATGCAGGCCATGTTAGTATGTCCACAAACACTTTTGGGCCTTTAAAAGTAAGGTCTGTTATATTCTCACAGGGTTGGAGTGAGAATTTTGTTGTTGCTGCCAAAGTTCTGCAGAGCAGGCCCAATCTTGTCCTTTATCTTCTTTGCCATTTCATTGGGAGTTCTTTTCTCCCTTTTTTATGTTTTTTTTATATTGTAAACCACTCTGATGTTTGAAGGGTGATATAGAAAGTCCTAATAAACCATAAACCTTTAAGAAAACTAGACAGTCACCTAGGGCATCAGGGTATTCAAAGCTAAACAATAGATTCTGACAGCCAGGAGAGGGAAGTGTAAGGCTTAAGGTTTGCCTAGGGCACCAATACCTTGAAATAATGTGGATTAGCCCTGCCAGTCAGCTTTAGACCATGCCCAGCCAGGCAATATCAGCACATTTAGAAATGTTCTTGGGGCTTTGAAAAGAAAGACCTGAAATAAAGCAATCTGCCTTGGTGGGTTGCTCTTTGTGGAACCCTTTGTGTTCACTTATGCGGACTAGTTGTAGGCCTATTGTTCATCAACAGTTTTGTATATGTATAAGTAGTTTGGACTTGCCTGAATTGTAGAATATGTCAGGAGTTATGGTTGGAGCATCAAGGGGGTTAATTTAGTTATGAGTATCAACAATATGGTAGAAATGTTTCTGATTTAGTGCTGATCCCCTTAATATCACCTTGCTTCAGTGATAGAGATAGGAATGGGATCATAAGGCCTGTATCAGGGAGCATTAGGCCACTATCAACGCAGTCAGATGCTTCTGGAAGCAGTCTTAAAGGGACTAGTGTCTTATCAATATCCACGTGGATTTTCTGTCCCCAATCAAGACCCCTCATCCCTCCTGAAGAGCCAGTACCCCAGTCATGAACTCCCACCTCTAAGTCACCCCCAATTCTTTCCCCATCCCCAGAGGTCCCCCCATCCCCAACTCCCCATAGGCTCCCAGGGCCTACCTTTCCAATCCATGGCAGTCTAGTGGGTACAGGATAGAAGTGATTCCCTGTTGCTCCTGCCGTGTCTGGCTCTGGGTATGATGTTGAACTCTTGTTTGTCACAAGTTTCTCAGTGGATGTGATATAATAAACTCAAACCTCATCCTAGTAAAACAGAGGTTCTACAGAGTGGTGCTCCTAAGGTATCTAATTAGATTATTAGCCCTTCACTTGATGTGATTTCTTATATTCCCCAAGAATTAGTAAGAAGTTTTGGGATCAGCTTTGATTCTAAATGGACTTTGGAGTCCCGTTTTAGGAAGGAGGCAAGGAAATCTTTTTGGAAATTGCATGTGGTATATCCTTTGCATTCTGTTTTCCACAGCTCTTTTTGAACAGCAATCCAATTGGTGATTATTAAACTATTGGACTACTATAATGTGTTTTTGGTTGGTCTTCCTGAAAAAGCTGTTTACAAGTTACAGGTAATTCAAAAGACAGCTACTAAAGCCATTTTTGAGGTTTCCCCCCCTGGAAATGAGTGACTGCTGTGGCATTTGAATAGAGCCTTTTTAAATATTGGGCCCTTTATTTTTATTGTCTTAATAATTTATTTATTTTATTTAGCTGAGTTTATATACTGCTTTTCTCAGGGTTAAAGCAGTTTACATTGAACAATACACAATAGATAGTTACATTAAATATACTGTTAACTTATTTACAATTGAACGAGGTGGCAACTAAATATAAGGGAATAGTTAACTTATTTATATATTTTCAGTACAAGCATGTATGCATGTTGAGATATAGCTTCTTATGGAGTAGGAGGTACATTCCATGGTGGATTGAGCTTATTTACATGGTTCTTCGAGTAGGCCAAAGTATTCAATGAAAAGGTGTGTCTTCAGTTGCTTCCGAAAGGTTAGGAGGTCAGTGGTGGATCCAATTTTGGTTGGAAGTGTGTTCCATAAGCAGGGTGCATATAGATTGAATGAGTGTATGCAGGTTTGGTTGTGTTTTGTTCTTGTGTGGAGGATTACTAGAGTGTTGTTTCCAGCTTGTCTTGTGGTTCTGCTGGGCTTGAACTCTTTTAGGAGCGTGTGTAGGTAGGACATGTATTGATGGTGAATAGCTTTATGTATGAATAGGAGGATCTTGTATTTCATGCGGCTTTCTAGTGGGAGCCAGTGGAGTTGTTTCAGGATGGGTGTAATGTGGTCATTTTTGCTGCTTTCTGTATAATGCATGTTGTTGTGTGTAGGGCTGTGCGTACTGTAGTTGGAGGACTGAGGAGCGTGGTATTCCCTACTATATAGCATTACAGTAGTCGAGATGGGGGAGGGTCATGGCTTATAGTACCGAGTGGAATTCAAGTGGATCTAGGAGGGGGCGAAGACGTTGAAGGGTTCTGGCTTTGTAGTATATTGCTTTTGTGATCTTGGCTATCTGTTGTTTGAGTGAGAGGGTTTGGGCCAGGATAATGCCCAGGTATTTTATTTCTGGCTGAACTTTTATTTGGGTTGTATTTAGCGTGAGATGGTTGGGGGTGTGAAGGAGTGGTCCTTGGTTATGAATAGTGCTTCAGTTTTCTTGTAGTTGATGGCGAGGTTGTTGTCTCTGAGCCAGATGGAGATTTCGTCAAAGCATTGAAGGAGCTGTGGATTGGTAGGATGTGTGGTGGTTATTGGTCCATACAGCATGATAACAACTGCAAATGTGTGGAAGTTGATGACATTTTATAATTGAGTAGAGCGGTTGCAGGTATATATTGAAGAGAAGGTCTGATAATGTGGAGTCTTGTGGTACTCCCTGGATTTGCCGGTTCCATTTCATATTTGTTACTGTCTGTCAGGTATGACTTGAACCACTTTGATACTGTACCCTGTATTCCAGTTGCTTGGAGACGATGGAGGATAATGTTGTGGGAGACTGTCAAATGCAGCAGAGATGTCCAAAATGTTTAGGGTGTATCCATTTTGCTTGTTTTGAATTCCTTTTATCAGGGTGTTTATGAGGGAGACCATGAGGATTTCAACTCCATGGAGAGGTTGGAAGTCATGTTGTTGCAGATCCAGGAGGGCATTTCTGTCAATGTGGTCTTGTAATTGTTGCTGGACAGTCTTCTCGATGATCTTTGCTGCAAAAGGGAGGTTTGCGATTGGTTGGTATGAGGCAGATCCAAGGGGTTGGGGTCAGGTTTTTTTAGGGTGGGGCGTATGGAGGATAGTTTGAAGCAGTCAGGCATATGGCCTTGTTGTAGGGAGGTTTGGGTGAGGTTATTGAGTACCGGGCTTAATTCCTGTTTGGCTGCCTTGATCCAGCTGACTAGGCATGGATTAATTGGGGAAGTGGTTGTGTTGAGTGCAGTGTTGATGGATTTGATCCTCTCCTTGCTGATAGTGTCAAAGGTGGACCATGAGTTGGTGGGGGGGTTAGAGGGTGAGTTGGGATGGATAGAATGTTGGGATAGGGTGTAGTTTCTTGTAGTGGTTGCAAGTTGCTGGGGGTTGATGCTTGGGTGCTGATCTGAGGTGGTGGGGTTCTTGGTTAGTTGCTTGATAAGGTCAAACAGTTCGCAGGGCAATTGAGAGCTCTGTTGAGAAGTTTGGTGTGGTAATTTCTTATGGTGTTGTTGGTTGCAGTGTAGCTGTCATTTAGTGTTGTCATGTAGCATGGTCTGTCGGAATCATGTGTGGCCATCATCTCTCCAGTCTTCACAGGTAGGTTTTGAATCTCTGTAGGCTGGGGCTGTACTGGGGGTCTTGGGTTGTTTGGTGTTTTTCTTTGTGTAGATTGTCGTTGCGCTTGATGCTTTGCTGATTATGTTGTTCCAGTCTGTTGCCAGATTGTTGGGTCAGACGTTCAGTCTGGAATTGGAGTAAGACGTCCTCAAGGAATATTTCCTTGTTGAAGAGCTTGAGTCATCTTTATGGTTGGTTGCAGATGGGAATGGTGGGGGGCTGGTTGGGAATTGAGAAGGTGATGAGTCTGTGACCTGGCCATGGTACTTGGATGGTTTGTGAATGGGTGTTGAGGAAGATTAGGTCCAGGGTATTATCTTTGTCATGTGTGGGCATTTGGATGATCTGAAGTAGTTCCATGGATGCCATGAAGACATCTTTTGATGAGTTGGAGATGTCCAGTGCTCTTTTTAGAATGTTGGAGAGATTGGGTGATGTTGTTGGGGATCTATAGATGAGGCAAATTGTGAGTAGCTTGTTGGTGATGGTGAAGATGTCGGCCTCTTCAGAGCTTTCTGTTGAGGTGTACCAGAGGTGGAGAAGTGTTTTTGCTAGTATTACTCTGCCCCCTCCTCTGCCATGGGAGCATGGGCAGTGGAAGAGGTTGTAACCATGGGAGAGGAGTTGGTTCATGATGACGGTGTCTGTGTCAGAGAGCCATGATCTTGTTATACAGAGCGGGGGGTCATTCTGAGGCACGAATAGCGGGGATGGAGGTCCCGTTGCAGGGAAGCTATACGGGGTGGAGAAGAGGCGGCATGGGGGCAGAGAATGGGTGGTCACCAGCCCTGGACGTACATGGCCGATTCTGATGTTGGCCCTGTACATCCAGGGCCGGCGAAATATCCGGAGAAGTTATTCCACCCTCAGGGTGGAATAACTTCCCTGGACATTTCTTTGGGTCTGCATCAGGGCGTGGAAGGGGCTGGGGGGGGGGGTGAAGTTAATTCCCCGCAGCCTGACCCTGGCCTTAGGAGGCCGGATCGGGGGTTGGGCTGAGGGGAATTATCTTTTGTAGCAGGTGGCCGGCGTCACGGCTTTTAAATGGAGCTGCGGTGCCATGGCAACCGGACGCCATGGCACTGCAGCTCCATTTAAAAGCCCTGGCTGAGTTAGCCGAGCAGTGCCTGTACATGCAGGCCGGGCTGAATCGCAGTCCTGGCCTGCACATACAGGCTTGTTCATGATTCTGATCCCGCGAGGCTAGATATGCCCCGTGGGATCAGAATCGCAATTTTCTTTGTATGTCCAGGTCAGCCCGGACATACAAAGGAGATGTACGTCGCGATCGGAATCGGGCCCAGTATGTCTCTGTGATGGGTTGTGAGCAGGTCTTTGGTGACAGGGATTTTGTTCTTCACTGAAAGTGCATTTATGAGTGCGCAGTGGAGTGTAAGTATAGGGTCTTGTGATGTTGAGTGTCGGTGAGGGGAAGGGTGCCTGGAGGGGGAGGGGCTATGGTTTTGAGGCATTGGAGGGGCTGCTGTGGGTTGTGGTTGTTTGTGAAGGAGTGCTTGTGCAGTGCAGATTGTGTGAGTGCTGGATATTAGTGGGAGGGGATTGAGAGGCTTTGGTAGGAGGAGGCTAGTAGTGTTACGATAGGCAGAGCGTACATTGCTAGGTAAAGTGGTGGCATGGTTCTAGGTGAGATTTCCGTTGCGCATGCATTATCTGGGTTTTGCTTCTGCAGGTGTGGTTGAGGGTGCAAGCTGGTGTGTTTATTCTCATTGCTGTGGTCTCTGAGAGAGCTGGTCTTCCATTTGAGGTGTCCATTTTTTCTGTTGTTCCGGTTGTTGTTTTCCATTGGTTAGGAGGGGTCTAGGTGTGGCGGTGGTCCTTTTCTGTGGTGCTTTTTGTGTGGTCCCAGCCTAAGGGTCACGAAAGGGCCCTTTGGTGAGGTCCTTAGGCATGGGGCCGCCAGGCACGGGCGCATCTTAGAGCAGCATGATTTTAAACAGTTTGAGTCGGAAGAATGACAATGAAGCTGTGCATCAGCAGCAGGAGGCACTTACCTCTGAGATGCTGGACTGCTGCACTATAAATGCTTGAAGTAAAGTAAACGTTTTCCCCGATTCATCCTTTTTGGCCTTGAAATTGTTTAAAGAATTTTCTAAAAGTAAGAGAGAGACTTTGTGAAACCTCTCTCATCTAAAGAGATTAACCTAGAAACATTATGCTTGCCACTTATGCATGCAAGTAGAGCTTTTTACGCCAAACCTTTCTGAAATAATCGGGAGTTGTTTAAATGCCTGGACATAAATGTCCATTTTCCTATCTCAAAGTCCTATTTATTTTTAATTTAATTCAATTTGGAATTTATAGTCTGTTTAACCAAAGATTCAAGGCACATGACAATAAATACAAGCTCCACGAGTTAACAAATAATACACATTAGAAAAATAGATATTATAAAATCCCAAAACACTTAAAAAAAAAGAAATACCTTTAAAACAGTCTAATTTCAAACCCTGAAAATCAAACTCAAGTTCCAGTCTTAGACAACAGTTATTATGCCTTTTTTTCATAATGCTAAGTCATTGGATTGTATTCATAATTCTAAAGGCAACTGATTCCATCTCAAAGGGACAGGTCCTCTTGGTGAGTAGGATCTGGTAAGGAAAGTCTAATCTCCTTAATGGAAGGGATTTTCAGAGTAAGACTTCCCTCCTCCTCCTCCCCCACAAAGAGCGAGCTGACCATCCAGAGAAATGGATCTCCACTTAGAAATTGATTCAATGTACTCTTATCAGTATGGAATGTGGGGTCACTTTAAGCGAGGGCTTTGCCATCTTGTCACTCAAGAGGCTCAAGTTACAAAAGTCATTGAAAGTTACAGCAAAATACAGGTAGCAGAAACTTTGCTTATATATGAAAAAATTAAGAACTCTTGACACTGTACCTTTGAAAAGTGTCTGAAAAAAACAAGATGATAAAGAAAACCAGCAACTAAGACCTGGTAAATGTGAAAGTTTGAAAGTGAAGTTACATGAAATACACTTGGTTCTATAAACATATGAGACTACCTTCTAAAATACAGAAAGGGACACCTCAGATTCTATCAACAACTGTGCCAGCTTATGTTCTAATTCAATATAAATTACTGTAAGACAAAACTCTATGAATGTATTTGTATTTATGAAACTGTACAAAGCCCAACTTATTGGGAGTTTTCATTGGCAAAGAAAGGAAGAAACGCTCGATCAATCTGGTCATACTTTTGCCAAACCAAAACTCTCTACAGGCCCTGTTCATGAATCTTCAAATGAGAAGACTTGTTCTTTTCAGAGGGAAGGAGCTAGATTCATTAAAAGAGGAAGCATATTAAACACAAATGTTCCGTACACCTTTAGCACTCTTCATCTGGATGCATTCTCCCATGGTAGGTTTTAGCAAGATCAACAAGAAAAAAAAAGCTGAAGATCCTCCACTAAAAAGCACCAAGCCGAAGAAAAGATGAAAGCGTTTTCATGATCAATGCCCTTAGTTGCTTCATTATAGTATTCCAAACAGGCATAGACATTAAATTAATTTAGGAACCTGTTTACTAAAGCATGTTAAGCAGTTAGCACATGAATGCAGTAACAGTTACTGCACAGGCAAGAGAGCATGCGCTACTTTGCACGCTAACTGCATGCCATGTTATGGAGTGGCAACTGGGAGGGTTATGGGTGCAGAATGGGCATGGATTGCATAGAAAGTTAGCACATGGTATTATATGGCCTGCTAACTCCTACGGCTGCTGATACCACAGTGCACTTAATACCTCCTCATGAGAACGCGATAAGGGCACCTGCACTACCAGCAGGCAGTTAATGCAGCCCCAATCCCCCCAGAAGCATCCTGACCCCCTTCCAATTCCCCCCAATCACCATCCAAACCCCTCTGAACAGCACCTAACCCTACCCACCCCCATCAGCATCACCCTCAAAGAGGTAGCCAACCCTACCCTACCCCCTGATCTTCCCAGCATTTATCGGGGGCTTCCTTAGCAGGTTAGTGGTGAGGCAAGAGCGATCCCTGGATGCTTCTGCCTATTGCCAGCCCAGGTTCAAAATGGCTGCTGTGTTCCTTACCAGAAGTCGTGCCAAAGGACCTTATTTGGCAGCTTGAACTTAACAGTAATTCGAGACTCTTCATCTCCTCCAGTCCCTTCATTGGGTTTACCTGGCCCCTTTCTAGTCTGAACCAAATCTTCCCTTTCCGCCCCAACCTTTACCAATCTCTCCCATACCCTCCTCTCCACTCTGCTAGCCAACAGTAAAACACAACGGTAGGGGTCGGGGGTGGGGGGGTCAGATGGAAAGTGTGCCTTTGACTGTCAAGGGATTTGGAGGATGTGACTGAGTGTCAGGAAGCATTTGGAGGGGAGGGGGAAATGTGACATTGAGAGTTCGGGGGTCCAAGTGCAGGAATCAGCCCAGCCCCCGTAATAGGCTCCTCAAAAGCATCAGGCTGTGCGTTTGTGGCCAGATGCTTATAGAGAGAAAACATATTCCAGGAATAATACAGCTTAAAAAGTTCAAAGCAAACTGTGTTATTTGAAGTAATAATAATCAAATGATATTAATAATGAGCATGCTTTATATTAGTAATTCCTTAGCGTCCCTCAAGTCCAGTCCCAAACCTCTGGGTTGTGATCCTCCAGCAGCTTGGAGACTAAGAAACGTCATTCTTGGGATGACACTGGTATATAACCACAGGATCCGCCTCCTCACTCCAGTTATCTCAGTCTCCAAGCAGCTGGAGGATTGTGAGCCTGGAGGTTCGGGGCTCACTTGAGGAACAATTAAGGAGAGCTAGAGTAGGGAATTTGGCTTAAGTTCTGTTAAATTGTAAAAGTTAGGAGAGAAATAGGGTTTTTATTGTTTTGGGAGAATAGTGATATCTCTTTAAAGGTTTTGGCTGAAGTGCTCCTTCCACCCCCCCCCCCCCCTATGTCCTCCCCTCCTTCGGGAGAGGGTAGCTGTGCGGCCTAGGAAGCAGGCAGAGACAGTTTTTAAAAAGCCGGTCTCCGATCCAGAAGGCAGCTGGGCAGCACCGGTATCGCCGGCACTCCAATGCACGCAGAGGTATTTTGCCTGCTAGTGTTTGGAGGCCGGAGGCGGGAGAGATCAGCTGGGCTTGCCAGCGGTTTCGGCCATGTGGTGGTCTAGCCCGGCGTGGAAGCAGTTCACGGCAGATCAGAAGTTCTGGGGGAGAAGGACAAGCAGAAGCAAAGGTAAGGGAGCGCTATTGTTGATCGCGAAAGGCAGATCAGAAAAGGGCTCGGCGGCGCTGAACTCGGCAGCGTGCAAGGCGGCAGGAAAGAAGCCGGCCACGCCACGTGTTCAAAGCATGGGAAACTCCGCTTTACTTCTGCCCGGGTTGGAGAGCTTCGTTTTGCTTTCTGAAAACCTTGATTGAGTCAGGGCGGTTTATCTGTGGTTTCCAAGTCAGTTAAAAAAAAAAAAGATTTTTTTTCAAAGTCAGTCAGTTCAGTTACAGTGATTGTCAACAGAGAATAGTTGGGATTCACTGAGACTGGGCTTTAGTAAGGGATCTGTTTGACGGCATAAAGCAGGGATGCCTTCCAGACCGCACTGCTTGCTGTGCGGTGCTAGAAAGGGTGCAGTTTCTGACACAGGCGTGTGTAAGGACTGCACTCAGGAGGCAGCCTCAATGGAGAAATCCTTAGAAGCAGCTGGTGAAGGGAGTAAGAGTGTACTGGGGATCTTGATGGAACAAGTTCCTCACGATACGCCCCCTCAGGAGCCAGTGGCGGGGACTTCTTCTCCAGATGTTCCAATCTCTCAGCCATCCTTGTCAGGGGGCCTAGCGGCCATTTTTTCACCTGAATTTGTCGCCCTTATACAGCAGGCATTAGGGGGAGCTCTGAGGAGACTGGTGGTTACTCCTGTAGCAGTGGGCCTGGGAGGTAAGAGGCCCGGCACGCCTTTGGGCGCTGGACCGACAGGGATCCTGGCAAAGAAGATCAGGGTTGATAAGGATCTGTCGGAGCCTTCGGTAGCGTCACAGGTATTCACTCCGAAGGAGGAGAGCCGGATTTGGAGTTGGACATTGAGTTGGAGGAAGGAGAAATAACAGAACAGGAGGATCAGGCAAGAGTGGTGCGCGTATTTCGTAGAGATGAATTACCAGCGCTCATCTCAGAGACCCTCAAGACACTGAATATGCCAGCGATGGAGCCGGCGGAGGATTCGATCCTGGAAGACCCGCTATTACAGGCATTTAGAAAGACTAAAAGAGCTTTTCCAGTCCACAGGGTAGTACGAGAGATGATTCAGGAAGAGTGGGACATGCCCGAGGCGGCCCTTAAAGGTTCCAGAGTTATGGCCCATCTTTATCCACTGGTTGATCAAGATCAGGAGTTGTTTAAAGCTCCGCGAGTTGATGCGGCTGTCTCGGTTGTTACCAAGAAGACTACTATTCCGGTGGAGGGGAGTACGGCCCTCAAGGATGCTCAGGACCGGAAGCTCGGGGTCTTATTGAAACAGGTGTTTGAAGTGAATTTGCTGTCCTTACAAGCTTCTATTTGTGGAGCATGGGTGGCGAGAGCTTGTCTTCGTTGGTCGCAGAGAATTCAAGGGAACCCGGTAGAAGAGGCAACCGGGGAAGCGGCCAGGTTGGAGTCGGGGACAGCTTATTTGGCTGACATTTACTACGACCTGATAAGGGGTTTAGCTAAGAGCATGGCCTCTGCGATTGCGGCTCTGCGCAATTGGGCAGCAGATGGATCGTCCAAAGCCAGGCTGAGTAAACTCCCCTTTAGAGGAAAGCTGCTCTTTGGGGAAGATTTGGATAAACTGGTAAAGGATCTGGGGGAGTCCAAAGGAGGTAGGCTTGCGGAGGACAAGCAGAAAACAGGGGCGACCCACTCCTGTGCCTAAAGGGCAGCAGAGAGAGTTTCATCGTTTTCATTCCCCGAGGTTCGGCGAAGGTCAGAGAGGACGTTTTCCCTATCGGACACAAGGATTTCGGGGGTTTCAGGGAGCGGGTAGAGGTTTTGCAGCCTCTTTCTCCTCGAATCTTAGAAGGTCACAATGAGGTCAGGAGGACCCAGGTGGGATTGGTACCTGTAGGGGGTCGGCTACGAGATTTTTATCCTGCCTGGGTCCAGATTACGTCAGATCAGTGGGTGCTGGAGGTCATTTGAGAGGGTTATGCCTTAGAGTTTCACCGACCGGTGACCGATTCTTTCATGCGCTCACCGTGCAAATCACTTCTCAAGTACGTGGCAGTGCAGCAGACAGTGGTCAGGCTTCTGGCTCTCGAGGCCATAGTTCCCGTACCAACGGACCAATGCAGGTGAGGTCGATACTCCATATACTTCGTGGTGCCAAAGAAGGAAGGAGCCTATCGGCCCATTTTGGATCTCAAAAGAGTAAATCGATGTCTCTGCGTGTCTCACTTTCGTATGGAGACTCTAAGGTCGGTCATAGTGACAGTAAGAGCGGACGGGTTTCTCACATCCCTAGATCTCTCAGAGGCATACCTGCACATTCCAATCCATCAGGAACATCAGAAATACCTCAGGTTTGCGGTTCCGATGGGGCATTTCCAGTTTGGGGCATTGCCGTTTAGGCTGGCAATGGCACCCCGAACATTCACCAAGGTAATGGTGGTAGTAGCGGCGTCGTTGCAAAAGGAAGGGGTGCTGGTGCATCCTTATCTAGACGATTGGTTAATCAGGGCAAAGTCCAGGGCAGAGAGCGAGACGGCTACAGCCAAGGTGGTAGCGTTTCTGCAGAGTCTTGGTTGGGTGGTCAATCAGGAAAAGAGCCGATTTGTACCATCGCAGTGCCTGGAATATCTGGAAGCGAGATTCGATATGAGCGTGGGGAGGATCTTTCTGCCTCGACATCGTGCACAAGCATTGCAGATTCTGGTCCGGGAATTTATAAAAAGGCCAAAGCCGATGGCTTGGCATTATCTTCAGTTGCTCGGGACCATGGCGGCTACTCTCGAGCTGGTTCCGTGGGCACGAGCACATATGAGGCCATTACAGAGAGCTTTGCTCCAGTGGTGGTCGCACCAAAAGGATCAGTTGTCGCAGAAGTTGCCCTGTCTACCGGAGACGTGTCAGGCACTGAAGTGGTGGCTGCGTTCAGAAAATCTAGAAAAAGGAATGCCCTTAGAAGCTCCCGCATGGATCCCTCTGACGACGGATGCCAGTCTCCTAGGCTGGGGAGCTCACTGTCAACATCGTTTCATCCAGGGTCAGTGGACCATACTGGAACGAAGTTGGTCAATGAATAGATTGGAACTCCGGGCAGTAACGTTGGCACTTCAAGAGTTTCAGCCCTTTCTCAGAGGAAAGGCCATTCGGGTGTTTTCCGACAATGCGATGGCAGTGGCTTACATCAACCATCAGAGAGGTACCAGCAGTGCCGCGCTGGAAACTGAGGCCGAGGGGCTGCTCGACTGGGCCGAGGCGCATCTAGTAGCTCTATTGGCAGCGCATGTAGCAGAAGTAGACAATGTGGAGGTCGACTTCTTGAGTCGAGTAAAGGTGGATCCAGGAGAGTGGATCCTTCATCAGGAAGTGTTTGAGATGCTGGTGCAAAGATGGGGCACGCCAGTAATGGATCTCATGGCCACGTTCCAGTTGGCGAAGGTAGAACTGTTCTTCAGCAGAAGACGAGAAAGGATGTCGGAAGGGCTGGATGCTCTGATACAGCCTTGGCCCTAACACCAACTCCTCTACATGTTTCCGCCGTGGGTGTTGATAGGACGGGTGTTGCCGTGCATAGAATGTCACAGAGGACTGGTGATGTTGATAGTGCCGGACTGGCCAAGGAGGCCTTGGTACGCGGATCTGATGAGACTGTTAGTAGAGGAACCATGGCGTCTGCCCTGTCGAAGGGATCGATTAGCTCAGGGACCGTTGGTTATGCCTCAGGTGGATCGATTCTCGCTTACGGCTTGGCTCTTGAAAGGGCAAGGCTGAAAGCGAAGGGCTACTCCGCGGCAGTCATTGAAACCTTGTTGAATGCGTGGCGGAGGTCTACCTCAGTAGCATATGTCCGGGTATGGCGTATTTTCGAGGCTTGGTGTGTTGACAGGGAGATGGTGCCGTTACGGGCCTCTGTATCGCAAGTTTTAGCTTTCTTACAAGATGGGTTTCAGAAGGGCCTGGCGGCCACGTCCCTTCGGGTAAACGTAGCGGTGTTGTCCTGTTACAGGGGGAAAGTAAAAGGAGAGGCACTGGGAAGCCATCCGGATATAAAGCGTTTCCTGAGAGCGGTGGTTCTGTTGAGGCCACTGTGTAGGCAAGTAGTTCCAACATGGGATCTACAGATAGTGCTGGAGGCGCTGGTGCGAGAGCCCTTTGAGCCATTATTGCGAGCAACAATGAAGGATCTCACTCTCAAGGTGGTATTTCTGGTGGCTATCTGTTCGGCACGAAGAATTTATGAGTTACAGGCTTTATCTTGTAGGGAACCCTTTCTGTCCTGTTATGATTCGAAGGTGGTATTTCATCCAGTGCCAGCCTTTTTACCCAAAGTAGTTTTGGCTTTTCATGTGAATCAGGTAGTTTCCTTGCCAATATGGTTGAGCCTTCGGCAAGGAAGTTACGTCTGTTGGATGTCCGTCAGGCATTAAAGAAGTATATAAGTAAGACTGCAATTTTCCAAAAGTCTGATAGACTGTTTGTGTTGTTTGGTGGATCTAGAAAAGGTGACATGGCGTCAAAAGCTTCCATAGCTAGATGGCTTAAGGAAGCGATAGGATCGGCATATCTCTTAAAAGGTAAGGCGGTTCCTGAAGGACTTAGAGCTCATTCCACTAGAGCGCAAGCGGCATCTTGGGTGAATTCAGTACCAGTGGTGGAAATTTGTAGAGCGGCGACTTGGTCGTTGGTAAGTTCGTTTGTCAAGCATTATCGTCTGGATATTCAGGTGAAGAGGGATGCCTGTTTTGGCTCTGCAGTGCTTCAGGCGGGGTTAACAGGTCCCTCCCGTTGATTTCTTTGTACTGCTCTGTTACATCCCCAGAGGTTCGGGACTGGACTTGAGGGACGATAAGGAAGGTTAAAATTAGACTTACCTGCTAATTGTTGTTCCTTGCGGAACTCAAGTCCAGTCCCGTATCCTGCCTGGTTATCCCTGGAAGCAGGAGATCTATTAAAGGTAAGAAGCATTTTTCCTGAGGGGTCTGGTTCAGGGGGGTGTAAGGTCTGGAGGGGAATTCTAGTTGGGGTCAACATCCTTCATAAGGAGTGAGGAATGGCCTCAGCATTTCTAAAGCATTTTAGTCTGGTAAGGGAACACAACAAGAGACTGTTAATTGTGTTCCTTAGTTAACTACAGGTTCAGTTTGTTCATTAGTTTCTTGGTAGTGGTTACTACTTAATTGTTGCTCTGGGAAGTTTGCTTTATCAATAGGTTACTGGAGTGAGGAGGCGGATCCTGTGGTTATATACCAGTGTCATCACAAGAATGATGAGCCAAAAAATCCACTAATAAGAAAGCCTTCTCCCACGCAGCCCCCATTTTGTGGAACGCAATTCCAAAAGAATTAAGACTATTACCTGAAATCAAGGAGTTTAGAAAAAAACTTAAAACTCATCTCTTCACACTGCACTATGGTTCCGAAACAAACTCACCCAGCACCATCCAGCTCGATAAAGGATAACCCAACCATAGATGACACATATTAAGATAAGGAATGAAGTACTGTGACACCAAAATAATGCACTGAAAACTGAAAAATAAATAACTCTGTATATAGTTTAAATCTGTACATTTGTATATAGTTCTCTAATTGTTACTTGTTAACTGTTAATTAGTAAAAGCAACCTCCAAGTTACTACTGTTATATGTAAAACAGCCTGCTCTGTTGATTGTTGTTATATGTAAACCGCATCTGATCAATGGAAGAAGCGGTATAAAAAACCTGTTAATTAAAATTAAATTAAATTAAGAATGACGTTTCTCAGTCTCCAAGCTGCTGGAGGAGGATCACAACCCAGAGGTTCGGAACTGTACTTGAGTTCCTCAAGGAACAACAATTAGCAGGTAAGTCTAATTTAACCCTACTCCTCTAAGGGTAGCTTCAATTTGTAAAAAAGAAACCTCTTTAAAAAATGTAAAACTATGGGACCCTTTTATTAAAGGTTAATGCACATTAATGAAGTTAATACGCGTTAAGTGCCATTGCACCCAGAGAAATAAAAGGGCAGTGGGCACTTAACACACGTTAATTTCATTAATGTGCGTTAAAACCTTTAGTAAAAGAGTCTCTATGTTATTATCTGCAATTTGTTACTGATCATCTCTTCATCACTACACTACCTTCACTCCCCTGTTTGTTTTGTTCTCTATTTTTCGGTGTACATTGACTTTTGTACCTCCTCCAAGGAACACATAGGGGTATGTCTGCTAAAGAGCATTAGCTGCTACCAGGGGATAACACAGGTTAATGCCCTGCGGTAGCAGCTAACCCACGAAAAAAATCAGATATTGCAGGCAAACTTTCCATGATATCAGAGGCGGGATCAGAGCACATTGGGGTAGGGAATGGGGATGGCCATGGTTAGCAGCCACTGCATGAAAAAGATTTTGTGTGGTGGCTGCCAAAATCGGTCTCAATCGTGGCGGCAAATAACGCCACCTCAAAAGGTGACATTATCTGCTGGGAGGTCTAATAACACAGGTTCTGCTCTGGAGGCAATTGGGCATCCTACTGCTGCAATTGAGCCTCTCCCTCTCTACAATATTGTCAGTGCTGCCAATATTAAAATTAAACGTGGTGGCCCCCCTGCGTCACCGATCCCCCTTTCCCCCTGGACAGCACCTGATCCCCATTGGGAGCTGCCCAGCAGGGATCATTGCACCCCCTAAGTAAATAGCCAATCAGGCTAAGCCACCCTTCCTCTGCTCTTCCCCCCCCCCCCCGATCAAGACGTAGAAGAGTGGAGGGACCCCACATGCCCCTTCTGTCCCCTTCCCACCTCCCCAATCCAAACAAAATGTCCCAGCTATCCAACTAGCAAATGGGGGTTCCCATGGCCACCTGACCCCTCAGGCCCCTACCAAGCACATACCTTAATATCCCCTAGTGGTCTAGCGGCAAAATGGGGCAGGAGCACTCCTCTGGACTCTGTATATCGAGTGTGCACTGTGGACAAGGCCTGGCAAGCCTTGATGAAAGCTGGACTATTGAAGGAAGATTTGTTGAAGACTGGTGTCACAGTGTCAGCTAGTATTGCCACACCGAAATGGCAGCGGGTATCTGGTGCCAACCAGTGCCTTAGAAGCATTTTTGGTGGCAAAAAGATGTGTTTTGCTGAAATGGGTGGGGGCTGCTCCTCCCACATTTGTTTTGTGGAGGGTGTAAATGCAGGTGTTACTGCAGATGGAAGCGATGTCTATGGTGACTGCTAGTATGAAGAAGTGGGAACAATTTCTGGCTATAGGGAGTCTTTTCTTGAAAACACTAACACCATGACGAAGAGAGGCATTGCTTATGAATGTTCATTTGGGTTGGGGGGGAGGGATTTATGCTGTCGGATTTTGTTTGACTGTTTTTTTTCCTGTGTTTTGAAACAGGATGGTTGTACTCTAACATCATGGTCATTGTGTAGGTTTTGAGAGCTGTAAAACTTAATAAAAATGATTTAAATTAAAAAACCTCCTGGGTTCTACCCCATTCCCAACCCTGCCCCCTTATAGTGATTTTCCTTTACATGGCAAAAGCGATCTCTGGTCACTCCTGCCCTACCAATTTGCCTACTGTCCATGCAGACCAAGGAAAGTGCCATTGTTAATTTTTGCTGTGCAAAATGGTGCTGGCCTATGCCATTTTCTTGTTTTTATTTATTTATCGAAACTTATTTCTATGCCGCCTTTCTACAATTCAAAGCAGTTCACAATAAACAAATCTGTAACAGGGGCCTGTTCAGCACACTGTTTTACATGAAACAGGAACAGTAAACAGTACAACATAGTTTAACAGTTTAACATCAGCTATTTACAGTTATAGCTCTGCTAGTCAGACTGGTTAACTTATGTACAGATTAAAGGAGAATTTGTCTGTTGTGTCCTTAGAGTGCATTTTAAGGTGGCTAGGTTTCTGAGTGCTTATCTGTGCTGTATCCATTCAGAAAGAGGTCTGTTTTAGGTTTCTTTCTGAATTCTGGTAAGCCTGTAATTTCTCTTAGTGCTGGAGGAAGGGAGTTCCATAAATGTGGGGGCAAATAATAAAAAGGCTCAGTTGCAGGTGGACTGCTTGCTCCTGATCTTCTGGGTAGGGATCTGTAGTAGGTTAAGAGTGGAGGTTCTTCTGGATTGCTCAGTCTTGGATTTGGCAAAGAGAGGCAGAAGGCAATTAGCAGATTCGCTGTGTAAGATTTTAAATATTATGGTGAGGACTTTGACTTTAATTCTGGCAGTCATGGGAAGCCGGTGATGTGGTCTCGACAGGGGGCACCAGTGATAGTGCCATTGTTCATTTTTGCTGTGCAAAATGGTCTATGCCATTTTCTTGTACAGCAGCAAGCTTGCTGGCCTTGGTCTGCCAGCACCATTTGCCCCCTGATGAGGGATCCTTACAGTAAGAGAGTCCAAGAGAGTGGGGCAGGGTTGGGATCAAGATCTGCCAAATTTTTAGAAAAGAAAGAAATGAAATGGTGGGGCCCTTTTACTAAAGGCTCACTGGTTAACAAGTCTTTTAATGTGCAGTAACTGGCAGCCCAGAACATTAATGCGCATGCGTGCCAGCCAGCTATCAGCCACTAAAATGCATGGCAAGTGACAATCATGCACTAGAAAGGATAGTAGGCAGGGGGTTAGGGGTGGAGTATGAGCATGGAGAGCTTATTGCTGCTAACACTAGGGCAATTGCCGTGCATTCAGCATCAATGTGGCAATTAGCATAAGTGCACATACAATATTGTCATCCTTAGTGCACCCGCATTAATAGTCTAACATATGCACTCCACTCCCCTCCCCATACTCCTATGGAGTCAGGAATTTTTGCTAGAGGAATTCAAATGACAGAATATCAAGGTCAATATGTGAGGCCATGACAGAGATAGATTATTTTCTGTCTAAAATAGTAACTGGGACTACATCTGGCTTACTAACAGGACTAGCAAAAAATTAGCCTACTCCTCCTACCCTTTGCAGTGTTGATATTTCTCCCAAAAGATCCCTAAGCCGTTCCTGATGAGAAAACTCACATCATACTCCACAGGACCAGCGCAAGGAGATGAGGTGCTCTAGGCCAGTGTTTTTCAACCTTTTTTGTGCAAAGGCACACTTTTTTCATGAAAAAAATCACGAGGCACACCACCATTAGAAAATGTTAAAAAAATTTACCTCTGTGCCTATATTGACTATATATAAAGTAATTCTCTTGAATAGGAATCAAACACTCACACCAACCCCACTCCCCTGCTGGTTCACACCAACCCCCCTCCACTGCTGGTTCACTCACCCACCCCCCTGTCACTTACTCACCCCTCCTGCTGGGTCACTCACTCACTTACCACCCCCCCCCCCTTGCTGGTTCACTCACACTCCCCCCCCCTTGCTGGTTCACTCACACCACCCCCCCCCTTGCTGGTTCACTCACACTCCCCCCCCCCTTGCTGGTTCACTCACACACACACACACACACCCCCCTCTGCCCAAGCCGCTGCTTCTGCTTTGTACAGAGCAGCGGCTGCACTACACTTACATTGAAAAGTAAAGAGAAACTGTGTCAGGAGCCCTCCGGTCATCGCAGAGCCCGAGGAAGTGATGTCATGGGGGCGGGCTCCTCACAGGCTGTCTTTCCTTTTCAAATTAACTTTATTGCAGCTAAAGTTAATTTGAAAAGGAAAGACAGCCTGTGAGGAGCCCGCCCCATGACATCACTTCCTCGGGCTCTGCGATGACCGGAGGGCTCCTGACACAGTTTCTCTTTACTTTTCAATGTAAGTGTAGTGCAGCCGCTGCTCTGTACAAAGCAGAACCAGCGGCTGCACTGCTATAGGGAATCGCGATCGCATTCGCGCCGCGGACTTCGGCACAAAAGCCGGTTTTTTGCTCTGGCCGCTCCCGATCTTGCGGCCAGAGCAAAAAAACGGCTTTTCAATGGCCGGTTTTACAACTGTGCCGGCAGCCGGCCTGGCCATGGAAAAACCGGCCAGGCCGGCTGAAAACCGGCCGGTTGGCAACCCTAATTTGTGAGCCGAGGCCACATGTTACGGATGAAATTGGAATTTTTCCCACGGCACACCAGACAATATCTCACGGCACACTAGTGTGCCGCGGCACAGTGGTTGAAAAACGCTGCTCTAGGCAAACCTCATCCCTTGTATCCCCTTCTTACCCCCGGCCAATTCTACTTCCATGCAAATAGGAAGTCGGCATCAGTAGGGGCAGAAGCAAACAGCCCCATGGCACGGAAGTTTGAAGGTAAGCACCATGGGGCTGTTTCAAGTCATTGCTACTGCTGTAGGTCCTAGTGAAGGGTAACAGTGGTGACAATAGGTGCCCATGGAGGACCGGTGCTCTAGACAACTGCCTAGTTCACCTAATGGTAGTGCTGGCCCTGGTTCCACAGAAGCAAGGAGATCCTCTGGGAGATAGCCCAATTGCAGCACTAAATTTCAAAGGCACATCACTATGAGGGGGGGGAGAGCCCCCTCTCCCTCATACCCACTACTATTGAACTACTATTTATGTTTTGAAACACCAGCACTCCTTCTACCCCCGCCCTTCCCCCTGTCATCTCAAATCTTTATTGCCAGCATTCCCCCTCCCACCTGCACCTAGAGCAGTCCCCAATGTTCCTTTCACTGCTGTGGCAAAGGAGCACTGCATGTGTGCCGTTTCAGTTCTGGAAGAAAAACGTACTGTGGCATCTGGCAAACCATGCATTGACGTTTCGGCATCTTTTTAAAAACCAGTGGAAGTCACAGAAACAACATTGTCAGTCACAAGGGAACCCCTAACAACGTCATCAATGAGGGGGCGTCCCAATGACGTTACTGAGGCCCTCTCCCATTTCCAGTGGTTGGGCATGCAAGTTGTCACCAGAGGGGCAGTTCTTTGATTCTTGCACAAGTCTGGTAACAGCAAAGTCTGGTTTAGCAACTATTGTGTGACAGTTCCCTCTAATATTGGGTCTGACTTCAAAGATATCAGAAGGAGGCGGGGCATGAACCTCCACTGCAAATTGTAAACGGGAAGCATTGGAAACAGCATCACCAGAATCAATAGTTAACAAAAGAACAGTACTCACAGTTTTAGTGATTCATTCATTAATATTTCTACAGCAACATCAGGCTGGTCTAAAGCCCCACCCTCTACCATTTGGAGCTATCAGTCATGGCAGCAAAAGTAACAATGTCAGACCCTGATATCAGATCAGCACTGGGAAGCCCAACAGCCATCTCGGAGTCAGCACTTTGAGAAGAAAACATGCCAACTTCACCATCCAACCCCATCACAGAACTAGATAAATATAAAAGTTCTAATACTTTCCCACCTGACAAATGGATGTTAATTAATAAAGATTCTGTGTTTTGCATAGCAACAGATGCCAGGACTGAAGATTTCTTAAGACTATCTGTAGAAGTAGTGAGGTCAGACGCTGACATCAAATTGAGGCTGGGAAGCTCAGCAGCCATCTTGGAGACAGCACTTTGAGAAGAAAATCTCTACTGTACCATCCATACCCATCCTAGGGCTAAGTAAGTGCAAATGCTCTGATATTTTCCCAGATGGCAAAAGAATGTCTGTTAATGCAGATTCTTTATTTTGTAGAGTGATAGATGCTAGGGTTGAAAGCATCCTAGGCAGAAACCCTGGCCTTGCTGCCCCCTTCCCCCAGCTGCCGCTGATTCCATCTTGAGAATACTGCTGCTGTTCACCTCTCCCCCCCCCCCCCCTCCCTCCCAAATGGAATTGGCGGCTGCTGGGGAGGGCAGCGCGGCTGCCCACTCCTGCTGGCCCTCATCCTAGGGCTACAGTTCCCAGGGGTTGGAGTTGGAGTAAGCATATTACAGTCCCAGGAAGGGGAGAGAGAGTTATCCAGGTACCTAGCAGAAACTGATAAAATTGTAGATGATCTCTGTGTCTGTTTTTGAGAATTAGCCAAATGACTGATGAAGGTGCTATCTGAAGTGGCTGCCATCTCGGAAGCCTTCAGAGAGGAAGAAGTACTTTTCTTCCAACATTACTCATAATGAAAAATTTCACTAACTGCCCCATAGCTTTGTTCCTTTAGAAAGGCAATATAAGCTAATTTCAAAGCAAGCTGCTTTTTCAGAGAACACAGTTCCTTAGAGGTTTTGTTTCATTGTTGGAATATCGAAGCTCAGAACATAAGAAGCCTGAATTTGTTGATGAAGTTTCTTGGTTTCCCCATGCTTCTGCAGATGCCTTACAGCATCTACTTCTATTTCAGGTGCTCTAAACACAGGTTTACACATCCCTTGAAGGCTCCAAGTTTTTAATTTCTTCAGAACTGTCCTCACTGGAACTGGAAAGCGGAGAATTGAACTCTAACAAGTTACGGATAGTAGTCACTGCTAAGCTTTTACAACCCCAATTCAGGAGACACTCCCTTCCGATTATGTTTTCTGGTAGGTGAGGTTCCAAATCCTGGAGGCTCCATAAAACCCTTCACAACAGGTCTTTTCCTGGACCTCTTTTTTTGCACGTGGACCAGCTGGTTTCTCAGAAGACTGGAGGCCATAACCTGAAAATGCAGGGGTTTTGCTAGGGCCCCAAAACTCTTCCATTTAGAGAGATTTTGAGGGCACATTGCCTCTTCCCTTCACATGACTTACCTGGGGTCCTTGCACAGCTCCTTCCTGGAGCCCTACAGGTTCTTCATGTGGACAGGAAGACTCTCCCACTTGACTAGGCCAAGGAGCCTGGGGTAGAGTGGTTCCTGCATGTTGCTTGGGCCTCTCCTAACCATTGCAGAATTTGAGAGCCAGAACTCAGAGCTCCATTAAGCATGTCTGCTCCTCATGGACTCTGAAGATAGGGATATGCAGGGATCAGACCTTGGTCCTGTTCTTTTTAACATTTTTGTAAATGATATTATGCAGATTTTGTCAAGTTACCCAGTTCCAGGAGTGAGATTTTTGCCCATTCTATTTTTTAATATGCATTGCAATGTAGTATGATATATTTATAGTCCCTGATTTTATTCTTTTTGGCATCAGTGCTGCAGGTCCCATAATGCATCAGAATAAGATTGTCAGAAATCCAGGACCAGCTTAAAATCTCACTCATGGAACTGGGTAACTTGGCAACTCTGTACTACAGAAGGTCTGTCAGGAAAAATATGCCTCTTTGCAGATGATAGCAGAATCTGCAACAGGGTGGACACTCTGGAAGGTATGGATAACATGAGGAGGGATCTAGCAAAGTTTGAAGAATGGTTGAGAATTTGACAGGTAAAAAATACAAGGTCATGTATTTGGGCTGTGGAATCCCAAGGGAGTGATACAGTATAAGGGGGTGAAGTATTTTGATGCACAAAATTAGAGAGGAACCTGGGGGTGATCATATTAGATGATCTTATAGTGGCCAAAAAGGTAGATAATTTGACTGTGAAAGCCAGAAGGATGCTTGTGTGCATAGGGAGTGGAATGGGCAGCAGGAAAAAGAGGTGATAGTGCCTTTGTATAAACTCTAGTGAGACCTCATTTGGAGTGCTGTGTACAGTTCTGGAGACCACACCTTCAAAAAAGATTTAAACAGGATGGAGTCCGTCCAAAGGGCAGCTATGAAAATAGTCAGAGACTATTGTCATAAGATCTCGATCTATATACTTTATAAACGCACAGGAGATGACCCACTTCCAGTTGAAAGGAAGCTCTGGAACAAGGGGTCATAGGATGAAGGTGAAAGGGGACAGACTTAAGAGTAATCTGAGGAAATATTTATTTTCAGAAAGGGTGGTGGATGCATGGAACAGCCTCCCAGTGGAGATGGTCGAGACAAGAACTGTATCTGAATTTGAGAAACTTGGGACTAATGCAGAGGATCTCTGAGGGGAGAGGAAGGGTTTCAGAACTTATTAGTTCTTATGCTTGAGCAGATTGGATAGGCATTCGGGTCTTTATCTGCCATCATATTCTCTGTTTCTATGTTTAAAATTAATTTCTAGTTCTCATTTTAGATTTCTCTTCTCTTTTTCCATGGCTCTAATGAAAGCAACATAACTCTCTCTCAAGCTTGTCACAAATTGATGAAGTTAGTCCAGTACAAAGGTATTACCTACAGAAACAAAGAAATACAGAACATGACAGCAAATAAAGACCATATGGCCTATCTAGTCTACCCATCCACACCAAATGCTCAACTCAACAATCCTTTCCTCTCCCTCAGAGATCCACTGATACTTTCTTGAATTTATATAATGCTTGTTCATTGACTTTCATTTCCACACTGTCTCCATAAAATCAAACCAGTCTTTATAGCTTATAATAAGCATACCTTAAGCAGCCACACTTTAATGATTTTAATAAAAATGTAAGCATGCATTCGATATCAATAACATCATGCATAAAGGCTGCTTTGTTACTAAGCCCACCATTGCAATCTGGCTGTCACTTGCCCATTCTAATAGACGCAACAGAAAATGCTGTTGTCTGAGGAGTGACAGAAGCGTATGAGGTTTTACAGCACAGTGTTGGAAAATTGTACTTTGAAAAAATGGCAGTGTTTCCCACTGCTTACAAGTCACAGTAGTAGTTGAAGCAATTAAGCATTTATCTAATTGGTAAATTTTAACATTAGCTGCATAGAAGGTCTGAAAAGATTGTGTCTGTTTTGTTGCTAACTACATGGTATGTATGAATGATGTACTCTAATCAACTCAAGCGAGTGCAGTGCATAATCTCTCTAGATAACATCTCTAAGTAAACATAAATAAGCCTTTGAATTAAAAAAATGTTTTACTGCCGCAGGGCCTCTTTACTCAGAACTCTGACTGCTTAAATCAGCAGGTACCACCTGCAGATATAGTAGAAGTTTCCTTCCATGCACTCAGAAAGATTCTTTCTGCTCACCTTTTTTTATTCTAGAGCATCCTTTTTTGTAGGCTCCAGTGTAGTAAATCTACCCCTAAACATCTGTCCGCATCTTTACTATACAGCTTGTAGGAACTTATCAGGATTTGTAATAATATAGGCAAAGCATGGAACTGGAAAAATCTAAGAAGTGTATTGCTGCCCACTTTTAAATTGATGCTGCTGAAGCTTTTCTCAAGAACATAAAAGATGTTCCATGCTGGGTCAGACCATAGGTCCGTCATGCCAACATCTTGTCTTTCGACAGTGGCCAAGTCAAGTCACTAGGGTGTAACTTGCAGATTCCAAAGCATATGGTCCATTCTTTGCTCTTTCCTGCCAGGGATGACTAGTAGCATTCTGAGGTCTACTTGGCTAATCATTGTTTAGAGACTTCTCTGGGAATTTACCAAATCACTTTTAAATCCAGCTATGTTAAATGCATCAACCATATCCTCTAAGAATATATTCCATAGTTTGATTTTTTTCATTGAGTGAAAAAATACTTCTCTCAATTTATTTTAAATCTGCTGTTAGTTGTATAGAATGTCTCCTAGTCCTGTTAGAATTTGAAGGCATAAATGACCATTCCATTTTTTTTTTACCTGTTTCACCCTGCTCGTGGCTTTGTAACCAGCACAAACAGATATATCTTTAACTTTCTCCGTAAATATAATGGACTCTGCTCTAACCAATTAGGCAATGGTAGTGCCTTCCATAACCTTGGGGCAATAATTGAAAAAGCTCTATTGTGTGTACAGGTTAATCGTCCTTTGAACAATGAAAGGATCTGCATATGACACAATGGAACAGGCTCAGGATGACTAGCACCAATTTGAGATATGGCAGGATGGGAAAGGAGTAACTCAGTACTCTGCCTGTAAAATGCAGGGGAGATCTGAGAAGTATAAAGGGCCTGAGAAGAGTCTCGGGGGGGCTTTTATGTTTCTATTTTAGCAATAGTAGCAGAGGTGGCTTGAAAAGAAAGGCCCTAGACATTAGGCAGCCAGTCGGGAAAAAGAAGGGCAACCAAAAACGAATGAAATGCTAATTTTTCTATCAGTTTTTATTGTGCTTCATTTTGGAAATAAGACAGCATATCTCTAGATGACGGTGGTAATAGCAGGGATCGGGTCAGATAAGTGGTTATTCTGAGCCACAAATAGCGGGGATGGACGGCCTGATGAGACGACCATCCCCCCTATTCGTGCCCTTGCCTGCCCCCAACTAACTTCCCCACCGATTGTGCAGGGAAGTTAGACGGGGGTTGGGAAGGGGTGGTCCAGGTTCAGAGTCTGGGCAGGCAATGGACGGTCACCAGCCATGGACATATAGGGCCGATTCTAATGTCGGCCCTGTACATCCAGGGCTGGCGAAATGTCCATGGAAGTTATTCCAACTCCGAGGTGGAATAACTTCCCTGGATGTTTTTTACTTTTTTACAACCCGGGGCATGGATGGGGTAGGGGGGGGCCAGGGTTTATTCCCCGCAGCCCGACCCTAAGGCCAGGGTTGGGCTGCGAGCAATAAACCCTGCCCCCTCCCCCCGCCCCATCCACACCAGATCAGGGGTTGGGCTGCAGGGAAAAGAAGAAATTAGGTCTTACCTGCTAATTATCTTTCCTTGAGTTCTCTCCGGGCCAGTCTAGGACCTTTGGGGGGGTGATCAATCTGCCCCAGCAGCTGAGGACTGAAATACTGAAAGTTTTCCTGACAGCTTACCCAGCTCCCCCTGGTGTCAGATAATCAGTCTTACGGTAACCAAGCAGCAAAACTCAAATTAGAACTGAAACCCAAAACAACAACAAACTAACTACTGGACAACTTCGCCCAGAGAAGAACATAGCATCTTGCAGAAAAAGAAAAGGCCATACTATTCGTGACCCTTCCTAACCACAGCTTCCTGGTCTGTCTTGGATTAATATTCTTATCAGCATTATTATTAGGCCCCCTTTTTTTTTTTTTCCTTCTCGGAAGAATACTCCCGCAACCCGAAAGGCAAGGGATCCCCGGAATCCATTTCCCTATACTCTCCACTCTTCGCCTCCGCAGGAACGAATGGGATAATGTATGTTCAATGCAGCCACTCACCTGCCGAAAATGCCGAAAAACTGAAACTTCGCAGACCTCCAATTAGCAGGTAAGGCCTAATTTCTTCTTCCTATTCGTCTCTCCAGGCCAGTCCAGGACCTTTGGGCAGTACCAAAGCAGTACCTAAACTTGGGAGGGGCCTGCGAGTCCTGCAACAATTGCCGAGGCACCCACTCTAGCATCCTCTCTTGCCTGAACATCCAACCGATAATGCTTAGCAAACGTATGCAGGGAAGACCACGTCGCCGCCCGACAGATATCAACCGGCGGCACCAATGCATACTCCACCCAAGAGGCAGCTTGCCCTCTAGTAGAATGCGCTCCGAGTCCCGCTGGAACCGGCTGGCCCTTCGCTTCATATGCGGCTCGTATCGCATGCTTCACCCAGCGAGCGATGGAAGCCTTTGTAGCCGCTTTACCCTTAGCAGATCCCCCGAAGAGGACAAACAACCTGTCAGACTGCCGAAAAGACTCCATTTCTTTCAGATAACTACGTAACACGCGACCTAAATCTAGGCGCCGCAGCGACCGATCTACTCTACCACCTTCTGGTTTCGTAAAGGTGGGAAGCAACACCACCTGGTTCACGTGAAAACTGGAAATGACTTTAGGCAAAAAGGAAGGTACCGGTCTCAGCACTACCTTTTCGGCCGTAAAATGAAGGTACGGTTCTCTGCACGAAAGAGCTTGCAAATCCGAAATTCTCCTTGCCAAACACAACACCACCAGAAAGGCCGTCTTCCAGGACAACTCTCGAAGGCGTCCCGACGAACCTGACACGAAAGGAGGCTCCATCAACGCTTGCAAAACCAAATTTAAATCCCAAGGAGGCACCACTCACCTCACCGGAGGCCTAATGTTCCGAGCAGCCCGCAAAAAATGTAACACATCCGGATGCGAGGAAAGCGGCCTACCTTGTACTCTGCCTCTGTAGCAGGCCAGCGCCGCACGCTGTACTCTCAGTGTGCTCAGAGCCAGACCTTTCTCCAGGCCTCCCTGAAGAAATGTTAAAATCTCTGGGAGTTGAGACCTCCCGGGCGAAAGATGACGATCGGTACACCAGGCCTCAAAGATTTGCCATACTCTAATGTAAGCCAACGAAGTCGACCGCCTCCGGGACTGCAACAAAGTGGCTATCACAGCTTTCGAGTAGCCCTTACAGCGCAACCGGTTCCCTTCAAGAGCCAAGCCATAAGCGAGAACCGATCCACCTGTGGCATGAGTACAGGCCCTTGCTTCAGCAGATCGAACTGAATGGGCAGCCTCCAGGGGGGGGTCCACCAGAAGTCTGATAAGATCGGCATACCACGGGCGTCTTGGCCAATCTGGCGCCACCAGAATCACTGGCCCCCCGTGGCAAACAATCCTTTGGATGGTCCTGCCTAAGAGGGGCCACAGAGGAAACACGTAAAGAAGCTGATCTGACGGCCACGGCTGCACCAGGCCATCTAGACCTTCCGACATATGCTCCCTGCACCTGCTGAAAAAGCACGGCACTTTGGCATTGGCTTGGGTCGCCATGAGATCCATAACGGGCTGACCCCAGCGGAGCGAAATCTCTTGAAATATCGCCCAGTCCAATTCCCATTCCCCGGGGTCTAGGCGATGACGACTGAGATAATCGGCTTGTATGTTGTCTTAGCCATTTCAGCGGCGCATGTAGCAGGAAAAAAGGTGGATCTCCACCCATTGAAACAACTGCTGACTTTCCTCCAGCAGCATTGCAGTGCCGGTGCCCCCCTGCCTGTTTATGTAAGACACCGTCACTTGTTTGTTGGAGAAAACCCGAACTGTCTTTCCTTTGATCAATCCGAGAAAGCTGATGAGCGCTAAGCGAACCGCTCTCAACTCCAGGCGATTGATCGACCAGCTACTCTCTTCCGCCATCCAAGCGCCTTGCACTATCTGTGACAAACAATGAGCCCCCCAGCTGGATAGGCTTGCATCTGTCGTGAGTAATACCCAATGTGGCAGATCCAGCGGCACTCCCGCCCGAAGGTGAGCTGGGACTAACCACCACTGTAGACTGACATGTACTTCTTCTGGGCAAACCAACCTCTGAGACAGTGGATGACTTTGCGGAGACCAACGTGACAACGCCTGCTGAAGAGGTCGCATATGCGCCCTGGCCCAAGGAACTAGATCTATGGCCACCGCCATCGATCCCAACACTTGTAGGTAACTCCAGGCCAAAGGAGACCTTACGCGCAGGAACGCCGATACCTGAGCCAAAATCTTGTTCACTCTTTCTGTCGGAAGAAACACTGATCCCACCGCCGTGTTGAAGAAGGCTCCCAGATAGGTTAACTGCATAGTCGGCTCCAAATGACTCTTCGCTCGATTGATAACCCAGCCTAACTGCTCGAGGAACTCCACCACCCAAGCGGTGGCCACGACTGACTCCGCATGAGACGGCGCATGAATTAGCCAGTCATCCAGATAAGGATGTACCTGAATTCCTTCTTTCCGGAGCACTGCCGCCGCCACCACCATCACTTTGGTAAAGGTTCGAGGCGCTGTGGCTAGCCCAAAAGGTAAGGCTCGGAACTGAAAGTGACCCATGGGAACAGCAAACCGCAGGAGCGTTTGATGCTCGGGTCTGATGGGAATGTGCAAATATGCCTCCGTTAGATCTATGGAGGTCAGAACCTCGCCTGGAATCACCGACCGGAGAACGGACCACAAGGTTTCCATCCGGAAATGAGGCACTCGCAAACAGCGATTCACGTGTTTGAGATCCAGAATAGGCCGAAAAGAACCTTCCTTTTTGGGGACTACAAAATAAATCAAGTATCGACCTAAGCCGTACTGGTCTGCAGGCACCGGTACTACCGCCTGAAGATGCAGCAGACGTAACAGCGTCTGGTTGACCGCATCTCTCTTCGCCTGCGGACCGCACGGAGAAAGGACAAAAGTGTCCGGCAAAGGCTGCGCGAACTCCAGCGCATAGCCGGCCCTGATAATCTCGAGGACCCACTGGTCCGTAATCACCCTGGCCCAGGTGGAGAGGAAACGCTGCAAGCGACCCCCGACCGGAATCTCCACCTGGACTGGCCTCACTTCATTGCGGCTTCTTAGCTGAGTTCTGTTGGGCACTAAAGTAGCCCCTGTTGAAACCCCTGGCTCCACGAAAGGACTGCCCTCTGGCCACAAAACGGCCCCTCTGATACGGCGAGAAGCGGGATCCTCGAAACCTGCGAAAGTCCCTACCGTGACCTCTTTGTAAGGAACTTATCTTCGCCGCTCTTGGCCAGTCCTCGGGAAGACGACCCCCTTTCGAGTCTCCCAGATCCTTAACTATCTTCTCTAACACTTCCCCAAACAACAACTTGCCCTTGTAGGGAAGCTTACTGAGATGCACCTTAGAAGACGCATCGGCCACCCAATTTCTTAGCCAGAGAAAACGCCTAGCCGCAATCAGCGATGCCATAGACTTCGCGGAAATATGCACCAAATCATAAAAAGCGTCTGCTAAATAAGCCACCGCGGACTCCAGCTTAGCTCCATCTACCGGAGCAGTATCCCCCTTATCTGGGGACTGCTCCCCCTGCAGCCAGCGGATAGATGCCCGAGACACATAGACCCCACAGACGGACGCCTGCAGGGCCAGGGTGGTGGAATCAAAGGCTTGCTTCAAAAGCGCTTCCAACCGTCGATCTTGCAGGTCTTTAAGCTCTGTCCCCCCTTCAACAGGGATGGTAGTCTTCTTAGTGACTGCTGACACTAACGCATCCACTTTAGGCATACGGAGCAAGTCCTTCTCATCCTGAGGAATGGGATAGAGACAAGCTATCGCGCGCCCGCCTCTCAATGACGTCTCTGGGCATTCCCATTCCAACTCTATCATTTGCTTAATAACCCTATGGATTGGGAAACATTTTTGCTCTGATCTAAAACCCTGTAATAAGGGATCCTCAAGAGGCTCCTGCTGCACCGCTGGAAGCACCATATTTAAGGCCGCGAGGGACTGAGTAATCAAAGCCCCTAGCTCCTCCTTACGAAAGACTCTAAAGACATTGGGATCCTCGACCAGCCCCAATTCTCCTTCTTCCAGCTCCCCCGGCCAGGTATCCATTGCTGGCTCGGAGAGGATCTCTCCATCTTCAGGCACTGGAGAAAAAGAACTACGTGCCACTGCCTCTAACCCTGAGTCCAGCACCGTCTCCCTCGAAGAAGTGCCCTCCCCCGGGTCTGCCAGACCAGGATCCAAGGCTTGACCCCCAAACAGATTGTCTGAGGCTGCACTGTGAGATAATTGAGATCTTTTTAACAAATAAGCATTATGCAGCGATAAAATGAAATCCGGGGAGAAAAAGGAGCCCAAAGACTCGGGTAATGAAGGCAAAGGCAGCTGCCTATGCTCCTCTGACGAAGGAGCCTTTGGGACTTAGACTGCTTCTTTTGTGATTTGCCTGGCAGCGGGGGAGACACGGCCGGCTCAGTCAAAATGGCCGCTGTTCCCGCCCTTTCTAAGGAGTTGGGAGATGGCGCCAACAACTCCCCTGATATCTTTCCCTCCATTAATGTAAGCGGGGAGAAGCCAGACTAATGAAACAAAATCGCCCTGCCGCAGAAAAAAGAAAAACGGAGCCACGGGAACGAGACACGCGGGCTGCCGCCCACCAACACAACTGACCGAAGAAACAAGAGAAGCGCCGCCTGTCCTTCCCTGCTACCTGCAGCGGCGAAAAAAACTGCGCTACCCATGTGCCCTGCTTACCTGCTGACACCGACAGCAGCAAACGGTCCTGCCCGCGCTTCGCTGCTGCTAGCGGGAAGCCAGCAAGGCCTCGAAACGGGAGGGAAGGAGAAGAACACTGGGGGTCCTAAAATATTGTTAGTATTATTATATATATATTATTTTTTTTGGATAACTGCCCTGCTAGGACAGACAAAAGAGCGGCAGAGGTAAAGTCTCCCTTACTTTACCTAGGAATAGGATAGCCTTTGCCCCTTTCCTTATTTTTTGATATGTCTTTCCTTTAGAAAGTTTACCCACTAACTAAGGCTTTACTATTTGTCTCTCTGGGGAGCTGGGATCCGACGTCCTGTTCAGCTGCTGAGGACTGAAAGACTGATTCTCTGACACCAGGGGGAGCTGGGTAAGCTGTCAGGAAAACTTTCAGTACTTCAGTCCTCAGCTGCTGGAGCGGATTGATCACCCCCTCCCCCCCCCCCCCCCCAAGGTCCTGGACTGGCCTGGCCTGGAGAGACAAATAGGAAAACCCTTTTTGCTGGTGGTTGGCATTGCAGCGTTTAAATGGAGCCGCGGTGCCATGGCACCGCAGCTCCATTTAAAAGCCCTGCCTGAGTTAGCCGGGTGCAGTCCTGCACGTGCAGGCTGGACAGAATCGCTGTCTCGGCCTGCATGTGCAGGACTGTTCACAATTCTGATCCCGTGGGGCTATATGTGCCCCACGGGATCAGAATCGTGATCCCCTCTGTGGACCCGATTCTGTCCTGGACATAGAACCCCTCTGTGCATCCGGTCTGAACTGGACGGACAGAGGGGATTGCAATTCTGTGGCACCGTCCATCTCCGCTAATCATGGCTCAGAATAACCCCCTGTGCATTTGGTTCAGACCGGACACACAGAGGGGAGCTACATCTGGGACCGAATCAAGTCCATAGGGTATAAGAAATAATGGTCTTGGATCTCTGTTGATGTATGGATACTAAGAAGTCTCTACATGCCCTTTTGCAAAGGGAACAGCCTCCCTAAACCATAAAATCAATGCTGCTTTAGAAAAACCAAGCAGGCAAAAGGAAATTGCTGACTCATGCAGCCACCCATTGCTCATCTATAAAAGCCTGATTTTAGCAGTAGGCAAGAAAAGCAAGGGTGTCAGGGCTCTAGCAGAGCCAGTGGCAAACAAAGGCAGGGTGGTGGGTGTGGCCTGCCCTGAGTGCTGGCTGGGAGGGGGTGCACCCATGGAGGCAGTGCGGCAAATTTACGATTATGCTGGTTTGCTGTGGCGCCTTGTGCTTGAGGGGCCAGTTTCTCTTCTCTCCTAGTCAAAGTCTCTCGATTCACGAGACTTTGGCAGGAAGAGCAGAGCGACTGGCCCCTTGATCTTGAGGCACCATGGCAAATCAGCATAATCATAACTTTGCCGCGCTGCCTCTGTGGAGCCAATTGGGGGGTGGGAGGTACATCGCAGCACGAAGGGGCACCGGCAGCGCAAGAGGGGGACTAGGAACGCCACTGAACAGAGCATCTGTGTTGAACCCAGAAAGCTAGTAAACCTGCTAAAAATTGGTAACGAAAGCTTCCAAGTTACCCAGTTCCAGTGGGAATGTGTTAGGGTTATTAGGAATCCTGGACTAACCTATCATGGTGCATTGTGGGACCTGCAGCACTGATTTGGGTAGAATCAGGGATGAAAAATATCACTGCTTTAGGATGTAAATTTAAAACCAGGACTAGTCAGAAAGTCTCCCTTACGAAACTGGGTAACTTGACAGCTTTCTAAAATTATTTGTTGACTTTCAGCTTGTCTGAGAGAGCACCTGGCTCTGGCTCTCATTCTGGTTAAAGGAAAAAGCTCCGCTGGATTCAGAAAACCGTTCAACTCTATTAAAAGCAGATCTTAACTGTAGCATTTAACAGTTCAACCCTGAGGTATTAAAAAGATATCTTCCCAAGATTTATATGAATAACCAACCCTGCTATGCTAATGGGTAGATTTCTAACTGGGCTGTCCTAGGGAGCCAGGCCGTGTTTTTGTTTGTTGTCCTGAGATATGGATCCTAGACTTTTTAACTCCAACTTTTTTTTTTCAATAAAACTACCTTGCTTCTAATATCAGCTCCATCATCTGAAAGTATCAGTTATCTAGCTCCCTCACAAACAATTATATGACAAAGCATAGAGCGGCAGCATAGCTGCGTTGAGTTGCCAGAGAGTGGCAACCAGGTCAACCAAGATGGAAGAGAAACAGGGCTTTGGAACTGCTATGATATGAGGGGAAGTGACAGGTTGCCTAACAAGGCAAAACAAAAGGCTGACTTGGCTACACTCCATTGTTGTTGTTGTTGTTGTTGTAGTAGTCAAGTACCCTAGCTAAGGGCAAAAAAGGATAAGACACAATCTCCAGCAGGCAGTCAAGCTTGTACTGCAGATAGGGGATAACTGTAGTAACGGTAAGGGCACCAAAAGGCAATGACAGTAAAAGCAGTGCAATTGTCATGTTTGTATGACTGAGACCAAGAGCCTTAGCTACGATAGTAAAGACACAGGAAACCAGGCGGGCTGGATGAGATGAATGGTCCTCTGGTATGTTGCATTTTACTAAAAGCACCCTCCTACTACCTATGAGAAGAAGGGGAGTGAAAGACTAACCTGATCTGGCAGAGTAAAGAGGTCATTTGCTTTGGGTCTTGTATGAATGAAATCGAAGATCATGGCATACAGAGCACTGCCGCTTTATGTAAGGAAATTCTATACAATCATCATTTATGGGACAATTTTCAGAGGAATTTCTCCAGGTAAGCAAGAGTATGCCCATGGACAAACTGCCTTTGAATATTTCCTCTCCTGTCTGGAGAAAAGAGGTGGAGCCAGGTGGGTCAGATGAGGTATGCTTGTGGGTTTCATTTAGAAATCCCCATGTATTTTTTAATCCATGTAGTTTGCACAATTGTCCATGGGATTTTCAAAAGAAAATTCCAGAGAGCATTTCCCTTTGAAAACTGGCTTGTAGGCCAACGGGTATTTTGTACCCATGGATCTGCAAGCAATGTGGAGGCAGAGGGCTAAAAATAGTCCTCCCTAGGACAATGCAATACCCTAAGGAACCTCTTTCCCTGTTAGAGACAAGCTTCAAGATACTAGAATGTGTAACATCTTGTAATAAAAATAACAAAGACACCCCCTCCCACCGACACCCTGCAGTTCATGCAGATAAAACACGTTCTGCAGATAGCACTATGAAGGGGGGCTGATAAGTCTCTGACCTTGTAATGAAGCAGAAAGCTATGAGCACACTTCAATTCTGGAGGTCCAGACGATCTCTACAGAAGACTTATAAAAAAACTCATACCTATAATATTAGCTCCCCACCAAATTCACACTGGCAAACCCCAAAAAACATATAGGAATCATAATTAAAATATCCCACTGCCAAAGAGAAGAGCCATCAGAAATGGGGCTGGGGACCACGCTCACTAGCAATAATTGTTTATGAGCAAGAAATGTCACCAATACTGCCCACTAGATCAATCATTGGCTCAATCGTCTTCTGATTACACATCTATCTATTATCCTAAAAAACACATATTAAACCAATATTTATAATAAATATTCCTTATAAAATTGATCAGTGTATACCACACAAAAAAACTAGTCACCCACCATATACAATATATAAAAAGCTCACAAAGAATCCAAAAGTGTTGCAACAATGTAACAAAACCCTTCAGACAATACTGACCATATCAAATGTTACAAAACGTTCCAACATCAAGTGCCCAAAAATATTTAAGCCTTACTATGCAGAAAACAAAAGCACAACCTTCCTGCACCCTTTTATATAGTTCAATTTATAGCAGGGCAGCATCCTTTATGTGCAATCATTTACAAAATATGCAAGCAAGCTAATTTTGGCTGTAAAGGCCACAAAAAGTACTTAGCTGTAGGTCAGTGTCCCAATTTCGCAGTTCAACAGTCTCCTGCAATCAGTTACACACTATTTCCAATGCAACATACACTCCTCCCTTACCAGCAGCTGGATGCCTTCCTTCTCTTGACCTGCCCGCAGGTTTCGAGACACTGCTTCAGGGGCTCGGCGCTTTTTATCCAGCAGAAATCGCTGTCTAGCACAGGAGAATATGAAGCAATTTACATAAGTGAAATCACCACAACGATATTAAAGCACAACTAAACACAACTTACTCCTTCCAGCATTCAAAAAGCTATTCAAAGAGAGAGTTAACAGAGCTTTAAACTGCCACGCTGACCTCTACAGCACATATAAAACCCCACTCAAAGGCACCAAATTAAATAGCACGCAAAAAACACTTTCCCAATCAATCAAAATGCTAGAGATGACAAAAGCAAAACAGCAGATCCAACAGCAGCACAGCAATCCCAAAAACAGAAAGCACCACCCAATCACAACACAGTCATACACTGAAAAACACGGAGTGCCATTTAATAGAATCATTCAAGCCTGCCGGTGCAAGTTTTATAAATAAATTGAGCATCCCTAGGGATAGATCCTGAAGTGACCACCTGAGTTAGAAACTGGTTGAGTGGGAGGCAACAAGGGTACAGGTAAACTGAGTTCATTCCTGAGGAGAAGGATGTTACTAGTGGTGTCAGGTAAAGCACAGTTACTTACCTGAAACAGGTGATCTCTGGGAACAGCAGGAATTAGTCTTCACATATGGGTACGTCGGTACTGACGGAGCCTGCACGGGAACGCTGCCCAGCTTCCAATCAGAAAGCTTTTGGCAGCATCCCTCGCGCCTGCGCGCTGACTTCCCGCCTTCTCCAGAGCCTCTCTTCAGTTGAGTTTCAAAGCTGAGACAAAGGCGAGGAGAGGAAAGGAAGAAGAAGATAAGAGATGCAACTCCTAGGGGAGGTGGGAGGGTTGTGAAGACTAATTCCTGCTGTTCCCAGAGATCACCTGTTACAGGTAAGTAACTGTGCTATCTCCAGGAACAAGCAGGAATGAGTCTTCACATATGGGGACTCCCGAGCTGGAGATGCCAGGGGGAGATCCCATAAAAATGCAGGAGCCTGGACCAGGGGTGCATTTTGTCTCCAGGAATCCCCGGCATCCAAAGTGGGATGGAGGGTAGGAGTTGACAATAAAGGAGCTGTGAGGAAAGAAACAGCATAGCCAAGGACTACAGGGCCCTACAGACTGCAGGAGTCCTTGGTATATATGATGAGTAGCATTAAAACACCTTTAATGTACACTTAAAATATGCAGCTTACCTACTGTATTGTAGGAAGTAGAGAGCATGATGGAGTCTACAGGATAAGCAGTGGCGGAATATTCAAGGTTACCTCCCAGCAGTGAGGATGAAGGTCCAGACCTGGAGGTAGCAGACGATCCAGGTGTCAACTGGGTAGGATTAGACGTCAGGTCTTCAATGGAAGCTTTATGGGAAAAAGCTGAAAACTCCTTTAGGCATAAAGTCATTAACATTGAGGACTAAAGGAAGAAGACTGACAGAGTTGGAGAACTAGCCCAGTCCTGGCGGGAAGAGTGGGACTGGAAAAAAACCCCTATTCCCAAGTAGAACTGTACTCAAAGATAAAGATGTACACTATTTTTCCTAGCTGGCGAGAGGTAGGCAAAATATTGAAGCTTGATGCTTCAAGGACTTAAAGAAAAAATGGAAGATGTTAGCACCACAGTAGTTATAGGTGCATGACAGTTTCTGCATCGTAAAAAGATATGCGAAGTAGGGCGATAGACTGTCTAAAACCTCTAGAAGGTAAAACATTTAGTATAGACAGTAAGGGTGATAGTGTGTAAGACATATCAACCCTTAAGAAGCCCCCCAACAGACACATATATAGACATATATATGTGGATGGAATATATATATATATATATATATATATATATATATATACATATGTCCATATGTGTATATTAGGATATGGGTGGAGAAATGTATCAAAATATATATAGATATATAGATATGATATACCGAAATATATATACATTTGTGGGGCATGGTTTTGCACCACCAGGGTAATGATATAGGTATGTAGACATATATGGAGATGCTACATGCAAGATAACAAGTTGAAGATACATGTCTACCACCCAGCCCCATAATTGTACATGGGGAATATAAAAGAAAAAGATTCTTCGCTCTACAAGAGGGTGAACCCACTTGGGATATGTATAGAGAATCTATTTCCGTGGATTGAGGGATGCAAGAAGGCAATCCAACAAGATAACCGTGATGTTTGCGTGAGAACAGATGATCATATGAATCTGTAAGGAACAAGGCGGGAGTTCCACAGAACACTGACATGGCAGATGTGCAGAAACGCAGAAGAAGATACCAGAGGGACCTACTGGAGGGACCCAGAGGTAGCATGCGTAAACATCAGCGTTGGATTTTCACGCAGAAGAACTTATATTTCATGTTAACACCCCAGGCCTGAGGGCGTGGAGAACCCTTACAGGCATGGGAAGGGATTATAAGTTTTTCCCTACTAATAGAGAAGCTTTAGAAACAAGGTCAATGCTCTATAGCAGGGGTCTCAAACTCAAATTGCTGTGAGGGCCGAATGAGGACTTGTAAAGTAACCCGGGGGCCGCATAAGACACGGGCCTCATTTGCATAAGGGGCCTTATTTGCATAAATATTTGCATAATGTTGCATAATGAGTGCATGGATAAAGAAAGACTAGAAAATTTCTATATTACTATAATCCAGTGCCAACCGCCAGGCACATTAGGAACTACTACTAACACTGCCCATTTGGAACCCATAGCAAACCCCCCGTATCATAACAGCACTACCAGGACTCACAAAGCACCAGACCCTACCTATCAAAAGGCAACACTGCAAATATTAAATCAATACATTTCAGAGAACAATACATGACCTACTGGGAAAAGAGAACAAGTAGCAATGTCAAATAGGAATTACACAGAATACCTCAGCACTGTAGAAATAAAACTATAAATAATTTCTTGTACCAAAGCACAGACATTAATGATGCACATTTCCCAGAGCTGACATATTCCAGTTAATAAATTCAAAATAAAGAGATATTTTTCTACCTTTTGTGCATTTTTTTTCAGTTGCAATTGCTCCAGCCACTTCTGGTTTCTTCGTGTCTTCTGCTATCTCCATCGTCTGCTGTCCATTTGTCCTTTCTTCTCTCTTCTAGTTTTTTTCCATTCTCTCTCTCTACATCTGCTTTAACATACTAATCTTTCTCCTTTTGCTCTTTCCTCATTCCTATTTCATCCACTCAAATTTTACCCCTCCATCCTCAATCCCCACTTACTCTCCCAATACCTGGCCAATTGTAGATTTGTCTTCTCTTCCAGACAAAATATTTTTCCCCTCTCCATTTCACTTTCCCAGCTCCATCCCATTCTAATCCTCCCCCAACATCAGCTCCCTTCTAGTTCCAGCCCCACCCAGCATCTGCTCCTTTCTAGTCCCTGCATCAGTCCATTTCCAGTCCTATCCTAGCCTCACCATCAGCCCATTTCCAATCCTAGCCCCCCAGCAGCCCAGTTCCAATCCTAGCGCCCTCCCCGCACAGCCCATTTCCATTCCAAGCCCCCCTCCCCATCAGCCATTTGCAGTTCAAGCCCCCCTTCCACTCAGCCCATTTCCAGTCCTAGCAACCCCCCCAGCCCATTACCAGTCCTAGACCCCCATAGCCCATAACCAGTCCTAACCTCCCCATAGCGCACTTCCAGTCTTACCCCCCCATCACCCCATTTTCAGTCTTACCCCCCCCCATACCCCCATTACCAGTCCTAGTCCCCCCCATAGCCCACTTGCAGTCGTATCCCCCATCACCCCATTTTCAGTCTTACCTCCCCTCATAGGCCATTACCAGTCCTAACCCCCCAATCAGCCCACCTCCAGTCCTAACCCCCATCACCCCATTTTCAGTCCTAGCCCCCACCATAGCCCATTACCAGTCATAACCCCCCCCCCCTGCCAATAGCCCACTTCCAGTCCTAACCCCCATCTGCCCATTTCCAGTCCTAGCTCCCACCATAGCCCATTACCAGTCATAACCCCCCCTGCCGATAGCCCACTTCAAGTCATAACCACCATCTGCCCATTTCCAGTCCTAGCCCCCACCATAGCCCATTACCAGTCATAACCCCCCCCTGCCTATAGCCCACTTCCAGTCCTAACCCCCATCTGCCCATTTCCAGTCCTAGCCCCCACCATAGCCCATTACCAGTCATAACCCCCCCCTGCCAATAGCCCACTTCCAGTCCTAACCCCCATCTGCCCATTTCCAGTCCTAGCCCCCACCATAGCCCATTACCAGTTATAACCCCCCCCCCAGCCCATTACCAGTCATAACCCCCCACCCCCCACTGCCAATAGCCCACTTCCAGTTCAGTCAGCCCCTCCATAGCTCAATACCGGCCAACAAAAAAAACCCCAAAACCCTGGCTTCTGCTGCTGCCGTTGCCGCCGTGGCAGCAGCAGAATCAATTGTCAAATTTAAAAAAAAAAACTGACTTCTGCTGCTCAAGCAGCTGTCCTGCGGCCCCTTTACCTCTGCCCGGAGATCCGACTCTGCTCTAACACCGGAGTGCTTTTCAAGCCGCGACGAGAGTATTCCCCTCTCGCGCGGTTTTTCAAGCCGCGCGAGAGGGGAATACTCTCTTCGCGGCTTGAAAAGCACGCCGCTGAGAGCAGAGTCGGATCTCCGGGCAGAGGGAAAGGGGCCGCAGGACAGCTGCTTGAGCAGCAGAAGTCAGTTTTTTTTTTTAATTTGACAATTGATTCTGCTGCTGCCACGGCGGCAACGGCAGCAGCAGAAGCCAGGGTTTTGGGGGATTTTTGGTTTTCCGCCGTCGCGGGCCACACAAAGTTGTCTCGCGGGCCGCATGCGGCCCGCGGGCCGCGTGTTTGAGACCCCTGCTCTATAGCAAGGCCCTCATAGTAGAAAGCTTCTCTGAAGACTGCAGAGAGCATTGTGCAGGAGAGATATGAGATAAACTGACTGAAGTCAGGTGTGTTGCCATATCCTAGGAGAGGAGATGGATAGAATAATGTAAGAAAGCCTAAAAGAGTAGGAGGATCCAAGATAGATGACGAGTAGCTTGGAATCACTACTGAGGCTAGACACAATTTTGAACAAGGGACTGGAACTTGTAAAAAGTACCAGTAATACAATCACTGTAACTCCTGCAGGCACAGCTGCTGACGGAAACAGCAGAGAGATTGTCCTGTGCCCAAGAAAGAAAAACAGACAAGAAAGGAGAGGAAATATCCCTTCTCCCTGTCTGAGGAACGAGCTTGCTAGAGAAGCCTTTCAGTATGGTACCCCTCAGTTAGGGAAAAAGCCCGGTTGAGAGGGTAGAGCAAGTAATTGGAGGGTGACGTACCCATAGGGTAAGTCAACTGAAGGAAAAAATGTTCAGTTGGGACAGAACTATCAGGGGATAGTTGTAACTGCTCTTCTAGAGAGTAAGAAGAGGAGAAGTCTGTAGTCCCTGAACAAAACTTTTCCGACAGCTTAGTACACTGAAAAAGAAAAGCACAGCGAATAAACTTCTAATGGGTAGAAGTGAACTGTAGAGTATAATTCCCAGCCCCTATGGTTGCTGGGAATGCTGAGACTGGCCAGAGCTGGAGGACTTCAGACTAGGCTGAGGTGTCCCTTGTTTAGGTACAGCCGAATGATGGGCAGGAGAGGAATGAAACTTTCTTTTCTTAGGGAAAGAAGGTTTGGTAGGACATTTCCTACCTTTCGAAGAAGGAGGTGGCTTAGAATGGTCCTTAGTGGAAGAAGAATCAGCGGAGTATTGAGCAACCTGACTTAAAGCCTCCTTATTGAAGAGACCTTCTCCTGTACAAGGAGAATGAGCCAATATAGTTTGTGCCCATCTGCTCAAGTCTGAAGCTTCGAGCCAGGCTCTGCGACGTGCTGCAATGGCAATAGCAGAAGATCTGCTAACAAACTCAAAAGAGTCTATAGAAGCACGAGAAAGGAACCAAGATATATTCCGGCTATGATTGAGTAGCAAGGAATAATTAGTAGCCTTGGGCTCTGGCATAAAAGGGGTCAAAAGAGACAATCTCTCCGTGACCTCCTGGAGTGTGAGACTCATGTGGAAAATATATGAAAGAATTCTGGAGGCCAGCATAGATGTTTGGAAGGCTTGACGACCAAACGCATCGAGTGTTCTTGAAGAACGACCTGGCGGATAAGAAGAATGCTTCTTCTTGCTCTTAACCTTCCTCAGTGCTCATTCCACTACAAGGGAACGATGAGGAAGTTGAGGCTTCTGAAATCCTGGGGAGGGAGGCACCCGGTACCGAACCTCAGTGGCTGTAAAAGGTAGAGGAAGCCGTAAGGGTGATTTCCAGACCCTCAGAAGGAGATCCTGCAGAGCAGGATGTAAAGGAAGCATCATATTTTCCATTTGTGCCAGGAATAGCATCACAACCAGGGATAGAGATATTAAGAAAGGTTGCCATATCCAGGAGAAAAGCCTGAAAAGACTGATCTCCTATGGGAACCTTCCCTGGTAAGGCTAAAGAAAGAGGCTGAGCACCAGAGGACGTACCGTGGTGTGAGGAGAGAAACCTAGTAGATGGACAAGGATACTGGTATGGTAACTTAGAGGCAGTGAGTACTGCATCAGCAACCCCAGGTATCGGTTCCAAACTAGGCATCGGTGCAAGAACAGGCATCGACATCGATACTGACACAGGGCCAGCAGTTGAAGTTGCCATCGGGAACTGCTGCAATGGTACCGAGATCATGAGAGAGTTATGGCTAGGATCCTCGGAACTGCTTATTTGGAAACGACGGGAGTCGGTTCCGGGATGCGTCGGTACCCAGTCCTCGAGACTAGATATCGATTCAAGACTCGGCATTGAAGGAAGCGAGTCTATCGATGCATGTCTCGAGGGTACCGACGTCGGTGGTAGTATCGGCGATGCCGATACCGGTAAAGCAGCCTGGGTTACATCGATCGGTCCCGAAGGTACCGAGGATGCGCGATGACAACCTCTCGCCGGGAGAACGTTATTCCACACCGGTGCCGATGCCGGGGTATCGGAACCAATCGAAGCCAGTACCGTCCCGGAGCATGGCTGAGATATGGAAATGTCCATCGGTATCGTATCGCCCGGCCCCGAAAGTGCCTAGGATGCTAGAGGACGATTCCTGGTGAAGAGTGAAACACTTGACACCGAAGCCGATGCCGGGGAATCGGTACCGCTGGAAGCGGATACCCGCACCGTACACGGCTGGGATCGAGGGAAGTCAATTCGGAGCGTATCGATCGGTCCCGAAGGTACCGAGGATGCCCAATGACGATCCCTGGTGAAGAGTGGAACACTCGACACCGGTGCCGATGCCGGGGGATCGGTACCGCTCGAAGCGGATACCACCCCTGGACATGGCTCAGGTATGTTCTGTGAGGGGTGAGCCCCAGGAACAACCTGAAACCCCTTTAATGCTTTGGAGCCCGCAGACTCGCGCAGGGGTAATGCCAATGGATTCTTGAGGGTAAGGCTGGAGCCGTCACCATGCTGGGCATGGGACATACCACTCAAGCATTGACTAGTCTTAACAGACTGTTTGTGGGTTACCTGATCCTGTGAAGAGGAGAAACCGGGTTCCCTCACTGCCGAATAAAAAACGGTATCGAGGGAAACTCTAAAAACTGAAGGTTTCCTCACAAACGTATCCCCTGACAAGTCAGGGGAAAAAGGGTCAGGACCCACACAATTAAGACACCAACTATTGGAGTCTAAAAGGAAACTGGTGTTTCCACATCGAATTCACTTCTTAGGAAAAGAAGGCTCCATGAGGAAGAGGCCTGGTAGGCCCAACAAGTTAAGGCAAAAAACTGAAGAAAAAGTTTCTCAGAATTTAGTCAAAAATCCACCAGCGGTACCGGTGGCGGCGGGAATACAGCCGCGACCACAAGAAAACAAAAACTAAAGTAATTAAAGTAAGTAAAAAGAAAAGTTTCTGCGGTGACAGGAGGACGTCCTGCCAGCTCCGCGGAAAAACGAAAACTGAAGCGAGGCTCTGGAGAAGGCGGGAAGTCAGCGCGCAGGCGCAAGGGATGCTGCCAAAAGCTTTCTGATTGGAAGCTGGGCAGCGTTCCCGTGCAGGCTCCGTCGGTACCGACGTACCCATATGTGAAGACTCATTCCTGCTTGTTCCTGGAGATGTATTACTACTACTAATACTACTATTACTGAACATT
The DNA here is from genome assembly GCA_033557465.1 of Ichthyophis bannanicus. Classification (NCBI taxonomy): domain Eukaryota; kingdom Metazoa; phylum Chordata; class Amphibia; order Gymnophiona; family Ichthyophiidae; genus Ichthyophis; species Ichthyophis bannanicus. The sequence continues at coordinate 98,255,910 of CM066040.1, read as the reverse complement.
TGTATCTAGCAAAGCTTGAAGAATGGTCAAGAATTTGGCAGCTGTGATTTAATTCTAAAAAATGCAGGGCCATGTATTTGGGCTTCAAAAATCCAAGGGAGTGGTACAATACAAGGGATAAAATACTTCTGTCCATGAAAGAAGAGTGGGACCTGGGGGCAAATGGTTTTGATTGTCTGTCTGTCTTAAGGTGGTTAAACAGGTAGAAAAGCTGGCAGCAAAGCCAGAAGGATGCTTGGATGCATTGGAATGGCCATCAGGAAGAAGAAAGCAATAATGCCTCCATATAAGCCTTCGGTGTGTACTTTGTGCAATTCTGGAACCCACACCTTCAAAGGACTGTATCTGAATTCAAGACATCATGGGACAAAAAGGAGCTATAAAGCTCAGTACTTGGAATAGAAGGGCAGACTGGATAGGCCATATGGTCGTTATCTGTTTCTATGTTTCTAACACTGCTTAATACAACAAACTTCCTGCCCAATATGCAAATAGAATAATGTGGCTTGTGTTAAACTTTGCAAACTTCATTATTCCCAAAGGATTTATAGCTCAAGATGTTAAATTCCCCCACCCTTGGAGCAAGATGAACAGCCCAGGGATGATTTTAAAAGGATCAGTAAATGCTAAAACATAGCCTCCCCATCCCCAGATCTCCTTTAAGAAATCTTGGATCCCCCTTAATCTCCATTCCCAACTCCTGATCCCTTTTTAAAAATCTTGCTGTAACTTATAAACCCTCGCTCCAATCCCATTTTAAAAATTACAGGATCCCCCTGTAATCCACTCCCCCTATCATCTCCCTGTTTCCTTTTTTTTGCATCGTGACCTCCTCCAATGGTAATACCACAAGAATACGACTGGAGTATGGTGGTACCATTTTTAAAGATGGACTCAGCGAGTCATGATTGACCGGGAAATATTCCAGCTCCCCACTAAACCATATAATATGCAAGTAGGCTTCTTAAAAAAGAATTTTAGTCAGGGCTGTACCAAGCTATAAATGCACCCTGTGTGACTTGCACATCTGGCATGCCACCCCCCCATCGCATTTGCCCCATACCCAGCATCTCCCCATCTTCCCACATACTTCCATGTCCAGCCGGCTCCTCCCACGCTGCCTGCCACAACTTTTATTGTTCCCTTGGCGGCGCGGGCAGCAGTGAGCCGACCTGATCTCAAATATTTAAAAAAAAACAACACGTGGGTCTTTCCAACTCCATGCTTGCATGCAGGTTTGATCCCTCCTCCTCTTATGTAGGCTCGTGAGTTTTTTTTCAATTTGAGATCAGGTCAGCTCACTGCTGCCAGCACCGCCTCCACCATCTAGGTAACACAAAAAGCAGTGGCGGGGCAAGGATAGGCAGCATGAGAGAGGAGCCAAAGCCAGCAACCTTAAATGCATCCCTAATCTTTTGACCCTGTGCAGCTGCACCGCTCACACAAGGCTAGGTACAGCACTGATTTTAGTCATTTATCTGCATAAACAACTTCTTATAAAATTGCATCCACAATAAAAGTGCATGTGTTTATTTCATGGTGCATATTTCCACTGCGGGCATGGACGGGACAAAGAGCTCATTATAGAATGTTATCATGTATGCAGATACTTAAATGCCTGAAATTAAGTCATATTTTTGACCACTAGTATTTTATAAAGAAAAATAGGCACCTCTTTCCTTTATAAAATAGGCACATTTTTCCTGCCTTAAACTAGGTGCTAGGCATATGGAGGGCCAGAAAAACTGTGTTTAAATACCTGGGAATATCCCCTCCCCCTACATTTTTAAAAGGTGCACTAATGAACTGAATGCATGCTAACAAATGTACATCCTAACTCTCCATAGTCCAGACTTCACTGTTTTCATTGCTGCACATCTACCAATTTCTTCACAGCCACCATTGATTTCAACTGACAATTTGAATGAGAGTTACAAAATAAAGGAATTAAAATCTATATAGCAAATAATGTTCCACTAGCAAACTATATCTTTTTCAGGGGTGGATTTACTACTGTTTTTTTCTGCAGCCTTTCCTAAAATTAAAGACCATTAACCTGCAGGCTAGAAAAGCGTGGAGTCATAAAAATTATGACTTCTCCATTTTGTCCGCATTTCTTGCAGCTAAAACACTTGCACCAAAGTATACTACATTTTAAATATATGGTTCCAATTACATTCCTTCTAGCATGGGAAATGTTAGCTCTTATTGCGCCTGATATTTTAGTGCCCACAAATTCTGCTTTTAAATGAAAATGCCAGATCAAATATGCTGTAGACATGCTGCTGTCTATGAAATACTGTAAACCTATTACATATTTCATTCCATGTAAGTCTTATGCACTAAGGCTTTGCATGTACACTAGTCTTTTAGCATGTACACTAAATAGCAGAATATACAGTACAGGATGGGGTCAATTTTGAAAAGATGTGTATGGCTAACTTAGGAAGTTAATCAGAGCAAGCTAAAAGGTTAAAGATCCCCTCCCCCTACTTGCTAAATGTGTATACTAAATTAGAATATCGGAAAAGCAGCAAAGCCAGAGGAATTTGTGGATTTTCCGGATGAACCAGCTAAATATGAACACACAATCGCAGTCTCACAAATGGCTATCCTAAATCTACAAACCGCTTCAGTGGACAATCTATCTAGTTGTTAGACAGTTGAAAATCCAAATAAATTCAGCTGGGAAATATCAATTGATTATGTTACCATTGAACAGGTTTCTGAAAATCCAGCCTAAAGAACTAGGATGCAAGGTAAACTATTCTCGTAAAATATTAGTTTGAATGTACTAAGTATAAGCATAAATGAACAGGCAAATGATTTGAAAATCATATCTAAATTATACTTTAGCAGGCACTTGCTAAATAGTGTGCTGTACTTTTCAGTACTCGCTCACTAAGGCCTAATGTTTAACACCTATCTTAAAGCAGATGTGAATATTCACTATGCTCATTATTTCCAAGGCTCAGCTAACAGCGTGCATTAGCATTTATTGATGGAAGATATGGAGCTGTTAAAGCAGGAGATGCTATTGGAAGTGTGGAATAGAGGATGAGGAAAGACAGAAAGAAAGGGGAAAAGAGGAGAGAAATCAGCACACATGAACATTTTGAAAAGATTTCATATGTCGTTTTCAATGACTTCTATCTTATATCTAAATTACCTAAGGCACCAGAAACAGAGCTGCTAAAAGCAGATTCATCCTGCAACTTACTTCACTGCTTTGGCTTCTGTAGTCTCCTCTCCAAGGCTACCTAGCTAGTCCAGAGTCCTCACAATGCAAAGGCTAGCACATACTATTTTCTTTTATAGGTTTGATTTACTGGCTTAGCTGTACACAGTATATAGAAGCAGGAAAAGTGGCAAAAAAACAACTTATGTAATAAATTTTAGTCTGTGCAGTATTATCGCCACTTGGCCAGTTCTTTATCCGGTCTACAGAACAGATAACATCCTTGAATGGCAGCTAGTATATATCTTTCTTAAATCAGTTGTCTATGGGGCCAGTTTACTAAGCAGCAAAATGCCAACCTGTGGTATCGGTCAATATTGCAAGTTGTTTCCCAGTTAACTTGCGATATTAGCAAATAACATGAGTTATTTGGGCATTTTGCAGCTCAAGGCCCAAAGAAAATGATCAGGTGAAACATGAGGTCATGAGCTGCAATGAGTGATGCAGTATAGAAAAGTTCTTTGCATGCTATCCTACTGCCAGAGAGTTAGCTATATCTCAAGAGGTATAGCTTTTACCCATGCGCATCGCCAGCCTAAATTCCTGGCAATGCTCTCAGGGCTATGATCTTATATGGCCGACAAGACTCTGATGAATTCTGTTCCACTCCCCCTCCCCCGCCAAGGCCAATATCTCCATCAAGACCAAAATTCACCTCTTCCAAACACTAATTCTGCCAATTCTCCAGTATGGATCGGAAACATGGAGTGCTCAAACCTGACATGAACAAGCTTGAGATCTTTCAAATGTGATGCCTGAGACAGATTTTGGGTGTCTCTCTTCATGAACGCCAGTGAAATGAGACAATTCAGACAAGGTGCGACTATCAGTCTTCAGTTGAAGAACAAATCCAAAAATGCAGACTGCGATGGTTTGGTCACGTTTGCAGAATGAATACCAGTTGGCTGCGCTCCCCGTCGTTACGGTACTGAAAGCTTTTTATAGTGCAAAGTTACCAATGCTACAATTGGTTAATCTGTGGAGTTGTTTTTTGCTTTTATGAAGTACAAACTCCTCTGGCAAGAGCAACCTGTCCACTAGAGGGTTCAACGAGTAGCACCGAAGAAAACGTGGCTCAAACACATTAAGGAAGACCTAAGGAACCAGTGACTAACCATCGACAAGGCCAGAAATATCGCCACCAAGTACCAAGGTTGGAACCGAATTGTGAACAACACATGGAATCCAGTGGCACCTACAGCAGCGTATTGGCTGAGAGGACAACCTGCTCCCCAAATGCAATCTAAGGATTAAAGAAGAAAAGAAGAACAATATTCAAGTAAGCCTGGTGACCCATAGTGTTACAGTCCATGTTCCCCCTCTCTTTTAAACTGCTTGGCATATGAGTATTCTAAATCCAAATCACCAGCCTTAATTCTTCTCCTTGCCTCCATAACTGCCCCAGCTTCCTTAAGGATTGCCCCTTTCACTCCCCATAGTTTAGCAGATGCCTCTGAATCTGTAATGGAGCTGGAGTAAGTTCCAATCGCACTTTTCCTAATGGCACCCCTCTTTCAGAATGGCACTGGATGACCCAAAGCTCCACTTTTGTCCCCACATGAGGGGATGTACAAGCCTTAGCATGCACACTAATCATGTTATTTATCACTAAACATATATACATGCAATGTGCTCAGTATTGAAATAGGAGAATACAATGGCTCCCCGTAACCAAGGACTAGTGGCCATAGTTATTAGTATTGGTAGACAAAGGAAACAATGCAGAAGTCTCATGTTTATTTTTACCTATTCAAAATTTGGGTTTACTTGGTTTCTTAACAATTGTCATGCACCTCTGGACAATGAGGTAAATTTCATTAAATCCTATTAACACATTAAAAATAAAATCCTTTAATAGGCATACATGATTTTGAGAGGCAGCTTAGTTCTGAGCAGATTTAATATCGCTAAATTAAACAAGTGTGAATAGGAGGATGAATCTTATTAAAAACTCAAATCTGATTATATATGAAAATTGTTGGTTCCTTTATGTGATAAATTATCCAGCGCAGACCTGGACACGCAATATATGCTGGCTTTTTATAACTGTCCTCTACAACAACTGACAAAAGAAATTAAATATAACTGTAGGGGTTGGAGGGAAGAGAGCCTTTTGATACAAGTCATTTTGCATAAAGAAATACTTAAATCACTTTTATAAACATTTGGCGAAATCTGCACTAAGTACTGCTGAAGTAGGAGTATTATTGTCTGTTGGGGAGGAAAAAGACAATATGGAAAAAGCGATGTTAATATTTTTTTAAGAAAATGCCATTCCAGTCCTTTTTTGTTTTAAACTGTTGCAGCGTATGCTGTTGGTGGTTGATTCTGTCTGCAGAAGGGTAATGCAAATTTAAGCCATCTGCCGCCCATTCTGCTGAGAAAGCTGTAGCTACAAACAATAGGCCAGCAGTAGCTGAATAGCAAACATAAACTAGATGGTTATATAAAAAAAATAAAACCCCTTACTTCCAATGTATATTCTGTGCTTCACAATCTACTCATAAAAATGCATTTTTAATATTTTTTATAATAAAGCTCACCGAGAAGTGTATAAAACAGTAGGAGGATTTTTCCATAACTTATTTAAGAGCACAAATCATGTTAACTAATTGAAACTGATGGGAATACTCGATTTCTGCAGTTAAGAAACATGCAGCTTACAGAAAAGGATCATTTTTATGCTGAAAGATGGTTAGACATTCCTGATTCTGAAGTGGCTGCTATTATCTTGTCAAATCCTGCTTTTTGCAGTGTTTGAAAGACACAGTTTTAAAGGGGCTGTGTCCCACACAGATGGCTCCTAGAGTGCTAGTCACAATTTGAAGTGAAATCTTAAGTAGTGCCTCTGTTACATTCATGACACACAAGGACTTAAATATGTAAAGTATTTGATGAAAAGCTGGTGACGGCATATCTTCATAATGACTTTACTGAAGTACAAGGTTAGCAAAGGATGACTGTCTTATCATCTCACGCCTAAGGGCCTTTGCACTAAAACTCATGATAAAAAGAAGTTTAGCATACATTTAGAGGGTAATTTTATAAACTTCCATGCAGGTAATGCGCATGGCCACACACTTCCCATTTCATAAAGTACTCTAGAGCAATTGTGACTGTTCGTGCCTAGATTTGTTCAGAAATAGGTCAATCAGTGGAGCCACCAGTTCTTCCCTAAGTTCTTTCAATACTCATCTGGCCCCATCGCTTTGTCCACTTTTAGTTTTGCTAGCTCCTCACGAACACAGTCCTCTGAAAATTGTTCAAGTTCTACCTCACTTCCATTACTCTTTTTGATTGTTTTCTGAGGTTCTGTTCCTGGCACTTCATCTGTGAAAACAGTATAGAAATTATTTTGTTAAGCAATTTCACTTTATCCTCATCAGCCTCTACATATTCCTTTTTAGCTACTTCTTTTGAAAACCATAGCACATAACATATGTGCCCTAGCACGTTCATTCAAGGTCAACTGTTTAGCCTACGCAGACGATATCCTGCTATACATCCCTTTCAGGACCAACCAACCAGACCTCTTCCCTCTAACAAGCTGTTTTGAGGCAGTAGCAGAATGGCTCAACACACAAAATTTAAGAATCAACTACAGCAAAACAGATGTCCTTTTCATATCAAGGAACCAGGACTTCACCCCTCCACCCTCCTTAAAAATCGGCGACACAGAACTGAAAACCAAATCAACAATCCGCTACCTTGGCATTACTCTCGACCAACACCTGGATCTGAAAACCCACATAAAAAACACAGTAAAAACAATATACATGAAAATAAGGACTTTAAAGCATCTCCGACCACTACTAGATTTCAGCGACTATCGATCAATCTATCAAGCATTAATATTACCACATTTTGACTACGCCAACGTAATCTTACACGGTCTCCCCCAATCAACACTAGCACCACTCCAGCTCGCAATGAACACTGCTGCGAGAGTACTAACAGGGGCCTCAAGGAGAGAGCACATAACGCCAGTACTGATGAACCTCCATTGGTTACCGGTTCAAGCAAGAATCCTCCACAAAGTCCTAACCTTGACCTTCAAAGCGTTAAACACTTTGACTCCCACAGCTATCAGCGAGATGATACACAAAGTACCACATAACAGAAACAGAAGACCTACGACTCAAAACACCCTCGAGGTCCCAAAGGCAACAACGAAATGCACAAAAATAACAACAAACAGAGCCTTTACAATTTATGCACCTAGAGCATGGAATGCCCTCCCCACCTATATACGAAACATCACCCACCTAACCCAATTCAGGAAAGCATTAAAGCACCACCTGTTCACCACATACTACCCTGAATCCAGCCTCAGTATTCATACATGCTGCCCCTCAGACAATCACGCACCACACCTAAACAATCAGACTCAGTATGAAAAAGGCTAACCCACCGATCCTTCAAAAGTAATAAGATGTAGATAGACCCTGCTTGAAAAAAGTAATAGTGTAAATACAATGTAGATAGTCTCCCCAGTTGTTTCCATGTTGATTTCCCTGTTTATTGTAAAGTTTACAACTCAGAATGCCTGTGTTGTATAGTTGACGTTGAATGTAAACCGCACTGATCTGAAAAGCGCGGTATAGAAGAACTGTTAAATAAATAAATAAATAAATAAATAGCAGCCTCCTTTTGCTCTTACTTTTATTGTTTTTCCTAACAAAAAGGTTTGTTTCCCTTTAAAGTATCGCCTTTCATTTTTGCCCATCGTTATTTTACTTCCCCCAAATGTTTCCATGCAACTAACGACTCCCTGAGGTATACCCCATCCTGGCAAAGTTAGTTCTCCTGAAGTCTAGGACACTTGCTTTTGAATGAAACATCTCCACCCGTGTCCTAATATTGAAGCTCACCATTCAGTGACCACTGCATGCCAGATGATCACCCACTACAACATTAGAAATACTCTTCCCATTTGAAAGATAGAATCATGTCAGCAGAAAAAGACCATATGGCCTATCTAGTCTGTCCTTCCATATCAAATGCTGTAGTCCCTTTTTTCCCTTTAGAGATCATCTGTCTTTGTCCTACGCTTTCTTAAATTCAGATACCTTCTTCATCTCTATTACCTCCATTGGTAGACTATTCGAAGCATCTACCACTCTTTCTGTAAAGAAATATTTTCGCATAGTACTCCTGAGTTTATCCCCTTTCACCCTCATCCTATGCCCCCTCATTGCAGAGCATACTTTCAATTGAAAGAGGCTCTCCTCTTGTGCATTTATGTCACGAACATATTTAAATGTCTCTTTCGATTCTCCATGGACAAGCATTATGAGTCAGCCACGCACAGGTATGTCATCCCTTGGGACCGGAGTAGCTCTCCCTATAGCTCAGAGGAATTCAAATTCTTGTTTGTTTTTTAAATTCCTCCGAGCTCCCAGACTTCCCCTTCCTGTGTCCGGTCCCGACCCTTCCTGCCTCAGTTTTTTTCATCCGCCATACTGGACAGACGGATACTACAGCTCTCCACCAAAAACAATAAGCTTTTTACATTTATATAGACTTCCTTGAGTATAGCCTCAGAGGGGAGATGGGGCCTGCTAGAAAATGCAGCATCTGCAAAAGAAAGTTCAGCAGCAGCACTTCCCAGGACCTCTGCCACAAGCTCTGGAACTCACAAGTGCTCAAGGGGAAGGGAGAAACCTACAAGGGGAGCCGGCTCTTACCTTCACTCTCCGATGATCAGAGGTCTGATCCGGCACATTGCTTAGTCAGGGGGTTGTGTGGAGCATGTGGGGTAGATCGCAGGGGTGTCTATCTGTTCCCCGACTAAGCGATGTGCGGATCAGACCTCTGATCATCTACATGGCGGAAAATCAGAAGAAGAAACTTGCAACTTCCATATGCAGGTGCCATCGCTTATATGTGGATGTTGTTATTTCACAATTTCCATGTGTAAGTGCTGACGCTCACATTTTGCAAACCTACAAATATGAATACCACCAATTAACTACAGATACTTTTATCTTATCTAATTCATTTTGGAGGGGAAATAAAGAACAGGGAATTAAGGAAGATAACCCCTTTATTCCCACCTCTAAAGGCTGACTGAAATGGGCATTTTTTGTGCTAGAGGGCAGCTGTAAATCCTTCCATGGACAATTGCTGTCATACACATACATTCCCTGTATGAGATGGAGAATACACGTGTAAGCGTTTGACCTGTCTATGCTATTCCCAAACATGGCCTGGACATGTCCCCTTGCATTAAGAAGGACATCCACATGTAAATTCAGCCCTTTCTAAAATTATCATTTACATGTGGATCCCATGCACATCTAAGTGCCTGATTTTACATGTGGCAATTGCAAATACAGCTTCTAAAAGAAAATCTGTGTGCCCCAAAACTAGTATGGCTTAAAAGAATGCAATTTATAGATCGTAAACTGTGAAAAATTCTCATATATAACAATATTGTCTGGATGCAACAACCCTGCACTTTAGGATTTCACAGAGCAGTTGTATAGGAAAAAAGAAGGGACTGTGCAATCCTATTCCAAATATTGAGAGTATTAACAAATACAGGGGCAATAATTAAAGGCGTGGAGGAGAAGCCTTATGGTTAGAGCAACTGTCTAGTACCCAGAAGGTCAAGGGTCCAATTCCTACTGGCACGTCTTGTGACCTTGGGCAAGTTACTTTACCCTCCATTGCCTCAGAAGAAAAGGCCTGGCAATCTACCTCTGGTGATACATTGCCAAGAAAACCCAGAGGCAGCTGGGTCACCAGGAGTCAGCACTGACTTGATGGCAATAAAAAAAATGTAAGGCAATTCTGCAGTAAAAGCTGCTTTTGGATCCTGATCCCCTTAGTCTCCTGTTCACCTGCTACTGTATGTGTTTCTCTAGATATATCCTAGTCCCCAGTTGTATTAGACTGTAGACTAGACTGTAAGCTCATAGAACAGGAACTGTCTCTTACGTGTCTGTATAGCGCTGTGTATGCCCTGTAGAGCTATACAAATGATTAATAGCAGTAGTAGTAAAAAACAGTATTTTACCCACAGAAATGGGTTCTTTTGATAATTGTCCTATCGGTGCACATTTAAAAATGTGAATGTTAATAATGTGGATATTTTGCTGGCATACTATAGATGTTTGTCGCAGGGGTAGTGAGAGGACAGGGTATCTAACACTAAGCATAGTTTTATATAATGAAAATCTTTCTGATGGAAAACTCACACGCTGAGAAAGCAGGTGCAATCTTTCTGAGCCATTTTTTTCTGGTGGCAATAATGAAAGCAAACGCCTGAGCAAATTTTGCTTTATATATTAGTACAAAACCCATGGTTAAAAGAAAGTACCCATGGAATCTGCACCATTATAGGTGATTTTCATGACTTACCCCATAGTATATATGGGATGAGCAGAAGGACAGGCTACGTTAGACCAGAATCTTTGATGCATGGCTGCTGAGTTGATGTAATGATGAGAGGTATTGATATATTGGGTGCTGGAGATGTAAGTGAAGATAAGCTGAGTCTGTCTCAGACAATTCAATTCAGACTGATTTGTGCTTTGTCCTGGACCAATATCATAGCCCTAAATAGCAAAGCAAAGCAATTCTGTCACTATATTTGCCCCAACCACTTCCATCAGGAGAACATCCAAGCATCCACCAACCTTTCAGTAAAAAACTATTTCCTGAGGTTGCCTGTCAGTTTACCCCCTTGCAGCTTCAAACTAGAGAACATAACATGAAGCTGCAAGGGGGTAAACTGAAAGGCAACCTCAGGAAATACTTTTTCACTGAAAGGTTGGTGGATGCTTGGATGTCCTCCTGATGGAAGTGGTGGGGGGCAAATACATTGACAGAATTCAAAATGGCATGGGAAAGACACAGTGGATCTCTTTATAGCAACAGGATAAAATCAAAATAACCTTAACTGTCTCTGCTATCTCAACAAATAGGGGTGACCTGCATGGAGCGGTGGGTACACTCCTAAACAAAGACATGGGGAGGGGCGACCTGCACAGAGCAGCAGGTGCTCTTACGTTTGCCATTTGGCTGGGCAGACTAGATGGACTATGATGGTCTTTATCTGTCATCATATACTATGTTACTATGCTCATACCTCATATGACCTCTCTTCTCAAGTCACTTCATTGGCTCCCTATCCATTTTTGCATCCATTTCAAACGTCTGCTGACCTATAAGTGCACTCATCCTGCTGCTCCTCACTGCCTTAACTCTTAACTCTTCCTACACCCCTCCATGGGAACTCCGCTCTTCTGGCAAATCGCTTCTATCGGTGCCCTTCTCTTCTATTACTAACTCCAGACTTCACTCCTTTTACCTTGCTGCTCCTTATGCCTGGAACAAATTACGTAAGTCTGCACATCGGCGCCTTCTCTGACCCTTTTCACATACAGGCTGAAAACTCACCTCTTTGCTGCCACTTTTGGATCTTTACTCATCTGATCTCCTTTGCGTTTCCTTACCATTCCCCCTAGATGTATTCTATGTCTACAGCTATTGTCATCTGTTTTGATTAGATTGTAAGCTCTGATGAGCAGGGACCATCTTTTACATGTGTCTGTGCAGCACTGCGTACGTCTTCTAGCGCTATACAAATGTTCAGTAGTGTAGTAGTAGTAGTAATTATTCCTTTCAAGATGTAGCAGTCCATGCATGTACCACAGGCATTTATTTATAACCTGGCATAAAAATCCAAGTAAAAACGTACAACTCCAGTTAAAGATGAAACCTACCATTCTGTTAACCAGGACTGAAGCCGCAGGCTCCCCAGGGATCTTGCAAATCTATGCCTACCTGGACTGGCAGCTCCAGACTTACCACCATCGCCTTCCAATCAGCCCCTGCTCCTCTAGCTTTCCCACCTCCCTGGCAGACCTCTGCTTCTTGCAGGCTCCTTGATCCTCTATTCATCATCTGTGCTTTTTGATCCTTTCCAAGGGCTCTTCCTTTCCAGAACTGCCAAGCTACCCAATTCCAGGCTACTCAAGGATTTCAGCTTACATCTCAGAGCAATGTGGTATTTGTAGCCTCTGTTTCTACCCATTGAAATCAGTACTGTGGTCACATAATGCATCAGGTTGGGGTTGTCTGAAATCCAGGAATGGCCTAAAAATCTCATTGCTGAAACTGGGTAACTTAGCACCAGTTTCTGTGTAAATTATGCTCTAATTGGCCACATTTGTCTCCAGAATTCCTATCCACTTGGAGCTCCATTACTCAGCAACTTCTGGGCATTGTACTGGAGCAGGGGTCTCCAAACCAGTCCCGAAGGGCTGCAATCCTGCCAGGTTTTGGGATATCCCTAATGAATATGCATGACATAATGTGAATGAGATATATTTGCATGCACTCCCCCCATTGTATTTGACATTATCTCATGCAAATTCATTAGGGATACCCCGAAAACATGACTGGTTTGTGGCCCTCCAAGACTGAATTTGGAGACCGCTATACTGGAGGGATAAATTGCCGATTCAGGTGGAGGCAGAGTCAGGAGGAAATAGGGGTATAGCAGGGGAAAGATTAAGCATGCTATCAAGTAGTACCGGCAACATGAGTAGAACCTGTCAGCTACCACTTATTCACCATCATATCAGGGGCGGCCCAAGGGGGGGTGCGGAGACTCATTGCGGGACCTCATTTGCATAAGGGCCCTTATTTGATAAATATTTGCATAATGTTAACATGCACTAACGTTTTGTAAACATGCCTCTTAATGAGTGTATGGATAAAGAAAGACTACCAGATTTCTACATTACTATACTCCAATGCCAACCACCAGGCACATTAGGAAGTACTATAAACACTGCCCATTTATTTATTTATTTATTTTATTCTCTTATATACCGCGCTGTTCTGCATCAGTGCGGTTTACATTGAACAAACTGAAATTACATTGAACAGGGCATTATAACTTGGAGATAACTATTTTACAGGGAACATGGGCTATGGAGGGTTAAGTGGCTTTAGAACCCATTTAGAACCCATAGCAAACCCTCCGTATCATAACAGCACTACTAGGACTCACAAAGCACCATACTCTACCTATCAAAAAGGCAACACTGCAAATATTAAACCAATGCATCTCAGAGAATACCAATACATCTCCTACTGGGGAATGAGAACAAGTGGCACTGTCAATAGAATCTACATAAACAGAATACCTCAACTCGATTACACATGCAGAACATATACCATCACCAAATAAAGAACAAGGGATCACAATTTAGAAATAGGAAGACAATAATTAACCTGGTAATCCCAAAAGCCAAACTTGGAAAATACAACAACACTGGAGAAATACAACAATAAATTAATTTCCTCTTGTACTAACAAATGCAGACGTTAACGATGCACATTTCCCAGAGCTGACATATTCCAATTAATAAATTCAAAGTAAAAAAGTCTTTTTCTGCCTTTTGTTTGTGCATTTTATTTTTCATTTGCAATTGCTCCAGTCATTTTCTTCTAGTTTCTTTGTGTCTTCTGCTAACTCTCCCTTGTCTACTGTCCATTTGTCCTTTCTTCTCTCTTCTAGTTTTTTCCACTCTCTCTCTACATCTGCTTTAACATACTGATCTTTCTCCTTTTGCTCTTTCCTCCATTTCTTTCTTTATTCCTTTGTTATCTGCTCAGATTTTACCCCTCCATCCTCAATCCCACTTTCTCCAGAAAAAGCAGGAAGTCAGTCCTCACATATGGGTGACGTCGGCACTGACGGAGCCCTCGCGGAAGCATCCCCCCAGCTTTCAAAGAAAGCCTTTGAGAGATGCCACCACACATGTGTGGTTCCCTTCCTGCCCAAGGGTGCCATCCTGCTCAGTCTCTTTATTTTCCATGGAGCCCTTCAGACGTTGGTCTGTCTTGTCCCCGGAAAAAGCTGATTTTTCTCTCCGAGTTTCATACTTACTTCCGGTATTGCACTGATACTCGTCCCGCCACCGATCTTGTGCCTCAGCGTCAAGTTCAGTCTATTTTTTGTAGTTTTCATTCTTTTCTTTTCCTGGTGTCTTCATGTCTTTTTTCTCCCACTGGTAGCCTGGAGAGTCTTCGACCTCGCAGGGGTACTTTTTCCCCCATGACTACCAGTGGCTTTAAGAAGTGTGATCGGTACTCTAAAATTATGTCTTTGGCTGACAAACGTGACTGCTGTCTCCGCTGGCTTGGGCCAGACCACGACCCGGCAGCCTGCGATCTCTGCAAAAGGATGTCCAGTAAGGTCCTCAAGAGCCACCAGCAGCAGCATGATAAGTTTTTCCCCGAGACCCCAGTGCCTCCGAAGGCCAGGGCCTCGTCTAAGCCCTGATGTCTCGGGCAGAACCTCCCGAACCCAAGCGTCATCGTGGGTCCTCAGAAAGGGGGCCTTCCTCAAGGGAACCCAGGAAGAAGAAGAAACTCTCGAAGGCGGTGTCCTTGGATGGATAAGACCAGCCGGATACTCCCCAGCCCCAGTCCCGCAGTCCAAGACATTTGTCCAGGCATAAGAGAAGGAGTGGCCTGCAAAGGTCCCCCAAAAGGCTCCAACTGAGGACTAGCCTCAGTCCCCAGACACCATGCTCGTCAAGGATTCCCCTTCGGGGGAGCTGGCATCGGGCCTGAGTCCCTCGGTGCCTACGCCAAAGGCTGTGGAGCCTTCTGGTCTGGTCACACTTACCTCCACTCACAGAGTTAGCGAGCTTCAGGCCCTTGTGGCAGAGGCGCCCTATACCAGGTTCTACAAGCACAGAGTGGTGCTTCGCACGTACCCCAAATTCCTGACGAAGGTAGTATCGCCCTTCTATCTCAATTAGGAAGTGGTGCTCCCTACCTTCTTTCCAAGACCTCACTCCAGTCGGGCGGAGACGGTCCTTCACCCCTTGAACTGTAAGAGGGCTTTGTCCTTCTATATCCAATGCACTCAGGGCCACCGCTGAGCTTCTCAGCTTTTCATCTCCTATGACCCCAGTAGACTGGGAGAGGTGGAGACCAAGCGTACGCTACCCAAATGGGTGGCGGACTGTATCGCTCTCACTTATGAGCAGGCGAGGCTCCTGCTGGAAGGCCGTGTCACGGCGCACCGTGTCAGGGCCATGATGGTTTCGATGGCAAACTTGCACTCTGTCCTGATGGCGGACATCTGCCGGGCTGCCACCTGGTCTTCAGTCCATACCTTTGCAGTCCATTATTGCCTGGAAAGAGAGTCCCAATGGGACAGTGCCTTCGGCCAGGCTGTGCTCTGTCACCTTTTCGGGGTTTAGGCAACTCCTACCCTCCGACCCTTCTGCGTTCAGGCTACCAGAGTGTTGGTTTCATCAGACACAGGGGTCCTACTGTGGTCTGTGTACACAGACTAAATTGCTGCTGCTTGCCCTGAGGGAGCCCCTATTTTTACTATGCGCTTTCGGTAGCCTGTAGCTGGGGAGTCCCATATGTGATGACTGACTTCCTGCTTGTTCCAGGAGAAAGCCTAGTTACTCACCTGTAACAGATGTTCTCCAGGGACAGCAGGAATCAGTCCTCACAACCCTCCCTCCTCCCCTTGGAGTTGCTCCTTTACCATCTTTTATTTTTTGCCATCTTTTAGCTATGTCATCTAAGTGAGCAAGACGGCATCCTTGGGCAGGAAGGGGACCACGCATGCATGGTGGCATCTTCCAAAGGCTTTCTTTGAAAGCTGGGGGGGATGCTTCTGCAAGGGCTCCGTTGGTGCCGATGTCACCCATATGTGAGGACTGATTCCTGCTGACCCAGAGAACACCTGTTACAGGTGAGTAACTATGCTTATTCTCCCAATACCTGGCCAATCATAGATTTTTCTTCCCTCTCACACAAAATATTTTTCCCCTCTCCATCCTCACTCCCCCAGCCCCATCCCATTCTAGTTTTCTCCCAACATCAACTCCCTTCTAGTTCCAGCCCCACCCAGCATCCACTTCTTCTAGTCCGATTCCCCCATCTCCCCTCATCAGCCCATTTCCAGTCCTAGCCCCCCCATCAGCCCATTTCCAGTCCTAGCCCCCCCATCAGCCCATTTCCAATCCTAGTCCCCCATCAGCCCATTTCCAGTCCTATCCTAGTCCCTCCATCAGTCCATTTCCAATCCAAGAACCTGCATCAGCTATTTCCAGTTCCAGTTCCTCCCCCCCCACTCAGCCCATTTCCAGTCCAAGCCCCCGCCCCATCAGCTATTTCCAGTCCTAGCTCCCCCCCAACTCAGCCCATTTCCAGTCCAAGCCCCCCCCACATCAGCTATTTCCAGACTTAGCCCTCACACCCCCCCCCCCCCCCCGAAGAGTCCCATGGCTGTCTAACAGGTTTTAAAGGGAGCCAGAGAGGCCCCGGTTCACCTCTGACAGCCGCCGAAGTGAAGAACACCTTTTTTCTTCACTTCGGCAGCAGTTTTGTAGTATAGGATGCTGGCATACCGAGGTCAAAGGGGACTTCCTATTTCCCGGCACTCAGCGTGCCAGCGTCCTATACTACAGTACAACTGCCGAAGTAAAGAAAAAAGGTGCTCTTCACTTCTGCGGCTGTCAGAGGTGAGCCTCTCCAGCTCCCTCCAAAGCTGCCCTGCCTTCCGGTGCCGAATGCGAGATGTTGTTGGTGCGGGGCCCCCTGAAGCGCAGGGCCCTGTACGAACAACATTCTCGCACAATGGATGGGCCAGTCCTGATCTTTATCTACACAACATTGTCTCTGTTGGCAGAGGCCATAGCTAAAGCAGTAAGTGGCAGATGACGGCATCAGTTTACTGTAACTGAGACCCTTTCTGTGACACAGTACCTTGAAGAGCTCATTAAGGCCATGGTCATAGACTCAATGGTATACTGGGCTCCCAAATACAGTCTGACCAGACCAGGCCAAGATCACCCAGCATTTTCTTTCCTGCTTACCAACCAGCATACCCAGTGAACAGATTCTCAGTGGTTGGGGATATGGTGAATACACATTGTTCAAAGCTAGCTCCAGACTTGATAGAAAAGCTGGTGTTCATAAGACCAAACCACCCTTTGCTTGATTGCTCTCAGTTCCCTTGCAGTTAGGGAGAGGATTAAGTGCACAGCTGCACCAAAGCAACACGTTCCCACACTCATTGTCCTCACTGTGGTTTTTGCCAGTTGCCATTCTAGTTGCTGCTATTCTGTCTCTTTTTTTCAAGCGACTCTCTTAGCAGCACATACCAAAACATACAAAAAGAGAAAAACGTCCCCCTTCCCATGCCTCTCTGTTTCTCCTGCTGCTGCTGCCTGTGTCATTTCCTGCCCTGCTTGCACTACTCAGCCTGTTGTCTTGGTTCTGTTAAATCTTCATATAAAAACATATATAAAAAGGATAAAATCCTCCTCCTCCTCCCCTGCAATTCTCTGTCTCTTCTGCTGTTGCCTGCCTTGCCTGCTGTTTTTTGGTTCCAATGGATTCTGTTAGTACTACATGCAAAAGGATAAAAAAGAGAAACTGTCCTCTTCCCCTGTACGTCTCTACTTCTAGTGCTGCTGTTTCCTGAGTCCCTGCCTGCCTTGCCTGCTGTCCTAGTTCAGTGCCATGACCCTGCTGTATTGTGCTAGTTCACTCTAACTACCGCTACCCAGAGTGATCAGTTGCTTTGCCTCTTTTTACTGGGATGTTTTGTTTCCTCCTAAAGCATTCATTTTTTGAGCTGTTCAGGCCACTGGTGTACTCGGCCCCATTCTGATTGTCTTGTCCTGTTCATGCCACTCTAGCTTCTACTGCCTAGTGTGATCACCTGCCCTGTCACTCTCTTTTTTCCACTGAGGTGTTATGGGGAGGGGGGGTGCTGTTAAGTTGATTGTTCTGTCTAATTTTGGGTTCGGGGGATTGGGAGCCTGGAAGGTCATTGAAGGAGACGCAAAGCTGAAGTTTCATCTAGGTCAAATGATACCCTTGTACTGTCCCTACTTACATGGCCAATGCAAAACATTCTAGACCACTATAAGAATGTAGGGTGCCCATATACATACAACAGATTGTTTTAGAGAATCTACTTCTAACAATGCAACAGGAAATTTCTTACCATCAAATACTTTTGGGCAAATCTGTCTATGGAGACATTCACATACTCCTTCATGCTCTTCTCAAATGGGTACATTTTCTCACAACATTCCAAGCCTGATCTAAGCTTCTTGGTGCCTCTTTGCCCCCACCCAGAGGATTTAGGGTCTTCATGTCAATGTTGCTAACGCTTTATCCCTTTCCTGGTGTTTTCAGATCTTCTTGCCAATGTTGGTGCTTATTTATCCTCTCCCAATGTCTTCAGGTCTTCATTCTACTGTTTGTGCCACTTTGCCACTCTCACGGTGGCTTGGAGTCTTCATTTCATTGTTAATACTTTTTGCTTCTCTTTTGAGCCATTGGATTGTTAAGGAAGTTTAAATAAAAATACATAGAAAAAACACTGTAAAAGCTCAAAATTGCTTCCCCATTAAATTTTTAATAAATCTAAATGATCCAAATAATCTAAAATTTGAAAATGAAAAAAAACGAGGGCCCAATTATTCCAAAGCAGTTACACTGTTCAAGACCTGTAAACCATGTAACTGCCTCTAAGCAGGATATTCAACACTGAATATCCCTGGATACCACTGCTATATGCCCCGATACTACATAGTTAGGGTTCTGTAGGTATTCCGGGGGGCAGTACCTAGGGATAACCAGTTAGTGGCAATATTCAGCCATTGCCTGGTTGTCCCTCAGCAGCAAAAATTAGGCGCAGCAAAAAAAATCCTAACTTTTGCTGCTGAAGCTGAATGGGCAGCAACTGAATATCGCCGCTGCCCGGTTAGCTTCCAGCTTCCGGGGCAGACACAGATATTCAATGCCAGAGGCCAGATATGATCCTGGCATTGAATATCCAGGTTAACTTCGTGGTGATGGCTAAGTGCTGTACTTGTGCTAGCCACCACCTCTGAATATCAGTCCCTGAATGTTTTTGCCACGCATACCCTAATTATCTTCAGAAGCAATGATGCAAAGGGGTTAGTAGGAAAATAGGACAACGCCACATCTCCCTCAGTGCCTCGATCAGCATTGAGCTAAGGAGCAGGAAGTCCAACTCCACCCCGCTCCTCAGCACCAGGCAAATCAGGACCACAGCAACAAGGAACTTTAAAGTTGCAGCGCCATCGGGTGTTCCCGCGCCTGGTGGGCCCATGCCTGAGGTCCTCGCCAGAGAGCCCTTCGGCGAGGCCCTTAGGCGAGAACCAGAAAACAGGACACATCAAATCACAAAACCAACAGGAATTCCCTATACAATTGCATGCAATGCTCCTGAACTACAGACCAAAACAACATCTAAAGGTAACAAGGAACCACTCCAAATAACCTGCAGATTCTTCATACCCACTGTAGCTATTATAAGCTACCGCCAGGGACTCTAACCATGCTCCCAATCTATGCCATCACATACAGCCTACTAGCAATCCTTGCTCCTTGCCTCACCACAGAGACACTAGCCGTTACATACACTTTTACACCCACATACACACCATCTAGCCCCCAGCATATTAGCCACACCATAAAGCAGAGGAACCCAAACAACCTAATCTACATCCCAACAATTAACCCTACAACCCCCTACACCTACAACACACTCAACAATTCCCAATCCTATAAATGTGCACTTATTAACGCACGCTCAATCAGAAACAAACTCCCAATAATCCATGACTATATCACCCACAATAACCAAGACATCCTATGTATCACAGAAACATGGCTCACCAAAACAGACACAGTGCGGCTAAATCAGCTGAAACCACACAACTATTCTACGTTCCACTGCCCGCATGCTCACCGGAGAGGTGGAGGAGTAATGTTATTGATGAAATCACACCTCAAATTCAATCAAATAAGCACCAGCAGCACAGACAGAATACACATCTCAATATCGAACAGGCTTCTAACTATCTGCCTCATCTACAGATCCTCCTTCACTTCAGCCAAAGACTTCCCAAAGATACTAGAAATCATACTTGAACACTCACACCCAAACAAGGACCTAATACTGCTGGGAGATTTCAACCTCTCCTCAACCTCTACCAACCACGCCTCATCCTTCCTAGATGCCATGTCCGCAATGGATTTCATCCAAATTGTACGAACCCCAACACATGACAAAGGAAACACGTTGGACCCAGTTGGGTGGGAGGCGACAAAGAGTACAAGTAAATGGAGCTCACTCTGAGGAGAAGGATGTTACCAGTGGTGTGCCCCAGGGATCTGTCCTTGGTCCGATTCTTTTTAACATCTTTGTTAGTGATATAGCGGAAGGGCTGTCGGGTAAGGTTTGCCTCTTTGCGGATGATACCAAAATCTGCAATAGAGTAGACACCCAGGAAGGTGTAGATAACATGAGGAGGGATCTAGCTAAGCTTGAAGAATGGTCTAGAATTTGGCAGCTGGGATTTAATGTTAAAAAATGTAAGGTCATGCATTTGGGCTGCAGCAATCCAAGGGAGCAATACAGTATAGGAGGTGAAGTACTTTTGTCCACTAAAGAAGAGCGGGACCTAGGCGTGGTGTGTCTGATGATGTTAAAGTAGCTAAACAGGTAGAAAAGGCGACAGCAAAAGCTAGAAGGATGCTTGGGTGCATACGGAGAGGAATGGCTAGCAGAAAAAAGGAGGTGATAATGCCTCTGTATAAGTCTTTGGTGCGACCTCATTTGGAGTATAGTGTGCAATTCTGGAGACCGCACCTTCAAACGGATGTGAACAGGATGGAGTCGGTGCAGAGGGTGGCTACTAAAATGATTAGTGGGCTTCATTATAAAGCATATGAGGACAGACTTAAGGATCTTAATATGTACACCTTAGAGGAAAGGCGGGATAGAGGTGATATGATTGAGATGTTTAAATACCTCCGTGGCATAAATGTTCAGGGAGAGAGCCTCTTTCAATTGAAAGCAAGTTCTGCTACGAGGGGACATGGGATGAGGGTGAAGGGAGATAGATTCAGGAGTGATATGCGGAAATATTTCTTTACGGAAAGAGTAGTGGATCCATGGAATAGTCTCCCAGTGGAGGTGGTAGAGATGAGGACAGTAACTGAATTCAAAAAAGCATGGGACCAACACAGAGGATCTCTAAAGGTAAAAAGTGGACTGTTGTAGTTGTTGATATGGAAGGACAGACTAGATAGGCCATGTGGTCTTTTTCTGTCATCATGTTTCTATCTTCATGAACTCAAATTCCATCCATATCACACACACCCTACCCCCAACTACCCTCCCTGTTTCATTGTCTGACCACGTGATTATAAACCTCCAACTATCAGTCTCCACCTCAACTACTCGCAGCTACCAGAACCAAGTCAACAGACAATTCAAACTCTTCAACAGAAAAGTCTTCTCTGAGAAAGTACTCCCCCTCCTGGACAACTCAACTTCAGACACCGACACCTTTATATCAAACTGGAATCAGATACTCAGAAAAGCAGCCACCGAAACCACAAACCAGCAACACCCTAACAGACAACAAAAGATGCAATGGTACTCTAAAGGACTAAGAGAGCTCAAGAGGCAGCTTTGAAAAACAAAGTGAAAATGGAGAAAGTCAAAATCAAAAGAGGACAAAAACACCTACATTCTTCAACTTCACGAATACCGCCAGGAAACTGACAACTGCAAAAGAACCTTCCATACAAAATTCATAAACAAATCATTCAATCAACCAAAACAGCTCTTCAATATAGTACAGAAACTAACCCAGACCTCATACACAACCACTTGGGAAACCCTCCCAGATCTTCACACTTTTGCAATGCACTACCAAAAAAACAGTTCTATGCACCAAACCCCACCACAGCCCCCACCCTCAACCATCACCTGCAACCCCTGGTCAATCTTCAGCTCAGTTAGCAAAGAAAACATAGGATTCACCATCACTACATTAAACTCAACCACATCTCGACTTGATCCATGCCCAGTGAGTTGGATCAAGGCATCTAAGGAAGAGCTCAGCCACGGCTTGCTGAGAATCACCCAACTCTCTATACTACAAGGAATCATACCCAAACAACTCAAATTCTCCTCCATCCACCCCACGTTGAAGAACACTAAACTCAACCCTAATGATCCATCGTCTTACAGACCCATAGCAAGCTTACCTTTCTTATGGAAGATAATTGAAAAAAGCATTCAGCGACAACTCCAGGATCATCTTGACCAACATGCTCCTCTAGACTCTCAACAACACGGCTTCAGGCCAAACCACGGTGTTGAAATCTTGCTAACCTCTCTCCTTAATACCCTAATAAAAGAAACCCAAAAGCCAAACCAAAGTTACATACTTATATTCCTAGACATCTCAGCCACCTTTGATACCATCAACCACACTTCCCTCCTACACAGACTCCAATCCATCGGAATCCAAGACAAAGTACTTGAGTGGTTCCAATCATACCTGAGTGATCGTCAACAAGTCATCATGGGATCTACCGCCTCCTCTCCCTATTTGCAAACCCAAGGTGTACCTCAAGGGTCTTCCCTTTCAGCTCTCTTATTAAACATCTATCTGCAGCCCCTATGTACAATCATCCACACACACAACATTCATTTCCACATTTATGCAGATGACATAATGATATATGGCCCAATTAACACCAGCACACCAACATATGATGGAATAAAACAATGCTTCTCTGAAATATCTGAATGGTTAGCCAACAATTCACTAAAAATAAACTACAAGAAGACGGAAGCTTTGTTCATAGCAAAAGACACCAAATTCCAACCTCCAACATCCATAACTCTAAATAACATAGATATACAAGTGCAAACAAAGGTCAGGTACCTGGGAATTACTCTTGAACAACAACTCAACTTTAAAACTCACATAAGTAATATGACAAAACAAATTACTACAAAATCAGAACCCTCTGCCACCTTCGCCCCCTGCTGGACCCATTCAATTTTCAAACAGCTTTCCAGGCTATAATAACACCTCTCTTCGACTACTGCAATTCAATATACCAAAGACTTCCAAAATCCACTCTGCTCCCTCTCATCACTGCATTATACACCACTGCAAGCACAATTCAAGGTGCGTCAAAGTATGGGCACATAACTCCTATCTTCAAACAATCCATTGGTTGCCACTACAAAGCCACATACTCTACGAAGTCCTACTCCTAACTTTTAAGATCATCAATAACCAATCATCTCACTGTCTACAATCCTTCCTGAAGATCATCAGCCCATGCAGATCAAAGAAGAACAACATAAACATGCTACAAATACCACAAGAAAAAAACAAAAACACCCAGCATGCCTGCGAACAGAGCATTTGAACTGTATGCACCATCCCTCTAGAACACCCTCCCTGGAACCCTCCACTCAACAAACAACCTATCCACATTCAGAAAACTGCTCAAAACGCACCTATTTATTTATTTTATTTATTTATTTAGCAATTATTTCTATACCGCTCTTTCACAAGTATCAAGTGCGGTTTACAATGAACAGTATGTTATATGGTAAGGGTGGTATCATACCAAGTCAGTTTACATAGAACATATTGAACTATTTACAGGTAACAATATAAAGTATTAACATTATAATTATTAGAACATTAAACTGTTAGAACAAATTTACATTGTTGATATTTACAATTATGTCATGAATTATAAATTGTGGTATATATCACTTGGGTTGTATTTTAATTTATACTTCAGAGAACATGTAGCTATGATTTGTATTATGATTGTTAACCTGTGTCTCTTTGAGTGGTCTGGGTGAATTCTGCTCCTTTGTTGTAGTATAGAGAGAATAAATGGGTTTTTAGTTGTTTTTTAAATTCTGTTATGTCTGACAGTTGGCGAATGTGGTCAGGAAGGTTATTCCAGAGGGTGGGAGCTGAGTGTGAGAATGCTCTCTTGTTAGTTTGTTTTGTAGCTTTTGTGTAATCCTTTGGTACTGTTATAGTATTTGAGTTTCGACTTCTTTGTGTTCGTTTATCTTTTTCTACTTTGATGAGAGTATTGAGTACAGACGGGGCTAAGTTGTTTATAGTTTTAAATGTTGTTAGAAGAATCTTGTATTTTATTCTGCTGTCTATGGGTAGCCAATGGAGTTCAGCTAGGATCGGTGTGATATGTTCTGTTGAGCTTAAGTTCCTTATTATCCTTGCTGCGATGTTCTGGGTTAGTTGTATCTTTTTAATATTTTGCTTTGTGATGCCATTAAGGATTAAGTTTGCAAAATCGAAGTGTGGAGTTATAATAGCTTGAATTATAGCTATGAAGTCTTGCAAGTGAATTAAAGGTCTTAGTTGTCTCAGTGTCTTAAGTTTGTAGTGTATGTTTTTTGTTAGGTATTTTATGTGTGAGTCCATGTTAAGTTTGTTGTCAAGTATCACACCTAGGTATTTTATTTCACATAATGAAATATTTAATGAACATTTTGGTCACATCACATAACCCACTCGACACAGCACCCCCAAAATATCCAGCCAAATGTCAGTAACGTATTCTCCACTTCTGCCAAGAACCTCAATGTATATAAGTTATACCGAAAAGGTATTATAATGTATATAAGTTTCACTGTTCAATGTAATTTCGACAGCTTATGTTAACTACTCTGTAAATAAGTTTCACAATTATATGGATAACAAATTATTGTAATGTACACCGCTTTGCTCTGGTCAAAAGTGGTATTAAAAAAAAACAGTCAAATAAATAAATAAATATTTGCTCACAGAGGGCACTAAGGCAGGATGTACGTCGCCATGGTGACTATTAGTTTCACCCTGGCAGTTGGGATTTGATTGGCTCCCTCCCCTAGCATCACCCGATGTCTCTTAATGATCGGCTCTGCATGTACTTTGAGCCACTCAGTGAAGGAAGTTTGCTAGCCTCGCTGTTTGCTGGTCTTGCTGAGACTTGAAACAGCAAGATTAGCAAATTTCCTGTACTATGTGGATCAAACTACATGCACAGCCGATCGCAGTGCAAGACGTTTGCTAATCTCACTGTTTCAAGTCTCAGCGAGACCAGCAAACAGCAAGTACCCCAGGTATTTGTGTGCTGGGTCTTCTGGTTTTAACATATTTGTAAATTACCTGGAAATAGGAATAATGAGTGAGGTAGTCAAAGTTGCAGATGGCACAAAATTATTCAAAGTTGTTAAAACCCAAGAGGATTTTGAAAAATTGCAAGAGAACCTTGATAAATTGGAAGACTGTATGGTCAAATGGCAGATGAAATGTAATGCAGTGAAGTGCAAAGTTATGCACTAGGAAAGAACAACCCAAACTATGGTTGCATGATGCAAGGTTCCACATTAGGAACCATCACGCAGGAAAAAGATTTAGGCATCATCGTGGATAACATGTTGAAACCCTCCACCAAGTGTACAGCAGCAGCCAAGAAGGCAAATAGAATGCTAGAATCATAACCCTAACACACAAAATTATTCATGACACAGTTCCGGATTACTTGACTACTACAGTATATCAAGAAATTACATAAGCATAAAAACATATTGTCTCCCAATATGCCCCAGCAAGATTTATTCACTCGCTCCATGATTTTAGTTTACACCTCCCCTCCTCGTGGGAAATAAAGTATGAATCTACAAGAAAATTAGCTTTTTCTGCTGCAGCTCCAGCACATTGGACACCTCCACAAAGAATTAAATTCCAAGTTCTTCAAAAAATCTCTGAAAACCTTCCTTTTTAGGACTGCTCATAACTTACCTGAGAAGCTATTCTGCTAGAACAACACCCTTTGGACATGGTAAGGACAACCCTATAGTCTAAGGGAATTGTGAGCATTTATCTTTGTCTTATTATATTTGCCTATCTTTTCTATGCTGTTCCTATCTCTCCTATACTGTCCTGTCTACACTATAGAGTTCCTTTTCTTTTTTTAATTATTATACACAGCATAGACTGCTTTGCAATGTTGTGGTATATCAAATAAAATATAAAAATAACCATAAGAAAAGGAATGGAGAATAAAACAAAGGATATTATAATGCCTCTGTACTGTTCCATGGTGCGACTGCACCTTGAATATTTTGTACATTTCTGGCCGCCATATCTTAAAAAGAATATAGCAGAATTAGGAAAGGTACAGAGAAGAGCCATCAAAATGGTAAAGGGAATTAGGACCTTCAACCTGGAAAAGAGACAGCTGAGAGGAGATATGATAGAGGTCTATAAATTAATGAATGGAGTTGAACAGGTAAACGTAGATGGATTCTTTACACCATCAAAAATTTAGAAAGACTAGGGGACATGCAATGAAGCTGCAGTGTAACCCGTTTAAGACTAATAAGAGAAAGTATTTTTTCACTCAACGTGTAATCAAACTCTTGAATTCGTTAACGGAGGACGTAGTAAAAGCTGTTAGTGTAGCTGGATTTAAAAAAGGTTTAGACAAGTTCCTGGATGAAATGTCAATAAACCATTATTAAAGAGGATCCAGGTAATCTACTGCTTACCCCAATATAAGCATTATGGAACCTGTGTGTCTTTTTGGGAAACTGCTAGGTACCTGAATAGGCACTGTTGGAAAGAGGATACTGGGCTTGATGGACCTTGGTCTGACCCAGTATGGCATTTGATCACACTGAAGAGATTCAGAAATGTGATGAAGCAACAACTAACAGGGCTTTCTCATTCTTCACCCAAGCCCTATGGAATAATCTGCCCAACAATCTAAAGGAAATAAAAGACTCAACACTGTTCAGAAAACACTTCAAAACATTCTTATTTACAGAGTACTACCAACATGAACAACCCTCAATTGACCACGTAAGCACACAAGATCAAACACTCCACTGACAGCATCCCCTACTAACATGCAGTCATATCCAGATAGAAAACTCCGCAAATCCTTAACATAACAACCATCACCCACTTATAATCAAGGTACACAACTCTCGTACATCATTGTATCTCAGCCAGCACATGATGTAGAAACATAGAAATGTGACGACAGAAAAAGACCTCATGGCCTATCTAGTCTGTCCTTCAATATCAACCAATACAATAGTCCCCTTTTTCCTTTAGAGATCCTCTGTATTTGCCCCATACTTCTTTGAATTCAGTTACTGTCCTCATCTCTATCACCTCCACTGGGACACTATTCCACAGATCCACCACTCTTTCCATAAAGAAATATTTCCGCATATCACTCCTGAATTTATTTTTATTTTATTTTTATTTCTTTCTTTTTTATACCGCGCTTTTTAGAATCAGTGCGGTTTACATGTATACTAACAGGTACTTTTATTCCCTTGTCCCCGAAGGCTCACAATCTAAGTGTACCTGAGGCAATGGAGGGTTAAGTGGCTTGCCCAAGGCCACAAGGAGTGGCCATGGGACTATCTATCCTCTTTCACCCTCATCCCATGTCCCCTTGTAGCAGAGCTTGCTTTCAATCGAAAGAGGCTCTCCTCCTGTGCATTTATGCCATGGAGGTAAGTAAACATCTTTATCCCTCCTTTCCTCTAAGGTGTATATATTAAGATCCTTAGGTCTGTCCTCATATGCTTTATAATGAAGACCACTAACCATTTTAGTAGCCACCCTCTGTACTGACTCCATCCTCTGTATATCCTTTTGAAGGTGTCATCTCCAGAAATGAACACAATACTCCAAATGAGTCGCACCATAGACTTCTACAGAGGCACTATCACCTCTTTTCTTCTGCTGGCTATGCACCCAAGCATCCTTCTAGCTTTAGCTGTTGCCTTTTCTACCTATTTAGCTACTTTAAGATCAGCAGACACAATCACGCCTGGGTCCCGCTCTTCTTTAGTGGACAAAAGTACTTCACCCCCTATACTATATTGCTCTCTTGGATTGCTGCAACCCAAATGCATATTATCTACTGTTAACATGCCTGCCTGGTGCGAAGGTAGCGGACCTCACACGCCACCTAGATAAGGTCTTAGATAGTGCTGGAGAGGAGTCTGTTGTCGTGGTACATGTCGGTACCAATGACATAGGAAAATGTGGTAGCAAGGTTCTGGAGGCTAAATTTAGGCTTTTAGGTAGGAAATTGAAATCCAGAACTTCCAGGATAGCGTTCTCCGAAATGTTTCCCGTTCCACACACAGGACCCAAAAGGCAGGCAGAGCTCCAGAGTCTCAATGCGTGGATGAGACGATGGTGCAAGGATGAGGGTTTTGGATTTGTTAGGAACTGGGGAACATTCTGGGGAAAGGAGGGGCTCTTCCGAAGGGATAGGCTCACCTTAACCGGGATGGAACCAGGCTGCTGGCATTAACCTTTAAAAAGGAGATAGAACAGCTTTTAAACTAAATAATAGGGGTAAGCCGACAGCCGCCCAAGAGCGCATGGTTCGGAAGAATGTATCCTTGAAAGATACTACCAAAAGCAAAGAGGTTTCAAAAAAGAATAAAGTAGCCCAAATACCTTTGAGTATGGTACAGACAGAGTGTAAAGATTCCAAATTACCCATGCCTATCAATAGCCAGATTAATATTAATAAAATACAGTCTCTACAATGCTTGTATGCATATGCTAGAAGTCTAAAAGATAAGATGGGAGAGTTAGAATATATAGCACTAAATGAGAGGTTAGATATCATTGGAATCTCAGAGACATGGTGGAAGAAGGACAACCAGTGGGACACTGTGATACCTGGGTACAAACTATATCGTAATGATAGAGCTGATCAAATTGGTGGAGGGGTTGTGCTCTATGTTAGAGAGGGCATTGAGTCAGAAAGGATTAAAGTTTTGCAGGAAACAAAATTTGCTGTAGAATCTCTATGGATTGAAATTCCATGTAAGAAGGGGAAGGTGATGGTAGTGGGGGTGTACTATCGACCGCCTGGCCAGAATGAACAAATGGATGATGAAATGCTCAAAGAAATCAAGGAAGCTAACAAAAGTTACAACACAGTAATAATAATGGGTGATTTCAATTACCCCGGTATCGACTGGGTCAGTGTCACGGCAGGACATGCTAGGGAGATAAAGTTCCTAGATTAAATAAATGACTGCTTCTTGGAGCAGCTGGTTCATGAACCAACCAGAGGGGAAGCCATATTGGACCTAGTCCTTAGTGGAACACCAGATCAGGTGCAAGAGATAAGGGTGTTGGGGCCACTTGGCAATAGTGATCATAGCATGATCGCGTTTGATTTAATTAGTAGAGGAGGGATGGTAAGGAAATCCACAGTACTACCTTTTAACTTTCGAAAGGGAGACTATGATAAAATGAGGAAAATAGTTCAGAAAAAACTAAAAGGAGCAGTTGCAAAGGTTGAAGACTTACATCAAGCTTGGGTGTTGTTCAAAAATACTATCTTGGAAGCCCATGTAGAAAATGCTGGGATCACGGGGGACCAGCTGCACGGATGCAGCTAATGCTACCCATTGTGGTAATGAAGGCAGAATCCGCGAAGCCTGCAAAAGTGCTGCTATTGCGTAATGTCAACATCCATGGTAGCTGCTCGAAACCAGAATCCCCACTCTCTGCCTACATCCCGCTCATTTGAGCAGCCACTGTGCGAAATGCAGCTACCACAGAAAAGGGCCCATGGTAGCTCCATTTATCAACTGATTAGTGTTGTGTGATGATCCTAAGGTAGAGAAACAGTGAAACAAAAGTGGTGAGGCAATAACTGGGGCCAGTAAGCTGCTAGGGTGCCTAGGGAGAAATATAACTAATACAACAATGAAGGTAATAATGTCAGCAGCCAAGTTATTGGCGAGAGTTCATCTGGAGTATTTTGTAGAATTCAGTACCTCAGAAAAGATAAAGATGGAACAGAGATGGGCCAAAGAGAGATTCAGCGACAATGTCCAGATAGGAGCTGCCACAAAATATCAGGGCTGCAGAGCGCTATCCAGGTAATTGCTGACACTTATCCAATTAGCAGGATTTTCAGTCAGCATTTATCTGGATTGCAACTTAGGCTGCATGAAAAGCTGTTCTAAATTGCCCAGATAAGTGCTGCTTGAAAATCCCACTAACCAGATAAAGTGGCTCTTTTACTAAGTGCCCCTAACATGCATTTTAGCATGTGGTAACTGGCCGCAGTGAACTCTCGTATCCGGCATGCCAGCTACCGACTGGAACTCTCACATTAATGTGGAGAGTGGGTAGGTTACAGACAGTGTGTGGGCGGGGAGAGCACATTAGCGTGAGTGCATGTGGCAATTAGTGTGGGTGCACCTAATGACAAGTTCAACTGAGTTATGTGTGCCGCTCATCAGGACCGTATCTAGCCCTGTGCGAGTGGTGCGGACGCACAGGGTGCAAAGACTTAAGGGGCACATTTCAGCTGTCTGCCGTTGCCTGCCGCTGCCACTTTTTCTTCTCTCAGAGGCTGCAGGCAACAGCAGACAGCCAGGGCCGGCCCGTCCATTGAGCAGGAATGTTTTTTGCACAGGGCCCCGCGTTTCAGGGGGCCCCGCGCAAAAATCATTCTACATCAGGCCAAATAGATTTAAAAAAAAAAGCAAACCGGCTGCTGCTGCCGCCGTGGCAGCGGCAGAATCAAGCGTCCCGCCGCGGGGCCCCCCCTACCCGGCAAAGCCTCCCAGAAACATCAGCTTCGGACACAGTCCCAAAGTGCGGGCTTTCAGAGCCGCGAGAGTTTCCCTTTCTCGCACGGCTCTGTTAAGCCCGCCAGGGCTGACGGCGGCAGCAGCAGCCGGTTTGCCTTTTTTTTTTATCTATTTGGCCTGATGGGGGGAGGGGGGTTAGGACTTGTAATGGGCTATGGGGGGGGAGCTAAGACTGGAAGTGGGCTGATGGGGGGGTTAGGACTAGTAATGGGTTATGGGGGGCTAGGACTTGAAATGGGGGGGTAGGACTGGTAATGGGCTGATGGGGTCTAAGACTGGAAATGGGCTGATGGGGGTTAGGAAAGGAAATGGGCTGATGGGGGGGCTAAGACTGGAAATAGGCTGATGGGGGGTTAGAACTGGAGGCTGATAGGGGGGCTACGACTGGAAATGGGCTGATGGGGTTAGGACTGGAAACGGGCTGATGGGGGGTTAGGACTAATAATGGGCTGATGGGGGGGGTTAGGACTGGAAATGGCCTGATGGGGGGGTTAGGACTGGAAATGGGCTATGGGGAGGCTAAGACTAAAAATGCGCTGATGGGGGGGTTAGGACTGGAAGTGGGCTGATGGGGGGTTAGGACTAGTAATGGGCTATGGGGAGGGCTAGGACTGGAAATGGGCTGATGGGGGGCTTAGGACTGGTAATGGGCTATGGGGGGGCTAGGACTGGTAATAGGCTGGGGGGGTTGCTAGGACTAGAAATGGGCTGAGTGGAAGGGGGGCTTGAACTGCAAATAGCTGATGGGGACAGAGGCTTGGAATGAAAATGGACTGAGTGGAAGGGGGGCTTGAACTGCAAATAGCTGATGGGGAGGGGGGCTTGGAATGGAAATGGGCTGTGAGGGGAGGGAGCTAGGACTGGAAAAGGGCTGAGTGGGGAGGTAGGACAGGAAATGGGCTGATGTAGGGGCTAGGATAGGACTGGAAATGGGCTTTTGGGAGGTGCTAAGATTGGAAATAGGCTGTGGTGGGGGCTTGGATTGAAATGGACTCATGGAGGGGCTAGAACTGGAAGTAGGCTCATGGGGGGCTTGGATTGGAAATGGGCTGAGTGGAGGGGAGCTAGGATTTGACATGGGCTGATGGTGGGGATAGGAAAGGACTAGAAATGGGCTGATGGGGGCTGGGATTGGAAATGAGCTGATGGAGGGACTCGGATAGGACTGGAAATGGATGGGGGAGCTAGGACTGGAAATGGGCTGATGGTGGGGCTAGGATAGGACTGGAAATAGGCTTATGGGGGGCTAGGACTGGAAATGGGCTTATGGGGGGCTAGGACTGGAAATGGGCTGATGCGGGGACTAGAAGGGAGCGGATGCTGGGTGGGGCTGGAACTAGAAGGGAGCTGATGTTGGGGGAGGATTAGAATGGGATGGAACTTGGAGAGGGGAAAAATATTTTGTGTGGGAGGGAAGACAAATCTACAATTGGCCGGATATTGGGAGAGTAAGTGGGGATTGAGCATGGAGGGGTAAAATTTGAGTGGATGAAATAGGAATGAGGAAAGATCAAAAGGAGAAAGATTAGTATGTTAAAGCAGATGTAGAGAGAGAATGGAAAAAAACTAGAAGACAGAAGAAAGGACAAATGGACAGCAGACGATGGAGAGTTAGAAGAAGACATGAAGAAACCAGAAGAAAGTCGCTGGAGCAATTGCAACTGAAACAAAATGCACAAAAGGTAGAAAAATATCTCTTTATTTTGAATTTATTAATTGGAATATGTCAGCTCTGGGAAATGTGCATCATTAACGTCTGCGCTTTGTTTAGTACAAGAGGAAATTAATTTATAGTTTTATTTCTACAGTGTTGTTGTACATTCCAAGTTTGGCTTTTGGGGTTCCCAGTTTAATTATTGTCTTCCTATTTCTAAATTGTGATTCCTTGTTTGGTGATGGTCTATGTTCTGTATGTGTAACTGAGCTGAGGTATTCTGTTTATGTAATTCCTATTTGACATTGCCACTTGTTCTCTTTCCCCAGTAGGTCATGCATTGTTATTCTCTGAAATGTATTAGTTTAATATTTGCAGTATTGCCTTTTGATAGTTACGGTATGATGCTTTGTGAGTCCTGGTAGTGCTGTTAGGATACAGCGGGTTTGCTATGGGTTCTAAATGGGCAGTGTTTGTAGTAGTTCCTAATGTGCCTGGCGGTTGGCACTGGATTATAGTAATGTAGAAATCTTTTAGTCTTTCTTTATCCATACACTCATTAAGAGGCATGTTTACTAAAAGTTAGTGTATGGTAACATTATGCAAATATTTATGCAGATGAGGTCCCTTAAGCAAATGAGGCCCCGCACCGAGTCTCCGCACATGGCCCCGCATCCCCCTTGGGCCACCCCTGCAGACATCTGAAATGCGCCCCTTAAGCCTTCTCGCGGCATACTAAGCAGGTCTGGTCCCTCTCTCCTCTGACACGGCATCAGAGCAGGGAGGGACAGATCTGCTTAGCACACTGGCAACTTGCACATTGGGCATGCCTCTTCTCTCCCGTCCCCATCCAGAAAGTGTCTAGAGGGAGGTGTGGGGGGGGAGGGCTCGCTCCCGATGTGCAAGTCGCACAGGGCGCGATTCACGCTCGGTATGGCCCTGCCGCTCATTATGGTATTCAGTTGCGGATTAGCTGCCAAAAACATGCTGGTCACGCTTCGTACAACTAACACAGAGGCTTTGAACATAATGTGAACTAGTAATACATCTTAAGTTCAAAACATTTGCGGGCTTTAGCAAAAGCCCCCAAAGTCTACACTTATCCAGATAGCAGCACCCTTGTGTTAACCAGATAAAATCAGGGTGGTCTACAGAGGTCTTTGGCAGCACTATCCAATTAGTGCCACTGCATAGCACTATCAGCATCCTTAGCCAGCTGGCTTCCCATTGGCTGGCAGCTAAGTTTTCTGAATATCAGCCCCTTGGCTCTTTTTTCAAATCTGGATATGGGACAGGTATTAATTCAATATTGTTCTTTGGCCTGGGCTGGCTCTTTCTGAGGGATATCATCTGGGTTATGAAACCCAACATAGCCCTTTTTATGAACTCTTCTGCAGGGATATGAAGCTTAATATTTATCATCTTAGTTTTGGGCTTATTATATGTGAAACTCTTACTGAGGATCATTTAGAGGTTTTGCTATTTTGGGATCATTTAGTATTTTATAAGTATTATTTTGGCTAATTTTAAGTCTATGTTTTAAATAGACTACAACTCTACGGGGCATGTTTGCCATAGGGCAATAACATAGGAAATGTGCATCATGGTAACAGCTAATGAGGCCCAAAAACCTTTCTGCATTATCTGCATACCACATGTATGGCATGGGTGAGATGTAGGTGAAGACTGGGTGTGTCTGCAATGAGCGGTTATTGCGTCAGACATTGCGGGTGCAATTAACGCCACCTCAGTGCTGCTGTGCCATGATCTCTGCATTTTTGCAGCACTATCTGCTGCGGAAATTCTGTGCACGCTCCCTACAGATAACATATGGCTTCTACAGCTTAGTAAACATGCCCCTATATGTTTTAACTTAATGTTTCAAGTATTGTTGTTTATTTTATTTTATTATGTATTTCATGGATCATTTTGTTTTGACATTATACATCACAGTCTACCTTAAACCCTATTAGTGGAGTGTAGGCAGGATATAAATGACCTTTTAAGTTAAATTAAAACAATCAGTGCCTCTGTAACAGTCCTACCGGTAGATTCTTTTGCCTTTTAACTTACAAAGGTAATTATGTTCTTTCTGCAAATACTCATTGTAAGACTATGAATGATTGTTATATTTTAAAAACAAAACAAAATCTGAAATATAATATGAAAGATGAGATATATCTCCATTTGGAAAAGTGCAGTTACTCACCTGTAACAGGTGTTCTCCGGGGCCAGCAGGAATCAGTCCTCACATATGGGGTGACATCAACGCCGATGGAGCCCTGCGCGGAGCAAATCCCCAGCTTTCAAAGAAAGCCTTTAGAAGTTGCCACCACGCATGCGTGGTCCCCTTCCTGCCCAAGGGTGCAATCTTGCTCAGTCAAATGACATGCGCGGCGTCTTTTTGATGTATATGAGAAGGACCGTTAGATTGACGATTTGTGTTAGACGTGGGCAGCATTATTGATCCATCATAGATCCTCTGAAGAACCCGAATAGGAGAAACGCAATACAAGCGCTGGGGGATTAGCGTCGGGATCAGGATCATCGCATTAGCACTAGAATGCTGTACATTGTGGACAGTGGCATTGAATTTTAAGAACGAGTAGCCACCCATATATGTTATATTTTGATAATTGTATATTAATGGGCGTCTCTGTGATACCACAATTCTATAATAGCCACAGCCACATGTGCTGATGATCGCAGTGGAGGTCGTTGATGTGATATAGTACGGTGGTTCCTGAGTTGAAGTTTCATTCACAGGACGAGTACTAGGCTGAGACCACCCTGCGATATTTTATTAAAGTTCTGTGCGTAAAAAGAGAACATAGGAAACAGAGCAAATATATTTTTTATGTGTATTTGTTGTTTTGAACGTGATATTACTATTTTTCCGATAGCTAAAAAGATGGCAAACAGGTGGTGTTCTCTTCAATCCTCCCTGTTGAGGGTAAAGGCCAAGGCAGAGAGGCTCGCATCCTGGAGACGAATGCATGGCTGCGTGGATGGTGTCATCGACAGCGTTTTGGTTTCCTAGACCATGGGATGCTGTTCCAAGGGTTGCAGAGCAGAGATGGCATCCATCTGTCCAAGAAAGGTCAACGCATCTTCGGTAGTAGACTGACTAATCTACTGAAGAGGGCTTTAAACTAGATTCGTTGGGGATAGGTGAAGAAAGCCCCCAGGTAAGTGAAAGCCCCCAGGTAGGTGATACATTAAATACCTTTATGGAAATGGGTAACAGGGGTAACATATGGAAAGCAGTGTGTATTAATGCCCGTAGCATGGGAAATAAGATCCCTGAAGTTGAAGCTTTGGTGGGAGTGGCTGACTTGGATTTAGTGGCAGTTACAGAAACATGGTTCACAGAAAACCATGACTGGGATGTAACTATACCTGGCTATACTTTATTCAGAAAGGACAGGGGAGGAAGAAGGGGAGGAGGAGTGGCACTATATGTAAAAACTACTATTAAAGCTTTGGAATTACAGAGCTTAAAAGGGAGAGGAGGCATTGTGGGTTAAACTAGAAAGAGGGAAAGAGAAATCCTTTTGCATTGGTGTGATATACAGACCTCCCTCACAAGAGGAAGAGGTGGAGAGAGAGTTAATTGAAGACATACGCAGCATTGCTAGGAAAGGGGAAGTGCTACTGATAGGAGATTTCAGTATGCCAGATGTTGATTGGCACATTCCTGCTGCAGTATCATCTAGAAGTAAGGAGATCCTGGATTCCCTACAGGGAGAACTATTCAGGCAATTGGTAACAGACCCCACACGTGATGGGGCCATACTGGACTTGGTGCTTACCAATGGTGAAAGTGTTTCTGATGTTGTAGTGGGAGATCATTTTGCATCCAGTGATCACCAGATGGTGTGGTTCAGTATTAGGACTAGGGCTGTTAGAATCCATTCCAAGGTGAGGATCTTAGACTTTAGGAAGACTAACTTTGCGAAGATGGGCCAATTCCTCAGGGAGTCGTTAGTGGGATGGGAACAGCTGGGGGATGTAGAAAAACAGTGGGCAAAACTGAAAGGGGATATTTTAAGGGCAACCAACCTTTTTGTTAAAATGGTAAATAAAGGTAAAAGGAAAAGGAGACCGCTATGGTTTTCGAAAGAAGTAGCTGAGAAAGTGAAGAAAAAGAGGGAGGCCTTCA
This sequence comes from Ichthyophis bannanicus, assembly GCA_033557465.1. Lineage (NCBI taxonomy): Eukaryota > Metazoa > Chordata > Amphibia > Gymnophiona > Ichthyophiidae > Ichthyophis > Ichthyophis bannanicus. The sequence continues at coordinate 98,219,312 of CM066040.1, read as the reverse complement.
TGAAATACAAGAGATCACAGAGAGAGGAAGACAGGCATCTGTATTTGGAAAAACTTAGAGAAGCTAGCAAAGTAGTCAAGAAGGCAAAGATTCAAAAGGAGGAGGAAATAGCCAATGCTATAAAATGGGGGGATAAGACATTTTTCAGATATATTAGTGAGAAGAGGAAGGGCAAGAGTGGTATTGTCAGACTTAAGGGTGCAGGGGAGGAATATGTAGAAGCTGATAAGGATAAAGCGGAATTGCTTAACAAATATTTTTGTTCTGTGTTCACAGATGAAGAACCAGGAGCAGGACCTCAGAAAACACTCACAAATAGGAACAGAAGCAAAGGACATCTTGAACAATTTTCAAAAGACTGTGTTCGTGAGAAATTATCTCAACTTAAAGTAGACAAAGAAATGGGACCGGATGAGATACACCCGAGAATACTGAGGGAACTTGGGGACGTTCTAGCAGCTCCACTGACTGACCTTTTCAATGCCTCACTGGAGTCGGGAGTGGTGCCAAAGGACTGGAGAGAGGCTCATGTGGTGCCTTTACACAAAAGCGGAAGTAAGGATGTGGTTGAAAACTACAGGCCGGTTAGTTTAACTTCGGTGGTGTGTAAATTATTGGAAACGCTGCTGAAAGAGAAAATAGTGAGGTTTCTAGAGTCCAGAGGATTACAGGATCCAAGGCAGCATGGATTCACCAGAGGCAAGTCTTGTCAGACAAATCTGATTGATTTCTTTGACTGGGTGACCAGGGAGTTGGACCGAGGGAGAGCCCTAGATGTGGTGTATTTAGATTTCAGTAAAGCCTTTGACACTGTTCCTCACAGGCGACTTATAAACAAACTGAGCACCCTAGGGATGGACACTAAAGTTACTGCTTGGGTTAGAAATTGGTTGGGTGGGAGGCGACAAAGAGTACAAGTAAATGGAGCTCACTCTGAGGAGAAGGATGTTATCAGTGGTGTGCCCCAGGGATCTGTCCTTGGTCCGATTCTTTTTAACATCTTTGTTAGTGATAGAGCGGAAGGGCTTTCAGGTAAGGTTTGCCTCTTTGCGGATGATACCAAAATCTGCAATAGAGTAGACACCCAGGAAGGGGTAGATAACATGAGGAGGGATCTAGCTAAGCTTGAAGAATGGTCTAGAATTTGGCAGCTGGGATTTAATGTTAAAAAATGTAAGGTCATGCATTTGGGCTGCAGCAATCCAAGGGAGCAATATAGTATAGGGGGTGAAGTACTTTTGTCCACTAAAGAAGAGCGGGACCTAGGCGTGGTAGTGTCTGATGATCTTAAAGTAGCTAAACAGGTAGAAAAGGCGACGGCAAAAGCTAGAAGGATGCTTGGGTGCATACGGAGAGGAATGGCTAGCAGAAAAAAGGAGGTGATAATGCCTCTGTATAAGTGTTTGGTGCAACCTCATTTGGAGTATAGTGTGCAATTCTGGAGACTGCACCTTCAAAAGGATGTGAACAGGATGGAGTCGGTGCAGAGGGTGGCTACTAAAATGATTAGTGGTCTTCATTATAAAGCATATGAGGACAGACTGAAGGATCTTAATATGTACACCTTAGAGGAAAGGCGGCATAGAGGTGATATGATTGAGATGTTTAAATACCTCTGTGACATAAATGTTCAGGGAGAGAGCCTCTTTCAATTGAAAGCAAGTTCTGCTACTAGGGGACATGGGATGAGGGTGAAGGAAGATAGATTCAGGAGTGATATGCGGAAATATTTCTTTACGGAAAGAGTAGTGGATCTGTGGAACAGTCTCCCAGTGGAGGTGGTAGAGATGAGGACAGTAACTGAATTCAAAAAAGCATGGGACAAACACAGAGGATCTCTAAAGGTAAAAAGGGGACTATTGTAGTTGTTATGGCAGGACAGACTAGATAGGCCATGTGGTCTTTTTCTGTCGTCATATTTCTATGTTTCTATGTTTCTAAACTAAGAAAAAATAATTGGACTACAACTCCAGTGGGAGGAGGGAGGGTTGTGAAGACTGATTCCTGCTGTCCCCGGTGTTACAGGTGAGTAACTACGCTTTCTCTGGGAACAAGGAAAAAGTCAGTCCTCGCATATGGGACTCCCCAGCTACAGGCTACCTTGAACCTATAGCCAAAAAAGGCTCCCTCATCGAGAGCCACAAGCAGCTGCAATGAAACCCTAACCAGGGAAGTAGCACTCCGGTAGCCTGAACACAGAAGGGTCAGAGGGCAGGAGTTCCTTAGACCTCAAACAGGTTACGAAGCACAGCCTGGCTGAAGGCGCTGTCCCGTCGGGACTCCCTATCCAGGCAGTAATGAACTGCGAAGGTCTGACCCGAAGACCAGGTGGCGGCCCGGCAGATGTTCGCCAAAGGAACACAACACAGGTGAGCTACTGATGCCGCCATGGCCCTGACTCTATGAGCCATAACACGGCCCTCCAGCGGAAGCCTCGCTGCCTCATAAGCCCAGCCAATACAGTCCGCCACCCAAGTGCTTGTCCGCCATGCTTTGTCACTGCCTCCCCCAGCTTACTGGGGTCATAGGAAACGAAAAGCTGAGAGGCTTTCCGGTGACTTTGCGTATGTTGGATGTAGAAAGCAGAGCCCTCTTACAGTCCAGGGTATGGAGGACCGCCTCTGCCCGACTGGCATGCAGCCTGGAAAAGAAGGTAGGAAGAACCACCTCCTGGTTGAGGTGAAACGAGGAGACCACCTTCAGAAGGAAATTGGGGTGTGTGCGAAGCACCACCCTATTCTTGTAGATCCTGGTATAAGGCCTTTCCACCACGAGGGCCTGGAGCTCACTCACTCTCCGGGCAGAAGTGAGCGTGACCAAGAATTCCACTTTCCAAGAGAGGTAACGGAGATGGCATGTGGCCATCAGCTCAAAGGGTAGCCGGGTGAGCTGCCCCAACACAACATTAAGGTCCCATTTGGTCGCTGGGAGATGGACCGGGGGTTTCAACAGGAGCAGACCCTTTAGAAACCTGGATACCATTGGGTGAGCAGAGAGAGGCTTCTCATCAATGGGAAAGTGGTTCGCCGCTAGGACACTGAGATGCACTCTGACGGAGTTGGACTTAAGTCCCATCTCGGAGAGGTGGAGAAGGTATTGCAACACTACCACCACTGGGCAAGAAAAAGTCCACCTTTTGTTCAGCACACCAAACAGCAAATCTGCGCCACTTAAAGGCGTATGTCCGTCTAGTAGACGGTCTACGTGAAGCCAGCAAGACCTCCTCAACATTCTTCAGAAGGAGGAATGAGGCGAGAGTCACCCTCTCAGCAGTCATGCCGTCAGCGAAAGAGAGCTGAGGTTGGGATGCAAGAGAGAACTCCCCCCTCCTGGGATAGGAGTCATGGAGATAAACCCAAAGGAATGGGTGTCTCCACTGCTAGCTGTAGAAGAAGCGGGAACCATGGTTGCCTGGGCCACCGTGGAGCTATCAGGATGACAAAATCTCTGTCCTGAAGGATCTTGAACAGAGTCCTGGTCACCAGAGGCATCAGGGGAAAAGCATACAGAAGACCCATCGACCATGAAAGGCATCGCGGCCACCCTGGCCAGGTGTGGCTGCCTTGAGCAGAAACGGGGTAGCTGATGATTGTCCAGGCTCACAAACAAGTCCATCACTGGTTCCCTCCAGGTCTGGAAAAGCCTGTTGGCCACCACCTGGTCCAGCTGCCACTCGTGTGGCTGGAGGATCCTGCTGAGTCTGTCAGCCAGCCAGTTGTCCTGGCCCCGCAGGTACACCGCTTTGAGGAGAATCCCCTGCCGGGTTGCAAAAGAGCAGAGGTCCAGGGCCTCCTGACAGAGGGTATGGGATCCCGTACCCCCCTGTTTGTTGATGTAGAACATGGCCACTTGGTTGTTCGTTTGGACCAGGACAGTCCTGTGGTCCAGGTACTGCCTGAAAACCCTCAGGGCGAGACGGATGGCACGTAGCTCCAACAAGTTGATCTGTTGGGCACTCTCTTCTGGGGACCACATTCCTTGAGTGCGGTACCCCTGGCAGTGGGCTCCCCAGCCCAGCAAGGAGGCATCTATGGTGAGGACCCATGAGTGGGGAGGGACCTGGAAGGGCATAACTGCTTCCAAGTGATGGGGCGAGAGCCACCAGGTCAGGGACTGTACCAGGTGCTTGGTCACTATGATTCTGTCCTGGAGATGTCCTGTGGCCTCGGACCACTGGTCTCTGAGGCACTACTTCACAGTTCGCATGTGGAGGCGGGCATCTGGAATGACATGGACCGTGGAGGCCATGTGCCCGTGGAGGCACAGCAGTTGCCTTGCTGGCACTGAGAAGCTGTGACTCACTTGCCCTGCTAGGGCCATAAGCCTGCTTGCCCTGTCTGCAGGCAGAAAAGCCTCCGACTGAAGCGTGTTGATCCTTGCCCCAATGAATTCTAGCTCTTGAGTCGGAAAAAGGTTGGATTTGGGATAACTGATTACAAACCCCAAGTGCTGCAGGACCTGGATGGTGCAAGTTGTGGCCTGCTGCATCTCGGTGGCTGAAGTGCCTCTGATGAGCCAGTCATCGAGATAGGGGAAAACAAAGATCCCCTGAAACCTGAGAAACCTGAACACCCTGGGGGCTGAAGCAAGGCCAAAGGGAAGCACTCTGTATTGGTAATGGTTGTCCCCTACCACAAAGCATAGGTATTGCCTGTGACTTGGATGGATTAGGATGTGTGTGTAGGCATCCTTTAGATCTAAGGAGCACAGCCAGTCTCCCTGGCGGAGGTAAGGCAGCAATATTCCAAGGGAGAGCATCTTGAACTTCTCCCTCACCAGGAATTTGTTGAGGTTGCGCAGGTCTAGGATGGGCCTGAGGCCTCCTGTCCTCTTTGGTACTAGAAACTACCTGGAGTAGAAGCCCTTGCCCTGGAGGTGGTGGGGCACCGATTCTATCGCATGATCCTCGAGAAGACCTTGAGAAGAAGGTCCTGGTGAAGGGGAGACCTGATAGGCTCTCCTGGGAAGTAGTGTGGAGGTACTTGGGCTAGGTGGAGGAGGTAGCCCTACCTGACCACTTGTAAGGCCCAGGAATTGGTGATGATGGTTGTCCACCTGTGGGCATACAAAGCAAGCCAACTTCCTGTGGACTGCCTGGCTCCGGTTGGGAGAGGGGCCATGCTGCAGGAGTCAAAAACCCCCACCAGGCTGGGCCGGGACTGGAGCCTGTGGTTTAGGGCCCTTCTGCTTATGCGGGCCATGCCCCTGTCCCTTGGCTTGCTGCCCCTGTTGGGGAGCCGGGGAGGCCTGATAAGGGGGGTAATTTCGGTAAGTAGTGAACTTCCTCAGGTAAAAGGGCTTTTTACCTGAGCCCTTCTTATGGGAAAGAGCAGAGATCTTCTTAGAGAGCCGTGTCCTCATCATGAATTCAATCTCCAGCTCTGCGGCCTTGTCGGTCATGGGTTTGCCGAAGAGATTCTCCCCTTGGCATGGGACATCGTCCAACTTGTCCTGAACCCATTGCTCGAGGTCAGACGACTGCAGCCAAGCTTGGCGGCGTGCACCGATGCCCGCCGCGGCTACCCATGCCACCGACTCAAACCCATCATAGGCCGCCCGAGACATAAATTTGGAGCATTCACGGACAGCTTTGGACAGGCCCTTGAAGCGCTGCAAAGGTTCCTTGGAGAAACCAGCCGAGAACCCTCCTCGCCTCCGTGGGGAAAGCCAAAGCCTTGGACATGTCCCGCATGAAGTCCAAAAAACCCCATATCCTCCGGTGGAGACCTTCTCCGAGGTTCAGATACTGGGGAATCAGAGGGGACGTCCCTATGCCTTCGGGTATCAGTGGACTCCTCGTTCTCAGTCTCCCAGGCAGAGGCCTCCGAGGAGGACTCGAGTGGCTCCTCAGGCATCGAAAGCCATGGTGCCGTCCACCCCAACACCAGCAAGTTCGGCGGTAACGACCTCAGACCTGAGTGGGAGGCCGAGTGCGACCTTGGTCGAGGATCGACTCGAGACCGGAAGGTCTCAAGGATTGGCTCGGCCTCCGGGGTCGACTTTGACATCGAGGGCGCGGTGGTTGGGGAGGAGGAACCGGACATGCCGGACCTCAGCTCCCGCTGCTGTTCAATGAAGGCAGTAAAACTGTGCTCCAAAGCCGCCATCCTGGACTCGAGTCCGGGAGGCTCCACAGACCCCGGAGGGGAGTCTTCGACAAGAACAGTCGGTACTTGCCTTGGCTGATCCATTCCTGACAAGGAACTTTGGCTGGGCGCTCCTTCTCCGATGATCCAGGCAGGCATTTGGGGCTCCGCGACCGGCCTCGAGAGGAGCCCAGCCATTGAGAACCGTCCAGAGACGCCGCCTTTGAGGATTTCTTCTTCCTCTTGTGTTCCCTCAAGGGAGACCCCCTTTCTGAGGAACCCCGACGACGTTCAGGCTCGGAGTGTTCCCCCTGAGACGTAGAGGCCTCAGACGAGGTCCTGGCTCTTGGAGGCATGGGGGATTCAGAAAAAATCTTATCATGCTGCTGCTGGTGGCTCCTCAGGGCCTTAGATGACATCCTTTTACAAAGACCACAGACCGTCAGGTTGTGGTCTGGGCCAAGGCACCAGAGGCAGCAGTCGTGCATATTGGTGAGGGATATAATTTCTTGAAACCGCTGGTAGCCATCGGGGGAAAAAGGACCCCGGCTAGGTCAAAGACCCTTTGAGCTGCCAGCGAAGGGAAAAAGGGTGCGAACACGCCTCAAAAGGAAAAAATGGAACAAAAACGTAGAAGGACCAACCTGATACCAGTGTAGCGAGGCCGGAGACAGGAAGGGTACCGGTGTTGACAGGTCGAGCCAAAAAGGCACGCAGAAAAAAACAGCTTTTTCCAGGTCACAAGGGACAACATCCGATGAGCTCCGCGGAAAAATGGAGACTGGGCAAGATGGCACCCTTGGGTGGGAATGGGACCACGCATGCGTGGTGGCAACTTCCAAAGACTTTCTTTAAAAGCTGGGGATTTGCTCCACGCGGGGCTCCGTCGGCGTCAATGTCACTGACTTCCTGCTTGTTCCTGGAGAACATATCTTTTGTCTTTAAAACTATGTAAAGTAACCACTTTGTTATAACAGGGCTCCTCAATTACTGTTCTCCTTAAGCAAGTCTGAGTTTAAGAATAGCCACAGTGAATAGGAATCATGTATGCAGGCAAACATTTTGAGGCCTATTGTGAGGGGAACTGGCCAGGGCATGGGCAATCACATGGAAATGATCCCCTTATAAGAAACAAATTGGATACCACAGCAAATTCGAGACAGACAAGTTTAATCTTCATTAGGCCTGAACAGTGCACTGCTTATTATACACTGATCTTTTCTATATCAGGCAAGTTCTTTTCACTCACCCTTTGCAAGAGTCTGTAAGTAGGCAGAGAACATGCGGCATAAATCCATAAACATGAGCAGTAGACAAGGAAGCAGGGGATGTACTGCACACAGCCAGATGGAATCTCGACAAGAATGAGGCGGCACAGTTAACACAAGTAATAGCACAGATAGCACAGGCAATACAGACAGCTCCCGTACAGATAACAGGGAACCAAGCCAGTTGGAATATGAATCGCAAAGCAGGCAAAGCACAGATAATGATCCAGTTCTGGTCCAACCCAGAAGCAGAACAGATAAACCCTGCCTTCTGGCTGGCTGCTATCAGGCCAATCAGATAGGACACACAAAACAAGAAACACAAGGACACACTCATCCCACAAAATAACATAAGGTATGGAAAAATGGCTCCTCCTAAAGGCCAGGGAGGCTCATGCCTACACCTTATCCACTGGAAATTCTGCAAACACTACATCACTGTGCCTGAAAAGCACTGGGATCATGACCCTAAAAGAATTACCAAGAATGAAGAGGTTATGATCACCTGGGATACTCCCATTCTGACTGATAAAAAGCTGGATGTCAGGAAATCGGATATAGTGATAAAGGAGAAAAACACTAGAATGGCATATAGAGGTGTCAGTCCCAAGCGACTACTCTGAATCGCGTTGAGAGAGAAAATATTCAAGTACCAAGATATGCAGTCGGAGACCAGAAAAATGTGGCAGAAAGATACTGCATTATTTCCCATCGTGTTGGGTGCCACAGGCCTAATTTAGAGGAATTTCCAAGCACACCTTGATAAATTACCTATACACATAACATCTTATGTATTCCAAAGGGAGGCTCTCTTCGGCACGATGCAAGTGCTACACCGAGCATTAGCAGTAAATCTGAGAGACTGAGATCATACTCCACATACCCTGACTAAGAAGTGAGGTTCATGACTGTCATGGTATGCGCAAAACTTGCCCATTTGGAGAAACTGCCCCAAAAGAAACCAGGGAGGCTCATGCCCAGCACAACAGAGGTTAACCTGAGCTCCCTGCTGGTCCTGACACCTATGTACTAAGAGCTCAATATTCAGTAGCACCTTATCCAATTAAACCAACTAGATAAGTAATCTGGTTCTCTTTAAATATGCAATTAGTTATCTGCTTAGCTTTAATCAGATGTTTAAAAGAACCAGTTTAATCAGCATCACTGAATAGACTTAGATAAAGACAACCAGAATACTTATCTAATTATCTTTATACCTTCTCTTTCTGCATCCCAACTGAACTGGTTATCTTTATCTGGATAGTGCTGAAATTAGTCCTATGCAGTTAGAGGTTAACCACACCACTAACACGCCTCCGATCCCTCCTACTTTTAACTGGTTAATTTTAGACTTGATACAAGTTGTTCAGCCTAATGTTGTTAACCTGCATACAGGCTTGATTTTCAAAATTTAAGGATTTGTCCAGATAACTTGCAAAGTTACCTGGCCAGATCTTCTGTATATCACCCTCTAAAGGTTTTCTCTTATTTATTCTCTATGGGGAAATGTTTCATAGGTAAGGCCTGAGAATAAAGTGAACTCTGCATATTTTCTTTAGTCTGAAACATAGATTTCTCTGTAGTTCTCACCATCCACTGATGGAGAACCCTGTTTTAATTGGTGCACATTCCTAAAAAATTTGCAAAAGAAGTTAAGCGTTTGTATCCAGACGCTTAATTTCCCTGCATTTTTCAGCTACAATCATCTGTGATCTGCACCATTTCGTTTTTCTCTTTGTGCAGAGGCAGTGAATTGGAAAAGGTGAAGTCTCCATTTTGCAAATACAAATGAGGGAACATTTTCCTGTACTTTGTTCATCAGCTACTCGTTCTAGATGTTTTAAAAAACATATATTAACTGCTTAGAAAAAAATCTAACAGAAAGGTACCAGCCAAGAAAAATAAGGGGTCATGTTTACTAAAGTTCACTACTGGGTAGCATTGGGTTCAATGCACACTAACTGTGCCATGCTGACATTTGGGTGTCTGTCTACTAAGCCGCACTAGGCTTTTACTGCTAATGTGGTACATTAGCTGCAAAAGCCATGTGTTATCTGTTAGGGGTATGCATAGTATTTCCCCAGCAAATAATGCATGGAAAATGCAGAGATCGTAGCCAATACAACCCATTGAGATGGCATTAGTTGCACCCACAATATATGCAAAACTAGTGGTTACTGCACTCTGCCAACACTTGCGGTAACTGCTCGTTGCAGACTCTGTGCCCACACCATGCCTATTCAAGCGACTAACGTGTTGTCTGCAGATAGCACAGAAAATCACTGCGCTTTCTGTAGTTGCCCCTCATTAGCTGTTAATGCAGTGCGCTTTGCCCATGATATCAACACGTAAACAACTAATGCACCTTAGTAGACAGACCCTTTAGTGCAGAATGTTGCGTTGGAGACACCCATGCTAACTGATTAGCTCATTAGTGGGCAGAGACAGGGTGGGATAGGAGCATAACATGGGCATTGATGGCACATTGTGGTCAGTGCGGGCCTTATGGGCGCGTGCTAACTGTGCCTGTTGCGGTTAATGTAGGTGCACCTAATACCATCTCAGTGGGTAGCGTTAAGGGCACCCATGTGTCATGTGGTGCCATGCAATTGCAATGTGCTATCAGCATGGGTGATGGATGCCCACGCCTACAAACAATACCAAAGGCCTCCGTGCTGATACCACGTTGCAATCATGCTCGTCCAATATGGCTTTAATAAACATGCGCCTAAATGAGTTATGGCACGCACAAGGTCATTGCCCTTTAAAACCATTGCAAATGAGATAAGAAAAGTTGTTGGCTCTTTCTTAGATGGATGGCAGATTTTCTTTTCCTAATTAAACCAGAGCAGTGTGTATAGAAATGACTGCAAAAGCAAACATGTCTATTAACAAAAAGCAGTGATTACAGCTTGGCATCCAGCCAGTAGAAGCAAGGAGCTGATGCCTGCAACTGTCTCTGTGCCATATGGGTTCTGCTGTAGCACTGAATTGGATCCAATGCAAGGTTAAGATGTGTCAGATTTAACTGGTGTTTAATTGATACAGATAAAGAGGCTCTAAATAAAGAAACTGTGCTAGCTACTAGGACCAAACTGCACGTCAGTCTCTATTCCCTTGCCATTTCGCAACATGGCAACAGTCAGATATCCAAAAGAGTTTGCAAACTCTACTTCTGGTTGAATAATGAAGGTTAAGAACCTTAATGGAATTTGCTTAGTAGTGGAATAGAGCACAATTCTGTTCTACATAGCTACAAGAGTTCCTTGATTTTCACTCATTTTTCTATTATATTGAGTGCTGAATTATTACAAAAGTCCTTCACTTCAAGGCTTCAAATTGTACTTTATAAAATGCTTATGAGGACTCCTTGCTGAGAGAACCATGTAAACATGCCAGTACAATCAACATTTGTATATCTATTATGGCACTAACCAGTGTCAAGGCTGCTTTGACAATGCTTTATGATGACATTACCATGAAGCTCTACACAATATATTCAAAATGAAATATATTCAGAATGAAAGAACTAAGTACACTGCAGAAAGAATCATGAATAGAGAAAAAAGTCACATTTTTATACAGCAGAACATTCTGCACTGTCCTTGTCTGCAGGTGAAGAACCAGTCAAATAGAGAGCTGGCAAACTTTATTCAGGCCAACCGCAGTGATGGCTGCCTCTTGATGGTGTGCTGATTGAGTATTAGTACTGGTCTACATAGGCCTAGTTCATACTTAGCTATTTTGCTCTTATTCCTTTTATATATTTCCCATGCATCTTTGGAGAGACACGCTTCCATAGCATTGTCAAGGTATGTCAAGTCACTGCTAAGCAGTATCCTAAGTTACCAACTATGCCCTCTCTACAGCACTTCATTCAACTTACCACCAGAATATGAGACTACCTAAAATAGAATATTACATGGGACTAGTTCAGACTCATGAAATCCAAACTAGGAAATTTTCAGTGTGATTGCTGATTTATCTAAAGCACCTGCTCAGCTGATATGAGATCAGTTCATACTACACTCTTTCAAATGTTTTGCCACTTACTCTCTAGAAAAGGTTTCAGTTCCGAGTTTCCATTCTCACCTTTTCTGTCCCCTCAAGTCCCCACAGATTCCACACAGGGCTAGGTTTACATAAGAGAATAAAAACATAAGATATTCCATACTGGGTCAGACCAAGGGTCCACCAAACCTAGTATCCTTTTCCAATAGTGGCCAATCCAGTCACAAGCACCTGTCAGCTTCCCAAATGTTAGACAGATTCCGTGCTGCTAGTCCCATGGGTAAACAGTGGATTTCCCCAGTCCTCTTTAGTAATGGTTTATGAACTTTTCCTCCAGGAACTCATCCAAACCTCTTTTAAATCCAGCTACACTAACAGCTTTTACTATATCCTCTGGTAACTAATTCCATAGTTTGATTATGCATTGAGTGAAAAAATATTTTCTCCAATAAGTCTTAAGTGTGCTACATTGTAACTTCATTGCATGTCCCCTAGTCTTTCTACTTTTTGAAAAAGTAAACAACCGATCTACATTTACCCATTCCACTTCATTTATTATTTTATAGACCTCTATTATATCTCCCCTCAGCCATTTCTTTTCCATATTGAAGAGCCTAATCTTTTTTAAGCCTTTCCTCATAGGGACATACTTCCATCCCCTTTACCATATTTTTCACTCTTTCTGTACCGTTTCTAATTCTGCTATACCCTTTTTAAGAACTGCACACAATATTCAAGGTGTGGAGCAACCATGGAAGACTTATTGCAGTGTCCTAGAGGTCTGTCCCTACTGGTGTTTTGGCTGCTAGGCCTTCATCATGGGCTCATGATCTCAATAAAAACAAAATCATAAAATTAAAAATAAATATATAAGTACATAGAGAAACATGCATGTAAGCCATATAACAATTATAACAAAGAAAAAAGGGGGGATAACGCATGTAAAACTAACAGATAATGTGATTATGGTTGGTGTCAGCATATTTTGTATATAAAATCATAAATATAAAGACATATAGGACAAAAAACATAAAACATAATTAAAAAAGCAAATCATCCAATAAATATGGAATAAGAGCCCATTAAACTATAAATCTTTGATAACACCTACATAATTAAAAATAGAACAATATGTTGTTAATAAAATCATAAAAAAGCAAATGAAAAAGTATAAAATAATAGCACATCAAGTATTACATTAAACTAGGATAAAGTATTTCCAAGAGACACATCTGCCCTTCTGACATGGAGCTACTTACTCACAAGAAAAGACACTCTGTATAATTACACCATGTCAGAGAGGCCAAAGGTCAACACCGCTAAGCGGAAAGGACAAAAAAGAAATGAGTACAAGTGAAATGGAGCATATTGGAGCTGCCTGAGATAAGAGGGAGAGGGGGAGGGGAGGGGTGGGAGAAAGGAGAAGAAAGGGGAAAGAGGAGGGAGGGAGAAGGGGAATGGGGAAGATGCAATCATACTTGCATAAACAGTTACATAGGACATAAAGACCACTAGAAACTAAGGAGCATATCTAAGAGAACCCGAACACATGTAGCCAGAATACTAGCCACAGTATTGAGCTATTAAAGACATAAAAATAAATGATGGTAAGGTGACATGAATAGATATTGTACGGGCAACCAAAGCATTCAGAGTCGAGGAGGATATCATTTCAGGAACCATTATGAAAAGAGAAGAAACGGATATCTGTGTGTAAGCTAAAGATATATATAGGAATTTAATCAAACTATAGCCAAAATCAGTCAATGGCGGTATATTCCCCATAGAAAGGAAATATCTATGCCAGATATTATCAATGTGGAGTTAGAAAGAAGACATATCTGATGGCTTACTCATTTGCTATTTTTTACAGTATAGAACATGTAAGACGTATTGTCACAAAAATGTAGAAACCACCAAAGATAGCGTGTCAAAAAAGCGTTACTATTAAATGTGAAAACAAACGCTGGAAAGTAAGGGGCATATCTTTGATCCTCCTATATAAAATGCCATAACTCTCAAGAATGAAGAGAACGGGTCTTGGAGTAGGCGACCAAAACGAGCCTATAGTGTCTCGGTTGCCATAGCAACCTGCAAAAAACAAAAATCAGAAGGACATCCAAAGGGAAAAAATACATGTGTGCAGATGAAAACCTATATGCTAGAAAGCAAAAAATAAAATGCAAAAGGCAATATTACTAAATATGTAAAAGCATGTAAGTGTAAGCAAACACCTATCGGAACATATATACATGATCAAACCAAAAAGGAAACTAAACTGTACTAAATGCTATAGTAAAATCAAATATAAATAATGAATAAAAGTACAAAACAAGTGAGTGCCAAAAACAGAACAGGAAAAGCACCACCAGTTACGGGGGAACCATAACGGTGCAGTCAGGAACAGACTCCTATATTGGGTGCAGTGCCCGATCAAGTATTAAGAAGGTAAAATGGGTATTTTAAGACAGAACAGAACAAAATTATATAAAATAGCATTATAAATTGTAAGACTCTGATAAAATTCAGATACAGTGACAGACTCATGAGCAGAGAATTGGCCTTTGGTTGAAGGTTATGTAGCTAGGTCTACATCATTGAATGGCATTCACTAAGGTGTCCTTTTACTAAATGCCATTAAGAGTTAATGTACGTTTTAGCAAGTGGTAACTGGCCGTGGTGAACCCTAATGCTTGGGCAGGCCAGCTACTGACTGCTGAAACTGAACACACATTAACTGGCACTCACACACTACTGTGGGCAGGTAGAAGCAGAGCATGGGTGTGGCCAACACAGCAGCACAGGCACTTAGAGCAGGTTCGTATACTAAAATAGCATATTTGTAGTAGCTGGATGGGCAGGAGAACCAGAAATGGAATGGAAGGCATCTAGGCACAGAGCCAGAATATAGAAGCAATACTGCAAAGCCAGTATTAATCAAGAACCAAGGAGCATGCCTGCAGAGCCAATGTGAAGCAGGAAAAAAAGCCAGATGAGAAGAGGTTCTAGCGGACAAATCCCATGAGTCTGTAGAACCTACAAAAGTGCATCTCTGTTACTCTCCCTATATACCACCACCAATCAAGACACAACATGAATTGAATCAGTGGTGCCTTCCATGTATGTGTCTAACTTTCCAGAAAACAAAGGATCAATATCTTCTAGTCCTTCCTTGCTTATGTATTTCTAATGGTTTCACTGCAGGTTTCCAACCTCTGCTCTCTAGGGTTACAAGTTCAAGCCCTGTCAACCATGACTAGTATCACTAGATCTGCAGCATATGAAGACTTTTGCAGGTAATTCGGCTACAGATGGTTTTACATAAACTCAGTAGAAGATGTTGTCCTACAGAAGTGACCGTTTTCTCCCAATTCATCATACAGATGAGCTAGCCTGAGTGCAGACTTTACTTATTTGGTATTAGTCCCTTTCATTAATTGAAGTCAATGTACACTCATTCAATGGTTTTAAGTCACATCAGAGATTTACCCTCAGTGCTGTACCTTGGCCAGCAGGGTTTGCTTGAATAAAGACAACCATCTTATCTGTCTTCCCAGGCAATAGCATGCTGTCTTTCTGGTGCAACAGAGAGCCGGGGCACAATCATACAAGAGCCTCAGACTTGGATCTCTCAAGGTGCACCAAAGACCAAAATTGGAGTTTTTTTGACACTGCTATAGCTATACATTGCTACTGTGCTGCAGCATCAGATTTTAATGCAGTCATTACCATCTTCATGGGTTTTTGAATTAGCAACAGTGAGCACTGTAGAGTTGAACTGCTTTCTCAAACACAGGCGGCCACTCACCTGAGTCTCGGAGTCAGCAAAATGCCGTAAGTTGCTTTAAAAGCTGCAGAATGGAAATATGAAGCACAGAATCTCTAACACTTAAAGCTTGACTAGATTTGTTTTTCTCCAGTGTCTCTGTTCTCAGCATAATATTTAATCAATCTCATTTTCAATCTGTATGTTCCAAAACTGTTTCTGTAATTTGTGATTGGGGGCAGTTTTAAGTAGCCTGTGTAGGTGTAAGGTCTGCAAGCACTTTTGTATCTGAGCACCTTTTAATTAATTTTCAAGGGGAAAATGTCCATGTACTTTTCCTTTGAAAATTAGTTGCATGGGTAGAAAAGAACTCGCAGACCTTGAACCTACAATATCTGTGGGTGGGCCGCATGCTCAAAAATATGCACTCACATTTCCTACTCTCCTGACATACCTCTTCTCCTGAGACCTCTCATCTTTGCTGCAGCTAAGCTAGTCCTCTACTGAAACTGCTAGGCAGCTAGATTTAACTACTCTGAGGGATGTGATTATCACCCTGGGGGATCTAGCTGGGTAACTCTGTAGTTACCCAGCTGGATCCCTTTTGAAAATTGTCCTCAAAGTACCTTAAACAAAATTCAGTCCCTATGTTATGCAGCATGGCAGATAATGCAAGAAGAATCATTTGCTTTTCTGCTTTCAGAGCTCCACAAATAATATCTCCCATGGAAACCTGGAAACCTCCTCTCTGTCCTTTCAAACGATATGTGCCTGAGAGGCGAGATTGTCACGTTACTGCCAATTCTGTAATACATAGTCTTGTGCTCCAGAAATCACTATGGAACACTGCGCACACATGTCTTGTAACTTTTTTTTACAGCTTTTAAATTCCCAGTCTTCTGACTACTGTACATTTCTTCAAACAATATTGCCATCTGAGTGATATCAATCAGACAGGATTGCCCTTTCATGTCTCCACTTGCAGAATCAGCCCACTTGACTGAATTCTGATTACCTCTGGCTTCACAAAAGTAAATGCAATATATTTTTCATATCACGGCTACTGGTTATAAGAAAGCATATAATAAAAGCAGTATGGAATCTCTAACTATAGAAGCATATTGCTAAAATTATATTATAGCTTTGGATTGTACGATTGTCTCTCATAAGGGTTTGCTCCATATGGGGAAAACAGCTGGGAATGAAAATGCAAAACCAGACAGCAGCAGCCAAAGTTGGGCACAGGTTGGTGCACATTTAGGAGTTAATTTTACCAAGATTCATCCACATGTAAAACCTGTTTGACAAGTCAAAAATGATTTTTTTTAAAGGTATATGTCCACAAAGATTAAGTGCATGGAAAGGTGTTCCTAGGAATGTAGTTAGCTGGAATGGAGGCAGAGTTTCACTGTACATATGTATTTTATAAATACGTATGTACATGTATAGAACACATGCATGCATTTACACCTTTGAAGCAGGAACACATTTGTGCATGGGCATCTGCTCACATTAGGATTGGTTCTGGGAGCCAGTTTTACAAGGGCATATAGGCGCCTTTACAATATGCGCTCAAAATAGGTGGCTTTTCAGAATTTCCATATAGGTATCCTATTACCCAAACGATAAATGATAATATTGTCCTTCTATTGTTGAAAGCATTTGAAGTATGGGATTCAGTTTTGGGTAACCATCTTCGAGAAGGATATCTAAATGTAAGAGCCCAAAGGATGGAGTCCTGTTGTATGTCTACTTAGGACATGTTAATAGTGGTGAGCATTAAGTGGGCTAAACGTCTGCTACAACCCCCTATTGCAAGTCGCCATAGTGGTTCAGTAAATTTTAATATATCCACCCCTAAAGAGAGTACTACAGAATACTGAGAGAAATGAGTAGGAGTTGGAAGTGAGGAAGTGATTCCCTTTTCTTCCTCTCTGCAGTTGGTTACAAAATAGCACTACAGAGTTTAGGCTGTGGGTGCTGTGGAAAAATCTCTTGTCTGTGAACCTCAGGCATAATCTTTCCCCTTTAGTGATCATTTTTGGAGTGGGAGAGTTCCTCTTTTTTTCATAGGAAAAATAGTTTATTTCCTTTCTTGTTCTCCATGGCAGAACACACAATGTAAAGATTTTGTGAGATTCAGGATTCCTAGAAGCCTATTAGGAATCTGCAGCAAGCAGCTGTATTGACTATTCTAGCTTGTGTAAAAGTGCTAGCTTGGTACTAAAAAAAAAGGGTAGTAAGGAGCAAGTTTTCACTATTGGCATTTCTTTTTGATCATAAGGCAGCATATCAATTTTTCAAATAAACCAAACTACATATCTAGTACCCACAGAAAGGAAGAATGATTTCAAGCCTACTGATTTCAAGGAAAATAGAAACAAGGAGTGACCTATCATTAGAGAGACCTTCAGAGCTTGGATCAATGAGAGAATTCCAGAGTAGTCCTATGAGAGCACCATAATGGATTTTTCTTCAAGAACATGTATGTTGCATCCATTGTCAGTATTCAAAAGTGTTTTGAAAGCTTTATTTTCATTGAAACAACCAAACTGGCATGGAGAATGAATCTGTTGGAGTGACCCTCAGTCCTGATCCTTACAGACACTCTCCTGTCCAGATGACCCATGTTAGAAAGGTTACAAAGCAGGCCATTAGACTAATGAAGGGAACAGAGGCTTACATATACTGATAGACTCCGGCTGTTTATATTAGAAAAAAAGATGTCATCAGGAAGATTTAGGAGTATGTTTACCAAAGGTTAAAGCGCATTAATGAAATTGATGTGCATTAAGTGCCATTGCACCCATAGAAATAGATGGGTTCTGGGCATTAACACATTAACTTTATTAACATGCATTACATTTTTTAGTAAACAAACATACTCCTTAATAACACTATATTGTTATACCTATGAACCCAAAATCCCACTAGTGATATAGAGTAGTTACTCACCTGTAACAGGTGTTCTCCAGGAGCAGCAGGAATCAGTCCTCACATATGGGTGACGTCGGCGCCGATGGAGCCCCCGTGCGGAGCATTTCCCCAGCTTTCAAAGAAAGCCTTTGGGAATTGCAGCGCGCATGCGCGGTCCCCTTCCCGCCCAAGGGTGCCATCTTGCTCATGACATAGCTAAAAGACAGCAAACAATTAGCAATATAAATCATATGACTGTAACTCCAAGGAGAGGAGGGAGGGTTGTGAGGACTGATTCCTGCTGCTCCTGGAGAACACCTGTTACAAGTGAGTAACTACTCTTTCTCCAGGACCAAGCAGGAAGTCAGTCCTCACATATGGGACTCCCCAGGTTAAGGCTACCGGAGACCTCAAGCCGAAAAAGAATGAGTTCCCTCTAGCTCATCAGTACGTAAGGAAGGAATCTTCTCTGAGAAAGCCCCCAACTGGTAGCCCAACACCAGGGCCGGAGGGTAGGAGTTGCCTAAACCCCAAAGAGATTATGGAGTACTGCCTGTCTGAAAGCACTGTCCCTGCGGGACTCCCTCTCAAGGCAGTAATGGGCTGCAAAAGTCTGGCTTGAAGACCAAGTAGCGGCCCGGCAGATGTCTGCCAACGGAACAGAGCAGAGATGAGCCACTGACGCAGCCTTCGCCCTGACACAATGAGCCGTGACTCGACCCTCCAACGAGAGGCCGGCTGCCCCATAAGCCCAGGTGACACAGTCAGCGACCCATATGGACAAAGTATGCTTGGAGACAGGTAGCCCCAACTTATTGGGGTCAAAAGAAACGAAGAGCTGAACAGCCCTCCGGTGCTCTCGCGTACGCTTGAGGTAGAAGGATAATGCCCTCCTACAGCCCAGGGTATGCAGGACCATCTCAGCCCGGTTGGCATGCAGCCTGGGAAAGAAGGTTGGAAGAACCACCTCCTGATTGAGGTGAAAAGGGGAGACAACCTTAGGAAGAAACTTTGGGTGAGTCCGTAAGACTACCCTATTCCTGTAGAACCTAGTGTAAGGGGGATCAGACACTAGGGCCTGAAGTTCACTCACTCGCCTAGCAGAGGTAAGAGCTACCAGAAACAAGGTTTTCCAGGAGAGAAAACGGAGAGGGCAGGTAGCCATAGGTTCAAATGGCGGACAAGTAAGCCGCTGTAAGACCACATTCAGATCCCACTCAGGGGCTGGTGGACGCAAAGGAGGCTTAAGCAGGAGGAGGCCTCTGAGAAAACAAGCCACCAAAGGGTGGTTGGAAAGAGGCCTCCCGTCCACCGGCGAGTGGTGCGCTGAGAGGGCACTGAGGTGAACCCTCCTATGAATTCCAAGTTCTGGGACGGGAGCAAAGTGGACTTTGCGAAGTTTATGATAAACCCTAAGTGCTGAAGCAGAGCCATAGTGCGAAGGGTGGCTTGACTGGCCTCCTGGGAAGACTGGCCCCTTATGAGCCAGTCGTCCAGGTATGGAAACACAAAAAACACAAATACACAAAAACACAAAAAACACAGAAGTCTTAGTTGTCACCAGAAACAAGCTCTTCTCCCCACCAGTTTCACTCAAAGTAAGAGACGCTGAGCTCCCAATCAAGAAGTCAATCCGCTACCTAGGTGTTATACTCGATCAACGGCTAGATTTTACTGAGCATATAAAAAGCACGGTAAAAACGATTTACTTTAAGATAAAAAGCTTACGCCAACTAAAACCCATGTTAGAAGTGAATGACTTCCGTTCAATATTCCAGGCAATAGTCACTCCTCACTTTGACTATGCAAATATTGTCTTACATGGCCTACCAATGAACACCATCAACCCGCTGCAACTTGTAATGAATACTGCTGCACGTCTCTTATTAGGTGCATCAAGAAGAGACCATATTACGCCAATCCTAATGGACTTACACTGGCTCCCAATAAGATGCAGAATTACTTATAAAGCGCTCCTTATCACATTCAAGGCCTTCTATAAAATTTCGCCATCAACGATCGCTGTCCTCATCTGTCAAGCACCTAGTACAAGAGCAAGAAGACCTCTCACTGAAAACATGCTAGTCATACCCAGCGAATCCACAAATTGGTCACAATCAACGATCAACAGGGCATTTAATTCTTTTGCTCCTAGATGTTGGAATAAACTCCCCCCAGATATTAGAGCAATACAAGATATTAAACAATTCAGAAAGGCTATCAAGCACTATTTATTCACGGAATACTTTCAGCCACCGTAACATAGATCACCTGCAACATGTACCTCCAGTGCTTAACAAAAACCCAAATATACTAGAATTAAGCAATGCAGTTGTATATACACTTAGAAATACATATGTTTTTGTTGATCTTATGTAAATGGAATGGTTCTACAAATAGAGTATCCCAGTTATCCAAGTTCTTAAACTGTTATCTGTAAACTCATACTTGTTTAAATGTACTGAGATGTTTTTGTTCTATGTAAACCGCGCTGATGCCGAATAGTGCGGTATAGAAGAAACTTTAAATAAATAAATAAATTAAAAGACCTTGAAGCCTCAGGTAGGCCGCCACCACTGCCAGGCACTTGGTGAACACCCTGGGAGCGGAGGTTAGGCCAAAGGGAAGTACTCTGTACTGGTAGTGGTTTCCCCCCACAACAAATCTGAGATACTGTCTGTGGTCTGGATGAATAAGGATGTGAGTATAAGCATTCTTTAGATCTAAGGAGCATAGCCAATCTCCCTGCTGGAGGTAGGGCAGCAGGATTCCAAGGGTAAGCATCTTGAACTTTTCCCTCTCCAGGAACTTGTTGAGGTTGCGCAAGTCTAGGATGGGTCTGAGGCCTCCTGTTCTTTTTGGTACTAGAAAGTACCTGGAATAAAAGCCGTGACCTCTCAGGTGATGGGGCACCGGTTCCACAGCCTGTTCCTTTAGCAGACTTGCTAACTCCTGAAGGAGTAGGTCCCTGTGCAGAGGGAGTCTTGGAGGCTCCCCTGGAAAATAGGAGGGAGGAACCTGGTGAAAATGGAGAAGATAGCCCTTTTGGACTATATGGAGCACCCAGGTATCTGATGTGACGGCTGACCACCTGTGGGCAAAGTGGGCCAGCCGGCCTCCTGTGCTGATGTGAGCCAGCTGAGGAGAAAAGGCTATACTTGCTGAGTCAAAAACCCCCACCCTGTTGAGCAGGGGCCGGTGTCGGTGGCTTGGGGGCCTTCTGCCTACGGGGCCCATGACCCTGCCCCTTGGCCAGCTGATCCTGTTGGGGAGCTGCAGAGGCCTGATAATGAGGGTATGGTTTATAGGCAGATGACTTCCTCGGGTAAAAGGTCTTTTTTCCCGAGCCCTTCTTCTTCTGAGAAGGGGCAGAGGTTTTTTTGGACAGCCTAGTCCTGGTCAGAGTCTCGGTCTCGAGTTCTGCAGCCTTTTCAGCCACGGGCTTGCCAAAGAGGTTTTCACCTCGGCAGGGGACATCGACCAACTTGTCCTGCACCCATGGCTTGAGGTCGAATAACTGTAGCCAAGCCTGTCGGCGGGCACTGATGCCGGCCCCGGCTACTCAGGACGAAGCCTCGAAGCCATCGTAGGCTGCTGGAGAGATAAACTTCGAGCACTCTCGAATACCAGTGGACAAGGCTTGGAACCGCTGCAAAGGTTCCTCGGAGAGACCAGCAGAGAACCCGGCAATCTCCTTTGCCAGGTCTCGGAGATACATGCCCATGTAGAGCTGGTAAGTCTGGACACAGCAAGCAAGC
Organism: Ichthyophis bannanicus; assembly: GCA_033557465.1. Classification (NCBI taxonomy): domain Eukaryota; kingdom Metazoa; phylum Chordata; class Amphibia; order Gymnophiona; family Ichthyophiidae; genus Ichthyophis; species Ichthyophis bannanicus. The sequence continues at coordinate 98,197,507 of CM066040.1, read as the reverse complement.
ATAGAGCCCTGGAAGCACTTCTTACCGAGGGCATCCAGGTTCCGGGCCTCCCGGCCGGGAGGCACCGAGGAGTGCATCTTCTGACTTTTCAGTCGATGCATGGCCAATTCCACAACCATGGAGTGGTGCGGTAATTGTGCCTTTTGGAACCCGGGGCTCTTGCGGTTTTGAGGCCGGGGTCTCCCACATGCGGAAGAGCAGCCGCTCCAGCATCGGAGGAACCGGTACAGTAAAGGCCTCCTTCGGGGGAGAGTCATACTGGAGGGCCTCGAGCTCCTCGGCTCGAAGCTCCTCCTCGGGATCCGCAGGGAAGGCCAAGGCCTTGGCCATATCCCGCACAAAGTCCGAGAACCGGGTATCCTCCGGTGGGGATCGTCTCTGAGGTTCGGACTCCGGCGAGTCCGATGGGACACACCGAGTCCGATAAGTGTCGGGTGACTCTTCATCCTCTGTCTCCCAGCCCGACTCCTCGGAGGAGGAATCGAGCGGCTCCGGTCCCGAACGGGAGGCCAAGGGAGACCGTGGCCGAGGATCGACTCGAGCCCGAATGGACTTGAGGATCGGCTCGGCCTCCGGGGTCGACTTGGACGTCGAGGTCCCGGTGGTCGGGGCAGATGCACCGGTGAGACCAGCGATCAATGCCCGCTGCTGTTCCATGAAGGCAGCGAGGCTGCTTTCCAAGGCCGTCAACCTGAGTCCGAGCTCAGGAGACCCAGCAGCCCCCAACTCGGGCCCCGACGGCGTCGGGCCTGACGTCGGCTCCCCTGAAGGAGAGTCCACGAGGACTACAGCACTCACGTGTCCAGGAGACTCCATCTCGATACGAGGATGTTTGGCAGGCCTCTCCAACTCCAAAGACCCAGGACGGCTATCGGGGCTATGCAACCTGGCCCTCGAGGAACCAGGAGCGTCCACCGACCCCACCCTCGCGGGTTTCTTCTTCCTGCGATGTTCCCGCAAAGGAGACCCCGCTCAGAGGAAGCCCGACGCTGCTCGGGGCCGGAGTCCCGAGACGTCGAGGCCTCTGACGAGGTCCGGGCCCGTCCGGACGCGGAGTCAGAGAAGATCCTATCCTTCTGGTGCTGCTGACTCCTCAACGCCTTCAAGGACATTTTTCCACACGGACCACAGATCATCAGGTCATGATCGGGTCCGAGGCAGTGGAGGCAGCAGTCATGTGTGTCGGTAAGAGACATAAGTTTCTTACACCGATCACACTTTTTAAACCCGCTGGTAGCCATCGGGGGAAAAAGGGCCCCTGCGAGGTCAAAAGACCGGGCTGCCAGTGAAAAAAGAAAAATGGCGCGAACGCTAGTCACAAAGGACAAAAAACGAAAAAGAGAGAGTGGACTCGATACCGGCGTATCGGGCCAAGGCGGGAAAAGGATCCGGCATCGAACCGAAGAAAAAAGAGAAAAAATAGGGAAATCAACTTTTTCCTTGGGGAAAAACGAACTATGTCCATCGGGCTCCGCAGAAAAAAGAGGACTGAGCAAGATGGCACCCTTGGGCGGGAAGGGGACCGCGCATGCGCGCTGCAATTCCCAAAGGCTTTCTTTGAAAGCTGGGGAAATGCTCCGCACGGGGGCTCCGTCGGCGCCGACGTCACCCATATGTGAGGACTGACTTCCTGCTTGGTCCTGGAGAATTTATTTTGTTTTATTTATTTACAACAAAATAAACAAAAGAAAAAAAGATCTAATCAAACAAAATGCTGTTCCCAGACCCGCTCAACCTGTGAAAATAAATTTTTATTTTATTTTTTATTTACAGAATTTATTGCCCATCAATCAAGACCTTCTTGGCAAGTAACATAGAAATATCTGAAATAATAATAAAACCAAATGGACACAAAAGCATACAACTGGCTAAAACCATTAAATGATAATGGTCATGCCACATTTGCCCCTCAGTTTCTCTCCCTGTCTTAGTCCATCCCTGTGTTTAATTGCTTGAAATGGAGTAGGAGTGATCTTCAGTCATTCCTATCCACAAATGCTGTAGTCACTATGACACTGGCTGACCTAATACCAATGCCATTTTTAAATTTAGCAATGGAAGAGCAAGGGCAACTGAGGATCTCTCCTGGCCCATTTTGAGCAATTTAATTGCATGGACAGGCTAAGAGGTTTGCATGGGCAGGCTAAGAGGTAGGAAGGGAGGGCCCAGGAACATTTATTTTTACAGTTTGGGCACATTTATCTGCCAGCCTGTGAATCCTATGTGTCTATCTTTTTAACATCTTTGTTAGTGATATTGCAGAAGGGCTGTTGGGTAAGGCTTGCCTTTTTGCAGATGAATCAAAATCTGCAATAGAGTAGACACCCAGGAAGGTGTTGACAACATGAGAAGGGATTTAGCTAAGCTTGAAGAATGGTCCAGAATTTGGCAGCTGAAATTTAATGCTATAAAATGTTGAGGCAAGCATTTGAGTTGCACCAATCCAAAGGAACGGTACAGTATAGGAGGTGACATACTTCTTCTTTCGTGGACAGAACGGGACCTAGGCGTGATTGTGTCTGACGATCTCAAAGTAGCTAAACTGGTAGAAAAGGCGATGGCAAAAGCTAGAAGGATGCTTGGGTGCATAGGGAGAGGAATGACCAGCAGAAGAAAGGAGGTGATAGTGCCTCTATAAGTCTTTGGTGCGACCTCATTTAGAGTATTGTGTGCAATTCTAGAGACCGCACCTTCAAAAGGATATAAACAGGTTAGAGTCAATGCAGAGGGTGGTTACTAAAATGGTTAATGGTCTTTGTTATAAAGCATATGAGGACAGACTTAAGGATCTTAATATGTATACTTTAGAAGAAAGGCGGGACAGAGGTGATATGATTGAGACGGAGAGCCTCTTTCAATTGAAAGCAAGCTCTGCTATGAGGGGATATAGGCTGAGGGTGAAAGGGAAAGACTCAGGAGTAATATGTGGAAATATTTCTTTACGGAAAGAGTGGTAGATGCATGGAATAGTCTCCCAATGGAGGTGGTAGAAATGAGGACAGCATCGAAATTCAAAAAAGCATGGGACAAACACAGAGGCTCTCTATACAAAAAAAAGGAGACTCTTGTAGAGGGTGATATGGAAGGGCAGACTAGATAGGCCATGTGGCCTTTTTCTGCTATCATGTTTCTATGTATACATTTATTTTATCATTATTAGTGTGCCATTTATTACATTTATTAATTATGTATGTTGTTTTCTCCATTTGTACCTGTCTCTGCATATCCTGATAACATTTTTTTGCAGCTTTCTAGTCTGCCTATTGAGGCCAAGCTAGCAATTAATCCATTACCTATTTCTTTTCTGTCCTGGTATTTTATCAAGCATTTTCCATTTTTCTGTCCATTGCTTTACTCTTCCTGAATGACTACCCCCTCCCCCTCCTGAGGCTTTGCCTAAACCTCTCTTCCTGTTTTTTTCCCATGTGTCCTGATTCCTCTCTGCCTCAGCATCGAGAAGCTGCTTACCTGCCAGTTTGGGCACATTTACCTGCCAGTCTGTGAGTCCTGTGTGTCTAATGATATATTTATTTTATCATTGTAGGTGTGATATTTAATTATCTGTATGTTTGTTCAGTTTTCTCCATTTGTACCTCCTTCCCACCCCTCTACCCACCCACCCTGTGGCATTCAGTCTCTTATAGCCATCTTGTGCTCATTGCCATGATTATTCACAGGTGCACCTAATCCCCTGTGATCTCTCTCCCAGCTATCCTTATTTCTTCTGATTTCTTTTCTCTTCTCCATCTCTTTCTTTTATGGCTCCTCATCACTTTCTCTTCCTACTTCTCATACTCCATAATTGTCTCCCCTCCTACCAATACCTTCAAGCCCCTCACTTATCTCCACTTTACCATCCTCACTTTCCCCACCATTTTGTCCTCTACCCTATCATCAGCTCTTGGGCAATCCAGGCCAGGATCTCTGCCTGCCTTTGACATTGCTGCTTGGTTGTCTCACCACTGCTTGAAATTGAACATGGCCAAAAATGAGCTTCTTATTTTTCCCCCTAAACCTTCCTTTCCCCTTCCTCCTTTCTCAGTCTCTATAGATAACTTTCTACTCCTCCCTAACTCCTCACTCCTTCTCCACCCACATCCAACTGATAGCTAAAACCTGCCCATTCCTTTCTTAAAACACTACTAAGACATTTATCCACTCCTTAGCCACCTCCCATCTAGACTTTTGTAACCTACTTCTTGCTGGTCTCCCTCTGAATCTTCTATCTGTTCAGCACTCTGCTGCACGGCTAATCTTCCACCAGCCTCATCATGCTTACATTACTGCTCTTCTCAAGTCACCTCATTGGCTCCCTATCCATTTCCACATCCAGTTCAAATTTCTCCTGCTGACCTATAAGTGCATTCTCTCTGCATCTGCTCACTAACTTTCCTCTCTTATTTCTCCCTACACCCCTCCTTGAGAACTCCGCTCTTCTGGCAAATCGCTTCTATCTGTGCCCTTCTATTGCTAATTTCAGACTTCGCACTTTTCACCTTGCTGCTCCTTATGCCTGGAACAAAACACCTGAGTCTGTACATCAGGCGTCTTCTCTGACCCTTTTCAAATCCAGGCTGAAAATTCACATCTTCGCTGTCTCTTTTGGATCTTGACTCACCTGATCTCTTTTAGGAACATAGAAACATGATGACAGAAAAAGACCACATGGCCTATCTAGTCTGTCCTTCCATATCAACCACAACAACAGTCCCCTTTTTTCCTTTAGAGATCCTCTGTGTTTGTCCCATACTTCTTTGAATTCAGATATTGTCCTCATCTCTACCACCTCCACTGGGAGATTCCACGGATCCACCACTTTTTCCGTAAAAAACTATTTCCACATATCACTCCTGAATCTATCCCCTTTCACCCTCATCCCATGTCCCCTCATAGTAGAGCTTGCTTTCAATCGAAAGAGGTTCTCCTCCTGTGCATTTATGCCACAGAGGAATTTAAATGTCTCAGTCATATCATCTCTATCCTGCCTTTCCTCTAAGGTATACATATTAAGATCCTTAGGTTTGTCCTCATATGTTTTATAATGAAGACCATTAACCATTTTAGTAGCCACCCTCTGTACTGACTCCAGCCTGTTTATATCCTTTCAGAGTTGCGGTCTCCAGAATTGCACACAATACTCCAAATGAGGTCGCACCAAAGACTTATACAGAGGCACTATCACCTCCTTTCTTCTGCTAGCCATTCCTCTCCCTATGCACACAAGCATCCTTCTAGCTTTTGCCGTCACCTTTTCTACCTGTTTAGCTACTTTAAGATCATCAAACATAACATGCCTAGATCCCGCTCTTCTTTAGTGGACAAAAGTACTTCACCCCCCTATAATATATTGTTCCCTTGGATTGCTGCAGCCCAAATGCATGACCTTGCATTTTTTAACATTAAATCCCAGCTGCCAAATTCTAGACCATTCTTCAAGCTTAGCTAGATCCCTCCTCATATTATCTACACCTTCCTGGGTGTCTACTCTATTGCAGATTTTGGTATCATCCGCAAAGAAGCAAACCTTATTCGACAGCTCTTCTGCTATATCACTAACAAAGATGTTAAAAAGAATCGGACCAAGGACAGATCCCCGGGGCACACCACTGATAGCCTCCTTCTCTTCAGAGTGAGCTCCATTTATCTGTACCCTTTGTCGCCTCCCACTCAACCAATTTCTAACCCAATCAGTAACTTTAGGGTCCATCCCTAGCATGTTCAGTTTGTTTATAAGTCGCCTGTGAGGAACGGTGTTAAAGGCTTTACTGAAATCTAAATACACCACATCTAGGGCTCTCCCTAGGTCTAACTCCCTAGTCACCCAGTCAAAGAAATCAATCAGATTTGTCTGACAAGACCTGTCTCTGGTGAATCCATGCTGCCTCGGATACTGTAATCTGCTGGACTCCAGAAACCTCACTATTTTCTCTTTCAGCAGTGCTTCCAATAATTTACTCACCACCAAAGTTAAAATAACCAGCCTGTAGTTCTCAACCATATCCTTACTTCCACTTTTGTGTAAAGGGACCACATGTGCCTCTCTCCAGTCCTTTGACACCACTCCCGACTCCAACGAGGCATTGAAAAGGTCAGTCAGTGGTGTTGCTAGAACGTCCCCAAGTTCCCTCAGTGTTCTAGGGTGCATCCCATCTGGTCCCATCACTTTGTCTACTTTAAGTTTAGCTAGTTTCTCACGAACACAGTCTTCTGAAAATCATTCAAGATGCCCCTTGCTTCTGTTCCTATTTGAGGGCATTTTCTGAGGTCTTGCTCCTGGTTCTTCATCTGTGAACACAGAATAGAAATATTTGTTAAGCAATTCCGCTTTATCCTTACCAGCTTCTACATATTCCCCCCCCCCCTTCACCCTTGAATCTGACAATACCACTTTTACCCTTCCTCTTCTCACTAACATATCTGAAAAATGTCTTATCCCCCCATTTTATTGTATTGGCTATTTTCTCTTTTTGAATCTTTGCCTTCCTGACTACATTGCTAGCTTCTCTAAGTTTTTCCAAATATAGATGCCTATATTCCTCTCTCTATGATCTCTTGTATTTTATGAAGGCCTCCCTCTTTTTCTTCACTTTTTCAGCTACTTCTTTCAAAAACCATAGCAGTCTCCTTTTCCTTTTACCTTTATTTACCATTTTAACAAAAAGGTTGGTTGCCCTTAAAATATCCCCTTTCAGTTTTGCCCTTTGTTTTTCTACATTCCCCCAGCTGTTCCCATCCCGCTAATGACTCCCAGAGGTATTTGCCCATCTTGGCAAAGTTAGTTTTCCTAAAATCTAAGACCCTCGCTTTTGAATGGATTTTAACAGCCCTAGTCCTAATACTGAACCACATCATCTGGTGATCACTGGATGCAAAATGATCTCCCACTATAACATCAGAAACACTTTCACCATTGGTAAGCACCAAGTCCAGTATGGCCCCTTCATGTTTAGGTTCTGTTACCAGTTGCCTGAATAGTTCTCCCTGTAGAGAATCCAGGATCTCCTTACTTCTAGATGATATTACAGCAGGAATGTGCCACTCAACATCTGGCATATTGAAATCCCCTATCAGTAGCACATCCCCTTTCCTAGCAATGCTGCGTATGTCTTCAATTAACTCTCCATCTACCTCTTCCTCCTGTGAGTGAGGTCTATATATCACGCCAATGCAAATAGATTTCTCTTTCCCTCTTTCTTGTTTAACCCACAGTGCCTCCTCTCTCCCTTTTAAGCACTTTAGTTCCAAAGCTTTAATATTATTTTTACATAAAGTGCCACTCCTCCTCCCCTTCTTCCTACCTGTCCTTTCTGAATAAAGTATAGCCTGGTATAGTTACATCCCAGTCATGGTTTTCTGTGAACCATGTTTCTGTAACTGCCACTAAATCCAAGTCAGTCTCTCCCATTAAAACTTCAACATCTGGGATCTTATTTCCCATGCTACGGGCATTTATATACACCGCTTTCCATATGTTGTTCCTTTTACCCATTTCCATAAAGGTATTTAATGTTTCACTTACCTGGGTGCTTTCACTTAATTGGGGGTTTTCTTCACCCATCCCCAACAAATCTAGTTTAAAGCCCTCTTCAGTAGATTTGCCAGTCTCCTACTGAAGACATGTCAACCTTTCTTGGACAGATGGATACCATCTCTGCTATGCAACCCTTGGAACAGCATCCCATGGTCCAGGAAACCAAAACGCTCTTGATGACACCACCCATGCATCCATGCATTCATCTCCAGGATGTGAGCTTCTCTGCCTTGGCCTTTACCCTCAACAGGGAGGATTGAAGAGAACACCACCTGCGCCCCTATCTGCTTTACCCTCTGTCCCAGAGCCATGAAGTCACTTCTGATATGCTCAGAGGGATACCCGGCAGTATCATTTGTGCCGACATGGATTAGCAACATTTGTGTTTCCTTCTCATGCCCCCTAGATGTATCCCATGTCTACAGCTACTGTGTTGTTTGTTTTGACTATATTGTAAGCTCTGATGAGCAGGGACCGTCTTTTACATGTGTTTGTGCACCGCTGTGTATGTATTGTGGTACTATATAAATGTTCAGTAGCAGTAGTAGTAGTAGGCAGAGAAGGCAGGTGGATGGGTCTCGATGGGTGAGACTCTTTTGTAATCTATTTGCAGAAGGTCTGGGTGCTTTTTGAAAACAAAATGAAAAACTAACCAAATTTATTTTTTTGTTTCATTTTGAAAATGAAACCGGAAATTTCATTGAAGCTTCTTATTTCAATTCTAAATGAAAGGATATCCTTATTTATTACTAGAATAAGTATTAGGCAATCAGCCGTCATTTGATACTCCATTGGACTGGAAAAAAAAGTCATGTGACAGTTCACTGAAAATGTTTTCTCCCTGCCAAGCCAATGGCTTCATTTTCTGGTTTATATGATCTCCCACAAATGGCTTTTCTCACATTTATAGGTAGACTAGATAAAAGCTGAGTAATGACTGAAAGCAAAGCAAATTTCTGATTTTGTGGTCACTGTTTATGGGAGATCAACTACTGATAATCAACATATGGTTCTCCTCAAACCTAATCCCTCTCCAACTGATTTCCTTTTATGTAGTTTGCCCAGTGCATTTTCCATAGAAAAAAAGGTGTTTGGTACTCATATACAGGTCTCTTTCATTAATGCACGAGGACCATGAGTTAATTTTAACAGGCAATGAAAAAGGCCCTGAATTTGCCAATAATGATCATGACAGAAGAAACATAAATCAAATCCTGAGCAATATGTTATCAGTTGTTTTACAAACAGTGGTTTGTTTGGCAATCATTTTGGATTACAAAGGTTTGCTAAATTTTTTGGATACAGGAGCTTAGAAATGTGCACAATTGATTGTATGTGAGTTAATTCATAGGTAACGTGCATAGAAGCAATATGAGCACACTTTAAATTTTTAGGCACCCAAATGAGCCCAATGTGCTTTCATGAATGCACACTCCTAGTGTTCACAGTTTTTGGGTGACTGGGAGGCTCACTCATTGCACACAAGCAACTCCTAATGGACAGACTTCAGGTTCATCTTAACCAGGTTCCAGGATGTGCTTTAGTTTGTGGCCCCCAGCAGAACTGTTGCTGTATAGGCTGAGCTGATTTGAGAGGAAAAGATATGTAATAGGGAGAGAGAAGGGGGGAACTAGGTAGTTTCAAATGATAGTTCATGTGTCATAATCCAACAGATGTTGGTCCTGACTGAGCTGGAAGCCAAAGGAACAGGGGAAATTGCACAGCCAAAAATAAAATCAAACTATCTTTTGATCCAAAATGCTACAAAATGAAATAAAAATGTAGTGTAGTGCAAGTTAGAATGAACTGGAACATTATAAAGGCATTTAATTTGTACCAGTTACATCATGACTGCACTATGTCAACAGTTTTATACAATGGCACAAAAAAATAACTATGCAATGTTTCCTAACAAATTTGTCAGTTAGAAAAATATACATATGTTGTCACTCAAAAATGTATTCTATTAGTTTAATTAAAAATTATAAGAAATATAGTGCATACTTTGTCTTGTCTGCCATATTGGTAATATAGTACATTCATTTCCCGTATGATCACCACATGATGAAAGCAAATCCTTAATATCAGAAACTGTTTTATATGAAACAAAGAGTCTCTGAGTGCAGCAGTCATCTGTTGTGCCACCTGTTGTCTGTAATGAATATGTAATGTTAATACATTTAATAATTCCAGATATGCTTCTGTTCCATTACTGACTCTGACACTAATCTGCCTTTTCCTGTGAATGATATGAAACTAGCAGTTAAAAAAAGAAAATTAATTGGGAGAAATTCAGTTGATTAAAATAGTTGTGAATAACCTTTCAGTCTTGTTAAAGCGCTAAGAAATCACATAAAACGTTACAATTTCACTATTGTAAAGGAAAGCATCAAGAACCCTGGTTCTGCCTTTACCAAGGACTCAAGGAGTATCTAAATATTATGGGCCTGGCTTATCAGTGCACTCCTCCATGAACAGAGAGAGTTTATACACCAGAAAATGTTAAAATGTTACAGTTTACATAGTTCTGCCTATTCCAGTCCCCAAATCCCCCTCTCTAGAAAGCATTTCCCAATGGCACAGTCTCACTCATGTGCCATGAATCACATGAAATTATCCCACGTGGGGTTATGGCTTTCTATTGATTGCCAGGATGAGGAGGAAATAGTCTGCTGAAAAGTACAGAGAGCTTCAGCCTCTGATGGAGAGGTGATGTTTCCAAGGAAAATCTGAGAAGGGTTGATGGTGATGAGTATTCCTCTTGCTACTTTGCACAAAATTTGACAAAAAAGTAAACTGCTTTATTGCACAAAGAATTACTTACAGAAGCAGAAGCAAGGAGAAACTGCGGATCAATATGTTGCTCTTTCACGAGAAACGATTGTTATTTGAAATTTTGCAAAAATGGCAGAAGAAATTATTTGGAGTCAATTAGCAGAGAAGACAGTAATGTTTCCTATCTGGGAAAACCTTTGGGAAGATTCTGATCTTATTTTGCAAGAAATCAATTGCCAGCCAGATAGAAACTGCAGTGGTGGAAGCAAAGATAATGGGTCGAGGGCTCGAGGCATGATAGAACCAGTGCAAACTATGCATCTTTCGCAACTGCAGACAGCAACAAGTATTTAACCAGTGCAAACATGAACCTGTAGACTCCAAAATACCTACAGACATTGTGTTATTGATGTGGATTAAAAGTGAAACCAGCGAGGAAGAATAGGTATCCACAAAAACAGGAAAAGAAAACCAGGAGCGGAACCTAAAGACCAGGCCTACACGTAGGTGTATTGGGTCCTCAATAAACTTTTAATTGCTACAATACACCTACGTGTAGGCCTGGTCTTTAGGTTCCGCTCCTGGTTTTCTCTTCTTCTTTTTCTATTGATGTGGATTAAAACAACATACTGCCCATTATACCAATTGTCCTATGAAGGTGGCATAAAGTAAACGGTCCAAAACAAAAGCACATTTCGCTAAGATATGAGCAATCTCAACAACCTGAAATTCAAGTTGCTCAACCAGAAGTTACTGTTGGAAGTATAGATGGTTTTAATGAGACTAATGTGGTTGATGCAGTGAGTTGCACTATAGCAATGTCTGTCCCTTCAGGAGGGAATTCCCAGAACATTAAACTGATGTTGGATACAGACTGTGCTATCTCTGTATTGCCTTTGTCTAATTACACAGGTACACTAAAAAAAAATTTTTTTAAACTGCCTCTAATGTTTCGATTGATTTTTACGTTTTTTGGTGCGCTGAATCCAAATCTGGTAACCAATTTGCTCCATCACGTACAGATTTTTTGCTACATTGGGTTAGCAGTTTGAGGTGAACGTTTCAGATTGAGTGCGATCGAGATAAAAGTTTCTTGGATGAATTCTTTATACTAATTGTTTAGTAGTTATTCAAATAAGAATAAAGAAAATTGTAACAAGGCAGCACATAAGAATAGAGTAATGTCAACAAAACACACTGTGATGGTAGCAAAATTGTCTGCACTTAAAACAGCCACATACATGTGCACAAACATTGAGCATATAAGAGCGAGGTTAGACACAAAGCAAAGCAAAGAAATGTGCAAAAAATGTTGTACAGGTATGTATGTAAGAATAGAAAACGCAAACCGCACCATTGCAATACATGAAGACAAACACCCGATGGTGTGAAAATAAAATTCTAATAAATGAGATCCGACACTGTGGTAATAACTAGCAAATTTTTATTTCAAAGTTTAGTAAAAACACGATATTTGTCAACACAGTTTAGATTTTAAAGTCATTCTTGGGTCAATCAATCTCCTGGTGGGCCCGTTTCTTCTTCCCCCGAATGCTTCTCTTGGTGCGCTGCTTGGCGTATTTTTCATCTGGGGTTTCCCGCAGCAGCAACCAGCAGAAATCAGCCATCATAGTGGTGTTCCATCTTCCTTGGTACCTTCTCTCTGCGTCCTTGATGTCCTGGTGAAACCTTTCACCTTGTTCTTCACTGTACACCCCCAAGTTTTCGGGAAAGTAGTTCACATGGGAGTGCAAGAAATGGACTTTCAGGCTCATGTTACAGCCTTGTTCTTTGAAGGCATTGAGCATCCTGGCAACAATATCCTTATAGTTCTCATCCCGCCTGTTCCCCAAGAATTTGAGAACAACATCCTTGAAGGAATCCCAGGCTTCTTTTTCCTTCTCAGACATCGTTTCAGCGAATGCTCCATCTGAAATGAGTTTCCTTATATCAGGGCCAACAAACACTCCTTCCTTTAGCTTTGCTTCAGAAAGTCGGGGGAACTTTGAGCAAAGGTACCGAAAGCACTAACCATCTTTTGGAAGGGACTTGATGAATTGCTTAATGAGACCCAACTTAATGTGGAGAGGTGGTAATAGAATTTTATCACGAGGTACCAAGCTCTCATGAAGAACATTTTTCTCACCGGGTCTCAAATACTCCCAAATTGGCCAGTCTTTTTTCCCCCAGTGTAGGTCGCGGGCCCGGCTATCCCACAAGCAAAGGAAGCAGGGATATTTGGTGAAACCGGATTGCTGCCCTAATAGCATGGATAGAATTTTAAAGTCTCCACAAATCATCCACTTATGCTCATCATAACGAATCTTCTGAAGAATCAGGGCCAAATTCTCGTATTTTTCTTGGAGAATAACAGAGTGAGCAATAGGAACTGAAGCGAATGTGTTGCCATTATGAAGAAGAACACCTTTTATGCTGTCTTTTGACGAATCAATCAATCCATTCAGCAGGATCATACTTGAGTTTAAACTTTTCCATCACTCCGTATATATCGTTGCAAAATACCAAATCTTCCTCTTTGCTGAAATACTTCAAAAATTGTGTCTCGCGGTTGCGGTACCAATAAAAAGTTGTTCCTGGTGACAATAGATTTTTCTGTTTAAGCCGAGAACCTAGCAGTTGGGCAGCATCTTTTGGGAGTCCTAAATCCCGGACTAAATCATTCAATTCAGCTTGAGAGAAAAGTTCAGGTTTCGGATCTGGTTCAGTTTCAAACTCGGAAGTACTGGACTCATCGGGGGAAAAGCCATCTGATGAGTCTCATCATGATCAGAACCGTCCACACAAATATGATACAAAAATTTTGGTGGTTCAGGCACAGGTACTTCGTTGCTATGAGGCATAGGCCTAATTGCTGAGGGAAGGTTGGGGTAACTTATTACGTTCTTATTTTTTAAGTTGTATCCCTTCACAATGCAAGAGCAAAAATAGCAGTCACTGCTGTGGTCTCTTTGTTCACGCCACATCATAGGTATTCCGAAACGAAATGCTTGTTTTTTACCTTTCATCCATAAGCGTAGATCTTCCTCACATGTCTTGCACAATTTGTGAGGAGCCCACGGTTTGTCTTGATCGCCTAACTTCAAACCGAAATAGGCGAAATATACTTTTTTAATAAATGCAGAAATGTTCCTCTGCCGCTTTTTCACGGTATATTCCCCACAAATAAAACAAAAACTGTCCGGAAAGTTGACGCAACCTCTGGCTCTGTGAGCCATCACAAATACACAGCACTGCAAACTACAACTGTAGTGAACCACTTCGGAATAAAGCTGGATTACGACTGAGCAAACAAAAGGTAATAATGAACTTGCAAGAAACTGAAATTTGACAGGAACGTTCATGTCGCAACCACCGTGTTTGAGCGAGCGAACGAGGCGAGGCGAACAGGAAAGAACATGCGCCAGCGCGAGTACTGGATTTAGCCCCCCGCCTCCCAATTGTCCTGTTAATGTATAAAATGAATACAAAACACTCTAAAATATCATGAGGGAGTGTTTCTAGTTAGTTAACCATTACAACCTCTATTTTGGGCCAAGAAAATAAACTGCAGTCGGCTAAAAAGAAATTATGTGAACATTCCTTATATGGGTAAGAAATCTAATTTTGCAAGAAAACGTGACGTGATGGAACATTTTGGCTATTTTTCCTGGATTCAGCACCCCAAAATCTATAGGAATCAGTTGCAAAACTGGAGGCAGTTTTTTGGTAGTGTACCTGTGTTACATGCAGCATATTTCAGTAGCTTATCACTAACTGCACCTAAGTTGTGCCTGCTCAGTTACTCAAGAAATCCAACGGCAACCCTTGGTTGTTTAGCAACAAAAATAACATTTGAGACAAACTGTGTAACAGTTAAATTCTGTGTTGTACCAGAAGGGACTTTCATTCTGGGCAGAAGCCTTTTAATTGCACTGCATATGGAAGTACCTAGCAACATATCTACATAGTAATTGAGAGCAGATAAAGAGCAGCATGGCCCATCTACTGTACGTTACCATTTTGGTGGCTCTTCTCGGTACCTTTTCTAATTACGCTAAATCCTTTTTAAGATATGGTGACCAGAATTGCACACAATATTCAAGGTGCGGTTGCACCACAGAACGATACAGAGGCATTATAATATCCTTCATTTTATTCTCAATTCCTTTCTTTATGATTCCTAGCATTCTATTTGTTTTCTTTGCTGCCATTGCACACTGAGCGGAGGATTTCAATGTGTTATCCATGATGATGCCTAAACCTTTCCTCCTGGGTGGTGGTTCCTAATCTGGAACCTTGCGTTGTGTAACCATCATTTGGGTTGTTCTTTCCTAGGTGCATAACTTTGCATTTGTTCACATTAAATTTCATCTGCCATTTGAACATCCAGTCTTCCAATTTATCAAGGTTCTTTTGCAATTTTTCACAATCCTCTTGTGTTTTAGCAACTTTGAATAATTTTGTGTCATCTGCAAATTTGATTACCTCACACATTATTCCCATTTCCAGGTCATTTACAAATATGTTAAAAAGCAGCAGACCCAGCACAGATCCCTGGGGTACTCCACTACTCACCTTTCTCCATTGGGAAAATTGGCCATTCAGCCCTACCCTCTGCTTTCTATCATTTAACCAGTTCCTGATCCACAATAGTACACTGTCTGCTATCTTGTGACTTTTTAATTTTGCCAAGAGTCTCTCATGAGGCACCTTGTCAAAGGCTTTCTGAAAATCCAGATACACCTTTATCTACCTGTTTATTCACACCTTCAAAAAATATTAAGACAACATCTTCCTTGGCTAAAGCCATGTTACTTGATCTTTTTAGTTTTTTCTTAACCATTTTCCTCATTTTATCATATTCTCCTTTTTGAAAGTTAAATGCTAGCACAGTGAATTTCCTTGCTATCCTCCTTCCATTTATTAAATCAAATGTGATCATGCTATGAACACTATTGCCAAGCAGCCCCAATACAGTTATGGCTTGTATTGGATACTGCATTTCTCTGAGGACTAGGTCTAAAATAGCTTCCCCTCATGTTGGTTCCTGAACCAGCTGCTCCATGAAGCAGTCATTTATTTCATCTAGAAACGTTATCTCCAAAGCATGTCCAGATGTGACACTGACCCAGTCAATACCGGGATAATTGAAATCTCTCATTATTACTGTGTTGTAAACTTTGCTAGCTTCCCTAATTTCTGTTATCATTTAATCATCTGTCTATTCATTCTATCCAGGTGGATGGTAGTACACCCTCACTGCCATTGCCTTCCTCTTTTTACATGGGATTTCTATCCATAGAGATTCTACAGTGTATTTTGTTTCCTACAAAACCTTTATTCTGTTTAACTCATTGCCCTTTTTAACATATAGAGCCACCCCTCCACCAATTTATTTATTTAACAGTGTTTTTATACAGCTTTATCATTTCAGTCAAAGCAGTTTACATTGTAACTTGAATTTGGTAATGTACATTAAACAGGGACATTGATAACTTGGATTTTTCTGAGGCAGTAGAGGGTTAAGTGACTTGCCCAAGGCCACAAGGAGTGCTTGAGGGAATTAAATCCTGGTCTCTTGGTTCCCAAGCCAGTGCTCTGACTATTAGGCTACCAATGCGATCTACCATATCATTCTGATACATTATCTGAGAGGGAGGAGTGGCTCAGTGGTTGGGACAGGTTACCTCAGGCCAGAAGGCTGGGGATTCAATTCCCACATGGGAACAAGCAACCTCAGGCCGGAGGGACTGGGGTCTCTAGTCCCATGGCCACTCCTTGTGGCCTTGGGCAAGCCACTTAACCCTCCATTGCCTCAGGTACACTTAGATTGTGAGCCCTTCAGGGACAAGGGAATAAAAAGTACCTGTTAGTATACATGTGAACCGCACTGATTCTAAAGAGCATGGTATATAAAATAAATTATAGTTTGTAGCATGGTATCACAATGTTCCATTGGTTTTTCTCCTTACACCAGGTCTCTGAGATGCCAATTATATCTAACTTTTCATTCATTGTTATATATTATAACTGCCCCATCTTAGTTTTTAGACTTCTAGAATTTTCATACAATCATTTCAAAGTTTGCTTTTTTGCTAATATTAAAAGTCTGGCTATTTGATGACAGTTAATTTGGAATCTTTCAACTCTGTCTAATTTTTACTTAAAGGCACCAAGGTTACTTTTACCTTTATGGAACCTCGCAGTCGGGATGCCTTGACTACCCTGTCTTGCTAGTGTCCTTCAAAGATACATCATTCCAAACCATGCACTCTTGGGTGACTGTCAGCTTTCCTCCATTATCTAATTTAAAATCTGCTCCATCTCCTTTTTATTTATTTATTTAGCTGTATTTATATAAGGGGTCATTCCGATGTACAAATAGCGGGGATGGACGTCCCCTCGCTATTCGGGCATTTTCCCGATCCCATCTGCCTTCCTCGCATGTTGTATGGGGAAGGAAGATGGGGTGGGAAGGAGCGGATCAGGGCGGGCAGAGGGCGGTTGTTGGCCCCAGACGTACAGGGCCGATTCCAATGTCGGCCCTGTACGTCCAGGGCTGGCGGCTTGTATGGGGAACTTATTTCATCTCCGAGGGGGAATAAATTCCCCTAGTTACCGGGGGACAGCAGGCCCGGTGCACAGAAGGGGCAGGGGGGTGAGGACATTCCCTGCAGCCCGATCCTGACCTTAGGGGGCCAGATCAAGGGTCGGGCTGCAGGGAAAGCAGCTCTGCAGCCGGCGACCGGGGATCATGGCTTTTCAATAGAGCCACAGTGCCATGGCAACCGGACACCATGGCACCGCGGCTCCATTGAAGAGCCTCGATTGAACTAGCCGGGAAAGGCCTGTACGTGCAGGCCGAACAGAATTGGGGTCCTGGCCTGCATGTACAGGCCTGTTCACGATTCTGATCCAGTGGTTAGACATGCCCTACAGGATCAGAATCCCGGCTCCCTCTGTGCGTCCAGTTCCAACCGGATGCACAGAGGGCACGGACGTCCACGACAGAATCGAGCCCATACCACCTTTCTCCGGGTCAAGGCAGTTTACATGGAACAGAATGTAACTTACATTGAAACAGTGGTATCAAACTATGTACAACATGCAATCAAACATCTTTTGGCTTTTAACTATATGCAGTTCAAAGATGTCTGGTATAGAAACCCGGGATGGAGGGTAGGGACTGATCTAAGTCTAAAAGAGATCCTGGAGAACAGCTTGGCCAGACAAGGCATCCCATTGGGAGTCCTTGTCCAGGCAATAGTGGGCAGCAAAAGTGTGGACAGAAGACCAGGTTGCTGCCTTGCATATTTATTTAACCAGTTTTGTATACCACCATATCACATCAATCGCTACAGAGCATAGATTTGCCATAAAGGTAGCCATAGCCTGAACATTATGTGCAGTGACGTGACCCTCGAGAGAAAGTCCTGCATTTTTGTAAGCAAAGGAGATACAATCTGCTATCCATCTGGAGAGATTTTGCTTGGATACTGGCAGTCCCAGGTGACTTGAGTCAAAGGTGATGAAAAGTTGGGAAGCTTTTCTGTGCTCTTGAGTTCTCTGGAGATAAAAAGCCAAAGCACGTTTGCAATCCAGAGTGTGAAGGGTTGCTTCTGCCCTAGAGGAATGAGGTCTAGGGAAAAAGACAGGGAGGTAAACCGACTGGTTTAAATGGAAGGGCGAGACCACCTTTGGCATAAAGTGGGGATGAGTTCTAAGCACTACCTTATCATGGTGGAATCATGTATAAGGAGGGTCAGCCACCAAAGCCTGAAGCTCACTAATGCGTCTTGCTGAAGTGAGGGCAATTAGGAAGGTGACCTTCCAGGTGAGAAACTTTAGAGAAGTATGACTTGAGAAGCTGTCCTAAAAAAACATTGAAATCCCATGCTACTGGGGGTGGCTTATTGGGAGGCTTAATTAATAGAAGACCCCTCATGAAGCATGCTACAAGCAGCTGAGAAGAGGTGAGTTGACCATCTAAGGGCATGTGAGAGGCCTCAATTGCACTTAGGTATACTCTTATTGAATTGGTTTTTGAGTCCAGAAGAAGAGAGGTGGAGAAGATATTCAATTAATGCATCCACCGGAGCTGAGAAGGGGTTAGGATCCCTTTCAGAACACCAGAGAGAGAATCTATGCCACTTGAAGGCGTAGGAGCGCCTGGTGGAAGGTTTCCTAGAAGCTAAAAGGATAGCTTTTACCTGTTAACATAAGAATATAAGATATGCCATACTGGGTCAGACCAAGGTCCATCAAGCCCAGTATCCTGTTTCCAACAGTGGCCAAATCTAGGTCATAAGTACCTAGCAGTCTCCCCAAAAGACACAGGTTCCTCAATGCTTGTACTGGGTCAAGCAGTGATATCCTGGGTCCCTTTTAATAATGGTTTATGGACCTTTCATCCAGGAACTTGTCCAAATCTTTTTTAAACCCAGCTAACAGCTTTTACTACATCCTCCGGTAACAAATTCCAGAGTTTGATTACACATTGAGTGAAAAAATATTTTTTCTTATTAGTCTTAGATAGGTTACCCTGTAGCTTCATTGCATGTCCCCTAGTCTTTTTATATTCTGATGACATAAACAATTGATCTATGTTTACCCGTTCCACTCCATTCATTAATTTATAGACCTCTATCATATCTTCCCTCAGCCGTCTCTTTTCCGGGTTGAAGAGCCCTAACCTTTTTAGCCTCTCTTCATAGGAGTATCCTTCCATCCTCTTTACCATTTTGGTGGCTCTTCTCTGTACCTTTTCTAATAATGCTATATCCTTTTTAAGATACGGCGACCAGAATTGCACACAATATTCAAGGTGCGGTCGCACCATGGAACGATACAGAGGCATTATAATATCCTTTGTTTTATTTTCCATTCCTTTCCTTATGATACCTTTCATTCTATTTGCTCTCTTGGCCGTCGACGCACTCTGGACGGAGGGTTTTAGCATGTTATCCATGATGACATCTAAATCTTTTTCCTGGGTGGTGGTTCCCAATGTGGAACCTTGCATCGTGTAACCATAGTTTGGGTTGTTCTTTCCTAGGTGCCTAACTTTGCACTTGTCCACATTAAATTTCATCTGCCATTTGGATGCCCAGTCTTCCAATTTATCAAGATCTTCTTGCAATTTTCCACAATTCTCTTGCGTTTTAACAACTTTAAATAGTTTTGTGTCATCTGCAAATTTGATAACCTCACTCGTTATGCCCTTTTCCAGGTCATTTATGAATATGTCAAACAGCAGCGGACTCAGCACAGATCCCTGCGGTACTCCACTATTCACCTTTTTCCATTGGGAAAATTGGCCATTTAGCCCTACCCTCTGCTTTCTATCTTTTAACCAGTTCCTGATCTACAATAGTACACTGCCTCCTATCCCATGACTTTTTAGTTTTGCCAAAAGTCTCTGATGAGGGACCTTGTCAAAGGCTTTCTGAAAGTCCAGATACACTATTTCAGCTGACTCACCTTTGTCTACCTGTTTATTCACATCTTCAATAAAACATAACAGATTAGTAAGACAAGATCTTCCTTGTCTAAAGCCATGTTGGCTGTCTCCCATTAAGCCATGACTATCTACATGTTGAGTAATTTTGTTCTTCATGATGGTTTCTACCATTTTTCCTGGTACTGACATTAGGCTCACCAGTGTGTAATTTCCCGGATCACTCCTGGAACCCTTTTTAAAAATTGGCGATACATTGGCCATCCTCCAATCTTCAGGTATTACAGATGATTTTAATAATAGTTCACATTATTTCAGTTCTTTCAACACCCTTGGCCTCCAGTCTTTTGCATTTCTATGGAGTAGGTCCTTATTCAGAAAGGACTTGAACTTTTGAAAATAATCATTAGTGGATAAGGTCTAATATCTAAATTTTATTTTTTATTCTTTCCAACCCAAGAGAAGTTGGAAAGAATTATATGAAAGTGGTAGAGAATGTCTGTCCGTCCATCTGTCTTGGGGAAAAATAATTCTCCGTAAATTTAACAGAATGGGATGAATCTTCACATGTGGGAAAAAGCGGTGGAAAGACACATTGAGTTCTTAAATGGGCAAAATCAGACCGGGGGTTCCAGAGGAAGGCACACCCCCCCCCCAAAAAAAAAAATCTAGCCCAATGTACATCCAAGGGAGAAGGAGATCGAGCTTCTCTAGCAAAGAAACTTGCAATCAGTGAAACAAAGCAATTAGGGAACTGCTCCTTTCAAACACCCTCTCCCTTTTCTCTGTTTTCCCAAACCCCTAAAATGTCCCACCACAAAAAAAGACTCCCCACATCTGCCGCACCACCCTACCTCCATAAAAATACACCAGGCCCATTATTCGGTGTCAGCAGCTAGTGCTGCTAATGCAGCTAGCCACTGGTGCTGAACAGTAAACTCAGATATTCAATGTCAGGATCATATTCGGCCCCAGCTTTGAATATCCAGGTTAGCAGCTCTTGCCGATCTGTAACCGGTCAGCAGCGATATTGAGCCACTGCCTGGTTAGCGATATATGGTGGAAGTTAGGCCAGGGATACCTGCACCTGGCTTTCACTGCATGTTGTTAACTGTGTAGTGGCTCAATATCATCATTGACTGGTTACCGATCAGCACCGCCTCCATTCCACCCCAGAATGCCCCCGACATGCCCCGATACAAAGTGGTTAGCATCAGGGCGTGTAGAGCCAGCAGTCATGAATATTCAGCGGCACTAACATGGTTAGTTCTACTCAATACCCTGTTCACCACAATTAGCGCAGTTAGCAGCTCTGCTAACCACGATAATCGCTTTGAATATTGGGCCCACCCTCACAATTGCCCCACTATAAAGCAAATTACCCCACTAAAAGAAACAACTTCCTGCAACTGCCTCACACCTTACATCCTGCCCTACCCCCAAAAAACATATTCGTATAACTGCTCCATTCCCCAAAAAATGATTATACTTACCTGGTAATTGTAGTTCCTTGAGTGATGACAGTTCAGTCCTCTTCCTATGGGCTGTGCTCCTCCTCCTGCAGGTTAGAGACTGGGCATGTCAAATTCATGACATCACTGGATGTAGTCTGCTGGTGTCTCCCATCAGCCCCAGTGAACTATTGACAAAGCATACTCAACAGAGCAACAGATAAGTAGCTAACATATAACCTTCAACTTTACTAATCCCTTATTATCAAAACAGTAAACTTTGCCCCGTACCATTTCCTCCTGCCTTCCCCAGCACAAAGAGAGAAGGAAGAACTAAGAAAGAAATAGACAGAGCAGAACTACCAAACAGGAATCTTCAAACTTATACAAACCTGTAAATGCACATTTCCCTCAACTGACGTCTCACTACCAACGACACCCCACCGGGCGGGATTGAGGACTGAATTGTCGTCACTCAAGGAACTACAATTACCAGGTAAGTGTAATTATCATTTCCTTATCATTCCTCCAGTTCAGTCCTCTACCTCTGGGATGTAACAGAGCAGTGTTCATTGGGAGGGACCCTTATAACCGGCCCACAAGACTACCGAACCAAAATAGGCATCATTCGCTGCTAGCACATCAAGACGATAGTGCTTACTGAAGGTATGGAGAGACAGCCAAGTAGCCGCTCTACAGATGTCCCCTGGCAGAACCAAGCTGTGTTCCGCCCAAGAGGCCGCCTGCGCTCTGGTAGAGTATGCCCGCAACCCTGGAAGAACCGAACGCCCTTGTACCAGATACACCGAGGCAATCGCTTCTCTAATCCATCGAGAAATGGATGCTTTCGCCACCGTCTCACCTCTCCGAGGACCCCCGAACAACACGAAAAGATGGTCAGATTTGCAAAAAGATTCGGAAACTTTCAAATATCGTCACAGCACCCGTTTAACATCCAAAAGGCACAAAGTGCGATCGGACGCGGAGTCCTCCCTTGAGGCCAGCACCGGCAGCGACACCATCTGATTTAGATGAAAAGGGGAAATGACCTTTGGCAAAAAGGACGGTGCCAGTCACAAAACCACCTTTTCTTTTGAAAACTGCAGAAAAGGTTCTCTACAGAACAACGCCTGTAGCTCCGAAATTCGTCTCGCCGAAAATATGGCCACTAAAAACACCGTTTTTAAAGATAAATCCTTCACCATAGCTTGAGGTAATGGCTCAAAAGGCTCCTTCACTAACGCCCCTAAGACCACATTAAGATCCCACGGAGGTACGACGATTCGACGAGAGGGCCTAAGCCTAGTCACCGCTTTCAAGAAGCACAATACATCCGGATGGGACCCCAAGGGACTATCCTGTACTTTGCCCCTATAGCAGGCCAGAGCCGCTAACTGCACTCTCAAAGAACTGGCTGCTAGCCCTTTATCAAAACCATCTTGTAGGAAACCCAACACCACGGGTACAGAGGCTGTGGCCGCACGGGTTTTCCGCCTTGAACACCAATCCTCAAAAATACGCCAGACCCGAACATACGTATGCCAATGAGGTCGACCTTTTCCTAACCCGAAGCAGTGTCGCAATTACCAATGCTGAGTGTCCTCTTTTCTTCAGCCGTGCCCTTTCAATGGCCAAACTATAAGCGAGAACCGATTCACTTGAGGCATGTGGAGCGGACCCTGGCGAAGGAGATCTTCCGAGACCGGCAACCGCCATGGCTCCCCATCCAACAGTCGAACGAGATCAGCATACCATGGCCGTCTCGGCCAGTCCGGGGCTACCAAGAGCACTCTGCCACGATGAGCTTCGATTCGCTGCACCACGCGGCCTATCAGTGCCCACGGAGGAAAGACATAGAGAAGTCTGTATGCTGGCCATGGCTGCATCAGGGTGTCGAGACCTTCCGACAGCCTTTCCTGCCGCCTGCTATAAAACCGACTCGCCTTTGCGGACCGAAAGGTCGCCATGAGATCCATGATCGGCGGCCCCCATCTGCGGACTATTAGCGCAAACACATCCGGGTGCAGCTCCCATTCCCCTGCATCTACCTGCACCCTGCTGAGGAAATCCGCTGTCACATTGTCCTTTCCTGCAATGTGTGCTGCCGATAACGCCGGCAGGCGTTGCTCCACCCAAGTGAACAGCAGCTCTGCCTCATCTTCCATGGCCGCACTGCCTGTGCTGCCCTGCCGATTTATGTAGGCTACCGTCGTGGAATTGTCCAACAGTACTCTCACCGCTTGACCTCTCACCGCCGTTTCAAAGATCTGCAGTGCCAGAAAAACCGCTCTTGATTCCGGTCGGTTGATCGACCAGCCACTCTCTTGGAGCGATCACATGCCTTGCGCAAAGAGGTCTCCGCAATGGGCCTCCCAGCCTGCAAGACTCGCATCCGTCAGCAGAGGGAGCCATAACGGCTGCTCCAGGGGCACCCCTGCCTCTAAGGATCTGGGACGGAGCACCACCGCAGGGAGTGCCTGACCCGGAGAGGACAGGGAAGATGCTTGCTCAACGAGTCATTCTGATGCAACCAGCGACAAAGGAGCGCAAGCTGTAGGGGCTGCATATGGAATCTGGCCCAGGGAACAGCCTCCAAGGTCGCCACCATCATGCCTAACACCCGGGGCAGATCTGAACCTACGGACCCGGTGCCGCAGTCCTAGTGCCCGGCGACGCAGAAGAAACATGAGTCCGTTCCGCGTGTCAAACCACACTTCCAGATACTTGAGATCCTGGGAGGGCACCAAGCGGCTTTTTGCCGGATTGATCACCCAGCTGAGTCCCTGTAGAAACTTCACCACCTTGGCTGTAGCCTGGACGCTTTCGGCCTCTGACTTCGCCCGAATCAGCCAGTTGCTGAAATAGGGATGCACCAACACTCCTTCCTTTCGCAGCACCACTGCCACCACCACCACCACCATCACCTTGGTGAAGATCCGCGGTGCCGTCACGAGACCGAAAGGCAACGCTTGGAATTGATAATGTCCCCAAGGAAGGGCGAACCACAGCCACTTCTAATGGGCAGCTCTGATAGGAATATGCAGATACGCTTCCGTAAGATCCAGGGAGGTCAAATACTCCCCCTTGCGCACTGCCACAATCACCGACCTCAGGATCTCCATACAGAAATGCGGTACGCGCAGGCACCGATTCACCCCCTTGGGATCTAAAATGGGGCGCAGGGTACCGTCCTTCTTTGGTGCGATGAAATAAATTGAGTGTCATCCCATACCGTAATCTGTTAACGGGACAGGCACAATCGCCCCCATGAGCCAGAGCCGATCGAGGGTATCGCGGATCGCCAGAGCTTTTGGCGGACTTCTGCAGGGCGACATCACAAAAGAATCCCGGACCGGTCTTGCCAATTCCAGTGCGTAGCCTTCTCGAACAATTTCCAAGACCCACTGGTCGGTCGTTATTTGGGTCCAGGCAGAAAGAAATCCCCGAAGCCTCACGCCTATTGGTTGTCTTTCTGCCGGGACCTGCCAGCCTTCATTGGGGTTTGCGGAAGGCCATAGTGGGTGTCACAGAGAAGCCTCTACCCGCTCCCCTGAACCCACGAAACCCCTGGGCTCTAGAAGCAAATCTTCCCCTATGGAAGCCGCCCAGCCAGAAGGCCCAGAATTTTCTGAAATCCCTATACTGCCCCCGAAAGGCCAGCGATGACCTTCCTGGCTTCAGCTTATCCTCTGGGAGCCTACCCCCTTTAGACTCCCCTAAATCCTTGACCAACTTGTCAAGATCATCCCCACACAACAACTTGCCCTTAAAAGGAAGCTTGCTGAGACGCGATTTAGACGAGCCATCGGCCGCCCAATTCCTCAACCAGAGGGATCTATGCACGGCGACCAAGGATGCCATGCTGTTGGCTAGCACCCTAATCAAGTCATAATGCACATCCGCCAGATATGCAGTGCCGGACTCCAACCTATCCAGTTCTGCCGCACCCTCTTGATCCAACTGAGAGGACTGCCGCAAGCGTTGGGACCATCTGAGGCATGCTGTTGCTACCCAAGCTCCACAAATGGAAGCCTGTAAGGACAACGCATCCGCCTCAAAGGACAGCTTCAACAAGCCATCCACCTTCCTATCCTGTGCATCCTTTAACGCTGCGCTGCCTTCTACCGGGATAGTGGTCTTCTTGGTGACCGCCGACACTGCTGCATCAATGCGGGGAGAACGAAACCGCTCTTTGTCCTTATCCACTAGTGGATACAGCCTGTTCATAGTTCTAATTCCACTGAGTCCTAACTCCAGTTGATCCCACTCATCCTAAATCATCTTCTCTACCACACAGTGGACGGGGAACACTATTTGAGCTTGCCGCACTGCTTGGATGATAGGATCTTCCACACTTTCCCCTTCCGTCCACTGTGCAGCTGCCAAATTCAACGTCTGGAGGGACTCCGTAATGAGGGCTGTCAGCTCTTTCCTCCGGAACACCCGAATGATCTTTGCTAGATCTTCCGTCTCCGGAATTTACCCAATTAAAATTAAAATTTAGAGTACTCTACCCTAAGCTAACATATTGCTCCTTATCTGTTCCTCTAGTGAGCCCAGTATCTAGGCTCACTACGTCCTCCTACTGCATGGAGACTGGACACACTGGGGCTGATGGGAGACACCAGCAGACTACATCCAGTGATGTCATGAATTTGACATGCCCAGTCTCCAAGCTGCAGGAGGAGGAGCACAACCCAGAGGTAGAGGACTGAACTGGAGGAACGATAAGGAACATCCCTTTGAACTGCCTCCCACTCTAAAAACTGCCCCACAGGGAAAACCTATCCCCTCCTGCAGGGCTGTACCAATCTATAACTGCACCCTGTGCAAGTTGCAAACCTGGTACCCCGCCCCCCCCCCCCCCATACCCACTGGGCCTCATTTGCATATATTTCATTTTAAAATTGATATGCTGCCCATCTAAAATTTTAGGAGGCTTCCATAGGAGCCCTTCACAAACCTCTTTTTTGTCCCAGCAATGAATTAGGGACATGCTTTCTAAACATCATTATGCGTTAAAAGCCACTAGAGCCATAGAAATAAATGGGTGCTGCTGCACTTAGTGCGTGTTAATATTTGTGAATATGCATTAACCCTTTAGTAAACATGCCTCTTAATGAGTATTTAATACCATTTGCATGGACAAAATTATCCTCCAGTGTCAACTGTCAGGTACATTAGGAATTACTACAAAACCCTGTTCATTTAGAACCTATAGAAAACCTGCCATATCATAACAACATTACCAGGACTCACACAGCACCAAACTCTACATATAAAAAGGCAATACTGAAAATATAAAAACAATGCATCTGCTGCTGGCATAAGAGAACAAGTAGGACTGCTACACAGAAACTACACAAACAGAATACTGCAGCTCGGTCAAATATGTAAAACATAGGCAGACCATCATCAAATACAGAACAAGGGATCACAATTTAGAAATATGAAGGCAATAATTGAACTGGGAACCCCAAATGCCAAACTTCGAATGCACCACAACACTGTAGAAATAAAAATATAAATTCATTTTATCTTGTACTGAACAAACACAGAGACATCAGTGAAATACATTTCCCAGAGCTGACATATTCCAGTTTATAAATTCAAAATAAAATAATTTCTCTCTACGTTTTGTTGTTTGGGCATTTTATTTTTCAGTCACAATTGCCCCAGTTTTTCTCTTCTGCTTTCTTTGTATATTCTGCTAACTCTCCATTATCTACTATCCATTTGTCTTTTCTTCTCTCATCTCTTATTTTTTTCCACTTTCTCTCTACGTTCGCCTCTGACATTGATCTTTCCCTTTTTGCTCTTTCCTCCACTTCTTTAACTTCTTCATCCACTGATATTTCACACACACTTACACACTTGTCCTTTGACTTTTCACCTAGCAACTTTCCATTACTCCTCTAACCTCCAGCCCAACCCATCTCTCCCAATTCCCATCTCACTCTTTTGCTAGTCTCTTATTCCCTTCTGTTTTTCACTCACTCACTTTCCATTACCACATTTCTACCCTCTGTAATCACCATTCTCCTCTCACTCATCTCCTTGCCATCTTCTCATGACCTCTCTCACATAGTTCTACCATGCCCACCATCTCCACACTCTCACCATCCATTTTCCGCATCTCCCAGTCCCCTCACCCTTCCCCTTTACCCCTAAGGTGCAGCATCTTTCTCTCTCTTCCACTTCCCCGGTCCTTTTTTTTCTCCCTCCCCCATGGACCAGGAGCCTTCTATCCCCTTCCCATTCTCCATCCTCTCCCCCTCCAATGGCATGGCATCTCCTATCCCAGCCCAGCATCTTTCCCCCTGTCCCCCCATCCACAATCCAATATATCCCTTCTCTCTCATAACTCCAAATCTCTATTTCTCTGCCCCCCCCCCCAATCCAGCAAATCCCTTCTCTCTCTCATAAACAAAAATCTCCCTCTCCATTTCCCCCCTCCACACCATGGCAAAAATATTGTGTGACGCCATCCCTGGCGTAATCTTTCTTTCTCTGAGTCAGCATGCTGCAGCCAGTGCTGCCTGTAGCTTTCACTTCTGGTGCACAGTACAATGGCCCCACATACTGGAAGTGAATGCTACAGGCAACAGTGGCAGCTGTCACTGACTTGGAGAAAGAAAGATGAAGCTTGGGATGGTGTCACAATTTTCTGCTGCTGGGGCTGCATGCACAATGAGTAGTGCTGGCCCTGGGCCCGCCGCCTGAGTCCTCTCTTACTTGCCTAATACCCAGTCAATCTTAGAGTTTGTCATCTTCTTTTCTCCCACCCAATTTTAAAGTCTCCACTCCACCTAAATCCCAGTCCCTGCTCTCCCCCATCTCCCCCTCCTCAGTACCTACCCTCCTGCCTTCTACATCCTCCTCCAAACCAACCCAGCTACTTCCTTCTCCGATATTCATTAATTCTGCCTTTCCTCCTCCTAACCCCAGCATCCATCTTATGCCTCTCCCTCTCCACCTTTCACTCTGTATGACTTGTTTCTTCCCTCCTACACAAAATATCTATCCCCCTTCCCATCCTCACACCCCTCCCCGCCTTTTTCTCCATCATGACCACAGCATCTGCCCCCTTTCAGCTTCCCAGCCTCCAGCATCATACCCCTTCCAGTGCCAGCCCTTCCCAGGATCAGCTCCCCTTCAGTCCCATCCCTTTTAAGCATCTGCTCCCTTCCAGTCCATGTCTCTCCCAGCATCAACTCTCCTTCAATCCCAGCCTCCTCTCCCCAGCATCATCTCCCCTTCAGTCCCAGCATTAACTCCCTTCCAAATCCTTCCCCCCCCCCCCCCCATGCCTTCCTCCCCTTCCTCCTCATCCAGGTGGACTGGACCCATCTGCTGCAATCACTACACAGCAGCAGGACCGTTCTTCGGTCCCGCAACTGTGCTAAACTGCAGCCGTTGACATGATCACATCGCCGCACTATTAAAAATGAAATGGGAGAACTTTCTGTCTCTTGTGCAAGAAACAGGAAGTTCTCCTGTTTCATTTTTAATAGTGCAGCACTGCGATCATGCCAGCAACTGAAGTTTAGCACCGCTGCGGAACCAAAGGAGAACGGTCCCATGGCTGTGTATAAGTGAGCCGGTGAGGCAGGCTTTCGGTGCCCCAAGCCAGTGCCTCACTGGCTCACCAGTTAAGCTAATTAAGTGCGGTGCGGGGCCTACTCCAGAGCAGGGCCATATGTGGTGCAACATCTTCCTCTTTGGCTGGTGGAAGTAACAGGCTGCTCTCACCACTGTGCTGCTAGCCTTTAACACCGCCACTCCCCTCCCGTGCTTACTATGCACAGGCCCTGAATTCAGGATCTCTAATTGTAAGCTTTTACTTCCAGTGGGGGGGGGTTTCAACTTCCGGTGCTGGTGTAAATGCGCCCCTACATGTTTGTGCCCTGTGCGGCTGCACCGCTTGCACTGGGCTAGGTACAGTCCTGCCCTTCTACTATCTCCAACTGCCTTCTTCCCAAAAAATACCCCACACAACTACCTCCCCAGCCTGGAAACTTCCCCACCAGAAAAACACAACCCCTCCTACAACTGCCCTATAACCCTGTCAACTATCTCCACCCTCAAATACTATGTCCTGAACTGTCCCACCATCCTATAAAATACCTTGCCCCCAAAATCTACCCTGCCCCACTGCCCTACGAAACTACTGTCATCTCTAAAAACTACCCTTCCCTCCCCAGCACATTGTAAACTACCCCACCCCCAAAACCTACACCCCTGCAACTGCATCACTGCCCCCAAAGAGACCCCATCTCCAAAAACTTCCCCACAAACTCCACTACCCTCTAAAATTACCACCCTGCAAATTACTTCCACCTCCAAAGCTATCTCCCTGCATCTGAATCACCATCCCACACACTAACCCTACCT
Source organism: Ichthyophis bannanicus (assembly GCA_033557465.1). Taxonomy (NCBI): domain Eukaryota; kingdom Metazoa; phylum Chordata; class Amphibia; order Gymnophiona; family Ichthyophiidae; genus Ichthyophis; species Ichthyophis bannanicus. The sequence continues at coordinate 98,167,899 of CM066040.1, read as the reverse complement.
CGAAAACTACCTTTCCACATCTAACCCCACCCCCAAAACTATATAACTCAGAAATCCCCCACCATTTCCCAAGTACCCTGACAGCCACAACACATGCACAGGATACACAGCAGAGATACAGAGATTACCATAATTCCCTAGCTGGGATCTACTGCATTTTAAATTATTCACATATTATATTTCATATGCACACACAACAGATAAACATAAAACAGAGAAATACACAAGCAGACCCAACACATACAGGCAATGCAGATGCAAACAGATGGGTGTGTGCGTGCACATACACACACATAGGGGCTTGTTTACAAAGCCGCGGTAGTGGTTCGCGATCGCGATCGCAGCCGCGGCCCCATTGAAATCAATGGGGCCGCGGCTCCGATTACGATCGCAAACCGCTACCGCGGCTTTGTAAACAAGCCCCTTAGAGAGGTTGGAAAGAATTCCATGAGCCATGCTCTGCATGATTTCCCCACTTGTTCATCCAACACTTAGGACCCTATTTACTAATGCGTGGTAACCTGCATTCATATAAGTTAACTTGTATTAATTACTGTATGCCTGCTTCTTGCCTATGGGATCTATTCACTAAATAATGTGCCTTAACCTGCATTAAGGTTAACGCAGGTTAGTGAATGAGGTCCTTCGTGTGGCTATATTTCCATCTTTTTTAAACAAGATTAGCTTCCCATATTCTAATGTTTTTTTCTTCTGCAATAGCATCTAACTCAATGCATTTTGTTGCTGAATTTTACATCAGAAGAAACATTCTATCATTTTAATGTTAAAATGATCATTTTACCATACAGTATTAACTTCAAAAATTCTAGCTCAGTGTTCTCATGCACCATTAGGCTCTCGTACACAAATCAGCCCTAAGTATATCTCAGAACTACCTGCTGCAACTAAAGGATCCCTCAGTATCTCTCAGCGTTAGAATCAATGGTGCCTAAAACATGTTCCACTGTTGAAATGGTTTTTCTACTCTTTAGTTCATATTCAGCAACATATGCAAGCTGTATCAGAGTTAAATGTAATTTAATTAATCATAACACCTACAGATTAAAATGTGTCTAGAAAGTAAATATATGTAACACAGACATATAGAACATGATAGCAGATAAAGACTATATGGCCCATTCCAACCTCATGAACATTGCACACAGTATTCAAGATGCGGTCGCACCATGGAATGATACAGAGGCATTATAATATCCTTTGTTTTATTCTCCATTCTCCAGGCGGTCAATACTACATCCCCACTGCCATCGCCTTCCCCTTCCCCATTTTACATGAAACTTCAATCCATAGAGATTTTACAGTGAATTTTGTTTCCTGCAAAACTTTAATCATTTGTGACTCAATGCCCTCTCTAACATAGAGTGCAACCCCTCCACCAATTTGATCTGCTCTATCATTACAACATAGTTTGTACCCAGGTATCACAGTGTCCTACTGGTTGTCCTCCTTTCACCATGTCTCTGAAATACCAATCATATCTAACCTCTGATTTAGTGCTATATATTCTAATTCTCCCATCTTATTTTTTAGGCTTCTAGCATTTGCATACAGCATTTTAGAGACTGTATTTTATTCATATTAATCTGGCTATCAGTAATAATGTAATGTGTGCCTTTGAGTCAGTCCTGACTCCTGGTGACCCAGAAGCTCCTGGGTTTTCTTGGCAGTGTCACTGGAAGTAGATTGCCAGGCCTTTCTTCAGAGGCAATGGAGGGTTAAGTGACTTGCCCAAGGCCACAAGGAGTGCTAGTGGGAATTGAACCCTGGCTGCTTGGTTACCAAGCCAGTGTTCTAACCACTAGGCTACTCCTCCACTCCCCTGGCTATCAGTAGGCAGGGGTAATTTGGAATCTTAAAGGATACTAGCAAAAGACTGAAGATAGGGCATATCAGCAGAGAGGTTCCCATAAAGACAAAAGTAGCCCAAATGCCCTTGAGTACAGAGCAGACAGAGCTTTAAGATTCCAAATTACCCCTGGCTATCAGTAGGCAGGGATAATTTGGAATCTTAAAGCTCTGTCTGCTCTGTACTCAAGGGCATTTGGGCTACTTTTGTCTTTATGGGAACCTCTCTGCTGATATGCCCTATCTTCAGTCTTTTGCTAGTATCCTTAAAGCTCTGTCTGCTCTGTACTCAAGGGCATTTTGGGCTATTTAGTCCACATGTCCAGGTGTCCCACTCCTGTCACCCAAAACACAGGACGCTTGAACCTAGGTGACCGTCATAGCAAAGACAGGGAGGCCTGACTGCCGCTATCAACCCTTCCAGGACCCTGGAACACTAAGCCCCGGACTGTGCCATCCAGCAACACTTCTCACGATCCCCAGCAGGGGCCTTTCCCCAGATGGCCCAGATGGGCAGTGTTCCCGCCAAATGGGCAAGCTGCGCTCTGATAACATAGTGCAGAAAACCAAATCAAAGTGTCTTAACCTAGCTAATTTTTGTCTAATAGTGATCATTCATAATATCAGCCAGGCTCAATCATAACATTAGTATTAATGATCTCTAAAGATTGAAGAGTTACTAATGTAACACTAATTGGTTTTTTTTTGTTTTGTTTTTTAAAGAGCTTCAAAGGCGATCTTGGAAACTACAGACCAATGAATCTGAGTTCAGTGCCAGTTAAATGATAGAACTTGTTCTGAAAAGCAGCACCAAGCTGTCTTTTCAAAGGGTTAATAAACATGTGATTAAGCCAAATGATATGTATCTGGATGTTTTAGAAGGTACTTGACAAAGCCCCTTATGAACTTCTCCTGAGGAAGGAGATGATGTGCTATTATAGAATGGGAAATGGATCAAAAACAGGAACACAATAGGACTAAATGGCCAGTTTTCTCACAGGAGACCCGTAAATAGTGGAATGTCTCGGGATCTGCACTGGAACTGGCATCTGGTAACATCTACTGCACTGAAATGATCTGGAAAAGAGATCAGCAAGCATGGCGATCAAATTTGCAGATGGCATAACGACATTTAGAGGCTGTCCTCACAATTTCCAAGCGTATAAACATGGAAATAGCATCCATATGTAAATGACAATTTCAGAAAGGGCTCAATTTGTAGGTGGTTGTGCCGCCGATGACCCTGAATGGCCAAATCCTAGCACGGAAACCTGCTGCTGACAGATGTCGCTAACTGCCAGAATGCAGACAAAGGTAAAGGCACCCCCCAAGAAGTAAAACCCAAACCAATCACATTGCATTCAAAGAACTATAAACTATCATGAAATTAAAAGGAAATTAAAATTAAAAGGAAATTAAAATTAGAATTAAAATTAAAAGTAACAGCAAAAGGAAGTCCTTATCTGGGTGTAGCCGCGTGGAACAGCGTTGTCTGCTCAAACGCGGGGCTGCTCCGCTCTCCGCCACGAGGCCTCAGCCCTGCCGAGAAAATAGCGCCAATCCGAAGCAGGCCCGTTTGGCGCCAGACACCACAGAGGCGGCAAGAGCTCAGAGCCCCTCCATGCGGACTCGAGAGACTCCCTTGTGGCGTCGGGATGCAGCAGTTACCCCGCTGTAGCTGCGGGGTGAAGAGCTGTCCAGACACGCTGCTGCCTCGCGCCACCAGAAGTAGCAGACGCTGCGAGCCCCGGCCCACCGGCTAAAGAACCTCGAACGGCCTGAGGCTCCTGCTGCGATGGGAATCTGCCGCATGGACACTGCCAAAATGCAGGTGTTCCACAGAGCTCTCCCCCATACAGTCCTGGGGGAGAGATCATCACCAGGCACAGAGACCGAAGAATCCCAAGCAGAGAGGCTAGCTGGCAGCGTGAACTTTGAAAAGGGACAAAATCCCCCTTTACACTAAGGCAGACTAGGTGAAAATAAATAAAGTAAAAGTAAATGAAATTAAATGAAAATGAAAATGAAAATGAATACAATTTACAGGATTACACCTAAAGAAGGGCAAAAGAAATGCAAGGTAAATCAAATCCTGACTAACTGCTCCTAAACTGCTTCTCAAGTGAGCCCAGCACCTAGGCTCACTACGTCCTCATGCTGCATGGAGACTGGACACACTGGGGGATCATGGGAGAAGACCAGCAGGATATACCCGGTGATGTCACAAGTTTGACTTGTCCAGTCTCCATGTTGCAGGAGGAGGTGCACTACCCAGTGGTGGAGGACTGACCTGTAGGACCGATAAGGAACTTAGTTTTAAGGTTGTGTTTAAGTATTTGTTTACTTACTAAGGTTTGCTGGGAATACTTATACTAATAAAACTATACCTTACGTTTAATGGACTTTCTTCACCTCCAGCTTTATAATCCCTTGCTCTTCCTCAAAGATCCTCTGTGCTTGTCCCATGCTTTCTTGATTTCCGATGCAGTCCTTGTCTCTTCCACCTCTGTTGGGAGGCGGTTCTACACATCCAGCACCCTTTTTATAAAGAAATATTTCCTTAGGTTACCCCTTTTACCCTCGTCACATGACCACTCATTCTAGAGCTTCTTTCCACTGAAAGAGGCCCCTCTCCTGTGCATTTATAACCATTAGTACTCTGAGTTCAGACATTTGCTAGTTTGCCTTTTCTTTTAAAAGAGCACAATTCAAAATAGACAAAAATTTTCTATTTCCAGGGGGGCAAGATGGTGTTCTGTTAGGTTGCTTCCGTGGTTACTCTTCCCTTGAAGCAGAGAGTTGCCTAAGACACGGAACTGCTTGGTCATCATGATGCCGTTGAAAGTGGAAACCAAAGAAGCATGCCTCGGCTTCTCAGGTGTCTCTGTTCCCAGGCAAGACAACTTTGCTGGGGTTTGCAACACGGGCGATGGATGGGCACTCCACTTCAGCGTGCCTGGCTAAGTTGTCTTCAACAGACCTTAGCATCAAATGGGTTTCCCTTAGCCCTGAACAGCATACTGTACTGCCAAGACCCGGTGGTACCTCTGTGGGGAGCAGTGAGATGTTTCAGACTACTCAGAAAGGAGAAATGTTGGTGTCCTGCATCAAGGCAGCCCCCATTGCAGTTTCCTCTCTGGTGGGCTTGCAGATGGCAGAAACGCTGGGGGAACAACGTTCTGGAGCTGGGGTGGTGAAGAGGAGTGCCGTTAGAGAGCAGAATATTGGTACTTAGAGTCTTGGCTTGCTACAGAGACCTGCAGTCGTAACTATGAATACACTAAGGGACGCCATTGAAGGTTTGAATGTCTTCCTTTTGATTTGAGCAAAAATAAAGAGTATTTCCTTAAACATTCTGGGGCTATGGATGGTCTGGCACAGGAGCAGGTCTATCAAGGGGCATGGTTAGGACTCTTGGAAGCCCAGAGTGCTGAACAACTGGATCTTGGTGCGGTAGTGGCCAAAGACAGATTATTATTGGCAAGGAAACTGGAGTAGTTGGAGAACCAGGGAAGTCACAATAATTTGAGCTTTTTAAATTTTCCTAAGTTTCCCATTTGTGCCCTGACCGATATGCTGCAAAAATACTTTTTAAAGGTTTTGAAGATTCCTTCAGAATCTATTCCACCTCTGGCTCAGGCTCAGTATCTGTCTTTGAATTCTTATGATCTGAGACAACTGGGAACCCTGCTGCAGTGCAAGGTTCAATGGATTTGACTGGCTTTCTTGAGAGTTCACTTACCCTCACCTTAGCTAAGAAGTATGATCACGTATCACCCCGCTTGATTCAACATGCCCAGAACTTCAATTTAAGGTCCTAACTTTCACTCATAAAGCTTTACATAATGACACCCCCTCTATTTATCCTCTTGTATTCTCCCATATATTGCATTTCAATGTCTGAGATCTCTACGGGATAACCGTTTAGTCCTTCCATCACCCGCTAGAGTCAATTATGAGTCCACTCGTCATTCAGCCTTCTTCTACCTAGCCCCTGGCCTCTGGAACTGTCTCCCTGCTCAGTTACGGTTGGAATCCTCCCTCACCCAATTTAAAAAACTCCTGAAAACATACCTTTTATTCAAGCTTTTGGTGTGGAACATCCCCCCTCCCCTCCCTGTGAGCTGCAGACTAGACGGTAGCCTACCTATATCTTTTTATGTTTGTCCCTTTGCTCTATCCTATTTCTTCCTTTCCTATATTATTTTTCGAGTTCCTTTTCTATTTTTAATTGTTGTTGTTATTGTTTTTATTATATGCTTGATTTTATTGTAAACCTCCCTGTATGCTTTGCAAAGAGTGGTCTATCAAGACCTAGTAAACCATAAACTATAAGTTATTACAGAAAGGCCACCCTGCTTGTGACTTTTGCTCTTGAATCGGATTGGAACATGGTCTTGCATTTTGTATTTTAGGAATATGGATATGCTGTTTATGGGTTCAAAAGTACAAATACTTCCTGATTTTTCTTGAGAGACTCATCTCTGGCGCAAGGAGGTTTGGGCTTTTAAGCCAAGGGTCCTTGCTCTGGGAACTGTCTTTATGTTAAAGTTTTCATGTTGTATTATTTCTAGTGACTGAAAAAATTTCATATTTTGTAAACCCAAGCAGCTTCTTGATTTTTTGTTACAAAGGTAGAGAAGGAACCTGTCAGATGTTGCTGGTTGTGAAGTGTAATTCCCTTTATATCTCCTGTTTATGTTTGTCTGTTCTTTTTGGAAATTTTCCTGTATGTTGCCCTTACTATTGTGGGCTGAAGTCTTTTTTCCTTGGTTTTGTTTTGATTATGGAATCTGAGAAATTGCAATAAATTAAAAATGTGAAAAAAGATTCTATTTCCAAAAATGTCTTTGGCAGCTCCGGCCACTATCAATAGTCCTATCATTCCATTTTTCTCAGAATACACTATGAAAGAGAAAGCTGTTACTCTTTTGCAGTCTTAAAATTAATTTGTACATGGTTAGGTACTTCAGCAGTACAGTAGCACTTATGCAAATAATAATCAAGTTTTAAATTAGATTATTAAAGGTTACTTTTATTAAAATATTACCATTTTCTTTTTGGAATATCAAACAAAGGAGAGAGGATAAGTTCTCCGCAAGAAGACAAAGTCCAATAAAATGATTGTTGAAGTTATTTCTGGAGTGGCCGTGGCTTTTTCTCCGCTTTACAGTTGGATCTTCTTTTTGGAGTATATTTATGTCTTCTATTTTATTACCCTATGCATTTGTTTTTATATCCCATTTTTTATGATTATAGAGCATAGTAGAAGATGCATATATTATTTTCTGCTTTGACCACCTTTCAGAAAACTTTATAAAGGGGCTCTTTTACTAAAGTACATTGTGGTTTTGCATCTCAATAGCGTTCAAAATAATGATAGTAACAGCTTTCTCTTTCATAGTGTATTCTGAGAAAAATGAAATGATAGGACTATTGATAGTGGCCGGAGCTGCCAAAGACAAACCAATGCTCCATCAGGACCACTTCCGCACAGTGTGCCAAGCATTCATTACATCACTGCTTGATTACGGAAACTCACTATATCAAGGCCTTCCTCAGCAGACACTACACCCTCTACAGATGGTACAAAACACCACAGCACGCATCATTAGAGACACTCCAAGGACCGAGCATATCACTCCCGTCCTACAACAACTACACTGGCTCCCAATGGTGACAAGAGCTAAATACAAAACAATAATGATCATCTTCAAAATCATTCACCATCTCTCAGCAGACGTACTCCAAAACATTATAACAAGGGATACCAGCAATAGACCAAGAAGAACCAATAACAACAACATGATCGGCACACCTGAAGGCTACCACAAAACCAAACATACTACTTCAAAAAGAGTACCATCACTACTGGCATCCACACTATGGAACTCCCTCCCAATGAGCCTGAGGGCATTGGATGACCTCACAGACTTCCGTAAAGACCTCAAAACACTGTTATTTATAGAAACATATGAGCACGCAGGCAATATCCCCTACCCAACCAGAAATACAACTACCTCCGCCAACTAAGCACACACTCATCCTATCTACACATACAAGTTTATCATACCACGCTATTAAATACCCTCATGTTAAATGTTACCCTTCAATTGTACTGTCTAAATGCTGTCAAGTAACTGTACTGTCTAAATGTGTATAAATACCCTAATGTTAAATGTAACCCTCCAGTTGTGATGTGACGTGACCACCTTGATTGAAGGATAAGGTGGCATACAAATCTGTCTAAATAAATACATAAATGGGCATGTTAGGTGCAATACCACCATGTTAAATGACAGGGGTGTGGACAGCATGTTTCTATCAGTTAATGCACTGCACTGTTCCCTAACACGTGGCAAAATTAGAATAGGTGCACTTATATAAGTAAAAATAAAGACTATTTCCTTAAACATTCTGGGGCCATGGATGGTCTGGCACAGGAGCAGATCTATCAAGGGGCATGGTTGGGACTCTTGGAAGCCCAGAGTGCCGAACAACTGGATCTTAGTGTGGTAGTGGCCAAAGACAGATTATTATTGGCAAGGAAACTGGAGTGGTTGGAGAACCAGGGAAGTCACAATAATTTGTGCTTATTCAGGTGGCGGTAATTACACCTGCACTAATTGTGAGCCTTCTAGTTAGCGCAGGTGTGCTGACCACAAGGTGTTTTCCATGCCCACACTCTGCCCCTAATCAGCCCACTTATCACCCTAACATGCAATGCATGGATATCTACCTGTGCTAACTGTGCTGGCCCCACAATACCAGTTGCTGCGGGACACAGCGCATGGTTAGCATACCCCAAAACCCAGGCTAACTGGTAAAAGGGCCACTAAGCCAAATGTGTTAAAAACCTATCAGATTTCATGATAACACCTCAGAAGATGAACTTGGTAGGTATAAACCAGCATTCCTCAATAGTTTTCAGTATTATTATATATTCAAATCACCTGTCCTATACTATGATACATATTTATAAAAATATAAGTTGGATCTCAGATAGTAAAGCAAGGAATATTTTATTCCTTCCATCTCCTCCTAACTTCAATTGTTGATTGCACTTGCTTATATAAATTCATAAACTTTCTCTTATTATTCATTATTTAGAATTTTATAAAAACACGCAGCACTTTCATCATAGAATTCTGGTGATTCTTATTTATTTACAAGCTGCCGCAGACTTCCCTTGTCCCTAGCTCAAGTTTCATCAGATCCACGACTGCTTCAGGATAAATATTTCAAGATTCCTTGAAAGAGCTAAATAAATGCTATTCTCAAAAACCATACTACATTTGGCATCCACGCCATTCTTCATTCAGTGAGGTGCCATTAACTGCACCCCAAGAGGGGTAGCTAACATTCCTCATTATCTGCTGTGCTGTCAGCATGTGGGTTAATTGCATAGCAGCCCTCCCAAACAAGCTGGTAACTCCACCCACAGTTACTACAGAGGTTTTGCACCTAAAATGGCTTACCTTTTGCAGTTAACATATGTTAACTAAGTACAACACCTTAGCACATCTTTGTAAATAGACCCCTTAGTGTGTATACATTTGGAAAAACATCATATTTAGCAAGAAACATGGATACTTGACCACAAAAATATACATAGCATAGTCAACTGTGAACTTTCATTTTAAAGAGAGGCCCCTAAAATCCTTGTGTACTCAGGGTCACATCTCATCTCTTTTCCTACTCCACGTTCACTATAATCTTGTTATCCTTATTTTCTAGCATGTGTGCTCATTAGTACAGTCCTATTATCACTTCCTTGCAAAAAGTGCTGAACATTGTTGACTTTCCTTACATGGATCTGTTATGATGTTGCTGTACTCTGATAATAATTCTTAAAGAGATTAAGCTGTCAAATAATAGCTAAAAGAGACCATGGTACTTGGCCACCATCATTCTCACAATTAACCATGTCTTCCATCACTGAACATCTAGTTCATGATTCTTTCGATGCTCATATTATTCCTATGGGCTGTGTGGCAGTTAGCTCGCCGGCCCGGGAATGAGATTGACAAATCATTTACTGAGGAGGGCTGTGGTTTAAAAGTGAGTGTTGGCAGCACATGCGGTAGTACCGTTATGAGACCAGTTATAGGATCCCCTGAGGAACCATTAATGTGAAACGCGAGAGTGGTACCTGAGGCAAGCGTCGGGATCAAGAAAGCACAGTGAAGAGTTCAGCCCAATGTTATACAATACCAGTTGGTAGAACAGACTGAAGTATGGTATGGTAGAGTTGAACCATGGGACTGACTCATTCATTGTGAATTTTTATAAGGTCATTGATGCGATAAGGCACTTTTCTTTCCAGGACGTGAGTCGGAAAGTAGTGCCGGATAAGTCTGAGACCTTGTTTCATAATTGAGTCAATTAATTTTCTGAAACTTAAGTAGAAGTTTAATGATCTTCTAAATGCCCATTTAAGTTAGTAGTGAACGACTTGCATTTTAGTGAACACAGTGGAACAGAAAAAGCATACTCAGAGCAGATAGCTAGAGAAAAAAAGCCAAACAACGAAGAACAAAGAATGCATGTGAAAGGCAGGAAAAATGTTATACATGGCCATGAAATGTCTCTTATATTACCAAATTTGCATGCATTATGAAAGCATTGGTGCCAAATAGCTCAGGCTGCATTGCTGTCTTGAAGGAAACATGATTCACTCCCCTCTCACACTCTCCGGCATTCGTTACATTTTCATGCTTGAAAAATCCAGGTCATTGGGCCATTAAATAAAGCATGTTGGTGACTTTGAAAACTTACGAGGAGCCACTGTGTGCTCCAGCATTGAGGAGCTTGTAAAACCAAACCCAAGGGAGCAATTTAAAGACTGTCATTGCTAGCCAACCCCGGACTGTGGGGCTGCCACAGACTGGCACAACACCGTGAATGAAAATGTGTTTTTACCAAATTGATCTCTTTTTTTTTTTAACTTTTCAAAAATGTTTTTCCTTCAAGGTGCTTTGCCCAGCACGGTGACCCCACTGTCATCATGCTGTTGCCTAACAACAGTTGACTTTTGACTTGCTTCTGCTTCCACTTATCACTCTCACATTTGATGGAGTTTTGTAGGCTCTTGACCTCTGACTCCTTACCATTTGGCTTTTGCTAAAGGTAAGCTTTACAATGTCCTTGGCCCAGTATGCTAAAAATTAAGGAAATCCATTAAAATGTACTGGGGCGATAAAGCGTAGTTACTCACCTGTAGCAAGTGTTCACTGTGGACAGCAGGAATAAGTCCTCATGTATGGGTGACGTCCTTGACTGAGCCCCATGCAGGAACGCTCACCTGCTTCCATTGGAAGCTTTTGGGAGGCTCCACCACACGTGTGTGCCTGCCTTCCCACCTTCAGTTTGATAACAAAGCTAATAACCAAAACACAACTTCTTGGGGAGGTGGGAGGGTTGTGAGGACTTATTCCTGTTGTCCATGGAGAATACCTGCTACAGGTGAGTAACTACACTTTCTCCACAGACATGCAGGAAGTAAGTCCTCACATATGGTACTCTTAAGCTACAGGCTACTGAAAAAAAACACAGAAACAAGCCCAACAGGGGCCACGAAATTGGAGAACTGGAAGAAACAGCATGGATAGTCCTTCTGGGGGACTCAACTGACTCAGCATCCACAGCGTACATCAACACTGGGAGGACTTCAGTATCCTGGACGGACAGAAGGGCCGGTGGGAAGGAGTTGAATATAATTCCCAAACAGATGCTGGAGTACAGTCTTGCAGAAGTTGCTGTCCTGTTGGGAATCCCGATCCAGACAGTAATGGGCTATGAAGGTATGGACAGAGGACCATATTGCAGCCCTGCAAATCTCCTCCAGGGAGACCAAGTGCAAGTTAGCCACCGGTGCAGCCATGGCCTGGACATTGTGAGCCGTGATATGCCTCTTAAGGTTCAGGCCTGCTTGGACATAGGTGAAGGATATTCAGTCTTCCACCCATATGGAAAGCGTGCATTTGGAGACAGCCACACCCAGCTTCCTGGGGTCAAAGCAGATGAACAGCTGGGTGGAATGCCAGTGTGCCTTTGTTTACCCAAGATAGAAGGCCAGGGCTTGCTTGCAAACCAACATATGTAGCATGGCCTCCCCATGGCTGGTATGAGACCTGGGAAAAAAGGTGGGCAGGACCACCAATTCATTGAGGTGGAAAGAAGAAACCACTTTGGGCAGGAAACGCGGATGTGGATTCTGGTGGAACCTGGTGTATGGCAGATGAGCCACCAAGGCCTGGAGCTCACTGACAAGGCATGCCAAAGTGCCTGCCATGAGGAACATAATTTTCCAGGTCAGGAATTTCAAAGGACAAGACGCAAGTGGCTCAAAGGGAGCTGACAGGTGCAGCACCAGAACCACATTAATGTTTCAAGCCACTGGCGGGTGCTTAACCAGAGATTTAGAAAGAAGTAAGCCCTGCATGGGGGGCGGAGCCTGATGTCCAGCGGGATGGTCGCATAACGCTGAGGCTCCCGAGAGGCCTACTCAGAATCCTGAATTAACACCTTACATTTTGGAACTCCTACTCTGCTCTTGCCGGGGCACATTGGTGAGATGGCAGGGACCAAACCAACGCGCCTGGAATTTGGGTCTCCAGCGGCTTCTCACGGCAAACGTTCCAAAACTGAACCTCCGTCCCCGCAGAAGGGGCCGGCCTTGTGCGAGGGCCCCGAAATGCAGCAGGAAATCCTCGTAGAGATTAGAGGGGTCAAAAACCTTGTGCAGGCAAACGGTGAAGCACTCCGAGCGCTGCGGGACGATTTTGGTGTGCTGCAAAGCAAGCTAGAAGGGCTTTCTTCGCGTCAGGACAAAATGGAGGGCATATTGGACTCCCATGCGGCCCGGTTGTCCAAACTCGACAAAGTTGAACGACAGGTGCGGGCATTGCAGAAAGAGGTGGAAGATGGCAATAATAGAGCGCGCCGCAACAACATACGACTCGTGGGCATACCGGAGGGAGCGGAATCGGGAGACATGAAAGAGTTTTTATGCAAAATCCTCCCTTCCTTGCTCCAAATCACCTTTACCAAAGATTTGGAGATTGATCGCGCTCATCGTGTACCCACAAGCATAACGCTCAACAGGAAGACCCCGCGGCCTATCATTTTTCGACTATTGAGATATCAACACGTGGAGCAAATTCTAAGTGCCTCTCGGGCAAAGGGCCATATGGAGTTTGAGAGCCACAAGATCTCCTTCTATCCTGACTTGTCTAAACCCACAGTCGACCGCCGAAAGCGCTTTCTGGAATTCCGGCCGAGGCTTCAACAACTACAAGCACGCTATGGCCTGATGTACCCGGCCAAGCTCCGAGTCACGCTTCACAATCAGACAAGAACATTCGAGGACCCTGATCTACTAGCGGAGTTTTTGGATTCCAAAGAAGCCGACTTGATGCGCTGACTTCCAGAATATTCCTGCAAGTCTCCTTATATCCGCTGTACCTGCCATATTGGATCTGCCGCAGCCTAGCAAAGAGTCTGGCGTGGGCAGTCTGTTGCCTTACTCTTGATGGTATCTGTGACCCGACTCCATCTACCCACAGTAGCCTCGATGAGTATCAGAGACAGTGTTATTATGGACTCTGGTGTTTCTTTTCTTTTTTTACATGTCTCCTATTTCCTCTCCAGGGCCTCCTCCCGCAGACATATGGTCGCCATATTCTTTGGGGGTTTTGCTTCTTCTCTAAGATACGTTGGTACATACTTTTTAATATGGGGTGTATTAGCCAGAATACTCGGTGATTATGACATTGTTGTACAGATTCTGCTTATGTTCTATGCTATCAAGCGCCCTTACCTAAAATGTCTACTACCGCTTGATGGCACCATGTAAGATTTTTTCATTGAACGTAAAAGGCATCAATAATCCGATAAAACGGAAGAAAATCCTAAGCTACCTCAGTCAGGAAGCAGCGGATCTGATTTTTCTCCAAGAAACGCATTTAAATTCGAAGGAAACTCTTAAACTCAATATTAAACCTTACATGGTGGCCGCTTATTCCCCAGCCGTTTCTAAGAAATGTGGGGTTGCCATACTGGTTAGGAAATCTTTGCATGCTACTGTTATTGCGACTAGCTCAGATACAGAAGGTAGATGGTCTAGAGTTCACCTCAAGATAGGTAGCCTAGAAGTTACATGTATATGCCTTTACGCTCCTAATATTGATGACCCTGCCTTTTTTGCTACCATTGCTCAGGTTGCGCAGGCTTCTGCTAATACTTCATTGATCATTGGGGGGGATTTCAATCTAGTCCTCGATCCCCTGATTGACAAACAGCCGCCTAGGACGAGTGGTCCCCCCAAGAGTCACGCTACGCTTACCTCCCTGATCAAGGATCTTGCTTTAGTTGATCTATGGAGATTACTACACCCCAATGAGCTTGACTTCACCTTCTTCTCCTCCCCTCATAAATCTCAGTCTCGCATAGACTTCTTTCTAATCTCAAAACTGTTAGTTCCTCAGGTGGACACTGCAAAGATTCACTCCCAACATATTTCAGATCATGCTGCCATTTCCTTTCAATTACACACTACTGCACCCCAGGGAAACTCGGGAGCCTGGTTCTTTGATAGAGCCCTGTTAACTCAGCCAGAGTTCCAGTCAGAAATTCGAGTAGCCATACAGGATTACTTCCATTTTAATCTACCCCAAGATACTGCGAATTGGGCTTGGTGGGAGGGCTTCAAAGCGGCCATTCGGGCAACGATCACTAGCTATCAAATCCGCCTGCGGAAACAACGTAAACAGCAGCTGTTCATACTAGACCAACAAATAAAAGCAGGCGAACGAGTTCTAACTTCACGCACTGACCCATGTGTATTAATTCGATTACAGCGTCTCCGTTTTCAATATAATTCAATCCTTTCAACTGCAGCTTCTAAGAGTATTGAGCTTCAGCGAGGGACATATTATCGTGAAAATAACCGAGCTGGTCGACTCTTAGCCAATGCCTTGAAAGGTCAAAAAGAAGCCAAACGCGTTGCGGCCCTTCGAGCTCCACAGGGAGGGGGCATAGTGACCACAGACTCCGATATTGTAGAGCTCTTTCGGGATTTCTACACCCGCCTATATCAATCTGAATGTGAGTTCTCGTCAGAGACATTCGAGCGATTGCTCTCTGGCATTCAGCGGCCGACCCTCTCTGAAGATGATAGAGATGCGATGGATGAACCCTTCTCTACTTCAGAGATCCAATCTGCCCTAAAACGAACAGCCTCGGGCCGTGCCGCAGGGCCCGATGGTCTCCCGACCGAATTCTACAGAACGTTCAGTGCAGATTTAGTTCCCTATTTAAAACTCTACTTTACTGCCCTTGCGGTAGATACATCCTCTTTGGGATCCTTTTCTGCAGCTAATGTGGTTGTATTTGAGAAAGAAGGCAGAGACCCGCTACTGACCGCCAACTACCGTCCAATCTCCCTACTTAATGCCGACTATAAGATCTTCGCAACGATCTTGGCCACCCAGCTATCTGACATGATGGCTACCCTAATTCACCCCGACCAATGCGGTTTTATACCCGGCAGATCAACTGCTGACAATGCTCGGACCTTGTGCCATGTGTTATCTAGTGCTGCCAATCTCGACCATCCATGGGTGCGTCTTTCCCTGGATGCCGAAAAAGCCTTTGATCGTCTAGAATGGCCCTTCTTATTTGCAGTTCTCCGATGGTTTGGCTTTGGAGAGGGCTTCCTCCGATATCTCCAAGTCATGTACACTCAACCCGTCGCCAGTATTTGTGTAAACGCCATCAAATCTCAGCCATTTAACCTCCAAAGAGGCACGCGTCAAGGTTGCCCCCTATCACCAATGCTTTTTGATCTCGCTCTTGAACCCCTAGCCCTCCTTATTAGACAGTCTGCACGTATTCGAGGTGTCCCCTTTAGTCATAGGGAGATTAAACTCTCTGCATATGCAGATGACCTTATGCTCTTCGTTTCCCTCGATTCGGTTCCAGCTGTCTTGGATCTGATTGACGGATACTCACAATTATCGGGCTATAAAATTAACTGGACCAAATCTGTAGCATTCCCACTGAACTGCTGGGTACATGAGGCTGACATGCAGGCCTTTCCTTTCCTCTGGCAATCCCGGATGGTGAAGTATCTCGGGGTCCATTACTGTTCTCCTTTAGAAGACACTATCAGTTTTAATGCCAAAGAGGTAGTCTCCAAAGTCCGTGAGCTCACAAATCGTTGGTCTCCCTTATCTCTCACATGGTGGGGCCGCTTAGACACCGTGAAGATGATGATAGTCCCCAAAGTGAACTACATTTTAGAAATGCTGCCATACTTACTTCCGCTACATACTTATAAAGATATTGAGGGCCTTCTCGTCCGTTATCTCTGGGAGGGCAAGCCACCAAGGATAGCTAAACATAAACTGCAGTCTGCAAAGGAACGAGGGGGTACTAGATTTCCTGATTTTCTTAGATATCATCAAGCCTTTCTACTTAAGCAAGGTGCCCGATGGCTAGATACCTCAACAGACCGCCGACCAGTTTGGCTTGACATAGAAGAGGAGCTTAGTAGCCCAATTCCGTTGACCCATCTCCCCGGTATGTCTTATCAAGTAGACACCCGTCATCCACCAATGATTGTCGATACTCTTGCGGCCTTTCACACTCTCATTCTATCACTGGGCCCGAATGTATGTCCTCAGGACGGACTCCCGCTATGGAATAACCCCAGAATTCAAGTCCTAAATAGAACAATAGCCTGGAAACCCTGGTACTCCAGGGGGATCTGGACACCCCAACAGCTTTTCTCTGCAGCTCGTTGGAAAACCTTTTCGGATTTACAAAAGGAATTTGCGTTACCAGCGAAACACTACTTTCAATTGATGCAGCTTCAACACTGCCTCAAAAGTGCTCGAATCATGCCGCCCTCTGCCCCTACTGAGGATGGGCTATTAGAGATAGTTCACTCCATTAGTAGTACACATGGGGTAGCCTCTAATTTCTATAAAATACTTTGTCAGGGTACAGATACGGACACTTTTAGAGCCCAACAAGCCTGGGAGCGCGAACTGCAAACCACTATAACCCCTGTGCAATGGAGCGTTTTTTGGAGTAAAGTAGTGCGGGTTTCCCGGTCTGCCTCTGTTACCCAAACTCTCTTCTTCTTTGCACACAGATGCTTTTATACCCCAGAGAAAATAGCCAAATGGAACCCAAATGCTAGGGACCTGTGTTGGTCTTGCCATACTGCTGTGGGATCCTTCGCTCATGTTATTTATGAATGTCCTCAACTGCAGGTCTATTGGGGGCGGGTCTGGGGTCGTATTCAATCTATCTTACACTTTCATGAACCTCTTTCTTGGAAGGTTGTGGGACTCCGCTCTGTGGCGGAGGTCCCCTCTCTTCCTAAGAAGGGTCGCTTTCTCCTTGATTTCATGCTAGGTATAGCCATATGCTTAATCACGAGGAATTGGAAGGATAGCTCTCGACTTACTGTCAATGAATGGTGGAACCTCGTCTGCTTATATAGTAAATATGAGCAGATACCTCGGAGAGCTATTCCCCATGTCCAAACTCACTCTTGCTTGTCTAAATGGCAGATGCTTAATGATTATGTACAATCTGCTCATTGCTCCAACATGCCTGTATAATGTGCACTCATCATGTTTTAGATCACCGTTAGGTTTTGTAATACAATAATGTAAGTACACGCCCGCTTCGGGAATGCTTAGTTTTCTAGAGAAGAAGCAGGGGGGAGGGGGGTGGTAGGGGTTTACTTTGGTGTATGTATTACACGTTATGTATTTGTCTTTTAGCTGTATGTCTTCCTTTCCTTTGTTGTTATAAAATGAAAATAAAGAATTTAAAAAAAAAAAGAAGTAAGCCCTGCATAAAGTGAGCCACCAAAGCCTGAGCTGAGATGGGTTTCCTGTCCAAGCAGTGATGGTAGGCCCTCGATGCGCTCAGGTGGACTCTAACTGAATTGGACTTGAGACCTGAGTTGGAAAAGTGCAGAAGATACTCCAAGAGCTTTTCCACTACGCAGGAGAAGGGAGTCAAAACCCTGTCAGCACACCAGTCTGAGAACCTTTGCCACTTGAAGGCATAGGAGCAGCGTGTGGAACCCCTATGGGATGCCAGGAGAACATCCTTCATGTCCCCGGGCAGGTTCAGTTCCAAGAGAACTACCTACTCAGCATCCAAACCGTAAGGGCCAGAAACCAGACGTTGGGGTGTAACATGGTCCCATCCTCCTGAGAGATGAGGTCTGGGGTGCAATCCAGATGGAGAGCCTCCTGCTGAGACAGTTGAAGCAGTAGAGGAAACCACAGCTGCCTGGACCAGTACAGGGCGATGAGGATCATGGTACCCTGGTCTGCCTGAAGCTTCAACAACATCCTCACCACGAGCATGATGCTGGGGAAGGGAGGGGGGATATGTGTAAATCAGCCCCATAACCCAATGCAGGAGAAAGGCATCTGAGGCCAGCTGGTCGCTGGCAGCTATCCTGGAGCAGAACCGATCCACCTGGGCATTGTGCAGCATGGCAAAAAGATCTATCAATGGAGTGCCCCACTCCTGAAAGATTTGGTCCACCACTTTCCTATTGAGGGTCCATTTGTGAGATTGGAGGACCCTGCTGAAGTGGTCCGCCAGGGCACTAAGTTCTCTAGGCAAGTAGGTTGCCCTCAACTCCATCCCATGGGCCATGGCAAACTTTCACAAGTGTCACCTTCCAGTGCAGGAGGTACGATCCTGTCCTCCCTGCTTGTTGATGCAGAACATCACCACATGGTTGTCTATCTGAATCAGGACTACCTGATTGGTTAGGTGTGTTCGGAATGCCCAGAGAGTATCTCCAATGGCTCAAAGCTCCAGGAAGTTTATCTGGTGCAGGCTATCCTGCTCTGACCATGGGCCTTGAGTGCACAGGCCATCCAGATGAGCCTCCCAGCCCAGCTTGGAAGCATCCAGTGAGGCATAGCCGACTGGCAGGGGAGACCTCAGAGCAAGTACTGCAGTTCCAGCCACCAGTGAAGGGACTGCACGAGAGGTGTGGAAACTGCCACCCAGTCCCGGACACAAGCTGTGGTCTGCTTCCACTGGGTGCTCAGAGTCCACTGAGACTGCTGCATGCAGAGATGGGCCAACGGGGTCATGTGCACCATCAAAACTATGTATCCGAGCATCCCCCAAGCTGTCATGTGGAGCTTTTGCCGGATGTCTCCAATCACATCCACGAGCTGCTGGATGCAGTCCATCGGGAGATAAACCCAGACCCAAATGGTAATGAGGAGAGTCCTGATGAACTCCAGCTACTAAGAAGCTTGGAGGTGCAACTTGAGGTAGTTCACAACAAACCCCAGTTGCTCAAGCATCTGAATGGTCAGGTTGGCTGAATGCAAGACGCCATCTGTGGTGGAGTTCTTTATAAGCCAGCCATCTAAATAAGGGAAGATGCAGCTATCTGGTGGCCAATGCAAGACCAAAGGGAAGCACTCAGTACTGGTAGGGCTGACCCCCAAACAGAAAGCAAAGGTACTTTCTGTGAATAGGATGGATCAGGATGCGGGTATGCACATCCTTCAAATCCAGGGAGCATAGCCAATCATCCTTGAGGAGGTATGGAGTTACGTCCCCAGTGAGATCATCTTCAACTTTTCCTGCACTAAGAAGCAGTTGAGGTCCCATAGATCCAGGATGGGCCAAAACCCTCCCCTCACCCCATCTTCTTGGGAACCAGGATGTACCTAAGAACATAAGAAATGCCATACTGGGTTAAACCAAGGTCCATCAATCACAGTATCCTGTTTCCAACAGTGGCCAATCCAGGTCACAAGTACCTGGCAGATTCCCAAAATGGCACACAGGTTCCACAATGTTTGTCCCTGGGTCTTCTTTAATATGGTTTATGGACCTTTCCTCCAGAAACTTGTCCAAACCTTTTTAAACCCAGCTACACTAACAGCTTTTACTACATTCTCCGGTAACAAATTCCAGAGTTTGATTACATGTTGAGTAAAAAAATATTTTCTCTTATTAGTCTTAAATGGCTTACATTGTAGCTTCTTTGCATATCCTCTAGTCCTTCTACTTTTTGATGGCGTAAACAACTGATCTACGTTTACCCATTCCACTCCATTAATTTATGGACTTCTATCATATCATCCCTCAGCCATCTGTTTTCCAAGTTGAAGAGCCCCAACCTTTTAAGCTTCTCCTCATAGAAGTATCCTTCCATCCCCTTTTACCCTTTTGGTGGCTCTTCTCTACCTTTTTTAATAACACTATACTCTTTTTAAGATACGGTGACCAGAATTTATCAAATAGTTGTAATGCATTTTCCCGGTTTATAAATATCTCTTTCAATTTCTCTGAATCATCACCTTTATATACTATTTCAGGCATGAGTAACTTCCCTATATCTTTTTAAGTAAAGATCAAAGCAAAGAATTCACTCAGTTTCTCCACTATGGACTTATTCCCACTTAACACCCCTTTTACCCCTCTGTCATCCAATGGTCCAACTGACTCTCTCATAGGTTTTTTGCTATGAATGTACTTGAAAACATTTTTTATTATGCGTTTTTGCTTCCATGGTAAGCTTCTTTTCAAATTCTCTTTGCCTGCCGTATCAATGCCTTGCATCTAACTTGCCAGTGCTTATGCTGTCTCCTGTGTTCGCCATTTGGTTTTTTTTTCCATTTCCTGAAAGATGCTTTTTTGGCAACAACAGCCTCTCTGACTACGCCTTTAAACCATGCTGGCAGTTTTTTGGCCTTCCTTCCATTTTTTTTAAAGCATTGAATACAGCTGGTCTGGGCTTCCAAGATACTACTTTTAAACAACGCCCGTGCTTGATGTAAATCTTTAACCTTTGCAGTTGCTCCTTTTAGCTTTTCCTTAACTATTTCCTCATTTTATCATACTCTCCCTTTTGAAAGTTAAGAGGTAGTACTGTGGATTTCCTCGCCATCTTTCTTCCATTTATTAAATCAAATGCGATTATGCTATGATCATTATGCCAAGTGGCCCCAAAAGCCTTTTTTCTTGCACCAGATCCTGTGTTCCACTAAAGACTACATACAAAATAACCTCCCCTCTTGTCAGTTCATGAACTAGCTGCTCCATGAAGCAGTCATTTATTTCATCTAGAAACTCTCTAGCATGTCCTGCTGTAACATTGACCTACTCAATACTAGGATAATTGAAATCACCATGAGTAGAAACCTTGCCCGACCTGAGCCAGGGGTACCGGCTCAATGGCGAGCTCGGTCAGCAGGGCGGTGATGTCCTCCTGGAGAAGACCGTGATGTAGCGGGTCCATAGGGAACTCTCCAGGGAAGAAGTGGAGGGGAGGGGAGGGCAACTGTGCAAAACATAGCATGTACCCACATTCGATGATCTAGAAGACCCAGATCATCCGAAGAGGCCACCAGTGTGCAAAGTGGATGAGCCGTTCCTGAGGAACCAGTCAAAAATCCATCCGAGGCTTTGGCTGAGGAGTGGGTCAGGCCTTTTGAGGCTTGTCACACCTCTGCTGGTGCGGGACCTGTGCTTTCGGCTGAGCGCCCTGCGGGCTCTGGAACTACCAACACGCGTTAGAGAAGGACTTTCTCCAGGGGCGGCTCAAGGCAATCTGCTGCCTGAAGCGAGGGATGACATGGCGCCACCACACACACACCCCTCCCCCGTAGTGGGGTGGGGGGGCTTTCTCAAAACTCCAGTCAGAGACTGAACCAAACCAAAAAGCCGATTAGATAATATGGAGGAAATGCAAGTTGTTTGCACATCAAGGAACAAAAAGAAAGATTGAGAACCACAGCACAGTTTATAAAACTATAACTCATTTTTATTTTGTTTTTATAAACTGTGTTAGAGTTCTTGGTTTTTCTTTTTGAACATATATTTTGCATGAAGGGAGGAGCAGCCTAGTGCTTAGAGCAACTGCCTAGTACCCAGAAGATCAAGGGTTCAGTTCCCACTGGCACTCCTTGTGACCTTGGGCAAGTCACTTTACCCTCCATTGCCTCAGAAGAAAAGGTCTGGCAATCTACTTCTGGTGATACTATTGCCAAGAAAACACAGAGGTAGCTGGGTTGCTATGAGTCAACACTGACTTGATGGCACAAAAAAAAAAAAAAAATTGCATCCACAGAACCCCCTCCCTTAACAATGGGTACAGAGCAGAATTAGAACATTCACTCACAGAATTCAATATCTTTAAAAAAAGATCTGATTCTGATCATCTCACTTATAAAAGCAAACATTCTCCAGTACCAGGCATATTGTGAACTAATACAAAGCCCTACCTACAACAAAGTCACTGAGGATCTATAGAGGAAATTTATCATATTATACCTGACGTCAGTACCGGGAAAAATGGTAGAAACCATCATAAAGAATAAAATTACTCAGCATGTAGATAGTCATGACCTAATGGGAGACAGCCAACATGGCTTTAGACAAGGAAGATCTTGTCTTACTAATCTGTTATGTTTTTTTGAAGGAGTGAATAATCAGGTGGACAAAGGTGAGTCGGTTGATATTGTGTATCTGGACTTTCAGAAAGCCTTTGACAAGGTCCCTCATCAGAGACTTTTGGCAAAACTAAAGAGTCATGGGATAGGAGGCAGTGTACTATTGTGGATCAGAAACTGGTTAAAAGATAGAAAGCAGAGGGTAGGGCTAAATGGCCAATTTTCCCAATGGAGAAAGGTGAATAGTGGTGTACCCCAGGGATCTGTGCTTGGTCCGCTGCTTTTTGACATATTCATAAATGACCTGGAAAGTGGAATAACGAGTGAGGTTATCAAATTTGCAGATGACACAAAACTATTTAAAGTTGTTAAAACCCAAGAGGATTGTGGAAAATTGCAAGAGGATCTTGATAAATTGGAAGACTGGGCATCAAAATGGCAGATGAAATTTAATGTGGACAAGTGCAAGGTTATGCACCTAGGGAAGAACAACCCAAACTATGGTTACACGATGCAAGGTTCCACATTAGGAACCACCACCAGGAAAAAGATTTAGGCGTCATTGTGGATACCATGTTATAACCCTCGGCCCAGTGTGCAGCAGCGGCCAAGAGAGCAAATAGAATGCTAGGTATGATAAGGAAAGGAATGGAAAATAAAACAAAAATATTATAATGCCTCTATATCGTTCCATGGTGAGACCGCACCTTGAATATTGTGTGCATTTCTGGTCGCCGTATCTTAAAAAGGATATAGCGATTTTAGAAAAGGTTCAGAGAAGAGCCACCAAAATGGTAAAGGGGATGGAAGGATACTCCTATGAAGAAAGGCTAAAAAGGTTGGGGGCTCTTTAACCTGGAAAAGAGACGGCTGAGGGGAGATATGATAGAAGTCTATAAATTAATGAACGGAGTGGAACGGGTAAACGTAGATCGATTGTTTACCTTATCAGAATATAGAAAGACTAGGGGACATGCAATGAAGCTACAGGGTAAACTATTTAAGACTAATAAAAGAAAATATTTTTTCACTCAACGTGTAATCAAACTCTGGAATTTGTTACCGGAGGATGTAGTAAAGGCTGTTAGTGTAGCTGGGTTTAAAAAAGCTTTGGACAAGTTCCTGGAGGAAAGGTCCATAAACCATTATTAAGAAGGGACCCAGGATATCAATGCTTGAACCAACACAAGCATTGTGGAACCTGTGTCCCTTGGGGAAACTGCTAGGTACGTATGACCTAGATTGGCCACTGTTGGAAACAGAATACTGGACTTGATGGACCTTGGTCTGACCCAGTATGGCATATCTTATGTTCTTATCAGCACCAACTTCCAAAACTCACATAAGGAGCCCATCCAAAACAAGCATCATTGTAAATACTGCAGTGGGCCCTGGAACATCCAACACCAATTTCAAAAGCTGAACAATTCACATTACTACAGTCAGGGGCGGCCCAAGGGGGGTGCCGGGCCATGTGCGGAGACTCGGTGCGGGGCCTCATTTGCATAAGTGGCCTTATTTGCATAAATATTTGCATAATGTTACCATACACTAACCTTTAGTAAACATGTCTCTTAATGATTGTATGGATAAAGAAAGACTAAAAGATTTCTACATTACTATAATCCAGTGCCAACCACCAGGCACATTAGGAACTACTACAAACGCTGCCCATTTAGAACCCATAGCAAACCCGCCGTATCCTGACAGCATTACCAGGACTCACAAAGCACCATACCCTACCTATCAAAAGGCAACACTGCAAATATTAAACCAATACATTTCAGACAATACTGGGGAAAGAGAACAAGTGGCAATGTCAAATATGAATTACATAAACAGAATACCTCAGCTCAGTTACACATGCAGAACATAGACCATCACCAAACAAGGAATCACAATTTAGAAACAGGAAGGCAATAATTAAACTGGAAACCCCAAAAGCCAAACTTGGAATGTACAACAACACTGTAGAAATATAACTATAAATTAATTTCCTCTTGTACCAAACAAAGCGCAGACGTTAATGATGCACATTTCCCAGAGCTTTCATATTCCAGTTAATAAATTAAAAATAAAGAGATATCTTTCTACCTTTTGTGCATTTTTTTTTAGTTGCAATTGCTCCAGTCACTTTCTTCTGGTTCCTTCATGTTTTCTGCTAACTCTCCATCGTCTGATGTCCATTTGTCCTTTCTTCTCTCTTCTAGTTTTTTTTCCATTCTCTCTCTCTACATCTGCTTTAACATACTAATCTTTCTCCTTTTGCTCTTTCCTCATTCCTATTTCATCCACACAAATTTTACCCCTCCATCCTCAATCCCCACTTACTCTCCCAATACCCGGCCAATTGTAGATTTTTCATCCCTCCCACACAAAATATTTTTCCCCTCTCCATTTTACTCTCCCAGCCCCATCCCATTCTAATCCTCCCCCAACATCAGCTCCCTTCTAGTTCCAGTCTCACCCAGCATCCATTCCCTTCTAGTCCCTGCATCAGCCCATTTCAAGTCCTAGCTCCCCCATCCATTTCCAGTCCGAGTCCCTTCATCAGCTCATTTCCAATCCTAGCCCCCCCATCAGCCCATTTCTAGTCATTTCCTAGCCCCACCATCAGCCCATGTCAAATCCTAGATCCCCTCCACTCAGCCCAATTCCAGTCCAAGCCCCCCCATGAACCTACTTCCAGTACTAGCCCCTCCATGAGTCCATTTCAATTCAAGCCCCCACCACAGCCCATTTCCAATCTTAGCTCCCCCCAACAGCCCATTTCCAGTCCTATCCTAGCTGCTCCATCAGCCCGTTTCCAGTCCTAGCCCACCATCAGCCCATTTTCAGTCCTAGCTCCCTTCCTTCACAGCCCATTTCCATTCCAAGCCCCCTCCCCATCAGCTATTTGCAGTTCAAGCCTCCCCTTCCACTCAACCCATTTCCAGTCCTAGCAACCCCCCAACCCATTACCAGTCCTAGCCCCCATCAACCCACTTCCAGTCCTAACCCCCATCACCCCATTTTCAGTTTAAGCCCCCCATAACCCATTACCAATCCTAACCCCCCATCAGCCCACTTCCAGTCCTAACCCCATCAGCCCATTTCCAGTCAGCCCCCCATAGCCCATTGCCAGTCCTAACCCCCCCCCCATCAGCCCACAGCCCATTACCAGTCCTAACCACATCAGCCCACCTCAAGTCCTAACCCCTCCCCATCAGCCCATTTCCTGTCCTAGCCCCCCATAGCCCATTACCAGTCCTAACCCCCCATCACCCCATTTCCAGACAGCCCCCATCAGCCCACAGCCCATTACCAGTCTTAACCCCCCCATAGCCCATTACCAGTCCTACCCCCCCAACAGCCCACAGCCCATTACCAGTCCTAACCCCATCAGCCCACCTCAAGTCCTAACACCTCCCCATCAGCCCATTTCCTGTCCTAGCCCCCCATAGCCCATTATCAGTCCTAACCCCCCCCCATAGCCCATTACCAGTCCTAACCCCCCATCACCCCATTTCCAGACAGCCCCCATCAGCCCACAGCCCATTACCAGTCTTAACCCTCCCATAGCCCATTACCAGTCCTAACCCCCCCCCCCACTGCCCTCAGCCCATTTCCAGTCCTAACCACCTCAGCCCACCTCAAGTCCTAACCCCTCCCCATCAGCCCATTTTCTGTCCTAGCCCCCCATAGCCCATTACCAGTCCTAACCCCCATCACCCCAGTTCCATACAGCCCCCATCAGCCTACAGCCCATTACCAGTCTTAACCCCCTCATAGCCCATTACCAGTCCTACCCCCCCAACAGCCCACAGCCCATTACCAGTCCTAACCCCATCAGCCCACCTCGTCCTAACCCCTCCCCATCAGCCCATTTCCTGTCCTAGCCCCCCCATAGCCCATTATCAGTCCTAACCCCCTCCATAGCCCATTACCAGTCCTAATCCCCCATCACCCCATTTCCAGACAGCCCCCATCAGCCCAACGCCCATTACCAGTCTTAACCCCCCCATAGCACATTACAAGTTATAACCCCCCCCCCAACAGCCCACAGCCCATTACCAGTCCTAACCCCATCAGCCCACCTCAAGTCCTAACCCCTCCCCATCAGCCCATTTCCTGTCCTAGCCCCCCCATAGCCCATTATCAGTCCTAACCCCACCATAGCCCATTACCAGTCCTAACCCCATCACCCCATTTCCAGACAGCCCCCATCAGCCCACAGCCCATTACCAGTCTTACCCCCCCCCCGTAGCCCATTACCAGTCCTAACCCCCCCAACAGCCCACAGCCCACCTCAAGTCAAGTCCTAACCCCCTCCATAGCCCATTACCAGTCCTAACCCCCCCCCATCGGCTCATGAAAAATTTAAAAAAAAAAAAAAAAGCTGGCTGCTGCCACTGCCGCCGTGGCAGCGGCAGAATGGAGTGTCCCGCGGGGCCCCCTCTGCCCGGCTGAGCTCTCCCGGCCCGGCGGAGCCCCTCTGCACCGGCTTTCAGATACGCAAAGGGAGAGTGTCTCCCTCGCGTCTCTGTTAAGCCCGCAGGGGCTGATGAGAAGCAGAAATTTCCCATCTTCCTCACTTGTGACCTGGATTGGGCATTGTTGGAAACAGGATACTGGACTTGATGGCCCTTAGTCTGACTCAGTATGGCATTTCTTATGTTCATATGTTACCAGTGCAGAGCCTAGGAAACATGCTGCTAAATATGCCAAACAAGAGGGCTCAACAGCACCCATGCAGCATCTCCCACTTCCACAAAAAGAAGAGCGACTTGGCACCCCAACACAGCACTTCCCACCCTCTGAAAAACAAGAGGGATTTTATAATCCCAACACAACACCTCCCACTCCAACATAAACACCAAGAAGGGCTTGGCAACCCCCAACATAACTCCTGAAACTGTGCACTGGACCAGCAAGGTGTTAATGTAAATATATATTCCTTAAAAAAACAAAGGAAATGCAAGATGCCCGCACACTAAGGAGCTAAAAGAAAAGTGAGAACCACAGCACAGTTTATAATACCAAATTATAACTCATTTTATTCTGTTATAAACTGCCTTATGGTTCTCATTTTTTTAAATATATATTCTGCATCTACAGAAACCTCTCCCTCAACAATGGGTGCAGAGCAGAAGTAGGACATTCACCCACAGAACTCAATATATTAAAAAATCTGATTCTGGTCATCTCACTAAAGACAAACATTTTCCAGTACCAGTCATATTGGGAACTAATATAAAACCCTACAAGATCTAGAAGGCCAAATCTACCATACCATATCAGCATAAACCTCCAAAACTCATAAAAGGGGCCTACCCAGAAAAAAGTAGCATTATAAATACTGCAATGGGCCATAGAACATCCATACACCTATTTGAAAAGCTGAACAAGTCAAATTACTACAATACAGATCCCTATGTACAACTCCATGTTAACAGAACACCTGCCCTCGGTCACACACTCAGAACCCTGACCCTCACCAAGTGTAGAATAAGTGGCCACAACCTAAAGTAAAAATAAAAATATGTAGACAAAAATTAAACTGAAACCCCAGGAAGCCATGTGGTGCAATACCAGAGAAATAAGAGATGCAGTTCCCTGAACTGTGTAAAATATAAAGATGGTGCAAAGTCCAATCACCAAATTGAAAATAAAATTATTTGTTCTACCTGTTGTTGTCTGACCATTTTATTCTCTCATCATGCTGGTCAAGATCTGAGGCTTCTGCTTTCCTTGGTCTTCTTTTAGCTTTCTTTCTACAGTCTCTAGTCAATCTGCTATTTTTTGTTTCTCCTTTTGTTTTCTTCACTTCCTTCCATCTTTGATATTGATTTTCTTCCTTTCGGTTTTCTTCCATTTGTTTCTCTCTCTCTGTCCACCCAGATTTCACTACTCCTTACTATCCATTTCTCAATCTCCCTCTTTTTTTATGCCATCCACCTAACGCTTTTCAAGCTTCACCCCGGTCCTTCCATTCCTCAGCTCTTCTTCCCTGGTCTATTATTCCCCAGTCTTTTGCTCGCTCTTTATTCCCCTCCATGTCTAACATTCTCCTCCCAACATCCAGTTTCTGTCTCTCTCTGGCTCTCTCTTTTCCTCTATTCAGGACCTCCACTCTCTCTTTCCTACCATATCTGCCCTCTCCCTACCTATCTTCCCTGCAACCAGCTTCTACCCCATCTCCATACCATACCATCCCCTCTCGATTACTCCCATGTCCAGCATCTCTCCGTCTCTTTCTCAACCTATTTACCTCGTGTCCATCTTCTACCCTCTCTCACCTCCATGTATTGCATCTCCTTCTCCCCTTATTGCCCTGTGTCCAGCATCTCCCCTCTGTCCCCCCTCCCTAAGTTCAGCATATTCCCATAGTCTCCCTATAACCCCCTGGCCAACAGCACCACTCCATCTCCCCTCCTTGCTTCTCCCTTTGCCTCTTTCCATGTCCAGTATCTCCCTTTATCTCCCTAGCCCCCCACCTCAATTTTATCCTCACTGCCTCCCTATTCCCCACCTCTGTACCCAGCATCTTCCTTCTGACTCACTGTGCCCATCCATGTGCACCGCCCAAT
The DNA here is from genome assembly GCA_033557465.1 of Ichthyophis bannanicus. NCBI lineage: Eukaryota > Metazoa > Chordata > Amphibia > Gymnophiona > Ichthyophiidae > Ichthyophis > Ichthyophis bannanicus. The sequence continues at coordinate 98,138,999 of CM066040.1, read as the reverse complement.
GCCCCTTCATGTCCACCTCTTGTATGTACAAGAAGCAGAGCCTGCCCGCGGAGCAGAATGTCCCATGGACAGGGGCTGTGCAAGCAGTGATCCCAGACCAGAAAGACAGGGTACAATAGGCCTCGCACAGCCTCTGCCCACAGGACATGCTGCTCCTGCAGGCAGGTTCTGATCTCTGGGCCACAATCGCTGCCTCCCACACCCTTCTGCCTGCAGGAGCAGTATGTCCTGCAGGCATGGGCTGTGCAAGCCGTGACTGCAGCCCTGAGAAACAGAGCCTGCCCACAGGAGCAGATGTCAGGAGAGTGCCATCACTGTCTGCCCACCCCCACTCAGGATGATCTGCAGAGCATGGGCAGCCTCGTTGAGAGCATGCCCATAGGACATGCTACTCCTACAGGCAGAAGACTATGAGTAGCAATTGTTGCCTCTCACTGCCTTCTGCCCATGAGAGCAGTGTGTCCTGCAGACAAGGTCTCCACTAAGCCACCGGCGCTCTGCAGGCCATCCTGGATGGGGAGTGGGGGGCAGGAGGCTAGCGACGACACTCTCCTGATGTCAGCGCCTCCCCGCCATGCTTACCCATCTTATTGGGTAACACCGGCCGTGGTCCAGCATTTGTCTTCTTGCTTCCCCTTCCCCTCCATTGTCCAGCATTTGTCTTTCTGCTTCCTTGCCATGTCCAGCGTTTGTCTTACTGCTTCCTCCCCATGTCCAGCATTTGTCTTCCCCCCTCCCCATCCAGCATTTGTTTTCCTTCTCCCCTCCCCCTGTTGTCCAGCATCTGTCCTCCTGCCCCCTCACCTGTTGTCCACTATTTGTACTCCTGTCCCCTCTGTTATCCACTATTTGTTCTCCCACCCCCCCATCCATCAACTGTCCTCCTGCCCCCTTCTCCTATTGCCAGCATTTGTCTCTCACTGTTGGCTATAACCAAAACCAATTGAAAAGAGTGGGGTTTGCAAGCCTCCATCAGCTGGTAAGTTCCTGCAGGTTCCGCCCCCGTCTGACGCGAAAAGCATCATCAGAAGGGGTGGCACGCATCAGGACCCTACATACCCCATGCTTTTCAATTGATTTTGCTTTTGGCCAATGGTGAGAACTCTCCACCGCTGCTCCAGTGTTCTCGGATCTAGGCCAGTGATGGCGGCGGGCAGAGAGTTTGATTCTGGTGCTGCCGAGAAGCAGTGGCAGCAGCTTGTACAACCTTTTTTTTTTTTTTAAATCCTTTGAAGGTGGAGTGAGGCGGCTGTTTTGGAGGCATTTTTTGTCACCCCCAAGACTTTGCCGCCTGAGGTGGCTGCCTCACGCTGCCTCTGACTTTCTCCCTTGATATTTCTTCCGTGAGGGGTCGGCAGTTTTCCTCGAGAGCCTGGAGATGGTAATATGCTCCTTCTTGATCTCGCCTTGCCAAAGAGGTTCTCCCCCCAGCAAGGCACATCTGCCAGCTTGTCCTGGACCCACTGTTCCAAGTCCAACGCCTGAAGCCCAGCAAGGCAGCATGCCCCAATGCTCATGGCCACCACCTGGCTGGCAGACTCAAAGGTATCGTAGGTGGCATGAAACATATACTTCAAGCAATCCTTGCCGTGGCCCACTAAGGTACGGAAAGAATCAAGGTGCTCTGAGGGTATGAAGGAGCTGTAATTGTTCAGGGCCACCATGATGTCCTTTAGGAACATACTCATATAAAGTTTGTTTGTGGGCAATCAACATGGAGCCCTGAAAGCATAGTTGCCTGAAGGAATTGAGGGTCCTGGCCTCCTGGCCCGGCAGCACCAAGGAATGAGTCTTGGTGCTTTTGACCCATTTCATGGCAGACTCCATCACCAAGGAGTTGTGGGGTAGCTGAGGCTTCTTAAAGCCTGGGGCCTTCTGGACCTGATACATGGAATCAAGCTGCCTGCTGATGTCTACCACTATGAGGGGGCTCTCCCACATCCTGAGCAGCAGCTGCTGCAGGATCTGCTGCACAGGCACCATGACAGCCTCCTTAGGAGCCGAGGGGATTGGAGGATCTCAAACTCCTCCACCCTCGGCTCATCCTCCTCCTCCAGTGAGAATGGAATGGCCTTTGCCATTTCCTGGAGAAAGTCCTGGAAGGACATGTCCTTGAGGGCAACTTCCTTCTCATATGGAGGGAAAGGGTCTGAGGGCAGGTCTGGAGGCTCCCACTCAGACACTTCTGATTCCTCCTCCGTCACCCATCCCTCGAAGTCTGAATCCAAGAAGAAGTCAAAGTAGCGCCAGGCCTCCTCCCAACACTGATACCAATGAGGCGCCAATGGTAGTGATGGTGCACCATGCGAGGGCACTCGTGCACCTGGGTATTGGAACCCAAGATGCTGGACAAGGAGATGGTGATAGGAACAGGTGTGGATTCCGATTGTCGACCCAAAGTCCCAGCCTCTGCAGGGAGTGCATGAGTCTCCAGGATGGGCTGTGTGGTAATAATGCCAAGGGCCCTCTTCCAGCACCACCATCTCCAAGGGCCCTCTTCCAAGCACCACCATCTCCAAGGGCGTCGGGGCTGAGATAACAACCTCAGCCACCGTCTCCAGCTCCTGTCTCGGGGACTCCACAATGGTCAGTGCATCAGGAGATTGCTGGTGGTCTTCCGTGGCCCTGAAAGTCGATTCCTCCTGCTGGGGCAACTTGGCACACTGCTCCTGGCCATTGTCCTCAAAGTCGTATCAGTGTTAATGCACATGGCCCTTGGCTAGGTGCTCGGTCACCCCTTCAATGTCGATGGAGTGGATGACGGCTCCTTCTGTGGCTTCGACTGGAGGTCAATGGTAAGCCTCTGTTGCATGGCACCATTGCCCCTCAACTCCGAATAAGCACAGGCAGCATGCAACACCGATGCCTCGGTGAAGCCACACAAGGTCATCGATGCCGTGGCCGAGGATTCCTGTGTATGTCCTGTCAGTGCTGCATACATCTTGTAGTGGAACTCAACGGCCCAAAGGAGGGACTCTCGCTGCTTGTTCTGGTCCTTTAGGCCTTTCCTTGTCATCTGCAAACACAGATTGCATGAGGAGAGCTCATGGTTGGGCTCGAGGCACAGCAAGCACCAGTTATGTCGGTCAGTGACTGAGATGGTACGTGCACCTTTAATGCACTTTTTAAATCCACTGGCTGACTTAGACATGACCGAGAACACAGCCCAGTGAGATCTAATGGCTCAATGTCACTAGCTAGCCAAACCACAGGGAAGAGAAAAAATTCCCCAAAAAGCAAAAAATACAGAAAAATGGCATCGGCAGGGAGCTAACATAACTGACAACAGGCACTATGAAAGAAAAAAGGACCCAGGAGAGACCAAAAAATATCAACCTTTTTCCACCACTGGCAAGAACACGTCCTGGGATTCCGTGTAAAAAGAAGACTAGGGATAAGATCGCGCCACAGCAGGCAGGAAGGCAGGCACGCATGCATGGTGGAGCCTCCTAAAATCTTCCAATGGATGCTGGGGAGTGTTCCCATTGGGGATGTCACCCATACATGAGGATAATAACACAGGTACACTACCAAAAAACTGCCTCCAGTTTTGCAACTGATTCCTATAGAGTTTGGGGTGCTGAATCCAGGAAAAATAGCCAAAATGTTCCATCACGTCACGTTTTCTTGAAAAATTAGATTTCTTACCCATATAAGGAATGTTCACATAATTTTTTTTTAGACGACTGCAGTTTATTTTCTTGGCCCAAAATAGAGGTTGTAATGGTTAACTAACTAGAAACACTCCCTCATGATATTTTAGAGTGTTTTGTATTCATTTTATACATTAACAGGACAATTGGGAGGCGGGGGGCTAAATCCAGTACTCGCGCTGGCGCATGTTCTTTCCTGTTCGCCTCGCCTCGTTCGCTCGCTCAAACACGGTGGTTGCGACATGAACGTTCCTGTCAAATTTCAGTTTCTTGCAAGTTCATTATTACCTTTTGTTTGCTCAGTCGTAATCCAGCTTTATTCCGAAGTGGTTCACTACAGTTGTAGTTTGCAGTGCTGTGTATTTGTGATGGCTCACAGAGCCAGAGGTTGCGTCAACTCTCCGGACAGTTTTTGATTTGTGGGGAATATACCGTGAAAAAGCGGCAGAGGAACATTTCTGCATTTATTAAAAAAGTATATTTCGTCTATTTCGGTTTGAAGTTAGGCGATCAAGACAAACCGTGGGCTCCTCACAAAGTGTGCAAGACATGTGAGGAAGATCTACGCTTATGGATGAAAGGTAAAAAACAAGCATTTCGTTTCGGAATACCTATGATGTGGCGTGAACAAAGAGACCACAGCAGTGACTGCTATTTTTGCTCTTGCATTGTGAAGGGATACAACTTAAAAAATAAGAACGTAATAAGTTACCCCAACCTTCCCTCAGCAATTAGGCCTATGCCTCATAGCAACGAAGTACCTGTGCCTGAACCACCAAAATCTTTGGATCATATTTGTGTGGACGGTTCTGATCATGATGAGACTCATCAGATGGCTTTTCCCGATGAGTCCAGTACTTCCGAGTTTGAAACTGAACCAGATCCGAAACCTGAACTTTTCTCTCAAGCTGAATTGAATGATATAGTCCGGGATTTAGGACTCCCAAAAGATGCTGCCCAACTGCTAGGTTCTCGGCTTAAACAGAAAAATCTATTGTCACCAGGAACAACTTTTTATTGGTACCGCAACCGCGAGACACAATTTTTGAAGTATTTCAGCAAAGAGGAAGATTTGGTATTTTGCAACGATATATACTGAGTGATGGAAAAGTTTAAACTCAAGTATGATCCTGCTGAATGGCGGCTGTTCATTGATTCGTCAAAAGACAGCATAAAAGGTGTTCTTCTTCATAATGGCAACACATTCGCTTCAGTTCCTATTGCTCACTCTGTTATTCTCCAAGAAAAATACGAGAATTTGGCCCTGATTCTTCAAAAGATTCGTTATGATGAGCATAAGTGGATGATTTGTGGAGACTTTAAAATTCTATCCATGCTATGAGGGCAGCAATCCGGTTTCACCAAATATCCCTGCTTCCTTTGCTTGTGGGATAGCCGGGCCCGCAACCTACACTGGGGGGAAAAAGACTGGCCAATTCGGGAGTATTTGAGACCCGGTGAGAAAAATGTTTTCATGAGAGCTTGGTACCTCGTGATAAAATTCTATTACCACCTCCCCACATTAAGTTGAGTCTCATTAAGCAATTCATCAAGTCCCTTCCAAAAGATGGTGAGTGCTTTCGGTACCTTTGCTCAAAGTTCCCCCGACTTTCTGAAGCAAAGCTAAAGGAAGGAGTGTTTGTTGGCCCTGATATAAGGAAACTCATTTCAGATGGAGCATTCGCTGAAACGATGTCTGAGAAGGAAAAAGAAGCCTGGGATTCCTTCAAGGATGTTATTCTCAAATTCTTGGGGAACAGGCGGGATGAGAACTATAAGGATATTGTTGCCAGGATGCTCAATGCCTTCAAAGAACAAGGCTGTAACATGAGCCTGAAAGTCCATTTCTTGCACTCCCATGTGAACTACTTTCCCAAAAACTTGGGGGCGTACAGTGAAGAACAAGGTGAAAGGTTTCACCAGGACATCAAGGACGCAGAGAGAAGGTACCAAGGAAGATGGAACACCACTATGATGGCTGATTTCTGCTGGTTGCTGCTGCGGGAAACCCCAGATGAAAAATACGCCAAGCAGCGCACCAAGAGAAGCATTCGGGGGAAGAAGAAACGGGCCCACCAGGAGATTGATTGACCCAAGAATGACTTTAAAATCTAAACTGTGTTGACAAATATCGTGTTTTTACTAAACTTTGAAATAAAAATTTGCTAGTTATTACCACAGTGTCGGATCTCATTTATTAGAATTTTATTTTCACACCATCGGGTGTTTGTCTTCATGTATTGCAATGGTGCGGTGTGCGTTTTCTATTCTTACATACATACCTGTACAACATTTTTTGCACATTTCTTTGCTTTGCTTTGTGTCTAACCTCGCTCTTATATGCTCAATGTTTGTGCACATGTATGTGGCTGTTTTAAGTGCAGATAATTTTGCTACCATCACAGTGTGTTTTGTTGACATTACTCTATTCTTATGTGCTGCCTTGTTACAATTTTCTTTATTCTTATTTGAATAACTACTAAACAATTAGTATAAAGAATTCATCCAAGAAACTTTTATCTCGATCGCACTCAATCTGAAACGTTCACCTCAAACTGCTAACCCAATGTAGCAAAAAATCTGTACGTGATGGAGCAAATTGGTTACCAGATTTGGATTCAGCGCACCAAAAAACGTAAAAATCAATCGAAACATTAGAGGCAGTTTAAAAAAAAAAATTTTAGTGTACCTGTGTAATTAATCTTGTTAGTATGATAAATGCTCACCCCTAATAATAATATACAGGCCAGTATTCAGTCACTGACCACAATGGCCATTGGAGAGACAGGCCAAATGTTAAAAACAAGAATCAATTCACACGGATATAATTTCATACAGCACAGAGCAGACCAAGGTGTCACTTCTGTCAGCTAAACTGTTGGAAAGCACTTCTCATTACCAGAAGACAGCATCAATGACTTAATGATGAGGGTCCTAAAGGGAAGGGTTCAGGTCAGTCAGGGCCAGTGCAAGGATATAAGTCAATCTAGGCAAACCCTCATTCCTGTTGCCCCAGCCCACTCGCACCCCTGCTCCTGCTGCCACTACTATCACTTCTTTCTGGGACCTGCAGCAGCAGCAGCAGCAATAATAAAAAGAAATAATAATGCAACACTTACCTAGAGCCTCTGAAGCTGCATGCTGTTGGTGCCAGACCCATGCAACTTAGACTTCCTGTTTTCATTGGGGCATAACTAGCCGGTCAGCCCACAGCATCAGAGGTTCTGGATACGCACTCTGTTGCTATTATATTGTTATTGCCACCACTGCAGTTCCTGGAGAGGGGCAGCAGCAGAGGCATTAGCTGGAATGGGCTGCTCTCTGAAGGATGGCGCTCTAGGCAACCGCCTATTTTGCCTGATGGTCCTGAGGTTAGTCCAGCAACATAAAACTTTTAAAATGAAGATAAGACACTTTCAGTCGGACCAAACAGAACTAAATAAAGATATAGGCTTTCTATCATATTATATACTATGGGCCTGATATTGAGTTGGGCAGACTATGCGCCGTGGCAGTGCATAGGCTGCCCGCCGACCCCCCCCCCCCCAAAGGATATTATAATGTCTCTGTATCCTTCCATGGTACGACTGCACCTTGAATATTGTGTGTAATTCTGGTCACCGTATTTTAAAAAGGATATATCATTATTAGAAAAGGTACAGAGAAGAACCATAAAAATGGTAAAGGTGATGGAAGGATACCCCTATGAAGAGAGGCTAAAAAGGTTAGGGCTCTTCAATCTGGAAAAGAGACGGCTGAGGGGAGATATGATAGAGGTCTGTAAATTAATGAATGGAGTGGAACGGGTAAACGTAGATCGATTGTTTACGTCATCAGAATATAGAAAGACTAGGGGACATGCAATGAAGCTATTTAAGACTAATATGAGAAAATATTTTTTTCACTCAACGTGTAATCAAACTCTGGAATTTGTTACCGGAGGATGTAGTAAAAGCTGTTAGTGTAGCTGGGTTTAAAAAAGCTTTGGACAAGTTCCTGGAGGAAAGGTCCATAAACCATTATTTAAAGGGACCCAGGATATCACTGCTTGACCCAATACAAGCATTGTGGAACCTGTGTCTTTTGGGTAAACTGCAAGGTACTTATGACCTAGATTGGCCACTGTTGGAAACAGGATTCTGGGCTTGATGGACCTTGCTCTGACACAGTATGGCATATCTTATGTTCTTATTTTCTAACCCCCAACCCTCTACTAAATCCCTATCCACCCACCCCAAAAGGCAAACCTGTCCAAAAATAGTCATCAAACTACTTACTCCATGATCTTTACTGAGTAGTTAAAAAACTGAATAAAAAGATTTCTATCTTTCAAGACAAAACAGAAAAAACTGTCAAAACGTTAGGGATTTCTCCTCTATACTTCCATTTGGGAATTCTCCTCTATACTTCCAATCCAAAATCTTAAAGCTCCTCTGTCAGGAATCTTCCTGCTCTTCACTCCATTATTGCACAGTCAGGAAACTTCTCTTCTGACTCCAAGACACTACTCCAGAATCCTCTTTCCTCTTACATCTAGGAATTCCACACTGGCTTGTAAAACACTTCCCACAACTAGAGACTTCTTCCCTCTAGGCATCACTACTACAGATGAAGGAATTCTCTTCTCCTTTTCCTTTACCTCATGTTGGTTAAGTAGTTTAGGGCTAAATCCTTCAGTGCCTACTGCTCTAGAGTTTTCAGGCTGTCTAACTGCAAGGTGTGGAAACAAGACTATAGATGCATCAAGATGGTCAGGGTGTAAAAAAAACATCCAGCTAGTCTCCATGAGTCTTTCTCTGAATCTGTAGACTGATCCTGGAAAAGGGCAACATCATTGGGAGTTGTCAGTTAAGCTGGATAAAAAGACTGAAGTAGTCTGAAGTGTGTAAATAGCCACTGCCTTGTCTATAGAGTCTGCCAAGGCATTTCTGCCAAGGCTATTCATAGCATCATCATATTTCTGGTGAACAACTCAGCTGAAGACTTAAGCTCCTAAATTTGGCTGAAAATAGGGCCTAAATGTAGGAGTTCAGCTTTTTTTGAATATTGGACCCACTAGTATAGTAGTGAGTCCAAGAGCAAGGATTGTAGGCAGTACTTGATTAATGGAGGTGAAGGCAGTATATGCTTCTGGAGTCCAGGGGAGAAGCTCAAGAGTGTTCAAATGAGTCAGATTTTGTAGTGGTTTAATCACTCAGGCATAGCTCAGTATCCACAGGTGGCAACAGCCTAGCATGCCTCAAAAAGTTCTCATTTGTGACACAGTTGTGGGTTTGGGGATCTTAAGAATAGCATCAATCCTGGAAGCAGAGAGGAGACATTCACCTGCGGAAATATCATGTACTTAATAATGCATTTATGACATTATTTAGAGGCTTTAAGGTACATTGTACAATGGGACATCAAAGTCAGAACATCTGGAAAAAAAAAAAGCAGCCAGATGTAAGTTCAGGCATTATTTCAGAAACGTGGACGTCTATAGAGATGTCTACATAGATGTCCCCAGAATAGCATTTCAGAATGTGGCTATCTAATAACATAATGGTTAAAGTAGTGGGTTAGGAGCAGGGTTGCCAGGGTTCAAATCCCAGTGTGAGCCTTTGTGGTCTTAGGCTAGTCACTTAATTCTCTATACTCTTTTGGCTGTTTTAAGGCCACAACAAGCACTTTCTTGATGCCTGTTCATGCCTGCAGACATCCCTGACATTTCTGAAATCGAACAGGGACATCTAAGTTCATTGAACCTCCACCATACCCCTCGCCTAATTGGACATCTCTAAACATCATTTGTAAAATGACTCCAAAGACGTCTCCGTGATTTTGATGTCCACATGCATTTCTCTGAACATCCAAAATCACAATTAAGACATTTAAAATGACCCCCTTTGTGTCCTTTTAAGGCAAGAGAGGTAAGTCAATTCAGAAAGCCAATTTTACATACTTCAAGAAATAGCAAAGCTAAAAGCAAGTCATCTACATACTCAATAAGGATAGGCCTTTCACGGAACACCATATCATCAAGGTCCCTTTTTAAAATATGTGAAATGAGGGATGGGGACTATGGGGTATGTTTACTAAACAGCGGTAATGGCTTCCGTGTGATATTTGTGCTGCGGCCCCGGCTCCAATATTGCACAGAAGCCGCTACCGCTTTTTAGTAAACATATCCCTAAGTGTAACCCTGAGGAAGTCTAGTTCATGTGAACTGTTGTCCTTCATAACTGAATGTAAAAACAAAATTGATTGTCTGGATGGTCAAGAACAGAAAAGAAGGCAGAACAGAAAATAAAAACCGCAGAATAACAAGTCTATGATGAAATATAGGACAGAATAGCTTCAGGATTAGGAACACCAGGAAAAGTAGGTAAAACAGCACTTATGCACAGCTCTGAGCTCATGTACAAAGTGAAAAGTATCTTTAAAAGTTTCTTAACAGATAAGATAGGAGTATTAAAAAGCTCTTGATTGGGATAATATTAACTTGTTCAAGTAAAAATGTGATTTAAAAAAAACCACATTCCTTCCTCTGCCTCAGGACTCAACAGATAGTGAGATACTCTTGGCAAGGGCTTGTCGGGATTGAAATGAATTTTTACAAGTTGGGCTATCCTGATTTGTCCAACCTCATTGGCATGCTAAGAAAAGAGCAAGGAGGAACAGCTTTGATAAGCTCTTCCTGCAGGGAGAAAAAGTAGAAGAGCTTTTAACTGGTTCTTCAATTAGAGCTCCAAGAACAAAAAATAAATGCTTGACTGGAGCTTTTAGAAAGAAACAGTAAATCATGCAACCTACTTTAGAAAGTAACTTATCCCAAAAGATTAGCAGAGGAAGGACTGAGAAGGAAAATATCTTGATCAGAAATAGATCCCAGAGAGGCTCAGAGATTTAGTAACAAAATGAGGCACAAATTGATTAGAAATACCTATAGCATTTACAGCTGAAGAAGACATAAGATCATTCGGAAAGTCCTGGGTCCAAAGGGCTGACCAACTGGCTACAGTATCAACAAGACATTTAAAAGGAATATTACTGTCTACTTTACATATCAAACAGATTGATGCAAAGACAAAAGTGAGACAGAGATGGTGTTGCTGTCCCTCAGGCTGTCCTAACATGACTGCTGTTGATTTTGTAGGGGGAAGTTGAAAACATATATCTGGTTGAGACATTCAAAAGGCAACTGAGGATGGTGCTTGGGGCACTGGACTTGACAAAACTGACTACAGTAATGGTTGTGATTCTTTTCAGCCATCCCAAAATGCTACTTGCCATTACTGTGGTCAGTAATCCTCTCCCCCCTCCCACACCCCCCCCCCCCTCCCGCCGCTTATTTCCTTTGTCTCCATCTCTGCAGTGTTAAATTGCTGTATTTGGAGAGCCATAAGTTTGGTTTATGTTTTCTTTCTTTCTCTCTTGGCATTCAACACAATAGCATTGGTGACTAACTCATTAGGGATTTGTTTGCAGTTCTGCTGCTATAGATCCAGGTTGTTCTTGCATCTTAGGAAAGAGATCTTGCATAGAAGCAACTGCAACAGCTTGAGCAACTATCTCAGCAGCATGTTTTATGTCTGAATGTCTATTAAAGACTATTTTAGGTGGTCCATATAATCAGCAGGTAACTCTCCTTTATTTTGTTCTCTTAGACTTCTGCAGCTAGTATCATATTCTTTTCGGTTTTCAGGGTCATGCCATGTCTTAGTAAGTGGAACCAACATTTCGGTCATCATGCTGTGGCTTTCTTCAGCATCTAACTACTTCAAAGTCAGATCTGGTAGGTTCTATTTGGGCCAATCTCCTCCATAAGAAAGTCTTTCCCTGACTTCATAGGGCAAGATAGCTCTCAATAATTTATTTAAATCCATCCAGAAGGGGCTATAATAATTATTCTTATGTCTGGAAATTCTTTAACTAGATTTAAGCCTGTGTAGGGGTCCAAGGTACGAGGACCATTACAAGACTGGTAGATCTAGGAAGCTGGCAGAGGGAGAAGACCTTTGCAGAAATAGAAGTCAAAAGGTGCTGACTTTAGGTATTACTAGCCAAGCTCCTGCCCTTTATTAGTTCTTTTTTTATTGCACACTTTTCTCCAGTTGCTGTAGGTGTTTCAAAGATTTATCATATCCTGTGGTTCCTGAATCTCCTTCAGGAGTTCCAGGTGGGGTTTAGTCTACATAGATTGACTGGAAGGGCGAACTAGGGTCATTTTAAGGAGGAGAGTTTGGTGGAGGAGGTTGAAGCATGCCAGAAAAAAATGAATAATGTCCTCAGCATTTTCCTCATTATCCTCTTTGTGTTTGTTAATTGGGAATAAAGAAAAGCTGAGGCTGTTTGTTGACCAACAGATCATGCCTTTTCTTTTAAATATTTAATTTGGGTTTTTAATTTTTCTTGGGAGTTCTTGAAAGCCTGTACCACAACTACTTGTCATCCTGCTGCTTTTATGACAGGGGTGTAAAGCTGAGATGCTATGGACATTCATTTGAAACTGATTAGATTGTACCCTTTTCCGGTTCTTCGTCCTCCTATAAGCTAGTCATCACAGCAATAGTCCTCAGTAGGGGTCCTTTGGAATCCCATTTGTGTGCATGCTGATTTTTACATTTAACTACATACAGTATGTGCATTTGCTTTACTCTCCTAGGGTGCTATGAAAGTTGTTTTCTCCACATCCTGAACCCCCTGCTGGTCTGATAACTAGAAGCCAGTCCAGAGAATCATCTTTACTTTCCTATATAGAAGCTAGCATCACTACCGATGGGTCATCAGGCTAGCAGACTAGCTCCTTATGATTTAATTTGAAGTTAAACACCAATCATAATCCTCATCTACCTAATCATTCAGCTCTCGGCTACTCCATAAAATGCCAACATTACCTGACAAACACTCTTGTCCTACCACATACCCTACCACTACCCCTGCAATACTCCAGTATAACAGATAATTGAACACAAAGTCTTAATGTTCCACTGTATAATCCTATTGTATAATAGTTCATTTAAATTCATATATGTTATATGTATATATCTCCAAGTTTTTGTTCCCTGTTTAAAGTTGTTGATGTTATAATGTAAACCTCCCTGAATGGAAGATAGGGCAGTATAGAAGACCTGTTAAATAAATAATTAATTAATAATCCCCTCATCTGCTCACTCAGTCAGATCCTAAGCCAGTCAAACCTATCAACTCACTCAATCCCTATGGCACTTATAAATCCCCATCCAGCCACTCATTCAGTGGACACCCACTGCCACTCATAACCCTGCATACACTTACTCATTGAGCCCCCTTGCCAGCCACTAATAACTCCCAAATTTTTTCACACAGATCCCTGCTATTGATCATCCCTACCTACTCATATACTCGCTCACTCGCTCAGTCCTGCAATCTCTCATCCATTCACTTAATTAACCCGCTACCCCCACTCAAACATTCCATCCACTCACTCGTTCAGTTCCCCTTCCTCTCTTATCCTCATCATTCACTCAGTTGAACACATGGCCTCACAAGCACTGCAAGAGCAAAACATGCTTTCTGCAATGCTTAGAGCATTGATATCTACATTTCCGCTGTGTTAGCTGCTACTGCTGGATGGTATTTCCACGTTAGCTCCGTGATAACAGCTAACATGGTTTGGTAAACTTGCCCCTTGATGTCCTCACAATAGTTATTAAGTCAAATTAGATCATTTATGATATTTATTGCCATGTGTCTTAACATCATTACCACTTGCACTAAATTCTGTGTTCCACTAAGGACAGGGTCTAAAATAGTTCCCCCTTTTATCAGTTCCTGAAGTAGCTGCTTCATGAAGCAGTCATTTATTTTGAGTGGAAGAGTAGCCTAATGGATATAGCACTGGCTTGGGAACTCCCACTCCTTGTGGCCTTGGGTGAGTCAATTAACCCTCCATTGCCTCAGAAAAATCCAGGTTATCAATGTCCCTGTTTAATGTACTAAAAGGAGCAGTTGCAAAGGTTAAAGATTTACATCAAGCATGGATGTTGATTAAAAATACTATATTGGAAGCCCAGACCAGCTCTTAAGAAAAGTGGAAGGAAGTCCAAAAAACTGCCAGCATGGTTAAAATGTGAGGTCAGAGAGACTGTTATTGCAAAAAAAAGCACCATTCAGGAAATGGAAAAAGGAGCCAAATGACGAAAACCGGAAACAACATAAGCACTGGCAAATTAGATGCAAGGCATTGATCAGGCAGGCAAAGAGAGAATTTAAGAAGAAGATTGCTGTGAAAGCAAAAACATGTAATAACAAATTTTTCAAGTACATTTGTAGCAAAAAACCTGTGAGAGATTCAGTTGGACCATTAGATGATAGAGAGGTAAAAGGGGCACTAAGAGGCCATAGCGGAGAGACAGAATGAGTTCTTTGCTTTGGTCTTTAATCGGGAAGATGTAGGGATATTACCCATGACTGAAATGGTATTTAAGGGTGATGCCACAGAAGAATTGAAAGAAATATCAATACGTCGGTAAGATGTATTACAGCTATTTGATAAACTGAAGAGTAGCAAATCACCTGGACCACATGGTATACATCCAAGGGTGTTGAAAGAACTTAAATATGAGATTGCAGACCTACTATTAGTAATCTGTAAACTATCTTTAAAATCATCTGTAATATCTGAAGATTGGTGGATGGTCAATGTAACGCCAATTTTTAAAAAGGGTTCCAGTGGTGATCCAGGGAACTACAGACCGATGAGCCTGATGTCAGTACCCTGAAAAATGTTAGAAACCATTGTAAAGAACAAAATTACTGAACATGTAGATAGTCATGGCTTAATAGGAGACAGCCAACATGGCTTTAGCCAAGGAAGGTCTTGCCTTACTAATCTGTTATGTTTTTTTTGAAAGAGTGAATAAACAGGTAGACAAAGGTGAGTCAGTTGACATAGTGTATCTGGATATTCAGAAAGTCTTTGACAAGGTCCCTCATGAGAGACTCTTGGCAAAATTAAAAAGTCATGGGATAGGAGGCAGTGTACTATTGTGAATCAGGAACTAGTTAAAAGATAGAAAGCAGTGGATAGGGCTAAATTACCAAATTTCCTAATGGAGAATGGTATGTAAATAGTGGAGTACCCCAAGGATCTGTGCTGGGTCCGCTGCTTTTTAACATATTCATAAATGACCTGGAAATGGGAATAACGAGTGAGGTTATCAAATTTGCAGATGACACAAAACTATTTAAGGTTGTTAAAACCCAGGAGAATTGTGGAAAATTGCACGAGGATCTTGATAAATTGGAAGACAGGGCATCCAAATGGCAGAAGAAATTTTATGTGGACAAGTGCAAAGTTATGCACCTAGGAAACAACAACCCAAACTATGGCTATACGATGCAAGGTTCCACATTAGGAACCACCACCCAGGAAAAAGATTTAGGCGTCATCGTGGATAACGTGTTAAAACCCTCCAACCAGTGTGCAGAGACGGCCAAGAGAGCAAATAGAATGCTAGGTATCATAAAGAAATGAATGGAAAATAAAACAAAGGATATTATAATGCCTCTGTATCATTCCATGGTGCGACCGCACCTGGAATACTGTGTGCAATTCTGGTCGCCGTATCTTAAAAGGGATATAGCGCTATTAGAAAAGGTACAGAGAAGAGCCACCAAAATGGTAAAGGGGATGGAAGGATACTCCTATGAAGAGAGGCTAAAAAGGTTAGGGCTCTTCAACCTGGAAAAGAGTCGGCTGAGGAGAGATATGATAGAAGTCTATAAATTAATGAACAGAGTGGAACGGGTAAACGTAGATCGATTGTTTACGTCATCAGAATACAGAAAGACTAAGGAACATGCAATGAAGCTACAGGGCAACCTATTTAAGACTAATATGAGAAAATATTTTTTCACTCAGCGTGTAATCAAACTCTGGAATTTGTTACCGGAGGATGTTAGTGTAGCCGGGTTTAAAAAAAGGTTTGCACAAGTTCCTGGAGAAAAGGTCCATAAACCATCATTAAAGGGGACCCAGGATATCCACTTCTTGTTCCAATACAAGCATTGCAGAACCTGTGTCTTTTGGGGAAACTGCTAGGTACTTGTGACCTAGATTGGCCACTGTTGGAAACAGGATACTGGGCTTGATGGACCTTGGTCTGACCCAGTATGCCATATCTTATGTTCATTACCAAGTTAAATAAATAAATATTTCATTTAGGAGCGTTACCTCCCTAGCATTTATTTATTTATTTAATGTTTTTTATATACCATCTTTCTACAGTTCAAGACGGTTTACATAGAACATGAGGTAACAGTCTTGACAGCTGTTTTACAAAGAACATCAACCATTGAATTACAAAGTTGAAACAATTTCAATGGAACCTTTTACATATTTACAGTAAGAAGTGGTTGGATAAGAGGGACATGGAAGGGGGGCGAGGAATGAGGGAAGGGTCAAGGGGGGGAAGAGCTGGAAATTGGTTTTAGTTAGATTAGGAGGGCTAAGGTTTAGGAGTGTTAGGCAAAGTATTCCCAAAAGAAGAAGGTTTTGAGCCTTTTGCAGAATTCAGAGTGGTCAGGGCATCCTCTTAGGTCTGGTGGAAGGGCGTTCCATACAGAGGGGACAAAGAGGGAGAAGGCTCGATTACATGTGGATTGTTTGCTCTTTTTCTTCTGCGAGGGTATGTTTATGATGTTTGCAGTGTTTGATCTATGTGATCTGGTGCTGTTTGGTTTAGAGAGGAGGGAGAGTAGACAGGGGGTGGATTCATTGTGTATTACTTTGTGTATTAGTTTGATGATTTTGAATTTTAATCTGGCCTGCATAGGTAGCCAGTGGAGGACAAGGGTGATGTGGGCTTGTCTGGATGTGTTGGTTATTAGGTGTGCTATTTTATTCTGAGCCATTTGGAGGGAGTGGATGCTATGTTTTGGGAGACCATGATATATGAGGTTGCAATAGTTAAGGGTCGGGGTGGTCAAGGCTTGGCAAATGGTTCGGAAGGGGTCAATGTTTAGAAAGGGGCGGAGGTATCTCAGGGTTCTTATTTTTGTGTAGATAGCATTCATTGTTCTTTTTATCTGCTCCTGGAAAGTAAGGTTTTGGTCAATTATTATGCCTAGATATTTGACTTCATTCTTTACAGCGACAGTGTAATCTCCGAGTACAATGGATTTCGGGGGAACAAAGGATGGATTGGATTGGAGAAGATATGGAGAGCTTCTGTTTTAATTTGATTAATTATAAGGTTATGCTGGTGGAGCCAGTATCTTATCTTGGTGAAGCAGTTGATGTTGGTGAAGTTTGGCATTGTAATGCTGAAGGGGCTGAAGAACATTATGTCGTCAACGTGTAATTGGTATTGTATGTTGTATTCTCAAAAGATTTTGCATATGGATTGAAGGAAGATGTTAAAGAGGAGTGCAGATAAGCTGGAGCCTTGAGGGACTCCTTGGGTAGGAATGAAAGGTAGGGAGGTTTTATCACCAATTCGTACCTATTGTGTTCTGTTTTCAAGGTAGGAACAGAACCAGTTTAGTGTGGTATCTCTAAGGCCAATGTCATGCAGTCTGTCAAGGAGCTGTTCATGGGGGAGTGAATCAAAAGCAGATGAAATGTCAAGGAAAATGAGTAGACAACCTTAGTTAGGTGTTTGGGTCTATGATATCACTGAATCTAAAAGAAACGTAATCAGGGTTTCCACACCATGGTTCCTTTTGAATCCATGTTGGAAAGGGTCAAGGGGGATATGATCATCAATGTAATTCTGCAGTTGAGATTGGACAATCTTTTCAGTTCTTTTTGCTAGGAGGGGGATACTTGATATCGGCCTGTAGGAGGCTGGTAATGTGGGGTCAAGTTTGTTTCCTTTTAGAATGGGTCTAATAGAGCTCTTTTTCAGTGGCGTGGGTATAATTCCAGTGCTGAGGAATGTTTTATCACTCAGCACTGGAATTAAACCAGCGCCGCTGAAGAAGAGCTCTATTAGACCCATTCTAAAAGGAAACAAACTTGACCCCACATCACCTATAGATCGAATGAAAGGGCTAAGGGTTTCCTTAGTGCTTTTAATCCACGTGACCGGGCATGGGTCGAGGGCAGAAGTAGATGTATTAAGATTTTTGATGACTGAAATCATGTTTTCAAGAGATGGGGGGGTCAAACTGATTCCAGGTTGTTATAGAGGTTTCGTTAGGGGTATGAGCCTCTGCATGGAGGCTAATTCTTGATGGGGGTGAGTAGTATTTAGAGCAGAGGTGGTCCGCTATGACTTGTGGGGAGATTTTTTCATCAGCTCCCATTTTAATGTTTCCTTTAATAGCATATCCTGACTTTGCATTTATTCAGTCAATAATGGGGTAATTGAAATTCTCCATTATTACTGTGTTGCCAAATTTTCTAGCTTCCCCAATTTCTGTTAACATTTCATCATTTGCCTATTCATTCTAACCAGGAGGACAGTAATACACCCCCACTGCTATTATCTTCCCGTTCACACATAGAATTTCTGTCCATAAATATCCCATGGTTCGTTCTGTTTCCTGCAGAATTTTTATTCTGTTTGTCTCAATGTCCTCTAACATATAGCCCCACTCCTCCATCAATTTGATCCATTATATCATTTTAATATAATTTTTACCCTGGTATCACAGTGTCCCATTGGTTATCTTACTTCCACCGGGTCTCTGAGGTGCCTATCATTTCATTATACAGCTACTAGGGGAACTATAATACACAATAAGCTATGCCAACATGAAGAAACATACAAACACAGAAAAATGACAGCAGATAAACTCCATATGGCTTATCCAGTCTGCCCTTCCATACCAACCACTAAGCTTTACAGACCCCTTTTCACCTTAGAGATCTTCTGTGTTTGTCCCATGCCTTCTTGAATTCAGATGGAGTCTTCATTTCTGCCACCTCAAATGAGAGACTATTCCATTCATCTACCACTCTTTCCATAAAGAAATATTTCCTCAGAATACTCCGAAGTCTGTCCCCTTTCACCCTCATCCTATGCCCCCTCATTGCAGAATTTTCTTTCAATCGAAATAGCCTCTCTTCTTGTGCATTTATGCCATGGAAATATTTAAATGTCTGTATCATATCTACCTTCTCCCACCTTTCTTCCAAAGTAAATATATTGAGATCTTTAAGTCTGCCTTATGACAAAGCCCACTGCCCATTTTGGTAGCCACCCTCTGCACTGACTCCATTCTCTTTTTATCTTTTTGAAGGAGTAGTGTCCAGAATTGCACAAAGTACTCCAAATGAGGCCTCACCAAAGACTTATACAGAGGCACTATCACCTCCTTCTTCCTGCTGGCCATTCCTCTCCCAATGCATCCAAGCATCTTTCTTGCTTTAGCCGCCCTTTTTTCAACCTTCTTAGACACCTTAAGATCATCACCTTAAGAGTTAACACTACTACTACTTATCATTTGTACAGCACTACAAGACATATGCAGCGCTGTAAATGCACAAATAAAAGAGAGTCCCTGATCAAAGGAGCTTACAGTATAGACCACACAACTGGGAACTAGGGGAAATTAAGGGGAATGGCAAGATATAGATTGGTGATAAGCAGAATAAGGGGATCAGGATCCAAACACTTGGATTTGAATAGGGCCAGAGAAGGAGCCCAGCATACTAACTTGAGTAGTTTGTTCCATGCATATGGAGCAGTAAAGTGGAATGAACAAAGTCTGGAATTGGCAGTAACAGAGAAGGGCACAGATAAAAGGGATCTGCAAGAGGAGCAGAGTTTCCGAGGAGGGGTGTAGGGAGTGATAAAAGAAGCTAATACATCGAACTAGGGCATTTTAGTGACCTGATTTACATTTGTTTCTTATTTGGCTGCTTTAACTTTAGCATAGGGTTTTGGACACTTCCATAGATAGTATTTGCCTTAGCAAGTGCACATTGAGCATAATTTCTATACAAGTGTAATAAATAACAAAACCAGAACAAAATGAGAGAAACCCTGGGTGCTTCATACTAGTTTGCTACTATGAAAAGACAAGTCAATTTATCTCATAAATGGCCATAAATTAGCCCTTACAGGACAATGCCTCCAAGCATAATTGGGGCCATAGTTTTTAAATGTAATTTGTTAGCAATGTTTCATTAGGATATACAATATACATGTTCATGGAGCAAAACAAATGCCCTTTCATTGACTAACTCCTGTATAGCCTGAGGCTGCAAAGGGGATGTAGAAATAAATCCATAGTTTTATATGCATAAAAATGTGCTTTGTTATAAATAATACATACTACTAATATCCAGTAGGGCTAAGATAAAGACTTGGGCTTATCGCCTACTTTCTTATGTTTTCAATGCTGACATCTCAGAGTCAGGTTTTGTTATGGATTGCTGTGTGGTCAATCAAATGCAGGAAAAGGTTTCTAAATATGAGGTACTAGCTGAGTTACCCAGCATTGCTTCAGAAATCCAATATCTAATATCTGACATATTATTAGAAAATGGTTAGACAAATTTTGTAAAATATGTATTAGGTCAGATTTTTATGGAAATCCATTGGATATGCAATGTTTTTCTTGTCAGAGAAAGTGGGTGTGTATGTATGTGTCTATTTGTTTCAGAGAGAAATAGAATATTTCTCAGAGCTGCTAGCTCAAAGAAGAATCTCTTAATAGTGGCCAAAATTATGGAATCAATACCCACAAACCAGCTGAAGGACTTTCTAGAAGAATTTAGATGATTTAATAAGGTTCAGTTTGGCTTTTGAAAAGGATTCAGCATGGAAAATATTATGCTGATATATTCGGCCCATGGCAGTCAGCACATTTTAAGTCAGCCATCGTGGGTTAAAAAGAAAAATCCAGATTTTATGGTCAGCACTGCTGCTACTGTATTTGGGTAGCAGCAATATTCAGACATTATCCAAATAGCCAAATCTGCACAGACTGAGGGCAGCTTTTTACCTATCCTAAGTTATGTAAATATTTATCTGGATAGTGGTGCTGAAATTTGCCACTATCCAGATGTGCCAACTCTGCCCATTGACTACCCCATCATTATCCAGAGAGTGCCGTGGTGATCAGAGAAAATATTCAGTCAATGTTGCTGAATTTGGGCTCAGCAGGACTTAGTTGGTTAGCAGGTCCTGCTCATCAACTAAGTCCTACCTTGAATGACATCAGGCTGGTAGAAGATCAGGGTTGGTGAGGACTTTTGATGATATGATTAGGGAAAGAATTGCTTTTACAGAGATTGGGTGTACATGGAAAAGGGTTAGCCTAGCTTACCTCATTTTTACTGAACAGATCATGCAAGGTTAAGCTTGAGTAAGTCTCTTCTTCCCAAAGATCTCGGAGGAGGGGGGTCCTTCAAGATTATTTTCTATCTCCAATACAGCTTTAGGGAAAGAAATTGGAAAACGGGGGGTGAAAATATATGATGATGATCAGAAACACGAGCTGAAGAACATCTCTCCTTGTCTGTCCTATTACATAGTCTTGTATGTATGTAAAATGTTCTGTTAACATTCTTTTTTGATTGAAAAGTACAGTATAAAAATGTCAAATTATTTAAACTAAACTAATGACATCCAAGTTTTAATCCCATGTCCAGAAAAACATAGACAAGTATCTTGACTTATTTTGGCCAAGTCCTAAATACATTTCTGAACTGGATGCCTGTGACCAGGGGCGGCCAAGGGGGATGTGAGGCCATGTGCGGAGAAACATTGTGGGTGCTCATTTGCCTAAGTGGCTTCATTTGCATACATATTTGCATAACCATGGGACCTTGTACCAATGCTCCCATTCAGTCTATTCTCTCAAATGTAATAGTTATGTGCCTAATAGTATAGAACTACAGGAGGTTTGTGCCTCTTAAAGTAACATTTAACAGTAAGAGAGCTTAGCATTATGCAAGGCAAGAAAAAACAGAGGATACTATCCAAGCAGAATCAGTTCCACTTTTATTATTTACACTGTTTCTTATTTTGTTAAGAAGCCATAGCATCATAATTCTTTAAATAACATAATTTAACAGAAGTTGTTTTTTCATTATTGAACAGATACATATTTATGTAACCAATCATGACAGCCCAAACATGTTTAATAAAAATGGTAGCATTCAAGACTAACAATCAGATGTTGAACTTCCATAGGTTATATTAAATACTCTTCTTTAAATGTTGTCCATGAATGCTATAGTCCATCAGGAAACACAAACAGGAGCACCTGCTCGCAGAAAAAGCTCAGAAGACACAAAAAGCGAGCAGAGTTGAAGGTCACTTGCGCTTTATTGAGGTTATAAACCCCGACGCGTTTTGGCAGATGCCTTCATCAGGGGGCTAGAGGACTGCAAACAAATACAATACTTATCATAAAAACAATAAAATTGCAAACAAACTTACTCATTAAATTAAAAACAAAACATTAAAAACAGAAATGGTAAAAACAAAATATAAGGACATAGCTACATATATGTTGTAAATAGTTACCCCTGTTATCCAAGTTTCTTACCCTGTTATCTGTAAACTCATACATGTTATCTGTAAACTCATACATGTTATCTGTACTGAGCATTTTTGTTCCATGTAAACCGCGCTGATGCTGAATAGTGCGGTATAGAAGAGACCGTAAATAAATATAAATAAATAAATAAATAAATATAAATGACCATGCATAATGTGAAAAAGGACAAACATGAATAAATATACTGTAAAGCAATCATGTTGTACTTACAAATTGTATGTATCAATATACTAGACGAAGCACATGGAGGAGCATAAATATACAGCACAGAACCAATTATATAGTTAGTAATGCTAAAAAACAATGATACCATTAATAAACAGAAGAAACAATATAAATAAACAAGCAGTGGGAAACCCAGACCCAAAACCCCACCAGAGATATAAAAAGGGAGAATGTGTTTAAAAAAACATTTAATTGGACAACTATACACATGTGGTGTAACTCCCAAAAAAAAGGATAAAAATACACTGTGTAGGTTGTGATTGATACTATTTAAAAGGCAAGGCACTCATTAAAGAACATGTGTAAAATATCAACATTGGCCAGCCTTATAATAATAATACAGCGTTACCAAAATGTGTGAAAAAATGCAATAATCAAACACCTAAGTGTTTAGATGAACCACAAGAGTAAACCATCGCTTAAATGCAAAGCCGTTTTGAGGAATGCAAACAGCTCAAAAATAAATAAACGGAGCTGGTGCCTAACAGACCCGACCATATATCTGAAAAAAGCAATAAACGTAAATTTTAGCATAAAATTGAACACCAGACTCACATAAAACCAAGCTTCTAAAATTAGGGAGGCCGCGGGCAGGGTCCCGGCGGCCGACGGTAACCGGGTGCGCGGCCCGGTGCAGGGACCCTGCGCGCGGCCGCGGGCTTGAGGCTCGGGGGCAGGCGAGGTTTAAAACCATTGGCTCCCGGCGAATGCGGCCACGCGGGAGCCAATGGGAAGCTGCCAGGGGAGAGCGACTGGGGGGGAGGAGCAGGTTGCGGCGTCGGAGTCTGGAGGGGTGCCAGCTTCTTTTGCTTGCCTGTTTGTCTTTGCTGTGGGGCCTGCGGCGGTAGCGGTTTTGCCGGGCCAGACAGTGCTGCAGCAACGGTGGTGTTCGGCGGCGGATTCAGGCTGCGCTGGTGGTCAGGTCGGTGAGGAACCGCAAGGCAAGTGCTGCTATTTTGTCAGCTGCGGTTGCTGGCAGGTCGGACCCTCTTGTGGGGGTGCTTGTTCCTTGGGTTAGTGGCTAGGTGGCCGGTTGGGGGGGGTTCCCAGACCCGAAAAAGGGTGCTAATTGCTTCAGTTCTATCGCAGACATCAAATAAAAAAACAACACAAAAGCACCTTTCTATATAGTAATTGCGCTGGGTCAGGCACGTGGTTACTAGGGCCTGATGCCTCAGCGCGGGCCGTGCAGGGGGGCAGGGGAGGACTGCCGGGCACCGGAGTGTGCCTTCGAGGGCCGAGCCTTGTGGGAGGGGAGCTGGTGGGGGTGAGGGGGAGATCGAGGGTGCTGTGGGGGGTTCTACTATGCAGAGAGGCTTGCGTGGGGCGGCGGCCTCGAGGAGGGGGTCCTTGAGGGGTCGGGGGGTTGTGCAGGGGTGTAGGGGATCTCGGGGGGAGCGAAAGACAGGTGGTGGAGGAGCACGGGGGGGAGGACTCGGGCTAAAGGGGGCACACTGCGTGGGGCTGGGCGGGCTGGTGTTGAGCAGCCTCGGGGGGTGGAGGTGTTGTGTGAGGGCATCGGTGGGAGTGCGGTGGAGGGGGGGCCAGTGGGGGCGGGGGGTGCATGATTGTGGGGGGCCGGTACAGGGGCGAGGGGGAGCATCGCCGATGGCTGGGACGCCTTACTCGCAAGGTGCTCTTCCAGCAGCGGGGTGGCCGCCAGTTACAGGGGGCTATGTGGCACTAGGGGGGCCATCTCCTTGGGAGCACTGGGTAAGCGGGGGGCAAGGTACTTCAGCGTCTGATTGGCGCGCAGCTTGGTCCCCCATGTGGCCTTCGGCAGTTTCCCCCCTGTTTTTCCTTTTTTGTCTCCACAGGTTCGGGGGATAACGCAACCTTCGTGGGGGCTCGGTGTTGGGAACATGGATTACATGGCGACGGCGGCCGGAGGAGCTGCGGCACGGCGAAGTTCCGTGGAGGTGGAGGCAGATGGAGGCCAGGTCGTAGCAGCGCGGATCAGCGAGGAGCATCGCCAGTTGGAGCAGGACCCTGCACTGACTTCTGCGTTGGAGGGACGGGCCTCAGGTGAGTTGTCGGGGGACCAGGGTGTGGATTCGTCGCACCCGCTGGTGCCAGGCACTGCGGGGCACGTGGCTCGCAAGAAGAGGCGTCGTTCTTGCCGGCAGCGGCATAGTTCCGAGTCGTCTTCCTCTTCCTCCTCGGGCGATTCATCTTCGTTATCAGGAGGTGAGGTCGTGAGGCAAGAGGGCGTCGAGGGTGGTGCGTTGGGGTCTAGTATGGGGGGAGGGGCCCCATCGGTTGTGGCATTCGTGGAGCTGTGGGAGGGGGTTCCAAAGAAGCTTCGGAGAAAAATTCGGAAGCGGCAATATATTGATATTTTTCGGTTGTTGGAGGGCCGAAAGCGGTCCGGTGAGAGCCGGAAGAAGCGAAAAGAGGATGAGAAGGCAGGTCAGATTCGGAAAGTGGCGCGTAATGTGGTAAACTGGACCAGCGCGTTTCTGCGCCTAGCCAGTGTGTGGGGGCATTATTCGCCGGGGCATTATGGTATGTTGCTGGCGTATGCGGACTCCATTTTGGAAGCTTCTCAGATGCACGAGGGTTGGGCATGGTTAAATTATGACGAGAAGTTTAGGGACAAGATGGAGGAGAATAGATCATTATCCTGGGGCATCCAAGACATCAACCTCTGGTTGACTCAAATGTCTTCTAGATCAGGGATGGGTACAGGGGGTGGTGGGGGAGGGGGGTGCAGTGGGAGTGCCCGTGGGGGGCCGTTCCTTTCAGTCGGCAGGGGGGGGTTACAATCGAAAAGCGGGACGGGGGGGTCAGCGACGTGTGTTGGCGGTTTAATAGGACCACCTGCCCCTTTCCGGACTGCAAATTCAAACACTTATGCTCAGTTTGTGGCGGGGGGCACTCCGCTGCTAAGTGTAGTAGAAGAGGGTCCGACGGTACCGCCGGGCCGGGACCCAAGTCCCAATGAGTTGGGTAGCAGGGCCCCGACTCCGGTTTGTGCGGATTTATTGCGGAATTAGCTCCAGCAATATCCGCAGAAGCGAGATGGGGAGGTGTTAGGGACGGGTTTTCAGTTTGGTTTTGTCATCCCAGTTCGGGGTGTGGTGGGGGCTGCTAGCGCACAGAATTCGCCTTCGGTACGGCGGTTTGCTTCAGTAGTGCGGGACAAGTTGGCTTTGGAGTTGACAATGGGACGGATTGTGGGTCCGTTTGTTGACCCTCCTTTCCCAGACATGGTAATTTCTCCTTTGGGGATTGTACCTAAGAAGGTGCCGGGGAAGTTTCGGCTCATTCATAATCTGTCCTGTCCGTCGGGTGCGTCGGTAAATGATCATATCCCGCGGGAGTTATGCACGGTGCGGTATGCGTCCTTTGACAGGGCGGCGGAGATGAGGGCAGCGGGGCAGGCGGCGCTGATGGCGAAGGTGGATATTGAATCCGCCTTCCGTTTGCTGCCGGTACATCCTTCCTCCTTTCCTTTGTTGGGTTTTCGTTTTCTAGGGCAGTATTATTTTGATAAGTGTATGCCTATGGGCTGCTCCGTCTCCTGTGCTTACTTTGAGAAGTTCAGTTCGTTTTTGCAGTGGGTGTTGTGTTGGAAGACGGGCTCGCGGAATGTAGTGCATTACCTGGACGATTTCCTTTTCGTCGGTTCGACCCATTCCGATGAGTGTCAGCAGCTGTTAGCTGGTTTTTGGAAGTTATCGATGGAGTTAGGTGTGCCGTTGGCAGTGGAAAAGACTGAGGGGCCAACGACCCGGCTCACATTCCTGGGGGTTGAACTGGACTCTGTTGAGATGATCGCATGGTTGCCGCCGGAGAAGGTGGCTAGTTTGCGGGCAATGGTCGCTAATGTCCTGGGGTCTTCTAAGATAACCTTGCGCGAGATGCAAGTCCTGCTGGGCTCTTTGAACTTTGCCTGTAAGGTGATCCCTATGGGTAGGGTGTTTTCCAGGCGCCTGGCTGCGTCCACGGCGGGGGTGCGGAAGCCACACCACCGGATTAGAGTCACTGAACTGCTGAAAGAAGATTTACGGGTCTAGAGCCGATTTTTGGAGGATTTTAATGGGACTTCGGTTTTGCTGGGAGCCGAGGTATCCAGCGCAGAGCTGGAGCTGTTTACTGATGCGGCAGGGGGAGCCGGTTTGGGGGTTTACTTCGGTGGGGCCTGGTGTGCGGATCGGTGGCCCCAAAATTGGTATGATTCGGGTTTGACCGCTAACATAACCTTCTTGGAATTGTTTCCGATCCTGGTTGCATTGGAGCTCTGGCCGGATAGGTTGCAGGATCGACGGGTAGTTTGGTGGTGTGATAATGAGGCGGTGGTTAGCGTGGTTAATCGCTTCTCACCCAAGTGCTTACGGGTGGTGCGGTTGATGCGTGCAGTGGTGTTCACCTGTTTACAGTTGAATGTATCTGTTCGGGCTCGGCACCTTCCTGGTTTCAGTAATAAGATAGCTGATGCTCTCTCATTTTCAGTGGGAGCAGTTCCGTGCATTGGCCTCAGCGGCGGACGGAGAAGGATCCATAGTCCCCGAGACATTGTGGAGCATTGGCCTGGAGGGATGCTGACCTTGCTGCGAAGTTCGGTGGCGGCTGGGACGTGGTCGGCGTACCAGCGTGGTTGTGACAAGGTGGCTGAGATTTTGGCGGAGCGGGGTTGGCAGGCGGGCAGGGTGCCAGATGGCCTCATTGGTGGTTATATAGCGGAGGCCAGAGGTCGCGGGCTGTCCAGAGCGGCGGTGCGTTCGCACTTAGCGGGGTTTAACTTTTTCGCGAGTGCCGTGGGCTGGGGCCCTATTTTGGGGGGATTCTTGGCGCGTCGGCTTCTGCGGGGATGGGAGCAGGTTTGGCCGCCCTCCGCAGATTCACGTAGGCCGATTACACATGGTCTGCTGGTGCGTCTCCTGGCAGTGTTGCCTCGGGTGGCTGCTTCGCAGTTTGAGATTTTTCTCTTCCGGGCGGTTTTTTGTCTGCCATTTTTCGGAGGGTTTCAAATTGGGGAGCTGGTGGCGAATTCGGGCAGGTCGGGGGGTGGGGGGGGCTTACAACGGCACCATGTGCGTTTGGAAGGCGGGCTGCTGCGGATCCTTTTGGAGAAATCCAAGACTGATCAGCGTGGTGGGGGTTATGGGTCATATTACGGGAGGTCATGGGATTCGCTACGTGCCCGGTGCTGGCTGTGCGGACGTACTTGAGGGTGCGTCCTGAGCGGGCCGGGGTTCTTTTTCTGCATGAGAATGCGCGGGTGTTGACCCATTTTCAGGTAACTGCGGTGCTTCGGCTGGCGCTGCGTTTTTTGGGTGAGGACCCCATGTGCTTTGCACCTCACTCCTTTCGTATCGGTGCGGCTACCAGTGCGGCGGGGGCCGGGTTGCCCGATGATGTAATTAGGAGTATCGGCAGGTGGCGGTCTCGGGCTTTTCAGGGTTACATACGGCTGTGAAAGGTGGCTTTGATTGGGGGCGGGCGATGCTAACTGTTCATTTGTTTTTCAGATGGGGGTCTCGAGCCTGGTGGTGCCTGGGTGGTTGGGCATTCGTTTGTCCACTGGGCATGTCAGCGTGCTGCCATTCGGCCGGGAGGCCTGAATTTGCAGATGGATCCTGCAGTGGTGTCGGTCTCATGGCTGGGGCAGCGGGGACTTCACTAGCTGCAGCTGCTACCTTTGCTACGGCACCACAGGAGGACGTCGCGTCAACCGGCAGTGCTGATTGTGCATTTGGGGGGTAATGACCTCATCTCCTGGTCCTGTCGTCAGCTGATTAGAGCGGCGCAGGACGACTTGGCGGTGGTTATGAGAATGTTTCCTGGGACAATTTTATTGTGGTCTGACATTATCCCTCGGCCTGCGTGCTGGAGCCAGCGACGGTGGTCACGGGGGCTGACTAAGATAAACTGTCAGATCGGTCGGTGGGTTTGCAGGAATAGGGGTTATCAGATTATGCATTCTTGGGTGGAGGTGGGTTGCGCTGGTCTTTACAGGGGTGATGGTGTCCATTTGTCTCCAGTGGGCATGGATCTGCTCCTTAATGACTGGCAGGAGGCTCTGGAGTATGTCGTCTTGCGGGATAACCGCTGGTCACAGCTTTAGGTTGGGGGGGCGGCGCATCGACAGGCCTGTCGCATGTGCCGGTGGCGGGATCCCGGAGGTTTACGGGGTCTGGTGCCTCAAGGTACACTTGGGTGGGGGTGGGGTGCCCCTGACCCGGATAAACCCTGGCCAGCTTTTGCTATGGGCATGGCAAAGTCGGGGAAAGGGCTAGGAAACTTGCCGGGGGGCAAGTGTGGGGCCGTAGCGGGGTAGTGCACTTTGCTAAGGCATGGCTGGTGTGGTACTACTCCGCTACGGGCTGGTTATGGTTTATGTTGTTCGAATATTTGTTCATGGTTAATAATTAATAAAGCTGCGACCAGTTTTGTTCCATGAATGCCATGTAGTGTTGTTCCTTGTGGGATGGATGTTGGGGGGACAGAGGGTGGGGGAAGGGGGATGTTGGTTGGCAGGGCCCGGAGCACCGGGTACGCTTGCCTCAGTTACAGAAAACCAAGTGTGAACAAATACCTTCAGCATTGCCAGCAAGTAGGAACAATCCTTAGAGGACGCTAAGATTGGTGCACTTTTAAGGTCAAAGAGCAAATTATGCATGAATACATATGTATGAGGAAAACAATTATAAGGTGGTGTAATACACAGGCAGCTGAAGGTAATAACAAAATCTTGTTATAATACTAATACTAATACTAATGTATACTATTTATAATCCAAAACAAAAAATCTGAATTCTAAATTACAAAATAAATATCCTAGTACAAAAAACAAAATATACGCATAATGTAAAAAAAGGGGAATTGTACTAGCTAAAAGACAAACTCTATATGCCATACTAAAAACTATGAGAATGGACAAGTAGGAATATGAGACATACTGTATTAAACCAAGAGCAAAAATATGGCCAAGGCGACCTAAATAAAGGGAATTAGCAATGAAATGCTGCTATAGACTCGAAGCTAAATGATGCTTAAAAAGAACCAAAAAAGTGATGAACGATACTAAAAACTCACTAGAACCAGCCCCTGATGACATATATGATAAAATCAGATCCAAATATAAAAACAGCTGGTGCATATAGCTTATCTAACTGTAAAACAAAAATCAATAAAAACGGTCACCTTCAGCACAGCCAGCAAATGTTGAAGAAAATTTTTAAGCCGCTAAAAATGGCACACGTTTAAAATTAGGGGGCGTGTATAAATAGATATGTATGAAGACACAATAAGATATAATACCAAAATCACATATGGCTCGATGTTACCGGGCAGTGAAATGCCCCAATACAAAAACCCCTAAGGCTCAGAATAAAAAGCACTGAAGCCAGTACCAAGAAAAGAAACGAGTCACAGGATATAAAATCAATTAAAAATAACATTTAGAACCCACTGAAGGATGGTGTAATGGGAGGTGATAAATAAACAAACTGCATGTATATAACAATGCAAAACATAAATAATAAGAACTGTATAAATAATTAGAACTGTATAAATAAGACACATCCCATTATAAGAACTAGGGAGCATGGACTAATACAAAAACAATTAAGTATAATATCTATTACAGTAAAAGAGAGGGGAGGAAGGGGGGAGTGGATGGGGAGGGGGGAGGAAAGGGGGGAAGGGGGAGGAGAAAGGGGAGAGGAGGGGAAGGGGGAAGGGGGAAGGGGGGGAGGGGGGAAAGGGGAAGGGAAGGGGGGAAAGAACCCTAATTTGGGCTTGAGCAAACTATAGTATACCAAAAATTGGAAAGAGGGACATGATCACCTAATCAAGGAAAGGAAAAATCTACAATTGCAAAGGTTGCATTTTTTCACACATTTTGGTAACGCTGTATTATTATTATAAGGCTGGCCAATGTTGATATTTTACACATG
This sequence comes from Ichthyophis bannanicus, assembly GCA_033557465.1. Classification (NCBI taxonomy): domain Eukaryota; kingdom Metazoa; phylum Chordata; class Amphibia; order Gymnophiona; family Ichthyophiidae; genus Ichthyophis; species Ichthyophis bannanicus. Next base: position 98,108,734 of record CM066040.1, on the reverse strand, counting down.
TTCTTTAATGAGTGCCTTGCCTTTTAAATAATATCAATCGCGACCTACACAGTGTATTTTTATCCTTTTTTTTGGGAGTTACACCACATGTGGAGTGGAGGAGTGGCCTAGTGGTTGGGGCAAGGTACTTCAGGCCAGAAGGTCAGGGGTTCAAATCCCACTAGAGGACAGCAACCTTGGGCCAGAAGGACTGGGGTTTCTAGTCCCACAGGTGCTCCTTGTGGTCTTGGGCAAGCCACTTAACCCTCCATAGCCCATGTTCCCTGTAAAATAGTTATCTCCAAGTTATAATGCCTGTTCAATGTAATTTCAGTTGTTCAATGTAAACCACACTGGTGCAGAATAGCACAGTATATAAGAGAATGTAAATAAATAAATACATGTGTATAGTTGTCTAATTAAATGTTTTTTTAAACACATTCTCCCTTTTTATATCTCTGGTGGGGTTTTGGGTCTGGGTTTCCCACTGTTTGTTTATTTATATTGTTTCTTCTGTTTATTAATTGTATCATTGTTTTTTAGCATTACCAACTATATGATTGGTTCTGTGCCGTATATTTATGCTCCTCCATGCGCTTCATCTAGTATATTGATACATACAATTTGTAAGTACAACATGATTGCTTTACAGTATATTTATTCATGTTTGTCCTTTTTCACATTATGCATGGTCATTTATATGTAGCTATGTCCTTATATTTTGTTTTTACCATTTCTGTTTTTAATATTTTGTTTTTAATTTAATGAGTAAATTTGTTTGCAATTTTATTGTTTTTATGATAAGTATTGTATTTGTTTGCAGTCCTCTATCCCCCTGATGAAGGCATCTGCCAAAACGCGTCGGGGTTTATAACTTCAATAAAGCGCAAGTGACCTTCAACTCTGCTCGCTTTTTGTTTCTGCTATAGTCCATCATACATTTCACATAAAACAAGGAATAATCTTCTAACCGGAAAACACTGCGAACCACTATATGCAGCCTGCCCTATCAATAACTGATTTGAAAGAGACTGCAACATATGTAGCCTCGCATTTTAGTACATTTTAGATATTGCTTAAAGTGTGATTGTTTTTGATGATCTTAAGGTAGCTAAACAGGTAGATAAGGTGATGGCAAAAGCCAGAAGGCTACTAGGGTGCATAGGGAGAGGAATGGTCTGCAGAAAGGAGGTGGTGATAATGCCTCTGCATAAGTCTTCGGTGAGACCTAATTTAGAGGATTCTGAAGACCACATCTTCAAAAGGATATAAACAGGATGGAGTCTGTTCAGAGGGTGACTACCAAAATGGTCAGTGGGCTTTGTCTTAAGGCATATGTGGACAGACTTAAAGATCTCAATATGTATACTTTTGAAGAAAGCCGGGAGAGGGGAGATATGATAGAGATGCTTAAATACCTCCATGGTATATATGCACAGAAGGATAGTCTCAATTGAAAGAAAGCTCTGCAACAAGAGGGCATAGGATGAAGGTGAAAGGAGATAGACTCAGGAGTAATTAGCGAAAATATTTCTTTACAAAAGGCGTAGAGGTAGTAGAGAAAGCAAGAAATCATAGAACAAACACAGATCTCTAAAGGACAAAAAGGGACTATAGAGCTTAGGGGTTGGTATGGAAGAGCAGAGTGGATAGGCCATATGGTCTTTACCATCATGTTTCTTTGCTTCATCACTGAACTACTCAAGAATACCAACAGTACTTCCACCTTAGATATTTAACAAAACTTTTGATTGTAAAGCAAAAGCTAAAAATATAAAAGGGGTAACCAGCAAATACTTATAATGAATATTAATAAGAGACCATTATATACAACACAGACCCAGTATATATCTTAAATTGAGAGATCAATAAAAGGCAAAATTAATTGCCTGAAAACATCTGGTGTCCAAGCTTGTTTCTTGGCATATCCAACATAACCAGTAGAACTCACATTACAGCATTTACACTGATTGATACCCACTGCTCTGAGCTCATGTAAAGGCAGTGGAAATTCATTTTCTCCATACAGTATTAACGTTCTTTGCTTCCCTGTCTCTTACAGTTTCTCTTGAGATGGTGGAAGGGGAAGTGAGGTAAGCGTGGGGTCACAACTTTTACAGACCCTAATGAAATAGATTTATAGATATGTGTATTTCCAATGGGAATTTAGTACTCACATCTATTTCATTAGGGTTTGTAAAACTTGTGACCCCCATCCTTACCCCTTCCCCACCCACTCGCTCCTCCTTGTTCCTCAGTATTGAACTGCTTTTTTTATACTCTCCGAGACTAACTGCAGCATTGACTATTAGTGTGCAGGAAAGATACCCTACTCTCAAACTAACTGCAATTTGCTCTCGTCCATTCTCTGCCCCAATCCTAACTCCAGACCCACCCCTTCTCTAATGCATGTGAGAAATAGCATGAAGTAATTATTATGCTTGCATGGTAACTTACTGTGGTCAGCGTCTTCACACAAACCACTAAGAACATAAGAACATAAGATATGCCATACTGGGTCAGACCAAGATACATCAAGCCCAGTATCCTGTTTCCAACAGTGGCCAATCTAGGTCATAAGTACCTTGCATTTTACCCAAAAGACACAGGTTCTGCAATGCTTATACTAGGTCAAGCATTGACATCCTGGGTCCCTTCTTAATAATGGTTTATGGACCTTTCCTCCAGGAACTTGTCCAAACCTTTTTTAAACCCAGCTACACTAACAGCCTTTACTACATCCTCCGGTAACAAATTCCAGAGTTTGATTACACGTTGAGTGAAAAAATATTTTCTTTAATTAGTCTTAAATAGTTTACCCTATAGCTTCATTGCATGTCTCCTAGTCTTCCTATATTCTGATAACGTAAACAGGCGATCTACGTTTACCCGTTCCACTCCGTTCATTAATTTATAGACTTCTATCATATCTCCCCTCAGCCATCTCTTTTCCAGGTTAAAGAGCCCTAACCTTTTTAGCCTTTCTTCATTAGAGTATCCTTCCATCCCCTTTACCATTTTGGTGGCTTTTCTCTGAACCTTTTCTAATAACGCTATATCCTTTTTAAGATACGGCGACCAGAATTTCACACAATATTCAAGGTGTGGTCTCACCATGGAACAGTATAGAGGCATTATAATATCTTTTGTTTTATTTTCCATTCCTTTCCTTATGATACCTAGCATTCTATTTGCTCTCTTGGCTGCCGCTGCACACTGGGCCAAGGGTTTTAATATGTTATCCACAATGACGCCTAAATCTTTTTCCTGGGTGGTGGTTCCTAATGTGGAACCTTGCATCGTGTAACCATAGTTTGGGTTGTTCTTCCCTAGGTGCATAACTTTGCACTTGTCCACGTTAAATTTCATCTGCCATTTTGATGCCCAGTCTTCCAATTTATCAAGATCCTCTTGCAATTTTCCACAATCCTCTTGGGTTTTAACAACTTTGAATAGTTTTGTGTCATCTGCAAATTTGATAACCTCACTCGTTATTCCACTTTCCAAGTCATTTATGAATATGTCAAAAAGCAGCGGACCCAGAACGGAGCAGGGGGCGCTGCTGAAGCCAAGACTGCACGACCAAACACACTGTCTGCTTGCATCGTGTTTCTGGAAGGTGTGCACCGAGGACCAGGTTGGGGCCTTACAGATGTCTGTCACTGATATAGAGTGAAGGTTGGCAATGGTGGTGGCCAGTACCCAGAGCTGGTATGCTCTGACCTTGGCCATGGACTGTGCGCCTGCCCGGTCATGGCAGAAGACAATGTAGTTGGATATCCACTGCGACAGTGTCTTTTTGTGACCAGCTGCCCCAGTCTATTAGGATTGAAGGAGAGAAAGAGCTGCATCCCCTGGTGCAGGAGTTCCATTCTGCTAAGGTAGGTGTGTAGGGCCCTGACATAGTCGAGGGTATGCAGCCTCTGCTCCTCCTGTGAAGCATGGGGTTCTGGATGGAAGGTCGGTAGCTCTATCATCTGGTTGATGTGGAAGGCCTCAGCTACCTTTGGAATGAACCTTGGATGGGTACAGAGGGTGGCCATATCTTTCACATCCGGATCCTTCCCCACAGCACTCAAACATACATCCATTAGACCTCTTTTAAAAAACTCCAAACTAGACCCCCAAAGGGTTGACTCATACAGGCCCATAGCTAGTATTCCTCTCCAACTAAAATAATTGAGAAAGTGGTACAAAGACAAATCCAAGATCATATAGACTCTGCAGCACCTCTAGACCAGTGCCAACATGGGTTCAGAGAGTCTCACGGAGTAGAAACCCTCCTTACCACCCTCTTCAATAATATAATCATAGGCATCGATAACATCCGGCAAGGTTTTGTGCTTATCTTCTTAGACATCGCTGCAGCATTCGACTCAGTAAGTCATGAACTTCTCCTAGGGCGACTGAAAGAGAAGGGCATCTGCAGCACTGCACTCGAATGGTGCAAATCATATCTGGCCGGAAGATTGCAACATGTAAAATCCGGAGCAGAAGAATCAAAACCCTTCCATCAAACGCAAGGGGTACCGCAAGGTTCATCTCTATCATCACTCATGTTCAACATATACATGCAGCCCATCTGCAGTATCATCAGATCTTTCAATGCGAATTGTTTGATATATGCAGATGACATACTCTTATACATGCTGTTCTCTACGGATCAAATGGACCTTTCCCCCCTGATAGAATGTTTCAACGCAGTTTCAGAATGGCTCCAATGTCAAAACCTCTGTATTCAACACAAGAAAACTGAGGTACTCTTCATCATGAGAGACCCCAATTTCACTCCACCATCCCATGTAAGAGTTAAGGAAGCGGATCTGCAGACAAAAGACACAATAAGATAGCTTGGGGTCACGTTGGACCAACGTCTTGATATGAAATCACACATAGGCAACATAGTAAAAGCAATATACTTTAAGATCCGAACACTCAAGCATCTGCGTTCCTTATTAGATCCAGATGACTTCCGGACTATATACCAAGCACTAGTCCTACCCCACTTCAACTATGCCAACGCCATTTTACAAAGCCTCCCTCAATCTACCTTGAACTCGCTACAGCTCGCCATGAATGCTGCAGCAAGGGTCCTCCAGGGAGCCTCTAGGAGTGACCATGTGACACCTATCCTGAAGCAGCTTCACTGGCTCCCCATACATGGAAGGCTTGTTTTCAAGACCTTACTACTGACCTTCAAGGCCATCAATGGTCTCTCATCCTCCTCACTTACAGAGCTCATTCACACCGTGCCACCTAACAGATCCAGAAGACCAACAGCTTTAAATTCTCTAATAATTCCAAAGGCCTTGACAAAATGCAACCTGACAACGGCGAACAGGTCCTTCAAATTTTATGCCCCAAGATGCTGGAATGCTCTACCATCTGACATTCGTGCTATCGTTGACCTAGCCCAGTTCAGGAAGGCACTCAAATATCACCTGTTCCTCAAGTACTACCCAGTCAGCAATGAAGCCTAGATAACCCCACCAAAGAAAGTAACCACATGATAATTCTAGAGCTTTGCCATCACGCCTACTTGTAGATATTTTATGTAAATAGTTCACCCATGTTATCCAAGTTTGTACACCTGTTCTCTGTAAAACCGAACAGCCTGTTGTTCTGGTCCTTGTGTTTTAATGTAAACCGCGCTGATGTTGAATAGTGCGGTATATAAGAAATTGTAATAAATAAAATGGTACAGCTGTGTGTATGGTGGGTGGGCCACAAGCACCTGCAGATCATTGATCCCTTGATGGAGGTGATCGCTATCAGCTTGAGTCTTCCAGGAGGTATATTCTGAGACATCGTTTGGAGTGGCTCGAAAGGCTGCTGTGTCAGTTGGTGGAGGATGACAGTCAGGTCCCGGGGTGGTACTGGGAGCCACACTGTAGGATGGAGGTTGGTCAGTCCTTTCATGAAGCAGATGATGAGCAGGAGCGTGACGATTGAGCTGTCGTGGTTGCAGTCGTGGAACGCGCCAATGGCAGAGAGGTGGACCCTGATGGACTGTGTCTTGAGGCTGCTGTCAAAGAGGGTGCTAAGGTATTGGAGGACTAGGAGGACTGTGCATGAGACCAGGTTCAGACCTTGCAAGGCGCAACAGCTGCTATAGCACTTCTATTTCAGGCCATAGGACTTTCTCATAGATGGACACTAGGACACAAGGATTACAAGCTGTACCTCTATAGACAGATGGAGGGAGGTCAGAGTTAGCCACTCCAGTCCATCAGGGTAAACGCCGGCAGGATGGGGTGCAAGATGGTTCCTCCATCCAGAGTGAGGAGCATCGGCTTCAGCGGAAGGCGCAACGGAGTCTCCCAGGCAAGGTATTGAAGGTACGGGAACCATATCTGTTGCGGCCAGTGGGGGGCGATGAGAATAGCATAAGCCTTGTCCCGTACTATCCTCTGCAGAGTCTTGGATATGAGGTGAGTGGAGGGGTAAGGCATACATGAGTGATCACTCCCCCAGAACACGTTGAAGGCATCTGTAGCTAGGCTCCTGGTGGATGGGCGCTTCGAGAAGTGGAGGCACTTTGCATTGTCCTCGCTGGCAAAGAGGTCCACTTGCAGTTGCCCCCAGAGCCAGAAGAGGGACTTTTCTGCAGTTCTAGGGCCCACTCGTGTGGGTCCAGCTGGCAGCTCAGTCTGTCTGCCAAGTCGTTCTGTGTGCCTAGGAGGTAGGAGGCTTTCTGTAGGCAGCATCTGGAGAGGACAAAGCGCCAGAGTCTGAGCGCCTTCACAAGAGGGTATGGGAGCCCATCCCCCTTGCTTGTTGACATAAAACATGGCCACCTGATTGTCTGTTTGGATCAAAATGGTCTTGTCGGTGATGTGTTGCTGGAAGGCCTTCAGTGCAAAGCAGATCACCCAGAGTTCCAGGAGCTTGATGTGGCATATCCGTTCTTTTCCAGTCCAAGCCCATTGAGTCTGTAGCTGGCACATATGGCCCCCTCATCCTGTGGTGATGACTGTTTGATGTGGCAGCTGCTGGAGAGGCCTGCCTTCCCTAAGGTTTCCTGAGCGGGTCCACCAAAGGAGGGACTTTTGTACCCTTTCGTCCAGAGGAATGTGTGTGGACAGTGGCTGAGGGTGTTGGTCCCAGTGGGATTGGAGATGCCATTGCAATTGGCACAAGTGCAGCTTTACAAGAGGCAGCGCTTGTGTTGTCACTGCCATGTGGCCCAGGAGGCGGAGGAGAGTCTGTGCGGTGGTCTTGTTGGTCAAGAAGATGCTATGTGCTAGAGAGGTGATCATGTCCGCCCGGCGAGCAGGGAGAAACGCTTGGAGGCTGTGGTGTCAATGTCTACCCCGATGAACTCCAAGAATTGGGTGGACTGCAGAGTGACTTCTGGTGATTTATCAGGAAGCATAGGGAGATCAGTAGGTTGAGGGAGCCAATAAGGAGCCAGTATTTCAGATATGGAAAGACGCAGATGCCCTGTTTGCAGAGGTGAGCAGCCGCTACAACAACACACTTGGTGAACATCCTCAGGGCTGGAGATAGGCCAAATGGGAGGACTCTGTACTGGTAGTGATTGCCCAACACCCAGAAGCGCAAGTATTGTTTGTGCGAACTGTGGATAGAGTTCTGAGTGTATGCATCCTGCAGGTCCATTGCAGCCAGCCAGTCTCCGGCTTGGATGAGGGGCAGTATGGATCCTAATAAAAACATCTGAAACTTCTCCTTGAAGATGAATTTGTTCAATTTTCTCAGGTCGAGGATGGGTCATCCTCCTCCCGACTTCTTTGGTATTAGGAAGTATCTGGAGTAGAATCTGTTGTTGAGCTCATCAGCTGGGACGGGTTCTATTGCTCGGGATGCCAGGAGAGACAGGATTTCTGCTATGATGGCTGGAATCAAGGGCAGAGTGTCTTAGAGCCAGGCAGAGTGCGGTGGTGAGGAGAATCAAATACTGCAACCCTTTGCTATGATTCGGAGGATCTATTTGTCCATCATTATCTGTGCCCAGAAGTCGAGGAAGGCCGAGTGTTTCCCCCCCCCCCCCCCCACTAGGGTTCCAGCCAGGCAGGTACTGTCAAAAGGAGAAGCATTCTTTCCAGGTGAGGATGCAGTCTGCTTCAGCTGTTTCTGCTCCCTCTGGCAATGCTTCTGCTGGTAGGGCGCCTGGTACAGCTGTTTTTGTACTGCAGGGCCTGCCATTTGTCGTAGAAGTTATTCCATGTGGAGAATGAGTATGACTTGCAGTGGTAGTTCCCTTTCCTGTTGGCCAGGGTTTGTAAGGTGGTACAGTGCTCCTTCATGTGGTTGACAAATAGCGAGTCCCTTATGCAGGGGACATCTGCTATGTGGTCATGTGTATCTTCTTGCAGTCCCAAGGCCCGAAGCCAGGCTAAGCGCCATGTCAGGATGGCCGTCCTGGCTGTGTGAGCGGTAGTGTCAAAGGCATCGAAGGTTGCTCAGATGAGGTGCTCAGTGCACTCTGTGAGATCTGCCAGGGCTGCTGAGGTGGCTATGAGACTCTGGGGGCAAGGCTGCCACAGTGCTCTTGAGGTCCTCCAGCAGTAGGTCTTGGAACATGGTGTACTGGAACTGATGTGCCGCAATCCGTGTGCTGAACATGGTCCCGTGAAATACCTTCCTGCCAATGTCATCTAGGAGCTTGGGGTCCCAGCCGGGAGCAGCATTCAGGGGCAGCTCCATAATGAGGTGGAGTGAGGCGGTCACCTCAGGCGGTAAACGTTTGGGGGCGCAAAACATGCCCCAAAGCAGCCGCCTCACTCTGCCTTTAAAATTAAAGGAAAAAAAAAGAGAGTGGACAAGCTGCTGCCACTGCTTCAAGGCGGTGCAGATTCAACCGCCGCCACCACCGCCACTACCCTGGGAGACCCCACACTTGCCTTACCAGCCCAAAGCCCGGTGCCTTGGCTCTGCAGAACTGTGAGAAAGAACAGCATTTCCCTTCTTTCTGCGGCTCTGTTACAGTTGAGCCCAACGGTGCACTGAGGGTAAACGACAGCATTTCCTGTCTCCACGCGAGACAGGAAATGCTGTAATTTACCTTCAGTGTGCCACTGGGCTCAACTGTAACAGAGCCATGGGAAAGAAGGGAAATGCTGTTCTTTCTCATGGCTCTGCAGAGCCGGGGCACCAGGCTTTGGACTGGGTTGGTCAGGGAAGTGCGGGCTCCCGGGGGGGGGGGAGGGCTAGGGCTGGAAATGGGCTGAAAACAGCTCTTGCTCCTAGGTTTTATCACTGAACCGAAATGAATTCTAGTCAGGGGTTGGCTGGAAAGATTTCTAAAAACCACGTAGCTGCATACTCTTATTTCTTTAAGGGAAGGAAAGTTCTTGCACTGATTAGTTCTTGCACTGATTTCAATGTTCAATCGTTTTAACTTGTTCTCTGTAAACCGCCCCTGATCTCTGGAAGGGGCGGTATAGAAAAGCACACAAATAAATAAATAAAATAAATTATTCCATTCAGTGTGACCTGTTGTCAAAAGGTGCCATGTAATTACAGTGAAGGACATATTTAGTACTCCTCAGGTTCTCAATGGAGAGAAAGATGGAAAGGAGTTTGTAATGCTAAGGAGCAATACAGCCACTGGATTTTATGGAGCATGGGATATTCAACAATATATAGGAAATCGAAAACCTCCTTCCCCATTAGGAAATCCTGTATTAAGGAAAGAGGAGGATTCATAGAGTGGAAAGAGAAAGGAAAATGTTGAGGAGATAACCATGCCAGAAATGGTATTTAAAGGTGATGATTCATAGGAATTGAAAGATATAACAGTGAACCTGGAAGATGTAATAGGACAAAGTGGCAAATCACCTGGGCTGGATTGTATCACCTCAAAGTTCTGAAGGATATCAAAAATGAAATTTCAGTTTTAATGGGTATGGGATCCAGTGGATAAACTGTGTTTTGGATAAGGCCAGATATTAGGATGTGTTATTTTCTGTCTAGAAATAGTTGGTAGATGGGGGTTTTCAGACTTTGGCTGAGTTGTTAGCATGAATTATAATGGGATGGGCACACAACTGTATATTCTGCAGTAACAGTTATAATTACACTGTATGTAAATCTTAACCTTTTGTAGGGTTTCTTCCTTTTTTCTATATGCATTTGGAAATATTGAACCCCTAGCGTCTCATGGTTGTTAGTTTTGTTAAGGGAAAGGAGAGGGTGAGTCTGCAGGGGATCTGACATGGGGGAGGAGGGGGCTGGAAGGGAACTGACATGAGGGGAAGGAGGGGTCGGCAATGGGTTGACACGGGGCTGGACGGGAACTGACATGAGGGGACGGTGGGTTCTGCAATGGGGCTGACACGGGGGAAGAGGGGGCTGGAAGGGAGCTGACACAGGGAAGGCGGGGTCTACAAGGGAGCTGACATGGGGAGAAGGTGAAGGCTGGAAGGGAGCTGGCACGGGGAAGGTGGGGTCTGCAAGGGAGCTGACATGGGGGAAAGTAGAGGCTAGAAGGGGGCTGACATGGGGGGGGAGGAGGCTGGAAGGGAGATGATACAGGGGAAGGTGGGTGCTGGAAGGGGGCTGATATGGAGGGGAGGAGGGGGCTGGAAAGGAGCTGATACCTGGGGATGGTACTGGAGGGGGACTGGAAGGGTGATGACAATAGGAAAGGGAGGAGAGGGATGGAAGGGAGCTAACACTTGGGGATGGGACTGGTGGGGGACTGGAAGGGAGCTGACATGGAGATGGGACAGGTAGGTGGCTGGGTAATGGGGTGGGGGGCTGGAAGGGAGGGGGCACTGGCATTGGGATGTTATTTGGACTAGAAGGGGCTGGACAGTGGGGAAGGAAGGGGACTGGAAGGGAATGGACACCAGTGGCAGTCCTGGGAATGCAAGGGGATTGAAATTGGAAGGTACTGGGAGGGGAGAACTGGAAAAGGGGGCTGATACTGGAGAGTGTTACTAGGACTGGAAATGGGCTGATGGAAGGAAGTGAAGAAAATGAAAGAAGAGACAAGAAATGGCAGATGGACTATAGACCATAAAAAGAGAGCTAAGAGAAGACAGGAAAGCAGAAGCCTCAGATCAGGACCAGCATGATCAGAGAATAAAATTGTCAGACAACAAAAGTAGAAGAGAATTTTATTTTCAATTTAATTAACAGTCTTGGTGCTATCTTTATATTTTATAAAGTACAGGGAAATGCATCTCTTTCTATTGCTCTGGCATTGCATTGTATGCAGAATCTGACTTTTTGGGGTTACAGTTTAATTTTTATCTACATATGTTTATTATTAGGTTATGGTCACTTATTCTGTACTTTGGTGAGGGTCTGTGTTCTGAGTTTGTGGCCAAGGCCAGGTGTTCTGTTAACATGGAGTTTGTACGAAGGGATCTGTACTGTAGTAATCAGAATTGTTTAGCCTTTCAAATACATGTTTAGATGTTCCAGGGCCCGCTGCAGTATTAACAGTTAAGCTTTTTTTGGCTGGGCTCCTTATGTGAGTTTTGGAAGTTGAGCTGGTATGGTATGGCAAGTTTGCTCTGCAGATTCTCAGTGACTTTGTTGTAGGGCTTTGTATTAGTTCACAATATGCCTGGTTCTAGAAAATATTTGTTTTTAGTGAGATGATCAGAATCACTTTTTTTTTTTTTAAGATATAACGTTCTGTGGGTGAATGTCCTAGTTCTGTGGATGCAAAATATATGTTCAAAAAGAAAAAGCAAGAACCATAATGCAGTTTATAACAACAAAATAAACATGAGTTATAATTTGGTGTTATAGACAGTGCTTCGGTTCTCGCTCCTTTTAGTTCCTTGGAGTATAAACATCTTGCATTTCCTCCACATTATCTCATCAGCTTTTTGTTTTGGTTCAGTCCCTGACTAGAGTTTTGAGAAAGCCTCCCTGCCCCCCTCCCCACTCTGGGGGGAGGGGTGCCATCTCATCCCTCGCTTCAGGCAGCAGATTGCCTTGAGCTGCCCCTGTGAGCATTGGCATGGTTACGGGAGGATCTGACTCTTTTGAGGCTGGATTCTACCACAATGGACTGGCATCTGTGTCTTTGAGAATCCGGGAACTGGTTGCACCTGGTACTTTGCCTCGAGCTTGCGGGAGCAGGTGGAGCACGATGCTGGGCTGAGCCAGAGCTGGACTAGATTGTCCTATAGTCTCTGGTGAACTGGTAGCATGGCTAGTGTTTTGGAGGCATCCAGGTATTTCAGAGCCCCCATGCCTTCACCACGCTGGTTCACTGCATCCACCAGCATGAGGGCAAGCTGTGCCGCTACCCTGTGCAGGAATTTCAGATAGGTGAGGTCTTCAAGTGCAGGCAGTGGTTGGGGTTGAGCCACAAGGGGCTCGGCTTCTATCTCTTGTGTGGCGGCTGTTCCAATAGATGTGGGGGCATCCCCTGAGTTCAATGTGCCCAGGGCAGCAGCTTCTTCTTCCTCCCTGCTGTCTGTGGCCATGGGGTCCATGAATGTGGGTAGGGATGATGACATTGAGTAGTCCGGTGTTGTGGAGTCCAGGGGCTTTCCTGGCATTCCAGGGTTCCAGGGAGACATTGGTGTAGCTGGTGGTCTGCTTCGCTCCTGCTGCTGCAGCAGGTGGGTGACTAGTTGCATCAGAGAGGCGGAAGAACTTGCCTCAGATCCCTGTTGTATGCTGTGTCCATGGCTGGAGATGGATCTAGAACTGGAGGGGGTTTCAGAGCACACGCGGTGATGCTCGTGGTGGGGCTGGCGTCGGCAGTTCCACTCATGCCAGTCTTGTGAGTGGTATGTTCTGCAGCTGCTGTGGGAAGTTGATGTCTGTCATTTGCTGTGCTTTTCATGGCTCCTTTTGTCTCTGCTGTGGCTCCCCTGCCTCTACTGCATTGATATAGTCTGGAGGAGTGCCTCTGCGCTGATGGGGAGGCATTCCCAGGACATCTGCATCACAGGGGGTTCCCTCCATCGGCGCCATGACATGTATCTGGGTCCCCCATGTTGCCATGGTGCCAGCTAATGACATCATGGGGGCAAAGCTTGGTTTGATGTCATCATGGCCGGTGGCATGTAGAGGGTCTGAGAGTCCTGACTGCCACGGATTGGGAAAAACCATCATCAGGGTGTCCTGGGCAGTCAGACAGGGCAGAACCTGTGCTGCTGACGATGAGGAAACCCCGGAGAATGCACTGCTGGGGATGGAGGCCCCAGAGGTTGCTCTCTGAGCATTGGAGGAGATCTGGAGGTCCCGGCTCCCCACGTGGTTGGCTGTATAGTTTCAGAAGGTGAGTGGAGTCTCTGCCATGTAATCTTTCAGAGCATGTAGCCGGGATTTTCAGGCGCAAAGAGACATCCGGTGTTGGATCCCCAGGCAACTGCATGCACTGGTCATATGCATCGGTGCTGTTTATCTTCTTCCCCATTCGGGGACATTTCTTGAAACCGGGCTTAGTCATGTTACCTCTGTTGCTTGAGTTTCTTGCAGGTTACTTGTAGTCTTCTCTGACTTGCTTGAATTCATTTTTCGGAGAGATGGAGAGGTCCGTCTTGCTGGTAAGGCACAAAAATGGAAACTGGGCTAGCTAGGGACAGGTCAGGGGTTAGGGCCACCTTGGCACATGTCCAGAAAGGTTCACTTTCTGGGTTCAGGAGAGCACCTCCGTCCTTGGTGCCATCAGATGATGTCACCAGGTGTGGCTGATGCATCCTGCTTATCCAAGGAGAAACAGAGATTCCAGCTGAGAAAGGTAACTGCAATGCCATTAGAAATATACCCTGGCTATAAGTTGTTCAAGAGAGCTGTATGTGGGTGGGGGAAGCTGCTGACAAGTGGCCCAGATGAAATAACTTCCTGATTAGATTAATGTTGAAGGCTAAAGTTTGTGATGTGGATGTGGAAGGTCAGCATCTGCCTGCCACCCCCAGCAAAAGCAGAACAACATCAGAAACAGCCACACTTTTAAACCACACATCAAAAACATGTGGGAAGAAGTGGGCAGAACAAAATCAATGCAAAATACACACAAGCCAGGAAAATGCTGGAAAGCAATGAGCACAAATGCTCGAAGCTTAGCCAACAAAATTCCAGACCTGGAAGCTCTAATGGTGGAAATGGATTTGGACATTGTGGCCATTACAGAAACATGGTTTAATGAATCACATGATTAGGATATAGCCATAGTTGGCTATAATTTATTCAGAAGAGACAGAGAAAATGGAAAAGGAGGAGAAGTAGCCTTGTATGTCAAAAGCAATATTAAAGCTACTGAAATGCAGGGGACATGGGGAAAAGAAGAAGCGCTCTGGATTCTGTTGGAAAGAGGAGATGGCACTGTCATCCATATTGCTGTAGTCTACAGACCTCCTACTCAAATTGAAGAGAGAGACAATGAATTGATTATAGATATTGCCAAGATAGCAACAAAGAGGGAAGCAATCATATTGGGTGACTTTAATCTACCTGATGTGGATTGGATTACTCCTTCTGCACATCTGGAAAGAAGCAAAAAAATTGTGGATGCTCTCCAAGATACATTATTTAGACAAATGGTGATAGAACCAACCAGGGAAAGCTCAACGCTGGATGTAGTGCTCACCAACGGTGATAGTGTGTCGAATGTCTGCGTGAGTGCCCCTGTGAGCAACAGCGACCATCACACGGTGTGGTTTGAGTTAAAAGCCATGATACAGGCCAATCATAGCAAGCTCAAAGTCCTAAACTTCAAATACACTGACTTCAATAAAATGGCAGAGTACTTAAAGGAGGAGATGACAGGGTGGAAGGAGATAAAGGAAGTGGAATTGCAATGGGCTAAACTAAAGGAGACAATAAAAGGGGCAACAGATAAATATGTAAGAAAAGTAAATAAAAGCAAGAGGAGAAGGAAACCTATTTGGTTTTCCAAAGAGGTGGCTTCTCAAATAAAGGCAAAAAACACAACTTTTGCAAAATTTAAAAGCTTGCAAACAGAAGAACACAGAAATGAATACAGGATCCAACTCAAAGAGTCTAAAAGAGTAATAAGGATAGCAAAATCAAAGGCAGAGGAAAAGATGGCTAAAGATGTTAAGGGTGGCAACAAAAATTTCTTCAGGTATATTCAGGAAAGGAAAAAGATCAGAGTTGGAATTGCAGGACTCAGAAGTGCTGGGAAAGGACTCGTGGAAAGTGACACTGAAAAAGCGGAATTGCTAAACAAATACTTCTGCTCTGTTTTTACTAAAGAAGATCCTGGAGATGGACCAGCTGTGACTCCCAAATATAAAAATGGGAATAAAGTAGATACCACACCGTTCACAGAAGACGAGGTGTTAGAACAACTTGCTAAACTGAAAGTGGACAAAGCCATGGGACCGGATGGGATACATCCCAAGATACTGAAAGAGCTCAGAGAGGTTCTTGCAGGACCATTAAAGGATGTCTTCAACAGATCCTTGGAAACAGGAGAGGTTCCTCAGGACTGGAGAATGGCTGATGTCGTACCTCTACACAAAAGTGGTGACAGGGAAGAAGTGTCAAACTACAGGCCCGTGAGCCTTACCTCTGTGGCGGGAAAAGTAATGGAGGTGCTCCTGAAAGAGCGAATAGTGAAATTTCTCAAAACCAACAGGTTGCAAGACCCGAGGCAACATGGTTTTACCAAAGGACGATCTTGCCAAACAAATCTGATTGAGTTCTTTGACTGGGTGACCAGGGAACTAGATCAGGGGCATGCGATGGATGTCATCTACCTGGATTTCAGCAAAGCCTTTGATACTGTTCCTCATAGGAGGCTTGTCAACAAACACAGTAGCTTGGGGATGGGTCCCAAGATGGTAAACTGGATTAGAAATTGGTTGACTGACAGACGACAGAAGGTGATTGTACATGGAGCTCACTCGGATGAGAGGAAGATGATTAGCGGGGTGCCCCAGGGTTCGGTCCTGGGCCCGGCACTGTTCAATGTATTTGTGATTGATATTGCTGAAGGACTGAATGGAAAAGTCTGTCTTTTTGCAGACGACACAAAAATTCGGACTCCCCCGAGGGAGTGGTTAACATGAAGAAAGATCTACAAAAGCTGGAAGACTGGTCTAATGCTTGGCAACTACGATTTAATGTGAAAAAGTGCAGTGTCATGCACTTGGGTAGCAGAAATCCAAGAGAAATGAACGCGATAGGGGGCGAGAGGTTGGTATGCACAGTTCAGGAGAAAGACCTTTGTGTGTTTATCTCTGATGATCTCAAGGTGGCAAAACAGTGCGACAAGGTGGTGGCAAAAGCCAGGAGGATGTTGGGCTGCATACAAAGAGGGATTACCAGCAGAAAAGAAGAGGTACTTATGCCACTGTATAAGTCACTGGTGAGGCCTCACTTGGAATACTGTGTTCAGTTTTGGAGACCATATCTTGCAAAAGATGTAAAAAGACTGGAAACTGTTCAGAGGAAGGCAACCAAAATGATTTGGAGCCTGCGTCTGAAGCCTTATGAGAAGAGACTTGAGACCTAAATATGTACACTTTGGAGGAGAGGAGGGACAGGGGAGATATGATTCAGACCTTTAAATACTTAAAGAGAAATGATGAACAAACAAACCTCTTCCAAAGACGGGGAACCTGTAAAACTAGAGGGCATAACATGAAGCTGCAAGGGGGTAAATTGAAAGGCAATGTCAGGAAATATTTTTTCACTGAAAGGTTGGTGGATGCTTGGAATGCCCTCCCGATGGAAGTGGTAGGGGCGAACACGGTGACGGAATTCAAAAAGGCATGGGACAAACACAGAGGATCCCTTTACAGCAATAGGATAAAAACAAAATAAACGGTACCATCTAACTTCTGAACCATATAACGTCTCAACAAATAGGGGTGTCCTACATGGAGTGGTGGGTTTACCCCTAAACAAAGACATGGGGAGGGGTGGCCTGCACAGAGCGACAGGTGCACCTACTCTTGCCATCTTGCTGGGCAGACTAGATGGACCATGCTGGTCTTTATCTGCCATCATTTACTATGTTACTATGTTACTATGTGATAGGCAGAGCCAGACAAGCAAAGAGAAGCAGTTGAGAAGCTGTGATTAGGGAAGCTTTATTGGTTGTTGGTAAATGCACTTGGGATTAAATTGTGCACACGGCAGTAAGTTTGTCATAGAAATGAACTGGAAATATGGTGTTTAATGCTCTATGCTATGCTGTAATGCACACAAGGGGGATGTGAGGAAATCTTCACTGTCTGTTTAGGAAGTGTATTCTGGATTAAGTTATTCAAGAGGGCTGTATGTTAGATGTATAAGGCACATGTAAAAAATCCATGGTACAACAATCTGATAAAAGTTGTAAATAATAGCATGTAAATAATTAGCCAGTGCCTTGCCTTGTCTACAAAATGAGAAGTTAGGGCTGAGTTCCTGACCAAGAGAGCTAAGCTAGAGGGACCACCCTATAACAACACTTAGAGATGTCCAGAGAGGAACAGTATTACAAAGTAAGCAGAAATAAAAAAATAGTAACACCACCAAAGAGGATTGATTAAATAAATAAACACTTAACTATAATTCTATAAACAATTTATAAACATAAAATCATGAGGGTTAGGAGAGAAAGGGAGGGGCAAGTTAGAGAGGGTTAGATAGATAGGGTAGAAGGGCATGGGGAGAAGGGAAAAGGAAACAGGGAGGGGGCTCAGTGTGAGGGGACAAGTTCAAAAAGATAAAAGGCAGAACGTTTGTGGTTATTAACATCTTTATTGTTCACTATGCAATTATTTTTGGATTTGTTAGGAACTGGACAACATTCTAAAGAGAGGGGGAACTTTTCTGAAACGATAGGCTCCACCTTAACCAGGGTGGAACCAGGCTGCTGACATTAACCTTTAAAAAGAAGATGGAGCAGCTTTTAAACTAGATAATGGGGGGAAAGCATTTTATTACTCCCTGTTTCCTTGGCTCGCAATCTTGGGGTTGTCTTTGACTCCTCCCTCTAGTTCTCCACACACATCCAACTGATAGCTAAAATGTGTCATTTCTTTCTCTATAACATCAGCAAAATTCGCCCCTTCCTTTCTGAACACACTACTAAGACACTTTTCCACTCTTTAGTCAGCAAATATTCCAATCTCCTCCTTGCTAGTATCCCTCTCTCTTTCAATCTGTTCAGAACTCAACTGTGCGGCTAATCTTCCATCAGTCTTGATATGCTCATATAACCCCTCTTCTCAAGTCACTTCATTGGCTCCCTATCCGTTTCCATATCCAGTTCAAACTTCTCCTACTGATTTATAAGTGCACTCATTCAGCTGCTCCTCATTATCTTTTCTCTCCTATCTCTCCCTACACCCCTCCTCGGGAACTGTGCTCCTCCAGCAGATCACTTCTGTCTGTGCCCTTCTCTTCCATTAACAACTCCAGACTTCAATCCTTTCACCTTGCTGCTCCTTATCCTTAGAACAAACCACCTGGGTCTGTACATCATGCTTCATCTCTGACCCTTTTCAAGTCCAGGCTGAAAGCTCACCTCTTTAAATGGATTGGGATCCAAAAGCAGCCTCAGTCTCCTGTGTTTCCTTACCATACCTCTAGATCTATTCTTGTCCTCAGCTGTTGTGTTGTCTGTCTTAACTAGATTGTAAGCGCTGCTGAGCAGGGACCATATTTTACATGTGCCTGTGCAGCTCTGTGTACACCTTGTAGCACTATACAAATAATCAATAGTAGTAGTAGTAGTAGTAGAAAGCTGACAATCATCCAAGAGTGCATGGTTTGGATGATATATCCTTGAAGGATACTAGCAAAGCAGGGAAGTCAGCATCCTGATAGAGAGGTTCCAATAAAGGTAAAAATAACCCAGGCGCCTTTCAGTAAAAATTAACAGAGTTGAAAGATTCCAAATTAACCCTGTCATCAAATAGCCAGATTTAATGTTAGCAAAAACAAACTCTGAAATACCTGTATGCCAATTCTAGAAATTTAAAAAATAAGATAGGAGAGTTAGACTATTTAGCAATGAATGAAAGGTTAGATATAATTGGCATTTCAGAGACATGATGGAAGGAAGATAACCAATGGGACACTGTGATACCAGGCTACAAACTATATCGCAATGATAGTGTAAGAACATAAGAAATGCCATACTGGGTCAGACCAAGGTCCATCAAGCCCAGTATCCTGTTTCCAACAGTGGCCAATCCAGGTCACAAATTCCTGGCAGGTTCGCAAAAATACACACAGTAACATAGTATATAATGGCAGATAAGACCAGTATGGTCCATCTAGTCTGCCCTCCCCATGTCTTTGTTTAGGGGTGTACCCACCGCTTTGTGAAGGTCACCCCTATTTGTTGAGATATAAGAGATAGTTATGTTTATTTTGATTTTATCCTGTTGCTATAAAGGGATCCACTGTGTCTGTCCCATGCCATTTTGAATTTTGTCTATGTATTTGCCCCCACCACTTCCATCAAGAGGGCACTCCAAGCATCCACCACCCTTTCAATGAAAAAGTATTTCCTGACATTGCCTTTTAGTTTACCCCCTTGCAGCTTCATGTTATGCCCTCTAGTTTTACAGCTTCCCTGTCTTTGGAAGAGGTTTGTTTGTTCATTAATACTCTTAAGTATTTAAAGGTCATATCTCCCCTGTCACTCCTCTCTCCCAGAGTGTACATATTTAGGTCTTCAAGATTCTTCTCATTCTGATGCAGGCTCCATATCATTTTGGTTGCCTTACTCTGAATCGTTTCCAGTCTTTTTATAACCTTTGCGAGATATGGGCTCCAAAACTGAACACAATATTCCAAGTGAGGCCTCACCAGCGACTTGTACAGTGGCATCAGTACCTCTTCCTTTCTGCTGGTAATTCCTCTCTGTATGCAACCTAGCATCCTTCTGGCTTTTGCCATCGCCTTGTCACACTATTTTGCCACCTTGAGATCCTCAGAAACAATCACTCCGAGGTCCTTCTCCTGGTCCATGCACACCAACCACTTGCCCCATATCGCATACAATTCCATTGGATTTCTGCTTCCCAAGTGCATGACACTGCACTTCTTCACATTAAATCTTAACTGCTAAGCATTAGACCATTCTTCCAGCTTTTGTAGATCTTTCCTCATGTTACCCACTCCGTTGCAAATTTTCATGTCATCTGCAAAAAGACAGACTTTTCCATTTAGTCCTTCAGCAATATCACTCACAAATACATTGAACAGTACCAGTCTCAGAACTGAATCCTGGAGCACACTGCTAATCACTTTCCTTTCATCCGAGTGAGTTCCATTTACCATCACTTTCTGTTGTCTGTCAGTCAACCAATTTCTGATCCAGTTCACCACCTTGGCACCCGTCTCCAAGCTGTTGAGTTCATTGATAAGCCTCCTATGAAGAACAGTATCCACAATGTTTGTCCCGGGGTGAGCAGTGGATTTCCCAGGTCATCTTTAATAATGGGTTTTTAAACCTAGCTACACTAACAGCTTTTATACATCCTCCAGTAACGAATTCCAGAGTTTGATTAGGCATTGAGTGAAAAAATATTTTCTCTTATTAGTTTTAAATGGATTACATTGTAGCTTCATTGCATGTCCCCTACTTTTTCTATGTTCTGATGGTGTAAACAACTGATATATGTTTACCCATTCCATTCCATTCATAAATTTATAGACCTCTATCATATCTCCCCTCAGCTGTCTCTTTTCCAAGTTGAAGAGCCCTAACCTTTTAAGCCTTTCATCCTTCCACCCAGCCACAAGAGAATACAGAGAAAAAATCATGCTAACCGCTTAGCATTGGGGCATGTCATGGTGTTCCGGGGCGTGTCATGGGCGGCGACAGTCGCTAACCAAGTAGTGGCACTATTGCATCGCTACCCGGTTAGCGACCTGCGGGTAAAACTAGGTGAAGCAAAAGCTGGCCTAGTTTTAGTCACGGGAGCTAAACGGGCAACAGTGCAATATCACACTATCCGGTTAGCTTCTGTGGCTCTGGGGCATGTGTGGGGATCCTGAATATTCAATGCCGGGGTCATGACATTGAATATCCAGGGATAGAGATCAGCAGAGATGGCTATGCGCCATAGCAGCACATAACCAGCTTAATTCAATAACGAGCCCTTCGTGCTTTAGGTACAACACCACCTAGGTTAACTGTCAGGAGCATTGAAAGCATGTCCCTGGCAGTTAATGCTGTGCACCCTGCCCTAATGCAGCATAAAAATTAGAAACACAGAAACATGATGGCACAAAAAGACTACATGGCCTATCTAGTCTGCCCCTCCATATCGACTACTACAATAGTCCCCTCTTTTCCCTTAGAGATCCTCTGTGTTGGTCCCATGCTTTTTTAAATCAGATACTGTCCTCATCTCTACCACCTCTACTGGGAGACTATTCCACGCATCTACCACTCTTTCCGTAAATAAATAGTTCCGCATAACACTCCTGAGTCTATCCCTTTCAGCCTCATCCTATGTGCCCTAGTAGCAGAGCTTGCTTTCAACCAAAAGAGGCTCTCCTCCTGTGCGTTTATGCCATGGAGATATTTAAACATCTCTATCATATCTCTTCTATCCTGCCGTTCCTCTAAAGTGTACATATTAAGATCCTTAAGTCTGTCCTCATATGCTTTATAAGGAAGACCACTAACCATTTTAGTAGCCACCCTCTGCACAGACTCCATCCTGTTTATAACATTTTAAAGGTATGGTCTCCAGAATTGCACACAATACCCCAAATCAGGTCGCACCAGTCCTCTTCCTATGCACCCAAACATCCTTCTAGCTTTCGCCGTTGCCTTTTCTACCTGTTTAACTACTTTAAGATCGTCAAACACAATCATGCCCAGGTCCTGCTTTTCTTTTGTGGACAAAAGTACTTTCCCTCCCCCCCTCCCCCCCCCCCCCCACACTGTACCGCTCCTTTGGATTTTTGCATGACCCTGCAAATTGTGCAGGTGCACTTACTTCCACCTATTAAGATGGTGATAACTGCACCCAGTTTAATTGGCTGCTTGGCACTTAGTGTGAGATGGCAAACATACCATGATGTGCTCTCTTACACATCACAATACTCTTCGTTTATACATTTAGTAGGATACCCTCTCTCCTCAGATCTTCTCCTCATGTTTGCAAAGGGGTTTTCAAAATCATTTGTTGTAGAACAAAGCCTTCTTATCCTGAGAAATTGGCCTACAGGTAGAATTCCTTTGAGTGTTCGATTATGGAAATTTTCAAAATGTAAAAATTAACATAAGATATGCCATACTGGGTCAGACCAAGGGTCCATCAAGCCCAGTATCCTGTGTCTAACAGCAACCAATCCAGGTCACAAGTACCTATAAAATTCCCAAAAAGGCACAAAGATTCCATGGTGCTTATCCTAGGGGTAAGCAGTGAATTTCCCAGCTCCTCTAATGGTTTATGGACTTTTCCTCCAGGAACTTGTCCAAACCTTTTTTAAATCCAGCTACACTAACAGCTTTTACTACATCTTCTGGTAACGAATTCCAGAGTTTGATTACATGTTGAGTGAAAAAAATATTTTCTTCTATTATTCTTAAATGGGCAATACTTTAGCTTCATTGCATGTCCCCTAGTCTTTCTACTTTTTGAAACTGTAAACAACTCCATTCATTATTTTATAGATCTCTACTATATCTCCCCTCAGCTGTCTTATTTCCAAGTTGAAAAGCCATAACCTTTTAAGCCTTTCCTCATAGGAGTATCCTTCCATTACTACTACTACTACTACCACCAAGCATATATAAAGCGCTACCAGGCGCACGCAGCGCTGTACAATGAAAACACAAAAAGACAGTCCCTGCTCAAAAGAGCTTTCAATCTAAAAAGGCAAAGCAAGAAAAGGAATAGAAAAAGATAAGAACAAGGGCAAAGAGACAAGAGCAGGAGAGACAGGACAAGGGAAAGAGGTAATAACAAGTGTAAGAGGAAGAAAGAAAGGTAAAATAAAAGAGGGGAAGGAAGGAGAACAGCAAAATCAAGAGCCAAAGGCAGTGGCGAAAAAATGAGCTTTTAACGAGTTTGAAGAGGGGCAAAGAAGATGCCTGACGTATAGACAAAGGAAGTTTATTCCAAGCGTAAGGAGCAGCAAGGTGAAAAGAGCGGAATCTGGAGTTGGCAATAGAGAAGAAGGGCATAGCAAGAAGCAACTGGGAAGAAGAACAGAGTACACGAGGGGGGAAACAGGGAGAAATGAGAGAAGAAAGGTACTGAGGAGCCACAGAGTGAATGCACTTATAGGTCAGAAGGAGAAGCTTAAAGTGAATACGGAAATAGATAGGGAGCCAGTGAAGAGATATGAGGAGACAAGTGATGTGGGCAAAACTAGGCTGATGGAAAATCAAACGGGCAGCGGAGTGCTGAATAGACTGAAGAGGGAAGAGATGAGACTGAGGGAGACCAGCAAGAAGGAGGTTACAATAATCAAGGCGGGAGGTGATTAGGGAATGGATGAGGGTTTTAGTAGTGAGCTCAGAGAGAAAGGGGCGGATTTTGCCAAATGTTGAAGAGAAAGAAGCGACAGGTCTTAGCGATGAGTTGGATATGAGAGGAGAAAGAGAGCGAAGTGTCAAAAATAACACCCAAATTGCGAGCAGATGAAACAGGTTGGAGAACAGAACCATCAACAGAGACTGAAAAAGAAGAAGGAGAAAGGGAAATTTACATTTTGGTGGCTCTTCTCTGTACCTTGTCTAGTTCTGCTATATCCTTTTTAAGGTATGGCAACTAGAATTGCACACAATATTCAAGGCGAGGTCGCACTATGGAACGATATGGAGACATTGTAATATCCTTTATTTTATTTTCCATTCCTTTCCTTATGATTCCTAGCATTCTGTTTGCTTTCTTGGACTGCTGCTGCACACTGGGCAGAGGATTTGAATGTATTATCCACAATGTTACCTAAATCCTTACCTGGGTGGTGGTTTCTAATATGGAACCCTGCATTGTGTAACCGTAGTTTGGGTTGTTCTTCCCTAAGAGATATATTCAGATCCCCAAATAGTGGGGTTGTACATCTGGGTTGGATGTCCATCCCTTGCTATTCGCCAGGACCATATTCAGTGCCAGCTGCTCCCTGCATGTACAGAGGGTTTGTGCGGGGAATGTTGGATGCGGGTGGGAGGAGGCGGGATGGAGGCGAAGAGGAAGCAGAACATAAGAACATAAGATATGCCATACTGGGTCAGACCAAGGTCCATCAAGCCCAGTATCCTGTTTCCAACAGTGGCCAATCTAGGTCATAAGTACCTAGCAGTTTCCCCCAAAAGACACAGGTTCCCCAATGCTTGTATTGGGTCAAGAAGTGATATCCCGGCTCCCTTTTAATAATGGTTTATGGACCTTTCCTCCAGGAACTTGTCCAAACCTTTTTTAAACCCAGCTACACTAACAGCTCTTACTACATCCTCTGGTAACAAATTCCAGAGTTTAATTACACGTTGAGTGAAAAAATATTTTCTCTTATTAGTCTTAAATAGGTTACATTGTAGCTTTATTGCATGTCATTAGGTTGCTGAACTCTAGTAACCTCCTCAGGTTTAGAAACTGCTAACACCTAATCAGGAGTTAGTGGGCTTGATTTCCGGAGTGCAGCTGAGGCCTGCATAAAAGGCTCCAGTGCCTTGCCCTGTTGAGGCTTTCCTATCCAGGGCTCTACAGATCAACAAACAGTAAGGATTTGAGGGTTTGTTTGTTTGTTTTTATTATATTACATTGCTAGCTCTCTGACTGGGAGCTCTTAAAAGGGATTTTTGTATATTTTTTAAAGCAAGGTTACTTTCTTTTTGGTGCTTTAGGGGAACTTTCCTTGAGCACATTAGGTTGCTGAACTCTAGTAACCTCCTCAGGTTTAGAAACTGCTAACACCTAATCAGGAGTTAGTTCCCTCCCTACCCACCCCGACTCCCACCCACCCCTAGTGAGCAGTCTTGCTTTATAGGGCACCTCCCCCTTTAACAAGTCACAGAGAATTGGACCAGCACATTTTGAATATAATTAAAGAGATTTAACTGCTTTTTCTATGAAAGGACAGCTGCGAAACCAGCTGGTACTTGGTAGATCTCTCTCTTTTGCTTTAACAGATACCTAAGCTCCATGAACAGAAAAATGGCTGGGAAAAATCGTATTGCTAAAGCTGTTGCCCCTGTTACAGCTTCTGCCTCGGTCCAGACAGAGGTCCTAATGCCAGTTGAAGGACCAGTTCCATGTGCAGGGTGCCTGCATGCTGAAGCTCTGAGGAAACAAGTGGAGGAACTCAGAGAGGAGGTGGCGAGGCTGAGGAGCATTCAAGACAGTGAGAAGTACATTGATGAGATGCTTCTTGCAGTAACCAAGCTCTCCAGCACAGGAGAAGATGGGTGCCAACAGAATGTCAATGGTTGGACACAAGTCACCAGGGCCTGCAAAATCACCAATCCAACTTCTCCAGCCCTTGAATTGAAGAACCATTATGCAGCCCTGGAAGTGGAGGAGGTGAAAGCATCCCTGGAAAGGGAAGAATCAGAGTTCAAGTATCCCAAAGTTGCAGAATCAGTGACCAGAAGGAAACGAAGGGTAGTGGTGGTTGGAGACTCTCTTCTGAGGGGTACTGAGGCATCCATCTGCCGACCAGACTTGATGTCCAGAGAGGTATGCTGTCTGCCTGGTGCCAAAATCCAAGATGTTACGGAGAGTTTGCCGAGACTCAACAAGCCCACTGACTATTACCCAATGTTGCTAATCCATGTTGGAACAAATGATACTGCCAGGTATACCTCGGAACGTATCAAAAGTGACTTCATGGCTCTGGGACAGAGGGTGAAGCAGTTCGATGCACAGGTGGTGTTCTCTTCAATCCTCCCTGTTGAGGGTAAAGGCCAAGGCAGAGAGGCTCGCATCCTGGAGATGAATGCATGGCTGCGTGGATGGTGTCATCGAGAGCGTTTTGGTTTCCTAGATCATGGGATGCTGTTCCAAGGGTTGCAGAGCAGAGATGGCATCCATCTGTCCAAGAAAGGTCAACGCATCTTCGGTAGTAGACTGGCTAATCTACTGAAGAGGGCTTTAAACTAGATTCGTTGGGGATAGGTGAAGAAAGCCCCCAGGTAAGTGAAAGCCCCCAGGTAGGTGATACATTAAATACCTTTATGGAAATGGGTAACAGGGGTAACATATGGAAAGCAGTGTGTATAAATGCCCGTAGCATGGGAAATAAGATCCCTGATGTTGAAGCTTTGGTGGGAGTGGCTGACTTGGATTTAGTGGCAGTTACAGAAACATGGTTCACAGAAAACCATGACTGGGATGTAACTATACCTGGCTATACTTTATTCAGAAAGGACAGGGTAGGAAGAAGGGGAGGAGGAGTGGCACTATATGTAAAAAATAATATTAAAGCTTTGGAATTACAGAGCTTAAAAGGGAGAGAGGAGGCATTGTGGGTTAAACTAGAAAGAGGGAAAGAGAAATCTATTTGCATTGGTGTGATATACAGACCTCTCTCACAAGAGGAAGAGGTGGACAGAGAGTTAATTGAAGACATATGCAGCATTGCTAGGAAAGGGGAAGTGCTACTGATAGGAGATTTCAATATGCCAGATGTTGATTGGCACATTCCTGCTGCAGTATCATCTAGAAGTAAGGAGATCCTGGATTCTCTAAAGGGAGAACTATTCAGGCAATTGGTAACAGACCCCACACGTGAACGGACCATACTGGACTTGGTGCTTACCAATGGTGAAAGTGTTTCTGAAGTTTTAGTGGGAGATCATTTTGCATCCAGTGATCACCAGATGGTGTGGTTCAGTATTAGGACTTTGGCTGTTAGAATCCATTCCAAGGTGAGGATCTTAGACTTTAGGAAGACTAACTTTGCGAAGATGGGCCAATACCTCAGGGAGTCGTTAGTGGGATGGGAACAGCTGGGGGATGTAGAAAAACAGTGGGCAAAACTGAAAGGGGATATTTTAAGGGCAACCAACCTTTTTGTTAAAATGGTAAATAAAGGCAAAAGGAAAAGGAGACCGCTATGGTTTTCTAAGGAAGTAGCTGAAAAAGTGAAGAAAAAGAGGGAGGCCTTCATGAAATACAAGAGATCACAGAGAGAGGAAAACAGGCATCTGTATTTGGAAAACCTTAGAGAAGCTAACAAAGTAGTCAAGAAGGCAAAGATTCAAAAGGAGGAGGAAATAGCCAATGCAATAAAATGGGGGGATAAGACATTTTTCAGATATATTAGTGAGAAGAGGAAGGGCAAGAGTGGTATTGTCAGACTCAAGGGTGCATGGGGGGAATATGTAGAAGCTCATAAGGATAAAGCGGAATTGCTTAACAAATATTTTTGTTCTGTGTTCACAGATGAAGAACCAGGAGCAGGACCTCAGAAAACACCCACAAATAGGAACAGAAGTGAGGGACATCTTGAACAATTTTTAGAAGACTGTGTTCATGAGAAACTAGCTCAACTTAAAGTAGACAAAGCGATGGGACCGGATGGGATACACCCTAGAATACTGAGGGAACTTGGGGATGTTCTAGCAGCTCCACTGACTGACCTTTTCAATGCCTCGTTGGAGTCGGGAGTGGTGCCAAAGGACTGGAGAGAGGCTCATGTGGTGCCTTTACACAAAAGCGGAAGTAAACTACAGGCCGGTTAGTTTAACTTCGGTGGTGAGTAAATTATTGGAAACGCTGCTGAAAGAGAAAATAGTGAGGTTTCTGGAGTCCAGCGGATTACAGGATCCGAGGCAGCATGGATTCACCAGAGGCAGGTCTTGTCAGACAAATCTGATTGATTTCTTTGACTGGGTGACCAGGGAGTTGGACCGAGGGAGAGCTCTAGATGTGGTGTATTTAGATTTCAGTAAAGCCTTTGACACTGTTCCTCACAGGCGACTTATAAACAAACTGAGCACCCTAGGGATGGACCCTAAAGTTACTGCTTGGGTTAGAAATTGGTTGGGTGGGAGGCGACAAAGAGTACAAGTAAATGGAGCTCACTCTGAGGAGAAGGATGTTACCAGTGGTGTGCCCCAGGGATCTGTCCTTGGTCCAATTCTTTTTAACATCTTTGTTAGTGATATAGCGGAAGGGCTGTCGGGTAAGGTTTGCCTCAATGATACCAAAATCTGCAATAGAGTAGATACCCAGGAAGGTGTAGATAATATGAGGAGGGATCTAGCTAAGCTTGAAGAATGGTCTAGAATTTGGCAGCTGGGATTTAATGTTAAAAAATGTAAGGTCATGCATTTGGGCTGCAACAATCCAAGGGAGCAATACAGTATAGGAGGTGAAGTACCTTTGTCCACTAAAGAAGAGCCGGACCTAGGCGTGGTTGTGTCTGATGATCTTAAAGTAGCTAAACAGGTACAAAAGGCGACGGCAAAAGCTAGAAGGATGCTTGGGTGCATACGGAGAGGAATGGCTAGCAGAAAAAAGGAGGTGATAATGCCTCTGTATAAGTCTTTGATGCGACCTCATTTGGAGTATAGTGTGCAATTCTGGAGACCGCACCTTCAAAAGGATGTGAACAGGATGGAGTCGGTGCAGAGGGTGGCTACTAAAATGATTAGTGGGCTTCATTATAAAGCATATGAGGACAGACTTAAGGATCTTAATATGTACACCTTAGAGGAAAGGCGGGATAGAGGTGATATGATTGAGATGTTTAAATACATCCGTGGCATAAATGTTCAGGGAGAGAGCCTCTTTCAATTGAAAGCAAGTTCTGCTACGAGGGGACATGGGATGAGGGTGAAGGGAGATTGATTCAGGAGTGATATGCGGAAATATTTCTTTACGGAAAGAGTAGTGGATCCGTGGAATAGTCTCCCAGTGGAGGTGGTAGAGATGAGGACAGTAACTGAATTCAAAAAAGCATGGGACCAACACAGAGGATCTCTAAAGGTAAAAAGTGTACTGTTGTAGTTGTTGATATGGAAGGACAGACTAGATAGGCCATGTGGTCTTTTTCTGTCATCATGTTTCTATGTCCCCTAGTCCTTTTATATTCTGATGACGTAAACAATCGATCTACTTTTACCCGTTCCACTCCATTCATTAATTTATAGACCTCTATCATATCTCCCCTCAGCCATCTCTTTTACAGGTTGAAGAGCCTAACCTTTTTAGCCTCTCTTCATAGGAGTATCCTTCCATCCCCTTTACCATTTTGGTGGCTCTTCTCTGTACCTTTTCTAATAATGCTATATCCTTTTTAAGATATGGCGACCAGAATTGCACACAATATTCAAGGTGCGGTCGTACCATGGAACGATACAGAGGCATTATAATATCCTTTATTTTATTTTCCATTCCTTTTCTTATGATACCTAGCATTCTATTTGCTCTCTTGGCCGCCGCTGCACACTGGGCCGAGGGTTTTAACATGTTGTTCTTTCCTAGGTGCATAACTTTGCACTTGTCCACATTAAATTTCATCTGACATTTGGATGCCCAGTCTTCCAATTTATCAAGATCCTCTTGCAATTTTTCACAATCCTCTTGGGTTTTAACAACTTTAAATAGTTTTGTGTCATCTGCAAATTTGATAACCTCACTCGTTATTCCCTTTTCCAGGTCATTTATGAATATGTCAAAAAGTAATGGACACAGCACAGATCCCTGGATGTTGCCGGAGCACCCGGACTAACAGGGCCTATTCAGTTCAGGGCCCTGTATGTGTGCCAGCAGCCATGTAGACGCTCAACTTATTCTACCTCGAAGGTGGAAGAAGTGCCAGGTGTAGGGTAAATCGAGCCCTGCAGCCCCTCCAAAGACTTTACACCACTGTGGGAGATGCCCCACCGCCAAATCCAGGCCCCAGCTGCCCCTGGACAATGGGTGCTCCTGCTGGATGTGCCGGTGCTATGGCGCCCGGTTGCCGCTACTCCGGCACACCAGCAGGAACATAGGGCGGGCCGGCAGGGCAGATAGGTGGATGTTTCCTGCAGCAGAATTGGGGGCACACCGGGCCGTCCAGCAGCCCTGATTCTGCCACCGCAGAAACATCTCATTCCCATGATTGCAGAACTGGGTCCAAATCGGCCCTGTACATTTTTTGTACATCCAGATGGCCCCCTGTCAGAAGCTACCTCCACGTGAATAACTGCACTTGTCCACATTAAATTTCATCTGCCATTTGGATGCCCAGTCTTCCAGTTTTTCAAAGTCATCTTGCAATTTTTTACAGTTCTCTTGTTTTAACAACTTCAAATACAGTAATTTGTTTCTATCTGTTGGCTTGCATTTACAGCATTATGTCACATATTTGTCATTACACCTACTTACAATGATATCCAAATATGGAATATATTCATAATCATAATTCATCTGCAACCTCAGATTTCATCCCTATGGTTAAGCCAGTCATAGAACTCTTGTAAACCTTTTCCTTCTCCTTTCCAGATGAGAAAAAATATTGTCTTATAATGCTGCTATAACAAGGGCCATACTTACCTCTATAGCTGTCCTCTTTATCTATCTATAAAAAACACTTTATAAACAGAAAACATTTTGTTAATGCAAGCCTTGCTAGATCTATGCTAAATTCCATGAGTATGCTTAATCCTTCTTGAATCATATCAATAGCTCTAGCTTGAGGAATGTTTGTGCATAGTGATTCTATGTCAAATGTTACTAAGGGGTTTGTTTACTAAAGATTAGCGCATGTAGAAATAAAAGGGCTCTGGGCACTTAAAGCACGTTAATATCATTAATGTGCCTTAAATCCTTTTGTAAACATGTCCCTAAAAGTATATAATTTCCTAGCAAGGTAAATTATTCTAACAATTGAATCATTTGGAACAAATCGCAAACAAATGAGGGAATCAGCGGTATACAGATCCAAAAAACATCTGTAAGACTAGAAAAGAGTTTGAGTATTGAACCAACTGTACTCGCAGAGTGGATCTCCCTGAAGGCTTCTGTAATGATCTATGAATGTTGGGTAATATGTAAATAGTTGGCAATACCGGGTGATTAACTTCTAAAAATATTTTTTCTTTTTGCGTTAAGAAACTTGCTCATGCAGCTATCACTGAGGCAGCTTCTTTGTTTAAAGTGTTATTGGGAAAGTTTCAACTAACCACGGTTAGTTGACAATAATTTATCTTTTTATTATAAATATATCTTAAATTACTTTAGATGCATCGGAGGAGATCTGAATTTATGATTGCTCTCTGTGTATATGATGGGTCCCAGAGTTGAGGTGAAATCTTTTTTAATATCAAGAAGAATAGAGATAAACATTCTTGTAAATTTTACAGTATCTGTATTTCTGAATATCATTTTAGCACATGGTTTATTCCCATTAGGTGTTTTTGGAATACTATTGTGCAGTTTTTTTTTGTGTATTGGGAGCTGCAGTAAGGTAACAAGATTGAAAGAAATACAATGTGAGATTTAGGGGCCCTTATACTAAAGCCCGTTAGGATTTTGCACTTACTACATATTTAGCATTGAAAACTAAGGGGCATGTTTACTAAACCACGGTAATGTAGCATTGGTAACGTTAACTCGCGGTAACGTTACCTAATATAACGTTAACGCGTGATCATGTTACCGGCAGCGGCAAATGTCCCAGAGGGTGGAGAGAAGGCGGAAAGAAGGGGTCAATAGGCGGGGAGTGGGCGGGGAGAAGCCCCTGCTACACTAATGCTGGAACAGTAACGCCAGGACTTTACCGCCAGTGAAAACCTGTCGGTAAACGCACATTTGCAGGAGAGAGAGACCATTTCAGTGTCAGCAATGTACAGCACAGACAGGGAGCCCAAGAAAAGTGATGATAGTGCTCCATTTGCAGCAACAGCATAGTAACCAAGTATGAAAGGGCACTATGGTGATGGTGCAAATAGGGCAAAGGGGGCTGCAGGCAGGACATGCAGTGAGGGCAGCTGGGGAACAGAGTGGACTAGGCTGTCACCTAGGTGGCACATAGGAACACAGAAACTGGAAATCAGCAAGACAGCATCTGACCAAGGTCAGACATGCCCAGTAGTCTGTGTTCCACAGTGTCCCATCCAGGGGACACGTACCCAGCAAGTACCCCAAATGTCACACAGAAACCACAATGCCTGTAATGGGGCAAGCAGTGCACATCTGGGGACCACTCTAACAAGTATCCCAAGGATACATCCCAAACTGTTCGTAAACCCAGCTAAACGAACACCCTTTACTACAGCTCCTGGTAAGGCAGTGCAGGGTATGACCACACGTTGTCTGAAACATGTATACACCCAGTAATCTAAACTGGCTACACTGT
This sequence comes from Ichthyophis bannanicus, assembly GCA_033557465.1. NCBI lineage: Eukaryota > Metazoa > Chordata > Amphibia > Gymnophiona > Ichthyophiidae > Ichthyophis > Ichthyophis bannanicus. Next base: position 98,076,595 of record CM066040.1, on the reverse strand, counting down.
ACCCGCATTGCATGCCCTGGCCTGTCCAGTCTGCTGGCATAACACAATCTACCTACGTTTACCAGGTCCACCCTAGCCAATAATTGCTAGATCACCAACCTGACACTCCCCAGCCGTCTCTCCCCCATGTTGAAGGTACATAACATTGGCAGGCGATGATGGGGGGGATGTGTGGATGTCCATGTATGCCTCCCCACCACAGACCCCGCACCCTAGGAACCACCTACCTGCACATTGTCTGGTCTGGGACTGTGTACTACCAGCATATGGGCATGTCAGCATTGTGGGGGGGGAGGGGGGGGATGTTGGTTGTGGAGGGGGCAGTGGCACCCACCTGCAGCGGACCAAGGCCAGGCCCTGTTCCAGTGCATGGTGTGCAGTGCAACAGACAAGGTCTGTCTGATGAAAAGCAAAGCTAGCCCCAGGGACTGCTGTGTTTCTGTGGCAACAGTGTGGTGCAGTACATACAGCCAGTGTGTCTTGGAGCAGAGGGTCACAGGTGTGGATCTTGCAGAGCATCTCCCTACATTTTACCCTACATTGCAGATACAACATCAACATGAGCAATACCCAAAGCATCGGCCAACAGGGGTACAAACACCCACACACACAGGCTCCACTATCCAAAGCTTCATGGAGAATCAGGCTGTTGGCTCCGGCATGGAGCAGCAGTTATCACCAGAGCACTACTACTAGCTCCTGCACACATTAGTAATGCCTGCACTGTGATCGGGACCAGTGTGGAGGGCAGGCTTGCCAACCACCCCTATCTTTGCACAATGCTGCAATAGGAGTGGATGTGTGTGTATGTCTATGCATTGTTTTGTGGCTTCCTACTCCTCACTGGGCCCACAATGCATATACTGTTTCCAGTATTAGCCTGCAAATGTGCATACTGAGGAGCAAGGTATTGTGGGTATGGCCCGGACAGGGCAGATTGGGCAGGATGCGTCTGCATCGGGGGTAGGGCAATGGCTGGGACATCGTAGTGCCTGACCACCACCTGCATGGACAGGGTGGCCACAGCATGTCATGCTGGGAGGACACTCTCACTCTGACCGAGCAGTGACCATGGCATGGCTATGTTCCCACATAGTGCTATATAGTACCTGTCTCTAGTGATATCTGTATGTTCCCTGTTCTGGGGCCCAATCACTGAGGCACCTGCTGGGTGTCTGTGCTGTATATCCCAACTCTGGGTGTACATAGTTCCTCTGTGAACATGCAATATGGACTGGCTAGTGGACTGTCCGCAGTTAGTATGTGCATGGCTGGAACACCTAGAGGGGTGCAGCAGGTAGTGTCTGACTGTGCCTTCTGCTGGTGAATGTCAGACCTTGGTTGGTGGTATTTGAGGTTTTCCAGGCTTACTCCCAGCATTACTGCTGGTCTGCCAGTGCCCTAGTAACAGGTACTGATCTGGCCTACTGGTCCAACCACAGCCATTCTTCATGGCCATGTCACATGTCCCTCCACTGCCTCAATTACAAAAAGGTTGATTGCGCGCCCTTTGGGGACAAGAGGCATATACTGTAAACCACTTTGACCTGGAGAGGGCGGTATATTAGGCATTGTTACATAAACCTCATGCGAGTCTAGACATCCTTCTGCTCTGATAATAGGTGGCCATGGCAGCTGCATTGTAAAGCTGGGTATGCACTATTCTGGGTGGGTCCCAGTAAACCAGGGCAAGATGTGACTGGGGCATACAGATGGACACAGGGTGACTTTAGGTTCCACTGCAGGAAACACTTGCCACACACTGGTAGTGATAGGAATCTGCAGCAGAGCCTATCTCTAGCACCACAGGTACTGCGGACCTGGTTCTGGGTACCCATCCTCACCTTCAGGGTAAACACAGAACCTGCGCAGTGGCATGGTCTGTAGCTGCTCTGTGCCAGTATCACACACTGTCAGTTCTTCTTACCAAGCTGAGGTGCTGGAGAGGTGCATTCTCCATTTGGTGATCAGCTGTAGACTGCTGTTCTGCATGTGCATTGCATCATAGGTACTGGTGAGGTTACCCTATCCTGGCACACACAGCAGACATTTTGTGCGATGACCTGTAGTCTTTCTGTATCCAGCCATTGCTGTGCAAAGAACTGTGGAGGTGTTGCCTACTAGTTAGTACAATGACTCCCTAGGCAGGGGTCATGGGTTCAATTCTTCTTTGTTCTCTTTTTTTATGCCTGTCCTACTCAAATCATTTTCATGCCTGCAACAGTCACATCTCTGCAGATCTGTGCTGCCAGCCCATAACACCTTCACCTCAGTTGCCAACCATCCTTCAGCCCATCTATCTGCCTCTGTCAGCTGTGTACAGTCATGTCTTTTGTGCAGGCTGCTACCCCATGTCCTGCACTGGTACCCTTTTCTGCATTGTGGCTCTTCGTGCTTGCCTCCCCTGTGCCTGATCTGCATGGCACCACTACTCCTCTGTTCTCCTATCATTGCAAATATCCTGCCACCTCTGCCTCCACTGGGGGACACGTATTCCCATCCTCTGCCACCCACTGACATTGCAGCACTTTACATTGCCAACACCCTGTGCATCGGTACAGCTGCCTCCAACATGTTTGTCCACTTTACCGGCTGCCACATAGGATGCCCTCAGATATAGCAGGTCCATCAGCTCCCACCTCTCCTTCCTTCTGTCACTTGTTCATTGCCTTTCCTTGGTGTTCTATCCAGTCAGGTGCGGCCCAAGTGGGGTGCAGGGCCATGTGTGGAGATTAATCGCAGGGCCTCATTTGCATAAATATTTGCATAATATTAACATGCACTTTTAGTAAACATGCCTCTTAATGAGTGTCTGGGTAAAGAAAGACTAACAGATTTCTACATTACTATATTGCAGTGACAACCGCCAGGCCCATTAAGAAGTACTATAAACACTGACCATTTAGAATCCATAGCAAATCCACCCTATCATAACAGCACTACCAGGACTCACAAAGCACCAAACCCTACCTATCAAAAGACAACACTGTAGATATTAAACCAATACATCTTAGAGAATACCAATACATCTCACTAGGGGGGAAGAGAACAAGTGGGACTGTCAAACAGAAACTACATGAACAGAATACTTCAACTCGGTTACACAGAACATAGACCATCACCACACAAAGAACAAGGGATCACAATTTAGAAATAGGAAGATAATAATTAAACTGGGAACCCCAGAAGCCAAACATGAAATGTACAACACTGGAGAAATAAAACTATAAAGTAATTTCCTCTTGCACTAAAAAAAACCCGCAAAGATGTTAGCAATACACACTTCCCAGAGCTGACATATTCCAGTTAATAAATTCAAAATAAAAAGGTTTTCTACCTTCTGTTTGGGCATTTTATTTTTCAGTTGCAATTGCTCCAGTCACTTTCTTCTGGTTTCTTCGTGTCTTCTGCGAGCTATCCATTTGTCCTTTTTCTCTTTTAGATGTTTTCCATTCTCTCTATATATCTGCTTTAACATACTGATCATTTCCCTTTTGCTCTTTCCCCCATTTCTTTCCTTATTCCTTTATCCATCCACTCAAATTTCACCCTTCCATTCTCAATCTCCTCTTACTCTCCCAATACCCAGCCCATCATAGAATTTTCTTACACACAAAATATCTTTTCCCCTCTCCATTCTCATTCCCCATCCCTTCTAGTCCTCACCCAAAATCAGCTCCCTTATATTTCTAGAACCACCCAGCATCCGCTCCCTTCTAGTCCCATTCTCCCATGCCGCCACATCATCCCATTTCCAGTCCTATTCTAGCCCATCGCCCATCTTCTGTCCAAGCTCCCCCATCAGCCCATTTCTAGTCCTATTCCAGCTCCTCATCAGCCCATTTCCAGTCCTAGCCCCACATATGCTCACCATTGCAGCCACCCATCAGCCAATTTCCACTCCAAGCTCCCCTATCAATCAATTTCCAATCATAGCCCCCTCGTCAGTCCACTTCCAGTCCTATTCCAGCCCCCATCTGCCCATTTCCAGTCCTATTCCAGCTCTTCATCAGGCCATTTTCAGTACTAGCCCTCCCATCACAGCCCATTTCCAGTCCAAGTTCCCCCCCCACCATAGCCCATTTCCAGTCCAAGTTCCCCCCCCCCCACCATAGCCCATTTCCAGTCCATGTTCCCCCCCACCATAGCCCATTTCCAGTCCAGGTTCCCCCCCCCCCCACCATCACAGCCCATTTCCAGTCCAGGTTCCCCCCCCCCCCATAGCCCATTTCCAGTCCAGGTTTCCCCCCCCCCCACCATCACAGCCCATCCAGTCCTTGGCCTCCCCCCCCCCCTCAACCAGCCCCGTAGCTGTCTGAGGGGCTTCAGAGGGAGCCAGGGAAGTCTGCGTGAGGCCCTGGCTCCCTCTGTACAACTGCCAGCGTGAAGATCCTTTTCCCTCACGCAGGCGACTGTTTGTATGAAGCCGCAAATGCTGGGAAAGGTTAAAGGGCATTGCCTTTAACCTTTCTCAGCAATCACGGCCTCACAAAAACAGCCGCCAGCGTGAGGGAAAAGGATCTTCAGATCATTCTGAATGCGGCAGCCAAAATAATAGCAAGGCAAAATAAATTGGAAAGGGCAGCATGCATTTTAACATCTCTTCACCAGCTGCTCATTTCTCTTTGATTATAGTTTAAGATTAATATTGACCTTTAGGGCCTTACAAGGTATTAGGCCAGGATACCTAGCAACAAACTTGGATTGGTGTATGCCAGTTAGATTTTTAAGATCAAGTGAGAGTAAAAAATCTTCAAATTCCCTCCATTAAGGAGATTAGTAAACTTTAAACTCAGTTTGCCTTTGTAATCAGCCACCTTTAAAGAACAAAGAAATGGAGGAATATAGTATTTTTGTAAATAGCCAAAAACGTGGTTATTTTGGACAAATTAGTTAAAATGAACTGTTTGACTAGATCCTCAGATCAAAATCCCCAGAATGAAACTTTATTTCTGAAATGCTGATAAATGCTGCAAGCAGTTCAGGACTAAGGGGGTGGGGAAGAGATTCAGATTTGTGTTCTTTTTTATTTTCTATATTATCCTAATTATTTTTTTTTACAAAAGTTTTGATGCATTTATAATTTTAGGTGTTGAGAACCGCCTTATTTAAAGTGTGTTTGGAAATTGTGGGCTGTAAATTTTGTAGATTAAATTGATTGTCCTCTTATTTGCAGGTTAATGGGGGGGGGGTCATTTCCTCAGAAGCAGCCCTTGGTTGGTGAATCTCTCCTGCAGTGTTCAAAATATTCCTCTCTGCTTTCAAATATTTAATTGGGACCAATGGAGGGTCATTGAAAAAACTGGAATCAATGCTCACATATTTGCTGATAGGAGGTCATTTTATAAAGTCATTCCCTTGTGTACAGTAAATTGATTGTTCGCATGTTAATTTGTAGGTATGCACATATGCAGGTGATTTGTGCACACATTAAATTTTAGACACCTAAACAAACTGAATGCACATTCACAAATACACATCTCTAATAGGCAGGTTCTGCCTCTTACGCACTCCGAGTGCCTTTTTGGATCCTTCCAAATATCTTTATGAAACCTCAAATACAGTACATTCCAAATATCATCACAATATCCCTTTTAGGAACAGAGCTAGTTCAGAAAATCCAGTATTCAGCTGCTATTCCTTTCCTAGCAGCCAAAACCACTAGGGGTGAATTGAATGCCTGAGTGTTTTATTACTTTTACTGTATTTTAAGTGAAAAATGTCAGAGACTGTTTGGCACACTGTGTAACTGCACCTACTGTTGAAACAAATAATCAAATGGGGATTATCAGCACTGACATTCTGAGCCCCACAGCATTAGGACAAATAGCTTACACCAATAGAAACAAAAGGCCCAATACTGAAAGCAGTTGCACGCTGCACAAAGTTAAGCACAGATACTGGCACTTAAATGGCCTCCCCTAAAATATTGACCAACGTAAAAGCATGCGCACTGGCATGAAGGCACATACTTTGCTGATAGGCATAGCTGAGGTTGTGGTTTTGGCAGAGCATGGGCAGAGTTTGCAAGTTTGTGCCCTAATTATAAAATACCTTAATCTACCCCCATACTTGAATTCATTTAGACCTGCTGTCAAGCAGATGTAAATGCCCATGCCTGTAGTTATAAAGATGCATAGGCACCAATGTCTTTACAAAATAGTGCCCAAGATAGCACCTATTTGCCCTCTTAAACTTCGTGCTCTGTTATAAAATTATCCGCTTCATGTTATGCTTATATTCTGCTTCATCGGCTAGTGATACTTGTATGTATGAGTTAAGTCTTTTTTTGAACTCACCTAACCTAAGCTCCATGCTGAGTGACTGAATTTTGCCACTCTGTGTATACCTTTTGTGCTCACCCCGGTCTACTCCAAACTCCGTGATGGATTCTCTACACATGAAATTATGCATATAACAGGGAAAATTTAAAAAAAAACATACAGTTGACATTGACACATAGCGCACACTGAACAAAACAGCAGCTGCATGTATGAGTCCAGAAAATATACAATAATGATGCAGGTAAAGTCTATTTTCAAGCAGATCAGAACCTAAAGAGTAAAAAGCTGAATTATCCACACCCCAGCAGTATATAAAAAAAATCTCTTCATGTATGACAGAAAATGGACCTAGTGAAGCTCTAATTAGCCTAAAATGGTTTCTCTCAATGACTCTGTACTATGGAGGCTGTGATTACAACAGTTTAACAATAGGGCAAATACCACTGTGCAGTCTGATTCAAATAAGTCTATTGATTTTGTTTTCTATTTCTAGTAGACTTCCAGCTGTGTCTGAACTTCGCTTTTATTTTTTTTCCATCTATAACTCTAACATAAACACTGTGCATGAAGTCTGTACTTATATCAAAAGGTGAGCATGTGATCACCATTGAACAGACAGCCCCACTGCATAATGACGGCATCAGGAATATCACAGCAATCACTGGGAGACCACATGTAAACGTGATCACTGCTGACTCTGAAAGCAGCATTCAAAGCATGCCATGTGATGCTTCAAAATACCTATCACGGTTTCATCAGCCTCCACTGAACCATATTAAGCTAATTAAAGAAGCAACAACTAGAAAATATTTTACAAGTTGTGATTAAAAATATGAAACTCCCATGGGATTTAAGGAAATAAAAAGGGCTGTAAAGAGTAGTTACTCACCTGTAACAGGTGTTCTCCAGGAGCAGCAGGAATCAGTCCTCACATATGGGTGACGTCGGCGCCGACGGAGCCCTCGTGTGGAGCATTTCCCCAGCTTTCAAAGAAAGCCTTTGGGAATTGCAACGCGCATGCGCGGTCCCCTTCCCGCCCAAGGGTGCCATCTTGCTCAGTCTGACGACATAGCTAAAAGACAGCAAAAATTAGCAAAAATAAATCATATGACTGCAACTCCAAGGGGAGGAGGGAGGGTTGTGAGGACTGATTCCTGCTGCTCCTGGAGAACACCTGTTACAGGTGAGAAACTACTCTTTCTCCAGGACCAAGCAGGAAGTCAGTCCTCACATATGGGACTCCCCAGCTTAAGGCTACCGGAGACCCCAAGCGAAAAAATGAGCTCCCTCGAGCTCGTCAGCACAGAAGGAAGGAATCTTCTCTGAGAACGCCCCCGACCAGTAGCCCAACATCAGGGCCGGAGGGTAGGAGTTGCCTAAACCCCAAAGAGATTATGGAGTACTGCCTGTCCGAAAGCACTGTCCCTGCGGGACTCCCTCTCAAGGCAGTAATGGGCCGCAAAAGTCTGGCTTGAAGACCAAGTAGCAGCCCGGCAGATGTCTGCCAACGGAACAGAGCGGAGATGAGCCACTGACGCAGCCTTCGCCCTGACACGATGAGCCGTGACTCGACCCTCCAACGAGAAGCCGGCTGCCCCATAAGCCCAGGCGATACAGTCAGCGACCCATATGGACAACGTACGCTTGGAGACAGGCAGCCCCAACTTATTGGGGCCAAAAGAAACGAAAAGCTGAACAGCCCTCCGATGCTCCTGCGTACGGTCAAGGTAGAAGGATAACACCCTCCTACAGTCCAGGGTATGCAAGACCTGCTCAGCCCGGTTGGCATGCGGCCTGGGAAAGAAAGTCGGAAGAACCACCTCCTGATTGAGGTGAAAAGGTGAGACAACTTTAGGAAGAAACTTAGGGTGAGTCCAGAGGACTACCCTATTCCTGTAGAACCTAGTGTAAGGAGGATCAGACACTAGTGCCTGCAGTTCACTCACTCGCCTAGCAGAGGTGAGAGCTACCAGAAATAAAGTTTTCCAGGAGAGAAAACGGAGAGGGCAGGTAGCCATAGGTTCAAAAGGCAGACAAGTAAGCCGCTGTAAGACCACATTCAGATCCCACTCAGGGGCCGGTGGACGCAAAGGAGGCTTAAGCAGAAGAAGGCCTCTGAGGAAACGAGCCACCAAAGGGTGGTTGGAAAGAGGCCTGCTGTCCACCGGCGAGTGGTGTGCTGAGAGAGCACTAAGGTGAACTCTGACAGAGTTAGACTTAAGGCCCAGATTGGAGAGGTAGAGCAAATATTGCAACACTACCGCTACCAAGCAGGAGAAGGGATTCTCACTGTGATGAGTACACTATGCGGAGAATCTGTGCCACTTAAGAGCGTAGGATTTCCTGGTGGACTGACGCCGAGAGGCTAGGACTACATCTTCCACCTCTCGAGGTAGTAGTAGGGGAGCCAGGACTACCCTTTCAGCAGCCAGGCCATCAGATGTAGGGACTGGAGGTTGGGGTGCAAGAGAGTCCCCTGATCCTGAGACAGGAGATCGTGTTGAAACCCCAGAGGAAGAGGTGTGTCCACTGACAGTTGTAGCAGAAGTGGGAACCACGGTTGTCTCGGCCATCTGGGGGCTATGAGAATCAATGAAGCCCCGTCCCTGAGGACTTTGAACAGCGTTCTGGACACTAGTGGTGTGGGAGGAAACGCACACAGTAGGCCTGTGGACCACGAGATCAGAAACGCATCCACTGCTACTCGGAGAGGATGCGGTTGTCTGGAGCAAAATCTCGGGAGTTGCCGGTTCAGAGGACTGGCGAAAAGGTCCATGGTGGGGAGCCCCCACTTGAGAAAGACCTGCTGAACCACCAATGGGTTCAATCTCCATTCGTGTGGTTGCAGGAGCGGGCTCAGTCTGTCTGCCAGGCAATTTTCCTGACCTGGGAGGTAGACAGCCTTGAGAAGGATTCCGTGATTGACAGCTGTGACCCCGCCTCTTTAGTGCCCTCCAGCAAGAGCAGGTAGGGTTTAAGCGGGTTGTTTTCTTCCTGAACAGCTATTCTACAAGTTCCTAAAGCAAAGCCTCTTGGGATATGTAGTTTCTGTCACTGTCCAAGGAAGAGTAGTGTGACTTCAAAAAGTGGTTAAAGCAACAAGGATTTATTTCCCCTCCCGGGGCGGATTTTCAACAAGGAAATAAAGGTAACAAAAACTAGACACCTCTGGCAAAAGGACAAAGTAAAGTTTCCAACAAACAGCTTCCTTTAGCATAAAACACTTGCTTCTCAGCAATCAGAATGAAATAGCTCTGTTTTCCCAGCTCTGTACTTTTTATCTCAATACCTCTGTAATTCTCTGCAAGGCATACATTCAGTGCAGGGATAATACTTCATCAGATATTGTAAACGTACAGTCCATCATATCTTCAGGGACACTTTCAAAACCTGGCTCTATTTCCATTAAGTCCTCCTGAGAGGTAGGAAATGTTTGTATCGTGGTTTCTTGGGCTCCGCCCTTCCTCCCTGCTTTAAGCTTTGTATTATATTCTTGAATCACGTACTGCTTAAAACAGTCCTTTTCATTACAGTCATTATAATCAATGCCCCATCCTTCTGGGTAAGTAGAATCACCTTGATTATAAAAATCCCAGCCTTTGGGCTTACCTCTGTGCTTGGCTGCAAAGGGTTTTCTCTGGGCTTTGGACCCGGTAGTGGAATCTCCACCTACTTTATGCAATGAGTGTTGAAACTGCCTTCCTGGCTTTCTCTCCTCTTGGTAATCCCCAGGATATTGCAGACAGCCTGGCTTGCTTCTGCCGTATCCTTTTCTTGAATAAAGCTTTGTAAAAGGTTCTCCTTTTACCTTTGAACTCAGCTCTGGCCTGGGCTTGGAACCTGGACTTTTCCCTGGTCCTCCTCCTGGGTTGTTAGCTGGCCTCTCGCCGGAACCCTCAGCTGGCCTTGTAAGTAACCTCCCAGCTGAGCCTGTGCTGGAACTTTCTCTGGAACTTCCAATGGACACTCCCTTCCAGCTTCTAAGGAACTTCTCCTTCCAGCTTCTAACGGATCTGTTCTTTTTCTCCCTGAGGCCTCTTTTTGTATCTGCCCTTTAGGGTAGTGTCTGACTCCTCCCCCTAGCAGGTGCTCTGAATTAGCTCTTGAGTCCTGAGCTAACTGGTAGCAAGGGCGTGTTTCTTTCTCCTGTGCTCGGTTTCCCTGGTAACTACCAGCCATGTGCTTTTGTTTATACTCCAGCACTGCCTCAGATTCCTCCTCTTTGGCTCTTTCTACAGGGCTGGAGGAATCCACCATGTCACACAGCCCAAGAGCACAGACGCTGTGCCTCCTGACAAAGAAGGAAGGAGCCTGTGCCTCCTTGTTTGTTCACATAGAACATGGCAACTTGATTGTCCGTCTGGACCAGTACAGACTGGTGAGAGACGAGGTGGGAGAAGGCTCTCAGAGCTAGGCGGACCGCCCGTAGCTCCAGGAAGTTTATCTGTTGAGTAGCCTCCCAAGAGGTCCAGAGACCCTGAGTACATGTCCCTTGGCAATGTGCTCCCCAACCGAGAAGAGAGGCATCGGTTGTCAGCACCTGAGTATGCGGAGGGGATTGAAAAACGAGCACCAGATTCGGAAGATGAAGCCACCAGTGCAGAGAGGAGACCAGGAGGTCGGAGATCCTCACTGAGCCCGCTAGGCCCCCTGTGGCTTGATGCCACTGACTGTGAAGGCTCCACTGAGCAGGCCGCATGTGCAGGCGGGCATTGGGGGTTACATGAACCGTGGAAGCCATATGGCCTAGTAGTCGCAGGAATTGCCTGGCAGAGACCAGGGAATTGCTGCGAAACTGACTGGCCATATCCATTAGCCTGTGGGCCCTGTCCAGAGGCAGAAAAGCCTTTGCTTGAAGAGTGTCTAGCCTGGCCCCTATGAACTCCGAGTTCTGGGACGGGAGCAAAGTGGACTTTGCGAAGTTTATGACAAACCCCAAGTGCTGAAGCAGAGTCACAGTGCGAAGGGTGGCCTGGTTGGCCTCTTGGGAAGATTGGCCCCTTATAAGCCAGTCATCCAGGTACGGAAACACAAAAAGACCCTGAAGCCTCAGGTAGGCCGCCACCACTACCAGGCACTTGGTGAACACCCTGGGAGCGGAGGACAGGCCAAAGGGAAGTACTCTGTACTGATAGTGGTTTCCTCCCACAACAAACCTGAGATATTGTCTGTGGTCTGGATGAATAAGGATGTGAGTGTACGCATCCTTTAGATCTAAGGAGCATAGCCAGTCTCCCTGCTGGAGGTAGGGCAGTAGGATTCCAAGGGTAAGCATCTTGAACTTTTCCCTCTCCAGGAACTTGTTGAGGTTCCGCAAGTCTAGGATGGGTCTGAGGCCTCCTGTTCTTTTTGGCACCAGAAAGTACCTTGAATAAAAGCCGTGATCTCTCAGGTGGTGGGGCACCGGTTCCACAGCCTGATCCTTTAGCAGACCTGCTAACTCCTGAAGGAGTAGGTCCCTGTGCAGAGGGGGTCTTGGAGGCTCCCCTGGAAAATAGGAGGGAGGTACCTGGTGAAAATGAAGAAGATATCCCTTTTGGACTATATGAAGAACCCAGGTATCTGAAGTGATGGCTGACCACCTGTGGGCAAAGTGGGCCAGCAGGCCTCCTGTGCTGAGAGAAGCCAGCTGAGGAGAAGAGGCTATGCTGTTTGAGTCAAAAACCCCCACCCTGCTGAGCAGGGGCTGGTGTTGGTGGCTTGGGGGCCTTCTGCCTACGGGGCCCTTGACCCTGCTCCTTGGCCTGCTGACCCTGTTGGGGAGCTGCAGAGGCCTGATAATGAGGGTATTGTTTATAGGCAGATGACTTCCTCGGGTAAAAGGTCTTTTTTCCCGAGCCCTTCTTCTTTTGAGAAGGGGCAGAGGTATTCTTGGAAAGCCTAGTCCTGGTCAGAGTCTCGGTCTCAAGTTCTGCAGCCTTTTCAGCCATGGGCTTTCCAAAGAGGTTTTCACCTCAGCAGGGGACATCGACCAACTTGTCCTGGACCCATGGCTCGAGGTCAGATGACTGTTGCCAAGCCTGTCGGCGGGCACCGATGCCGGCCCCGGCTACTCGGGCTGAAGCCTCGAAGCCATCATAGGCTGCCCGAGAGATAAACTTCGAGCACTCTCGAATACCAGTGGACAAGGCCTGGAACCTCTGCAAAGGTTCCTCAGAGAGACCAGCAGAGAACCCTGCAATTTCTTTTGCCAGGTCTCGGAGATACATACCCATGAAGAGCTGGTATGTCTGGACACGGCAAGCAAGCATAGAGCCCTGGAAGCACTTCTTACCGAGGGCATCCAGGTTCTGGGCCTCCCAGCCGGGAGGCACCAAGGAGTGCATCTTCTGACTTTTCAGTCGATGCATGGCCGATTCCACAACCATGGAGTGGTGCGGTAATTGTGCCTTTTGGAACCCGGGGCTCTTGCGGACTTGATAAATGGAATCGACCCGCTTGCTTAACACCGGCGTCGAGGCCGGGGTCTCCCACATGCGGAAGAGCAGCCGCTCCAGCATCGGAGGAACCGGAACAGTAAAGGCCTCCTTCGGAGGAGAGTCATACTGGAGGGCCTCGAGCTCCTCGGCTCGAGGCTCCTCCTCGGGATCCGCGGGGAAGGCCAAAGCCTTGGCCATATCCCGCACCAAGTCCGAGAACCGGGTATCCTCCGGTGGGGATCGTCTCCGAGGTTCGGACTCGGGTGAGTCCGATGGGACACACCGAGTCCGATGGGTGTTGGGTGACTCTTCGTCCTCCGTCTCCCAGCCCGACTCCTCGGAGGAGGAATCGAGCGGCTCCGGCCGGGCGGGCATTGATGCCCTCCGCCCCGACACCGAGGGAATCGGTGACGACGACCTCAGCCCCGAACGGGAGGTCGAGGGAGACCGTGGCCGAGGATCGACTCGAGCCCGGATGGACTCGAGGATCGGCTCGGCCTCCGGGGTCGACTTAGACGTCGAGGTCCCGGTGGTAGGGGCAGATGCACCGGTGAGACCGGTGATCAATGCCCGCTGCTGTTCCATGAAGGCAGCGAAGCTGCTCTCCAAGGCCGTCAACCTGAGTCCGAGCTCAGGAGACCCAGCAGCCCCCGACTCGGGCCCCGAAGGCGTCGGGCCCGACGTCAGCTCCCTCGGAGGAGAGTCCATGAGGACAAGAGCACTTACGTGTCCAGGAGACTCCATCTTGACACGAGGATGCTTGGCAGGCCTCTCCGACTCCGAAGACCCGGGGCAGCTATCGGGGCTATGCGACCTGGCCCTCGAGGAACCAGGAGCGTCCACCGACACCGCCCTCACGGGTTTCTTCTTCCTGCGATGTTCCCGCGAAGGAGACCCCCGCTCAGAGGAACCCCAACGCTGCTCGGGGCCGGAGTCCCGAGACGTCGAGGCCTCTGATGAGGTCTGGGCCCGGCCGGACGCGGAGTCAGAAAAAATACGATCCTTCTGGTGCTGCCGACTCCTCAACGCCTTTGAGGACATTTTGCCACATGGACCAGATCATCGGGTCATGATCGGGTCCGAGGCAACGGAGGCAGCAGTCATGTGTGTCGGTAAGAGACCTAAGTTTCTTACACCGATCACACTTCTTAAACCCGCTGGTAGCCATCGGGGGAAAAAGGGCCCCTGCTAGGTCAAAAGACCTTGCTGCCAGGGAAAAAGAAAAAAAGGCGCGAACGCCAGTCACAAAGGACAAAAACCGAAAAAAGAGAGAAGGACGCAATACCCGCGTATCAGTCCGAGCGGGAAAAGGATCCGGTATGGAACCGGAGAAAAATAGGGAAAATCAACTTTTTCCTCGGGGAAAAACGAACTACGTCCGTCGGGCTCCGCGGAAAAAAGAAGACTGAGCAAGATGGCACCCTTGGGCGGGAAGGGGACCGCACATGCGCGCTGCAATTCCCAAAGGCTTTCTTTGAAAGCTGGGGAAATGCTCCGCACGAGGGCTCCGTTTTCACCGACGTCACCCATATGTGAGGACTGACTTCCTGCTTGGTCCTGGAGAAAGGGGCTGGTGTGCCTGATGGAAGGTAAAGCGGATGGGAGGGGCCCAAAGAATAACTCCTCCTGGAGGAGGAAGGAGAGTGTGGAGAAAAGAGATGGGTTGGTGTATAAGACTCCAGGCTTTAAGCAGATAGGAGTCTTTGGTAGCAAGTCATTGAACCGTGAAGTAAGAGGAAGGAAGGGGAAGATGGCCCCGCAGAGGACAGCCATCTGGGGGAACAGCTAGGAGAACTAGGAGAGGCTGGTCCATCTACGAACCAGTTCAAAGTACAGATGCTAGGACTCCTGGGGATGGAAGCTGACTGAATTGGAGCAGGCCCAACTGTAAATACATTTATCCATTCTTTTTAACATCTTTATTAGTGATATAGTGGAAGGGCTGTCGGGTAAGGTTTGCCTCTTTGCAGATGATACCAAAATCTGCAATAGACACCAAGGAAGGTGTAGATAACATGAGGAGGGATCTAGCTAAGCTTGAAGAATGGTCTAAAATTTGGCAGCTGGGATTTAATGTTAAAAAATGCAAGGTCATGCATTTGGGCTGCAGCAATCCAAGGGAGCAATATAGTATAGGGAGGTGAAGTACTTTTGTCCACTAAAGAAGAGTGGGACCTAGGCGTGGTTGTGTCTGATGATCTTAAAGTAGCTAAACAGGTAGAAAAGGCAACAGCAAAAGCTAGAAGGATGCTTGGCTGCATAGGGAGAGGAATGGCCAGCAGAAAAAAGGAGGTGATAGTACCTCTGTATAAGTCTTTGGTGCAACCTCATTTGGAGTATTGTGTGCAATTCTGGAGACCGCACCTTCTAAAGGATATAAACAGGAAGGAGTCAGTACAGAGGATGACTACTAAAATGGTTAGTGGTCTTCATTATAAAGCATATGAGGACAGACTTAAGGATCTTAATATGTACACCGTAGTGGAAAGGCGGGATAGAGGTGATATGATTGAGATGTTTAAATACCTCTGTGGCATAAATGCACAGGGGGAGAGCCTCTTTTGATTGAAAGCAAATTCTGCTATGAGGGGACATGGGATGATGGTGAAAGGGGATAAAATCAGGAGTGATATGCGGAAATATTTATTTACGGAAAGAGTGGTGGATCCGTGGAATAGTCTCCCAGTGGAGGTGGTAGAGATGAGAACCATATCTGAATTCAAAAAAGCATGGGACAAACACAGAGGATCTCTAAAGGAAAAAAGGGGACTGTTGTAATTGTTGATATGGAAGGACAGACTAGATAGGCCATGTGGTCTTTTTCTGTCGTCATTTTTCTATGTTTCTATGGCCTTCACACCAGATAGCAAATATCCTCCACTTGCATGAATAAGATTTTCTCATTGAGGCCCTCCTGGAGGCCAAAAGAACATTGCACTGGCAGGCAGGTAAAGCTCAGACAACATTAGCTTCTCTACATCCATGCTGTGAGGGCCAAGGACTGGATGTTGTGGTGCAACATCATCCTGTTCTCCTGTGAAATCAGATATGGTGCCAGGCCCAGCCAGAGAGGCTCCTGACTGGAGAACTGTAGCAGGAGAGGAAACCAAGGCTGTTTGGGTCAGTAAGGAGTGATGAGAATCATCATACACCATTGCAATGACTAAATGAGTGGATTGGTGACATAAAGACGATCCTTGAGTCAACCTGTGACTTGGGTCCACTGTGTCCTCAGAGTCCACTGAGCCTGTCTCATATGGAGATGTGTCAAGGGTGTAATGTGTACTGTTGAGATCATATAACCTAGTACAGTTAACATCTTGCGAGCCGTGACCTGCTGATTCAATTGAACCTCTTGCACCAGTGCTGTCAGTCTGAGGAGTCTGTCATGTACGAGGAAGGCTCTTGCCTGAGTCATGTCAAGCAGGACTACTATGAATTCCAATTGTTGGGAGGGCTGTAGATGGGATTTCAGGTAATTTATGATGAGCCCTAATAGTTTTGTCACCCGAAAGGTCAACCATATTGTTGATTCTCAAACTCCTTCTGAAATGGTACTCTTGATCAGCTAATCATCCAGATAGGGAAAGACAAACACTAGCAGCATCCAGAGGTAAGCTTCTACTACCACCAGACTTTTTGTGAAAAAACAGGGTGCTGAGGCTAGGCCAAAAGGCAACACCTGATATTTGAAGTGTTGTCCTCCCCAGGGACAAATCTGAGATACATCCCACTCCCAGGAAGTATCTGTAAAAGGGCGTATACATCCCTCAGATCCAGAAAGCATAGAACAATCTCCATTTTGAAAATAAGGAAGCAGGGTGCCTAGAGAAATTATTCTCAACTTTTCCATGGCAATGTGTCTATTCAGATCTCTGAGGTCTAGGATGGATGGAATCCCCTGTCTTCTTGGGGATCAGGAAATATGTGGAATGAAATCCTCATCCTCTTTGCTCTGGTGGTATGAGCTTGATCGCAAGATCTGCCAAGAGGGTGGTGACTTCTCTCGGAAGCACCCTCGGTGGTTAATTTGGAGGTAGGTCGAATGAATGTAATCCGTAACCATTTTGGATGATTTGCAGAACCCATGAGTCTGAGGTTAGGAGGGATCATCTTTGAGCAAAAAGAGTGAGCCTTCTTCTGACTGGAGGGTCTTCCATTGTGGTTACTGATAGAGTTCCTATGCTCTGAAGGAACCAGTCAAAACCCCACTCCAGGCTTCAGCTGAGGAGCAGGTTGGGTTTTCTGAGGCTTCTTCTGCCATGGTTGTGGTCAAGGAGCCTGCTTAGACTGGGAGGTTTGGGACCCAGGAAAGTACCTACACTTCCGAGAGTAATGGGCCTTTTCTGGTCCCCTCCTTGGTACCTCCTGTGATAGGAGGCTAGCTCGGACGTGCACTTTGAGAGATTATGAAGAGTGATGTGCTGCTTTTCAATGAAGCCAGCCTTCTCTTCAACCTGTTCTTCGAAGAGATTCTCCCGACGGCATGGCACATCAGCAAGTTTGTCCTGCACTGATTTGTTTCAGGTCTGAGAACCAGACCCAGGTAAGTATCCAAGGTATCAGAGGTTGCATGGACCATGAACTTTGAGCAGTCCTTACTGTGAGCCCCTATGGAATGATACTGTTCCAATTTCTCTGGAGGGAGATACTGAGACATATCAGCAAGGTCACACATGGTGTTCTTCAAAAACATGCCCATGTAGAGCTGATAAGAAGCCATGCGGGCTATGAGCATGGAATCCTGAAAATGCCTTCTCCCCAAAGAGTCCAGTGTCTGAGCATCTCTCCCTGAGGGTGCCGAGCAATTAGTCTTGGAACTATTGGAACTCTTAAGGACGGATTCGACCACCAAGGAATGCACCAAGGAAAGCTGTTTTTTTTTTAATCCAGGAGCCTTCTGAACTCTATACATGGAGTCAAGTCTTCTACAGACTGGAGGTACAATGAGAGGGTTCTCTCACATTTTCATCCGTACTCTCTGAAGTGCGGTGCACAGGTACTGTCACCACCTCCTTAGCAGCTGAAAAATTACTGAAGGATCTCCACTTCTTCTGCCCTCAGTCTCCAAAGAAAATGGTATGGCCTTGGCTATATCCCTGACAAAATCTTGGAAGGTCATGTCCTCAGGAGGGTTCTTGTGCCACTCATGAGGAGGAGAAGGGTCCAATGGGAGCTCAGGAGACCTATCCTCTGACAGGTTTTTGGACTTGACATCAATGACCTAGCCTTCTGGGTCAGACTCAGAGAGGAAATCAAAGTATTTCTGCGCCTCTGACTGAATCTTTCTCCTGACCCACGGGGTTCAGGAGCTGTGATGCACTGATGCTCATCTAGACTTCAAGGGTGCATTGAACCCTGAAACACGACAGAGAGCTATCAGCCGGGCAGGCACTGGTTTTGGGGTCCTTTGATGCCCCAATGTCAATGCCTTTCCTGCAGGCAAAGCGTGCATCTCGAGGATCAGTTGTACAGATGCCAATGTCGATGCAGCTGACATCGAGGCCCCATCCTGCTGCATGGCTAAGAGCACCACAATCCATTCCTCAAGAGCCTGCATGGCTGCCAATTTGGAAGGCTGCGGGGCCTCAACAACTTCAGTCAATGTATCCGAAATCTGTATAAGGACCCTCATCACTCTCAGTGCCCCACTTCAAGGGGCTTCAACACCAGTGCACTGAAGCCTTCACTCTGTGCTCGGCATGATCACCCTGAATCGCCAACAAAGATGAAGCTGAATCCTTCCTCATCCTTGGGTGAAGATCAATTGATGGCTGATGCTCCAGGGCACTATGGGTGCTCGGCTCTGAGTAGGCTTGAACTCCTCGATGTCGCACCACCAGCATCCGATGCAGACTTGGAAGTCATTGAGAGTGCAGTCGATGCCGATGGATTGGACTTGTGAGTGCCAAAAAGAAATTTGCACTCTTTTTCTCAACCCTTGAATCCTCTTTTTGTCATCTGCAAACCCAAATTACAAGAAGAAAACTGATGATCAGGTCCCAAACACTAAAGGCACCAATTATGGGTATGCATGGCAGATATGATCCTTGAGGACCGGGAACACTTTTTAAACCCACTGGCTGGTGTTTGAGACATCTCATCCAGAAAAATAGCAGAGGCAAAATAAAATGGCTCAATCTTGAAAAAGAGAGCCGTAGCTGAAGCCCCGTTGCCTAAGAAGGCAGAGGTGCCGTGAAAAAGAAAGGAAACTTAAAACGACTGAAAATGGACTAACTAAAAAGAAAATAGAAGACACACTGCTATGGAAGATGAAAGTGGCAGGGTCCCCTGGAGGGGAAAAATTTTACCAGTGTGGTGGAGATGATGTGAAACGCATCCGTTGGGCTCCATGGAAAAATGAAGACTGTTCTAAAATCGCGCTGCCCAAGCAAGTGAGAAAATGGTACACATGCACAGTGGAACCTACCAAAAGCTTACACTAGTAGCTGGAAAGCATTCCCGTGCAGGGTCCATCGGGTGGCATCACCCATATGTGAGGATGTCATTCCTGCTTGTCCACAGAGAATTATACATCCTCCATTGGGACTATAGTTATTAGCTTTATACTAAACTGCGGTAACCTTTTTCAGCTATCACAATGCGATAGCTGCAAAAGGCCCGTGGTAAGTCCAAAATCTCCATAGTATCTGCAGGAGGCATTTTCATCTTTCCCCCTGCAGATACTGTGGAGGCTCTGGACTTAGTACGGCGACCCACAATCCCTGCATTGGCAGTAGTGTGGGAAGTCCTGCATTGACTGCCAATGTAAATATCATGGGTCTCCACTATAAGTGCAACAGTAGGACAGTTATTGATCAGGTGGACAAAGCTCTAACTTGCTCTGTCCCACCCAATTGTTACGGTGCCCCCCCCCCCATGCCCTGATCAGCCCCCTCCCGATCTGATAATATTGTTGGTGCCACGGATGTACAGATCTGCAGTCCTGACAATATCAAAACAGTAGCTTCCCCCTCCCATCAGCGCCAATCCCCTGAACATCTCCTAATCTACATTGCAAATTGTTCAGGAGGGATCAATGCACCCGGTGATTAAGACTGACATTCCGGCTAATCAGTTGGGCCCTGGCAACCCCCTCCCGATCCTTTATAAAAGCCTGGCTAGCCAGTTGGACCTCTGACATCCCCATTAAAAACAATAATTACTGGCTAGTCAGCTGGCCTAAGAGACAACCTCACTGGCCCACCGCCCCCACCCACCCAAATATTACCTTAGATTTCCTAGTGTTCTAGTGGTGAACGGGGTCAGGAGCGGTCCTCTCCACTCAAAATGTCCATGATCACACAGTGCTGGACTCTAGCGTCCTGATGCTAGGGGTCAGCACCTTGAGATCAGCCCTATATTTGTGGGTATCAATGAGCAGGTCAGGAGCTCAGGACACTAGAGGACAGCACCTTGTGAGAAGTCTCGACAATGGGGCCAGAGAAGGGAGGACTGCTCCTGCCCCCATTCACTAGACCACCAGGAATTGTAAGGTACTGGTTGGGGGGGGGGGGCTGAAAGGGGGGCTGGGGATGCCCCTTAGGCAAGCTGAGTAGCCAGGTGTTATTGTTTTTTTTATGGGGGGGCCCGACTAGCCAGGTTTTTTTAAAGGATCAGGAGAGGGGGTTGCCAGGGCACAACTGACTAGCTGGGATGTCAGTCTTTATCAGGGGGTTCACTAGACCCCCCTAGACAGTTCCCAATGGGGATGGTCACATATGCTGAAGGGGGTGGCCACATATGCTGAAGGGGGTGGCCACATATTTTTTATATTGTTGGTTCCACGGATCTGTACATCCACTTCACTGACAATATTGTCAGATGGTGGGACAATTCTGGTATTGGGGTGCCACTTTCCTTCAGAGCAGATGGCCGCTGCCGCTGAGTTGCCGTTATGTGCAGCCGCCATATGAAACATTTTTGCGTAATGGCTGCCAAAAATAGGAAGACCTACTCCCCACCCAGAACTCACCTCTCCTATATCCAGGGGCGGCCCAAGGGGGGTGCGGGGCCATGTGCGGAGACTCGGTGCGGGGCCTCATTTGCATAAGGGGCCTCATTTGCATAAATATTTGCATAATGTTACCATACACGAACTTTTAGTAAACATGCCTCTTAATGAGTGTATGAATAAAGAAAGACTAAAAGACTTCTACATTACTATAATCCAATACCAACCGCCAGGCACATTAGGAACTACTACAAACACTGCCCATTTAGAACCCATAGCAAACCCGCCGTATCCTAACAGCACTACCAGGACTCATAAAGCACCATACCCTAACTATCAAAAGGAAACGCTGCAAATATTAAACCAATACATTTCAGAGAACAACAATACATGACCTACTGGGGAAAGAGAACAAGTGGCAATGTCAAATAGGAATTACATAAACAGAATACCTCAGCTCAGTTACACATGCAGAACATAGACCATCACCAAACAAGGAATCACAATTTAGAAACAGGAAGACAATAATTAAACTGGGAATCCCAAAAGCCAAACTTGGAATGTACAACACTGTAGAAATAAAACTATACATTAATTTGCTCTTGTACTAAACAAAGCGCAGACGTTAATGATGCACATTTCCCAGAGCTGACATATTCCAATTAATAAATTCAAAATAAAGAGATATTTTTCTACCTTTTGTGCATTTTTTTTCAGCTGCAATTGCTCCAGCCACTTTCTTCTGGTTTCTTCGTGTCTTCCGCTAATTCTTCATCGTCTGCTGTCCATTTGTCTTTTCTTCTCTCTTCTAGTTTTTTTCCATTCTCTCTCTACATCTGCTTTAACATACTAATCTTTCTCCTTTTTGCTCTTTCCTCATTCCTATTTCATCCACTCAAATTTTACCCCTCCATCCTCAATCCCCACCTACTCTCCCAATATCCGGACAATTGTAGATTTGTCTTCCCTCCCACACAAAATATTTTTTCCCTCTCCATTTCACTCTCCCAGCTCCATCCCATTCTAATCCTCCCCCAACATCAGCTCCATTCTAGTTCCAGTCCCACCCAGCATCCGCTCCCTTCTAGTCCCCGCATCAGCCCATTTCCAGTCCTAGCCCCCCATAAGCCCATTTCCAGTCCTAGCTCCCCCATCTATTTGCAGTCCCATCCAAGTCCCTCCATCAGCTCATTTCCAATCCCAGCCCCCCATGAGCCCATTTCTAGTCCTTTCCTAGCCCCACCATCAGCCCATGTCAAATCCTAGCTCCCCTCCACTCAGCCCATTTCCAATCCAAGCCCCCCATGAGCCTACTTCCAGTTCTAGCCCCTTCATGAGTCCATTTCAATCCCAACCCCCACCACAGCCCATTTCCAATCTTAGCACCCCCCAACAGCCAATTTCCAGTCCTATTCTAGCCCATCAGCCCATTTCCTGTCCTAGCCCCCCCCCTCACCCATTTCCAGTCCTAGCTCCCTCCCCCTCACAACCCATTTCCATTCCAAGCCCCCGTCCCCATCAGCTATTTGCAGTTCAAGCCCTCCTTCCACTCAGCCCATTTCCAGTCCTAGCCTCCTCATAGCCCATTACTAGTCCTAACCCCGCGTCAGCCCATTACGTCCTAACCCCCCATCACCCTATTTCCAGTCCTAGCCCCCCATCAGCCTATTTCCAGTCTTAGCCCCCCTCCCATAGCCAATTACCAGTCCTACCCCCCCATCAGCCCATTTCCAGTCTTAGCCCCCCATAGCCCATTACCAGTCCTAACCCCCCCATCACCATATTTATAGTCCTTGCCCCCACTTCAGCACATTTCCAGTCTTAGCACCCCCTAGCCCATTACCAGTCCTAACCCCCCCATCACCCTATTTCCAGTCCTAGCCCCCCCATCAGCCTATTTCCAGTCTTAGCCCCCCCCATAGCCAATTACCAGTCCTACCCCCCACATCAGCCCACTTACAGTATTAGCCTCCCCCCCCCATGGCCCATTACCAGTCCTAACCCTCCCCCCCATCAGCCCATTACCAGTCCTAGCCTCCCCCCCCATGGCCCATTTCCTGTCCTAACACCCCCCCATGGCCAATTACCTTTCCTAACACCCCCCCCCCCCATGGCCCATTACCATTCCTAACCCCCCCCCCCGGCCCATTACCAGTCCTAACCCCCCCCCGGCCCATTACCAGTCCTAACACCCCCCCATCAGCCCACTTCCAGTCTTAGCCCCCCCATAGCCCATTACCAGTCCTAACCCCCCCATCAGCCCATTTCCAGTCCTACCCCCCACTTCCAGCCTTAGCCCCCTCCCCATAGTCAATTACCAGTTCTAACCCCCCCCATCAGCCCATTTCCAGTCCTACCCCCCCACTTCCAGCCTTAGCCCCCTCCCCATAGCCCATTAACAGTCCAAACCCCCCCATCAGCCCACTTAGCCCCCCCATAGCCCATTACCAGTCTTAACCCCCCCATCAGCCCACTTAGCCCCCCCATTGCCCATTACCAGTCCTAACCCCCCCCCCATCAGCCCACTTAGCCCCCCCCATAGCCCATTACCAGTCCTAACCCCCCCATCCGCCCACTTTGCCCCCCCCATAGCCCATTACCAGTCCTAACCCCCCCCATCAGCCCCCTTCGCCCCCCCCATAGCCCATTACCAGTCCTAACCCCCCCCCCATCAGCCCACTTCCAGTCTTAGCCTCTCCCCCCCCATGGCCAATTACCAGTCCTAACCACCCCCCCCCGGCCCATTCCCAGACCTAAACACCCCCCCCGGCCCATTACCAGTCCTAACCACCCCCCCCCCCGGCCCATTACCAGTCCTAACCACCCCACCCCCTGGCCCATTACCAGTCCTCACCACCCCCCCCCCCCATCAGCCCACTTCCAGTTTAGCCTCCCCCTCCCATCAGCCTACTTCCAGTTTAGCCTCCCCCCTCCCATAGCCCATTACCAGTCCTAACCACCACCCCCCCTATCATTCCAAATTAAAATTAAAAAAAACCCCAAACCAGCTGCTTCTGCCGCGGCAGCTTCAAGAGCTCTGCCGCGGGGCCCCCCCCCTGCCCGGCAGAGCCTCCGTGCATCTTCAGCTCTTCACGTCCAAAACGCGGGCTTTTTTAAGAGCCGCGGGAGTTTCTTTTCTAGCGGCTCTGTGAATCCCGCCGAGGGGGATGGGAAATCCCATCAGCCCCGCGGGATTAAGAGAGCCGCGAGAAAAGAAACTCTCGCGGCTCTGAAAAAAGCCTGCGTTTTGGACGTGAAGAGCTGAAGATGCACGGAGGCTCTGCCGGGCAGGGGGGGGGCCCCGCGGCAGAGCTCTTGAAGCTGCCGCGGCAGAGCTCTTGAAGCTGCCGCGGCAGAAGCAGCCGGTTTTTTTTTTGTTTTTTTTTTAACTTGGGATGCTTAAGAATGTTTTTTGCGCGGGGCCCCCTGAAACGCGGGGCCCTGTGCAAAAAACATTCTTGCTCAATGGACGGGCCGGCCCTGCCTATATCTGCATTTCTTCCTCATTAGTTGTTACTGCCAGGTGATAAATCTGATTTAGCCCTGCAGTAGCAGCTAACGCCCTTTAGTAGACATGTCCCTAACAGTGTCACTTGTCCTCAGTATCCTGATAGTAAATTAAATTCTTCAGTTTAATTGTCTTGTTGGTTAGAACTTAAGATATGCTATACTGGGTCAGACCAAGGTCCATCAAGCCCAGTATCATGTTTCGAACAGCGGCCAATCCAGGTCACAAATACCTGTCAGGTTCCAAAAAGGTCAACATTCCACATTGCTTATCCCCAGGTGAGCAGTGGATTTCCCTGGTCTTCTTTAATAATTGTTTATGGAATTTTCCTCCAGGAACTTGTCCAAACCTTTTTTAAATCCAGCTACACCATCAGCTTTTACTACATCCTCTGGTAATGAATTCCAGGGTTTGATTACATGTTGATTGAAAAAATATTTTCTCCTATTAGTCTTAAATGTGCTACATTGTAGCTTCATTGTGTGTTCCCTAGTCTTTCTACTTTAGAAAGAGTAAACCACCAATCTATGTTTGCCTGTTCCACTCCATTCATTATTTTATAGACTTCTATCACATCATGGTTGCAAAAGACATTATTATTAACACAGAGGCTCAACATTATTAATACTGAGAAGTTACTTGTTTAACAAAGTTACCTGTAAAGTATTGGACTGGGTTCAGAAGCAAACTCCACTTTGGTGACTGTTTTTTAACAATTGAATGAAAGAGTGAGTCAATTTCCTGAGAACGTGAGTACAAATGACCTTCCAGTAGAAGATCCTGGTCCTGTCCCAAGAACCTAGGTCCTAGGTTAGATCACTATGACAATATAAATGTATTTTGTGGACCCCAGCACAGCTAGCCAGATTACAGGAGTTACAAATAACTAACAGGTTGATCTGGTGACCCAGTGGTAATGCAATGCAGAAGACCTGAGTCAGGGCTAGCCCGTCCATTGTGCAAGAATGTTGTTTGCACAGGGCCCCGACTTCAGGGGGCCCCACTCCAAGAATATCCCGCATTTACTGGCAGTCAGGAAAGCTTTAGAGGGAGCTGGAGAGGCCCCAGCTCACCTCTAACAGCTGCCGAAGTGAAGAGCGTCTTTTTTTCTTCACTTCAGCAGCTGTAATGTAGTTTAGGACGCTGCCATGCTGAGGGCCAGGAAACAGGAAGTCCCCTTTGACCTCAGCGCGGCAGCGTCGTAAACTACAGTACAGCTGCTGAAGTGAAGAAAAAAGGTACTCTTCACTTCAGCAGCTCTTAGAGGTGAGCTGGGCCCTCTCCGGCTCCCTTTAAAGCTTTTTAGACAGCCGCAGGGCTCTTCAGGAGGGGGGACTCAGACTGGAAATAGGCTGAGGGGGGGCTTGGACTGAAAATTGGGGGGGGGAGCTAGAACTGGAAATGGGCTGAGTGGGGGGGGGGCTTGGACTGGAAATTGGGGGGGGGGGGAAGCTAGGACTGGAAATGAGCTGATGGAGGGGCTAAGACAGGATTGGAAATAGCTGATGGGGAGGGGGCCTCTCTGGCTCCCTCTAAAGCTTTTTAGACAGCCGCAGGGCTCTTCAGGAGGGGGGGCTTAGACTGGAAATAGGCTGAGTGGGGGGGGGCTTGGACTGGAAATAGCTGATGGGGAGGGGGGCTTGGACTGAAAATGGGCTGACTGGGGGGGCTTGGACTGGAAATTGGGAAGGAGCTAGGACTGGAAATGGGCTGAGTGGGGAGGCTTGGACTGGAAATTGGGGGAGAGCTAGGACTGGAAATGAGCTGATGGAGGGGCTAAGATAGGACTGGAAATAGCTGATGGGGGACTAGGATTGAAAATTGGCTCATGGGGGCTTCAATTGGAAATGGGCTGAGTGGGGAGGGAGCTAGGACTGGAAATGGAATAAGTGGGGTGGGGTTGGATTGGAAATTGGCTGAGTGGGGCGAGCTAGGACTGGAAATAGCTGATGGGGAGGGGGGCTTTGACTGGAAATGGGCTGAGTGGGGGAGGGGCTTGGACTGGAAATTGGGGTGGGGGAGCTAGGACTGGAAATGGGCTGTGGAGGGGAATCTGGACTGGAAATGGGCTGATGATGGGGCTAAGATAGGACTGGAAATAGCTGATGGGGACTAGGATTGGAAATTGGCTCATAGGGGGGCTTTGATTGGAAATGGGCTGAGTGGGGAGGGAGCTAGGACTGGAAATGGAATGAGTGGGGTGGGGTTGGATTGGAAATTGGCTGAGTGGGGCGTGCTAGGACTGGAAATAACTGATGGGGAGGGGGGCTTGGACTGGAAATGGGCTGAGTGGGGGAGGGGCTTGGACTGGAAATTGGGGTGGGGGAGCTAGGACTGGAAATGGGCTGTGGAGGGGAGTCAGGACTGGAATTGGGCTGATGGTGGGGCTAGGAAAGGACTGGAAATGGGCTGATGGGGGGCTAGGATTGGAAATGGGTTGATGGGGGGCTAGAATAGGACTGGAAATGGATGGGGGAGCTAGGTCTGGAAATGGGCTGATGACGGGGCTTGGTTTGGAAAGGGGCTGAGTGTGGGGGAGCTAGGACTGGAAATGAGCTGAGGGGGGGCTAGGATTGTAAATGGGCTGACGGGAGGCTAGGATTGGAAATAGGCTAATGGGGGTCTTGGATTGGAAATTGGCTCATGGGGGGCTAGGATTGGAAATGGGCTGATAGAGGGGCTAGGACTGGAAATGGGCTGATGGGGGGCTTGGATTGGAAATGGGCTGATGGGGGGGCTAGGATAGTACTGGAAATGGATGGGGGAGCTAGGTCTGGAAATGGGCTGATGAAGGGGCTTGGTTTGGAAATGGGCTGAGTGTGGGGGAGCTAGGACTGGAAATGAGCTGATGGGGGGGCTAGGATTGGAAATGGGCTGACGGGAGGCTAGGATTGGAAATAGGCTAATGGGGGTCTTGGATTGGAAATAGGCTGATGGGGGGCCTGGATTGGAAATGGACTGCTTGAGGCTTGGATTGGAAATGGACTGATGGAGGGGCTAGGATAGGACTGGAAATGGCTGATGGGGGAGCTAGGACTGGAAATGGGCTGATGGGGGGCTAGGACTGGAAATGGGCTGATGTGGGATCTAAAAGGGAGTGGATGCTGTGTGGGGCTGGAGTTAGAAGGAAGCTGATGTTGGGGAAGGACTAGAATGGATTGGGCTGGGAGGATGAAATGGAGAGAGGAAAAAATATTTTGTGTGGGAGGGGAAAAAAATCTACGATTGGCCGGGTATTGGGAGAGTAAGTGGGGATTGAGGATAGAGGGGTTAAATTTGAGTGGATGAAAAAGGAATAAAGAAAGAGATGGAGGAAAGAGCAAAAGGAGAAAAAGATCAGTATGTTAAAGCAGTGTAGAGAGAGAATGGGAAAAAACTAGAAGACAGAAGAAAGGCAAAATGGACAGCAGACAATGGAGAGTTAGCAGAAGAGAAGAAGAAACCAGTGGAAAGTGACTGGAGCAATTTCAACTGAAAAATAAAATGCACAAACTTCAAAAGGTAGAAAAATAGTTTTTTTTATTTTGAATTTATTAACTGGAATATGTCAGCTCTGGGAAGTGTGTGTCTTTAACATCTGCATTTAGTTTAGTACAAGAGGAAATTCATTTATAGTTTTATTTCTGCAGTGTTGTACATTCCAAGTTTGGCTTTTGGGGTTCCCAGTTTAATTATTGTCTTTCTATTTCTAAATTGTGATCCCTTGTTCTAATGTGCCTGGCGGTTGGCACTGGAGTATAGTAATGTAGAAATCTGGAAGTCTTTCTTTATCCATACACTCATTCAGAGGCATATTTACTAATAGTTAGTGCATATTAACATTATGCAAATATTTATGCAAATGAGGCCCACACCGAGTTCCACACATGGCCCCGCCCCCCCCCTCCCCCCCTTGGGCTGCCCCTGACCTGAATTTGATTCCTGGGCCAGGTTTTTGAGTCACAGACCATACAGGACTGGGAACACTATAAGGCAACCTTTGGTAGTTGCTGCAAGATGTACATCCCAGCCATTGCTCAGGGGTGATCCCTATGGACTGGAACTAGGGTGCTCGTAATCTGGGTTGTGAGTGGAATTATGGCCTGTGGTTGCTAGGCAAGGACTGTTGCTGTAGTGGCTGAGATAGAGAAAGGTATTCAAATAGGAAAAATGCCTCAAGTAGCTTCAAATGAAAGATGTACAACACTTTTGCCAGAGACCTATTCTGATTGAACAAAAAGCTTAAAAGGAGCAGAGAGGAATTGCTAGGCTAAAAATATGATAATAAAAATAAAAATAATAATTTATTTATTTAGTTTGACCATGCAACTCGTGAACAATCACAGCTTGGCCCACACACCAATGCCTCAAAGCTCATCAGCATCATGCCATCACATTTCAGTGTTTGTCTTGAAAATAAGATAAGACATGGTACAGTGATACAGAAAAAAAATGATAGAATAAAAGAGTTGAATTAAACTCCACAGTGTTTCTAGTAGGAAATAACAGCAGAATTTTAATGAGCTTTGTTTTCAATGTTCAGTAGCTGCTGTATGATCTCCGATCACAGCTTGGCCACACTGTGCCTCAAGCTACTCCAGGGTTCAGCTAAGCATACTGAGGATCCCGAAAGGTTAAGATTACAAAGTCACATTTTCAATATTCCATTCTGCACCCTTCTAGAAATTGCCCAAAATGGAATGCTTATTCCAGTATATCTTTTTTAAATATTTTCTTTGTCAAAATAAGGCTCTACTATACATTTCATAAAGAAATTGAAATTTTATCTGGATTCCATAGCTTGGAAAACTTTTGCATCTAGATTTTTTTTTTAGTTAGAATCATCAAAAATACTAAAATACAGTCTGTATAGAAATAATAGTATCCTGATTCCAGTTCCTCTTTGACTGACCTCACTCTCTAATATAATCCAATGTAATCCAAATCCTCCTACTCTCACCCACGCAGACTATGACTACAGTTGTTCAAGTACATTAAGTTTAACAGCTTCTTTTCTTTTCTTCTTTTAATCTTTTAAAGAGAAAATACCAATGTTCTGTGAAGAATTAGGTGTTTCATAAATCTACAGCTAAACACAGCTGCAAAGAGACTCATTAATTTATTATAAAGGTGGTTGATCCCCCAAGGGAAGACCTTCTTCAATTAGAAGGTTGTGATGTCACAATGGATTTCATTAGTCTCTTGGATAGAACTCAATAATGAAAGCAAGGTAAAATAAAATGTAAATAACTATCTAATTATGCAGGCACCACAAAATGGAGCACTTCCAAAGTAATTAGAAATTTCCATACATGGTAGTCAGCACTGTAGCTCAATATAGGATCAAGCATTGGTGGAGTGTATCAGCAGAGGATGCCTTGGGAAAGCTCCATAGATGCATATCTAAGGATACCATGTCATCTTGGACACTGTTAGGCAGACTTGTTTTTATATGATTCTATATTATCCACTAGCTGATTTTATAAGAAGGTGATATTTCTGTATGAATGCATCATTGGCAAAATTACTATTCTGAATATTGCAAAAATGACCAAGTGATCAGGCACTAGTGGTATGCATTCCTAAGTCTGATACAAGTGCAAAGTCTCATTCCTTTGCTAAGGAGAAGCTATGAATAGGGATAGAATATTGGATGGAGTTTTATCAGAAGCTCTGAAAAGAATCATGTGTTACTTTCACGTTAAAAGTGTCAATATGAACCTGGTGTTTCAAGATAACCAAGAAAGACTTGTTCTTTCATGATGAATGCAGTTGTATGGAATGAATATAACCGAAGGCATATAGAAGAAAAGGTAATTAATAGACAAATAGCTTTAGGATGGGGTCAGAGGGTCTAGGTTTTAGACAGGAAGTTGTATGGGACGACAAGAAAAGCTTACATAAGGAGCACTATCTTACTCGTCGTCGGGTTTCTTTGACTGGTAGATCCCTTAGAATTGTAAACAAAAATATTTTGGACAGCTTGGAGGGGCCAGTTGTTCTTTATGGGGATATTTATATAAGGAGTTGTGGAAAGTTACATAGATCACATCTTGGCCACACGCCTATATGTAAATAGTTACCCCCTGTTAGCCAAGTTTTTAGTACCTTGTTCTCTATAAACACAGAGCGGCTTGCCGCCCTGTTGTGAGCTTATGTTCCATGTAAACCGCTCTGATGCCGAATAGCGCAGTATATAAGAAACTGTAAATAAATAAAATAAAATACATAAATAAATAAAATTTATGTATTTTCTATGATTTATGTGCATCGATGAACCTTTACAGTGCATTTTAGCCAGTCGCTATTCTATAAGTACGTGCATTAAGCCAATGGTACATACTCTCACTGTGGGCATTCACATAGGTGGAGTTTGAGCAGAGTGTGAACAGAGCATGCACTTACATGCATACGTTATAAAATATGAGTGTATGCCCATAACATTTGAACAGTCATTTACGCCACACATAGGGCTAGTGTAAGTCATTGTGTTCCCAATACTTATGCCCCTGTTTTATAAAGTATGTGCATTCTGGATTTTATAAAATAGGTGCAATGGACGTGTGTTAAAATGTGCATCAACATAGGCGCCCCTTATAAAATTACCTTCCACCTGTCATTATGTACAACATTACTATCTTATGATGTAACTATGATGGAAAAGAGTGTGAACTCTTTGATTTATTATACTTGCATGGAGAAAGCATGTTCATTGTGAGTCCTACCAGATTACTCATAATCTGCAGTTTCTCCAAAATCATCAATACAACCATCAGAATAAACTGGCATGAAGGACAAATAATAATGACCTGCATAACTTAACCAAATCATTTACTGTATTCCTCTGTTGATGGATCTGCAAAAACTCTGATCTAACTATTTGGATATCTGAAAGCATTTGATGCAGAAGAATATTTCTCATGCAATAAATACAGGGCAGTTCAGGAAGAGTTTGACTGTTCTTCACAGATTTACTCCACTGTATAATTTTTTGCATGCCTCTGAATTTCCCAGTATGGAGGCCATCAGTGCAATAGATAAACAAAATAATAGTCTCCTAGATGCTGCACAAAAATTTTATTTAACTGAATTTTGCAAATATCTAAGCTGTTCTATTATCGTCTGTGGTAACTGTGCCATAAATTAATTAACCTAATGTGTCCTTCTATCTTTTCTGAATATTGTTTTTACCATTTCCTGAGTCCACGTGTTCTGGTAACTTAAAGCAATAAATCTTGCTATGACTGGTCTTAAACTTTGTCAGGAAATTCTTGGATAGTATACCTACATAAACTATACTATATGGGGAGACTGAAGCAACATCTCAATCTACTGCTATTAATGGTTGTCACTATTTGCTAAAAGGAGACACGACAAAGAGAAGATGGAGTAAGGATGCAGCAGACAGCACAGACCACCAACCAGTCCATGGGCAAACAGATGTAGTCAACTTGATGAAAGTTACTCTTCATTTCACCAAATAAACATTTTCCACTGCATGATCATTAACCTACTCTATAAGGTAAGCACTTTCTTATAATTTAGAATTACTACAATTGCTTCTTCAACCTTTGTTAACTTTGATTAATATTCCTATATCTTCTGCATTTTTGGGCATCTCAGAATCATTCGCTAATAAGCAACCTCCAAAATAGGCAGGCACAAATTTCACTGTAGCCTTCAATCATGAGGCACCTTGAAGTAAGTTTCCAGAAAGGACCAGTAGCTGTAATGTTATTCCCCCCCTCCCCCAAATTCTCTTCTTACCCCCTAAACTCCTTTTGCGCTCTTTACTCTTTTTCTCCTTGACTCCCTCTATACCAGCGGTTCTCAACCTGTGGGTCGCGACCCCAACGGGGGTCGCCACAGGATTTAGCGGGGGTCGCTTAGCCTCCACCAAGTTTTAAAAAAAAAATTAAGATGTGCACAAGTTGCTGCCGAGTCCACTTCTCGGCGGCAGCAGCAGCAAACTCCGGCAAACTCACCGCCTTCTTCTGCAGCCGCGGCTCCCTGCCTCTTAGGGAACCGCGGCTGTACTTGTAAAATCGTTGCGGAGCCCTTCCTGTCTCGACGGGCTCCGTGCAGCATTGTCCCGCCTCCAAAGGAAGTGGTAAACAACTTCCTTTGGAGGCGGGACAATGCTGCATGGAGCCCATCGAGACAGGAAGGGCTCCGCAATGATTTTACAGGTACAGCCGCGGTTCCCTAAGAGGCAGAGAGCCGCGGCTGCATTAGAAGGGAGGCAGACAACCTGCAACACGGCTGACATCGACAGAGGGGGGCTGACATGGACAGATGGAAGGATGGGGCTGACATGGGGGGAGGGAGGGAGGGAGGGGGGCTGACATGGACAGATGGAAGGATGGGGCTGACATGGAGGGAGGGAGGGAGGGGGCTGATATGGATGGATGGATGGAGGGAGGGGGCTGACATGGACAGATGGAAGGATGGGGGCTGACAGGGAGGGGGCTGACAGGGAGGGAGGGAGGGAGGGATGGGGCTGATATGGATGGATGGATGGAGGGAGGGAGGGAGGGAGGGGGCTGACATGGACGGATGGAAGGTTGTGGGCTGACATGGAGGGATGGATGGAGGGAGGAGGGGGCTGACATGGACGGATGGAAGGATGGGGGCTGACGGAGGGAGGGAGGGAGGGAGGGGACTGACAGGGAGGGAGGGAGGGAGGGATGGGGGCTGATATGGATGGATGGATGGAGGGAGGGAGGGAGGGAGGGAGGGGGCTGACAGGGAGGGAGGGAGGGATGGGGGCTGATATGGATGGATGGAGGGAGGGAGGGGGGCTGACATGGAGGGAGGGAGGGGGGCTGACATGGAGGGATGGAAGGATGGGGGCTGACATGGAGGGATGGATGGAGGGAGGGGGGCTGACATGGAGGGATGGATGGAGGGAGGGGGGCTGACATGGACGGATGGAAGGATGGGGGCTGACATGGAGGGAGGGAGGGAGGGAGGGAGGGGGCTGATATGGATGGATGGAGGGAGGGGGGCTGACATGGAGGGAGTAGGCTGGCATGGACAAAGGGGAGAGACATGGGGACATACTGGACAGACGGGATAAATGCTGGACAGAGGCGAGAGACAGTGCGGGTTAGGATTATAATGGGCTGATGGGGGTGCTAGCACTGGTAATGGGCAGATGGGGGGCTACGAATGGTAATGGGTTGATTAGGGAAGGCTAGGACTGGGAATGGACTTATCAAGGGGGGGTAGGACTGGTAATGGACTGATGGGGGTCTAGCATTGGAAATGAGCTGATCAGTGAGGTTAGGACTGGAAATGGGCTGATTAGGGGAGCCTAGCACTGGTAATGGGGTTGAGGGGGGGACTAGCACTGGAAATGAGCTGATGGGGGGTAGGACTGGTATTGGGCTGATTAGGGGGGGGGGTAGGACTGGTAATGGGGTTGAGGGGGATTAGCACTAGAAGTGAGCTGATTAGGGGGCTTTGACTGGGAATGGGCTGATTGTGGGGAGGGGAGGATAGAGCTGCTGACCCTGGAAGAAAACTGGGGGCTAAGGCTACAAGTGGGCTGATACAAGGGGATGGGAGCATGGAACTGAAAGGGAGTGGATCTGAGAGGTGCTGCCATGGTATTTGTACTAGAAGGGACTGATCAGTGGGGAAGGAGGGGGACTGGAAGGGAATGGACACCAGTGGCAGTCATGGGAATGCAAGTTGACATTGGAAGGTACTGGGAGTGAGGACTGGAAAGGGGCTGATACTGGGGAGGGTTACTGGGACTGGAAATAGGCTGATGGAAAGAAGTGAAGAAAACAAAAGAGATAAGAACTGGCAGATGGACCATAGACCACAGAAAGAGAGCTAAGAGAAGACAGGAAAGCAGAAGCCTCAGATCGGGACCAGCATGATCAGAGAATAAATTGGTCAGACAACAAAGGTAGAAAAAATAATTTTATTTCATATTAGTGATTTGACTACAAAATCATCATAATTTTGAAATCAAATATTGTTACTTGTTGTTTTGATTATTTAAATAAGTATTTTATAAATAAAAACATATTGCAAAGGCCTATAATATATTAATAATTCAACAAATGATTACAGCGACAATGCGTTAACGGTAAAGGAAGAGAGACGCATTTGATTTTATCATTGGGGGTCACCACAAGTTGACCAACGGTAAAAGGGGTCACGGTACAAAAAAGGTTGAGAACCACTGCTCTATACAGTACCTTTATCCAATGGATAGTGCAACCATAGGAGATTTCAGCTGGAATACGAACTCCTCTTTAATACCTCCAGCAAGGAGGGGTCATTACTATACTATAGTTTTACTGAAATAGTATAGGTCCTACTTTCAAAATATAAAACAAGGATCTACAAATACTTTGTTAGAAAAGATTTTTTGAACATAATAATGAATTTACCATTCACCACTAGTTAGCAAATAAAAACCAGACATGTACAAACTATTAAGCCCAGAGAACATGAAATAAACAGATAAGCTAAGTATCAATGCAAGCGTAGCTTAAATGTTATATATTCTTCATATAAACAATATCTTTCAAATATCTTATGATAATAGGAATGGTTTAACTCATAAATAGCCTATAATGAAAGGACAACATGGAAAATGACAAATACAGCTAGCTGCACTGCAATCAGGTTATATTTTGTCAGTGGTCAAAAATAAAACAATAGTTTTAAAACATAAATGGTACTGTGTCAGTAAGCACTTTAGGCTTCATAATAAAACGGACCGAAGAAGGGGAAATACATTTAAGAAACGTGGTTAGAGACCAGTGGAGCTGAGAAGTGAGACAATTCAGTTAAGAAGAAAAATAGCACAAGATTTATTTTTGCAATAGAGTTATACACTTCTATCTTTTAAAGGATTCCTGGATTATTTTTATTATAGCACATATGTTGCAGGACCAAACAAGATGATAAGAAAAAAAATATATACATGCGCACATATCCGCAACAATTTTTCAGATTTTACATCACACATTGCAGAAAAGCATAAAGCTCAGGAGTGAAGCATCCCTTAAAAGTGCCTCTGCACTTCACAAATAGCATATACCCTATATCATGTGGCTGCTGCTATGGTAACGGCTTTGTTTTCTATTGAGCAGGAAAGCACACAGATGGATACAACCTACTAGCGTACTGGTGGAAAATGATTTCGTTCTCTGGAGTGCAGTTACTGATGTTGCCTCCTATTTTGAAATGATGACCAAGGCACTAGTAGCCTCACACATTAACTTCTTCAATCATATACAGTACGTGAACTACATAAATAATTCCTTAATTTGTTTTTCTTGAGATGGGGGGTTGTTTGTTTTTAGAGACTCCCATAGAATATCGCAGGCAATCACCACTACAGCAAAGCTTTGCAAATTCATGGCAAACAACTGATTTTGCTAAAGTAAGCATCGTTAGAAAAATGATGAAATAACTTAAAATCTACGTGCTCTACGTGCTTTCAGTTTTTCATACATTATTGTTTGTTTCTGTGTAGGAAAGGCATGCCGTGGCTACATGTGAAGAGTCTACTCTCTTTGCTTCCACTTCAAAAGGTATTTGACGGATGGCATCAAGGATTAAGCTCACAATCTCCCAACTCCAAACCAGAGCAACAGCCACTGAACTAAAGAAGCAGGTCGTCTGAGCCAGAAGAAGGGTGTGCAGCTTCAATCTTCAAGGACCATAAACAGGTCTGGTTTCAAGGATATCAATCATGAATATTCATGAGACGTGTTTGCATACAATTTGGCCTCAGAGGCACATTCATTTGCATATTTCAGTTACCCTGAAAGGCAGACTGCAATGCTGGAGGACCTGAGCTTCAATAGCCCTGCAGGAGGAGAACCCAGTGTATTACAGCCAAGCTGCTCATTTTCTCCCCCCTTATCATGCTACCCTGTCAAACAAAGCCAAGAAGAAATTGATGAGCATATTAAAAAAAAAAAAAGAAAGAAAAGCAGCCCTTGAATTTGCAAAATCCTTTACTGTTTTGTTGCTCTTTTTTAAATATAATCTGCACCTTCATTTTTTTTAGCATTTCAGTCAGCAATGTCACTGCTTAATTATAATCCTGCAAATTTTTTATGTTAGTAAGCAGGGACTTTTTATCTCCCCCATACTAAATACCGCAGCTAGGCTATGGAAGCAGGACCAGTTCTGCCATGCTAGCTGGCAACTGCTGTATTCTAGCACCATTATTTCAATGCCATTTAAGTCATTAGATAATTATAAACCTACTTCTTTTTTATATTTATAGGCATATTTATTGAATTGCACAATGTGCTTTTACAGTAGCGTGCCTTTTAATGTCTTTAATGCCTTTGCCTTTGTTATCCTTTTATAAGCTATTCTGAGAACATTTTCTCTTCCTTGAAACTGATTGATGTGCTACTTTAAATGTTCCTGCAAATATCTTTTCAATTCAAGTTTTTGCATAATGTAATAAGAAGATAAAAAGAATTCTATACTTCAACAAGAGACATTACAAAGCAACTAGAAGCATTATCAAGGGCATTAACATGCTCCTAATGGCAATAAAACCTTTTAACTGTCTAATGTGGAACATGCTCCTACACCAAACTACCACATATTATGGTAATTGGCTCCAATTTCGGATTCTTTCAATGAAAGTTACAAAGAGTTAGGTAAAGTCAGCAGCAATACTGCCAGAAGCAGAATGCACACAAAACAGCCAAAGATCAATGCTTAAAATCCAGTTCAGACAAGAAAGGTAAAGTAACCCCATGACCACATCTCAAATAATTTCAGTAACAGTGAGTACTTTCAGAACTCAGGAGGGTGCTGAATTCAAAAGGAAGCCAATGCACTGCTCAATTCAACCCGTATGATTCTGGCCTTCAGAAGGCGAATAGCAGACCAAAATCAGATTTCCCCGAATATTTACTGTCCCGGAAGGTCATATTTGATCATTATTCAGGCTGTTTCCAAACTCTCCAAAAGATATTTGCACATATCAGAAAGAAGATACTCTGATTGCACAGAAGAGGCATCCTCCCTACACTTTTTTCTTATCAAGGTGCCATCTTAGAAACCATCACTCAGAAAAAAGATTTAGGCGTCGTCATGGATAATATGTTGAAACCCTCCGCCCAGTGCACAGCGGCAGCCAAGAAAGCAAATAGAATGCTAGGAATCATAAGGAAAGGAATGGAGAATAAAACCAAGGATGATATAATGCCTCTGTATCATTCCATGGTTCAACTGCCCCTTGAATATTATGTGCAATTTTGGTCACTATATCTTAAAAAGGATATAGCAGAATTAGAAAAGGTACAGAGAAGAGCCACCAAAATGGTAACGGGGATGGAAGGATACCCCTATGAGGAAAGGCTTAAAAGGTTAGGGTTCTTCAACTTGGAAAAGAGACAGCTGAGGGGAGATATCATAGAGGTCTATAAATTAATGAATGGAGTAGAACAGATAAATATAGATTGATTGTTTACACCATCAAAAAGTAGAAAGACTAGAGGATGCGCAATGAAGCTACAATATTACTCTTTTAAGACTAATAAGAGAAAATATTTTTTCACTCAATGAGTAATCAAACTCTGGAATTTGTTACTGGAGGATGTAGTAAAAGCTGTTAGTGTAGCTGGGTTTAAAAAAAAACATTATTAAAGAAGACCAGGGAAATCCACTGCTTACCATAGGACAAGCATTGTGGAACCTATGGCCTTTGGGAACCTGCCAGGTACTTGTGACCTCAATTAGCCACTGTTGGATACCGGACTTAATTGACCTTGGTCTGACCCAGTATGGCATTGCTTATGTTCTTATGTAGGTTGTGCTCTGTTAAGCCCCACACACAACTAACAATTAAACCAACGAAGATTTAATTCATCTGCCTGAGGCATCTACTAGGGATTAGGGTTGCCAACTGGCTCCAGATGCGCCCGACAGGCTTGATCCAGTCCTGGATTTACTCCATTGCATGCAGTGACTTGTAGTTTTCCTTTTCTTATGGAGTGCAATGGAGAAATCAGAACTACATATCCCTGCATGCAATGAGGTAAACCCAGGACTGGATCAAACCTGTCGGGCGCATCTGGAGCCAGTTGGCAACCCTACTAGGGATGTGCACAACCAAAAAAAGTTTGATTAGTCTTCATTTTAAATGAAGCTTTTGTGATTTGTGTGTGGTTTTATCATGTTTTTTTACACGTTCATGTGTTTTGTGCCCAAGAACAGTTTTGTGTGCACAAATTGATTATATGCATGTTAATCCATAGGCATTCAAACGAACTGAATGCACACCCCTAGCATCTACGCTGCATCTACTCCTGCTTAGAGAAGGTGTAAGCTCAGGTAGGATCCTGTTTGTTTAGCTACCATTATATCTTTTTTTTTTTTTTCATTTTTCTGTAGTAGAAAATCATGAGAACCAACCTATGATATAGTCTTCTTTTCATATGTCATATTCCACTGCAAAGAGAATCAGAAAAACATTTTTCAAAAGTCTCATTTCAGTGTGTCTCTCAGTGCTTTTAAAGAGACAATACTATGATTACTGCTGCATATCATGGTATATATTTGCTTAAAAGCAATATTGACAGTTCCACCTACTGCTCAAGCAGCTCTTCAGCACAATCTCTAGAGATTCTTCCGTTCCCAAACACCTCTCCCCATTCCACTCTAAGAAAACTATTCAGACCTGTCCTGTATAAAGGCACTCACACAGACATGCATTCAACTAAACATTATTTATTAAAAAGAAAACATGAGGGAAAGAAGAACTGCATGCAAGATATGCCAGCTTACTAATGTTGACAGAGAGATCCACCAAAGGCATTGCTGCTGATCCTGATATTGGGCATGAAAGAGCAGCTGCAGGAAAGTCAATGCCTCTGTATCACTACTTGATGCGACCACACCTTGAATATTGTGTGCAGTTCTGGTCACCATATAGAGAAACTAGAAAAGGTACAGAGAAGAATGACCAAAATGATAAAGAGGCTGGAAGGCTACTCCTATGAGGAAAGGCTTAAAAGGTTAGGGCTCTTCAGCTTGAAAAAGAGATGGCTGAGGGGAGATATGATATAGGTATATAAAATAATGAATAGAGTGGAACAGGTAAATGTCAGGACCGGCCTCAAAGTTGATTCAAAGTGTTGGCACACTATGTAAAGCCTTTTGCCCCTCCCCCAACTGTTAGAATCTATTTTTTAGCTTTGAATGTACTGCTCTTTGCCACTATAGGCAGCTGCCTCATTTGCCTAATGATTGGGTCAGCCTTGGTGAATGTAAATCAGTTGTTTACTCTGTCAAAAAGTAGAAAGACTAAGGGGACACGTAGTCACTTCCTTTCCTTTTCTGGCTTTCTTTGAATTTTATAAACCATTCTATAAGTCTGATACCAAAAGGCGGTATATCAAATTAAATAAACTATAAATTAAATGTAACATATTTTAGACTGATCAGAGAACATATATTTTCACTCACTGTATAATCAAACTATGGAATTTGTTGCCAGAAGATGTAATAAAAGCTGTTGGTGTAGCTGGGTTCATAAGAGGTTTGGACAAGTTCCTGGAGGAAAAGTCCATAAATCATTATTAACGTGGAATGGGGAAATCTACCGCCTACCCCTGGGATAAGCAGCATGGAATCTCCCTACCTTTTGGGAACCTGACATGTGCTTGTGATCTGGATTGACCACTGTTGGAAACAGGATATTGGGCTTAATGGACCTTTAGTCTGATCCAGTATAGTATAACTTATGTTCTTATGTACTTAACCCTCCATTGTTTCATGTACAAACTTAGATTGTAAGCCATCTGGGGACAGGAAAATACCTACTGTCACTTACTGTATCTTGCCTTGAGCTACCACCAATAAAATGAATGAGCTAGATCCAAAATCCCTTCCTTTCCCCGTAGAAAGGCACCTTAGGCTTCCTGTTCTTTGATTGTAGTGATATCACAGCCCATGCACACTCAATATGATTTTCTTTAGAGGACTAACATTACCTAAACATCTTTGCATGTCAAGAAATGAATAATCATACTCATGACCTGAAGTGCAGCAGGCCAAAAATGCTTCATGACTTGCTCTTTATTGCCAGTTTCACTCTACTTTGGCCTCCTGCTCTGTCTCGAATAGCAAATATTTTTATCCATCATTCTGCCCAAAGGACTGTGCACCTTTGGCTGCTTTCTGACAGCTAAATGGGTAAATCAACCCAAAAAATTAATAAAATAAAAGATCAGAAGTTCATAATAAATCTTTGCCAATCTCCAGTATATATGTCCTATCAATGCTATATATTCCGAATCATGTCTCCTATAAAATAAATTTAAGGAAAAACACTGATATATTTTATTTTTTAACTTCTTGTAGAAGCTGAAGATTTGTATTTTTCCTAAAACGTTATGTTTCACCTTAAAATGAATCCAAAATTTAATTTATAATTCTAATGTAAACCTGGTCCATATGAGTTTATGGCATACCTGAAAGCACTGAGATTTCCCCCAATTTGGCTTGAAAGGCACCTATATCAAGGATATATATCACTGCGTGTGAAATTGGAGAGGTATTTTATCCATTGCCCTGCATGCAAAATGTTCATTGTGATGGGGGTATCAGACTATTAGGAACTAACATTGTTACACTTACAAGCATTTGATTTCCCACATTATCTACCATGACTATAAATCAAAGAATTTTAAAATGCCGCGCAAAATTGAAGGCAAAATAATGCACATCTATAATGTTTGACACAGATTAACTGACAGAGGTTGCATTTTTTTCCTATTAAGCACATCTTACTGTGAGCTTCTTTTGAAGCTACCAAAGGCAACTTGCCTATTTGAGAAAAAAAATAAATTAGTATCTCAAATCTTGATGTAAAGAGGCTGTCCTTGGATTTTTTAAAGCAGCTTATGATCGCATGTCCAAGATGTCAAGCGAAAAAGCTTACTGCAAGAAATATCTACCAGGGAGAAGAACTACAGCAGTGTTGCTCAGAAGTGTTTCTTCCCAAGAAGCATAGAAAGCTTGAGAAGACAAAATCTGTCAGACATCCCGACTGTTACTTTCATGTTTGTGCTACTTTTTAACAAGGTACAAGGCAGAACATTACACGCATTTACCCAGTACAAATAATTCAGAGGAACACCCTATTGTTAAAGTATATTGTTCAGCTTTCTGCTGAGATCTGCCAAAGCAGATTCCCAGGGCATGGGAAGAGACAAATCTAGGAACAGAATCATCAGCCACAGGAAGTAGAAAATTTCCTCCATACAAAGAAAGTGAAGTCTTTATAGGTTTCCATATCTTTTTAAAAGACAAAAAAAACCCCAATTGTTTCATTGCATGAGCTTTCACGATCACATTGGCTCCTTTTTTCAATGCAAGTAAGATATTTCTAAGTGGTAAGAAATTATGCTCATCGAAGTCAACTCTGCTTGAAAGAAACCATACTGCCTGAAAAATACAATTAGCAAAAACATGTGCAAAGAAAATAATACACCCATCTGATAAACTTCAAAAGCAAAGAGAACAACAAGAAGGGATACCATTTACACACTTTGGGGATAAGTCTTAGAAGAGGAAGCCTATGTGAGACGTCCAAAATGGTTCTTAGTTTATAAAATCAACATAAATGCCTATGTGTCTTTATAGGCTCCCAGATCTAGCCCCAATAACACACAATTTCCAACGTGCAGAGGAAACTGTAAATTTGTACATGTATAGCTTATAAAATATGCACATACATTACAACTCCACTTCTGTTCCACCCAAACTATGCTCCCAGAAACACACACGCATTGCATAAAAGTAGGTGCATCTTGTCCCCTACATGTCCATGTGGTCACACAGTTTTATAAAAGCCTTTTTCTGAATGTTTACACACAGAAAACACTTTATAAAATTATCCCTTTATGATTTTTAAGCCTTGTGTTCAGAAAATAATATCAATATACCATTATTTAATCTTTCATTGATTTACATTAAAGTTATATACAGCACTGCAGAGGCAGTTCACAATGCAACACAATTAACTATACTACAATGATTTTCCAGACCCACATAACTTGTTTTGTCTTTACGGTACATCAATGCAGTATTCTCTTGTGTTGTGTTCTTTTACGGTTGCATCGCATGAGCTATCTTCCTTCACAAAGAACTGGTCAACAGAGGAAACTTGTTTCTATGAAATTGAAAAGAACTTAGGGGTATGTTTACTAAAGGACACACTGTTATCAAGTGTGCGAGCTGCAAATCTAGCGCAGAGGCCATAGCTACGTTTTGGGAGCATATGCGCCAGTTCCCCTGCCTTTAGCGCATTGGTAATATGCTAAATGGCATGCGAGCGCACTTCCTGCTACCCCTTGAGGTGACATTAAGTGCACTCTCACTAACAGCAACATTCGTTGTTAGCACATGCCCATAGCACCTGTGCTAACCAGAATGTACCATCAATGTCCCCATTACACCCCAACATGCCCAATCCCTGTCCAATTGTGCACTAACTACTTAACATGGGATTTTAGTGGAACGCGCTTAGCACACGGTAAGCCCCAAACTAATGCTTAGCACGGTGTAGTAAACATGCACCTTAAAATTCTTTATGGAATGTTCATCCTATTAATGATATACAACTATTTCCTTTCCTTTCTGTATAAAGGTATTCACTTCTAGCTATTTCCATCTAAAATTTCTGCCTCACGGAAATACATAAAAACAAGTACGCAGTAAGATTAGTAGGTGATTCTATTATGTCCAACAGGGACCTTGAAATCTTAAGAATGACTAAATTCTGTCCTTCAGAAAGCTTAATGCATCTTTTAACAATCAACAGAAAATCTCATTGATGCCCAGCCAATAAAATCCTCAGCATTATATGTCCCCTGCCCACAAAATAATGCTAAAAATAAGGAAAATTACCCAACCAAGCAGGCACCTCCTAGGCAGTTGAAGACTGCGTAGATGAAGCCACCACCACTCATGATTACATAGAAGAAATGGACAGCCAGGGAAAATTTATATATAATATTGGTACAATATAAAAAATATATCCACTTAAATGTTCTAGCTAAATCTAAGCAGGGAGAGAGTTATGGCCACCTTTTGTCCTATATTCTTTTCTAAAGAAGTATGCCATTGCTGCTGTGAGTTCACATGAAAAGGCATAACGAGGCATAAATCCACTACAGACCTCAAATGTTCAGTCATTGTAGTACTGCAAATAAACATCTTCATGTCTTCCCAGTCATCTCATCATGCTTTATCTCTTTGTACTGGAGGAAATGGGATTCTAGTGGTGACCACACAAGGGGACCACTAGTTTCCAGTACATAGCATAACCAACTTACTGTTCCCAAGATTACTCTTATGACTACATGAATACTACTGTGGAAGGATACCTAATACATAAGGTCAAACTGTTATTGTGGAATGGTATTGTGAAGAAAAGAGCTTCACTGTTGATGGATGTGGATGGTTTCAGTGCTAGTGCGTTTGATGTGTGTGAGATAGTTCAATGCATGGGTTGGCGGCAACTGCACTTAAAATTTTTATACAGAGTATACATGCATCTACTTTGGGCCCATGGAGTAGGGTTTTAGATTGTGGTGCATGCCCTAAGTGTGGGGAGCAGAAGGCATGTATTTGCATTGTGTGTAATGCCATAGACACGTACCTAATGTTCTTGGTAGTGTGTGTTTCATTTTTTGTCTGTGGTGCTGGGAGCTCCTTTAGTGTTTGTCTGTTGGATTTGCATGATCATTTCCTTTGGGGAGGAAGATGAGTGCTGTTTTTATGAAAGGTTTGTTTGATGGTGAAATGTTGTATATTGTTGAAGTGGATAGGTAGGGAGGCCCCTGCCTTTGAACTTTAGAAATTACAAACACATGTGTTGGTGGAGATGGAGACTTGGTGAGTCTAATGAAACAGAATCATTTCTTGCCTATCTGGCATCCCTTTTTGGTGACATTAATCCCGAGACATAGAAGTGATTTCGTCAATGCTGCATATTAAATTGATGGGAGGGCAGGTGGGGGGAAGGGTTCTTGTGGGTGTCAACACGGTTTGTTTTGCATTGTACTTTCTTCTTGTATTTGTTGACAGCAAAGCTAATAAAAAAATTGAACATAATGCTTTCCCCCATAGGTTGCTTGTTCACCCCGTTCTTAACCAAGCACAGCTCAACCAATCAATTGACAATTTAAACATGAATTAATCAATCGGGATATGCCTGATATATCAAATGGACAGATACGCATCTTGACTATATAATAAGCCTTTCTGTCTTATTAATTTATGTAATCATTTATTTACTATCCTAAACCAGAACACGATACAACAAACTGTTCAGACAAGGTGAAATCCTGCCCCTAATTGCTTATAGTCTAGATGAGTGCCTGAGACACATGAAGATTAGCATCATGCCCAAGGACAGAGTGAGAGGCAGTGGCAAGAGCAAAACGTGAACTCTGCTCCTGA
The DNA here is from genome assembly GCA_033557465.1 of Ichthyophis bannanicus. Taxonomy (NCBI): domain Eukaryota; kingdom Metazoa; phylum Chordata; class Amphibia; order Gymnophiona; family Ichthyophiidae; genus Ichthyophis; species Ichthyophis bannanicus. The sequence continues at coordinate 98,031,979 of CM066040.1, read as the reverse complement.
TCTGTATTTATTCACCTCTTCCTCCCATCCTCTTTAGTCCACCCCCACATCAGCATAAGACTAGGAAATAAAATTATGAGAACGCAGCTGCCACATTCTGTCCAGACTATAGTAATAATCACATACCACAACTAGTTTATTTTACCAGTCTACTGAAAAATGACAAGGAAAAATAGTTGATCAGCTGGGATTAAAAATAAATAAAATATCATTATATTTGGGTTTTTACATTGAAGCTATGCATTTCACATGAGACTACGGCCTTCACCATGATCAGATCTAGTAGTCACCTTCATATTGCTTTGCATAGGTTTAAGATACCAGAAATGTCTGACTACTGTATTCAGTCTTACAACAAACAGATCTGTAAGTTTCTTATATATATATATACTGTAGATTGATAGATAGATATACACACACACACACACACATACACATATGTGTGTGTGTGTGTGTGTGTGTGTGTGTATTTGTATGCCTACACATACATACTCTCGCGCTCTTTGTTTTTCATGTATCCCTTGGTTTCTTTAGAAGTTCAACAGCAGCCCCTAGTGGAAAAAAATAATTTTAAGGTAGCAGTTGTTTGCATTGATGTTGGGATTGCCGATGGCAATTGTATTGTAAAAGCAGCACATTCATACTGTGCATAAACAAGACAAATTATGGAGGTATGCAGACAGTCATGCCAATGAGCTGTTTTGTCAATATTAAGAATGTGACCTCTGTGATGTACAAATGTGTACCTTTGTTATGCTAATTGCTACACATTTCAGTGGCTGTCACTCTGAAAAAAAATATAACAAACAGAATAAACATCTGTCTTAAATGTCACATTCACTTTATGCATGAAGACCAGCAATTAGGGGTTAAATAATATGTGGGGGCATATTTCTGAATAATGCTTTGTAAGGCTGGAGTCAAAGCAAGAGACTTGAAAAGCATGAGCTTATTATAATCTTTGTTTAGAAGCTGTAATGATGGATTTCCAAATTTTCAAACAGGAAACACAAAGGAATCGAAGTGTAATTTGAAAGAACTTCTTTAGGACATAACAAAAAAGAGATACTGTTTTATAAACTTGCCATCAAGTCCTCAGGATGTTTAAGATGCAGGTGAAATGTGTGTACTAAGGCATTCAAGACTACATGCTTCCAGGGTAGTGCTTTCTTGGCTTATATCACAATCACAGGCCCAGGTTTTCACTGCTTAATGGAAAAACTGACAAATTCATGAAAGTTTGATTGCCTGCCCAGAATTGAGCATTATAGAACAGCACAATGTGAAAATCATGCCCAATAGCTGCCAAGTACATGATTAGACCACCATAAAAGCCACATGAATTATATCCATTTTCGCATAAAGGAAGAATTCGCTCCAGCATTTATGTGCCCTGCTGGATGCCCAGTCAAAGATCACACTCTTTACTTCATCTTTCCAGGCTGTTTCCAGCTGTTTGCCCTGTGCAGTGTGAATGGGAAAGTTGACTAGTCTGCCTATAAAGGAACTGAGGCTTGTTCTGCTGAGATTCCAAAAGCAGAGATAAATACAATGCAAGGGGTCTACTATAGTGAAGCCCATTTCACCATTTCACCCAAATTCTTTTTATCCTCTGAAAGGCAACAGAAGAAAAAGGCTAAATAGCAACTTCATAAAAGCATATATTCTGGCAATAGCAGGTGAAAATAAGAATATTCTGAGCAAGCAGAAAGAAGAGCCACCTAAGAGAGCTTCTAACACTCTCCAGGCATGCCCAAAACCACTGATTCACCCAAATACATGCACACCTTTAATTTGTCTCTGGGAACACTCAAATGCAACCATATTGGCTGGTGCTTCTCCAGCAGAACTGTGGCTGCAACTGTGTAGGTCCCACTGTATGATAAATACATTTATTCCAAGAGTGGGCAAATCTTTTTCCCAGGATCCTGTTTGTGGCTATTGCCTACTTCAGAGACCAGAGATAGGGAATCCCTCCAGAGAAAAACTGTCCCGGCCTGTGATCTCAAAGAGTAAATATGCCCTTTCTTGACTGCTCAATCATCACATAACCTCTCAGACTGTTTTACCTAAGCTCCTCCCCCAGCCCTGCTGCTAATAAACCTAGAGATCAATTTTCAAAAGCCCACAGAGGTTATCCAGATAAGGGCACTGAGAGAGCTTTTCAGCTGCACTGTCTGAGCCTGATGTCAGTACCAGGGAAAATGGTAGAAACCATCATAAAGAACAAAATTACGCAGCATGTAGATAGTTATGGCCTAATGGGAGACAGCCAACATGGCTTTAGACAAGGAAGATCTTGTCTTACTAATCTGATATGTTTTTTTGAAGGTGTGCATAAACAGGTAGACAAAGGTGAGTCGGTTGATATAGTGTATCTGGACTTTCAGAAAGCTTTTGACAAAGTCCCCCATCAGAGACTTTTGGCGAAGCTAAAAAGTCATGGGATAGGAGGCAGTGTACTATTATGGATCGGGAACTGGTTAAAAGATAGAAAGCAGAGGGTAGGGCTAAATGGCCAATATTCCCAATGGAAAAAGGTGAATAGTGGAGTACCCCAGGGATCTGTACTGGGTCCGCTGCTTTTTGACATATTCATAAATGACCTGGAAAAGGGAATAACTAGTGAGGTTATCAAATTTGCAGATGACACAAAACTGTTTAAAGTTGTTAAAACCCAAGAGGATTGTGGAAAACTGCAGGAGGATCTGGATAAATTGGAAGACTGGGCATCCAAATGGCAGATGAAATTTAATGTGGACAAGTGCAAAGTTATGCACCTAGGAAAGAACAACCCACACTATAGTTACACAATGCAAGGTTCCATATTAGAAACCACCACCCAGGAAAAAGATTTAGGAGTCATTGTGGATAACATGTTAAAACCCTCCGCCCAGTGTGCAGCGGCGGCCAAGAAAGCAAATAGAATGCTAGGCATCATAAGGAAAGGGATGGAGAATAAAACAAAGGATGTTATAATGCCTCTGTATCGCTCCATGGTATGACCGCACCTTGAATATTGTGTGCAATTCTGGTCACCGTATCTTAAAAAGGACATAGCGTTATTAGAAAAAGTACAGAGAAGAGCCACCAAATTGGTGAAGGGGATGGAAGGCTACTCCTATGAAGAAAGGCTAAGAAGGTTAGGGCTCTTTAGCCTGGAGAAGAGACGGCTGAGGGGAGATATGATAGAGGTCTATAAATTAATGGAGTGGAACGGATAAACGTGGATCAATTGTTTACGCTATCAGAGTATAGAAAGACTAGGGGACATGTAATGAAGCTACAGGGTAAACTATTTAAGACAAATAAGAGAAAATATTTTTTTACTCAATGTGTAATCAAACTCTGGAATCTGTTACCGGAGGATGTAGTAAGGGCTGTTAGTATAGCTGGGTTTAAAAAAGGTTTGGACAAGTTCCTGGAGGAAAGGTCCATAAACCACTATTAAAAAGGGACCCAGGATATCAATGCTTGACCCAGTACAAGCATTGTGGAACCTGTCTTTTGGGGATATTGCTAGGTACGTATAACCTAGATTGGCCACTGTTGGAAACAGGATACTGGGCTTGATGGACCTCAGTCTGACCCAGTATGGCATGTCTTATGTTCTTATGTCTGGTTAGAGTAGGGATGTGTGGATGTATAAAGGACACTGCAGCCACTATCCATATAATCATGGCGCTTTTCCCAAAACGTAGAGATTTTTAATTACTGTCCTGGATAACTTCTGTGGGTAGCTTGGGCCACACAATCCGGAAATTCACTGGTAGACACTATCAGGATACTGCTGCTGAATATTTAAGGCTGACTTCAGGGCTTGAATATTGGCCCCATAGAAACTGCATGGGAGAAAATTATTTGAAAGTATTTTTGTTAAAGAGCCACAGATCCACTCAGATATATTTTAAAGCAGTAACATGATCACACATTTATCAAGTCCAAATAGCATTCCAATGTCATCACTAAATATCCAAACAGTACTTATTAATGATTCTAGTTTGGGTTTTGATTTAGCATCCAAGTAAAAAAGATGGTGATTTTGTTGGCCTTGCTTTGGAAATTGGTAGCCATGCTTTGCCTTATTTAACATCCTTGTCAATGGGATAATTGCCAAATTGAATAATAGAGGTGATAATGAATCACCCTGAAAGATCCCCCTTTTATTCACCCAATTCATCAGCATTAAGGATTAACTTTGTCTTCCTTGATGTTATTGTTATTTCTAAACAAAACCAAAAAACCTCTGATATTTTCACTGATGCCAAAAATTTCCGTATTTTAAATGATCCAACTATGTGGAAGAGAGTCAACTGCTTTTTTTGTAATCAATCCAAGCTATACACAAATTAACTTTTCTTGGTTTTGAATTCTTTAGGATTGCTTTATCAATAAGTAGCTGATCTTTGGTTCCTCATGAGTTTTTGCAGTTTCCTTTCTGTTGAACTGGGTAGAGGGAATTTTCCTTTAAATAAGTATTACGTGAATTTGGAATTATTCCAGTAAGCAATTTGAACATGGTAGGCAAGGAAAATAGTGGTCTATAGTTTTCAGGCATGGTTCCTTTTTCTTTGTCTTTCATTATTAAAAAGCTTCTTCCAGTTGTCATCCAGTCTTCATTTGTTCCATTCTGTAGCATTAAACGTCGGAGGACAGGAAAATACCTACTGTACCTGATCGTAACTTGTCTTGAACTGGAAAGGTATGAGCTAAACAAATTAAATTTTAAAAAACTAAAATAACAAAGAGAGTTTAGAGAACTATAATATGAATAAATAAATAGAATATATAATTGTTAATATATGTACAATATATGTAATTTGCTACATGTAAAGTGAAGTTTGCAATGATAGTAGTGATTGTAGTGTAAATGATCTACTAAACACTTAATAAAATGATCAAATGGAAAAAAAAACCTAAAATAAACTGATCACCCAACCCTGCATGTAGACCATTTAGGTATTGGAGCCAAAATCTATGCTGCTCACCATTTTATTTTCTTGGACCATTTCTGAACCATTTCTTCTGTGATAGTTACATTTTCCATATTTTTTCTTTTTAGTTCATTTTCTGTAGTACAAATCCATTGTGCCATCTTGTTATATTCTATGGGGTGATCCCACAGTCCTCTCCAGAAATGTAAAATATCTTCATTTTTAATGTTGATGATGTTTGGAGTGTACGGACCAAGGGGGGCTGACTCTGTTGACCAGGCAGAATCACCAACCCACCTTCTCCATGCAGAAGGGGAACAAACACCCAATAAAACACTCTTACTGAAAATTATACATGTACCTGACACAAATTTCTTACATAATTTTCTTTACAAAAGATCTTTATTATATCTTTCTTATCTCACAGAAGCAAACATACAAAGAGCCTAACAATATTGACTAAATACAAAGCAATTTGGATTATTTCTCTTACCAACTCCTTGCAAATAGGGATGCTTTTTCTTTCTGCATCTCCTATCATGGTTACAACTAAATGAGGGATTTCCTGTCCATTGACAGGTCCTAGCACAGTGAAGGATATATGATTCTAACTACACTAAAAGTAAGTTGGTAAAATCCTTTTCACACACAGCACAGAAATGCATGGTAGAGAGATACACAGCACAGAGAATCAAAATCACACACGCACACGTGCTGAACCAAGTCATACAATGGGGAAATGTGGCCCACATCGCTTCCGTGATACAAAGCCCCTCTGTAAAAGAGTCCTGTCACATTATATAGTTTTTTCTTTCCAAAACCCCTTTGTTCTTTCTCCCCTGGCCCCCACAAGAGCCAAATTCCTATAGAACTGAAGCTGATTTTTTTGAAATTGCAGATTTTGTTTATAGTGGTTTACATGAGCATCGTATAACTTAATTTTTCCTAATCATGCAAGAATCCTTTGTTTAAGTTCTTCTTTAATTTCAGCTATGGTTTAGATTCCAAAGTTATATCATTTTTTAGATCCAGTTTCAGTTTTTCATTTTTAATTTTCTTTGTTTCAGGTTTTTCAAGTCACTCAAATCAGCCCGCAATTTGTTTAAAGTTTTTTAAATTGCTCAAATCAGTCCACTGTTTCTTAACTTTTAATTCTAAGTGAATTTTCTGCTTAAGTTTGCCTTTCTTAGTTTGCTTTTGTTTCTTAATTTCATGTTCAAGTTCATTAGTATACACTGAAATTCCCATTGATTTTATCCCAAAAAAATTAAGTTTTTGTTGGACGATATATCTCTCAATAGGTGTTAGCCCAGTTTCAGCTTGTTCCAACTTTAGCAGCCTGCTAAAGTCCAAAAGAATACTATAATACTCTTTGCAAGAATTGCTGCAATCGAAGCAGAACTTTGATATGCATTTAGTAGTTCGAAACACAAGGTTGTGTCAGTGATTTCTCTGGCATTTGGAATAGTGGCAGCAGAGCAGCAACACAATTGAATATGGTATAAAATACTTGATGGAAATACCAATGGGAATATTTTAATAATATGGACTGAGTTAAAACTAGCTGAACTAGGTTTGTTCATGTTCTGAAGGACCTCAGATAAGACTCTCCTGCTTGTTTGCTTTAAGACCAGCAATCTCATTCTTGCTGTCAGTTCAGATAATTTCTCTATGACTTTTTTGACTAATTCTTGTTGATGTTCAGTCAGCTCAGGTTGTTCATATCCACAAACTGCTGCATCTTCTTGCCTAGAAAAATTATTTTCTTGCAATGCTTGGCTTTCGTTTACTACTTCCATTAGTGGATCCAGAGAGCCCCTATCATGCATTTCCAGCTGTTCAGCTTTTTCCAGTTGCCCATTTGATTCATATTCCAGTGCTTCTAGCTCATTTTCCATAAAGACTTTGGTTCTCAGTTTGAACCATCATTGATCCATAAGCCTTTGTTCTTTTCTTTCCAAATCTAGTACATCCACTATTCGAATCCCCTTGCTGAGGGATTTTATTTAAAATAGCATTTCATGATCATCCTGTTTTCAGCAGTAATCCAAATATTCTCTTTTTGTTTGCATTCCAGTCACTTTGTATTTCCTTGCCCTAGTTGCCTAGCAGAGAGAACTGAGACCCGTAGCCCAGTTGTCACTAGATGCCATTGAGCCATTACATCAGATGCAGCTCTTGCTGACCCGGGCAATGGCTCATCCAGTATGGATAATTGTTTTCTAGTTTTCACCATTGTAAATGGGTTGTGGGATGCATTTAGTCTGTGTCCTCAGTTGAGACCTTTTTGACTGGGTGACCCTTCTGGTAGTTATATAGGCTACTGCCAGCATGGCTCTCAAAATCAATGGACCACACAAGCTCCATCACCACTACAAGGTAGCATCCCTTGGCAGTGATTATTATTATTATTATTATTATTATTACCATAATTAATAAAATATTTTGGGCCCAATTATTCTTTTGGGATGGCTATGCACTGCTACGGTGCATAGCCATCGCCACCAAACTTTAACCCTGGATATTCAATGCCAGGGTCATATGCAGCCCTGGTATTGAATATTCAGGGTCACCGCACAGTCCATAAGCCCACAGAAGCTAGCTGGGCACTGCCTGGTTAGCTCCCATGAGTAATGATGACCAGCTTTTGCTGCGCCTATCTTTCACCCAAGAGTGCTAACCAGGCAGCAGTGCAATATCTCCACTGCCTGGTTAGCAACTGGTGCCACCTCTGGAACTCCCACAACATGCCCTGATGCTAAGCGGTTAGCATCAGGGCAAATAGCAGCATTAATTGGGGATATTCAGCGGTACTAACCATGGTTTACAGGTCTGTAAATAGTGCCGCAGAATATCCCATTCATGTTAGTGCCGCAGAATATCCCATTCAGTTGCATTTATATGGTTTACAGGTCTGTAAATAGTGTTAATGCCTTTGAATATTGGGCTCTTTATGTTTAAGATCATTTAGTTTAATGTTTTGGAATAATGTATTTTCTTAAAATTATAAACCACCTTGATTGTCATTTTCTTCAGAAGGGGTGGTATAAATAAATATGTTCACCAGCTGCCCAATTGTTTTTAACCCCTTTTTAACCATCATAAACTCTTTGCTGCAGTATTTCCTTACCTTTCATGCTTGTTTGCCAGTTATTTAATACAGCCCTGCCTGACTTGGCAATTGATATAATTATTCTGTGTGTGTGGAGTAATAGGGCTCATCTCACAATGAGACTGTAGGCAACATCATTGAATTCTTCTAGCACTAGAGTCTGACTGAGCCGTCTGAGCCAGTCAGGATATAGAAGACAGAAAACAGATGGAACCCATCAAGTGCCAGCTCAGAGAAGGGAATGCTACCAGAGCCCAACCACATTTGGTCTTGCTGTTCCAGACTCAATTGTTCCCTTTCAAAGGCAATGGGATGCAATGTGCTTAGAGCCAGCCTAACCATTAGGCAAACTAGGTGGCTGTCTAGGGCAGCAGTTTCTGGGAGGCGGCAAAGAGCAGGGCATTCAAAGCTAAACAATAGATTTTTCCAGCCAGGGGGGCATTATGCTTAAAATTTGTTTAGGGTGCCAACACCTTGAACCAACTCTGGAGCCAGCCCTGAATGTGCTGTGTGAATCCAGCCAAGCGCTCACTTCCACTCCTGCTCTCTCAGTTGCCTCCCTCCCCTCATGACATCATCTACTAAGATACAAAGTGTCTATATTTTATAATGCATAGAATAATGCATTACACTTGGACTTCACAGATGATGGCCTCTGAGCTTGAAGTTATTCAGTAGGCCAGTAATGGTATAGAACCCGATTCAGAAAGGGGCACATCCGGACCATCCAGACGTCCCAGAGCAGGACGAGCCCATTAGGACCTGATTCTATAATGCAGGAGCAAAATGTTACCATGGCATACAGAATTGGGCCCAAGGATGGCCCACTGTGCCCCAGCATGGCCAGCAGGATGTCCACCCTACAGGCCCATAGTGCCCTAGCACTTACCCCACTGCCTGACCCCTGGCAGGGGCTGCCAGAGCCCAAATCGGGCCACGAGACACAGCTCCAGTGGCCTGCTGCTCCGGTGGTGGGCCGCCAAGCAGGATCAGGGGGGAAGCCTGCACTTATTCCACGTCCAAGGTGGAATAACCAGGCTGTCACCCAGTGACCCCCAGACATACAGGGCCGTCAATGGAATTGGCCTGTATATCCGGGAGTAGGGCCCATCCATGCCCCTCTTCTGTCACGCCCACATCCCCCACTGCACGCACAGTGGCTCGGTGCATGCAGCAGGGATGTCAGGCAGAATACCACCAAGGCGCATAGTGAGGCAGCACATCCACGCAGGACGTGCTGCCCCGCTATTCCCCTTCTAGAATCGGGCCCATAGTCTCAAAAATGATAAGCAGACTGGAAGAAAGGGCTCCATGGGCTTGATTTGATTTGAGGGCCATGGATTGCCCATCTCTGCTCTATTCCTATTTTACACAGACAACAGTAGTGCATGTAAAGTCTCTTCAGACTTTCACTTTCAAGAATTTGTCCTTCATCCCCATGTATTGTCCACCATGCCATTCTTTTTTCTTTTTTTGTACTTAGTGTAGGGCCAAGGTACTAGGCTATGTTAAAATTCATTGTTGACCTAGGTTAATGTGCTGATTTTAATAGGGATGATGGCAATTTAACACCAAATGTATTTAAGAACATAAAGCCTATAGTACATCAAGCATTAAAAGCAGTTTTGTTATAGCTACCACAATTTACAGCAGCTAACACAAGCCTAAATATGGACCTCAAATCTCCTACCCTTCTTCTGACACCAAAGAGAAGGGTTCAGTGGACTTTCATTTTTCCCCCACCCTCAACACCCAAAGGGGCCTCCATGTTGTAATCCTTCCCCACTCATCCCCAATCAAAAACAAGAGTCCAAAAGACCCCAATTCTACCCTCCCATTAGAAATGTCTTTGTCAGCTCCCCCCCCCCCCAACCACACTTTCTTCTGCCTCTTTCAATCAGGAAAAGTTGTCAGAGGAGGTAAAGAGTTTGGAGGAAGGGGTTCTGGAGGTCCACAGAGGGATTCTTGCTTGACATAATGGGGGGGGGGGGGGGGAGGGAGTAGTTTGGTGGGAGGGAGTAGTTTGGTGGGAGACAAAGGAGCTGACACAGGAGGTCTTTTAGTGGAGAATCATGGTGTATAAATGCCCTTCTGTGTAACTGATAGCTGGAGGAGTATCAAGATACAGAAACCCCTGAATCTTGGTCTCAAGGATTGGGAGCTGATCAAAATATGGAGGCTCCTAGGATTGGGTGTCAGGGGTAGAGGGAGAGATCAGAGCATGGAGGTTTCCTGGTCATTAGATTTGGGGGAAGACAGAAAAGGAATCAAAGCCCGCAAACCTTTTATCAGTCTTCCTACTAACACAAAAACTTAAGCATAATTCCTTGAGTTCAAGTTAAATTGTATAGTTACAGGTAGATTAATGTAAATCATGTTATTTAATGCATTTGTGCTAATCTGAGGTTGTTATTTTTAAGCTATTTAGCATGTATTGACTGTACAGCTCATTTACATTTTTTGGGGGGGAAGGTTGCATTAGTCCATGGTATGTCAGTGTTAACACTAATATGGACTAATGTAGGGAGTCTACATTAACTGATGCAAGTCTTAACGTATATTAAAGTCTATGTTAGGATTAGCACACTATAATAGAGGGGTGTCAAACTCATTTCAATGGCAGATCACATTTGAAAAAATTCAACTAGCTGACAGAGGGAGGAGGGGTCAAGGTTACATGCATCTATTTGAATTTTAAATTAGTTACCGTCCAGCAAGATATTCAACAGCACTATCCAGACAGTGCGCAGAAACAGAGCATCAGGAACACTAATGCACAAGCAGGTCCAGAGCCACACACCAAAACACTCACTAGCCAGGATGGGACAGGGAATGGATGGAGCACAGGTGTGGAAAGTGTTGCCACTGGAGCCCGGGCAATTGCTGTGCGCTCAGTGGCAGCACGGCTCTTAACACAGGTGCACTGAACAAGTCCTCTATGTGCATTAACTACTAGGAACATAGGGTCCGATTTTCATCTAAGCAGGCTATGCGCCACGTCAGCACATAGCCTTCCTGCCAACCCCCTTAACTCGGATTTTCACTTCCACAGTGACGGAAGTGAAAATCCGGGTTTGGCTGGATGTGGCCGGAGCCGCCGAGGCTAAATGGGTAGCAGCGATTTTCGATGCTACCCGCTTAGCCCCTGCGCCTTAAAGATAGGCAAGGAAAAACCTCAAAAATTGCTGCTACCCATTTAGCCCTTTCCTCCGCCCCCACTCCACCCCAGAATGCCCCCAACATGTCCCGATACTAACCGCATAGCATCTGGGCATATTAGGGACTTATCCAGGATTTTCCAAAGACACTACCTGTGTAGATGCCTTTGGAAAATCCCGGATAAGGCATTTACATAGGTAATTAGGCAGTTACCTGTGTAAATGCCTTTGAAAATGCCGCCCATACTGGTCATGCCCCTAATAGCTAATGTGGAAGCTTTGCAAATAACATGCATGTGTTCTGCGCGCTATTCGCAAATCCTTAGTGGGCTTTAGTAAAAGGGGCCCTACATTCATTATTTGTGTGTCCAGTTAATTTCTTTTGTCTTTTCCAGCAATAAAGGATTCTTAATGATTGGTACTGGGAAGGAAGTGAAGCATAGAGAATAGAGTGAGGGATATGGAGGATGGGGATCAGACAGTGGCATAAGTTCGTGAAGGGCCCCAAGCAAAATTTTGCTGAGGGCTCTCCATTATCACAGTGGCAAGCCCGCCCCTCGTGCAGTGGCCCCCTCTTCCCCATTCTGCGACAGTGATGGCAAACTTACAAAAGCGAAGGCAGTGCAGCAAAGATGATAAAGTAAGTTTGCCGCATGCCCAGCGGCTGTTCCTAGCTGGGCCGAAGTCTCACGGTGCGGCTGTTATCATGAGACTTCAGCCTAGTGGGGAACACCTGCCAGGCCTGCAGCAATCTTACAAGAGCAGAGGCATCGCAGCAAAGATGATAAAGTAGGTTTGCCGTACTGCCTTATTGCTGCTGTATGGGCCCCCTTTCCAAGGTCAGCCCTAGGCACCTGCAGGCATATTGCCCACACATGGCCCCACTCCCCAAGGAGTCTCGCAGCACCAGCCAGCTTAAGAGGTGAGCCAGTGAGGCCCAAAGCCTTCCTCACCAACTCACCTCTTCACAGCCATGGGAGCGTTTTTCTTTGCTCCTGCGAATGTGCTAATTTGCAGATGCTGACACCGCAGTGTAACCAGGAAATGTCCTGATTTCACTTCTACAAATCTCGCGGTGTCGGCAGCTGCAAAGTAGCACAGCCACGGGAGTGGGAAGAAAAGCTCTCGCAGCTATGAAACAATGCAGGCTGTGACAGGGCCACAGGGGAGGAGGTGACTTGGTGAGTGTGATGCTGGGTGGAGGTGGGCACTAGAATAGGACTGCTGGGGAACTAGGCCTACAAATGGATTGATTCTTGGGGATGAGGGGACTGGGTCTGGAATGGACATGATGCTGGGAGGGGCTGGAACTGGAGGACCAATGCTGGGTGTGAAGGGAACTGGAGGATTGATGCTGGGGGATAGGACTGGAAGAAGACTACTGGGAAACAAGGACTGGAGATGGGCTTATGCTTAGGGTTGGGGTACTGGGAATGGAAGGGACACAATGCTGGGACGGACTGGAACTGGAGGACTAATGCTGGGAGGGACTGGAACTGGAGAAGAACTGATGCTGGGGGGGGGGGACTGGCACTGCAAGAGAATTGCTGGGAAGCTAGGATTGGAAATGGGCTGATGCTGGGAGATGGGGGTCTGGGACCGGAAGGAAGATGATGCTGGGAGGGTCTGGGACTGGAGGATGACTAATGCTGGGGTATGGGGAGGCTGGGACTGGAAGGGAGATGATGCTGTGAGGGGCTGAGACTGAAGGAGGACTGATGTTGGGGAGGCTAGGACTGGAAATTGGCTGATGCAGGGGGATGGGGGACCGGGGCTCAAAGGAAGATGATGCTGGGAGGAAGTGGGACTGGAGAAGGCCTGATGCTGGGGGATATGGGGATTGGGATTGGAAGGGAGCTGATGCTGGGAGGGGTTGGAACTAGATGTGAAACAAAGCTGGGAGGGTCTGGAATGGAGCTGATGCTGGGAGCAGCTAGCACTAGGAGGGAGCTGATGCTATATACAATTTAATGTTCACTGTAATTTCAATTGTTTGAATAAGTTTCAATGTAATGAAACAACCACCTTCAAACTCATCCACAACTTAGCACCTTCCTTCCTCAACAACCTAGTAAGATCGCAACCTCCTACCCGAAACAGAAGAACCCACAATTCCAACATCCTTCACACTCCAACAGATATAAGATCTGCCAAAGCTAACACCAGCCACAGGGCTTTCTCATATGTGGCACCAACACTGTGGAACCAACTCCCACCAGAACTACGAGCTAGCAATGACCTTCTAGACTTCAGAAAGAAACTCAAAACGCACATTTTCCAATCTCATTTCAACCTGAACTAAATCCACAGATGGAGCAGCCTCTGACCACTGTGGCCAAAAAGCTTATCCTGTATATATGTATTTATGTATATGTGTAAATGAACTCCCCCATAGCTAAGAAGTGTTAACTCTGTATGATGTGCTTTTCTGACAATCTGTATGTAAACAAAATTTGTACCTGCCTTGACTCGGCAGTTTCACAATAGTAATCCTACCCGCTTCTGATCGCTGGAAGGAGCGGGCTACAAATGCTTGCTAAATAAAATAAAATAAATAAATAATGTTCAAGTTTTATTCTATGTAAACCGCTTTGATTTTTCTGAAAGGCGGTATATAAAACCGTTCAATAAATAAATAATAAATAAAATGCTGGAGGGGCTGGGATTGGAAGGAAGCTGATGCTGGGGGAGGACTGGAAGGGGGAGATACTGAGGCTTGGGGGCTGAAAGGGGCAGATACTGGGGTCAGGGTGGAGAAAGAGGCAGAGGCTGGGGGAGTGAGGTTGGAGACGGGGACAGATATTTTGTGTGGGAGAAGGAAAAAAAGATCATACAGAGGGAGGGGCATAAGAAGTGTAAGAAGGAGGAATGGTAGGGCAATGAATACTGGAGAAGGAAGTAGTTTGGGGGGTGTGGAGAAAGGATGTAGGAGGCAGGAGGGTAGGTACTGGAGACATGGAGATGGGAGTGAGCAGGGACTGGGACTTAGGTGGAGACTTTAAAATTTGGTAGGAGAAAAGAAGACAGATTCTTAAGATTGGCTGGGTACTGGGAGAGTAAGTGGGCATTCAGGTGACTGACCCAGGACCGGCACAACATACTGTGCATTCAGCTCCGGCAGCAGAAAGATGATGGCATCGTGTGGCACCATCCCCAACTTCATCTTTCTTTCTCTGAGTCAGTGACAGCAGACAGTGCTGTCTGTAGCATTAACTTCCAGTGCACGGAGCCATTGAACTGTGCACCAGAAATGAATGCTACAGGCAGCACTGGCTGCTGTGTGCTGGCTCAGATAAAGAAAGAAGAAGATGGGAATAGTGTCATGTGATCTTTCTGCTGCTGACTTGGAGAAAAAAAGAAGAAACCAGGGATTGTGCTGTGCAATATTTTTGCATGGGGGGAAGAGGGGACAGAGAGAGAGGAAAAAGAGGGGATATGCTGGATGTGGTGGGGGGGGGCATAGAGAGAGAGAGAGAAAGAGAGAGGGCGATTTTGGTTTTTGAGAGAGAAGGTATATATTGAACTGGGGATGAGCGTGGTAACGGGGAGAGAGATTTACCTACCCACACACTCATGAACACTAAACTCACAGCCACTGCATGCTGACACCCCGCACTACCCTACTTGATTGGTTTGCAGTGAAATCCGCTTTGATTCAATGCTAAAGTGGGATACACTGTAAATACTTTTAAATAAAATAAAAGATGCTGGGCTGGGAGAGGAGAAAGAAGAGGAAGGGGATAGAAAGCTGCTGGTCTATAGGCTGGGGGAAGGGAAAAGAGCTGGGAAGGTGGAAGAGGGAGATGCTGGACTTTGGGGGGTAAAGGGGGAGGGAGGGGGGACTGAGATATGCTGAATTGGGGTGGTGAGAGAGAGGGGGAGATGGTGGGCATGGTGGAATTATGTGAAAGAGGCCATGGGAAGTTGGCAAGAAGATGAGTGAGAGGAGGAAGGTGATTACAGAGCATGGGTATGTGGTAATGGGGGGTGGGTGAAAGAAGGGACTAAGAGGCTAGCAAATGAGTAAGACAGGAAATGGGATAACTGGGGAGATGTTCTGGACTGGAGGTAGGAAGAGTATTTGGAAAGTTGATAGGTGAAAAGTAAAAAGGGGATTGAGGATGGAGAGGTGAAATTTGAGTGGATGAAGAAGGAGTAAAGAAAGAAATGGAGAAAAGAGCAAAGGGGGAAAGATCAATATGTTAGAGGCAAATGTACAGTAGAGAAAGGATGGAAAAAAATAAAAAAGAAATGACAAATTGGCAGCAGACAATGGAGAGTTTGCAGAAGACACAAAGACAGCAGAAGAAAGTGGCTGGGGCAATTGTGACTCAAAAATGAAATGCTCAAATAACAAAAGGTAGAAAAAAAACTATTCTATTTTGAATTTATTAACTGGAATATGCCAGCTCTGGGAAAAGTGCATCACTAATGTCTTTGTGTTTTGTTTAGTACAAAATGAAATTAATTTATAGTTGTATTTCTCCACTGTTGTTGTACATTCCACGTCTGGCTTTTGGTGTTCCCAGTTTAATTATTATATTCATGTTTCTAAATTGTGATTCCTTGTTCTGTGTTTGCTGATGGTGTATGTTCTGCATATGTAACCGAGCTGAGGTATTCTGTTCATGTAGTTTCTATTTGACAGTCCCACTTGTTCTCTTCTCCCAGTAGAAGATGTAGTGGTATTCTCTGAGATGTATTGGTTTAATATTTGCAGTGTTGCCTTTTGATAGGTAGGGTTTGGTGCTTTGTGAGTCCTGGTAGTACTGTTATGATATGATGGGTCTGCTATGGGTTCTAAATGAGCAGGGTTTACAGTACTTACTAATGTGCCTGGCCGTTGGCACTGGAGGGTAGTAATGTAGAAATCTGGTAGTCTTTCTTTATCCTCACTGTCTGCAAATGGTATTCAGATACTCATTAAGAGGCATGTTTACTGAAAGTTAATGCTCATTCACAAATGTTAATGTGCACTAAGTGTAGCAGCACCCATTTATTTCTTTTGACACAATGGCACCTAACGCATATTAATGTTTAGTAAACATGACCACAAGTCATTCCTGGGACAAAAAATAAGGCTTGTGAAGGGCTCCTTTGAAAGCTGCCTAAAATTTTAGATGGGCAGCATATACATTTTAAAATGAAATAAATTAAA
The DNA here is from genome assembly GCA_033557465.1 of Ichthyophis bannanicus. Taxonomy (NCBI): domain Eukaryota; kingdom Metazoa; phylum Chordata; class Amphibia; order Gymnophiona; family Ichthyophiidae; genus Ichthyophis; species Ichthyophis bannanicus. The sequence continues at coordinate 98,015,617 of CM066040.1, read as the reverse complement.
TTTAGGGCAAATGAGGCACAATGGCTATGCAAATATATATGCAAATGAAACATAGAAACATGATGACAGAAAAAGACCACATGGCCTATCTAGTCTGTCCTTCCATAACAACAACTACAACAGTCCACTTTTTACCTTTAGAGATCCTCTGTGTTGCTCCCATGCTTTTTTGAATTCAGTTACTGTCCTCATCTCTACCACCTCCACTGGGAGACTATTCCATGGTTCCACTATTCTTTCTGTAAAGAAATATTTCCGCATATCACTCCTGAATCTATCTCCCTTCACCCTCATCCCATGTCCCCTCGTAGCAGAACTTGCTTTCAATTGAAAGAGGCTCTCTCCCTGAACATTTATGCCACGGAGGTATTTAAACATCTTAATCATATCACCTCTATCCTGCCTTTCCTCTAAGGTGTACATATTAAGATCCTTAAGTCTGTCCTCATATGCTTTATAATGAAGCCCATTAATCATTTTAGTAGCAACCCTCTGCACCGACTCCATCCTATTCACATCCTTTTGAAGGTGCGGTCTCCAGAATTGCACACCATACTCCAAATGAGGTCGCAACAAAGACTTATACAGAGGCATTATCGCCTCCTTTTTTCTGCTAGCCATTCCTCTCCGTATGCACCCAAGCATCCTTCTAGCTTTTGCCGTCGCCTTTTCTACCTGTTTAGCTACTTTAAGATCATCAGACACAACCACGCCTAGGTCCCGCTCTTCTTTAGTGGACAAAAGTACTTCACCTCCTATACTGTATTGCTCCCTTGGATTGCTGCAGCCCAAATGCATGACCTTACATTTTTTAACATTAATTCCCAGCTGCCAAATTCTAGACCATTCTTCAAGCTTAGCTAGATCCCTCCTCATGTTATCTACACCTTCCTGGGTGTCTACTCTATTGCAGATTTTGGTATCATCTGCAAAGAGGCAAACCTTACCCGACAGCCCTTCCGCTATATCACTAACAAAGATGTTAAAAAGAATCGGACCAAGGACAGATCCCTGGGGCACACCACTGGTAACATCCTTCTCCTCAGAGTGAGCTCCATTTGCTTGTACTCTTTGTCGCCTCCCACCCAACCAATTTCTAACCCAAGCAGTAACTTTAGGGTCCATCCCTAGGGTGTTCAGTTTGTTTATAAGTCGCCTGTGAGGAACAGTGTCAAAGGCTTTACTGAAATCTAAATACACCACATTTAGAGCTCTCCCTCGGTCCAACTCCCTGGTCACCCAGTCAAAGAAATCAATCAGATTTGTCTGACAAGACCTGCCTCTGGTGAATCCATGCTGCCTCGGATCCTGTAACCCGCTGGACTCCAGAAACCTCACGATTTTCTCTTTCAGCAGCGTTTCCAATAATTTACTCACCACCGAAGTTAAACTAACTGGCCTGTAGTTTTCAACCACATCCTTACTTCCGCTTTTGTGTAAAGGCACCACATGAGCCTCTCTCCAGTCCTTTGGCACCACTCCCGACTCCAACGAGGCATTGAAAAGGTCAGTCAGTGGAGTTGCTAGAACGTCCCAAAGTTCCCTCAGTATTCTAGGGTGTATCCCATCCGGTCCCATCGCTTTGTCTACTTTAAGTTGAGCTAGTTTCTCACAAACACAGTCTTCTGAAAATTGTTCAAGATGTCCCTCGCTTCTGTTCTTTTAGGTGGGTGTTTTCTGAGATCCTGCTCCTGGTTCTTCATCTGTGAACACAGAACAAAAATATTTGTTAAGCAATTCCGCTTTATCCTTATCAGCTTCTACATATTCCCCCCCTGCACCCTTGAGTCTGACAATACCACTTTTGCCCTTCCTCTTCTCACTAATATATCTGAAAAATGTCTTATTCCCCCATTTTATTGCATTGGCTATTTCCTCCTCCTTTTGAATCTTTGCCTTCTTGACTACTTTGCTAGCTTCTCTAAGTTTTTCCAAATACAGATGCCTGTCTTCCTCTCTCTGTGATCTCTTGTATTTTATGAAGGCCTCCCTCTTTTTCTTCACTTTTTCAGCTACTTCCTTCGAAAACCATAGCGGTCTCCTGTTCCTTTTGCCTTTATTTACCATTTTAACAAAAAGGTTGGTTGCCTTTAAAATACCCCCTTTCAGTTTTGCCCACTGTTTTTCTACATCCCCCAGCTGTTCCCATCCCACTAACGACTCCCTGAGGTATTGGCCCATCTTCGCAAAGTTAGTCTTCCTAAAGTCTAAGATCCTCACCTTGGAATGGATTCTAACAGCCCTAGTCCTAATACTGAACCACACCATCTGGTGATCACTGGATGCAAAATGATCTCCCACTACAACATCAGAAACACTTTCACCATTGGTAAGCACCAAGTCCAGTATGGCCCCTTCACATGTGGGGTCTGTTACCAATTGCCTGAATAGTTCTCCCTGTAGAGAATCCAGGATCTCCTTACTTCTAGATGATACTGCAGCAGGAATGTGCCAATCAACATCTGGCATATTGAAATCTCCTATCAGTAGCACTTCCCCTTTCCTAGCAATGCTGCGTATGTCTTCAATTAACTCTCTCTCCACCTCTTCCTCTTGTGAGGGAGGTCTGTATATCACACCAATGCAAATAGATTTCTCTTTCCCTCTTTCTAGTTTAACCCACAATGCCTCCTCTCTCCCTTTTAAGCTCTGTAATTCCAAAGCTTTAATAGTAGTTTTTACATATAGTGCCACTCTCCTCCTCCCCTTGTTCCTACCCTGTCCTTTCTGAATAAAGTATAGCCAGGTATAGTTACATCCCAGTCATGGCTTTCTGTGAACCATGTTTCTGTAACTGCCACTAAATCCAAGTCAGCGACTCCCACCAAAGCTTCAACTTCAGGGATCTTATTTCCCATACTACGGGCATTAATACACACTGCTTTCCATATGTTACCCCTGTTACCCATTTCCATAAAGGTATTTAATGTATCACCTACCTGGGGGCTTTCACTTACCTGGGGGCTTTCTTCACCCATCTCCAACGAATCTAGTTTAAAGCCCTCTTCAGTAGATTAGCCAGTCTACTACCAAAGATGCGTTGACCTTTCTTGGACAGATGGATGCCATCTCTGCTCTGCAGCCCTTGGAACAGCATCCCATGGTCTAGGAAACCAAAACGCTCTCGATGACACCATCCACGCAGCCATGCATTCATCTCCAGGATGCGAGCCTCTCTGCCTTGGCCTTTACCCTCAACAGGGAGGATTGAAGAGAACACCACCTGTGCACCTAACTGCTTCACCCTCTGTCCCAGAGCCATGAAGTCACTTTTGATACGTTCCGAGGTATACCTGGCAGTATCATTTGTTCCAACATGGATTAGCAACATTGGGTAATAGTCAGTGGGCTTGATGAGTCTCGGCAAACTCTCCGTAACATCTTGGATTTTGGCACCAGGCCGACAGCATACCTCTCTGGACATCAAGTCTGGTCGGCAGATGGACGCCTCAGTACCCCTCAGAAGAGAATCTCCAACCACCACTACCCTTCGTTTCCTTCTGGTCACTGATTCCACAACTTTGGGGTACTTGAACTCTGGTTCTTCCCTTTCCAGAGATGCTTTCACCTCCTCCACTTCCAGGGCTGCATAATGGTTCTTCAATTCAAGGGCTGGAGAAGTTGGATTGGTGATTTTGCAGGCCCTGGTGACTTGTGTCCAACCATCGACATTCTGTTGGCACCCATCTTCTCCTGTGCTGGAGAGCCTGGTTGCTGCAAGAAGCATCTCATCAATGTACTTCTCACTGTCTTGAATGCTCCTCAGCCTCGCCACCTCCTCTCTGAGTTCCTCCACTTGTTTCCTCAGAGCTTCAGCATGCAGGGACCCTGCACATGGAACCGGTCCTTCAACTGGCATTAGGACCTCTGTCTGGACCGAGGCAGAAGCTGTAACAGGGGCAACAGCTTTAGCAATACGATTTTTCCCAGCCATTGTTCTGTTCGTGGAGCTTAGGTATTGTTTGATCTGTGGAGCCCTGGTTAGGAAAGCCTCAAAAGGGCAGGGCACTGGAGCCTTTTATGCAGGCTTCAACTGCACTCAGGAAACAGGCCCATTAACTCCTGATTAGGTGTTAGCAGTTTCTAAACCTGAGGCCCCATGATAAGTCTCCACACATGGCCCCACATCACCCTTGGGCTGCCCCTCCCCCTCATTTCAGGGGCTGCTTGGGTGGAATTTACGGCATTGGGGAGAGAGATCTCATGGATCTTGGAGTGGGGAAACAGGAGTGATCTTAGGCAGGAGGTGAAGAAGGATAAGGAATGGAAGTGCAGAGGGAGGAAAAGGAAAGGAAATAAGGGGAATAGAGGAGAGATAAGGGGGATCAGGGAGGGGAAGGATAAAGACAGGATCCTGGATTGGGAAGGCATGATCCACTTACATCACACAGTCCCTCTGACTTTTTTTCTCATACCTGCAGTACCTCTGGACCTCTGACTCACACCCCTTAGCATCTCCAACCCCTTCACTCACTTTCTTCCCCTCATCCCCATACAACCTACAGGACCTCTGATTCCTTCACTCCCTATGGTTCCCTACATCCCCACACTCAATCACTTGGCTTCCTCCAAAATGTCCATTTCCTTCCCTTGCTATCCTTCTTCTCCCCCCAATCCTGTCACTCCTATTCCCATGGGCAGAGGAAAAAAGGGCACTCTTCCTGCGGCATCACCAGGCATAGAATAAGCAGGACAGCAGAATCAACATGAAAAGAAACACTTTATTCAAAGCCTATGAGGTCAACCCGACACGTGTTTCGACCGCAAGAGTTTACATTGGGTACCTGGAAGGTATTATAACATTGTTCCCCTTGTTCAGTTCTGTACTATTTGAGGTCATAAACCCCTGAAGGCCTCCCAGCTAAAACACATGTCGGGTTGACCTCATAAGCTCTGAATAAAGTGTTTCTTCCCATGGTGGTTCTGCTGTTCGACTCCAATTCCCATGTCCAACCCATTTGTGAGATGGAGGAGGGAAGTGACAGAAGAAGTGCAGCACCTCCAACCACTTCCTCCTCTTCTGTTGTCTGGAGTTCATGTAATGCTATGAATTGCCTGGGATACTCTAGGCTATAAGAAACATAGTAACATAGTAAATAACGGCAGATAAAGACCAGCATGGTCCATCCAGTCTTCCCAGCAAATATACGGCAAGAGAAGCTGCACCTGTCGCTCCGTGCAGGCCACCTCTCCCCATGTCTTTGTTTAGGGGTGGACCCACCACTCCATGTAGGACACCCCTATTTGTTGAGAAGTTAGATGGTTCCGTTTATTTTGGTTTTATCCTGTTGCTATAAAGGGATCCGCTGTGCTTGTCCCATGCTGTTTTGAATTCCGTCACCGTGTTTGCCCCCACCACTTCCATTGTGAGGGCATTCAAGCATCCACCACCCTTTCAGTGAAAAAATATTTCCTGACATTGCCTATCAATTTTCCACCTTGCAGCTTCCTGTTATGCCCTCTAGTTTTGCAGCTTCCCCCATCTTTGGAAGAGGTTTGTTTTTTCATTGTTTCTCTTTAAGTATTTAAAGGTCTGAATCGTATCTCCCCTGTCCCTTCTCTCCTCCAAAGTGTACATTTTTAGGTCTTCAAGTCTCTTCACATAAGGTTTCTTACGCAGGCTGCAAATCATTTTGATCACCTTCCTCTGAACAGTTTCCAGTCTTTTTACATCTTTTGCAAGATATGGTCTCCAAAATTGAACACAGTATTCCAAGTGAGGCCTCACCAGTGACATATACAGTGGCATTAGTACCTCTTCCTTTCTGTTGGTGATTCCTCTTTGTATGCAGCCCAACATCCACTTTACACCTGGCAGCAGAGAAAAAGGATGCAGTCTGAGGTGCTGCACTGCTCCTTCTTCTGCAGCATTCATGAACAGTGGGATGGAGAGTTGTCTGTGTTTCTGTCACTGCCTTGGAAGCAAGAAGGAGGACAAGATCCAAGGCACTACACTGCCCTCTTCTCCTAACCATCAAGATCGGTGCAGTGCAGAGTGAGGAGAACCATGGCAGCTTCCACTAATGCTGCCACTCCAACAATATAGGCCAAATGAAGGGGTATGTTTGATACCCCTTACTCTTTAGTACATAGACTTGTATGTCAGAGAGGTACATCAAGCAGTAGTAGAAATTACACAGAGGCAATCAGTGATGAGATTCGGAGCCATACCTACTATTTCTACTACTACTACTACTACCACCCCTGATTAACCTCTCTCTTCTCTCCCATTTCTTCTGTCCTCCATCCCCCCATCATAACTCAAGTTCTCATTCCCACAATGCCTCGATCACTCGTTTTACCCCATCCCTAAGCCTCACCGACTTCTCTTCCCTCCTAATTTTAGATTTTATTGAAAACCACTTTGATGCTCTTCTGAAAAACAATATATCCAGAAATAACTAGATAAATAAATAAAACTCCTCCTACTTATTGTGTCAAGCTTGTGCAATGACCTAAAACGCATGCAGTCATAGGTGACAAATCCAATGGGTATGTCTCTACACATTGTTACAACTCTGGACTACAAATATCTTCTTGGACTGCATACTCACCATCAATAATTAAAGTGAATTCTCAAGACTCATGCATGCAAGAAATAACAAGCAAATTAAAAAGAAGTTGTCTACACAAGACAAGACCCACTGCCATTAATACACCACCAAAAACACTTTGGCACTAATTTCTGTACAGGCATTTATCATGGGGACGGCTCTGTTCTACCGATGCACAACTAATTGCAAGTTGCAAAGGATACAGAATAAATTAATCTTGGGGATACACAGTAAGGAATATACTTGATAACTCTCCAGGCTTGAACAGGAACTTTTCAATTTTGAACTCAAACTGTGTGTTTCCAGAATTCCTTGGTTTTCAGGACTCACTGATTTTAATAAAAACTGCAACAGAATTTTAGCATTTGGAAAACATCACAGGAGAGGAAAGTGTCATCTCGATGCGCTTCCACATCTTTCCTCACTCTAGTTCAAAGCCACAGCACATGCAGGAGATGGGCCTTTTCTTTCCCAAAGTGCTTATCAAAAGCTGGCGAGGACAGGGACAGAGTAGCACCAGGAACAGAGATGGGAAGGGGAAAACTGCAAAATATTTACTATTTCAGATTTGCTAATTTGCAGGAGTTTTACATTTTTGTCCAACATAATAAATCTCACTGAGGCTCATTTCAGCCTTAGCTCATGGAATTTGAATCATTTTTTTCCATTGTGTACAACTGATGTTTATTTATAGATCAAAAGAAGCAACATTAGCTAGAGTGGAAAGCAAAGGTTACTGTTTCCATGGTCTCATACTGAAGGAATGCACAGGGCCCTGCACATCACATATTTTCTCCATTTGCATAAAAAAGGGGCACAGTACTTCAGTAGAGGGAGCCTACAGTGCATGTGATCAATTAAACCTCCATTAAACAGAATGGCTTTCTCTATGTCAGATGGATTGGATCATTAAATCCAATATAAAATGCTTAAAATGGGCAATAATTGTAATTTCACTGCACTATTATGCTAAACCATATATGCCACCTGATTAGAGCTGATATAAAAAGCCATTCTCCTCTACAGTGACACAATCTTACCTTCGTAGGCATAGCAATATGTGGTGTTTTCTTTTTGTAAATGACCATGATAAAAGATAGAGCAAAATCTGTAATTTTTTTTTCGTCCTGTTTATAAATTAATTTTCAAATGAATTGCTTTCAAGTCCCCCTACTGCATTTTTTCCAATATACCTTAGATCATAATTAATTCCCTTTTTGTTTTTTCGATGATCAGGCTAGTTAGCAAAAGCTTCTGCGGGGGATAAACCCGTGAACATCGTTCCATTCCATCTTCTGGCAAGTTCCGTAGAAGACTCAAGGGCTTCTCTTGCAAGTATCATACTGTGACACCCCTTGGCCTCTGCTCCATATTCAAACACCAGCTGTCAATTCTAACCTCCATCCTAGATTAAGAGGATCTGTAACAATAATAATTTCTTCAGAAGACTCGCCTTTTGTGTGTGTCTTCGTTCCTTGAAATTCGGAACAAGGATTGTTCTTAGCTCCATCTAGAAGCTGTTGCAAGACATAAATGGATTCACATTCTTAGAAATTTAAAACACTCTAACTAGTTGTCTGGTGCAAGTAGCAGTGTATTCATAAAGATGGGGGGCCACTTAACCAAGTAGAAATGATGTCATTAAGTTCTATCCATCCCATCTGGCATTCTCTCTCCCTTGCTCCAAGTACAGCACAGGTGACAAGTACGTAGCTCTCTTCTTCCATCTCTTACCATTCCTTTCACAAAAATGTACCATCTGATTATATCTGACAGCTGGATTGACTGCTAACAGCCTTGTTGAGATTTTTCTGTCACTTTAGAAATATTATTGTCAAGATTTTTATTTGATGGCTAGTAAGCTTTACTAGGGAGTAGAACAATCTTTTGCTGCTAAATTGAAATTTATAGGGGGGGAATAAAGAGAGAGATAGCCAAAAGAATGGGATATGAAATTATGAAGAGTACACAAGCTGCCTTGATAACTGACTTTATGAAGGTTTTCCAAGAATATTTTTATCTGATTGGCTATTTTATACATGATATTTATTTTCAGCATGCATATGCAATGTGTACCTTTTGAGTCAAGTCCTGGCAACCCAGCAACTCTTCGATTTTCTAGGAAGTAGATTGCCAGGCCTTTCTTCTGAGACAATGGAGGGTTAAGTGACTTGCCCAAGGCCACAAGGAGTGCTAGTGGGAATCAAACCCTGGTCTCTTGGCTACAAAGCCAGAGTTCTAACCACTAGGCTAGTCCTCTGTAGGTACTAATTTAAGCAGCTCTATTGTGGATTGCTGAAGGATAACAAAACAGAAGGAATATGGGACAAGAAAATGTTAGTTCCCAACAAAGCAAATCTAGAAGATGCAAGATTTTCAAATGAACATCATTTAGAGCAGTGCTTTTCAACCCTCTCCTGGAGGCACACCTTGCCTGTCAGGGTTTCAGGATCACTACAATGAATAGGCATGAGACAGATTTACATATAAGGAGTCTCTTCCATATGTAAATTTATCTTATGCATATTCATTGTGGTAATTCTGAAAACTTAATTGGCAAAGTGTGCCTCCAGGAGAGGGTTGAGAAGCATTGATTTAGAGCCTGATTCACTTAAGGATTTGTATTCATTCTGTGTTAGTGGGTAAAGCTCACAATGAATCCATTTAATGTTTATGATTTTTTAAAAATCCTGGTTGGTGCATGATTGAATGTTTTGCTCAAGGCATCATACAAAATAAGCCTGAAAAATGTAACAATACATGAAGAAAAAAAAAGTAAAGATCAGCGGGTTGTGCAATAATGTGGAAATAGGTCCTTTGCAGAGCACGGAATTAAGAGAGGAAGCCTATGCACTGAAAACAACAACTCCATCTCTTGCAAGTGTGCAAAGAAGTTAAGAAGACATGCTACCAAAATAAGACAATGGCTGAGCTAGGAACTGAGAAGACTGGGAGCAGAGATAGAGGGAAGGGTCTAGTAGTGCCTTGATTTTTAACCTAGTCCTTGGGGTACACCCATCCAGTCAGGTTTACAGGATATCCACGATGAATATGCAAATCTATCTCATGCATATTCATTGTGGATATCCTGAAAATCTGACTGGATGTCCAGAGGACTGAATGGAGAACCACTATCTAGTGCTTAAAGTGATAGACCAAGAAGCAGGAGACCAAAGTCCAAAAGCCTACTTTACCACTGACCTTAACCAAGCCAATTTATCTCTTTGTTTCATAAGTACCAATTAGATTATAAACTCCTTGGACAGGAATTCATTGAGCCTGTATGTAATTTGTAATACAACACTCAAGTTTGGGGCAGCATATAAATTCCTGCATAAATAGAGGTGCACAAATTGACAACAGAGTTCACACTGTATAGGTCAAGGGCATGATACAAATGCCAAGAAAATTGAGTTTATATCTGAAAATGATTTAAATAAGGCTTATTTTCCTGACAGTATTTTTAGCATTAGCAGTGAGCTTCTGAACTTGACTTGCAAACTGCTGCATAATATGTGGTGCAGACAAAAAGGGTGCCTGGGAAGGATTTGGCATAGCTTGGGATGTTCTGGGATCTTTCTTCTGTTCAATTTATACACAGAAGTCCAAAGTGAAGATTCAGCACTGTTAGTTTAGTAGCTAGCAGCATGTGTTTACCTTATGATGATTTACAGTGCAGGAACTCATGCTGCTGGAATGAAAAATCAGTTTTGACACCAACATTATTTGTCTCAATTATATAAGTGATATATTTGTAGAACATCATCATTGTACAAATTGCTGTACAAGAAAAGGGAAGAAAAAGAGATCAAATACACAAGCTACATGGAATCATCAAAAAGCAGGTAAGAATGGGGGGGGGGGGTGTAGCACTTTTATCCTTCGTCAAAGGATTGACAAAGGATAAAAATGGGAATTTGGGAAATGGGATCATTCCACCTTTGCAAGAAAGAAATATTTGAATAAGTGTCAGGTATGCAATGTATAATGCACTTTTTAAGATATCATACATTCAATAGACAGAAATATGAGAAATGGAAAATGTCTAAACCAAAAATTACATGAAAAATCATAATAACATAGTAAAGAACATCAGTTGAGATCAACTGGCCCAGGCTATGCTTGACGTGTCCACTTCATGTCTCAACCTCAGGGAACATATGCAGATAGTTCACGAAGTTTTGCAAAACTTTGGCAGCCATTCAACATTACATCCAATTCAGCAGTTTCTAAAGTTGTGTCCTCCTTGTGTCAAGCCACTCCCTTCAAAATTCATCAAAGATCCACATCTCGGTCTATTACCTTTCATTTACAAGAGGGACGTTTAACCTCAATGTGGAAAGCTGCACTTATTCGTTCCCTTCTGAAAAGAACAATTTAGACACAACAATACCTCCAAATTATCAGCTTCTTTCAAATCTACCATTCATCTCATTTTCAAACAGTTTACAGGCTTCTTGGAAAAGCCCATTGCTATTCATCCTCATCAATCAGGATTCAGAGTTTGCATAGCACAGAGACCTCCCAGGTCACCATGATTAATATGATTAGGCTTAATGCAGACAGTGGTAAAGATACAATCATAATTTCATTAGGCCTTACTTCAGCATTTGATCTGATAGACCATTAACATTTTCCCTAAAAACTAGCAGATCTTGGAATGAGAGGCACAGTGCTGCCCTGGTTCAAGTCTTTCTTGGAGGGTAGATTTACCTGGGTCTTCTGGAACACAGAAAAATCATCTCGGAAGATAGCTCCCTATGAAATGGTCCTCCAGGGATCAATTTTATCACCAGTTTTATTTACGCTCTTCTTAGCTACTCTCTTCACTCTCCTCCAGAGGCTTGGAGTAGTTACATTCTCCTGCACCATGACATTCAGTTATAGCCCTTCCAACCTAGACCAGCAAGAGCTTAACTTCTGTTTAGTCAAAGCCACTAATTGGTTAGATTCCCAGAGGCTGAAGCTCAATCCTGAAAAATCAGAAACCATCTGCTCCCCTCGTAGTGCAATCACTCCAACCAATGCACCCCACATTCAAGGCTCTCCACTTCAACTCAAAAGCGATAGTAACCATACTTTTTACACAAGCAGGTCTCTGCCCTTGTCCACTCATCATTCTTGTTTTAAGGATAATATGAACAATTACTTTCATGCTAGAAAGGAAAGACTTACAGTGCCTCATTCACATGCAAACGTTTAACCGATTGGACTACTGTAATGCCCTCCTATCAGAAGGAAGAGGGACATTACTGAAAAGAGTACAAACAGTCCAAAATACAGCAGGTGGACTGCTACATATCGCTAGTAGATATCATCACATCATTCCACTGCTGTTGGAACAGCATTGCTTGCCCATAGTTGTTAGAATACAGTTTAAAGTCCTTATTCTAAACCACTGGGCACTTTATACAAGAAAACAGGGATCTTTTCTCGTCCCACATACTTCAATATGCCCCATAATAACTATACATCAAGACTTGTTATAGCCACCCTCAACAAGAGAAGTCATTCATGAGGTAACACATAAATTATCCTTTTCTTACTTTATACCTCTATGGTGAAATGATGGAGTGTGCAGATCCTAGATTCTCATGCAAAAGAAAGCTATTCTAGATTCAAAATCTGCTCTCAAAACATGGCTGTTTTGGCAAGTTTTTAATACCTGTTCATGAACTCTGGACTCCTATTAATATTTGTTGAGCCATGGGATGACAGTGATTGTTGTGCCTTTTTTTGAGACTCATTATTCATACCTTATATGGTCTCAGGGAGGGGAGGATAGGTGTTAGACGGGGGAAGAGTGCAAATTGTATTAGATGTCCTATTGTATCCTGTCTTGTCTGATCCCTGAGACAAATGTTATATCCTTATTTTATTGTAAACCTCTTTACTCTTCAGTATGTGAAAAGTGGTTAATCAAATATAATAAACCTTAAGGTGGATTATTTTAGAAGCCCTATTCTCATTTTAAATGTGGATAGATTGCCAGAAAAACATGGAAGCTGTGCCCACATCTAAAATACCATTTTAGAAAGGTCATGAGATGCATGTTTCCGCATCAGCCACGTTGATCTTTGCATGTCTCCGCAGTGGGCATTCTGGGGAAATTTCTAAGAATGGCTTGGGCGGCACAAGCAGCTGCATGTCCACTATGTACTTCACATAAACCAACAATATGCAGGACAGATTTCTTAAACATGCCAGTTTACTCCCACTATAAATCACAAGAATGGGCCTTTGTTTTTTGTTGGGATTGCTTGTGGCATTTGGTGACTGGAGGAGCTTGGCTTGCAAGTTTATGTTTGACTGTTATCCAGGGCCGGATTTACGTATACGCCATGTACGCCATGGCGTAGGGCCCACAACCGGCAGGGGCCCACCAAAAATAGAACCAGGTTTTTTTTTTTTCAATTCGATTAAAAAAAAAACCTGGTGGCTGCCGCCGCGGGGCCCCCTCTGCTGCCGCGGGGGCCCCGTCTACAAGATGGTATGGTCTGGTCGGGTCGGGTCGGGTCGGGTCTCGTCTCCCTCCCGGCTGCGAGAGACGCGAAGATAGAGCGTCTCCTCGCGTCTGTGTTAAGCCCGCAGGGGCTGATGGGATTTCCCATCAGCCCCTGCGGGCTTAACACAGACGCGAGGAGACGCTCTCCCTTCGCGTCTCTCGCAGCCTGCAGCGAGGGAGGGAGAGAGACCCGACCCGACCCGACCGGACCGGACCCGACCCGACCAGCTTGTAGACGGGGCCCCCGCGGCAGCAGAGGGGGCCCCGCGGCGGCAGCCACCAGGTTTTTTTTTTAATTAAATTTTACTTTAGGCCGGGGGGGGGTAGGAGTCCTATCCCCCCCGGCCTAAAGTAAAATTTAATTTAAAAAAAAAACCTGGTGGCTGCCGCCGCGGGGCCCCCACTGCGGCCGCGGGGGCCCCGTCTACAAGCAGGTCGTGTCGGGTCGGGTCCCGTCGGGTCTCTATCCCGCCCTCCCTCGCTGCAGGCTGCGAGAGACGCGAAGATGCGTCTCTCGCAGCCTGCAGCCTGCAGCGAGGGAGGGAGAGAGACCCGACCGGACCCGACCAGCTTGTAGACGGGGCCCCCGCGGCAGCCACCAGGTTTTTTTTTTAAATTAAATTTTACTTTAGGCCGGGGGGGGTAGGACTGGTAATGGGCTATGGGGGGGGGGTAGGACTGGTAATGGGCTATGTGGGGGGGGGTAGGACTGGTAATGGGCTATGGGGGGGTAGGACTGGTAATGGGCTATTGGGGGGGCTGGGGCTGGAAATGGACTGGGGGGGTAGGGCTGGTAATGGGCTATTGGGGGGCTGGGGCTGGAAATGGGCTGGGCTGGGGGGGTTAAGGCTAGAGGTGGGCTGATGGGGTTAGGACTGGTAATGGACTGTGGGCTGTTGGGGGGGGGCTTAGAACTGGCAATGGGCTTTGGGGGGGGTTAAGACTGGTAATGGGCTGTGGGCTGATGGGGGCTGTCTGGTAATGGGCTATGGGGGGGCTAGGACTGGAAATGGGCTGGGGGGTTAAGACTGGAGGTGGGCTGATGGGGTTAGGACTGGTAATGGGCTGTTGGGGGGGGATTAGAACTGGTAATGGGCTTTGGGGGGGTTAAGACTGGTAATGGGCTGTGGGCTGATGGGGGTTGTCTGGTAATGGGCTATAGGGGGCTAGGACTGGAAATGGGCTGGGGGGTTAAAACTGGAGGTGGGATGATGGGGTTAGGACTGGTAATGGGCTGTGGGCTGATGGGGGGGGTAGGACTGGCAATGGGCTATGGGGGGCTGACTGGAAATGGGTTGATGGGGTTAGGACTGGAAGTGGGCTGATGGGGGGTTAGGACTGGTAATGGGTTATAGGGGGGGCTTAAACTGAAAATGGGGTGATGGGGGGTTAAGGACTGAAAATGGGGTGATGGGTTAAGGACTGTAAGTGGGGTGATGGGGGGGCTAGGACTGGAAATGGGCTGATGGATGGCTAGGGCTGGAAATGGGCTGATGCAGGGACTAGAAGGGAATGGATGCTGGGTGAGGCTGGAACTAGAAGGGAGCTGATGTTGGGGGAGGATTAGAATGGGATGGGGCTGGAAGAGTAAAATGGAGAAGGGAAAAATATTTTGTGTGGGAGGGATAAAAAATCTACAATTGGCCGGGTATTGGGAGAGTAAGTGGGGATTGAGGATGGAGGGGTAATATTTGAGTGGATGAAATAGGAATGAGGAAAGAGCAAAAGGAGAAAGATTAGTATGTTAAAGCAGATGTAGAGAGAGAATGGAAAAAATCTAGAAGAGAGAAGAAAGGACAAATGGACAGCAGACGATGGAGAGTTAGCAGAAGACACGAAGAAACCAGAAGAAAGTGGCTGGAGCAATTGCAGCTGAAAAAAATGCACAAAAGGTAGAAAAATATCTCTTTATTTTGAATTTATTAATTGGAATATGTCAGCTCTGGTAAATGTGCATCATTAACATCTGTGCTTTGTTTAGTACAAGAGCAAATTAATGTATTGTTTTATTTCTACAGTGTTGTACATTCCAAGTTTGGCTTTTGGGATTCCCAGTTTAATTATTGTCTTCCTATTTCTAAATTGTGATTACTTGTTTGGTGATGGTCTATGTTCTGCATGTGTAACTGAGCTGAGGTGTTCTGTTTATATAATTCCTATTTGACATTGCCACTTGTTCTCTTTCCCCAGTAGGTCATGTATTGTTGTTCTCTGAAATGTATTGGTTTAATATTTGCAGTGTTGCCTTTTGATTGGTAGAGTATGGTGCTTTGTGAGTCCTGGTAGTGCTGTTAGGATACGGCGGGTTTACTATGGGCAGTGTTTGTAGTAGTTCCTAATGTGTCTGGCAGTTGGCACTGGATTATAGTAATGTAGAAATCTTTTAGTCTTTCTTTATCCATACACTCATTAAGAGGCACGTTTACTAAAAGTTAGTATATGGTAACATTATGCAAATATTTATGCAAATGAGGCCCCTTATGCAAATGAGGTCCGCACCCCCCTTGGGCCGCCCCTGCTGGGGGCCCACAATTTTTGTTGGTGTAGGGCCTCACTCAAGGTAAATCCGGCCCTGCTGTTATCTGTGTACACGTACATGTGTCTTTTGAGCTACAATTTGTTTCCCTGTAGTCTATCCTATGCCTTTCTCAAATCTATTCTCCCCCTTTCCAAGATCCCTGTAGATTTCCACTCCCTGATTTCCTTTTCCCTCCAGCTATGCCAAACCCTCAGTGACCCACTCCCAAATCCTTGGTGTGTCGGCTCCCTGTTGCCCAGTTCCCTGCTGCCTTCTGTCTGTATGTGCCCCAGTGTTCCCTGCAACCTGTCCCTATATGGTTCCCTGCAACCTCGGGGGGGGGGGGGGGTATGTGGTAGGAGCCATTGGGTGTTGGTGGAGGGAGGCAGAAGCCATGGATGAGATGAACACATGGTTTGCACTGGCCATGCTACATGAGGCCCACACGGAGCATAGGACAACCACCAGGAGTTACCCTTATCAGAGGAACTATGGGCCCAGGACTCAATTCCTGAACCTCACAGATGAGCAGTGCCTCACCAGGTTCCACTTTGATAAGGCAGCCATCCACCCTCTCTACCAGGAGCTACAGCTGCTCCTTCACTTCATTACACAGAGGAGCCAGACATGATTATCCACCTCAAGGTCACCACAATCCTTGCCTTCCTAGCCACTGGCAGTTTGCAGTCTGTGTTGGCTGCCACTGTGGATCTGAGCCAGTCAGCTGTATCATAGTACATCTCTCAGTTCCAGAGGGCCTTTCTAGCTCATACTGCAGAGGCAGCAAACCATGGTGCAATAAGCCCTACACCAGCCCACTCCACATGCTCAGAGGTTGCACTGTACACTGGTAGCTGCAACACTTGGCCGAAAGAGCCCAAGGCTAAAATGTCTGCCTAGCACATGAAATACCCTGCTACAATACTCTAAAATATGTACACTCTCCCTCTACCTACACAAGTGATAGAGGTTACCTGCTAAGGTGGTGGTTCCTGAACCCTATCATGGCACCACACAGAGACAGAGGAATGGTACAACAGGGCTCGCAGGCATATGTGCACCATCATCAAGAAGACATTTGGCCAGCTCAAGAGCTACTTCCAAGAGGGCAGGATGGCTTGCGGGACTGTTCCCTCTGATTTCACAAATCCAACTGGACCACTAACAATAGAGTATTCTTGTACTTTACACCCTTACTCTGGAACACCCTACCTGATAAATTGAGAGCTATCAAGAATTTCTCCATATTCTGCAGTGAACTTAAAACACATCTTTTTTGTGCTCCATTTTGGGAATACACTGGAACCAAGCAACATTGATCCAAACTAAAATCCCACCTAAAAATCCATCCCATACCAAGTAGATCTTCGTCTGTTCTCTATATGATTCTGATTGATTGCAACCTATCTTGTGAATATGTTCTGTAAACAGCACACATGCTGTAAATACCGCATGAGCTCTAAATAACAGCAAAACACCTTACACTGCCATGTTTATTTATTTTTATTTATTTAGACAGTTTTGGATACTGCCTTATCCTTCAATCAAAGCGGTCACAACACAATTGGGGGATACATTTAACACGTGGGGATATGAGACACATACACTAATACTTACAGGGAACATGGGCAATGGAGGGTTAAGTGGCTTGCCCAAGACCACAAGGAGCATCTGTGGGACTAGAAACCCCAGTCCTTCTGGCCCAAGGTTGCTGTCCTCTAGTGGGATTTGAACCCCCGACCTTCCGGCCTGAAGTACCTTGCCCCAACTACTAGGCTACTCCTCCCACATGTTAAAGTCACACGCACTTTCTGTAAATAGTTCCCATGTTAATGTTGATATTCATCTGAAATGTTCCATGTAACTGGTTTGGTTTTTCCATTAGTTCTCTGTAAACCGCATTTGATCTCTTGAAAATGCAGTATATAAATGCCAACAAATAAATAAATAAATAAAAGGTTGATCTCTAACCACTGGGCTATGGCTATAAGACAAGTATTCAGGAGTTGCAGATCAGGGACACAAGGGTCAAGGAATGTCACTAACTGAATGTTATTGGCAAAAAGAGGACCTGAAATTCCTAACAATTGGATCAGCAGTCTAATAATGAGAGGAATAGATTGAATAGGATAAGGGACAGAATCAAGCCCTGGGGGATTCTACAGGTCAAGTGATGTACAGAAGAGATATCAGAATTTGTAGTAATGATAAATGTACAGTTAGTTAGAAATTAGGTGAACTAATTGAGGTCTAAGCCAGTGGCATATAAAGGGTGGGGCAGTGGATACAGTCCACCCTGGGTGCCAGCCAGGAGGGGGGCCGAAATTCTAGGCTTGCGTCCATGGCAAACTTACTAAACTCCTTCGCTGGCTTGCCACACTGCCTCTGTACTGGGTCCACCAACTGTTCCATCCCAATACCTGCCCTCATCTCTGGGGCAGCAAAGTTGGTGTGCCCTGGGCATACCAGCTGTCTTGTACCCCTCCCCTTGTGATAGTTTTGGCTCACTCAATTATTGTAGCCATTTGGTCACTACATCTATGACTACCTTTCTGTCTGTGGGCCTTATGGCATATATTAGTCTGCCATTGCTATGAATGCTTGGGCTGTATATGTGTGCTCACTCTTCCAGCCAGGTGCTGCTTATGCATCTGGATGTTTGAGCGCATGTGGCTGCATGGATCTCTTGCACTGCTTTGACTGCTGTTGCTCTTTACTGACCCTCAGAGGTGCCCTAGGTGTCGAGTTTAGAAGGCCCAAGTACATGCAGCATATTTTCTAAAATTGCCTCAGATTTTCCCACATTTGTTCTTGCACATCCCTGCCATGGGCTAAATGTTCTCTGATTCTCTAATATTTTGTGAAAGATAAGCATACAGCGTCCCATATATTAAACCAAACCCATCTCCCCTCTCTACCGGGTCTTTCATCCTACCTCTCAACCCTGTTTCTACCACTCCCCTCTTCCCATTTCTCAACCCTGTTCTACCACTCCCCTCTACAGTGCAAGTTTAAATTCTGTTAGAGTTGCCTTCATCACACTGATGAAGCTCTTGCCTTCTTTGCTTTTTAGAAAAGCCACCCAGTTTTCTGTTCTCTGTCTGCCCTTGCAATTGTGCTCCATGCCTGTCTTAAGCATATTTAAATTTTGGTAGTAGAATAAAATGGGCTTTACGGCAATAATAAATAGGGACCTTAAAGTCTTGGAGTACACACCACTCCAGTTATATTTGTAGCCTATTGCCCAGATGGAGCTCACTCAAGATCAGGGTTAAGTCCCACAGACCTCTCACAAATCCTGGCATGAATTTTCTGATAGGGAGAAAGGATCTTCCTTTCAGGGTCCAAGGTATATTCTTTAAGTCCAAGTAGACACTACCTACAGAGTTTTCATGTTCCAAAATTAAAGTATATACTGGGAAATTATTTTTCAGAGCAAACCAATGCCATTATAACTGTTTAAGTTGCAGTTTCAGAGGATACAGTTACAAAACAAAATGGGGATTTCTCATCCTCACTTGCATGCTCTCCTGGAACACCCATGCTGGACTTCATTCTGTCTTTGAACTGATGCCAATTTCCCTATTTCTCCAAATGCTTGAATCTCTCCTTTTTTTTTACTCTGGACTCCTTTGGACTCCTGAAGAAAGCACTGGCTGGATAGCTCTATACCTTGCTCCTTTTACCTTCCATTTGGCTGGATACCTTTGGATAGGCACATGACATACACTTCTCATTACTTCTATGAAGATTTTCATTCACTCCTTGAC
This sequence comes from Ichthyophis bannanicus, assembly GCA_033557465.1. NCBI lineage: Eukaryota > Metazoa > Chordata > Amphibia > Gymnophiona > Ichthyophiidae > Ichthyophis > Ichthyophis bannanicus. The sequence continues at coordinate 97,996,270 of CM066040.1, read as the reverse complement.
TTCAAACCAAGGACATCTCTCCCTACAAAAGGTAGACTGGGGGAAAGAGGTTTACTCTCCACTTCACCACTGAATTCCTCAAGAAGAGCTGCTTATAGTGACATGCCAAAAGCACCACCACAAGGACTACTGTATGGTCCTCTGAATCCGCTGCAGGAAATCAGAGGCTTGCTTCTTTCTTCTACAGGTCCCCTAGGAGCTGCTGCCCTCAACAACTGCTTAGTCTGCCTAATGGTTAAGCCAGCCCTGATCTACCAAAATAAAACTGTTGCTGTCAAGCTGTAGTACTAGCTGTAGGACGTCCTGGTGTTCATGTCCTACTGAAGACAGTTAAATGAGCAAATCATGTAAATCTTTACCATTGCAGTTCTTCACCTAGTGGTTCTGCCTTTCACCTCTATCACTGAATTAGTAGGTTTGTCCTCCATTTACTGCAGTATTTAAAAAAATCAAAGCAATACTTGAACACCAAAAGGCTCCCTTGACATGGGTCTTAGTCCTATTCCAAGAGCAAACAATTGTCTATAATCAGCCACCAGGGACAGCCCAAATACTTAAGAGCCTTCGTAGCCCATTGAAAGGAAACTGAAATTGCAGGGATACCGGTTCTTTCTCTCCCCCAAATTTATGTCTAAGACTTCCAATTTTTCCATATTAGCCCAGAACCCCAACACCCTCCTGTATTCCTCCAGTTCCCTAATTACCACCACCAGGATATGGCAGCCTGTGAAGGTGCATGGCCCTGAGCTGTTGTTGAGACCTGTAAGGTATGGGTTTGTCTGTTTTTGTCATCTGTTTGATTTGTATTTAGATTTTTGGTATTATTTTTATATTTCATTTTTTGTTTGTAAACCATTTTGATGCATATGGCTAAAAGTAGTATATCAAGTACTGAATAAACATAAAGCATAGTTACTCACCTGTAACAGGTGTTCTCCAGGAACAGCATGAATCAGTCCTCACATATGGGGGTCGTCGGCACCAACGGAGCCCTCGCGGAAGCATCCTCCCAGCTTTCAAAGAAAGCCTTTGGGAGATGCCACCATGCATACATGGCCCCCTTCCCACCCAAGGGTGTCATCTTACTTAGTCAGATGACGTAGCTAAAAGACAGCAAAAATAAAAGATGGTAAAGGAGCAACTCCAAGGGGAGGAGAGAGGTTTGTGAAGACTGATTCCTGCTGTCCCTGGAGAACACCTGTTACAGATGAGTAACTACGCTTTCTCCAAGAACAAGCAGGAAGTCTGTCCTCACATATGGGACTCCCCAGCTACATTTGGAGGAGAGGAGGGACAGGGGAGATATGATTCAGACCTTTAAATACTTAAAGAGAAATGATGAACAAACAAACCTCTTCCAAAGACAGGGAAGCTGTAAAACTAGAGGGCATAACATGAAGCTGCAAGGTGGTAAATTGAAAGGCAATGTCAGGAAAGCGTAGTTACTCACCTGTAACAGGTGTTCTCCAGGAGCAGCAGGAATCAGTCCTCACATATGGGTGACGTCGGCGCCGACGGAGCCCTCGCGGAGCAATTTTCCCCAGCTTTCAAAGAAAGCCTTTGGGAATTGCAGCGCGCATGCGCGGTCGCCTTCCCGCCCAAGGGTGCCATCTTAGCCAGTCAGATGACATAGCTAAAAAAGACAGCATAAAAATTTGCAAAAAAACTAAAGCAGATGATTGCAACTCCAAGGGGAGGAGGGAGGGTTGTGAGGACTGATTCCTGCTGCTCCTGGAGAACACCTGTTACAGGTGAGTAACTACGCTTTCTCCAGGACCAAGCAGGAAGTCAGTCCTCACATATGGGACTCCCAAGCTTAAGGCTACCGGAGACCCTAAGCACAAAAATGAGCTCCCTCTAGCTCAGCAGCACAGAAGGAAGGAATCTTCGCTGAATTATTACCCACCGGTAGCCCACATCCGGGATGGAGGGTAGGAGTTGCTCAGACCTCAAAGAGATTACGGAGGACTGCCTGTCCGAAAGCACTGTCCCTGCGGGACTCCCTCTCGAGACAGTAATGGACCGCAAAAGTCTGGCTCGAAGACCAAGTAGCAGCCCGGCAGATGTCTGCCAGCGGAACAGAGCGGAGGTAAGCCACTGACGTAGCCTCTGCCCGAACGCAATGAGCCGTGACTCGACCTTCCAAGGAGAGTCCGGCTGCCCCATAAGCCCAAGTGATACAGTCCGCAACCCAGATGGACAGAGTACGCTTGGAGACCGGGAGCCACAATTTATTGGGGTCAAAAGACACAAAAAGCTGAGCAGCTTTACGGTGCTCCCGCGTACGGTCAAGGTAGAAGTTCAATGCTCTTCTACAGTCCAGGGTATGGAGGACCGTTTCAGCTCGGCTGGAGTGTGGTCTGGGAAAGAAGGTCGGAAGTACCACCTCCTGATTGATGTGAAAAGGGGAGACCACTTTTGGAAGAAATTTTGGGTGAGTCCGTAGGACTACCCTATTTTTGTAGAACCGAGTGTAAGGGGGATCAGACACGAGGGCCTGCAATTCACTTACGCGTCTAGCGGAAGTGAGGGCTATCAAGAACAATGTTTTCCAAGAAAGAAAACGGAGAGAACAGGTAGCCATAGGTTCAAAAGGCGGACAGGTGATCCGCTGCAAAACCACATTCAGATCCCAGTCAGGTGCTGGCGGGCGCAGAGGTGGTTTAAGTAGAAGGAGACCTCGGAGAAACCTCGCTACAAGAGGGTCGCTGGAAAGAGGTCTGCCGTCCACCGGCACATGATGTGCTGAAAGAGCACTGAGGTGAACTTTGACGGAGTTGGACTTAAGTCCCAGATTAGAGAGGTATAGCAAGTACTGCAGAATCACCGACACCGGGCAGGAGAAGGGATCCTGAGACTGTTGGGTACACCAAACGGAAAAGCGACGCCATTTAAGGGCGTAGCATTTGCGGGTAGAAGGTCGCCGAGAAGCTAGGACGACCTCTTCCACCTCTGCCGGCAGAAGAAGGGGAGCAAGGACTACCCTCTCAGCAGCCAGGCCATTAGATTGAGAGATCTGAGGTTGGGGTGTAGCAGAGACCCCTGATCCTGAGTGAGGAGATCCGGTTGTAACCCCAGAGGGAATGGATCCTCCACCGCTAATTGCAGCAGGAGTGGAAACCACGGCTGTCGGGGCCAGCGAGGGGCCACCAGGATCATGAAGGCTTTGTCTTGGAGAACCTTGAAAAGAGTTCGAGAGACTAGCGGGATGGGAGGGAAAGCGTACAGAAGGCTCTCCGACCATGAGAGTAGAAAAGCGTCTGCCGCAACTCGAAGGGGATGTGGCTGACGAGAGCAGAAGCGAGGAAGTTGCCGGTTGAGAGGGCTGGCAAAGAGATCGATCGTGGGGAGGCCCCACTTTAGAAAGAGCTTCTGAACTACCAAGGGATCCAGGTGCCACTCGTGCGGCTGGAGGATCCTGCTGAGTTTGTCCGCCAGGCAATTTTCTTGGCCTGCGAGATAAACTGCCTTGAGAAGAACGCCGTGACTGACGGCCCAAGAGCAGAGCTTCTGTGCTTCCCGACAGAGAAGGAAGGAGCCCGTGCCCCCCTGCTTGTTCACGTAGAACATGGCAACTTGATTGTCCGTCTGGACAAGGACGGACTGGTGAGAGGTCAGGTGGGAGAAGGCCTTGAGAGCCAGGCGGATCGCTCTGAGCTCCAGGAAGTTGATCTGCTGAGCAGACTCCCACGTGGTCCAGAGGCCCTGAGTACGTGCCCCTTGGCAATGTGCTCCCCAGCCCAGGAGGGATGCATCCGTCGTCAGCACCTGGGCCGGCTGAGGTGACTGAAAAGGCATGCCGAATACCAGGTTCGGCCGATGAAGCCACCACCGGAGAGACGAGATCAGCGGCTCGGAGACGCGCACTAGGTCTGCTAGGCCGCCTGTGGCTTGTTGCCACTGCTTGCGGAGACACCATTGAGCAGGCCGCATATTCAGGCGGGCATTGGGGGTCACATGGACGGTGGAAGCCATATGGCCGAGTAGTCTCAGGAAGCGCCTGGCGGAGACCAGGGGCTGGCTGCGAAAACGGTCGGCTAGGTCCATGAGCCGTTGAGCCCTGTCGAGCGGTAGGAACGCTCGTGCCTGAGGAGTGTGCAGCCTTGCGCCGATGAACTCGAGATCCTGTGAGGGGAGCAAAGTGGACTTTGCGAAGTTTATAACAAAGCCCAAGTACTGCAGAAGAGTCACCGTGCGGCGTGTGGCGTTGGTGACCTCCGGAGCGGACGCTGCTCTGATGAGCCAGTCGTCGAGGTACGGAAAGACATAGAGGCCGTGAAGCCGGAGATGGGCCGCCACCACCGCGAGACATTTTGTGAAGACCCGCGGTGCGGAGGACAGGCCAAAGGGCAGTACTCTGTACTGGTAATGATTTCCTGCCACCACAAACCTTAGGTATTGGCGGTGGCTTGGGTGGATGAGGATGTGCGTGTAGGCATCCTTTAGATCCAAGGAGCATAGCCAATCTCCCTGCTGGAGGTAGGGCAGAAGGATTCCAAGGGTAAGCATCTTGAACTTTTCCCGCACGAGGAATCTGTTGAGGTTGCGCAGGTCCAGGATGGGTCTGAGGCCTCCTGTCCTTTTTGGTACTAGAAAATACCTGGAATAAAAGCCTTGACCTCTCAGGTGGTGGGGCACCGGTTCCACCGCCTGTTCCTGTAGGAGACCTGCTAACTCCTGAAGGAGTAATTCCCTGTGCAGAGGGAGTCGTGGAGGTTCTCCCGGAAAATAGGAGGGAGGGACCTGTTGGAAGTGGAGAAGATAGCCTTCTCTCACGACTTGAAGCACCCAGGCATCTGAGGTGATGCTGGACCACCTGTGGGCGAAGTGAACCAGCCGGCCTCCGGTGCTGGGAGGAACCAGCGGAGGGGGAGAGGCTATGCTTAAGGAGTCAAAAACCCCCACCCTGCTGAGCAGGGGCTGGTGGTGCAGGCTTGGGGGCTTGCTGCCTACGGGACCCGTTACCCCGTCCCTTGGCCTGCTGGCCCTGTTGGGGAGCTGCAGGGGCCTGATATTGGGGGTATTGTTTGTAGGCAGCCGCCTTTCTCGGGTAAAAGGACTTCTTTCCCGAGCCCTTCTTTTTCTGGGAAGGGGCGGAGGTCTTCCTAGAAAGCCTAGTCCTGGTGAGAGTCTCCGTCTCGATCTGTGCAGCCTTTTCAGCCATGGGCTTGCCAAAGAGGTTCTCGCCTCGGCAGGCGACATCGACCAACTTGTCCTGCACCCAGGGCTCAAGGTCAGACGACTGAAGCCAAGCCTGTCGGCGGGCACCGATGCCGGCTGCGGCCACTCGAGCCGATGCTTCAAAGCCATCATAGGCTGCTCGGGATATGAATTTTGAGCATTCCCGAATGCCAGAGGACAAGGCCAGGAACCTCCGCAAGGGTTCCTCGGACAAACCAGCAGAGAATCCGGCTAGCTCCTTAGCCAGGTCTCGGAGATACATGCCCATGTATAGCTGGTAGGTCTGGACACGACACGCGAGCATAGAGCCCTGGAAACACTTCTTACCAAGGCCATCCAGGTTATGGGCCTCCCTGCCAGGAGGCACCGAGGAGTGCATCTTCTGGCTCTTAAGACGATGCATGGCCGATCCCACTACCATGGAATGGTGTGGTAGCTGTGCTTTTTGGAAGCCAGGGCTCTTGCGGACTCGATAGATAGAATCGACCCGCTTGCTCAGGACCGGCGAGGAGGCCGGACTCTCCCACATGCGGAAGAGTAGTCGTTCCAGCATGGGAGGAACCGGTACAGTAAAGTGTTCCCTGGCGGGAGAGTCATACTGGAGGGCGTCGAGCTCTTCGGCTCGAGGCTCCTCCTCGGGATCCGCAGGGAAGGCCAAAGGCTTGGCCATATCCCTGACGAAGTCCGAGAACCGGGCATCCTCCGGGGGGGACTGCTTCCGAGGTTCGGACTCAGGTGAGTCCGAGGGGACACACCGAGTCCGAAAAGAATCAGGCGACTCTTCCTCTTCAGACTCCCAGACCGACTCCGACGAGGACTCGGTGGGGTCGGCCCGGGCAGGGCGCGGCGCCTGCCGCCCCGACGCCGAGGGAGTCGGCGTCGGCGACCTCGGTCCCGAACGGGAGGCCGAGGGTGACCTCGACCGAGGATCGACTCGAGTTCGCATGGACTCGAGGATCGGCTCGGTCTCCGGGGTCGACTTAGACGTCGACGTCCCGGCGGTCGGGGCAGCGGCGCCAGCGAGGCCGGCGAGCAGTGCCCGCTGCTGGTCCATGAAGGCAGACAGTCTGCTCTCCAAGGCCGTCAACCTGAGTCCGAGCTCAGGTGACCCAGCAGTCCCCGACTCGGGCCCCGACGGCGTCGGGCCCGACGTCGGCGGTCTCGGAGGCGAGTCCAGGAGGACCACAGGACTTACCCGAGCAGGCAGCTCCGACTCCAGGCGAGGTCGCTTCGAGAGGTGCTCCTTCTCCAAGGACCCGGGACGGCTATCGGGGCTATGCGACCTGGCCCTCGCGGAGCCAGGAGCGTCCACCGACGCCGCCCTCGCGGGTTTCACCTTCCGACGATGGTCCCCGGAGGGAGAACCCCTATCGGAGGAACTCCGGCGACGGTCCAAGCTGGAACCTCTGGACGCGGAGGCCTCCGACGAGGTCCTGGTACGGCTGGGGTCAGCGAAGATCCTATCCCGCTGATGCCGCCGACTTCTCAACGCTTTGGAGGACATTTTGCCGCAGGGCCCACAGATCATTTCTTCATGATCCGGGCCCAGGCAGCGGAGGCAATTGTCGTGTGTGTCAGTTAGTGACATATTTCGGTCACACTGACCACACCGCTTGAAACCACTGGCAGCCATCGGGGGAAAAAGGGCCCCGGCGAGGTCAAAGGACCGGGCTGCCAGGGAAAAACCGAAAACGAAACTGACTAAGTCAGAAAAACCGAAAAAGAAGAAGAGGACTCGTGACCGGCGTCGCGAGTCCGGGCGGGAAAAAGACCGGCGTCGAACCGAAGGAAAAAAAGAGTAAATTATGAGTAAATATCAACTTTTTCGCGGGGACACGAGGGGTACGTCTGTAGGGCTCCGCAGAAAAAAGAAGACTGGCTAAGATGGCACCCTTGGGCGGGAAGGCGACCGCGCATGCGCGCTGCAATTCCCAAAGGCTTTCTTTGAAAGCTGGGGAAAATTGCTCCGCGAGGGCTCCGTCGGCGCCGACGTCACCCATATGTGAGGACTGACTTCCTGCTTGGTCCTGGAGAAATATTTCTTCACTGAAAGAGTGGTGGATGCTTGGAATGCCCTCCCGATGGAAGTGGTGGGGGCAAACATGGTGATGGAATTCAAAACGGCATGGGACAAACACAGTGGATCCCTTTACAGCAACAGGATAAAAGCAAAATAAACGGTACCATCTAACTTCTGAACTATCTAGCGTCTGAACAAATAAGGGTGCCCTACATGGAGTGGTGGGTTCACCCCTAAACAGAAACAAAAACATGGGGAGGGGTGGCCTGCACAGAGCGACAGGTGCACCTACTCTTGCCATCTTGCTGGGCAGACTAGATGGACCATGCTGGTCTTTATCTGCCGTCACTTACTATGTTACTATGTTACATGCTACAAAAACCCATAGGAAAACAGGGTTCCCTCATGGGGAGCCGCAAACAGCAGCTATTGATTCTGTGCCCACAGACGACAGTAGAACCCCTGCGTCCGATGAAATCAGCACTCCAGTAGCCTGAACACAGAAGGGTCGGAGGGTAGGAGTTGCCTAAACCCCAAAAAGGTTATGGAGCACAGCCTGGCTGAAGGCACTGTCCCATCGGGACTCTCTTTCCAGGTAGTAATTGACTGGGAAGGTATGGACTGAGGACCAGGTGGTGGCCCTGCAGATGTCCACCATTGGGACAGAGTGCAAGTTTGCCACCAAGACCGCCATGGCCTGACACGGTGCGCCGTGATGCGGCCATCCAGCGGGAGCCTCACCTGCTCTTAAGCAAGGGTGACGCAGTCTCCCACCCATGTGGATAGCGTACGCTTGGTCACCGCCTCCCCCAGTCTACTGGGATCATAGGAGATAAAAATCTGAGCAGCTTTGTGGTGGCTCCGAGTGTGTTGGATATAGAAGGGAAAAGCTCTTTTACAGTCCAAGGTGTGAAGGGCCATCTCTGCCCGACTGGAGTGAGGTCTTGGAAAGAAGGTAGGAAGCACCACTTCCTGGTTGAGATGGAAGGGTGACACTACCTTCGGCAGGAATTTGGGGTGTGTACAAAGCACCACTCTGTTCCTATAGAATCTGGTATAAGGCACCTCCACCACAAGGGCCTGGAGCTCGCTAACTCTGCGAGCGGAGGTGGGCGCAACCATGGAAAACCACCTTCCAAGAGAGATAGCAAAGGTGGCAGGTCGCTAGAGGCTCGAAGGGTGGGCGAATGAGCTGCCCCAGCACCATGTTGAGGTCCCATTCGGTTGCCGGAGGGCAAACTGGGGGCTTTGATAAGAGCAGGCCCCTAAGGAAATGGGTCACCAACGGTTGGACTGAGGGGCTTCCTGTCCACCGGATGGTAGTGCGCCGCCAGGGCACTCTGGTGTACTCCGACGGAGTTAGACTTGAGCCCAGACAGAGAGGTGGAGAGGTACTGCATCACTAGAGCCACCGGGCAGAAGAAAGGATCATCCCCGTGTTTGGCACACCAAACTAAGAACCTGTGCCATTTGAGGGCATAAGCCTTATTAGTAGAGGCCTTGCGAAAGGCCAACAGGATGTCTTCAACCTCGGCCAGAAGGTTGATAGAAGCCAGAGTCACCCTCTCAGCAGCCATGCTGTTAGCAACAGGGACCCCAGTTGGGGTGCAGGAGAGAGCCCTCCTCCTGAGATAGGAGTCCCGGGGTGGTCCCCAAGGGGATGGGGGGCTCCACGGTCAACTGTAGCAGCAGCGGGAACCACGGCTGCCTGGGCTACCGAGGGGCTATCAGGATGAGTGAGGCCCTGTCGTGAAGGGTCCTGAACAAGGTCTTGGTGATCAGCGGCGTCAGGGGGAAGGCATACATGAGGCCTTCCAACCATGAGACTAGGAACGCGTCCGCTGCCACCCTGGAGGGGTGGGTCTGCCAGGAGCAGAAGTGGGGTAACTGAAAGTTGTCTAGGCTGGGGAATAGGTCCAACACGGGTTCCCCCCAGAGCCGGAAAAGCCAACTGGCCACTCTGGGGTGCAGCTGCCACGCGTGCACTGGAGAACTCTGCTGAGTCTGTTGGCCAGCAGGTTGTCCTGATCTAGCAGGTGCCCGAAGGAGGATACCCTATTGGCTTGCATATGAGCAGAGGAGCAGTGCCTCCTGACAAATGATACGGAATCCCATGCGTCCCTGCTTGTTCATGTAGAACATCGCCACCTGGTTGTCTGTCTGGACCTGGACCTGGACCAGGACCGGCTGGTGACACAGGTGGTGACAGAAGACCCTCAGAGCTAAGTGTATGGCTTGGAGCTCCAGGAGGTTGATCTGCTGGATGCTCTCGTCTGGCAACCAGTTGTCCCGAGTGCAGATATCTCCACAGTGGGCTCCTCAGCTGAGCAATGAGGCGCCTGTGGTGAGGACCCTCGTGTGGCTTGGGGCCTGAAAGGGCATGCCCGCCTCGAGATGCTGGGGCGACTGCCACCAGACCAGGGAGTCTGCCAACTGGTGGGTCACTGAAACTCTGTCTCGGAGGTGGCCTGTGGCCTGAGACCACTGGTCCTGGAGATACCAGTGCACCATCCTCATGTGGAGGCGAGCGTCTGGGGTGACGTGGACCGTGGAGGCCATGTGCCCAAGGAGGCACAGAAGAAGCCAGGCAGGCACCAAGGGATGGTACTGTATGTCCCGAGCTAGAGACCTGAGACAATTGGCCCAGAACCTGAGCAAGAAGGCCTTCGACAGGAGAGTGTTGAGCTTTGCCCCGATGAACTCTAGGCACTGTGTCGGGAGAAGGTGAGACTTGGGGTAGTTAATGATGAAGCCCAAGTTTTGCAGGACCTGGATGGTGCATGCAGTGGCCTGCTGCACCTTGGAGGCCGTGCCTCCCTTTATGAGCCAGTCGTCCAGGTAGGGAAAGATGAAGACCCCCTGGAGCCGGAGGAAGGCGACCACGACTGCCAGGCATTTTATGAAGACTCTTGGGGCAGAAGACAGGCCAAAGGGGAGCACCCTGTATTGAAAGTGCCTGCCCCCTACTACAAACTGCCTGTGGTTGGGGTGGATGAGGATATGAATATAAGCATCCTTGAGGTCTAAGGAGCATAGCCAGTCTCCCTTCTGGAGGTATGGTAACAATGTTCCAAGGGAGAACATCTTGAACTTCTCCCTCACCAGGAATTTGTTGAGATTGCACAGGTCGAGGATGGGCCTCAGGCCTCCCTTCCTCTTTGGCACGAGAAAGTATCTGGAGTAGAACCCCTTCCCCTTGAGGTGGTGGGGCATCGGTTTCTCCCCCTTGTCCTCGAGACCTGCCAACTCCTTCAGAAAAAGGTCCCGGTGGAGGGGAGACCTGAGGGGCTCTCCCAGGAAATAAGGGGGAGGTATCTGAGCCAGATGGAGGAAGTAACCCACCCTGACTACCCTTAGAACCCAGGAATCGGTGGTGATAGCCACCCACCTCTGGGCATAGAGGGCCAGACATCCCCCCCATGGACTGCTGATCTGCTTGGGGTAGACAGACTATGCTCAAGGAGTCAAAAGCTCTCCCCTTGGCTGGGCCGGGGCCAGAGCCTGAGGTTTTCGAGCCCTCCTCTTACGCGAGCCATGCCCCTGTTCCTTGGCTTGCTGACCCTGTTGGAAAGCCGGGGAGGCCTGATAGGGTGGGTAGTTTTGGTAAGCAGCCCCCTTCCTCGAGTAAAAGGACTTTTTACAAGAGCCCTTCCGTCAGGGAGGGGCAGTGGTCTTCTTAGAGTGCCTGGTCCTCGTCATGAACTCGGTCTCCAGCTTGGCAGCCTTGTTGGTCATGGGTTTGCCAAAGAGGTTCTCTCCTTGGCATGGGACATTGACCAATTTGACCTGAACCCACTGCTTGAGGTCGGACGACTGAAGCCAAGCTTAGTGGTGTGCACTGATTCCCGCCACGACTACCCAGGTCACCAACTCGAAACCATCATAGGCTGCTCAAGATATGAATTTGGAGCACTCATGGATGGCCTTAGCCAGCTTCTTGAACCGCTGCAAAGGTTCCTTGGAGAGACCAGCCGAGAACCCGGTGAGTTCCTTCCCTAGGTCTCTCAGGTACATGCCCATGTACAGCTGGTAGGCCTGGATGCAGCAGATGAGCATTGAGCCCTGGTAGCACTTTCTGCCGAGGGCATCCAGGGTGTGGGCTTCCCTGCCGGGGAGCACCGAGGAGTGCATCTTCTAACTTTTCAGCTGACGCATGGCCAACTCCTCCACCATGAAGTTGTGCGGCAGTTGTGACTTCTGGAAACCCAGGCTCTGGCAGACCAGATACATCGAGTCAAGCCGTCTGCTCACCACTGGCACCAATGCCAGTGTCTTCCACATGTGGAGCATGAGACGTTCCAGGATGAGAGGAATGGGCACCGTGAGCAATTCCCGTGGAGGGGCCTCATATTGAAGGATATGGGTCCTCCTCCAACTCTGTCGGGAATGCCAGGGCCTTAGACATGTCCTTGACAAAATCCAGGAAGCCCATGTCCTCGGGCGAGGACCGCCGCCGAAGTTCCGAGACAGGAGAATCAGAAGAAACGTCGCAGTGGTGACGGGTATCGGGAGACTCCTCGTCCTCCATCTCCTACTCGGAGTAGTCTGTGCAGGACTCGTAGGAGGGCTACTCTGCGGGCCCTGATGTCCCATAGTTGGCACCCAGTAAATCTGCCGGGGATGACCGCGATCCCGTTGAGTGGGACTCAAAGCGCGACCTCGGCCAAGGAACGACTCGAGGCCGAAGGACCTCGAGGATCAGCTCGGCCTCTGGGGATGTCTTGGACGTTGAGGGCCCAGTAGTCGGGGCAGATGAACCAGTCGTGCCAGACAACAGCGCCCGCTGCTGGTCCATGAAGGCAGACAAACTGCGCTCCAGGGCCACCATTCTGGACTCAAGATCAGAAGGCTCCACAGCCTTCGGTGCAGGCACCGAGAAACTCGGGCCCGACGCCAGCTCCCCCGAAGGGGAATCCTTGATGAGGATGGTGTCTTGGGGACCTCGGTCAGATCCTTCTCTGACACCTCGGACAAGCGTCTTGGACTGTGGGACCGGGCCTGGGGAGCTCCTGGCTGGTCGGAACCATCCAAGGATGCCACCTTTTAGGGTTTCTTCTTCTTCCTAGGTTCCCTCAAGGGAGACCCCCTTTCTGAAGACCCACAACAAGGCTCGGGTTCGGAGAGTTCCGCCCAAGATGTCGGGGCCTCAGACAAGGCCCTGGCCTTTGGAGGCATCGGGGACTCAGGGAAACATTTATCGTGCTGCTACCTGCAGCTCTTGAGGGCCTTGCTGGACATCCTCTTGCAGAGACCGCAGGCCGCCGGGTCGTGATCTGGCCCAAGGCAGCGAAGACAGCAGTCATGTGTGTCGGTCAAAGACACGATGGGGGAAAAAAGTACCCCTGTGAGGTCAAAGACTCTGCGAGCTGCTAGTAGGAGAAAAAAGGTGCGAAGGTACTAGAAAAACAAAAACGACACAGAGGCACAGAGGTCGGTAGGCGGGAAGAGTACCAGTGCAATACCAGAGGCGAGTATGAAACTTGGGAAAGAAATAATCAACTTTTTCCAGGGACAAGCCAGACAACGTCTAAAGGGCTCCGCAGAAAAAAGGAGACTGAGCAAGATGGCACCCTTGTGCGGGAAGGGGACCATGCATGCGTGGTGGCATCTCTCAAAGGCTTTCTTTGAAAGCTCAGAGGAAGCTTCCGTGAGGGCTCCATCTGTGCCGATGTCACCCATATGTGAAGACTGACTTCCTGCTTGTTCCCAGAGAAACATACACTTACTACATTTTTTTTTTACTTCATCTGTTCTGTCTTTTGCTACATTTTTTTATCTTGTCTGAATTCTACTTTTACTTTATAAATTTAATGGGATATGCAACTATTTTCATCGTGCATTGTCTTTTTCTCCTTTCTTGCTCTGTACTTTTTCAGTCATGTCAGACAATGGAGCTGCCTCTGAAGTGCCAGAGTCCTCCTGCTAAGGATCTTCACCAGTAGATGAATGCATGCACACACTGGTTTAGCCTTGAGATGAAGCAATGGCCTCTTTGGATGTGCAGCTGTATATGCTGCCTAACATCTTGCTTTCTACTTCCTGGATTCAGTTTCATTTAAAGGCCCGTCTTTTGATGTGATCGTCCTCTGGTGCAAATAGAAAAGGAAACCCTGATTGAGAAGAAGGAAGATCCCTAGCCAAGAAAGTGAGGCAGAGGGACCTGCTGCCTTCTGCATGAGACCCACACCCCTGAAAAAGGTAACTAAATTAAAAAAAAAGTTATTTTATTTATTCATGTTTACAGTAAAATGTGTGCAGTGTCTATGCAGGCATACTTCCATTTGAGCATGCTTGCTGGACTGTGTGAGAATAAGCATGTGTGTCTTAGGTATATGTATGAGAGAGAATATGTGAAGATGAGGCATGAATGAAACAGAGGTGCATATGTGATAAGACTATTAAGTTGGTTAAGTAGTACGTAAGTTTAGCAAAGACGAGTATCACTATGTGCTGTGAAAAGTGGTACTTAACTTTTAAAAGCAGCTTTTTGTATAAGAAAGAACAGCCAGTAGGTTTTTAGTCAAAAGCAACTTCACTCAGTGTTACGTTTTCCTCTCATGACATGCACTAGATTAAAAAAAAATGCCACCAATATTAATATATATATATATATATATATATATATATACAGGTGGGCCTCATACAGCAATAAGGCAATTACTCTAATTACTAGAAGGAATGTTTGTTTCGGTCTTTGCAATGTAGATCTTTTCTGTCAGCCTTTGTTATTTTCATCAGTATTTTTCGAACTCAGAGTTACAGTTGTGAGGGGGTGTGGTGGTGAGAATGAGCAGTAGGGGTTAGGGAAGGATGTGTGAGTGAGCAGCAGAACATGGGAAAGGGTAAGTTTAAGAATGTTTTTCTTCTAGATGGTCCAAAGAAATCATAAGATAAAACATTTGAAAGCCAGTGATATAGACTGCGATGCAACAGAATAAAACCGTATAGCTTGTTTCACCTACGTTTGCCACTGTGGCTATGACAGGAAAAGAAAATAAAAAGTGATAAAATCGTTTCTAGTGGGAACTGCACAGCTACAAGAGAGACCTCTCAGAGATACTCCTACCCTGAGCTGAAATACAGAATACTGGAAGGTAATGGAAAGGGGTGTAAGCTTGTGGGTGATTTGTTTTGGAAATGAATATGAATGCTGTATTGTAAGCTACACCGATGTGTTCAGCAATGCGTGATATATAAATGCTGTAATAATAATAATTACTACTCTCTGTGCCCCCTCACACCACAAACCACTCCACAAAAGGTAATGATAGCTCCTCCCCCTGCAGGTTCTATATTTCCTGTTTTCAGCTTTGCTGAACAGATTTTTGAATGCTTTGCCTTTCTCCAAGACAGGCCCTATTACGACACTAGTGATCCAAAAAAAAAAAATCAAAATTGGCACAAATATGATCCTCTGAAACCTATAAATACTTGGAGTGAACTGAGCCTTTTGTTGCAACTGCTGAGTTCTTTAAGATCTTCTTTTTGGTAGTGCCTGCTGCTTTAGTAAAGGATAGATTACTGAAGGCACTCAATTACACTGACTAAGAAAACAAATTCCCAGAAGCAATGTGAATGACTGTATAAACTCATAAACCTGCTATTAGATTAAACACAAAATGACCATAACTCTTATCTAAAGTAATTTTATAAAAGGAATATCATGCTAATTTCTCTCTCAACTGGCCCCGGCTACACAGCAGAGGACTACGGGTCATGTATTAAAGCTCCACTAATGTCTGATCAGGCAACTTGTACTAATGCATCCAGACTAAAGTGAAGAAATTAATGAAATTACAAGTGTAATCTGTTACTAAGGGAAAACGGGTAGTTTCCTGTTAGAGGTTGCTACTCATAAAGCTGGTGCAGGGAATCAGACTATTAAAATCTCTCTCTTTTTTTCCCAGTTCAAGTGTTGTATCAGTGATCACGGCAGGAATTGTAACACATCAGGGTGTCATACCTTGACCTCCACAGTGAAGCTGTCCATTCTAATGTGGAGAGATTGATGGTCCCCTTGAGGAAAGCAAAAAAAAAAAAAAGCTTGTATTGGGGGGTTTTCCATTCCTAAAGGGAATTCTGAAATAAACAGGGAATTTAGCTCACCTGTTCTACTTCCCGAGCAAATGGAATAAGTTGTCAGGCCAGATTACTGAAGCAAGCCCCACATTATAACATGAATGGCATTAGAACTGCAGCACTGCATAATTCTCTTAGAGATTTGCCTGCCCATTGCTTAGCTCTTTCTGCTTTTTATTCTTGGTTCTCTTTTGCCAGTTCCCACAAGCCACGTTGCATATTTTTAAGGAATGCAAGTGTATATCTGTAGTTATTTTATTTGTTTAAGTAATACAGTATGTAGCTCATGCCTTTCCAGAAACAATCAAGGCAAGTTACAATCAGGTATAGCGTAGTTACTCACCTGTAAGAGTAGTTACTCACCTGTAACAGGTGTTCTCCAGGAGCAGCAGGAATCAGTCCTCACATATGGGTGTCATCGGTGCCGATGAAGCCCCAGCGGAGCATTTCCCCAGCTTTCTATGAAAGCCTTTGGGAATGCAGGCACACATGCGCTGTTCCCTTCCCGCCTAAAGGTGCCATCTTACCTCAGTCAAATGACATAGCTAAGAACAGCACACAAAACTGAAAATTAAACTATGTACAACTGCAACTCCAAGGGGAGGAGGGAGGGTTGTGAGGACTGATTCCTGCTGCTCCTGGAGAACACCTGTTACAGGTGAGTAACTACTCTTTCTCCAGGACCAAGCAGGAAGTCAGTCCTCACATATGGGTGACTCCCTAGCTCTGGGCTACCGAGGAACCCAGGCTGAACAAGAGAACTCCCTCTAGCCTCAGCAGCAAAGAAAGGCTTTTCAAGGACACAACCTCCACCGGTAGCCCAACAGAGGGCAGGAGTTGCCTAAACCTCAAAGAGATTCCGGAGTACTGCCTGGCCAAAAGCACTGTCCCTACGGGACTCCCTCTCCAGGCAGTAATGGGCTGCAAACGTCTGGCTTGAAGACCAAGTTGCAGCCCTGCAGATGTCTACCAAGGGCACAGAGCAGAGATGAGCCACTGAGGCAGCCATTGCCATGACACAATGGGCCGTGACCCTACCCTGCAAAGGAAGGTTAGCCGCCTTGTAAGCCCAGGTGATACAGTCAGCCACCCAGATGGACAAGGTACGCTTGGACACAGCCAACCCCAACTTATTGGGGTCAAAGGATACGAAGAGCTGAGTAGCCCTTCTATGCCCCTGCGTACGGTCAAGGTAGAAGGATAAGGCCCTCCTACAGTTCAGGGTATGCAGGACTGCTTCAGCCTGGCTAGCATGAGGCCTAGGGAAGAATGTTGGAAGAACCACCTCCTGATTGAGGTGGAAAGAGGAGACAACCTTAGGGAGGAACTTTGGATGAGTCCTGAGGACTACCCTGTTCCTATAAATCCTGGTGTAAGGCCTGTCACAGACCAGGGCCTGAAGCTCACTTACTCGCCTAGCCGGGGTAAGGGCTATCAGGAAGAGTGTCTTCCAGGAGAGGAAGCGTAGTGGACAAGTAGCCATCGGCTCAAAAGGTGGGCGAGTCAGTTGCTGCAAGACCACATTCAGCTCCCACACAGGGGCAGGACGACGGATGGGAGGCTTGAGTAAAAGCAAGCCCCTGAGAAAGCGGGACACCTAGGGGTGACCAGATAGAGATTGCCCCTCTACCAATGAGTGGTGAGCTGCTAGAGCTGAGAGGTGGACCCGAACAGAATTGGACTTAAGTCCCTGATTGGATAAGTGCAGTAAGTACTGAAGAACTACTGGCACAGTACAGGAGAAAGGATCCTCCGTACGTAGGTGACACCAAACAGAAAACCTCCTCCACTTGAGAGCATAGGTTTTCCTAGTGGACTGTTTCCTAGAGGCTAGGACAACCTCCTCAACTTCCTGAGGTAGGCCCCAGGGAGCCAAAACTACCCTTGCAGCCTCCAGGCCATCAAATTGAGAGATTTGAGATTGGGGTGCAGAAGGGAACCCTGGTCCTGTGTGAGAAGGTCGGGTTGCAACCCCAGAGGCAGTGGAGGATCTACCGCCAGTTGAAGCAGAAGAGGAAACCAAGGCTGTCTCGGCCACCTGGGAGCTTATCAGCAGGACCGAGGCATTGTCCTGGAGAATCTTGAAAAGAGTTCGGGCCACCAAGGGCGTGGGAGGAAACGCATAGAGGAGGCCCTGAGACCAAGATATCAGAAAAGCATCCGCTGCTATCCGCAGAGGATGTGGTTGTCTGGAGCAGAACTTTGGCAGTTGCTTGTTCATGGGGCTGGCAAAGAGATCCATCAAAGGGAGACCCCATTTCAGGAAGATCTTCTGAACCACTGAAGGATGCAGCTGCCACTCGTGGGGCTGCAGTATCCTGCTTAACCTGTCTGCCAGGTAGTTGTCCTGGCCTGGAAGGTAGACAGCCCTGAGGAGCATGTTGTGCTTGAGGGCAAAAGAACAAAGGTCCTGAGCTTCCCGACAAAGGATCCTGGACCCAGTTCCGCCCTGTTTGTTCACATAAAACATGGCAACCTGGTTGTCTGTCTGAATCAGGACAGACTGTTGAGCCAAGGTAGGAGTGAAAGCTTTGAGTGCTA
Organism: Ichthyophis bannanicus; assembly: GCA_033557465.1. Classification (NCBI taxonomy): domain Eukaryota; kingdom Metazoa; phylum Chordata; class Amphibia; order Gymnophiona; family Ichthyophiidae; genus Ichthyophis; species Ichthyophis bannanicus. The sequence continues at coordinate 97,978,449 of CM066040.1, read as the reverse complement.
ATCGAATAGCTCCGAGTTCGAGGAGATTGATCTGCTGTGCAGCTTCCCAGGGAGACCAGAGGCCCTGGGTGCACTTGCCCAGACAATGCGCTCCCCAGCCTTGCAGGGAGGCATCTGTGGTTAGTATCACTGTGTAACCTGGAATCTGAAAGGGCACCCCTTTCAGCAGATTGGGTGGGTGTAGCCATCAGTTGAGGGAGTGGAGAAATGGTCAGGACATCCTTATCCTGTCTCTGAGGCTGCCTGTGGCCTGTGACCACCGAGTCCGAAGGCACCACTGTGCAGGCCTCATATGGAGCCTGGCATTGGGGATCACATGTACTGTCGAAGCCATGTGGCCTAGAAGCCGCAGGCAGAGTCTGGCGGAGACCAGGGACCTGCTGAGAAACTGACTTGCCAAGGCCATCAACCTTCGGGCTCTGTTTTCTGGCAAGAATGCCTTTGCCAGGAGAGAGTCCAACCTTGCCCCTATGAACTCCAAGTTCTGGGAAGGGAGCAAAGTGGACTTTGCGAGGTTTATGACAAACCCCAGGCGTTGTAGAAGAGCAATGATCCTAAGGGTGGCTTGATTGGCCTCCTGACCTGTCTGACCCCTGATGAGCCAGTCGTCCAGATAGGGGAAGACAAAGAAGCCCTGATTTCTCAGGTAGGCCGCCACCACTGCCAGGCATTTGGTAAAGACCCTGGGTGCGGAGGTGAGGCCGAATGTCAGCACTCTGTACTGATAATGGTTTCCTCCCACAATGAACCTGAGGTACTTTCTGTGGTCTGGATGAATGAGGATGTGAGTGTACGCATCCTTTAGATCTAAGGAGCATAGCCAATCTCCCTGCTGGAGGTAGGGCAGAAGGGTTCCAAGAGTAAGCATCTTGAACTTTTCCTTCACTAGGAACTTGTTGAGGTTCCTGAGGTCCAGAATGGGACGAAGGCCACCGGTTCTTTTGGGCACCAGGAAATACCTGGAGTAGAATCCGTGACCTTGCAAGTGGGGAGGCACAGGCTCCACCGCCCTGTCCACCAACAGACCCTGAAGCTCCTGACGGAGAAGGTCTGTGTGCAGAGGAGGCCTTGGAGGCTCCCCTGGAAAATATGGGGGTGGCAGTTGGTGGAAATGGAGGGTGTATCCCCTGTGGATGATATCCAGCACCCAACTGTCCCCGGTGATAAGGGGCCACTGGTGGGCAAAGAGGGCGAGACGACCTCCTGTGCAGGGTTGGGAGAGCAGTGGAGGAGAGGCTATGCTCAATGAGTCAAAAGCCCCTACCCTGCTGAGTGGTAGCAGGGGCCAGAGGCTTGGAGGTCCTCTGCCTACGGGGCCCATTACCCTGGCCCTTGGCTTGCTGACCCTGGGGGGCAGCTTGGGCAGCCTGATATTGTGGGTACTGTTTGTAGGCAGTGCCCTTCCTTGGGTAAAAGGGCTTTTTACCCAAGCCCTTCGTTTTATGAGAAGGGGCAGAGGTCTTCCTCGACAGCCTTGTCCGGGTGAGGTGCTCAGTCTCGAGCTGAGCAGCCTTCTTGGTCATGGGCTTGCCAAACAGGTTTTCACCTCGGCAAGGGACATCGACCAACTTGTCCTGAACCCATGGCTCGACGTCCGATGATTGCAGCCATGCCTGGCGTCGAGCCGCGATGCTGGCTGTCGCAACTCAGGCCGAAGCCTCGAAGCCATCTTAGGCGGCGCGGGACATGAACTTCGAGCAGTCCCGAATCCCCGAGGACAAGGACTTAAATCTCTGCAAGGGTTCCCCGGAGAGACCAGCAGAGAATTCGGCCAACTCCTTGGCCAGATCCCGCAAGTACATGCCCATGTACAGAGTGGTAAGACTGGACACGGCAAGCAAGCATCGAGCCCTGAAAACACTTTCTACCGACGCCATCTAGGTTTCAGGCCTCCCTGCCAGGAGGCACCGCGGAGTGCATCCTCTGACTCTTCAGACGATGCATGGCCAATTCCACAATCATGGAATGGTGTGGTAGCTGTGCTTTCTGAAAACCATGGCTCTTACGGAGCCGATAGATCGAATCGACCCGCTTGCTAAGAACTGGCACCGAGGCCGGTGCCTCCCACATACAGAAGAGGAGCCGTTCCAGCATCGGAGGAACCGGGACAGTAAAGGCCTCCTTCGGAGGAGAGTCATACTGTAGCGCCTCGAGCTCTTCAGCTCGAGGCTCTTCCTCGGGATCCGCCGGAATAGCCAAGGCAGTGGCCATATCCTGGACGAACTCCGAGAACTGGGTGTCCTCCGGGGGGGACCTACTCTGGGGCTCAGACTGCAGTGAGTCCGAAGGGACGCACCGAGTCTTAAAGGTGTCAGGAGACTCCTCGTCCTCCGTCTCCCAAGCCGACTCATCCGAGGAAGAGTCGGGGTCCGACCCCGCGGGGCCCTGAAGCACCCACCCCGACGCCGGAAGTACCGGCGTCGACGCCCTCGGTCCCGAGCGGGAGGTCGAGGGGGACCGCAACCGAGGTCGACTCCGAGCCATAATGGACTCGAGTATCGGCTCGGTCTCCGGGGTCGACTTTGACGTCGATGTCCCGGTGGTCGGGGCAGATGCGCCAGACAGGCTGGCCATCAGTGCCCGCTGCTGCTCCATGAAGGCAGACATTCTGCTCTCCAAGGCTATCATCCTGAGACTCAGCTCAGGAGATGCAGCAGCCACTGACTCGGGCCCCGGCGGTGCCGGGCCAGACGTCGGCTCCCTGGGAGGAGAGTCCACGAGGACTACGGGGCTTACGTGTCCAGCAGACTCCAGCTCCACACGAGGAACTTTGGCAGGCTTCTCCGGTTCCACAGGCCCGGGGCAACAGTCGGGGGTCTTAGACCTGGCCCTCGAGGAGCCAAGGACCTCTTCCGACGACGCCCTTGCGAGCCGTTTCTTCCTCTTGCGTTCCCTGTTGGGGGACCCCCTGTCCGAGGAGCTTCGACGGCGCTCGGGATCGGAATCCCGAGATGTCGAGTCCTCAGACGAGGTCCGGGCCTGGCCGGAGGCTGAGTCCGAGAAAAGCCTTTCCTTTTGCTGCTGGCGACTTCATAGTGCCTTGGAAGACATTTTTCCACAGGTCCCGCACGACTTAGGATCGTGGTCGGGGCCGAAGCACCGAAGGCAGCAGTCGTGTGTGTCGGTGAGAGACATTAGTTTCTTACACCGATCACACTTCTTAAAACCATTGGAAGCCATCGGGGAAAAAGAGAGTCCCTGCGAGGTCAAAAGATCGGCCTTCCAGGGAAAAAGAGAAAAAAGGGTGCGAACGCCAGTCACGAAGGGCAAAAACCGAAAAAGAGGAATCGGGCTCGATACCAGTGTACCGAACCCGGCGGGAGGGGAACCGGCGTCGAACCTGAAGAAAAAGAGCACAAAATCGCTGAAAAATCTAATTTTAACCGGGAAAACTGGACACACGTCCGGTGGGCTTCACGGAAAAAAAGAGACTGAGGTAAGATGGCACCTTTAGGCGGGAAGGGAACCGCGCATGCGTGCCTGCATTCCCAAAGGCTTTCAAAGAAAGCTGGGGAAATGCTCCGCTGGGGCTTCATCGGCGCCGATGACACACATATGTGAGGACTGACTTCCTGCTTGCTCCTGGAGAAACAGGTGATCTCCGGGAATAGCAGGAATTGAGTCTTCACATATAAGTGATGTCGGCACTGACAGAGCCTGCGTGGGAACACTCCCCAGCATTCTATAGGAAAGCTTTTGGGAGCATCCCACTGCACCTGCGCTGCTGCCTTCCTGCCTTTCCAACTCTCCCTCCTCAATTGGGCTTGTAGCTGAGATAAAAGAAGAGAAAGAGAGCTACAACTCCTAGGGGAGGAGGGGAGGTTGTGAAGACTCAATTCCTGCTGTTCCCAGAGATTACCTGTTACAGATGAGTAACTACACTATCTCCAGGAACAAGCAGGAATGTAGTCTTCACATATGGGACTCCCTAGCTTGGAGATGCCAGGGAGATGACCCCAGAGAGAGCAGTGAAACACAGGCTGAATTGGGTCATGTGTCCTCCCAAGGATCTCTGGTATCAAAACCCAGGACGGGGGGGTAGGAGTTGTTCTAAGTCTGAAATAGATGCTGGAGAACAGCCTGGCCAAACGAGGCATCCCGACAGGAGTCCTTGTCCAAGCAATAATGGGCCACAAAGGTGTGGACAGAGGACCAGGTTGCTGCTTTGCAGATTTCATCATTCGCCATCAAGCATAGATTTGCCATAGAGGCAGCCATTGCTCGCACATTGTATGCTATGACATGACCTTCAAGAGAAAGTCCTTTACTCTCATAGGTAAGAAAGGTAAAGTCTGCAATCCACTTGGAGAGTGTTCTCTTAGAAACTGGTAGACCGAGGTGACTGGAATCAAAGGCAACAAAAAGCGGTGAAGCCTTTCTGTGCTGCCTAGTTCTCTGGAGAAAAAAAGGCCAAAGCCCGCTTGCAATCCAGAGTATGTAGATTCCTTTCTGCACTAGAGGCATGAGGTCTAGGGAAGAAAACAGGCAGGTAAACCAACTGGTTCAAATGAAAAGGCAAAACCACCTTCGGCATAAAGTGAGGATGAGTCCTAAGGACTATCTTATCATGGTGAAACCGTGTATAAAGTGGGTCAGCCACTAAAGCTTGGAGCTCACTGATGCGTCGTGTAGAAGTGAGGGCAATTAGGAAGATGACTCTCCAAGAAAGAAACTTCAGGGATGTGGTGGCTAGGGGTTCGAAGGGTGGCTTCATGAGCTGTCCAAGGACAAGACTGAGATCCTACGCCACCGGTGGTGGCCTAATGGGAGGCTTAGATAAGACTTTTCATAAAACGCGCTACAAGCAGCTGAGAGGAGATAGGTTGTCCATCAAAGGGCATGTGAAAAGCCGCAATGGCACTGAGGTGAACTCTTACTGAATTAGTTTTAAGTCCAGAGGATTAAAGGTGGAGGAGATACTCCAGTAACGCCTCTACTGGAACGGAAAAAGAATTAAGATCCTTTTTTGAACACCAAATTGAGAATCTTCTCCATAAGTACGCCTTGTGGAAGGTTTCCTAGAGGCCAGAAGGATATCTTTAACCTGCTAAGAGAGGTTGATATCCTGGAGTTCTAAGCTCTCAGCAGCCATGCCATCAAGTGCAAAGGCTGAGGATTCAGGTGCAGAAGCATCCCGTTCTTCTGGGATAGAAGATCTGGAGCACATCCCAACTCCAGAGGTTTGGCTTGAGAGAGACATAGAAGCAGTGGATACCACATCTGTTGTGGCCAGTGTGGGGCTATGAGGATCATATGGCCCCTGTCTCTCTGAAGCTTGAACAGAGTCTTGGGAATGAGGGGAATGGGTGGGTAGACATATAGGAATTCCTGACCCCAGTGGAGGTGGAAAGAGTAGTTACTCACCTGTAACAGGAGTTCTCCAGGAGCAGCAGGAATCAGTCCTCACATATGGGTGCCGTCGGCGCCGACGGAGCCCTCGTGCGGAGCACTTCCCCAGCTTTCAAAGAAAGCCTTTGGGTATGCAGCGCGCATGCGCGGTCCCCTTCCTGCCCAAGGGTGCCATCTTTCTCAGTCTGATGACATAGCTAAATGACAGCAAAAATCAAAATAAAGTATATGACTGCAACTCCAGGGGAGGAGGGAGGGTCGTGAGGACTGATTCCTGCTGCTCCTGGAGAACACCTGTTACAGGTGAGTAACTACTCTTTCTCCAGGACCAAGCAGGAAGTCAGTCCTCACATATGGAACTCCCCAGCTTCAGGCTACCAGGAACCCAAGCTAAAAAATAAACTCCCTCTAGAGCGTCAGCATCCGTGAAAGAATCCTTTCTGAGAACACCCCCGGAGGGTAGGAGTTGCCTAAACCTCAAAGAGATTACGGAGTACTGCCTGTCCGAAAGCACTGTCCCTATGGGACTCCCTCTCGAGGCAGTAGTGAGCCACAAAAGTCTGGCTTGAAGACCAGGTAGCGGCCCGGCAGATGTCTGCCAATGGAACAGAGCGGAGGTGGGCTACTGACGCGGCCTTTGCCCTGACACGTTGGGCCGTGACTCGACCCTGCAAGGAGAGGCCGGCTTCCCTGTATGCCCAGGCAATACAATCCGCTACCCAAAGGGACAACGTATGCTTGGAGACAGGCAATCCCAGTTTATTAGGGTCAAAAGATATGAAGAGCTGAGCAGCCCTTCGATGCCCCTGCGTACGGTCTATGTAAAAGGACAACGCCCTTCTGTAACAGGATATGCAGGACTGTTTCAGCCCGGCTGGCATGCGGCCTGGGGAAGAATGTTGGAAGAACCACCTCCTGATTGAGGTGGAAGGAGGAGACAACCTTCGGAAGGAACTTAGGGTGAGTCCGCAAGACCACCCTGTTCTTATAGAACCGTGTGTACGATCTATCAGAAACCAGAGCTTGTAGTTCACTCACACGCCTGGCCGAGGTAAGAGCCACTAAGAACAACGCCTTCCAGGAAAGTAAGCGTAAATGATAGGTAGCCATCGGCTCAAACGGTGGGCAAGTAAGTTGCTGCAAGACCACATTTAAATCCCACTCAGTGGCTGGTGGACGGATCAGAGGCTTGAGCAGAAGCAGGCCTCTGAGGAAGCGGGACACCAAGGGGTGGCCCGACAGAGAGTGGCCCTCTACCTGTGAGTGGTGTGCCGATAGAGCACTGAGGTGGACCCGAACAGAGTTGGATTTAAGGCCTAGGTCCGAGAGGTGGAGCAGGTACTGCAGCACCACTGGAACCAGGCACAAAAAAGGATCCTCCTGGCGCTGAGCACACCAGGTGGAGAATCTACGCCACTTGAGGGCATAAGATTTCCAGGTGGATTGCCTCCTAGAGGCCAAAACCACCTCTTCCACTTTCTTAGGAAGACATAAGGGGGCTAGAACTACCCTTTCAGCAGCCAGGCCAACAGATTGAGGGGTTTGAGGTTGGAGTGCAGGAGAGATCCCTGATCCTGAGACAGGAGATCGGGTTGCACCCACAGAGGGAGTGGAGTGTCCACCGCCAACTGAAAAGGAGTGGAAACCACAGTTGCCTCGGCCATCTGGGGGCTACCAGAATCACCGAGGCCTTGTCCTGAAGAACCTTGAACAAGGTTCGGCCACTAGAAGCGTGGAAGGAAACGCATACAATAGGCCCGTAGACCGAGAGATTAGAAACGCATCTGCTGCTATTTGCAGAGGATGCAGTTGTCTGGAACAGAACCTGAGTAGCTGACGGTTCAGTGGACTCGCAAAGAGATCAATGGTTGGAAGACCCCATCTGAGAAAGATCCCTTTGACCACCAGAGGATTCAACTGCCATTCGTGAGGCTGTAGAATTCTGCTCAATCTGTCTGCCAGGCAATTTTCCTGGCCAGGCAGATAAACTGCCTTGAGAAACATGTTGTGTTTGATTGCCAAGGAGCACAGGGCCTGTGCCTCCTGACACAGAAGTTTGGAGCCTGTGCCCCCTTGCTTGTTCACGTAGAACATTGCCACTTGATTGTCCGTCTGAACTAAGACAGACTGGTGAGAGAGGACATGAGAGAAAGTCTGTAGAGCTAAGCGGATAGCTCGCAACTCCAACAGATTGATCTGCTGTGTGGACTCCCAAGGAGACCAGAGGCCCTGAGTGCAAGCCCCCTGGCAATGTGCACCCCAGCCCTGAAGGGAAGCATCGGTTGTCAGCACCTGTGTGTGAGGAGAGGCCTGAAAAGGCACCCCCTGGACCAGGTTCGGGAGATGCAGCCACCACTGTAGGGAGGCTGCCAGCAGTTTGGACACCCTTATCTTGTCTTGTCTTTCAAGTCGCCTGTGGCTTGCACCCACTGAGCTCTGAGGCACCACTGAGGCATGTGCAGGCGAGCATGTGCAGACGAGCATTCGGAGTTACATGGACCGTGGATGCCATGTGGCCCAAGAGCCTTAGGAAGTTTCTGGCGGAGACCAGAGAACCGCTCTGGAACTCTTTGGCCAAAGCCATCAGTCTGCGGGCCCTGTTCTCGGGCAAATAAGCCTTCGCCTGGAGGGTATCCAATCTTGCCCCTATAAACTCCATGTCCTGTGAGGGGAGCAAAGTGGACTTTGCAAAGTTTACAACGAAGCCTAGATGCTGGAGAAGAGAAACCGTGCGAAGGGTGGCCTGTCTGGCCTCCTGTGGAGACTGACCCCTGATGAGCCAGTCGTCCAGGTATGGGAAGACAAAGATGCCCTGGTTTCTGAGATAGGCCGCCACCACCGCCAGGCACTTGGTGAAAACCCTGGGAGCGGAGATATTGTCTGTGGATGTGAGTATAAGGCAGCAGTATTCCAAGGGTAAGCATCTTGAACTTTTCCCTCTCCAGGAACTTGTTGAGATTTCGCAAGTCTAGGATGGGCATGAGGCCTCCAGTCCTTTTTGGTACCAGAAAGTACCTGGAATAGAAGCCTCGCCCTATCAGGTGGTGAGGCACCGGTTCCACCGCCTGCTCCTGTAGAAGACTTGCCAACTACTGAAGGAGGAGGTTCCTGTGCAGAGGGAGTCTTGGAGGCTCCCATGGAAAATAGGAGGGGAGTAACTGGTTGAAGTGGAGCAAATAGCCCTTTTGGACTATGCTCAGTACCCAGGTATCCCCTGTTATGGCTGACCACCTGTGGGCGTACAGTGTCAGCCGGCCTCCTGTGCTGGGAGGAGTCAGCTGAGGAGGAGAGGCTATGCAGTGGGAGTCAAAACCCCGCTCCCTGCTGTGCAGGAGCCGGAGCTGATGGCTTGGGGGTTTTCTGCCTACAGGGCCCATGTCCCTGCCCCTTGGCCTGCTGACCCTGATGGGGAGCTGTAGAGGCCTGAAATTGAGGGTAGGATTTGTAGGCAGTAGCCTTCCTCGGGTAAAAGGACTTTTTCCCTGAGCCCTTCTTCTTCTGAGAAGGGGCAGAGGTTTTCCTGGACAGCCTTGTCCTGGTGAGAGTCTCAGACTCGAGTTCTGCAGCCTTTTCAGCCATGGGTTTGCCAAAAAGGTTCTCACCTCGGCAAGGGACATCGACCAACTTGTCCTGTACCCATGGCTCGAGGTCTGTAAACTTTGAGCACTCTCGAATCCCGGATGACAAAGCCTTAAACCTCTGCAAAGGTTCCTCGGAGAGGCCAGCTGAGAACCCGGCAATCTCCTTTGCCAGGTCTCGGAGGTACATGCCCATGTACAGCTGGTAAGTCTGGACACGGCAAGCCAGCATAGAGCCCTGGAAGCACTTTCTACCGAGGGCATCCAGGTTCCGGGCCTCCCGGCTGGGGGGCACCAAGGAGTGCATCTTCTGACTCTTCAGACGATGCATGGCCGATTCCACAACCATGGAGTGGTGCAGTAGCTGTGCCTTCTGGAACCCAGGGCTCTTACGGACTCGATAAATGGAATCGACCCATTTGCTGGGAACCGGCGCTGAGGCTGGTGCCTCCCACATGCGGAAGAGCAGCTGTTCCAGCATCGGAGGAACCGGTACAGTAAAGGCCTCCTTAGGCGGAGAGTCATACTGGAGGGTCTCGAGCTCTTTGGCTCAAGGCTCCTCCTCGGGATCTGCGGGTAAGGCCAAGGCTTTGGCCATGTCCCACATGAAGTCCGAGAACCGGGTATCCTCCGGTGGCGACCGTCTCCGAGGCTCGGACTCCAGTGAGTCCGATGGGACGCTCCGGGTCCGGAAAGTGTCCGAGGACTCCTCGTCCTCTGTCTCCCACTCCGACTCCTCCGAGGAGGAATCGAGCGGCGCCCCAGCGCTGAGGGCACCGGCATCGATGACCTCGGCCCCAAGCGGGAGGCTGAGGGGGACCTTGGCCTAGGATCGACTCGAGACCGCATCGACTCGAGGATTGGCTCAGCCTCCGGGGTCGACTTGGACGTCGAGGTCCCGGTGGTCGGGGCAGATGCACCGGTCAAACCGGCGATCAGTACCCGCTGCTGCTCCATGAAGGCAGCCAAGCTGCTCTCCAAGGCTGTCAACCTGAGACTCAGCTCAGGAGACTCAGCAGCCCCCTATTCGGGCCCCGATGGTGTCGGGCCCGACTTCGGCTCTCCCGGAGGGGAGTCTATGAGGACAACAGCACTCATGTGACTCGGGAACTCCAGCTCCACTCGAGGCAACTTGGCAGGCCTCTCCGACTCCGAGGACCCGGGATGGCGGTCGGGGCTATGCGACCTGGCCCTTGAAGGGCCAAGAGCATCCACTGACGCCGCTGTCGTGGGTTTCTTCTTCCTTCTGTGTTCCCGAGAAGGAGACCCCCTTTCAGAAGAGCCTTGACGGTGCTCGGGGTCGGACTCCCGAAATGTCGAGGCCTCTGACAAAGTCCGGGCCCAGCCAGACGCGGAGTCAGAAAAGAGTCTTTCACGCTGACGGCTCCTCAGCACCTTAGAGGGCATTTTGCCGCACGGGACACAGACCACCGGGTCATGGTCGGGCCCGAGGCACCGGAGGCAGCAGTCATGTGTGTCGGTGAGAGACATCAGCTTCTTAAACCGATCACACTTCTTGAACCCGCTGGCAGCCATCGGGAGAAAAAGGGCCCCTGCAAGGTCAAAAGACCGGGCTGCCAGTATAAAAGAGAAAAAAGCACGAGCGCTAGTCACGAAGGACAAAAACCGAAAACCTAGCTCCAGGCTTGATACCGGTGTACCGGGCCCAGGTGGGAAGGGGAACCGGCATCGAACCGGGCAAAAACCTGAATCCAACGCAGGAAAAATCTACTTTTTACCGGGTGACGACACACGTCTGTCGGGCTTCACGGAAAAAGAAGATTGAGCAAGATGGCACCCTTGGGTGGGAAGGGGACCGCGCATGCACGCTGCATTCCCAAAGGCTTTCTTTGAAAGCTGGGGAAATGCTCCGCATGAGGGCTCCGTCGGCGCCGACGTCACCCATATGTGAGGACTGACTTCCTACTTGGTCCTGGAGAAAGTATCCATCACCTGACTGTTCTGAGCAGGAATTCTGGAACAGAAGAGGGGAAGTCTGGCATTCTGAGGACTTGCAAACAGATCTATATCTGGGGTTCCCCAGATTTGAAAGATTCGAGCAATTTGCTCGGAATGGAGAGACCATTTGTGTGGCAGTAGTACTCGACTGAGTTTGTCTGCCAGGAGATTGTGCTTGCCAGGGAGATACACCGCTAGTAGATGTATCTGAAGACATATGGCAAAGGACCTTAGGTGTAGGGCTTCGTTGCACAACGCCTAAGACCCTGTTTGTTCACAGAGAACATGGCGACCTGATTGTCCGTTTGGACTAGAACTGTTTTGGAGCAGAGGTAGTCCTGGAATACTCTGAGAACATTGAAGATGGCTCTAGCAGGTTTATGTGAAGCTGAGCCTCCTGCTGAGTCCAAAGACCCTGAGTGGAGAGATTGTCCAGATGAGCTCCCCAACCCAATTTGGACGCATCCATCATCAGGGTGGATTGGTGTTGTGGCTTCTGAAAAGGTGACCCTATGAGTAGGTTTTTTGGTGATTGCCACCATTGGAGGGATGAAATGAGACATGCAGAGTTCCTTATTTTGTCCCCCAGACGACCTGATGCCTGAGTTCACTGCGAAGCTAGGGTCCACTGAGCTGCACACATGTGTAGACGAGCATAGGGAATCATATGTACAGTGGAAGCCATATGACCGAGCAATTGAAGTATTTCTCGAGCAGTTAGGGAGGTTTTCATAGCTGCTTGAGAAGCCAGTTGAACTATTCGAGTGCAGCGTACCTGTGGCAGGAAAGCCCTTGACTGCTGTGTGTCTAGAACAGCCCCTATGAACGCTAAGGTTTGAGAAGGGGCGAGTTGGGATTTTGGAAGATTTATTACAAACCCCAAATGTTGAAGAACCTGCATTGTGCAGGAGAGGGCAGAGCTGGCCTCTGGAGCTGACAATGCTCAGATGAGCCAGTCATCTAAGTAGGGGAAGACAAATATCCCTAGAGTTCTTAGAAATGTTGCTACTACTGCCATGCATTTTGTGAAGACTCTTGGGGCAGAAGCCATGCCGAAGGGTAGAACCCTGTACTGGTAATGTCTTCCCTGAAAGAGGAACCGAAGAAACCTCCTGTGTTCTTTGTGGATAAGGATGTGTGTATATGCATCCTTTAGGTCTAGAGAACATAGCCAATCCTGACTCTGGATGTAAGGGAGAAGTGTTCCGAGAGAGATCATTTTGAATTTCTCTCGGAGCATATACTTGTTTAATTCTCAGAGGTCCAGAATGGGCCTGTATCCTCCTGTTTTCTTTGGTATAAGGAAGTAGGGGGGGTAGAAGCCCAGGCCTTTTTGCGAAAGTGGCACTTCCTCTATTTCACCCTGTAATAAACATAACTATTTACACAATAACAGACTCCTTAGTGAAGCAAAGAGTTACTTTAATTACATTCTTGCAAGAAGGGTGAATGCTTGACTGAGCATTCACACCTATCCTCTGTTTCACAGCTCTTTTATAGTATACTACTGTATGTCCTCACCCACTTTCAGCATGTCCATAACTCATTGTTTAATACTTCTGCACCTGTGTCAGGCTACGTGTTATTAGCCACGTAGTCTCTCTTCCCAGGATGCAGACATACAGTAAAGGAAGTCAGAAAATCTTTACATACAAAATTATATTACAGAATGGTGTATGAATGGAATACAAGAATTATATTAGATTGTAAAAATAACATATCACATTTGTTTATGTCACACCCTGAGCAAGAAGGGTGGTGATCTCCTGGCACAAGAGAGTGGTAAAACGGGGCTAGGAGCTGAATTCTCTTGGAGTGGAGGGAGGGGGCATACTTTGGAAGTGAAGTTTGTACCCCTCTGTTACTATGGTGAGAGTCCAATGTTCTGATGTTATCTGGTGCCATCTTTTGGCAAAGTAACACAGTCTGCCTGGGATGTTGACTGGCTCTGGAATTTCCAGGGGTAGGATAGCTAAGTTCTCTAGCAAGAAGTCAAAGACCTTGTGGAGGCTGGATCTGCTGAGATGGTTGAGCTCTGGGGGCCTGAGCCTTCCTTTGTTGTTTCGGTTGTTGCTGTCCCTTCTGGGAAGCATGGACCAGACAGTGGACCGCATGGGTGTAAGAAGGATAAAACGTCTTCTTGTTGAAAAAGAGCTTCTTAACTGTCTTTTTCTTAGCTGGGTTGGTAGTGGTCCTAGAGAGCCTGTTTAGGGTGGTATTCTCGAAATCAAGCTGAGAAGCTTTGTCTTGCCAATCCTTGACAAAGAGGTTTTCTCCCATGCAAGGAATATTCGCCAGCTTATCTTGTACCCACTCTTCTAAATCAGTTGCTTGTAACCAAGCAATCCGACATGCACCGATGGAAATAGCAGAAGTCCTGCTAATACAGTCGAAACAACCAAAAGTTGCCCTGTTCATGAACTTGGAAACATTCTGGGCATGTTTAACAAGTGTCAGGAAATCAGCCTTCTTGTTATCTGGGAGAAGAGGAGTCATTAGTTCCAAATCTTTAGTCACCTCCCGAAGAAACATACCCATGTAGAGTATGAATGAACTTATTCTGGCCGACAACATGAAGGCCTGGAAGCATCGACAGCCAAAGATATCGAGAGTTCTTGCCTCACGGCCCAGAGGATTAGATGAATGTGTCTTAGCACTTTTAATTCAACGCATGGAATGGTGTGGTAACTGCATCTTCTGGAAACCAGGACATTGCCATACCCAGTACATGGTATCGAGTCTTCAAGAATGTGGAGACACCGTTAAAGATGTTTCCCACATTCTAAGCATGAGGTCATGCAATATCCGATGAATGGGTAAGGTCGCAGCCTCCTTAGGGGCTGCCGGATACTGAAGAATTTCAAGTTGTTCAGCTCTCGGTTCCTTCTCGGAGGTCACCGTAATCGACACATCCCGTATAAAGTCTTGAAAAGACATGTTTTCTGGTGAAGACATCTGGCGTTGTGGGGAAGGAGCAGGATCTTCTGGAAGAGCCTCTCTGGTACCGATTGAGTCATCAAAAAAATCGGAATCGGATGACGGTACCAATCAAAATCAGCATCAGAATGCCTCGGTACCGGACCCTTGATGCCGGAGGCTGACTCCAGGGCCAGCATGGGTGGTAGCGTGGAGAGCAGTGCAATGGTCGATGTCGGTACCGATGGATGCGGAACCGATTGCAGAGGCTTTAGTGGTACTGAAGCCGCCAGCAATGTCACAAGACTCTGCTCAATGGCTAGGATACGTTGATCCATGGAGCCAGCCGATGCCTGGGTATCGGTATCCAAACAGCAGGCCACGACCCCAGAACATGGCACCAAGAGCTCTCCAGAGGTGGACGCCTAGGGAATATCTTGGAACCCTGATTATGCTTTGGAGGCAAGGACTTCCCGCCAAGGCTGTTTGGCCTGTGTATTCTCCTCTAGGGCAACGCTTAAAGCAGCTCGATGCTTAGAAGGAGATCTACCCTTTGAGGACTAACCAGTCTTCGAAGAAAACCTGGGTTTTGTTACCTGAGATCCATGGGATGAAGATGAAGCCCTGGACATCGATGCCACGGACATTGCATCCGAGGTAAAGAGGGTGCCGGGTTTCGCAGATCTATTCTGCAGGCCCCTCTGTCATCTTTCTGCAAAGGAGACTTTCTGACGGTGAATGGTCTGGTCCCAAACATTTAAGACACCAGTCATGAGTGTCGGTAGCAGAAATGGTACTGCTACATTTGGAACACTTTTTGAAACCACTAGTTGGTTTCTCCATTCTGAGAAACAAAGGGGCCTAAGGCCCAAAATGGCGCCTAAGCACCTAGAGGGCAAAGACCCTCCAAGAAAACCATTGTTTTTTTTAAGCAAGAAAATAGAAGAAGAAAAGAACACCGAAGATACCGGTGCTGGCGTCAACAGGAAGGCAGACACACCATAAAAAGAAAAGATTTTCTGCGGTGACAGGAATTGCTCCCTCTCGGCTCCGCGGAAAACAAAAAACAGGAGGGAGAGTTGGAAAGGCGGTTAGGCAGCAGCGCAGGCGCAGTGGGATGCTCCCAAAAGCTTTCCTATAGGACGCTGGGGAGCATTCCTGCACGGGCTCCATCGGTGCTGACGTCACCCATATGTGAAGACTACATTCCTGCTTGTTCCTGGAGATAGTAGTTATTTCCCTGTCCCCAGAAGGTTTATAATCTAAATTTGTACCAGAGGCAATGGAGGTTTAAGTGACTTGCCCAAAACTACAGGCAGTGCTAGTGGGATTTGAACCCTGGTGTCTAGTCATAGGCCACTGCTCTAATCATTAGGCTACTCCTCCAGACCATATTATAGCAGGCCATACAATGTTTTAATCTGTCACTTAGAGTTCTTTGCTTTTTTTAAGCCACATAACGCGTAGCTTCCTCTTGGGCACAGCCAATGCATTTTCTTTATTGTTTAAAATAACAGATGGTGAGCTCAGATAAACAATCCAAATGGTATATCTTGCAGGATTTACAGGAGGAAGGAATGGAAAATAGAACCTCATTTACATATTTTCAGAAAAGAGGTGTTCTGTGCCTTCATTTACCTTATAAAAATAATGCGTGCACTCAGTTCTGAAGAAAAGGGGCTCAGGCAGTAAAACTCAAAACAAACACTTTTGAACATGTGCTCGCTAAAAATTTTAATTTGCACAATGACCCCCCCCCCCCCCACAGTGCACTCATTTTTTAACCCAGGCACTAAAATAACATCAGTAACTACATATACCTGATCGCTAAACAGTGAAGGATGCTGGGAAAACAGCATTGATTGCCCTGAAAGTGGGGGAGGAGGGAGCCATGATCATTGTGTGAGACTGACATGTTGATACTCAGATTCATTTCCAAGTGGAGCTAGACTACATAAGCTTCATCCCTGAACAGTTGCCACAATGATCAGAGTTTTTTGCTGGAGGTAAACTATAAAATAGGAGGAAAAAAATCCTCAAATGAAGGCTCAACACCAGACCCAAACCTAGTGCTGACTGTTCTGGCAAGAAATAGAACAGGAGAGATGATTCATATTAAAGCAACAGAACTGCAGGGCTGAAGAAGGCGACACTGTGGGTTAATCTGGAAAGAGGAATTGGAACATCTATTTACACTGGTGACATATACAGACCTCTTTTGCAGGTAAGAAGCAATAGTTAGAGATTTAATTGAAAACATGGACAAAATTTGCTGTGATTCTCCACAGGGAAGAACTGCTGCAGCAACTGCTGACAAAACTCTCTCAGGAGGCGGCAATACTGGACCTGGTGCTTACAAATTAGAAGAGTGTTTCTGATGTTCTAGTGGATGGTGTGATTCAGTATTTGGTGACAAGTGAAGATGGTTCATTCAAAAACAGGGGTCCTAGACTTAAGGAAAGCTAAACCTTTGTTAAGATAGAGAAATACCTTAAGAATGGATGGGAACATTTGGGAGAAGTAGAAAAGTCCTGCTGGGATCACTGGGAAAAACTGAAAGGAGATATTTTAAGGGCAACAAATCTTTTTGTTAGAAAAGTAAATGAAAATAAGAGGAAGATGATGGTGCTATGAGCTTGAAAGAAGTAGCTGAAAAGGCAAGGAAAAAGAGATTAGCATTCATGAGACATCACAGGAAGAAAAAGAAAAGCAACACTATTTGGAAAAGCTAAGAGAAGTTGTAAAAGTAGTCCAGAGATCAAAGCTACAAATGGAAGAAAAACAGACAATACAGTAAAATGGAAGGACAAGACATTTTTTAGATATGTTAGTGATAGACGGAAATACAAAAGTAACCTTGTGAGACCCATAGGTGAAGAGGAAGAATATGTAGAAGCTAATGTGGATAAAGTTGAATTACTTAACAAGTATTTCTGTTCTGTGTTCACAGATGAAGGGTCGAGAGTAGGACTTCAGAAAACAAACACAAATAAGAATGGAAGTGAGGTAAACCTTGAACTATTTTCAGAAGACTGTATTCATGAGAAGCTAGTTAAATTAAAAGAAGTCAAAGTAATGGGGCTGGATGGATATATCCGAAGGTATTGAAAGAACTTAGGGAAGTTCTGGCAGATCTACTGTCTGACCTTTTCAACACTTTTTAGTCAGAAGTGGTTACAGAGAACAGGAGAAAGAAGAAAGTGGTTCCACTTCACAAAAGCAGAACTAAGAAGGCAGGGCCACTTTTAACTATGGGCAAGAGGCAGCAGCCCCAGGATCCCTGCATAACAGAGGCCCAGTTATCCATCAGTAAATTCAACCCTGACTCAGCATGCAGGCTGCTGCTGATTCTGAAACTGCTTATGTCTCTACACTGACTCCACAGGAAGTCTGCATCGGAGAGGTGGAAGGAACAGCACCACAGCGCCAAAGATTTAGATAAGTGCTGTGGTGCTAAATAAAGCCAGTGCTGCTGCTGCTGCCAGTCCCGGAGAGGTGTGGCAGTAGTGGCAATGGGGCAGGGGCAGAGCAGGGTGTCAGGAATGAGACTTGCCTAGGGCACTTCATACCATAAGAACATAAGATATGCCCATACTGGGTAAGACCAAGAGTCCATCAAGCCTGTATCTTGTTTCCAACAGTGGCCAATCCAGGTCACAAGTACCTGTCAGGTTCCTAAAGAGGTACACAGATTCCATGCTGCTTAGCCCAGAGGTAAACAGTGGATTTCTCCAGCCCATTTTAATTATCGCTTATCTTTTATCTTTATTTCATCACTTGATATACCGCCCAAGCGTATGCGTCAGGGCGGTGTACAATAAAAACAAAATAGAAAACAGAAAAGAAAGGAACGCCAATGATCGGATAGGAAAGAGAAGGGACAGGAAGAGACAGAAAGAAAGAGGGGGGGGGGGGAGAAAGGAAGGACTGATGGGAAAGGAGGCTGGTGGGTCGTGCTAGCATTAGGTGTTGGGGAGGTCGAAAGCCTGCTGAAAGAGGTGCGTTTTGAGTAAACCCTTAAAGTGTTGATAGGACAGTTTGGTGCAGAGGGCAAGGGGGAGGGAGTTCCAGAGAGCAGGGGCCAGGAAGAAGAAAGATGAGCGATGGGTAGATTCCAGGTGAGCCGAGGAGGGGGAGGGAAAAAAGAGGCAATTGCCATGGGCTGAACAGAGGAGGCAGGGGGAAGGCTGCAGATGGATGAAGTCTGCTAGATATTGGGGGGTGCCAGTGTGTAATGCTTTATGGGTGAGAATTAGGAGCTTGTAGAGAAAACGAAAGTTGAGTGGGAGCCAGTGTAAACGGAGGAGGAGGTGGGTGATATGGCTACCGGGGGAGGAGTGGGTAAGCAGACGTGCAGCTGTGTTTTGGACCAATTGTAGGCGCCAGAGTTGATATTGTGGACGTTTCCTCCAGGAAGTTGTCCAAACCTCTTTTAAACCCAGCTACACTAACAGCTTTTACTATATCCTCCAACAACAATCCACTACCTTATCATCCTCAAATCTCCTCTGTTCCGATCTCAATAAAAAATTCCATTCACTCCCTTGGAGTTTTGTTAGATGATCATCTCACATTTTGACCTTTCTTCTCTAGAACTATTTAAAGCTGTTTCTTCACATTGAGAAAGATTAAATCAATGAAATCTTACTTTGACACCACAGCCCTAAAAATAGTTTATGTGACATTGTATCTTTTTTTAACTTTTCATGATTTTTATTGTAAACCATTTTGAAACATTCCTTGTGCTAAAAAATGGTCAATCAAATGTTGAATAAACTAACACAATCCCAACTAAAACATCTAAAAATCATACAAATACAGCAGTTAAGCCTATCTATAAGGCATGATCATGTCACCCCATTGCTCCATGAACATTGGCTTCCTGTTGCCTTTCACATAAAGTTCAAACTTCTAACACGGACGTATCCTGCTTACTATTCTGGCCTTCCCACATATATCTACATTCACATCTCATCCCATATTCCCCCTCTTGTGCCCTTTGCTCATTAAATATAAACCTCCTATTTGTCCCCACTTAGTGCAACCTACATCTGGAAACCTATCGTTATATGGCCTTCAGTTTTCTAGCTCCTAAGTTGTGGAACTCCATGCCTATTGACCTCCACAAAGAATCCTCCTTCAAAAGGTCCAAAATCGGTCTGAAAACCTGGCCTTTTACTCAGGCCTACAATGGCATCCAGTTACATACCTTTCCTGATTCTTTTTCTTCTTAAAGGATACCTTTCTTCCTCCCCCCCCCCCCAAATGCTTCCCCCTACGCTGTGAGAACTGCTTCTCCTTGTTGTACACTTGGTATGTTATTGTTGTGCAACTTTATCCCCCACCCTTGATGTTCATCCCTTTCTTGGCTTGTGTTTGCCTTGGCTTGTTCTGGCTTTTAGTATTTCTGAAATAATAGCCTTTTATCATAAACTGCTTTGAAGTTCCTTGATAAAAGACAGTATACCAAATCTTTGCAAATAAACAAACTGTAAGCTTAACAAAGCAGAGTCTGTCTCTTTTGCACATTTGAACAGCACTGTGTGCATCTAATACAAGAGTTCTCAAGCCAGTCCTTGGGACGCAACTAGCCATTCAAGCTTTTAGGATAACTACAATGAATATGCATGAAAAAGCTTTGCATATAATGCAGGCAATGCATGCAAATTTCTCTTATATGATTCATTGTGGTTATCCTGAAAACCTGACTGGCTAGGTGTGCTCCAAGGATTGGGTTGAGAACCCTGATATATAAGAAAGTCTCAGAGGTGAAAAGATTACGCTTTAATTCAATTAGACCTGACATTTTCAATATTTTTATCTTTAAATGACACATACGGTGAAATTAGACTTACCTGCTAATTGTTGTTCCTGGAGTAGATACAGTCTAGTCCCGGACCTCTGGGTTGTCTACCTTAAACAGCAGCTTGGAGACTGAGGAACCTCCTTCTTTTCATGATGTCACCAGTATATCTTCCCGGGAGCCGCCTCCACTTCCCAGTACCTATTGACAAAGCAGACTCACCGGAGCAACAAGTAAGTATTCATGTAACCTCAAACATTCCTTACCCGTGCTAATCTACCCAGGATAGAACACTAATAGGAGGAGAAACTCCCCAACAAGTAACCTGTAAACAGTAACATGTAACCTTCAAACATGCAAAGAACCTTTCCCCTGCTCTCTGCCCATAGGCATGATGTTCCTGAAAACACCCCTCCCTTTAAAAATTCATTCCCAAATTTGACAAAGTTTCTTACCTGTGTCACCTGGAATCTCCGTCAGGCTGCCGCCTTCGCAAGTGAACAACACTGGGGTGGGATACGGGACTAGACTGTATCTACTCCAGGAACAACAATTAGCAGGTAAGACTAATTTCACCTTTCTGATCGTATCTCCAGTCTAGTCCCGGACCTCTGGGAATGTACCAGAGCAGTATTCAACGGGAGGGACACCCCTTGGCAGCCTGAAGCACTGCTGCTCCAAAACACACGTCCTGCTGCGCCTGGACATCTAGACGGTAATGCTTGACAAAAGTATTCAACGATGACCACGTTGCCGCCTTATAAATTTCCAGAGGTGGCACCAACCTAGATTCAGCCCAAGACGCTGCGTGCGCTCTCGTGGAATGGGCACTCAGCCCCTCTGGCACAGCCTTACCCTTCAACACGTACGCGGAAGAGATAGCTTGCTTGAGCCATCTAGAAATGGAGGCTTTCGAGGCTGCTTTGCCCCTTCGCGGGCCCACGAAAATCACAAAGTGTCTGTCTGACCTACGAAACTCCGCCGTCCGACTCAGATACTTTTTCAACGCCCGCTTGACATTCAAGGTACTCCGAATCTTCGAATCCGGATTGCCCGACTCCCCCCTAAACACAGGTAAGGAGATGACTTGACTCAAATGAAACAATGACACCACCTTGGGCAAAAAGGCTGGCACTGGCCTCAACACTATCGTTGACTCAAAGAACGACAGGTATGGCTCTCTACAGAATAATGCCTGTAACTCGGAGACCCTCCGCGCTGAACAAATCGCCACCAAAAACACCACCTTCAAAGTGAGATCCTTCAAAGACGCGCGGCTCAAAGGCTCGAAAGGCTCGCGCTCCAAGGCTTCCAGCACGAACGGAAGACTCCACTTGGGTACCAAGTGCCTCACCGGAGGCCTTAATAGCGACACCGCTCGGAGGAACCGCTTGATGTCACCCTGTTCCCCCAGCGGTCGCCCACCTACCTTACCTCTATAACAAGTCAGGGCTGCGACCTGCACCTTTAACGAAGCGGCCGCCAACCCTTTGTCAAACCCATCCTGCAAAAATTGCAATATCTGGGGCACTGTAGCCACTAATGCTACGGCTGCTCTGTCGGCACACCAGGCTTCAAACACTCTCCAGACTCGAACGTACGCTAGCGACGTAGATCTCTTTCTGGCCTTTAACAAAGTGCTAATAACCGCTGCAGAATAGCCTCTCGCCTTTAGCCTCGCCCTTTCAATAGCCAAGCCGTGAGCGAGAACCGATCCAGATGGGGCATCAGTAGAGGACCCTGCGACAGGAGGTCCACTCGCTGCGGGAGACGCCATGGCCTTGCCACCAACAGCCGTACCAAATCCACGTACCAGGGCCTGCGAGGCCAATCTGGAGCTATCAGAATTACCTGTCCTCTGTAAGCTTCTATGCGCTGGATCACTCTGCCTATTAGCGTCCACGGAGGGAAAATGTATAGAAGCTGCCCTTCTGGCCACCTCTGGACGAGGGCATCCAGGCCCTCTGACATTCTCTCGCGCCTTCTGCTGTAGAATCGACCGACCTTCGCAGACTGGAATGTCGCCATGAGGTCCATAACTGGCGAGCCCCAGCGTCGCGCTAGCATCTCGAACACTTCCGGGTGGAGAACCCACTCTCCCGTGTCCACCTTCACGCGGCTCAGAAAGTCTGCCTGCACATTGTCCACTCCGGCCACATGTGCTGCTGAGAGAGCCACCAGATTTTCCTCAGCCCAAATGCACAGGGCCTCGGCCTCCGCCTCCAGCGACACGCTGTTGGTTCCGCCCTGACGATTTACGTATGCCTCTGCCGTAGCGTTGTCGGAGAACACTCGAACTGCCGACCCCGCAAGAAACCTCTGAAAGCTCTGCAAGGCCAGCAACACCACTCTCAGTACCAATCTGTTGATCGCCCAAGTCCTCTCCTGCGTGGTCCACTGTCCCTGGGTGAACTGGCCCCGGCAATGAGCGCCCCAGCCCAGAAGACTGGCGTCCGTCGTCACTGGCACCCAGTTGGGCGATTCCAACGGTCTCCCCTTCTCCAACAACGTGGGAATCAACCACCAACGCAGGGCTACACAAGTCTCCACTGGACAAGGGAGCCTCCGGGACAGCGGATCCCGCTGGTGCGACCAGCGCCTGAGCAGCGCCCTCTGCAAAGGTCTCATGTGTGCTCTCGCCCACGGCACCAACTCGATCATCGCCGCCATTGTACCTAACAGTTGAAGATACCGCCATGCTGAGGGCACCGCACTGTCCAAGAATCTCCGTACTAACGTGTGTAAGCCGGCAGCCCGTCAACGAGGAAGAAACACATGACCCGTCTCCGTGTCGAAATGAGCCCCCAGGTACTCCAAATTCTGCGAGGAAAGAAGGTGGCTTTTCCCCACATTGACCACCCAACCAAGGCTTTCCAGAAAGGACACTACTCTGGCCGTAGCTCTGATGCTCTCGGCCCTCGTCTTCGCTCGAATTAACCAATCGTCCAAATACGGATGAACGAGAATTCCTTCCTTCCGCAACGCCGCCGCCACGACTACCATGATCTTGGTGAACGTGTGGGGAGCCGTCGCTAGTCCAAAAGGCAGTGCCCGGAATTGAAACTGCCCGAACGGGACCGCAAAGCGGAGATAGCACTGCTGGTCCGGGCGTATGGGAATGTGAAGGTATGCTTCCGAAAGGTCTAGTGACGTAAGGAATTCGCCCTTCCATACCGCTACTATCACCGAACGAAGGGTTTCCATGTGAAAGTGAGACACGCAAAGACATCGATTCACTCCCTTGAGGTCCAGAATGGGCGACAACTTCCGTCCTTCTTTGGCACCACAAAATAAATGGAGTATCGACCGCAGCCGAGTTGGTCTCTCGGCACCGGCGCTATTGCTCCGAGCTCCAGGAGCCTTCGTACTGTCCCCTCCACCGCCTCGCGCTTGCTTGGCGATTTGCAGGGGGACATCACGAAAGCGTCCCGGACCGGGACCCGTAACTCCAAGGCATACCCTTCTCGGATGACTTCTAGCACCCACTGATCTGACGTGACCCGGATCCAGGCGGCATAAAACTCTTGAAGTCGCCCCCCTATGGGAACTAAGGGCACCTGGGTCCCTCTGGCATCATTGCGGCTTCCGCAGGCTAGAAGAGGAGGACGCGGAAGAGGCCTCAAATCCTCTCCCTGCCCCCCGAAACCCTTGGAAGCCCTGGTTTCTACTGGGAAATCTGCCTCTTAGCGGGGAATTAAACCTCTGAAAGCGATACCTACGAAAGTCTCTCGAAGACCCTTTGCCCCCCAGGCGCCGTCCGACCCTGCTTAGGCTTGTCCTCCGGTAACCTACCACCCTTAGACTCGCCAAGGTCCTTGACCAACTTCTCGAGATCCTCTCCAAACAGGAGCCGGCCCTTGAAGGGTAGCTTACTAAGCCTCGACTTAGAAGAATTATCTGCCACCCAACTACGAAGCCAAAGATAGCGCCTAGCCGCTATCGCCGATGCCATACTTTTGGACAAAGCTCTGATGAGATCGTAATGCGTATCTGCCAGATAGGCTGCACCGGACTCCAGCCTGGCGGCCTCCCCGTTACTATTGGTGCCTCCATCTCCTTGAACCCGCTGCGACCATCGCAGACAGGCTCTGGCCACCCACGCTCCACTGATGGCCGCTTGGAGCGCCAAGACATTCACGTCGAAAATCTGCCGCAGTAGGGCATCCATACGTCTGTCCTGAGCATCCTTGAGGGCAGCACCACCCTCTACCAGGATCGTAGTCTTCTTTGTGACCACCGCCACCGCTGCATCCACCTTAGGTGGCTGGAAAACCTCCTTATCCCGATCCACCAGTGGATAGAGACGGCGCATCACTCTAGCTCCCTTCACCGGAGCCTCTGGGACATTCCACTCTTCCTGAATCATCTCCTGAAAGACTCTGTGCACCGGAAAGGCCTTTTGAGTCTTCCGAAAGACCTGCAATAACGGATCCTCCAGGGCCTCCTCCTCCGTGGCCCCTGGAACCGGCATGTTTAACGCACCCAGTGTTTCCACAATCAGCGCCGGGAGCTCATCCCTGCGGAACACCCGCACCACTCTGGCTTGATCTTCCTTCTCTGTGAGCTCCCCTTCTTCCAAGACTTCCTCCAGATCCATACTGCGGCAATCCTCATCAGACATCCGCTCGTCCAACGCCACCGATAGATCTTTAAGGTCTTCCTCCATTCGCAACCTCTTCTCCTGGTGCTCCTCCATATTATTGTCGGCCAAGGGCCTTTTCACACCTCGCCTTTCTCGCACACCTTTTTGCTGAGCTGACGAAACGCCTCCCACTGCCTGCTGCAGCAGTCACAAAATCCTTAGAGAAGATAGACGCCAGCCCTTTAGTCCAAAGCACTGGAGAAAGGGGCAGGTCCGGGGCAGAGGACGGACCCGCCACCGGCTCTTCCAGGGGCAGGACGGCCGCCGAAGCCGCCGAGATCTCAGCCTCTGCTTCCAGAGACCCCTCCTTGATCTCCCTGCCATGTTCCATAACAGAGGCTTCCTCTGTGCAACTCTTGCACACCCCTGACTCTGCCACAGAACT
The DNA here is from genome assembly GCA_033557465.1 of Ichthyophis bannanicus. NCBI lineage: Eukaryota > Metazoa > Chordata > Amphibia > Gymnophiona > Ichthyophiidae > Ichthyophis > Ichthyophis bannanicus. Next base: position 97,953,817 of record CM066040.1, on the reverse strand, counting down.
CCTTCTAGCCCCACATACAAAACATTGGGGTCTAGATGGCATTCTGCCTTCAACCAGCCCCACACAGGCACTCACTCAGCCTTGCCCCGCAGAGTGCCTCAGGGAACTACTTCCTCTCGCAAGAAAAACCCCACGGCCTAAAAGCCGCGCCTGGCCTGTGCCCCGTTTTTTTTTTTTTTGTTTTTTTTTAAAGCTAACAATCGCAAGCAAAAAAGTAATAAAAACGCCGAAAACCCGAGCGTTAACCTGGCGAAACTGCCCACACAAGCGTGAACGCAAGCAAACAGGCTCCTGCACGGCCCGCCGCTGTCTCTGCCATACGGTCGGCCTCCCCTCCGATTTGGTACCAAAACGCGGTGAGAGCAGAACGCTGGCGCTGGGCCTACTTACTTTCATCGGATGCTATGGACAACGAACTGCCTCACTCTGTGCAAACGCTGCACCGGAACGACCATGGAGCCCTTCAAGCTGAAATCAAAATGCTCTGTGCTCAGCGGGCTAGATCGTGGCCGCAGGAAGCTCGGCACGCTGACAGGCAGAGCGTCTGTAAAGCGCCAGCTTCAAATACAGAGGGCTCCGGTCTGGGAAGTCGCTTGTCCACTACAGACCCGGATGCCCTGCAGCCTCTTAACCATGCACCTCTCCCACACCCGCACTAGCCAGTAAGCCTCAAACGGGAGGGGGGGGGGGAAGGTTCTTGCAGACCTTAAAGGTACAGATCTTCAGGCTGAAGGGGATTCTCTCCTGTTCTTTTTTTTTTTGTTTGTTTTTAAACTACCCTTTTAATTAAAATTAACCCTTAAATTTGCCTAACACTGTCCTTAATTGTTCCTCCAGGGAGCCCGGACCCCCGGGCTCACTCCTTACAGCTGCTTGGAGACTGAGGTAACTGGGAAGTGGAGGCGGCTCAAGGGAAGATATACTGGTGACATCATGAAAAGAAGGAGGTTCCTCAGTCTCCAAGCTGCTGTTTAAGGTAGACAACCCAGAGGTCTGGGACTAGACTGGAGATACGATCAGGAACATGCTATTTCTTAAAAAAAGAAAAAGAAAGAAAACACAGGGCCAGGTGCATGGCCCTGGCTTCAGCACTCTATGTTTTCATCTGCTGTCTACACCAAGGGTTCTCAATCCAGTTCTCAGAGCACACACAGCCAATCAGATTTTCAAGATATCCACAATGACTATGCATGAGACTGATTTGCATGTACTGCCTCACTTGAATGCAAATGCATTTAAGGCATATACTTTCTGGATATTCTGAAAACCAAACTAAGTGGATGTGTCTCAAGGGCCAGGTTACCAGTGGTGTATAGCTTGGTAATGGAATGCTAGAACATAGGAAGAAGATTAGGATAGCTTGTACTAAATACAAAGCACTGATGAGAGACTTCCCTTCAATCTTCGGTGACAGTAGGGGCACCCTATACCATCCAGGGTATGACTTTAGGGGTAGGGATTTAAATAATGAGGGGAAATGGGGGGGGGGGGGAGGTAGAAATAGGAAGAAGAAATATAAAAAACTATATCCGCGACTAGTTACAAATGGAACTGTTCACCAGCATAGGGAACTAAACTTCATATTGTGCACACAGCAACATATTTTTGATTACATTTACAGGACAAAAGCTTCTTCTATAAAATACCACCAAACAAAATTGTAGAATAGCTAAGCTATACCAAGTACACAAATACATGTAAATAAAGCACTGCTTCAAAGTAATTTTGATGCATAATATAAATTACTATACTATAAATTTCACTCTGTTATATCTTTCTGCATTTTAATCACCCCTGCTGTACCTAACAGAGAGCCCAAGTTTTCTCTCAGTTATATTTGTAACAATATTTTAAACAGCACCACAAGAAAAATTACACTTTGAAGTGATATTAATTTTTACAGTTCGAATTCCACTTGTTTTCATTAAAAGGCAAGCTGACAAAGAATGTGTGATATAGTATTTATGGGGGGAAAATACATAATAGTACAGTCGTAAAATTACAGGCTGGTAAAACATCAACTATTAAGTCATACCCTTTCGTGTAGGAGGAACTAGGAACAGTCGATACTTGAAACAGTTCATTTTACATTATTTTTCTGCACCATTCTGCACACATTTGCTTTGTGCATTGTATCAAAAGTGGTTTTGCATTGTTTGAATCAGCCTTTTTGGACAAAGTAGTCCCATAGATGTGAGAATTGCATGCTGTTAGTACTGCTGCTGCTCCTGCTGGCAATGAGGAGCTTCATAGGTTGTTCCCCCTTGGAGTCCAGACTCCAGATAGTCCTCCTTGCTCCCTTTATTCCTTCCACTGGATGAGGAGGAGTAGAGAGATTACATGGTGGTAAAATAAAGTATTAAAAATATAAGCACAACATAAGCATCTGTTCCTCCTTCCCATTCCAAACCATGTGTTTTCTTTATAACAAAGTCAGTGTGTACATGTCAGAAGCACAGACATTATTCAAGGCTATGGCACATGCACACTCACTCAGGACAAGAGCAAATCCTTGGGTACTGTCTTCTCTAAACAATGTGTATGCATAATGCAACAACCTATGAGAAAGAGGCCTGGCAATGAGATACATATGGGCAGCAGTTGAGGTTGGATTTACTAAAAGGCACTGCTGTGTTAATGCACGTTATTTATTGCAGGTCCCATTTTATGTGATGGGACATATCAAACGCTAACAGCATTAGCATGCATTAATGAAGTAGCACAATTTGATAAATCTAGCCTTTATTCTTAATAAAGCACAACCCGATTTCAAGACCAAAGCTTTTCCAGACTGCAGGAAATCTTCCACACCTCCTTTCCCCCACTTTCAATCCTGAGCTATACTTTTTTGAGGAGAAAGCTTTAGGCCCTGCTGGTAGGCTTAAAAAGGAAGACAGTAACATATTATATGACGGCAGATAAAGACTGGCATGGTCCATCTGGACTGCCCAGCAAGGTAGCAAGAGTAGGTGCTCCTGCCACTCCATGCAGGTCACCCCTCCCCATGTCTTTGTTTAAGGGTGTACCCACCACAACGGGTCACCCTTATTTCTTGCGATATAAGAGATACTGTACTTAAGTTTATTTTGATTTTATCTTGTTGCTATAAAGGGATCCACTGTGTCTCTCCCATGACATTTTGAATTCTGTCACTGTATTTGCACCCACCACTTCCATCGGCAGGGCATTCCAAGCATCCACCACCCTTTCAGTGAAAAAGTATTTCCTGATGTTGCCTTTCAGTTTAACCCTTTTCAGTTTCATGTTATGCCCTCTAGTTTTACAGCTTTCCTCTCTTTGAAAAAGGTTTGTTTGTTCATTAATACTCTTAAGTATTTAAAGGTCTGTATCATATCTCCCCTGTCCCTCCTCTACTCTCGTGTATACATATTCAGGTCTTAAAGTCTCTTCTCGTATTACTTCTGGCACAGGCTCCAAATCATTTTTGTCGCCTTCCTCTGAACCATTTCCAGTCTTTTTATATCCTTTGCGAGATATGGTCTCCAAAACTGAACAAAATAGTCTAAGTGAGGCCTCACCAGTGACTTGTACAGCGGCATCAGTACCTCCTCCTTGCTGCTAGTAATTCCTTTCTGTATGCAATCCAGCATCCTTCTGGCTTTGGCCACTGCCTGTCACACTGTTTCGCCACCTTGAGATCCTCAGAAACAATCACTCCAAGGTCCTTCTCCTAGTCCGTGCACATCAACTTCTCGCCCCCTATTGCATACAATTCCCTTGGATTTCTGCATCCCAAGTGCATGACACTGCAATTCTTCACATTATATCTTAACACTGCTAAGCATTAGACCACTCTTCTAGCTTTTGTAGATCTTTCCTCATGTTATCCACTCCCTCAGGGGAATCCACTCTGTTGCAAATTTCTGTGTCATCTGCAAAAAGACAGACTTTTCATTCTGTCCTTCAGCAATATCACTCACAAATACATTGAACAGTACCGGTCCCAAGACCGATCCCTGGGGCACGCCACGAATCACCTTCCTTTCATCCAAGTGAGTTCCATTTACCATCGCCTTCTGTCGTCTGTCAGTCAACCAATTTCTGATCCAGTTCACCACCTGGGGACCCATCCCCAGGCTGTTCAGTTTATTGATAAGTCTCCTGTGAGGAACAGTATCAAAGGTTTTGCTGAAATCTAGGTAGATTATATCCACTGCATGCCCTTGATCTAGTTCTAGTCAAAGAACTCAATCAGATTCGTTTGGCATGATTGTCCTTTGGTAAAAACATGTTGCATCGGATCATGCAACCTATTAGTTTCGAGAATGTCCACTATTCTCTCTTTCAGGAGCGCCTCCATTACTTTTCCCGCCACCGAGGTAAGGCTTACTGACTTGTAGCTCGTCACTTCTGCCCTATTGCCACTTTTGTGAAGAGGTACCACATCAGCCCTTCTTCCAGTCCTGTGGAACTTCTCCTGTCTCAAAGGATCTATTAAAGACATCCTTTAAAGGCCCTGCAAGAAGCTCTCTGAACTCTTTCAGCATCCTGGGATGTATTCCATCTGGTCCCATGTCCTTGTCCACCTTCAGTTTTGCAAGCAGTTAAAACACATCATGTTCTGTGAATGGTGTAGTATCTACTCCATTCCCATTTGTATATTTGTCAATCACAGGTGGTCCTTCTCCAGGATTTTCTTTAGTAAAAAACAGAAGCATTTGTTTAGCATTTTTGCTTTTTCAATATCACTTTCTACTAATCTGTTCTCAGCATTTTTGAGTCTTGAGATTCCACCTCTTCTCTCAAATATACCTGAAAAAGGTTTTGTCTCTACACTTCACATCTATAGCCATCTTTTCTTCTGCCTTTGATTTTGCTATCCTTATTTCTCTTTTTTGTCTCTTTTAGCTTTGTTCTGTATTCTGTTCTGTGTTCCTCTGTGAACTTCTGAATTTTGTGAAAACTGTGTTTTTTGTCTTTATTTGTGCCTATTTCGTTGAAGAAGCAAATAGGTTTCCTTTTTCCTCTTATTTTTTTATTTTTTTTATTTTTTTTTTATTTCACACCAACAAAACATAACAACCTCGTTAGCCACCATGTACTTCGCTCACCACATATCAGTATAGGCATCCTAACACATCAAACAACTAACATAGTATTTTGTTAATAAACCCCCCCACCCCCCCCCCCCCCTCACCAAACAGCATTAGTATTCAAGTAAGAAACAATATTATTGCGTAGCCTTCCAGGTAGTATACCTTCCCCACACCTGCATAAACTTTTGCCTATTTTCTTTTTTCATGGCCGTAAGTTTACTCATCAAGTATAGGTGGTCGAGGGAGCTCCAGAACTCCTCCAAAGTAGGAACCCCCACCAGTTTCCACTTCTTTGCAATCAGGACCCTCAAAGCAGTACACCCAAAGTTCAAAAAGTCCCCCTCCCACCGAGTAAGCTCTTCCACCCTCCCTCCAAGGAGCGCCAAAGCCGGTGAGGGCAGTATCTCCTTCTCCAAAATCCGGCCCAACTGGCGGAACACCTCCTCCCACACTCCCTGAATCAGTGTACAAGTCCACCAAATATGTATATATGTGCCCCTTTCCCCACATTCCCTCCAGCACTGAGCAGTGGTAGTATGATACATCTGGTTTATCCTCACCGGTGTCAAATGCCACCTATACAAAATCTTATAATTATTTTCAATTAAAGAGACCGCCAGCAGGCCTTTATAGCGAGATCGGTAGATTTGCTTCCAGGTATCCTCCCCCCACTCAACACCCAAGTCCGCCTCCCACCTCCTCTGATATGATTCCTTACCCCCACCCTCCTGCATCATGGCATAAAATTTAGTCACCACCCCCTTCCGCCACCCCCCCCCAGAAACATCTGCTCCACCTCAGTAGGGTCCCCCTGTAACCCCGAAATTATCTTATGGCGGATATAGTGGGCCAGTTGTTGATACCGAAAAACTTCAATATCCTCCAACCCGTATTGCTGCTGCACTGTTGCGAAGCCTTTCAGCACCCTCCCCTCTAATAATTGCCCTACCCGCTCCAACCCTTTCCGTGCCCAAAGCTTAAAGACCGAACCCCCCACCCCCGGGGGAAAGGCCGGATTTCCCTGAATTGGTATCAATCGCGATATCCCCTCCTTCCCCAGCCACACATACTTCCACTTATTCCACACCTTCAAGGTTAATTGCACAAAGGGGTTCTGCCCTTTAAAACCTCTATTTCCCTCCCTTGGCAACCACATCAAATCATCTAACTGACCCTCCCGCATCTCCGCAGACTCCATCCACACCCATTCTTTCTTCTCATCCCCACACCAGTCCACACATGCACTCAGTCTTGCTGCCTCCCAATATTTCCCCAGATCTGGAAGCGCCAAGCCCCCGCTATCCTTCCGGCGTGTCAAAATGCGCCCAGCTATTCTATTTTTCCTCACCCCCCCCCCACATATTTCACAATCACCCGTTGCCATTGCGATAGGCACCGTTTAGGCACCCCAATTGGCAACACCGTAAATAGATACAGCCATTTAGGCAATATCGTCATTTTCACTGCCGACAACCGGCCATACCATGATAGCCCCTTACTCCCCCAGCTTTCCAGATCCCTCCGCACCCGTTTATCCATGGCCCCATAGTTAGCCTCGAACAGGTCCTCCTCCCTCGCTGTCACTTTAATGCCCAAATAAGTAATGCTATGCCTAGCCCATTTAAATGGCAACCATTCCTTTAAAAGGAGCACGGTTTCCTCCGGAACCGAGACATTCAATATCTGGGATTTAGTCGCATTAATTTTAAACCCTGAATATTCCCCAAATTTTACTAAAAGATCATAGAGGGCCGGGAGTGACTGCTGTGGCTCAGTTACCATAAACAGCAAATCATCTGCGAAGAGGGCCACCTTACTTTCCAAATCCCGCCATCGCACCCCCCTCACCTCCCCACATTCCCGTACCCATTGGGCTAAGGGTTCCATCGATAAAACAAACAGAATGGGTGATAAGGGGCACCCTTGCCTCGTCCCCCTCCTCAACTCGAAAGCCGCCGTATATTCCCCATTAATGCGAAGCCTCGCCCGCGGTTGGGTATAAATTGCTTGAACCCACCTCAAATAGTTCCCTCCTATCCCCATTTTCTCTAATACCTTAAAAAGAAAGGGCCAGGCCACCCGGTCAAAGGCTTTCTCGGCATCTATTGTTAAAAACAGCATCTGTTGTTTCCCCCTCTTCCCTCCCCACAAAGCATTCATCACTTTCCTAATATTGTCAGAAGTGTGCCGCCCCGGTATAAAGCCAGCCTGGTTCTCATGCACCAGATATGGTAGATGAGGCAAAAGCCTATTGGCCAATACCTTAGTATAAATTTTGAAGTCCGTCCCCAACAGGGAGATAGGCCGGTATGAGCCACATAGCGTTAAATCTTTCCCCTCCTTTGGGAGTACGGTAATTCCAGCAGTACGCATAGTTTCTGGCATGGCCCCCCCAACCGAAAAGGAATTAAAGAGCCGAGTCAAAATTTCCCCCAGCTCCTCCCCAAATTTTTTATAAAATTTATTGGTGTAGCCGTCCAGGCCAGGTGCCTTATGTGCCGGTAAATGCTTAATAACAGCCAGCACCTCCCCCACCTCAATAGGCCGAGAAAGCCACTCTGCTTGTCCCGCACTCAACCCTGGGAGGTTCAGACATAACAACTCCTCCAGCCCCTTCGGCTCCCCCTCCTTGTCTGGAGTATACAACTGTTTATAATACTCAACAAACCTCTCCTGGAGTTCCCTCAACTGCCGCAGATCCTTCCCGTTGGCATCCTTAATTTTTGTTATATAGTTGCGCTGACGTTGTTGCTTTAACTTATGCGCCAATAATCTCCCGGGTTTATTGCCCCATTCAAAAAAATCCTGTTTCAGTTTGTCCTGGGCATATTTAATCTCACCAAGCTCCAACTCCCCTAAGTCCCTCCGTGCCTTAGCCAACTCCCTCCGGCCTAACCCACCCAGCTCACCCCTTTTCTGCCTCCCCTCCAGTTCCTTGATCTTATCATAGATTATCCTTTTTTGCCTATCCTGCATCTTCTTCCGGTAGGAACCAAGAGATATCAACTTCCCACGCACCACTACCTTCAAACATTCCCAGATAGTACCTATTTGACACTCAGCGGTATCATTAAATTGTAAATATTCTTTAATCTGTTCCTTCACTTGGAGTACAATCTCCGGGACCTCCAACAATGATTCATTTAAACACCACCTCGCACCTTCCCCCCCCCCTCCCACCAGCTCAATCTCCACCCAAAACGGCGCATGATCTGACAACGTGCGCTCACCAATCTCACACCCTCCCAGATCCTTAACCAGTGTCTTGGTCACCCAGATCATATCCAATCTAGATAACGAATCATGCACGGGGGACCAGTATGTGTAATCCCGCCTCCGCCCCCTCAACTCACGCCATACATCCACCACCCCCAATTGTGCCCCCATGGTTCGCAACGCCCTTCTACTTTTCCCATTCCCCAGTGCTTTCCCCCTAGAGTTATCCAGGATAGGGCAACTTGTTAAATTAAAGTCTCCCCCCACTATTACCTGCCCCTCAGCAAAATCCATCACTCTTCGGGTTAATTCCTCAAAGAAGGCCCCCTGAGCCACATTTGGCCCATAGATATTCACCAGGGTAAATTTCTGATCTTTAATCCACATTTTAATCATCAGGAACCTCCCTTCTTTATCTTGTAGTATCTCCTGCACCCGGTAAGGTACGTGAGCATGCACCAAGATACCTACACCCCCCTTTTTTAATTCCACCCGGTTGGAAGCAAACCACCGTCCCACAAATTTTTTATTTACCATCCGCCATTCGTCCCTTTTCAACAGATGAGTCTCTTGTAGGAACACCACATCACTTTTTAATCTCTCAATCTCCTTGTAGACCCTTTGCCTCTTCATTGGGGAATTTAGGCCCCGCACATTCAATGTTACTACCCGGAATTTATCCATCATCCCTCCGCTTCTCACCTCTCCATACCCTGTGCTGTTTGGCTGCACACCCCCTATCTGACCCCCCCCTCCCCCCTGCCCCCCATCCCCCTCCCCCGCCTTCCCTCCTGCTATCCAAGGCACCACCACCTCGAAAACCCGAGGCATGACCCACCAGCCCGAGCCCGCATTCCCTGCAAACTTATACACACAGGGCCTCCCCCCCCCCGATCCCATATTAGGACTTAAACAGCAACACATTTTCCACCACAATGTCCCATACGGTCGCATTACTATATTGACCAGAGTCTCAGCTCCTCCACCTTCATCCCTCGGAATCCTCCACCAACTTCTGCTGATTGCGCCGCAACCGCCGGTCCCCCTGAGGTGCTCTCCTCCATCCACTCTCCCCGGGCCTCTTCCGTTGCGTTTTTGGGCGGTCCGTCTGCGCGATCGCTGGTATCCCCGTCCAACCCGCCTTCTCCATAGCCTTAACTGCTTCCGCCGTGGTCTTTACATAGGACGTAACACCATCAATGCAGAATTGCAGCCCAAACGGGAATAGCCATTTGTATCTAATGGCCCTCTCCCGCAACTGAGCAGTAATCGGTGCAAAGTCCCGTCGCTTCCTCATTGTAATCGCGGAGAGGTCTGCATATATCTCCACACGTTGGTTATCCCACTGAAAGTGCTTAACTTTCCGGGCTGCTTCCACCACTGTAGTTTTGGTAGCGTACTCGTGGAAACATACAATAATGTCTCTGTGAAATCCTTCCTTTCGTGAGCCCAACGCTCTATGAGCGCGATCAATTTTCCAGCATATGCCCTCCGCCGGCACTCCCGCCTCTAGCACCAATTGTTTGCAGATTCTTTCTACCAACTGTGCACAGTCAATGTTTTCCGCCGTTTCAGCTATGCCCCGCAGTCGGACATTTGCCCTCCGGGAACGGTTTTCTAAGTCCTCCACTTTGGACCACAACTCCTCATGCTCTCCTTCCATACTCTCCACCTGCTCTTGCAGCTTCAGCAACACATTGTCCTGTGTTTCTACCTTGTTCTCCAAATCCTCCAGCTGTTGGCCCACTTCACGGATTTCTCCCCGCAAGTCCTCTAACCAACCCTGGACATCTGTTTTAAACAAGGACATATCTTGTCGGAGGGTAGAGAACCATCCATGCAACTCTCCCCGGAGTACCTCCATTTCACTTCCCTTTGCTTTCTCCACCTTGGGGGCCTCATCTTCGCTGCCCGCGTGCACCGTCGCCATCTTAGATTTTCCCGCGGCCCCCGCAACTGCCGCTCCTTTGTAGGCAAACGCCTTCAATTCGGTGCTACTTTTTTTCATCCCCAGGTAATCCTGTATTTCGCACCACTCTCCACCGGTTTCCTGACTCTCCGGACCCCGCTTTCCAACAAGGGGTGCCCCAGTCACTCACTCATTCACGGAGCTCCGTGTTACTGCTGCCTCTCAGGCTGGTGACGTCATTTCCTCCCTTTTCCTCTTATTTTTATTTACTTTCCTTACATAGGTATCTGTTGCCCCTTTTATTGCCTCCTTTAGTTTAGCCCACTGGAATTCCACTTCCCTTATCTCGTCCCACCCTGCCAACTCTTCCTTCAGGCTCTTGGCCATTTTACTTAAATCAGCGTTATTTAAGTCTAGGACTTTGAGCTTGCTGTGATTGGACTCTGCCTTGGTTTTATCTCAAACCACACCGTGTGATGTCAAACTACCTTATTCACTCCGCTATGAAGAACACATATGAAATGTGTCTTTGGTGATAAGTTGAACCAGTGTTTTTCAAGCCGGTCCTGATGTACCCTCTAACCAGTCTGATTTTTAGGCTGTTCACAACATACATGAAAGCGTAGTTACTCACCTGTAACAGGTGATCTCCAGGAACAGCAGGAATTTAGTCTTCACATATGGAGTATTGTCAGCACCGACGGAGCCCACGCGGGAACGCTCCCCAGCATCCAATAGGAAAGCTTTTGGGAGCATCCCACAGCGCATGCGTGCTGCCCTCCCGCCTCTGTACCTCTCTCACTTCAGTTGAGTTTATAGCTGAGACCAAAGGAGAGAAGTAGAGAAAGAGAGAGATAGAGACAATTCCTACGGGAGGTGGATGGGTTATGAAGACTAAATTCCTGCTGTTCCCGGAGATCACCTGTTACAGGTGAGTAACTACGCTATCTCCAGAAACAAGCAGGAATGTAGCCTTCACATATGGGGAATCCCCAGCTGGAAGATGCCAAGAGGTGACCCCAGCAAGCTGCGAACCCAAGTGAGTTGGGTCATGTTTCCTCCCATGGACCTTTGGCATCCAAACTGTGGATGGTGGGTAGGAGTTGAATTAAGTATGGAAGAGATGTTGGAGAACAGCCTGGCCAAACGAAGCATCCTGACGGGAATCCTTGTCTAAGCAATAGTGGGCTGTGAAGGTGTGTACCGAAGCCCAAGTGGCTGCTTTGCAGATGTCATCAATAGAGACAGAACGAAGGTTAGCCATAGAGGCTGCCATTGCTCTCACATTGTGAGCCGTGACATGGCCTTCGAGAGAAAGTCCTTTACTCTGATATGTGTAGGATATGCAGTCTGCAATCCAACTTGACAGAGTTCTTTTAGAAACTGGAAGTCCCAGAGGACTAGAGTCAAAAGCCACAAAAAGCTGAGAAGATTTTCTATGTGGCTTAGTTCTTTGGAGATAAAAGGCTAAGGCTCTTTTACAATCCAAAGTGTGAAAATTCCTTTCTGCACTGGAGGCGTGAAGCCTAGGAAAGAATATAGGAAGATAAACCGACTGGTTTAAATGAAAAGGCGAAAACACCTTTGGCAGAAAGTAAGTATGAGTCCTGAGGACTACTTTATCATGGTGAAACCTTGTATAAGGAGGGTCAGCTATTAATGCCTGTAATTCACTAATGCGCCTCGCAGAAGTGATGGCAATTAGGAAAATAACTTTCCATGAAAGAAACTTTAGATCTGAAGTGGCTAAAGGTTCAAAGGGCGGTTTCATAAGCTGACCAAGAACAAGATTTAAATCCCATGCCACCGGTGGTGGTTTAATGGGAGGTTTTGTTAAGAGTAGGCCTCTCATAAATCTTGATATAAGTGGATGAGAGGAAATGGGTTGTCCATCGAAAGGTTTATGAAAAGCGGCAGCACTGAGATGGACCCTCACTGAATTGGTCTTTAGGCCAGATGTTGATAATTGTAGAAGATACTCTAGTAGCAACTCTACAGGTACTAAAAAAGGAGTTAAGTCCCTTTTGTGAACACCGGACAGAGAACCTTTTCCACTTAAAAGCATAAGAACGTCTTGTGGAAGGTTTTCTGGAAGCCAGGAGGATATCCTTCACTTGTTGAGAAAGATTAATATCCTGGAATTCTAGGCTTTCAGTAACCAGGCCCTGAGATGTAGGGCCTGGGGATTGGGAGAGGCAGTAGGGATCCGTCCTCCTGCGACAGGAGATCCAGAGCATTCCCCAACTCCAGAGGAGTGGTTTGAGAGAGACGCAGAAGAAAGGGATACCATGCTTGCCATGGCCAATGTGGAGCTATGAGTATCATACAACCTCTGTGTCTCTGAAGTTTGAATAAAGTCTTGGGAATGAGGGGAATGGGTGGGAAGGCATAGAGGAAGTCCTGTCCCCAGTGGAGTAGGAACGCATCTCTTGCCTGACAGTTTTGAGCCGGAATTCTGGAACAGAATCGGGGAAGTTTGGCATTCTGCGGACTTGCAAAGAGGTCTATATCTGGTGTTCCCCAGATTAGAAACACTCGAGCAGGCTGGCCTGAGTGGAGGAACCACTCGTGTGTGACAGCAGTATTCGACTGAGTTTGTCTGCCGAAGAGTTTTGAATGCCCGGAAGGTATACCGCAAACAGGTGAATTTGTAACTCTCTGGCGAGGGCCCATAGTCGCAAATCTTTGTTGCATAGCGACAGAGAGCCTGTTCCGCCTTGCTTGTTCACATAGAACATAGCTACCTGATTGTCGGTTTGGACCAGAACTGTCTTGTTGCTGAGATGGTCCTGAAAGACTTGAAAATGGCTCTTAGCTCTAGGAAGATTTTGTGAAGGGACACCTCCTGTGAGCTCCAAAGACCATGAGTGGAGAGATCGTGCAAGTGAGCCCCCCAACCCATCTTGGATGCATCTGTCGTCAGGGTAGTTTGGTATAGAGGCTGCTGGAAAGGAGAGCCTACAGGGAGGTTTCCCATGGATTGCCACCATTGCAGGGACGAAATCAGATGTGTGGTAGCTCTGATTTTGTCTGTCAGTCGACCCGTGGCTTGTGACAACAGAGGAAAGGGTCCACTGGGCTGCTCACATGTGGAGGCGAGCATAGGGAACCACACAGTGGATGCCATGTGTCCCAGCAGTTGAAGCATCTCCCGTGCAGTAAGGAATACCTTCATAGATGCTAGATGTATTATACGTAGACACCGTGGCTGCGGTAGGAAAGCCTTTGACTGCCGTGTGTCTAGACGAGCCCCTATGAACTCTAGGGATTGAGAGGGGGTGAGATGAGATTTTGGGAAGTTTATGACTATTCCCAAGTATTGAAAAATTCCCATTGCTCGAGAGAGAGCGAAGCTGGCCTTCGGAGCTGTCGATGCTCGAATGAGCCAATCATCTAAATAAGGGAAGACGAATATTCCCAGAGTCCTCATAAATGCTGCTACCACTGCCATGCATTTTGTGAAGACTCTTGGAGCAAAGGCCAGTCCGAAAGGAAGAACTCTGTACTGGAAGTGTCTTCCTTGGATCAGGAATCGAAGGAACTTCCTGTGATCTGAGTGGATGAGAATATGCGTGTACGCATCTCTTAGATCTAGAGAACATAGCCAATTCTGACTTTGAAGGTATGGTAAAAGTGTTACGAGGGAGATCATCTTGAACTTTTCTCGGGTATAGGCCTGTGTCCCCCTGTCTTCTTTGGAATAAGAAAATAGGGGGAGTAGAACCCTGTCCCCTGTTGGGGTATGGGCACTTCTTCGATTGCTCCTTGAACTAGAAGTGACGTGACCTCCTGCCACAAGAGGTCGGTGGCAGAGCCCTGAGAATTGAACTGTTTCAAAATTTTCTTGAAGGACTAGAAAAAGGGACCGTTACTTCTGGAGAGAGATCTGCAACTGTGAGTATATATTTCTGGTAATTTTCTAAAAGGAATTTTTTGTATTAAAGCTAATTAATCTGTGAACCCACTATTTTTTGTTAAATCAGTCAGGGCCTAGTAGCAGCAGTTTACGTTTAAATTTAAAACACAGAGGAGAACTTTCTGGTTACATTTCATACCCAGCAGAGAGCTTGTAGTTTAAATTTAATAGTCACTCAGGGCCTAGCATCAGCAAAGTACTGTTAGCTTAAATTTAAAACACAGAAGAGAGCTTTCTGGTTAAATTTAGAACCCAGCAGAGAGCTTGTAGTTTAAATTTCATAAGAAGTTAGAGCCTAGCAGCAGCTAAGAGCTATAATTTAAATCAAAACAGAATATAGCTTACCTCAGCAGCACAAGACAGGGTACTGTGTAGCAGCCCTCTTTTAATAAGTGTTATTTCCCTCCCTCCCTCCCCACACCCACCCACCCCTGGGATAATCGTAGCTTTATAGGTACTTACACTTCTTAAAAGGCAGGAGGTGCTCTCAGGTGAAGCTCATTACCCAAATCAGTCATACACTAAGGATCTGAGATTAGTTAAGCATCAGGTGAACAAGGTATATTACACGTATTAGGTACAGTTTTATTAGTATAAATATCCATAGCAACCCTTAGTAAGTAAAGAACTTAGATCTAAACACAAACTTAAAACTAAGATGCAGACAGCAATCCAACAGCGGGATGGGGGCATTCCAGTCTTTTGCATTGAGTGTCACATGTATGATTTTCTCCCAGTTGGTGAGAGGTCTTACGTGTGCACTAGGTGTAAGGAGCTCTTTGCTCTCAGGGAACGAGTCCGTTCTCTAGAGGCTAAAGTAGCAGACTTGGAAAGCATAAGACAGACAGAGAGGTACATAGACGAGACCTACAGGGATATAGTCCTGAAGTCCCACCTCCAGTCTGGCAGCATCCCTGTTTCCATGGAGGAGAGAGGTCACGTGACAGGAGAGCATCACCCTGGTGTGGCAGGAAGTGATCCTGTAACTAGGACCTGTCCTCCAGGTGATGTTAAACCCTCTCGCACCGAGGAACTTTCTCCAGGGCCATGTGCCCATGAGGGAAGGGTTAGGACAACCGTTATAGTTGGTGATTCGATCATTAGGCATGTAGATAGCTGGGTGGCTGGTGGACGTGAGGATCGCCTGGTAACATGCCTGCCTGGTGCGAAGATAGCGGACCTCACGCGCCACCTAGATAAGGTCTTAGATAGTGCTGGGGAGGAGTCTGCTGTCTTGGTACATGTCGGTACCAATGACATAGGAAAATGTGGTAGCGAGGTTCTGGAGGCTAAATTTAGGCTTTTAGGTAGGAAGTTGATATCCAGAACTTCCAGGGTAGCATTCTCCGAAATGCTTCCTGTTCCACGCGCAGGACCCAAAAGGCAGGCAGAGCTCCGGAGTCTCAATGCGTGGATGAGACAATGGTGCAGTGATGAGGCTTTTGGATTTGTTAGGAACTGGGGAACATTCTGGGGAAAGGAGGGGCTCTTCCGAAGGGATGGGCTTCACGTTAACCGGGATGGAACCAGGCTGCTGGCATTAACCTTTAAAAAGGAGATAGAGCAGCTTTTAAACTAGATATTAGGGGAAAGCCGACAGTCGCCCAAGAGCGGATGGTTCGGAAGAATATATCTTTGAAGGATACTACCAAAAGCAGACAGATTCCACAAAAGAGTAAAGTAGCCCAAATACCCTCAAGTATGGAGCAGACAGAGCTTAAAGATCCCAAATTACCCATGTCTAACAATAGCCAAATTAATATGAATAAAAAACATTCTCTAAAATGCTTGTATGCAAATGCTAGAAGTCAAAAAAATAAGATGGGAGAGTTAGAATATATAGCACTAAATGATTGGAATATCAGAGACATGGTGGAAGGAGGACAACCAGTGGGACACTGTGATACCTGGGTACAAACTATATCGTAATGATAGAGCTGATCAAATTGGTGGAGGGGTTGCTCTCTATGTTAGAGAGGGCATTGAGTCAGACAGGATTAAAGTTTTGCAGGAAACAAAATCTGCTGTAGAATCTATATGGATTGAAATTCCATGTAAAAGGGGGAAGGCAATGGCAGTGGGGGTGTACTATCGAGCGCCTGGCCAGAATGACCAAATGGATGATGAAATGCTCAAAGAAATCAAGGAAGCTAACAAAAGTTACAGCGCAGTAATAATAATGGGTGATTTCAACTACCCCGGTATCGAATGGGTCAGTGTCACGTCAGGACATGCTAGGGAGATAAAGTTCCTAGATAACATAAATGACTGCTTCATAGAGCAGCTGGTTCATGAACCGACCAGAGGGGAAGCCATATTAGACCTAGTCCTTAGTGGAACACCAGATCTAGTGCAAGAGATAAGGTTGTTGGGGCCACTTGGCAATAGTGATCATAGCATGATCGCCTTTGATTTAATTAGTGGAGGAGGGATAGTAAGGAAATCCACAGTACTACCTTTTAACTTTTGAAAGGGAGACTATGATAAAATGAGGAAAATAGTTAAGAAAAACCTAAAAGGAGCAGTTGCAAAGGTTAAAGACGTACATCAGGCTTGGCTGTTGTTGAAAAATACTATATTGGAAGCCCAGACCAGCTGTATTCCACGCTTTAAGAAAAGCGCAGGTATGGGTAGACCTGGTGTGGCATGATTTGAGCACGCGGTCCCGCATCTGGAAATTTCCTATGGAACTGTACAAGGAGATGGACTTCCAGGTTTTTCTTGGGCAGAGGTGGCGGGAGTTCGCAGCCCACAATGTCGAGCATCGAGACGACCCTGAGCTTTTTTGGGAAGCGGCAAAAGTAGTCTTGCGGGGAGAGATCATGGGATATGTGGGGAGGAAACGGAAGATGCAGACGCAACAAATAGTGCGGCTGGAGCAGCCAGTGCGTAAGGAGAGACGTAAGCAAGCTCAGCATCCTGGGGAGGCGAGGAGGAATAGGCTGTGGGAGCTCCAGACAGCTCTTAATGAGCTGCTGCATCAGCGAGCCAAGAAATCTTTTTTATTTTATAAATACCAATTATACAGATATGGGGATAAACCAGGCAAACTATTGGCGAGATGTCTTAAGGGTAGCAGGGGATCGGGCTTGGTGGGGGCGCTGCGGGATGACAGGGGGACGCTACAGCAGGATAGTAAGGCGATTGCTGAGGTATTCAAGGGGTTCTATCAAAAACTGTATGCGAGGAGGGAGGGGGCTCAAAATGTCATGGAGGACTACTTACGAGAAGTGCAGCTGCCCCAGTTGACAGCAGCTCAGCGGGCACAACTGGATGCGCCAGTATCGGAGGAAGAGGTGCAACGGGTTATTCAGAAGGCGAGCTGTTGCAAAGCGCTGGGCCCGGATGGGTTAGGGGTGGAATTCTATAAGTTGTTGAGGACAGAGCTGTCTGCGCCCCTGCTGGCAGTGTATCATAGGAGAGTGGCGCAAGGAGGTTTTGAGCGGGGGGAGAACCAGGCGCACATTATACTGATCCCCAAAGCAGGGAAGGATTGTACGCAGGCGGCGTCTTACCGGCCTATCTCCTTATTAAACTTCTATGTAAAAATTTTGGCCAAGGTGCTGGCGGATCGCTTGGCCCTGGTGC
This sequence comes from Ichthyophis bannanicus, assembly GCA_033557465.1. Taxonomy (NCBI): domain Eukaryota; kingdom Metazoa; phylum Chordata; class Amphibia; order Gymnophiona; family Ichthyophiidae; genus Ichthyophis; species Ichthyophis bannanicus. The sequence goes on along the minus strand of CM066040.1, from coordinate 97,936,131 downwards.
TTGGAGAACTGGTGCATGCTTCTCAGGTGGGGTTTGTGAAAGGCCGCTATGCTGTGCGAAATTTGCGTAAGATCGTGGCTTCGATGGAGTGGGTGCGGGGCAGGAAATTGCAATCCCTTCTGGTGAGTTTTGATGCTGAGAAGGCGTTCGATCAAGTGAGCTGGTCCTACCTAAGATATTTGTTGCCTCAGTATGGACTGGGGGAGTCCTTTTGTAGTATGGTAGAGCTCCTATACACGAGACCCTCGGCGAGGGTGCTGTGCAATGGGGTGTTGTCGGAGGGCTTTCCGTTGGAGAGGGGGACACGGCAAGGGTGTCCACTGTCCCCCCTGCTTTTTGTACTGTCCTTAGACCCGCTGGTGCGGAGGATAGAGGCTTCTAGATATATACAAGGGATAGCTATCGGGTCGCATACCTTTAAGATAGCTGCGTTTGCCGATATGTTGGTGCACTTGTCGTCTCCCCAGGTGTCGTTACCCTGTCTATTGGAAGAATTCTCCCGTTTCGGCAGTTTTGCCGGGCTTTGCATTAATATGGATAAGTCAGAGGCCTTAGACGTGGCGGGGACGCTGAGGGGGCAGTGGCAGGGGAGGTTCCCACTTAGGTGGACGGGGGACTCGTTCGTGTACTTAGGGGTGCTTCTGACCAGAGAACCGAGAGAGCTGTATAGGAAGAATTTGGAATGGGTCTTGGCCCGAACCCGCGTGCAGCTCTCGGCTTGGACTCCGTTGCCTTTGTCATTGTTGGGCCGGGTGGCGGCATTAAAGATGGTGATCTTACCGCGGGTGCTTTACTGGTTACAGACTCTTCCGGTGTGGATCTTGAAGCAGGACTTAAATACCATGGACAGAGAGATTTCTTTGGAGAGGAGCTAAAACCCGTATACCCCAGCATAGGTTACGAGGGGGATGGGAGCGAGGGGGGATAGGCCTTCCAGACTTAAAGAACTATGCCCTAGCTTGCCATATAGGCGACTGGTTGGGGAATACGGAGGTGTATACCCCTCGGGCGGTTTGAAGAGGCGTTTGTAGCCCCGATGTCCTTGTTGGCGGTGCTGCACTTGGACCGTGGGTCTCTCCCTGGGGGAGTGGTGAGTAGCGTGCTGATCCGTCCGGCACAACGGACGTGGCAGCACTTAAATGGCATCTGGAGGGAGCCCCCTGAGGTGTCGAGCTGGTTGCCCATACAGGGGAACCATCGGTTTACTCCGGGGTCAGAAACGCAGGCGTTTAGGGAATGGAGGAGATTAGATATACGAAACATTGGAAATGTGATTGACTCTACGGGAAAGTGCAGAGCCCTTGCGAATTTGGGCAAGGAATATGGGGTGGCCCGGCAACACTTCTTTGCCTATGCCCAACTACACCATTATATAGCCTCTCTCCCACAGGCAGCTCTGCGGGTGGAAAGAGCTGCGCAGATATTGGAGTTTTTTGCATTGGGAGAGGAGGACCCACCCACAATTGCTAATTTAAAGAAGCGTTTAGACAGTTATGGGAGCCTGCCAGAGTATGGAAAAGAGGAGGGTTTGTGGGCTCAGGAGCTCTATCTGGGGGTCCCCCCGGGGTCACTTTATCGAGCCTTGGGTAGAATCAAGGGGTTGGTGGAGGGGTCCCGCTGGCGAGAAGTGCAGTTCAAGTGCCTGATCCGAGTGCATATCTCTCAGAGACGAGCACTACGATGTCGTCTCACGGAGGAGGGGGGGTGTCCAAAATGCTCTTGTCCCTTGGCCGATCTGGGGCATATGTGGTGGGGGTGTCAGAGGATTCGTCAGTATTGGAGAAAGATTGCTGAATATATGAGTAAGATCATTCAGCAGCAGATTGACTGGACGGCATTGCTTGTGGTGTTCGACCTGCTTGGACCACTCCACCCGAAGGGAAGGTGGGAGCGCTTGCTAGTTAGGAAGGCATGTCTGGTGGGTAAGGGCCCGATACTTCACCGGTGGAGGGAGGAATCGAGCCCTACATTTTGGGAGTGGCGAAATAGCCTCCACCAATTAATGCTTATGGAAAGGAGGGGTGCTAGGGGCAATGCCCGTCGTTGGGCCTCATTTTTGTTGGTGTGGGAACCCTATATTCAGTCAATGGGTCCCCTTGCCCGGAATGAGGTGCTTCGGCTGGGATGAGGGGGGATAGTATGTAGGAGTCCATGAAGCGACATGGAATCATAGTAGAAAGCGATATGGTAATTTAGGTGCCTGTTCCCTTGGGGTATGAGGAAGGGGGGGCGGGGGGGGTTGGGGGGAGGGACTAAATGTAAACTTTGCTGTATTTATCTGACGAATGATCTGTCGAGTTGTACTGGAGTAGGGGATAAGATACAACCCCTGCTCGAGATGTTATCATTGTGTACCGTTTGTCTGTTCTGTTTGGTATTGATATGTGTTTAATAAACAGAGTTTAAAAAAAAAATTTAAAAGGTCTAATGACCGAAATTTGCATGGGGCTATAGGGCTCTTCAAGCCAGCCTCCGCAAACAATTAGAAAATGTTCAACTTCAAAACTTCGCTTTTGTGAATAAAGCTATATCATAGTCAAATATTGGGATCCAAAATACTCATCTGAGCAGAGAATAGGTCTTGCAATATAATGAAGGGTACGCCATATTGCGCAGCTTCTTTTCTCCCACCAACTGTGGTGAAACCCTCCAGAATACTCAAACTCCCTCCGCTGTGGATCCTCCTCTCGACTCACTCAAGTGGGAGTTTGAGTATTCTGGAGGGTTTCACCACAGTTGGTGGGAGAAAAGAAGCTGCGCAATATGGCGTACCCTTCATTATATTGCAAGACCTATTCTCTGCTCAGATGAGTATTTTGGATCCCAATATTTGACTGTGATATAGCTTTATTCACAAAAGCGAAGTTTTGAAGTTGAACATTTTCTAATTGTTTGCGGAGGCTGGCTTGAAGAGCCCTATAGCCCCATGCAAATTTTGGTCATTAGACCTTTTAAATTTATTGAATAAAATGGAGGGTCTGTTATTTGAGTATGTTTCGCATCCTCACGACAGATGATCCGACAAAAAATAATTTGGGACTTTGTGCTCTGTCCGTTACACAAGGTAACATAGGCTAGGCACCTTTTGGGATAAGTTGTGGGTGAGCCTTTTTTTGGGGAAACAATGAGGGCAAGCAAAACACATGCATACTGGGATCTGCGTTAGCAAGCATCTATATCTTGCACATGTGTTGGCATGCTATCCATAAAAAGAGAGTCATCTGAAGTAAAGTTTGACACTTCACCTCAGATAACCAAGGCCCAACCCCTGCTTGTATTCCCACCGACTCTGCCAAACAATCATTGGTGGCCCCTGCCTGCCACTCAGCAAACCCAACAAAAATAATATTGGTGGCTCAAGTGGCCACCATATCCCCCAACCCCCCACTCAAATTCCCCCAGTCCCCCATTGTAGCTCCGATACCTTCCCCTGACAGCCACAAGCCTTCTGATTCCCCCTCCCTCCCTTCTGTACCTCCATTAGGAGCAGGAGTGATGTCCACATGCTCCTGCCCCTGCATCATCAACTTGGAAAATGGCAGTGCCTGACAAACATGGTGCATCATGGAATGCACCGGGCAGGATCAATCTGTTATATAAGGTAATAAATACCCCTCCCCTGCAGTGCATCCTAGTATGCACAGCACAGGGTCAGCAAACATTTTGACCTTGCAATGTGTGTCCCAGGACCACTGTGAGGGCTGGAGTCAGTCTGCCATATAAAGCATTATTTAGCTATATGGCAGATTAATCCCACCCAGTGCATCCCAGGATGCACCATGCAGGGTCAGGCACCGACATTTTCCAAGATAGTAACAAGTGGCAGGAGTGTGTGGGCATTGCTCCTGCCCCCCACTGAGACAGAAACAAGTGGGGGGGGGGGGCAAGGAGGCTGGGAAAACCTGAGGGGGAGTGAGAGGGTTTTGGTTACTAGTAGGGGTACTGAAGCTATGGAGGATATCAGGGAGGTTTGTGGCTACCAGAGGGGGAATAGAGGAGGTGGTTAGGGATGTAGTGGTCACTTGAGCCAAATGTTATTTTTGTCCGTTTTGTGGGGTGGGGGCCACTAGGGGCATTTTTTAGGGTGTTCATCACTAAGCCACCAATGATTGTATGGCAGTGTTGGTGAGCACATGATTAGAGTCTGGGCCTTGGTCATCTGAGGTAATGTGTCAAATTTTACCTCAGATGATCCTTTTGCTCTCTGCTGCCTGATGCTGGTGTAAAGATCCAGTGTTAAGAGAGGAATTAAAAACTGCACTAAGATTTTTACATCAGGATTAATTTAAATATACACTCTTTTGCATGTGATCAACATGTCTATTGCACTATGCTTTAGTGCAGTGTTTTTGCTCAGGATTCTCTTGCCCTATCTTGCTTTTGGTATTGGGAGCAAGACTAGAGTGGGAAAATCTGAAGCAAAACTCTGCGCTAAAGCATAGCGCAATTTAATGCATCGAGGCCACTGTTCTGATCTGAGGGAGGGTATGAACTCCTGAAAGCTAGTCAAGAAAAGTATTGAATTAGTCTAATATAAAGGCATCAGCTTATATTATTTCATGTTTTTTAACCTTTATTTCTGTGTATTCAAGTGGACTAATACAGCAACCATACCATTAAGAAATTAGGAAATTTTAAAATGTAATATGTCCCTTAATTATACAGAAGGCTGAAAGGGAATAACATTCTTGGAAGCTGCTATGCAAATGCTCCTAATTTATGACAGATTGCAACGTCAAATCCAAGTATTACATCTCTATTAGATTTGGAGGAGTAATGAATGCCCTTGCATGCACCACCACAGTCTAACATTTCTAGGAAGCAATACAATTTGCTAGATGCAAATCAGGATTACCTTAATTAAAACACACCAGTTCTACCATCTCAGCAGATTACGTTTAAATCATTATACAGGGTAAAGTTATTAACTGTTTTATGTTAAGATAACGCACTTTGGTTACTCTTTTAAATTTTAATTTTGACTGTTAAAAGAGTATTTATTTGAAATATATTACATACTTCATACACATGCCAAAAGTGATTTGCCTGTCTAATTAAAATATTATTTCATATCCCCAAAAAGAAATTTAATAAACATGCATAAAATATTATATAGTAGTAGATGGTGTGTTTAATGAAATATATAGAAAACAGTAAATTAACTAACAGTCAAGCAATAGATTTAGATAAATGTTCAGCTGACCATAAAAATGCTGTGTATTGACTGAAATACGTTTTAAGACTAATTAGTTAATAAAGTTGGTAGACTGAAGAAAATTAGACTTTCATGTAGCCTAACATTCTTCTAAGACCAGGGTTCAAATCCCATTGGCACTCCTTGTGGCCTTGGGCAAGCCACTTAACCCTCCATTGCCTCAGGAACAAACTTAGATTGTGAGCCCTTTGGAAACAGGGAAATGCATACTGTACCTGAATGTAACTCACCTTGATCTCCCCCTGGAAAGGCATGAGCTAAATACTACTACTACAAATAATCATTAAGTCTACGAGTCTAAAGCGAGCTATGTTAGCCTGTGAACAACTGTACTAAACAATATTGATTTAACACAAATGAAAACCCTTAAATTTTTTCTAGCCATTTTAGGTACTGAACTCAAGGATACGGGTCATAGCTTAGGAGTTGATTTAGACAACAGGCTATCAATGAAGCCCAGATCTATAATGAACAGTGAAGGTGGAGTGCCTCAAGGATCTGTACTGGGCCCACTGCTTTTTAACATATATATATATAAATGACCTGGAAATGAAAACAAGAAGTGATCAGATTTGCAGATGACACAAAATTATTCAAAGTTGTTAAATCACTAGGGGTATGCAGGCCAACATTTTTTTGTTTAGCTTCCTGTATCATTTGCAGAATTTTTATTTTGTTTTGCTTTAATTTCATCATGATGGGCATGTAGAGGGGAATTTTAGAAGGGGCTGTCGACGTGCAATCTGGGACATCTAAGCCAAAAAATCTGGGGAAAAAAAAGGCATGTCCAGGTGCAGCCACAATTCACAAATGAGGTGTACCTGATATGGACATCTGTGGGGGCATCTACATAGATGACCCCAGAACCATATTTCAGAACCTAGATGTCTAGGATAGTCTAATGGTTAGAGTAGTGGGCTAGAAACAGGGCAGCCAGAGTTAAAATCCCATTGCTGCAATTGTTCACGATGTGCAGATTACTGGGGATGAGGAGTGCCTTTTTCTCTACACTCTCTGCATGTTTTTCAGTCAAAACTAGCACTTTTCAGATGCCTGTTCATGCCTGGAGGCAGGTCTAATCTTAGATGCGATGCCGAACATCCATGACCTTTTTGAAATCACACTTCCACCACACCCCCGGTTCAGACTTTGACGTCCTTACAGTGGGGACGTCTCCAGAGCCAGCTTCTAAAATGGCTCTGGAGACATCTCTGTGCTTTGGATGTTTCTATGCCCATTTTTGGACATCCAAAGCACAAAGAGGGCTCCTAAAATGACCTCCATAGTGTGTGTACTATTAAGTAAAAGTGCCTGCTATCTGCGCATGTGCAAATAGCATTATCACTCAATAATGCACACTATTAAGCGATAGTGCACATTATTAAGCAATATCACACACATGCACTATTAATAATAGATGGGAAGTGCTGAAATTTTACAGGGTCTTCTTCCATATTCATTCAAAAACGACATGAAATGATATAGGAAATATCGTTGACATTTCCCATGTCATTTCAAATAAATGCATATCCCTATTGTGATGGGGTCTATAGAATGTTACCTGTCCCACTTTAAAGGGATTATCAACAGTCCTTTTTAAGAGTCTGCAGCCCAGGGTTCTGGGCTGGGAGGGCGTGGCTCACAGGAAGAGGTTAAGAACTCAGCAGACTGCTGGAGGGAGAGAGGCCTTCTGAGGTAGGAACTTTAACTGGGGATGGAGGAATGGCCAGTAGAACCAGCTTGTGGAGGTTTAACAAGCTGGGACAGAAGTAAAGCTGCTTTTGTTTGCCCTGAACTGCTGCCTGGCCTGTGATGAAACCCCTTCCCACCGCATGCCACACTACCACATATGGAGGCAGCCTGGGGATTTCCTCTAACCACATGACTGAGGACAAATCCACATCCCTCCAGGGCTGGGCCTCTACAGCAGGATTTTTTTGTTTGTTTGTTTGTATGGGCTGAGAGGTTTAGCATCACCCTAGTTAGGGAGCTTGAAAAAGGTATAGTCAGTGCTGGACAGGCAGGCTTTGTTTTGGCCACTAGAGGCCGCTTAAAGTTTGTTGGAGCTGGAATACTGCAGGGTTAACTCAGCTACAGAAGAGGAAGCTGTGGTGGTGTTGCAAGAGAACAATGACAAGCCAGGATGGAGCGGCCCCTCCAGATTCTGACAGAAGTTCAGTAGCAGCAGCAACAATGTCGGCAGCACTTTCAACATGCCCTGGTGGATGGGCAGCAACAGCAGCAGCATATATAGGATCCTATGAGCACAGGGGGAGCTACAGAAGAGTTCCATAGCTCAGCTGATCCAGGCCCTGCAGAGACCGCTACTCCACCCTCCAGTGCAAGTGCTTCTTAAAATGACAGCAGAAGATGAACCAGATCACTTTTTGGTGAACTTTGATCAAACTGTCCACATGGCTGGGTAGCTGGACTACCTATTTGGGGAATCTGCTGACAGGCAGCAGTCAGGTTGTATTCCAGGACACCAACCCAGATGGGCACGCTACGTATGCAGCTGTCAAGGCCACCATATTGGAACGGCTCGGCTGTAACCCAGAGGCCTACTACCAGCAATTCAGAAAAGAGGCACTCCAGATAAAAAAGAGCCCTCTGAGATTCCTCTATCGGTTGAAGGATCTTGCTTGGAAGAGACTCCAACCAGAGAGAAAGATCAAGCCCAAGAAAGTCAAGATTGTGCTATTGAAGCAATTTTTGGAGGGCTTGACCACCCCGATGAAACAGCTTACTCTGGAGAGGAAATAGTCAAGGGGTATCATGAAGCCCAGGTGGTGACTGAGGTGGACAGTGAGAAGGGGAAAAAGTCACCTATCAGCCCAGGATGGTGGAAGAGAAAGCCAGAACGGATGTCGGCTCCTATGTTCCAATCCCCAAAGTCACCTCCTAAATGAGGGCATCGCCACAGCTATGACCCCTGATTTATTTATTTAGCTGTATTTATATCCCGCTTTTCACTGGGTCAAAGTGGCGTTACATAAAAAAGGGGGGGGGGGAGAATTTACGTGTAGGGGTGGGGCCGTCACCGGGGAGGCTACATTGATGATTTCAACATAAGACATAGGACAGACTTTGGACTTGGACAGATTTTTGGACATGGTTGTGTTAGTATAGTTTGAGTTGGGTGGTCATGGTGAGAGAGATCAGAGGTTATTTCGCTTTTTGGTGGGAGTCATGTTGAGGTATTCCTGAAACAGCATGGTTTTCAGCTGCTTTCTAAAAGATAGTAAATTGGTGTTGTTTCGGAGACAGCTCGGTAGAGAGTTCCATAAGGATGGAGCATACAGTTCAAAGGCTCGATTGCAGGTCCGTTGCGAGCATTTGGTTCTTTTGTGAGGGATGGTGAGGGAGTTGCTGGAGGCTTGTCTGGTGGTTCTGCCGTGAGCTGGTCGAGACAGTAGAGTGTGAAGTTGGGAGTTTCGCGTTTGATGTATGGCTTTGTGGGTGAGTAGGATGGCTTTGTATTTAGTCCTTGCTTCGAGGGGGAGTATGTGTAGGTCTTTCAAAATCGGGGTGATGTGGTCGGTCTTCTTTGCTCCCTGAATGATTCTCGCCGTGGTGTTCAATGCTGTTCGGAGGGGGTTCGTCTGTGTGGCTGGAAGTCCATGGTATAATATATTACAGTAGTCCAGATGTGGGAGCGTCATGGCTTGCATTACAGTTCGGAAGTCTTGATGTTCAAGAAGGGATCTGAGACCCCTTCACCTCTTTTTGGTGTGGAGCCCAGGGACACTTTGCTTGGGAATGTCCCCTGGGTATGGAAGAATCCATAGAAGTCAGCCCAACCACCCCACACACTTGCACTTTTGTGGACACTCCCACTCAGGAGCACAGAATTCTGTGATTCCAGTGGAGCTTGAGGGAAACCGCCTCCAGGCCTTGATAGACTCCAGCAGTGTGCAAACCTTCATTTGCCATAACCTGATTTCAAATTGACTATGCATTGGCCTGTGCACATGGAGCATCCAGTCCAGAATGAAGTGATAAACAAAAATCAATTTATTGAAGTGAACCGTTAAAAAATAAGACCCAACACGACAGTGTTCTGACACTGCCTTCATTTGGGATACAGGCCTCTGAAAAACAATATTAACAATAAACAATTTGTACATTAGTCAAAATCATAAAAGCTAAGATCATAAAAAATATTTAAAAAGAACATAAGAACATAAGATATGCCATACTGGGTCAGACCAAGGTCCATCAAGCCCAGTATTCTGTTTCCAACAGTGGCCAATCTAGGTCATATGTACCTAGCAGTTTCCCCAAGAGACACAAGTTCCACAATGCTTGTACTGGGTCAAGCATTGATATCTTCGGTCACTTCTTAATAATGGTTTATGGACCTTTCCTCCAGGAACTTGTCCAAACCTTTTTTAAACCCAGCTACACTAACAGCCTTTACTACATCCTCCGGTAACAAATTCCAGAGTTTGATTACACGTTGAGTGAAAAAATATTTTCTTTTATTAGTCTTAAATAGTTTACCCTGTAGCTTCATTGCATGTCCCCTAGTCTTTCTATATTCTGATAACGTAAACAATCGATCTACGTTTACCCGTTTCACTCCATTCATTAATTTATAGACTTCTATCATATCTCCCCTCAGCCGTCTCTTTTCCAGGTTAAAGAGCCCTAACCTTTTTAGCCTTTCTTCATAGGAGTATCCTTCCATCCCCTTTACCATTTTGGTGGCTCTTCTCTGAACCTTTTTTAAAATCGCTATATCCTTTTTAAGAAACGGCGACCAGAATTGCACACAATATTCAAGGTGCGGTCTCACCATGGAACGATACAGAGGCATTATAATATCTTTTGTTTTATTTTCCATTCCTTTCCTTATCATACCTAGCATTCTATTTGTTCTCTTGGCCGCCGCTGCACACTGGGCTGAGGGTTTTAACATGGTACCCACAATGACGCCTAAATCTTTTTCCTGGGTGGTGGTTCCTAATGTGGAACCTTGCATCGTGTAACCATAGTTTTGGTTGTTCTTCCCTAGGTGCATAACCTTGCACTTGTCCATATTAAATTTCATCTGCCATTTTGATGCCCAGTCTTCCAAATTATCAAGATCCTCTTGCAATTTTTCACAATCCTCTTGGGTTTTAACAACTTTAAATAGTTTTGTGTCATCTGCAAATTTGATAACCTCACTCGTTATTCCACTTTCCAGGTCATTTATGAATATGTCAAAAAGCAGCGGACCCAGCACAGATCCCTGGGGTACACCACTATTCACCTTTCTCCATTGGGAAAATTGGCTATTTAGCCCTGCCCTCTGCTTTCTATCTTTTAACCAGTTCCTGATCCACAATAGTACACTGCCTCCTATCCCATGACTCTTTAGTTTTGCCAAAAGTCTCTGATGAGGGACCTTGTCAAAGGCTTTCTGAAAGTCCAGATACACAATATCAACCGACTCACCTTTGTCCACCTGTTTATTCACTCCTACAAAAAAACATAACAGATTAGTAAGACAAGATCTTCCTTGTCTAAAGCCATGTTGGCTGTCGCCCATTAGGTTGTGACTATCTACATGCTGAGTAATTTTATTCTTTATGATGGTTTCTACCATTTTTCCCGGTACTGACGTCAGGCTCACCGGTCTGTAGTTTCCCGGATCACCCCTGGAACCCTTTTTAAAAATTGGTGTTACATTGGCGATCCTCCAATCTTCAGGTATTAGAGATGATTTTAATGATAGTTCACAGATTACTGATAGCAGTTCTGCAATCTCATATTTCAGTTCTTTCAACACCCTTGGATGTATACCATCTGGCCCAGGTGATTTGCTACTCTTCAGTTTATCTAATAGTTGTAAGACATCTTCCCGATGTATCGATATTTCCTTCAATTCTTCCGCACCTTTAAATACCACTTCAGTCATGGGTAACATCCCTACATCTTCCTCAGTAAAGACCGAAGCAAAGAATTCATTCAGTCTCTCCGCTATTGCCTTGTCGCCTCTTAGTGCTCCTTTAACCCCTTTATCATCTAATGGACCAACTGACTCTCTCACAGGTTTTTTGCTACGAATGTACTTGAAAAGGTCTTTATTTCGCGTTTTTGCTTCCGCAGCAAGCTTCTTCTCAAATTCTCTCTTTGCCTGCCTATCAATGCCTTGCATTTGACTTGCCAGTGCTTGTGCTGTTTCCAGGTTTCGTCGTTTCGCTCTTTTTTCCATTTCCTGAAAGATGCTTTTTTGGCAACAACAGCCTCTCTGACCTCACCTTTAAACCATGCTGGCAGTTTTTTGGACTTCCTTCCACTTTTCTTAAAGCGTGGAATACAGCTGGTCTGGGCTTCCAAGATAGTATTTTTCAACAACACCCAAGCTTGATGTACGTCTTTAACCTTTGCAACTGCTCCTTTTAGTTTTTTCTTAACTGTTTTCCTCATTTTATCATAGTCTCCCTTTCGAAAGTTAAAAGGTAGTACTGTGGATTTCCTTACTATCCCTCCTCCACTAATTAAATCAAAGGCGATCATGCTATGATCACTATTGCCAAGTGGCCCCAACACCCTTATCTCTTGCACTAGATCTGGTGTTCCACTAAGGACTAGGTCTAATATGGCTTCCCCTCTGGTCGGTTCATGAACCAGCTGCTCCAAGAAGCAGTCATTTATTTCATCTAGGAACTTTATCTCCCTAGCATGTCCTGACATGACACTGACCCAGTCGATACCGGGGTAATTGAAATCACCCATTATTATTACTGCACTGTAACTTTTGTTAGCTTCCTTGATTTCTTTGAGCATTTCATCATCCATTTGGTCATTCTGGCCAGGTGCTCGAAAGTACACCCCCACTGCCATTGCCTTCCCCCTTTTATATGGAATTTCAATCCATATAGATTCTACAGCAGATTTTGTTTCCTGCAAAACTTTAATCCTTTCTGAGTCAATGCCCTCTCTAACATAGAGCGCAACCCCTCCACCAATTTGATCAGCTCTATCATTACGATATAGTTTGTACCCAGGTATCACAGTGTCCCACTGGTTGTCCTCCTTCCACCATGTCTCTGATATTCTAATCATATCTAACCTTTCATTCAGTGCTATATATTCTAACTCTCCCATCTTATTCTTTAGACTTCTAGCATTTGCATACAAGCATTTTAGAGAATGTATTTTATTCATGTTAATTTGGCTATTGTTAGACATGGGTAAATTGGGATCTTTAAGCTCTGTCTGCTCCATACTTGAGGGCATTTGGGCTACTTTACTCTTTTGTGGAACCTCTCTGCTTTTGGTAGTATCCTTCAAGGATACATTCTTCCGAACCATCCGCTCTTGGGCGACTGTCGGCTTTCCCCTAATATCTAGTTTAAAAGCTGCTCTATCTCCTTTTTAAAGGTTAATGCCAGCAGCCTGGTTCCATCCCGGTTAAGGTGAAGCCCATCCCTTCGGAAGAGCCCCTCCTTTCCCCAGAATGTTCCCCAGTTCCTAACATCCTGAATCATGTAAAAGAAATCATAAATACATTGTAAGATGCCAGATTAAAAATACAATCCAAGTGAAGATATTAAAAAATAAACATAAAAATAGTTATGAATGTAACTAGTCTTGACCCACTAAAGCCTGACTCCTACCGCCCAATCTCGAGCATACCTCTATTAGCCAAAATAATAGAGAAGGTGGTTCAGAGACAGATACAACATCACATTGATACAGCCTCACCGCTCGATCCCTGTCAACACGGCTTCAGGGAATCACACGGTGTAGAAACTCTCCTTACCACCCTAACTAATACATTGAATAGAGGTCTTGATAAGGCTGAAAACGGCTTTGCTCTAATATTCCTAGATATCTCCGCTGCCTTCGATTCCGTTAATCATAATCAACTTCTTGCCCGACTCCTCGAGAAGGGAATCTGTGGCCTCGCCTGGGAATGGTGTAGGTCATACCTGTCGGAGCGATGGCAACATGTCAGAGTCGGTTCCACCACATCCACACCTTTCCACCAACATCAAGGTGTTCCGCAAGGATCGTCCTTATCTGCGCTTCTGTTTAATGTATACTTACAGCCGATTTGTGACATCATACGCACCTTCAATATCTCCTCATTAATCTATGCCGACGATGTTCTACTGTTTACTCCATTTAAAGTCAGTCAACCAGACTTCACCAACCTTATTCACTGCTTCAATGCAATCACAGACTGGTTAGCATCTCAAAACCTCCGTATAAACTTCAAGAAGACCGAAGTTCTGTTCATATCAAGAAACAAAGAATTCTCCCCCCCATCCTCTCTAAAAGTAAGAGATGCGGATCTCCCCAGTAAACTATCTATTTGCTACCTAGGGATTACTCTAGATCAGCATTTTGAATTTAAGGAACACATTCGGAACGTCACCAAGTCTGTCTACAATAAAATCAGAACGCTAAGGCACCTCAGACCCATGCTACCTCACAACAACTTCCGGACCATCTTCCAGGCCCTCACACTACCTCATTTTGATTATGCAAATGTCATCTTATACGGTCTCCCCAAGAACATCATTAATCCACTACAACTTGTGATGAACGCGGCTGCTAGGGTGCTCTGTGGTCTAGCAAGATCTGACCATATCACCCCGACTCTCATGGAACTCCACTGGCTACCTATTCATTGCAGGCTAACCTATAAAATCCTCATCATCATTTTCAAGATCATCAACAACCTTGCCCCCACGTCTCTCAATGATCTCATCTCCCTCACCCCAAAAAACAGAACGAGAAGGACAACAACGGACAACACCCTGATTATCCCCAAGGAGTCCATCAAATGTACCCAATCAACCAAGAAAAGGACCTTCGCCTTCTATGCACCTAAATGCTGGAATGACCTCACACCTGAAATAAGAGCAATTAAAGACCTCTTTCAATTTCGCAAGGCAATCAAGCACCACATATTCCTTCTCCACTTTGCACAAGCATCCAATCCTCATCTGATCATCAGCACTCCTAAACCCACAAACTCTCACTCTTCACTCCCAATTCCCTCATAAGTAATTCCGCTTCAAGTTCTCTTATGTCCTGCCTTATTCCGGCCATAATCTGCCTGCATACTAAAGAATCCAATATGTTTATACATAGTTACAGTTTTTACCCTGTTGTTTGTACATAGTTACACAGTTTGTACATAGTTACAGTTTTACCCTGCTGTTCCAAGTTTAAGTTTCCTGTTATAATGTAAGCACACCAGTGTCTTCTGATTGTGCAGCTTCTGTTACTTGTAAACCGCACTGAAAACAAATAGCGCGGTATATAAAAGATGTTAAATAAATAAATAAATTGTAAAACAAAAATGTAAAACATAAACCATATATAAAGAATGTACGAACTGTAAGAGGGCATCCTATGGAATTAGTAGAGGACACATCATTATACAGAAGACAAATTAAAATCATATGGATATCTTATAAAAGATATGGTTGATACAGACATCAAAACGGTGTTATAAATACTAATGACACATTAAAATTAGATAAACTGTTGAAAGGTAAGAAACCATCCTAAAATAATAAATACCATTAAATGGAATAGGAGCAAACCATAAAAGGGGACTCATAAAAACCCCAAAGGGCCATTTATATAGTGTAAACATGGCATAAAAACCAGCATAAACCAAAGAAGAGATAAGAAGAGGAATCAAAAGAAACAAGCACATGTGGTATTGACATAATCGATTGTTAAAGAGAAATTAGACTTACCTGCTAATTGTTGTTCCTTGAGGAACTCCAGTTCAGTCCCTCACCTCTGGGTTGTGCACCTCTTGCCGCAGCATGGAGACTGGGCATGTCAGAACTGTGACACCACTGTAGATATCATGCTGGCACCTCCCACCAGCTCCCAGTGATCTAATGACAAAGCAGACTCAAAGGAGCAACAAATAACTAGCTATAATATTAAATACAATTTAACTCTAACACTGAACTAAAACCCCGTAAATGAGAGGATAACCCTCCCTCTCCCGTTTGCAGAAATAGGACAGAAAGGAGAGAGAAGAAAGAATACAAGGTATACTTTGCCTGAATAGAGAGCACATTTGCTGAACTTCTACTACTAGATTGTAATCACCGCGCTTCACAAAGCAGGCTTTGCAGAAGCTGACCAAAAGACCCCCGGGCGGGAATCGGGACTGAATTGGAGTTCCTCAAGGAACAACAATTAGCAGGTAAGTCTAATTTATCTTTCCTTATCGTCCCTCCAGTTCATTCCCTCACCTCTGGGATGTAACAGAGCAGCAAACTATTGGGAGGGACCTGTCCACCCGGACCGCAAAACTGCCAACCCGAAACAGGCATCTCCCGCCTCTTGACCATCGAGGCGGTAATGTTTACTAAAAGTATGCAAGGAAAACCAAGTGGCTGCTTTGCAAATCTCAACCAGCGGAACTAAACTATGCGCCACCCATGAAGCCGCTTGCGCTCTAGTAGAATGAGCCCGCAGCCCCAAGGGCACCTGACAACCTTGCAAGATATAAGCTGATGCTATTGCTTCACGAACCCATCTGGAAATTGAAGTTTTGGCCGCCGCTTGACCTTTACGCGGCCCACCAAAGACAATGAACAAACGGTCAGACTTGCGGAAGGACTCCGAGACCTTCAAGTATCACTGAAGTACCCTCTTAATGTCTAATAAACGCAAACTGACGTGGTCTCCCCCGAAACACCCAAAACGGGCAAATAGACCGACTGATTCAGATGAAATGGTGAAACTACCTTTGATAGGAAAGACGGTACAGGACGCAACACTACTTTTTCCCTAGAAAAAGTCAGAAACGGTTCCCAACAGGACAAAGCCTGCAACTCAGAGATTCAACGTGCAGAGCAAATGGCTATCAAAAGTACTATCTTCAAAGTCAAATCCTTTAGGGAAGCCTGATGCAAAGGCTCCCTTGTCAAGGCTCCTAAAACCAGGTTGAGATCCCACAGAGGAGAAACCACCATGCGCGAAGGACGTAGACGGGATACCGCTCTCAAGAAACGGACAACATCGGCATGGACCCCCAAAGGAACTCCTTGCACCTTTCCTCAGTAACAAAAAATGCTGCCTACTGTACCCTTAACAAACTGGCAGCCAATCCCTTATCGAACCCGTCTTGCAAGAAACTCAATACTGTCGGTACAGATACTGAGGCCGGACGAAACTGACATTGAGCACACCAGTCCTCAAAAACACGCCAGACGTGCACATATGCTAAGGAAGTGGACCTCTTTCTGGCCAGAATCAAGGTGTCAATCACCGCCTTGGAATAACCCTTCTTCCTTAACCGAGCCATTTCAATGGCCAAGCCGTAAGCGAGAACTGATGTACCTTAGGCATTCATAGAGGACCCTGAAGCAGCAGATCCTCCCTTAGCGGCATCCGCCACGGTTCCCTGTCGAGGCCAATCTGGATCTACTAGAACCACTCTTCCCTGATGAGCCTCAATGTGCTGTACCACTCGTCCTATGAGCGCCCAAGAGGGAAACACGTAGAGGAGACCATGAGCAGGACATTGTTGGAGTAAGGCATCTAGACCTTCCGACATTCATTCTTGTCGTCTCCTGTAAAAGCGACTGGCTTTGGCAGACCAAAAGGTCACCATGAGATCCATAACCGGAGATCCCCACTTGAGGACAATCTGAGCAAACATCTCTGGATGAAGCTCCCATTCTCCGGGATCCACTCAAACCCGGCTGAGAAAGTCCGCTGTCACATTGTCAGTTCCCGCAATGTGCGCCGCCGACAGAGCCCGAAGCCGAGGCTTTACCCAATTGAAGAGATTTTCCGCCTCCATTTCCAGAGACGCGTTTCCCATGGCCCCTTGACGATTGAGGTACGCAACTGTCGCGGCATTATCCGAGCACTCGAACCGCTCGACCCCATAAGGTGGATTCGAAGGTCTGAAGCACTAGAGCTACCGCTCGCAACTCCAGCCAATTGATGGACCATTTGGCTTCCTGCTCGGTCCAGCCGCCTTGCGCAAAGAGCTCTCCGCAATGAACTCCCCATCCTGCGAGACTGGCATCCGTTAACACTGGCATCCACTGCGGTTGTTCGAGAGGCATGCCGGCCGTGAGATTCTGCGGATGAAGCCACCATTGAAGAGACCTCCTGATCTGCAATGGACAGGGGAGGCGCTTGGACAGAGTCATTCTGGTGAGACCATCGACGGAGCAGTAACCTCTGTAAGGGATGCATGTGAGCTCTGGCCCACGGCACAACTTCCAGAGTCACTGCCATTGTCCCTAACATGCAGAGATAGTGCCAGGCCGATGTTGCAGGAATCCTCAAAAAATCACGCACCAGAAGCCGCAGACCCTGTGCTCGGAGATCCAGCAGGAAAACCGATCCCACACAAGTGTTGAAGCGAACTCCCAAATACTCTAGAACTTGCATCATAACCAATCAGTTCTTGGCCGTAATGACCACCCAACCGAGCCTCTGCAGGTGCTCTACCACTTTGTTTGTCACTCGCATACTCTCGGCCCTGGACTTTGCCCGAATCAACCAGTCGTTGAGATAGGGATGAACTAATACTCCCTCCTTCCGAAGAGCCGCCGCCACCACCACTATAACCTTGGTGAAGGTGTGCGGAGCTGTCGCCAGACCAAAGGGCAACGCCTGAAACTGAAAATGCCCCCACGGTAGCACAAATCTTAGAAACCTCTAATACTCTGGCCTGATCGGAATGTGTAAATATGCTTCGGTGAGATCGAGAGACATCAAGAACTCCCCTTGACGAACCGCCACTATAACTGAACGTAAGGTCTCCATTCGGAAATGAGGTATCCGCAAACAGTGGTTTACCCCCTTGAGTTCCATAATCGGGCGGAAGGCCATGTCTTTCTTTGGCACCATGAAATAAATTGAGTATCGACCAATACCATAGTGCTCTCGCGGAACCGGAACCACTGCTCCCAGCTACAAAAGACGAGCCAGAGTCTCCCGTACCGCAATCGTCCTTTCTCGCCCCCTGCACGGCGACATGACAAAAGAGTCGACCACCGGACAAGCAAAATCAAGAAAATAACCTTCGCAAACAACCTCCAACACCCACTGATCGGATGTTATCTGGACCCAGGCAGGAAGAAACTCCAGAAGTCGACCCCCTACCGGCTGAATTCCTGCCTAGGTCCACCTCGCTTCATTGTGCTTTCTGAAAAACTGAGGAAGAGGGACTAGCAAATCCTCTGCCCGCTCCCCAGAATCCTCTAAAACTTTGACCTCGAGAAGAAAACTGTCCTCTTTGAAAACCTCCCAAACGTGAGGTACAAAAACGCCTGAAATCCAGAGGTTGCCCATGGGAAGGTAACGGGGCTCGGCCCTACTTCGGTTTATCTTCCAGCAAGCGACCTCCTTTAGAATCCCCCAAATCCTTGACCAGCTTATCAAGATTGTCTCCAAACAACAGCTTCCCCTTAAAAGGAAGCTTGCTAAGACACAACTTGAAGGAACTGTCCGCTGTCCAGTTCCTGAGCCAAAGATAGCGGCGTGCGACTACCAAGGAAGCCATGCTATTCACCAAACCTCTAATAAGATCATAGTGGACATCGGCCAAATATGCGGAACCTGACTAGTCTTGTCACATCAGCTATCTGATCCTGCGTTTGCTGAACTGGCTGCTGCAAACGCTGCGACCAGCGAAGGCATGCTCTCGCAACCCAAGCTCCACAAATAGAGGCCTGCAGAGCCAGAGCATTAACCTCAAAAGCTTGCTTCAATAAGGCGTCCACCTTCTGATCCTGTACGTCCTTCAAAGCCGCACTGCCTTCAACTGGAATGGTAGTCTTTTTCGTGACCGCTGAAACTGCCTCATCTATACGCGGAGAACGAAACACTTCCCGTTCTTGATCCGTCAAGGGATAGAGACAATTCATGGACCTCACACCATGCAAGCCTGCCTCCGGCACGTCCCATTCATCCTGAATCATCTGCTTAACCACATGGTGAACAGGAAAAACCGCCTGGGACTTTCGAAATGCCTGAATGAGAGAATCCTCCAAACCCTCATCCTCTGCTGGTACCACCGATGAAAGGCTGAGAGCCTGAAGGGACTCCATAATGAGCGCTGTCAGCTCCTCCCTTCGAAAGACCCAGATAATCCTTGCTTGATCTTCAGGTTCCTGAATCTCACCTTCCTCTAAATCCTCCATCCCGGCTTCAGCTCAAGGTCCTCTGCATCCAGCCAGTCCAAACCAAGTGACTGATCTTCCACTGACTGGGCCCTCTTAACCGGTCTACCATCACTATCACCGAACCTTTCAGTGGCCGCTTGGCCTCCTGCCGCCCCAAGAAGCGAGGCATCCGCAACTACACCCTGCTGCCGCAAGCAGTAAGCCTGATGAAGCAGCAGCACAAAATCTGGGGAGAAACCCTCGAAAGCTGCTCCAGACACCATGGGAGTGGCGGAATTACCAGGCAAAGCCAAATTTGAAGTAGGAAGAGAAGACGGAGACTCCCGCAGAGACTCCCATTCCGCAGAAGTGGCAGCACCCTGCGCCACCAGAGCAGTGTCTTCTTTAGGCCGATCCTGCATTTCTTGCTCCATAGTAAGCGCCTCAGATGTGCAGCCACGACACACCCCCGCGTCCGAGACCGAGCCCCTATGGGCGCCACAAAGTAGGCATTGTGGCCGCGCAGGCATTAGCGCTACAGGATCCGAGAGACTGGATAGTAAAGGAAATGGCTCCCGCAGACCACCAAAAAGGGCAACCAAACAAAAACGTGCAGAATCTTCTCTTATTTTATTACTTTTCTGTACTGGCCCTTTAAAAGCTCCAAAACATTGAAAATTAAAAGTAATTAAAATTAATTCCAAGTAAGCAGAAAACTACAAGGATTAATTAAAGAAAGCTGTCAGCAAAGAAAAAGAGCACTGTGAAGAAAAAACCGTGAGAAAAAGGCCCGCCAAGATCCTGAGCTCTGCTAACCTACAGAACCTGCTTCACGCGCGGCAGCAGGCCTCAAAAATGCTCACAGGACACTAGCAGCAAAGATTTAAACACTCACCTCTTCCTCCAAGACCTTCGGATCCTCTCTGCACCCCGATAAAAATAACAGGCTTCCTGTGAGCATTCACAGCTGAGAAAGGCTGTCAGCCGGCGGCAGCAGCAGCAGCAGAGAAACAAGGCCCGACAACAGTTTCTGACTGGAAATCTACAGCACAGAAAACTGAGCCGGTAAGGAGATGAAAAGGCTGCTAAAGAATTCCATTCCGTGCCAACAAGGAGGGGGGAGAGCAGGCAAAGGGGACAGAAATAAACAGGAGAGAGAAAAGAGATTCCTCTAAATCCCTTCTGATTCCCTCTCAGCCCTTGCTTTTTTTTTTTTTAAACAAGCTTTAATGAGCTTTAAAGCTACAGATCAAAAGAAAAACATTATAGGGAGAAAAGAAAAACTAAAAACCCTAGCTAAGCTGCCTAAAGCTCCTTATCTACTCCTCTAGTGAGCCCAGCACCTAGGCTCACTACCTCCAGCTACATGGAGACTGGACACACTGGGAGCTGGTGGGAGGTGCCAGCAGGATATCTACAGTGGTGTCACAGTTCTGACATGCCCAGTCTCCATGCTGTGATAAGAGGTGAGGGACTGAACTGGAGGGACGATAAGGAAATAATAAATTAAAAAATGGGGGGAGGAGAAAAGTAAAATGGAAGACATAAAAGAGAAGACATCTAATAAAAACTCACACGACAACATGTTAGCAAATGTGAACCAATAATGCAAATTGCTAACACAGATTCCACGATGAACTGTAAAATAAAAATATGAAAACATATATAAACCAACAGGCATAGGAGGAAGGATATTAAAGTTTGTGTTCATCATTCCTGCAGTATTGGGGGTCGGGACTCAAAATTGTACCCATCAAGGTAAAAATCCCCAGCACTGTTAAAGTTACCCATAGTTCAAGAGAGCAAGATATGTTTTGCCAAAAAATATAAATAGGATAAGGTAGGGTTCCCAAAGACAAAAACTTTTAAAAACACCTTTTAAAAAAATAAAAAACCCTTAAGCTATGAGATGAGACAGCGTAGTTACTCACCTGTAACAGGTGTTCTCCAGGGACAGCAGGAATCAGTCCTCACATATGGGTGACGTCAGCGCCGACGGAGCCCTCGTGCGGAGCAAATCCCCAGCTTTCTAAGAAAGCCTTTGGGAATTGCATCACGAATGCACGGATCCCTTCCCGCCCAAGGGTGCCATCTTGCTCAGTCAAATGACATAGCTAAAAAGACGGCAAAAAGAACAAAATATAGTAATAGGACTGCAACTCCAAGGTGAGGAGGGAGGGTCATGAGGACTGATTCCTGCTGTCCCTGGAGAACACCTGTTACAGGTGAGTAGCTACTCTTTCTCCGGGAACAAACAGGAAGTCAGTCCTCACATATGGGACTCCCCAGCTATAAGCTACCGAGAACCCACAGCTGAAAAATAGGCTCCCTCTACGAGAACCGCAAGCAGCCACAATAGGAATCTAACAGAGAGTAGCACTTCGGTAGCCTGACTCAGAAGGTTCGGAGGGCAGGAGTTGCCTAGACCTTGAAAAGGTTGCGGAGTACAGCCTGGTCGAAAGCACTGTCCCGTTGTGACTCTCTATCCAGGCAGTAATGGGTTGCGAAAGTCTGACCCAAAGACCAGGTGGCAGCCTGGCAGATGTCTGGCAGCAGTACAGAGCAGAAGTGAGACACTGATGCCGCCATAGCCCTGACCCGGTGGGCTGTAACATGACTCTGCAACGGAAGATCGGCCGCCCTGTATGCCCAGGCAATACAGTCTGCTACCCAGGTGAAGAACGTACGCTTGGAGATGGCCATCCCCAGCTTATTGGGGTCATAGGATATGAAGAGCTGAGAAGCCCTTCTATGGCCTTGCATACACAGAATTTAGAAGGCAAACGCCCTCTTACAGTCCAGAGTATGCAGAACTGTCTCTTCCCGACTGGCATGCGGCCTGGGAAAGAAGGTATGTAATACTACCTCCTGATTGAGGTGGAACAAAGAGACCACTTTTGGAAGGAACTTGGGGTGTGTGCGGAGCATCACCCGGTTCCTATAGAACCTTGTATAAGGCCTGTTGGACACCAGGGCCTGAAGCTCATTCACTCGCTGAGCCGACGTGAGTGCCACCAAGAAAACTACCTTCCAAGAAAGGTAGCGTAGATGGCAGGTTGCCATCGGCTCGAATGGCGGACGAGTAAGCTGCCCTAAGACCACATTCAAATCCCACTCGGTTGCCGGAGGGCGAACCGGGGGCTTCAGTAGAAATAGGCCTCTCAGGAACCTGGACACCAAAGGATGTGCCGAAAGAGACTTTCCCTCCACTGGAAAGTGGTGTGCAGCCAAGGCACTGAGGTGAACTCTGACGGAGTTGGACTTAAGGCCCAAATCTGAAAGGTGGAGAAGATACTGTAGTACCACTGCAACCTGGCAGGAGAAAGGATTCACTTTTTGTTTTTCGCACCATACTCCAAACCTACGCCACTTAAAGGCATAGGTTCGTCTAGTTGACTGCCTCCTTGAGGCCAGCAAAACATTTTCCACGTTTTTTGGAAGGAAGAGTGGTGCGAAAACTACCCTTTCAGCAGCCATGCCATTAGGTTGAGGGAGCTGAGGTTGGGGTGCAGGAGAGTGCCCCCTCTTGAGACAGGAGGTTCGGAGAGGACCCCAGGGAGCTTGGGGCCTCCACCGCTAGTTGAAGTAGAATCAGAAACCAGGGTTGCCTCGGCCATCTCGGGGCTACCAGGATGACCGAGGCTTTGTCTCGGAGAATCTTGAATAGAGTTTTGGCCACCAGAGGCTTCGGAGGAAACGCATACAGAAGGCCCACAGACCATGAGACGTGAAAGGCATTGGCAGCCACCCTGTTTGGATCTGGCTGCCTGGAGCAAAACCGGGACAACTGGTGATTGTGTGGGCTCAAAACAAATCTAGTGTCAGCTGTCCCCAGGTCTGAAAAAGCCATTGGGCCACATTTGTGTCCAGCTGCCATTCGTGGGATTGCAGAATCCTGCTTAGCCTGTTGGCTAAGTAATTTTCCTGGCCTGGTAGATAAACTGCTCTCAGATGCATGCCATGCCGGACTGCAAAGGAGCACAGGTCCAGGGTTTCCTGACACAGCAGGCAGGACCCCATGCCTCCCTGCTTGTTCACACAGAACATCGCTACTTGGTTGTGTTTGTACCAAGAAAGGCTGATGAGCCAATGTTTGACAGAAGGCTTGTAGAGCCAGGCGAATTGCACAAAGTTCCAAGAAACTGATTTGTTGTGTGCTCTCATTTGGAGACCACATGCCCTGAGTGCAAAATCCCTAGCAATGGGCTTCCCAGCCCAGAAAGGATGCACCCGTAGTTAGGATCCTCGTGTGTTGAGGAGCCTGGAAGGTCACCCCCGCCTCCAAGTGCTTTGATTGAAGCCACCATTCCAAGGGCTGTAGTAGTCTTTTGGACACTGTGACTCTGTCTGGGAGTCCGCCTGTGGCTTGTGTCCACTGGTCCCTGAGGCACCACTGAGCTGTTCGCATGTGGAGGCGGGCATCTGGTGTCACATGGACTGTAGAGGCCATGTGGCTGAGTAGGCGCAGGAAGTGTCTTGCTGATATTTGGGACCCGCGACGCACTTGACATGCTAGGGCCAGGAGTCTCTGTGCCCTGTCTACTGGCAGGTAAGCCCTTGCCTGAAGGGTATCTAGTCTGGCCCCAATGAACTCTAGTTGCTGAGTGGGCATTAGGGTAGACTTGGGGTAATTGATTACAAACCCTAGATGCTGAAGCACCTGAATGGTGCGAGATGTGGCTTGTTGGACCTCCATGGCTGATGTGGCTCTGGATGAGCCAGTCGTCTAGGTAGGAGAAGACAAAGACTCCTTGGATTCTGAGGAAGGTGGCCACCACCACCAGGCACTTTGTGAATACCCTGGGGGCGGAGGCCAGGCCGAAGGGAAGTACTCTGTACTGATAGTGGTTTCCCCGCACCACAAAGCGTAGATATTGTATGTGGTCTGAATGAATTAGGATATGCGTATATGCATCCTTTAGATCTAAGGAGCAT
Source organism: Ichthyophis bannanicus (assembly GCA_033557465.1). Lineage (NCBI taxonomy): Eukaryota > Metazoa > Chordata > Amphibia > Gymnophiona > Ichthyophiidae > Ichthyophis > Ichthyophis bannanicus. The sequence continues at coordinate 97,911,876 of CM066040.1, read as the reverse complement.
AGCCAGTCTCCCTGGCGGAGGTAAGGCAGCAACATTCTAAGTGAAAGCATCTTGAATTTCTCCCTCACCAGGAATTTGTTTAAGTTGCACAGGTCAAAGATGGTTCTGAGGCCTCCTGTCCTTTTTGGTACCAGAAAGTACCTGGAATAGAAGCCCTTGCCCTGTAGGTGGTTGGGCACCGGTTCTACCGCCTGATCCTCAAGAAGACATGCTAATTCCTTCAGAAGGTGGTCCCGGTGAAGAGGAGACCTGAGAGGCTCTCCTGGAAAGTAAGGAGGCGGCACCTGGGTCAAATGGAGCAGATAGCCTTGATGGACTATCTGTAGGACCCAGGCATCTGTGGTAATGGCTGGCCACCTGTGGGCATACACGGCAAGCCTTCCTCCTGTGCATTGCCTGTCTCCTGTGGTGAGAGGGGCTGTGCCTTGAGAGTCAAAAGCCACTCCCAGGCTGGGGCTCCCAAACCCCAGGCTGAGCCGGAGTCGGTGCCTGGGGTTTGGAGGCTTTCTGCTTACGTGGGCCATGCCCCTGTCCCTTGGTCTGCTGCCCCTGTGGGGGAGCCAGGGAGGCCTGAAATGGGGGGTAGCTTCGGTAAGCAGCACCCTTCCTCAGGAAAAAGGGCTTCTTACCCAAGCCCTTCTTTTTAGAAGAGGCAGAAGTCTTCTTTGAGAGCTGTGTCCTGGTCATGTACTCTGTCTCGAGCTCAGCAGCCTTTTCGGTCATGTGTTTGCCAAATAGGTTCTCTCCCTGGCATGGGACATTGACCAACTTGTCCTGAACCCATTGCTCGAGGTCCGACGACTGTAGCCATGCCTGGCGGCGTGCACTGATGCCCGCCGCAACTACCCGGGCTGCTGCCTCGAACCCATCATAGGCAGCTTGAGTCATGAACTTCGAGCACTCACGGACTCCAGTGGACAGGCTCTTGAAGTGCTGCACAGGTCCCTCAGAGAGACCAGCAGAGAACCTGGCGATTTCCCTCGCCAGGTCTCGTAGGTACATGCCCATGTACAGCTGGTATGCCTTGATCCAACATGTCAGCATAGAACCCTGGTAGCACTTCCTGCCGAGGGCGTCCAAGTTGCGGGCCTCCCTGCCAGGAGGCACCAAGGAGTGCGTCTTCTGGCTCTTGAGCATGCGCATGGCCAATTCCAAAACCATGGAGTTATGCAGCAGTTGTGCTTTTTGGAACCCAGGACTCTTGCGGACTGGATACATTGAGTTGATCTGCCTGCTGATCACCAGCATCTCCCACATGTGGAGCATCAGTCGTTCCAGGATTGGAGGCACTGGTACAGTAAGGGCCTCCGGAGGGGGAAGAGTCATTCTGGAGGATCTTGAGCTCTTCGGCTCGAGGATCCTCCTTGGACTCCGCAACGAACACCAAAGCCTTTGACATGTCCCTGACGAAGTCCAAGAACCTAGTGTCCTCCAGGGGCGGGGGACCTTCTCCGAGGCTTGGACGCCAGGGAATCGGAGGGGATGTCCCTGTGCCAGCAGGTGTCCGGGGACTCTTCTTCCTCAGTCTCCCAGCCCAATGCCGCCGAAGAGGAATTGAGTGGCTCTGGCCTCGAGGGCTTCGGCTTCGACCGCCCTGATGCCGGTCTCGAGAATCGGCTCGGCCTCCGGGGTCGACTTGGACATCGGTGGCCCAGTGGTCGGGGCGGAAGGACCAGTGAGACCGGCTATCAGCGCCTGCTGCTGGTCCATGAAGGCAGACATACTGCGCTCCAAGGCCACCATTCTGAGACCGATCTCAGAAGGCTCCGCAGCCACCAGGTTGGGTCTTGACGCCAGTTCTCCCAGAGGAGAGTCCTCAACGAGGACAGTTGTTACCTGCCTCGGCTGCTCTGTATCCCGTCGAGGAAGCTTCGCTGGAAGCTCCATCTCAGAGGATCTGGGCCGGCACTCGGAACTCTGCGACCAGTCCCGGGAGGAACCAGGCCATTCAGAGCCATCCAACACCACCTTCGAGGATTTTTTCTTCCTTCAATGTTCCCACGAGGGAGACCCCCTCTCCGAGGAACCTCTACGGTGCTCTGGCTCAGAGTGTTCCCGAGATGTAGAGGTCTCAGACGAGGTCCAGTCCCGCAAAGGTACGGACTCAGCAAAAATCCTATCATGCTGCTGCTGGCAGCTTCTCAGGGCCTTCGAGGACATTTTCCTACACAGGCCACAGACCTTTGGGTCATGGTCAGGCCCAAGGCACCGGAGACAGCAGTCATGTGTATCAGTGAGGGACATTAATTTTGTACACTGATCACATTTCTTAAACCTGCTGGCAGCCATCGGGGGAAAAAGGGCCCTTGCGAGGTCGAAGACCCGGGCTGCCAGTGAAAAAGAAAAAGAGCGCAAACAGTAGTCACGAAGGACAAAAAACGAAAAAACAAACCGGACTCAATACTGGTATACCGAGCCGAAGGCGGGAAGGGGAACCGGTGTCAAACTAGAGGAAAAAGATGAACTCAAGGCCCATCACAGTGCAAAGTTGCTGCTTTGAAAAATGGCAAAGGGGTCATGGTGCCACCACCTCAGATGAAAATATAAACTCCTCATTCAACTCTTCAACAATGCTAACAGATTCAATGATACCAAAAAATGTCACAGCACAGCCTCCTTATTTGCCGTTTTTCCAATTGTTCTAATGTTGCCCAAAGGGACTCGGTAGTGTCACCTTCCATCGCAGGCTCCTTCATCGCGAACGGTGTTTTCTCTTTCATTAGTGTGGTAATATACTCTTGGGGGAAACTAAGCGTCTCCTGCCAGATTGAAGAACCTTCCATAGTGTAGTAACGACCCCAGCGAGACGCGTTGAAAACATTACAAGCTCGAATGGACTGGGTGATTCGCCGAGCTGACAAGGGAGGTGCTATAGTCATACAAACACGAGAATATTACCTTCAGGAAGCCTTGACACAACTTCGAGACCCCATTACTTACACCATTCTCGAGACGGACCCCCTTAGTGAACTTCAAGTCATCATCAAAACTTTAACACACGGTGCTTTACAAGACAAACTTATTTCTAGGAAGGAATATAACTATCTGAATGTCCCTGCTCCTAGGACGGCTCAATTTTACACGGTTCTGAAAATCCATAAACGTCTATTGAACCCTCCAGGCCGCCCGATAGTGTCCACCAAGGGCACAGTTCTTGAACCAATTTCTACTTATGTGGACTCCTATCTGCGTCCATTGTTACAGGACATTCCTTCATACATCCGTAATACCACTCATTTTTTGATATTATTACAGGGTTTAGCACACTGGGCTGGTGATGATGACATCTTACTAGTGACTCTGGATGTTCAGTCACTCTATACGAGCATCCCGCAAGTGGCGGCCAGCGCCATAGTACAACGAGCGTTGACCGCCCGGGGAAATTTGTCTCCATGTCAACTACAGTTCTTACAAGCTTTGACAGATTTAGCCCTGTTTCGTAATTATTTTGAGTTTCAAGGGATTCTGTACCATCAGATATCAGGTGTGGCGATGGGCGCCACCTGCGCCCCTTCAGTGGCTAACCTGTACATGGGGACATTCGAAGATTTGCATTTTTCCACTTCCCCCTATACAGCTAACATCAAAGCCTGGTATCGTTACATTGACGACATCTTTATGCTTTGGCATGGAACTGAACTCTTGTTTAACAATTTTCTCCAGTGGTTGAATGCTCGGGATCATCACATTCAATTCACGAGTAATTGCCATAAGGAAACCATCACTTTTTTGGATGTACAAATTAAGCGGCAGGCCGAGGGATGGGATACTTCTGTTTACCGTAAATCCATTGATTGTAATACTTTTCTCCATCACGATAGTGCGCACCCCCCTACTCTAAAGGATAGCCTTCCTTTATCACAATTTTTGCGCTATCGTCGTAATTGTTCCAGCCTCAACACTTACAAGACCGCATCTAAAACATTGAGGAATAATTTTTTACATAGGGGTTACCCTTCTCCAGTGATACACCGCGCTTATCAGCAAGCGCTCTATAGCAACAGGGACTTGTTCCTGATTCCGAAAAATCGTGTAACACACAAGGATGATGTTCAGCATGTCAATTTCATCACGGCTTACTCGCCAGTGAGCTCGAGTATACAACGCATTCTCTGGAAACACGGAAATGTCTTAGCTGCAGTACCGGGTCTACAAAATAAATCGATTCGCTGTGTGTGGAAAAGAAGTCGGAATTTGAAAGAATATTTCAGCCCTACTCAGTTACGGGCCCCATTGCCAATTTCGAACGTGCATCAAGAGTTAGGACACCGAAAATGTGGGAGCTGTATGATTTGTGAGATCACACATGAATGTCAAAGTTTCATCCACAAAGGAGTCACTTACAAACTACGGCAAGCTACCACTTGTGATTCTATCGGGGTAGTGTATGCCGTGCGTTGTCCGTGTGCTTTGCTATATATTGGAAAGACAATTCGCTGCTTACGGGTTTGCATGCAGGAACATGTCAGCCGGCTTCCTTGTGCCCGAAGGGAAGCTCCCCTGGTACAACACTGTTTATCTCATCATCATACTTTTTTACAGCTTCGCTGTTGGTGTATAGAAACAGTGTCCGGACCTGCTTTAGGTAAAACCTTTGATCAGCGACTTCTTTACAAGGAACAGAAATGGATTTACACATTGGCCACGGTGCAACCCACAGGCTTAAATCAGAGCATCGATTGGGCAGCATGCATCGTCTGATCGACCAATAGGACGCTCTAGTCCAGGACATTTAAACTGTGACGTTGCAGTCGCGAGCTCGCATGCGCGGCGTTTATTGAGTCTTCTGGGTGCATCAGTAGGAGACCAAGTTTTGAATTGCCGAGCCGCGCTATTCACAAGTTTTTTGACTTCTTCAATCTTTTATTAAACTGTTTCCAGTTGATATAGTACATTTGGATATGGCACTATTTTATTTATTTATTTATTTATTTTCTCTTATATACCGCGCTATTCTGCATCAGTGCGGTTTACATTGAACAAACTGAAATTACATTGAACAGGGCATTATAACTTGGAGATAACTATTTTACAGGGAACATGGGCTATGGAGGGTTAAGTGGCTTGCCCAAGACCACAAGGAGCACCTGTGGGACCAGAAACCCCAGTCCTTCCGGCCCAAGGTTGCTGTCCTCTAGTGGGATTTGAACCCCTGACCTTTCGGCCTGAAGTACCTTGCCCCAACCACTAGGCCACTCCTCCACTCCACTCCTCCACTCCACTCAAAGCATAACTATACTATGTTATGCTTTGATTGAATTGTTTTTGCACAGATCAATCATTTCTAATGTCTTTATTCACAGAAATAAAATCCACTCCATGCTATAGTCCCTTGAAAAACCCATTTGGCGAAACGCATGGGCGCCTTAAGAAATTGGCGTTGGGACGCGGTCTACACTAGCAACTATATGTGGAAGAACGTTTTCTATATAAATAATAAAAAAACAAAAAAAGAAAAAGAAAGAGAAAGAGAAAGAAAATTTTTTACAAATAACGAGTGAAACATTCAGCACAGTCCCATGGTTCAGCATGAGCTAAGTACTTTTTTGATTATTATTTTTGATATTATTGCTCAACATAAGAACTTGTGATATGATTAACATAACATAACACTCAGCCATTGATATAAAAAACCGGCACGAGTCTGGGAGTACCATATACTTAACCCAGAATAATTGAGTGCCTATGGTTGTTTTCTGAGGCTGTGCTGTGACATTTTTTGGTATCATTGAATCTGTTAGCATTGTTGAAGAGTTGAATGAGGAGTTTATATTTTCTATAGTATTCATTCACAGAGATAGACCCCCTTTTTGTTTAGCGTTACCACCTCAGATGAGGCAATATATGCTGGTGGTGGTACAGTAAGACCTGGGTCATCTCAGGGAGGGGCATCAGGCCTGCCTAAGACTACAGAAACTCTTGAACTAGCTATGGGCTAGGCAAATTACCCTAGCATCCAGCTTGTTGATAAACCAGGAGGCCCTCCTAAGCTGATTAGCACCCCTGTACAAACTGCCCCTAATAGTGGGCTCCCTAGCCCAGCACACTGGCATCCTTGGTGACTATCACCTAGTCCGTCACCTACAGGGGTATTTGGTCCATCAGCAGGTGAGTCTGCAACCACCAGGCCAATTTGTCCTGATCTTACCGGGAAGGTGCAGGCACTCCTCAAACAACTGAAAACAAGGAGACCAGTGATCTAGTAAGTGTCTTTGCAGAAGGCACATGTGCGGTCTGACCCAAGGAACTAGCTCTAGGTTCAAAGCCATCAATCCCAAGAGCTGGAAATTGGTCAATGTCCTGACATCTGCCTGAGAGCAAAACTCCTTGAGCTGTGACTCCAGCTTGTTCAATCTGTTCAGGGTGAGAAATGCCAAGTGGGCATCAAAATCAGCACCCAAATATTTCAAAATATGGGAGGAAACTAGACTGCTCTTGGGATAGTTGATCATCTCATTCCAGCTTTTCCAGCCATTGGTCTTCTCTGAACTTCTCCATGAAGTGGGATCAAATCAATCACAGAAAGGGTGCCACTACCACTATGACCTTCAAAAAGGCGTGCAGGGCCATAGCCAAACTAAAGGGCAGGGCACAAAACTGAATATGGCAGCCCAGAATGCAGATAGGAGTATGAGAGCATGCTTCGGAGAGGTCCAAGGAGATTAGAAACTTTCCTTGCCAGATCAATTCAATGACTGACCAGAGGATCTCTATGCAAAGAAGGGGAACTCTTAACTTGGCATTAGCGGCTTTGAAGTCCAGAATGAGCCAGAATGATCTGCCTGGTTTTGGGGACCATGAAGCACATGGAATACTACCCCAACTTAGAGCTATGTGGAGGTCATGGGTATGATTTATTTATTTAATTAACTGCTTTTTTTTTTATACCGCTTTATCATTTTAGTCAAAGTGGTTTACATTGTAACAAACTTGGTAATGTACATTAAACAGGGACATTGATAACTTGGATTCTTCTGAGGCAATAGAGGGTTAAATGACTTGCCCAAGACCACAAAGAGTTCTAGCCTGCAACTGCAGGAGGCATTGAAGAGTTTCCTCGACCAACATCCTTTGGCCATGTAGTTGCAAGGGTATTCTAGAAAGGAGTCTCAGAGAGGCTCTCCAAAATCCAGTGAATACCCCCATTTGAAGACCTCGAGGACTTATTTGCCCAACTGATATGGTCTATTTTGAATGCAGCAGCCAGAGATGCCCTCCGACCAAGTGTCCCTCGGAAGGTACCTGCCAGACCTAGACCCATAGGAGGAATAGATCATGGCAGAGCTCTTGAGGCCCTGAACCATCCCTATATGTTCCCCACTTAGCCTTATGAGAAAAATCTTTGAAACCTCAGTGCCCATCATTCAGGAGCTTCTAAGGGCAAGCTTTTCTAAGATCCTTTACCAGCTTCTCCAGTCCCTTCCCAAAGAGCAGCCAGCCCTTAAAGGAGAGCTTGCTCAGCTGCAGTTTGGATAAAGCATTCACAGACCAATTCTGAAGCCACAGCCACTACAGCTGCAGCTATGGATTTAGAGGAGGTTCTGATCAAGTCATACAGAGCATCCGCCTCAAATGAGGTCCTCGACTCCAACCTTGCCATCTCCAGGCTGTCTGACAATTACTGGATCCAGCACAAAAAGTGCTCGGGTCACCACTCCTGCACAAAGCGCTCCCAAGGTCATAGCCATAAAGGCATTCTTGAGGAGAGCTTCTACCCTCCTATCATGGGTCTTTCAGAGTGGCACCAGCCTCCACTGGTGGTGCACATCATCACTGCCATGACCAGGGCATCCACATTAGAGACCCCAAACAGCTGTTCCATCTCTCCTTAGGGTAGAGGATACAGTCAAACAAGGATCTTAGTACACCTCAGCCCCAGCTCTGGTGTCTGAGAGCTCACAGCCTTCTGCATGTGCTCAGAGAGAGGAAAGAAAATCGGAGAAATGTCTCAAACCCTCTAGGATAGGGTCCATTTGGGAAACATTTCCACAATGCATAGAACTGCCATACCATCCAGAATAAGGGTAGAGGTCACCCAGTGAAATAAACAAATCACCAACTACTCCTCCCCCTCTGTCAGGGGAAGCTCCCTTTCCTCTGCTGATTCACCCATTAGAGAAAGAAAATCCTCCTCCCCACAGGGAACAAGGCTGGGCTCCCAGAGGAAAGGATAGGAAAAAGTGAAGGAGGGGTGCTTAACCCCCTTGCCGCCAAAGGGGGAGACCTGGGTGGAAATTGCAAATAAAGCTTCTAAAATAATCCCCATAATCTAGGATACCAAATCATCATTTGTAATCTTATGAACATGCACAGTAAATTTTTATAAATTTAGCAACGGATGTTGAATCTCCTCAGAAGTATCAAACAGCTCATTTAATAGAAGCCCTCATACACCTCTAATGGGGAAAGTATTTGTTGAACAGGTTCACAAACCATCTGTGATTAAATGGGACAAATGTTGGCAAGATTCATAGCAAATCCACTGAGAGATGCATCAAAAATCCAGTCTAGATCTCTGCATATCAATGAATCTCCTCAAAATTCTTGCAGGGAAATCCATGAAAGCTTTTTTCTAACTCAAACCAGACTGAAAAGGCACCTGATTCAAGTACAAATTGAACTGTTTTGCCCATAAACATGAATTCCCTCCACAGGGTAGAGACTAGTCTATCAAAAATATAAAGGAATGCTCTATTTAAATGTTATTGTCTTAAGTTCATTAACATAAGCTGCTTGGCAGTTAAAAATGAGTCCGATTAAGTTTTTCTCCATAGACAAGGAATGAGAATAAAAGCCATAGTAAAGCAGGCCCAAAATGTATACATATGCAAGTACCCACAAATGATGCAAGACAGAGAACATTGAAAACTGAATTCTTTTATTTATCCGCACAGCAGGTACAGCACAGTTGGCAGCAGAGTCAGCATTTCCATGCTATCTGAACAATATGCCTCAACCCTGTTATGGAGCAGTTACCTCCAAGAGCAAAAGGGCAATTCGCTTTCCAGGGCAATTCAATCCTTGACCTCTCAGCGGAGACTGCAGACTAGAAAACAACCATTTTTTCAAACATGTCACCTTCTTCTTTGACAGACAGCATTTTACTGATAGGGCAAGCCGAAAACATTAATGTTTCGTTGCAGGGGGTTTGATGAACTAAAACAGCATTTAAAAAGATACCAGCAATTTCAACATCTGGTTTCAGAGTTTAACTGTCTGTTTTGTGATAATTGCTAATATTAAGATTAACTGTGCTTATAAATTAAGCTTGGGGATATTCAGCCTACTGGGACCTGAGTATTCAGATAACAAAGGTTTAAATCTGTGGAGAAAGCTTGCTTCTCCATGGGGGTGGGGGGGGGGAGAACGTTTTTTGCTCCCATCTCACACCTGGCCTGTGACCACACCTACGGGTCTGAGACTGGCTGCAGGAGCTGTGGATCTTTCACAAAGCTAAGACTCTAATTTTCTCTCTCATCTCTACTGGTTTCAGAGTTTAACTGTCTATTTTGTGGGAATTGCTAATATTAAGATTAACTGTGCTTATAAATTAAGCTTGGGGATAATCTGACTTACTGCTTTTCTGGGTAGCCTTGGAGCAGATATCTGTGGGTGCCCCCAGTTCAGGAACAGCCTACTGGCCAGAGACACTTAGGTTCCCGCCCACCCTACCCCTCGCCCCACCCACCCCAGGGGCTACAATGCCTGTATAGCACTCGCATACGTTGCTCTCTATCCCTTTAACTTGGGTTAGAGCCCACATCTTCTTCCTCCTTTTTTCTTCTTTCTCTTCTCCTTCTAGGACTGCTTATTCAGCATGTCATGCATTCAGTGCAATAACTGCAGTACTTTCATTCCAAGACGAATCATTTGGAACCTCAGAGCTTGTCCTATGTGCCTCAGGTCAGCTGCCATGCATAAAGAACTGACTCTACTAAGGGAAGACCTAGCTGCCATGCATAAGGTGGTGACCCTACTGAGGGAGGAACTGGCTGCAATGAAGCGCACATCGCACATCTTCTAAGATACAAACTGAACAAAGTCCACCACCGCTCCCACAAAGAATGAAACACCCCAGGAACAAATGGATCACAGTGGGTTCTGGTAGTTTGCAACCTGTGACACAGAGGCATCCTATGCATCTTGAGATATCCCTGCATAATGCCTTCTCTGCTTGGCGAATGAGGATGCCCAATCCAAAGAAACTGAAGGGCCCTTAAATGAGACAGACAATGCCTAATCTCCTGCTAAACTTGGGAACACAGTTCAAAGGAGAGAAGATAGTCAGGTGCCTCCCAGGCTCTTCAGCCAGCAAGAACACAAATCACATTGTTGAAGTACTAAGCACAGAAAGTGAACACTCCAAACTTGATGTTGTTATCCACTTGGGCACAAATGACCTGGCTAGAAACAGTACCTCTACAGTCCAAAAGGACTTCCAATCTCTGGGAGAGAAACTCAAGCCCATTGTTAACAGTGTTGCATTCTCAGAGGTTCTACCTGTGCTTGGTAAGGGGGCAAAAAGGCTTCATCGCATTAATAGCTTTAATACATGGCTCCAGACCTGGTGCAAACAAGAAGAATTCAGATTTTTTTGGCGACAGGGTAACAGATGGAATAACAAGAGACTATACTGTGCTGATGGACTACATCTCTCTGTCGCAGGGAAAAAAATCCTAAGTGAAAAATTCAAGCAATATGTGGATATGCATTTAAACTAGAAAAAGGGGGTGACGGATGTAGAAGGTCAAGCTCTGGACATCACCCCCTGCAAAAGCAGATTAAAATCAGAAACAGCCACACTTTTAAACCACATATCAAAAACAAGTGGGAAGATGTAGGCAGAACAAAATCAATGCTAAATACACACAAGCCAGGTAAAAGCTGGAAAGCAATGAGCACAAATGCTCAAAGCTTAGCCAACAAAGTTCTGGACCTGGAAGCCCTAATGGTGGAAACGGATTTGGACAGTGTGGCCATTACAGAAACATGGCTAAACGAGTCGCATGATTGGGATACAGCCATTCCTGGCTATAATCTATTCAGAAGAGACAGAGAAAATGGAAGAGGAGGAGGAGTAGCCTTGTATGTCAAAAGCAATATTAAAGCTACTGAAATGCAGGGGGCATGGGGAAAAGAAGAAGCACTCTGGATTGTGTTGGAAAGAGGAGATGGCACTGTCATCCATACTGCTGTAGTCTACAGACCTCCAACACAAATTGAAGAGATAGATAATGAATTGATTATAGATATTGCCAAGATAGCCACAAAAGGGGAAGCGATCATATTGGGGGACTTTAATCTACCTGATGTGGATTGGATTACTCCTTCTGCAAATCTGGAAAGAAGCAAAAAAATTGTGGATGCTCTCCAAGATGCGTTACTTAGACAAATGGTGATGGAACCAACCAGGGAAAGCTCAACGCTGGATTTAGTGCTCACCAACGGTGATAGCGTGTCGAATGTCTGCGTGATTGCCCGTGAGGAGCAGCGATCATCACATGGCGTGGTTTGAGATAAAAGCCATGGTACAAGCCAATCATAGCAAGCTCAAAGTCCTAAACTTCAAAAACACCGACTTCAATAAAATGGCCGAGTACCTAAAGGAGGAGCTGACAGGGTGGAAGGAGATAAGGGAAGTGGAATTGCTATTGGCTAAACTAAAGGTGGCAATAAAAGGGGCAACAAATAAATATGTAACAAAAGTAAACAAAAACAAGAGGAGAAGAAAACCCATTTGGTTTTCCAAAGAAGTGGCTGCTCAAATAAAGGCAAAAAACACAGCTTTCGCAAGATTCAAAAGCTCGCAAACAGAGGAACACAGAAATGAATACAGGATCAAACTCAAAGAGACAAAGAGAGAAATAAGGATAGCAAAAGCAAAGGCAGAGGAAAAGATGGCTAAAGATGTTAAGTGTGGCGACAAAACCTTCTTCAGGTTTATTCGGGAAAGGAAGAAGATCAGAGGTGGAACTGCAGGACTCAGAAGTGCTGCGAACGGACTGGTGGAAAGTGACATTGTAAAAGCGAAATTGCTAAACGAATACTTCTGCTCTGTTTTTACTAAAGAAAGTCCTGGAGAAGGACCATGTGTGACTCCCAAATATTATAAAAATAGGAATGAAGTAGATACCACACCATTCACAGAAGATGATGTGTTAGAACAACTTGCAAAACTGAAAGTGGACAAGGCCATGGGACCGGATAGGATACATCCCAGGATTCTGAAAGAGCTCAGAGATCCTAGGAAACAGGAGAGGTTCCTCAGGACTGGAGAACGGCTGATGTCATACCTCTACACAAAAGTGGTGCAGGGAAGAAGTGTCAAACTACAGGCCCGTGAGCCTTCCCTCGGTGGTGGGAAAAGTAATGGAAGCACTCCTGAAAGAGCGAACTTTCTCAAAACCAACAGGTTGCAAGACCCGAGGCAACATGGTTTTACTGAAGGACGATCTTGCCAAACAAATCTGATTGAGTTCTTTGACCGGGTGACCAGGGAGCTAGATCAGGGACATGTGACGGATGTCATCTACCTGGGTTTCAGCAAAGCCTTTGATACTGTTCCTCATAGGAGGCTTATCAAACTCAGTAGCTTGGGGATGGATCCTAAGATCCATCCCCATCACCAAATGCACCAAAGCCTCTAGAGACCACACCTTTGCTCTATCCGCACCTTCATGCTGGAACAACTTACCATCCAACATCCGTGCCATAAACAACCTCCACCAATTCAGAAAGGCATTGAAGCACCACCTCTTCCTTCAATGCTTTCCCAACTCAGACGACATCACGTAGCTACACCTCACCCTACCCAACATCCACTGAGCAGACACCCCAATTCACTCCCTCCTACCCTCCAACCCCCCTTTCCCGGTTAGTCTCCCGACCGACCTTGATCCTGCACTTCATAGCGACTGTTAATTAGCGTGCATAGACATATTGTAAGTGATGTACATAGTTCTACTTGTTCTCCAGGTTCTGATTTCCTTGTTTTACTGTAAGTCCAATGTAACCCCACACTGGACATTTGTGTTATCTGGAAACCGCGCTGAGGTAAAATAGTGCGGTATATAAAAAATGCTAAATAAATAAATAAAATAAATAAGATGGTAAATTGGATCAGAAATTGGTTGACTGACAGATGACAGAGGGTGATGGTAAATGGAGCTCACTCGGATGAAAGGAAGGTGATTAGTGGGGTGCCCCAGGGGTCGGTCCTGGGCTCGGCACTGTTCAATGTATTTGTGAGTGATATTGCTGAAGGACTGAATGGAAAAGTATGTCTTTTTGCAGATGACATGAAAATTTGCAACAGAGTTGACTCCCCCGAGGGAGTGGTTATTTATTTATTTATTTACATTCTCTTATATACCGCGCTATTCTGCATCAGTGCGGTTTACATTGAACAAACTGAAATTACATTGAACAGGGCATTATAACTTGGAGATAACTATTTTACAGGGAACATGGGCTATAGAGGGTTAAGTGGCTTGCCCAAGACCACAAGGAGCACCTGTGGGACTAGAAACCCCAGTCCTTCCAGCCCAAGGTTGCTGTCCTCTAGTGGGATTTGAACCCCCGACCTTCCGGGCTGAAGTACCTTGCCCCAACCACTAGGCCACTCCTCCACTCCACACTGATTAACATGAGGAAAGATCTACAAAAGCTGGAAGAATGGTCTAATGCTTGACAATTAAGATTTAATGCAAAGAAGTGCAGAGTCATGCACTTGGGTAGCAGAAATCCAAGGGAAATGTACGTGATAGGGGGTGAGAGATTAGTATGCACGGATCAGGAGAAAAACCTCGGTATGATTACTTCTGAAGATCTCAAGGTGGCAAAACAGTGCGACAAGGTGGTGGCAAAAGCCAGGAGGATGTTGGGCTGCATACAAAGAGGTATCACCAGCAGAAAGGAAGAGGTACTTATGCCACTGTACAAGTCACTGGTGAGGCTTCACTTGGAATACTGTGTTCAGTTTTGGAGACCGTATCTTGCAAAGGATGCAAAGAGACTGGAAACTGTTCAGAGGAAGGCGACCAAAATGATTTGGAGCCTGTGTCAGAAGCCTTATGAGAAGAGACTTGAAATACCTAAACATGTACACTTTGGAGGAGAGGAGGGACAGGGGAGATATGATTCAGACCTTTAAATACTTAAAGGGAAATAATGAACAAACAAACCTCTTCCAAAGACAGGGAAGCTGTAAAACTAGAGGGCATAAAAGGAAGCTGCGAGGTGGTAAATTGAAAGGCAATGTCAGAAAATACTTTTTCACAGAAAGGGTGGTGGATGCTTGGAATGCCCTCCTGATGGAAGTGGTGGGGGCAAACACAGTGACGGAATTCAAAATGGCATGGGACACAGTGGATCCCTTTACAGCAACAGGATAAAATCAAAATAAACGGAACCATCTAATTTCTCAACAAACAGGGGCATCATCCTACATGGAGTGGTGGGTTCACACCTAAACAGGGACGTGGGGAGGGGTGGCCTGCACAGAGCGGCAGGTGCACCTACTCTTGCCATCGTGCTGGGCAGATAGATGGACCATGCTGGTCTTTATCTGCCGTCATTTACTATGTTACTATACAAGAAAAAGTATTTACAACATACTCAAATTCCTGACATCGATCTGTAGATCAAAGAAATCCAAATATTAAGCATAGAGGCCAATGTATTAAAGTACCCTTAAACCTGCAAAAAGCAAGTATACAAGTCAAAAGCACAGTTAGCACACAAAAAAGCTAAGTGTTTGGGCACTGACAGTGCCTTTTAGATGCACATTTTGGTTTTTGTGAATTTAAGCACAAAAATGGTTGAGGTAATGAAATGCAAAATAGCTTATTACCTATTAGTGCAGCAATATAAGTATACAAGATACTAGGACCAAATCTTCTTAGAATATCAGAAAGAGCCCTGAGCGAAATATATGCCTATTTGCATGTTGTGCATTTGTAAAGAAACACGTGACAGCTACAGAAATCTGTGTGTTTGTGTGTGTGTGTTTATATAATATGGAACCAGTGTCTGATGGGTATCTGCTAACTGGGTTCTTTACTGTGTGATCTAGCAGTTGTAGTGGTCCAGGCCCAAAGTAATTCCTTCAATAGAAAGGGAAAGAGAAAGGGTAACCCCCCTCCCCACCCAGCCTAGCAAAGCCCCCTCCAAAGTAGCTGGTACAAACTCCTATAGCAAACTGTACATCATATGAATTGAAACCATAAAAATGAGTTCAGCCTACACATGGGACAAGAGTAGGGTTGCCAACTGGCTCCAGATATACCAGACAGGCTTGATCCAGGCCTGGGTTTCCCCAATGCCTGCAAGGGCATGTATTCTTGCTTTTCTTATGGAGTGCAATGAAGAAATCAGAAAGCGTAGTTACTCACCTGTAACAGGTGTTCTCCAGGAGCAGCAGGAATCAGTCCTCACATATGGGTGACGTCAGCGCCGACGGAGCCCTCGCGGAGCAATTTTCCCCAACTTTCAAAGAAAGCCTTTGGGAATTGCAGCGCGCATGCGCAGTCCTCTTCCCGCCCAAGGGTGCCATCTTGCTCAGTCAGATGACATAGCAAAAAGACAGCAAAAACTAGCAAAAACGAAAGCATAAAACTGCAACTCCAAGGGGAGGAGGGAGGGCTGTGAGGACTGATTCCTGCTGCTCCTGGAGAACACCTGTTACAGGTGAGTAACTACGCTTTCTCCAGGACCAAGCAGGAAGTCAGTCCTCACATATGGGACTCCCAAGCTTAAGGCTACCGGAGACCCTAAGCACAAAAATGAGCTCCCTCTAGCTCAGCAGCACAGAAGGAAGGAATCTTCTCTGAATACGTCTCCAACCGGTAGCCCAACATCCGGGATGGAGGGTAGGAGTTGCCTATACCTCGAAGAGGTTACGGAGGACTGCCTGTCCGAAAGCACTGTCCCTGCGGGACTCCCTCTCCAGGCAGTAACGGGCTGCAAAAGTCTGGCTTGAAGACCAAGTAGCGGCCCGGCAGATGTCTGCCAACGGAACAGAGCGGAGGTAAGCCACTGACGTAGCCTTCGCCCGAACACGATGAGCGGTGACTCTACCTTCCAGCACGAGGCCCGCAGCCTCGTAAGCCCAAGCGATGCAGTCCGCAATCCAGATGGACAGAGTACGCTTGGAGACAGGGAGCCCCAACTTGTTGGGGTCATAAGACACGAAGAGCTGAACAGCCCTTCGGTGCTCCTGCGTACGGTCAAGGTAGAAGTTCAGCGCCCTTCTACAGTCCAGGGTATGCAGGACCATTTCAGCTCGGCTGGAGTGTGGCCTGGGAAAGTAGGTCGGAAGTACCACCTCCTGGTTGATGTGAAAAGGGGAAACCACTTTAGGAAGAAACTTAGGGTGAGTCCGTAGGACTACCCGGTTCTTGTAGAACCTAGTGTAAGGAGGATCAGAAACCAGGGCCTGCAGCTCACTAACGCGTCTAGCAGAAGTGAGGGCAACCAAGAACAAGGTTTTCCAGGAAAGAAAACAAAGAGGACAGGTAGCCATAGGCTCAAAAGGCGGACAGGTAAGCCGCTGTAAAACCACATTGAGATCCCAGTTCGGGGCTGGCGGGCGCAAAGGTGGTTTAAGGAGTAGGAGGCCCCGGAGAAAACGAGCCACCAGAGGGTGGCTGGAAAGAGGCCTACCATCCACCGGTAGGTGGTGCGCAGAAATAGCACTGAGGTGGACCTTGACCGAGTTGGACTTAAGTCCAAGATTGGAAAGGGAAAGCAAGTACTGCAAGACCACTGACGTTGAACAGGAGAAGGGGTCTTGCGACTGCTGAGTACACCAGACGGAGAACCGACACCACTTAAGAGCGTAGGACTTCCGGGTGGAAGGCCTCCTGGAGGCCAAGACGACCTCTTCCACATCTGGAGGCAGCTGGAGAGGAGCAAGGACTACCCTTTCAGCAGCCAGGTCATCAGATGAAGGGACCGAAGGTTGGGGTGCAGGAGCGTCCCCTGATCCTGCGAGAGGAGGTCGGGCTGAAACCCCAGAGGAAGAGGGGTGTCCACCGCCAGCTGCATCAGAAGCGGGAACCAAGGTTGTCTCGGCCACCGGGGAGCCACTAGGATCACCGACGCCTTGTCTCTGAGAACTTTGAAGAGCGTCCGAGACACCAGAGGCATGGGTGGAAAGGCATACAAGAGGCCTGTGGACCATGGAATCAGAAAAGCATCCGCCGCTACCCGGAGAGGATGCGGCTGTCGAGAGCAGAATCTGGGAAGCTGCCGGTTCAGAGGACTGGCGAACAGATCCATGGTGGGGAGGCCCCACCGGAGAAAGATCCGCTGAACCACAAGGGGATCCAATCTCCACTCGTGCGGTTGGAGGATCCTGCTCAGTTTGTCTGCCAGGTAGTTTTCTTGACCTGGGAGATAGACAGCTTTGAGGACGAGGTTGCGATGGACGGCCCAAGAGCAGAGCTTCTGTGCTTCCTGACAGAGAAGGAAGGAGCCGGTTCCGCCTTGTTTGTTCACGTAGAACATGGCAACCTGATTGTCTGTCTGGACAAGTACCGACTGGTGAGAAATCAGGTGAGAGAAGGCTTTGAGCGCTAGGCGGATGGCCCTGAGCTCCAGGAAGTTGATCTGCTGAGCGGACTCCCAAGGAGTCCAGAGACCCTGAGTACAAGTCCCTTGGCAATGTGCTCCCCAACCCTGGAGAGAAGCATCGGTCGTCAGGACCCGAGAATGTGTAGGGGGCTGAAAAGTCACCCCCAGCACTAGGTTTGGCAGATGAAGCCACCATCGCAGAGAGGAGACCAGCTGGTCGGAGATCTGTACGGTGTCCGCTAGGCTCCCAGTGGCCAGATGCCATTGTTTGCGAAGGCACCATTGAGCAGGTCGCATGTTCAGGCGGGCATTGGGGGTTACATGGACCGTGGAAGCCATATGGCCGAGCAGTCTCAGAAATTGCCTGGCCGAGACCAGGGAATTGCTGTGAAAGCGGCTGGCGAGATCCATGAGCCTCTGGGCCCTATCCAGAGGCAGGAAGGCCCGCACCTGAAGAGTGTCCAACCTGGCGCCGATGAATTCTAGATCTTGAGAGGGGAGCAAAGTGGACTTTGCGAAGTTTATGACAAAACCCAACTGCTGGAGCAGAGCCACAGTGCGATGAGTAGCCTGAGTAGCTTCTTGGGCAGACTGGGCCCTGATGAGCCAGTCGTCCAGGTATGGGAACACAAAGAGACCTTGAAGTCTCAGATAGGCCGCCACCACTGCTAGGCATTTGGTGAACACCCTGGGGGCGGAGGATAGGCCGAAAGGCAGTACTCTGTACTGGTAATGGTGTCCGCCCACAACAAACCTGAGGTATTGTCTGTGGTCGGGATGAATAAGGATATGAGTATACGCATCCTTTAGATCTAAGGAGCATAGCCAGTCTCCCTGCTGGAGGTAGGGCAGCAGGATTCCAAGGGTAAGCATTTTGAACTTTTCCTTTGCAAGGAACTTGTTGAGGTTTCGCAAGTCTAGGATGGGTCTGAGGCCTCCTGTTCTTTTCAGAATCAGGAAGTATCTGGAATAAAACCCTTGACCCTTCAGGTGGTGGGGCACCGGTTCCTCGGCTTGTTCCTGAACAAGACTTGCTAACTCCTGAAGGAGTAAGTCCCTGTGCAGAGGGAGTCTGGAAGGCTCCCCTGGAAAGTAGGAGGGAGGTACCTGGTGAAAATGAAGAAGATAGCCCTTTTGAACTATCTGAAGCACCCAGGTATCTGTGGTGATGTTGGACCACCTGTGGGCAAAGTGGACCAGCCGGCCTCCTGTGCTGAGAGAAACCAGCTGAGGGGGAGAGGCTATGCTGAGAAAGTCAAAAACCCCCACCCTGCTGAGCAGGGGCCGGTGGTGCAGGCTTGGGGGCTTGCTGCCTACGGGACTCATTACCCCGTCCCTTGGCCTGCTTTCCCTGTGGGGGAGCTGGTGAGGCCTGATACTGAGGGTAGTATTTATAGGCAGCACCTTTCCTCGGGTAGAAGGGCTTTTTCCCCGAGGCCTTCTTCTTTTGAGAAGGGGCAGAGGTCTTCCTTGAGAGACGAGTCCTGGTGAGAGTCTCCGTCTCAATTTGTGCAGCCTTCTCATCCATGGGCTTGCCAAAGAGGTTATCACCTCGGCAGGGGACATCGACCAACTTGTCCTGTACCCAGGGCTCGAGGTCGGACGTCTGAAGCCAAGCCTGGCGGCGTCCACCGATGCCGGCCGCGGCTACTCGAGCCGAAGCCTCAAAACCATCATAGGCTGCTCGAGAGATAAACTTGGAGCACTCCCGAATACCAGTAGACAAGGATTGGAACCTCTGCAAAGGTTCGTCAGAGAGACCAGCAGAGAACCCGGCTATTTCCTTAGCCAGATCTCGGAGATACATGCCCATGTAGAGCTGGTATGTCTGGACTCGACAAGCAAGCATAGAGCCCTGGAAGCACTTCCTACCGAGGGCATCCAGGCTTCGGGCTTCCCTACCCGGGGGCACCGAGGAGTGCATTTTTTGACTCTTCAGTCTATGCATGGCCGATTCCACCACCATGGAATGGTGCGGTAGTTGTGCCTTTTGGAACCCGGGGCTCTTGCGGACTCGATAAATGGAATCGACCCGCTTGCTTAACACCGGCGACGACGCCAGGCTCTCCCACATGCGGAAGAGAAGCCGTTCCAGCATTGGAGGAACCAGTACAATAAAGGCCTCCTTCAGGGGAGAGTCATATTGGAGGGCATCGAGTTCTTCGACTCGAGGCTCCTCCTCGGGATCCGCAGGGAAGGCCAAGGCTTTGGCCATATCCCTTACGAAGTCCGAGAACCGGGTATCCTCCGGGGGGGACCGTCTCCGGGGTTCGGACACACCGAGTCCGAAAGGAACCAGGTGACTCTTCGTCCTCAGATTCCCAGGCCGACTCCTCGGAGGAGGAGTCGACCGGCTCCGGTCGGGCGGGCACTGATGCCATCCGCCCCGACGCCGAGGGAGTCGGCGTCGACGACCTCAGTCCCGAACGGGAGGCCGAAGGAGACCTCGACCGAGGATCGACTCGAACCCTCATGGACTCGAGGATCGGCTCGGTCTCCGGGGTCGACTTGGAGGTCGACGTCCCGGCGGTCACGGCAGAAGCGCCAGCGAGGCCAGCGATCAATGCCCGCTGCTGGTCCAAGAAGGCAGACAAACTGCACTCCAAGGCCGTCAACCTCAGGAGACCCAGCAGCCCCCGACTCAGGCCCCGACGGCGTCAGGCCCGATGTCGGGTCCTTCGGAGGCGAGTCCACGAGGACAACAGTACTTATGTGAGCGGGCAAGTCCACCTCGAGTCGAGGATGTTTTGACGGCCTTTCCGACTCCAAGGACCCGGGACGGGAATCGGGGCTATGCGACCTGGCCCTCGAGGAACCAGGAGCGTCCACCGATCCCGCCCTCGCGGGTTTCTTCTTCCGATGATGCTCCCGGGTAGGAGACCCCCGTTCAGAGGAACTCCGACGATGCTCAGGACCAGAGTCCCGAGACGTCGAAGCCTCTGACGAGGTCCGAGCCCGGCCGGAGTCAGAGAAGATACGCTCCCGCTGGTGCTGCCGACTCCTCAATGCTTTTGAGGACATTTTGCCGCATGGCGTGCAGATCATGGGGTCATGATCTGGGCCGAGGCAGCGGAGGCAGAAGTCATGAGTGTCTGTAAGAGACATAAGTTTCTTACAGAGGTCACACTTTTTGAAACCACTGGCCGCCATCGGGGGAGAAAGGGCCCCTGCGAGGTCGAACGACCGGGCAGCCAGGGAAAAAGGAAAAAAGCGCAAAATCTGTCACGAAGGACAAAAAAACGAAAAATAAAGGACGGACTCGCAACCGGCGTCGCGAGTCCGGGCGGGAAAAGAACCGGCGTCGAACCGAAGAAAAAATAGAGAAAAATAGAGAAAAATCAACTTTTCTGCGGGGATTCACAGGCAACGTCTGTAGGGCTCCGCGGAAAAAAAAAAGACTGAGCAAGATGGCACCCTTGGGCGGGAAGAGGACCGCGCATGCGCGTTGCAATTCCCAAAGGCTTTCTTTGAAAGCTGGGGAAAATTGCTCCGCGAGGGCTCCGTCGGCACCGACGTCACCCATATGTGAGGACTGACTTCCTGCTTGGTCCTGGAGAACCATATGTCCCTGCATGCAGGGTAAACCCAGGACTGGATCAAGCCTGTCTGGCACATCTGAAACCAGTCGGCAACCCTTGACAACAGCCAATACTATAAGCTCCATAGCAAATAAACGACAACTGATAAAACCCATTATAGCAGCATGTGAACCTCTTCACATTTAGTTTATTCCCTGGATAAAGATCCAGTTCAATTCAAACTTGAATATATTCTCTCTCATATTTAGGTTAAATATTGAAACTTCAGGCCATCAGGGTATCTGTGTCCATTATACTCCTAACATCATCTTTTGATAGTTGGGCCATTGACCTAGGCATAAACTATTGCATATACTGCCTCCATTTAGAGGGTGGTTCTAACCAGGTTTTCATGACACACTGGTGTTATCTAAGACAGAAATCCCCCATTTTCCACAACAGCCACATTTAATTGTTGGCTGAGAAGAGCACAGAGCCAAGAGCTGGAATGGCAAACTTTTCCATACCTGTTAAATTTTCTTTTGTTGAATCCTTCTAGACCAGTCCAGGCAAGTGGGTAGAGGCAGACCAGACCAGACCATGATGTCATCACTAGGATATCTGCTGGTAGTACACTGAGAGAAGCCAATATGATACGTCCCACGCAGTAAACAAGACTGAAAACTCAGGAAAAACACTCTGAATATTATTAAACAACAACAATAGCTGTATACAAACTATTGGCTCTCTTACTATTCTTAACTGTGCATCAGACAGCAGGGCTCCAAAATCTGTTGTCAAAGTTTTTCCAGGGCAGATCCTGGAATGATCTAGCAGGATTAAAGGGAAATAAAATTTCTCCTTCCATATCAGCCTGCTAGATCAGTCCAGATGTGTAGGATGTATCCAAGCAGTCAGGACCCAGGGTGGGAGGAAGACACTGCGCCGAACAGAACTGCTCTGCCAAAGGTGCCATCCGCTCCACCTTCCACGTGGAACCTGTAGTATCTCATAAAGGGACTCAGCGAGGACAAAGCAGCCCACCTTACCAATGTCTTCCAGAGACAACAAGGCAGACTCTGCCTAGGAGGAGGTTTGTGACCACTATGCCCTCCAGAAGGGTTTGAAACCTCTCCAGAGCCAGGCAGACTGCCTTGCCCCCTAGCCTGTTGATCAATCAGAAGGTTCCTGAGGGGGAACACTGCTGCTGTAGAAACTGACCCCGACATTATATTCCCCTGCCCAGAAGGCTGGCATTGGTGGTGACTATCACCTAAGTCGGAGCTTCCAGAGGCTTTCTGTCCATCAAGGGGTGAGGCTGTAGCCACCAGGCCAACCTCCTCTTCATTCTTCAGGGGAAAGGCAGGCACTGATCGAACAGTTAGGAGACCAGTAAGAGAAGGTGGCCTTGCAGAGTGCATACTCTATATGCACCCTAGCCCAAGGTTGACACCATTGACCCAAGGGGAGCTCCCCTGGGAGCTGCCTGAGAGCAGAAACTCCTGAGCTGAAGTTGCAGCTTGTCCAGTCTCTCTGCAGTGAGAAACGTTGTCTAAGCAGGTGTTGAAGTGAGCCCCCAGCTACTTGAACTCTTGAAAGGGCACTAGGCTGCTCTTGTGGAAGTTCATCACCCAAACCAGTCTTTACATTCATGCCCATCCTGAATTCCTCCATGGAATTGAACAGAATCATCCAGTTGCCCAGGAATGGGTGCACCTTTATCCCCTGCTTGTGCAGAAAGGCCACCACCACCACTCTGGCCTTTCAGAAAATGTGTGGTGCCATAGCTAGAGCAAACGGCAGGACGTGCAACTGGAAATGGAGGCCTAGGTTGCAGAAACAGAGGATCCACCAATACTGCTCCCTGACTGGCATATGTTATTATGCCTCAGAAAGGTCCAATGGGGTGAGAAACTCTCCTTGCCAACCCGAAGTAATGACTTACCAGAGGGTCTCCATGTAGAAATGTGACACTCTGGCCTGAAGACTAGGCATTGAGCGCTTTCAGGTCCACGTTATGGTGGAAGAATCTGCCCTTCTTGGATACCACAAAGTAAAGGGAATACCATTCCTGACCTCACTCTGCAAGGGGTATGGATATAATAGCCTGCAATGGCAGGAGGCATTAAAGAGTTTCCTTAATCACCACTCTCTTTGCTAAAGAACTGCAGAGAGATATCACAAAGGCGCATCAAAGAGGCTCCACAAACTCCAGTGCATATCCTTTTTTGATTACAAGAACCCAGAACGTCTGATGTGATATGGCCCGTTCCAAGAAAGATTCATAACTGTCCCCAATGGCCTGTCCCTTGAAAAGGACCCACCAGATCTCATTAGAAGAACTTACTGGTTCTCAAAGGGGCTCCTGCTGAGTCTCAGGACCACTGGGACTCCTGAAAGGGCTGGTCCTTCTTGGACTTAGGACAATAGGAGGAATAGGCTGGGCCCAAAGCCTTTATGGCCCTGAAATGCCTCCAAGCTCCCCACTGAGCCTTATAAGCCAGTCATCTAGGAACCTCTGTGGGCAAGCCTCTCCATGGTCTTTCACCATATTCTCCAGCTCCTCCTCAAAGACAGCTTGCTCAGCTGCAACTTGAACCAGCACTGGCCAATCAATTTTGGAGCTAGAGCCACCTCTGAGTCAGGATGACCACAGCCATAGACTTAGAGGAGATCCTGATCAAGCTGTACAGGGCATCTGCCACAAATGACACATCAAAAAGACAGAAGCAACAGATTTTAGCTTTCTCTATAACACTTGTCTTCAAGGACTAGAAAAGGAGACTATTACTTCTGGAGAGAGATCTGCAATTGTGAGTATATACTTCTGGGAATTTTCTGAAAGGAATTCTTTGTATTAAAACTAATTAATCTGTGAACCCACTATTTTTTGTTAAATCAGTCAGGGCCTAGTAGCAGCAGTTTAAGTTTAAATTTAAAACACAGAATAGAACTGTCTGGTTACATTTCATACCCAGCAGAGAGTTTGTAGTTTAAATTTAATAGTCACTCAGGGTCTAGCATCAGCAACGTACTTTTAGTTAAAATTTAAAACACAGAAGAGAGCTTTCTGGTTAGATTTAGAACCCAGCAGAGAGCTTGTAGTTTAAATTTCATAATAAGTTAGAGCCTAGCAGCAGCAAAGAACTATAATTTAAATCAAATCAGAATATAGCTTACTTCAGCAGCACAAGACAGGGTACTGTGTAGCAGCCCTCTTTTAATAAGAGTTATTTCCCTCCCTCCCCAACACCCCCCACCCACCCCTGGGATAATCGTAGCTTTATAGGTACTTACACATCTTAAAAGACAGGAGGTGCTTTCAGGTGAAGCTCGTTACCCAAATCAGTCATATACTAACGACCTAAGATTAATTAAGCTTAAGGTGAACAAGGTATATTAAACGTATTAGGTACAGTTTTTTTAGTATAAATATCCATAGCAACCCTTAGTAAGTAAAGAACTTAAAGATCTAAACACAAACTTAAAACTAAGATGCAGACAGCAGTCCAGCAGCGAGATGGGGGCTTTCCAGTCCTTTGCATTGAGTGTCACATGTATGATTTTCTCCCAGTTGGTGAGAGGTCTTACGTGTGCACTAGGTGCAAGGAGCTCTTTGCTCTCAGGGAACGAGTCCATTCTCTAGAGGCTAGAATAGCAGACTTGGAAAACATAAGAAAGACAGAGAGGTACATAGACGAGACCTACAGGGATATAGTCCTGAAGTCCCACCTCCAGTCTGACAGCATCCCTGTTGCCATGGAGGAGAGAGGTCACGTGACAGGAGAGCATCACCCTGGTGTGGCAGGAAGTGATCCTGTAACTAGGACCTGTCCTCCAGGTGATGTAAAACCCTCTCGCACCGAGGAAGTTTCTCCAGGGCCATGTGTCCATGAGGGAAGGGTTAGGACAGCTGTTATAGTTGGTGATTCGATCATTAGGCATGTAGATAGCTGGGTGGCTGGTGGACGTGAGGATCGCCTGGTAACATCCCTGCCTGGTGCGAAGGTAGCGGACCTCACGTGCCACCTAGATAAGGTCTTAGACAGTGCTGGGGAGGAGTCTGCTGTCTTGGTACATGTCAGTACCAATGACATAGGAAAATGTGGTAGGGAGGTTCTGGAGGCTATATTTAGGCTTTTAGGTAGGAAGTTGAAATCCAGAACTTCCAGGGTAGCGTTCTCCGACATGCTTCCCGTTCCACGCGCAGGACCCAAAAGGCAGGCAGAGCTCCGGAGTCTCAATGCGTGGATGAGACAATGGTGCAGAGATGAGGGTTTTGGATTTGTTAGGAACTGCGTAACATTCTGGGGAAAGGAGAGGCTCTACCAAAGGGATGGGCTTCACCTTAACCGTGATGGAACCAGGCTTTCTGGCATTAACCTTTAAAAAGGAGATAGAGCAGCTTTTAAACTAGATAATAGGGTAAAGCCGACAGTCACCCAAGAGCAGATGGTTCGGAAGACTGTATCCTTGAAGGATACTACCAAAAGCAGAGAGGTTCCAAAAAAGAATAAAGTAGCCCAAATGCCCTCGAGTATGGAGCAGACAGAGCTTAAAGATCCCAAATTACCCATGTCTACCAATAGCCAAATTAATATGAATAAAATACAGTCTCTAAAATGCTTGTATGCAAATGCTAGAAGTCTAAAAAATAAGATGGGAGAGTTAGAATATATAGCACTAAACGAAAGGTTAGATATGATTGGAATATCAGAGACATGGTGGAAGGAGGACAACCAGTGGGACACTGTGATACCTGGGTACAAACTATATCGTAATGATAGAGCTGATCAAAATGGTGGAGGGGTTGCACTCTATGTTAGAGAGGGCATTGAGTCAGAAAGGATTAAAGTTTTGCAGGAAACAAAATTTGCTGTAGAATTTCTATGGATTGAAATTCCATGTAAAAAGGGGAAGGCGAAGGCAGTGGGGGTGTACTATCGACCACCTGGCCATAATGAACAAATGGATGATGAAATGCTCAAAGAAATCAAGGAAGCTAACAAACGTTACAGCGCAGTAATAATAATGGGTGATTTCAATTACCCCGGTATCGACTGGGTCAGTGTCACGGCAGGACATGCTAGGGAGATAAAGTTCCTAGATGAAATAAATGACTGCTTTTTGGAGCAGCTGGTTCATGAACTGACCAGAGGGGAAGCCATATTAGACCTAGTCCTTAGTGGAACACCAGATCTAGTGCAAGAGATACGGTTGTTGGGGCCACTTGGCAATAGTGATCATTGCATGATCGCGTTTCATTCAATTAGTGGAGGAGGGATAGTAAGGAAATCCACAGTACTACTTTTTAACTTTCGAAAGGGAGACTATGACAAAACAAGGAAAATAGTTAAGAAAAAACTAAAAGGAGCAATTGGAAAGGTTAAACACTTACATCAAGCGTGGGTATTGTTGAAAAATACTATCTTGGAAGCTCAGACCAGCTGTATTCCACGCTTTAAGAAAAGTGGAAGGAAGTCCAAAAAACTGCCAGCATGGTTTAAAGGTGGGGTCAGAGAGGCTGTTGTTGACAAAAAAGCATTTTTCAGGAAATGGAAAAAAAGAGCCAAACGACGAAACCTGGAAACAGCACAAGCACTGGCAAGTCAAATGCAAGGCATTGATAAGGCAGGCAAAGGGAGAATTTGAGAAGACGTTTGCTGCGGAAGCAAAAACACAAAATAAAGACTTTTTCAAGTACATTCGTAGCAAAAAACCTGTGAGAGAGTCAGTTGGTCCATTAGATGATAGAGGGGTTAAAGGGGCACTAAGAGGCAACAAGGCGATAGCAGAGAGACTGCATGAATTCTTTGCTTCGGTCTTTACTGAGGAAGATGTAGGGATGTTACCCATGACTGAAGTGGTATTTAATGGTGCGGAAGAATTGAAGGAAATATCGATACATCGAGAAGATGTATTACAACTATTAGATAAACTGAAGAGTAGCAAATCACCTGGGCCGGATGGTATACATCCAAGGGTGTTGAAAGAACTGAAATATGAGATTGCAGACCTGCTATTAGTAATCTGTGAACTATCATTAAAATCATCTCTAATACCTGAAGATTGGAGGATTGCCAATGTAACAGCAATTTTTAAAAAGGGTTCCAGGCGTGATCCAAGAAACTACAGACCAGTGAGCCTGACGTCAGTACCGGGAAAAATGGTAGAAACAATCATAAATAATAAAATTACTCAGCATGTAGATAGTCATGGCCTAATGGGAGACAACCAACATGGCTTTAGACAAGGAAGATCTTGTCTTACTAATCTGTTATGTTTTTTTGAAGGTATGAATAAACAGGTGGACAAAGGTGAGTCGGTTGATATTGTGTATCTGGACTTTCAGAAAGCCTTTGACAAGGTCCCTCATCAGAGACTTTTGGCAAAACTAAAGAGTCATGGGATAGGAGGCAGTGTACTACTGTGGATCAGGAACTGGTTAAAAGACAGAAAGCAGAGGGTAGGGCTAAATGGCCAATTTTCCCAATGGAGAAAGGTGAATAGTGGTGTACCCTAGGGATCTGTGCTGGGTCTTCTGCTTTTTAACATATTCATAAATGATCTGGAATGTGGAATAACGAGTGAGGTTATCAAATTTGCAGATGACACAAAACTATTTAAAGTTGTTAAAACCCAAGAGGATTGTGGAAAATTGCAAGAGGATCTTGATCAAAATGGCAGATGAAATTTAATGTGGACAAGTGCAAAGTTATGCACTAGGGAAGAACAACCCAAACTATGGTTACACGATGCAAGGTTCCACATTAGGAACCACCACCCAGGAAAAAGATTTAGGCGTCATTGTGGATACCATGTTAATACCCTCGGCCCAGTGTGCAGCGGTGGCCAAGAGAGCAAATAGAATGCTAGGTATCATAAGGAAAGGAATGGAAAATAAAACAAAAGATATTATAATGCCTCTATATCGTTCCATGGTGAGACCGCACCTTGAATATTGTGTGCAATTCTGGTCGCTGTATCTTAAAAAGGATATAGCGATTTTAGAAAAGGTTCAGAGAAGAGCCACCAAAATGGTAAAGGGGATGGAAGGATACTCCTATGAAGAAAGGCTAAAAAGGTTAGGGCTCTTTAACCTGGAAAAGAGACAGCTGAGGGGAGATATGATAGAAGTCTATAAATTAATGAACGGAGTGGAACGGGTAAACGTAGATCGATTATTTACGTTATCGGAATATAGAAAGACTAGGGGACATGCAATGAAGCTACAGGGTAAACTATTTAAGACTAATAAAAGAAAATATTTTTTCATTCAACGTGTAATCAAACTCTGGAATTTGTTACCGGAGGATGTAGTAAAGGCTGTTAGTGTAGCTGGGTTTAAAAAAGGTTTGGACAAGTTCCTGGAGTAAAGGTCCATAAACCATTATTAAGAAGGGACCCAGGATATCAATGCTTGACCCAATACAAGCATTGTGGAACCTGTGTCTTTGGGGGAAACTGCTAGGTACATATGACCTAGATTGGCCACTGTTGGAAACAGGATACTGGGCTTGATGGACCTTGGTCTGACCCAGTATGGCATATTTTCTGTTCTTATAACACTGGCAAAATTTGTCCTTTTCTTTCTGAACACACTATTAAGACCCTCATCCATTCTCTTGTCACCTCCTGTCTAGACTATTGCAACCTCATCTTTGCTGGTCTTCCTCTATCATCTCTCCCCACGTCAATCTATTCTAAACTTAGCTGCACAGTTAATCTTCCGCCAGTGTAGTTATGCTCATGTCACCCCTCTTCTCAAGTCACTTCATTGGCTCCCTATCAGTTTGCGCATCCAGTTCAAACTTTACTAATGACCTAGAAGTCACTTCATTTGGCTGCTTCTACCTACCTTTCCTCTCTTATCTCTCCCTACACCTCTGCTCAGGAACTCCGCTGGCAGATCCCTTTTACCTGTGCCACTCTCTTCCACTGCCAACTTCAGACTTCGATCTTTCTACCTTGCTGCTTCTTATGTCTGTGAAGAAACCTACCTGAGGCAATACGTCGGGCTCCATCTGCTGCCCTGTTCAAATCCAGGCTAAAAACTCACTTCTTTGAGACTGCTTTTGGATCCCGATACCCCTAGTCTCCTGTTCCTCTCCAATGTATTTCCCTATCATTCCCCTAGGACAGTGCTTTTCAAACTTTTTATCTCGTGCGACCCCGTTTTAACAACTGAAAATTCATGTGACCCCACATAAAGCGTAGTTACTCATCTGTAACAGTGTTCTCCAGGGACAGCAGGAATCAGTCCTCACATATGGGTGATGGCACCGACGGAGCCCTCGCGGAAGCATACCCCAAGCTTTCAAAGAAAGCCTTTGGGAAATGCTACCACGCATGTGTGGTCCCCTTCCCGCCCAAGGGTGCCATCTTGTTCAGTCAGATGACATAGCTAAAAGATGGCAAAAATAAAAGATGGTAAAGGAGCAACTCCAAGGGAAGGAGGGAGGGTTGTGAGGACTGATTCCTGCAGTCCCCGGAGAACACCTGCTATACGTGAGTAACTACACTTTCTCCGGGAACAAGCAGGAAGTCAGTCCTCACATATGGGACTCCCCAGCTACAGGCTACCGAAAGCCCATAGTGAAAAAACACGGACGCCCTCAAGGGGAGCCATGAGCAGCAGCAATGGAGTCTGAAGCTACAGACTACAGTAGGGCCCCTGTGTCTGATGGAAATCAGCACTCTGGTAGCCTGAACACAAAAAGGTCGAAGGGTAGGAGTTGCCTAAACCCCAAAAAGTAACGTTACGGTGCACAGCCTGGCTGAAGGCACTGTCCCGTCAGGACTCCCTTTCCAGGCAGTAATGGGCTGCGAAGGTATGGACTGAAGATCAAGTGGCGGCCCGGCAGATGTCCACCATCAGGACGGAGCACAGGTTTGCCACAGAGGCCACCATGGGTTTGACACAGTGCGCCGGTGACTCTGCCTTCCAGCTGGAGCCCCACCTGCTCATAGGTGAGGATGATACAGTCCGCCACCCAGGTAGACAGTGTACGTTTGGTCACTGCCTTCCCCAGTGTACTGTGGTCGTACGAGACGTAAAGCTGAGCAGCTTTGTGGTGGCCCCGAGTACGCTGGATGTAGAAGGACACAGCCCTCTTACAGTCCAGGGTATGAAGAACCATCTCCGCCCTACTGGCATGAAGTCTTGGGAAGAAGGTGGGGAAAGCACAGTTACTTACCTGTAACAGGTGATCTCTGGGAACAGCAGGAATTAGTCCTCACATATGGGTACGTCGGAACCGACGGAGCCTGCGCGGGAAAGCTCCCCAGCTTCCCAGAAAGGAAGCTTTTGGGGCCTCCCCTGCCTTCCCGCCTTCCTGACCAACTCTCTTCAGTTCGAGTTTAAAGCTGAGACAATAGAGAGAGGAAAGGAAAGAGAGAGAGAGAGAGCTACAACTCCTAGGGGAGGTGGGTGGGTTGTGAGGACTAATTCCTGCTGTTCCCAGAGATCACCTGTTATAGGTAAGTAACTGTGCTATCTCCAGGAACAAGCAGGAATGAGTCCTCACATATGGGGACTCCCTAGCTGAGATGCCAGGGAGATCCCCCCCCCCCCCCCAAGGGTTCCTCATCTTCCTATGGATCTCAGGCATCCATTCAGGGAAGGTGGGCAGGAGTTGTTTAAGAATGGAACAGGTGTCTGAGGACAGCCTGACCAAACAAGGCATCCCGGCGGGAGTCCTTGTCCAAGCAGTAATGGGCTGTGAAGGTATGAACCGAGGCCCAAGTGGCTGCTCGACAGATCTGATCAATGGATACAGAATGAAGATGAGCCATAGATGTGGCCATGGCTCTCACATTGTGAGCTGTGACATGGCCTTCCAGAGAAAGGTTCTTACTCTGGTAAGCAAAAGAAATACACTGAGCAATCCAATTGGACAGTGTTCTTTTTGAGATTGGAAGTCCTAAATGAGAAGGATCAAAAGCAACAAAAAGTTGAGAAGACTTTCGATGTTGCTGTGTCCTGTGGAGGTAAAAGGCAAGAGCTCTTTTACAGTCTAGAGTATGAAGGTTCCGCTCTGCATTGGATGCATGAGGAGCTGGAAAAAAGACAGGTAAATATACCTCTTGATTAAGATGAAAAGGTGAGACCACTTTAGGCATAAAGTGGGGATTTGTCCTAAGGACTACCTTATCATGATGGAACCTTGTATAAGGTGGATTAGCCACTAAAGCCTGCAGTTCACTGATGCGGCGAGCAGAAGTGATTGCAATAAGGAAAATGACTTTCCAGGAAAGGAATTTCAAGGAGGTAGTGGCTAAGGGTTCAAAGGGTGGCTTCATAAGCTGACCAAGAACCACATTTAAGTCCCATGCCACCGGAGGAGGCCGAATGGGAGGCTTAGTTAAAGTTAGACCTCTCATGAATCTTGCAATAAGAGGATGAGAGGAAACAGATTGTCCATTGATAGGCTGAAGAGATGCTGCAATAGCACTCAAATGGACCCTTACAGAATTGGTTTTAAGTCCTGCATTGGAAAGATGCAGGAGATATTCGAGTAAAGAATTTAAAGGTAGTGCTAGAGGGTTAAGACCCTTTTCAGCACACCAGATGGAAAATCTTTTCCATTTAAAAGCATAAGAACGCCTGGTGGAAGGTTTCCTAGATGCATGGAGGATATCCTGCACTTGTTGAGAAAGATTGAAGTCTTGAAGGTCTAGGCCTTCAGTAACCAAGCTCTGAGGTGAAGGGATTTGGGGTTTGGGTGCCACAAAGTCCCCTCCTCTTGAGACAGAAGGTCTGGAGCAGCTCCCAGATCCAGGGAGGGTGCCTGGGAGAGATGCAGAAGTAGAGGGTACCACACTTGGCGTGGCCAGCGTGGAGCTATGAGGATCATAGATCCTTGATCCCTCTGAAGTTTGAATAGAGTCTTGGGAATCAAGGGAATGGGTGGAAAGGCATATAGGAAGGCCTGACCCCAATGAAGGAGGAAGGCATCCTTGGCCTGAGCTCCCTGACACGGAATCCTGGAACAGAACCGGGGAAGTTTGGCATTGTACGGACTTGCAAAGAGGTCTATGTCCGGGGTTCCCCATTCCTGAAAGATTCTGAGTACCTGATCCATGTGCAGGGACCATTCGTGTGGAAGCAGAACTCGACTGAGTCTGTCTGCCCAAGAGTTTTGGATTCCTGGGAGGTACACTGCCAGGAGATGGATCTGATGCTCTCTGGCGAAGGCCCACAGTTTTAGAGCTTCGTTGCAAAGCGACGGAGAGCCAGTCCCTCCTTGTTTGTTTATGTAGAACATGGCTACTTGATTGTCGGTATGAACAAGGACTGTCATGTTGATGAGGAGGGTATGAAAGACCTTGAGAGCAAGGAAAATTGCTCGCAGCTCCAAAAGGTTGATATGAAGGGTGGTCTCCTGTGGAGACCAAGTGCCCTGAGTGGAGAGGTCTTGGAGATGAGCTCCCCAACCTGCTTGGGAGGCATCTGTAGTGAGAGTTGCTTGGGGTAACAAAGGTTGGAAGGGGGCCCCCAACAACAGATTTTGAGTGGATATCCACCATTGGAGAGACCAAAAAAGACGTTTTGAGGTTGCTATTTGGTCTGAGAGAGCTCCTGATGCTTGTGTCCACTGGGTGGACAGAGTCCATTGAGCTGCTCTCATATGTAGGCGTGCATAAGGCACCACATGAACTGTGGATGCCATGTGGCCTAGCAGTTGTAGCATCTCCCTGGCCGTCAAGTGGCTTTTGGACTGAACTTGAGAGGCCAAGTGCACTAGACGGTGGCAACGGGCCTGAGGAAGATAGACCCTTGCAGTGGTGGTATCTAGCCAGGCCCCTATGAATTCTAGGGACTGAGTAGGGGTGAGTTGAGACTTTGGCAGATTGATGACAAGTCCCAGATACTGCAGTATGCGTCTGGTGTGGTCCAGGGAAGTCTGAGCCTCGGACTGAGATGGAGCTCGGATGAGCCAGTCGTCCAGGTATGGGAAGACAAAGATTCCCAGAGTGCGTAGAAATGCAGCTACTATTGCCATGCATTTGGTAAATACCCTTGGAGCAGAGGCTAGACCGAAGGGAAGTACTCTGTATTGGAAATGTTTTCCCTGGAACAGAAACCGTAGGAATTTTCTGTGGGATGGATGGATGAGTATATGTGTGTACGCATCCTTGAGATCTAGAGAACAAAGCCAGTCCTGACTCTGTAGGTATGGAAGGAGAGTGCCTAGAGAAAGCATCTTGAATTTCTCCTTGTATAGGAATTTGTTCAATTCTCTGAGATCCAGAATGGGCCTGTACCCCCCTATTTTCTTGGGAATGAGAAAATAAGGGGAGTAAAAACCTGACCCTTGTTGAGGAAGAGGAACCTCTTCTATTGCCTTTTGGGCAAGAAGAGTGGTCACCTCCTGGCCCAACAGGTACAGGAGAGAAGGGGGAGAATTGAATTGTCTCACCATGAAATGGGGAGGAAGGCTGGAGAAATGTAGTTTGTAGCCCTCTTTGATGATAGAGAGGGTCCACGGTTCTGATGTGATTTATTCCCATCTGGGAGCAAAATGAGTTAACCTTCCTGGAATGGTGAGAGGTTCTGGTTGTTGCAGAGCCAGAAAGGTTAAGTTCTCTAGAATCAAGTCAAAAACCCTGAGGGGGTTGGGACTGCTGGATTGTAGCAGCCCCTGTAGACTTTGTTCTGGCCTGTTTAGTTTGCTGACGCTTAGGAGCAAAGCGAACTTGGGAAGATTGCTGGCCAGTATTTGTGGAAAATCTGGTCTTTTTATAGAAAGGTTTCTTAAAAGGTTTTTCTTGGCAGGGGTAGAGGTAGACTTAGAAAGTCTATCTAAAGCAGCATTCTCTGCATCCATTTGAGTGGCTTTCATTTGCCACTCCTTGCCAAACAGATTTTCACCTGTACAGGGCAGATTGCCCAAGCCTTCTTGTACCCAGGGTTCCAAATCAGAGGCCTGGAGTCAAGCCAGTCTGCGAGCAGCTATGGCAATGCCAGAGGCTCTGCTTACCCCCTCAAAAGAGTCAAAGGCTGCTCTGTTGGAGAACTTTGAAACATCTTGGGTTTGCTTTAGCAAAAGAAGGAACTCCTCTTGCTTATCCTCTGGGTTAAAGGGGAGAAACTGACGTATCTTTAATGCAATCTCTTTCAAAAACATGCCCATATAGAGGCTGTATGAATTGATTCTGGCAATAAGCATGCTAGCTTGGAAGATTTTTCTCCCAAAAGCATCCAGAGTCCTACATTCTCTTCCTGGAGGGGTAGAAGAGTGCCTTTTGGTACTCTTTATCTTTTTCATAGCAGACTTCACCACAATAGAGTGGTGAGGAAGCGGAGTCTTTTGAAAACCAGGAGAAGGAGGAACCCGATACATGGTGTCCAAACGTCGAGAATGTGGAGATAGGGTGAGAGAAGCCTCCCACAAGTCCATCATGTGTTCTTGAAGAATTTCATGTATGGGTAAGGTGGCTGCCTCTTTGGGAACCTTAGAGTATCCTAAAATATCCAATTTTTTTGCTCTAGGTTCCTTTTCAGAGGATACAGATATGGAAAGTCCTTTAGCTACTTCAATGATGAAGTCTTGAAAGGACAAGTCCTCTGGAGGAGACATTCTCCTTTTTGGAGAAGAGGGCTCCTCAGGAAGAGTAAAAGAGACGTCAGCAGAATCATCTGATGTATCAGAATCTTCAGAGGATTCAAAGTATCGCCTATTTGCTTCCAGAGATCGATACGCGTACCGACCGGTATCAACATCGGGCGTACCGGGAATCGGAGCGGTATCGAGGAAATCTCCAGAACCGGAGACCGGAACCGGCATGCTACTGGAAGTAGATGCTCTGGGTACCGGTATCGGCTGCGGTACCGGAATCGGAGTCGGAACCGATTGTCGCGGTACCGATGGCGTTGCAGCATTAATGAAAGCCAGTAAGGCCTGCTGCATGGATTGTACCGTAGTACCCATAGTCGCCACAACTGCCTGGATGTCGGTACCGGTGTTAGCCGGTACCCCAGAGCAGTCTAACAGGAGATCAGTCGAGGCCGTGCCATCGATGTCTACCTGTTACCCCATAGGAGGAGCTTTGGAAGCCGGAGCTTCCCGCCGGGGTTGTTTGGCTGGGGCAGGGTCCTCAGGGTCAAATGCAAGGGCCTCTCGCTGCTTAGAGGGAGATTTGCATTTTGAGGACCTGCCTGAAGAATGTTTGGTTACCTGAGATCCATCAGGAGAAGAAGACCTGGAGGATGTTGATGCTGGAGTATCGGTAGAAAACAGCATATGAAACTTAGCTGCTCTGTTCAGTAAGCCCCTTTTGGACATCAAAGAGCAGGATGGACAATCCGGAATGGAATGGTCAGGCCCCAAACATTTAAGACACCACTCATGGGTATCTGTGACTGAAATAGTACCGGTACACTTGGTGCATTTTTTAAAACCAGAAGCTGGTTTTTCCATGAGGGAGACCTGAGAAGGCCTAGAGGCCTCACAGAAAAAATACACCAAGTGAAGAAAAAGTAATTTTTTATTTTTTTTTTAAATAAACGAAAAAAGACCGGCGGTACCGGTCCGGAATCGGGGAAGGCAGACACGCGGTCAAAGAAACAAATTAAAATAACAATTTCTTCAGCGGTGACAGAAACACGACCTGCTGGCTCCGCGGAAAAAGAAGAACTGAAGAGAATTGGTCAGGAAGGCGGGAAGGCAGCGCGCATGCGCTGTGGGAGGCCCCAAAAGCTTCCTTTCTGGGAAGCTGGGGAGCTTTCCCACGCAGGCTCCGTCGGTTCCGACGTACCCATATGTGAGGACTCATTCCTGCTTGTTCCTGGAGATTACTACCTCCTGGTTGAGGTGGAAGGACGATACTACTTTCGGAAGGAATTTAGGGTGTGTGTGGAGCATCACCCTGTTCTTGTAGAACCTGGTATACGGCGCTTCCGTCACTAAGGCTTGAAGCTCGCTAACCCTGCAAGCGGAGGTGAGCGTGACCAGGAACGCCACCTTCCACAAGAGGTACTGCAGGTGGCAGGAAGCAGTGGTCAACAAATTTTTACAAAAGTCATGTTACTGAAAGAAAAATAGTCATTTCTTATCAATTTTTATATGCTGAACATGAATATGACAGTGAAATTGCAAAGTTGGCTCTAGTTTTTTTTGTAATCTACAAGAATTAATGTTTACATCACGAAATGTATGTCAATAGTAAATATAATAGGCCTTCGGTTAATACCTGTAAAAAACCAAGTCATAGACTACTTTATTTTTTCTTTTTATAACTTTTATTTATAAAATTTTCTTGAATACAACACAATTGTAAAGAAAATGAAATCAAATAGTACATTATAATAATCCAAAAATACAAACCACATAAAAAGAAACACATCAAGGGAGAGAAGCCAATCCCAAATAACGAAAAGAAATTATAAAAAAAAACCAGCAATTAGGAGTCAAAAGACTCCACAATAGGGAGCTAATTCATAACCGTACCCTCCCGCTAATTCCCAACATTTTCCCTTCCACTTAGAAAATTTAACAATGATGATACATCAGTAAACATATAGGTCTGCCCCTCTAAAGTTATAATACACCAACATGGAAACTTTAGGAAAAAAGAAGCCCCGAGAGCCACCACCTGGGTTTGAAAGCCCGGGTGGTGGCTCTCATAAACTACTTCTTAGATTTTTTTCACCTGTCTCTTGTACAGCTGTTCGGGAGCTTCTCTGGGGAGTGTCCAGCAGTAGTCAGCCAACATTGTAGTGGACCATTTTCCCTGGTATCTTTGCTCCATCGTTGCGATATCCTGGTGAAAACATTCACCCTGTTCATCACTAACCATACCACAGTTGTCAGGAAAGAAATCGAGATGGGATTCAAGGAAATGGATCTTTAGAGACATATTGCAGCCAAGTTTCTGATACTGCATCAGCATGTCTTCTACTAGTTCCTTGTAATTTTCTGCCCTAACATTCCCAAGAAAGTTTGTTGACACTAGGCGAAAAGCATTCCATGCTTGTTTCGCATCACCCTGCAGCAGGTTGTTGAACCGGTCATCTTTGAAGAGCTATCGAATCTGAGGACCCACAAAAACCCCCTCTTTAATCTTTGCTTCTCTGAGTCGAGGGAATTTTTCATGCAGGTATTGGAAAGCTGGTGAAGTGCGGTCCATGGCTTTCACAAAGTTTTTCGTCAAACCTAGTTTGATGTGAAGGGGTGGTAGCAGGATTTTGAGAGCCTCAACCAGAGCTGGGTGCTGGATATTCTTCTCTCCAACTGTTACATTTTGTTTGCGATTCCATTCCTTCCGCAAGTAGTGCCAATCCCTTGCTCGGCTATCCCACTCACATAAAAAACACATGTATTTTATATATCCCTGCTGCAGTCCCATTAAAAGGGCAACTACCTTCAAGTCACTACACAGGTGCCAGCTGTACTTGTTATAGTTAATGGAAGTCAGTAGATGGTTTAAGTTATTGTATGTCTCTTTCATGTTGACGGCATGCACTACTGGAATAGATGGAAGATGGTTTCCATTGTTCAAAAGCACAGCCTTCAGACTCAGTTTCGAAGAGTCTATAAATAGTCTCCAGTCTTGTGGGTCATGAGTGATTTTTAAGGCATTCATGAGGCTTTCAATATCGGACCAGAATACCAGATTATTTCCTTTCTGAATAAAGGCTCCAATTGCTGGTGGCGCTTTCGATATGGAGTAATGTTGACATCTTCTTCTAGAAGATTCCATTGTTGGAGTCTTGATCCTAGCAATTCTGCCTTGTTCTTGGATAAGTCCAAATCACGAACCAGGTCATTTAGTTCTTCCTGTGTTATTCTGTGTGGAGTTGATAATGCATCCCAGTGAAAATCTGGGTCACTGCATGCTGACGGACCAGAAGAACAGGTCGGCTCACCCTTGTCCTCATCAGATGAATCTGATGGAGAATATTCTGATGGAGATTCTGGAACAGGAAGTCCTTTATCATGTGGAACTGGTCTCAATGCAGACGGAATGTTTGGGTAGACTATGCTCGACTTCTTTTGCTTCGTTATTCTGCTGGAAAAAGGAGGAACCAAGCAGAAGTAACAGTCATTTATGTGGTTGCTTGGCTTTCTCCACACCATGGGGACTGCAAACGGCATTGATGGTCTTTTGCAATTCAACCACTGTGAAAGCTGTGTTGTACATGCGGAGCCCAAGGCTTGTCTTGGTCATCAATCTTGCATCCGAAGTAAAGATGATATGCCTTGTTCAGTTGAGAAGTGATACTTTTCTTCTGGTTGGCAAATGTCACTTCCCCACAAATGTAGCAGAAATTGTCGTTATTAACGCAATTTTGCAGCATTACTATTCTGTATTGTACCTAAATGGCTAAAATTATACGATTAATAAAAGATACATGTAACAGTAGCTTAAACTGTCTCACACACAGTCTGAAATATTTTAAATGCTCAACCTTTCCGAATGCGTATAGTACACTACTGACATCAGATGGCTTCAGCAGCCATCTGGCAGTAGTATTACATTGCATCAGAAAATGATGCAATCAACTCTGGATGATGTGTGCATGCTGGTATTATGCAATGTGATGCAATATTACATCATTCAAGGCTTATTTGGGATGTTGTTTATGTCCTACTGGATAAATTTACACGGTGAAATGTCAAAAATGAACTACATGCAATATCTTCAAAACGAGAGCCAATAATATTTTTTTAATGTTATGTTCGTGTTCAGCTCACCAAGATACTACAGATTAGGGCCTTTTAAAGTCAGTAACGATTTCAATGTTGACCAGTGTAGTCAGAGGCTCAAAAGGCAGGTGAGAAAGCTGCTGCAATACCATACTGAGGTCCCACTCGGTCACCGGAGGATGAACCCGGGGCTTCAATAAGAGCAGACCCCTTAGGAAGCAGTTCACCAGTGGCTGGACAGAGGGATTTGCCATCCACCGGATGGTTGTGCGCCACCAGGGCACTAAGGTGCACCCTGACGGAATTCGATTTAAGCCCAGATTGCGAGTGGTAGAGAAGGTACTGTAGCACCAATTCCACCGGGCAGGAGAAGGTGTGCGGTGAACAGGACTGACCCAAAGTTGAAAACCTGCACCATTTGAAGGTGTACCCCTTCCTAGTGGAAGCCTTAGGATCTCCTCTACCTCACCCAAGAACCGATTATTGGAAAAAAGGCACCAAGACGCCAAAGAGGAAAAAACTACAAAAAGGATTCAAACTCAATACCGAGACAGCGAGGTCGGGTGGCAGGAAGAGTATCAGTGCAGTACCAGAGGCAAGTATGAAGCTTTTTGAACTATATGAACACCCAGGTATCTGATGTGATGGCTGACCACCTGTGGGCAAAGTGGACCAGCCGGCCTCCTGTGCTGAGAGAAACCAGCGGAGGGGAAGAGGCTATGCTGATGGAGTCAAAAACCCCCACCCTGCTGAGCAGGGGCCGGTGTTGTGGGCTTGGGGGCCTGCTGCCTACGGGACCCATTACCCCGTCCCTTGGCCTGCTGACCCTGTTGGGGAGCTGCTGAGGCCTGATAATGAGGGTATTGTTTATAGGCAGCCGCCTTCCTCGGGTAAAAGGGCTTTTTCCCCAAGCCCTTCTTCTTCTGAGAAGGGGCAGAGGTTTTTCTGGACAGCCTAGTCCTGGTCAGAGTCTCGGTCTCGATCTGTGCAGCCTTTTCAGCCATGGGCTTGCCAAAGAGGTTTTCACCTCTGCAGGGGACATCGACCAACTTGTCCTGTACCCATGGCTCGAGGTCGGATGACTGAAGCCAAGTCTGTCGGCGGGCACAGATGCCGGCTCCGGCTACTCGAGCCGATGCTTCGAAGCCATCGTAGGCTGCTCGAGAGATAAACTTCGAGCACTCTCGAATACCAGTGGACAAGGCCTGGAACCTCTGCAAAGATTCCTCGGAGAGACCAGCAGAGAACCCGGCAATTTCTTTTGCCAGGTCTCGGAGATACATGCCCATATAGAACTGGTAGGTCTGGACTCGACAAGCAAGCATAGAGCCCTGGAAGCACTTCCTACCGAGGGCATCCAGGTTCCGGGCCTCCCGGCCGGGAGGCACCGAGGAGTGCATCTTCTGACTCTTGAGTCGATGCATGGCCGATTCCACCACCATGGAATGGTGCGGTAGTTGTGCCTTTTGGAACCTGGGGCTCTTGCGGACTCGATAAATGGAATCGACCCGCTTGCTTAACACCGGCGCTGACGCCAGGCTCTCCCACATGCGGAAGAGAAGTCGCTCCAGCATCGGAGGAACCGGTACAGTAAAGGCCTCCTTCGGGGGAGAGTCATACTGGAGGGCATCGAGCTCTTCGGCTCGAGGCTCCTCCTCGGGATCCGCGGGGAATGCCAAGGCCTTGGCCATATCCCGCACGAAGTTCGAGAACCGGGTGTCCTCCAGGGGGGACCGTCTCCGAGGTTCGGACTCAGGCGAGTCCGATGGGACGCACCGAGTCCGAAAAGTACCAGGTGACTCTTCGTCCTCCATTTCCCAGGCTGACTCCTCGGAGGAGGAATCGAGCGGCTCAGGTCGGGCAGGCACCGATGCCCTCCGCCCCGACGCCGAGGGTGTCGGCGTCGACGACCTCGGTCCCGAACAGGAGGCCGAGGGAGACCGTGACCTAGGATCAACTCGAGCTCGCATGGACTCTAGGATCGGCTCGGTCTCCGGGGTCAACGTCCCGGTGGTCGGGGCAGATGCACCAGCGAGGCCAGCGATCAATGCCCGCTGCTGGTCCATGAAGGCAGCGAAACTGCTCTCCAAGGCCGTCAACCTGAGTCCAAGCTCAGGAGACCCAGCAGCCCCCGACTCGGGCCCCGACGGCGTCAGGCCCGACGTCGGCTCCTTCGGAGGTGAGTCCACGAGGACTACAGTACTCACATGTCCAGGAGACTCCATCTCAAGACGAGGATGTTTCGAAGGCCTCTCCGACTCCGAGGACTCGGGACGGCTATCGGGGCTATGCGACCTGGCCCTCGAGGAACCAGGAGCGTTCACCGACGCTGCCCTCGCGGGTTTCTTCTTCCTATGATGTTCCCGGGCAGGAGACCCCCGCTCAGAGGAACTCCGACGATGCTCAGGACCAGAGTCCCGGGACGTCGAAGCCTCTGACGAGGTCCAGGCCCGGCCGGACGCGGAGTCAGAGAAGATTCGTTCTCTTTGATGCTGCCGACTCCTCAACGCTTTTGAGGACATCTTGCCACACGGACCACAGATCATCGGGTCATGATCGGGTCCGAGGCAGCGGAGGCAGCAGTCGTGTGTGTCGGTAAGAGACATAAGTTTCTTACACCGATCACACTTTTTAAACCCGCTGGCAGCCATCGGGGGAAAAAGGGCCCCTGCGAGGTCAAAAGACAGGGCTGCCAGTGAAAAAGAAAAAATGGCGCGAACGCTTGTCACGAAGGACAAAAAAAACGAAAAATAAAGAACGGACCCGATACCGGCGTAGCGGGTCCGGGCGGGAAAAGGATCCGGCGTCGAACCGAGAAAAGAATAGTAAATAAAATCAACTTTTTCTGCGGCGATCACAAACAGCGTCTGTAGGGCTCCGCGGAAAAAAGAAGACTGAGCAAGATGGCACCCTTGGGCGGGAAGGGGACCGCGCATGCGCGCTGCAATTCCCAAAGGCTTTCTTTGAAAGCTGGGGAAATTGCTCCGCGAGGGCTCCGTCGGCGCCGACGTCACCCATATGTGAGGACTGACTTCCTGCTTGGTCCTGGAGAAGTCCCCGCTACCAGTTCCAGAAGTGGCAAAGCGGGAGAAACCGGCTCCGGAAGGACTATCGGTGCTCCTTTGGGACACTCTACCCCAAATTCCGATGCCTGTTCCATGGAGGCATTTTCTTGAACGCATCCCCTACAGACCCCCGTCTCGGACAGCGCTCCCCATCTAGTACCGCAGACTAAACACTGCGGTCTAGAAGGCATCCCATTTGAGTGGTATTCTCCACTTACCACTCAGCCTCTATCACTATGCTGAGTGTTTTTCCAGTCACTGCCGCTTTTAACTGATACAAAATTGACCTTTGCAGAGGGGAAACTCTTGTGGTATCATTTTTTTTTTACAAGTTAAAATAATATGGAGCCTTTAGTTAGTAAAAGTAATACAATTTATGTGGAAAAACACAGAAACTGAAGGACTCCCGATGCAATAAGAGCCCCTGTACCCACAGAGAACTAACTGATCTTCCCACGCTGCTGACACGTGGCGCGGCCTGCTCTGCTCTCTACTCACAGCTTTTGCTAACAAGTCCTGTCTGAGCCCTGTTAACAGTCCGCTGCTCCTCACAATCCAGAACTCCTTACCTTTCGGGACCATCTGTCCCCAGCTGTTCTCTTGTGCTTCGTTGTGCTCTCCCCACGCTCAGCCGGAAAACTGCGGCTTCAGCGTCGGGCGGGAGAACTAACCAGAGGAGCAGCTGCCGTGATCAAGTTGAATTGCCGACATTGGCTCTCAGCGCTCACAGACAAAATGCTTCTGACTGCGCTCCTGTGTATAAGCCACCGGCTCCTCACTCATAAACGTGGGTTCGGGTGCCGGAGCCTTGCTCCTTCACCAGCCTACTTCTCCGCTCCGCAGGAGAGGGGGTGGAGGGCAGTACAGCAGAGCTTGCCTTAAAGCTACAGACAACTACTATACCAACTTATCCTAAACAATTTGAAAAGAGTGTATCTAAATCACTTTCCCAAGCTAAACTATCCTAACTCTCCTTAATTGTTCCTATAGTGAGCCCCGAACCTCCGGGCTCACCAATCCTCCAGCTGCTTGGAGACTGAGATAAATGGAGTGAGGAGGCAGTTCCTGTGGTTTTATACCAGTGTCATCAAAAGGATGACGTTTCTCAGTCTCCAAGCTGCTAGAGGATCAAAACCTAGAGGTTCGGGACTAGACTGCAGGGACGATAAGGAAATGATCATATATCCTGTCTGTGTCTACTGCAGTGAACAGCTTATAGATTGTAGCTAGACAAGTTTTTGGTCTGTAATTTTTGGGAATATTAGCTGGATCTCCCTTTGGTAGAAGTAGTGTTCTTCCATACCCAATTACAATTCCTTATCGTCCCTACAGTTTAGTCCTCCATCTCTGGGTAGTGTACCTCCTCCTGCAGCTTGGAGACTGGGTATGTCAAAATTATGACATCACTGGATATAGCCTGCTGGTCTCTCCCATCAGCCCCTAGTGTGTCCAGTATCCATGCAGCAGGAGGACGTAGTGAGCCTGCGCTGGGCTAACGTAGAGGAACAGATAAGGAGTATTTAGTCAGGCCATTTTAGAGTGAAAATTTAGCTTTAAATTTATATTTAGACTTACTTTCTTTTTATTCTGATTGGCAAGGAGGAGTTAAAATCCCTGTAGCTGTGGGGAGCAAATTGCTTTTCATTCAGTTTAGTGCAGGTGATTTTAGGCTTGAGGGCTGTCCCTTTAAATTTTCAGTACTTCCCTCCCCCCTGCGCTGTCGAAAATTTTCCTTTTCTGCGGTATTTCGCCGGTCGGATCTCTCTCCCTTGACAGTGCGGGAGACAGCTCCGGGACTTGGACAGCCACACACACACTTCCATAAAGGCTGTGTGCGTCGGAGGAGTCTTGTGTTGGCGGGATCCTCGATGTCTTCAGTGGAGCCGGCAGGGCAGCCCTCGCCGCAGCCAATCGCAGCAGGGCGGCTTCAGGAGCTGCGTAATTCCTTGATAGCAGGAACGGGCTGTGTGGGCACCCCAGCCCTACAGGTAAGGCCTTCGGGCTCTGTCGGGCTGCGGAGGGCGCGTTGAATCTGTGACCGTTGTTTCGGCACCAAAATTTCGCTGCTTGGCGCGGCGCCCATTTTCCTGCACGTTTGGGCCGCGTGGTGGGAGCACAGCGGACCGCGTGTGGGGGAGAGCCAGCCAGCTGCACGACGGTCTTTTAATAGACGTTTAGGAGGTTTTTGATTCACTTTTTATTGCTTTTTGTTTTGTTTTTATATGCTTAATTTTCATTTTGCCTTTAAATTTTACTTTTAAGTTTCATTTTTCAGAGCTTTTATGTGATTTGATTGACCACAAACAAACAAACAAAAAAAAAAAGAAAAGAGGAAGAAGGGGTGGCACAGCTCTTAGTTCCCTTATCTT
The DNA here is from genome assembly GCA_033557465.1 of Ichthyophis bannanicus. NCBI lineage: Eukaryota > Metazoa > Chordata > Amphibia > Gymnophiona > Ichthyophiidae > Ichthyophis > Ichthyophis bannanicus. Next base: position 97,867,699 of record CM066040.1, on the reverse strand, counting down.
TCCTTGTTGGCAAGCCGTGGTGGGAGGCCTAGCCAATGGCATCACAGCCGCAGTGTGTGGTCTGCGGGTCCCGTCGGGGCACAGTCACTGACACCGGGATTTGTCAGGGCTGTGAATCTGTGTCCACCACTGTACAGCAGCAGATGGAGAATATGGTGATTATGGATCCGTTGGCTGCCTCGGCGGCGGCCGGAGAGGAAGCGCTCCTAGTATCGCAGCCAGGGCTTTCTCAGGAGGATAGGCCAGGGCCCTCTAGTGCATTAACCACGGTAACTTCAGGGCCACAGCTCGGTGACTTCTGTCCGGATTTTGTGTTAATCATGCATCAAGCATTCTTTTTGAGGCGTCAGGGAAAAGTGCCTGAGTCCTTACCGATGCCATTGGCCGGGCAGCACTCCCATGCAGGGGAGACATATAGCAGTCTCCCGAAGCCCCCGAAGAGGGGGGCAAAGATCCGGGAGCTTGCTGCCTCAGAGCTGGAGTGGCACGATGCAGATGAAGCAGAAGTTGAGCTGGAAACCGGTGTGGACGAATTGGAGGAAGGTGAAATTCCGGAACCGGAAGATCAAGCGAAGATCATTCGGGTATTCCGGAAAGATGAGCTTACAGCGCTCATCACAGAATCTCTCCAGACGCTGAATCTGGCTACGGCGCAACCACCGGAAGACGAGGAGGTAGAAGATCCCATTATCCAGGCGGTGAGGCAGACCCAGGTGGTGTTTCCCGTACACCGGGGGTGGATCGGATGATCCAGGAGGAGTGGGGTCATCCAGAGGCAGGTCTACGAGGGGTTAGGACCATGAGCAGACTCTATCCCCTCGCAGATAAGGACAAGGAGCGGTTTCGTTCTCCGCGCATTGATACAGCAGTCTCTGCGGCTACCAAAAAGACCACTATCCTGGTGGAAGGTAGCGCGGCGTTAAAGGATGCACAGGATAGAAAGGTCGATGGTTTGTTGAAGCAATCTTATGAGGCGAACGCCTTGGCCTTGCAGACTTCTATCTGTGGGGCTTGGGTGGCAAGAGCATGTCTCAGATGGGCGCAGCATTTACATCAGGCACCGCAACTAGAGCAGGAAGGTGTAAGGCAGATTGATCGTTTACAGTCTGGTTCGGCGTACCTGGCAGACGTGTACTACGATTTGATCAGAACGCTGGCGAATAGCATGGCGTCAGTAGTCGCCGCCCGGAGATCCTTGTGGTTGCAGAATTGGGCGGCAGATGGCTCGTCTAAGGCGCGTCTCAGTAAGCTTCCATTTAAAGGCAAGTTGTTGTTTGGTGATGATCTTGACAAGTTGGTTAAGGACTTAGGGGTGTCTAAGGGCGGTAGGCTCCCAGAGGATAAGCCTAAACAAGGGAAATCTTTGCCGGCCTTCCGGGGGCAGTTTCGAGATTTCTGGAGGTTTCGGACTTCCTGTTTCGGCGGTTTTCAAAAGGGAAGGTTTGCTTCCAGAGCCCAGGGGTTTTGTGGGTTTCGGGGAGCAAATAGAGGTTTCGCAGCGGCTTCTGCAGCTTCTACTTGAAAACCACAATGAAAGACGGCGGGTCCCAGCAGAAAGTTCTCCGGTAGGGGGACGGCTTCGGGGGTTTCTTTCCGCTTGGACCCAAATCATGTCCTACCAATGAATGTTGGAGATCATTCGCAAGGTTATGCACTGGAACTGGCAAGGCCCATGCAGGTCTCGTTTGTGATGCCTCCCTGCAAAGGCCAGCAAAAATCCCTTGCCATTCGTCGTACGTTAGACCGGCTCTTACAGTTGGGAGCAGTAGTGCCGGTTCCTTCAGGGGACTACGGATTGGGTCGATACTCCATCTATTTCGTGGTACCAAAAAAAGATGGGTCGCTCCGTCCCATTCTGGATTTAAAAGGGGTGAATCGCTGTCTCCGGGTACCCCATTTCAGAATGGAAACATTAAGATCGGTCATTGTGGCTGTGTGCCAAGGGGAGTACTTGACTGCTCTCGATCTCACAGAAGTGTACTTGCACATTCCCATCAGGGATGTTCATCAAAAGTTTCTGCGGTTCGCTCTTCCCTGGGGACATTATCAGTTCCAAGCTTTGCCGTTCGGGCTAGCAACAGCACCGCGCACGTTCACCAAGATTATGGTAGTGGTGGCAGCGGCCTTACGGAAGGAAGGGATTCTGGTTCACCCTTATCTCAACGATTGGCTGATTTGGGCGAAGTCGGAGGCCGAGAGCATCCGGCAGACAAGGTGGTGAAGTTCCTACAGAGCCTCGGATGGGTGGTCAATGCGACCAAGAGTCACTTAATGCCGTCCCAGGATCTCGAGTATCTGGGAGTTCAGTTCGACACCAAGAAAGGGGCAGTGTTTCTGCCGAATCGTCATGTACAGGTGCTTCAGCGTTTGGTGCGCAGCTTCATGGCCATGCCAGTGCCCTCAGTTTGGACTTACCTGAGGGTGCTGGGAACTATGGCGTCTACGTTGGAGGTGGTCCCATGGGCCAAAGTTCATATGCGGCCTCTACAGAGCGCGCTACTTCATCGGTAGTCACATCAGAACAACTCACTGAACAAGCGTCTTCCCTGTCCTCTCCAGGTTCGGCAGTCCCTCCACTGGTGGCTGTTGCCGGGGTCTCTGACATCAGGGATGCCTCTGGAGCAACCGGAGTGGCTTCCCTTACTGACAGACGCGAGCCTAATAGGATGGGGAGCACATTGAGGAGATCTTTTCATGCAAGGCACTTGGAATACACAGGAGAGCCAGTGATCAATCGGCTGGAGCTGAGAGCGGTCCGCCTGGCGCTGCAGACGTTCGAAGCTACGGTGTCTGGCCATGCGGTGCGAGTACTGGTCGGACAACTCCGCGATGGTGGCCTACATCAATCGAAAGGGCGGAACCGGAAGTGTGGCCATGGAAGCCAAGGCAGACGATTTGTTTGCCTGGATAGAGCCTCGACTTCCAGCGATTTCAGCGGCACATATTGCGGGAAAGGACAATGTCATGACAGATTTCCTCAGCAGGGTCAGAGTAGATGCCGGGGAATGGGAGTTGCATCCGGCCGTGTTCGCACAGCTAGTTCGCAAATGGGGCCGCCGATAATGGATCTCATGGTGACTTTTCAGTCGGCGAAAACGGGTCACTTCTTCAGCAGATGGTGCGAGAGGATGTTGGAGGGAATCAACGCCCTGATACAACAACGACCGACTTCAGATCTTCTTAATGTCTTTCCTCCGTGGGCATTCATAGGTCGAGTGGTGCAGCGCATCGAAGCGCATTGGGGAAAAGTATTGTTGGTGGCCCCAGACTGGCCACGGCGCCTGTGATACGCCGATCTCATTCGGTTACTCGACGGGGATCCCTGGAGGTTACTGGCGTTGCAGAATCTGTTGCTACAGGGTCCGCTGCGAATGCCTCAGGTGGATCGGTTCTCGCTTACGGTATGGCCATTGAAAGGGCAAGGTTGAGGAAGAAAGGTTATTCGGCACCAGTCATCGCTACTTTACTGCGAGCAAGAAAAAAGTCCATGTCTCTGGCATATGTGCACATATGGCGTATTTTCAAGGATTGGTGTTCGCGGAGGCAAGTACGCGCGGCTACAGTATCCGTTCCTTTGGTGTTAAGTTTCCTGCAAGACGGGTTTGATAAAGGTCTGGCAACCAGTTCCTTGAGGGTTCAGTTAGCAGCGCTGTCATGCTATAAAGGCAAAGTCCAGGGAGTGGCTCTAGGTGCGCATGCAGATGTCTTGTGTTTTCTTAAGGCAGTATACAGGCTGTGGCCTTCACAATCACGGTTCCGCCGTGGGATCTCAACCTGGTTTTAGGAGCGTTAGCTAAGAAACCATTTGAGCCTTTACACCAGGCGTCGGTTAAAGATTTAACTTAAAGACGGTGTTTTTGGTAGCCATCTGCTCGGCGAGGCGAATTTCAGAATTACAGGCGCTATCTTGTCGAGAGCTGTTTTTGACTTTTTTCAGGGAAAAGGTGGTGTTGCGAACAGTGCCATTGTTTTTGCCTAAGGTGGTGTCTCCGTTTCATCTAAACCAAACGGTCTCTCTGCCGACTTAGAGCTCGGTGGAGGAGAAAGTTTCGGACCGTAGTTTGCACATTTTGGACATCAAAAGGATGTTGTGGCAGTATTTAAAGGTTTCGGAGAATTTTCACAAATCAGACCGTCTTTTCGTGTTGTTCGGAGGCCCCCGCAAAGGGGAGGCAGCTGCGAAAGCCTCCATTTCCAGATGGATTAAGGAGGCAATTGCGTCAGCATATCTGTTGCAAGGTTGTCCAGTACTGGCAGGCTTGAGAGCGCACTCCACTAGAGCGCAAGTGGCTTCCTGGATGGAGCACAGTTTGGTTCCACCGGTGGAAATTTGTAGAGCGGCCACCTGGTCTTCTCTTCATACTTTCAGTAAACACTACCGCCTGGATGTCTTGGCGGCAAATGATGCCTGTTTCGGGGTGGCGGTGTTGCATTCCTGCTGGAAAGGGCCCTCCCAATGATTACTGCTCTGTTACATCCCAGAGGTGGAGGACTAAACTGTAGGGACGATAAGGAAATGGAAATTACACTTACCTGGTAATTGTTGTTCCTTGAGTAACTAGTTTAGTCCTCATTCCCGCCCGGGGATGGATTGGTTTACACTGCTGGTTCCGTTGGGAGAGGTGCAAGACTACAGGGGAGTAGAGACTTTAATTGAGTCTCATTGGTCTCTATTCTTTATCTCTTTTTTCTGTCTACTCTGCTCTCCACTGTCTTTTACTAGGCATAGAGTGGAAACGAGAAAGTCAATAAAGTAAAAAAAAAAACAACCCCACAGCCCCCTTCTTTTTGGATAGGGGGGTTTCATAGTTCAATATGTCAGGTTATGCGTTCAGTTGTGTTAAGGTTGTTTTGGATATGATAGCTACTTATTTGTTGCTCCTTTGAGTTTGCTTTGTCACTAGTTCACTGGGGGCTGATGGGAGAGACCAGCAGGCTATATCCAGTGATGTCATGATTTTGACATGCCCAGTCTCTAAGCTGCAGGAGGAGGTACACTACCCAGAGGTGGAGGACTAAACTGTAGTTACTCAAGGAACAACAATTACCAGGTAAGTGTAATTTCCATGTTTTCAAGAAACTTCTCCACGAAAACTATCCTAATCTTAAAATATTGTATAGTAAAACTTGAATTAACATGATAGCTGAGAAATAGTATGCCAGAGAGAATAGATCATATGTAAAACTGTGCTATTAAAACCTGCTGGGATTATTTATAACTGCAGACTAAGGGCAAGATTTACTAGAGTGAGCAATTATGCTAATACATGTTATTAAATAAATGGTTCCACTGCATAAAATGGGGCTTGTGGTAAATAACATGCATTAATATATGTTAGCACATGGTCCCATAGCCACACACTTTAGTAAATTTAGCATTCAGACTGAAAAACATTTCAGGAAGAATTATGTGTTCCTGCAAGACATTTATATTGCAGACCCTAAATTCCTTAAAGTGCCACAGTTGAAAACAGGATGCATGAGTTGTATGCTTTAGTATGATTATGATTTTATTCCCCAAATCAAATGAATGGATTTTGGTTTAAGTAACAGATACAGTACTTACATAAAATAAGATGTTACATTCCTTATGTTCCTTGTTATGTATAACTCAATATGGTCTTTGAGAGAGATCCCCTGATATAGAGAGGGCAATAAGCAAAAGATTTTATGTAATTTGTATACAAGTTTGCTCCACCTCTCCTACCAGCACACATACTTTTACCCATATGAAAAGAAAGTGAGAGAGACAGGTCAGAAAAATAAAAGTATATGCTGAGATTTAATTTTTAGGTCTCCAGACATACTCTGTACCTACTTACAAGTACCAGTCACGTTTGTAAAGATAAATACACTATGGATAGTTTCATTATTCCCTCTAAAGCAGAAGTTCTCAACCCAGTCCTCAGGACATACCTAGACAGTCAGGCTTTCAGGATAACCACAATGAATATGCATGTGAGATCTGCATACAATGGAGGGCAGTCCATGCAAATCTAGCCTTCAAGACAGCTTACACTTCTTATGCAATGCAATGTGTGCTTTCGAGTCAATGCCAACTCCTGGCAACCCAGCAGCTCCTGGGTTCTCTTGGCAGTGTGACCGGAAGTAGACTGACAGGCCTTTCTTCCTAGGAATGGAGGGTTAAGTGACTTGCCCAAGGGCACAAGGAGTGCTAGTGGGAATCGAACTATGATCTCCTGGTTACCAAGTCAGTGCTCTAACCATTAGGCTACTCCTCCACTATGAGACATGCATTATTTCCCACTAGGTATACTACCTTAAAAACACTGCAGCTGAAGCATAGATTCCTCATTGCTACATATGAAAAACAGAATCAATATTTCAAATACTAGCGCAGTAGGTCTAAAACAAGTCCTCAAGGACCATCCAATTGGTCTGGTTTGCAGGAAGTCCATAATGAACAAGCAGGAAATATATTTGCATGAACTGTCCTCATTGTAATGTCATATATATTCACTGCAGGCATCCTGAAAACTAAACTAGCTAAGTGGTCCTCAAGAAATAGGTTGAAAACTGCTATTCTAGCATGCTTTATATTTCAGTAGAAGAGATTAACTTCTTTACTAGCTCTAGAATCAGAGGAAATGTCTATACCAAAGATTCAGATACAAGATATCCACCATCCTGGAGCATGCATATCACAAAAATAGTTCAATAAAGAGAACATGCCTACATAAAATAGTTCAATACTCATCACAGATCCGAAGTTTCCTCTTGGATAAATTGTTTGCTTTATAAGGAATTTGCACAACTGGAAAAGCCTCCATAGGAAAATGATTCAAGATTTAACAAACTATCAGATGGAATACTTTTTTTCAAATCTACATTTTCCAGAACAAATAGTTAAATGCAGCCAACAGCATCTTTTTTTTTCATAGAGGATGTGAATCAACTTTTATTTCATGGAGTTTTTGATAGTGCCTTTCGACATTTTGGTGCAGGGCAGTTTTACCGCTGCTAATAAAGTGTTTTCATGTCTCAGTTCCCATCAGAGACAATGCACAAGAAGCAGTTGTTTCAGTTGAAGGCTTTTTCCACATTTCCTTACAACAGAGCAATCACAAATTCAGTGAAAATTTCCTCAAGTCCTGCATTTTCAAATTCTCTTTGTAGTTCTGCCAATGATGCGTAATCTTTAACTTCGAATGCCGAAAACCTACAGCACAGAGAGAACTCATGAATATTCTTCCAGGTTTGTCAGAATATAATTATTGATTCTGCTGCTTTTATATCTGCAATAGTACTAAATTATACCTTTTGTGTTCAGTGGGTACTCTTGTTTCACACAGTACACGAATCATTTTCTCTTTGCATTTCTTTCCGCATGAGTCCACGTCTACTTTAGAGGTTTTCTGACGAATCAAATAATCCTAAATGGCAGAGCAGAAGGTGTTAAATATCACCATCAACATTTTGGAGTTCAGTCAAAAAAGGAACAAAACTCATAAAAGCTTAGTTTTTAAAAGTGGTGAGCAAACATGGATAGACTGCATGCCCATGTATTGCAAACATTTCTCAGCTGAATTAAAAAAAAGAATAATCTCTGAACATAATCCAGGTGAAGATAAAAACAGTTAATGAAAACTAATTTTCAGCATTGTGAGGCAAGAGAGGCAGTCATATATGCATCTAATAAGGCTATAAACATCCACAATCTATCAAGCTATTAACCAATGGAATGTTCAACTACACTGTAAAGATGGCATGATACCTAAACTGAGAGCACGTCTTCACAAAAGAATTGTCTCAGCTGGACTACTGTAGAAAACTGCTAATTACATTTGTAAATGGTTTAGATGATCTGGAGGAAAAGGTTTCACATTCTTTTCAGATTTTAACCACAATACAAGGGCGTTTACACGCTATGGATCAAGACACAGAAGGGGATCATGACAAATGAAGCACTAATAAATCTAAAACAGTTCAAAAATAAAATTACATCATGAAAACAAAACAAATGCACCCATGTATCTTTCTTATACCAAGAGGGGCAATGAGCACCAATAAAATTATTTCTAGAAGGGCCTTGGGGTAGTCATCTTCTTCCCCTCTGTATTCTACATTTACTGTGTTTGTCACTTTCTTTGATGAGTTTACAACCATGCTCAAGTTGAGCATACAGTAACTGGTAACAAACCAATTACAAAAGAAATTAGAAAGACATAAAAGTAATTAAAATTATGGTCTCCATGAGTCATTTATCATAATATCTTAGAAGCAGGAATAAACACAATTAAGGCCCTCGCCTTTGCTGTAGAGTCTGGTAGAAGCCAAAAGCCACGCTTCATTCAAGTGTTTCAGTTTGCCATTAAAGTAAATCATCAATTCCAGCTGCAATATAGTCCAGAAATCATAGATAAAACATTATATTCAAACAAATTAAAGCTTTTTGAGTCCTCTGTTAACTCTTTAATGAGTCTTGGAGAAAAAAGTTTGGCATTCATTCTTGCAGAAATAATTATTTTTATTTAAATCTGTAGATGCTACAAATAACTTTACTGTGGACATATGTGAAGCTTGACAGCAAATTCAGCCAAAAGAATGATGGCTGACAGTCCACAAAATTGGGAGAATGGAGGAAGTGATGTCACCCTATTTGACGACAGCCTGAGCTGCTCACTCCAGTACCGACCCAGCAAAATGTACTGCATTCCCTCCCCAAAAGTTGGAAAAGTATAATAAAAGGTGGTTAAAGCCCCGAAGAGTGTGGGGAATCCAGCATAACGACCCAAAGATGAGCGGCTGACCTGAAAGATTTTGCATATGCTGGAGCCCGACAGAGAACCTTGGAGACGATAAGATGGCGGTTGGAGGGGCATGGAGCTCAGATGCTGAGGAGGAAGAAAACGAGGAGGCCCCAGAGAGAGGTGCGGTGACTGACACAGGTGACTAGAGAGGAGCTCAGAGACTGGGTTAGAGCTAGAGTAGTTACTCACCTGTAACAGGTGTTCTCCAGGAGCAGCAGGAAAGCACAGTTACTTACCTGTAACAGGTGATCTCTGGGAACAGCAGGAATAAGTCTTCACATATGGGTATCGTTGGTACCAACGGAGCCTGCGTGGGAATGCTCCCCAGCGTCCAGTAAGAAAGCTTTTGGGAGCATCCCACAGCGCCTGCGCACTGCCTTCCCGCCTTTCCCAACCGCCTCTCTCCAGTTCGAGTTTTAAAGCTGAGACAAAGAGAGAGAGAGGAAAGGAAAGATAGATAGAGAGATACAACTCCTAGGGCAGGTCGGTGGGTTGTGAAGACTTATTCCTGCTGTTCCCAGAGATCACCTGTTACAGGTAAGTAACTGTGCTATCTCCAGGAACAAGCAGGAATGAGTCTTCACATATGGGGATTCCCTAGCTGCAGATGCCAGGGAGAAACCCCAGGTTGTGTGTCCCTGAAAAGGACTCTACCTCCTCCCATGGATCTCTGGCATCCGACCAGGGTAGGTGGGTAGGAGTTGATTAGGAATGGAACAGGTGTTTGAGAACAGCCTGACCAAACGAGGCATCCCGGCGGGAGTCCTTATCCAAGCAGTAATGGGCTGTAAAGGTATGAACCGAGGCCCAGGTGGCCGCTCGACAGATTTGGTTGATGGACACAGAGTTTAGATGAGCCATTGAGGATGCCATGGCTCTCACATTGTGAGCTGTGACATGGCCCTCCAGAGGAATGTTCCTACTCTGGTAGACGAAAGAAATACAATGAGCAATCCAGTTGGACAGTGTTCTCTTAGAGACTGAAAGTCCTAAATGAGAAGGATCAGAAGCAACAAAGAGTTGAGAAGACTTTCTATGCTGTGTTCTTTGTAAGTAAAAAGCGAGAGCTCTCTTACAATCCAAGGTATGAAGATTCCTCTCTGCACTTGAGGTCCTGGAAAAAAAAGACAGGTAAATATACCTCTTGGTTCAGATGAAAAGGCGAGACCACTTTGGGCATAAAGTGTGGATTGGTCCTGAGCACTACCTTATCATGATGGAACCTAGTATAAGGAGGATTAGTCACCAAAGCTTGCAATTCACTGATGCGGCGTGCTGAGGTGACTGCAATGAGAAAAATAACTTTCCAAGAAAGAAATTTCAAGGAAGTGGTGGCTAAAGGTTCAAAGGGTGGCTTCATAAGCTGGCCAAGAACCAGGTTTAAGTCCCATGCCACTGGAGGTGGTCTAATGGGAGGTTTAGTTAGAAGAAGGCCTCTCATGAATCTTGCTATAAGAGGGTGAGAGGAAATAGGCTGTCCATTGAGATGCTTGAGGGACGCTGCAATAGCACTCAAATGGACTCTTACCAAATTCGTTTTCAGACCTGCATGGGATAGATGCAGGAGATACTTTAGTAAAGAATTCAAAGGTATTGCAAGAGGGTTAAGACCCTTCCCTGAACACCAAATGGTAAATCTTTTCCATTTGAAAGCATAGGAACATCTAGTAGAAGGCTTTCTAGAGGCATGAAGGTCTAGGCCCTCAGCAACCAGGCCCCGAGATGGAGAGACTGGGGGTTTGGGTGCCACAACGTTCCATTTTCCTGGGAGAGAAGATCTGGAGCAGAGCCCAACTCCAGGGATGGAGCTTGAGAGAGATGCAGAAGTAGAGGGTACCACACTTGGCGTGGCCAATGTGGTGCTATGAGGATCATAGAACCCCGGTCTCTCTGAAGCTTGAACAGTGTTTTGGGAATTAGGGGAATGGGTGGAAAGGCATAAAGGAAGTCTTGACCCCAGTGAAGAAGGAAGGCATCCTTGGCCTGAACTCCCTGACACGGAATCCTGGAACAGAACCGGGGAAGTTTGGCATTCCATGGACTTGCAAATAGGTCTATGTCCGGGGTTCCCCAAATTCGAAAAATCCTGGCTACCTGGTCCCTGTGGAGGGACCATTGGTGTGGAAGCAGAACTCGGCTGAGTCTGTCTGCCCAAGAGTTTTGAACGCCTGGAAGATATACAGCCAGAAGATGAATTTGATGCTCTCTGGCGAAGGCCCACAGTCGCAAAGCTTCGTTGCAAAGCGACAGAGAGCCAGTCCCTCCCTGCTTGTTTACATAGAACATGGCTACTTGATTGTCCGTGTGGATGAGGACTGTCCTGTAGCTGAGCAGGGAGTGGAACACTGAGAGCTAAGAAAATTGCTCTGAGTTCCAAGAGATTTATGTGTAGTGAAGTCTCCTGTGGAGACCAGATGCCCTGGGTGGAGAGATCTTGCAGATGAGCTCCCCAGCCCATTGGAGAGGCATATGTTGTAAGAGTTGCTTGGGGAAGTGACTGTTGAAAAGGGGACCCCAGCAACAGGTTTTGAGAGGACTTCCACCACTGGAGAGACCAAAAGAGGCGACTGGAGTTTGCTATTTTGTCTGACAGGCAACCTGATGCCTGAGTCCATTGGGTGGACAAAGTCCATTGAGCTGCCCTCATGTGAAGGCGAGCATATGGAACCACATGCACAGTGGATGCCATGTGGCCTAAGAGTTGTAACATTTCCCGAGCAGTTAAAAGGGGCTTTAACTGTATTTGGGAGGCTAACTGCACCAAGCGTAGGCAACGGGCCTGAGGAAGATAGGCCCTTGCAGTTGTGGAATCCAGTAAGGCCCCTATAAACTCCAGAGACTGAGTAGGGGTGAGATTGGATTTTGGGATGTTTATTACCAGTCCCAAATACTGAAGGACACGCATTTGTGCAGGTTAGACAAGTCTGGGCCTCTGAATGGGATGGAGCTCGAATGAGCCAGTCGTCCAGGATATGGGAATACGAATATTCCTAGAGTGCGTAGAAATGCAGCTACTACTGCCATGCATTTCGTGAACACCCTTGGTGCAGAGGCCAGACCGAAAGGAAGCACCCTGTACTGGTAGTGCTTTCCTTGAAAAAGGAACCGAAAGAACCTTCTGTGTGTTGGATGGATGAGGGTGTACGCATCCTTGAGATCTAGAGAACAAAGCTAGTCCTGACTCTGAAGGTATGGAAGCAGAGCACCGAGAGAAATCATCTTGAATTTCTCCTTGAATAGAAACCTGTTCAATTCTCTGAGATCTAATATGGGTCTGTAGCCCCCTGTTTTCTTTAGAAAGCGTAGTTACTCACCTGTAACAGGTGTTCTCCAGGAGCAGCAGGAATCAGTCCTCACTTATGGGTGACGTCGGCGCCGACGGAGCCCTCGCGGAGCAATTTTCCCCAGCTTTCAAAGAAAGCCTTTGGGAATTGCAGCGCGCATGCGCGGTAGTCTTCCCGCCCGAAGGTGCCATCTTAGCCAGTCAGATGACATAGCTAAAAAGACAGCATAAAAATTTGCAAAAAGAACATAAGCAGACGATTGCAACTCCAAGGGGAGGAGGGAGGGTAGTGAGGACTGATTCCTGCTGCTCCTGGAGAACACCTGTTACAGGTGAGTAACTACGCTTTCTCCAGGACCAAGCAGGAAGTCAGTCCTCACTTATGGGACTCCCAAGCTCAAGGCTACCGGAGACCCTGAGCACAAAAATGAGCTCCCTCTAGCTCAGCAGCACAGAAGGATAGAATCTTCGCTGAATTATCACCCACCGGTAGCCCACATCCGGGATGGAGGGTAGGAGTTGCTCAGACCTCAAAGAGATTACGGAGGACTGCCTGTCCGAAAGCACTGTCCCTACGGGACTCCCTCTCGAGACAGTAATGGACCGCAAAAGTCTGGCTCGAAGACCAAGTAGCGGCCCGGCAGATGTCTGCCAGCGGAACAGAGCGGAGGTAAGCCACTGACGTGGCCTTTGCCCGAACGCAATGAGCCGTGACTCGACTTTCTAAGGCGAGTCCGGCTGCCCCATAAGCCCAAGAGATACAGTCCGCAACCCAGATGGACAGAGTACGCTTGGAGACCGGGAGCCCCAATTTATTGGGGTCAAAGGACACAAAAAGCTGCGCAGCTTTACGGTGCTCCCGCGTACGGTCAAGGTAGAAGTTCAACGCCCTTCTACAGTCCAGGGTATGGAGGACCGTCTCAGCTCGGCTGGAGTGTGGTCTGGGAAAGAAGGTCGGAAGTACCACCTCCTGATTCAAGTGAAAAGGGGAGACCACTTTAGGCAGAAACTTTGGGTGAGTCCGTAGGACTACCCTATTCTTGTAGAACCGAGTGTAGGGGGGATCAGACACGAGGGCCTGTAATTCACTTACGCGCCTAGCGGAAGTGAGGGCTATCAAGAACAGCGTTTTCCAAGACAGAAAACGGAGAGAGCAGGTAGCCATAGGTTCAAAAGGCGGACAGGTGATCCGCTGCAAAACCACATTCAGGTCCCAGTCAGGCGCTGGCGGGCGCAGAGGTGGTTTAAGTAGTAGGAGACCTCGGAGAAACCTCGCTACGAGAGGGTCGTTGGAGAGAGGTCTGCCGTCCACCGGCACATGATGTGCGGAAAGAGCACTGAGGTGAACTTTGACGGAGTTGGACTTAAGTCCCAGATTAGAGAGGTGTAGCAAGTACTGTAAGATCACCGACACCGGGCAGGAGAAGGGATCCTGAGACTGTTGGGTACACCAGACTGCAAAGCGACGCCATTTAAGGGCGTAGCATTTGCGGGTAGAAGGCCGCCGCGAAGCCAAGACGACCTCCTCCACCTCTGCCGGCAAGAGGAGAGGAGCAAGGACTACCCTCTCAGCAGCCAGGCCATGAGGTTGAGAGACCTGAGGTTGGGGTGCAGTAGGGACCCCTGATCCTGGGTGAGGAGATCCGGTTGCACCCCCAGAGGGATTGTATCCTCCACCGCCAGTTGCAGCAAGAGCGGAAACCACGGCTGCCTGGGCCAGCGAGGGGCCACCAGGATCACGAAAGCTTTGTCTCGGAGAACCTTGAAAAGGGTCCGAGAGACTAACGGGATGGGAGGGAAAGCGTACAGAAGGCTCCCCGACCATGAGATCAGAAAGGCGTCCGCCGCCACCCGAAGGGGGTGAGGCTGACGAGAGCAGAAGCGAGGAAGCTGCCGGTTGTGAGGACTGGCAAAGAGATCCACTGTGGGGAGGCCCCACCTGAGGAAGAGCTTCTGAACGATCAAGGGGTCCAGACGCCACTCGTGCGGCTGGAGGACCCTGCTGAGTTTGTCCGCCAGGCAATTTTCTTGGCCCGGGAGATAAACTGCCTTGAGGAGAATGCCGTGACTGACGGCCCAAGAGCAGAGCTTCTGTGCCTCCCGGCAGAGGAGGAAGGAGCCCGTGCCCCCCTGCTTGTTCACGTAGAACATGGCAACTTGATTGTCCGTCTGGACAAGGACGGACTGTTGGGAGGTCAGGTGGGAGAAGGCCTTGAGAGCTAGGCGGATCGCCCTGAGCTCCAGGAAGTTGATCTGCTGAGCAGACTCCCACTTGGTCCAGAGGCCCTGAGTACGTGCCTCTTGGCAATGGGCTCCCCAGCCCAGGAGGGATGCATCGGTGGTCAGCACCCGGGTCGGCTGAGGTGACTGGAAAGGCATTCCCAATACCAGGTTCGGCTGCCGGAGCCACCACCGGATAGACGAGACCAGCGGCTCGGAGACGCGCACCAGGTCTGCTAGGCCGCCCGTGGCCTGTCGCCACTGCTGGCGGAGACACCACTGAGCAGGCCGCATATTCAGGCGGGCATTGGGGGTCACATGGACGGTGGAAGCCATATGGCCGAGCAGTCTCAGGAAGCGCCTGGCGGAGACCAGGGGCTGGCTGCGAAAGCGGTCGGCTAGGTCCATGAGCCGCTGAGCCCTGTCGAGCGGTAGGTACGCTCGCGCCGGAGGGGTGTGCAGCCTTGCGCCGATGAACTCGAGATCCTGTGAGGGGAGCAAAGTGGACTTTGCGAAGTTGATGACAAAGCCCAAGTGCTGCAGCAGAGTCACCGTGCGGCACGTGGCGGTGGTGACCTCCTGAGCGGATGCTGCTCTGATGAGCCAGTCGTCGAGGTACGGAAAAACATAGAGGCCGTGAAGCCGGAGATGGGCCGCCACGACCGCGAGACATTTTGTGAAGACTCGCGGTGCGGAGGACAGGCCGAAGGGCAGTACTCTGTACTGGTAATGATTTCCTGCCACCACAAACCTTAGGTATTGGCGGTGGCTTGGGTGGATGAGGATGTGCGTGTAAGCATCCTTTAGATCCAAGGAGCATAGCCAATCTCCCTGCTGGAGGTAGGGCAGAAGGATTCCAAGGGTAAGCATTTTGAACTTCTCCCGCACAAGGAACTTGTTGAGGTTGCGCAAGTCCAGGATGGGTCGGAGGCCTCCTGTTCTCTTTGGTATCAGAAAATACCTTGAATAGAAGCCCTGACCTCTCAGGTGGTGTGGCACCGGTTCCACCGCCTGATCCTGCAGAAGACCTGCTAACTCCTGAAGGAGCAACTCCCTGTGCAGAGGGGGGCGCGGAGGCTCTCCCGGAAAATAGGAGGGAGGGACCTGATGGAAGTGGAGAAGGTAGCCCTCTCGCACGACCTGAAGCACCCAGGCATCTGCGGTGATGCTGGACCACCTGTCGGCGAAGTGAACCAGCCGGCCTCCGGTGCTGGGGGGAACCAGCGGGGGGGAGAGGCTATGCTGAGCGAGTCAAAAACCCCCACCCTGCTGAGCAGGGGCTGGTGGCGCAGGCTTGGGGGCTTGCTGCCTACGGGACCCGTTACCCCGTCCCTTGGCCTGCTGGCCCTGTTGGGGAGCTGCAGGGGCCTGATAATGGGGGTATTGTTTGTAGGCAGCCGCCTTCCTCGGGTAAAAGGTCTTTTTTCCCGAGCCCTTCTTTTTCTGGGAAGGGGCGGAGGTCTTCCTAGAAAGCCTGGTCCTGGTGAGAGTCTCAGTCTCAATTTGTGCAGCCTTTTCCGCCATGGGCTTGCCAAAGAGGTTTTCGCCTCGGCAGGGGACATCGACCAACTTGTCCTGTACCCAGGGCTCAAGGTCGGACGACTGAAGCCAAGCCTGTCGGCGGGCACCGATGCCGGCTGCGGCTACTCGAGCCGAGGCTTCAAAGCCATCATAGGCTGCTCGGGACATGAACTTTGAGCATTCCCGAATACCTGTGGACAAGGCTAGGAACCTCCGCAAGGGTTCCTCGGACAAACCAGCGGAGAAGCCGGCTAGCTCTTTAGCCAGATCCCTGAGATACATGCCCATGTAGAGCTGGTAAGTCTGGACACGACAGGCGAGCATAGAGCCCTGGAAGCACTTTTTGCCAAGGCCATCCAGGTTACGGGCCTCCCTTCCAGGAGGCACCGAGGAGTGCATCTTCTGGCTCTTAAGACGATGCATGGCCGATTCCACTACCATGGAATGGTGTGGCAACTGCGCCTTTTGAAAGCCAGGGCTCTTGCGGACTCGATAGATAGAATCGACCCGCTTGCTCAGGACCGGCGAGGAGGCCGGACTCTCCCACATGCGGAAGAGTAGTCGTTCCAGCATAGGAGGAACCGGCACAGTAAAGTGCTCCCTCGCGGGAGAGTCATACTGGAGGGCGTCGAGCTCTTCGGCTCGAGGCTCCTCCTCGGGGTCCGCAGGGAAGGCCAAAGCCTTGGCCATATCCCTAACGAAATCCGAAAACCGGGCATCCTCCGGGGGGGACTGCTTCCGAGGCTCGGACTCCGGAGAGTCCGATGGGACACACCGAGTCCGGAAAGAATCAGGTGACTCTTCCTCCTCAGACTCCCAGACCGACTCCGACGAGGACTCGGTGGGGTCGGCTCGGGCAGGGTGCGGCGCCAGCCGCCCCGACGCCGAGGGAGTCGGCGTCGGCGACCTCGGTCCCGAACGGGAGGCCGAGGGCGACCTCGACCGAGGATCGACTCGAGTTCTCATCGACTCGAGGATCGGCTCGGTCTCCGGGGTCGACTTGGACGTCGACGTCCCGGCGGTCGGGGCAGCGACGCCAGCGAAGCCAGCGAGCAGTGCCCGCTGCTGGTCCATGAAGGCAGACAATCTGCTCTCCAAGGCCGTCAACCTGAGTCCGAGCTCAGGCGACCCAGCAGCCCCCGACTCGGGCCCCGACGGCGTCGGGCCCGACGTCGGCTGACGCGGAGGCGAGTCCAGAAGGACAACAGGACTTACCCGGGCAGGCATCTCCGACTCCAGGCGAGGTCGCTTCGGGAGGTGTTCCTTCTCCAAGGACCCGGGGCGGCTGTCGGGGCTATGCGACCTGGCCCTCGCGGAGCCAGGAGCGTCCACCGACGCCGCCCTCGCGGGTTTTTCCTTCCGTCGATGGTCCCCGGAGGGAGAACCCCGGTCGGAGGAGCTCCGTCGACGGTCCGAACTGGAGCCTTTCGACAGTGAGGCCTCCGACGAGGTCCGGGTACGGCTGGGGTCAGCGAAGATTCTTTCGCGCTGATGCCGCCGACTTCTCAACGCCTTCGAGGACAGTTTGCTGCAGGGCCCACAGATCAGTTCCTCGTGATCTGGGCCCAGGCAGCGGAGGCAAAGGTCGTGTGAGTCGGTGAGTGACATATTTCGGTCACACCGACCACACCGCTTAAAGCCACTGGCAGCCATCGGGGGAAAAAAGGGCCCCTGCGAGGTCAAAGGACCGGGCTGCCAGGGAAAAAAACGAAAACGAAAGCTGACTAAGTCAGAAAAACCGAAAAACCGTTAGAGGACTCGAGACCGGCGTCGCGAGTCCGGGCGGGAAAACGACCGGCGTCGAACCGAAAGAAAAAAGGATAAATACAGAGGAAAATCAACTTTTTCGCGGGGACAAGACGGGGACGTCTGTAGGGCTCCGCGGAAAAAAGAAGACTGGCTAAGATGGCACCTTCGGGCGGGAAGACTACCGCGCATGCGCGCTGCAATTCCCAAAGGCTTTCTTTGAAAGCTGGGGAAAATTGCTCCGCGAGGGCTCCGTCGGCGCCGACGTCACCCATAAGTGAGGACTGACTTCCTGCTTGGTCCTGGAGAATAAGAAAATAAGGGGAGTAGAACCCTGAGCCCTGTTGAAGAAGAGGTACTTCTTCTATTGCCCCTTGGGCAAGAAGGGTAGCAATCTCCTGACCCAGAAGGTTGAGGAGAGATGTTGGAGAATTGAACTGTTTCACCATGGTGTGGGGAGGAAGGCTTAAGAAATGGAGCTTGTACCCTTCCCTTATGATGGAGAGGGTCCATTGCGCTTCTGTGATTTGCTCCCATCTGGGAGCAAAGTAAGCCAACCTTCCTGGAATGGTGAGGGGCTCTGGTTCTTCCAGAGCTAGAAAGGCTAAGTTCTCTAGTTGCAAGTCAAAGGCCCTGAGGAGGCTGAGGCTGCTGGGCCGTGGGAGGCCTGGCAGCCTTTGACTTGGCCTGTTTAGGTGGTTGCTGACGCTTTGCAGCAAAATGACCTGCAGAAGATGCCTGCTGACCATAAGCAGGATAATATCTTCCCTTTTTAGAAAAAGATGTCTTTTTGAACAAACTTTTCTTAACAGGAGCAGAGGTAGACTTTGAAAGTCGATCCAAAGCAGAGTTTCTCAGCATCCATCTGAGTGGCCTTTGCTTGCCAATCCTTGCCAAAAAGGTTTTCACCTGTACAAGGAAGATTTCCCAATTCATCTTGGACCCAGAGTTACAAATCAGAGGCTTGTAACCAAGCAATTCTGCGTGCACCTATGGCAATAGCAGAGGCTCTGCTTACACACTCAAAAGAGTCAAAGGCTGCACGGTTGGAAAATTTGGAAACATCCAGGGCATGTTTGAGCCAAGTGAGAAATTCCTGCCTTTTATCTTCTGAAATAAAAGGAGCTAAAGTCTGCAGATGATCTGTGACTTCTTTTAGAAACATCCCCATATACAGACTATAGGAGTTGATTCTGGCAGCAAGCATATTAGCTTGGAAAACCCTTCGGCCAAAAGCATCTAGGGTCCTGCATTCACGTCCTGGAGGATTAGATGAGTGTCTTTTTGCACTCTTTATTTTCCTCATGGCAGACTCTACCACAATAGAGTGGTGAGGAAGCTGAGTCTTATGAAAGCCAGGGCAAGGAGGGACACGGTACATGGTGTCTAATCTACGAGAATGAGGAGAGGTGGTAAGAGGAGTCTCCCACATGCTCAACATGAGATCATAGAGAATCTCATGAATAGGTAAGGTAGCTGCCTCTTTAGGAGCCTTAGGATATTGCAAAATATCTAATTGCTTGGCTCTAGGCTCTTCAGGGGCCACTGTAATGGAGAGGCCCCTAGCCACTTCCCTAATGAAGTCTTGAAAAGACAAGTCTTCAGGAGGAGACATTCTTCGTTTTGGAGAAGAAGACTCCTGAGGAAGAAGTACCGATGCCTCAACAGAAGCCTCCGACTCAGAGTCTTCGGAGGAATCGAAGTATCGCCTGTCTGGATGCTCTTGTAAAGCCCGATATGCGTACCGAGTGGGATCGACATCGGGAGTAAGCGGTACCGGTTCGGCACCAATGGGCATCATAGGACAGGGTACCGTTGCAGTTGACACCGAAGCCGATGTCGATGCAATCGGTACTGGCACCGGGAACGATGCCGGTACCGGCAACGGAGATTGTTGCGGTACCGGAGACGTCGCAGCCTGCATAAACGCCGTTAGGGTGCGCTGCATGGACAGAATCTTCTGATCCATGGACGCCACCAGAGTCTGGATGTCGGTACCAGTGGAGGTCACAGGTACCCCAGAACACGGCAACAGGTGATCGGTCGAGGCCGAGCCATCGATGTCAACCTGTGACCCCATAGACAATGCTTTGGAAGCTGGAGTTTCCCGCCGGGGTAATTTTGCCGGTGCGGGATCCTCGAGGACAAGCCCGGAGGCATCTCGGGAGTTCAGATTGCCTTGGTGCTCTCTAAGAAGAGGGGTGCTTCTAGTGCTCTCCCAAAGGTGATTTTTTACTGAGTTGCTGCATAACTGTGAGTCTTGTTTCCAAATAACTGTGCATCTGTTTGTCTCCACATAGCTCTCTATCTGTCCATAGTTGGGTTCCTTACCCACTCCATTGCTGTAGAGGTTTACCTTTTAAACTTTCTCTTACCCTTCCCTGAAGGACTCCTCCCCTCCCCCTCCTGCTGAATTAGTGTTGTGGTCTTCCATTTTCTGTGCTGCACACGTGGGTTTAGTTCAGATTGCCTTGGTGCTCTCTAAGAAGAGGGGTGCTTCTAGTGCTCTCCCAAAGGTGATTTTTTACTGAGTTGCTGCATAACTGTGAGTCTTGTTTCCAAATAACTGTGCATCTGTTTGTCTCCACATAGCTCTCTATCTGTCCATAGTTGGGTTCCTTACCCACTCCATTGCTGTAGAGGTTTACCTTTTAAACTTTCTCTTACCCTTCTCAGCTGTAACTTACCTTGCCTCTCTCAACTAACTGGGCTTTATGTGGTACCCCCCTCCTTCCTGCTGAGGGTTCAGGACAGGGTACCTTGTAACTGCCCTCTTTAGTAGGACTTTTCTCCCTCCCTCCCTCCCCAGCACCCACCCACCCCTTGGCTAATTGTACCTTTATAGGTACTTGCACATCTTAGAAGAAAGGGGCTGCTCTCAGGTGCAGCTCGTTATCCAAATCAGTCATACACGGAGGATCTGAGCTTAATTAATTAAGCTTCAGGTATACAAGGTGTATTAGGGGTATTAGATACACTTTTATTGGTATAAGCATCTACACCAATCCTTAGTATATACAGAATTTAAAAGACCTAAACACAAGCTTTAAACTAAGATGCAGACAGAAGTCCAGCAACGAGATGGGGGTTCTCCGGTCTTTTGCATTGAGTGTCGCATGTATGATTTTCTCCCAGTTGGTGAGAGGTCTTACGTATGCACTAAGTGCAAAGAACTCTTTGCTCTCAGGGAGCGAGTCCGTTCTCTAGAAGCTAGAGTAGCAGACCTGGAAGACATAAGAAAGACAGAGATGTACATGGACGTGACCTACAGGGATATAGTCCTGAAGTCCCACCTCCAGTCTGGCAGCATCCCTGCTGCCATGGAGGAGAGAGGTCACATGACAGGAGAGCATCACCCTGGTGTGGCAGGAAGTGATCCTGTAACTAGGACCTGTCCTCCAGGTGATGTAAAACCCTCTTGCACCGAGGACATTTCTCCAGGGCCACGTGCCCATGAGGGGAGGGTCAGGACAGCTGTTATAGTTGGTGATTCAATCATTAGGAATGTAGATAGCTGGGTGGCTGGTGGACGTGAGGATCGCCTGGTAACATGCCTGCCTGGTGCGAAGGTAGCGGACCTCACGCACTGCCTAGATAGGATCGTAGATAGTGCTGGGGAGGAGTCTGCTGTCTTGGTACATGTTGGTACCAATGACATAGGAAAATGTGGTAGGGAAGTTCTGGAGGCTAAATTTAAGCTTTTAGGTAGGAAGTTGAAATCCAGAACTTCCAGGATAGCATTCTCCGAAATGCTTCCTGTTCCACGTGCAGGACCCAAAAGACAGGCAGAGCTCCGGAGTCTCAATGCGTGGATGAGACAATGGTGCAAGGATGAGGGTTTTGGATTTCTTAGGAACTGGGGAACATTCTGGGGAAAGGGGGGGCTCTTCCGAAGGGATGGGCTTCACCTTAATCAGGATGGGACCAGACTGCTGGCATTAACCTTTAAAAAGGAGATAGAGAAGCTTTTAAACTAGAAATTAGGGGAAAGCCGACAGTCACCCAGGAGCGCATGGTTCGGACGAAGGTATCCTTGAAGGATACTACCAAAAGCAATGAGGTTCCAAAAGGGAGTATAGTAGCCGAAATGCCCTTGAGTAAGGAGCAGACAGAGAATAAAGATTCCAAATTACCCATGCCTACCAATAGCCAGATTAATATGAATAAAATACAGTCTCTAAAATGCTTGTATGCCAATGCTAGAAGTCTAAACAATAAGATGGGAGAGTTAGAATATATGGCACTAAATGAGAGGTTAGATATGATTGCACTCTCAGAGACATGGTGGAAGGAGGATAACCAGTGGGACACTGTGATACCTGGATACAAACTATATCGTAATGATAGAGCTGATCAAATTGGTGGAGGGGTTGCGCTCTATGTTAGAGAGGGCATTGAGTCAGAAAGGATTAAAGTTTTGCAGGGAACAAAATTTGCTGTAGAATCTCTATGGATTGAAATTCCACTTATGAAGGGGAAGGTGATGGCAGTGGGGGTGTACTATCGACCGCCTGGCCAGAATGAACAAATGGATGATGAAATGCTCAAAGAAATCACAGAAGCTAACAAAAGTCACAACAGAGTAGTAATAATGGGTGATTTCAATTACCCCGGTATCGACTGGGTCAGTGTCACGGCAGGACAAACTAAAGAGATAAAGTTTCTAGATGGAATAAATGACTGCTTCTTGGAGCAGCTGGTTCATGAACCGACCAGAGGGGAAGCCATACTGGACTTAGTCCTTAGTGGAACGCCAGATCTGGTGCAAGAAATAAGGGTGTTGGGACCACTTGGCAATAGTGACCATAATATGATCATGTTTGATTTAATTATTGGAGAACAAATAGTAAAGAAATCCACAGTACTACCTTTTAACTTTCAAAAGGGAGACTATGATAGAATAAGGAATATAGTTAGGAAAAAACTAAAAGGAGCGGTTCCAAAGGTTAAAGACTTACAGCAAGCTTGGGCGTTATTTAAAACTACTATCCTCGAAGCCCAGACCAGCTGTATTCCACGCATTAAGAAGAGTGGGAGAAAGTCCAAAAAACTGCCAGCATGGTTTAAAGGTGAGGTCAGAGAGGCTGTTGCTGCCAAAAAAGCAACCTTCAGGAAATGGAAAAAAGAGCCAAATGATGAAAACTGGAAACAGCACAAGCACTGGCAAGTTAAATGCAAAGCATTGATAAGGCAGGCAAAGCGGGAATTTGAAAAGAAACTTGCTGCGGAAGCAAAAACACGAAATAAAGACTTTTTCAAGTACATTCGTAGCAAAAGGCCTGTGAGAGAGTCAATTGGACCGTTAGATGATAGAGGGGTAAAAGGGGCAGTAAGAGGAGACAAGGCTATAGCGGAGAGACTGAATGAATTCTTTGCTTCGGTCTTTACTGAGGAAGATGTAGGGATGTTACCCAAGACTGAAGTGGTATTTAAAGGTGATACTGCAGAGGAATTGAGAGAAATATCGCTACACCGGGAAGATATATTACAACTATTTGATAAACTGAATAGTAGCAAATCACCTGGACCGGATGGTATACATCCCAGAGTGTTGAAAGAACTGAAATATGAGATTGCAGACCTGCTATTGGTAATCTGTGAACTTTCATTAAAATCATCTGTAATACCTGAAGATTGGAGGGTCGCCAACGTAACACCAATTTTTAAAAACGGTTCCAGGGGTGACCCGGGAAATTACAGACCGGTGAGCCTGACGTCAGTACCAGGGAAAATGGTAGAAACCATCATAAAGAACAAAATTACGCAGCATGTAGATAGTCATGGCCTAATGGGAGACAGCCAACATGGCTTTAGACAAGGAAGATCTTGTCTTACTAATCTGATATGTTTTTTTGAAGGTGTGCATAAACAGGTAGACAAAGGTGAGTCGGTTGATATAGTGTATCTGGATTTTCAGAAAGCTTTTGACAAGGTCCCCCATCAGAGACTTTTGGCAAAGCTAAAAAGTCATGGGATAGGAGGCAGTGTACTATTGTGGATCGGGAACTGGTTAAAAGATAGAAAGCAGAGAGTAGGGCTAAATGGCCAATATTCCCAATGGAAAAAGGTGAATAGTGGAGTACCCCAGGGATCTGTACTGGGTCCGCTGCTTTTTGACATATTCATAAATGACCTGGAAAAGGGAATAACGAGTGAGGTTATCAAATTTGCAGATGACACAAAACTGTTTAAAGCTGTTAAAACCCAAGAGGAAAGTGGAAAACTGCAGGAGGACCTGGATAAATTGGAAGACTGGGCATCCAAATGGCAAATGAAATTTAATGTGGACAAGTGCAAAGTCATGCACCTAGGAAAGAACAACCCACACTATAGTTACTCGATGCAAGGCTCCACATTAGAAGCCACCACCCAGGAAAAAGATTTAGGAGTCATCGTGGATAACATGTTAAAACCCTCCACCCAGTGTGCAGCGGCGGCCAAGAAAGCAAACAGAATGCTAGGTATCATAAGGAAAGGGATGGAGAATAAAACAAAGGATATTATAATGCCTCTGTATCGCTCCATGGTACGACCGCACCTTGAATATTGTGTGCAATTCTGGTCACCGTATCTTAAAAAGGACATAGCGTTATTAGAAAAAGTACAGAGAAGAGCCACCAAATTGGTGAAGGGGATGGAAGGCTACTCCTATGAAGAGAGGCTAAAAAGGTTAGGGCTCTTTAGCCTGGAAAAGAGACGGCTGAGGGGAGATATGATAGAGGTCTATAAATTAATGAATGGAGTGGAACAGATAAACGTGGATCAATTGTTTACGCTATCAGAATATAGAAAGACTAGGGGACATGTAATGAAGCTACAGGGTAAACTATTTAAGACAAATAAGAGAAAATATTTTTTCACTCAACGTGTAATCAAACTCTGGAATCTGTTACCGGAGGATGTGGTAAGGGCTGATAGTATAGCTGGGTTTAAAAAAGGTTTGGACAAGTTCCTGGAGGAAAGGTCCATAAACCACTATTAAAAAGGGACCCAGGATATCAATGCTTGACCCAGTACAAGCATTGTGGAACTTGTGTCTTTTGGGGAAACTGCTAGGTACGTATGACCTAGATTGGCCACTGTTGGAAACAGGATACTGGGCTTGATGGACCTCGGTCTGACCCAGTATGGCATGTCTTATGTTCTTAGAGGGAGATTTGCCCTTCGAGGACCGGCCAAATTTATGTTTGGTTACCTGAGATCCATGGGAGGAAGAAGCAGCCCTGGAAGACGTCGATGCCACCGAGGCTGCATCAGAGGGAAGCAAGGTACTGAGCTTGGCTGCTCAGTTCTGCCGACCTCTTTTAGACATCATGGTACAGGACACACAATCCGTGATGGAATGGTCAGGACCCAAACATTTTAGACACCAATCATGGGTGTCGGTGACAGAAATAGTACCGCCACATTTTGTGCACTTTTTGAACCCGGAAGCGGGCTTCTCCATGAGGAGAAAAATATTCAGGCCTAAGGCCCAAACTGAAAATGCACAGTTGAAGTAAAGAATAGCTTTTTTTTTAAAGAAAGAAAAGACCGGCGGTACCGGTCTGACGTCGAAGAAGGCAGACGCAACACAGAAAAATAAAGAAAAAAATAAAGAACTTCTTCTGCGGTGACAGGAGCACGACCTGCTGGCTCCGCGGAAAAGAAGAACTGGAGAGAGGCGGTTGGGAAAGGCGGGAAGGCAGCGCACAGGCGCTGTGGGATGCTCCCAAAAGCTTTCTTACTGGATGCTGGGGAGCGTTCCCGCGCAGGCTCCGTCGGTACCGATGATACCCATAGGTGAAGACTCATTCCTGCTTGTTCCTGGAGATTCAGTCCTCACATATGGGTGTCATCGGCGCCGATGAAGCCCCAGCGGAGCATTTCCCCAGCTTTCTATGAAAGCCTTTCGGAATGCAGGCACGCATGCGCGGTTCCCTTCCCGCCTAAAGGTGCCATCTTACCTCAATCAAATGACATAGCTAAGAACAGCACACAAGAATGAAAAATAAACTATGTACAACTGCAACTCCAAGGGGAGGAGGGAGGGTTGTGAGGACTCATTCCTGCTGCTCCAGGAGAACACCTGTTACAGGTGAGTAACTACTCTTTCTCCAGGACCAAGCAGGAAGTCAGTCCTCACATATGGGTGACTCCCTAGCTCTGGGCTACCGAGGAACCCAGGCTGAACAAGAGTACTCCCTCTAGTCTCAGCAGCAAAGAAGGGCTTTTCAAAAACACAACCTCCACCGGTAGCCCAACAGAGGGCAGGAGGGCAGGAGTTGCCTAAACCTCAAAGATATTCCGGAGTACTGCCTGGCCAAAAGCACTGTCCCTACGGGACTCCCTCTCCAGGCAGTAATAGGCCGCAAAAGTCTGGCTTGAAGACCAAGTTGAAGCCCTGCAGATGTCTACTAAGGGCACAGAGCGGAGATGAGCCACTGAGGCAGCCATTGCCTGGACACGATGGGCCGTGACCCTACCCTGCAAAGGAAGGTCAGCCGCCTTATAAGCCCAGGTGATACAGTCAGCTACCCAGATGGACAAGGTATGCTTGGACACAGCCAACCCCAACTTATTGGGTTCAAAGGATACGAAGAGCTGGGTAGCACTTCTATGCCGCTGCGTATGGCTAAGGTAGAAGGATAAAGCCCTCCTACAGTCCAGGGTATGCAGGACTGCTTCAGCCTGGCTTGCATGAGGCCTAGGGAAGAATGTTGGAAGAACCACCTCCTGGTTGATGTGGAAAGAGCAGACAACTTTAGGGAGGAACTTTGGATGAGTCCTAAGGACTACCCTGTTCCTATAAATCCTGGTGTAAGGCCTATCACAGACCAGGGCCTGAAGCTCACTTACTCGCCTAGCCGAGGTAAGGGCTATCAGGAAGAGTGTCTTCCAGGAGAGGAAGCGTAGTGGACAAGTAGCCATCGGCTCAAAAAGTGGGCGAGTCAGTTGCTGCAAGACCACATTCAGCTCCCACTCAGGGGTAGGAGGACGGATGGGAGGCTTGAGCAAAAGCAAGCCCCTGAGAAAGCGGGACACCAAGAGGTGTCCAGACAGAGAATGTCCCTCCACCAGAGAGTGGTGAGCTGCTAGAGCTGAGAGGTGGACCCTAAAAGAATTGGATTTAAGACCTTGATTTGACAAGTGCAGTAAGTACTGAAGGACTACTGGCACAGTACAGGAGAAAGGATCCTCTGTACGCAGCTGACACCACACAGAAAACCTTTTCCATTTGAGAGCATAGGTTTTCCTAGTGGACTGTTTCCTAGAGGCTAGGACAACCTCCTCAACTTCCTGAGGTAGGCCCCAGGGAGCCAAAACTACCCTTGCCATCAAATTGAGAGCTTTGAGATTGGGGTGCAGAAGGGAACCCTGATCCTAAGAGAGAAGGTCGGGTTGCAACCCCAGAGGTAGTGGGGGATCCACTGCCAGCTGAAGCAGAAGTGGAAACCAAGGCCGTCTCGGCCACCTGGGAGCCACCAGCAGGACCGAGGCCTTGTCCTGAAGAATCTTGAAGAGAGTTCAGGCCACCAAGGGCGTGGGAGGAAACGCATAGAGGAGGCCCTGAGACCAGGATATCAGAAAAGCATCCACTGCTATCCGCAGGGGATGCGGTTGCCTGGAGCAGAACTTTGGCAGTTGCTTGTTCATTGGGCTGGCAAAGAGATCTATCAAAGGGAGACCCCATTTTAGGAAGATCTTCTGAACTACTGAAGGATGGAGCTGCCACTCGTGGGGCTGCAGTATCCTGCTTAACCTGTCTGCCAGGTAGTTGTCCTGGCCTGGAAGGTACACAGCCTTGAGGAGCATGTTGTGCTTGAGAGCAAATGAACAAAGGTCCTGAGCCTTCCGACAAAGGATCCTGGACCCAGTCCCACCCTGTTTGTTCACATAAAACATGGCCACTTGGTTGTCTGTCTGAATCAGGACAGACTGGTGAGCCAGGGTAGGAGTGAAAGCTTTGAGTGCTAATCAAATAGCTCTGAGTTTGAGGAGATTGATCTGCTGTGCAGCTTCCCAAGGAGACCACAGGCCCTGGGTGCACTTGCCCAGACAATGAGCTCCACAGCCTTGCAGGGAGGCGTCTGTGGTCATCACTACTGTGTACCCTGGAATCTGAAAAAGCACCCCCTTGAGTAGATTGGGTGGGTGCAGCCACCAGTTGACGGAGAGCAGAAATTGTCTGGACACCCTTATCCTGTCTCTGAGGCTGCCTGTGGCATGTGACCATTGAGTCCGAATGCACCACTGTGCAGGCCTCATATGGAGCCTGGCATTGGGGGTCACATGTACTGTCGAAGTCATGTGGCCTAGAAGCCTCAGGCAGAGTCTGGCGGAGACCAGGGACCTGCTGAGAAACTGATTTGCCAAGGCCATCAACCTTTGGGCCCTGTCTGCTGGCAAAAAAGCCTTTGCCAGCAGAGAGTCCAGCCTTGCTCCTATGAACTCCAAGTTCCGGGAGGGGAGCAAAGTGGACTTTGCGAAGTTTATGACAAACCCCAGCCTTTGGAGAACAGCAATAGTGCTGAGGGTGGCTTGTTTGGCCTCCTGGCCCGTCTGACCCCTGATGAGCCAGTCGTCCAGATAGGGGAAGACAAAGATGCCCTGGTTTCTCAGGTAGGCCGCCACCACTGCTAGGCACTTTGTGAAGACCCTGAGGGTGGAGGTGAGGCCGAAAGGCAGCACTCTGTACTGATAATGGTTTCCTCCCACAATGAACCTGAGGTACTTTCTGTGGTCTGGATGAATGAAGATGTGAGTGTACGCATCCTTTAGATCTAAAGAGCATAGCCAATCTCCCTGCTGGAGGTAGGGCAGAAGTGTCCCAAGAGTAAGCATCTTGAACTTTTCCTTCACTAGGAACTTGTTGAGGTTCCTGAGGTCCAGAATGGGTCCAAGGCCACCGGTTCTTTTGGGCACCAGGAAATACCTGGAGTAGAAACCATGACCTTGTAAGTGGGGAGGCACAGGCTCCACCGCCCTGTCCACCAACAGACCATGAAGCTCTTGTAGAAGAAGGTCTGTGTGCAGGGGAGGCCTTGGAGGCTCCCCTGGGAAATATGGTGGAGGCAGTTGGTGAAAATGCAGGGCATAGCCCTTGTGGACTACCTCCAGCACCCAACTGTCCCCGGTGATAAGGGGCCACTGGTGGGCAAAGAGGGCGAGGCGACCTCCTGTGCAGGGTTGGGAGAGCAGTGGAGGAGAGGCTACGCTCAAGGAGTCAAAAACCTCCACCCTGCTGAGTGGTAGCAGGGGCCGGAGGCTTGGGGGTCCTCTGCCTACGGGGCACATTACCCTGGCCCTTGGCTTGCTGACCCTGGGGGGCAGCTTGGGCAGCCTGATATTGCGGGTACTGTTTGTAGGCAGTGCCCTTCCTCGGGTAAAAGGGCTTTTTACCTGAGCCCTTCTTTTTATGAGAAGGGGCAGAGGTCTTCCTCGACAGCCTTGTCCGTGTGAAGTGCTCAGTTTCGGGCTGAGCGGCCTTCTCGGTCATGGGCTTGACAGAAAGGTTTTCACCTCGGCAAGGGACATTGACCAACTTGTCCTGAACCCATGGCTCGAGGTCCGATGACTGCAGCCATGCCTGGCATCGAGCCGCGATGCTGGCTGCCGCAACTCGGGCCGAAGCCTCGAAGCCATTGTAGGCGGCGCGGGACATGAACTTCGAGCAGTCCCGAATCCCCAAGGACAAGGACTTAAATCTCTGCAAGGGTTCCCCGGAGAGACCAGCAGAGAACCCGGCCAACTCCTTGGCCAGATCCCGCAAGTACATGCCCATGTACAGCTGGTAGGACTGGACACGGCAAGCAAGCATCGAGCCCTGGAAGCACTTTCTACCGACGCCATCGAGGTTCTGGGCCTCCCTGCCAGGGGGCACCGCGGAGTGCATCTTCTGGCTCTTCAGACGATGCATGGCCGATTCCACAACCATAGAATGGTGTGGTAGCTGTGCCTTCTGAAAACCAGGGCTCTTTCGGAGTCAATAGATCGAGTTGACTCGCTTGCTAAGAACCGGCGCCGAGGCCAGTGCCTCCCACATACGGAAGAGGAGCCGTTCCAGCATCGGAGGAACCGGGACAGTAAAGGCCTCCTTCGGAGGAGAGTCATACTGTAGGGCCTCGAGCTCTTCAGCTCCAGGCTCCTCCTCGGGGTCCGCTGGAATAGCCAAGGCAGTGGCCATATCCCGGACGAACTCCGAGAACCTTGTATCCTCCGGGAGGGACCTACTCCGTGGCTCAGACTGCGGTGAGTCCGACGGGACGCACCGAGTCTTGAAGGTATCAGGAGACTCCTCGTCCTCAGTCTCCCAAGCTGACTCGCCCGAGGAGGAGTCAGGGTCCGACCCCGCGGGGCCCTGGAGCACCCGCCCCGATGCCGGAGGCACCGGCGTCGACGCCCTTGGTCCCGAACGGGAGGTCGAGGGAGACCGCGACGGAGGTCAACTCCGAGCCACGATGGACCTGAGTATCGGCTCGGTCTCTGGGGTCGACGTCCCGGTGGTCGGGGCAGATGCGCCAGACAGGCTGACCATCAGTGCCCGCTGCTGCTCCATGAAGGCAGACAATCTGCTCTCCAAGGCTGTCATCCTGAGACTCAGCTCGGGAGACGCAACAGCCACCGACTTGGGCCCCGGCGGCACCGGGCCCGACGTCGGCTCCCTGGGAGGAGAGTCCTCGAGGACTACGGGGCTTACGTGTCCAGCAGACTCCGGCTCAACACGAGGAACTTTTGCAGGCTTCTCGTGTTCCACGGGCCCAGGGCGACGGTCGGGGGTCTTAGACCTGGCCCTCAAGGAGCCAGGGACCTCCTCCGACGATGCCCTCGCGAGCCGCTTCTTCCTCTTGCATTTCCGGTCGGGGGAACCCTGTCCGAGGAGCTTCGATGGCGCTCGGGATCGGAATCCCGAGATGTCGAGGCCTCAGACGAGGTCCGGGCCCGGCCGGAGGCTGATTCCGAGAAAAGTCTTTCTTTTTGCTGCTGTCGACTTCGGAGTGCCTTGGAAGACATCTTTCCACATGGCCCGCATGACTTAGGGTCGTGGTCGGGGCCGAGGCACCGAAGGCAGCAGTCATGTGTGTCAGTGAGAAACATTAATTTCTTACACCGATCACACTTTTTAAAACCGCTGGAAGCCATTGGAGAAAAAAAGAGTCCCCGCAAGGTCAAAGGACCGGCCTTCCAGGGAAAACAGAAAAAAGGGCGCGAACGCCAGCCACGAAGGGCAAAAACCGAAAAAGAAGAATCGGGCTCGATACCGGTGTACCAAACCCGGCGGGAGGGGAACCGGCTTCGAACCGGGAGAAAAAAATAGCGAAAATCGACGAAAAAATCTAATTTTAACCGGGAGAACAGGATATACGTCCGGTGGGCTTCACGGAAAAAAAGAGATTGAGGTAAGATGGCACCTTTAGGCGGGAAGGGAACCGCGCATGCGTGCCTGCATTCCCAAAGGCTTTCATAGAAAGCTGGGGAAATGCTCCGCTGGGGCTTCATCGGCGCCGATGACACCCATATGTGAGGACTGACTTCCTGCTTGGTCCTGGAGAAAGTCTGAGTTCACAGCAATGGAATTAGAGCTGGGGGGTGTTGGTTGGAGAAATCAAGGAGGAATTAGCTGAACTGGGCCACAGAGTGGAAGACCACAAGGAGCGCTTCGAAGAAGAGTGGAAGATCTAGGTTACATGCAGTGAACAAGAAGTATGGGGAGGAATGCTGGAAAGGGTGTGGGGAAAAGGGGGATCTGCAAACAATCTACTAACAACAGGGCCTTCTCTCTCTATGCTCCATCCCTATGGAATACCCTTCCTCATGAACTGCGTAAATGTGTGAGCCACTCTGAGTTCAGAAAGAAATTAAAAACCCACCTCTTCCTTGAACATTTTTCCCTACCACCCTAGTACCTAACCCCCTACATCTACCTCTCCGCCCATGCTCCCTCAAATCCTATAAGACAACCATCTGTAGCTCTATATATATATACATATATGTTACTATATGTAAATAGTTGATCATTGATCATTGTATTTAGTTCATATTGTTCACTTATGTATCCTTGTTACTTTGTTCTTTGTAAACAGTTGAAACACACTGCCTTGATACGTTCTATGTAAACCATCTTGATTTGTAGAAAGACGGTATATAAAAAATGTTAAATAAATAAATAAATCTGGATAACATGAGAAAAGATCTACAAAAGTTGGAAGAATAAATCTTAACTGCCAAGCATTAGACCAATGTGAAGAAGTGCAGTGTCAAGTATTTGGGATGCAGAAATCCAAGGGAATTGTATGCCACTAGTGGCAAAGGTACAGGAATAGGTGGATATTAAAGGGGGCGAGAGGTTTGTGTGCATGGACCAGAAGGAGGACCTCTGATTGTTTCTGAGGATCTCAAGGTGGCGAAATAGTATGACAAGGCGGTGGCCAAAACCAGAAGGATGCTGGGTTGCATACAGAGAGGAATTACCAGCAGAAAGGAGGAGGTATTACTGCCACTGTACAAATTGCTGGTGAGGACCCACTTGGAGTATTGTGTTCAGTTTTGGAGACCACATCTCACAAAGGATATATATAAAAAGACTGGAAATGATTCAGAGGAAGGTGACCAAAATGATTTGGAGCTTGCGCCAGAAGACATACGAGAAGAGACTTGAAGACCTAAATATATATATGCTAGAAGACAGGAGGGACAGAGGAGATATGATACGGACCTTTAAATACTTAAAGGGTATTAATGAACAAACAAACCTTTTTCAAAGACGGAGAAGCTGTAAAACTAGAGGGCATAACATGAAGCTTCAAGGGGGTAAACTGAAAGGCAAAACGTCAGGAAATACTTTTTTACTGAAAGGGTAGTGGATGCTTGGAATGTCCTCCCGATGGAAGTGGTGGGGGCAAATATAGTGACAGAATTCAAAATGGCATGGGAAAGACACAGTGGATCCCTTTATAGCAACAGGATAAAATCAAAATAAACTTTTAATCTCTTATATCTCAACAAACAGAGGTGACCTGCACGGAGCAGCGGGTGCATCTACTCTTGCCACCTTGCTGAGCAGATTAGATGGACCATACTGGTCTTTATCTAGTCATATTATGTCGCTATATTTGCTGTGGGATTGTCCTAAAGTGCAGGAGTTATGGAGGGAAGTAGAGAGCTTGTGCATGGAGATAACCCAAATTCCGTGAAAGCTAAAGAGGCTGAGGAAAAAAAACTGTGTTCATCATTGTCGACGCAGAAAAAGCATTCGATGGGGTAGAGTGGAGCTTTATGTTCAAGGTACTGGAGAGGATGGGTATAGAGAGAAATGTTTTAAAATGGACACAGGCCCAGTATGCGGCCCCTGTGGTGCAGATACGAATCAATGGGGGTTATTCGGAGAGCTTTAGGTTGTGTAGGGCCACGAGACAGAGCTTCCCTCTATCACTTTTGTTCACACTGGTGATTGAGCCACTTGCGGAACAGGTGAACATTAAAGGAATTGAGATAGGAGGTCACGTGATGCAGTGAACCAAGGTAGCAGGGATTTCCTTG
Source organism: Ichthyophis bannanicus (assembly GCA_033557465.1). NCBI lineage: Eukaryota > Metazoa > Chordata > Amphibia > Gymnophiona > Ichthyophiidae > Ichthyophis > Ichthyophis bannanicus. Next base: position 97,834,639 of record CM066040.1, on the reverse strand, counting down.
GCTCCTGAGCGACCCTCTGTAAATCAAATGTAAAGCTCACTGCTTGGATCGAAAAACCCACCCGATTGAACAAGGAGTGGACTAACTTGTAATACATGCAGGAGGTGGGTTCTGTGGAAACGCAGTGGTGATTTCGATGACTACTAAGGCACAGCGACAAGAGAAACCCTAGCCTAGTTACGCTAAAATGGCGGATCCCAACCCGCCTAGCCCGCCCGCTCCGCAATACTATCCGTTGGTTGGGATAGTAGAGGAGGTTACAAAGGCAATAATAAAGGCCTTGGACAAACGCTTCCTCACCATTACCGCACAGCTCTCCCAAGTGGTGCAAAAAGTGGTGGTCTTTGGCACCCGGCTGGACGGCGCGGAACACCAGATTGCAGAGACGGAGGACATGCTTACCATGATGGCAATAAAATGTGGAACATATGCAGGGCCTCATCCAGCAACAGAGTGAGAAGCTCGACGATTTGGAAAACAGAGACAGAAGGAAGAACCTGCACATTGTGGGGATCGCGGAGACAGCAGCAGACAATGAACTAAGGGGCTTCATGGAGTCATGGTTCTCATTTCATCTCCCTTTGGACAAACAAGTAGCGAAAATCACCCTGGAAAGGGCGCACAGACTAGGATAGCGACGGGAGGGGCAGAATCAGACCTGCATGGTAATAAGCACACTTCTTAAGTTATGCCCAGAAGGAAGCAGTCCTCCGAGCAGCCAGGACACACCAAAATGGAGAACCGGGGGCCCAGGACTATCTAACTTTCCAAGACTACTCTGCGGCGGTAAGCAGGAAGCGGCGTGATTATGCTGCAGTGTGCAAGGGCCTGATTGCTAAGGGACTCTGTTTCTCCCTTCTATACCCCGCCATACTCCATATTGAATACCACGGGACTCAAAGGTTTTTCTCTAATCCAGCAAAGGCGGCTGGATTCTTGGACGCTCTGCCGGATTGATGGGAGCAGATAGAAGACTGCTTTCCCTGAAACTTGGACATTAGACACATACCTGCTAACCCTAGGAATACTGGGGAAGAAAATAGGCACAAGAGAGACAAGAGCAGGGCCTGCAGTTGAAACGGTGCCCAGATCGAATATACTATAGCTAAGCCAGATTCGCAGAATGACCTTCTTTGAACATTTGGAAATACAATGCTCAGACAGAGTGCTTGAGAAGCTACCTGCTGGTAACTAAGGAAGTTATTGAGTGACTAATGTTCTGGGACACGAGCACTTCAGCTGAAATGAGTATGAGGCCTTGTGGACAATTAATTTAACTCCCTCTTTACCCATTATTATTCTATTCCTTTGCATCTCTTAGATTTGGGCACTTGACAATCTGCTCATGAGTAAGGAAGGTGGTTCATTCTTTTTTCCATCCTTCTTCCTTTTTTCTTTTCCCCTTCCCCTTCTCCTTTCCCCATCTCCCCCCTTGACTTTCCGGTATGGCTCCCTGGGATAAGAGGGTGGGTAACGGGCTTTGGGGTAGAGTGAGCTTAGTAATAATGAAGAGGAGAGGAATTGGAATTGTGTGGACTTTGGCAGACAACACAAAATTTGAAGTTTCACTTCAATGACATGCTATGCCCTGTTGTCCTTCTTGGGCGCTGCACAGGGGGAGAGGACCAAAGAGAACAATCTGGCTCATTGGAGAACACACGGAGAGGGGAGAGAGGGACACGTGGCAATGGGGGGGGGGGAATGGGCAGTGGACGGGGAGGGGGGAATAATGTAGAAGTTGGAGAGGGAAGGGTCGGAAGGTGGGGGGATATGACTGGAAGCAAAAAGGACACGGTTGTGGGCAGTGAGAGACACCAGTGGGAAGACAGAGAGTGATAAGCAGACCACAGAAAAAGGTGGGACCCCAATGCATCAAGGACTTCGAAAGTGAGCTCCGACATGGAGCGAGGGACTGTAAAGCAGATGGGACAGGAGAAGGGTGGGGAGAGGGAATGGTAGGAAACGTAGAAATGGGAGGAATGGGATGGGACTAGTTTGTACAGTATTAGAGGAGGGAGAAAGAAGGGATCTGTGTGGGATAACTGAATGGGAAGGCAAGATGTGGAAGAATCGATAGTGGAGAAAGAAAAGTAGAAGAAGAATGCCCTGGGGCTGTGGAGAGCAGATGGGAACTGGAGGGTTGGTTCTAGGCTGGGAGGACCTACCTCACCAAAACAAGCAACGGTCTCTTTTGGAAAAAGTCAGATAAGACTCAGAACAATAGGTAAAAAACTACACATGGCTTTGTGGAATGTATGTGTAGTGGATATGCCCATAAAAAGATATAAGCTGCTACAGCAGCTGCGTGCTCACCATACTGACATTGCCTTTTTCCAGGAAACTCACCAATCAGAGATAGAACACACTAAATGGAGGCGGGGATGGGTGGGACAAGTATATGGGGCCATGGCAGTAATCAAGAAAGCAGGGGTAGTTATCTTAATAGCCAAAAGTATAGACTTTGAAATGCATAAAGTGTACTCGGACCTGGCTGGTAGATATGTCCTAATGGAAGAAAAACTTATGGGCACCTGGGAAGTCCTTGGATCAGTTTATGTCCCAAACAAATATGACACTTCCTTTTATCAAATCTTTGAAAACCGCCTAAGTGCAGCGGGGGATAAACTATTGTTACTAGCAGGAGACTTAATTGTGCGTTGGAGCATTTAATGGACAGATCACAGGCCACAGGGACACACGACCAGCGTCAAGCATGTAGAACCTAGGGAATATGTGATGGGCATGATCTGTTAGACATCTGGCGTGTACTCCACCCGAGTGAACAGGATTTCACACATCTTTCGTGGGCACACAGTACGTGGTCCCACATTGATTACTTTCTAATCTCGGCTGGCCTATTTGAGCGGGTCACTCGGGCAGATATAGGGCCGGTTATCATCTCAGATCATGCTATAACAACGTTAGTGATGATTTGGGGAAAGCAGAAAGGAGCACACCCGTGGCACCTTTCCATGGAAGTGACAGGAGACCCCCATTTTGGGCCCTTTCTACGGGTGACGTGGGACGACTATGCTCTGAATAATGCCCAACATGTAACAAAGCTGGTCTTGTTTTGGGAGGCTGGTAAGGCAGTAATGCATGGCGAAATAATTGGGTATGTGGTGGCCAGACAGAAATGACCGAATAATCAGATTATACAGCTGGAACGTGCATTAAGAGAAGCCAGACGAAGGCTGACAGCACATCCTTGAAGAGAATACCCAGACATAATATACGAAGTACAGGTGGAGTTAAACTTGCTTATCCACCAGAGAGCGAAAAAATCTCTTTTCTATTACCGGTTCCTTCTATACAGATTTGTTAACAGAGCAGGTAAGCTTCTCTCATCACTGATTGGAGTTAAAGATGGGCCATGATGCGTGTGAGCTATACGAGACATCAGAGGGAATCTACAACAGTCAATGGATGGAGTGGAAAGCATAGTTACTCACTTGTAACAGGTGATCTCCGGGAACAGTAGGAATTTAGTCTTCACATATGGGTATCATCGGTACCGACGGAGCCTGCGCGGGAACGCTCCCCAGCGTCCAATTAGAAAGCTTTTGGGAGCATCCCACAGCGCCTGCGTGCTGCCTTCCCGCCTTTCCCAACTGCCTCTCTCCAGTTGAGTTTTAAAGATGAGACAAAGAGAGAGAGAGGGAAAGAAAAGAAAAGAAAAGAGAGATACAACTCCTAGGGGAGGTGGGTGGGTTGTGAAGACTAAATTCCTGCTGTTCCCGGAGATCACCTGTTACAGGTAACTATTGTCATACATCAGGAGCTAATAAAAGTGAGGACATAGGAAAAAAAACTGTCTGTCCCAAAACAAATGAGGTGCAGAGAATGCAATTGTCTAGCAAAAAAGCTAGAGGGAGCAGGCGTGCACTTACAGACGCTGAGTGGACACACCTAGCTAATCAGCAGTAGCTGAGAACTAGCCCGGGAAGCTCAAAGGCAGAAGACCTTTATAAGCAAGAGGCTCGAGACAGAAAGCAGAGCAGCATCGGAAAGCAGAGCAGCACCGGAGAGCAGAGCACGGCTGAGAAAAGGAGCAGTGGAACCAGGATTAGGGGAACGGCTGCAGGAACTGGAAGAGAACCAGAAGGTCCCAGGGAGAAAGACCGACGGAGGAGAGTCAGTCCTGTAGAAGTTGTGGTAGCCAGGAACTCCAGAGGTAAAGAGCTAAGAAGCTGGAAGCCAGGCTTGGAGAGAGGCCTACGCTTGCCAGAAAGCACGGAGACCAGATTGAAAGGTACCAGAAGCTTTCAAGAGAAAGATTGCCAGAGAGACTGGGTCCTAAGGGAAATACCTGAGGAGGACACTTCCAGCTATGCCTATTACAGGAAACCAAGGTATGATGATTCTTTATTCATGAAGAAAGGCTCAGCTGCTAGAAGCCCTTATAAAACAGATCCTCAGTTTAAAGGAAGAGAAAGCAGGCCAGAGTTTCACCAGCCAAGATATAGAGGCAATAAAACAGGCCATGCTCATTTAAGAACATTAGAACAACTGTATGGAAAACAAGGGAACAGAAATAGGGACTGGCCAGTGATAACAGCCAGAGAAAGCCCCAGCTCAGAAGAACATAATAGTGATTTAGAACCAATGCAAGTGGAGCTTATAGACCCTATTCCCTCATCTCAGGAGGAATTGATGGATTGTTCCATGTGTGTTGTGGGTAGTTTGGAATCACTGCCGGAACTGTGAGCCAAACAGATATTACCTTAAGAAGTTTTCATATTTGTGCTGAATGAAAGAAGAATGTTCAGACATGTAATTTACTCCAATGTTGAAAGAATCCTTGGTTAAATTCCTTTCTACAACTGTGAAGATTATAACAGTTTACTTTGTACCTTGAGTTTGGTTTATGCCTGAAAAGAAGGACTTTCTTTAATTTTTGTAGCCCAACGAATCTTTTTGTGAAAAGGGAAATAAAAGCCTTATTCTCCCTCCATTTGGCTTACATGACTTATTTGCACCAGGAGCAGGACTACATAGACCAGGCTGCATCTGGCCTTAAAAAATCCTCCTCTCCTAAAATTAACTATATGCCCAACCTCCCCATTCAGCCACCGGCCAACAGGGGGAGGTTGGCGACATAAATGGCGTAGTTGTACGGATTTTGGGCCTAAGAACTACAAAAAGAGAAAAGAAAGGAAAACCCAGAGTGGAAAAGAAAAAAAAAATCCAGAGTGGAAGAAAAACCCGGAGTGGAAGGAAAACCCGGAAGGGGAAAGTCGTGGTGTTGCTGGCAGTGGTGGCAGACTGCTACAAGGCGGAGCAGCAGTGTCTTTTCCAAAAAGTTGACTCAACACCTGCATCAGGTAAAACGTAGATGAGCATGACCTGTGCTGGATGTGGGTGTAAGATTTGAAAAAAAAAAAAAAGGGGGGAGAGAGTGAACTGATTTTTGGTTATCAGGCCGCACTTGGTTTCTCTCTGATTTTTTTTTTTTAGGCATACCATCGCTATGGATCAGAAAGAGCTATGTGCATGGATGGCCCTCCAATTCGACAAGCAAAGAGAACTGGCGTGCCACACTCAGCATCAGGCCGTACTGGCCATGCACGAGCAGCAGAAGCCCATCTTACAGATGGAGGCATGGGTAACCTATCAGAAGAAGTCACAGGAAACAGCCACAAGTCATCAGGGACAGAATCCTGGACTGGGTAGCTATCCAGCTGGACAATGGTCTGTTGACGGTTTAACTTTAGGGAAGTTAAGTCCTACAGATGATATTGATGACTTCCTTGATTCTTTTGATAGGATTGCACATTCGGCGGCTTGGCCGAAGGAACAATGGGCAATTCGCCTGGCAGCTTCTCTTACAGGGGAGGCGCTGTCAGCTTACAGGGCGATGCCTCCTACTTTAGTAAAGGATTACAATGAGGTAACCAAGGCCATCAGGGATCGCCTGGGCCTCACACCACTTGTGTATAATTGTATGCTACGAGCCGCTCACCTTAAGATAGGCGAGACACCTAAGGCTCTAGGCCATAGGCTAAGGAGCTTAGCAGCGAAATGGTTAAAACCGGAGGAAAAAACTGTAGACACTTTAATGGATATGATAGTGTTAGAACAATATATGTCTGCAGTACCTAAAAGCGTGCAGAGCTTCCTCATTTTGCAGAACTGTCACACCACTGCAAAAGCCATTACGCTAACCGAGCGTTATTTGGAGGCGGAATTGGCCACCCAGCAAAGTGGGAAAAGTCCAAAGATGGCAGCTGGTGCGATAAAGCAAACATCAGAAAGTCTCTCACGCTATAAAACTCAAGGAATGCCAAATATTAGTTCTGTGTTGAGGGACCGCTCTAAAAGATGTTTTTCATGTGGGAAAACGGGCCACATAAAGAGCGAATGCCAGACCCGTACTGCTCTCATTGGTGAGAACATGAAAGCATTACGGGAGGGATTTGTGTTGGATGTAATGGTACAAGGCATTGATGCCAAGGCTCTCCTGGACTCTGGCGTGGATCAAACCATGATTCCCAAAAACTATGGTCTTTGATCAAGGAGCAAGGTGAATCCGCACCAGATCGGTCGGAAGGGAGGGTAAAGATAAAGTGTATTCATGGGGCTGCAACGTATTATCCGGTGTTTAAGCTGATTGTGAAAGGCTTTGGTATTAAAGAGAAATGTTGTTTGCAGTTGTACCCAAACTACCCCAAGAGCTAGTGCTAGGCAGAGACTGGCCTCAATTTAAAAGAGGTTTAGAAAAAGGCCTATCTCCTAGGGAAGTTCTTATCTCTACTTGTACACAGACAAAAGCCTCAGAAAAACCCTCTTGTTCCAGAGAAGCAACTTTAGATGACCTCCCTTCTCATGATGGCTTAATAAATTTCCCCACTGAGAGGGAAAGAAAGTCGAAAGCTGAAAAGCGAAAAGAGAGAAGGGGTCGCTCGCAGGGCAGAGCCGAGTTGGAAGCGGGGAAGGGAATGCCCTGGGTTCCTTCGGAATTAGTGGAGAAGTTCCCCTCCTTTAAAAAGGAACAAAGAGGTGATCCCGCGCTGGCACGCGCTTTTGAGCACGCACAAGGGGAGAAAGATACCTTTCCCAGGTTTATTATAGAGGAAGAGATACTATACAGGGAAAGTATAGATCCCCGGTCTGGAAATATTCGGAAGCAGCTGGTAGTGCCGAATACCTTCAAGTCTTTGGTTCTGCGGTTAGCCCATGATCACCCCCATAGGAGGCCACAAGGGAGCACAAGGGACCCTTGATCAAATACTGACTCGATTTTATTGGCCAGGAGTCTTTAGAGAAACCACCCGTTTTTGCCAACGCGTAACCCCTATACGACCGCCCGAGGTACCCTTAACTCCCGATGCCTGTAATTTTGGAGCCTATTAGAAGGCTGGCAATGGATATAGTGGGACCTCTCATAAAAACGCCCAGGGGATTTCAGTACATACTGGTTATTATTGACCAAGCCACACGGTTTCCGTGGGCTGTTCCCCTAAGGAACGTGTCAGCGAAAGCCATTGCTACTGAACTAATAAAACTGTTTTGTGAGGTGGGGTTTCCTCAAGAGGTACTAACGGACAGAGGAAGTAATTTTATGTCCAAATACTTGTCCCAGGTGTGGGACGCCTTTGGCATCCACCATCTCAAGACAGCTGCCTATCACCCCCAATGCAATAGTTTGGTGGAAAAAATGAACCAAAGCATAAAGCAGATGCTCCAACGTGCTTTGGACGGGGAAATGACAGAATGGGATAACATGCTACCCTTCATATTATATGCCTGTAGGGAGCGAACACAGGTTTCCCTAGGCATCTCGCCATACGAACTGATGTACGGACGATCACCTAGGGGAGTGCTAGATATCCTGCGTGAACAATGGATTAAACCAGTAAAAACTGAAGTGGGGGTACCCCAATTTTTGAAAAATTTGAGGAGTCGTCTAAAGCGGACTTCTTGTCTCGCAGAAGAAAAGCTGAAAGATAGCCAACAAAAGCAAAAGAGATATTATGACAGAGATACAAAGCCTAGGCAACTAAGTGTAGGCGAGAAAGTGGTAGTCTTAGTGTCCGGACCTACCCCAAAATTTGAAGCCCAGTGGAGGGGACCATATACAGTGGTCAAACCACTTGGTCCAGCCTCGTATCTGATACAGGACAAAAAGGGACACAACCAAGTCTATCACATAAATGTCCTCTGACATTGGCATGAAAGATTGGCTCTCATGGCGTCATCAGGAAAAGGGTCTAACTATATGGCGTTGCAACCCTATGACTATAAGGTAGAGCATAGAGCAGGGAAGCTGCATTATAATGCTGATGCCATGTCGCGAATTACGTGCTGTAGGGAAAATGATAACTCAGCCCGTAATATTTTAAGAAGGGGGATATGTCATAGAGCAGGAGCTAATAAAAGTGAGGACATAGGAAAAAAAGCTGTCTGCTCCAAAACAAATGAGGTGCAGAGAATGCAATTGTCTAGCAAAACAGCTAGAGGGAGCAGGCGTGCACTTACAGACGCTGAGTGGACACTCCTAGCTAATCAGCAGCAGCTGAGAACTAGCCCGGGAAGCTCAAGGGCAGACCTTTATAAGCAAGAGGCTGGAGACAGAAAGCAGAGCAGCACCGGAGAGCAGTGGAACCAGGATTAGGGGCACGGCTGCAGGAACTGGAAGAGAACCAGAAGGTCCCAGGGAGAAAGACCGACGGAAGAGAGTCAGTCCTGTAGAAGTTGTGGTAGCCAGGAACTCCAGAGATAAAGAGCTAAGAAGCTGGAAGCCAGGCTTGGAGAGAGGTCTACGCTTGCCAGAAAGCACGGAGACCAGATTGAAAGGTACCAGAAGCTTTCAAGAGAAAGATTGCCAGAGAGACTGGGTCCTAAGGGAAATACCTGAGGAGGACACTTCCAGCTATGCCTATTACAGGAAACCAAGGTATGATGATTCTTTATTCATGAAGACAGGCTCAGCTGCTAGAAGCCCTTATAAAACAGATCCTCAGTTTAAAGGAAGAGAAAGCAGGCCAGAGTTTCACCAGCCAAGATATAGAGGCAATAAAACAGGCCATGCTCATTTAAGAACATTAGAACAACTGTATGGAAAACAAGGGAACAGAAATAGGGACTGGCCAGTGATAACAGCCAGAGAAAGCCCCAGCTGATAAGATAATAGTGATTTAGAACCGATGCAAGTGGAGCTTATAGACCCTATTCCCTCATCTCAGGAGGAATTGATGGATTGTTCCATGTGTGTTGTGGGTAGTTTGGAATCACTGCCGGAACTGTGAGCCAAACAGATATTACCTTAAGAAGTTTTCATATTTGTGCTGAATGAAAGAAGAATGTTCAGACATGTAATTTACTCCAATGTTGAAAGAATCCTTGGTTAAATTCCTTTCTACAACTGTGAAGATTATAACAGTTTACTTTGTACCTTGAGTTTGGTTTATGCCTGAAAAGAAGGACTTTCTTTAAATTTTGTAGCCCAACGAATCTTTTTGTGAAAAGGGAAATAAAAGCCGTATTCTCCCTCCATTTGGCTTACATGACTTATTTGCACCAGGAGCAGGACTACATAGACCAGGCTGCACCTGGCCTTAAAAAACCCTCCTCTCCTAAAATTAACTATATGCCCAACCTCCCCGTTCAGCCACCGGCCACCAGGGGAAGGTTGGCGACACTATGCTATCTCCAGGAACAAGCAGGAATGTAGTCTTCACATATGGGGACTCCCTAGCTACAGATGCCAGGGAGAGACCCCAGAAGTTGTGTGCCCCTGTGAAAGGGCTCCACTTCCCCCCATGGATCTCTGGCATCCTACCGGGAATGGTGGGTAGGAGATGACTAAGTATGGAACAGGTGTCGTAGAACAGCCTGACCAAACAAGGCATCCCGACGGGAGTCCTTGTCCAAGCAGTAATGGGCTGTGAAGGTATGAACCGAGGCCCAAGTAGCTGCTCGACAGATGTCGTCAATAGACACAGAGTGTAGATGAGCCATTGAGGCTGCCATGGCTCTCACATTGTGAGCTGTGACATGGCCTTCCAGAGAAAGGTTTTTACTCTGATAGGTAAAAGAAATACACTGTGCAATCCAATTAGACAATGTTCTCTTAGAGACTGGAAGTCCCAAATGAGAAGGATCAAAAGCAACAAAGAGTTGCGAGGACATTCTATGTTGCTGTGTCCTTTGTAAGTAAAAAGCAAGTGCTCTTTTACAGTCTAAAGTATGAAGATTCCTTTCTGCATTTTAAGCATGAGGCCTTGGAAAAAATACAGGCAGGTAAACTGCTTGGTTTAAATGAAAAGGTGAGACCACCTTTGGTATAAAGTGTGGATGAGTCCTAAGGACTACGTTATCATGATGGAACCTCGTATAAGGAGGATCAGTCACTAATGCTTGCAACTCACTAATGTGACGTGCTGATGTGATTGCAATGAGAAAGATAACTTTCCAGGAAAGGAACTTCAAGGAGGTAGTAGCTAAAGGTTCAAAAGGCGGCTTCATGAGCTGCCCAAGAACCAGATTCAGGTCCCATGCCACTGGAGGTGGCCTAATGGGAGGCTTAGTTAGAAGAAGGCTCCTCATAAATCTCGCTATGAGAGGATGAGAGGAAATAGGCTGCCCATTTAAAGGCTTTAAAGAAGCTGAAATAGTACTTAAATGGACTCTTACTGAGTTAGTCTTAAGTCCTGCATTAGATTAATGAAGGAGATACTCCAGTTATGATTCCAGAGGTATCGCAGAGGGGTGAAGACCCTTTTGCGAACACCATATGGAAAACCTTTTCCACTTGAAAGCATAAGAGCATCTTGTGGAAGGTTTCCTGGAAGCACAATGGACTTCCTTTACTTGCTGAGAAAGGTTAAGACCATAAAGGTCTAGGCTCTCAGCAACCAGGCCTTGAGATGCAGAGAGTGGGGATTGGGATGCCACAACATCCCGTCCTCCTGAGACAGGAGATCTGGAGCAGATCCTAACTCCAGAGATGGAGCTTGAGAGAGATGCAGGAGCAGAGGGTACCAGACCTGCCGTGGCCAATGTGGAGCTATGAGAATCACATGGCCTTTGTCTCTCTGAAGCTTGAATTGGGTTTTGGGAATTAGGGGAATGGGTGGAAAGGCATATAGGAAGTCCTGACCCCAATGGAGGAGGAAAGCATCCCTGGCCTGAGAACCCTGAGCTGGAATTCTGGAACAGAACCGGGGAAGTTTGGCATTCAATGGACTTGCAAAGAGGTCTATGTCCGGAGTTCCCCAAATTTGAAAAATTTTTGCTACCTGGTCTGCATGGAGAGACCATTTGTGTGGAAGCAGAACTCGACTGAGTCTGTCTGCCCATGAGTTTTGAATGCCTGGCAGATACACCGCAAGGAGATGAATCTGATGCTTTCTGGCGAGGGCCCATAGTTGCAAAGCTTCGTTGCAAAGCGACAGAGAGCCTGTTCCTCCCTGCTTGTTCAGATAGAACATAGCTACTTGATTGTCCGTCTGAATTAAGACTGTCTTGTAGCTGAGCTGGGTATGGAACATTCGAAGAACAAGGAAGATTGCTCTGAGTTCTAGGAGATTGATATGTAAGTGGGTCTCCTGTGGAGTCCAGGTGCCTTGGGTTGAGAGATCTTGCAGATGAGCTCCCCAACCCACCTGTGAGGCGTCTGTTATTAGAGTGACCTGGGGTAGGGGTTGCTGGAAAAGGGACCCCACCAACAGGTTTTGGGTTGACTGCCACCATTGTAGAGACAAAATAAGGCGACTTGTGTTTGCTATTTTGTCTGATAGGCAGCCTGATGCCTGAGTCCACTGAGTGGATAGAGTCCATTGGGCTGCTCTCATATGGAGGCGAGCATAGGGAACCACGTGCACGGTAGATGCCATGTGGCCTAGTAGTTGTAACATTTCCCGAGCAGTGAGATGAGTTTTTAACACTGCCTGGGAGGCTAACTGCACAATGTGAAGGCAGCGGGCCTGTGGAAGATAGGCCCTTGCTTTTCTGGTATCCAGCAAAGCTCCCATAAACTCTAGAGACTGAGTGGGAGTTAGACTGGATTTTGGGATGTTTATGACCAGGCCCAAATACTGAAGGATACGCATTGGGCAAGATAGGGAAATTCTGGCCTCTGACTCTGATGGGGCTCGAATGAGCCAGTCGTCTAAGTAGGGGAAGACGAATATTCCTAGAGTGCGAAGAAATGCTGCCACTACAGCCAAGCATTTCGTAAAATTCTTGGTGCCAAGGCCAGGCCAAAAGGAAGCACCCTGTATTGGTAGTGCTTTCCTTGAAAAAGAAAATGAAGGAATCTTCGGTGCGTTGGATGGATGAGAACATGAGTGTACGCATCCTTGAGATCTAGAGAACAAAGCCAATCCTGACTCTGAAGGTATGGCAGAAGAGTTCCTAGAGAAATCATCTTGAACTTCTCCTTGAACAAGAATTTGTTCAATTCTCTGAGGTCTAAAATGGGTCTGTGTCCTCCTGTTTTCTTTGGAATAAGGAAATAGGGGGAGTAAAACCCTGTACCCTGTTGGGAAATGGGTACGTCTTCTATTGTCCCGTAGGCAAGAAGTAAATTGACCTCTTGACCTAACTGATTTTCGAGTGAAGTCTGAGAAATGAACCGTCTTACAACTGTAGGAGGGGGCATGTTGAGGAAATGAAGCTTGTACCCCTCTCTTACAATGGAAAGAGTTCATTCTTCTGCTGTTATCTGCCCCCATCTGGGGGCAAAATGACACAACCTTCCGTTCAGGGCCAGGAAGGCCAAGTTCACTCGATGGGAGTCAAAGCCCCTGTGGAGGCTGAGTCTGCTGGGTCGGTTGAGGCTTAGCAGTCTTTGATTTCCTTTGCTTTGGGGGCTGCTGTCCCTTTCGGGCAGACTGACCTGCAGAATGTACCTGCTGGGTATAGGAGGGGTAAAACCTCTTCTTTTTAGAGAAGTATGGTTTCTTGTAGGATTTTCTCCTTGCAGGATCAGCTGTAGCCTTGGATAGTCTATCCAAAGTGGTGTTATCAGCATCCAGCTCATTAGCTTTCTCTTGCCAATTTTTGCCAAAGAGATTTTCGCCTGTTGAAGGGATATTCCCCAGTTTGTCCTGTACCCAGAGTTCTAAGTCAGATTCCTGGAGCCAGGCAATCCTGCGAGCACCTATGGCAATGGCAGAGGTTCTGCTTATGCACTCAAAGCAGTCAAAAGCTGCACGATTAACAAACTTGGAAACATCCTGGGCATGTTTGACAAGTGTAAGATAATCCTGCCTCTTATCATCAGGAAGGAGAGGGCTCATAAGCTCTAGATCTCCTGTAACCTCCTTAAGGAACATTCCCATGTATAAGATGTAGGAACTAATCCTGGCAGAAAGAATAGAGGCCTGGAAAGTTCGACGCCCAAAGGTATCAAGAGTCCTACATTCACGTCCTTGAGGATTAGATGCATGTCTTTTTGCACTCTTGATCCTTCTCATAGCTGACTCCACCACTATGAAGTGGTGTGGCAACTGAGTTTTCTGAAATCCAGGACAAGGAGGCACTCGATACATGGTATCCAGCCTACAGGAATGAGGAGAGGTGGTAAGAGGTGTTTCCCACATTCTTAACATGAGATCATGCAAGATCTCATGAATAGGCAAAGTAGCCGCTTCCTTGGGAGCTTTAGGATATTGTAAAATCTCCAACTCCTTTGCTCTGAGCTCTGTTTCAGGAGCCACTGTGATGGAAAGACCTCTAGCCACCTCCCTGATGAAATCCTGAAAGGATATATCCTCTAGAGGAGACATCCTATGTTTAGGAGAAGGCGGCTCCTCAGAGAGAAGTACTCCAGCATCGACAGAGCTGTCAGAGTCCTCAGAGTCATCAGAGGATTCAAAATATCTTCTGTCCGGGTGCTCTTGTAAGGCACGATACCGGTACCGGAGGGGTCCGGTACCGGCCTTTCAATACCGGAGGAAATAGCATGACTCGGTGTTGGTAGCACACTCGCCGATATCAATGCTGTCAGTACCGGTACCGATAGCGGTGCCGGAACCGGTGTTGATACCGGTTGAACTGTCTGAAGCGGACCCGAAGGCACCGATGCCGCAAGGAGAGCGGCCAGACTGCGTTTAATAGCCAGTAATCTCTGGTCAATTGACGCTGCCAATGCCTGGGTGTCGGTACCGGACGAAGCGGCCGGTACCCCAGAGCATGGCACCAGTAGTTCTGCCAAGGTTGAGGCCTTGAGAACATCCTGGAGCCCCGATAGTGCTTTAGAAGCCGAAGCCTCCCGCCGGGGCAATTTTGCCGGTACAAGTCCCTCAAGGGCAACGCCAGAGGCATCTCAATGCTTGGAAGGAGATCTACCCTTTGAGGATCGGCCAGATTTATGTTTGGTTACCTGAGATCCATGGGAGGAAGACGAAACCCTGGAAGATGTCGATGCCACGGATGCTGCATCGGAGGGAAAAAGGGTGCTAAGCTTAGCAGCTCGGTTTTGCCGATCCCTCTTCAACATCATCCCACAGGCAACACACTCCGAGATGGAGTGGTCAGGACCTAAACATTTGAGGCACCACTCGTGAGTGTCGGTGACGGAGATTTTACTGCCACACTTGGAACACTTTTTAAAACCCGAAGCAGGTTTTTCCATGTTGAGGAAAAAATTGGGCCTAATGCCCAAAATGGCACGTGGCACCCGAGAGAAAAAAGGTTGGAAATCCAGAAAAAGATTACAAAGTTTTTTGTGGGGTTTTTTTGAGAAAGAAAGAAAGAACCGGCGGTATCGGTATAGCGTCGAGGAAGGCCGACGCTACCACAAAAATGAATGAAAAAGATGGGATAATTTCTGCGGTGACAGGAAAACGATCTGCTGGCTCCGCAGAAAACGAAGAACTGGAGAGAGGCAGTTGGGAAAGGCGGGAAGGCAGCACGCAGGCGCTGTGGGATGCTCCCAAAAGCTTTCTAATTGGATGCTGGTGAGCGTTCCCGCGCAGGCTCCGTCGGTACCGACGATACCCATATGTGAAGATTACATTCCTGCTTGTTCCTGGAGATAAGGTTTTCAGTGATTTTTACTGCTTCTTTTATCAGGAGGAGGCTGACCCGGGACCTGAGGGGAAGCGTTTCTTGGAGGAATGCGGGCTTCCCACGCTGATAGAGGATCAAATAGCTGAGCTGAATGGCCCTATTACTCCACTGTAAGTACAGCGGACCATAAAAGGTCTGAAAATGGGGCGCGCTGCAGGCCTAGATGGATTCCGTAGCGAATTTTACAAGATAATGACAGATAACATAACGTTGCCGTTCATGGAGTACTTCTCTGATTGGATCGCCCGTGGCAGCTTCCCTTTTGAATCTCACTAGGCGTTGATCACAGTCTTGCCTAAGCCTAGCCAGAACCCCCTAGTACCAGGATCATATAGACCGCTCTCGTCGTTAAATGTAGACAAAGATAATGTCAAAGATACTGGTAGATAAGCTAGCGGTATATTTGCCCAAGTTAATTCACGATAATCAAGTGGGCTTTGTGCATGGCAGATGTGTTACAGCAGGAGTTAGAAGAGTGCTCAGCTCCATATACGTTAGCCTCCAGGAATCCCGGTCAACTATGATGGTTAGTTTTGATGCCGAGAAGGCCTTTGACCAGGTGAATTGAGGGTTTATGTACCAAGTCTTGGAAAAAATTGGCATTAGAGGACTCTGCGACGACGGTGGTCCAGCTGCTATAATCCCCGAGGCAAGGTGCTGATTAATGGCCAGATGACAGCAGACTTTCCTCTCAGACGGGGCACGCAGCAGGGGTGTCCCCTCGCACCCTTATTATTCATTTTGACATTAGAACCCCTACTATGCCGCATCCATATGGCCTCGGATTTGAAGGGGATCCAAAAAGGTCTAGCGGAGTTCTGAGTGGCGGTAATGACCTGTTGGTCCACCTTGAAAATCCTGAACAGCGCCTAATTCTTAAACTTACATGTGGAAAGCTCTCGGGGTTTAAATTAAATCTTGATAAGTCAGAGGCACTCCCACTGGTTCTCTCTCTTCACCAATGATGGAGCGGAATATTCCTGCTCAAGTGGGCTGAAGGGTACTTCAAATATTTAGGAATCCACCTCCCGGCCAAGCTCACTACAGTGTTATGTTGCAAGTCTTCTGGAGGATATCAAGAAGTGAGTCCAACGTTAGCAGGACCTTCCCTTATTGCTGGGCGTCAGGATAGCACTCTTTAAAATGGTCATCTTCCTGAAATGGCTATATACACTCCAGATGCTCAAAAAGAAAGATTTGTGGCAATTGGAACAGCAGATCAACATTTTACTGTGACAAGGGCGCAGACCACAGGTGAAGCTGGCTGTTTTGCAGAGAACGTGGGCAGAAGGGGGAATGGGGGTTTCCAGATATCCGAAGATATAATATGGCATGTGCACTGTGGAATGTGAGGGACTGGGATCTGGCAGACTAAACCCCTATGGAATGGAACCAGGCCATAGTGGCCCCGAATCACTTACGATATATTCTGCACAAAATTGAACTAGGCTACCTCAAATACAAAAGAGTGTAATCTTTCAATCGGCCCGCACTGCATAGAAACACATCTGTAGAGAATGCAAAGCATCTAGTTCTCCACATCTGCCCTTGTGTGGAAACAGTGCATTCACCCTGGGAATTGGGAGCAATGGGAACGCCTAGGGCTCACTAATGTTGAGCATGTGATGGAAGAGTCAGGGACCCCACTTTCCTTCTCTGAGCTTAGAGATAGTTTTGGGTTACCTGGAACCCACATCTTTTCTTATCTGAAGATCCAGAGCTACATCCACACCCTACCGAGAAAAGCTCCAAGGTCAAGTTATGTTCCTATTTTGAAGAGATACTCATGGGCGGGGGATCAGAGTCCACAATACGCACCTGCACCAGACCCTGGCAGGCTTAATGCCAGAATCTGAGGAAGAGGGATTTGTGATGGCCTGGACAAGTGACTTAGGAGGACAAGTCTCAAATGAGGACCTCTTAAACTCATTAGGGGAAATCCCAAAGCTGATCATTTCTGTGACCTTCGTGACATGCAATTTAAGCTATGTCAACGCCCTCACCACTCGCCTCTAGTTTTAGAGGGGCGTGTTTATTGGAGGAACCTTCTCCTATCAGCCTTAGCAGCCTATTTCCTTGTGGTGTCTTCTGGGAAATGTAGTACTGCTAAGATGTGTTTGTGCTTCAGGTATAAAGTTGTAGTTAAGGCCACCGAGGTAAGGCATATAACAGAAAATTTATTTCGCACAAAAAAAGATTCAAAGTACCAGATACAGGATTATTTCTGTAGGATTTGCTTAAGGTAAATTGGCTTCTTGCCGTTTCACAGTTCAAACCACAGGTGGATAACAAGCATGAATCACAGCTTCCTGCTTATCCTTATATTTCAGTAAACTTCCCTTTTAAAAACATATGGGGAATTTACCACCACACTGCCTGTTTCTTATGATTACCTTTTCAAGGAGGATAATTCTTTCAGGACTGGCTTTTCCTCAAGACTTCATGTCTAAAGCTTGGCACAGAGTGCAATCCATAAGGATGTCTTTTTCCCCCAACTCTGCCACTGGCTCTCCCAGCTACATGGGTTCTGGCTCACCCACCCGGTCAGACTGCTCAGCTGACAACCTCGCCGGTGCTCTGAGAGCTTCTCCACTTCCTGGCTCCAAGCTCTGCTGCCAACCCATTGCAGGGAATTCAGCCCTCTCAGCTCCTGGTAGCTCGGCTCTTCTGCATGAGTCAGCACCTTCTCTACCTCCTTCTCTTCTCCGGTCTCTGCCTTCTCCTCCCTCTCATCCTTTCTCTCTTCCTTTCTCCCTGTCTGTATACTTTAGCATAGGCTTATACCTCCAGGGTTCTAGCCCCACCTCCTTCCTTCCCAGGTGTTGGCAATCCCCCTGCCTTCTGGTATTTGAGTAATCAGGGAACTTGTTGAAGTAAGGGTTTTGGACCTCGTGCCCGTAATCTCTCTCTCTTACTCTATTAGGCACTGCATGAAACCTGTTCCAGCTGGGGTTTTCCTGGTTCTTAGGTGTGGCTGTGGCTTTCTCACCCTGCACTCCTAAAAGGGGACCCTTTACTAGGGTGAATTCTTTACGTTTCTCACCTCCCCCATACTCAGGATAGATGACCTTGCCACAGCTATTACGACAGTTATACTACGCCCTGCATCACACATGGAGGGCAGGACTGATATTGACTGATTCATGTCCTATATGTGACGTACCCTTGGTGACCCTTGGAAATATGCTGTGGCATTGTGCAGTGATAGCATAGTTAGTCACCTGTAACAGGTGTTCTCCAGGGACAGCAGGAATCAGTCCTCACATATGGGTGATGTCGGCGCCGATGGAGCCCTCGTGCGAAGCAATTCCCCAGCGTTCAAAGAAAGCCTTTGGGATTGCATCGCGCATGCGCGATCCCCTTCCCACCCAAGGGTGCCATCTTGTTCAGTCAGATGACATAGCTAAAAAGACGGCAAAATGAATAAAAATCAATAGTAGGACTGCAACTCCAGGGGAGGAGGGAGGGTCGTGAGGACTGATTCCTGATGTCCCTGGAGAACACCTGTTACAAGTGAGTAACTACGCTTTCTCCAGGAACAAGCAGGAAGTCAGTCCTCACATATGGGACTCTCTAGCTATGAGCTACCGAGAACCCCTAGCTGAAAAATGGCTCCCTCTAGAAGAGCCGCAGCAGCTGTGATAGGAATTCAGCGGAGACGCCACACTCCCGGTAGCCTGACACCAGAGGGCCGAAGGGTAGGAGTTGCCTAAACCTCAAACAAGTTATGGAGTACCACCTGGCCGAAAGCACTGTCCCATCGGGACTCTCCATCCAAGCAGTAATGGGCTGCAAAAGTCTGGATTGAAGACCAGGTTGCGGCCCGGCAGATATCCACCAGCGGAACAGAGCGGAAGTGAGCCACTGATACGGCCTTAGCCCTGACACAGTGGGCCGTGACTCGACCCTGCAAGGTCGGCTGCTCTGTACGCCCAGACAATGCAGTCTGCCACTCAGGTGGACAACATACGCTTGGAGACAGGTAGCCCCAGTTTACTGGGCTCATAAGAGACGAAGAGCTGGGCAGCCCTTCAATGTCCCTGCGTACGTTACAGGTAGAAGGCTAATGCCCTCTTACAAATCAAGGGTATGCAGAACCGCTTCTGCCCGGCTGGCATGAGGTCTGGAAAAGAATGTCGGAAGAACCACCTCTTGGTTGAGGTGGAATGGAGACCCCACTTTTGGAAGAAACTCGGGATGGGTGCACAGTACCACCCTGTTCCTATAAAACCGTGTGTACGGTCTTTCTGACACAAAAGCTTGTAGCTCACTCACTCCTCTAGAAGATGCGAGTGCCACCAGGAAGAGCACATTCCAGGAGAGGAAGCACAGATGGCAAGCAGACATTGGCTCAAAAGGTGGGCGAGTAAGTTGTTGAAAGACCACATTCAAATCCCACTCGGTTGCCGGGGGACGAACCGGGGGTTTTAGTAGAAGTAGACCTCTGAGGAATCTGGACACCAAGGGGTGAACCGAAAGAGGTTAGCCTTCCACTGGAGAGTGGTGTGCTGACAAAGCACTCAGGTGGACCTGGACAGAATTAGACTTGAGGCCTAATTCTGAGAGGTGAAGCAGATACTGTAATACCACCGGTACTAGACAAGAGAAAGAGTTCTCGTTGTGCTGGTTACACCAAGCTTCAAACCTACGCCACTTGAAGGCATAGGTTTTCCTAGTGGACTGCTCCTTGAGGCCAGTAGAACTTCTTCCACGTTCTTAGGCAGGAGGAGAGAAGCCAGTACTACCCTTTCAGCAGCCATGCCATCAGGTTGAGGGACCTGAGGTTGGGGTGTAAGAGAGCCCTGCTCCTGGGACAGGAGGTCGGGCTGCGTCCCCAGAGGAAGTGGGGTTTCCACCGCCAGCTGGAGGAGAAGCGGAAACTAAGGTTGCCTTGGCCATCTGGGGGCTACCAGGATGACTGGGAGTGTGGCTGTCTGGAGCAAAAGTTGTGCAACTGATGATTCTGCGGACCGGCAAAGAGATTTATGTCCGGACGTCCCCAGCACTGGAAGATCTGCTGGGCTACTTCCGGATTCAGTTGCCACTCGTGAGGTTGGAGAATTCTGCTTAGCTTGTCCGCTAAGTAGTTCTTCTGACCCGGCAGGTAAATTGTTTGAGAGACATACCTTGTCAGATTGCAAAGGAACAGAGGTCCAGTGTCTCCTGACACAGTATGCGGGAACCTGTGCCTCCCTGCTTGTTCACATAGAACATAGCCACCTGGTTGTCTGTCTGTACTACGACAGACTGATGTGAGAGAACATGAGGGAAGGTTTGAAGAGCTAGGCATATCGCCCGGAGCTCTAAGAGGTTGATTTGTTGTGTCTTCTCTTGAGGAGACCACAACCCTTGAGTGCATAAGTCCTGGCAATGGGCTCCCCAGCCCAGCAGGGATGCATCTGCCATCAGCACTCTTGTGTACGAGGGAGGCTGGAAATGCACTCCCTCGAGCAGGTTGGATGGCTGAAGCCACCAAGTCAATGACTTCAGTAGTCGTTCGGACACTGTGATCCTGTCTCTGAGTCTTCCTGTGGCTTGTGTCCACTGATCCCCGAGGCACCACTGAGCTGTTCTCATGTGGAGACGGGCATTTGGGGTCACATGAACCGTGGAGGCCATGTGTCCGAGAAGGCGCAGAAAGTGCTTTGCTAATATCTGAGACTTGTGGGTGATGTGGTGTACCAGCTCCAAAAGTCTCTGAGCTCTGCCTTCTGGCAGGTAAGCTTTCGCTTGAATGGTGTCTAACCTTGCGCCTATGAACTCTAAGTTTTGAGTGGGGAGCAAAGTGGACTTTGCTAGATTTATGACAAAGCCTAGATGCTGCAGGATGTTGATAGTGCGAGCCATGGCTTGTTGGGCTTCTTGAGGCAACGGGGCCTTGATGAGCCAGTCGTCCAAGTACGGGAAGACAAATATTCCCTGGTTCCAGAGGCAGGCCACCACTACCGCCAGATATTTAGTGAATACTCTGGGGGCAGAGGCTAGACCGAATGGAAGTACTCTGTACTGAAAACAGTTTCCTCCCACTACAAATCTGAGATATTGCCTGTGGTCTGGATGTATGAGGATGTGTGTATAAGCATCCTTCAGGACTAAAGAGCATAGCCAGTCTCCCTGGTGGAGATAAGGCAGCAATATTCCAAGGGAAAGCATCTTGAACTTTTCCCTCACCAGGAACCTGTTTAAGTTTCGCAGGTCGAGGATAGGCCTGAGGCCTCCTGTTCTCTTTGGTATCAGGAAATACCTAGAGTAAAAGCCTTGTCCTAGCAGGCTGTGGGGCACTGGCTCCACTGCCCGATCCTCTAGAATACCAGCCAACTCCTGTAAGAGAAGGTTCCTGTGTAGAGGGGTTCTGAGAGGTTCTCCTGGAAAGAAGGAGGGAGGTACCTGGTTGAAGTGGAGCAAATAGCCCTTTTGGACTATTTGCAAGACCCAGGCATCGGTGGTGATTGCAGGCCATCTGTGGGTGTGCAGTGTGTGATGGCGGGAGTGTAGCTGAGTCTATAGCTTGGGAAGAAAAACAGTCATTTACCTTTAAGGAGAGAGACAGGCAAGAAAGCAGTAGCCCTCAAACTGCAGGCAGAGAGAAAAAAACACACGTAGTTGCTGAGTGCAGACCACACCCAAGCTCTGCTAATCCAGAGGCAAGCTTGGGAGTTAATAAGAAACACCTGGGGGAAGGGCAGTGCACGGGAGTTCAGGCACACTCTTATAAACCCCAGGGAATAGAAGGACAGGAGAGCACCAGGAAAACAGAAGGAAAGAGAATCACCAGAGACAGCACCAGAGAGGATTCCAGAGGGAAGCAGCACACAGGAAGGCAGCATACTGGGAAGGAAGCTGTGAGAGAGAGTCACATGAGAGGCCTAACCAGGGAGAACGCTGGAGAAAGCAGTGGGGTTTTCAGAGGTGAAAGCCACGACCCAGAAGGAAACCAGTACTGCAGGGGAACTGCATCTGGTTCTGGAGACAGGAAAGCTGTGCCTGGGAGGAGTGCTGACGAGGAGCAAGATACAGTAGCAGCAGTTTGTGAACCTGCTGGGAAACTGCCAGCTCCAAAAAAGGTGCGTGAATAAACCTGTAACAAAAAGTAACTTGAGCCAGTTAGAGGCATTGTGTCAGTTACTGAAGGGAAAGAATTTCCACGTGCTTGGGGAAAAACCTGGGCATAAGGAAAAGTCTCACTGGAGGAAAGTGTTAAAGTTTTTAGAAGATATTAAGCCTGAGCTTTTGCAGAGTGACTTGAAATCAGAGTTACCAGACTCAAGTTATGAGGAGATGTAAATAGATCCTTATGAATCTGACAAGGAGTCAGATGATTCATTAATGGACTGTTCTCTATGTAAGAAGACGGAATAAGGAGTTGCTGGTTTGAAAAGGAGAAAGTCCTAAAGCCTAAAAATGTTCTACAAAGCAGAGAGAGGAAACAGGGATAATATTGCTTAGCTAGAGTTTGCTAAGAATCCTGTTTTATCTGAAGAAAAGAAAATTTTCTTTTGGGTTTTGTAAAAAGAATGAAAAACTTTATTTTGAATGCTGAAAGTTTTTGGGAGAAACAGCTACATGTGTTTGAAAGTTAATTGAAGCATTTACAGTGCCTTGTTTTGGATAAAAGGTCTTTGGAATCTTGTTTGGAGAAAAAAAACTTATTTTTGTTATGCGTTGAGCCTTTAAATGCTCTTTAGGAAAAGGAAATAATAAATTCTTGTGTTTGCCTTGAAAACCCTCGGGTCTCAACATTATTGTCTTGAAACCACACAACTACAACTCCCAGAAGCCTCGGCCCTGGGAAAACTCCAACCATTCTTTATTTAAAAGGACAATACAAAGGCAGGTCCGTGCCTATAGGTGGTTGCCTGGGCACGGGTTGTGACAGGTGGCATAGTTTTGAGGATTGCTTCCTTTTTCCACGCATGTGCCAAAAATATTGTAACCACGCAAGAACTTCCACAGAAGACCTGTGATAAACGCCGAAGCCCTGCGGAGGATTTAAAAACAGAGTTGCAGCGGAGGTCAGAGCTGGAGTCGGGAGGACAAGCGGTGTTCTTCATTGCTGATGAGCTTGACTCTACACCTGTATCAGGTAACCCATGAATAAGGGGGTTGTAATAGGATACTGGTGCAGAGGTAGCAGTGGTTGGCAGAAGCCTGAGAAGGAGCTGTTGTTTTGTTAGTGCCGCACTTGGTGGTGTTTTCTCTTTTCTTCTTGTTGCAGCACAGACACCAACATGCTGTTCATAGAACACTATGGACACATCACATAACCCCAGAGAATGTATAACAGCACATGACCCCGCCTAAACGATGTATGTATGGAAAATGTATTTAGAACCACTGTATATAGCCCACTTTGTACATAGCTCATACCAATCTAGCACACAATACAACACTCACCCAACTAAATTTCACCCTCACTGCATGTATAACACACTCACCTTACCCGATTGTTTGCTGTGATACCACCTTGATTATTAAGATAAGGCGGTTTAGAAATACTGTTAAATAAAAATAAAAATAAATAAAAACATGGAGTGTAAAGAGCTTCTTCAATGGATGGCCGGACAATTCGAGATACAACGCGAAATGTCCATACAGGCTCAGGAGCAGACTGCTGCAGTGATGCAGGCGCAGCAGAAGCCCCCTCTGGACATGATGGGAGCTTGGCTGGGAGCGCAGGAGAAAACAGCGGAGCCAGCACGGACAGTTCCAGGTCCCATGGGAGCTTTGCATGGGCTAGGGTCACGTTATAGTGAGACATTCTCATTTGGTCAGCTTACTCAGAATGATGACATTGATGACTTTATAGAGGCGTTTGAGAGGGTAGCACACATAACCGGTTGGCCTAAGGACCAAAAGGCAGTGCGCCTGGCCACCTCCCTTACCGGAGAAGCGTTGGCAGCGTACAGGGCCATGCCTGTAGCCTTGGCCGGCGATTATGAGCTAAAGAAGGCTATAAGAGACCACCTAGGTCTAACGCCCATGGTTTATCATCGTCTCTTGAGAAGCAGTAAGTTAAAGCCTGGTGAAACACCAAGGGCTCTCTGCCAGAGAATTAAGAGTTTGGCATTGAAATGGTTGACACCAGAGGCGAGAACTATAGAATTCATTATAGATTGCATTGTATTGGAACAGTTTATGGCCGCAGTCCCGAAGGACATACAAACCTTCCTGATCCTACAAAACTGCCGGAACACCAATGACGCGACCTTGTTGGCCGAGTGCTTTATAGAAGCGGAATTGGCAGGCCAAGAGAAAGGGGGTGTTTCAAAAACAGCAGAGTTGGTACTATCAGAAAGGAAGGTAAGGCTAAGGATGGAGGAAATGAAATTGTGTATGTCAATGGATAAAAACTGCTATACACGGAAAAAATGTTTTTCATGTGGTAGTGAGGGACATCTAAAAAGAGACTGTAGAGCAAAGACAGCTTTGATAACAGCCCATTCCAAGGAGAGTAGGGAAGGGTTTCTTTTGGCTGTGGAGGTAGAAGGTATCACTACTGAAGCCTTGCTAGATTCAGGAGCAGATCAAAGCATGATCTCTCGCAAACACTGGCAAGAGATCGAATCTCACTATAATCAGGTCTCAAAACAACCTGAGGGAAACGTGAAGATCAGGTGTATTCATGGCACAGCATCATTTTACCCCATACACAAAGTACTAGTAAAGGGTCTAGGGATAAAGAGAAAAATTCCTGTAGCCATAGTGCCCAGATTACCACACACCCTGGTATTGGGGAGGGATTGGCCCCAATTCAGGAAAGGGCTGGAAGAGGGGTTGTATCAAAAGGTGGGTATGGTATCTACCCGAGCGCAGTCTAGGACCTTGGGGGAGGAAGAAGAACTCCCCGATGAGGGGGTAGAGGATCTGCCGTCTCATGAGGACTTGATAACTCCCTCTGTGGGTAAAAGGGGAGAGGGGAAAAACACCGAGAGAGGCAGTGTAGGTCTCAGAATAGGGCCAAACTAGAAGCCGGACAAGAGATACCTAGGGTCCCGGCCGAACTAGTAGAAAAATTTCCATCATTTCCCAAGGAGCAGAAGGCTGATCCCGCTCTTTTACGGGCTTTTGAGCACGCCCGAGAGGGGTCAAAAACCCTACCAAAATTTTTTTTTAGACGGTGATGTGTTATACCGGGAAAGTTTAGATCCCCAAAGAGGGAATATCCGGAAGCAACTCGTAGTTCCTACCACATTCAAGACACTGGTTTTAAGACTAGCGCATGACCATCCGGTAGGAGGTCATAAGGGAACGCACGGCAAGCTGGACCAGATTCTAGCTCGCTTTTACTGGCCCGGAGTTTTTAAAGAAACCTCCAGATTTTGCAAGTCATGCCCTTCATGCAAACGGGTCACTGCGATCCGTCCACCAGAGGTACCTTTGTTACCCATGCCAGTGATATCGGAGCCCATACATAGACTGGCCATGGATATAGTGGGACCACTGATAAGGACACCTCGGGGGGTTCCAGTATATGCTAGTCATAGTGGACCAAGCTACGAGATTTCCATGGGCCATTCCACTTCGTAATATATCGGCAAAAACAATAGCCTCTGAAGTGGTGAAGTTATTCTGCAAGGTGGGATTTCCATGGGAAATCCTAACCAAGAAAGACAGTAACTTTATGTCGCGGTACCTTGCCCAAGTCTGGGATGCATTTGGAATCCATCACATTAGAACAGCTGCCTATCACCCGCAGTCAAATGGACTGGTGGAGAGGCAGAACCAGACGTTGAAGAAAATGTTGAGGAGAGGTTTGGAGGGGAACATGGCGGACTGGGATATGATGCTCCCTTTTGTTCTGTATGCCTGTAGAGAGCGGAAACAGGCATCTTTGGGCACTTCTCCATACGAGTTAATGTATGTGCGGGGCAACTTAGATATATTGCGGGAACAGTGGGTTGAGCCTGCCGTAGGAGAAATAGGGATACCCCAGTTCTTGAGGGATCTGAGAGGAAGGTTACACCGAACGCCCCAAGCGGCAGAGGAGAATTTAAAGGCCAGCCAGACACGCCAGAAGAACTATTATGACCGACACACAAAGCCTCGCCAACTAGAGATAGGGGAAAAGGTAATAGTAATAGTGGCGGGGGCCAGTCCTAAATTTGAAAGTAAATGGAAGGGGCCCTATAGGGTAGCCGAACAGGTGGGTCCTGTATCTTACTCGGTAGTAAATAGGAGAGAGCTGCAACAGGCCTATCATATCAATGTGTTGAGACCTTGGCATGAGCGGATAGCATTGGCTCATTTGGCAGCGAAAGAACGGAAGGTGGATAGGTGGCAGACAGGCCTTCACATCCCAGCGAGAATTACGAGCTGTGCGGATTCTGTTACGCCAGCCCGTAATATCTTAAGGGGGGGATGTGTGATGGCGGGAGTGTAGCTGAGTCTATGGATTGGGAAGAAAAACAGTCATTTACCTTTCAGGAGAGAGACAGGCAAGAAAGCAGTAGCCCTCAAACTGCAGGCAGAGAGAAAAAAAAACACACATAGTTGCTGAGTGCAGACCACGCCCAAGCTCTGCTAATCCAGAGGCAAGCTTGGGAGTTAATAAAAAACACCTGGGGGAAGGGCAGTGCACGGGAGTTCAGGCACACTCTTATAAACCCCAGGGAATAGAAGGAAAGGAGAGCACCAAGAAAACAGAAGGAAAGAGAAGCACCAGGGAGACGGAAGGAAAGAGAATCACCAGAGACAGCACCAGAGAGGATTCCAGAGGGAAGCAGCACACAGGAAGGCAGCATACTGGGAAGGAAGCTGTGAGAGAGTCACACGAGAGGCCTAACCAGGGAGAACGCTGGAGAAAGCAGTGGGGTTCTCAGAGGTGAAAGCCACGACCCAGAAGGAAGCCAGTACTGCAGGGGAACTGCATCTGGTTCTGGAGACAGGGAAGTTGTGCCTGGGAGGAGTGCTGATGAGGAGCAAGACATAGTAGCAGCAGTTTATGAACCTGCTGGGAAACTGCCAGCTCCAAAAAAGGTGCGTGAATAAACCTGTAACAAAAAGTAACTTGAGCCAGTTAGAGGTATTGTGTCAGTTACTGAAGGGAAAGAATTTCCATGTGCTTGGGGAAAAACCTGTGCATAAGGAAAAGTCTCACTGGAGGAAAGTGTTAAAGCTTTTAGAAGATATTAAGCCTGAGCTATTGCAGGGTGACTTGAAATCAGAGTTACCAGACTGAAGTTATGAGGAGATGCAAATAGATCCTTATGAATCTGACAAGGAGTCAGATGATTCATTAATGGACTGTTCTCTATGTAAGAAGATGGAATAAGGAGCTCCTGGTTTGAAAAGGAGAAAGTCCTAAAGCCTAAAAATGTTCTACAAAGCAGAGAGAGGAAACAGGGATAATATTGCTTAGCTAGAGTTTGCTAAGAATCCTGTTTTATCTGAAGAAAAGAAAATTTTCTTTTGGGTTTTGTAAAAAGAATGAAAAGCTTTATTTTGAATGCTGAAAGTTTTTGGGAGAAACAGCTACATGTGTTTGAAAGCTAATTGAAGCATTTACAGTGCCTTGTTTTGGATAAAAGGTCTTTGGAATCTTGTTTGGAGAAAAAATCTTATTTTTGTTATGCGTTGAGCCTTTAAATGCTCTTTAGGAAAAGGAAATAATAAATTCCTGTGTTTGACTTGAAAACCCTCGGGTCTCAACATTATTGTCTTGAAACCACACAACTACAACTCCCAGAAGCCTCGGCCCTGGGAAGACTCCAACCATTCTTTATTTAAAAGGACAATACAAAGGCAGGTCCGTGCCTATAGGCAGTTACCTGGGCACGGGTTGCGACAAGTGCCAACCTTCCTCCTGTGCAAGGCCTCACCCCTGGCTGGAGAGAGACTATGCTGTGGCAGTCAAAAAACCCCTACCGGCTGGGAAGGAGCCAGTGCCTGGGGGTCTTCTGCTTACGTGGGCCATGCCCCTGTTGGGGAGCCGGGGAGGCCTGGTGAGTGGGGTAGTTGCCATAAGCAGTACCCTTCCTCGGGAAAAAGATCTTTGTACCTGGGCCCTTCTTTTTGGAAGGGGCAGAAGTCTTTTTTGAGAGTCTTGTCCGGGTCAAGTACTCGGTCTCGATTTCAGCAGCCTTCTCAGTCATGGGTTTGCCAAAAAGGTTGTCACCTTGGCAAGGGACATCGACCAACTTGTCCTGAACCCATGGCTCTAGGTCAGATGACATTAGCCAAGCCTGGCATCGGGCACCGATGCCGGCTGCGGCTAACTGGGCCGAAGCCTCAAAGCCGTCATAGGCTGCTCGAGCACTCCCAAATCCCCGTGGACAAGTTCTTGAAATGCTGCAAGGGTTCCTCGGAGAGGCCAGCAGAGAACTCGGCAATCTCTTTTGCCAGGTCTCGTAAGTACATGCCCATGTACAGCTGGGTAGGTTTGAATACGGCATGATAGCATCGAGCCCTGGTAGCACTTTCTGCCGAGGGTGTCCAGGTTCCGGGCCTCCCTGCCAGGGGGCACCTTGGAGTGCGTTGTCTGGCACTTGAGCCTGTGCATGGCCGATTCCACAACCATGGAGTTGTGCAGCAGTTGTGCCTTTTCGAACCCATGGCTCTTGCGGCCTCGATATATGGAATCGACCCGCTTGCTGAGAACTGGCATCGAGACTGGTGACTCCCACATGCGGAGCATCAGCCGTTCCAACATCGGAGGAATCGGTACCGTAAGGGCTTCCCGAGGGGGAAAATCATACTGGAGGGCTTCAAGCTCTTCAGCTTGAGGCTCCTCCTCGGTGTCCGCTGGGAATGCCAAAGCCTTGGACATGTCCCTGACGAAGTCCAAGAACCAGGTATCCTCTCGGGGGGACCTTCTCCGAGGTGCAGACCCCCCAGCAAGTCCGATGGGACACACCGGGTCTGGTGGGTGTCCGGGGACTCTTCATCTTCTGTTTCCCATGCTGAGTCCTCCGAAGAGGAATCAATGGGCTCCGGCCGTGCAGGCTTCAATCTCAACTGCCCCGACGCTGAGGGCACCGACCATCGACGACCTCGGTCCCGAACGGGAAATCGAGGGAGACCTTGGCCGAGGAGCGACTCGAGCTCGAAGAGTCTCGAGGATCGGCTCGGCCTCCGGGGTCGACTTGGACGTCGAGGTCCCAGTGGCCGGGGCAGACGGACCGGTGAGACCGGCCATCAGTGCCCGCTGCTGCTCCATGAAGGCAGACATGCTGCGCTCCAAGGCCGTCATCCTGAGACCGAGCTCAGAAGACTCCACAACCTCCGGCTCGGGTCCCGACGCCATTGGGCCCAATGCCGGTTCTCCCGAAGGAGAGTCAACGAGGACAACAGCAGTTACCTTCCTTGGCGTCTCCGGCTCCATGCGAGGTAGTTTTGCAGGGCGCTCCGGCTCCGAGGACCCGGAGCAGCGGTCAGGACTCCACGACCTGGTCTGCGAGGGCCCAGTCCGATCAGAGGCATTCAACGACGACGCCCTCGCAAGTTTCTACTTCTTCCGGTGTTCCCGCGAGGGAGACTCCCGCTGAGAAGACCCACGACGATGCTTGGAGTCAGACAGCTCCCGAGACGTCGAAGCTTCTGACGAGGTACGGACCCGGGTGGATTCGGACTCTGAGAAAATCCTTTCACGCTGCTGCTGCCTCCTTCTAATTGCCTTAGAGGACATTTTGCTGCATGGGCCACAGGCCTTCGGGTCATGGCCGCCCCGAGACAGCGGAGATAGCAGTCATGTGTGTCGGTGAGAGACATTAATTTTTTACACCGATCACACTTTTTAAACCTGCTGGCAGCCATCGGGGGAAAAAGGTCCCCTGCAAGGTCGAAAGACCGGGCTGCCAGTGAAAAAGAAAAATAAAAAAGAGCGTGAACGCTAGTCACGAAGGACAAAAATGAAAAGTAAGACCGGACTCGATACCGGTGTACCGAATCCGAGGCAGGAAGGGGAAGCGGCGTCGAACCGGGCCAAAGAGAAATTCTTCTGAGTTTTGGCGCACTTTTTCCATGAGGGAAGTTGGACTACGTCCGTTGGCCTCCGTGGAAAAAGGGAGACTGAGCAAGACGGCACCCTTAGGCGGGAAGGGGATCGCGCATGCACGATGCAATCCCAAAGGCTTTCTTTGAAAGCTGGGGAATTGCTCCGCACGAGGGCTCCATCGGCGCCAACGTCACCCATATGTGAGGACTGACTTCCTGCTTGTTCCTGGAGAATAAGAAATTTTGGACAGGTGTGCTGAGTGGCACTTGGGGAGTTTCAACTGCACAAAGGATCGTGGGACCTACCTCAGCCATATTAGATATCTGGCTGCCAGAAGAGGACTTGGCTGAAGTGAGCCATATGTGGAGGCGATTGGCATGTTTGATGGCCGCAAAGTGATAATGCAAATGTGGCTGACAAAGGAGGGACCATCCTACCAGCATTGGAAGATTAGTATTTATGACCACTTGCTTATGGAGTGGGAGAAAGTACGTGGGCATGTATAAAGGTGGGCAAAATTTATGCATGTATGGGAACCATATGTCTAATCTCTGCAGCCCCAGGCACGGAGTAGAGCATTAAACCATTGTGAATGAATGCATGGCATGAATATGAAGGTCAGGATCCACACAGATACCGGAAGGAGGGGGAGGGGGAGGAATATCAAAGAACACAGACCCGAACAGAATAGCCTGGGAGGAGCGAAGAGCCACGCCCCCTGGATGGGTGAAATATACTGTATTCCTGTGTAGACGTGGGAGGGAAAGGGATTCCCAGGAAAACTTCTCTCTCAATGTATCCTCAAGCCTTAACTAAGAACAGCTTGGGAAGGGGGAGAGGGATGGGAAGGGGGGAGAGTGAGGGGAGGGGAGGGGGAAGGGTAGAAAATAAGAAAATTAAAACCAATGTTATACCTACTGAAATTGGAAAATGAGAACTTGAACACGGATGTTACAATTATTATACTTAATGAATTGGTTTGTAAATAATATAGCTGATGTAACATTACAAAATACCAACTTGTATTTCAACTGCAGGATAAGAATTAATTAGACTTACCTGCTAATTGTTGTTCCTTAAGAAACTCTAGTCCAGTCCCGGAACCATAGAGTTTAGAATCTCCTCCAGCAGCCTTGGAGACCGAATGACATCACAGCTCTTCTCTCTCTGGTATAAATAGGCAAGGACCGCCCCCTTCCACCAGTACCTATTGACAAAGCAACTCAGCAGAGCAACAAATAAGTAGATAAAGAACAACAAGATAAGCTAAATAAACTTTGGCTAGAATCTAAAAACCTGTGCATATTCTAACCTTCTCTTTGACGAAGGACCTTGTAGAAATGCCAAAAACGTAGAAACAAAACCGCGCTTCTGCGGGGTTCCCATTGTGGCTCCACTCCGCGTCCTCCGGAACCCCACTCCTCTTCCGGAGACATCCTCTCCAATTTGACCCCTTTTACTAAGATACAACGGACAACAGCTTCAGGCTGCATACCCTGGGAGGGGTTCGGGACTGGACTAGAGTTCCTTAAGGAACAACAATTAGCAGGTAAGTCTAATTAATTCTTCCTTTTCGTCCCTCTAGTCCAGTCCCGGAACCATAGAGGATGTAACAGAGCAGTGCACATCAACGGGAGGGACCAGAAAACCCAGCCTGAAGCACCGTTGAGCCAAAACGAACGTCCTCCGCCGCCTGCACATCTAACCGATAGTGCTTCGAGAATGAATGCAACGATGATGAAGTCGCCGCTCTACAAATGTCCGCGACCGAAACCGAACTGTACTCCGCCCACGACGCCTCTTTCGCCCTGGTCGAGTGCGCTCTGAGACCTTCTGGAACTACGCTACCTTTCAAAAGGTAAGCCGACGCAATAGCCGCCTTTAACCATCTAGAAATGAACGCTTTTGCTGCCGCTTCACCCTTCCGCGGCCCCCCGAAAGCCACAAACAATCTGTCAGTCTTCCGAAACGGCTGCGTCCGCCGAAGATACTTCCAAAAAACCCGACGAACATCTAGGGGATGTAACCTGCCTTCCGATTTCTCCTTTTGCTGCTTAGAGAATACTGGAAGCGACACCACGTGATTGACATGAAAGGCCGAGACCACCTTCGGCTGAAAGTCCAGCACTGAGCGTAGCACGACCTTATCATGGAAGACAGACAAATAAGGTGCCCTACAGGAAAAAGCCTGTAACTCCGAAATCCTCCTTGCGGAACAAATAGCTACCAGAAATACCTTCTTTAACGCGAGATCCTTCAGGGTGGCGATGCTTAGCGGCTCAAACGGTAGCTCAAGCAAAGCCTCCAATACCAGATTTAGCTTCCATGTCAGCACCGAACAGCGTACCAACGGACGAAGAAGCAAGACAGCTCTCAGAAAAAGCCTAATGTCACTATGAGATCCTACCGGCTGACCGAGCACTTTCCCCCTATAACAGGAAATCGCCGCCCACTGCACTTGCAAGGAACTGGCCGCCAATCCCTTCCGCACTCCATCCTGCAAAAAGGAAAGGACCTGCGAAATCGAAGCCCACAACGGCTGAATATTACGCTCCACACACCACGCTGCAAAGATCCTCCAGACCTGGACATATGCCAGTGAGGTGGAACACCTGCGTGCCTTGAGCAAGGTAGAAATGACCGCCGCCGAATAACCCTTAGCTGTCATCCTAGCCCGTTCAAGAGCCAAGCCGTAAGCGAGAACTGACTCACCTAGGGCATGCACAACGGACCCTGCCGTAGGAGCTCCTCCCGCTGCGGTAACTACCACGGATAGTCCACTAACAGCTGTACCAAATCTGCATACCACGGCCTTCAGGGCCAATCGGGCGTGATCAGAATCACCCGACCGCGATGTCTCCCAACACGCTGCACTACCCTGCCCATGAGGGCCCAAGGTGGAAAAACATAAAGGAGACCTCCCTCTGGCCACCTTTTCGCTAATGCATCTAGCCCCTTTGACATCCGTTCCCAGCGCCTGCTGAAAAACCTTGCTACCTGCGCTGACTCAAAGCTCGCCATGAGAGCTACTACCAGAACTCCCCAGCGCCTCACCAGAAGAGCAAAAACCCCCGGATGTAGCACCCACTCCTCGGGGTCTACTCTGCGACGACTGAGGAAATCCGCTTCGAGATTGTCTACGCTGGCCACATGTTGAGCCGCGAGAGCCTGGAGATTGTGTGTGGGCCACACCCACAGCTGACCCGCTTTGGCTTCCAGTGTAGCACTTCCTGTGCCCCCCTGCCGATTGATCTAGGCCACCGTTGTCGCATTGTCTGACAAGACTCGGACCGCCTCCCGACCGAGTGTGTCCTAAAACTCCGGTAGCGCCAGAAACACCACTCTCATCTCCAACCTGTTGATGGACCGAGACATCTCCTCCTGAGACCAACGACCCTGGGCAAACCTGCCTTCGCAATGAGCCCCCCCAACCCAGGAGGCTCGCGTCTGTCGTGAGCAGTCCCCAGGACGGTGGTCCAGTGGCATGCCGTCTTCCATATTCTCCGTTCTCAACCACCATCGCAGCTCGTGACGCACATTCTGAGGGCAAACTAACCTCTGTGATAGGACATCCGACTGATGCGACCAACGACGGAGAAGCACCGCCTGTAACGGCCGCACGTGCGCTCGGGCCCACGGAACCACTTCTATCGTGGTTGCCATTGTTCCCAACAACTGCAAGTGCTGCCATGCTGTTGGAGCCGGACTCGAAAAGAAATGCCTGACGAGTTGTTGCAGACCTAGAGCCCAGGCCCTGGGCAGGAACACCTTCCCCTGCTTTGTTTCGAAGCACGCCGCAAGGTACTGCAGGGATTGCGATGGTACCAACCTGCTCTTTGCAAAGTTGACTACCCAGCCCAAGCCTTCGAACATCTGGACCACCCGGGCTGTCGCTGCTGAGCTGTCCTCTCTCGACTTCGCTCGGATCAACCAATCGTCCAAATATGGGTGCACCAGTACTCCCTCTTTGCGGAGCGCTGCCGCCACCACCACCACCATGACCTTGGGAAACGTCTGTGGCGCCGTTGCCAGCCCAAAGGGCAGCGCTTGAAATTGGAAATGTCCCATGGGTACCGCAAATCTCAGCCACTTCTGATGCTCTTGCCGAATCGGGATGTGCAGGTAAGCATCCGTGAGATCTAACGACGTCAGGAACTCCCCGGTCCGGACCGCTGCCAGCACGGAACGCAAGGTCTCCATCCGAAAATGGGTAATCCGGAGAAAACAGGTCACCCTTGTCAGAGCCAGGATCGGGCGAAATGTGCCCTCCTTCTTTGGCACTACGAAATAGATGGAGTAGCGACTGGAACCGCACTGCTCCGCAGGCACCGGCAGCACCGCCTGAAGCTGCAGCAGCCGCTGTAGCGTGTCCTAGACCGCCTGCCTGTGCCCAGGGCTGAGCAGGGAGAACGGACAAAAGAACCTACGACGGGTCGATGGAGTTCTAATACGTACCCTTCTCGCATGACCTCCAGGACCTACTAATCTGACTTAATTCGGACCCAGGCAGGGTAAAACTCCCATAACCGACCTCCCCTGGGAACTACCCTCTCCTGAGCCCGCCTTATCTCATTGTGTCTGTTTTGTGGCCGAGGACGGGAAAGGAGCGAACCCCCGGTCTGCTCCCCTGAATCCGCGAAACCCCTGACCCCTAAGCGGGAACTTCCCCCGCTGGGACTGTCCATAACGGGGAGAACAAAAACTACGAAAGTCTCTCGGGACCTCCCTGAATCCTGCAGAACTGCGGCCCTGCTTCAGCTTGTCCTCTGGGAGACATCCTCCCTGGGACTCCCCGAGGTCCTGGACAGCGTAGTTACTCACCTGTAACAGGTGTTCTCCAGGAGCAGCAGGAATCAGTCCTCACTTATGGGTGACGTCGGCGCCGACGGAGCCCTCGCGGAGCAATTTTCCCCAGCTTTCAAAGAAAGCCTTTGGGAATTGCAGCGCGCATGCGCGGTAGTCTTCCCGCCCGAAGGTGCCATCTTAGCCAGTCAGATGACATAGCTAAAAAGACAGCATAAAAATTTGCAAAAAGAACATAAGCAGACGATTGCAACTCCAAGGGGAGGAGGGAGGGTAGTGAGGACTGATTCCTGCTGCTCCTGGAGAACACCTGTTACAGGTGAGTAACTACGCTTTCTCCAGGACCAAGCAGGAAGTCAGTCCTCACTTATGGGACTCCCAAGCTCAAGGCTACCGGAGACCCTAAGCACAAAAATGAGCTCCCTCTAGCTCAGCAGCACAGAAGGATAGAATCTTCGCTGAATTATCACCCACCGGTAGCCCACATCCGGGATGGAGGGTAGGAGTTGCTCAGACCTCAAAGAGATTACGGAGGACTGCCTGTCCGAAAGCACTGTCCCTACGGGACTCCCTCTCGAGACAGTAATGGACCGCAAAAGTCTGGCTCGAAGACCAAGTAGCGGCCCGGCAGATGTCTGCCAGCGGAACAGAGCGGAGGTAAGCCACTGACGTGGCCTTTGCCCGAACGCAATGAGCCGTGACTCGACTTTCTAAGGCGAGTCCGGCTGCCCCATAAGCCCAAGAGATACAGTCCGCCACCCAGATGGACAGAGTACGCTTGGAGACCGGGAGCCCCAATTTATTGGGGTCAAAAGACACAAAAAGCTGAGCAGCTTTACGGTGCTCCCGCGTACGGTCAAGGTAGAAGTTCAATGCCCTTCTACAGTCCAGGGTATGGAGGACCGTCTCAGCTCGGCTGGAGTGTGGTCTGGGAAAGAAGGTTGGAAGTACCACCTCCTGATTCATGTGAAAAGGGGAGACCACTTTAGGCAAAAACTTTGGGTGAGTCCGTAGGACTACCCTATTCTTGTAGAATCGAGTGTAGGGGGGATCAGACACGAGGGCCTGCAATTCACTTACGCGCCTAGCGGAAGTGAGGGCTATCAAGAACAGTGTTTTCCAAGACAGAAAACGTAGAGAACAGGTAGCCATAGGTTCAAAAGGCGGACAGGTGATCCGCTGCAAAACCACATTCAGGTCCCAGTCAGGCGCTGGCGGGCGCAGAGGTGGTTTAAGTAGAAGGAGACCTCGGAGAAACCTCGCTACGAGAGGGTCATTGGAGAGAGGTCTGCCGTCCACTGGCACATGATGTGCTGAAAGAGCACTGAGGTGAACTTTGACGGAGTTGGACTTAAGTCCCAGATTAGAGAGGTGCAGCAAGTACTGCAAGATCACCGACACCGGGCAGGAGAAGGGATCCTGAGACTGTTGGGTACACCAGACTGCAAAGCGACGCCATTTAAGGGCGTAGCATTTGCGGGTAGAAGGCCGTCGCGAAGCTAAGACGACCTCCTCCACCTCCGCCGGCAGGAGAAGGGGAGCAAGGACTACCCTCTCAGCAGCCAGGCCATAAGGTTGAGAGACCTGAGGTTGGGGTGCAGAAGGGACCCCTGATCCTGAGTGAGGAGATCCGGTTGTATCCCCAGAGGGATTGGGCCCTCCACCGCCAGTTGCAGCAGGAGAGGAAACCACGGCTGCCTGGGCCAGCGAGGGGCCACCAGGATCACGAAGGCTTTGTCTCGGAGAACCTTGAAAAGAGTCCGAGAGACCAGCGGGATGGGAGGGAAAGCGTACAGAAGGCTCCCCGACCACGAGATCAGAAAGGCGTCCGCCGCAACCCGAAGGGGGTGTGGCTGACGAGAGCAGAAGCGAGGAAGCTGCCGGTTGTGAGGACTGGCAAAGAGATCCACCGTGGGGAGACCCCACTTGAGGAAGAGTTTCTGAACTACCAAGGGATCCAGACGCCACTCGTGCGGCTGGAGGACCCTGCTGAGTTTGTCTGCAAGGCAATTTTCTTGGCCCGGGAGATAAACTGCCCTGAGGAGAATGCCGTGACTGACGGCCCAAGAGCAGAGCTTCTGTGCCTCCCGGCAGAGGAGGAAGGAGCCCGTGCCCCCCTGCTTGTTCACGTAGAACATGGCAACTTGATTGTCCGTCTGGACAAGGACGGACTGTTGGGAAGTCAGGTGGGAGAAGGCCTTGAGAGCGAGGCGGATCGCCCTGAGCTCCAGGAAGTTGATCTGCTGAGCAGACTCCCACGTGGTCCAGAGGCCCTGAGTACGTGCCTCTTGGCAATGTGCTCCCCAGCCCAGGAGGGATGCATCGGTGGTCAGCACCCGGGTCGGCTGAGGTGACTGGAAAGGCATTCCGAATATCAGGTTCGGCTGCCGGAGCCACCACCGGAGAGACGAGAGCAGCGGCTCGGAGACGCGCACTAGGTCTGCCAGGCCGCCTGTGGCTTGTCGCCACTGCTGGCGGAGACACCATTGAGCAGACCGCATGTTCAGGCGGGCATTGGGGGTCACATGGACGGTGGAAGCCATATGGCCAAGCAGTCTCAGGAAGCGCCTGGCGGAGACCAGGGGCTGGCTGCGAAAGCGGTCGGCTAGGTCCATGAGCCGTTGAGCCCTGTCGAGCGGTAGGTACGCTCGTGCCCGAGGAGTGTGCAGCCTTGCGCCGATGAACTCGAGATCCTGTGAGGGGAGCAAAGTGGACTTTGCGAAGTTTATGACAAAGCCCAAGTGCTGCAGCAGAGTCACCGTGCGGCACGTGGCGTTGGTGACCTCCTGAGCGGACGCTGCTCTGATGAGCCAGTCGTCGAGGTACGGAAAGACATAGAGGCCGTGAACCCGGAGATGGGCCGCCACGACCGCGAGACATTTTGTGAAGACTCGCGGTGCGGAGGATAGACCAAAGGGCAGTACTCTGTACTGGTAATGATTTCCTGCCACCACAAACCTTAGGTATTGGCGGTGGCTTGGGTGGATGAGGATATGCGTGTAGGCATCCTTTAGATCCAAGGAGCATAGCCAATCTCCCTGCTGGAGGTAGGGCAGAAGGATTCCAAGGGTAAGCATTTTGAACTTCTCCCGCACAAGGAACTTGTTGAGGTTGCGCAAGTCCAGGATGGGTCTGAGGCCCCCTGTTCTCTTTGGTATCAGAAAATACCTTGAATAAAAGCCTTGACCTCTCAGGTGGTGGGGCACCGGTTCCACCGCCTGTTCCTGCAGAAGACCTGCTAACTCCTGAAGGAGCAACTCCCTGTGCAGAGGGGGGCGCGAAGGTTCTCCCGGAAAATAGGAGGGAGGGACCTGATGGAAGTGGAGAAGGTAGCCCTCTCGCACGACCTGAAGCACCCAGGCATCTGCGGTGATGCTGGACCACCTGTGGGCGAAGTGAACCAGCCGGCCTCCGGTGCTGGGAGGGACCAGCGGGGGGGGAGAGGCTATGCTGAGCGAGTCAAAAACCCCCTCCCTGCTGAGCAGGGGCTGGTGGTGCCGGCTTGGGGGCTTGCTGCCTACGGGACCCGTTACCCCGTCCCTTGGCCTGCTGGCCCTGTTGGGGAGCTGCAGGGGCCTGATAATGGGGGTACTGTTTGTAGGCAGCCGCCTTCCTCGGGTAAAAGGACTTTTTTCCCGAGCCCTTCATTTTCTGGGAAGGGGCGGAGGTCTTCCTAGAAAGCCTGGTCCTGGTGAGAGTCTCAGTCTCAATTTGTGCAGCCTTTTCCGCCATGGGCTTGCCAAAGAGGTTTTCGCCTCGGCAGGGGACATCGACCAACTTGTCCTGTACCCAGGGCTCAAGGTCCGACGACTGAAGCCAAGCCTGTCGGCGGGCACCGATGCCGGCTGCGGCCACTCTAGCCGAGGCCTCAAAGCCATCATAGGCTGCTCGGGACATGAACTTTGAGCATTCCCGAATGCCCGTGGACAAGGCTAGGAACCTCCGCAAGGGCTCCTCGGAGAGACCAGCGGAAAATCCGGCTAGCTCTTTAGCCAGATCCCGGAGATACATGCCCATGTAGAGCTGGTAAGTCTGGACACGACATGCGAGCATAGAGCCCTGGAAGCACTTCTTGCCAAGGCCATCCAGGTTACGGGCCTCCCTTCCAGGAGGCACCGAGGAGTGCATCTTCTGGCTCTTAAGACGATGCATGGCCGATTCCACTACCATGGAATGGTGTGGCAGCTGTGCCTTCTGAAAGCCAGGGCTCTTGCGGACCCGATAGATAGAATCGACCCGCTTGCTCAGGACCGGCGAGGAGGCCGGACTCTCCCACATGCGGAAGAGTAGTCGTTCCAGCATAGGAGGAACCGGCACAGTAAAGTGCTCCCTCGCGGGAGAGTCATACTGGAGGGCGTCGAGCTCTTCGGCTCGAGGCTCCTCCTCGGGATCCGCAGGGAAGGCCAAAGCCTTGGCCATATCCCTAACGAAGTCCGAGAACCGGGCATCCTCCGGGGGGGACTGCTTCCGAGGCTCGGACCCCGGTGAGTCCGATGGGACACACCGAGTCCGGAAAGAATCAGGTGACTCTTCCTCCTCAGACTCCCAGACCGACTCCGACGAGGACTCGGTGGGGTCGGCCCGGGCAGGGTGCGGCGCCAGCCGCCCCGACGTCGAGGGAGTCGGCGTCGGCGACCTCGGTCCCGAACGGGAGGCCGAGGGTGACCTCGACCGAGGATCGACTCGAGTTCTCATTGACTCGAGGATCGGCTCGGTCTCCGGGGTCGACTTGGACGTCGACGTCCCGGCGGTCGGGGCAGCGGCGCCAGCGAGGCCAGCGAGCAGTGCCCGCTGCTGGTCCATGAAGGCAGACAGTCTGCTCTCCAAGGCCGTCAACCTGAGTCCGAGCTCAGGTGACCCAGCAGCCCCCGACTCGGGCCCCGACGGCGTCGGGCCCGACGTCGGCTGTCGCGGAGGCGAGTCCAGAAGGACTACAGGACTTACCCGGGCAGGCATCTCCGACTCCAGGCGAGGTCGCTTCGGGAGATGTTCCTTCTCCAAGGACCCGGGGCGGCTGTCGGGGCTATGCGACCTGGCCCTCGCGGAGCCAGGAGCGTCCACCGACGCCGCCCTCGCGGGTTTTTCCTTCCGACGATGGTCCCCGGAGGGAGAACCCCGGTCGGAGGAGCTCCGGCGACGGTCCGAGCTGGAGCCCTTTGACACGGAGGCCTCCGACGAGGTCCGGGTACGGCTGGGGTCAGCGAAGATTCTCTCGCGCTGATGCCGCCGACTTCTCAACGCCTTCGAGGACAGTTTGCTGCAGGGCCCACAGATCAGTTCCTCATGATCCGGGCCCAAGCAGCGGAGGCAAAAGTCGTGTGTGTCGGTTAGTGACATATTTCGGTCACACCGACCACACCGCTTAAAGCCACTGGCAGCCATCGGGGGAAAAAGGGCCCCTGCGAGGTCAAAGGACCGGGCTGCCAGGGAAAACGAAAATGAAAGCTGACTAAGTCAGAAAAACCGAAAAAAACGCTAGAGGACTCGAGACCGGCGTCGCGAGTCCGGGCGGGAAAACGATCGGCGTCGAACCGAAAGAAAAAAGTATAAAAGAAAGAGGAAAATCAACTTTTTCGCGGGGACAAGACGGGGACGTCTGCAGGGCTCCGCGGAAAAAAAGAAGACTGGCTAAGATGGCACCTTCGGGCGGGAAGACGACCGCGCATGCGCGCTGCAATTCCCAAAGGCTTTCTTTGAAAGCTGGGGAAAATTGCTCCGCGAGGGCTCCGTCGGCGCCGACGTCACCCATAAGTGAGGACTGACTTCCTGCTTGGTCCTGGAGAACAACTTATCTAAATCCTCCCCAAATAAAAGCGTACCCCCAAAGGGTAACTGCTAAGCCGAGCCTTAGACGAACTGTCCGCCGACCAGGTTCTCAACCAGAGATACCTCTGAGCTGCTACTACAGAGACCATCCCCTTAGCCAAGCCGCGGAGATCAGAATGAAAATCCGCCAAGAACGCGGTTCCCGACTCCAGTCGCGTGGCATCTTCAAGCTGCCCTTCCAGATGGTCTCCTGCAACCTCTGGGACACCTCAAACAGCAACGTGCCACCGAAGCAGGTCTGCATGGACAGCGCGCAAACATCGAACACCTGCTTCAACAGAGTGTCTAACCTCCTGTCCTGAACATCCTTCAGCGCTGCGGTCCCCCTCCACGGGAATTGTGGTTTTCTGAGTGACCGCCGATACCGCCGCAACTACCTTTGGAGAACGAAACAGCTCCCTACCGCGGTACGCGAGCGGATAAAGGCGAGCCAACGCTCTAGCCCCCTTCAGTGCCGCCTCTGGCAAATCCCATTCTTCCTGTATCATATTCCGAAATACCCTATGGAGGGGAAACACTCTCTGGGATGTCCGCACCGCCTGCAACAGCGGATCTTCTAATGTCTCTTCCGCTGCTTCCTCGCTGGAAGGCAGGTTTAGTGTCTATAGCGTCTCCGAAACCAGAGCTGGGAGCCCTTCACACCGAAAGACTCTGACTACCCAGCACTGCTGCTCCGAGTCAGGTAACTCTCCGTCTTCCAGCTCATCTTCCGAGAACTCTTCCCTCTTTGGCGTTCCCCTTGCTCAGGTCATCAGCGAGGTAAGGCGCGGGACCCTCCGAAGTGGCCCTACACCTTTTAGTCACCGAAGCGCTTCTGACTCTGGGGTCCGTGAGGAAGAGCCGACCTCGCGGGCTGAAGGAAGGCAAAAGCCTGCTGCCTCAAGGCAACGAAGTTCGGCAGAATCCCGGTCTCCTCCTCCGCCTGTCCCTGCTCCTGTGACCCGGCGGAGCCGCCGCCTGAGGAGGGCCCCGGCACTGGCTCCTCAGGATCTAGAGATGGAGATAACAGTGCCTCAGCGCCTGTACGAATAGCCTTCCGGCCTGCTAGGGGCTGTCCCGGCTCTCCGTCCATATGCTGCGCCTCTAGGGAGCAAGGGACACAGACTCCTGATTCCAGGACTGAACATTTCCTCCTGCCGCACACTAGACAGCGTGGAATTGCAGGCATAGCAGCCGCCTCAAAGAACTGCTCTAAACCACCCCAGGAACTTCCCCTCCCCCCTGCTGGCCCTGACCGCCAGCCCCGGAAGGAAGGGCTCTCTCCGGGTTGGAGCTCTGCAAAAAACAGCCTAGATACACCTGCTCAATATTTCAATAAGGGAAAAGTACAGCATAGCTCGTTTCCCTTTGAACTTCTCTTTTCTTTCCCCCCCCCCCCCCCAACAGGCCAACGCTCTGTAAGCGCCTGATGAGCCTATAGCAGGTCTGCAGCAAACGAGGCTTAAAACGCTTCCAAAAAGCCACTATAAAAAAAACGCAGTTTTCAAAATGGCCGCCGGGACTTTTCCCGCGCAGCAAAAAAGTGTCCGGAGGGCAAAGAACTCCTTTATGAGATCCCCCGCTGAGGCAGGGACTTCCCTCTCAACTCCCCTCCAAGAAACAAGTAAAAGAAAATTCAAAAAGAAAGAAAAAATGCCGTTAAAGTCGGCGAGACCTACTTACAATTCCCTGCTTCGACCTGAGGTGCTGCAATGAGGCAGACACGCGCCGGAGCTCAGCCTGCTCGTGGCTTCGGCTCCAACGGTGCTCCCACCACCAATCTCACTGTCCCTTAGAGATGGCTGGGGCTAAGCCTTCCACCTGCTCCTCACTCTTGCTTGCGGGTTCGGGAGCAGGGAGACTACTTCTTCTGCTCTGTAAAGCTGCTCCTTCTCACCAAGGAGCAGCCCCCCCCCACGAGAGGGAAAATTGAGGGAGAAAGGAGGAAGCAGGACTGGAGCCAGAGGGAAGAAAAAAGTGGCTATTTATTTTAGAAAGGCAACCAAACAAAAAACATCAAGAATTAGAAAAGGAAAACAAAGAAAAAAATTCCTAGCTCTGCCTATTTGTGCTGGGCCTATCCCTAGGCCCAGAATCTCCTCAGCTGCTTGGAGACTGAAGTACTGGTGGAAGGGGGCGGTCCTTGCCTATTTATACCAGAGAGAGAAGAGCTATGATGTCATTCAGTCTCCAAGGCTGCTGGAGGAGATTCTAAACTCTATGGTTCCGGGACTGGACTAGAGGGACGAAAAGGAATACACAGTTTAAATCATAAACAAATTGAGAAAGCAGAGGAGGTATACAAAATAGCTCTCTTCGCTGATGACGTGATTTTGACAGTCCGTGAACCACTTACATCCTTACCCATACTGATGAGGGAAATTGGTCTTCATAGTGAGGTATCAGGATATAGTGGAGTAGCAACCTGGTGGTTACCCAGGAGATCTGGGTTTGATTCTCACTGGCACTCCTTGTGGCCTTGGAAAATTCACTTTACCCTCCATTGCCTCAGAAGACAAGGCCTGGCAATCTACTTCCAATCATACCTTGCCAAGAAAACCCAGGGGCTGCAGGACCGCCAGGAGTCAGCACTGACTTGAAGGTACTTAATAAAATATATAACTAATCAGGATATAAAATCAATTTGGAGAAGACTGAGGTTTTAGGCTTTAATTTACCACAGGAGCTGGAGGGTCACCTAAGGGTCAGGTTCCCCTTCAAATGGGTGAGATAATCTTAAGTATTTGGGAATATACCTGGTGAATAGTTTGGATCATTTAACTGAGTGGAACCTTAGACCACTGATGGAAGCTCTAAAGCGGGACCAAAGGGGCACTAAGAGGGGTCAAGGCCATAGTGGAGAGACTGAATGAATTCTTTGCTTCGGTCTTTACTGAAAAAGATGTAGGGAAGTTACCCATGCCTGAAATGGTATTTAAAACTGATGCAGCAGAAGGACTGAAAGAAATATTGATAAACCGGGAAGATGTATTACAACTATTTGATAAACTAAAGAGTAGCAAATCATCTGGACCGGATCGTATACATCCAAGGGTGTTGAAAGAACTGAAATATGAGATTGCAGACCTACTATTACTAATCTGTGAACTAACATTAAAATCATCAGTAATACCTGAAGAATGGAGGATGGCCAATATAACACCAATTTTTAAAAAGGGTCCCAGGGTGATCCGGGAACACTACAGACCGGTGAGCCTGACGTCAGTACCGGGAAAAATGGTAGAAACCATTATAAAGAACAACATTTCTGAACATGTAGATGGTCATGGTTTAATGGGAGACAGCCAACATGGCTTTAGCCAGGGAAGGTCTTGTCTCACTAATCTGTTAATTTTTTGAAGGTGCAAATAAACAGATAGACAAAGATGGGTTGGTTGATGTAAATGTATCTGGATTTTCAGAAAGCCTTTGAGAAGACCCTTGGCGAAATTAAAAAGTCATGGGATAGGAGGCAGTGTACCATTGTGGATCAGAAACTAGTTAAAAGATAGAAAGCAGAGAATAGGGCTAAATGGCCAATTTTCCCAATGGAGAAAGGTGAATAGTGGAGTACCCAGGGATCTGTGCTGAGTCTGCTGTTTTATAACATATTCGTAAATGACCTGGAAATGGGAACAAGTGAGGTAATCAAATTTGCAGATGACACAAATTATTCAAAGTTGTTAAAACCCAAGAGGATTGTGAAAAATTGCAGGAGGACCTTGATAAATTGGAAGACTGGGCATCCAAATGGCAGATGAAATTTAATGTGGACAAGTGCAAAGTTATGCATCTACGAAAAACAACCCAAACTATGGTTACACGATGCAAGGTTCCACATTAGGATCCACCACCCATAAAAAAGATTTTAGGCATCATCGTGGATAACATGTTGAAACCCTTTTCCCAGTGTGC
The DNA here is from genome assembly GCA_033557465.1 of Ichthyophis bannanicus. Classification (NCBI taxonomy): domain Eukaryota; kingdom Metazoa; phylum Chordata; class Amphibia; order Gymnophiona; family Ichthyophiidae; genus Ichthyophis; species Ichthyophis bannanicus. Next base: position 97,790,166 of record CM066040.1, on the reverse strand, counting down.
AGCAGCTACCAAGAAAGCAAATAGAATGCTAGGAATCATAAGGAAAGGAATGGAGAATAAAACAAAGGATATTATAATGCCTCTGTATCGTTCAATGGTGCAACCGCACCTCAAAAGGATACAGAGAAGAGCCACCAAAATGGTAAAGTGGATGGAAGGATACCCCTATGAGGGAGGCTAAAAAGGTTTAGGGCTCTTTAACCTGGAAAAGAGACGGCTGAGGGGAGATATAATAGAGGTTGTGATGGGAAAAGTGTATCTGAGCCTATGGAACTGGAAGAAAAACAGGCTTTTACCTTTAAGGAAAGAGACAGGCCAGAAAGCAGTGGTTTTCAGACTGCAGGCAGAGAAAAAAAAACACACGTAGTGGCTGGGTACAGACCACGCCCAAGCTCTGAGGCAAGCTGTGAAGTTAATGAGAGGCACCTGGGGGAGGAGCACGGCCCGATAGTTCAGGCACACTCATATAAGCCCAGGGGACTAGAAGAGTGGGGAGAGAACACCAGGAAAAAGGAAGGAGAAAGGACCACCAGGGGTGCAGAAGGAGAAAGAAACTTCAGGGGAGCTGAAGGACAAAGAGTTACCAGGGTCAGCACCAGAGAGGATTCCAAAGGAAACCAGCACACAGGGAGCCACGTTCCAGAAGGAAGTCAGTACTGCAGGGGAACTGCAGCTGATTCTGGAGGCAGGAAGGTTTTGCCTGGGAGAACTACTGACAAGGAGCAAGGTACGATAGAAGCAGCTCATGAACCTGCTGGAAAACTGCCAACTCCCAAAAGGTGTGTGAATAGAACTGTAAATAAAAGTAATGTGAGCCAGTTAGAGGCTCTGTGCCGGTTAATGAAAGAAAAGAATCTCCATGTGCCTGCTAAGAACCCTGAGTGTAAAGAGAAGTCTCGCTGGAGAAAGGTCCTAGAGCTGTTAGAAGAGATTAAGCCTGAGTTTGTGCAAGCTGATTTAAACCCAGATATAAGAGACACAGGTTATGAAGAAATGCAAACGGAGGGTTATGATTCTGACCAGGAGTCTGTAGAATCATTAATGGATTGCTCTCTATGCAAGAAAAGTGCTAGGTTTTGAAAGGAGAAAAACCTAGAAACAAATTGTCCTAGTAAAACTGACAGAAACAGTTAAAGTTTTATTTTGAATGCTGAAAGCTTTGAAAGAAACAGCTACATATGCTTAAAGCTGACAGAAGCACTTAAAGCTTTATTTTTGAATGCTGAAAGTTTAAAAGGAAACAGCTATTTGTGTTTAAAGCTGATAGAAGCAGTTATAATGTTCTGTTCCAGTGAAAAGGGTCTTTTTGTTAGAATTTTGTGTGGAGAAGAATCCCATTTATTTTGCCAGGTGTTGAGCTTTTAAATGCTCTTTTTGGAAAGGAAAATAAAATTCCTGTGTTTGCCTAAAACCCTCGAGTCACAACTTTATTGTTTGAGACCTCACAACTACAACTCCCAGAAGCCCCGGCTCTGGATTCCTTATTTAAGGACAATACAGAGGCACGTCCTGGCCTATAGGCGACCGCCTGGGCATGGGGCGCGACAGGTGGCGTAGTTGGCAGGATTCTACCCTTTCATACGCTTGCGCATGATTTGCAACCACGCAAGAACTCTCACGGAAGATCTGTGGAAAAACACCAAAGCCCTGCTGAGGATTTACAAGCAGAATTGCAGCGGAGGTCAGAGCTGGAGTTGAGAGAACAAGCCGTGACCTTCATTCCTGACAAGCTTGAGTCTACACCTGTGTCATATCCAGAGATGGAGTGTAAAGAGCTTCTCCAATGGATGGCCGGACAATTTGAAAAGCAACGCAAGATGTCCGCACAAACGCAGGAGAAAACTGCAGCGATGATGCAGGCGCAGCAGAAGCCGCTTCTTGATATGATGGGAGCATGGCTGGGAGCGCAGGAAAAAACAGTGGAGCCAGGACGGACAGTTCCAGGTCCCATGGGAGCTTTGCATGGGCTGGGGACACATTACAGTGGGACACTCATTTGGTCACTTATCTAAAGATGATGATATTGATGATTTTTTTAGAGGCCTTTGAGAGGGTGGCTCTCATAACTGGATGGCCTAAGGACCAGTGGGCCGTGCGCTTAGCCACTTCTCTTACCGGGGAAGACTTGGCAGCGTACAGGGCCATGCCCGCGGCCTTAGCCTCCGATTATGAGGAGCTTAAAAGCGCTATAAGAGACCGCCTAGGTCTGACAGCCATGGTTTATCACCGCCTCTTTAGAAGCTGTAAGTTAAAACCTGGTGAGACTCCGAGAGCCCTATGCCAACGAATTAAGGGTTTAGCATTGAAATGGTTGACACCAGAGGCTAGAACTATAGATGCTATTCTAGATTGCATTATATTGGAACAATTTATGGCCGCAGTTCCGAAAGATGTACAAACCTTTCTGATCCTACAAAACTGCCGGAACACCAATGACGCTACCTCATTGGCAGAACGCTTTATGGAAGCGGAATTGGCAGGCCAGGAGAAGGATGTTTCCAAAAGGGCAGAGGTAGTATCATCAGAAAGGAAGGTAAGGCCAATGATGTCTGTAATGAAATTGTATAAAAGCTACTATACCCATGGATAAAAGCTACTATACCCGAAAGAAATGTTTTTCATGTGGTAGTAAGGGACATCTAAAAAGAAATTGTAGAGCAAGGACAGCATTGATAACAGCCCATTCCAAGGAGAGTAGGGAAGGTTTTCTCTTAGTTGTGGAGGTAGAAGGGGTCGCTACAGAAGCCTTGCTAGATTCAGGAGCGGATCAATCCATGATCTCCAGAAAACTCTGGCAAGAGATTGAATCTCATTCTAGTCAGGTCCCAAAGCAACCTGAGGGTAACGTGAAGATCAGGTGCATCCATGGGGCAGCATCACTTTACCCTATTCACAATGTGCTAGTAAAGGGTCTAGGGATAAAAAGGAAAATACCTGTAGCCATCGTGCCTAAGTTCCCACACGCCCTGGTGTTGGGGAGGGAGTGGCCCCAATTCAGGCGAGGGCTGGAAGAGGAATTACATCAAAAGGCAGGCATGGTATCTACCCTAGCGCAGCCCAAAGCCCTAGAAGGGGAAAATGAATCTCCAGCTGAGCTGGGAGGGGATTTACCACTCCAGAGAGACCTGAAGATTTCCCTTGCGGGTAGAGATAGAAAGGGACAGAATATATCCCAACATAAGGCGGAAGCTAGGGTAAGCGCAGTTCCTGGTCCCTTGTTTGGGAAAATGCAGAAACGGGGACAGAGGGGAGTACCTCGAAAAGAAGAACCGGAAAATAGGCCAAAGTTTGTCCTAAGGTATTGCCGAACCACTCCTAACGCAAGGATTCCCAAGCATGCGTCCGAGCAAGCAGCCGGCTATAACTTATGTAGCGCGGTAGATGTAATTATTCCCTGGCAAGGGACGGCCTTAGTGGATACGGGCCTCCAGATGGAGATGCCGCTAGGTTGCTATGGCCACATCGCTCCACACTCGGGGCTAGCTCTAAAAAATTTTATAGATGTGGGCGCGGGCGTCATTGACCCCGACTACAGGGGAGCAGTCAAGGTACTACTTTTTAACTTTGTGAAAGATTTCCGGGTAAACATAGGCGATCGGATAGCCCAACTTATATGCGAAAGGGTGGGTTTTCCACCCCTGGAAGAAGTGCCCGTGATGACCACTACACTCAGAGATTCCGGGGGGTTTGGATCTACCGGGCGGGCAGATATGAAGGGATTAACCGCAAGCTGCGAGGAGAAGGAAGACGAGGATCTAGGCCCGCAATTGTCTGATTGCAAGGCGGATCCAGTACCAAGAATGGGGGAAGAGCTCTCTTGGTCACAACGGCAGGAATTGTCAGAACTGTTGAGGGGATTTCCAGATGTCCTAACACCAATCCCGGGAGAAACTGGGCTAGTGGCCCATGAGGTAGCGACCCCACCGGGTGAGGTAGTACGGCAGAGACCCTACAGGTTGCCTGAGGCGAAACAACAGGAGGTGGTGAACCAGGTGAAGGAAATGCTTAAGATGGGGATCATCGAGGAGTCGAAAAGCCCCTGGAACAGCCCCATAGTGCTTGTGCCAAAACCGGACGGGACAATGTGGTTCGGCATTGACTTTCGAAGGGTCAACGCCATCTCCCGGTTTGATGCCTACCCAATGCCGCGGATAGAAGAACTGTTGGATCGTTTAGGCCAGGCAAGATATCTTACCACCCTTGATATGACCAAGGGTTATTGGCAGATTCCGTTAACCCGAGAATCGCGCCCCAAGACAGCATTTAGTACCCCATAGTTTTTTTCCAGTTTTGGAGGATGCCTTTCGGCTTGCATGGCGTGGCCGCGACCTGCCAGAGATTGGTAGACCTCGTCTTACGCCCTCACCAAAAATACGCTGTCAACTATATGGACGACATCATAATACACAGCGCTAGGTGGGACCAACATTTGCCTCGCGTAGAAGCGGTCCTAAAGGCAATGAGGCACGCAGGCATCACATTAAATCCTGCAAAGTGTATGATTGCTGGGCAGGAGGTAAAATACCTGGGTCACATGGTGGGACATGGAACAGTGAGGCCACTGTTGGATAAGGTGGAAAGTGTGAAAGTGTTTCCCAGACCACTGACCAAAAAGCAGCTGCACAGTTTTCTGGGCCTAATAGGCTACTACCGTTGTTTTATTCCCCATTTTGCAGAGAAAAGCACCGTTCTGACAGATATGTTGAAGAAAAACGCGCCGAACCAGTTGAAGTGGTCCGCAACAGCAGATCAGGCCTTTATTTTATTGAAAGAGAAACTCTGCTGTGCACCAATATTGCGCGGCGTAGATTTTGAGCAGCCGTTCATCATACAGACGCTTCAGAAACGGGCTTAGGGGCTGTATTGTCCCAGAAACATGAGGACACCGAACACCCCATTATATTTCTGAGTCGAAAATTAGCGCCAGCCGAAAGAAAGTATTCAACCATAGAGAGGGAGTGTTTGGCCATAAAATGGGCGGTGGAGGCACTTATGTTTTACCTCACGGGACGTAGGTTCCTATTGGTCACTGACCACGCACCACTAAAATGATTAAACCAAATGAAAGACCACAACTCTCGCTTAACCCGCTGGTACATGGCCTTGCAGGCTTTCGATTTTCATATAGAGCACTGAGTGGGAAAATTACACATGAATGCAGATGCCCAGTCGAGAATTACGAGCTGTGCGGGAATTGGTACGCCAGCCCGTAATATCTTAGGGGGGGGATGTATGATGGAAAAAGTGTATCTGAGCCTATGGAACTGGAAGAAAAACAGGCTTTTACCTTTAAGGAAAGAGACAGGCCAGAAAGCAGTGGTTTTCAGACTGCAGGCAAAGAGAAAAAACCACACGTAGTTGCTGGGTACAGACCACGCCCAAGCTCCGAGGCAAGCTGTGAAGTTAATGAAAGGCACCTGGGGGAGGAGCACGGCCCGATAGACCAGGCACACTCATATAAGCCCAGGGAACTAGAAGAGTGGGGAGAGACCACCAGGTAAACGGAAGGAAAGAGGACCACCAGGGGTGCAGAAGGAGAAAGAAACTTCAGGGGAGCTGAAGGACAAAGAGTTACCAGGGTCAGCACCAGAGAGGATTCCAAAGGAAACAAGCACACAGGGAGCCACGTTCCAGAAGGAAGTCAGTACTGCAGGGGAACTGCAGCTGATTCTGGAGGCAGGAGGGTTTTGCCTGGGAGAGCTACTGACAAGGAGCAAGGTACGATAGCAGCAGCTCATGAACCTCCTGGAAAACTGCCAACTCCCAAAAGGTGTGTGAATAGAACTGTAAATAAAAGTAATGTGAGCCAGTTAGAGGCTCTGTGCCGGTTAATGAAAGAAAAGAATCTCCATGTGCCTGCTAAGAATCCTGAGTGTAAAGAGAAGTCTTGCTGGAGAAAGGTCCTAAAGCTGTTAGAAGAGATTAAGCCTGAGTTTGTGCAAGCTGATTTAAACCCAGATATAAGAGACACAGGTTATGAAGAAATGCAAACGGAGGGTTATGATTCTGACCAGGAGTCTGTAGAATCATTAATGGATTGCTCTCTATGCAAGAAAAGTGCTAGGTTTTGAAAGGAGAAAAACCTAGAAACAAATTGTCCTAGTAAAACTGACAGAAACAGTTAAAGTTTTATTTTGAATGCTGAAAGCTTTGAAAGAAACAGCTACATATGCTTAAAGCTGACAGAAGCACTTAAAGCTTTATTTCTGAATGCTGAAAGTTTAAAAGGAAACGGCTATTTGTGTTTAAAGCTGATAGAAGCAGTTGTAATGTTCTGTTCCGGTGAAAAGGGTCTTTTTGTTAGAATTTTGTGTGGAGAAGAATCCCATTTATTTTGCCATGCGTTGAGCTTTTAAATGCACTTTTTGGAAAGGAAAATAAAATTCCTGTGTTTGCCTAAAACCTTCGAGTCACAACTTTATTGTTTGAGACCTCACAACTACAACTCCCAGAAGCCCCGGCTCTGGATTCCTTATTTAAGGACAATACAAAGGCACGTCCCGGCCTATAGGCGACCGCCTGGGCATGTGGCGCGACAAGGTCTCTAAATTAATGAATGGAGTGGAATGGGTAAACATAGATCAATTGTTTACGCCATCAAAATGTAGGAAGACTAGGCGACGTGCAATGAAACTACAGTATAACCCATATAAGACTAATAAGCAGGGCCGGATTTACCTATACGCCATGTACGCCATGGCGTAGGGCCCACAGCTGGCAAGGGCCCACCCGGGGCCGGCCCACACACCGCAGGGCTTCAGAGGGAGCCGGGTAAGCTCGCGCGAGGCCCCGGCTCCCTCTGTACAGCCGCCAGCGTGAAGAGCCTTTTCCTTTACGCTGGCGGCTGTATCTGTAAAGCCGCGATTGCTGGGAAAGGTTAAAGGCAATGCCCTTTAACCTTTCCCAGCATTCGCGGCTTCACAGATACAGCCTCCAGCGTGAAGGAAAAGGCTCTTCACGCTGGCGGCTGTACAAAGGGAGCCGGGGCCTCGCGCGAGCTTACCCAGCTCCCTCTGAAGCCTCTCAGACAGCCGCGGTGCTGGTCGGGGGGGCCAAGGACTGCATGGGCTGTGATGGGGGGGGACCTGGACCGGAAAAGGGCTAGAGGGGGGGGGAACTTGGACTGGAAAGAAATGGGCTGTGATGGGGGGGGGGACGACCTGAACTGTAAAAGGGCTATGGGGGGGGGGGACATGGACTGGAAATGGGTTGTGATGGGGAGGGGGACCTGGACCGGAAAAGGGCTAGGGGGGGGGGACTTGGATTGTAATTGGGTTGTGATGGGGGGGGGGGACCTGGACCGGAAAAGGGCTATGGGGGGGGGGTAACTTGGACTGCAAATGGGCTGTGATGGTGGGGGGGGGAACTAGGACTGCAAATGGGCTGTGATGGTGCAGGGGGACTCGGACTGCAAATGGGATGTGATGGTGGGGGCTAGGACTGGAAATAGGCTGTGATGCGGGGGGGGCTAGGACTGGAAATGGCCTGTGATGTGAAGGCTAGTACTGGAAATGGGCTGATGAAGAACTAGAATAGGACTGGAAATGGGCTGATGTGGGGCATGGGAGAATGGGACTAGAAGGGAGTGGATGCTGGGTGGCTCTAGAACTATAAGGGAACTGATTTTGGGGGAGGACTAGAATGGATGGGGAATGAGAATGGAGAGGGGAAAAATATTTTGTGTGGAAGAAAAGTCTATGATGGGCTGGGTATTGGGAGAGTAAGAGGGGCTTGAAAATGGAAGGGTGAAATTTAAATGGATGATAAAGGAATAAGGAAAGAATTGGGGGAAAGAGCAAAAGGGAAACAATCAGTATGTTAAAGCAGAAATAGAGAGAGAATGGAAAACATCTAAAAGAGAAGAAAGGACAAATGGATAGCTAGCAGAAGACACGAAGAAACCAGAAGAAAGTGACTGGAGCAATTGCAACTGAAAAAATGCCCAAACAGAAGGTAGAAAAATACTTTTTATTTTGAATTTATTAACTGGAATATGTCTTTTTTAATGTATTTCTTGAATTCCGATGCTGATTTTGTCCCTATTGCCTCTTTATGTCAGGCAATTCTATACATCTATTGCCATTTCTGTTTTGGTAAGTTGATCTCGTTTTTATTTTTTCTGGGGGCCCACAATTTTTGTTGGCGTAGGGCCTCACTCAAGGTAAATCTGGCCCTGCTAATAAGAGAAAAAAAATTTCATTCAACACGCAATCAAGCTCTGGAATTTGTTACCAGAGGATGTAGTAAAAGCTGTTAGTGTAGCTGGGTTTAAAAAAGGTTTGGACAAGTTCCTGGAGGAAAGATCCATAAACTGTTATTAAAGAGGACCTGGGAAATCCACTGCTTGTCCCAAAACAAGCATTGTGGAACCTGTGTCTTCTGGGGCAACGGCTAGGTACTTGTGACCTAGACTGGCCACTATTGGAAACAGGATACTGAGCTTGATGGATCTTGTTCTGACCCAGTATGGCATATCTTATGTTCTTATGAACAAGTGGAGGGGACTGCACACATTGTGGATAGGGAGGATTGCCATCATCAGTATGAAATGTGCTGCCCAGAGTGCTATTTCTGTTCATGTCATTGCCATGTGTAGTCTTGAAAAAGTTCTTAAAGAAACTACAAAGCATGATAATGGACTTTATTTGGGAAGGTAAGGTCCCCAAAGTAGCAAGGAGGGTAATGTTTCAGAATGGAAAGAAGGGGGGTTTGGGGGTACCCTACTTCTCTACATACTACGAGGTGGCACAGCTGCAGGCCCTTTTTGCCTGGGGGGGGTGGGGGGGTAGAAAATAAGCAATGGGTGGAGATGGAACAAAAGGTAGTGGGAGGATAAACATTGGAACGGCTGGTGTGGAACCTAGGTAGTGGGAGAAAGGCAGGGATGGGGGGAGAATCTACATACTCAACTTACCCTGGCAGTGTGGAATAGATGTAGGGACTGGTTGATGGGGGAAAATCTTATTTGAGGCAAGCTTTTATTAGGGGGCTGAAAGATTTCCAACCGGGGTGGGAAGGAGGTAGCTTTAGGCAATGGGAGCAGAAAGGGTTGTTGCGGATAGGTCAAGTGCTGGATGCAAAAGGGGAGGTACTGCCGTTCACATTCCTCCAGGAGGCGTATGGACTAAGGGAAAGGGACTGCTATGCTTACCTACAAGTTTGCCACTATTTGGGACAAAAAAGGGTACACGCAGGTGTGGTAATATGCAAACACAATTTATTAGAAGACCCAACTAAAAGGTTTCGGCCTGAGGCCTTCTTCAGGGGTCTAAAACAAAATAAAACATACATATTAAAATATACATTCATAAATAGTATGTCATATACAAAACATAAAAACTTTTTAATAGTCAAATTAGATATACACATACATGGGATTAAAACAAAAACGAAACAAAAAGATTTCCATTTAAAATTACCAACTGTGCATGAGAATACAGAGCAAAATAAAAATGATTGTGAAAGGACACACATAATAAAGGAGAATACATTACCGCAAGGAGAAGCAACAACATGTAAAGAGGCAGAAAGCTCTCCTCAATCTGTGTGAATTGGAAAAGAGCATAAGATTGTTAACAATAAGAGATATAATCCCTTTTGAATTAATAACAAAACATATTATAAAATAAGGGAAGTAAAAGTATGTAAACTAAGGGACTAAAAAGCGTAACAATAGGCTCATTCATGACAGGACATCCAAAAGCTGTAAGCTAGCTTAATGTAGCCATATTGGTATACAATAATTATAATAATTAAAACTAAACAGATTACAAATTAAAAACATAAAGGAATAAAAATACATGAGTAAAATAGCAGGTCACATTTGACAAACAGGGAAATTTTAATGGCCCAAAGCATAAATGCTATAATAAGAAACAATCAAATAACATCGATAGGGGACAACCTGACTGCATCTAAAGTTCATGTATGACAAGCTATGAAAAACCAACCGCAGAAAGGGACAACATAACAAAAGGAATACCAAGGGAAAAAAAGAAGAAGATAGAAAGAACAAACCATTCCATTAAATTAAACATGTGTACACAAATGAAAGGGCTTAAAAAATAAATAGATAAAAATGAATATGAATGAAAATAAAAATGAAAAATGACTGTAGGGTCAGTCGGCATCTCAAAGACACACCCACGCAAGCGGCATAACAAAAGGAATAAAAAGAGAACCATACACAAATAAGAGAGCTTGAAAAATATAAATAATTAAAAATGATTGTTAGGACAATCGGCATCTAAAAAGCGCAAGCAGTATAACAAAAGGAATAAAGGAAAACCCATTCCATTGAACATACATACACAAAAAAGAGAGCTTAGAAAGATAAAAGTGACTGTTAGGTCAGTCGGCATCTAAGAAGCGCACCCGCGCAAACAGCACACCAAAAGGAACAAGGAAAAAACCATTCCATAAAACATGCATACACTAATAAGAAAGCTTGAAAATTATAATTGACTGTTTCAGTTTACATACTTTTACTTCCCTTATTTTATATGTTTTGTTATTAGAAACATAGAAACATGATGACAGAAAAAGACCACATGGCCTATCTAGTCTGTCCTTCCATAACAACAACTACAACAGTCCACTTTTTACCTTTAGAGATCCTCTGTGTTGGTCCCATGCTTTTTTGAATTCAGTTACTGTCCTCATCTCTACCACCTCCACTGGGAGACTATTCCATGGATCCACTACTCTTTCCGTAAAGAAATATTTCCGCATATCACTCCTGAATCTATCTCCCTTCACCCTCATCCCATGTCCCCTCGCAACAGAACTTGCTTTCAATTGAAAGAGGCTCTCTCCCTGAACATTTATGCCATGGAGGTATTTAAACATCTCAATCATATCACCTCTATCCCGCCTTTCCTCTAAGGTGTACATATTAAGATCCTTAAGTCTGTCCTCATATGCTTTATAATGAAGCCCACTAATCATTTTAGTAGCCACCCTCTGCACCGACTCCATCCTGTTCACATCCTTTTGAAGATGCGGTCTCCAGAATTGCACAGTATACTCCAAATCCCTATTAATTCAATAGGGATTATATCTCTTATTGTTAACAATCTTATGCTCTTTTCCAATTCACACAGATTGAGGAGAGCTTTCTGCCTCTTTACATGTTGTTGCTTCTCCTTGCGGTAATGTATTCTCCTTTATTATGTGTGTCCTTTCACAATCATTTTTATTTTGCTCTGTATTCTCATGCACAGTTGGTAATTTTAAATGGAAATCTTTTTGTTTCGCTTTTGTTTTAATCCCATGTATGTGTATATCTAATTTGACTATTAAAAAGGTTTTATGTTTTGTATATGACATACTTTTTATGAATGTATATTTTAATATGTATGTTTTATTTTGTTTTAGACCCCTGAAGAAGGCCTCAGGCCGAAACCTTTTAGTTGGTCTTCTAATAAATTGTGTTTGCATATTACCACACCTGCGTGTAGACCTGGTCCTTGGTGGTCCGCTTCTGGTTTGGCTTGCCTTTGCGGATACCTTCTTCTCCTGTGGTTTTCGACAAAAAAGGGTACAGCAAGACTTGAGGTGAGAGTCTACTCCCTTTGAAGTTCTGATGGAGAAGGTGGAGTTGAGGTGTGGAAATTCACATTCAAGCATCTTACCAAGTGGGAGGGGGATATACTGGGAGACAGGGGTGAGGGGCGATTGAAGGCTATCTATGAGATCACTAGGAGGCTGGTGCCGGGGACAGCCTTGTTTAAAAATAGCTTAAAGATCCACTTGAGAATGTACTGGACTCAGACTAGATTACATGCAGTGAACAAGAAGTATGGGGAGGAATGCTGGAAAGAATGTGGGGCAAAGAGGGATCTGAAACGCTTGCTGTGGGACTGTCCTAAAGTGCGGGAGTTATGCTGGGGACGTGGAGAGCTTGTGCACAAAGATAACCTGGGTTCCGGTGCTGAAAGGCATTAGAGCGGTTTACAAACACTACAAGCAGGTACTGGATATATTCCCTCATCCCCGAAGGGCCAACAATCTACATGTGTACCTGAGGCAACGGAGTGTAAAGTGGCTTGCCCAAGGCCACAAGGTGCACCTATAGGACTAGAGACCCCAGTCCCTCTGGCCTTGTTCTGTTTGGTTTGATTTGATTTTGTAAATAAAGAATGGAGTTCTACAGTTTAGGGGGATGGTGGGGGGAGCCAAATGGGAGGAGGGGAAGCAAGGGCAGGGAGAGATAAGGGAGAGATATTGTAGAGGGGAATGTAGCAGAGTTATTCTAATTTGCTAGGAATGTTGAAATACAATATCTCAGGCGAGCACAAATGTGACTTTAGAGGTTGTATGTGAAGTTAATTGTAAACTTGAATAAAAATATAATTACAAAAAAACCTGGGAGACTTAAACAGCTTTTTTTTTAGGAATAAATAGCTTTGCTTATTAACTTGTGCTAGCGTGTGCTAATGCAGACTGAAACACATTATTTAACACAAGCCCTATAGTTCTCAATGGAACCTATTTACTATAAACATTACTCGCTTTAATATGCCTTAACATGAATAAAGAACAAATGAACAATGAACAAATAAGGGTCTAAGTTTGTATTGCATACTCTAGCACAAATGAGCTATCAGAGTTAGTGCCATGCATATCAGGTCAAAGAGGGTCAAACTACTGCAGAGCAGAGGCAGTATTACAGGCTCTGGAAGGGAAGAAATTCCAGGGGCTGCTTCTATTGACACTACTAAACTGCTGTGAAGTGCACTGAGAAAACGGAATTGCTTACTTGTAACGGGGGTTCTCCATAGATAGCAGGGGTAAGCAGCCACACTCCAAGGTGAAGTCCCAACTGAGCCTTGTGTGCCCCAGATCTCTCTCAGCTCAGAGAGGCTTTACTGTGCCTCTCTGAGCATGTGCACCTGCTTCCTCCTCGCTTGCCACAGGATGTCAGTTCATATCTTAGCAGAGAAGATGTCATGAAGCTCACCACTGTTGTAGCCTTTGCTGTGTCTTTGTTTCTTCTGCTGTTGAGGGGATGGCGGGAGGGTGAGTGTGGCTGCAAATCCTTGCTGTCTATAGTGAACCTCCATTACAGGAAAGCAACTATGCTTTCTCTGGAGACAAGCAGGGGGATGAAGGCACACTCCAAAGTGAGTCCAGAGCCGAGAGCTGCCTAAGCTGCATTATTGCAACTTTTTCCTTTTCTTTTTGTGGGGTCTCTTTTTGTGTGGTGGCCCGTTTAAGAGGAGGGACGAGGAGAGTAGTCAAGTTGCAAAAAGATTCCAGAGAACTGACCAGGCCAAAAACAAGATCTCTTGCTGAGGAACGATCCAGACTGTAGTGGTTCATGAAAGTGTCGATGGTGTCTGAGTAGGACGCGCTGCTTCCTGCTCCTCTGACTAGCTTTTTTCTATTAACCTGTATTCTCTGATGCCGAAGCATAAAGCCAAGGGAGACGGTAGTCTCCCTCCAAAACCCAAGGCTTTGCCGATAGGGCAGCGAACTATGGACACCTTCACACAAGCGAAGATTTCAGGCATACCTGCTTCCGGGGCTGGGGAGAGCCCCAGTTTGGGGAGCGATGTATTGATCAGTCCGGCGGGCCCTTCTATTCCTCTTATGCCTGTGGCTTCCAGGTTCAGTTTGTTTGATATCAGTGCAAGCATTGGGACCCAGGCAGCTTCAGCTACGGTGTTTGCTCTGTCGGTAGCTGCTGTGTCAGCGCCCAGGAGTGAGTGTGTGTTCCCAGGAGCTTTCTAGAACACCTGAGTGGATTTCAAGATTTCTCTACCTGTTTCCTTGGTTGTACCACTGCTTAATCGTCCCAAGGAGGTAACCCTGGACTCCATTTGGAACGCGTTGGAATCCGTCTACAAGATATGTGTTGGAGCTCTCCAAGTTTCGGCTTTGCACTCCTCTCGGTTGGTGAGTTTGGAGAAGAGCCTTGAGGTCCAGCAAAGGTGACTGACGGGGTTCAAGTCAACAGTTCGGCAGTTTCAGGAGACGCAAGGAACTTTGGTTCAGAATAGAATGGTAGTTCAGCGGAAAATCAAGAATTTGAAAACCAGCAGAGGACCCTATATCTTTGTGTTTAGAATTTCCCAAGAATGACTTTGGTTTCACCCATGGACCTATTCATTAGGTTCTTAAAAGACTTTTAGTTATCCTGAATCTGGTGTACCTCCTTTTCAGAAAATCTATCATCTTTCTCCCTTGGATATTTTGGTCTGGTAGATGTTTTGTCTGACTCCTTAGATTTGGGCTAATTTGTCTGACATTTTGGAACAATCCACTGAGGAGGTGGAAGCGAGGGCTACCTTACTGGTTTTGTTTGTTTTTCTTCCAGATAAGGAAGCACTGTTGTGGATGAAAAGATGCAGATTTTCCCAGATGTGTCCAAATGGATGCAGACTAGGAGGAAGAAGTTTCTGGAGCTCCGAGCTGAGGCCTTGGGCACGAGTTTCCAGTTGAGGTTTCCCTGTAAATGTGTGCTCTCCTATCAGAATAAGGATTATCATTTCTTTGAAGCTCTTTAGCCACGTTTCTTTTTAGATGCTAAACAATTACAAAGCTAACCTGTGGAATTGTTAGGGCTAAAATATGTAGGCTTCATAGCCTACTCAATTGCTTGTTGTATCTTATTTTCCTTAGCCATATTCCCATGGTTGTGTAGTCTTGGATTCTCTCTCTCCATATTGTGGACTTCTTACATTCGGTGATGCTTTATTACCCTCTTTTTGTTCTTTTGTTATAATTGTGTGGTATAATGGAATGTGTATTTCCTATTCCAAGGTTTTCCTTGTTTTTATATTAAATACAATAAAAATTTAATTTAAAAAAATGTGTTGATGGAGGACCAGGTGGCTGATCTGCAGATGTCTTGGGAGGAGACAGAAGCCAGGCTGGCTATAGAGGTGACTGTATCTCGAAGGCCGTGTAGCCCTAAGCACCCTGGGGATGGAAGAGCAGCTTGCTCATAGCAAACAGCGATGCAGTCTGCTATCCAGGACACAATGGTTTGTTTGGCAGCTGGGTGTCCAGGATTGTTAGGGTTGAAGGTCAAACAGCTGAGAGGATCCGCGGAGTAACCCTATGCAATTGAGATAGTACAAGAGAGCTCTTCTGTTCTGGGGAACCCTCAGGCAGTTTCAAGAAGACGACGGAGACGATGAGAGGTTGATTAATGTGGAAGTCAGAAACGTCTTTTGGGAGGAATTTGGGGTGGGTCCAGAGGATGACCTGGTCATGGAGGAATTGCGTGTTGGAGGGGGGGGGGGGGTAGTGTTCCAAGGCCTTCAGTTCCCCGAGTCGTCCGGCAGAGGTGATGGCTATCAGGAAAACTATTTTCCAAGTCAGATGCTTGAGGGAAGTGGATGCCAGCAGTTCAAATGGTGTTTCCATTAGCTGGGAGAGGTCCACATGGGCAACTTGATATTCATGAGGCCTTTCATGAACCTGGCCACCGCTGGGGGGGTTGAGATAGGGTGGCCATCAACTGGAGTGTGGGACACAGCGATCGCAGATAAGTGGTAGTGGACAAAGTTGGTCTGGAGGCCCACATTACACAGAAGCAAGCACATGTGGTAAGAAGCAGTGAAAAGGGCCTTGGTCAGTGGAGGCTGCTCAGCTTGAGGAACCAAGACCAGTTATGTAGGCAGATTGCTGTGCTGTCAGCCTCCGAGATGCAGAGATGATTTTGAGGACATCTGGAGAGAAGGAATCTTCTAATAAGCATTCCTCTGAAGTCACTATGCTGTGAGGGAGAGGTTCTGAAGGTTGGAGTGCAGCAAGCTGCCCTAAATTTGGGTGAGGAGTCAGGGGTGGGTCTCCAGCGGCATGGGCAGATTCTTGTAGGAGCGCCACAAGGTGGGGAAATCAGCGCTGTCAAGAGCATTTTAGTGCTATGAGGATCACTGAAGCCATGTCCTGTTTGATCTTGACCAGGACTCGGGCGATGAGTGCAAAGGGAGGGAAATCACAGAGTAAACATCTGGACCAGTCAAGGGTAAAGGCATCGAGAGCCCAGCACTGAGGAGATGGCCAGATATAGCAGAAGACTGGACATTTGGCATTCTCGGCAGAGGCAAAGAGATCTATGTCCAGTATGCCCCAGGCATTAAAGATGGTTTGAAGAGGCATGAAGTCAAGGGACCACTCATGCAGGTCCAGCTGATGACTTAGTTTGTCGACTAGTTGATTCTGTGCTCTGGGAAGGTAGCAAACCTGTAGGGTTGTTCCAATGGAGAGGGCGAAGACCCAGAGATGCAGGACTTCTCTGCAAAGCTGAAGTGAACCTGTACCTCTTTGTTTGTTGATGCAGAACATGGAGACTCAGTTGTCCATTTTGACAAGGACAGTCTTTTGATGGACCCAGCGTGAACACAATGAGTGCATAGTAGACCGCTTAAAGCTCCGGAACATTATGTGTAGAGCCCTTTCCTGATGAGACCAGATGACCTGTGTCAAAGGGATTGTAGATGGACCCCCCCAGCCCAGCGTTGAGGCGTTGGTGGTCAGGGCAAGGTAAGGAAGCATAGGCATCTGGAAAGACAGCCCTTGGGCAGATTGGAGAATGTCGTCCACATCCAGAGGCTTTTGAAAAGGACTGTTCTTTGTGTGCCCCCATACAGATCTTGGTGCATAAAGACTGGTAGCGTTGACACCAGCTGAGCTCTAGATGCCACTGGAGGGTGCACATATGTAGCTCTGCCAGTGGAATGACATGCACGCAAGCAGCCATGTGCCCCAGCAGTCGTAGGAGCATAAGGGCCAACACCATTCGATGTGCGGTAAGGATGTTGCAGGGTATTTGCAAAGACTGAGCATGTTGCACTGGAAGGAAGGGTGTCTATGTGTGCACCTATGAAATACAGCTGTTGCTGAGGAATGGGCTCGGACTATTGTAGTTTGGGGATAAAGCCCAGGGCGTGAAGTACAGCAGAGGTGGCCTGAACAGTCCAGACAGCAGCCTCTTGTGATGAGCTGGAGATGAGCTATTCGTCCAGAAAGGGGTAAACAAAGTGGACCTGGCACCTTAGGTAGGCGGCTACCACCGCTAGGCATTGTGTGAAGACACAGCGTAGACGAGAGGCCAAAAGGAAGTACTTTGAACTGGTAGTGGTTGCCGAGGCAGGTGAAGCATAGGTATTTCCAGTGATGAGGATGGATGGGAATGTGATGAAAGCATCCTTCAGGTCCAGAGAGGCAAGCCAATCTGGTGGCTGAGCAGGGGGAGAATGGTGGTTAGATAGTGCATCTTGAATTTTTCCCGCTTGATGAATAGGTTGAGATGACAGAGGTTGAGTATTGGGTGAAGGCCCTCCAATTTTGTGGGGCTCAAGAAAAATATTGAGTGGAAGCCTTGGCTCCTTTCATTGGTCGGCATCACCTTAATAGCACCACTGATGAATAAGCGTAGTTACTCACCTGTAACAGGTGTTCTCCGGGGACAACAGGAATCAGTCATCACATATGGGTGACATCAATGGAGCCTGTGTAGAAGCATCCCCCACAGTTTTTAAAGAAAGTCTTTGGGAGATGTACCACGTATGTGTGGTTCATTTCCCACCCAAGAGTGCCATCTTGCCACAGTCCAATGATCTAGCTAAGATGGCAAAAATTAAAATATGGTAAAGAAGCAACTCCAAGAGGAGGGGGGAGGGTTGAGAGGACCGATTCCTGCTGTCCCCGGAGAACACCTGTTACAGGTGAGTAACTACACTTTCTCCGGGAACAAGCAGAAAGTCAGTCCTCATATATGGGACTCCCCAGCAACAAGCTACCGGGAACCTGTAAACAAAAGAAAAATGCCATGGCGACCTGCAAAGAGTGAGCCATGATCAGCAGCACTTGCGTCCCTACTGAAAGACTCTCGCAAGACCTAAGTGTCCGGTGGAAAACCAGCACTCCGGTAGCCTGAACACAGAAGGGTTGGAGGGCAGGAGTTGCCTACACCCCGAAGAGATTATGGAGTATGGCTTAGCTGAAGGCTCAGTCCCCGTCAGGGCTCCCTCTCCAGGCAGTAGTGAGCTGGGAAGATGTGAACCGAAGACCAGGTGGCGGTCTGGCAGATTTCCATCATGGGGGACGGAATACAAATTTTCTACGGACGTAGCCATGGCCCTGATGCGGTGTGCCATGGCTCTCTGGACCAGTGAGATTTCTGTTTGCTCATAGGCAAGGGTAATGCAGTCTGCCACCCAAGTGGACAGAATTCGCTTAGTCACTGGGAGCTGCAGGTGACTGGGGTCATAGGATACAAAGAGCTGAGGTGCTTTGCAGTGGCCCTAGGTTTGTTGCAAATAAAAGAACAGGGCTCTCTTACAATCCACATTGTGGAGAATGGTCTCTGCCTTACAGGCATGAGACCTCGTAAAGAAGGTGGGATGTACGTCCTCCTAGCTGAAGTGGAATGGGGACACCACCTTTGGCAGAAACTTGGGGTGTGTGCGGAGCACCACCCTGTTCTTGCAGAACCTTGTGTAGGGGGCTCTACCATTAGAGCCTGAAGCTCGCTGACTCTGAGAGCTGATGTGAGTGCTACCAGGAAGACAACCTTCCAGGATAGATGCTGGAGGTGGCAGGTAGCCAGAGGCTCGAACGGAGGCTTAGTAAGCTGCGAGAGTACCACATTGAGATCCCACTCTGCCGCTGGAGGGCAGACAGGGGGTTTTGAGAAAGCATAGTTACTCACCTGTAACAGGTGTTCTCAGGGGACAGCAGAAATCAGTTCTCACATATGGAAAAGCCTTTGGGAGATGCCACCACGCATGCGTGGTCCCCTTCCTGTCCAAGTCAGATGACATAGCTAGAGCCGACAAAAGATGGCCAAAATTTGAACAATGACGCCAAGAGGAGGAGGGAGGGTTGTGAGGACCGATTCCTGCTGTCCCTGGAGAACACCTGTTACAGGTGAGTAACCGCTTTCTTCAGGAACAAGAAGGAAGTCAGTCATCACATATGGGACCTAGCTACAGGCTTCCTAGAACCTGTAGAGAAAAAACATGGCCCAGCCATGAGCAGCGCAAGTGAATCTGAAAACAGACACTGAGGACTTCAGTGTCCAGGGAGTACCAAGGCTCTGGTAGCCTGAACAAGAAGGGTTGGAGTTGCCTAAACCCTGAACAGATTATAGAGTATGGCCAGGCCGAAGGCACTATCGCTTTTCAGGCAGTAATGAGCTGCAAAAGTATGAATGGAGGACCAGGTAGCAGCTCGGCAGACAGAGGAAAAAAGCATAGGCTCACAACAGAGGTTGCCATAGCCCTGACACTGAGCACCGTGACCCGGCATTCTAATGGGAAGTCCAGCCTGGTTGTGGGCAAAGGTGGTGCAGTCTGCCACCCAGATGGACAGAGTCTGCTTGGTGACAGCCTCCTTGACGACTGGGGTCATATGAAATGAAAAGCTGAGAGGCCTTGCGGTGGTCCTGAGTGTGTTGCAGGTAGAAGGACAAGGCCCTTTTGCAGTCCAGAGTGTGGAGAACGGCCAACGCCTCATCTGCGTGGGGCCAGGGAAAGAAGGTGGGGAGTACCACCTCCTGGTTGAGGTGGAAATCAGATACCACCTTCGGCAGGAATTTCGGGTGAGTGCGGATAACGACCCTGTTCTTGTAGAAACTGGCGTAGGGTGGCTCAGTCACCAAGGCCTGAAGCTCACTGACACTGTGGGCAGAGGTTGAGCGCCACCAGGAAGGACAGCTTCCAGGGCAGGTAGCGCAAATGGCAGATAGCCAAGAGTTCGGAGGGCAGCTTGGTAAGCGCGCTAGGACCATATTGAGATCCCATTCTGCTGTGGGTGGACAGATAGGAGGCTTAGAAAGCAATAAGCCTTGCATGAATCGAGTAACTAGGGGCTGCACGGAAAGAGGCTTGCCCTCTATGGCGCTGATGGTTCACGGAGAGTGCACTGGAGTGCACCCGGACGGAGTTGGATTTAAACCCGGACTGCAAGAGGTAGAGCAAATATCGCAATACCATGTGCACTGGGCAGGAGAACGGGTTTGCCAGGTGCTCCGTGCACCATAAGGAGAATCTATGCCACTTGAAGGCGTAGGCCTGTCTCGTGGAGTCCTTGCAAGAGCTGCCCATATGTGGAGGTGGGCATTGGGAACCACATGGCCTGTAGAGGCCATGTGGCTGAGAAGGCGAAGCATGGACCGCATTGACACCGTGTGGTGGCACTGTACCTCAACTGCTAAGGCCGTGAGGTGATCCACCCTGTCCAGGGGGACGAAAGCCTTGGCCTGGAGGGTGTCCAAGCAAACTCCTATGAACTCCAAGTCTTGTGTTGGAGTGAGGTGGGATTTTGGGTGATTTATCACAAATCCCAGATGCTGTAGGATCTTGATGGTGAGGGCTGCGTCTCCTCTTACTAGCCAGTCATCTAGGTAAGGGAAGACGAAGGCCCCTTGGAGACGAAGATAGGCGGCCACCACTGCTAGGCATTTGGTGAAGACCCTTGGTAAAGAGGCTAAGCCAAAGGGAAGTACCCTGTACTGGTAGTGGTTGCCCCCAACCATGAATCTTAGGTACTGCCTGTGACAGGGATGGATGAGGATGTGGGTACAGGCATCCTTCAGGTCCAAGGCGCATAGCCAATCTCCTTGCTGGAGGAAAGGCAGCAACATTCCAAGGGAGGGCATCTTGAATTTCTCCCGCACCAGGAATTTGTTCCAGTTTCTCAGGTTCAGGATGCCCTCCTGTTCTTTTTGGGACTAGAAAGTACCTGGAGTAAAACTCCTTTCCTCTCAGGTGGTGTGGTACGGGCTTCATGGCCCTGTCCCTGAGGCCTGAAAGTTCTTGCATTAGCAGAGCCTGGTGCAGGGGAGACCCAGGAGATTCCCCAGGGAAGAAGGGTGAAGGTAAATGGTCCAGGTGGAGGAGGTAACCCTCCCTGACCACCTGACGTGTCCAAGAGTCGGTGGTGATGGAGGCCCACCTGTGGGTAAAATGAACCAGGCGCCCCCCAAGCTGGGAGCTGACCCTCCAGTGGAAGAGAGGCTATGCTGAGGGCATTAATACCCCAACCCAGGTTGGGCTGGTGCTTGGACTAGTGGCTGGGACCTGGGGTCCTTGGGCTTGCGCGAGCCCTGGCCCGTTCCCTTGCTCTGGTGACCCTGCTGAGGGGTCTGGGTGGCAGGGTATGGAGAGTAACTTCAATAGGATTGGCCCTTCCTGAGGAAAGGAGGCTTCTTTCCCTGTGGCTTCTTCCTCAAGAGTGGAGGTCTTCCTCGAGTGCAAAGTACGGGTACTCTATCTCGATGTCAGCCGCCCTGTCCTCCATGGACTTGATGAAGAGCTGCTCCCTGAGGCAAGGGACATCGAGGAGCTTCTTTGCACCCATTGATCAAGGTCTGATGATTGGAGCCAGGCTTGGCGTCGAGCGCCTGCGAGGATCTCGCCCCCAAGGATCAAGAGCGAGAATGAGACCCTCGCTGAGAATCCACCTGCGGCTTCTGGCTCTCGGGGATTGCTTCGGCAGCCCAGGGAGTTGACATTGGTCGTCCCTGCGGTCTAGGGGTGAGCATAGGTGGGGCCAGACATAGACGCCTGCTGGGAAGCAATGAACGCAGAAACGCTGTGCTCTAGTGCCGGCATTTGTGTTCCCACTTGGGGGTAGCAGCCATTGACAACGATGCTAGGGTGACCAGGTCAGGTGTCGAGGAGGAGAGGGGATCCTCAGTGTGACGGCTCTCGGAAGACCGGGGTCCATTGCCGGAGGCCTCGACATCAGTCCTGGGTACCTTACGGTGACACTGCCGCTTTGACTCCTTGGATACCTGGCTGCGGCTAAGTGACTGTGCGTGGGATTTCCCGCTCTTGTCCACCTCCTAGGACGAGGCCCTTGAGGTCTTCTTTTTCTTCTTACGCTCTTGCTCCAGGAACTCTTTCTTGGAATGTCCACTGGAGCAAAAAGAACCCCAGCAAGGTCAAAGACCCTAAACGCTGCCAGCGGTTGGAAAAAGGTGCGAAAGCGCTTGGGTGGAAAAGAACCTAAGAAAAGAGGCTCGAAACCCGATGCCGGAGCACCAGGGCTCGAAGGCAGGAAAGGGACTGGTGAAAGCTGGAATAGGTACAAAATGTACAAGAAAAATCAACTGGGTTTTTTTTTGGGGGGGGGGGGGGAGACAAGACGAACGTCTGTAGGGCTCCATGGAAAAAGGGATACTGAGCAAAATGGCACCTTTGGGAGGGAAAGGGAACACGCATTCGAGGTGGCATCTCCCAAAGGCTTTCTTGGGGAGATGCTTCCGCACAGGACTCAGTCGGCTTCGATGTCATCCATATGTGAGGACTGACTTCCTGCTTGTTCCTGCAGAACGATGTACCGCAGGAATTGGGACACAAGGGGCTGAGCCAAGAGGGATTGAAGGACTACAAAAAGGGACTGCTACTTCTGGAGAGAGATCTGCAATTGTAAGTATTTACTTCTGGGAATTTTTCTAAATCTTGGTGAAAAGGAATTCTTTAGATTAAAGCTGATTAATCTGTGAATCCTGTGTATTTGTTAAATCAGTCAGGGCCTAGTATCAGCAAAGACCTTTTAGTTAAATTAAAAACCTGAACAGATAGCTTTCAGTTAAAGTTTAAAACCCAGCAGAGAGCTTTCTGGTTAAATTTAGAAACCAAGACTCCCTCAATCCAAGCAAGAGCTGTGTGAATCACCCAGGAAATTGGTCACAGATTACCTCAGAAGCACAGGACAGGGTACTGTGTAGCAGCCAGTTTTTAATAAGTCTTCTTTCCCTCCCTCCATGTCACCCAACCACCCCTGGGAATATCATAGCTTTATAGGTGCTTAAATCTCTTAAAGAAAGGGAGGTGCCATATTCACTCTCAGGTGCAGCTGTTTATCCTCATTAGGCATACATTAAGGACCTGAGATTAATTAAGCTTCAGGTGAACAAAGTGCATAACGAAATTAGGTCTTACCTGCTAATTGTCTTTCCTTGAACTTTCTCCGGGCCAGTCCAGGGAAAGGTAGGGTTGTCAATCCCCTATAGCAACTGAGGACTGAATGCTTCAAGTTTTCTGAGAGGTGAAGCCACTCCCCCTTAGGGCTAACCATCAGTCTCCTTATGACAAAGCAACTAAAGAGAAAAAACAACCCTTGAAAAACTGATAACAATCTATAGTTCTGGAACAACAATAAAGGAAGAAATACGCTTCCCTTGTACACTTCTGACAATTTTTTTTTTTTTTTTTTTTTTTTAATTAGAGTAGGTACTATAGAGCTACCTGAGTGTAGCATCGTTCGTATGCGCCCTGCCCCCAGTTGTGCTTCTGGAGCGAAAACGCTGAGAAAATGACATGCTTTGACGATGCCGAAAAAAGATACCGACATACTGCTTACAAAAAAGGCGGAACCCCAGGGTGGGACCCTGGACTGGCCCGGAGAAAGTTCAAAGAAAGACAATTAGCAGGTAAGACCTAATTTCGTTTTCCTTATCACTTCTCCAGGCCAGTCCAGGGAAAGGTAGGGCAGTACCAAAGCAGTACCTAATTCTGGGAGGGACCCGCCAAACCTGAGATAAGAGCCGCGGCCCCCACCTTAGCATCGTCCCGGGCTTGAACATCTAAGCGATAATGCTTCGCAAACGCATGTAACGAAGACCACGTTGCTGCTCTGCAAATATCCACCGGCGGAATACAAGCGAACTCCGCCCAGGAAGTTGCTTGAGCTCGAGTGGCATGAGCTCGTAACGACTCAGGCAGAGATAGTCCGCGGATAGAGTAAGCTTCGGAAATGGCTTTACGTACCCACCGGGCAATGGTGGACTTCGAGGCCGCGAGACCCTTTCGAGGACCACTGAACTGGACAAAGAGTCTATCCGTCTTACGAATAGACTTGGAAATACGAAGGTAAGTCTTGAGAACGCGAGCTAGATCCAAATGCCGAAGCGCTCGGTCCATGGGAGAATGGGAGGAATCCGAGAAAACCGGCAACGCTATAGATTGGTTAACATGAAAAGACGAGAGGACTTTCGGCAAAAAGGCAGGAACCGTGCGCAACACCCGTTCGGGAAGAAACTGCAAATAAGGTTCCCGACAAGATAAGGCTTGCAAATCTGAAATTCGGCGCGCCGAACACAAGGCGACCAGGAAGGCCGTTTTCCAAGAACAGTGCCGTATCTGCTGTGAGCAAATGGATTTTAAAGGAGAGTGAGACAACGCATCCAAAACCACATTCAAGTCCCAAGGAGGAACCACCGAGCGAACTGGAGGACGGATAATCTTAGCCGCTCGCAAAAAACGACGCACATCGGGATGCGCAGAAAGACGGCGCCGCTGCACCAGACCTCGAAAACAGGCAAGCGCAGCTATTTGAACCCTAAGAGTACTAAGAGCCAGCCCCTTGTCCAAGCCATGCTGTAAGAAAAGGAGAAGCTGCGGCAAGGAAGAAGACATCGGCCGAATATTGCGCCGATCACACCAGGTTTCAAAAAGGCACCAAACCCTGACATACGACAGAGAAGTCACCGGTCTCTTAGACTGCAGCAAAGTAGAAACTACTGAGGCATCATAACCTTTGCGCGTTAATCGCGTCCTTTCAAGAGCCAAGCCGTAAGCAAGAAGCGATCTACCCGTGGCATGAGAATCGGACCTTGATGGAGAAGATTTGCGCGGACCGGAAGAGGCCACGGCTGATCTACTAGGAGCCGAACTAGATCTGCATACCAAGGTCTGCGCGGCCAATCCGGAGCT
The DNA here is from genome assembly GCA_033557465.1 of Ichthyophis bannanicus. Taxonomy (NCBI): domain Eukaryota; kingdom Metazoa; phylum Chordata; class Amphibia; order Gymnophiona; family Ichthyophiidae; genus Ichthyophis; species Ichthyophis bannanicus. The sequence goes on along the minus strand of CM066040.1, from coordinate 97,765,486 downwards.
ATGAGAATCACCATCCCCCTGTGCCGGGCAATACGCTGGAGAACTCGACTCAGCAGCGGCCAAGGAGGAAAAACGTACAGCAGAGAATCCGGAGGCCAGGGTTGAACGAGAGCATCGAGTCCCTCGGACATGTGTTCCCTGCGCCGGCTGAAGAAACGATTCGCTTTGGCACTGCTGCACGTCGCCATCAAATCCATTGTTGGTTGCCCCCAACGCAAGGTGAGTTCGTGAAATACTGCCACATTCAACTCCCACTCTCCGGGATCGAGAAGATGACGGCTGAGATAATCCGCTTGCACATTCTCCGTGCCCGCCACATGAGCCGCGGAAAGCGCTAAGAGATTCTGCTCCGCCCAAGTCATCAGCGTGTGACATTCGGCCAAGAGAGAAGGAATTTTGGTCCCCCCTTGACGATTTATATACGCAACCGTGACTGCATTGTCGGAAAAAATCTTGACTGCCGATCCCTTGAGAAAGGAAGCAAATCGAAGGAGTGCCAGACGAGCTGCCCGGAGCTCCAACCGATTGATGGACCAGGAGCTCTCCTCGGGGGACCAAGTACCCTGAGCAATATGTGTCAGACAGTGAGCCCCCCAGCCGACCAGACTTGCATCCGTGGTAACCAACACCCAGGAGGGTTCCAGCAAGGAAACTCCCACGGACAGATGTTCCCGAACTAACCACCACTCGAGACTGTGTCTGACGAGAATTGAATAGGGCAGGCGCTGTGAGAGAGGATGAAGTTGAGGAGACCAACGGGACAACAAAGCCTGTTGTAAAGGCCGCATGTGTGCCTTGGACCACGGAACCAGGTCTAGCGCTGCCGCCATGGATCCCAAGAGCTGTAAATAAGTTCATGCTGACGAAGTCGTTAACCGCAGGAACGCTTGAACCTGCTGAACCAGCTTGTCTATGCGGACTTCGGGCAAAGAGACTCTTCCCCGCTCGGTGTCGAAAAGAGCTCCCAGATAAACCATCCGCTGTGACGGAACCAAGAGACTCTTGGCCTGATTGATTACCCAACCGAGTTGCTCGAGAAGCTGCACCACGCGAGCCGTCGCGGCGATGGAATCGACTAGGGAATCGGCCCTGATCAACCAATCGTTGAGGTATGGATGAACGCGGATGCCCTCTTTCCGAAGCGCCGCTGCAACCACTACCATGAGCTTCGTGAACGTGCGGGGAGCTGTAGCCAGCCCGAAGGGCAACGCTTGAAACTGGAAATGACCCCCGGGAAGGGCAAAGCGCAAATAACGCTGATGCGATGGCCGGATGGGAATATGAAGATAGGCCTCCGTGAGATCTATTGAGGTCAGAAATTCTCCCGGCTGCACCGCACGAATTACGGTACGAAGCGTTTCCATGCGAAAGTGTGGCACCCGCAAAGTACGGTTTACGGCTTTGAGATCGAGTACCGGCCGAAAAGAACCGTTCGGCTTGGGCACCACAAAATAAATCGAGTATCGACCGCAACCGTATTGATCGAAAGGCACGGGAACGATCGCCTGTAAGTGTAAGAGGCGCGATAGCGTTTCCGCGATGGCTTCGGCTTTCCGCCCCGAGCCACTGGGTGACATCACAAACGCGGGAGGTAAGGGGGACGCAAAATCGAGAGCATAGCCCTTCTGAATGATCTCCAACACCCACCTGTCGGAAGTAATGGTGGTCCAAGCCGTCAGAAATGCCTGTAGTCACCCGCCTACCGGCACTAACGGCTGGACCAGCAAACCTTCATTGGGGCTTCTTAACGATGGGCTGAGGAGCCCCAAAGTAGGACTTGTTAAAGCCCCTGGCCCCCCGAAAGGACTGTCCACGAAAGCTGGAACGGCCTCTGGCATAGGGGGTAAAACGCGCCCCACGAAAACGACGGGAATCTCTGCCAGAGCCCCGAGATACCGATCCCGAGCGACCCGGCTTGGGTCTATCCTCCGGCAAACGGCCGCCTTTGGAATCCCCTAAATCCTTATCAATCTTTTCCAAGGCTTCACCGAAAAGTAACTTCCCCTTGTAGGGCAACTTACTGAGACGCAATTTGGACGACACGTCCGCCGACCAATTGCGCAGCCAAAGAAAGCGTCTAGCCGCCACGAGAGATGCCATAGTCTTAGCCGCAATCCGTAACAAATCATAGAAGGCATCTGCCATATACGCCGCGGCTGACTCTAATTTTGCTGCGTCGGGTATGGCAGAAGGTTGCTCACCCGAGCCGTCCCCTTGTAACCAGCGAATGGAAGCTCGAGAAACGTACGCCCCACATATCGCTGACTGCAGCGCCAGAGCGCTGGAATCAAAGGCTTGTTTAAGAAGGATCTCCAACTTCCTATCTTGCAGGTCTTTGAGAGCCGCTGCCCCCTCGACCGGAATGGTAGTCTTCTTGGTGACAGCGGAAATAATAGCATCTACCTTCGGCATGTGCAACAAATCCTTCACTTCCTGGGGAAGAGGGTACAAGCGTGCTAAAGCGCGGCTACCACGCAGGGACGCTTCCGGACATTCCCATTCGGACTCAATCATTTGCTTGATCACCCGATGGAGAGGGAAACAGCATTGTTCTGCTTTAAATCCCTGTAATAAGGGATCTTCTAAGGGCTCCTGCGAAGAGGAAGGAAGCAAAAGATGCAGAGCTGTTAAAGACTGAGAAATGAGAGCCGAAAGCTCCTCCTTACGGAAGACGCGGAATACATTGGGATCCTCTCCCGGAGCAATCTCCCCTTCCTCCAAGTCTTCCATCTCAAAATCCAAAGGTACCTCAGCTCCCACCTCTGAATCCCCCTGAGCCAGGGAAATGGCCGGATCCTGAGGAGAAAAGAGATCAATGTAATCTGGCATAAAAACCTTAGCCTGAGATGATCCCTCACCAGGATCAGCAGACTCTGGATTCCGTACAGGCAAAGGCATAGGAGATGAAACTGCTGAGAAGGAAACTGGCTGAGAGGATTTCATTAAAAACGCTGTATGCATAGCCAGAATAAATTCCGGTGAAAAACAGGAAGGAATCCCCTCGGGAGACTCAGAAACTGCATCAGCAAGCTTTGCTGGGCGTTTAGGCTCCTTAGAGGTCTTAGATCTGCTTTTATGAGGCCGAGGCTGCTCCGGGACGGCAGACGCCGTTGGAGACAAAATGGCCGCCTTTCCCACCTTTTCGGGCGGTAAAGACATCTCCTGTGAGCCCTGCAAAGGCTGCTCAGCCATAAGAAAAAAGACAACGGCACCCGAAAGGAAAACCGCCAAGGAGAACGAACGCACCGGTCAGGCACCCCCGATAAAGAAAGTGAAACCATGCGGCCCAAAACCGCGCGGCGGTACTTTATGAGGAAAACGAAGAAACTTCAACAACTCACCACAAAAAATAAGGAGCCGGTCCCGCGAAGCCGCTGCCAGCGGCAGGGACAGCAAGAGTTTCAGCGCTACGGTAGAGGTACAACTGGGGCCCCCAGGATCCTCTAAAAATGGAGACGGAGGCAGGCAATGGGGCAGGCTCTACCCCGCACTGCAAGCAGTGGTAGTAGTCACGTCTCAGCGCTCTTAAAGGCACAGAGTTAAATGTAGATGTGCACAATTTGTATACCAGAACTACAGAAATCAGCTCTGCTAGAGCTAATATGGGTAAAACAAAGAAAGAGAAGAGGGAGAAATTTTAAGACGATCCTCTATAGTTGCTGAGGACTGAAAGACTGATGGTTAGCCCTAAGGGGGAGTGGCTTCACCTCTCAGAAAACTTGAAGCATTCAGTCCTCAGTTGCTATAGGGGATTGACAACCCTACCTTTCCCTGGACTGGCCCGGAGAAGTGATAAGGAATAAACGTATTATGTATAATTTTATTAGTATAAGTATCCCTAGCAACCCTTAGTAAGTAAAGATCTTAAATACTGAAACACAACCTTAAAAAGAAGATGCAGACAGCAGTCCAACAGCGAAAAGAGGGTTTTCCAGTCTTTTGCATTGAGTGTCACATGTATGATTTTGTCCCAGTTGGTGAGGGGTCTTATGTGTGCACAAGGTGCAAGGAGCTCTTTGCTCACAGGGAACGAGTCCGATCTCTGGAGACAAGAGTAGTAGACTTGGAGGACATAAGGAAGACAGAGAGGTACATAGACGACAAGATATAGTACTGAAGTCCCACCTCCAGTCTGGCAGAATCATTGTTGCCATGGAGAGCATCACCCTGGTGCGGCAGGAAGTGATCCTGTAGCTAGGACCTGTCCTCCAGGTGATAAAAAACCCTCTCACACCGAGGCGGTTTCTCCAGGGCCATGTGCCCACCAGGGAAAGGTTAGGACAGCCGTAATAGTTGGTGATTCAATCATTAGGCATGTAGATAGCTGGGTGGCTGGTGAACATGAGGATCGCCTGGTAACATGCCTGCCTTGTGCTAAGGTAGCGGACCTCACACGCCACCTAGACAAGGTCTTAGATAGTGCTGAGGAGGAGTCAGCTGTATTGGTACATGTCGGTACCAATGATATAGGAAAGTGTGGTAGGGAGGTTCTGGAGGCTAAATTTAGGCTTTTAGGTAAGAAGTTGAAATCCAGAACTTCCAGAGTAGCATTCTCCAAAATGCTTCCCGTTCCACACGCAGGACCCAAAAGGCAGGCAGAGCTCCGGAGTCTCAATGCGCGGATGAGACGATGGTGCAAGGATGAAGGTTTTAGATTTCTTAGGAACTGGGGAACATTTCTGGGGAAAGAAGGGGTTCTTCCGAAGGGATGGGCTCCACCTTAACAAGAACGGAACCAGGCTGCTGGCATTAACCTTTAAAAAAAAGAGATAGAGCAGCCTTTAACCTAGATAATAGGGGAAAGCCGATGAAGTTAGGGCTTATCAATAGAGAGGTTCCAATAAAGACAAAAGTAGCCCAAACGCCCTTGAGTACAGAGCAGTCAGAGTTTAAAGATTCCAAATTAGCCATGCCTACCAATAGCCAGATTATTATGAATAAAATACAGCCTCTTGTTGTTGCCTGTAAACCGCGCTGATGGTAAATAGTGCGGTATAGAAAAACTATAAATAAATAAATAAATAAAATAAATAAATAAAATGCTTACAGGCAAATGCTAGAAGTCTAAAAATAAGATGGGAGAGTTAGAATATATAGCACTAAATGACAGCTTAGATATGATTGGTATCTCAGAGACATGGTGGAAGGAGGACAACAAGTGGGACACTAATACCAGGGTACAATCTATATTATAATCTAGTCCTTACTGGAACACCAGATCTAGTGCAAGAGATAAGGGTGTTGGGGCCACTTGGCAATAGTGATCATAGCATGATCGCCTTTGATTTAATTAGTGGAGGAGGGATAGTACGGAAATCCACAGTACTACCTTTTAACTTTCGAAAGGTAGACTATGATAAAATGAGGAAAATAGTTAAGAAAAAACTAAAAGGAGCAGTTGCAAAGGTTAAAGACTTACATCAAGCTTGGGTGTTGTTGAAAAATACTATCTTGGAAGCCCAGACCAGCTGTATTCCACGCTTTAAGAAAAGTTGAAGGAAGTCCAAAAAACTGCCAGCATGGCTTAAAGGTGAGCTCAGAGAGGCGGCTGTTGCCAAAAAAGCATCTTTCAGGAAATGGAAAAAAAGAGCCAAACAACGAAACCTGGAAGCAGCACAAGCACTGGCAAGTCTTTGATAAAGCAGGCAAAGGGAGAATTTGAGAAGAAGCTTGCTGCGGAAGCAAAAACGCGAAATAAAGATTTTTTCAAGTACATTCGTAGCAAAAAACCTGTGAGTGAGTCAGTTGGTCCATTAGATGATAGAGGAGTAAAAGGGGCACTAAGAGGCGACAAGGCAATAGCGGAGAGACTGAATGAATTCTTTGCTTCAGTCCCTACTGAGGAAGATGTAGGGATGTTACCCATGACTGAAGTGGTATTTAAAGGTGTGGAAGAATTGAAGGAAATATCGATACATCGGGAAGATGTATTACAACTATTAGATAAACTGAAGAGTAGCAAATCACCTGGGCCGGATGGTATACATCCAAGGGTGTTGAAAGAACTGAAATATGAGACTGCAGACCTGCTATTAACAATCTGTGAACTATCATTAAAATCATCTCTAATACCTGAAGATTGGAGGATCGCCAATGTAACACCAATTTTTAAAAAGGGTTCCAGGGGTGAACCAGGAAACTACAGACCGGTGAGCCTCACGTCAGTACCGGGAAAAATGGTAGAAACCATCATAAAGAATAAAATTACTCAGCATGTAGATAGTCATGGCCTAATGGGAGACAGCCAACATGGCTTTAGACAAGGAAGATCTTGTCTTACTAATCTGTTATGTTTTTTTGAAAGTGTGAATAAACAGGTGGACAAAGGTGAGTCAGTTGATATAGTGTATCTGGACTTTCAGAAAGCTTTTGACAAGGTCCCTCATCAGAGACTTTTGGCAAAACTAAAGAGTCATGGGATGGGAGGCAGTGTACTACTGTGGATCAAGAACTGGTTAAAAGATAGAAAGCCGAGGGTTGGGCTAAATGGCCAATTTTCCCAATGGAGAAAGGTGAATAGTGGTGTACTCCAGGGATCTGTGCTGGGTCCGCTGCTTTTTGACATATTCATAAATGACCTGGAAAGTGGAATAACGAGTGAGGTTATCAAATTTGCAGATGACACAAAACTATTTAAAGTTGTTAAAACCCAAGAGGATTGTGGAAAATTGCAAGAGGATCTTGATAAATTGGAAGACTGGGCATCAAAATGGCAGATGAAATTTAATGTGGACAAGTGCAAAGTTATGCACCTAGGGAAGAACAACCCAAACTATGGTTACACGATGCAAGTTTCTACATTAGGAACCACCACCCAGGAAAAAGATTTAGGCATCATTGTGGATAACATGTTAAAACCCTCGGCCCAGTGTGCAGCGGCAGCCAAGAGAGCAAATAGAATGCTAGGTATCATAAGGAAAGGAATGGAAAATAAAACAAAAGACATTATAATGCCTCTATATCGTTCCATGGTGAGACCGCACCTTGAATATTGTGTGCAATTCTGGTCGCTGTATCTTAAAAAGGATATAGCGATTTTAGAAAAGGTTCAGAGAAGAGCCACCAAAATGGTAAAGGGGATGGAAGGATACTCTTATGAAGAAAGGCTAAAAAGGTTAGGGCTCTTTAACCTGGAAAAGAGACGGCTGAGGGGAGATATGATAGAAGTCTATAAATTAATGAACGGAGTGGAAAGGGTAAACGTAGATCGATTGTTTACCTTATCAGAATATAGAAAGACTAGGGGACATGCAATGTAGCTACAGGGTAAACTATTTAAGACTAATAAAAGAAAATATTTTTTCACTCAACGTGTAATCAAACTCTGGAATTTGTTACCGGAGGATGTAGTAAAGGCTGTTTGTGTAGCTGGGTTTAAAAAAGTTTGGATAAGTTCCTGGAGGAAAGGTCCATAAACCATTATTAAGAAGGGACCCAGGATATCAATGCTTGACCCAGTACAAGCACTGCGGAACCTGTGTCTTTTGGGGAAACTGCTAGGTACGTATGACCTAGATTGGCCACTGTTGGAAACAGGATACTGGGCTTGATGGACCTTGGTCTGACCCAGTATGGCATATCTTATGTTCTTATATAATGACAAACCAGATCAAACTGATGGATGGGTTACGCTCTATGTTAGAGAGGGCATTGAGTCACAAAGGACCAAAATGTTTTGCAAGAAACAAAATTCAATGTAGAATCTCTATGGACTGAAATTCCATGTAAAATGAGCAAGGCGAAGGCGATGGCAATGGGGGTGTACTATTGACCACCTGGCCAGAATGAACAAATGGATGATGAAAAGCTCAAAGAAATCAGGTAAGCTAACAAATGTTACAGCACAGTAATAATAATGGGTGATTTTCAATTCCCCGGTATCGACTGGGTCAGTGTCACGACAGGACATGCTAGGGAGATAAAGTTTCTAGATGAAATAAATGACTGTTTCTTGAAGCAGCTGGTTCATGAACCCACCCGAGGGGAAGCCATTTTGGACCTAGTCCTTAGTGAAACACAAGATCTGGTGCAAGAGATAAGGGTGTTGGGGCCACTTGGCAATAGTTATCATAGTATGATTGCATTTGATTTAATAAATGGAGGAGGGAGAGTAAGGACATCCACAATACTACCTTTTAACTTTCAAAAGGGAGACTATGATAAAATGAGGAAAATAGTTAAGAAAAAACTAAAAAGGAGCAGTTGCAAAGGTTAAAGATTTACATCAAGCTTGGGTGTTGTTTAAAAATACTATCTTGGAAGTCCAGACCAGCTGTATTCCACACTTTAAGAAAAGTGGAAGGAAATCCAAAAAGCTGCCAGCATGGTTTAAAGGTAAGATCAGAGAGGCTGTTGTTGCCAAAAAAAGCATCTTTCAGGAAACGGAAAAAGGAGCCAAATGACGAAAACTGGGAACACAAGCACTGGCAAGTTTGCCTGCCTTATCAATGCTTTGCATCAAAGAGAGAATATGAGAAGAAGCTTGCTGTGGAAGCAAAAATGCATAAAGACTTTTTCAAGTACATTTGTAGCAAAAAAACCTGTGAGAGATTCATTTGGACCATTAGATGATAGAGGGGTAAAAGGGGCACTAAGAGGGGACAAGCCATAGCGGAGAAATTGAATGAATTCTTTGCTTCGGTCTTTACTGAGGAAGATGCAGGGATGTTACCCATGACTGAAATGGTATTTAAAAGGTAATGCTGTGGAAGAATTAAAAGAAATATCAATAATCTGGGAAGATGTATTACAACTATTTGATAAACTGAAGAACAGCAAATCACCTGGACCGGATGGTATACATCCAAAGGTGTTGAAAGAACTGAAATACGAGATTGCAGACCTACTATTAGTAATCTGTAATACATTGGCCATCCTCCAATCTTCAGGTAACGTCAATTTTTAAAGGGTTCCAGGGGTGATCCGGGAAACCTTAGACCGGTGAGCCTGACGTCAATACTGGGAAAAATGGTAGAAACCATTATAAAGAACAAAATTACTGAACATGTAGATAGTCATGGATTAATGGGAGACAGCCAACATGGCTTTAGCCAAGGAAGGTCTTGTCTTATTAATCTGTTTTTTTGAAGGTGTGAATAAAGAGGTAGACAATGGTGAGTCGGTTGATATAGTGCATCTGGACTTTCAGAAAGCCTCTGACAAGGTCCCTCATGAGACTTTTGGCAAAATTAAAAAGTCATGGGATAGGAGGCTGTGTATTATTGTGGATCAGGAACTGGTTAAAAGACAGAAAGCAGAGGATAGGGCTAAATGGCCAGTTTTCCCAATGGAGAAAGGTGAATAGTGGAGTACCCCAGGGATCTGTGCTGGGTCCGCTGCTTTTTAACATTCATAAATGACCTGGAAATGGGAATAACGAGTGAGATTATCATATGTGCAGATGACACAAAACTATTCAAAGTTGTTAAACCCCATGAGGATTGTCGAAAATTGCAAGAGGATCTTGATAAATTAGAAGACTGGGCATCAAAATGGCAGATAAAATTTAATGTGGACAAGTGCAAATTTATGCACCTAGGAAAAACAACCCAAACTATGGTTACACGATGCAAGGTTCCACATTAGGATCCATCACCCAGGAAAAAGATTTAGGCATCAACATGGATAACATGTCAAAACCCTCCGCCCAGTGTGCAGTGGTGGCCATGAGAGCAAATAGAATGCTAGGTTTCATAAGGAAAGGAATGGAGAATAAATCAGAGGATATTATAATGCCTCTGTATCGTTCCATGGTGCGATCGCACCTTGAATATTGTGTGCAAGTCTGGTCACCGTATCTTAAAAAGGATGTAGCAGTATTAGAAAAGGTACAGAGAAGAGCCACCAAAATAGTAAAGTGGATGGAAGGATACCCCTATGAAGAAAGCCTATGAAGAGAGGCTCTTCAACCTGGAAAAGAGACGGCTGAGGGGAGATATGACAGAGGTCTATAAATTAATGAATGGAGTGGAAAGGGCAAATGTAGATAGATTGTTAAAGCCATCAAAATATAGAAAGACTAATGGTATGCAATGAAGCTACAGGGTAACCTATTTAAGACTAACAGGAGAAAAGATTTTTTCACTCAACGTTTAATCAAACTCTGGAATTTGCTACCGGAAGATGTAGTAAAAGCTGTTAGTGTAGCTGGGTTTAAAAAAAGGTTTGGACAAGTTCCTTGAGGAAAGATCCATAAACTAGCTATTATTAAAGTGGACCCAGAATATCCACTTCTTGCCCCAACATAAGCATTGTGGAATCTGTATCTTTGGGGAAACTGTTAGGTACTTGTGACCTAGACTGGCCACTGTTGGAAACAGGATACTGGGCTTGATGGACCTTGGTCTGACCCAATATGGCATCTCTTATATTCCCCTAGATGGACTGGTGATGCATTGCAATGGCACTCAGGTGTACTCTGACCAAAGTGGACATCAGTCCCACCTGTGATAGGTAAAGCAGGTACAGAAGTACCACCTCTACTGAGCAGGAAAAAATGGGTTTGCCTGTCTTTCTGCATGCCACACCAAGAATCGGCGCCACTTGAAGGCGTATGCTCTTCTAGTGGAGGCCTTGTGAGAGGCCAGAAGAAGCTCTTCCATGTCCCGTGGGAGGTTCAAGGGATCTAACCCTACCCTTTCAGCAGCCAAGCCGTCAGAGAGAGGGACCCCAGATCGGAATGCAGGAGAGAGCCCTGCTTCTGTGAGAGTAGCCCTGAAGCTCGGCCCAGGGGAGTCGGCGATGCTGCCAATAGGGAGAGGAGCAGTGGGAACCACTAGCGATGCTCCATCACATTGGACCTTGAATAATGTCTTGGTTACCAGCGGCGTTGGTGGGAAGGTGTACATGAGGCCTTCCGTCCATGGGATAAGGAACGCATCCGCTGCCACCCAAGACGGGTGTGGCTGGCGCGAGGAGAGAGATCTGGGGCACACAAGGCTCAGTCGGAACTTCACCTTGGAGTGTGCCTGCATCCCCCTGCTTGTCTCTGGAGCAAGCCCTGTGGCTGCATCCTGTCTTCTTGGTCACAGAATGTTGATAAGGTACTAAGCCTAACTTCACGGAGATGAAATATGGATTATAAAGGGCCCTTTAGTAAACAGGGTCTTAAGTGATAAACCCCTCAAGACCATACAAGATTGTCCTGAAGAGGAGGCACTGGACATTCCCATGAACCAATCAAAAGAGAAGCAACTAGTTTTTGCATCTTGGGCTGAAGTTTGCTTAGAAAGGATGAGGGACTTGGTAGGGAGCAAAGTGTTAAGGGTAGACTGCCTATCTAGGCACATTTAGTAAATGAGATCGGAGACAATAGAAATAGAAATAAAATATGAAATTAGACTTACCTGCTAATTGTTGTTCCAGTCCAGTCCCGCACCTCTGGGTAGTGTACCTCTTCCAGCAGCTTGGAGACTGAGTATGTCACATTTTGATGACACTGGTACTTATTCCGTGGGACCGCCCACTCTCACCAGTAACCTACTGTCAAAGCAGACTCACAGGAGCAACAAATAAGTAGACACAAACATTTTTTTTTAAACATAAAACTTGCCTTACAGAAGACAAAACAAACCCCCTCCCTAATCGGAGCAAGAGTGACTCTCTCCCCTCCCCCCGAAAGACGGCGCGTACCCGCCACTCTATTAGGTGCCCTTGAGCAGACTTGAACACGACACAGAAACCCCCTTTGGCCCAACCTCCGCCTCATCATCCCCAGAGCTTGCAAAACCCACCCCTGCCCAGGGCCAATAACAGACACCTCTTAGGGCCCCAGACCCCGAAAAACTTGCACTCTGGGTAGGATCTGGGACTGGACTGGAGTTCCTCAAAGAACAACAATTAGCAGGTAAGTCTAATTTCATCTTCCTTATCGTCCATCCAGTCCAGTCCCACAACTCTGGGAGATATCAGAGCAGACAACTTAAAGGGAGGGACCTGCTAGGCCGGCCTGAAGCACCGCCGACCCAAAACAGACATCCCCCGCCTCCTGGACATCCAGACAATAATGTTTAGCAAAAGGTGTGCAGCGAAGTCCAAGTTGCCGCCTTACAGATTTCAACCGCTGGCACCAAAGCAAAGTCCACCCATGAGGTTGCCTGAGCCCTAGTAGAATGGGCACAAAAGCCCACCAGCACCTGATTACCCTTCAAGACATATGTGGACGCAATCACCTCCCTAATCCACCTAGAAATCGAGGTCTTGACCGCCACCTCACCCTTCTGCGGACCTTCAAACAACACAAACAGTTGATCCGACCTGCAGAAGGTAGACGTCCTCCGCAAATACCTCCTCAGGACGCGACGCACATCCAGACGACGGAACAGACCACCGTCTGCACCACTCCACACAATATCCAGGACCGGCACAGAAACTGATTGGTTCAAATGAAACACTGAAATCACCTTGGGCAAAAATAAAGGCACTGGCTGAAGCACCACCTTCTCCCTAGAAAAGGAGAGATACGATTCTTGGCAATACAGAGCCTGCAGCTCTGAGATCCTGCGCGCCGAACATATCGCCACAAGGAATGCCCTTATAAGAGTCAAGTCCTTCAGTGAAGCTTGACTCAGTGGCTCAAAGGGCTCTCCACTCAATGCCGCCAACACCAAACTGAGATCCCATGGCGGCACCACCAGCTGCCGAAGTGGACAAAGGTGACTCACCGCTCTCAGGAAACATACCACATCCGGATGCGTCCCCAACGCCTCCCCTTGAACCTTTCTGCAGTAGCAGGCAATTGCCGCCATTGCACCCTCAAGAAGCTGGCCACCAGGAGCTTCTCGAAACCAGCTTGCAGAAAAGCCAAAATGTCAGGAATGGCAGTAGAGGACAGACGAATGAGCCTCTCCACATAACACGCCTCAAAAATGCACCAGACCCGAACATACGGCAGAGAGGTAGACTGTCGCCTTGCCTTCAACATGGTCGCAATTACAGAGGCAGAGTAACCTCTCTTTTTCAGCCTCACCCTCTCAAGAGCCAGGATGTAAGCGAGAACTGAAACACCAAAGGCATCAGCAGCGGGCCCTGCCTTAGGAGATCCATCCACCCTGGCAACTGCCACGGGCGATCCGCCAGAAGCCTCACAAGATCGGCATACCACGAATGACTTGGCCATATGGAGCGATTATAACGACCAACCTCGATGAGCTTTGATTCTCTGCACGACGTGACCTATCAGAGTCCCTCCACGGGCCATCGCTGCACAAGGGCGTCCAGACCTTCCGACATCCGCTCTCTTAGTTGCTGAAGAACTGGTTCTCCTTGGAGGTTGCGAACATTGCCCAGGTGGTGCGTCGCTGGGGCCTTCCTGTTATGGATCTGATGGCAAACACCTCCTGATTGAGCATTCACTCGCCGGGGTCCACATGCACCCAACTCAGGTAGTCTGCCACCACATTGGCGACCCCTGCGACATGAATCACAGACAAGGCCTGCAGATGAGCCTCCGCCCAGGCCAACAGCTCGCCGGCCTCCCCAGGGCCGCGCTGCCCAAACCGCCCTGCTGGTTGATGTAGGCTACCGTGGTCACATTGTTCGAGAGAACCCATACTGCCTTCCCCTGCAACCATGGCTGGAAGGCCCGGAACACCAGGGCCACCGCCAGCATCTCCAAGCGGTTGATAGATCAACTCGCCTCATATGCCCCTTGCAATGGGCTCCCCAGCCGGACAGACTCATCTGTCGTCACCGGAATCCACACTGGCGTTTCCAGGGGCATACCTTTCCGCAGATACTCCAGCGACAGCCACCACCTGAGTGACCACCTGGACTCCCGCGGGCATGGTAGCTTCCAGGACAGAGGATGCATCTGGTGTGACCAACGTCAAGAGTAACGCTCTCTGAAGAGGACGCATGTGCGCCCTCGCCCATGGAACAAGTTCGAGGGTGGCTGCCATGGTGCCTAGAGCCTGCAGATAATGCCAAGCCATTGGCTCAGATAACCCCAGGAAGAGTCTCACTTGCCGCCACAGACTCTGGGTGCATAGGTCTGGGAGAAAAACTCTCCCTTCTAGAGTGTCGAAGCACACGCCCAACTACAAATCTTGCAACAGAGTCAACTGGCTCTTGGCAAGGTTGACTACCCAACTGAGACTCTGGACGAACTGTACCACTCACGTCGTCGCACACTCGCTCTCGTCCTTGGACACTACACAGATGAGCCAGTCGTTGAGGTATGGATGCACCAGCACCCTCTCTTTGTGGAGCGCCGCCACCGCCACCACCACCATGACTTTTGTGAAAATGTGAGGCGCTGTGGCGAGACTGAAGGGCAGCACCTGGAACTGGAAATGCCCCATGGACACCACGAACCATAGAAACTGTTGGTGTTCTGGCCACATAGGAATATGCAGATATGCCTCCGTGAGATCAAGGGATGTCAAGAACTCCCCTCTCCGGACGGCCACTATGACCGAACACAAGGTTTCCATGTGGAAATGAGGGACGCTCAAGCAGCAATTGACCCGCTTGAGGTCGAGAATGGGATGGAAGGACCCATCCTTCTTTGGCACCACCGAATAAATGGAGTACTGACCGGATCCTCGTTGGTCGGGGGGGGGGTGGGGAGACAGGCACCACGGCCTTGAGCTGCAGCAGCCGTGACAGAGTCTGCCCCCGCCATTGCAGCTTTGGCAGGTGCCTTGCAGAGAGATCGCACAAAGGAGTTGCCCACTGGCTGGGCTACGTCGAGGGCATACCCTTTGCAGATAACCTTCAAAAACCACTGGTCGGAGGTGATCTGCACCCAGACTGGGTAAAACTGCAGCCGACCCACTACGGGCTGCACCGCAGCCTGGGCCACCCTCACTTCATTGAACCTTCTTGGGTCCAGAGGGAGCTGCAAAGCCAAACCCCGCCCTGCTCCTCTGAAGCCTCAAAACCCTTGTCCTCTAGTTGGAAATCTACCTTTCTGATAAAGGTGCAAACCGCGTGGAGTTGACGAAAACACTTGAAGTCATGTGGCTGCCCTCGAGCCACCGAAGCGCCGCAAAGCTGCTTCTGCTTATCCTCGGGCAACGGTCCACCTTTGGACACCCCAAGCTCCTTGACCAGCTTATCCAAGTTCTCCCCGAACAGTAGCCTTTCTCTGAAGGGGCGCTTACTAAGTCGAGCCTTGGAAGAAGAATCCACCGCACAGTTTCGAAGCCACAAGCAACGGCTGGCTGCTACAATGGAGGCCATGCTGTTCGAAAGACTCTTAATAAGGTTATAGTGAACATCACCAAATAAGCCGCCTCCTACTCCAATTTGGCTGCCTCCCCCATCCGGTCCAGTTCCCCTTGAAGCTGAAGCCGCTAAGATCAGCGCAGACAGGCTCTAGCCACCCAGGCTCCGCACACCGAGGACTGCAGTGAGATAGCATTCACATTAAAGGCCTGTTTCAAGAGGGAGTCCAACCTCTGATCCTGGACATCCTTAAGGGCTGCACTACCTTCCACCGGGATAGTCGTCTTTTTGGTAACCACCGAGACTGCCGCATCCACCTTTGGAGACCGGAAAAGCTCACGATCCTTATCCGCTAGTGGGTAGAGACGCACCATGGCCCGAGAGCCTCTCAGGCCAGCCTCTGGGAGATCCCACTCATCCTGTATCATCTGCTGAACAACCCGATGCTGAGGAAACAATCTTTGCATCTTACACACCACCTGTATGAGAGGGTCCTCCAAAGACTCCTCCAACACAGGGAGGCCCAAGGTCATATTCAGAGCCTTCAGCGATTCCAATATGAGCGCCGGTAACTCCTCCCTTCGAAAAACTCGCACTCGTGCCTGGTCCTCCTGATCGAAGATCTCCCCATCTTCCAGCTCACATCCTCTCCTTCAAACTCCGTGTCGAGGTCCTCCTCCAGATCTCCCGACAATGAGGACTGATTGTCCCTCCTCCTCAGGCCATGCCCGACTCACACTCAGAGTCCCCTGGCCATTTAGAGCCTTGCTGAGATGCCAAGGGGGCCCCCACCGCACCCTGCTTGACGGAGGTGGAGAAGAAGCACAAATTCCAGAGAAAACATACCCGGGAGTCCCATCTCCACCAGATTTGGGGCTGCAGAGGTACCCGGGATTGCCGGAGGGCACACGGCAGGCTCCTGCCCTACCTGCCCGGCCCCCGACTCCTGAGCCACAACTAAGGAAACAGAAGGCGATGTCTCTCAACCCCCCTTGTCTTGCAGACACTGCTCCATGGAGGTGGTCTCCTGCGCACAACCCATACAAATGCCTTCCTCAGAGACTGCACCCCGACACAATCCACAGACGAGGTACTGTGGTCTAGCCAGCATAAGACTATAGTGAGGGCTATAGGCCCCAAAGCCAGGCCCCGATGAACTCCAGGAAAAGTATTCAGCCCACCAAGCACTAATCAAGGCTGAAAGGCTGCTGAAGGCTACAGCTGACTGACCTGCCCTTTCTTTCCTGTGGGTTTTGTTTTTTTTTGTTTTTTTTTAAGAAGTATGGGCTTTCGGCAGCAAGTACCTCAAACCGCCCAGAGAATGCCCCCAGGCACCCGGAGCCTGCTCTCACCCCGGAACAGTAAAAGAAAAGGAAAAACGGTGGGAAGCAAAAAGAAAAACTGAAGAAACCCGGCGATCCTCAAACCGCACCGTCCTGCACCGCTCACCACGCAGCTGCAAACCTCAGTGGGGAACAGGCCGTTCCTGTGTCAGCGGTGTCCTGCCACTCCAACAATGTATGCAGCAGCAGCCAGCCAAACAAGTCCCCCTCCCGACTCACCTTCTGGGCACCGGCACCTGCACACACTCCCGAACTCAGCTGTCAGCGCGGCCTCAGTTCACTGTCTTCTTGTCAGCTCCAGCGGCTCCTCACCCACTGATGGGTTCGGGAGTCACCACTGCCCTGCTTATGCCTCAACACCACCACCCCCGAACATCAAGGCGGGGGTGGGGGGGGGGGACTCTTTTGCTGAATTTACTGGTTTGTTTTTTGTTTTGTTTTTTAACTTTAAAACTAGCACTCTGTGCCAAACCAAAAAGAAATCAAATAAAAAAAATAAATTAAAAAAAATGTAACTGAAACTCTAGCTCCTTAGTTGTTCCTACAGTGAGCCCAGCACCCTGGCTCACCACCTCCTCCAGCTGCTTGGAGATTGAGTATACTGGTGAGAGTTAGTGGTCCCACGGAATAAGTACCAGTGTCATCAAAATGTGACATGCTCAGTCTCCAAACTGCTGGAAGAGGTACACTACCTAGAGGTGCGGGACTGGACTGGAGGGACGATAAGGAATACAATGTTGTGAACCTGATTAATTAAAGAATTTCTCACATCTTGTGCCTTCCAGGAAAGGATACTTTGAATAAAAGGCCCCTGTGCATTTTGAAGGGCAGGGTACTCATTTCAGATATTGTTATACAACCGCATAGGATCCTGCTCAAAATCAAAACAATTATTCTTACATCTACAAGAGTGAGTGATTTACACTGGGCAAACCTGTATCAGCCAACATGATGAGTTAAATTAGGCTTTCACTCTGCAGAGACTTCCCCAATATGCAAGAGCTACACATTAGTCACCTGAAACATTTTTGTGGGAGGTGACTAGAACTTGGGAGACCACCTTGGAATAGCAGGTGTAGTAGACTTACTGCGCAGGTTTGGCAATCTATATCCAGTAGCATCTTGCAAAGAAAACCCAGGGACTGGATCGCCAGGAGTCAAATGACTCGACAGCACAAATCGCTATAAAATCTTCACAACTTTCACATTCTTCAATGAGTAAGAAGGAGAAATTAGACCTTACCTGCTAATTGTCTTTCCTTGAGTTCTCTCCGGGCCAGTCCAGGTACAGTTGGGTAGTCAATCCCTTCTAGCAGCTGAGGACTGAATGCTGAAACTTTTGCTGGCAGTTGTTATAGCTCCCTCTGGTGTCTGAAAGCCAGTTACCTACTGTCAAAGCAGTGGACGAAAAACAAAAACTCGAAACATCGTCTACCTACCTATGGGAAATAACTCACAACTTACAAAAAAATCCTGAGAACATGCTCCATACTGCAAGAAACGCACCCTTATGTAACCAACTCAGTAGAGGAACCCCGCTTAAAATTACTGTGTTCTTTTCTTTCTTCTTATTCTTTTTTTTTTTTCTTTAATAAATGAAGAGTCCCCCCCTAGCTGGAACTCTCCAATATCCTCTTCAAGACGCCTGTGCGGTACTGATCTCCACGGACATCCGCGAATACCTTACTGGAAGAACCAATGCACTCCGACTCTCATAAGAAAACAAACTGTTGCTCGCAGATCAATGGGGTGGGACCTGGACTGGCCCGGAGAGAACTCAAGGAAAGACAATTAGCAGGTAAGGTCTAATTTCTCCTTCCTCTTCGTCTCTCTGGGCCAGTCCAGGTACAGTTGGGCAGTACCAAAGCAGTACCTAAACTGGGGAGGGTCCCGTGAGCCCCGCTATAATGGCCGAGGCCCCAACCTTAGCATCTGAGCGCGCCTGTACATCTAACCTATAATGCTTCGTGAAGGTATGCAGAGAGGACCAGGTCGCCGCCCGACAAATATCCGCTGGCGGAATTAAGGCATCTCAGCCCACGAAGTCGCTTGCACTCTAGTCGAATGCGCCCTGAGCTCACGCGGAGGCATCCTACCCTTCGCCTCATAAGCCCCCGCTATCGCTCACTTCACTCAACGAGCGATAGAAGCCTTGGTAGCCGCTTGTCCCTTGCAAGGTCCTCCAAACAGAAATGATAATTACACTTACCTGGTAATTGTAGTTCCTTGAGTGACGACAGTTCAGTCCTCTACCTCTGGGTTGTCAAATCTCCTGCAGCTAGGAGACTGGTCTGTCAGAATGATGACATCACTGGATATAGCCTGCTGTACTCCTACTTCCATCCCAGTGTGAACTATAACAAAGCAGACTCAAAGGAGCAATAAATAAGTAGCTAAACATAAGATAACGTCAACTAACCGTAAACTATCCACCTCTGTGGACAAGGCTTTCTTACCCCCAGCCCTGCCATCGAGAAGGGAAGAACCAAAGGAATTGAATGAAACCAGACTTACCGGTAACCATCTGCCGCCTGCTACCAAATCGGGATCCCCCGTAGATCATCTGGGCGGGAAGGAGGACTGAACTGTCGTCACTCAAGGAACTACAATTACCAGGTAAGTGTAATTATCATTTCCTTATCGTTCCTCCAGTTCAGTCCTCTACCTCTGGGATGTACCAGAGCAGTAATCAATGGGAGGGACCCTTCCAACCGTCAGATAAGACTGCCGACCCGAAACGAGCATCCGAAGCCGCTGCAACATCCAGTCGGTAATGCTTGCTGAACGTATGTAGAGACGACCAAGTTGCCGCCCTACAAATGTCCCCTGGCGGAACCAAACTGTGCTCCGCCCAAGAAGACGCCTGCGCCCTGGTGGAATGTGCCCTCAGCCACACCGGCACCACACGACCTTGAAGCAAGTAAGCGGAAGCAAACGCTTCTCTAAGCCAGCGGGCGATAGACGCCTTAGCCGCTGCCTCACCTTTGCGCACTCCTCCGAAAAGAACAAACAACCGCTTGGACTTGCGGAAGGATTCCGTGACTTTCAAATACTGATGCAAGGCTCTCTTCACATCAAGACGACGAAGACTGTGATCCGGTTCGCCGCCTCCCAGTGACCCCAGAATGGGCAAACACACTGCCTGGTTCAAATGAAAGGGAGATACCACCTTAGGCAAAAAGGACGGGACCGGACGCAAGACCACCTTCTCCCTGGAGAACGATAAGAAGGGCTCTCGGCACGACAACGCTTGCAGCTCCGAAACTCTCCGTGCCGAACAAATCGCCACCAGAAATACCGTCTTCAACGTCAAATCCTTCACCGACGCCCAACGCAACGGCTCAAAGGGAGACTTGGCTAACGCTATGAGAACGAGATTGAGATCCCACGGCGGAACACACACCCTACGCGCTGGGCGCAATCTAGCGACCGCCTTCAGAAAGCGACCTATATCAGGGTGAGACCCTAAAGACACTCCATTGACCTTACCCCGATAACAGGAGAGGGCTGCCAACTGGACACGTAAGGAACTGGCTGCCAGACCTTTGTCAAATCCGCCCTGCAGAAACTCCAAGACCAAGGGAATGGAAACCGAGGCAGCCCGAACCTGACGCCTCGAACACCAATCCTCAAAGATGCACCAGACTCGGACATATGCCAAAGAGGCCGAATGCTTACGAGCTCTAAGCAAAGTTGCCACTACCGCCGACGAGTAACCTTTCTTCATCAGCTTAGCCCTCTCAATGGCCATACCTTAAGCGAGAACCGATCCACCTGAGGCATGAACAGAGGCCCTTGCAGCAACAGATCCGACCTCACCGGCAGCCGGCAGGGTTCTCCATCCAAGAGACGTACCAGGTCCGCGTACCAAGGGTGCCTCGGGGCCAATCGGGCACCACCAAAAGGACTTTCCCTGCATGCACCCCGATCTTCTGTATTACCCGGCCGATCAATGCCCAAGGTGGAAAGACATACAGAATGCCGACCGATGGCCACCGACGAAGCAGCGAGTCTATGCCCTCCGACATTCGTTCCCGCCTTCTGCTGATGAAGCGGCTAACCTTTGCCGACTGGAAGGTCGCCATGAGATCCATGACCAGAGTTCCCCAACGACTATCTGTCCGAAAACCTCGGGATGCAACTCCCACTCCCCGGCATCCACCTGCACTCTGCTGAGGAAGTCCGCTGTGACATTGTCTTTTCCCGCAATGTGCGCCGCTGAAATCGCGGTCAAGCGAAGCTCTACCCATGTGAATAACTCGTCGGCCTCTTCCTCCATCGCGGCACTCCCTGTGCCGCCCTGGCGGTTGATGTACGCTACCGTCGCTGAGTTGTCGGAGAGCACTCGCACGGGCTGACCAATTACCATGTACTCGAACGCCTGAAGGGCCCGAAACACTGCACGCAGCTCCAGCCGGTTTATTGCCCACGAGGCCTCCAGGGGAGACCAAAGCCCCTGCGCAAACTGGCTCCCGCAGTGGGCTCCCCATCCGACTAGGCTGGCATCAGTCAACAACGGAAGCCACTCCGGCTGTTCCAGCGGCATTCCGGCGGACAGCGACGATCTGAGTAGCCACCAGCGTAGAGACTTTCTGACCTTGCTCGGGCAAGGAAGACCCCTGCTCAACGAATCGGTCTGATGCGACCAGCGGCGGAGCAGCGCCCTTTGGAGAGGTCGCATATGAATCCTGGCCCAAGGCACC
Source organism: Ichthyophis bannanicus (assembly GCA_033557465.1). Lineage (NCBI taxonomy): Eukaryota > Metazoa > Chordata > Amphibia > Gymnophiona > Ichthyophiidae > Ichthyophis > Ichthyophis bannanicus. The sequence goes on along the minus strand of CM066040.1, from coordinate 97,744,272 downwards.
GCCTCCAAAGTTGCTGCCATGGTGCCCAGCACCCAAAGATAATCCCACGCCGACGGCGCCGGCACCGACAGAAACTGCCGCACTAGGTCCCTCAAGCCTTTGGCCCGTTTGTGCGGCAGAAACATCTACCCCTTCTGTGTGTCGAACCGGACCCCCAAATATTCGAGGTCCTGAGTGGGCTGTAAATGACTCTTGGCTGCGTTGACTACCCAACCCAGCTCTTGCAAAAACTTCACCACCCTGTCTGTCACTCGGAGACTCTCCTCCTCCGACTTGGCCCGAATCAACCAATCGTTGAGATAAGGGTGGACTAGAATCCCTTCTTTGCGCAATGCCGCCACCACCACCACCATAATCTTGGTGAAGGTCCGCGGTGCCATTGCCAAACCGAATGGCAATGCTTGGAACTGATAGTGACCCCAGGGAAGGGCGAACCGCAGAAACCTCTGGTGCGCTTCTCGAATGGGTATGTGCAAATACGCCTCCGTCAGATCCAGAGACGTCAAGAATTCCCCGCGGCATACCGCCACTATGACCGACCGCAACGTCTCCATTCGAAAGTGCGGCACCCGCAAGTAGCGGTTTACCGCTTTCAGGTCTAGGATGGGTCTTAAGGTTCCGCCCTTTTTGGGCACCATGAAATAAATGGAGTAACGACCCATGCCGTAATCGGTTTTGGGAACTTCCACCACGGCTCGCAACCGAATGAGTCTAAGGTTGCGCGAACCGCCGTCGTTTTCTTGGGACCCCTGCAAGGCGACAAGACGAAGGAATCCCACACGGGCCGAGCCAGCTCCAACGCGTAGCCGTGCTGAACTATCTCCAACACCCACTGGTCTGATGTGATGTGGGTCCAGGCGGAAAGAAACTCCCGGAGTCGCCCACCTATGGGAGGCTCCTCCGCCGGGACCCGCCTCGCTTCATTGAGTCTTACGCGAGGTGGACGCCGAGTTGGAGGAGAATCCTCTATTCGCTCCCCGAAACCCGCGAAAGCCCTGAGCTCGAGACGGGAACCGTCCCCTCTGGAAACTACCGGACCGCGTCGACCGAAATCTTCTGAAATCTTGAAACAGACCCCGAACGCCTTGGCTAGCTTCGGTTTGTCCTCGGGCAGCTGGCCCGCCTTGGACTCACCCAGGTCCTTCACCAGCTTATCCAAATCTTCCCCAAACAGCAAACCTCCCTTAAAGGGAAGCTTGCTGAGACAGAACTTAGAAGGGCCATCCGCCGCCCAATTGCGTAACCACAAGGATCTACGGGCGGCCACCACCGACCCCGTGCTGTTGGCCAGCGCCCTAATCAAATCATAATGCACATCGGCGAGATAGGCCGCCCCGGACTCCAAGCGATCCAGCTCCTTTACCTCCTCAATATCCATGTGCGAAGATTGGCGCAGACGCTGGGCCCAGCGCAGACACGCTCTGGCTACCCAAGCTCCGCAGATGGAGGCCTACAGCGAAATCGAGTCCGCTTCAAAGGTCTGTTTTAGGAGACCGTCAACCTTACGGTCCTGGGTATCCTTCAAGGCCGCACTATTTTCTACTGGAATTGTGGTCTTCTTAGTCACCGCCGATACTACCGTGTCTATTCGCGGTGCCCGGAACCTGTCCTTGTCCTTATCGGCCAATGGGTACAATCTATTCATCGTCCGAATGCCCCGAAGCCCTGCCTCCAGCTTATCCCATTCGTCCTGAATCATCTTCTGGACGACCCGGTGCACAGGAACCACCACCTGTGTCTGCCTAACCGCCTGGATGACGGGATCCTCTACGTTGTCCTCCACCGCCGGAGGTGTAGCCAGATTCAACATCTGCAACGTCTCGGAAATCAAGGCTGCCAACTCCTCTCTGCGGAAGACTCTAATGATTTTCGCTTGATCCTCGGGCTCCGGGATCTCACCTTCCTCCAGGTCCTGCGAACCCTCGTCAGGATCCCACTCCGGCTCCTGGGCTTCCGGCTAGACACCCTCCACCGGGTCTTTAAGTCTCGCTCGCTTCGGCGCTGGCGGTTCCTCGGCTACCTCCCCAGCCGCCACTAGCTGCGGAAGTGGGGACGCTAGCAACTCGGATCCTGCCCTCTTGCCCCGCTGTCGCAGGCAAAAGGCTTGATGCATAAGCAGGACAAACTCAGCACTAAACTGTCCGAGACCGGACGCCTGGCCTTGCAAAGGATCACCGGAGGGCCCCGCCATCTCCTCCAACGCTGGCGCGGGTTCCGAGAACCGCGGGGAAGCAGCTTCCACCCCCGCGGGCGTGCCCTGTGCCCCCGGGGATTCGTGGACTTCCATCTGAAGTTCCACCGCAGACGATAGCGCAGCACAGCCCCGGCACACCCCGGTGTCAGCCACTGTGCCCCTCCTAGTGCCACATACAATACACTGCGGCCTGGCAGCCATAAGAAGACTAGCCAGACCAGCCCCACGGGGCTTACCTGACCTCTGGCCCTGCTGATGAGGTTTGCTCTCGCGTGGCAGCTGATCTCTTTTTTTTTTTTTTTTTTTTTTTTGCAACTGCTGTGTGGGTCCTCAAACCCACTCACCTTTTTTTTTTTTTTTTTTAATCCTCGCTCCTTTGAAACGATACCCCCCTCAGCCCCCACCCCCCAATCATGAAGGTATGGCTGAAGAGGCCCAAAAACACCCAAAGAAACAAACAAACCAAAGAAAGAAAAACAAACCAAAGAAAGCCCCCCCAGAACCAAAGCAACCCCCAGCAACTAAAGGAACAAGAGGGCCACGAAATAACAGCGTATCTGTGCTCTGCCCCAGGATCGGGAACGCATGTGCTGACACGCGGCTGCTTCGCAGTCCAGAAAATGGCCGCCGCGAGCACTGAGACGGAGCAAAAAAGGGTGCCAAAACACCACCGGCGCCTTCTCACTTCCGGACAAGGTGTCCCCCGAAAAGAGAGCAGCCCGATGCCGGCAAAGCACTTACCGGCCCGGCCTGACTCTCTCCTGCCAAAATCAACGTTGTCGGTGCCTTCAACCCCGGGCCCGAAACTGCGCTGCTTCAATCAGCTGCGTCCCGGTCAGCCGCCGGAGGGCCAACCCTGCAGCGCCGGGATGTCCACCGTAGGAGAAGGGGGGCTTTCCCTTGTAGAGTCAGGGGGGAGAGACCTCTGGGCCACCGAGGGGGGGGGGACTCGAAGTCTTGAGCCCGGACCCCCAGCAACAATATGCAGCACAGGCACAGGCAGGAAATAAGAAAACCTTTTCTGCTCCTCTTTTTTTTTTTTTTTTTTTTTAAAGGGCCACTGCTCAAATAGATCTAATTCACTTAGCTACCCCAAAAATCTCCTGGCTCCTTATCTATTCCTCCAGAGAGCCCCCTACAAGGCTCGTCAAGTCCTCCTGCTGCAAGGAGACTGGTCACACTGGAATGGAAGTAGGAGTACAGCAGGCTATATCCAGTGATGTCATCATTCTGACAGACAAGTCTCCTAGCTGCAGGAGGAGATTGACAACCCAGAGGTAGAGGACTGAACTGGAGGAACGATAAGGAACAATTGATCAGACTTCCAAAACGGTTTCGTACGCTGAAGATACTTCCGCAACACACGACCCAAATCCAACCTCCGTAGGGCGCGGTCCACGGAACTGTTGCCCTGCGACCGAAAGGTAGGCAGCGAAACGGGCTGGTTCATGTGAAACTCCGAGACCACCTTCAGCAAATACGAAGGAACGGGCCATAGAACTACCTTCTCCTCCGAAAAACGGAGATACGGCTCTCTACAGGACAACGCTTGCAAATCGGAAATCCTCCGAGCCGAACACAAGGCCACGAGGAAGGCTGTCTTCCAAGACACCTCCCGCAGGTTGTCGAGAAGCGCGGACTCAAATGGCGGTCCCATCAAAGCCTCGAGAACTAAATTCAAATCCCATGGAGGCACCACGAGCCGAAGAGGCGGACGGATATTCCTAGCCACCCAAAGGAATCTCTGCACATCCGGGTGCGACGAGAGCGAAAAGCCCTGCACTCGACCTCGAAAACAAGCAAGAGCGGCTAAGTGTACCTTGAGAGTGTTTAAGGCGAGACCTCTTTCCAGACCGCTCTGAAGAAACGCTAGAACCTCCGGTAAGCCTGCGGAACGGGGCGCAACCCCTCTGTCTCCAGCCCATGCCTCAAAAATGCGCCAAATGAGAATATACGCTACGGATGTCGACTGCCTCCTGGACTTTAACATAGTAGTGATTACGGATGCCGAGTATCCTCTGCGCCGCAATCGATCCCTCTCAAGAGCCAAGCCGTAAGCAAGAATCGATCCACTTACGGCATCAAAACTGGACCTTGAGCCAAGAGGTTGATTCACGAGGGCAACCTCCAAGGAGGAGCAATCAGCAAACGCACCAGATCCGCATACCAGGGTCGCCTGGGCCAATCCGGAGCAATGAGTATCACCTTGCCTTTGTGACTCGATATCCTCCGGATGACCCTCCCTAGTAATGGCCAAGGAGGAAACACGTAAAGAAGCTGCTCCGTCAGCCAGGGCTGAACCAGACCGTCTAGGCCCTCCGACATGTGCTATCTGCGCCTGCTGAAAAATCGGAACGCCTTGGCATTGTCTAGAGTCGCCATGAGGTCTGACCCCAACGCAACGTGATCTCGTGAAAGATCGCCCAGTTCAGTTCCTCTCCGGGATCCAGACGATAACGACTTAGAAAATCGGCCTGCACATTGTCCTTCCCTGCCACATGCGCCGCCGACAGCGCTCGAAGATGCAACTCTGCCCACTGAAACAGCATTTGACTCTCTTGCAGCAAAAGCGCACTGCCAGTGCCCCCCTGCTTGTTGATGTAGGCCACAGTCACCAGATTGTCGGAAAACACCCGAACCGCTTGCCCTTCGAGAAGCTCCGAGAACTGCAAAAGCGCCAAACGAACCGCTCGCAGCGCCAAGCGATTGATCGACCAGGTGCTCTCTTCCACCGACCAACTCCCCTGCGCTATTTGGGATAGACAATGAGCCCCCCAACCGGAGAGGCTGGCATCCGTCGTGACCAGAACCCACTCCGGATCCTCCAGAGGAACCCCTGTCTGAAGATGCGCTGGAAACTGCCACCACCCGCAGACTGACGCGGATGTCCTCTGGACACCGCAGCCGTTGAGTCAGAGGATGAACCTGAGGAGACCATCTGGAGAGTAAGGCGTGCTGCAGCGGACGCATGTGGGCTCTGGCCCAGGGCACCAGGTCCAACGCCGCTGCCATCGAACCCAACAACTGTAAATATTTCCAAGCTGTTGGCGCCGGCAGCAGGAGGAAGGCCCTTACTTGAGCTATCAGCTTTTGTATCCTGACTGGCGGCAGAAGGACCCTTCCGCAGTTTGTGTCAAACAAAGCTCCAAGGTACATCAACTGCTGCACAGGAAACAACTGACTCTTTGCCCGGTTGATGACCCAACCTAGGCGTTGCAGAAACTGCAAGACCCGAGCCGTCGCCGCGGCCGACTCCTCCTGAGAGCCTGCCCGGATCAGCCAATCGTCCAGGTAGGGATGAATCTGAATACCTTCCTTGCGAAGAGCCGCCGCCACCACCACCATCACCTTGGTGAAGGTGCACGGCGCAGTCGCCAGGCCGAACGGTAACGCCCGAAACTGAAAATGCCCCATGGGAACTGCAAAATGCAGAAATCGCTGATGTTCCGGTCGTATCGGAATGTGCAGGTAAGCCTCCGTGAGATCTATGGAAGATAGCCACTCTCCCGGCTTCACTGCACGAATAACCGACCTCAGGGTCTCCATCCGAAAGTGCGGAACCTGTAAACAACGGTTCACATGCTTGAGATCCAGAATCGGACGAAACGACCCTTCTTTTTTGGGCACCACAAAGTAAATCGAGTATCGACCTAACCCGTACTGGTCCAGCGGTACCGGCTCCACGGCCCGCAGCTGCAACAAATGTTGTAGCGTTTCCTCGATCGCCTGATTCTTTGAGCTCGGACCGCAGGGGGATAACACAAAGGCATCTGCCAGAGGCGTAGCGAACTCCAGAGCATAACCCTCGCGGATGATCTCTAACACCCAGAGATCGGAAGTTATGGCGGCCCAGACGGAGAGAAACTCCTTCAAACGTCCTCCTACTGGAATCTCCGCCTGGACCAGCCCACCTTCATTGCGGCTTTTTAGAGGATGTTTGTTGGGTGTTGAAGAATCCCCTGCCAAACCCTCTGGCACCTCGAAAGGACTGCCCTCTAGAAGGAAAGCAACCCCTTTGGTAAGGGACAAACCGAGAACCTCAAAACCTACGAACCTCCCGGTTGTGACCCCTCTGCATCGTACCTGTCTTTGGCGCTCTAGGTCGATCCTCCGGAAGATGACCCCCTTTAGAATCGCCTAAATCCTTGACAATCTTTTCCAACGCTTCACCAAAAAGCAGCTTGCCCTTGTAAGGAAGCTTACTGAGGCACGACTTAGAAGACGTGTCCGCCGCCCAGTTCCGCAGCCAAAGAAACCGCCGAGCCGCAATAACCGACGCCATGGACTTTGCAGAAATTCTGATCAAATCATAGAAAGCGTCCGCTAGATAGGCCACCGTCGACTCCAGCTTGGCGCCTTCCGGAGAGGAATTCTCCTGCTTGAGAGCAGACTGCTCCCCCTGAATCCATCGGATAGAGGCTCTGGATACAAAAGCTCCGCAAACTGAAGCCTGTAACGCTAGGGCATTAGCGTCAAACGCCTGCTTCAAAAACACCTCCAACTGACGATCCTGAATATCCTCGAGGGCAGCACCTCCTTCCACCGGAATCATTGTCTTCTTAGTGACCGCCGATACTAGCGCGTCCACCCTAGGCATCCGTAACAACTCCTTCTCCTCCTGGGGGACAGGGTAAAGGCATGCAATGGCACGTCCCCCCCGTAAGCTAGCCTCAGGGCACTTCCACTCAGACTCTATCATTTGCTTAATCACCCTTTGCATAGGGAAGCACCGCTGTTCCGGCTTAAAGCCCTGCAATAAGGGATCCTCCAGGGGCTCTTGCTGCAGTGCAGGAAGAACTACATTTAATGCAGTGAGGGACTGAACAATCAGAGCCCCGAGCTCCTCCTTACGAAAGACTCTGAAGACATTAGGATCCTCTCCAGGCCCTAGCTCCCCTTCCTCTAATTCTAGAGGCCAGGACTCCACACCTCCCTCAGAACAAATCTCTCCCTCTTCAGGCATGAGAGGACTAGAGCTTTCAGGATCCACTGCCTCTGAAGAGACCTCCCCACTGTGCTGCCGAGTTGAAGAGCCCTCCCCTGGATCTGAAAGCCCGGGCTCCTTCAATAAAATATCCTCCTGAAGCACAGCAGCCGGACTCTCAACTGGCTGAGACAATTTCCACATGTAGGCTTTATGCAAAGCCAAAATAAAACCAGGGGAAAAAAAGGAATCTACCGAGCCCTGGGCTGCAGGGGACGAAGATTTAGCTGTTTCTGCCTTTGCAGGTGTCTTATGTGATTTTGACTTCCTCTTCCCTGCACGCTGTAAAAGGGCGGGAGAATCAGCAGTCTCTGAGGGAATCGTGGCCGCTGATCCCGCTTTAAGCAACGGAACCTGAAGCCATTCCCCAGACGGCTCTCCAGGTCCCGTACCTTCCATCGCAGGTCAAAATCAAATAAAACCAAAATAAACTAAGACAATCCTATAAGCAGCAATGTTCGACGAAGACTGCCGTTGAAAAACACCGTCGAAAATAAAACAGCGTTGCCGCCTCACCCGCCGGTCTAAAAACCGCCAAACAACACCACTGACCTGGTTATCAACCTTTCGCTCTAAAAACTAGCTCCACACTAGGACCAAACCCAGGAAACAGTAATAAGACCGCAGTTTACCTCGGACACAAACACAAGGCTTCTGTCTCTAATCTCCCTCTGCTAGCAAGGCACAGAGACGAAGGGCACAGCGGCGGGAAGAGGATACTGGGGCTCCCAGCACCTACTAACTCCCTCGTGTAACAGCGGATCCTCCAGAAGCAGGCTCTGCCCCCGATGCAGCCAAAAAAATCAAAAACAACAAAAGAAAATAACCGAGGATCGCTGTACTGCACTTCTAATTGCTTTCCCTCCTGCTATGTTGCCCTGCTAGAGCCAGTGAGCAAGGTTCCCTTTTGCAAAGCTTGAGCTGTCCCTCTATATACTTATATTTTTTTCCCAAATAAAACAAAAACTATTCCAATGTCCAAATTCGTCTCTCCTGGGAGCCTGCCAGAGATACATCCTCCCTAGCTGCTGAGGACTGAAGACTGGCTTTCGGACACCAGAGGGAGCTACAGCAACTGCCAGCAAAAGTTTCAGCATTCAGTCCTCAGCTGCTAGAAGGGATTGACTACCCAAATGTACCTGGACTGGCCCGGAGAGACGAAGAGGAATAGAGACTTTTCTATAAATCAAAGCTGTAGTTCATATCATTATGCAGTTTTAAAGCATGCCAAAGTTAGAGGCCTGTATCATATAACAAAATGTCAACAAGACATCAATCGATACCCAGATTCTTTTTGTACCTTAATGTTTTTCTTATATCCTTGTAGCAGAATCAGTATCAGCCTGCCCATGAACATCAGTCTTCCACTCAGTTCCAGATCCGAAGTCCATTTTTCCACTGTTCTGACATATCTGTCTTTGGCTCTCATGTGATCTATATGTAAAAGGATCATCCATGTGCCATCTTCTGTAATTCTGTCCATCGGTAAAGTGCTTTGTGTATTACAGGTGTCTGATTTATCAATGTGCTGAAGATTCTGTTGCAACCAAAGAAGCAGTTCATGTATCATAGGCCCAGAAAGAAGCTCATTGGCATGTTCAAGTAATCTGTCTTTTACATTATTACACTGTGCCCTTGTAAGTTCTTCTGAGCTAACTGAGATATTCGGCAAGCAGGATGGATACGTGACTGGTAAGTGAAATGTAAGCTTTAACCGTATTTCTGAATTTGAAAAACCTTTCATGCTTGTTTGAATTCTAAATGTGATTCCATCCGTCTCTGAAAAGCATGAAAAAACCCACAGATATTAATTGATTTCCTATAATTCAATAGAGTTCATAAATAACACTAACCTGTCACTGCACTAGAGTCTAGCAGCTGCAAAGTTGTGAGGCATTTCTAAATAAAAGAACTATTAGGAAGTGAGGGGTGGGGGATTTTATTTTACTAGTCATAAACCAGGGAAGCATTATTTAATTTCCCATTTAAAAACAGCAAGATTTCCACCTTGGACTTTCTTTGCAGTCAATTTTGTGCTAAAGCGAGTTTTTATGGAGACAATACTGATATCAAAGAGACTGAACAACATCTGGCACTATAGCTCAGCAGGTAATCAGTGACCTGTGAAAATATTTCACTGTTCCAGAAACAAGACTCAACCACCACCTAGAAAAACAACAAAGGACAGTAGATAAGGACCTCAATGCCCATATCTGTTCTGCTCATTTCTGATGGATAAAAAGGCATAAAATCTACACAATTTCAGGCTTTACCATCAAGATCTTCTGTGCTTATCTCAGAATTTCTTGAATTCTGTTACTGTTTTGGCCTCAGCCATCTCAACTGAGGAGGTTCCTTTATCATTACTTTTCAGTAAAGCATAGTTACTCACCTGTAACAGATGATCTCCAGGAACAGCAGTTTAGTCTTCACATATGAATAATGTCTGTATCGGCAGAACCTGCACAGGAACGTTCCCCAGTGTCCAACAGGAACATTTTTGGGAGCATCCCACTATGCCTGCGTAGCTGCCTTCCCGCCTTTCCCGCTCTCCTTCTTCAGTTGAGTTTGTAGCGGAGATGAAAGGAGAGAAGGAAAAGAAGAGGAAACAGTACAACTCCTAAGGGAGGAGGGTGGGTTGTGAAGGCTAAATTCCTGCTGTTCCCGGAGATCACCTGTTACAGGTGAGCAACTATGCTATCTCCAGGAACAAGTAGGAATGTAGTCTTCACATATGGGACTCCCTAGCTCGGAGATGCCAGAGAGATGACCTCAGAGTGAGCTGTGTATCACAGGCATAACTGAGTAGGCCATATGTTCTCCAAGGATGTCTGGTATCGAAACCCAAGATGGAGGGTAGGAGTTGTTCTAAGTTTGAAAAAGATGCAGGAGTCCTTGTCTAGACAACAGTGAGCAGCAAAAGTGTGCACAGAAGACCAAGTTGCCGCTTTGCATATCTCATCAATCGCTACAGAGCATAGATTTGCCATAGAGGTAGCCATGGCGCGAACGTTATGTGCAGTGACGTGACCCTCCAGAGAGAGAGTCCTACTCTTTCGTAAGCAAAGGAGATGCAATCCGCTATCCATCTGGTGAGAGTCCGCTTGGATACTGGCAAACCCAGGTGAGTCAATGGCGATGAAAAGATGGGAAGTTTTCCTCTGCTCTCAAGTTCTCTGGAGATAAAAAGCCAAGGCATGTTTGCAATCCAGAGTGTGAAGGGTTGCTTCTGCCATAGAGGAAGGAGATCTAGGGAAAAGACAGGGAGGTAGACTGACTGGTTTAAATGGAATGGTGAGACCCCTTTGGCATAAAGTGAGGATGAATCCTAAGGACTACCTTATCATGCTGGAATCGTGTTTAAGTAGGGTAAGCCATCAAAGCCTGAAGCTCACTAATGCGTCTTGCTGAAGTGAGGGCAACAAGGAAGGTGACCTACGTAAGAAACTTCAGAGAGGTAGTGGCTAGAGGTTCAAAGGGTGACTTGAGAAGCTTTCCTAAAAGAACATTAAGAACCAATACCACTGAAGGGGGCTTAATGGGTAGTTTGGTTAAGAGAAGACCCCTCATGAAGCGTGCTATAAGCGGCTGAGAAGAGATGGGCTGACCATCTAAGGGCATGTGAGAAGCTGCAATTGCACTTAGATGTACTCTTACCAAATTGATTTTGAGTCCAGAAAGAGAGGATATTCAAGTAATGCATCCACCGGAGCGGAGAAGAGATTAAGTACCCTCACTTGGTTTGCAGCTTGTAGTGCTGTGAGGGCTTGTGTGCATCAGTGATGCTGAGAGCTAAACTATCGGTAGTTTAACTACTGGAAGGGTCTCCCAAGATGGACAGGTCTCAGCTTAGGTGCCAGACCAAGACAAACCACCCATCTGGGCAGCAGCAGAATGGAATAGTGTTGACGACGGAGGATCACATTTCTGTGACAACGGCAACACCACCAAACTTAAACTGCACGGAAAAAAGGCCCGGCAATCTACTTCTGTATCTTGCCATGAAAACCTAATGGATAGTTACAACAAAACAAATTGTGCTATAGTGCTTGAAGATGAGACCCCCATCAGGCACTAAACTAGCTACTGGGGAAGAGCTGAAGACTTTTCAGAGTAAAGCCAGCATTTATGATGTGGTTGGATCAAAGCCCTCGGGACGTCTGACTGCTGATGTAGCTGCGCATGAAATGAGAGTCAGAAGCTGTAAAGATGTCTTACACATTGGAACATGGAACGTTCGAAGCATGAACCAAGGGAAGTTGGAGGTGCTCAAGAATGAAATGGAACGTGTACAACTTGATCTGTTGGGTGTCAGCGAACTGAAATGGACTGGCATCAGGCACTTTGCATCAGATGATCACATTTCTACTATGCTGGAAATGAAAGACAAAGAACAAATGGTGTTGTATTTATAATGAAGAAACTTGCAAGAACTGTAATGAAATACAATGCAGTCAGCGAACGCTTAATCTTTATTCGTCTACGAGGAATGCCTATCAACACAACTATAATTCAAGTATATGCCCCAACAACAGCTGCAGAAGAGAATGAAATTGAAGAGTTCTATGAACAAGTACAAGCTGAAATTGACAGAACATGCAAACAGGATATCCTGATAGTCATGGGTGACTGGAACGCAAAAGTTGGCAACAAAGAAGAAGGCAAAGTAGTTGGAAAATATGGACTTGGCAACAGAAATGAAGCTGGAGAAAGACTAATAGAATTTTGCAAGACCAACGATCTATTCATCTCAAACACCTTCTTCCAGCAACACAAGCGGCGACTGTACATATGGACTTCACCCAATGGATTGTATAAAAATCAAATTGACTACATTTGTGGAAGTCAACGATGGAAAAGCTCTAACATCAAAAAAGACAAAACCTGGAGCTGACTGTGGTACAGATCATCAACTACTAGTATGCAAACTCAAGCTAAAGTTGAAAAAGAGTAGTCACTCACCTGTAACAGGTGTTCTCCAGGAGCAGCAGGAATCAGTCCTCACATATGGGTGTCATCGGCGCCGATGAAGCCCCAGCGGAGCATTTCCCCAGCTTTCTATGAAAGCCTTTGGGAATGCAGGCACGCATGCGCGGTTCCCTTCCCGCCTAAAGGTGCCATCTTACCTCAGTCAAATGACATAGCTAAGAACAGCACACAAAAATGAAAAATAAACTATGTACAACTGCAACTCCAAGGGGAGGAGGGAGGGTTGTGAGGACTGATTCCTGCTGCTCCTGGAGAACACCTGTTACAGGTGAGTAACTACTCTTTCTCCAGGACCAAGCAGGAAGTCAGTCCTCACATATGGGTGACTCCCTAGCCAATGTTCCCTCTAATTTTCTGTAGGTTGTGTGCGCATAAAATATCAGCTGTGCAGCTTTCGAAGGAAGGTTCAATGTTTGTGCGCCACATAACAACACTCGGAGTTATATACTTTAAAATTTGACTACATGTCAGAATACAATATGTACACCACATTGATTGCACTAGAAAATATTGTAGAACTTGTGAAAACCGTAAATACACAACAACTTTTAAATTTTAATACGTCTGTGTAGTTTTCTATCAGAATCAGAACCGTAATTTTTGTGCGCTCTGTTGTAAAGTATGTGCGCTCACTCGGCAAGGTGTGTGCGCGCGCACACGCGCACAGCTTAGAGGGAACAGTGTCCCTAGCTCTGGGCTACCGAGGAACCCAGACTGAACAAGAGAACTCCCTCTAGTCCCAGCTGCAAAGAAAGGCTTTTCAAGGACACAACCTCCACCGGTAGCCCAACAGAGGGCAGGAGTTGCCTAAACCTCAAAGAGATTCCGGAGTACTGCCTGGCCAAAAGCACTGTCCCTATGGGACTCCCTCTCCAGGCAGTAATGGGCCGCAAACGTCTGGCTTGAAGACCAAGTTGCAGCTCTGCAGATGTCTACCAAGGGCACAGAGCAGAGATGAGCCACTGAGGCAGACACTGCCCTAACACGATGGGCCATGACCCTACCCTGCAAAGGAAGGTCAGCCGCCTTGTAAGCCCAGGTGATACAGTCAGCCACCCAGATGGACAAGGTATGCTTGGACATAGCCAACCCCAACTTATTGGGGTCAAAAGATACGAAGAGCTGAGTAGACCTTCTATGCCCCTGCGTACGGTCAAGGTAGAAGGATAAGGCCCTCCTACAGTCCAGGGTATGCAGAACTGCTTCAGCCTGGCTTGCATGAGGCCTAGGGAAGAATGTTGGAAGGACCACCTCCTGATTGAGGTGGAAAGAGGAGACAACTTTTGGGAGGAACTTCAGGTGAGTCCTGAGGACTACCCTGTTCCTATAAATCCTGGTGTAAGGCCTGTCACAGACCAGGGCCTGAAGCTCACTTACTCGCCTAGCCGAGGTAAGGGCTATCAGGAAGTGTGTCTTCCAGGAGAGGAAGCGTAGTGGACAAGTAGCCATCGGCTCAAAAGGAGGGCGAGTCAGTTGCTGCAAGACCACATTCAGCTCCCACTCAGGGGCAGGAGGACGGATGGGAGACTTGAGCAAAAGCAAGCCCCTGAGAAAACGGGACACCAAGGGGTGACCAGATAGAGATTGTCCCTCTACCAATGAGTGGTGAGGTGCTAGAGCTTAGAGGTGGACCCGAATAGAATTGGACTTAAGTCCCTGATTGGATAAGTGCCGTAAGTACTGAAGAACTACTGGCACAGTACAGCAGAAAGGATCCTCTGTACGTAGGTGACACCACACAGAAAACCTCTTCCATTTGAGAGCATAGGTTTTCCTAGTAGACTGTTTCCTAGAGGCTAGGATAACCTCTTCAACTTCCTGAGGTAGGCCCCAGGGAGCCAAAACTACCCTTGCAGCCTCCAGGCCATCAAATTGAGAGACTTGAGATTGGGGTGCAGAAGGGAACACTGGTCCTGTGTGAGAAGGTTGGGTTGCAAACCCAGAGGCAGTGGAGGATCCACCGCCAGTTGAAGCAGAAGAGGAAATCAAGGCTGTCTCGGCCACCTGGGAGCTACCAGCAGGACCGAGGCCTTGTCCTGGAGAATCTTGAATAGGGTTCGGGCCACCAAGGGCGTGGGAGGAAACACATAGAGGAGGCCCTGAGACCAGGATTTCAGAAAAGCATCCGCTGCTGTCCGCAGAGGATGTGGTTGTCTGGAGCAGAGGTTTGGCAGTTGCTTGTTGATGGGGCTGGCAAAGAGATCCATCAAAGGGAGACCCCATTTGAGGAAGATCTTCTGAACTACTGAAGGATGCAGCTGCCACTCGTTGGGCTGCAGTATCCTGCTCAATCTGTCTGCCAGGTAGTTGTCCTGGCCCGGAAGGTACACAGCCCTGAGGAGCATGTTGTGCTTGAGGGCAAAAGAACAAAGGAGCTGAGCTTCCCGACAAAGGATCCTGGACCCAGTTCCGCCTTGTTTGTTCACATAAAACATGGCAACTTGGTTGTCTGTCTCAATCAGGACAGACTGTTGAGCAAGGGTAGGAGTGAAAGCTTTGAGTGCTAATCGAATAGCTCTGAGTTCTAGGAGATTGATCTGCTGTGCAGCCTCCCAGGGAGACCACAGACCCTGGGTGCACTTGCCCAGACAATGTGCTCCCCAGCCTTGCAGGGAGGCATCTGTTGTTAGAATCACTGTGTAACCTGGAAACTGAAAGGGCACCCCTTTCAGCAGATTGGGTAGGTGTAGCCACCAGTTGAGGGAGTGCAGAAATGGTCTGGACACCCTTATCCTGTCTCTGAGGCTGCCAGTGGCCTGGGACCATTGAGTTTGAAGGCACCATTGTGCAGGCCTCATATGGAGCCTGGCATTGGGGGTCACATGCACTGTCAAAGCCATGTGGCCCAGAAGCCGCAGGCAGAGTCTGGCAGAGACCAGGGACCTGCTGAGAAACTGACTTGCCAAGGCCATCAACCTTCGGGCTCTGTTTTCTGGCAAGAATGCCTTTGCCAGGAGAGAGTCCAACTGAGCCCCTATGAACTCCAAGTTCTGGGAAGGGAGAAAAGTGGACTTTGCAAAGTTTATGACAAACCCCAGGCGTTGTAGAAGAGCAATGGTCCTGAGGGTGGCTTGATTGGTCTCCTGACCTGTCTGACCCCTGATGAGCCAGTCGTCCAGATAGGGGAAGACAAAGATGCCCTGATTTCTCAGGTAGGCCACCACCACTGCTAAGCACTTTGTAAAGACTCTGGGTGCGGAGGTGAGGCCGAAAGGCAGTACTCTGTACTGATAATGGTTTCCTCCCACAATGAACCTGAGGCACTTTCTGTGGTCTGGATGAATGAGGATGTGAGTGTACGCATCCTTTAGATCTAAGGAGCATAGCCAATCTCCCTGCTGGAGGTAGGGCAGAAGGGTTCCAAGAGTAAGCATCTTGAACTTTTCCTTCACTAAAAACTTGTTGAGCTTCCTGAGGTCCAAAATGGGACGAAGGCCACCGGTTCTTTTGGGCACCAGGAAATACCTGGAGTAGAATCCGTGACCTTGCAAGTGGGGAGGCATAGGCTCCACCGCCCTGTCCACCAACAGACCCTGAAACTCTTGACGGAGAAGGTCTGTGTGCAGAGGAGGCCTTGGAGACTCCCCTGGAAAATATGGGGATGGCAGTTGGTGGAAATGGAGGGCATATCCCCTATGGATGATGTCCAGCACCCAACTGTCCCCGGTGATAAGGGGCCACTGGTGGGTAAAGAGGGCGAGACGACCTCCTGTGCAGGGTTGGGAGAGCAGTGGAGGAGAGGCTATGCTCAAGGAGTCAAAAGCCCCCACCCTGCTGAGAGGTAGCAGGGGCCTGAGGCTTGGGGGTCCTCTGCCTACGGGGCCCATTACCCTGGCCCTTGGCCTGCTGACCCTGGGGGGGCAGCTTGGGCAGCCTGATATTGTGGGTACTGTTTGTAGGCAGTGCCCTTCCTCGGGTAAAAGGACTTTTTACCCGAGCCCTTCTTCTTATGAGAAGGGGCAGAGGTCTTCCTCGACAGCTTTGTCCGGGTGAGGTGCTCGGTCTCGAGCTGAGCGGCCTTCTCGGTTATGGGCTTGCCAAACAGGTTTTCACCTCGGCAAGGGACATCGACCAACTTGTCCTGAACCCATGGCTCGAGGTCCGATGACTGCAGCCATGCCTGGCGTCGAGCCGCGATGCTGGCTGCCGCAACTCGGGCCGAAGCCTCGAAGCCATCATAGGCGGCGCGGGACATGAACTTCGAGCAGTCCCGAATCCCCGAGGACAAGGACTTAAATCTCTGCAAGGGTTCCCCGGAAAGACCAGCAGAGAATCCGGCCAACTCCTTGGCCAGATCCCGCAAGTACATGCCCATGTACAGAGTGGTACGACTGGACACAGCAAGCAAGCATCGAGCCCTGAAAACACTTTCTACCGACGCCATCCAGGTTTCGGGCCTCCCTGCCAGGAGGCACCGCGGAGTGCATCTTCTGACTCTTCAGACGATGCATGGCCGATTCCACAACCATGGAATGGTGTGGTAGCTGTGCTTTCTGAAAGCCAGGGCTCTTACGGAGCAGATAGATCGAATCGACTCGCTTGCTAAGAACTGGCGCCAAGGCCGGTGCCTCCCACATATGGAAGAGGAGCCGTTCCAGCATCGGAGGAACCGGGACAGTAAAGGCCTCCTTCGGAGGAGAGTCATACTGCAGCGCCTCGAGCTCTTCAGCTCGAGGCTCTTCCTCGGGATCCGCCGGAATGGCCAAGGCAGTGGCCATATCCCGGACGAACTCCGAGAACCGGGTGTCCTCCTGGGGAGACCTACTCCAGGGCTCAGACTGCGGTGCGTCCGAAGGGACATACCGAGTCTTAAAGGTGTCAGGAGACTCCTCGTCCTCCGTCTCCCAAGCCGACTCATCAGAGGAAGAGTCGGGGTCCAACCCCGCGGGGCCCTGGAGCACCCGCACCGACGCCCGAAGCACCGGCGTCGACGCCCTCGGTCCCGAACGGGAGGTCGAGGGGTACCGCGACCGAGGTCGACTCCGAGCCACGATGGACTCGAGTATCAGCTCGGTCTCCGGGGTCAACTTTGACGTCGATGTCCCGGTGGTCAGGGCAGATGCCCCAGACAGGCTGGCCATCAGTGCCCGCTGCTGCTCCATGAAGGCAGACATTCTGCTCTCCAAGGCTGTCATCCTGAGACTCAGCTCGGGAGACGCAGCAGCCACCGACTCGGGCCCCAGCGGCCTCGGGCCCGACATCGGCTCCCTGGGAGGAGAGTCCATGAGGACTACGGGGCTTACATGTCCAGCAGACTCCGGCTCCACACAAGGAACTTTCGCAGGCTTCTCCGGTTCCACAGTCCCAGGGCAACGGTCGGGGGTCTTAGACCTAGCCCTCGAGGAGCCAGGGACCTCTTCCGACGATGCCCTCGCGAGCCTCTTCTTCCTCTTGCGTTCCCGGTCGGGGGACCCCCTGTCCGAGGAGCTTCGATGGTGCTCGGGATCGGAATCCCGAGATGTCGAGGCCTCAGACGAGGTCCGGGCCCAGCCGGAGGCTGAGTCCGAGAAAAGCCTTTCCTTTTGCTGCTGGCGACTTCGTAGTGCCTTGGAAGACATTTTTCCACAGGCCCCGCATGACTTAGGATCGTGGTCGGGGCCGAGGCACCGAAGGCAGCAGTCGTGTGTGTCGGTGAGAGACATTAGTTTCTTACACCGATCACACTTCTTAAAACCACTGGAAGCCATCGGGGAAAAAAAAAAAAAAAAAAGAGTCCCCGCGAGGTCAAAAGACCGGCCCTCCAGGGAAAAAGAGAAAAAAAGGGCGCGAACGCCAGCCACGAAGGGCAAAAACTGAAAAAGAGGAATCGGGCTCGATACCGGTGTACCGAACCCGGCTGGAGGGGAACCGGCGTTGAACCGAAAGAAAAAGAGCAAAAAATCGCTGAAAAATCTACTTTTAACCGGGAAAACTGGGACACACGTCCGGTGGGCTTCACGGAAAAAAAGAGACTGAGGTAAGATGGCACCTTTAGGCGGGAAGGGAACCGCGCATGCGTGCCTGCATTCCCAAAGGCTTTCATAGAAAGCTGGGGAAAAGCTCCGCTGGGGCTTCATCGGCGCCGATGACACCCATATGTGAAGACTGATTCCTGCTTGGTCCTGGAGAAAGAGCAAACCACTCATGAATGCAGCAAAATATGACCTTGAGAATATACCACTGGAATTTAAAGACTGCCTGCAAAATCAATTTGCTGCTTTAGATACAAATGACAGAGCTCCAGAAGAGTTATGGAATGACATCAAGAAGGCTGTGTTGGAAGAAAGCAAGAAGTCTCTACAAAAGGTGAAAAAGAAAAAACGGCCAAAATGGATGACGGAAGAAACTCTGAAAATTACCCAGAAATGCAGAGAAGCCAAAGCCAGAGGAGAAAGAAAGACAATCACAGAACTCAACAGAAATTTCCAACGTGCAGCAAGACAGGATAAAGAAAAGTACTACAATGACGCATGCAAGGAAATAGAAGCAGAAACTATTAGAGGAAGAACAAGATTGGCTTTCCTAAAGCTACGAGAGTTAAAGAAAAAGTTCCAGCCTCGAAATGGAATGTTACAAGATGCTCAAGGTTCTATGTTGAATGATGCTGAGAAGATCAAGAAAAGATGGAAGGAATATACAGAGATTTTATATGATAAAGATCAAGTGGACCAACAGCTGTTTCAACCTGTACCTTATGATCAGGAACCATTGGTGATGAAAGAAGAAGTTGAAGCAGCATTGAAAGCCTTATCAAAGAACAAAGCACCAGGCATTGATAGTATTCCCATAGGAGTATTACAGCAATCTGATGCAGCTGTTACCATACTTACAAGGCTCTGCCAAGAAATATGGAAGACAACATCATGGTCAACTGACTGGAAAAGATCTGTGTTTATACCAATACTAAAGAAAAGTGATCCATCTGACTGTGGAAATTATCGCACAATCACTCTGCCACATGCCAGCAAGATTCTACTGAAGATTATTCAAAAGAGACTACAACCATACCTGGAACAAGAACTACCTGAAGTGCAAGCAGGGTTCAGTAAAGGGCGAGGAACGAGAAACATCATTGCGGATGTGAGATGGATCCTTGAAAAGACTAAAGAATACCAAAAGGATATCTATTTGTGCTTTATCGACTATAGCAAAGCTTTTGACTGTGTAAACCATGAGAAACTCTGGGTCACATTAAGAAGCATGGGTATACCAGAACACCTGATCGTACTCATGCACAATCTGTACACTGATCAAGAAGCAACAGTTCGAACGGAACAAGGAGAAACAGAATGGTTTAAAATAAGCAAAAGTGTAAGACAAGGCTGCATACTTTCCCCATACCTGTTTAATTTATATGCAGAACAAATCATCAGAGAAGCAGGATTGCATGAAGACAACAGAGGTGTGAAGGTTGGTGGAAGACTCATCAACAACCTTCGCTATGCTGATGATACCACATTACTGGCTGAAAGTGAAGATGATCTGAAACATTTTCTTCTCACAATCAAAGAACAGTCTCAAAATGGGCCTGCACCTTAATGTTAAGAAGACAAAGATCATGACAACTGGCATAATCAAGAAGTTCATTGTTGAAGGAGAAGAAATTGAAATCGTGAACAACTTTAACCTACTTGGATCAACTATCAGTAAAGAAGCAACAAGCCGTCAAGAAATCAGACGACGCATTGCTCTTGGCAGAATGGCTATGAAAGACCTAGATAAGATTCTCAAGAGCAGAGATGTCTCTCTCCATACAAAGATTCAACTTGTTCAAGCCATGGTATTTTCAATAACATCATATGGATGTGAAAGCTGGACAGTGAAAAAGATAGGAAGAAAATTGATGCCTTTGAATTATGGTGCTGGCGGCGAATACTGTGTATACCATGGACTGCCCGAAGAACAAACCAGTCAGTACTAGAGGAGATCAAACCTAAGCTTTCTTTAGAAGCTCAGATGACAAGACTTCGACTTTCATACTTTGGACACATCATGCAAAGAGAGAGATCATTAGAGAAAGACATCATGCTTGGCAAGATAGAAGGTCAACGCAAAAGAGGAAGGCCAGCAATGAGATGGATCGATACAATAACAGCAGCTACGGGTACCAGTCTGTCAACAATGAGCCGCCTGACTCAAAACCGAACACAATTTAGGATAGCTATCCAGAGGGTCGCCATGAGTCGACTCCAACTCAACAGCACTTAACAACAACAACCCTCTGTGAACACCAGAGAGAGAATCTATGCCACTTGAAAAAGTGTAGGAGCGCCTGGTGGAAGGCTTCCTAGAAGCTAAAAGGATATCTTTAACCTGTTGAGAGAGGTTAATGTCCTGGAAGGCTATGCCTTCAGCAGCCATGCTGTAAGATGCAGGGACTGCAGATTGGGATGGAGCAGCGTCCCCTCCTCCTGAGAGAGGAGATCTGAAGCAGACCCCAGATCTACGGGGTGAGCCCGAGACAGACAGAAGGAGAGGTTACCACGGTTGTCTTGGCCAGTGTGGGGCTATGAGTATCATGTAGCCCTTGTCTCTCTGAAGTTTGAAAAGAGTCTTGGGAATGAGGGGAATGGGTGGGAAGGCATACAGAAAGCCCTGACCCCAGTGGAGGTGAAAAGCATCCTCCTGCTGGCCATCCAGTACAGGAGTCCTGGAACAGAAGTGAGGAAGCTTGGTATTTTGAGAACTTGCGAACAGGTCTATCTCTGGGGTTTCCCAGATCTGTAAAACATGAGCGACCTTATCTGCATGGAGAGACCACTCATGGGGTAGGACTCGACTCAGTTTGTCCGCCAAGACATTGTGTTTACCTGAAAGATACACTGCCACAAGGTGAATGTGGTGCTGTATGGCAAAAGACCACAGATGCAGGGCCTCATTGCAGAGGGTCCAAGAGCCTGTTCTGTCCTGCTTGTTCAAGTAGAACATGGCTACTTGATTGTCCATCTGGACTAGAACTGTGCGGAATCGAAGATGGTCTTGGAACACCTTCAGAGCATTGTGGATGGCCCAGCAGATGTATGTGGAGTTGTGACCAAAGCCCCTGAGTGGCGAGAGTGTCCAGATGAGCTCCCCAGCCCAATTTGGACGCATCCGTCGTCAGGATACACTGATGTGCTGGCATCTGAAAAGGTGACCCTACTAGGAGGTTTTTTCTTTGGGGATTGCCACCACTGGAGAGACGAGATTAGTCGGGTAGAGACCATTATATTGTCTCCCAGGTGACCCAATGCCTGAGACCACTGGGAAGCCAGTGTCCATTGAGCTGCACACATGTGTAGACAAGCATATGGAACATGCACACACTGTTGATGCCATATAACCAGAAGTTGTAGCAGTTCTCGAGCCATAAGAAAGTTCTAGAGGCACGACTGAGATGCTAATTGAATGAGTTGAGCGCAGCGGAGTTGGGGCAGAAATGCCCTTGATTGCTGAGTGTCTAGGAGAGCCCCTGTGAACTCTAGCATTTGAGAGGGAACGAGTTGGGACTTTGGAAGATTTATTACAAATCCCAAATGTTGCAGCACTTGCATGGTGTGTGAGAGGGACAGATTGGCCTCTAGGGAGGTGTTTGCTCGAATGAGCCAATCGTCTAAGTAAGGGAAGACAAATATCCCAAGAGTCCTTAGGAATGCGGCTACTACTGCCATGCACTTGTGAAGATTCTTGTGGCAGAGGCGAGGCCGAAAGGCAGGACTCTGTATTGATAATGTCTCACTTGAAACATGAAGCACAGGAACTTTCTGTGCTGTGAGTGAATAAGTATGTGAGTATATGCCTCCTTTAGATCTAGAGAACAAAGCCAATCCTGACTCTGGAGAGAGGGGAGAAGGGCTCCTAGGGAGATCATTTTGAATTTCTCCTGTAGTAGGTACTTGTTTAGTTCTGATGTCCAGGATGGGCCCCTATCCTCCTGTTTTCTTTGAAATGAGGACGTTTGAAGAATAGAAGCCCATTACCTGATGGGATGGTGGAACCTCCTCTATTGCGCCCTGTGAGAGAAGGGATGTGACCTCTTGCAGCACCAGAGCAGTGAGAGGGGGCTGAGAGCGGAATTCTCTTGGAGGAGTCAGGGGGGTAGACTTCGTAGATGAAGATGCCTGCATGCTGAAGCTCTGAGGAAACAAGTGGAGGAACTCAGCGAGGAGGGGGTAAGGCTGAGGAGCATTCAAGACAGTGAGAAGTACATTGATGAGATGCTTCTTGCAGCAACCAAGCTCTCCAGCACAGGAGAAAATGGGTGCCAACAGAATGTCGATGGTTAGACACAAGTCACCAAGGCCTGCAAAATCACCAATCCAACTTCTCCAGCCCTTGAATTGAAGAACCATTATGCAGCCCTGGAAGTGGAGGAGGTGAAAGCATCCCTGGAAAGGGAAGAACCAGAGCTCAAGTACCCCAAAGTTGCAGAATCAGTGACCAGAAGGAAATGAAGGGTAGTGGTGGTTGGAGACTCTCTTCTGAGGGGTACTGAGGCATCCATCTGCCGACCAGACTTGATGTCCAGAGAGGTATGCTGTCTACCTGGTGCCAAAATCCAAGATGTTACGGAGAGTTTGCCGAGACTCATCAAGTCCACTGACTATTACCCAATGTTGCTAATCCATGTTGGAGCAAATGATACTGCCAGGTATACCTCGGAACGTATCAAAGTGACTTCATGGCTCTGGGACAGAGGGTGAAGCAGTTAGGTGCACAGGTGGTGTTCTCTTCAATCCTCCCTGTTGAGGGTAAAGGCCAAGGCAGAGAGGCTCGCATCCTGGAGATGAATGCATGGCTGCATGGATAGTGTCATCGAGAGCGTTTTGGTTTCCTAGACCATGGGATGCTGTTCCAAGGGTTGCAGAGCAGAGATGGCATCCATCTGTCCAAGAAAGGTCAACACATCTTCGGTAGTAGACTGGCTAATCTACTGAAGGGCTTTAAACTAGATTCGTTGGGGATGGGTGAAGAAAGCCCCCAGGTAGGTGATACCCATTTCCATAAAGGTATTTAATGTAACAGGGGTAACATATGGAAAGCAGTGTGTATAAATGCCCGTAGCATGGGAAATAAGATCCCTGATGTTGAAGCTTTGGTGGGAGTGGCTGACTTGGATTTAGTGGCAGTTACAGAAACATGGTTCACAGAAAACCATGATTGGGATGTAACTATACCTGGCTATACTTTATTCAGAAAGGACAGGGTAGGAAGAAGGGGAGGAGGAGTGGCACTATATGTAAAAAATAATATTAAAGCTTTGGAATTACAGAGCTTAAAAGGGAGAGAGGAGGCATTGTGGGTTAAACTAGAAAGAGGGAAAGAGAAATCTATTTGCATTGGTGTGATATACAGACCTCCCTCACAAGAGGAAGAGGTGGACAGAGTTAATTGAAGACATACACAGCATTGCTAGGAAAGGGGAAGTGCTACTGATAGGAGATTTCAATATGCCAGATGTTGATTGGCACATTCCTGCTGCAGTATCATCTAGAAGTAAGGAGATCCTGGATTCTCTACAGGGAGAACTATTCAGGCAATTGGTAACATACCCCACACGTGAAGGGGCCATACTGGACTTGGTGCTTACCAATGGTGAAAGTGTTTCTGATGTTGTAGTGGGAGATCATTTTTCATCCAGTGATCACCAGATGGTGTGGTTCAGTATTAGGACTAGGGCTGTTAGAATCCATTCAAAGGTGAGGATCTTAGACTTTAGGAAGACTAACTTTGTGAAGATGGGCCAATACCTCAGGGAGTCGTTAGTGGGATGGGAACAGCTGGGGGATGTAGAAAAACAGTGGGCAAAACTGAAAGGGGATATTTTAAGGGCAACCAATACTTTTGCTAAAATGGTAAATAAAAGGTGAAGAAAAAGAGAGAGGCCTTCATGAAATACAAGAGATCACAGAGAGGAAGACAGGCATCTGTATTTGGAAAAACTTAGAGAAGCTAGCAAAGTAGTCAAGAAGGCAAAGATTCAAAAGGAGGAGGAAATAGCCAATGCAATAAAATGGGGGATAAGATATTTTTCAGATATATTAGTGAGAAGAGGAAGGGCAAAAGTGGTATTGTCAGATTCAAGGGTGCAGGGGAGGAATATGTAGAAGCTGATAAGGATAAAGCGGAATTGCTTAACAAATATTTCTGTTCTGTGTTCACAGATGAAGAATCAGAAGCAGGACCTCAGAAAACACCCACAAATAGGAACGGAAGCGAGGGGCATCTTGAACAATTTTCAGAAGACTGTGTTCGTGAGAAACTAGCTCAACTTAAAGTAGACAAAGCGATGGGACCGGATGGGATACACCCTAGAATACTGAGGGAACTTGGGGATGTTCTAGCAACTCCACTGACTGACCTTTCCAATGCCTCGTTGGAGTCGGGAGTGATGCCAAAGGACTGGAGAGAGGCTCATGTTGTGCCTTTACACAAAAGTGGAAGTAAGAATGTGGTTGAAAACTACAGGCCGGTTAGTTTAACTTCAGTGGTGAGTAAATTATTGGAAACGCTGCTGAAAGAGAAAATAGTGAGGTTTCTGGAATCCAGCG
Organism: Ichthyophis bannanicus; assembly: GCA_033557465.1. NCBI lineage: Eukaryota > Metazoa > Chordata > Amphibia > Gymnophiona > Ichthyophiidae > Ichthyophis > Ichthyophis bannanicus. Next base: position 97,719,596 of record CM066040.1, on the reverse strand, counting down.
GATTACAGGATCTGAGGCAGCATGGATTCACCAGAGGCAGGTCTTGTCAGACAAATCTGATTGATTTCTTTGACCGGGTGACCAGGGAGTTGGACCAAGGGAGAGCTCTAGATGTGGTATATTTAGATTTCAGTAAAGCCTTTGACACTGTTCCTCACAGGCGACTTATAAACAAACTGAGCACCCTAGGGATGGACCCTAAAGTTACTGCTTGGGTTAGAAATTGGTTGGGTGGGAAGCGACAAAGAGTACAAGTAAATGGAGCTCACTCTGAAGAGAAGGATGCTACCAGTGGTGTGCCCCAGGGATCTGTCCTTGGTCCGATTCTTTTTAACATCTTTGTTAGTGATATAGCGGAAGGGCTGTCGGGTAAGGTTTGCCTCTTTGCGGATGATACCAAAATCTGTAATAGAGTAGACACCCAGGAAGGTGTAGATAACGAGGAGGGATCTAGCTAAGCTTGAAGAATGGTCTAGAATTTGGCAGCTGGGATTTAATGTTAAAAAATGTAAGGTCATGCATTTGGGCTGCAGCAATCCAAGGGAGCAATATAGTATGGGGGGTGAATACTTTTGTCCACTAAAGAAGAGCGGGACCTAGGCGTGGTTGTGTCTGATGATCTTAAAGTAGCTAAACAGGTAGAAAAGGCGACAGCAAAAGCTAGAAGGATGCTTGAGAGGAAGGGCGGACGACAAGACAGCGCTTGAAGTTCCGAAATGCGTCTAGCCGAACAGATGGCTACCAGGAAGACTGCCTTCAAAGTCACATCTTTCAAAGACCCCCCCTGCATTGGCTCAAAAGGCTCCGCAGTCAAGGCATTCAACACTAGGTTAAGGTCCCAGGGGGGAACGGGCGACCTCTGCTGGGGCCGTAAACGGCTAACCGCCCTCAAAAAATGACTTACGTCAACATGTTCTCCCAGGGCCCTTCCCTGAACCTTGCCCCTGTAACAGGAGATAGCGGCCAACTATACCTGCAGAGAGCTGGCTGTCAGACCCTTATTGAAACCAGCCTGCAAGAAATCCAAGACCTATGACACTGATGCTGAAAAGGGGCCTCTTTTGGTGTTTCCGAGCACCAGCCCTCAAACACCCGCCATACTCTTACGTAGGACAGACAGGTGGAGCGCTTACGGGAACTCAGCAAGGTGGAAATCACTGTTCCCGAGTAACCTCGCTTTCGAAGTCGCGCCTTTTCAATAGCCAGGCCGTAAGCGAGAACCGATCCACCTGCGGCATGCGTACCGGACCTTAAAGTGAAGAGATCATCCCTGACCGGCAGACACCATGGATGATCGGCCAGGAGGCACATGAGGTCAGCGTACCACAGATGCCGTGGCCAATCCGGAGCTATGAGAATCACCCAACCTGGGTGCGCCTCTATCCGTTGAATAACCCTGCCTAAGAGAGCCCAAGGAGGAAAAAAACATACAGCAGACCGGAGGTCGGCTACCTCTGGACCAGAGCATCCAAGCCTTCTAACATCCTTTCACTTTGTCAGCTGAAGAAGCGAGACGCCTTGGCTGAGTCCCATCGCACCATGAGATCCATTATGGGAGTTCCCCAACGGCGGACTACCTGCTCATACACCTCCTGACAAAGCACCCACTCCCCGGGATCGACTCTGTTTCTGCTTAAAAAATCAGCCGTTATGTTTGCCACGCCTGCCACATGTTGCGCTGACAAGGCCGAGAGGTGAACCTTGGCCCAACTCAACAGCCCCTCCTCCTCCTCCTACAGAGGAGGGCTGCTCGTGCCGCCCTGACGGTTGATGTATGCTACTGTAGTCATATTGTCGGACAGTACCCGGACCGCCCTTTGGCGAAGAATCGGCTCGAACTCCTTGAGGGCTAACGCTACTGCCCAGAGCTCCAGCCTGTTCATTGACCACTGAGCTTCCTGAGCCGACCAGGGGCCCTGGGCAAAACGACCCTCGCAATGAGCCTCCCAGCCAGCTAGGGAGGCATCTGTCGTCAGCTGAACCCATAGCGGGAATTCGAGAGACATTCCCCGTTCCAGATTCGCTGGTTGAAGCCACCACTGCAATGCCTCCTTGGTCACTGACAGGCAGGGAAGTGTCACCGACATGGGCCGACGCTGATGAGACCAGCGTCGGAGTAAGGCCCTCTGAAGAGGTCACATATTTGCTCTGGCCCAGGGGACCAATTCTATTGTCGCCACCATGGTATCCAGGACCTGCAGGTAATGCCAGGCCCTGCGCTCCGGCAAAAACACCATGCTCTTGGCCGTGTCAAACTTCATCCCCAGATACTCAATCTCTTGAGATGGCCGTAACATGCTCTTTGACAAGTTGATTACCCAACCTAGGCTCTCTTCTGACTTCACCCAAATTAGCCAGTCATTCAGGTATGGGTGAACCAACACCCCCCTCTTTGCACACAGCCGCCGCCACTACCACCATGATCTTGGTAAAGGTGCACGGTGCCGTGGCCAAGCCGAAAGGTAAAGCATGGAACTGGAAATGTCCCCCTGGAACCGCAAACCTCAGAAATTGCTGATGAATCTCGCGGATGGAAATATGCAAGTAAGCCTCCGTGAGATACAGAGACGTCAGAAACTCTCCCTGCCGCACTGCTACTATTACCGACTTGAGAATTTCCATACGAAAATGAGACACCCTGAGACAGCGATTGACCTCCTTTAAGTCCAGGATCGGCCGGAAAGAGCCCTCTATTTTTTGGTACCACAAAGTAAATCGATTATCGACCGCAACCACGTCAGTCTATGGGCACCGGAACGACCGCCTCTAACAACTGCAGTCATGCCAGAGTCTCTTGCACTGCCACCGCCTTGGCTGACGACTTGCAGGGGGGGGGGGGAGCATGAAAGAAGGAAGCACAGGTTTTGCAAACTCTAGAGCAGGGGTCTCAAACATGCGGCCCGCGAGAGATCTTTGTGCGGCCCGCGATGCATGGGGGAAAAAAAAAACACCCCGGCTTCTGCTGCTGCCGCTGCCGTGGCCGGCAATAGCAGCAATATCGCAAGTCCCGCGGGCTCCGCTCCCCCCCCTTCCTTCCTGCTTGCCTGCCAGTTCTCCGCTTCGGCTTCGCCTTTCAGAGCCGCGAAGGGAGAGCTTCTCCCTCGCGACTCTGTTCAGCCCGCTGGGGCAGATGGGCAATTTTCCCATCTGCCCCAGCGGGCTGAACAGAGTCACGAGGGAGAAGCTCTCCCTTCGCGGCTCTGAAAGCCAAAGCCGAAGCGGAGAACTGGCAGGCAAGCAGGAAGGAAGGAAAGGGGGAGGGGGGGGGGGAACGGAGCCCGCGGGACTTGCGATATTGCTGCTATTGCCGGCCACGGCAGCGGCGGCAGCGGCAGCAGAAGCTGGGGTTTTTTTTAAGTTTAATTTTCCCGGGGGGGGGGAGGGAGGGAGGGAGGGAGCAGGACTTGATGGGGGGAGCAGGACGGGGGGGGGGAGCAGGACTTGATGTGGGGGGGGCAGGACTTGATGGGGGGGGAGCAGGACTTGATGGGGGGGGAGCAGGACTTGATGGGGGGGGGGAGCAGGACTTGATGTGTGGCTGGGGGGGGTAATACTGAAAATGGGGTGATGGGGGTTAGGACTGGTAATGGACAGATGGGGGTTAGGACTGGAGGTGGTCTGATTGGGGGGCTAAGACTGAAATGGGGTTATGGGGGGGCTAAGAATGAAGATAGGGCGATGGAAGGGTTAGGCCTGGAAGTGGGCTGTTGGGGGGCTTAGGACCGATAATGGGCTAGGGGGGGGGCTAGAACTGGTAATGGACTGGGGGGGGGGGTGCTATGACTGGAAATGGGCCGAGTAGAAGGGGGAGCTTGAACTGCAAATAGCTGATGGGGACAGGGTCTTGGAATGGTAATGGGCTGAGTGGAAGGGGGCTTGGAATGGAAATGGGCTGATGGGGAGGGGGGCTTGGAAAGGAAATGGGCTGTGAGGGGAGGGAGCTAGGACTGGAAATGGGCTGATGATGCGGGGACTAGAAGGGAGCGGATGCTGGGTGGGGCAGGAGCTAGAAGGGAGTTGATGTTGGGGGACGATTAGAATGGGATGGGGCTGGGAGAGTGAAATGGAGAGGGGAAATATATTTTGTGTGGGAGGGAAGAAAAATCTACAATTGGCCGGGTATTGGGAGAGTAAGTGGGGATTGAGGATGGAGGGGTAAAATTTGAGTGGATGAAATAGGAATGAGGAAAGAGCAAAAGGAGAATGATTAGTATGTTAAAGCAGATGTAGAGAGAATGGAAAAAAACTAGGAAAGAAGAAAGGACAAATGGACAGCAGACGATGGAGAGTTAGCAGAAGACACAAAGAAACCAGAAGAAAGTGAATGGAACAATTGCAACTGAAAAAAAAATGCACAAAAGGTAGAAAAATATCTCTTTATTTTGAATTTATTAACTGAAATATGTCAGCTCTTGGAAATGTGCATCTTTAACGTCTGCACTTTATTTAATACAAGAGGAAATCAATGTATAGTTTTATTTCTACAGTGTTGTACATTCTAAGTTTGGCTTTTGGGGTTCCCAGTTTAATTGTCTTCCTGTTTCTAAATTGTGATTCCTTGTTTGGTGATGGTGTATGTTCTGCATGTGTAACTGAGCTGAGGTATTCTGTTTATGTAATTCCTATTTGACATTGCCACTTGTTCTCTTTCCCGAGTAGGTCATGTATTGTTATTCTCTGAAATGTGTTGATTTAATATTTGCAGTGTTGCCTTTTGATAGTTAGGGTATGGTGCTTTGTGAGTCCTGGTAGTGCTGTTAGGACACGGCAGGTTTGCTATGGGTTCTAAATGAGCAGTGTTTCTAGTAGTTCCTAATGTGCCTGGCGGTTGGCACTGGTTTATAGTAATGTAGAAATCTTTTAGTCTTTCTTTATCCATACACTCATTAAGAGGCATGTTTACTAAAAGTTAGTGTATGGTAACATTATGCAAATATTTATGCAAATGATGCCCTTATGCAAATGAGGCCTGCGTCTTGTGCGGCCCCCGGGTTACTCTACAAGTCCTCATTTGGCCCTCAAAGCAATTTGAGTTTGAGACCCCTGCTCTAGAGCGTAGCCCTCTCTTACCACTTCTAAGACCCATTGATTGGAAGTGACCTGGGCCCACGCCGAAAACAACTGCCAGAGACGCCCCCCCCCCACCAGCAGAATGCCCAGCGGGGCCTCCGTTGTTTCATTGTGACTTCCTAGGGCCAGAGGACACGGAGGAGGCTCCAAATCCCCTGCCTGCCCCCCGAAAGCCCTGACCTCGGGAAGAGAAGCGTCCTCTCTGAAAAGACATTGACCAGGAGAACCGAAACCTTCGCGTGTCCCTAGGCTGTGAGCACGAAGGAGCGGAAAGGCGGCCCTGCTTCGGTCTATCCTCGGGCAGCCTACCTCCCTTAGATTCCCCTAGATCAGGGGTCTGCAACCTTTAAGACATAAAGAGCCACTTGGACCCGTTTCCGAAGGGAAAAAAAAAACTGGGAGCCGCAAAACCATTGCGACATTTAAAACAAATCTAACACTGCATATATTGTTTCTTACCTTAATGCTATATACGACCCCCTACTTTTCCTGTTAAAATATAGGTGTTTGGCCTATACTCACCGTATAAGACTACCCCTCTTCCTTCGCACACCAAAAAAAATACGCCAGAAAATATCACAACAACAAGTAACAATATTTGATTTCAAAATTATGATGATTTTGTAGTCAAATCACTAATATGAAATAAAATTATTTTTTCTACCTTTGTTGTCTGACCAATTTATTCTTTGATCATGCTGGTCCCGATCTGAGGCTTCTGCTTTCCTGTCTTCTCTTAGCTCTCTTTCTGTGGTCTATGGTCCATCTGCCATTTCTTATCTCTTCTTTCGTTTTCTTCACTTCTTTCCATCAGCCTATTTCCAGTCCCAGTAACCCTCCCCAATATCAGCCCCTTTCCAGTCCTCACTCCCAGTACCTTCCAATGTCAACTTGCATTCCCATGATTGCCACTGGTGTCCATTTCCTTCCAATCCCCCTCCTTCCCCACTGACCAGTCCCTTCTAGTACAAATACCATGGCAGCCTTAGCCCCCAGTTATCTTCCAGGGCCAGCAGCTCTATCCTCCCCTCCCCACAATCAGCCCATGCCCATTCAAAGCCCCCCAATCAGCTCGCTTCCAGTGCTAATCCCCCCTCAACCCCATTACCAGTGCTAGCCTCCCCTAATCAGCCCAATACCAGTCCTACCCCCCATCAGCTCATTACCAGTCCTAGCCTCCCCTAATCAGCTCATTTCCAGTGCTAGTCCGCTCAACCCCATTACCAGTGCTCCCTCCCTCCATGTCAGCCCCCTCCACCATGTCAGCCCCCCCTCCATCCATGTCAGCCCCCTCCATCCCTCCATGTCAGCCCCCCTCCCTCCATCCATATCAGCTCCCTCCCTCCATGTCAGCCCCCTCCATCCCTCCATGTCAGCCCCCCTCCCTCCATCCATATCAGCTCCCTCCCTCCATGTCAGCCCCTCCTCCCTCCCTCCATCCATGTCAGCCCCCCACCCTCCCTGTCAGCCCCATCAGCTCCCTCCCTCCATGTCAGCCCCCCTCCCTCCATCCATCCATATCAGCTCCCTCCATCCCTCCATGTCAGCCCCCCTCCCTCCATCCATATCAGCTCCCTCCCTCCATGTCAGCCCCCTCCATCCCTCCATGTCAGCCCCCCTCCCTCCATCCATATCAGCTCCCTCCCTCCATGTCAGCCCCCTCCATCCCTCCATGTCAGCCCCCCCTCCCTCCATCCATATCAGCTCCCTCCCTCCATGTCAGCCCCTCCTCCCTCCCTCCATCCATATCAGCTCCCTCCCTCCATCCATGTCAGCCCCCCTCCCTCCATGTCAGCCCCATCAGCTCCCTCCCTCCATGTCAGCCCCCCTCCCTCCATCCATCCATCCATATCAGCTCCCTCCCTCCATGTCAGCCCCCCTCCCTCCATCCATATCAGCTCCCTCCCTCCATGTCAGCCCCTCCTCCCTCCATCCATCCATGTCAGCCCCCCTCCCTCCCTCCCTGTCAGCCCCCCTCCCTCCCTCCATCCCTCCCTGTCAGCCCCCCTCCCTCCATCCATCCATCTCAGCTCCCTCCCTCCATGTCAGCCCCCTCCATCCCTCCATGTCAGCCCCCCTCCCTCCATCCATATCTGCTCCCTCCCTCCATGTCAGCTCCCCTCCCTGCTTCTGCAGCCGCGGCTCCCTGCCTCTTACGGAACCGCGGCTGTGCTTTTAAAATCATCTCGGAGCCCTTCCTGTCTTGACGGGCTCCGTGCAGCATTGTCCCGCCTCCAAACTTCCTTTAGAGGCGGGACAATGCTGCACGGAGCCCGTCAAGACAGGAAGGGCTCCGAGATGATTTTAAAAGCACAGCCGCGGTTCCCTAAGAGGCAGGGAGCCGCGGCTGCAGAAGAAGGGAGGGAGCTTACAAAACTATTGCCTGTCACCGGGCGGGCAGTGTGCTCCGGAGCCGCGGCAAAGGTGAGAAAGAGCCGCATGCGGCTCCGGAGCCGCGGGTTGCCGACCCCTGCCCTAGATCCTTTACCAGCTTCTCCAAGTCCTCCCCAAAGAGAAGCCTTCCCTTAAAGGGGGGCCTGCTGAGACGGGCCTTAGAGGAACCATCTGCCACCAAGTTACGGAGCCAAAGGTACCGACGAGCGGCCACCATATTCTTCACCAAGCTCCTAATGAGATCATATTGGCTATCTGCTGAACAAGCTGCCCCCGATTCAATTTTCGCCGCCTGGTCAGACGACTCCCCCGCCTGGTCAGACGACTCTCCCTAGATGACATAAATGACTGCTTCTTGGAGCAGCTGGTTCATGAACCGACCAGAGGGGAAGCCATATTAGACCTGGTTCTTAGTGGAACACCAGATCTAGAGCAAGAGATAAGGGTTCTGGGGCCACTTGGCAATAGTGATCATAGCATGATCACCTTTGATTTAATTAGTGGAGGAGAGATAGTACGGAAATCCACAGTATGTTTATGTTTATGTTTATTTATTTGATAAAAACCGCCTTTCTCAATAACCAAGGCGGTGTACAATTAAAAGCTAAGTAATAAAAGAAGGCCGAGGCCTTCAGTACTACCTTTTTAACTTTCGAAAGGGAGACTGATAAAATGAGGAAAATAGTTAAGAAAAAACTAAAAGGAGCAGTTGCAAAGGTTAAAGACTTACATCAAGCTTGGGTGTTGTTGAAAAATACTATCTTGGCAGCCCAGACCAGCTGTATTCCACGCTTTAAGAAAAGTGGAAGGAAGTCCAAAAAACTGCCAGTATCGTTTAAAGGTGAGGTCAGAGAGGCTGTTGTTGCCAAAAAAGCATCTTTCAGGAAATGGAAAAAAAGAGCCAAACGACAAAACCTGGAAACAGCACAAGCACTGGCAAATCAAATGCAAGGCATTGATAAAAGCAGGCAAAGAGAGAATTTGAGAAGAAGCTTGCTGTGGAAGCAAAAACGCGAAATAAAGATTTTTTCAAGTACATTCGCAGCAAAAAACCTGTGAGAGAGTCAGTTGGTCCATTAGATGATAGAGGAGTTAAAGGGGCACTAAGAGGCGACAAGGCGATAGCGGAGAGACTGAATGAATTCTTTGCTTCAGTCTTTACTGAGGAAGATGTAGGGATGTTACCCATGACTGAAGTGGTATTTAAAGGTGCGGAAGAATTGAAGGAAATATCGATACATCGGGAAGATGTATTACAACTATTAGATAAACTGAAGAGTAGCAAATCACCTGGGTCGGATGGTATACATCCAAGGGTGTTGAAAGAACTGAAATATGAGATTGCAGACCTGCTATTAGTAAACTGTGAACTATCATTAAAATCATCTCTAATACCTGAAGATTGGAGGATCGCCAATGTTACACCAATTTTTAAAAAGGGTTCCAGGGGTGATTCGGGAAACTACAGACCGGTGAGCCTCACGTCAGTACTGGGAAAAATGGTAGAAACCATCATAAAGAATAAAATTACTCAGCATGTAGATAGTCATAGCCTAATGGGAGACAGCCAACATGGCTTTAGACAAGGAAGATCTTGTCTTACTAATCTGTTATGTTTTTTTGAAAGTGTGAATAAACAGGTGGACAAAGGTGAGTCGGTTGATATAGTGTATCTGGACTTTCAGAAAGCCTTTGACAAGGTCCCTCATCAGAGACTTTTGGCAAAACTAAAGAGTCATGGGATAGGAGGCAGTGTACTACTGTGGATCAAGAACTGGTTAAGAGATAGAAAGCAGAGTGTTGGGCTAAATGGCCAATTTTCCCAATGGAGAAAGGTGAATAGCGTTGTACCCCAGGGATCTGTGCTGGGTCCGCTGCTTTTTGACATATTGATAAATGACCTGGAAAGTGGAATAACGAGTGAGGTTATCAAATTTGCAGATGACACAAAACTATTTAAAGTTGTTAAAAACCCAAGAGGATTGTGAAAACTTGTAAGAGGATCTTGATAAATTGGAAGACTGGGCATCAAAATGGCAGATGAAATTTAATGTGGACAAGTGCAAAGTTATGCACCTAGGGAAGAACAACCCAAACTATGGTTACACAAGGCAAGGTTCCACATAAGGAACCACCACCCAGGAAAAAGAATTAGGCGTCATTGTGGGTAACATGTTAAAACCCTCGGCCCAGTATGCAGCGGCGGCCAAGGGAGCAAATAGAATGCTAGGTATCATAAGGAAAGGAATGGAAAATAAAACAAAAGACATTATAATGCCTCTATATCGTTCCATGGTGAGACCGCACTTTGAATATTGTGTGCAATTCTGGTTGCCGTATCTTAAAAAGGATAGAGCGTTATTAGAAAAGGTTCAGAGAAGAGCCACCAAAATGGTAAAGGGGATGGAAGGATATTCCTATGAAGAAAGGCTAAAAAGGTTAGGGCTCTTTAACCTGGAAAAGAGACGGCTGAGGGGAGATATGATAGAAGTCTATAAATTAATGGACGGAGTGGAACGGGTAAACGTAGATCGATTGTTTATGTTATCAGAATATAGAAAGTCTAGGGGACATGCAATGAAGCTACAGGGAAAACTGTTTAAGACTAATAAAAGAAAATATTTTTTCACTCAACGTGTAATCAAACTCTGGAATTTGTTACCGGAGGATGTAGTAAAGGCTGTTAGTGTAGCTGGGTTTAAAAAAGGTTTGGACAAGTTCCTGGAGGAAAGGTCCATAAACCATTATTAAGAAAGGACCCAGGATATCAATGCTTGACCCAGTACAAGCATTGTGGAATCTGTGTCTTTTGGGGAAACTGCTAAGTACTGTGATGAAGAAGCTCCATTCTCTACCTTAAAAGCACAAGAGTCACGGCATTTTAGTCCTGAAGCTGACAGGCAAGCAGGCCATGTGAGCAGCTGTTGTCAGGGACAACAGAAACAAGCTCAGCCACGAGGTCTGAAAAAACACTCAGCTGAGAAACATTCCCTAGTTCCTGATAGCGTGCACCTGAAAAGGGGAAGAGCTTACAGCCCTTATAAGGACAGTGCAGGGAACACAGGGTTAGAACTAGGAGAACTGGCTGAACAGCGGGAGCAGCGTAAACTAGCAGAACAGCGTGAGCATAGAGAACAGGCTGTCTTACCTGAAGCAGCTGGCCGAGAGGAAGCAGGAGGAGTTTCCTACTTTGACCCAGGAAGTGAGTCAGAGATAGAGCCAGGAAGAATTCACCCGAGTAACTACCCAGAGTCCTACAGGAGGAAGCAGCTAGCAAGAGCAGAGAACAGGTGTGAATGTTCTGCTGATTGCATACACTTTGGAGCACGGAGGCTACGTTCCAGCCGGAGTGAGTGGAAGCCAAAAGGAAAACTGTATGTATGTATCAGGAAGCTGTGACCTGAGGAATGATTATAGGGGGAAGTTAAAGGTTGTGAATGATAGAAATTCCTACAGTGTGAATGCAGAGCAGCCTCGTGCAGGAAATCCAAGGTGGGGGCAGGGCTGTAACTCCCAGCCGAGGGATTTGAGCAGAGAGCTGAGCAAAGAGCATTCAAAACCTTCAGAGAAAGAAAGATATTATCCAGAGGATGTGTGCATGTCAGAAGATGACCTTATAGAAGTTCCTAAGCCTCAGAGGAAACCCCGCAGGCTAAAACCTGATATTAAGAGGGGAGAAGGACATTATCTATCCCAACCTGAGGATAGAACTAATAAGCTCTCCAGGGGTGGAACCTCCTATAGGAAGGGAGTTTATAAGAACCCTGAGTGGTGGCTTCCCTCTCTCCCAGACACAAGAGGCTACGAGAGCAGTTATTCTAGCCATAGAGTGAATACAGCTGAGAGACACTGTGACGGCACGGCACAGGGGAACTTACAAGCATATTTTAATAAGGAGAGTTCTGAATGCGTGCAAGAACCAATGATTATTGACACACTCAGTGAGTGTTCTTCTAACAGTGACCCAATGGACTGCACACTGATTTTGTCAGATAAAATAATGTCTTTGTGCTAGTCAGAGCTGAGCATAGTGTGAAAGGAAAAACGCTATAACTACTGAATGCTGGTTTCCACACAGTGAGACTGTGTGCTGAAGTTGAATGCCTAACTTTATACTTTACTTTGAAGCAAGAAGAAATTGTTCTAATGTTCCTTTATGTTTTTGCCAGAAAGCATGGCTCATTTCTTTTGAGTACTTGTGTTCTGTTTATTTTGAATAATCCGACCCCGGGAGGGGAATAAATCCTTTTTTGCCTTCAACCACTCGTGTCGTGCAACTACATTCTTTACCATCAGACGCAGGCCTGCTAGCCAGGAGGCAGTCTGCCCACCTGGTGGTGACAGTACGTATGACCTAGATTGGCCACTGTTGGAAACAGGATACTGGGCTTGATGGACCTTGGTCTGACCCAGTATGGCATATCTTATGTTCTGGAGGAACGATAAGGAAACCATTATTAAAGAGGACCCGATAAATCCACTGCTTACCCCAGGACAAGCATTGTGGAACCTGTGTGCTTTTTTCGGAACCTGCCAGGTACTTGTGACCTGGATTCGCCACTGTTGAAAACAGGACACTGGGCTTGATGGACCTTGGTCTGACCCCATATGGCATTTCTTATGTTCTTATGCTTCGACACTGCAAGTACGTAGGGGTACCAGATCTGTATGGGCAATTGTGGCGCTATGAGAATCAGTGAGGCCCTGTCAGTGAGGGCACGAGGTTTAAGCATAAAGGGAGGGAACAAATACGATAGGCAGCATTCCCAGGAAATGAGGAAGGCGTCAGAAGCCCATCTGTAAGGGCTGGGACAAATGGAGCAGAAGAGGGGGCACTTTGCGTTGTCATTCAAAGAAAAGAGGTCCACTTCCGGTGTCCCTCATGCTTGAAAGATGGGAGCCAGGGTATCTGGATCTAGAAACCATTTGTGCGAGTCAAGGCTGCAGCTCAGAGAATCCACCAGCTGATTTTGAGATCCTAGGAGATAAACTGCACAGAGGGATAATCTGGTGGAATGAGTGAAGAGCCAGAGGTGGGTCATCTCGTGGCAGAGGTGAAGGGATCCGGAACCTCCCTGCTTGTTGATGTAGAATAACATGACCTGTTGTCTGTTTGCACCAGGAGGGATTTTCTGCAGACCTAACTTCGAAAAACACTGAAGGCGTGGAAGACCTCTCACAGTTCTAGTAGGTTGATGTGCAGGGAGGATTCCGCCGGAGACCATCTCCTTTGGCTAGTGAGGTTTAAGAAATGGGCTCCTCAGACCAAGTGAGAGGCATCCGTTGTTAAAGTAAGCTGGTGCGGTAGGTCTAGGAAGGGCCAGCCAACTCTGAGGCTGGTGAGAGTGGCCCACCAACAGAGGGACTGGCACAGACTATGCTGATTGGGGTCAGTCAAGGGCACTAAACGTTGAAGGAACTGCATATGTTGATTCTAACTGAACGCGAGATTCCACTGGAAGTGGCGCATGTAGAGGTGCGCCAACTGCATTACATGCACTGAAGTTTCCATGTGCCCCAGGAGTCAGAAGATGACACAGGCTGAAGTGCTCCAGAGACGCAAGAGTTGAGAACTGAGCTGCTGGAAGATGGTCACTCTGTTGTAAGGCAAGAAAGCTCGAACTGCCGTGCTGTCTATCCGAGCTCCAATGAAGTCAAGAACTTGACAAGGCTTACATTTGGATTTCTGAAAGTTGATGATGAATCCAAACCCCTGAAGGAGGAGGTCTGCTGTGTTGCAGATCGAGGCCAGAGTTGAGGCTTTGTCAGGGCCCGAGCTGAGCCAGTCATCCAGATAGGGGTACACGCAGTGTCCCCGCTAATGCAGATGTGCTGCCACCAACACAAGGCACTTCATGAATACTCGTGGGGGGGGGGGGGGTAGGTGAGCCTGAAGGACAGGACTTTGTACTGATAGTGTTCTGACTTGAACCAGAACCAAAGGTATTTCCAGTGTCGGGGATGAACGGGAATGTGGGGGTAAATATCCTTCAAATCCAGGGAGGCGAGCCAGTCTTTCCACAACAGCAGGAGAATGGTGACTAAAAAAGTCATCTTGAACTTTTCTCTTTTGATTCAGGGATTGAGTTCTCAAAGTTTGAGGATCGGCTGGAGGCCTCTGGATTTTTAGGGAATGAGAAAGAACTGGAGTAGAATCCCTGGTTGCACTCTTGCACTGGTACAGGCTCGAATAGCATGGTTACGCAGCAGGGCTGTGATCTCCTTCTCCAGGAGATGGAGGTGGTGTGCAGGAAGGATGCTGGGCGTGGCGTCCTTGGCAGAGGGGGAACCACGAGATTGAGTTTGTAACCATTGCGATGATGCTGAGAACCCTCCGGTCCACAGTGATTGATAGCCAGGCCTCCTGGAACTGCTGGACTTGGCCTCCTATTGGTAGATAGTCAAAAGCTGGGGGGGGCTGCCTTGGCTGGAAGTGCCGGAGCAGCTGCAGGTTTTTTCTTTTCACACTGTCTGGGCCGCTGCCCATAATTCGTGGCTGGCAGATGCTGAACTGGAGATCTAGGGTAAGGTTAAAACCGACGATGGAGTAGATTTGCTGAAAGTACTGGTAGTGATATGCCCATCGGTACTGAAGGTATAGTGAATGACGGAATTGTTGGGTAGGCTCTTGCGATCAAGTGGAGAGCTCCCTTACCATGGAAAAGTGGTCCTTTACCTTAAGAGACCACTTCCTGCACATCAGGTCCAAAGAGACTGTCCCCCTGTCAGGGGGCATCAGCAAGGCGGTCATGAAGGTCATCCCAGAGGCCCGAGACCCGGAGCTATGCTGTATGTCAGGCAAAGATTGATGTTTGGACAAAGTGCCATAGCAAAGAATAAGCTTAAAAATAGTGACTAATGTTTTATATTGAATCCTACCTGTTGCCAGTAGGATTCAATATAAAACATTAGTCACTATTTTTAAGCTCATTAATGAAATAGCCCCTTCACATCTATCAACCTTAATCCAGACTCCCTCAGAAAACAGAATGAGAAGGGCAAACCTCAACATGCTTCTAATCCCCGATTCTGTGAGAAAAACGACGCAGGTAACAAGCAATACTGCCTTCTCTTATTATGCACCCAGTCAATGGAACAAACTACCATGCAACCTGAGAGACATTAAAGACCTTATATCCTTCAGGAAGGAACTTAAAACATACCTTTTCACCCAACACTATCACAACTTACAGCTCACACTCGAGCAGATGTCACAAGAATACACAAATCACCTAACACAAGTTTACCCTACTTAACTCATGTCTCACTCTCCATTGCACGTTCCCACTGACAACCCCGCTACATTATTCCCACTGAATGATAGTCAGACCTATACTGGCTGTTGTAAATAGTTATTCTGTTTATTATAGAGTTGCATACTTGTCCTATTCTCTGTAAATAATGAATATTCTCTCAATCTATGTAAAATAGTTTAATATGTTCTTTGAAATATAGTTTAATATGTTCTTTGAAAAACAGTTATTATGTTAATATGTTCTTTGAAATATAGTTATTATGTGCTCAAAATATTCTATGTAATTTAATGTTTACCACGTTCTCTGTAAACCGCCCCTGATCTCTGGAAGGGGCGGTATAGAAAAGCGCACAAATAAATAAATGTGGCTATGGATCTAGCTATCGAGACAAAGGTGTCATAGGTAGCATGAATGATATGGTATAGGGACTCTTGGAGGTTTATCTTGGAAATCATGCTTATCCTCTCCTTCAAACATACCCAGGTCCTTCATTTACAAAAGGAGGTCACAGTGGTACTGGAGTATTTGGAGTTGATGGGCTAGAAGTCTCATCATTAACACTCCACTTTGAAAGGATTTCCTGCCAGTGGAGTCCAGAGTCTGCTGGTCCTTTCCTGGCAGGGACTGCTGCTGGATTTGGTAGACTTGGGTTTTTTTGTTTGTTTGTTTTATTTTTTTTAATTCATTTATTTTTGAGTACAGCCTCTGAACGACGGACTGGTGAGTGACCTGTTGATGCTGGAAACCTGGCGTGGGAAGCACCCTGGTATTTGAGGTCAAGGCATCTGAAGGTGGCATGTACCAATGCCAGTGTCTTCCAAATAGATGCAAGAAGGTCCTGCAGGATCTGGGGAACCGGTAGCACCAGGACCTCTTTAGGGGTGCTGCAAGCACGTAGGATAGATTGAAAATCTCTCTTGTTAATGGGGATCTAAAAATCACTGAGTGCAAGGGCTCAGGTTATCTTCTGTAGAAACTTTGGACAGAAGAAATCATCTATAGGCTCTTCCCCAGTAAGGAGGTCTTGGGAAGGCGAAGTATAGACATCCCCCAAAAGTGAGGGCTCTGGGTCTCAACGGTGGAAATACAGAGCGCTAGCTGAAGAGCAGGCGTCATCCCGCAGGGGCTGAGGGGCCCTCCAGTCTATGAGGGGCGGAGGGTCCTGATGGGTGGTAGCTGGGGGTGCAAACGCCAGGTCCTCTTGGGAGGAGATGCGTCTGCAGACAGCTGGCCCCAAGTAGGACAAAGTGCCATAGCAACTGCAGGAGGGGGTCTTTGGGGGATGACCTACCTCCTGCTGTAGAAGTAGAGGGGTATAAGGAGGGCATGGAGGCCGCTTGGATCTCCTTTGTGAGATGGAAGTTCCAACTGAGTCCTCTCCCGCCTTCTGCTTATGGATATGTGGATCTTTCAGACTGCTGGAGCCACTGGGTGCTTCCCTCTGGGTGTGCATAGACTTGGATTTATGTTTGGTCTCTCGTGCGGGGGGTTGGCCTTTGGTGAGATACCACAGAGTCCAGATTAGGCATAGATGGAGTAGGGCTTATGGTTTAAGGCTCTGGGCCACTTTTCTTGATGCCAACACTGGTAGGTCTGCCTCTGGCCACACAACAGCCCCCTCTGTTTCTGATCATGCCTTGTCTAGGCCCGATGGGAATGGGGCAGGTGAAGGAGCAGTAGTCGCCATATGGAGTATAATAATGAGCACACTGTTGTGGAGCTGAAGAAGTGCTCTGCTTTTTTTTCTGTCTTAGCTGCAGTAGTTGCCACAACTTTGCTGCTTGCTTGTTTTGCTTCAGCATTGGAGCTCAGTTGCTCCCGAGTTGAAGAAGGTGAAATTAGGTCTTACTGCTAATTGTCTTTCCTTGAATACATCCAGTCCAGTCTTATGGGTAATCTCCGCCCTCCAGCAGCTGGGAACTGAGCACATCAAACTCCTGACCTCACCGGTTAAGAGCCACCCCCTCAACTCCAGAGATCCAGTTTCCTACTAACAAAGCAGGTACTCCCCACAAAAGACCCCCCTCCCCATAAAACTCCACTTTCCAACTTTAACAGAACACCTATCCGAAGTGGAACAATGTACAACTGGTGGACTTAGTCTGAAGGGCAGAGACTCCCCCGACCTCCGCTGTAAACGTCACAGACTCAACAGCATATTTTATATCCCCAACTTCCTATTTTCATTTCCAGCCAGCCATATTCGCCAACATATGTGACACTCGACTCAACTGGCCAACTAAACAAAACACATATCATGATAGGGAAGGAGTCGGACTGGACTGGAGGAATTGAAGGAAAGATAATTAGCAGGTAAGACCTAATTTCACCTTCCTATTCATACCAGTCCAGTCCTCCACCTATGGAATGTATCAAAGCAGTTCACACACTGGAGGAGGTACCAGCAAGTCCGGCATGAAACACTGAGGTCCTGAACCCTGCGTCTCATCTCACTTGAACATCCAGTCAATAATTGCATGTAAAGGAATGAATGTTCGACCATGTAGCCGCCTGGAAAATATCTCCAGGCAGCACTAAATGATGTTCCGCCCAAGAGGACGCCTGGGCTCTGGTCTAATGCGCCCTCAGATATTACGGGACAGCGCATCCACTGAACAAGTAGGCTGAGGCAATTGCCTCCTTTATCCAACGGGCCACGGAAGCTTTAGAAGCTGCCTCCCCTTTCCTTGCTCCTCCGAACAGAACAAATAGCCTACCCGACCTTCAAAAGGACTCAGATATGTGCAAATATCACCAAAGCACTCTGTGAACGTCCAGAAGATGCAAGCTATCCCCTTGTTCCCCTGTGCGCACATGAGAAAACAAGGGAAGGGAGACCACCTGATTCATATGGAATGGAAAGGCCACCTTTGGTAAGAAAGAGAACTGGCCATAACACGACCTTTTCCTTAGAAAACACGAGAAAGGGAGCCCTACAGGACTGGGCCTAGAGCTCCGAAAATCGCCTTGCCAAGCAGATGGCCACCAAAAAGACCGTTTTCAGCCTAAGGTCCTTTAAAGATGTTTCCTTCAAAGGCTCAAAAAGCGCCTCCGTCAGAGCTGTCAAGACCAAATTCAGGTCCGAAGGAGGAAACAGCACTCAAAAAAGCCGGCCGCACCTGTTTGACTACCTTCCAAAAATCCAAACCACATCCGGGTGCGTCGCCGAAACACCCCCTCCGATGCAGCCACTGTAGCAGGCCAAGGCGACCACGTGAACCTTGAGGGAATTCAAAGCCAGCCCTTTCTCCAGTCCAGCCTGCAAAAACAACAAAATGTCCGGCACCAAAGCCAACAGAGTCCTAAGGCCTCTTCTGTCACACCATGCCTCAAAAATTCACCAGACATGGATGTATGCTAAGGAGGTGAAAGGCCTACCACTGCCTCCGAATAACCCTGATGGTTCAGCCGTGCCCACTCAAGAGCCATGTCATAAGCGAGAACTGATCCACCTGAGGCACGAGCAGGGGTCCCTGGAGCAACAGGTCTTCTCTGTCCAAAAGCTACCGCCAGGAGCTTCACTAGATAGGCATACCAGGGCCTGCATGGCCAGTCTGGCACTACGAGAATTACAGTCCCCTTTGGGCCTCGATCTGCTAAAGAAGGCGCCCTATAAGCGCCCACGGAGGGAACGCATACAACACTCCATCGCACAGCCTTCGCTGTGCCAGAGCATCCAACCCTTCTGACATATGTTCCCTGCGCCTCCTGTAAAACCTGCTCACTTTGGCATTGTGGAACGTGGCCACCACGTCCAGAATTGGTGTGCCCCATCGTAGGTTGATATTGTGGAACAAGTCCAGATTGAGAGAACACTCTCCCAGATCCAACCAGTGACTGCTTAGGAAATCAGCCTGGGTATTGTCCTTGCCCACATGTGCAGCTGAGAGATCCCCCAGATTCATCTCCACCCAGGCTAGTAGGGGTTTGATCTCCTCCGCCAAGATCGTACTGCCTGTGCCCTTCTGATGGTTTATGTAGGCCACCGAGGTCGCATTGTCCGAGCACACCTGGACCACTCGACCCTGCAGTTGCCTCTAGCAGGCTTGGAGACCCAAGAACACCGCTCTCATCTCTAAGGCAGTTGATGGACCAGGAACTCTCTTCCACCGTCCAAACACCCTGAGCAACTGTGCCATCGCAATGCGCCCCCCAACTGGAGAGACTGGACTTGGTCGTCGCTGCATATTTTTGCCAAGCATTACCATTTGGATGTTCAGGCAGCGGGAGATGCAGAGTTTGGAGGAGCGGTACTTCAGTCCGGTCTTGCAGGCCCCTCCCACGCTTGAACTGCTCTGTTACATCCCAGAGGAAAGGGACTGGACTGGAGGGACGCTTAGGAAAAGGTTATTAGTCCTTACCTGCTAATTAGCGTTCCTGAAGGAACTCCAGTCCAGTCTCTGATCCCGCCCAGAGTTAGGGGGCAAGGTGGATAAGGCATTACCGGCCCGAAGCTTTAAGTATACAAGAGCAGAGGAAGGTTTTGGAAGGCTCCTCGTTGAAGGGTTCTGGTGGCGCGACGGGATGGACAGGTTAAGTGCCCTCGTGGTGGAGTCAGTAAGGGCAAGTGCTGCATCAGGTAAGCCTCTTTATCCTCTTTGGGGGGGGGGGGGGGAAGGTTGGGAAGTCCCTTCCAGGGGAGGCGGGAGGTGGTATTCTACAGTTTTTCAGTTTAGTTATAGTTTGTTGTTTTGTTGATTGGTTAAATTGTGTCTCCGTTAAGTCTGCTCTGTCAATAGATTCTGGAGCTGGTGGGTGGTGGCAGTAGTATTTATATCCTAGGTGTCATCAAAACGATGACGTGCTCAGTCTCCAAGCTGCTGGAAGGGGAGCACAACCCAGAGGAAAGGGACTGGACTGGAGGGACGCTTAGGAAAGATCCCTCCTTCTTGGGGACCACAAAATAGATGGAGTAGCATCTGCACCCATACTGGTCTGGTGGCACGGGCACCACCGTTCCCAGGTTCAGGAGAAGTTGCAAGGTCTCCTGTACGGCCTGACACTTTAGTGGGGCCTTGCATGGGGACTGAACAAATGCTTCGGTGAGAGGACGTGCGAATTCTAGCGCATACCCTTCGCAAATCACGTCTAACACCCACTGAACCGTGGTAATTGCAGTCCTCTCTCTCCACTTGGGACCGTCATTGTGGTTTTTTTAAGAGGGGCCGCGGGAGGGGAGTAATAGCCCCTACTGGTGCCCCTAAAACCACACAAGAACTGCCCTCTCTGAGGAAACCATTATCGCTGATTGGTTTCCCCCCTAACATTCCTAAATCGACAAGTCCTTGAATGGGCCCCTAGGGCTTGTCCTCAGGAAGACTGGCTCCTTAGAGTCCCCCAAATCCTTCACCAGTGCCTCACCAAACAGCAGCTTTCCCTTAAAAGGTAACCTGGTCAGCCAAGTCTTGGAGGATACATCCGCTGCCCAGTTATGTAACCAGAGAAATCTCCGGGCTGCTATAATGTAGGCTATGTTCTTTGCCGAAACCCGTACCAGATCATAGAAGGCATCCGCCAAGTAAGCCAATGCGGAGTCGAGCTTCATCACTTCCGGGAGACTCCCCGAGTCCTAGATGCCACCAGATGGATGCCCTGGCCATATAGGCTCCGCATATTGATGCTTGCAAAGCTAGCACCCCCAAGTCAAAAGCCTGTTTCAAGATGACCTCCAACTTGCAGTCCTGCAGGTCCTTTAGGGCTACTCTGCTCTCTACTGGAATTGTTGTCTTTGTGACTGCGGATACCAGCGCATCCACCTTGGGCATACGCAATAAGTTTTTCTCCGCCTCTGGGATAGGGTAAAGGTAACTTATCATCCTAGCCCCCCCCTCCCCCCCGGAGAGTGGCCTCCGGTACTTCCCACTACAAGTCTATCCTCTTGATTACTCTATGGATGGGAAAATAAGTCTGAGACCCTTTAAAGCTCTGTAGAAATGGATCCTCCAGAGGCTCTTCCGACGCTTCTGGCACAAGCGCCATGTTCAATGCCGCCAGGGAGTGCGAGGTTAGCACAGGTAGTTCCTCCCTATGGAATATCCGAAAAATGCCCAGGTCCTCCCCTTGTGGGATCTCGCCCTCCTCCAGCTCCTTTTCACCAGCCTCCCGCCAGAGACCGGAGGGACCTTCCTCCACTCCCCTGACTCTGGGCCCAACAGAGTGCCCTCACTCATACCCAGCATAGTTGTATTGAGCGAGACTCCCAGGTCCTGCTTCAGTTCCTCCCTCAGGGGAACCTCTGCCTGGCCCTGAGAAAAAAAAAGAGACCTCTGCATGGAGCTTACCTTGCCTGCTTGCTCTTTGAGGCAATAAGCCTTATGCATTGCCAAAATAAACTCGAGAGAAAATAAACTCCCTGCAGGAGTTGACATCCCCCCCCCACCCCGAGATTGCCCCTGCCAAAACAGCATGCTTCTCCTTGCATTTGATTTCCTTGGCTCTGCTCTGGCTAAGATGGCCGGCTCTCCTGTGATGGTCGCCCTTCCCGCCAAAACTGGAGCTGCCTGCTCCTCAGCAAGAACGGCTGTACTCTGCTCCTCCGTGCCTGACATATCCGCTGTATGCTCTACTGTTATTCCCTGGTGCTGGTACCCTCTGCACAATCTGGCTGAAGAGAGCCCGCGGCTCCCTGAGCACACCACGCAGAGATCTATCTGACCGCGCATGCACCACCTGCCGACGCCGCATGACCCAAAGGAAGCTGAGCTTGGCAGGAAAAAAACTCTGCGACCACAAGGCCAACCGCAAAGATCACTCCCCCCTCCTCCTCGCTGTCCCGACATGTGGAAGAAGATGGGAAACAAGGAACTGAGCAACAAGCACGAGCCTCAAGACACTTACTGACATACCAACAGTCAGGACTGAAGTGCAAACCCCTGCATCCCATGGGGTCCGCTGTCCGGCTAGGGGGAAAAAGAGCCCTGGCCCACCAGGCAACTTAAACCCTGGGCTACAGACTGCCCTGCAAGGACCCAGGTGTGAAAGCTCTATCCTCTCTAAGCCCATCGCTGCACAGGAGACTAACAGTCTCTGTACCTCTTCATTATTTTTTTTTTGTTGTTTTCAAGAGCCCTCCTGTTCTAAATCCTGAAACTTAGGTTTGCTAGACCTCTTCAGGAGAGTGTGCAGTGTCAACCAGCCCAATTTTTTAAAATGCAAGTTAATCACTCCTTAATACCTCAAAAACAAAAAAGACCTTCCAGTGCATCTACCACCAGAAGGGCACTCTGTAGCTGCTGGAAACCGAGATACTGGATCTCTGGAGTTGAGGGGGTGGCTCTTAACTGGTGAGGTCGAGAGTTTGATGTGCTCAGTTCCCAGCTGCTGGAAGGCAGAGATTACCCATAGGTGAAGCACTGGAGGTATGAATAGGAAGTGAAAAATTTATTTATTTATTTTAGCAAGAGCTCAGAGGAGCGCATGCTGGGTGACCCGAACAGGAATGCTTTTGCTCTGCAACCTGCACAGCAGCTTAAAGAGAGTTGCCGACTTTTTTTTTTAACAAGTTTACCACATTGTCCGGCAATGCAGAAGAATTGGCAGCGCGAAAAACAGTGGAAACCAAAGAAAGAAAATTACCAGTGACAAACTCAAATGGAGGAGGGGAGAGCCGTGGCTGACTGGTTCTGCGATAAGAAAAGAAAGTGGGACAGTGAGACAGGAAGGTCTACGCAGCTAGGGGATTGCCGGCACTGGTGATGTCATCAGACATCACCAATCAAGTGTGCCTACATCCCTCTGGTTGTCTCTGGAGAAAAGCCACATCTTCATTTGGATATTTAGATTTTAATTCCTTTTTCCTGATTTAGTTTCTGTTTACAAACAAAATAAGCTTTGTAATTTTAATTAATAACAGATTTGCAGTAGATCCACTTGCACAGTTCATTTTCTAACAGAATGGAAAATAAGCAGGTGCATTAAGGACTGTAAGATGCATGCAGCATAAAGTGTGAATTATTATAATGCTGACAGCCTCTACAACGGCAGCATATCCATGTGCCTACACACACTTATTTAACCACACAGGGGGCCTCATAAGGGGACCAAAGTCCCTGGGCCAACTGGCCCAGGCTGTGCATACCCTAGCCATTCAAGCTAGAAGCCAAGGTGACAGTCACTCTAGCACTTCCAACAGTACCCTGGCCACGAAATGGAGGGGCTGCAACCAATACAACTGCTCCTTGATCTCCCAGGGGAGGGGAAAGATCTGCTTGAACAACTGGAAACAGGGAGATCAGAGGGCTAGTGGGTATCTCTATAGAGAGTACGTTTGCTCTAGCCCAGGGAGGTAGCTCCAAGTGCAATGCCATGGACCCAAGGTAGTCCCAAGCCTGCAGGGCTGACTGAGTGCAAAATGCCCTGAGCTGGCTCTGAAGATTGAGGACCCTCTCTCTCATGAGGAGAACTCACCCCAGAAGAATCAAGCCCCCAAGGGACTAAGTCCCGGAAGGAAGCAGGCTGCTTTTGGAATACTTGATCACCAACCCTAGCCCTTCTAACCATTAAGTCGCCAGGGTGGTATCATCCCTGGACTTTATGGGAAAGTCCAACTGGATCAGCCAGTCATCCAGGTGTGGGTGAAACTGGATTCCCTTCTTGTGCAGAAATGCCACTATCACCATCATGGCCTTAAGAAGGTGCTAGAGAGCCATAACTATGCCAAAGGGCAGGGCCCAGAACACAGAAATGTTGAGAGGGAAATTAAATGGGGTACCAGAGACCTTTGGAAGAGTTAATATGGAGTATGGCTTAGAATTCACTAGCAGCTTGGAGAAATGTGTATACCCAATACCAAGGCCATGTTTAGCAGAATGGAGCAGAATGTTTTTTGCTTTTTTTTTTTTTTTTTTAAATTCAGCTAAGCAATATGTCTCTGCTTACTTTGTCTCATAACAAAACTTGTAACAAAGGTGGTGCTGACAACGCAGTTTTTCTCTCAAAAAAATGAGGTGCTCTGGTCTAGCTAGGTGGAAGGGAATTTACAGGAACTGCTTGAGTTTGCAGGACTGTGGACTCCCTTCCCTTAAGGCCTTAAGAGTACGGTGTTTTTTAACATAATTGTGTGCGTGTGTGTGAATTGTTTTATTATTACTATTTATTTATTTATTTATTTTTATTTTATTTATTTAACATTTCTTATATACCACCTTTCATGATATCAAGGCGGTTTACATTGAACAAACTGAAATTACATTGAAAAGGGCATTATAACTTGGAGATAACTATTTTACAGGGAACATGGGCAATGGAGGGTTAAGCGGCTTTCCCAAGACCACAAAGAGCACCTGTGGAACTAGAAACACCAGTCCTTCCGGCCCAAGGTTGCTGTCCTCTAGTGGGATTTGAACCCCCGGCCTGAGGTACCTTACCCCAACCAGTAGGCCATTCCTATCTCTCTCTCTATTTCCCATTGCTTTCAGTGAAGGGATGAAGCCCAAGTGCCCAGGTTCTGTTGCTGATGAGAGGTGAGACGACTGAAATAGCAAACTTTGGCAGTGGAACAGGTCATCATCAGATCCATTTCAGGGAAACCCCAGCAGCGCAGTATCAACTCAAAATGCTTCCTGACTTAACTCCCACTTGCCAGGAATCAGAGACTGTCGGCTGATTCCACATTGTCCACCCCGGCAATGTGCTGGGCCGACAAAGCTAGAAGGTTCTTCTCTGCCCAAGTAAACAGGAGATCCATCTCCAGAGCCACTCTGGTGCTTCTTGTGCCACCTTGCCAACTGACATAAGTCGCTGCTGTGGCATTGTCTGAAAACACTAACTTTTTAATTCTTTTATTTTTTTTTACGGCAGAAAAAGATTATGGCCTATCTAGTCTGCCCTTCCAAATCAAATACTAAAGTTCCTTCTTTTCCTTTAGAGATCTTCTGTGTTTGTCCCATGCTTTTTTGAATTCATATACTGTCTTTGCCTCTACTACCTCCACTGGGAGACTATTCCATGCATCTATCACAAAGTGCCCAGCCCTCGATCAGGGGCTGGAAACAGAAGAGTTAACCTGATGGCCTTCGCTTCCAGGTAGTTGATGGACCACACCACTTCCCTGTGCTTCCAAAAGCCCTGGGCCAGGGGTGGGCAATTTACGGCCCGTGGGCCGCCACAGAGTTTTCTGCGGCCCGCGGAATCGCTCCTAGGCACCATGTGTGCTGCCTCCCTGCGCCTCTCTTCTCGTCCTCCTCCCACGCACGGCCCATTATTGCACAGGGGAGTGACGTCATGCATAGCCGGAGCGGAGACTGGAGAGGGCTGGGAGGCAAGGAGGGATGAAGCGCATGCGTGGTGGCTCCTCTCGCGCAGCACCATACCCAGCTCCATCTACCAGCCGGAGGGGGAGATGGGCTGCGCCGGGCTGGAGGCTGTGGGGGAGCAGCAGCAGCAGCAGCCGCCGCATCAAGAGCAGGGGGAGCAGCAGCCACTGCCTCTGCTGGAGTCGCTACCGGAGGGAGGCGAGGAGCAGCAGCAGCCCGACAATGAAGTCTTCAAGCTGGCCCTGGATCTCTCCATTTTGGAACTGGAGGAAGGGGTGAATGGAGCGGAGGAAACCAGGCAACAGCAAGAGGAGGAAGCAGAGGCGGAGGAGGAGCAGGAAGAGGACCGTGATCCTAATTGCACCGGCAACAGCGGAGGAGTGCTGGCAGGGTTGCATATGTTGGAGCCCGGCGGCAGCCCGACTCCCAGTGTGGCACCTGACCTCTTCGCCAGCTTCCCCCAGCTGAGTCACTCCATCCTAGCCGAGCAACTGAGCATCATCGGCAGCTGCAAGAAGAGCGTCAACATGACCATGTGCCTGTGCCCAGCTCCAAGCACGTCGCCGAGATCGTGGGCAGGCAAGGTGAGAGTTTTAGAAGGTGTGGCCCTCCGCTAACCATGGCCCTCTCAAAGTGGCCCCCTAGCCAAAACAATTGCCCACCCCTGCCCTAAGCCATACTGTCTTAACAATGGGCTCTCCAGCCTGAGAGGCTGGCATCCATCGTCAGCAGGATCCAGAAGAAATCAACCAGCAGAACGCCCTTCCTCAGATGACAGGGCTGACGCCATCAACACAAGCTGACTTTCACCATCAACGGGAGCGGGAGCCTGCTCGAACTACTGAGATCTCTAGGGCCACCGAGCAAGCAAAGACTGCTGGAGCGGCCACATGTGAACACGTTCCCATGTCATTATCTCTATGGTTGCTGCCATCAATTCAAAGAGCTGAAGATAATTCCAGAATCTAGGGGTCTGCTGCACACAGAACTGTGCCAGGCAATCCAACGGTCTTCTGACTTTCTCCTCTGTCAGGAAAACTCTGCCCACTCGAGCGTTGAAACTTGCTCCCAGAAACTCTAAGGACTGGGAAGGCAGAAGCCAGTTCTTTTCATGATTGATCACTCAGCCAAGGCTTTCCATAAAGGACACCACCTGGGACGTCACCCAAGACACTTCTGACAGGAAATGGGCTACTAACAGCCAGTCATCCAGATACAGATGGACACAGATCCCTTGGTGTCGCAGCCACCACCACCATGACCTTGGAGAACGTCCCAGGGGCGGTGGAGAGCTTGAAAAGGAGGGCAGCGAACTGATAGTGAGTGCAAAGCATGGCAAAATGCAGATACTTCTGCTGATCCGCCCGGATGGGGATATGAAAATATGCCTCGGCCAGATCCAATGATAAGAATTCCTCTTGGCACACTGCTTGAATCACAGAGCACAACCTTTCCATTCGAATGTGCAGGACGTGCACGTGCTTGTTGACCCCCTTGAGGTTCAGAAGGAACAGTCCTCCTTTGGCACCACAAAATAGATGGAGTATCTGCCATTGCCCCGCTCGACTGGCACTGCCTTTAGGCATAGCAACTTGTCCAAGGTTGTCCATACTGCAGCACCCTTGATCACAGACCCACAAGGGGAAAAGGATGAAGGCACCAAGAATAAGCTCTTTGCATTCCAGGACTTAGCCGAAATGAATGGTGTCTAGCACCCAGCGATCCTTGGTAACCCAGGCCCATTCTTAAAATAAGAGGCGAAGCCTGCCGCCCACCAGAGGCACCAGGGAATGGGCCCCCAAAACGTCACTGCCTAGCCCAGGAGGGTCCCTGGGCCCATATGCTCTACAAAAGGACTGAAAACAAGCCCAAGGCCCTGAAGCAGAGGGGAAGAAGGGACTATTATCGTTACTGACATGGAAAGCCTACAACCTCCAGGAATCCAGCCAGCACACCCTTGGAGATCAGACAGAGGCTGATGAGAAAAGGGCACTAGCCCGCCTTCACAGGCCCCTTGGACCTGTCTTCTGGGAGGCAGTAAGATTTTGTCTCACCTAGGTCCTTTGCCAGCTTCTCCAAATCTGTTTCAAACAGAAGCTTTCACTTAAAGGCCAGTTAGGTCAACCTGGCTTTGGAGAATGTCTCTGCTGCCCAGTGCCAGAGCCAAATCCAACGTCATGACACCGTCATCAGGGCACCATCCCTGGCCACCAAACGTATCAGGTCATACATGGCATCAAAAAGGAAGGCTGTAGCAGACTCCAAAAGAGAGATGGTATCATCAGGCAGAAGAGACTGAATCCACTGGAGCAGGGCTCAAGACGTCAGGCTGTTACATACCCCTAGCTGTAAAATAGCTACCACCATGGCAAACTGGCTCATCAGCAAGGAATCCACCTTGCGACTCAGAACATCCTTTAAGACTGATCCGCCTTCCACAGGAATTGTGGTTCGTCTGGTAACCACCGTGACTTGTGCATTCACCTTGGGGATGTCAAACCATTCGACACGCTCCTCCTCCAGAAGAGAACAGATCTTCTTATACACCCTTAACCCTTTAGGAAGGGAGACAGGGGAGTCCCACTCTGACCAGAACATATCCCTGATCACCTCTGGGAATGGGAGACAGCAGTGGATTTCTGCATCCCTTAAAGGAGCGGATGAACTTTCAGCTCCTGCTCCGTGCTGGAAGCATCCATCAAGTTCAAGGTGGATGAGACCCTGATAATCAATACTGCCAATTCCTCCTTCCGGAATAGGTGGGCCATGCCAGCCTCTGCAGAATCTTCTGAGGTGAGGGCACTTCCTCATCCACATCAAAGCCCAGTACCGACTCATCTGAATCTGAGGCAAAGTCAACATCTCGGATAGCTCCCAACTGTTCCCCATCTCTAGGGAGCACCCTGTGCCAGGGATGCTTAGCCAAAGCCAATCGAGGCTGCAGGGTCTGAATTTCCACAGCAGAAGAACCAAGCCTGTTGCAAAAAGGAAAAGAATTCCAGGGAGGACAATGTGGGATCTGGAAGCTCTCCTCACGGATAAGGGTCCCAACACCAGGGGGCATAGCCTCCACAGACCCCCTAGAGGACGATGAGCGGCTCACAGCACAGTCACCAAAATCTCTGGCCAACTGAATATCCTTTCTCATAGCACCATCCTTCACTTCCTGCTCTGATGCAGGCAAGGGCGGATTAACTGCATACCCCCTGCTAAAAAGGGGAAAGCATGTCCTCCAGGGGACTCAGAAGCTGCCATACAAGAAAGAAAAGAGTCCAGAATCCAAGGATGAGGCTCCTCACTTGCCACAGGTCAAATAACATTTCCTGGAAGACGACAGAGTATCACAAGAGCGGGGTTGAGGGGGGACACAGGAGGAGGGAGTGGGCATTGAGGTTGTGTGAGGCTGCTGTACTCTTACAAATTCTTTCAATTTGTGGCTGCTCAACAGGCCCTTATCATGATAAAGAGTGTGAAGCTGAACCAATTTTCCTTCCTCCTATGGCTACCAAAAAGACCGCAATCTAGTGGAGCCTCCCATGTCACTCTCAAGTAAGAGTCACCTTTCTGTAAACAAGGGGGTCGTTTGATCATCTCTTTTCCTCTCAATCTTCATATTTTCTACAGAGAAGAGAAAATCCATCCACCATCTGCTGGAGACAAAGAAATACTGAAGGGGCCTCGGGTGGTTGAGGCGGATAGAGGCAGAAGAAGAGAAGCCATGATCGCAGCAAAGACCCTTCCTGTCTGCCCGTGCGAGATCAGATCCCCATGGAGAGAACAGGAAGAATCTTTGCCGTGACTGTGGCTTCTCTTCTGCCCACAGGGATTGGGATCCCCACAAGCAGACTGATGTTGCGATCATGGCAAAGACCTTTCATGTTCTGGCCGCTGGGATCTGATCTCTTGCGAGCAGATATTAAGAGTCTCTGCCATTATAGTGGCCAGAAGAAAAGCTGCAAATGCGGCAAAGACCCTATTTCCCGCGGGAGATCAGAACAGGAAGGCATGGTGTGGATGATATTCAGTTCATTCCTCCCTCTGTATGCTCCGACAAAAAAATGTAAATTACTTTGGGGACCATAATTGGTGAATGTTTTTGGGCAAAACAGGAAAGCAGAAACGCTGTGCTCCAGTGCCAACATTCGGGCCTTCCACTCGGGAGTGGGGGTCCTGCAATGCTGACGCCAGGGAGACTGGGTCAGGAGTCAGGGAGGAGAGGGGGTCGCTCACAAGGATGACCCTAGGAAGAGCAGGCACCATTGCCAGAGGCCTCCGTATCCGTACGAGGTACCTTTTAAGATTGCTCCTTTTCCGACTCTTGGGACCGCCAAAAAGGTCTGAGGAACTGAGCATGAGAACGCTCATGCTTGTCTGGAGCCCCTGACAGGGTCCTCGAGGCCTTCTTCTTCCACTCCCTTTCAGGGGACCCTTGCTCAGAGTGGCGCTGGGACCATGGAGTGGCCACAGGGGACACCAGAGGCTGAAGGTCAGTGGAGCAGGAAGCTACCCGGGACACCGGGGCCACCTTGTGGAAGATGTCATCCAATTTCTGCTTATGGCTCTGGATGGCCTTGGAGGACATCTTTTTACAAAGGGAGCAGAGCTCCAGGTTGTGGTCAGCTCCTAGGCGCCTAAGGCAACGGTCATGACTGACCGTGAGCGACATTTTTGGAGCATCTGTCACACTTTTTGAAAGCAGAGGCCATGGGGGCAAAAAGAATCCCCGCAAGGTTGAAGACCTTTGGCTCAGCCAGCAGTTGAAAAGGGCGCGAAAATGCACTGGTCAAGAAAAAATGAAAAAAAAAGTGAACAACAAAATCCCAGGGCCTGCTGCCAAAGCAAGGGCACTGGGGATGGTAGAAAAAGGACCGGAAAACCGGAATTAGAGAGAAATTTTGGAGACTTTTTCCTGAGGTATAGGACGTGCGTCCGAAGGGCTCCACGAAAAAAGGGAGACTGATCAAGATGACACCCTTGGGCGGGAAGGGCATCACACATGCCTGGTGACATTCCCAAAGGCTTTCTTTGAAAAGCTGGGGAAATGCTTCGCACAGGCTCCATCGGTGCCGACGTCACCAATATGTGAGGGCTGACTTCCTGCTTGTTCCTGGAGAAAAGTTTAGTGTAGCTTGGTTTAAAAAAGGTTTGCACAAGTTCCTGATTGACGGACTGGAAAGGGGGGCTGTTACTTCTGGAGAGAAATCTGAAATTGTGAGTATATACTTCTGGGAATTTTTCTGAAAGGAATTGTTTTTCTTTTAAAGCTAATTAATCTGTGAACCCACTATTTTTTTTGTTAAATCAGTCAGGGCCTAGTAGCAACAGTTTAAGATTCAATTTAACAACACAGAAGAGAACTTTCTGGTTACCTTTCATACCCAGTAGACAGCTGTAGTTTAAATTTCATAGTCACTCAGGGCCTAGCATCAGCAAAGTACTTTTTAGTTTCAAATTAAACACAGAAGAGAGCTTTCTGGTTAAATTTAGAATCCAGCAGAGAGCTTGTAGTTTAAATTTCATAATAGGTTAGAGCCTAGTAGCAGCAAAGAGCTATAATTTAAATCAAATCAGAATATAGCTTAGCACAAGAGGCAAAACAAGGTCAATTCTCCTTGAGCAGCATATAAAGTCTTCTAGAGACCTTTACAAAGAGGCCTTCTACCTAGTGGGCAAGCAACCTGTGAAGCTTTTTCAATAGGTGTTAACACCAGCTGGCAGTTCAAAAGGCCATTTTGAAAGACTCCTTCTATCCAAGCAAGGACTGTTAATTACCCAGGAAGTAGGTCACTGCTTACATCATCAGCACAAGCATAAATAGCTCAACCAGAGCTCTGTGACCCTGTCTTGACGGACTGGAAAGGGGGGCTGTTACTTCTGGAGAGAAATCTGAAATTGTGAGTATATACTTCTGGGAATTTTTCTGAAAGGAATTGGTTTTCTTTTAAAGCTAATTAATCTGTGAACCCACTATTTTTTTTGTTAAATCAGTCAGGGCCTAGTAGCAACAGTTTAAGATTCAATTTAACAACACAGAAGAGAACTTTCTGGTTACCTTTCATACCCAGTAGACAGCTGTAGTTTAAATTTCATAGTCACTCAGGGCCTAGCATCAGCAAAGTACTTTTTAGTTTCAAATTAAAACACAGAAGAGAGCTTTCTGGTTAAATTTAGAATCCAGCAGAGAGCTTGTAGTTTAAATTTCATAATAGGTTAGAGCCTAGTAGCAGCAAAGAGCTATAATTTAAATCAAATCAGAATATAGCTTAGCACAAGAGGCAAAACAAGGTCAATTCTCCTTGAGCAGCATATAAAGTCTTCTAGAGACCTTTACAAAGAGGCCTTCTACCTAGTGGGCAAGCAACCTGTGAAGCTTTTTCAATAGGTGTTAACACCAGCTGGCAGTTCAAAAGGCCATTTTGAAAGACTCCTTCTATCCAAGCAAGGACTGTTAATTACCCAGGAAGTAGGTCACTGCTTACATCATCAGCACAAGCATAAATAGCTCAACCAGAGCTCTGTGACCCTGTCTTGACGGACTGGAAAGGGGGGCTGTTACTTCTGGAGAGAAATCTGAAATTGTGAGTATATACTTCTGGGAATTTTTCTGAAAGGAATTGGTTTTCTTTTAAAGCTAATTAATCTGTGAACCCACTATTTTTTTTGTTAAATCAGTCAGGGCCTAGTAGCAACAGTTTAAGATTCAATTTAACAACACAGAAGAGAACTTTCTGGTTACCTTTCATACCCAGTAGACAGCTGTAGTTTAAATTTCATAGTCACTCAGGGCCTAGCATCAGCAAAGTACTTTTTAGTTTCAAATTAAAACACAGAAGAGAGCTTTCTGGTTAAATTTAGAATCCAGCAGAGAGCTTGTAGTTTAAATTTCATAATAGGTTAGAGCCTAGTAGCAGCAAAGAGCTATAATTTAAATCAAATCAGAATATAGCTTAGCACAAGAGGCAAAACAAGGTCAATTCTCCTTGAGCAGCATATAAAGTCTTCTAGAGACCTTTACAAAGAGGCCTTCTACCTAGTGGGCAAGCAACCTGTGAAGCTTTTTCAATAGGTGTTAACACCAGCTGGCAGTTCAAAAGGCCATTTTGAAAGACTCCTTCTATCCAAGCAAGGACTGTTAATTACCCAGGAAGTAGGTCACTGCTTACATCATCAGCACAAGCATAAATAGCTCAACCAGAGCTCTGTGACCCTGTCTTGACGGACTGGAAAGGGGGGCTGTTACTTCTGGAGAGAAATCTGAAATTGTGAGTATATACTTCTGGGAATTTTTCTGAAAGGAATTGTTTTTCTTTTAAAGCTAATTAATCTGTGAACCCACTATTTTTTTTGTTAAATCAGTCAGGGCCTAGTAGCAACAGTTTAAGATTCAATTTAACAACACAGAAGAGAACTTTCTGGTTACCTTTCATACCCAGTAGACAGCTGTAGTTTAAATTTCATAGTCACTCAGGGCCTAGCATCAGCAAAGTACTTTTTAGTTTCAAATTAAAACACAGAAGAGAGCTTTCTGGTTAAATTTAGAATCCAGCAGAGAGCTTGTAGTTTAAATTTCATAATAGGTTAGAGCCTAGTAGCAGCAAAGAGCTATAATTTAAATCAAATCAGAATATAGCTTAGCACAAGAGGCAAAACAAGGTCAATTCTCCTTGAGCAGCATATAAAGTCTTCTAGAGACCTTTACAAAGAGGCCTTCTACCTAGTGGGCAAGCAACCTGTGAAGCTTTTTCAATAGGTGTTAACACCAGCTGGCAGTTCAAAAGGCCATTTTGAAAGACTCCTTCTATCCAAGCAAGGACTGTTAATTACCCAGGAAGTAGGTCACTGCTTACATCATCAGCACAAGCATAAATAGCTCAACCAGAGCTCTGTGACCCTGTCTTGACGGACTGGAAAGGGGGGCTGTTACTTCTGGAGAGAAATCTGAAATTGTGAGTATATACTTCTGGGAATTTTTCTGAAAGGAATTGGTTTTCTTTTAAAGCTAATTAATCTGTGAACCCACTATTTTTTTTGTTAAATCAGTCAGGGCCTAGTAGCAACAGTTTAAGATTCAATTTAACAACACAGAAGAGAACTTTCTGGTTACCTTTCATACCCAGTAGACAGCTGTAGTTTAAATTTCATAGTCACTCAGGGCCTAGCATCAGCAAAGTACTTTTTAGTTTCAAATTAAAACACAGAAGAGAGCTTTCTGGTTAAATTTAGAATCCAGCAGAGAGCTTGTAGTTTAAATTTCATAATAGGTTAGAGCCTAGTAGCAGCAAAGAGCTATAATTTAAATCAAATCAGAATATAGCTTAGCACAAGAGGCAAAACAAGGTCAATTCTCCTTGAGCAGCATATAAAGTCTTCTAGAGACCTTTACAAAGAGGCCTTCTACCTAGTGGGCAAGCAACCTGTGAAGCTTTTTCAATAGGTGTTAACACCAGCTGGCAGTTCAAAAGGCCATTTTGAAAGACTCCTTCTATCCAAGCAAGGACTGTTAATTACCCAGGAAGTAGGTCACTGCTTACATCATCAGCACAAGCATAAATAGCTCAACCAGAGCTCTGTGACCCTGTCTTGACGGACTGGAAAGGGGGGCTGTTACTTCTGGAGAGAAATCTGAAATTGTGAGTATATACTTCTGGGAATTTTTCTGAAAGGAATTGTTTTTCTTTTAAAGCTAATTAATCTGTGAACCCACTATTTTTTTTGTTAAATCAGTCAGGGCCTAGTAGCAACAGTTTAAGATTCAATTTAACAACACAGAAGAGAACTTTCTGGTTACCTTTCATACCCAGTAGACAGCTGTAGTTTAAATTTCATAGTCACTCAGGGCCTAGCATCAGCAAAGTACTTTTTAGTTTCAAATTAAAACACAGAAGAGAGCTTTCTGGTTAAATTTAGAATCCAGCAGAGAGCTTGTAGTTTAAATTTCATAATAGGTTAGAGCCTAGTAGCAGCAAAGAGCTATAATTTAAATCAAATCAGAATATAGCTTAGCACAAGAGGCAAAACAAGGTCAATTCTCCTTGAGCAGCATATAAAGTCTTCTAGAGACCTTTACAAAGAGGCCTTCTACCTAGTGGGCAAGCAACCTGTGAAGCTTTTTCAATAGGTGTTAACACCAGCTGGCAGTTCAAAAGGCCATTTTGAAAGACTCCTTCTATCCAAGCAAGGACTGTTAATTACCCAGGAAGTAGGTCACTGCTTACATCATCAGCACAAGCATAAATAGCTCAACCAGAGCTCTGTGACCCTGTCTTGACGGACTGGAAAGGGGGGCTGTTACTTCTGGAGAGAAATCTGAAATTGTGAGTATATACTTCTGGGAATTTTTCTGAAAGGAATTGGTTTTCTTTTAAAGCTAATTAATCTGTGAACCCACTATTTTTTTTGTTAAATCAGTCAGGGCCTAGTAGCAACAGTTTAAGATTCAATTTAACAACACAGAAGAGAACTTTCTGGTTACCTTTCATACCCAGTAGACAGCTGTAGTTTAAATTTCATAGTCACTCAGGGCCTAGCATCAGCAAAGTACTTTTTAGTTTCAAATTAAAACACAGAAGAGAGCTTTCTGGTTAAATTTAGAATCCAGCAGAGAGCTTGTAGTTTAAATTTCATAATAGGTTAGAGCCTAGTAGCAGCAAAGAGCTATAATTTAAATCAAATCAGAATATAGCTTAGCACAAGAGGCAAAACAAGGTCAATTCTCCTTGAGCAGCATATAAAGTCTTCTAGAGACCTTTACAAAGAGGCCTTCTACCTAGTGGGCAAGCAACCTGTGAAGCTTTTTCAATAGGTGTTAACACCAGCTGGCAGTTCAAAAGGCCATTTTGAAAGACTCCTTCTATCCAAGCAAGGACTGTTAATTACCCAGGAAGTAGGTCACTGCTTACATCATCAGCACAAGCATAAATAGCTCAACCAGAGCTCTGTGACCCTGTCTTGACGGACTGGAAAGGGGGGCTGTTACTTCTGGAGAGAAATCTGAAATTGTGAGTATATACTTCTGGGAATTTTTCTGAAAGGAATTGGTTTTCTTTTAAAGCTAATTAATCTGTGAACCCACTATTTTTTTGTTAAATCAGTCAGGGCCTAGTAGCAACAGTTTAAGATTCAATTTAACAACACAGAAGAGAACTTTCTGGTTACCTTTCATACCCAGTAGACAGCTGTAGTTTAAATTTCATAGTCACTCAGGGCCTAGCATCAGCAAAGTACTTTTTAGTTTCAAATTAAAACACAGAAGAGAGCTTTCTGGTTAAATTTAGAATCCAGCAGAGAGCTTGTAGTTTAAATTTCATAATAGGTTAGAGCCTAGTAGCAGCAAAGAGCTATAATTTAAATCAAATCAGAATATAGCTTAGCACAAGAGGCAAAACAAGGTCAATTCTCCTTGAGCAGCATATAAAGTCTTCTAGAGACCTTTACAAAGAGGCCTTCTACCTAGTGGGCAAGCAACCTGTGAAGCTTTTTCAATAGGTGTTAACACCAGCTGGCAGTTCAAAAGGCCATTTTGAAAGACTCCTTCTATCCAAGCAAGGACTGTTAATTACCCAGGAAGTAGGTCACTGCTTACATCATCAGCACAAGCATAAATAGCTCAACCAGAGCTCTGTGACCCTGTCTTGACGGACTGGAAAGGGGGGCTGTTACTTCTGGAGAGAAATCTGAAATTGTGAGTATATACTTCTGGGAATTTTTCTGAAAGGAATTGGTTTTCTTTTAAAGCTAATTAATCTGTGAACCCACTATTTTTTTTGTTAAATCAGTCAGGGCCTAGTAGCAACAGTTTAAGATTCAATTTAACAACACAGAAGAGAACTTTCTGGTTACCTTTCATACCCAGTAGACAGCTGTAGTTTAAATTTCATAGTCACTCAGGGCCTAGCATCAGCAAAGTACTTTTTAGTTTCAAATTAAAACACAGAAGAGAGCTTTCTGGTTAAATTTAGAATCCAGCAGAGAGCTTGTAGTTTAAATTTCATAATAGGTTAGAGCCTAGTAGCAGCAAAGAGCTATAATTTAAATCAAATCAGAATATAGCTTAGCACAAGAGGCAAAACAAGGTCAATTCTCCTTGAGCAGCATATAAAGTCTTCTAGAGACCTTTACAAAGAGGCCTTCTACCTAGTGGGCAAGCAACCTGTGAAGCTTTTTCAATAGGTGTTAACACCAGCTGGCAGTTCAAAAGGCCATTTTGAAAGACTCCTTCTATCCAAGCAAGGACTGTTAATTACCCAGGAAGTAGGTCACTGCTTACATCATCAGCACAAGCATAAATAGCTCAACCAGAGCTCTGTGACCCTGTCTTGACGGACTGGAAAGGGGGGCTGTTACTTCTGGAGAGAAATCTGAAATTGTGAGTATATACTTCTGGGAATTTTTCTGAAAGGAATTGGTTTTCTTTTAAAGCTAATTAATCTGTGAACCCACTATTTTTTTTGTTAAATCAGTCAGGGCCTAGTAGCAACAGTTTAAGATTCAATTTAACAACACAGAAGAGAACTTTCTGGTTACCTTTCATACCCAGTAGACAGCTGTAGTTTAAATTTCATAGTCACTCAGGGCCTAGCATCAGCAAAGTACTTTTTAGTTTCAAATTAAACACAGAAGAGAGCTTTCTGGTTAAATTTAGAATCCAGCAGAGAGCTTGTAGTTTAAATTTCATAATAGGTTAGAGCCTAGTAGCAGCAAAGAGCTATAATTTAAATCAAATCAGAATATAGCTTAGCACAAGAGGCAAAACAAGGTCAATTCTCCTTGAGCAGCATATAAAGTCTTCTAGAGACCTTTACAAAGAGGCCTTCTACCTAGTGGGCAAGCAACCTGTGAAGCTTTTTCAATAGGTGTTAACACCAGCTGGCAGTTCAAAAGGCCATTTTGAAAGACTCCTTCTATCCAAGCAAGGACTGTTAATTACCCAGGAAGTAGGTCACTGCTTACATCATCAGCACAAGCATAAATAGCTCAACCAGAGCTCTGTGACCCTGTCTTGACGGACTGGAAAGGGGGGCTGTTACTTCTGGAGAGAAATCTGAAATTGTGAGTATATACTTCTGGGAATTTTTCTGAAAGGAATTGTTTTTCTTTTAAAGCTAATTAATCTGTGAACCCACTATTTTTTTTGTTAAATCAGTCAGGGCCTAGTAGCAACAGTTTAAGATTCAATTTAACAACACAGAAGAGAACTTTCTGGTTACCTTTCATACCCAGTAGACAGCTGTAGTTTAAATTTCATAGTCACTCAGGGCCTAGCATCAGCAAAGTACTTTTTAGTTTCAAATTAAAACACAGAAGAGAGCTTTCTGGTTAAATTTAGAATCCAGCAGAGAGCTTGTAGTTTAAATTTCATAATAGGTTAGAGCCTAGTAGCAGCAAAGAGCTATAATTTAAATCAAATCAGAATATAGCTTAGCACAAGAGGCAAAACAAGGTCAATTCTCCTTGAGCAGCATATAAAGTCTTCTAGAGACCTTTACAAAGAGGCCTTCTACCTAGTGGGCAAGCAACCTGTGAAGCTTTTTCAATAGGTGTTAACACCAGCTGGCAGTTCAAAAGGCCATTTTGAAAGACTCCTTCTATCCAAGCAAGGACTGTTAATTACCCAGGAAGTAGGTCACTGCTTACATCATCAGCACAAGCATAAATAGCTCAACCAGAGCTCTGTGACCCTGTCTTGACGGACTGGAAAGGGGGGCTGTTACTTCTGGAGAGAAATCTGAAATTGTGAGTATATACTTCTGGGAATTTTTCTGAAAGGAATTTAATTTCTTTTAAAGCTAATTAATCTGTGAACCCACTATTTTTTTTGTTAAATCAGTCAGGGCCTAGTAGCAACAGTTTAAGATTCAATTTAACAACACAGAAGAGAACTTTCTGGTTACCTTTCATACCCAGTAGACAGCTGTAGTTTAAATTTCATAGTCACTCAGGGCCTAGCATCAGCAAAGTACTTTTAGTTTCAAATTAAAACACAGAAGAGAGCTTTCTGGTTAAATTTAGAATCCAGCAGAGAGCTTGTAGTTTAAATTTCATAATAGGTTAGAGCCTAGTAGCAGCAAAGAGCTATAATTTAAATCAAATCAGAATATAGCTTAGCACAAGAGGCAAAACAAGGTCAATTCTCCTTGAGCAGCATATAAAGTCTTCTAGAGACCTTTACAAAGAGGCCTTCTACCTAGTGGGCAAGCAACCTGTGAAGCTTTTTCAATAGGTGTTAACACCAGCTGGCAGTTCAAAAGGCCATTTTGAAAGACTCCTTCTATCCAAGCAAGGACTGTTAATTACCCAGGAAGTAGGTCACTGCTTACATCATCAGCACAAGCATAAATAGCTCAACCAGAGCTCTGTGACCCTGTCTTGACGGACTGGAAAGGGGGGCTGTTACTTCTGGAGAGAAATCTGAAATTGTGAGTATATACTTCTGGGAATTTTTCTGAAAGGAATTGGTTTTCTTTTAAAGCTAATTAATCTGTGAACCCACTATTTTTTTTGTTAAATCAGTCAGGGCCTAGTAGCAACAGTTTAAGATTCAATTTAACAACACAGAAGAGAACTTTCTGGTTACCTTTCATACCCAGTAGACAGCTGTAGTTTAAATTTCATAGTCACTCAGGGCCTAGCATCAGCAAAGTACTTTTTAGTTTCAAATTAAAACACAGAAGAGAGCTTTCTGGTTAAATTTAGAATCCAGCAGAGAGCTTGTAGTTTAAATTTCATAATAGGTTAGAGCCTAGTAGCAGCAAAGAGCTATAATTTAAATCAAATCAGAATATAGCTTAGCACAAGAGGCAAAACAAGGTCAATTCTCCTTGAGCAGCATATAAAGTCTTCTAGAGACCTTTACAAAGAGGCCTTCTACCTAGTGGGCAAGCAACCTGTGAAGCTTTTTCAATAGGTGTTAACACCAGCTGGCAGTTCAAAAGGCCATTTTGAAAGACTCCTTCTATCCAAGCAAGGACTGTTAATTACCCAGGAAGTAGGTCACTGCTTACATCATCAGCACAAGCATAAATAGCTCAACCAGAGCTCTGTGACCCTGTCTTGACGGACTGGAAAGGGGGGCTGTTACTTCTGGAGAGAAATCTGAAATTGTGAGTATATACTTCTGGGAATTTTTCTGAAAGGAATTGGTTTTCTTTTAAAGCTAATTAATCTGTGAACCCACTATTTTTTTTGTTAAATCAGTCAGGGCCTAGTAGCAACAGTTTAAGATTCAATTTAACAACACAGAAGAGAACTTTCTGGTTACCTTTCATACCCAGTAGACAGCTGTAGTTTAAATTTCATAGTCACTCAGGGCCTAGCATCAGCAAAGTACTTTTTAGTTTCAAATTAAAACACAGAAGAGAGCTTTCTGGTTAAATTTAGAATCCAGCAGAGAGCTTGTAGTTTAAATTTCATAATAGGTTAGAGCCTAGTAGCAGCAAAGAGCTATAATTTAAATCAAATCAGAATATAGCTTAGCACAAGAGGCAAAACAAGGTCAATTCTCCTTGAGCAGCATATAAAGTCTTCTAGAGACCTTTACAAAGAGGCCTTCTACCTAGTGGGCAAGCAACCTGTGAAGCTTTTTCAATAGGTGTTAACACCAGCTGGCAGTTCAAAAGGCCATTTTGAAAGACTCCTTCTATCCAAGCAAGGACTGTTAATTACCCAGGAAGTAGGTCACTGCTTACATCATCAGCACAAGCATAAATAGCTCAACCAGAGCTCTGTGACCCTGTCTTGACGGACTGGAAAGGGGGGCTGTTACTTCTGGAGAGAAATCTGAAATTGTGAGTATATACTTCTGGGAATTTTTCTGAAAGGAATTGGTTTTCTTTTAAAGCTAATTAATCTGTGAACCCACTATTTTTTTTGTTAAATCAGTCAGGGCCTAGTAGCAACAGTTTAAGATTCAATTTAACAACACAGAAGAGAACTTTCTGGTTACCTTTCATACCCAGTAGACAGCTGTAGTTTAAATTTCATAGTCACTCAGGGCCTAGCATCAGCAAAGTACTTTTTAGTTTCAAATTAAAACACAGAAGAGAGCTTTCTGGTTAAATTTAGAATCCAGCAGAGAGCTTGTAGTTTAAATTTCATAATAGGTTAGAGCCTAGTAGCAGCAAAGAGCTATAATTTAAATCAAATCAGAATATAGCTTAGCACAAGAGGCAAAACAAGGTCAATTCTCCTTGAGCAGCATATAAAGTCTTCTAGAGACCTTTACAAAGAGGCCTTCTACCTAGTGGGCAAGCAACCTGTGAAGCTTTTTCAATAGGTGTTAACACCAGCTGGCAGTTCAAAAGGCCATTTTGAAAGACTCCTTCTATCCAAGCAAGGACTGTTAATTACCCAGGAAGTAGGTCACTGCTTACATCATCAGCACAAGCATAAATAGCTCAACCAGAGCTCTGTGACCCTGTCTTGACGGACTGGAAAGGGGGGCTGTTACTTCTGGAGAGAAATCTGAAATTGTGAGTATATACTTCTGGGAATTTTTCTGAAAGGAATTGGTTTTCTTTTAAAGCTAATTAATCTGTGAACCCACTATTTTTTTTGTTAAATCAGTCAGGGCCTAGTAGCAACAGTTTAAGATTCAATTTAACAACACAGAAGAGAACTTTCTGGTTACCTTTCATACCCAGTAGACAGCTGTAGTTTAAATTTCATAGTCACTCAGGGCCTAGCATCAGCAAAGTACTTTTTAGTTTCAAATTAAAACACAGAAGAGAGCTTTCTGGTTAAATTTAGAATCCAGCAGAGAGCTTGTAGTTTAAATTTCATAATAGGTTAGAGCCTAGTAGCAGCAAAGAGCTATAATTTAAATCAAATCAGAATATAGTTTTCCTCAGCAGCACAGGACAAGGTACTGTGTAGCAGCCCTTTTTTAATAAGTGTTATATCCCTCCCTCCCTCCCCACACCCACCCTCCCCTGGGAAAATCACAGCTTTATAGGTACGTGCACAACTTAAAAGACAGGAGGTGCTCTCAGGTGAAGCTCATTACCCAAATCAGTCATACACCAAGGACCTGAGATTAATTAAGCTTCAGGTGAACAAGGTATATTAAACTTCTTAGGTACAGTTTTAGTGGTATAAATATCCATTGCACCCTTTAGTACATATAGAACTTAAAGATCTAAACACAAACTTAAAACTAAGATGCAGACAGCAGTCCAGCAGCGGGATGTGGGCTTTCCAGTCTTTTGCATTGAGTGTCACATGTATGATTTTCTCCCAGCTGGTGAGAGGTCTTACGTGTGCACTAGGTGCAAGGAGCTCTCTGCTCTCAGGGAACAAGTCCGTTCTCTAGAGGCTAGAGTAGCAGACTTGGAAAACATAAGACAGACAGAGAGGTACATAGACGAGACCTACAGGGATATAGTCCTGAAGTCCCACCTCCAGTCTGGCAGCATCCCTGTTGCCATGGAGGAGAGAGGTCACGTGACAGGAGAGCATCACCCTGGTGTGGCAGGAAGTGATCCTGTAACTAGGACCTGTCCTCCAGGTGATGTAAACCCCTCTCGCACCGAGGAGGTTTCTCCAGGGCCAAGTGCCCATGCGGGAAGGGTTAGGACAGCAGTTATAGTTGGTGATTCGATCATTAGGCATGTAGATAGCTGGGTGGCTGGTGGACGTGAGGATCGCCTGGTAACATGCCTGCCTGGTGCGAAGGTAGCGGACCTCACACGCCACCTAGATAAGGTCTTAGATAGTGCTGGGGAGGAGTCTGCTGTCTTGGTACATGTTGGTACCAATGACATAGGAAAATGTGGTAGGGAGGTTCTGGAAGCTAAATTTAGGCTTTTAGGTAGGAAGTTGAAATCCAGAACTTCCAGGGTAGCGTTCTCCGAAATGCTTCCCATTCCACGTGCAGGACCCAATAGGCAGGCAGAGCTCCGGAGTCTCAATGCGTGGATGAGACAATGGTGCAGAGATGAGGGGTTCGGATTTGTTAGGAACTGGGGAACATTCTGGGGAAAGGAGGGGCTCTTCCGAAGGGATGGGCTTCACCTTAACCGGGATGGAACCAGGCTGCTGGCATTAACCTTTAAAAAGGAGATAGAGCAGCTTTTAAACTAGATAATAGGGGAAAGCCGACAGTCGCCCAAGAGCGCATGGTTCGGAAGAATGTATCCTTGAAGGATACTACAAAAAGCAGAGAGGTTCCAAAAAAGAGTAAAGTAGCCCAAATGCCCTCGAGTATGGAGAAGACAGAACTTAAAGTTCCCAAATTACCCATGTCTACCAATAGCCAAATTAATATGAATAAAATACAGTCTCTAAAATGCTTGTATGCAAATGCTAGAAGTCTACAAAACAAGATGGGAGAGTTAGAATATATAGCACTAAACGAGAGGTTAGATATGATTGGAATATCAGAGACATGGTGGAAGGAGGACAACCAGTGGGACACTGTGATACCTGGGTACAAACTATATCGAAATGATAGAGCTGATCAAATTGGTGGAGGGGTTGCGCTCTATGTTAGAGAGGGCATTGAGTCAGAAAGGATTAAAGTTTTGCAAGAAACAAAATTTGCTGTAGAATCTCTATGGATTGAAATTCCATGTAAAAAGGGGAAGGCGATGGCAGTGGGGGTGTACTATCGTCCGCCTGGCCAGAATGAACAAATGGATGATGAAATGCTCAAAGAAATCAAGGAAGCTAGCAAAAGTTACAGTGCAGTAATAATAATGGGTGATTTCAATTACCCCGGCATCGACTGGGTCAGTGTCACAACAGGACATGCTAGGGAGATAAAGTTCCTAGATGAAATAAATGACTGCTTCTTGGAGCAGCTGGTTCATGAACCGACCAGAGGGGAAGCAATATTAGACCTAGTCCTTAGTGGAACACCAGATGTAGTGCAAGAGATAAGGGTGTTGGGGCCACTTGGCAATAGTGATCATAGCATGATCGCCTTTGATTTAATTAGTGGAGGAGGGATAGTAAGGAAATCCACAGTACTACCCCTTAACTTTCGAAAGGGAGACTATGATAGAATGAGGAAAACAGTTAAGAAAAAACTAAAAGGAGCAGTTGCAAAGGTTAAAGACGTACATCAAGCTTGGGTGTTGTTGAAAAATACTATCTTGGAAGCCCAGACCAGCTGTATTCCACGCTTTAAGAAAAGTGGAAGGAAGTCCAAAAAATTGCCAGCATGGTTTAAAGCTGAGGTCAGAGAGGCTGTTGTTGCCAAAAAAGCATCTTTCAAGAAATGGAAAAAAGAGCCAAATGATGAAACCTGGAAACAGCACAAGCACTGGCAAGTCAAATGCAAGGCATTGATAAGGCAGGCAAAGAGAGAATTTGAGAAGAAGCTTGCTGCGGAAGCAAAAACGCGAAATAAAGACCTTTTCAAGTACATTCGTAGCAAAAAAACCCGTGAGAGAGTCAGTTGGTCCATTAGATGATAAAGGGGTTAAAGGAGCACTAAGAGGCGACAAGGCGATAGCGGAGAGACTGAATGAATTCTTTGCTTCGGTCTTTACTGAGGAAGATGTAGGGATGTTACCCACGACTGAAGTGGTATTTAAAGGTGTGGAAGAATTGAAGGAAATATCGATACATCGGGAAGATGTCCTACAACTATTAGATAAACTGAAGAGTAGCAAATCACCTGGGCCGGATGGTATACATCCAAGGGTGTTGAAAGAACTGAAATTTGAGATTGCAGACCTGCTATCAGTAATCTGTGAACTATCATTAAAATCATCTCTAATACCTGAGGATTGGAGGATCGCCAATGTAACACCAATTTTTAAAAAGGGTTCGAGGGGTGATCCGGGAAACTACAGACCGGTGAGCCTGACATCAGTACCGGGAAAAATGGTAGAAACCATCATAAAGAATAAAATTACTCAGCATATAGATAGTCATGACCTAATGGGAGACAGCCAACATGGCTTTAGACAAGGAAGATCTTGTCTTACTAATCTGTTATGTTTTTTTGAAGGAGTGAATAAACAGGTGGACAAAGGTGAGTCGGTTGATATTGTGTATCTGGACTTTCAGAAAGCCTTTGACAAGGTCCCTCATGAGAGACTTTTGGCAAAACTAAAGAGTCATGGGATAGGAGGCAGTGTACTACTGTGGATCAGGAACTGGTTAAAAGATAGAAAGCAGAGAGTAGGGCTAAATGGCCAATTTTCCCAATGGAGAAAGGTGAATAGTGGTGTACCCCAGGGATCTGTGCTGGGTCCGCTGCTTTTTGACATATTCATAAATGACCTGGAAAGTGGAATAACGAGTGAGGTTATCAAATTTGCTGATGACACAAAACTATTTAAAGTTGTTAAAACCCAGGAGGATTGTGGAAAATTGCAAGAGGATCTTGATAAATTGGAAGACTGGGCATCAAAATGGCAGATGAAATTTAATGTGGAGA
Organism: Ichthyophis bannanicus; assembly: GCA_033557465.1. Classification (NCBI taxonomy): domain Eukaryota; kingdom Metazoa; phylum Chordata; class Amphibia; order Gymnophiona; family Ichthyophiidae; genus Ichthyophis; species Ichthyophis bannanicus. The sequence goes on along the minus strand of CM066040.1, from coordinate 97,675,239 downwards.
AGTGCAAGGTTATGCACCTAGGGAAGAACAACCCAAACTATGGTTACACGATGCAAGGTTCCACATTAGGAACCACCACCCAAGAAAAAGATTTAGGCGTCCTTGTGGATACCATGTTAAAACCCTCGGCCCAGTGTGCAGCGGCGGCCAAGAGAGCAAATAGAATGCTAGGTATGATAAGGAAAGGAATGGAAAATAAAACAAAAGATATTATAATGCCTCTATATCGTTCCATGGTGAGACCGCACCTTGAATATTGTGTGCAATTCTGGTCGCCGTATCTTAAAAAGGATATATAGCGATTTTAGAAAAGGTTCAGAGAAGAGCCACCAAAATGGTAAAGGGGATGGAAGGCTACTCCTATGAAGAAAGGCTAAAAAGGTTGGGGCTCTTTAACCTGGAAAAGAGACGGCTGAGGGGAGATATGATAGAAGTCTATAAATTAATGAACGGAGTGAAACGGGTAAACGTAGATCGATTGTTTACCTTATCAGAATATAGAAAGACTAGGGGACATGCAATGAAGCTACAGGGTAAACTATTTAAGACTAATAAAAGAAAATATTTTTTCACTCAACGTGTAATCAAACTCTGGAATTTGTTACCGGAGGATGTAGTAAAGGCTGTTAGTGTAGCTGGGTTTAAAAAAGGTTTGGACAAGTTCCTGGAGGAAAGGTCCATAAACCATTATTAAGAAGGGACCCAGGATATCAATGCTTGAACCAATACAAGCATTGTGGAACCTGTGTCCCTTGGGGAAACTGCTAGGTACGTATGACCTAGATTGGCCACTGTTGGAAACAGAATACTGGGCTTGATGGACCTTGGTCTGACCCAGTATGGCATATCTTATGTTCTTATAAAGGAAGGTCCGTAAATCATTATTAAAGAGGAGCTGGGAAATCCACTGCTTACCCCGGGACAAAGTATTGTGGAACCTATGTACCTTTCTGGGAACCTGCCAGGTACTTGTGATCTGGATTAGCCACTGTTGGAAACAGGATACTGGATTTGATGGACCTTGGTGTGACCCAGTATGGCATTTCTTATGTAATAATAATCTTTTATATAACACTACAAGGTGTACGCAGTCCTGCATTGCCCACAGGGCAGAGTTAGGGTAGTACTTGGGCCCCTCCAGTCTTGATATATCACTTGTCACAATAATATATATGTTGTTTACAATGTTTAAATATAAAAAACATGACAAAACAATATATTTAAAATGGTAATCATTTCTTCTATAATTCAGAGATATCAGGCGCCAAGAACCTAGGGTTCCCAGTTCCACTGTAGGCACTTTTGGACTTAGCAAGTGGAGAAGAGCAAAGCATTCTATTCTACCAAATCCCCCCCTGGTCTGCTCCCCTCGGCCCCGCACACTAAAGAAACCAACTGCAAATTTGCATTTTCTCACACACACACTAGGCTATTTCTTAGCCCACTGAATCTTTAAGATAAAGACAGGAGAGAAAAAACTAATTCCTTCTTCACAATGGTCGAAAGGCCTGGAGCTGCATCCCACGTATCAAGAGAACACCAGAGACAATGCGTGAAAATAATAATAATGATTTTAAAAAAACGAAAATTCTCTTCAAGTCCAAATCACCTCCGCCCGAAATAAAATCTAGGCCACAAGCCAATTAAAGCGGGAGGGGGGGGTCACCTGATGACGTCACCACATCCAGCTCCCCTTCCTCGCAGTAAATGGCGGCTAGCGCTAAGAGCTCCTCCCGTGCTTCTTCCGACATGGCTCCGAGCTCCCTGAATTCACAACTTCGTTCCGTAACGGGACACACGACTACAGCAACTGCAGTCGCTGACCCCAGGGCGCCGCGCCCGCTACCATTACCAACAACAATGTATAAGTCAACTGCAGTTTGTTGATGGGCACTGGGCAGGATAAAGCACGCCCTCTCTCCCCGTGGTCCCGCCTTCCTCTGCTGCTGGGCGGTGCTTCGCGTCACATTTTAAACTGCTTTGTACAAGTGTGTTTAGCCGCCAATAGTTTCTTGCCTGTTATGGTCTTCTTGGGGGTTGTTTTAGTGTTTTGGCTATTGCCTAAATAGTTAGCTGTAGCACACTATGCGCCTACCTTATTAGGCATTTTCTCCATTTATTTTTATGAGAAAATAATTTTGTTAAGTGCTCTCTGGTCGGTGTGGACTCATGGTGACCCTCTGGATAGTTGACCTAAACTGTGTTCTGTCTTCAGTCAGGCGGCTTATTCTTGATAGAGTGGCACCCATAGCTGCTGTTATTTATTTCAATAGTATCGATCCATCTCCTTGCTGGCCTTCCTGTTTTGCTTGACCTTCTATCTTGCAAGCATCATGTCGTTCTCTAACGATCTCTTGGCATGATGTGTCCAAAGTATAAAAGTGGAAGTCTTGTCATCTGAACTTCTAAGGAAAGCTTAGGTTTGATCTCCTCTAGTACTGACTGGTTTGTTCTTCAGGCAATCCATGATATACATAGTATTCATTACCAGCACCATAATTCAAAGGCATAAATTTTCTTCCTGTCTAAATTTTTCACTGTCCAGCTTTCGCATCCATATGATCAGGGGCGGCCCAAGGGGGGTGCGGGCCATGTGCGGAGACTCGGTGCGGGGCCTCATTTGCATAAATATTTGCATAATGTTACCATATACTAACTTTTAGTAAACATGCCTCTTAATGAGTGTATGGATAAAGAAAGACTAAAAGATTTCTACATTACTATAATCCAGTGCCAACCGCCAGACACATTAGGAAACTACTACAAACACTGCCCATTTAGAACCCATAGCAAACCCGCCGTATCCTAACAGCACTACCAGGACTCACAAAGCACCATACCCTACCTATCAAAAGGAAACATGCAAATATTAAACCAATACATTTCAGAGAACAACAATACATGACCTACTGGGGAAAGAGAACAAGTGGCAATGTCAAATAGGAAATTACATAAACAGAATACCTCAGCTCAGTTACACATGCAGAACATAGACCATCACCAAACAAGGAATCACAATTTAGAAACAGGAAGACAATAATTAAACTGGGAATCCCAAAAGCCAAACTTGGAATGTACAACACTGTAGAAATAAAACTATACATTAATTTGCTCTTGTACTAAACAAAGCGCAGACGTTAATGATGCACATTTACCAGAGCTGACATATTCCAATTAATAAATTCAAAATAAAGAGATATTTTTCTACCTTTTGTGCATTTTTTTCCGCTGCAATTGCTCCAGCCACTTTCTTCTGGTTTCTTCGTGTCTTCTGCTAACTCTCCATCGTCTGCTGTCCATTTGTCCTTTCTTCTCTCTTCTAGTTTTTTTCCATTCTCTCTCTACATCTGCTTTAACATACTAATCTTTCTCCTTTTGCTCTTTCCTCATTCCTATTTCATCCACTCAAATTTTACCCCTCCATCCTCAATCCCCACTTACTCTCCCAATACCCGGCCAATTGTAGATTTTTTATCCCTCCCACACAAAATATTTTCCCCTCTCCATTTTACTCTCCCAGCCCCATCCTATTCTAATCCTCTCCCAACATCAGCTCCCTTCTAGTTCCAGCCTCACTCAGCATCCATTCCCTTCTAATCCCTGCATCAGCCCATTTCCAGTCCTAGCAACCCCCCAACCCAATACCAGTCCTAGCCCCCCCATAAACCCACTTCCAGTCCTACCCCCCATCACCCCATTTTCAGTTTAAGCCCCCCCTATAACCCATTACCAGTCCTAACCCCCCATCAGCCCACTTCCAGTCCTAACCCCCATCAACCCATTTCCAGTCAGCCCCCCATAGCCCATTGCCAGTCCTAACCCCATCAGCTCACAGCCCATTACCAGTCCTAACCCCATCAGCCCACCTCAAGTCCTAACCCCTCCCCATCAGCCCATTTCCTGTCCTAGCCCCCCCATAGCCCATTATCAGTCCTAACCCCCCCATAGCCCATTGCCAGTCCTAACCCCATCAGCCCACAGCCCATTACCAGTCCTAACCCCATCAGCCCACCTCCAGTGTTAACCCCCCCATCAGCCAATTTCCAGTCCTAGCCCCCCCCCCCCATAGCCCATTACCAGTCCTAACCCCCCCAACAGCCCACAACCCATTACCAGTCCTAACCCCATCCGCCCACCTCCAGTGTTAACCCCCCCATCAGCCCATTTCCAGTCCTAGCCCCCCATAGCCCATTACCAGTCCTAACCCCCCCCCCCAACAGCCCACAGCCCATTACCAGTCCTAACCCCATCAGCCCACCTCGTCTTAATCCCCCCAGCCCATTTCCAGTCCTAGCAACCCCCCCCAGCCCATCTCCAGTCGGAGCAACCCCCAACCCATTACCAGTCCTAGCCCCCCATAACCCACTCCCAGTCCTAATCCCACCAGCCCATTTCCAGTCCTAATCCCCCATCACCCAATTTTCAGTTTAAGCCCCCCCATACCCCATTACCAGTCGTAACCTCCCCATCAGCCCACTCCCAGTCCTAATCCCACCAGCCCATTTCCAGTCCTAATCCCCCATCACCCAATTTTTAGTTTAAGCCCCCCCATAGCCCATTACCAGTCCTAACCCCCCATCAACCCACTTCCAGTCCTAATCCCATCAGCCCATATACACACTTAGCTTCCCCATAGCCCATCACCACTCCTAACCCCCCCAGCCCCCCCCCCATAGCCCATCACCACTCCTAACCCCCCCCCCCCCCCAGCCCAGCCTAGCCTAGGGACTTTTTTTTTTTAAAAAGCTGTCTGCTGCCGCTGCCGGGGCCGCCGCGGCAGAATCGAGTGTGCTGCGGGGCCCCCCCTGCCCAGCAGAGCCTGCCCTCCCCTGTATCACCTCTCTCTTTGCAGCTGCAGTCACACACGCCGGCTTTCAGAGCGCGAAGGAACTAGTTTCCCTTTCGCAGCTGTTAAGCCCGCGGGGGCTGATGGGAACTTCCCATCAGCCCCCGCGGGCTTAAAAGAGCAGCGAGGGAGAAACTCTCCCCTCACGCTCTGAAAGCCGGCACGTGTGACTGCAGCTGCAAAGAGAGAGGTGATACAGGGGAGGGCAGGCTCTGCTGGGCAGGGGGGCCCCGCGGCACACTCGATTCTGCCGCGGCGGCCCCGGCAGCGGCAGCTTTTTTTTTTTTTAATTTTACTTTTAGATCAGAATGTTTTTTGCGTGGGGCCCCCTGAAACGCGGGGCCCTGTGCAAAAAACATTCTCGCTCAATGGACGGGCCAGCCCTGCATATGATGATATTGAAAATACCATGGCTTGGACAAGTCAAATCTTTGTTATGGAGAGAAATAGCTCTGCTCTTGAAAATCTTGTTTAGGTCCTTCATAGCCATTCTGCTAAGAGCAATGCGTCATCTGATTTCTTTACTGCTTTTCCTTTATTGATTATTGTTGTCCAAATAAGTTAAAGTTGTCAACTATTTCAATTTCTTCTCCATCAACAATGAACTTATTGATTTTTGCCAGTTGTTAGGATCTTTCTCTTCTTAACATTAAGGCACAGATCCATTTTAATACTGTGCCTTGATCTTGAGAAGCAAATGTTTCAGATCGTCTTCACTTTCAGCCAGTAATTTTATTTATTTATTTAACATTTCTTCTATACCGCGCTATTATAATCAGTGCGGTGTACATCGAACAGAAACATACTACAATGCATACAGGTGACATTGAGCTTACAGTGAAACAGGATATTAAACATGGGATAAACCGGGAAAACTATGTACAGGCTAACTTTATACTATGTACACTTCTCTATCTCATCAAGTTGTTACATGTGCATTTGTGGGTGGATAGTGGATAGTAATGTAGTATCAGCAGTATAGCAAAGGTTGTTGATGAGTCTTCCACCAATCTTCACACCTCAGCTGTCTTCATACAGTCCTGCTTCTCTGATGATTTGTTCTGCATATAAATTAAAGAAGTAGGGGGAAAGTATGCAGCCTTGTCATACACCTTTGCTGATTTTAAACCATTCTGTTTCTCCTGTTCAAACTGTTGCTTCTTGATCAATGTAAAGGTTGTGTAAAAGAACTATCAGGTGTTCTGGTACACCCATGCTTCTTAATGTGGCCCAGAGTTTCTCATGGTTTACAAAGTCAAAAGCCTTGCTGTAGTCAATAAAACACATGGATATCCTTTTGCTTTCTTCTGTCTTTTCAAGGATCCATCTGACATCTGTGATGATGTCTCCAGTTCCTCGCCCTTTTCTGAACCCTTCTTGCACTTCAGATAATTGTTGTTCCAGATATGGTTGTAGTCTTTGCTGAATTATCTTGAGTAGAATCTTACTGACATGTGGGATCGGAGCAATTGTGCAATAATTTCCACAGTCAGTTGGATCACCTTTCTTCAGTATTGGTATAAACGCAGATCTTTTCTAGTCAGTTGGCTATGAATTTGTCTTCCAAATTTCCTAGCAGAGCCTTGTAAGTATGGTAACCACTTCATCCAATTGCTGTAATACTTCAATGGAAATGCCATCAGTACCCAGTGCTTTGTTCTTTGATCAGACTTTCAATGCTGCTTCGACTTTCTTCTTTCATCACCAATGGTTGCTGATCATAAAGTACAGGTTGGAACGGCTGTACTTGATCTTCTCAACATCATTCAAAATGGATCCTTGAGCATCTTGTAGCATTCCAATTTGAAGCTGGAATTTTTTCTTTAACTCCTTGTAGCTTTAGGAAAGCTGATCTTGTTCTTCCTCTAATAGTTTCTGCTTCTATTTCCTTGCATGCGTCAGTGTAGTACTTCTTGTCTTGTCTTGCTGCACGTTGGAAATCTGAGTTCTGTGATTGCCTTTCTCCTCTCACTAGCTTCTCTGCATTTCTGGGCAATTTTCAGAGTTTCTTCGGTCATCCATTTTGGCCGATATTTGCTTTTCACCTTTTGTAGAGGCTTCTTGCTTTCTTCCAAAACAACCTTCGTGATATCATCCCATTACTCTTCTGGAGCTCTGTCATTTATATCTAAAGCAGCAAATCGATTTTGCAGGCAGTCTTTAAATTCCAGTGGTATATTCTCAAGGTCATATTTTGCTGCATTCATGAGTGGCTTGTTCTTTTTCAACTTTAGCTTGAGTTTGCATACTACTAGTTGGTGATCTGTACCACAGTCACTGTTCCCTCTAAGCTGTGCGCGTGTGCGCGCGCACACACCTTGCCAAGCGAGCGCACATACTTTACAACAGAGCGCACAAAAATTACAGTTCTGATTCTGATAGAAAACAACACAGACGTCTAAAAATTTGAAAGTTGTTGTGTATTTACGGTTTTCACAAGTTCTACAATATTTTCTAGTGCAATCAATGTGGTGTACATACTGTATTCTGACCTGTAGTCAAATTTTAAAGTATATAACTCCGAGTGTCATTATGTGGCGCACAAAAATGTAACCTTCCTTCAAAAGCTGCACAGCTGATATTTTATGCGCACACAGCCTACAGAAAATTAGAGGGAACATTGACCACAGTCAGCTCCAGGTTTTGTCTTTGTTGATTATTATAGAGCTTTTCCATTGTTGACTTCCACAGATGAACTTCATCCAATGGATTGTACAAAAATCAAATTGACTACATGTGTACAGTGGCCGCTTGTGTTGCTGGAAGAAGGTGTTTGAGATGACAAGATAGACTGATTGTTGGTCTTGCAGAATTCTTTCTCCAGCTTCATTTCTGTTGCTAAGTCCATATTTTCCAACTACTTTGTCTTCTTTTTGTTGCCATCTTTTGCATTCCAGTCACCCATGACTATCAGGATATCCTGTTTACATGTTCTGTCAATTTCAGCTTGTTCATAGAACTCAACTTCATCCTCTTCTACAGCTGTTGTTGGAGCATATACCTGAATTATAGGTGTGTTGATGGGCATTCCTAGTAGAACAGAAATTAAACGTTCACGGACTGCACTGTATTTCATTACTGTTCTTGCAAGTTTCTTTTTAATTATAAATGCAACACCATTTCTTCTTTGTCTTTCATTTCCAGCATAGTAGATCATGTGATCAGCAGATGCAAAGTACCAGATGCCTGTCCATTTCAGTTTGCTGACACCCAAAAGATCGAGTTGTACATGTTCTATTTCATTCTTGACCACCTGCAACTTCCCTTGGTTCATGCTTCGTACGTTGTATGTTTCAATATGTAAGACGTCTTTGCAACTTCTCTCATTTCATGCACAGCTACATCAGCAATGAGACATCTCAAGGGCTTTGATCCAACCATAGCATAAATGTAGGCTTTACTCTGAGAAGTCTTCAGCTCATCCCCACTAGCCAGTTGAGTGCCTTCCGACCTGGGGGGTCTCATCTTCCAGCACTATAGTGAAATTTATTTTGTGACTGTCCATTGGGTTTCCATGGCAAGATACAGAAGTAGATTTGCCAGACCTTTCTTCCATGTAATTAATTCTAGTGTTGTTGCAGTTCTCACAAAAATGTGATCCTCCATCGCCAATACTATCACATTCTGCTGCTGCCCAGTTTCTTGCATTTTATGCTCCTCACTTAGGGGTTGTTTTAGTATTGTGGCTGTTGCCTAAATAGTTAGCACACTATGCGCCTAGCTTATTAGGAATTTTCTCCATTTATTTTTATGGGAAAAAAATCTTATAGGCCAGGATTCTGCCACCAATATTGGTGGAGTTTTTAAATACCAGCTGCAGCAGCCACAAAATAAAAATCCAGATATTCAGCACCTGTTTCTGCATAGGGGTTAAGGCTGGATGTTGTGGTGACCAGCACTGATACCTGGATAGATTCAGGGGTCAAGTTTTTAATGTGTGCTACCATTAACACCTTTTTGGTGACCCAGCAATAAGAACATAAGATATGCCATACTGGGTCAGACCAAGGTCCTTCAAGCCCAGTATCCTGTTTCCAACAGTGGCCAATCTAGGTCATACATACCTAGCAGTTTCCCCAAAAGACACAGGTTCCACAATGCTTGCACTGGATCAAGCATTGATATCCTGGGTCCCTTCTTAATAATGGTTTATGGACCTTTCCTCCAGGAACTTGTCCAAACCTTTTTTAAACCCAGCTACACTAACAGCCTTTACTACATCCTCCGGTAACAAATTCCAGAGTTTGATTACACGTTGAGTGAAAAAATATTTTCTTTTATTAGTCTTAAATAGTTTACCCTGTAGCTTCATTACATGTCCCCTAGTCTTTCTATATTCTGATAACGTAAACAATCGATCTACGTTTACCCGTTTCACTCCATTCATTAATTTATAGACTTCTATCATATCTCCCCTCAGCCGTCTCTTTTCCAGGTTAAAGAGCCCTAACCTTTTTAGCCTTTCTTCATAGGAGTATCCTTCCATCCCCTTTACCATTTTGGTGGCTCTTCTCTGAACCTTTTCTAATAACGCTATATCCTTTTTAAGATACGGCCACCAGAATTGCACACAATATTCAAGGTGCAGTCTCACCATGGAACGATAAATCCCTGAGTTTTCTTAGCAAAGTGTGACCAGAAGTAGATTGCCAGGTCTTTTCTTCTGAGACATTGGAGGGTAAAGTGACTTGCTCAAGGTCACAAGGAATGCCAATGGGAATCTAAACCTGATCTTGTGGCTGTTCTCGTGAGCCTTTGGCCCAGCAGTGGGAGGTGATGGCTGCCAGCCTTAAAAACCTACAAGGAAGAGAGACTTAAAGGAGGCAGCGTGCAGGGTTGGTTCTATAATGAGGTGGAGTGAAACAACCACCTCAAGCGGTAAAGTTTTTTTGGGGTGGCAAAAATTGCCCCCAAAGCAGCCACCTCACTTTGTCTTCAAACGTTAAAAAATGTGAGTGGTCAGCTGCTGCATCCGCTTCTCGAGAGCGGCAGCATCTGCCCCTCGTCACCACTGCCCCAAATCTGAGAATACTGGGTCAGCAGCGGCAAGATAGCTCAATTACCAAAAACAAAAGTAATTACAAAGCGCAGGATTTTCAAACCTCCATCAGCTTCTAAGCCTCTGCTGGTTCTATCCCCCCCCCAACCCGAAAAGCATCATCAGAAGGGGTGGGACCCATTAGGGCCTTACAAGTATGCTGGAGTTGCAAGAGCTCTCACTGGAGCAACGTTTTGTGAAGGGGAGTCATCAGGGGTTCCCTTGGAAAAACGGTGGCAGTGTCTGGTTGAAGTGGAAGAGGTAACCTTCCTCCACCACCTGAAGGACCCAGGTGTCAGTGGTAATGCTTGGCCACCAGCTGGAAAAGTATACCAGACACCTTCCTATATGCTGCAGAACTAGACCTCCTAAGGGAGGAGAGACTATGCCCAAGGAGTCAAAAGCCCCTCCAGATTGTGGCTGGGGTGCCGGCTGGAGCTTGGGGACCTAAGGCTTACATGGGCCATGCCCTTGGCCTGCTGACCCTGTTGGGGAGCTGGAAAGTCAAAGTACTGGTGGTAATTTCATAAGCCTTCCTCTTCTTTGGGTAACCAGACTTTTTTCCCAAAGTTTTCCACCGGGAAGGGTCTGTGGTTTTCTTGGAGAGCCTTGTCCTGGTCAGGAACTCAAACTCCAGCTCGGCAGCCTTATCATTCATGGGTTTACCAAAGAGATTCTCCCCCCAGCATGGAAAATCAACCAACTTGTCCTGTACCAATTGCTCTAAGTCAGAGGACTGGAGGCAGGCACTAATACCCACTGCAGCTACTCTGGCCACCACCTCAAAGCCGTCATAGGCCGCCCGAGTAATAAATTTGGAGCACTCTGACTGCCTAGGACAGGGTCTGAAACTGCTGTAGAGGCTCTTCTGCTAGCCCAGCAGAGAGCCCAGCAAGCTCCCTCGCCAGGTCCCGCAAGTACATGCTCATATAGAAGCTGGTAAGCCTGAATCTGGCCTACAAGCATTGAGGCCTGGTAGCACTTCTTGCCCAAAGCATCCATGAAGCAAGCCTCCCTGTTGGGGGGGGGGGGGCGCACCAAGGAAAGTGTCTTTTGGCTTTTAATCTACACATGGCTGACTCTACCACCATGGAGCTATGGGGCAACTGTGCTTTCTGGAATCTGGGGCTCCAGCGGACTCAGTAAATGGCATCAAGCCACCTGCTCACAATCGGCATAGCCAGGGTCTCCTACATCCCAGCATGGGGGGACTTGGCACTCTGAGTGCCTCCTTCGGGGGAGCCCCGTACTGGAGGATCTCAAGTTCTCCACCCGAGGCTTCTCCTCGGACTCCGTGGTTAAGGCCAAGGCCTTCGCCATTTCCCAAATTCCAAAAAGTTGAGACCCTTGGGAGGGGACCTACATCATTCCTTGGGGAGGGGGGGGAAGGTCCAAGGGAACATCCCAATGTAGGTGGGTGTCGGGACTCGTCGTCGGTTTCCCAGACTGACTCAAAGTCAGAGAAGACCTCGTGGGCATTACAGGCCTTGGGGCTGCGCCAGGTCACTGGTGCCACAAGGCCCCCAGAGCCTCTGTGGCCGGGAAAGTCCTCTGCCCCAACTGAGAACATGGCCTGGCATCACCTCGAGGCCAGTGGAGCTCGAGGATCGGTTCCATAACCTCCAGGGATGCCCTTGCAGTGAAGGAGCTGGTGGTCAGGAACGATAACCCAGAGGAACCAGGCATTGGTCCGCACTGCTGGGCCAAGAAGGCAGCGATGCTGTGCTCAAAGGCTGCCATCCTGACCTCGAGGCCAGGAGGCTCCGCAGCCACCAGTACGAGCACCGAGGTTTTTGGGCTCAATGCTGGCTCCGTCACAGGGGTGTCCTCAACAAGGATGGGGCTTGGGAGACTGGGGTTGATCTCCCGATGCTGATGGTGCTTCCTTCCATGGGCAGCTTCCAAGCATGGACTCTCGCTACATAGCATGGTTCTTCCATCGTTTGCTATCTGCTGACAGAGCCCACAGGAGGCATCATTGTGGTCCACACCGAGGCAATGAAGACAGCAGTCATGCACATCCTTGTGGGACATGGTGCGCCTGCAATGGTCGTACTGTTTGAACCCACTGGCCAAGGACATAGAAGGGAAGACAGCGCCCGCGAGATCAAAGTGAAGTGTCCCAGCCAAGGAGGGCACAAGGGATTCCCACACACCGAGAAAAAAGATCTGAAGGGCAAAAAGACCCAAGAAAAATGTGGAACCGAGGCAGCAGCAGACCCAGGAAGGCAAGAAGGCACCGGTATACATAGCGGAGAAGGAAAAAATGAAAAAGAGCAAAATAGGCAAGATATCTCCATTACCCAAAACAAAAATAGTTGAAGACAAACGTCCAATGGGCTCTGCAGAAAAAAGGAGACTGAGGCAAGATGGCACCCTTGAGCGGGAAGGCAACCACGCATGCGTGGTGTATCTCTCACAGACTTTCTTTGAAAGTTGGGGAGAGGTGCTGCGCAGGCTTCATTGGTGCCGTTGCCCATATGTGAGGACTGACTTCTGCTTCTTCCTGGAGAATATGAAATAAAGTTAAAAGCATAAGTTCAAATTTCAGCCCCCATGCAAAACATTTGCCGAAGGCCTTCATTGTAAATAAAAGAGCAGAGATCAATCCTGCATGATTTGGGGAAAGTCCTCTTTGAAGAACAGAAAGTTGGAGGAAATGATAGGTGGTAGTAGTAGTAGAATCTTTCTCATCTCACTTCTCCTTACATAATCTATCCCTGAGACCATTTCACATTAGGGCCCTTCCCTTATAAAGGGAGGATCAGTGGGGAAAGTTGAAGGATGCAGGGCCATGTACTCATTGTGGGGGCCTCATTTGCATAAGTCAGTAGGGGCAGAAAAGCAGGACTATGTGCAGAAAACACAATCGCCCAATCATAGGGCCAACCCTGCCCTGATAGCTTATGCGTTCTCTCCCTCCAACTCTTCCCCTACTCACCATATTTTTCCCTTCTTATCCTCTGGACTCTTTGGGCCCTTTCCTGGGTCCTTATCTCAATTCATAATCTGGAAGATCCCTTCTTGACTGTAGAAGAGAGTATAAATAGAGTATAGGGCCTGTGAGCCAACGCACAGTAATACACCATATAGCTTGCCTAGGTAACAGGAAGCACTGCAGGAGAAGCAGAGCTCCCACGGGCCCTGTGAGCATGTGCTGGATTGTTTCATCTATCTAATGTGTCACTGCAGGTTGCAGATTGTCACCCCACTGCTGGTCCTGGCTGACTGGTTGACATCCCTTTTGCTTTATGGTGGCCCTGGGTACGTTGAATGTAGAAAGACAGGGTCCTCTTACAGTCTAAGATGTGGAAGACAGCCTCTACCCTAGTGGCGTGAGGCGTCGGGAAGAAGGTGGGGAGCACCACCTCCTGGTTGAGGTGAAAAGGCAATATCACCTTCGGAAGGAATTTGGAGTGTGTGCAACAGCCACTTGGGCAGTTCTTACAGACCACTATTACAAACTCATCTCATTACAATAAGGTATAGCTGTTGCTCTTATAAAATATTCCATTAAAATTAATTAGAACATTTATACTAAATTAATATACACATGACAAAAAAAAAAGATACAATTTTTTTTTATGGTTGTAGAAATTTGAGCCTGTGGTTGTAGTTGAAGTGGCTGTGCAGATTAAGTCACAACACAGCTGTATTCCATGCTTTAAGAAAAGTGGAAGGAAGTCCAAAAAACTGCCAGCATGGTTTAAAGGTGAGCTCATAGAGGCTGTTGTTGCCAAAAAAGTATCTTTCAGGAAATGGAAAAAAGAGGCAAACAACAAAACCTGGAAACAGCACAAGCACTGGCAAGTCAAATGCAAGGCATTGATAAAGCAGGCAAAGGAAGAATTTGAGAAGAAGCTTGCTGCGGAAGCAAAAACGCGAAATAAAGATTTTTTTCAAGTACATTCGTAGCAAAAAACCTGTGAGAGAGTCAGTTGGTCCATTAGATGATAGAGGAGTTAAAGAGGCACTAAGAGGCAACAAGGCGATAGCAGAGAGACTGAATGAATTCTTTGCTTCGGTCTTTACTGAGGAAGATGTAGAGATGTTACCCATGATTGAAGTGGTATTTAAAGGTGCGGAAGAATTGAAGGAAATATTGATACATCGGGAAGATGTATTACAACTATTAGATAAACTGAAGAGTAGCAGATCACCTGGGCTGGATGGTATACATCCAAGGGCGTTGAAAAAACTGAAATATGAGATTGCAGACCTGCTATTAGTAATCTGTGAACTATCATTAAAATCACCTCTAATACCCGAAGTTTGGAGGATCACCAATGTAACACCAATTTTTAAAAAGGGTTCCGGGGTGATCCGGGAAACTACAGACCGGTGAGCCTCACGTCAGTACTGGGAAAAATGGTAGAAACCATCATAAAGAATAAAATTACTCAGCACCAATGTTCCCTCTAATTTTCTGTAGGCTGTGTGTACATAAAATATCAACTGTGCAGCTTTTGAAGGAAGGTTAAATTTCTGTGCGCCACATAACGAAACTCGGAGTTATATACTTTAAAATTTGACTACATATCAGAATACAGTATGTACACCACATTGATTGCACTAGAAAATATTGTAGAACTTGTGAAAACAATAAATACACAACAACTTTTAAATTTTAAGAACGTCTGTGTTGTTTTCTATCAGAATCAGAACCGTAATTTTTGTGCGCTCTGTTGTAAAGTATGTGCGCTCACTCGGCGAGGTGTGTGCGCGCGCACACGCGCACAGCTTAGAGGGAACAGTGCTCAGCACGTAGATAGTCATGGCGTAATGGGAGACAGCCAACATGGCTTTAGACAAGGAAGATCTTGTCTTACTAATCTGTTATGTTTTTTTTGAAAGTGCAAATAAACAGGAGGACAAAGGTGAGTCGGTTGATATAGTGTATGTGGACTTTCAGAAAGCCTTTGACAAGGTCCCTCATCAGAGACTTTTGGCAAAACTAAAGAGTCATGGGATAGGAGGCAGTGTACTACTGTGGATCAAGAACTGGTTGAAAGATAGAAAGCAGAGAGTTGGACTAAATGGCCAATTTTTCCAGTGGAGAAAGGTGAGTAGTGGTGTACCCCAGGGATCTGTGCTGGGTCCTCTGCTTTTTGACATATTCATAAATGACCTGGAAAGTGGAATAACAAGTGAGGTTATCAAATTTGCAGATGACACAAAACCATTTAAAGTTGTTAAAACCCAAGAGGATTGTGGAAAATTGCAAGAGGATCTTGATAAATTGGAAGACTGGGCATCAAAATGGCAGATGAAATTTAATGTGGACAAGTGCAAAGTTATGCACCTAGGGAAGAGCAACCCAAACTATGGTTACATGATGCAAGGTTCCACATTGGGAACCACCACCCAGGAAAACGATTTAGGCGTCATTGTGGATAACATGTTAAAACCCTCGGCCCAGTGTGCAGCAGCAGCCAAGAGAGCAAATAGAATGCTAGGTATCATAAGGAAAGGAATGGAAAATAAAACAAAAGATATTATAATGCCTCTATATTGTTCCATGGTGAGACTGCACCTTGAATATTGTGTGCAATTCTGGTCGCCGTATCTTAAAAAGGATATAGCGTTATTAGAAAAGGTTCAGAGAAGAGCCACCAAAATGGTAAAGGGGATGGAAGGATACTCCTATGAAGAAAGGCTAAAAAGGTTAGGGCTCTTTAACCTGGAAAAGAGACGGCTGAGGGGAGATATGATAGAAGTCTATAAATTAATGAACGGAGTGGAACGGGTAAACGTAGATCGATTGTTTACGTTATCAGAATATAGAAAGACTAGGGGACATGCAATGAAGCTACGGGGCAAACTATTTAAGACTAATAAAAGAAAATATTTTTTCACTCAACGTGTAATCAAACTCTGGAATTTGTTACCGGAGGATGTAGTAAAGGCTGATAGTGTAGCTGGGTTTAAAAAAGGTTTGGACAAGTTCCTGGAGGAAAGGTCCATAAACCATTATTAAGAAGGGGCCCAGGATATCAATGCTTGACCCAGTACAAGCATTGCGGAACCTGTGTCTTTTGGGGAAACTGCTAGGTACGTATGACCTAGATTGGCCACTGTTGGAAACAGGATACTGGGCTTGATGGACCTTGGTCTGATCCAGTATGGCATATCTTATGTTCTTATGTTCACTATTTTAGTACCTTAGGGCGTGGATGAGAAATATTTTATATTTAGAACAAATGTATGGTTTCACAATTTCTCTTATGGTAATTATAATCAACCCTGGCATTCTGCATCAAACAGCCAGGCTTTAATCCTGCACCCAGCCCCAGGCTTTAATCCATCTGGAATTGTTATTACGTGCCCTTGAGTCAATGCACATTCCTAGCAACAGTTGTTCTTATCCACTGGGTTTTCTTGACAAGGTGTTACCAGAAGTAGATAAGTAAGGTCTTTCTTCCACATGATCAAAATGCTACCCTGAGTGAGCCTGATCTTGTCTGATATTGGAAGCTAAGCAGGGTCAGGCCTGGTTAGTACTTGAATGGGAGACCACCATGGAATACCAGATTCTGTAGACTTACTATGTGGAAGAAAAGCCATCTGGAAAGAATAGTTACTCACCTGTAACAGGTGTTCTCCAGAAGCAGCAGGAATCAGTCCTCACATTTGGGTGACGACGGAGCCCTCGTGCAGAGCATTTCCCCAGCTTTCAAAGAAAGCCTTTGGGAACTGCAGCGCGCATGCGCGGTCCCCTTCCCGCCCAAGGGTGCCATCTTGCTCAGTCTGATGACATAGCTAAAAGACAGCAAAAAAATTAGCAAAATAAATCATATGACTGCAACTCCAAGGGGAGGAGGGAGGGTTGTGAGGACTGATTCCTGCTGCTCCTGGAGAACACCTGTTACAGGTGAGTAACTACTCTGTCTCCAGGACCAAGCAGGAAGTCAGTCCTCACATATGGGACTCCCCAGCTTAAGGCTACCGGAGACCTCAAGCAGAAAAAATGAGCTCCCTTGAGCTCAACAGCACGTCAGGAAGGAATCTACTCTGAGAACGCCCCCGACCGGTAGCCCAACACCAGGGCCGGAGGGTAGGAGTTGCCTAAACTCCAAAGAGATTATGGAGTACAGCCTGTCCGAAAGCACTGTCCCTGCGGGACTCCCTCTCAAGGCAGTAATGGGCCGCAAAAGTCTGGCTTGAAGACCAAGTAGCGGCCCGGCAGATGTCTGCCAACGGAACAGAGCGGAGATGAGCCACTGACGCAGCCTTCACCCTGACACGATGAGCCGTGACTCGACCCTCCAACGAGAGGCCGGCTGCCCCATAAGCCCAGGCGATACAGTCAGCGACCCACATGGACAAAGTACGCTTGGAGACAGGGAGCCCCAACTTATTGGGGTCAAAAGAAATGAAGAGCTGAACAGCCCTCTGATGCTCCCGCGTATGGTCAAGGTAGAAGGACAACGCCCTCCTACAGTCCAGGGTATGCAAGACCTGCTCCGCCCGGTTGGCATGCGGCCTGGGAAAGAAGGTCGGAAGAACCACCTCCTAATTGAGGTGAAAAGGTGAGACAAACTTAGGGTGAGTCCGTAAGACTACCCTATTCCTGTAGAACCTAGTGTAAGGAGGATCAGACACTAGTGCCTGAAGTTCACTCACTCGCCTAGCAGAGGTAAGAGCTACCAGAAATAAGGTTTTCCAGGAGAGAAAACGGAGAGGGCAGGTAGCCATGGGTTCAAAAGGCGGACAAGTAATC
This sequence comes from Ichthyophis bannanicus, assembly GCA_033557465.1. Lineage (NCBI taxonomy): Eukaryota > Metazoa > Chordata > Amphibia > Gymnophiona > Ichthyophiidae > Ichthyophis > Ichthyophis bannanicus. Next base: position 97,657,635 of record CM066040.1, on the reverse strand, counting down.
TGCTGTAAGACCACATTGAGATCCCACTCAGGGGCCGGTGGACGCAAAGGAGGCTTAAGCAGAAGGAGGCCTCTGAGGAAACGAGCCACCAAAGGGTGGTTGGAAAGAGGCCTACCGTCCACCGGCGAGTGGTGCGCTGAGAGAGCACAAAGGTGAACTCTGACAGAGTTAGACTTAAGGCCCAGATTGGAGAGGTAAAGCAAATATTGCAATACTCCCACTACCAAGCACGAGAAGGGATTCTCGCTGTGCTGAGCACACCAAGCGGAGAATCTACGCCACTTAAGAGCATAGGATTTCCTGGTGGATTGCCGTCTAGAGGCTAAGACTACATCTTCCACCTCTCGAGGCAGTAGTAGGGGAGCCAGGACTACCCTTTCAGCAGCCAGGCCATCAGATGAAGGGACTGGAGGTTGGGGTGCAAGAGAGTCCCCTGATCCTGAGACAGGAGATCGTGCTGAAACCCCAGAGGAAGAGGGGTGTCCACCGCCAGTTGCAGCAGAAGCGGGAACCACGGTTGCCTCGGCCACCGGGGGGCGATCAGGATCATTGAGGCCCCGTCCTTGAGGACTTTGAACAGTGTTCTGGACACTAGTGGCGTGGGAGGAAACGCATACAGTAGGCCTGTGGACCACGAGATCAGAAACACATCCACTGCTACTCTGAGAGGATGCGGTTGCCTGGAGAAAAATCTCGAGTTGCCGGTTCAGAGGACTGGCGAAGAGATCCATGGTGGGGAGGCCTCACCTGAGAAAGACCTGCTGAACCACCAACGGGTTCAACCTCTATTCGTGTGGTTGCAGGATCCTGCTCAGTCTGTCCACCAGGTAATTTTCTTGACCTGGGAGGTAGACAGCCTTGAGGAGGATTCCGTGATTGACAGCCCAAGAGCACAGCCGTTGTGCCTCCTGACATAGAAGGAAGGAGCCTGTGCCTCCTTGTTTGTTCAGGTAGAACATGGCAACTTGATTGTCCGTCTGGACCAGTACAGACTGGTGAGAGGCGAGATGGGAGAAGGCTCGCAGAGCTAGGCGTATCGCCCGTAGCTTCAGGAAGTTTATCTGCTGAGCAGCCTCCCAAGGGGTCCAGAGACCCTGAGTACATGCCCCTTGGCAATGTGCTCCCCAACCTAGAAGAGAAGCATCTGTCATCAGCACTTGAGAATGCGGAGGGGATTGAAAAACCACTCCGAGTACCAGATTCGGAAGATGAAGCCACCACTGCAGAGAGGAGATGAGCAAGGTAGATATTCTTACTGAGTCTGCAAGGCTCCCTGTGGCTTGATGCCACTGAGCTCGAAGGCTCCACTGAGCAGGCCGCATGTGCAGGCGGGCATTGGGGGTTACATGAACCGTGGAAGCCATATGGCCGAGAAGTCTCAGGAATTGCCTGGCGGAGACCAGGGAATTGCTGCGAAACTGCCTGGCCAGATCCATCAGCCTGTGGGCTCTGTCCAGAGGCAGAAAAGCCTTGGCTTGAAGAGGGTCTAGTCTGGCCCCTATGAATTCTAAGTTCTGGGATGGGAGCAAAGTGGACTTTGCGAAGTTTATGACAAACCCCAAGTGCTGAAGCAGAGCCACAGTGCGAAGGGTGGCTTGATCGGCTTCCCGGGAAGATTGGCCCCTTATGAGCCAGTCGTCCAGGTACGGAAACACAAAAAGACCCTGAAGCCTCAGGTAGGCCACCACCACTGCCAGGCACTTGGTGAACACTCTGGGAGTGGAGGACAGGCCAAAGGGTAGTACTCTGTACTGATAGTGGTTTCCCCCCACAACAAACCTGAGATATTGTCTGTGGTCTGGATGAATAAGGATGTGAGTATACGCATCCTTTAGATCTAAGGAGCATAGCCAGTCTCCCTGCTGGAGGTAGGGCAGCAGGATTCCAAGGGTAAGCATCTTGAACTTTTCCCTCTCCAGGAACTTGTTGAGGTTGCGCAAGTCTAGGATGGGTCTGAGGCCTCCTGTTCTTTTTGGTACCAGAAAGTACCTGGAATAAAAGCCGTGACCTCTCAGGTGGTGGGGCACCGGTTCCACAGCCTGATCCTTTAGCAGACTTGCTAACTCCTGAAGGAGTAGGTTCCTGTGCAGAGGGAGTCTTGGAGGCTCCCCTGGAAAATAGGAGGGAGGTACCTGGTGAAAATGGAGAAGATAGCCCTTTTGGACTATATGAAGAACCCAGGTATCTGATGTGACGGCTGACCACCTGTGGGCAAAGTGGGCCAGCCGGCCTCCTGTGCTGAGAGAAGCCAGCTGAGGAGATGAGGCTATGCTTACTGAGGCAAAAAACCCCACCCTGCTCAGCAGGGGCCGGTGTTGGTGGCTTGGGGGCCTTCTGCCTACGGGGCCCATGACCCTGCCCCTTGGCCTGCTGACCCTGTTGGGGAGCTGCAGAGGCCTGATAATGAGGGTATTGTTTATAGGCAGATGACTTCCTCGGGTAAAAGGTCTTTTTCCCCGAGCCCTTCTTTTTCTGAGAGGGGGCAGAGGTTTTCCTGGACAGCCTAATCCTGGTCAGAGTCTCGGTCTCGAGTTCTGCAGCCTTTTCAGCCATGGGCTTGCCAAAGAGGTTTTCACCTCGGCAGGGGACATCGACCAACTTGTCCTGTACCCATGGCTCGAGGTCGGATGACTGTAGCCGAGCCTGTAGGCGGGCCGAAGCCTCGAAGCCATCGTAGGCTGCTCGAGAGATAAACTTCGAGCACTCTCGAATACCGGTGGACAAGGCCTGGAACCTCTGCAAAGGTTCCTCGGAGAGACCAGCAGAGAACCCGGCAATCTCCTTTGCCAGGTCTCGGAGGTACGTGCCCATGTAGAGCTGGTAAGTCTGGACACGGCAAGCAAGCATAGAGCCCTGGAAGCACTTCTTACCGAGGGCATCCAGGTTCCGGGCCTCCCAGCCGGGAGGCACCAAGGAGTGCATCTTCTGACTTTTCAGTCGATGCATGGCCGATTCCACAACCATGGAGTGGTGCGGTAATTGTGCCCTTTGGAACCCGGGGCTCTTGCGGACTCGATAGATTGAATCGACCCGCTTGCTTAACACCGGAGTCGAGGCCGGGGTCTCCCACATGCGGAAGTGCAGCCACTCCAGCATCGGAGGAATCGGAACAGTAAAGGCCTCCTTCGGGGGAGAGTCATACTGGAGGGGCTCGAGGCTCCTCCTCGGGATCCGCGGGGAAGGCCAAGGCCTTGGCCATATCCTGCACGAAATCCGAGAACCGGGTATCCTCCGGTGGGGATCGTCTCCGAGGTTCGGACTCCGGCGAGTCCGATGGGACACACCGAGTCCGAAAAGTATCTGGTGACTCTTCGTCCTCCGTCTCCCAGCCCAACTCCTCGGAGGAGGAATCGAGCGGCTCCGGTCAGGCAGGCACCGACGTCCTCCGCCCCGACGCCGAGGCCGGTGTCGACGACCTCGGTCCCGAACGGGAGGCCGAGGATCGACTCGAGCCTGCATGGAATCGAGGATCGGCTCGGCCTCCGGGGTCGACTTGGACGTCGAGGTCCCGGTGGTCGGGGCAGATGCACCGGTGAGCACTGTTCCCTCTAAGCTGTGCGCGTGTGCGCGCGCACACACCTCGCCGAGCGAGCGCACATACTTTACAACAGAGCGCACAAAAATTACGGCTCTGATTCTGATAGACAACAACACAGACGTCTTAAAATTTTAAAGTTATGATTGTAATTACTAGAAATTTCCCGCTTAATTTACTAATCATCTATTTTCATTTAATTTGATTAAAATCAATGTGGTGTACATACTGTATTCTGACGTGTAGTCAAATTTTAAAGTATATAACTCTGAGTGTCGTTATGTGGCGCACAAAAATTTAACCTTCCTTCAAAAGCTGCACACAGCTGATATTTATGCGCACACAGCCTACAGAAAATTAGAGGGAACATTGCCGGTGAGACCGGCGATCAATGCCCGCTGCTGTTCCATGAAGGCAGCGAAGCTGCTCTCCAAGGCCGTCAACCTGAGTCCGAGCTCAGGAGACCCAGCAGCCCCCGACTCGGGCCCCGACGGCGGCTCCCTTGGAGAAGAGTCCACGAGGACAACAGCACTTACGTGTCCAGGAGACTCCATCTCGACACGAGGATGCTTGGCAGGCCTCTCCGACTCCAAAGACCCAGGACGGCTATCGGGGCTATGCGACCTGGCCCTCGAGGAACCAGGAGCGTCCACCGACGCCGCCCTCGCGGGTTTCTTCTTCCTGCGATGTTCCCGCGAAGGAGACCCCCCGCTCAGAGGAACCCCGACGCTGCTCGGGGCCAGAGTCCCGAGACGTCGAGGCCTCTGACGAGGTCCGGGCCCGGCCGGACGCGGAGTCAGAAAAGATCCGATCCTTTTGGTGCTGCCGACTCCTCAACGCCTTCGAGGACATTTTGCCACACGGACCACAGATCATCGGGTCATGATCGGGTCCGAGGCAACGGAGGCAGCAGTCATGTGTGTCGGTAAGAGACATAAGTTTCTTACACCGATCACATTTCTTAAACCCGCTGGTAGCCATCGGGGGAAAAAGGGCCCCTTCAAGGTCAAAAGACCGGGCTGCCAGGGAAAAAAGAAAAAAGGCGCGAACGCCAGTCACAAAGGACATAAACCAAAAAAGAAAGAAAGGACTCGATACCGGCGTATCGGTCCGAGCGGGAAAAGGATCCGGCGTCGAACCGGAGAAAAAACAGGGAAAATCAACTTTTTCCTCGGGGAAAAACGAACTACGTCCATCGGGCTCCGCGGAAAAAAGAAGACTGAGCAAGATGGCACCCTTGGGCGGGAAGGGGACCGCGCATGCGCGCTGCAATTCCCAAAGGCTTTCTTTGAAAGCTGGGGAAATGCTCCGCACGAGGGCTCTGTCGGCGCCGACGTCACCCATATGTGAGGACTGACTTCCTGCTTGGTCCTGGAGAATATATGTATCTAAACCCAGGGGCTAGAACTGAGATATCTATTCAAGATCAGTGGCAGTATTCTAGGAGCTGAACCAGACATCTCATGCTTTGTAACAGATAGAGTAAAACCAAGTATATTCCAAATCACAAATACTCTTCTCTCACGGGCCCATTATGGGTACTAAAGGTCTTGGTACAGGCAAACACTGTATCTTCCAAAAACTTTTAAAGCAGCATAATTGAACTGTTTCAGATTTATGAAATGAAAATAGGAATGGAAACATAATGAAGCTATTTGCAAGTGAACCATGAATCATTCATACAATTACACCCTTGGAACTTGTACCATCCTCCTATCCAAGCCAAGCACCAAACCACAGGGAGGTAATATTTTAATGGAAGAATTCTTATATTATCAATAAGGGACATTAATTGTTCAATAATGTAGATAAAAGTGAGGGGGTTATCCAATATTAGTATGCTGCAGGGCTTTTTTGAGGGGGTATGTGCTGGTATGGCTTATTGGTACCTTTTTTCATTGCCTGCTAAAATTGACCCATAGTCCTCATGTATTAACAAAAGAGTCCTGCATATGAGTACCAGCATATTTTTTTCTAGGAAAAATGCACTGGTATGCTCTAACACAAAAGAGCACAAATACCTTGAAGTCAGAGGGATTTGTAAGTCTTCTATTATATTAATAGGATGTGTAAGCAGAAGAGCCTGAGTTAGGTATTCAGGCTCTTGCAGGTGAACTGAAAAACTGGCAATTGTGCTAAAGAGAGTGAAATTGCTCTTATTTTGTTCTTGACAACACTAAGTGGAGCTGGAACTTCCTCCTAACTATATTCCAAACCATGTTCATGCATTATCAATGTGTTAGTATTTTGAATCTGGCACTGTATATTACATATTAAATCTGGAAGCTATTATGGATATCTATTATTAAAAACTTGCTCACATTTATTTGATAAAATTTCCTCTCTATGTTCTCTGGTATCTGTTGAAACAAACAAAAAAAATAAGTCAATTATAAAGACATTTAACTACACACTGTCACAGGACAATGAAACCCTGTTAATACTGGCATTTGGAAAACCACAGACATTATAATGTCACACTGATATTTGTCACACTAGGAAAATAGCAGCTTTCTGTCAAAGATCAAAATTTCATCTCATATACATAAATTCCCATGTACTCTAAGACTATTGAAACTGTAAAATATTTACATTTGAAATGTACTACCGTAGTTACAGCTTGACCTTTACCATTTGTCATTAAATGGGAAGTCAGACTTTCCACTCCCTTCATCATGTGTTAGATAAGATGGACTTCTTTTAAATTATTATGCTCTTAGGAATGTCTTGAATAGAGAGTAATGAGATTCACTTCAGGTTTGCTGAAAGGACACAGAATTATTTTAAACTCTGAATGTGAAAAATGCTTTTTATCAAAGTGTATTTTGGATTTTCCCTCCCAAGTAGGGGCTGAAGAAATTATAGTTCAGTAATAAAACTGCATCACTAAACCCAATGCCTCCATAAAAGTTTGTTCTCCAATTAGTTTTCATTTATTTATAGCACTTGAAATGGCCCATCCAGTCTGCCCAGTAAGGTCATTTTGATTGTAGCTACAATTGTGGTCAATATTATTGGTACCCTTGCATTTTAGGTATGTTGTGTACAATATCTTGAGAAATAATTAGAAATATTAGAACGATATGTCATCATAATATTTTAATAGTATGCTCAAAAGGTATACAACAAAAAAAGATGTCTCTGCAACTTAGATGTAGTAATTTCTGAGCAAAAAAAATATGACCTTGACAGGATTAATAGCACCCTTCACTAAAACATAGTTACTCACCTGTAACAGGTGTTCTCCGGGGACAGCAGGAATCAGTCCTCACATATGGGTAATGTCAGTGCCGACGGAGCACTCACGAAAGCATCCCCCTAGCTTTCAAAGAAAGCCTATGGGAGATACCACCACGCATGCGTGGTCCCCTTCCCGCCCAAGTGTCCCATCTTGCTCAGTCAGATGACATAGCTAAAAGACGGTAAAAAATAAAATATGGTAAAGAAGCAACTCCAAGGGGAGGAGGGAGGGTTGTAAGGACTGATTCCTGCTATCCCCGGAGAACATCCATTACAGGTGAGTAACTATGCTTTCTCTAGGAACAAGCAGGAAGTCCATCCTCACATATGGGACTCCCTAGCTACAGGCTACCGCAAGCCTGTAGGAAAAAAACACGGTCGCCCTCAAGGGGAGCCGTGAACAGCAGCAATAGAGTCTGCAGATACAGACTGCAGTAGGATCTGTGAGTCTGATGGAAACTAGCACTCCGGTAGCCTGAACACAGAAGGGCCGGAGGGTAAGAGTTGCCTAGACTCCGAAAAGATTATGGAGCATGGCCTGGCTGAAGGCACTGTCCCGTCAGGACTCCCTCTCTAGGCAATAAGGAGCTATGAAGGTATGGAGAGAAGACCAGGTGGCAGCCTGGCAGATGTCCAACATCGGGATGGAGCGCAGGTTTGCCATGGCCCTGACACAGTGTGTCATGACACGGCCATCCAGCGAGAGCCCTAAACTCCCCCCATCAGTCCATTTCCAGTCCTATTACAGCCTCCCCATCAGCCCATTTCCAGTCCTAACGCCCCCAGCAGCTCATTTCCAGTCCTATTCCAGCCCCCCCATCAGCCCAATTCCAGTCCTAGCCCCCCCCCCATCAGCTCATTTCCAGTCCTCGCCCAGTCCCCCATCGGCCCATTTCCAGTCCAAGCCCTCCCCCATCGGTCCATATCCTATCCTAGACTCCCCCCTCCCCCCCCAAAGAGCCCTGCAACTGTCTAAGTTGCTGCAGAGGGAGCTGGGGAAGCCCGCGCGAAGCCAGGCTCCCTCTGCACAGCTGCCAACATGAAGAGTGATGTTTTCTCTCATGCTGGTGGCTGTGTTACTGTGAAGTGCGCTGAATGCCAGGAAAGGTTAAAGGCATGTCCCAGCACTCGCGCACTTCACAGTAACACAGCTGCCAGCGTGAGGGAAAACACCACTTTTCACGCTAGCAGCTGTGCAGAGGTGAGCCGGGGCCTCACGTGGGCTTCCCCAGCTCCCCTCTGAAGCCATCCATTGTGTGTGAATGAAGTTTGCGCAGGGCCCTATGCGAACAACATTCTTGCACAATGGACAGGCCGGCCCTGCTGCCTTGAGGTACTGGAGATTCTGCTAATGGGCGGGTCACTACAATTCTGTCACGGAGATAGCCTGTGGCCTGCGTCCACTGGTCCCGAAGGCACCACTGTGCGGCCCTCATGTAGAGGCGGGCATCTGGGGTGATATGGACCATGGAGGCCATGTGTCCAAGTAGGCGCAGCAGGAGCCGAACGGGCATTGAGGGACAGTGTTGTATGTCCAGCGCCAGAGCCTTGAGCTGGGCGGCTCGGTCTCCTGGAAGGAAGGCTTTTGCCTGGAGGGTGTCTAGCCTTGCCCCTATGAATTCCAGCCACTGTGTCGGGAGGAGGTGGGACTCGGGGTAGTTTATTACAAACCCCAGATTTTGCAGGACCTGGATGGTACATGCAGTTGCCTGCTGCACTTCTGAGACTATGCCTCCTATTATGAGTTGATCGTCCAGGTAGGGGAAGACAAGACCCCCTGGAGGCAGAGGAAAGCGGCCACGATGGCCAAGCACTTGATGAAAACCCTTGGGGCGGAAGCCAAGCTGAAGGGCAGCACCCCACCATGAACCTCAGGTATTGCCTGTGGTTGGGGTGAATGAGGATGTGTATGTAGGCATCCTTCAGATCCAAAGAGTATAGCTAATCTCCCTGCTGGAGGTAAGGCAGCAATGTTCCAAGGAAGAGCATCTTGAACTTCTTCCTCACCAGGAATCTGTTCAGATTGCGTAGGTCAAGGATGGGCCTTAGGCCCCCTGTTCATTTTGGTATGAGGAAGTACCTGGAGTAGAACCTCTTGTCCCTGAGCTGGTGGGGAACTGGATCTACCTCTCTGTCCTCAAGAAGACCTGCCAGTTCCTTCATTAAAAGGTTCTGGTGAAGGGGAGACCTGGGAGGCTCTCCTGGAAAAAAAAGGAGGGGGTGTCTGGGCCAGGTGCAGGATGTAGCCCTCCTTGACCACTTGGAGTGCCCAAGAATCTGTGGTGATGACTAGCCACCTTTTGGCACAGTGAATGAGACGTCCCCCTGTGGGCTGCTGACCTTCTTGGGGTGCAGAGGCTATGCCCAAGGAGTCAAAAGCTCCCCTGTAGCTGGGCCGGGGCCAATGCCTGGGGCTTGGGAGCCTTCTGCTTCTGAGGGCCATGCCCATGTCCCTTGGCCTACTGACCCTCCTGGGGACCCAGGGAAGCCTGAAAAGGTGGGTAGTTTCTGTAAGGTGCCCCTTTCCTTGAATAGAAGGGCTTTTTACCCGAGCCCTTTCATCTGGGAGGGGCAGTGGTCTTTTTAAAGAGCCTGGTCCTTGTCATGAACTCAGTCTCCAGCTTTGCAGCCTTGATGGTCATGGGTTTGCCAAAGAGGTTCTCTCCTTGGCAAGATATGTCAACCAATTTTCATTGTTTGAGATCGGATGACTGTAGCCAAGCCTGGTGTCAGGCACCGATGCCCGCCGCCACTTCTTGAGCCCCGACTAGAAGCCATCATAGGCTGCTCAAGACATAAAACTTGGAGCGCTCATGGACGGCTTTGACCAGGTTCTTGAATTGCTGCAGGGGTTCCTCAGAGAGACCAGCTGAGAACCCAGCAAGTTCCTTTGCCAGGTCTCTCAAGTACATGCCCACAGACAGCTGATATGCCTGGATCCGGCCGATGAGCAACGAGCCGTGGTAGTACTTTCTGCCGAGGGCGTCCAGTGTGTGTGCGTCCTTGCTGGGGGCACCAAGGAGTGTGTCTTCTGACTCTTCAGGCACCGCATAGCCGACTCCACCACCATGGAGTTGTGTAGCAGTTGCAACTTGTGGAAGCCCAGGCTCCGGTGGACTCGATACATCGAGTCGAGCCGCTTGCTCACCACCGGCACCGATGCCAGTGTATCCCACATACAGAGCATTAGCTGTTCCAGGATAGGAGGGATGGACACCGTAAGCAATTTCCTCTGAGGGGCTTCGTATTGGAGGATTTCTAGCTCCTCCATCTGAGGGACCACCTCCACTTCCATTGGAAACACTAGGGCCTTGGACATGTCCCTGACAAAAAGTCAAGAAAGCCATGTCCTCGGATGGGGATAGATGTTGGGGCTCCGAGGGAATGTCATGGTGGCGATGGGTGTCCGGCAACTCCTCATCATCCATTTTCCAGTCAGAGTAGTCCGTCAAGGACTCAAGGGAAGGATAACTCACAGGCTCTGGGGCTGATCCCTGCCCACAACCCTCAGAGTCCCCATGGCTGGGGAAGATCTTGGCCGAGGATCGACTCAAGGCTGAAGGACCTCGAGGATCGGGTCGACCTCCGGGGACATCCTCGATGTCAAGGGCCCGCTGCTGGTCCAGGAAGGCAGACAAGCTGTGCTCCAAGGCTACCATTTTAGACTTCAGGTTGAACTGCAAGGGTGCCAATAATTTATTTAACTTCATTTATATACCGCTTTATCATTAAGTCAAAGCGGTATATAATTAACATGAAATTAATGTTGACCTCCATGCAGGTTACTCCCAATGTTTCTATTTAAGGTGGTAGCTAAAGTTGCATGATTATCTCACTGAATTAGTGGCCACTTATCAGCAAAACAAGTCTGACACAGGTAGAACAGGCCTCAGTAAACCAAAAAGGAGAACCAAAAATACAGTGCTCTAGTGTTAAACTCCTTTCACTTATTTTCTCGACCACTTATTGTTTACTATCAATGGGTATGATAAACAACCTTCCCTCCCCAAAATCAAGACTCATCAGGTCTCAGTCTTTGATGTGCCAGAATTAAAAAATAAAATTCATATTAGGAAGGCTGGACTTGTTACACTGGGGCAGCAGGGCCAGTGCTTCTAGTAGGCAGTTGCTTAGAATGCTGACATGAGGGCAGCAAGCAAACATTGTGGCAGTAGCTCAGCCCCCACTCCCTGGCCAACTGAAGGTGCTAAAATGTATCAGTTTCCTGTGCTGCATGAACAAACATCCCAACAGTTCAACTGCCTCCCCTAGTATATGAAAAGTTATAGTAGTTTCCTCACATTGCGGGGCCAATCTTGCAAGACTGACCCCCACTCTGCAGGGGGGTCACGTAGTGGGAGACTGAATTGGAAAGCTTGCTTGTGCTGCATAGGAAAAGGATGTGTTTTTAGCAATTTTCCAACTGGCCATGGAGTTGGGGGCTGAGCAGCAATTTGAAGAAGCCCTGGGCTAAGGAGGGGGCAACTGTGGCCCGGAGAGGGGAGCCACCAGCAGGAAGGTTCTGATTTAGGGCATTTAATATCCTTTTATCGGTCCTGTGTGGCACCGCTACACATAGTTTGAATCTCAAGTTAAACTTCTGCTTTTCAAGTCAGTCAGTGTTATGGATAAAGCAGAGGGAAAAGGAGCTCCGTCCACTGTACAGGAGCAAAACCTACTAATGAGACATATTCAGACACAGGCAGCTGATTCATCTTAGTTCAGAGTACACCACTTTACCCTCACTGTAATCAGAAAAACACCTAAGTTGCTTCTTGCTTGCCCATTTGCCTTCTGGTCTTCTCTGAAATATCAGTGTGAGCATGCTGGCCGTCTTGAGAACAGCGGACTCACTGAATACCAGGCCAGGATTTCAAAAACTGGCCCTGCTGTAGCAGCAAAGCGCAGACAAACCAATAATACCAGGAGTCTGTTCAGAAGGTCCAAATCATTTATTTGTGCACAAGTCTCAAGCACGATCAAATTCAAAATGGCTGAGCAAAGTTTTCTAGCATTACAACAACTTTTATAGATTTCTGTTCCATTCTAGGTATAGAAAAACATTTCATTGGTCCCGGTACTCTCCCGTACCTCCCGTACCTCTTCCATTGGTGCCGGTACTGATAAGTTTATCCAATTATGTTCCTTCAGTGGGCATGGCACCTGCATACCCCCCTTCTAGTCCCAATTACAATGGTCAGTTCATCAACTTGTTACTTTCATACTCTCAAGGCCATAGAGCCAATTTGTGCATGCAGGGGAGCAGGGCTCTGCAACTCATCTGTCAGCACTCCCAATTATATTCCTTGCAGATGTACTTTTCTTATCAGTAACTTTTAAACAGATTTTTCTGTATTTTTCCATCTCTCAATTTTGCTTACCTAAGTTAGTTTAGTTCTCTTACAGAGTTCTATCCTACAATAGCAGCATATTGGGGGATGTGCAATTCCTATGAGCCTCTCCACAGGCTTCATTTACAGGTCAAGCTAGTTAGGCCTGCCTGCTTATGTCAGACACCGTGGATCACAGGCCTGCACCTGCCACATTCCCCCCTTTGATTAATCTCACCCTATTACTTAATAAGGTGTGAGAATTAAATCACCTTTAGAAGAATCACATCATGATTGAAGGATTTCGACTAGGACTGGCCTTATATAAAGCCATTATTTTAGTGGCGGTCTTCCGCTCTACTGTACTATCAATAGTGTTATGAATAGAACGCATACAACATGGGATTAAACATGGTAATAAGAAGATAACAGCAACAAGGATTAGTACTAAAACAATGAAAGTCTTAAATCCTCCCACCCATGAAAAGAGGTTAGCAAACCAGTTAGGGAATTTCAATGAGTGCCAAGTCTGCACTGGCACATAAGCATGTCTTTGCATATCTTTAGCAATTTCTTCAACTACTTGACCCTTATCATCTATTTTTAAACAGCAATTAGTTAAATTCAATTTACCACATACTCCTCCTTCAGCTGCTAACAAATAATCAAGTGCTAAGCGGTTCTGATATATAGCAGTGCGCATCTGAGTACTTTGTCTAGCTAAAAGCGTAAGAGCATGACTAGTTTCATTGGTTATTATCTCAACTACTGCTTGTAAGCGGATAATACGATTAATCATATAGACTGGAGTTCGGTAGCCCCACATACCATCATCATTCCAAGTGGCAGGCCCATAATACTCAATAATTCTTTCTGGTGGCCAATCATCACCTTGCCACTTCTCCCACTTGCCTATCTGTAAGGCTTCTCTTTTCTGTCTTAGTGCTCGTTTGTGTCGGTGGGTAGTGTATACAGGGTATCCTAATTGTTCTCCATGTTCAGTGTTTAAAAGAAAGAAAGAAGGTCTGATGGTTCCTAAGACACATGCTCCTCCCCATTGTGGCGGGAGTTGTGCATACGCTCGGTTTCCACAGATCCAATATAGGCCAGGTGGGGCTTGCCAGGCATGGACTTTGGCAAGGTTAGTCCATAAACCAGCAAGTTCAGGAAATCTGGCTAATGGGTTAGGAGGTTCAGGATGTTTAAGTCCTGACCACCATGACGTCTTCTTGGTTGTGGCATTATAGTACTTCTGGCTAAGACAGACCAGCTGTCCTACCTTTTGGGTGAACTGGGGTCCAGTTCTGGCATAGCAAAGACGTCCAACGATTGAGTGCGCTAACACCCATTCACTAGTAGTCTTGTGTAATTCAGTCTGATTGTAAATCAAAGAATAATTCAATTCTTGGGCTTCCCATGGCCACTGGTCTCCCATTTGGGTTCCGCCACAGAAATAACAATCTGAGATTTTAAGACTAGATACTACTGCTCCGGCTAATTCTAAGAATAAATTCTGAGAGGGATGAGGGATCTCAAACTTATTCACATGCATGGCTTCATAGAAGGTATTATGGATATGATATTTAGATGACTTGTGGGCTTGGGTATTCAATCTAATATGCACAATGGTTCCTGGGTCTATTGCCCCTCCAGCAATACGTAAACCAAACTTGTATCCTTGTTTCCATGCATAGGGGTTGTGTATACGTAAGTGTAAGGGGTTACAAGCATCTTTCTGACATTTATCATTTGTGGTTGGCTTGGTTAAAGTGGCCATTCGTTTATCTATCTTCTCGTCAACTATACCATCATTCCAGGTAGCATAAAAAACACATCCCCAATACGGGCAATAGTAATCTGCTGCTGGTGCAGTACTATAGCCTGATCCCGTTTTACCTGTACACTTCCACCATCCTGTGGCACCCTCCGGCCACATGTACTTATGGTCATTTCGATACGCTTTCTCCCAAGTACCACAGGTGGAATAACTATCTCTGTTAATGGCATTACATGCATCAAAATTCAAAACAGCAGGTTTAGTAATGTCCTTAAATGGTGGTGTAGCAGCTATTATAGGTCCATCTGCATCCTTCCATCGTATTTCCAACGTGTAATAGGATGGATTCTGATGCGGATTATAGCATGCTCTAATTGTGCCATAAGCGCAAACATTTAGTTCAGTGGTGTTATAAATACACCGAGTCACTTTTCCCTTGCAGGTGTAGTAAGAATGGTAAATCAAAGTCTGAGTTACTTTCAGTCCAGTTCGAGTAGAAGTAATGCAAGCAGTGCATGGAGGTAAAGCATAAGTCAGTTCAAAACCTCCAAAGAAGGCAACCAGGGCAAAGCAAAGACAAAGATACATGTTGATGTTGATTGGAGTTCTTCTGAATCCTCAGCTTGCTGATCTTGATCACGACGTTCTCTTTCTTCGTCCCGTTTGCTAATGAAGCAATTTAACGGGTGCTGAGTGTTGATTGAAGATCCTCAAGTTGTCCAGTACACATTAACCAACTTATTAGCAATTCAGTTGGCTTGTGAAATCTGGCTAGTCAATGTAGTATCAAAGTAGTGTGCAGTATCACGCACAGATTGAGTTCGTTGAAACAAAACTGTTGCTGCATGGAAAACAGCAATCCTCTTCGAAAGACTTGGCTACTGCAAGGCACGGTGATAAAGTGTCTAAGCTGCTGGTTGTCGTCTCAGAGTAACTCGCAAGGGTGCATCAAGATGCTGCTCTGCTGTCCACTGCTCAGGTTCAGGATCAGCGGCGGGCTTGACTCTGCTGTGGTGGATCCAGGCGTCGATCTCGGCTACCTTTACTGCAGTTGGGGTAGACAGGATGACGGTGTACGGTCCCTTCCAATGGGGTTCCAACGGTGTCTTCTTCCAATCTTTGATCCACACCGAGGTACCAGGCTGATAGGGATGCAAGGGTTCCGTCAAGTTGATAGGCAACTGGTCTTGGATCCACGCATGGAGAGTCTGCAGAACAAAACTAAGAGCTAGGAGTTCTTGTCTGGTTACTTCTGAACCAATCTGGGCTAAACTTCCTTTAATTCCCTGCACTATTGGTGGGGGTTTACCATACAAGACTTCAAAAGGGGAAAATCCTGTTGACTTTACAGGAGCTGAGCGTATTCTGAGTAAAGCTATTGGGAGCACTTGGGGCCACTTCAAGTGTGTCTCCTGGCAAAGCTTGGACATTTGGGCTTTTAGGGTACGATTCATTCGCTCAACTTTCCCTGAACTCTGGGGTCTGTATGCAGTGTGGAGTTTCCATTGTATCTGCAAAGCTTTTGCTAACTGTTGAGTAACCTGGGAGACAAATGAAGGTCCATTGTCTGACCCTATTACTGCTGGAATTCTGAACCTAGGGACAATCTCTCTCATTAAAACTTTGGTGACTTCTCGGGCTTTCTCAGTTCTGGTTGGGAAGGCTTCTACCCACCCAGAGAAAGTACAAACTAATACTAATAGGTAATGGTATCCATTGGCTCTTGGCATTTCGGTAAAATCAACTTGGAGGTTGTGCATGGGAGTTACACCTCCTGACTGAACTCGGGGTGCCGTTATAAGGCCTTGCTTGGCATTATTTTTGGCACAGGTTAGACATTGACGTGCTACTGAAGCTGATATGGTTGTTATCAGAGGGATATATAAATGTGGTCTGAGTGCTTTCTCCATAGCACTTTTTCCATAGTGGGTCGCTTCGTGGAAAGCTTTGACAAAAGATGGTCCTAACAGTTCAGGAATTACTATGCGTCCAGGGGGTTGACTGCCCTCTTCTGGTGGCAGCTCAATCCATCCATCTTTCAGTACTCCATCTTCTTTGTTACAGTAGTAATCCAATTCTTTGGTGGTATATTGTGGTGTCCACAAATTCAGAGGTACTGGAAACAATGCTGCTTGGCATAGCTTGTGGGGTAATCTGTCCTGTCATAGCTGCTTGTCGTGCTGAGGCATCTGCAAATCTATTTCCTCGGGCAACTTCTCCTTTTCCGGCTTGATGTCCTCTACAATGCATGACAGCTACACGTGTTGGGGCCCAAACTGCATCAAGTAACATCAATATCTCGGGACCATATTTGACTGATTTTCCTCCGGATGTGATGAGTCCTCGTTCTTTATAGAGGGCTCCATGGGCATGTAGAGTAGTGAAGGCATATTTGGAATCTGTATATACATTTAGCACAAGTTTTTCTCCTAACAATAATGCTCTGGTGAGTGCTATCAATTCGGCTTTCTGGGCTGATGTGCCTGAGGCTAGAGCTGATGATTCGACTACTTCGTGTTGAGTGACGACTGCATATCCGGCACAGCGTCGTCCATCGAGGATGAGACTGCTCCCATCAACATAATAGATTTGGTCAGGCTTGTCTATGGGCACATCTGTCAAGTCGGGTCGACTGGAGAACACAGTTTCCATGACTTCGATACAGTCATGTTCTGGGAGTTCTTCACTGATAGGTATCAAGGTAGCTGGGTTCAAGGCATGACTCACTTCGAGTTGTATCTGTGGGTTTTCACATAACATGCTCTGGTATTTCAACATTCGGGAATTGGTGAGCCAATAATTTGCTTTTTGTTCCATAAGGGCAAGGACTGCATGTGGCACAGTGACTCGTATGTTCTGTCCTAGTGTGAGTTTGTCTGCTTCACTCACTAGTAGTGCTGTAGCTGCAACTGCTCTCAGGCATGGTGGCCATCCTTTGGCCACAGGGTCCAATTGTTTCGATAGGTATGCTACAGGTCGCTCCCAATTTCTGAGTCAACATGCCTAAGGCATTTCCCTGTGCTTCATGTACAAACAAGTGAAAAGGCTTGTGGACATCTGGTAGTCCAAGTGCTGGTGATGACATCAATTCTTCCTTTAACTTCTTGAAGGCTGTATCCTGCTCAAGTCCCCACTCCAGTGGCGACTTTTCTTCTCCTTTTGTGGCTTCATACAGTGGTTTGGCAATTTGGGCGAAGTTGGGTATCCAGATTCGGCAATATCCTGCCGCTCCCAGAAAGGCTCTGACTTGCTTTCTGGTTGTTGGGGTTGGAATTCTACATACTGCTTCTTTTCTTTCTCTGCCTAATCTTCGGCTTCCTTGGGTTATACGAAAGCCCAAGTATTTCACTTCTTTTTGGCATAGCTGTGCTTTTGCTCTGGAAACTTTGTATCCAGCTTCATCTAGTAACTGCAAGAGATCTTTGGTGGCTAATATACATTCACTTTCTGATATGGCAGCTATCAGCAGATCGTCCACGTATTGGAGAAGCACTCTCTTCCCCGGGGCCACTGGATAGCTTGAAAAGTCTTGATTCAGTGCAGCACTAAAGATGGTAGGCAAATTTTTGAATCCTTGGGGTAATCTTGTCCAGGTGAGTTGGCCCCCTCTTCCAGAGATGGGGTCCTGCCATTCAAATGCAAACAATATTTGACTTACAGGGGCTAATCTTATGCAAAAGAATGCATCTTTTAAATCCAGTACAGTGAAATGGGTAGCTTCAGCAGGTATCAGTCCTAGAAGAGTGTAAGGATTGGGTACAACTGGATGTATAGTTTCAACTGCATCATTTACTCTCCTTAAGTCTTGTACTGGGCGGTAATCCTCCGTCCCAGGTTTCTTTACTGGCAAAAGTGGAGTGTTCCATGGGGATTGACATACTTTTAGTAGGCCATATTCGAGCAATCTTTGCAAGTGGCGATGAATGCCTTCAATTGCGGCTCTTGGGAGAGGGTACTGTTTGACATGTACTGGTGTAGCACTAGGCTTGAGGGTTACAATCACTGGAGCTATGTGCTTGGCTAGGCCTGGGGGACTGCCTTCTGCCCATACTCCAGGTGGTGCATGGATGTTCTTTAAAGTTTGTTCAAAATAGGTGTCTTGGATGGAGTCATCAATGTAATACCTCCATTCTTCTTCTCGGGGAACTGTCAGCAGCATTATTCCTGCTGGTTTGGCTTGGGAATTTACTGTCATTTGCATTTCTCCTTCTTCAGAGAAAGATATTTGTGCTTGGAGTTTGGCTAACATATCTCGTCCCAGTAGTGGCACTGGACATTCGGGCATGTAAAGGAATTGATGAGTTATTTGCTGTCCTCCTAGACTGCATATATGATTTTGAAGAAAAGATTTTGTAGCTTTGACACCAGTTGCTCCTATAATGGTGACTGCTTTTGTAGAAAATGGGGCTATCTTTTTGTCTATTACTGAATGCTGTGCTCCAGTATCAACCATAAAGTCCATAACTTGGTCTCCTATTTGTATTCCGACCATAGGCTCCTGGAGACCTAAAGCAAACTTGGAGCCCGGTCTGTCCTAATCCACGTCATTTTCATCTTGGATCGTTGTGGCCAATGCTTGAATGGCTCCTCCTCTTTCTCGCTGGAATTGTTCTCGATTGGCTCCTCCGCGGTTTCGGGGATAACCTCGTCTTTCTTCTCGCCACTGATGATTGCTGTCGTCATCTTGCTGGGCGTCTTCGAGTTGCGGGCACGTATCTCTCCAATGTCCTTCTTCTCTACAGTAGGCGCATTGGTTCACGCCTAGCTTCTGGGTCCGGCCTCCGCCTTGACCCCGCCCTCTTCCTCTGCTCCGTCGACTAGGGACACCTCCCCTTTTCTGTTCAACTATGGCCGCAGCCAAAAAATCAGCTTTCTTCTTCATCTTTCTATCACATTCTCTCTGTCTTTCATTATCACGATTCACATACACTTTATGAGCGACTTCCAGTAACTGCGTTGCATTCATGCCCGCAAACCCTTCTAATTTCTGTAATTTACGTCTGATGTCTGGTTGAGACTGGTTTACAAAAGCAGAATTCACCATACATAAACTTCCTGGTGCCTCGGGATCATAGGGGGTATACATTCTGTATGCTTCAGTTAGTCTTTCATGAAAATCTGCTGGGCTCTCATCTACACCTTGGATAACTCCTGCAACTTTGGAAAGGTTCATAGCTTTTTGGCCCCCCCTTTTCAGGCCTTGTAAAAAGCCTTGGCGAAAACGGGCTAGGGCTGTGGATCCTTCCTCTGTATTTGGATCCCAATGGGGGTCTTCATTCGGGAATTCTCTCTGGGCCGCTTCCCGATAGTCTATTCTGCTCAGTCCCTGTCCCGGAGCTACAGGGTTATCTGCCATCCACTCAATAGCTGCTTTTCTAATTCGTGCTCGCTCCTCTGTCGTGAATAGGGTGGACAGGAGCTGGCGGCAATCTGCCCAGGTGGGTTGATGGGTTTCCATTAGAGTAGTTACTAATTCTGTAAGTTCCTGGGGCTTGCTAGTATAGGAGGCATAATGCGACCTCCAATTTAACAAATCAGTTGTAGAGAAAGGGATATACACATAAGTTAAGGGTCCCGCTACCACCTCCTCATTATCGTTCTTTATAGGCACTCCCGGGACTTGCCGTAAAGGCAGCATTTTGGCGGTAGCTGTTTTGTGGGATCTAAGGGCTGTTTTCTTAACTATCTTTCCAGAGATTACTTTCTTTTTCTCTGCGGGTTTCACTTTGGGTGTACATTTTGCTGGCCCGCTGGCACTAGCAGTCACTTGTACGCTATCATCATCACTCGGGGCATTTTCACTTTCTTCCTCCTCTACCTCTGCTTCTGACTCGCTTTTTATAATATCATCTTCTTCAACTAATTCCTCTTTCTGCCCTCCGGGAGGGGGTTCAGGGGTTGGGTCCCGCTCCGGCTGTCTCTGGGGCTCTGGGGCAGGACGCCGGGCTACTCTTATCGGACCTGGGGTTTGAGGCTGTCTGGGAATTATCTCTGGGGAATCAGGATCTACCAGGATGGGCTTCTTCCTGGACTTCTTATCCTGCTCTTTCATTCTAGGCTGTTCCGTTTTCTGTCTAGAATCTGTTTTGGCTAACATTATTCTGCACTGTTCCTCATAACAGCGCTGAGCCCAGAGGGGCGGATCTTCACAAATACTTAACCAGGAATCTATATAGGGGTACTGATCGGGGTGCGCTATCCGCACTCTACGGTGTACTAACTGAATAATCTCTACATTGAACGTTCCCTCTCGGGGCCAGGTGGGGTCTAGATCGGGCCACTCCCTAGTACACAAAATCTGCAAACGGGCTGCTGTCATTTTAATACCATAATCTCCAGAATATCCCTCTTTAAAATGTGCGATCATACATTCTAATGGAGTGTTTCTAGTAGACCCCGCCCCTCCCATTTCGATGTGTGCGCGCAACAACAGACAGAAGGGAAAAGGAGGGCGGACCGTGGGTAAGGGGTCCTCACGGCCCTGGAAACGTATAAGGAGAACAAATAACAAGACAAGACGACAATCGCTTCCCCCTTTTCGCGACCTGAACGCGGTCGCCCGGTCAGGAAATGCGCTACTCAGGGGTCCGCCTTCACTTGGTCCGTGCTGCCAGACCTCTCATTCACACTTCAGTCACACAATCATGCTAGCAACGTATCCCAGAATGCATTCGTTTCTATCTATTCTGACTAGTCTTTTTCCCAATTACAAAAAGGCTGGGGGTTTCACCCGGTGAATTCCCATGCGGGGTTACTCGGCCCTTCCTTGAGAGGTGATCATGCTCTCTTACCAATTCCCAATATCTCGAGATTACAAATTCCAAATTCCAAGTTCTAATGGCAGTACTGCTCTTTCTATTTCTGTCTAGACACCAAATCAAAACTATACTCACCGGATCCGGTCCTCAAACTTCCCAAGCAGGCGCATGAGTTGGACCTCGGACTCCCCTCACTCGGGTTCGAGGCGTTGGCTCCAGCCGGGCCCGGCACCCGCCGAGGTCCGACCAGCTCCCTCCGATACAAGGGACCGGCGGCGCCAGGGAGCAGCCCTCGTCGGAAGGGCGCGATCCCGGCAGGACCAAGCCTATAGAGGCGGAAAGTCG
This sequence comes from Ichthyophis bannanicus, assembly GCA_033557465.1. Lineage (NCBI taxonomy): Eukaryota > Metazoa > Chordata > Amphibia > Gymnophiona > Ichthyophiidae > Ichthyophis > Ichthyophis bannanicus. Next base: position 97,636,650 of record CM066040.1, on the reverse strand, counting down.
TGGTATATTGCCCTATATACACTTTGATTCCACAACTTCCCGGCCAATGCACCAAGAATATGTAGCAGCAAAGCGCAGACAAACCAATAATACCAGGAGTCTGTTCAGAAGGTCCAAATCATTTATTTGTGCACAAGTCTCAAGCACGATCAAATTCAAAATGGCTGAGCAAAGTTTTCTAGCATTACAACAACTTTTATAGATTTCTGTTCCATTCTAGGTATAGAAAAACATTTCATTGGTCCCGGTACTCTCCCGTACCTCTTCCATTGGTGCCGGTACTGATAAGTTTATCCAATTATGTTCCTTCAGTGGGCATGGCACCTGCATACCCCCCTTCTAGTCCCAATTACAATGGTCAGTTCATCAACTTGTTACTTTCATACTCTCAAGGCCATAGAGCCAATTTGTGCATGCAGGGGAGCAGGGCTCTGCAACTCATCTGTCAGCACTCCCAATTATATTCCTTGCAGATGTACTTTTCTTATCAGTAACTTTTAAACAGATTTTTTTGTATTTTTCCATCTCTCAATTTTGCTTACCTAAGTTAGTTTAGTTCTCTTACAGAGTTCTATCCTACAATAGCAGCATATTGGGGGATGTGCAATTCCTATGAGCCTCTCCACAGGCTTCATTTACAGGTCAAGCTAGTTAGGCCTGCCTGCTTATGTCAGACACCGTGGATCACAGGCCTGCACCTGCCACACTGCCTTGTTCAGATGACTTGTTAGGGCCAGGACAGAAACTAGGGAGAAGGCCCCAAAACCTGCTCATCCACTATGCGTTCTTCAGATGCATGTGGCAGGTTTGGGGTTCCTTGTGACAGGGAGACCAGGGCAAGTGCCCTAATAGGCTGGTGTTGGGGGGACAGGCTAACAACAAAGTGTATCTGGGAGGTTGCAGAGTAGGAACCAAGTCACTAGCCTGTGGTAGGCTCAGGCCTATGATCCATGCTGATTGAACTAAGCAGGCAGGCCCGAGTAGCTTGACCTGTAAATGAAGCTTATGGTTAGGTCCAGAGGAATGGAAAACCCCCCCAATATTGCCTCCATAGAATTGAAACTTAGCTTAACTGAACATAGCTAAGCAGAAACGAAACTTAGAAAGGACAGAAAAACAGCTTTAATTGATACTGATAAGACTGTGTGAAGCTTCTATGGAATTAATTAACTCTGTTGAGAGAAAGGTTACAGTGCCCTGCTTTCCCACATATTCCAGCTGGTTAGCGACCTTGGAGGAGAAAAGTATCAAAGTTGTAGAACTGACCATTGTAATTGGGACTGTAAGGGGGGGAAGCAGGTGCTGAGCCCAGTCAAGGGCCCTCAGTGGATAGCTACGTAACGGTACCGGGACCAATAGATGGTGAAAGAAGAGTTACCGGAACCAATGAAAAGTTTGCCTATGTCCAGAATGGGAAAGAACAGTATAAAAGTTGTTGTTTTACTAACAGCCATGGCTCAGCCATTTTGAATGTGATTCTGCTTGTCTTGTGCACAAATAAATGATTTGGACCTTCTGAACAGACTCCTGGTATTATTGGATTGTTTGTGCTCTGCCGCTACATATTCTTGGTGCATTGGCCGGGAACGTGTGGTGAGTAGAGGGTATACGAGCTGATATACCGCGACTTTCCGCCTCTATAGGCTTGGTCCTGCCGGGCTCGTGCCCTTCCGACGTGGGCTCGGCTCCCAGGCGCCACCGGTCCAGTTGCAACGGAGGGAGCTGGGCCAGGCCTCGGCAGGTGCTGGACCCGGTCGGAGCCAACACCTCGAACCCGTGAGGGGAGTCCGAGGTCCAACTCATGCGCTTGCTTGGGAACGGGGATCGGATCCGGTGAGTATAGTGTTTGGAATGTCTGGACAGATGAGTCAGAACTGCAGTCTGTAACTTGGAACTAGTAACTGGCCACTTGTAACTTGGAATCTTGGAACTTGGTATTTGGTAAGAGAGCTTGATCACCTCTCAAGACGGTCCGACTAACCCTGCATAGTGTATGCGCGGGGTGAAACTATCGTCTTTTTGATTTTGACTTAGATTTTGAAATTTGATATAGCCTAGTCAGAAGAGACAGGATTGGGCTGTTTTTGGGATACGTTGCTAGCATGATTGTGTGAATGAAGTGTGAGTGAGAGGTCTGGCAGCATGGACCAAGCGAAGGCAGACTCCTGAGTAACGCAGTTCCTGACCGGGCGACCGCGTTCAGGTCGTATAAAGGAGGAAGCGACCGTCATCTTGTCTTGTTATTTGTTCCCCTTAAATGTTTCTAGGGCCGTGAGGACCCCTTACCCACGGTCCGCCCTCCTTTTCCCTTCTGTCTGTTGTTGCGCGCACACATCGATATGGGAGGGGCGGGGTCTACCAGGCACACTCCGTTAGAATGTATGATTAAGCATTTTAATAAAGGATATTCAGGAGATTATGGAGTCAAAATGACTGCGACACGATTGCAAGTTTTGTGTACTAGGGAGTGGCCTGCATTAGATCCTATGTGGCCCCGAGAGGGAACCTTTACCATAGGAATTATTCAGTCAGTTCACCAGAAGGTGCGAGTAGCGCACCCCGACCAGTATCCTTATATAGATTCCTGGTTAAGTATTTGTGAGAGCCCACCCCCTTGGGCACAGCGCTGTTATGAAGAACAGTGCAGAATAATGTTAGCATTAACAGACCAGACCCAGAAGACAGGGACAGTTGAGAAACCTAGTCAGAAACCTGTTCTTGTAGATCCTGAGTCCCCGGGAGTTGTAACTAGACAGCCCCGGGCCCAGCACCCAGTGAAAGTACCTCCGCGTCCTGCGGCAGCACCGCGGAGACAGCGAGACCCATCTCCGGACCCACCACCAGAAGGGCAGATAGATGATCCCCCTCTTGATGAGGATATTGACTCGCCTGAGACTGAGGAGAAGGCTGAGTCAGAGCAAGAAGAAGAGGAAGTGTCCTCTCAGGGCGAGGCTGATAGCGTAAAGTCAACTGTCAGTGCAAGCTCATCTGTAACAAGCGAAGCGTCCCAGACTAAGCGCACTGTGAGACAGAAAGCCCCTGTCAAGAAACTTTCTATTAAGCTACAGAAAGCTCCTGTCAAGAAACTGATGCCACTACGGCAGGTCCCGGGAATGCCCGTCAGAAATGAGGAGGACCAGATAGTGGCGGGACCCCTAAGTCTAGTATATGTACCTTTCTCCACTACTGATTTGCTGAACTGGAAATTGCATTATGCTTCCTACACTGACAAGCCCCAAGAGTTAACAGAATTAATGCATATTATTATGGAGACCCACCAACCCACTTGGTCAGATTGCCGTCAGCTCCAGTCTACTTTATTTACTACTGAGGAGCGGACACGAATTAAGCGAGCAGCTATTGATTGGCTAGCAGACAATCCCCTGGCAGAGGGAGGAGATGGAGCAGGAATAGACAATCGCGAAGCAGCTAAAAGAGAATTCCCTAATGAAGACCCCCAGTGGGATCCGAATACCGATAGAGGATCCAGAGCTTTATCACGGTTTTGCCAAGGCCTTATGCAAGGTCTGCGAAAGGGGGGTCAGAAAGCCATGAATCTCTCTAAAGTGACTGAAGTCCCAGCAGTATTCTATGAAAGATTATCTGAAGCGTACAGGATGTATACTCCCTATGACCCAGATGCACCAGGAAGCTTATGCATGGTGAATGCTGCTTTTGTAAACCAGTCACAACCAGACATTAGACGTAAACTACAGAAATTAGAAAGGTTTGCGGGCATGAATGCAACTCAGTTACTGGAAGTCGCTCATAAAGTGTTTGTGAATCGTGATAATGAAAGACAGAAAGAAAGTGATTGAAAGATGAAGAAGAAAGCTGATTTTTTGGCTGCGGCCATAGTTGAACAGAGAAGGGGAGGTGTCCCTAGTCGAAGGAGCAGAGGAAGAGGGCGGGGCCGAGGAGACAACCGGCCCCCACTAGGCGCGAACCAATGCGCTTACTGCAGGGAAGAAGGACATTGGAGAAATGCATGCCTGCGACTCGAAGATGCCTCTCAGGATGAAGGGGAGAACACCCCTTGGAGAGAAAGAGAGAGAGGCCGACCCCAGAACCGCAGAGGAACCAATCGAGAACATTTTCAACGAGAACGAGCGGAGGCCATACAGGGAGTTGCAGCCGCAACGGCCTCTGATTTAGATGAAGCAGATTAGGACAGACCGGGCTCCGAATTCGCTTTAGGTCTCCAGGAGCCTATGGTCAGTATACAAATAGGAGACCAATTCATGGACTTTATGGTTGATACTGGAGCAGAACATTCTGTAGTAAATAAGCAAATAGCCCCTTTTTCTACAAGAGCAGTCACCATTGTGGGAGCAACTGGTACCAAAGCCACTAAGCCTTTTCTTCAAAACCGCATATATAATTTAGGAGGACAGCAAATAACGCACCAATTCCTTTACATGCCCGAGTGCCCAGTGCCACTACTGGGACGAGATATGCTAGCCAAACTGCAGGCCCAAATATCCTTTACTGAGAAAGGAGAAATGCAAATGACAGTAAATTCAAAACCTGCGGGACTGATGGTGCTTACTGTTCCCCGAGAAGAAGAGTGGAGATATTATGGTACAGAACCAATCCTTGACACCAATGTTGAACATACTCTAAAGAGCATTGTAGCCCCTCCTGGAGTATGGGCAAAGGGCAACCCACCAGGCCTAGCCAAACATATAGCTCCAATAATTGTAAACCTCAAGCCTAGTGCAGAACCAGTACATGTCAAACAATACCCACTCCCAAGAGCAGCAATTGAAGGCATCCACCGCCACTTGTTGAGACTACTGGAGTATGGCCTCCTTAAAGTATGTCAGTCACCATGGAACACTCCTCTCTTGCCAGTGAAGAAGCCTGGGACAGGTGACTACCGCCCAGTGCAAGACCTAAGGAGAGTGAATGAAGCAGTTGAAACCATACATCCAGTTGTGCCAAATCCTTATACACTCTTAGGACTGATTCCTGCTGAAGCTACCCACTTTACTGTTTTGGATTTGAAGGATGCATTCTTTTGCATAAGATTAGCCCCAATTAGCCAATTGCTGTTTGCCTTTGAATGGCAGGACCCTGTCTCAGGAAGACGGGGCCAACTTACTTGGACACGATTGCCTCAAGGATTCAAGAACTCGCCCACTATTTTTAGTGCTGCACTAAACCAAGATCTTTCAAGCTACCCTGTGGCCCCTGGAAAAAGAGTACTTCTCCAATATGTGGATGATCTACTGGTAGCTGCCATATCGGAAAGTGAATGTATACAAGCCACTAATGACCTCTTGCAACTATTGGATGAAGCTGGATACAAAGTTTCCAGAGCAAAAGCACAGCTATGCCAGAAAGAAGTAAAATATTTGGGCTTCCGCCTGACCAAAGGAAGCCGACAATTAGGACGAGAAAGGAAAGAAGCCATATGCAGTATCCCAACTCCAACTACCAGAAAGCAAGTCAGAGCCTTTCTGGGAGCAGCAGGGTACTGCCGAATATGGATACTTAACTTTGCTCAGATTGCTAAACCACTATATGAAGCCACCAAAGGAGAAGAGAAGTCGCCACTAGAGTGGGGACCTGAGCAAGACGCAGCTTTCAAAACCATGAAGGAAGAATTGATGTCGTCACCAGCACTTGGATTACCAGATGTCCACAAGCCTTTCCATTTATTTGTACATGAAATGCAAGGGAACGCTCTAGGCATGTTGACTCAGAAATTAGGGCATTGGGAGCGACCCGTAGCATACGTATCGAAACAATTGGACACTGTAGCCAAAGGATGGCCACCATGTTTGAGGGCTGTTGCAGCTACAGCGTTATTAGTGAGTGAAGCAGGCAAACTCACCTTAGGACAGCATCTACGCGTCACAGTACCACATGCAGTACTTGCCCTCATGGAACAAAAAGCAAATCATTGGCTCACCAATTCTCGAATGCTGAAATACCAGAGCATGTTATGTGAGAATCCGCAAATACAATTGGAAGTGAGCCATGCCTTGAACCCAGCCACATTGATACCAATCAGCAGAGGCCCTCCAGAGCATGACTGTATAGAAGTCATGGATACCGTATTTTCAAGTCGACCTGATCTGACTGATGTGCCCCTAGAGAATCCTGACCAGACCTATTTCGTGGATGGAAGCAGCCTCATCATTAATGGACGACGCTGTGCCGGGTACGCAGTGGTCACCCGAGAGAAAGTCGTTGAATCATCAGCTCTTGCATCAGGCACATCAGCCCAGAAAGCAGAATTGATAGCACTCACCAGAGCACTAGTATTGGGTGCAGGACTTCAGTTGAACGTATACACGGACTCAAAATATGCCTTCACCACTTTGCACGCACATGGAGCTCTCTACAAAGAACGAGGGCTCATCACCTCGGGAGGCAAATCAGTCAAATACGGCCCAGAAATATTGATGCTACTAGATGCAGTATGGGCCCCCACACGTGTTGCTGTCATGCACTGTCGAGGACACCAAACAGGAAAAGGAGAAGTTGCCCAGGGAAACAGATTTGCTGATGCCTCAGCACGCAAAGCAGCCATGACAGGTGTGACAAGGCAGAGGTTGCAGAACCTAAAAATAGGGGTTTAAAACACTTTTTGTCCTCAGAAGCTGTCAGTAAACCAGGTCAGGAAAGGGTTAAGGATTCAGCCCTGAAAGCTGCTTTGCACAGGAAAGCAGGAAGAGAGCCACACCCTAGCTTCAGGCAAACCCAGGGAGCTGACGTGGGAGGAAAAGGGGCGGAGTCACACCTGATAGGGCAGCCCTGTTCACATAACCAGGAAGCAACTGTTAGTCAGATAGAACGGGCAAGAGCACGAGAACAGGAACTCGAACAAGGAAGAGAGAGAGAACACTACGTGGAGTTCCATGAGCAGCAAGGAGAAAGAGAGCAGTTCCAGGAAGGTCCAGGAGAGTCAGATCCAGGAAGAGATCTGGGGACCAGGAGAAGCAAAGCCAAGAGCAACCGGTACCCGGTTGGCACAAGGTGCTTGGGGAGTTGCTGGCCAGACTGCAGAGAGACAGCCAGGTCTCAGGAGTGCCGTCTGGAAAAGCTTCCAGGAAGGAATTACCGTGAGCTGCACAGCAAACAAAAACAGGTCAGAGACTATTTTAAACCTCAGGGGAAAAGGTCAGATACCTTGCCTGGAAGGGATAGGAGTAGTTCTCTGGAATCTTCTCTCAAAGCCAGAATTATAAAGGAGAGATTGGGAAGAGAGAAAGTCCCATTCAAAAGACTGCAAAAGTTTGCATACTACAGAGAACGTGACAGGAGCTCTAGCTCTGAGTATAGCCCAGGTGCCTTTCAGCAAGTTACTAATTGCAGGCAGCACAGACACGGGCAAGAGTTAGACTCTGAAGAGCACGCTGTGTTAAAAGAACTAGTGAAGCAGTATCAAGGGAAATATTTGCCTCTCAACCAGAAAGCATATACTAGGCAGACCAGAAGGAAGGTGAGCCCTTTTTGTGATATTTTAAAAGGTGCTGGTGATTTGGAATCCTTACAGGGGCCTAGATATTTTAGAGATAACAAACGGAAGCAGCTTAAAGCACTAATTAAGCAGTGTCAGTCTGTAGACTCCCTTAACCCAGGTCTTAAGGACATATCAGACCCAGAGAGCGTAGTTACTCACCTGTAACAGGTGTTCTCCAGGAGCAGCAGGAATCAGTCCTCACATATGGGTGACGTCGGCGCCGACGGAGCCCTCGCGGAGCAATTTTCCCCAGCTTTCAAAGAAAGCCTTTGGGAATTGCAGCGCGCATGCGCGGTCGCCTTCCCGCCCAAGGGTGCCATCTTAGCCAGTCAGATGACATAGCTAAAAAGACAGCATAAAAATTTGCAAAAAAACCTAAAGCAGATGATTGCAACTCCAAGGGGAGGAGGGAGGGTTGTGAGGACTGATTCCTGCTGCTCCTGGAGAACACCTGTTACAGGTGAGTAACTACGCTTTCTCCAGGACCAAGCAGGAAGTCAGTCCTCACATATGGGACTCCCAAGCTTAAGGCTACCGGAGACCCTAAGCACAAAAATGAGCTCCCTCTAGCTCAGCAGCACAGAATGAAGGAATCTTCGCTGAATTATTACCCACCGGTAGCCCACATCCGGGATGGAGGGTAGGAGTTGCTCAAACCTCAAAGAGATTACGGAGGACTGCCTGTCCGAAAGCACTGTCCCTGCGGGACTCCCTCTCGAGACAGTAATGGACCGCAAAAGTCTGGCTCGAAGACCAAGTAGCGGCCCGGCAGATGTCTGCCAGCGGAACAGAGCGGAGGTAAGCCACTGACGTAGCCTTTGCCCGAATGCAATGAGCCGTGACTCGACCTTCCAAGGAGAGTCCGGCTGCCCCATAAGCCCAAGTGATACAGTCCGCAACCCAGATGGACAGAGTACGCTTGGAGACCGGGAGCCCCAATTTATTGGGGTCAAAAGACACAAAAAGCTGAGCAGCTTTACGGTGCTCCCGCGTACGGTCAAGGTAGAAGTTCAACGCCCTTCTACAGTCCAGGGTATGGAGGACCGTCTCAGCTCGGCTGGAGTGTGGTCTGGCAAAGAAGGTCGGAAGTACCACCTCCTGATTGATGTGAAAAGGGGAGACCACTTTTGGAAGAAATTTTGGGTGAGTCCGTAGGACTACCCTATTTTTGTAGAACCGAGTGTAAGGGGGATCAGACACGAGGGCCTGCAATTCACTTACGCGTCTAGCGGAAGTGAGGGCTATCAAGAACAATGTTTTCCAAGAAAGAAAACGGAGAGAACAGGTAGCCATAGGTTCAAAAGGCGGACAGGTGATCCGCTGTAAAACCACATTCAGGTCCCAGTCAGGCGCTGGCGGGCGCAGAGGTGGTTTAAGCAGAAGGAGACCTCGGAGAAACCTCGCTACAAGAGGGTCGTTGGAAAGAGGTCTGCCGTCCACAGGGCACATGATGTGCTGAAAGGGCACTGAGGTGAACTTTGACGGAGTTGGACTTAAGTCCCAGATTAGAGAGGTATAGCAAGTACTGCAGGATCACCGACACCGGGCAGGAGAAGGGATCCTGAGACTGTTGGGCACACCAAATGGAAAAGCGACGCCATTTAAGGGCGTAGCATTTGCGGGTAGAAGGTCGCCGAGAAGCTAGGACGACCTCTTCCACCTCTGCCGACAGGAGAAGGGGAGCAAGGACTACCCTCTCAGCAGCCAGGCCATTAGATTGAGAGATCTGAGGTTGGGGTGCAGCAGAGACCCCTGATCCTGAGTGAGGAGATCCGGTTGTAACCCCAGAGGGAATGGATCCTCTACCGCTAATTGCAGCAGGAGTGGAAACCACGGCTGTCTGGGCCAGCGAGGGGCCACCAGGATCATGAAGGCTTTGTCTCGGAGAACCTTGAAAAGAGTCCGGGAGACTAGCGGGATGGGAGGGAAAGCGTACAGAAGGCTCTCCGACCATGAGAGTAGAAAAGCGTCTGCCGCAACTCGAAGGGGATGTGGCTGACGGGAGCAGAAGCGAGGAAGTTGCCGGTTGAGAGGGCTGGCAAAGAGATCCATCGTGGGGAGGCCCCACTTTAGAAAGAGCTTCTGAACTACCAAGGGATCCAGGCGCCACTCGTGCGGCTGGAGGATCCTGCTGAGTTTGTCCGCCAGGCAATTTTCTTGGCCTGGGAGATAAACTGCCTTGAGAAGAACGCCGTGACTGACGGCCCAAGAGCAGAGCTTCTGTGCTTCCCGACAGAGAAGGAAGGAGCCCGTGCCCCCCTGTTTGTTCACGTAGAACATGGCAACTTGATTGTCCGTCTGGACAAGGACGGACTGGTGAGAGGTCAAGTGGGAGAAGGCCTTGAGAGCCAGGCGGATCGCTCTGAGCTCCAGGAAGTTGATCTGCTGAGCAGACTCCCACGTGGTCCAGAGGCCCTGAGTACGTGCCCCTTGGCAATGTGCTCCCCAGCCCCGGAGGGATGCATCTGTCGTCAGCACCCGGGCCGGCTGAGGTGACTGGAAAGGCATGCCGAGTACCAGGTTCGGCCGATGAAGCCACCACTGGAGAGATGAGCTCAGCGGCTCGGAGACGCGCACTAGGTCTGCTAGGCCGCCTGTGGCTTGTTGCCACTGCTTGCGGAGACACCATTGAGCAGGCCGCATATTCAGGCGGGCATTGGGGGTCACATGGACGGTGGAAGCCATATGGCCGAGTAGTCTCAGGAAGCGCCTGGCGGAGACCAGGGGCTGGCTGCGAAAACGGTCGGCTAGGTCCATGAGCCATTGAGCCCTGTCGAGCGGTAGAAACGCTCGTGCCTGAGGAGTGTGCAGCCTTGCGCCGATGAACTCGAGATCCTGTGAGGGGAGCAAAGTGGACTTTGCGAAGTTTATAACAAAGCCCAAGTACTGCAGAAGAGTCACCGTGCGGCGTGTGGCGTTGGTGACCTCCGGAGCGGACGCTGCTCTGATGAGCCAGTCGTCGAGGTACGGAAAGACATAGAGGCCGTGAAGCCGGAGATGGGCCGCCACCACCGCGAGACATTTTGTGAAGACTCGCGGTGCGGAGGACAGGCCAAAGGGCAGTACTCTGTACTGGTAATGATTTCCGGCCACCACAAACCTTAGGTATTGGCGGTGGCTTGGGTGGATGAGGATGTGCGTGTAGGCATCCTTTAGATCCAAGGAGCATAGCCAATCTCCCTGCTGGAGGTAGGGCAGAAGGATTCCAAGGGTAAGCATCTTGAACTTTTCCCGCACGAGGAATTTGTTGAGGTTGCGCAAGTCCAGGATGGGTCTGAGGCCTCCTGTCCTTTTTGGTACTAGAAAATACCTGGAGTAAAAGCCTTGACCTCTCAGGTGGTGGGGCACCGGTTCCACCGCCTGTTCCTGTAGAAGACCTGCTAACTCCTGAAGGAGTAATTCCCTGTGCAGAGGGAGTCGTGGAGGTTCTCCCGGAAAATAGGAGGGAGGGACCTGGTGGAAGTGGAGAAGATAGCCTTCTCTCACGACTTGAAGCACCCAGGCATCTGAGGTGATGCTGGACCACCTGTGGGCGAAGTGAACCAGCCGGCCCCCGGTGCTGGGGGGAACCAGCGGAGGGGGAGAGGCTATGCTTAAGGAGTCAAAAGCCCCCACCCTGCTGAGCAGGGGCTGGTGGAGCAGGCTTGGGGGCATGCTGCCTACGGGACCCGTTACCCCGTCCTTTGGCCTGCTGGCCCTGTTGGGGAGCTACAGGGGCCTGATATTGGGGGTATTGTTTGTAGGCAGCCGCCTTCCTCGGGTAAAAGGACTTCTTTCCCGAGCCCTTCTTTTTCTGGGAAGGGGCGGAGGTCTTCCTAGAAAGCCTAGTCCTGGTGAGAGTCTCCGTCTCGATTTGTGCAGCCTTTTCAGCCATGGGCTTGCCAAAGAGGTTTTCGCCTCGGCAGGGGACATCGACCAACTTGTCCTGCACCCAGGGCTCAAGGTCAGACGACTGAAGCCAAGCCTGTCGGCGGGCACCGATGCCGGCTGCGGCTACTCGAGCCGATGCTTCAAAGCCATCATAGGCTGCTCGGGATATGAATTTTGAGCATTCCCGAATGCCAGAGGACAAGGCCAGGAACCTCCGCAAGGGTTCCTCGGACAAACCAGCGGAGAATCCGGCTAGCTCTTTAGCCAGGTCTCGGAGATACATGCCCATGTATAGCTGGTAGGTCTGGACACGACACGCAAGCATAGAGCCCTGGAAACACTTCTTACCAAGGCCATCCAGGTTACGGGCCTCCCTGCCAGGAGGCACCGAGGAGTGCATCTTCTGGCTCTTAAGACGATGCATGGCCGATTCCACTACCATGGAATGGTGTGGTAGCTGTGCTTTTTGGAAGCCAGGGCTCTTGCAGACTCGATAGATAGAATCGACCCGCTTGCTCAGGACCGGCGAGGAGGCCGGACTCTCCCACATGCGGAAGAGTAGTCGTTCCAGCATGGGAGGAACCGGTACAGTAAAGTGTTCCCTGGCGGGAGAGTCATACTGGAGGGCGTCGAGCTCTTCGGCTCGAGGCTCCTCCTTGGGATCCACAGGGAAGGCCAAAGCCTTGGCCATATCCCTGACGAAGTCCGAGAACCGGGCATCCTCCGGGGGGGACTGCTTCCGAGGTTCGGACTCAGGTGAGTCTGAGGGGACACACCGAGTCCGAAAAGAATCAGGTGACTCTTCCTCTTCAGACTCCAGACTTCAGACTCCCAGACCGACTCCGACGAGGAATCGGTGGGGTCGGCCCGGGCAGGGCGCGGCGCCTGCCGCCCCGACGCCGAGGGAGTCGGCGTCGGTGACCTCGGTCCCGAACGGGAGGCCGAGGGTGACCTCGACCGAGGATCGACTCGAGTTCGCATGGACTCGAGGATCGGCTCGGTCTCCGGGGTCGACTTAGACGTCGACGTCCCGGCGGTCGGGGCAGCGGCGCCAGCGAGGCCAGCGAGCAGTGCCCGCTGCTGGTCCATGAAGGCAGACAGTCTGCTCTCCAAGGCCGTCAACCTGAGTCCGAGCTCAGGTGACCCAGCAGCCCCCGACTCGGGCCCCGACGGCGTCGGGCCCGACGTCGGCGGTCTCGGAGGCGAGTCCAGGAGGACTACAGGACTTACCCGAGCAGGCAGCTCCGACTCCAGGCGAGGTCGCTTCGAGAGGTGCTCCTTCTCCAAGGACCCGGGACGGCTATCGGGGCTATGCGACCTGGCCCTCGCGGAGCCAGGAGCGTCCACCGACGCCGCCCTCGCGGGTTTCACCTTCCGTCGATGGTCCCCGGAGGGAGAACCCCTGTCGGAGGAACTCCGGCGACGGTCCGAGCTGGAACCTCTGGACGCGGAGGCCTCCGACGAGGTCCGGGTACGGCTGGGGTCAGCTGATGCCGCCGACTTCTCAACGCTTTGGAGGACATTTTGCCGCAGGGCCCACAGATCATTTCTTCATGATCCGGGCCCAGGCAGCGGAGGCAATTGTCGTGTGTGTCAGTTAGTGACATATTTCGGTCACACTGACCACACCGCTTGAAACCACTGGCAGCCATCGGGGGAAAAAGGCCCCCGGCGAGGTCAAAGGACCGGGCTGCCAGGGAGAAACCGAAAACGAAACTGACTAAGTCAGAAAAACCGAAAAAGGAGAAGAGGACTCGTGACCGGTGTCGCGAGTCCGGGCGGGAAAAAGACCGGCGTCGACCGAAGGAAAAAAGAGAAAATTATGAGTAAAAATCAACTTTTTCGTGGGGACACGACGGGTACGTCTGTAGGGCTCCGCGGAAAAAAGAAGACTGGCTAAGATGGCACCCTTGGGCGGGGAAGGCGACCGCGCATGCGCGCTGCAATTCCCAAAGGCTTTCTTTGAAAGCTGGGGAAAATTGCTCCGCGAGGGCTCCGTCGGCGCCGACGTCACCCATATGTGAGGACTGACTTCCTGCTTGGTCCTGGAGAACTGGAGGATATGCTAATTGATGCATCATTAAGTGATAGCAGTGGATCAGCTATGGACTGTGGGGTTTGTTATAAGGACTGAAAGCCATATAAGTGTATCCTGTAAAAGGAGTGAAAGCCGTACAAAGATATCCTATAGAAGTGCTGAGAAAGCCTATTTGCTATAACCGGAGTTTCCACGGAGAAAGGCAGCGTTCTGCCTGTGGGAAACTCAAACCTAATTAATTCAGCTGTGAAGAGAAGTACAAGGCTGTGGAAGTTTTCCTATGTTTAAAGCATGCATATGAAAGCAGTGCCAATGGAGAGAAACAGCTGTTGTATTTGAAGCTGAAGGAAGTTTGAAAGTTGAATGTTTTGCTTAGAGTTTGTACCTGAGAAGCATCAGGGGATTCTTGGACTTTTATCTGACACAATTGCGTAGCACTATCCTTTGTCTGTGTTTGGGGAAGTAGTTCACCAAACTCCTGTGCGGCAATAAAGTTATTGTTAAACCCATGGAGGCCTTTGCTGTATTTACTTGGACCACAACTACAACGGATACCAGGCTGCAGCACTTAGAAGGTTTATAAATATGTATTCCCCTATGCATCACATGCCAACCCCTCCTAGGCAACCGCCTATATATACCAGAGGGTGCTGAAGTGTGACATAGGTCAAATTTCATCACAAGCAACACCAGTACAAGCAGCATTGTTTCCAGTACCCCTTAATTTATGGACACCACGATATACCACCAAAGAATTGGACTACTACTGTGATAAAGAAAAAGGAGTACTGAAAGATGGGAGGATTGAGCTGCCTCCACCAGAGGGCAGCCAAACCCCCAGGACGGATAGTGATCCCTGAATCATTGGAACCAGCCTTCGTCAAGGCCTTTCATCAAGCCACACATTATGGGAAAAGTGCTATGGAAAAAGCACTCAAACCACACTTTTGTATCGCTCTGTTGGGAGCCTTGTCAGCCTCAGTAGCCCGCCAGTGTCTAATTTGTGCCAAGAATAATGCCAAACAGGGCCCCACGCCACCACCCCGAGTTCAGTCAGGAGGTGTTACCCCCATGCACCACCTGCAAGTAGACTTTACCGAAATGCCAAAAGCCAGAGGATACCGTTACTTGTTAGTTCTGGTTTGCACCTTCTCTGGGTGGGTGGAGGCCTTCCCCACCAGGACTGAAAAAGCCCGAGAAGTTACCAAGGTTTTGTTAAGAGAAATTATCCCCAGATTTGGAATCCCAGCAGTAATAGGGTCAGACAATGGACCCTCATTTGTATCTCAAATCACCCAGCAGTTAGCAAGTGCCTTACAGATACAATGGAAGTTACACACTGCATACAGACCCCAAAGTTCAGGGAAAGTTGAGCGAATGAATAGAACTTTGAAATCTCAGATGTCCAAGCTATGTCAGGAGACCCACCTGAAGTGGCCCCAGGTTCTCCTAATAGCTTTACTCAGAATACGCTCAGCTCCTATGAAATCATCAGGATTTTCCCCTTTTGAAGTTATGTATGGCAAACCCCCACAGATAGTGCAGGGTGTAAAAGGTAGTTTGCCACAGATTGGTTCAGAAATAACCAGACAAGAACTTCTAGCTCTTAGTTCTGTTCTGCAGACTCTCCATGCGTGGATACAGGACCAGTTGCCTATCAACTTGACGGAACCCCTGCATCCCTACAAGCCTGGTACCTCGGTGTGGATCAAAGATTGGAAGAAGGCACCGCTGGAACCGCATTGGAAGGGACCATACACCGTCATCCTGTCTACTGCAGTAAAGGTAGCAGAAATCGATTCCTGGATTCATCATAGCAGAGTCAAGCCGGCAGCAGTCCCAGATCCAGATCAGTGGACAGCGGAGCCGCATCCTGACATCCCTTTGCGTCTTACCTTGCGGCGGCAGCCAGCAACCTAGAACTCCTTTGGGACACTCATGAACTACAGTGTTCCACAGTTGACAAGTCTTTCGAAGAGGATTGCTGTTTCCAACACAGCAAAAACACTTGTTTCTTCATTGAATAACTTTGTGCTTACAGACTTTCTTCAGGCCAACTACGGTTGGTAAGTGAGCATACAGCGGACAACTTGAGGATCTTCAATCAACATTGACACCCGTTGAATTGCTTCATTAGCAAACGGGTCAGCTTTGTGTCAAGAATCAACGGACGTTGAGGTTAAGATTTTCCAGCAGAGATTCAGAAGGACTACAATCAACATGCATCTTTGTTTCTATTTTATTCTGGTTGTTTACATGGGGAACTTTGAACTTATCTTTGCTTTACCCCCATGCACTGCTTGCATTACTTCTACTCGGACTGGGATGAAAGTGACTCAGACTTTGCTTTATCATTCTTACTATACCTGTACAGGTACAGTAAGCCGGTGTATTTATAACACCACTGAACTGAACGTTTGTACCAAGGGAAATACTAAAGTTTGTTTTAACCCACATCAGAACCCATCTTATTATACTTTAGAAATACGATGGAATGATGCAGATGGAGATTTACTCAATGCTACATCTCCAATTACTGATCCCACAAAAGGTGCTACTTTGTATTTTGATGCTTGTGATGCCATCAATAGAGATAGTCGTTCTAAATGTGCCAATTGGGAGAAAGCTTATGCTCATGATGATAAGTATATGTGTCCAGAAGGAACCACTGGATGGGGGGCATGCACAGGTAAACGAGCTTTAGCAAAAGAATATAGTACAGCCCCAATCGAGGATTACTATTGCCCAAAGTGGGAATGTGTGTTCTATGCCACATAGAAAACTGGTATGGTAGAGAATACCAGAGACAATCGAATGGCTGCCTTAACCAAGCCATATGTAAAGAATTTAGAAAACTGCAAGAAAGGTGCCTGTAATCCATTAGAGTTACACATAATCAACCCCAGTGCATGGAAACAAGGGTATAAGTTTGGCTTACGAATCGCAGACTCTGGATCAGATCCAGGGACCATTGTATATATTAGACTAAATACCCAAGCCCATCGATCATCAAGGTACCATATACATAACACTTTCTATGAAACCATGCATATAAATAAGTTCAATATCCCTCACCCTTCTCGGAATTTGTTCTTAGAGTTGGCTGGAGCTGTGGTCTCCAGTCTCCACATTTCAGATTGTTACTTTTGTGGTGGAACTAGAATGGGTGATCAGTGGCCTTGGGAGGCCCAAGAATTGAATTACTCAGTAGCCTATAACCATACTGAATTGCATAAGACCACAAGCGAATGGGTATTGGCACACCCAATAGTTGGACATCTGTGCTATGCTCGAACTGGACCTCAGTTCAATTTGCAGGTGGGACAGCTAGTCTGTCTCAGCCAGAAGTTTTATAATGACACCACAAAACAGACGTCCTGGTGGTCAGGAGTTAATGAATCTGAACCCACCAATCCATTAGCGAAATTTCCCGAGCTTGCCCCTCTATGGACTGATCTTGCCCAACCTTATGTCTGGCAAGCCCCACCTGGCCTATATTGGATTTGTGGAACCCGAGCATATGCTCGACTCCCTATTCATTGGGGAGGGGCATGTGTCTTAGGGACTATCCGACCCTCTTTCTTTCTATTGCCCACAGAACATGGAGAACAATTAGGCTACCCAGTCTACTCAAAGAGGCAGAAGAGAGCAGCTTTACATATAGGCAAATGGGAGAAATGGGATGGTGATGATTGGCCACCCGAGCGAATCATTGCCTATTATGGACCTGCCACTTGGGAGCAAGATGGCATGTGAGGATATCGTACCCCAATTTATATGTTGAATAGAATTATACGCTTGCAGGCAGTAGTTGAACTCATTACTAATGAAACTAGTCAAGCACTTACACTTCTAGCCAGACAAAGCACACAAATGCGCACAGCAATATATCAAAATCGCTTGGCACTAGATTACTTGTTAGCAGCGGAAGGAGGAGTATGTGATAAGCTAAATCTCACAAATTGTTGCTTGAAGATAGATGATAAGGGTCAGGTAGTTGAAGAAATTGCTGAAAACATGCGAAAGCAAGCTTATGTGCCAGTACAGACCTGGCATGGTCTTAAGATACCCAATTGGTTTGCATCCATCTTCTCTGGGTTAGGAGGACTTACCACTTTCGCTATGCTGATATTGCTCTTTCTAGCTTTGTTTTTACTCTTACCATGTATAATCCCATGTTGTATGCACTCTATTAATAGTGTTATTGAAAATACCGTAGAACGTAAAACTGCTACTAAGATTCTAGCCTTATGGCACCCCACTCCTGGTACCATTGGTAAAAACCCAACTCCAGTGTAATTAAGTGATTTAGATCTCACACCTTATTAGCATTAGGGTGAGATTAATCAAAGGGGGGAATGAGGTAGGCTCAGGCCTATGATCCATGCTGACTGAACTAAGCAGGCAGGCCCGAGTAGCTTGACCTGTAAATGAAGCTTATGGTTAGGTCCAGAGAAATGGAAAACCCCCCCAATATTGCCTTCATAGAATTGAAACTTAACTCAGCTTAACTGAACATAGCTAAGCAGAAACGAAACTTAGAAAGGACAGAAAAACAGCTTTAATTGATACTGATAAGACTGTGTGAAGCTTCTATGGAATTAATTAACTCTGTTGAGAGAGAGGTTACAGTGCTATGCTTTCCCACATATTCCAGCTGGTTAGCGACCTTGGAGGAGAAAAGTATCAAAGTTGTAGAACTGACCATTGTAATTGGGACTGTAAGGGGGGGAAGCAGGTGCTGAGCCCAGTCAAGGTCCCTCATTGGATAGCTACGTAACGGTACCGGGACCAATAGATGGTGAAAGAAGGGTTACCAGAACCAATGAAAAGTTTGCCTATGTCCAGAATGGGAAAGAACAGTATAAAAGTTGTTGTTTTACTAACAGCCATAGCTCAGCCATTTTGAATGTGATTCTGCTTGAGTCTTGTGCACAAATAAATGATTTGGACCTTCTGAACAGACTCCTGGTATTATTGGATTGTTTGCGCTCTGCCGCTACAAGCCTACAAACTATGCTAGATGCAATACAAAAGAACAAGGTCCTGGCTGTATTTAGTCAGAAAGCTGAATCTAAGGTAACAGATAAATGGAAACATTTTACTTACCTAATAATGTCCTTTCCTTGAATCCTATTAGACAATCCAGACAAGTGGGTTGTGTTCCCCTACCAACAGATTGGTTGAGACAAAGAGCTAATGAAATGCCCAGGTTTCAGTGACATTGCTTCCATGCCTCTATTCGCCTCAGCCATCAGAGGGCCCTCCACTATCCATCCCAAAGCAAACTTCACACCTTAACATGAGCAACAATGCATGATCAAACAGCAGAGAACTACATCCAGGAAAGAATAAACAGAAAGCCAGTAGTAGAATATGGACCTGCAGAGCAAAGCATAGAAGTCATTGCAGACCAGAAGGTGTCACAGCAAAATAATAGAGCCAAACTGTTCTAAGAGCAAACCCTGGACTGGTCTAGCAGGACTCAAGGAAAGGACATTAGCTGGTAAGTAAAATGTCACCTTCCATATCATCCTGCTAGACTAGTCCAGACAAGTGGTATGTACCAAAGCTATGCCTCCACTGGGCAAGATGACAACAGAGCAGCTTGCAAAATCTTTGAGCCAAAGGCTGTGTCTGCCCAAGCGTGGACATCCAAACGGTAATGTTTGACAAAAGTGAAAAGAGATTCCTACATTGCCACCCAACAAATGTTTGCAGTAGCTACTGAGCTCTGTTCTGCCCACAAGGATGCTTGCACTCAGGTAGAATAGGCATGCAAACCCTCTGGAACCATCTAGCTCCTTAACAGATATGCCGAGGCACTGGCCTCCTTAAGCGCTCCAAAGTAGACTTAGGGGCTTGTTTACAAAGCCGCGGTAGCAGTTTCCGCCCAATATCAGAGCCGCAGCCCCATTGAATTCAATGGGGCCACGGCTCCGATATCCGGCGGAAACCGATATCACGGCTTTGTAAACAAGCCCCTTAGCCACCACATCATCCTTGTGCAGGCCAGCAAAGAGCACAAAACAGATGATGCAATTTACAAAAAGAATTTCTAACCCCCTTGTACCGGAGAAGCACCCTATGGCCATACACAAGGCAAAGATACTTATCCCTCCGTTACTGCTTCTTAGAGAAGGAGGGCAAGCAAACCATCTGGTTCACATGACAGGGAGAGATCACCTTGAGTAAAAAAGGAGGGCACATGGCGAATGGAGACTGCATCCTCTGAAAAGGACAGATAAGGATCCCTACAAGACAAAGCTTGCAGCTCATTAATCCACCTTGCCGAACAAACTGCAACCAAGCAAACCATACTGAGGCATGCTATTCTGAAAGATTTGACACTCAATGGCTCAAAGGACTCCCAACATCAGGGCTCTGAGCAACAGACACAGATCCCAGGAAGGGACTACAGACCAGAGGGGAGGATGCAGGCGCTGAACCCCCTGAAGAAAGCATGCAACATCTGGGTGTAAGGCTATAGACTTACCAGACACCATACCTTGGAAACAGGCCAGAGCCTTCAGATAGCTCAGAGAAAGTCCCTTTTCCAGACCTTCCTGCAGAAATGCCAACAGAGATAGCACAATGGATGGCCCAGGAATCAGGTTCCGTGTACCACACCATTGCTCAAATAGGTACCAGACCCACACATATGCCAGGTTGGTAGGCATCCTCCAGGCTCAAAGCAGAAAGGAAACCAATGCAGGAGAGTAGCCCTTATACACTAGCCTACTCCTTTCAAGAGTCAAGCTGTTAGCGAGAAGTGAGCTGGGTCTTTCAGGACAATCATCCCCTGACACAACAGGCCCAGATGCAGAGGTAAACGAAGAGGTGGCACTTGTAGGAGCTACATCAGATTTCCAAACCACACTCTCCTCAGCCAATCTGGCGCCACCAGAACAATCTGTCTCGGGTGGAGCTCTAAACATCAAATCATACGTTTCAACTGCGGCCAAGGTAGAAATACGTACAGCAGGTCTTGGCCAGGGCATCCACGCTCTCAGGCCATGCCTGTGTGTGGCGATTAAGTGACATACCTTGGCATTGGAGCGGGTCACCATCAGATCCATCTCGGGGCGACCAATGGCAAAGAATCAACAAACGCCTCCTTACTCAACCCACTCTCCAGGATCCAGAGAGTGCTGGCCGAGATAGTTTGCTTCTACATTGTCCACCTCAGCAATGTGCTGGGTTGACAGAGCTAGGAGTTTTTTCTTTGCCCAGGCAAAGAAGAGGCATCTCCAGCGCCACTCTGGCACTCCTCGTGCTGCCTTGCCAATTAACATAAGCCACCACAGTGGCATTGGCCGAAAACACTCAAACTGCCTGGCCCTTGACCAGGGGCCAGAAGCACAGGAGAGCCAACTTGATGGCCCTCGCCTCAAGGCAGTTGATGGACCGCACCACTTCTCTGTGGCTCCGATGGCCCTGGGCCTTGGCAATGGGCTCCACAGCCCGAGACTGGTATCCATCGTCTGAAGGATCCATAAGTAACTGTCCAGCAGCATGTCCTTCTTCAGATAATTGGGCTGCTGCCACCACCGAAAGCTAGCCTTCTCCATCAGTGGGAGCGGAAGCCTGAGCTCAAACTCCTGAAAACTCATGGACCACTGAGCCAGTAAGGACTGTTGGAACGGTTGCACATGAGACTGCGCCCACAGCACCATCTGGATTCTCTCTGCCATCAATCTGTGGAGCTGTAAATAATCCCAGACTGTGGGAACCTGTTGAGAACAGGACGACAGACAATCCAACAACCTTTTGACTTTCTCATCTGGCAGGAAGACACTGCCCTCTCGCTATCGAACCATGCTCCTAGGAACTCCAGGGATTGGGAAAGCATCAACTGGCTCTTCCTCTGATTGATTACCCAGCCGAGGCTTTCCAAAAGAGGACACCATTTGGGTTGACGCCCAAGACACCTCAGACAGAGAATGGGCTCGAATGAGCCAGTTGTCCAGATATGGGTGCACACAAATCTCTTGGCGCCACAGCACCTCAGTCACCACTACCATGAACTTGCAGAAAATCCTTGGGGCAGTGAAGAGCCTGAATTAAAGGTCAGCAAACAAAGTACAAGCCAAGCACAGCAGATACTTTGTCTGATTCTTCCGGATCGGGATATGAAAATAAGCTTTGGCCAAGAGATGCAAGGAACTCCCCTTGGTGCACCACCTGAACCACTGATCTCAAAGTTTCCATCCGGAAACACAGGACATGCAAGTGCGCGTTGACACCCTTGAGGTCAAGAATGGGCCTGAATAAGCCATCCTTTTTTGGCACCACAAAATAGATTGAATATCTGCCTTTGTTCTCAATGGTCTGGGGGAATAGGCACCACTGCTTTTAGGAGTAGCAACTTGTCAAAGATGATCCATGCACCTTCCCTTTTGTTCACTAACCCTCAGTGGGAGATGACAAACGAATCTGGGATCAGCTCTTTGCATTCCAGAACATAGCTGTACTGAATGGTGTCTAGCACCTAGCAATCCTGGGTGACCCAAGCCTATTCCTGAAAGAAAAGATGAAGCCTGCTGCCAACCGGAGATACCAGGACATGGGCCCCCAAACCTTCATTGGGCAGCCTGAGAGGACCTCCTCTAAAGGGGGCTGAGTCTCTGGGCCCACGAGCTCCTCAGAAGGACTGAGAACAAGCATGAAATCCAGAAGAAGAGCTTTCTAGGCTGATAGCAATAGGAGTCCATCCATCGTGCCCACGAGGAGCGGGCAGAGTTCAATGGAAAAAGGGGCTTCTGCTTGTTTTCTAGGCCCTTCAGACTTATCTTCCAGACGGCGGTAAGGTTTTGTCTTGCCTAGGTCCTTTCACCAGCTTCTCAAAACAGACGCTTCCCTTTAAAGACCATTTGGGTCAACCAGGCTTTAGAGAATGTATCCACTGCCCAGTGGCAAAGCCAAATCTAACAGTTTCACTGTCAACAGGGCACTATCCCTGACCGCTAGGCGGATGAGGTCATATATGGCATCAGAATGGAAGGCTGTAGCAGACTCCAAAATAGGGGTAGTATCGTCTGGCGGGAGAGAATGAATTCACTGAAGCAGAGCTTGAGACGTCATTCCTGCACATACCGCCAACTGAAGAAACCAGCCACCACGACAAACTAGTTCTTCAGCAACGAATCCACCTTTCAGTCCAGATATCCTTCAAAGCCAATCTGCTTTCCACAGGTATGGTGGTCCGTTTTGTAACTGCCATGACCTGTGCATCCACCTTGGGTATATCAAACCATACAACACACTCCTCCAGGACAGCGTACATCTTCTTATACACCTTTAGTCGGGGAGTCGTGAGAATCCCACTCCAACCAGATAATATCCTTGATCACTTCCTGGAACAGGAAAACTGTAGTGTATTTACACACCCCCTGCAGGAGTGGGATGAACCTTCGGCCCCTGCTCTTTGTCTGGAGCATCCGCCAAGTTCAAGGTGGATGAGACCCTGGCAATCAATACCGCCAATTCCTTCTTTTGGAACAGGCAGATAACACCAGCCTCTTCATAATCCTCTGAAGGCAAGAGCACGTCTTCATCCACATCAGAGTCCAAAACCAAGACATTTGAACCAGTCACAATCCAAATTGCAGGCAGACCCCAGCTGCTCCACATCTCCAGGAAGCAACACTTAGCCATAGGCAACCAAAAAGAGCTTCCACTCTCAACCTGCTCCTCACGAGACTGCACTTGGGGGCACCCAGAGGCTGCAGGGTCTGAATTTACATACCATAATGATCAGACCTGTTGCAAAAAGGAAATAAATTCCAGGAAGGGCAATCTGGAGTCTAGAAGCTCTCCTCTTGGAAATGACCTCCCCGACACCAGGGGACATAGCTGCTGCCAAACCCCTAGAGGACAGGAAGTGGCCAACAGCACAATTGCCAGAACCTATGGCTGGCTGGCTAGCCATCCTTATCTACAGCACCATCCGCCCCTCCTGCCCTGAGGCAGGACCAACTGCATCCCCTGGTTGAGAGAGGGGGAGCAGGTTCTCCAGGGACAATTCAGAAGCTGCCATGCAGGGAAAGCAGAGTCCAGAAGCTGGAGACAAGGCACCTTGCTTGCCACAGGCCAAAACATTTCCTGGAAGAAGACACAGAAGTTAAGGCAAGTACAACAGTGCTTGCTGAGGCCATGGCAGCCTGGAAAGAGCGTGTTAACAGCACTTGTGCAGCAACACACAAAATAGACACTTGGGTAAGAATGTGCATTCCTCAGGCAGAACATGTACCCAACAGGTACACAATAGTAAAACATGCTACTAATGTCTGTAGAAAGTGGTAGGGAACCCCCACACCATGCCAACAGACACCAGCAGTCCACCCTGAATTGTACCGCAGATGGAATTCGGAGCCCCCAACAATGACAATGATGAGTCAAGTCTTGGTACTCACCTCCTGAAAGCCCCAGGCAGAAAACGCATACCAGACTCAGCTCTCCTCCCCTGAAATTACTTCTGTCTTTTCAGAAACTGTGTTTTAAGGTAGCTGGCAGGCAGATTCCTCTGAAAGCCTTCTGTAATCTTCAGGGGGGGGGGGGGAGACAGCGGAGGAGGGAGAGGACATTGAGGTTGTATGATGCTGTTGAACTCTTCTGATATAAACAAATGTGATATGTTATTTTTACAATGTAATCTAATGCTTGTATTCCATTCATTCACCTTTACTGTATGTCTGCATCCTGGGAAGAGAGACTACGTGGCTAATACGTAGCCTGTCACAGGTGCAGAGGTACAAGGCTGATTCATCTTGATGTATGTCTGCATCCTGGGAAGAGAGTCTACGTGGCTAATAATATGTAGCCTGTCACAGGTGCAGAGGTACAAAGCTGATTCACCTTTACTGTATGTCTGCATTCTGGGAAGAGAGACTATGTGGCTCAAAACACAAAGCCTGATACA
Organism: Ichthyophis bannanicus; assembly: GCA_033557465.1. Taxonomy (NCBI): domain Eukaryota; kingdom Metazoa; phylum Chordata; class Amphibia; order Gymnophiona; family Ichthyophiidae; genus Ichthyophis; species Ichthyophis bannanicus. The sequence continues at coordinate 97,612,347 of CM066040.1, read as the reverse complement.
GGTGTATAATATTATCCAATGAAATTATGGACATGCTGAAAAGAGGGTGAGTACATAATCTACTATAAAAGAACTGTGAAACAGAGGATCTTTGTGAAAAGCTCACTGAAGTATTTCACCCTTCCTTGCAAGAAAGTGATTGATTAAACCAACTCTGCATCACTGAGAAGTCTGTTATTGTGTAAAAAGTTATATTTCTTACATCTTCTAAATTCTTCCAATTTTCTGGCTGCTGAACAGGCTCTTATAAGAGCACAGAGCTGAACCAATTTTCCCTCCTCCTATGGCTACTGAAAAGACCACAGTCTAGTGGAGCCTCCCACGTCACGCTCAAGTGAGAGAGTCACCCTAAAAGTAGTCATTCACGAGTGAAATCAATCTTTTCCTCTCAATTGTCCAGATTTTCTTCAGAGTGGAGAAAATCCATCCACCATCTGCTGGAGGCAGAATAATACTGAAGGGCTCTCTGGTGGCTAAGGTGAATAGAGGCATGGGAGTGATGTCACTGAAACATGGGAATTTCATGGTTCTCTGTCTCCATCAATCTGCTGGTAAGAGAACACAACCCACTTGTCTAGAATGGTCTAGCACAGGGGTCGGCAACCCGCGGCTCCGGAGCCGCATGCGGCTCTTTCTCACCTTTGCCGCGGCTCCGGAGCACACTGCCCGCCCGGTGACAGGCAATAGTTTTGTAAGCTCCCTCCCTTCTTCTGCAGCCGCGGCTCCCGGCCTCTTAGGGAACCGCGGCTGTGCTTTTAAAATCATCTCGGAGCCCTTCCTGTCTTGACGGGCTCCGTGCAGCATTGTCCCGCCTCTAAAGGAAGTTTGGAGGCGGGACAATGCTGCACGGAGCCCGTCAAGACAGGAAGGGCTCCGAGATGATTTTAAACGCCCAGCTGCGGTTCCGTAAGAGGCAGGGAGCCGGGGCTGCAGACGACGGGCGGGGCGCTGACATGGCGGGTGGGAGCAGATATGGATGGAGGGAGGGGGGCTGACATGGAGGGAGGGAGCTGATATGGATGGATGGAGGGAGGGGGCTGACATTGGAGGGATGGAGGGGGGCTGACATGGAGGGAGGGAGGGGGGCTGACATGGATGGAGGGAGGGAGGAGGGGCTGACATGGAGTGAGGGAGATGATATGTATGGAGGGAGGGGGGCTGACATGGAGGGAGGGAGCAGATATGGATGGATGGATGGAGGGAGGGGGGCTGACATGGAGGGAGGGAGCTGATGGGGCTGACATGGATGGAGGGAGGGAGGAGGGGCTGACATGGAGGGAGGGAGCTGATATGGATGGAGGGAGGGGGGCTGACATGGAGGGAGGGAGCAGATAGGGATGGAGGGAGGGGGGATGACATGGAGGGATGTAGGGGGCTGACATGGAGGGAGGGAGCTGATATGGATGGAGGGAGGGGGGCTGACATGGAGGGATGGAGGGAGCTGATATGGATGGATGGAGGGAGGGGGGCTGACATGGAGGGAGGGAGCTGGGGGCTGACATGGAGGGAGGGAGAGGAGCTGATATGGATGGAGGGAGGGGGGCTGACATGGAGGGATGGAGGGGGCTGACATGGAGGGAGGGAGCTGATATGGATGGAGGGAGGGGGGCTGACATGGAGGGATGGAGGGGGCTGACATGGATGGAGGGAGGGGGGCTGACATGGAGGGATGGAGCACTGGTAATGGGGTTGAGGGGACTAGCACTGGAAATGAGCTGATTAGGGGAGGCTAGGACTGGTAATGAGCTGATGGGGGGTAGGACTGGTATTGGGCTGATTAGGGGAGGCTAGCACTGGTAATGGGGTTGAGGGGGGATTAGCACTGGAAGCGAAGCTGATTGGGGGGCTTTGAATGGGCATGGGCTGATTGTGGGGAGGGGAGGATAGAGCTGCTGGCCCTGGAAGATAACTGGGGGCTAAGGCTGCCATTGGTATTTGTACTAGAAGGGACTGGTCAGCGGGGAAGGAGGGGGATTGGAAGGAAATGGACACCAGTGGCAATCATGGGAATGCAAGTTGACATTGGAAGGTACTGGCGAGTGAGGACTGGAAAGGGGCTGATATTGGGGAGGGTTACTGGGACTGGAATAGGCTGATGGAAAGAAGTGAAGAAAACGAAAAGAAGAGATAAGAAATGGCAGATGGACCATAGACCACAGAAAGAGAGCTAAGAGAAGACAGGAAAGCAGAAGCCTCAGATCGGGACCAGCATGATCAAAGAATAAATTGGTCAGACAACAAAGGTAGAAAAAATAATTTTATTTCATATTAGTGATTTGACTACAAAATCATCATAATTTTGAAATCAAATATTGTTACTTGTTGTTGTGATATTTTCTGGCGTATTTTTTTTGGTGTGCGAAGGAAGAGGGGTAGTCTTATACGGTGAGTATAGGCCAAACACCTATATTTTAACAGGAAAAGTAGGGGGTCGTATATAGCATTAAGGTAAGAAACAATATATGCAGTGTTAGATTTGTTTTAAATGTCGCAATGGTTTTGCGGCTCCCAGTTTTTTTTTTCCCTTCGGAAACGGGTCCAAGTGGCTCTTTATGTCTTAAAGGTTGCAGACCCCTGGTCTAGCGGAACATTCTGGGATATTTATTATATATAAATCATCCTAAATCAACATTTGTTTTGTAAATCAATGTATTTTTTAACATGAACAATTCAAAACAGAGCCTTATCATACCCATTGTACAGCTCTGTCCAAAATACCTAAGAGGAAAGAAAAGCTATGCCTTTAGCCAAGCATAAACCACAAATAAAAAAGCTGCAAATAAAACAATTCAAAACAACCATGTTCATTTAATTTATACTGAAATTTTTTAAAAAATGTAGTTTTGAACTTATTGTTGTCCAGCCTTGCTCATAGTAGCCCATGGGAGTTGTTTTGTTTTTAATGAGAATGTCTATCCTGCAGTAACTGCAATAATGTTTACGATGCAATAAGAGTGTGCAAGTGTGGCATTTGAAAGACATGAGAAATGCTGATTAGCTGACAATCTTCATTATCTTAGGACACTGGAATCCCTGGTAGAGTTTAACGCAGCTGAATTTTTCAAGATCTGATGGAAGCATGCCGTTGGCCTAAACTCAAGTCTTATGAGATCAGGCACAGACTAAGGACTTTAGCCATGTGCACTCACCTCTAAGGGAAACCAGAAACAAATTCACCCCAAAAAATCATATGTTATGATCAGACTATGCATGTGCAAACCTTACACTATACATTCTAAGCTCAACAAAATTTTTTAAATGTAAACTGCCACCCACCCTATGCCTTTTCTTATGCACATCAATGAAGGTAGGTGGCTACAGAAAGACTATTGAATGAAACTAAACTTCAGTACTGATTGCAAAGCTGCCTGAAAAATAAAAATCCCGATAGAAAATGTACTGCTTTTCTTAATTCAATGATTGACTAAGGGGGAATGTTTACCAAACTATGGAACAATGCTACTGCACAATAATCCCACAATAAGCAGTTGAGCAAGGGAGAGCACAGTAACCATTACCACCACACTAAAAAAAGCCATGTTGTGGTAAAAAATCACAGCAGCTAACAGCTTAGTTGCTGCGCGATCATAGGCAGAGGGAGCGGCTCTTGACCTGCCCCACAGGGCATTCAATAGCTCACACTAACCGTTGAATTTGGCATTCAGTGAACCTCATGACCGAAGCGGTAGCTGCCTAATTTAATGCAAGCAGATTCCGCCGACATGCCGATAAAGACGTAGTAGTACTCAACCTCGTAACAGAGTGTTCTCCAGCGAGCAGCAGGAATCAGTCCCACATATGTTTAATACGGTGACAGACTGCCCCCAGCCGGCCTGACGGGCCCTCGCCGGAAGCAATTTTCCCACAAGCTTTCAAGAGAAAAGCTTGGATGCAGCAGGGCCCTCAGCACTCATGCGCGGTCGCAGGACTTCCTTATAGCCCAAGCGGTGCCAATCTTAGCCAGGTCAGATGGACATAGCTTAAAAAAGGACAGCATAAAATTGCACAAAAAAATTAAGCCGGATGATTGGCAACTCCAACGCTGTGAGGAGGGAGAGGTGTGCAGGACTGATCTCCTGCCTGCGTCCATGGAGAATCACCTGCTTCTTACAGTGGTGAGTAACTACACTTTTCCAGGACCAACGCACCGGAACTGCAAGTCCTCACATATGGGACTCCCAAGCATTAAGGCTACCAGAGGACCCTAAGCCAAGGGCCACAAAAAATGAGACTCCCTCTAGACTAAGCAGCAACCACAGAAGGGAAAGAATCTTCAGCTGGAATTAATTCACCCACCGGTAGCCCACATCAGGGATGGAGAAGGTAGGAGTTAGACCTCAAACCCTCAAAGAGATTTACGGACGAGAGGACTGCCCTGTCCGTGAACAGCACTGCTCCCTGCGGGGACTCCCTCTCAGAGGACAGTAATGGACCGCAAAAGTCTGGGCCCCTCAAAGACCAAGTAGCGAGCCCCCGCGCAGATATGCTCTGCCAGACGAGACAAGAGCGAGAGGTAAGCCACTGACGTAGCCTTTGCGCCGAAACACCAATGAGCCGCTGGAACTCGGACCCATCCAAGTGAGCAGTCGGCCGCCCCATAAGCCCCAAGTGATTAACAACGTCCGCAACCCAGCATGGACCAGGGAGAGTACGCCCCTTGGAGGAACCGGGGAGTCTTACCAATTTATTGGGAATCAAAAGACACAAAAAGCTGAGTTAGCTTTTACGGTGTGCTCCGCCGCGTACGGTCAAGCGTAGAAGTTTATATGCCCTTCTCACAGTCCAGCAGCGTATGGAGGACGACATATTCAGCTCGGCTGGAGTGTGGTACTGGGTGCAAAGAAACGCGTCCGGATAGTAGCCACCTCCTGATTGACATGTGAAAAAAGGGGGAGGACCACTTTTGGAAGAAATTTTGGGTGGATGTCCCGTAGCGACTACCGTATATTTGTAGACACCGAGTGTAAGGGGGGAGTCAGACACGAGGCCTCCTTGCAATTTCACTTACGCCGCCCTCCTAGCGGAAGTAGAGGCCGCTCATCAAGAACAATGTTTTCCAAGAAAGAAAACGCCGAGAAGCACGCCAAACGGAGAAACAGGTATAGCAATAGGTTGCAAAAGGCCCACGACAGACAGGTGATCCGATGCGTGTTAAAACCACATTCAGATACCTCAGTCAGGCGCTGGCCGGCGCAGAGGTGGTTTAAGTAGAAGGAGACCTCGGAGAAACCTCGCTACGAGAGGGTCGCTGGAAAGAGGTCTGAAGATCCACCGGTATGATGTGCTGAAAGAGCACTGAGGTGAACTTTGACGGAGTTGGACTAAGTCCCAGATTAGAGAGGTAGAGCAAGTACTGCAAGATCAACGACACCGAGCAGGAGAAGTATCCTGAGACTGTTGGGTACACCAAACGGAAAAGCGACGCCATTTAAGGGCCGTAGCATTTGCGGGTAGAAGGTCGCCGAGAAGCTAGGACGACCTCCTCCACCTCTGCCGGCAGGGAGAAGGGGAGCAAGGACTACCCTCTCAGCAGCCAGGCCATTAGATTTGAGAGATCTGAGGTTGGGGTGTAGCAGAGACCCCTGATCTGAGTGAGGAGATCCGGTTGAAACCCCAGAGGGAATGGATCCTCTACCGCTAATTGCAGCAGGAGTGGAAACCACGGCTGTCTGGGCCAGAGAGGGGCCACCAGGATAATGGAAGCTTTGTCTCGGAGAACCTTGAAAAGAGTTCGATAGACTAGCTGGATGGGAGGAAAAGCATACAGAAGGCTCTCCGACCATGAGAGTAGAAAAGCGTCTGCCGCAACTCGAAGGGGATGTGCGCTGACGCGCGCAGAAGCGAGGAAGTTGCCGGTTGTGAGGACTGGCAAAGAGATCCATCGTGGGGAGGCCCCACTTTAGAAAGAGGCGTCTGAACTACTAAGGGATCCAGGAGCCACTCGTGCGGCTGGAGGATCCTGCTGAGTTTGTCCGACAGGCAAATTTTCTTGGCCTGGGAGATAAACTGCCTTGAGAAGAACGCCGTGACTGACGGCACAAGAGCAGAGCTTCTGGCGTTCCCGACAGAGAAGGAAGGAGCCCGTGCCCCCCTGTTTGTTCACGTAGAACATGGCAACTTGATTGTCCGTCTGGACAAGGACGGACTGGTGAGAGGTCAGGTGGGAGAAAGCCTTGAGAGCCAGGCGGATCGCTCTGAGCTCCAGGAAGTTGATCTGCTGAGCAGAATCCCACGTGGTCCAGAGGCCCTGAGTACGTGCCCCTTGACAAGGTGCTCCCCAACCCAGGAGGGACGCATCTGTCGTCAAGCACCTGGGCCGGCTGCGGTGACTGCAAAGGCATGTCGAGTACCAGGTTCGGCCGATGACGCCACCACTGGAGAGACGAGGCCAGCGGATCGGAGACGCGCCCACTAGGTCTGCTAGGCCGCCTGTGGCTTGTTGCCACTGCTTGCGAAGACACCATGGAGCAGACGCATAATTCAGGCGGGCATTGGGGGTCACATGGACGGTGGAAGCCATATGGCCGAGCAGTCTCAGGAAAAGCGCATGGCGGAGACCAGGGACTGGCTGCGAAAAAACGGTCGGCTAGGTCCATGAGCCGTTGAGCCATGTCGAGAGGCAGGGAAGATCGCGCCTGAGGAGTGTGCATCCATGCTCCGAAGAACACGAGATCCTTTGACGGGAGCAAAGTGGAATATGCGAAGTATAAGACAAAGCCCAAGTTCTGCAGCATAGTCACCGTGAGGCGTGTGGCGTTGGTTGACTCCGGACGCGGACGCTGCTCTGATGAGCCAGTCGTCGAGGTACGAAAGACATAGAGGCCGTGAAGCCGGGAGATGGGCTGCCAACACCGCGAGACATTTTGTGAAGACTCGCGGTGCGGAGGACAGGCCAAAGGGCAGTACTCTGTACTGGTAATGATTTCCTGCCACCACAAACCTTAGGTATTGGCGGTGGCTTGGGTGGAGAGGATGTGCGTGTAGGCATCCTTTAGATCCAAGGAGCATAGCCAATTTCCCCTGATGGAGTAGGGCAGTAGGTTTCCAAGGGTAAGCATTTTGAACTTTTCCCGCACGAGGAACCTGTTGAGGTTGCGCAAGTCCAGGATGGGTCTGAGGCCTCCTGTCCTTTTTGGTACTAGAAAGTACCTGGAGTAAAAACCTTGACCTCTCAGGTGGTGGGGCACCGGTTCCACCGCCTGATCCTGTAGGAAGAACTGCTAACTCCTGAAGGAGTAAGTCCCTGTGCAGAGGGAGTCGTGGAGGTTCTTCCCGGGAAATAGGAGGGAGGGACCTGGTGGAAGTGGAGAAGATAGCCTTCTCTTACGACTTGAAGCACCCAGGAATCTGAAGTGATGCTGGACCACCTGTGGGCGAAGTGAACCAGCCGGCCGTCCGGTGCTGGGAGGAGCCAGCGGAGGTGGAGAGGCTATGCTTAAGGAGTCAAAAACCCCCCACCTGGGGGCAGGGGCTGGTGGTGCAGGCTTGGGGGCTTGCGGCCTACGGGACCCGTTACCCCGTCCCTTGGCCTGCTGGCCCTGTTGGGGAGCTGCAGGGGCCTGATATTGGGGGTAGTGTTTGTAGGTAGCCGCCTTTCTCGGGTTTTAAAAGGAGTTCTTTCCCGAGCCCTTCTTTTTCTGGGATTAGTGTTGTTTTGGCGGGGGGCTCCTAGAAACAAGCCTAGTCCTTGGTTTGTGATGAGTCTCCGGTCTCGACTCTGTGCAGCCTTTTCAGCCATGGGCTTGCCAAAAGAGGTTTTCACCTCGGCCAGGGGACATCGACCACAACTTGTCTGCACCCAGGGCAATCAAGGTCAGACGACTGAAGCCAAGCCTGTCGGCGGGCACCAGATGCCGGCTGCGGCCACTCGAGCGGACGATGCTTCAGAGCCATCATAGGCTGCTCGGGATATGAATTTTGAGCATTACCGAATGCCAAGTGGACAAGGCCAGGAACCTCCGCACAAAGGTTCCTCGGACAAACCAGCGGAGAATCCGGCTAGCTCTTAAGCACAGGTCTCAGGACGAGTACATGGACCATGTATAGCTGGTTTAGGTCTGGACACGACACCAGCAAGCATAGAGCCCTGGAAACAACTTCTTACGGAAGGCCATCCAGGTTACGGGCCTCCCTGCCAGGACCATAGGCGGCACCGACGGAAGTGCATCTTCTGGCTCTTAAGACCGATGCATGGCAGATTACCACTACCATGGAAAATGGGTGTGGTTAGCTGTGCTCTCAGCTTTGGAAGAAGGGCTCTTGCGGACTCGATAGATAGAATCGACCCGTCTTGCTCAGCGACCGGCGAGGGAGGGCCCGGACTCTCCCACCATGCGAAGACCAAAGAGCGTAGTCGTCCAGCATGGTGAGGCAACCGGGTACAGTAAAAACAGTGGTTTCCCGGGCGGGAGAGGTCATACTGGCAGGGCGTCGAGCTCTTCGGCTCGAGGTCCGCCTAGGATCCGCAGGGACAGCGCCAAAGCCTTGGCCATATACATGACGAAGTCCGAGAACCGGGCCATTCCTCAGGGGGGTGGGAGCTGCTTCCGGTTACGCGACCTCAGGTGCAGTACAAGGGGACATCACCCAGAGTCCGAAAGGAATCAAGGTGACTCTTCCTCTTCAGACTCCCAGACCACTCGACGAGGAAGGGAACGAATCGGTGGGGTCGGCCCGGGCAGGCAGCCGCGGCGCCCCCTGCCGCCCGTACGCCGAGCGGAGTCGGGCGTCGGCGTAACCTCGGTCACCCGAACCGGGAGAATTGGGACCGAGCGGTGACCTCGGACCAAGGAATCGACATCGAGTTCGCATGGACGCGAGGGATCTGGCTCGGGTCTTGGGTCGACCTTCAGACGTCGACGTCCCGGCGGTCGGTTGGACAGACGGCGCCAGCGGAGGCTGCGAGCAGTGCCCGCTGCTGGGTCCTGAAGGCAGACAGGTCTGCTCTCCAAGGCCGTCAACCTGAAGTCCGACTCAGGTGACCCAGCAAGCACCCCGACTCGGGCCCCGACCGGCGTCGGGCCCGACGTCGGCCGGTCTCGGAGGCGAGTGCCAGGAGGACCACCAGGACTAACACCCGAGCAGGCCAGCTTCCGAACTCCAGGCAAGAGGGTCGATTCGAGGAGTTGTGCTCCGTCTCCAAGGACCGGGACGCTATCGGGGCTATGCAGACCTGGCCCTCGCCGGAGCCAGGAGCGGCTCCATCCGACGCCGCCCTCGCGGGTTTCACCTTCCCGTCGATGGTCCCCGGAGGGGAGAATCCCTGGTCGGAGGGAACTCTCGGCGACGGTCCGAGCTGGACAACCTCTGGACGCGGAGGAGGATACGACGAGGTATCCAGGGGTACGGCTAGGGGTCAGCGAAAAATCATATACCGCTGATGGGGGGCCGCGTAAGACTTCTCAACGCTTTGGAGGACATTTTGCCGCAGGCCCACAGATCATTTCTTCAGGATCCGGGCCCAGGCAGCGGAGGCAATTGTAGGTTGTGCTCAGTTAGTGCAATATTTCGGTCACACTGACCACACCGCTTTGGAACCACTGGCAGCAAATCGGGGGGAAAAAGGGCCCCTGACACGAGGTCAAAGGACCGGCTGCTGTCCAGGGAAAAACCGAAAACGAAAACTGACTAAGTCAGAA